>JAQMRL010000001.1:363873552-366514385 GCA_035578175.1 Catonia carolina | reverse complement strand
TATAGTAGTTACCCGTAAACAGGCAGGTGGAATGTTAAATTATTTGCAGTAGGTCTGCTAGTTCAAGGGCTACAAAAAATAGTTCTGTTTCTTATTACATGGTCAGCCAATCATATGACTGAAGCATTTAAGAACAGAAGTGGTAAAGATATAAAAGACACTAGTCAGAGTTATCTCTTCTGAGAGTACTGAATTTCGTCATTATATAGCCAGACTCTGTGGTGAATAAAGTGAAGGTGTCATATACAGGGTGGAAAGTACATGCTTTTCATTGGGCCTGGAATGCTGATAAGCGTGCCTTTCCCCTCAGTGAGGAAGATTTTCAAACCACATCACTCCTACTTTTACTTAGTAAAGCCTATAGTGGTTCAACCTTTTGGCTGATTAAACAACAATATCAGTAGTTATCCTTAATTACCTCTTACGGGCTAATGACCAAATTTCAAGTGTTTTAGTTTGTCTATGCGTCATCTAAGAAACAAATTCTAACGTTCTGTGTTATCGGGAGGTTAGAGAATCAGTGACGAATGAGTAAATGACTCAGTCAGTCGGTGAAAGCTTTTGCATTTATAGAAATAAGAAATATCCCGAGAGATGATTGCATTAGAAAATTTAATTTAATTTCTTCGGTCAGTAATAAAATTTTCTGAAGGAAATAATGATCTGTTACATTGAATTTTTAGGTTCATGTGTTAAGGTGAGAAAGTTTAGGTGGTGATCAGCTAACAATAATTCAATTTAGAAAATCAATGAATAGAAAAGTTTAAATACATTCTTTCATAAAACATATAAAAAACGAATTAGAGTACTGGTTGGCTGTTTCAATGAAAAGAATTCCCGATTAAAAAAAAATAGGAGGTAGCATCAAGAATATATAATTTTATTAAATTTTCATATATGACTTTATTTTTTCACGGTTTATAACTAAACTAATTTGTTTACCCTGTAATTTCTGAAATGCTATCTATTTTTCTAAAATGCCTTTTACAATGTGTTAGTGGAAAGAAAATAACTTATTTGATAGTCTCACACTCCTGGAGCAGAACACGAAAACTTTTTTTTATAATTTTTCAATATATCAGCGTTTTCAAAAAATCAGAAGTAGAACTGATATAATTTAAAGCAAAATATTATATTCATTAATGCTTGCTAAAATATTAGCAAAAAATACTAAATGTAGATACTTTTATTTATTTATGAGACAAATAAAACCTTTTTTAATAAGTTTGCATTTTAAACCTTGTATGAATATTTAAATAATATTTATGAAATAATGTAATACTATTATATTGTTGAACAAGTGCATTATTACCATAGATATTTGGTGAACTTTACTTTAGATTTAATCCGGAGAGAAAACTTCTCGTAAACTTGTAGTTAAGAAACGGAGGTAAAACTAAAGCCCATATTCAACTTTAAACCTGTTCTAAACAGTTCTTACAAGTTAAAGAAATACGGTATTTTGCATGTAAGTTATTAATTTACCTATTTGAATATCGCTGTACCTTTTCATCACATATATTAATCAGTAGATATTAAAAGTTTTCTTGTTTTAGTAAAAATTCATTGCAAGGGAATATAACAGGACACATTTTCTTTTTACTGGCAAGTCCAAATAAGTTGGATACTGGAGTTTAACTGATTCATTATAGTGATTACCAAAATTATTTAATAATGAGTTATTGCGTTTATCTGTTGAGTGTTACTAGATAACACATCAAATAAATAATCATACATAATCATAATACATAATCATAATGCATAATCATAATCATGATAAACGGATGGTACGTAATATATTAGCATTATTATCATATAGAGAAAATTAGTAAGGAGTTTTGTTATCACGTGTAATCACCGTATTTGTTTCCCATATAGGTTTAGAATTTTATAATTAGGCTTTCCACAGTATTACAACATTGTTAAATTTAATAAACTTGACAAAGTATATCAGATTACACTTTACCGTTTCAAAATTAGACTTGGGAGTTTGAATTCAAGCCTAAAATTGTAATATATTATTCTTCATTTATAAAAACTGCAATTAGCAGTTTGTATATACCTTAAGTTTTTTGCATTCTCGTTTTACTCATCCTGTAATAAGACAAGCTTTTAAAGTTATTAATAATGAACAATTGTGATTTATATTTCAATAAAGTTGCTACTTAAAATTTACTTTCCTTCACAAAAGTTAGGCACAAAAATAAAGTTGCTTTCCATCACAATTTCAATCGTAAGATAGAACAAATAAAAATTGTTAGTAAAAGAAATAACTAATTTATTATACATTCTAAGAGATTACAGTTTAATTAAAGACGCGACGATATTTCTCCTGTTAAATTTGACTTCATTTTGAACTGTCTAGAAAAATAGTGGCTTTATTAAATTATAAAAACAAAATTAATTTTTGTTATTAAACCAATAAAAATGTTGTAAAAAATTAAACTTCTTTTAGATTTGTTTTTTGTTAACATTAATTTACAACATGGAATCATAAAAAATATATCATATTCTAAAATGATGTTATGGAGTAATAACAAGTTGGATTGACTAACATTAAAGAAATATTATAAAAAAGTATAGAAATCTAAAATGTTTGAGGTAGAAATGTAATTTCTTAAGCACAAAAAGTAAATAGAAAACGAGATTGAACGTTAAATTGTTATATATACAATATCAATTTTATATTTTTGTTCGAACAATGGATTACTGGAAACAATGGTTTCACTGAAAAGAGACTTTGCAGTGACATATAGAAAAGTAACTAGAAGTAATAATACCACAAAATTAATTGATAGAGGTAGCTTAACTAATGCCACAAAATTGATGGAGGATTAGTCAGACTGTAATCAGCAATCTGTTATAATCTGGACAATCTCCTCCGAAGCTTTGTTAAACATCATCATCGTTAGTTCAATTCCAAACCAGATCAATATAAATAAATTTCTAAACTCATAAAATAATACTTCAAACACTTGAAATTTGTGTGTTCTCAGATACTTGTTAACTCTTTTAGAACATAGCCTATCTGTGGACCTGTAAACGGGATGGTCAAGAACAATAATTCAAAAACCACTTAAAGTAGAAACAGCTGTAATATTAATAAACAACATATCCGTAAGCAACTATTGATAAGCAAATGACGCAGCAATACTAGCGGATGATTTGTCAGATCTTCAAAGGATGATAGAACGAACGACTGAATAGAATTATTAAATTTTTTGGTTTACGATCACTTAAATAAAAAAATCGTTTTCATGAGACGCGTCTCATGGCTGGTGGCAATTTTTAAAAAGGCTTACTTTTGAGTTATGGCAAAAACCGTTTGTAATTTCTGTATCTAACTTCATCTTTAAGAGGAAGCGAATGACACGATTTTTGTTTCCAAATTACGACTTTGATTTCTTGACATCCGGTTTTGAACCACTTCCGGTTGATATCAGACTTCAAACCCAATAATTCATAACTAATGTTTGAGAGAAATCGAATGACACTATTTCTGTTTCCAAATTCTGACTTTGATTTGTGTCGATTTTAACCACTTCAAGTTGAAACCGGAACTTAAAAACCAAATTATGCTCATTAAATTTTCGTGTAGATTAAGAATTTGAGAACCATTTGTTGATATACGGTTTTGTTTTATTTTTTGATATACGGTTTTGGGCCACTTCCGGTCGAAACCGGAACTTCAAATCCAGTTTAGGCTCACTAACATTTTGTAAAGATAACGAATTCAGAAAATATTTGTTGCTATCTATTGTAGTTTGTGACATTTGGGTGTGACGGACGGACAAAACAAAATGATACACGACAATTTTAAAACCTGCCACCAACCAACAACATTTAATTATGTATTCAAAACTAAGAACAATGTAGCAGTTTTAAAAATAAATAACATTCGTATTGAATGTGTGAAGAAAAGCAGCTCTATTTAGTGGAAATAATAACTGAAAGTAATGATCAGTCTCCAGAAATAGAAGTACGAATGGCGAAGGCGGGCCTCAATAAATTTTGAAGAATTAATTATGTAACTGGAATAAAAGTCCGAATAAGATTCGTGAGACTTTACTTCTTTTCTGTTATTTTGTATGGAATGGAGGACTGGGCTTCTAACAAACAAGAAATAGACAGGGTTTAAGCTTTCGAATTATGGATACATCGACGTATGTTACGGACATCGTGGGGAAAGAAAAGGATGAATGAGGAAGTCTTAAATCAGATACACAGAGAACTAGAATTATTAACACTATAAAGAAAAGAAGATAATGAGTATTTCAGATATGTTATGGGTGGAAAGAAGTAGAGCAGTGAAGGTTTTGTTTGAGGTTTGGGAGTTGGAATAAATGATAGGATCAGATGTGTTACATTGAAGTAACTTCCTTTAGTCTTTCGCATATGTTTTTGTCTTATTCAGAAAATTACTCTTTATCTTTTCTCACTTTAAAAAAACTATTGCATTGCTATGAAAACTGTTAGGTCACTAACAATTCAAGGCATCAAACAAAACCTTATTCTACTCTCTGTACTGCACTTAATTATACGAGAATAAATAGTAAGAGAGACGAGTGTAGGAAGATGAAGAGCATCTTGGTTAAAAAATCAATGAGACTGGTGTAATAGTTCACATGCGTAACTATTTAGGGAAGCGGTACATCAAATAAGAATTTCTATTATGATTACCAATCTACGAAAGGAGAAAGCACCATCTTTTAAAATGGACTCTACGATGAAAGCAGCTTTAATCAAGAAATTGAAACAGTAGAGATTACTAAAACAAAATAGAATAACAATCGTTTCACGTCACAGAGTTAATTTAAAAAATATCGTCTTACAATCTTTCATCGTCACTCAGAAATTTAAAACGTATTAGCACAGTATTAGAGTGGTGTGGTGTTGATATAGTACGCAAAATAAAAACAGAGACAGTTAAAATCTGATTGTAGATAATTTATGATAGAGAAAATTGGTAACAAATGGTTTGGACAAATTTTTGCGCATTCATAAACAAATGAAGAATTATTATTCAACTTCACTTGGGTAATTGTTCTAGAATTACTAGAAAGTCTTATAACTGTACCTGTGCTTTGTTAGGGAATCATTTTAGTTTTTATTTTAGCAGAGGAAATGGGTGAAGAAATTTAGAGATTTAGAATTTAGTAACAAATCAGAAACTAAAACTTCTCCAGATAGGACAAAATTTAACTAAAATTTTAATAAAATGAAAAAGAATAGTACATGGATTTAGAATTTTATTGTTGTCAAGAATATTTTTTATCAATTGGATGAAAAATCATAGCATTAGAATCTAAAAAAGTATAAATTTAGGCGGATAATTTAGTAATTACTAATTATAGTTCCAAGCCTACTTGAAAAGAACTATAAAGCTTGAGCAGAACCTCTGAAACTGACAAGTCTACTTAATTCACTAAAGGGTCACGCTGTACAATGAAATCAAAACCGTTCATGTTTAAAAATTTATCAGTATACTTATTGTGTTTAAATGAGTAAGCAGGCTATTTTTATAGTCCTGGGACTAAAATTAGTTGAAATTATATTAACTGGTCGTTTTCAGGTAGTTAAATAACATTTACCTGATTGTTTTATTTTACCTATAAAACGCAAATACAAAATGTAAAATAAATTTAAAAATTTAAATTTTTCTAACAAATAAATATTTATCTTTATTTTGAAGTTTAGATTGATATTGTGTTTGAGATTTGTATTTATAACTTAAGAGGTTTAATGGTATGTAAAAACTGAAAGAAAATAATGCAGCCACATTTACTGAACATTCTTAATGTTTTAAAGTAACAGAGACCATTACTAAGTTAAAAAGACAGTTCTTTAGAAAAAGAATCATCATCATTTATTACTTGTGCTGCATTATTATGTATGTTAAATGGTATAAACCTCAAAGTGAGTGCTTTTAAGAACTTATTTTAAATTACTTTTTTAGGAGTTTTCTTAAGTTGTTTCTTTTTTATACAACAAAAATAAATTTAATCAAGAAAGCATGCTAACAGTTTCATTTTACAATATTGAAGTATTGCTTGTTACAAAGTTATATCCATCATTTAATATTACGTAAAAAAAATCTGATGTGAAACACTCACACGACCTTTTCTTGCCTATGAAAATAATGAAACATGTAACTCACGTTTAATCATGAGTAAATAATGTAGAATAGAACACATAACCTAAGTTTAATCATGAGTGAATGACGCTAATGAAAATCGACCATTGTACTTCAAAATACGGAAAATCACTAATTGACGATAAACTAGGATTTTAATGTTGTTACTTTAAAAAATTATAAGAACTACTTTGCATTAAGGAACATTGTATTTGAACATGCAATAATTTGTAGACCATAGCTGAGAATTTGTAGTGGTACATACAAAACGACTTATACACGACTACATACAACTTTGTGGTACTTACGACTTTGTCGTGATACATTTATATGTGACCGTTAAAATGATTTATTTTTAAATTGATAATTTAACCTCATTACATTTTGTTAATTTAATAGTTCATTCATTAATTATTTTTATATTATTTTAATAATTCTTCGTTTGGTTTAATACCAATTTGCATAATTCAAATGTTCATTGTTTAAAATCATTATTTATAAGAAGAATAACTTTTTATATTTGACTTACATCTTAAAAGACGAACAGTTAAGTTGTGTTATGTTTGAATAAGAACGGTTAAAGTAGTGTGGTTTATATAAGTAATAAACATGAATTACAACAAATCAGTAACATGCAAAGTGTAATAAATTTGTTATATCATTAATCCGTTTGAAATTAAAGAAAAGCTAAGTAACATAAACCTGATTTATTTATTAACCAATTTTTTATATTTTGTAAGTTTCAGACGTGTAATTATATATTACGTGATACTAATAACCACCAAAGGTGGAACATCACAAATCGAAACCGGGACCTTCCATTTTGTATCGTAGAACGCTAACCACTATGCCAAGGATTTTTTCTTGTATTTACGATATAAGTCCATAAAGTATTTAATGAAATAAAAATAAGAATAAGAAAATTTATTTCACATGTTGCAGACAGATACATTAACACATAAAAATATAACCTAGAACATAAAAATAATAAAAGATATTCTCACAGTAAACAATAAAGCGATCATACTTAATTCTAAATAAAAACTAAAAAACAACTACAAACTAGTTCCACAACAATGAAAAATAGAGCCTCGAAAGCAATGCCTGTTTGGAGGTTCCATCAGTAATATAATTAGCCTGCGGCTGACAAAAAAAAAACAATTATAGTCTACGTATAAATACAAATAATAGCTACAAAAAATTTACAATAAAATGTAAAACAAAATACAAATAATACATGAAAATACATCAAAAATAATGTGTTAATATTTGAACTTCAGGCAGTCGGTTATCAATTTAATGAAACTGGCATAAGAAAAATACTCGTACGTGTTATTTATGGCACTATAATAATAATAATATTATAAAAAAACTGTACGCTTTTTTAAAAATTTTAACAGTTTCATGTTATTAGAGAAAAGTCATAATGGTTTAACGTTTCATAATAATTTTGAATTTGAACAGACTGTTACATCCATTATGGTATAAAATTTTAAATTGACTGACAGCTTGAAATGGTTTTGACTGTGAATTGGAATTCAGACCGCAGAGAAATGGTGATGTGATTCTGCAAATTACCGGAAATATACAGTAAATTGTCCCAACTAATTTTGTTCTCTCTCTTTAGTAATAATGAAAATTTAACCACGAAGTCACTCTAACGTTTGCGTACATGTAGTTTTTCTTTATTGGCTAGAACAAAAGTTGGAAACGTAATGAATTCACACATTTGTGAGACAATTTTATTAACTTACAAAAAAGATACTACTGGAAATTTTTAATGAAAAATATAAATCTTTGTAATGGTTTAACAAATATTTATAATAATTTAATGAGTTTTGTGAATTTTCTTGTTATTATTTAAGGTAGCATAACTGCTTAGGTTATTATCTGTTGAATTGAGAAATAATGGGTTTAACGTTTTGAAAATTTTCAGACACTAGCCTAGAATGAATTCTGTAGGAACTTTGTAAAAAAACATATTTAACCACTATGACCTGAAGGCGAATAATTATATAAATATTTAAAATGTATCTTGGACAGAAATTATTACATATTTTGCTCAGAAACTAAGAAAAAAATAAAATTTTGTGTGGAATTGCCGTTGCTATTCAAGAGGAACAATATTTTCGTTAAAACTAATAATTGAAATGTTTTATTTTGATTCAACATACAATAGTTATGTTTTCATTTCAAGTTATGATGCTGATAATATTATAACCAATAGTTTTTCAGTTTTTAGACCTTTACGGGGTTGAATTTTCAGAATCTGAGATCAATTAATTATGAGTAGAAAATATTTTGCATTTATATACGGTCGTGGAAAAAACTAGTGCATCACTTTAAAAGATGTTGCAAGAATAGTTTCACAGTATCTTGATGAAAAAGGTATTAACCGTATGATCTGGCCAGCCAACAGTCCAGACTTAAATTCTATTGAGCTCGTTCGGGTTATGCTTAAAAAAATAGTTCGGTAACGTGTCAAGGAATGCCGAGACGGATGCTAGCTATAACTAAGACATGAGGGAGCTGTACGTGTTACTGAATTACATATGCATTATAAATGACATAATAATCATTTACTTTTTTCTCCATTATGTATAAACTAAATATGGAGAAATTTCATAATATTGTAAGAAACCCTTCCGTTTTTGTTAAAAAAATCTTCGTGTTTTCAAAGCTAATTTATCTTTTTTTCCATTAAATTACCTTAAATCAAATTTACTCGTATAGCTCTAATTTTTGTTAAAATTTATTAAATATTGCTTAATTTATTAAATATTATAATATAATATTTAATATTTATTAAATAGTTCGTCAGCGTAATACAATGAATCTTCAACGGCTGTGTCATGGCGAAAGAAACAGATACAAAGAATAACAGTAACAGAAATGAACCTGGTTAGTTGATGAAAAAGCTTTTCTTTTACACTTAGCGCAAAATCTTATATCATGCGTTAATTTTGTCCAGGACTTTATTTTTTGAATATCAGTGTTAATACTGGTATCCTTGTTACTTTTTCACAGATCGAGTTCGGTGCTATTTCTCCCTGATAACACTCCGGAAAGTAACTAACTTGCTAAGGGTAATGACTCCTCCAGATGTGTATTGTTAGATACCTATCTTCTGGCAAGTCTCTGTTTGCTGTCCATAGCGTCCATAGATCTTACATTCGTCAAGTTGTATTTGCTAATGTAGCCTTCTCCTCAGAATATGGAATGTACCGTTGGGTATTATGTACTAGAAAAAATGTATTTTTAAGGACACAAAAATCTTGTTGAAGGCTGTCGTTCTTTGAAATCGTTCAAAACCCAACAAAATTTTGTTAAAAAGACTATTCACAGTCCTTATTATCCATATTCTCTCAATTTGTTATTATTATTATTTCTATTTTGCAACTTATTGACATTTTTTGTACGGTTACATTCCGTCATCTATTATCTGTTGAAGTTTCTGAACTACCCACAAATCTAACCAGGAACCTTTGTCAAATTTTTTGTATAATATCCTTTCAGAACGTTGGTAACCAACACAGCAATTTGCACTTTTTTGACAGTCAGTTTAAAAACAGCACTCGTATATACACCATACATCGCATAAGTAGTTTAACCACGAGGTTTTTCTTCGGTCTGGATCACGTTTATCCATTATTTTGTCATGCGTGATATTCTGTAGCAATCTTTATTTCAGATCTATCATCACGTGTTTAAAGTATTTCAATTTATTTTTTAATAAAGCCATAATTTCAATGTTCTTATACTAACGATACAAACTTTTTCCATTCAAGAGAATTTCAACATCTTTCTGTAGCATATCATCTCGATCGCCTTAAATTAAACGTATTACCAAACTAAGAAGGTATTTAAATAGAAGTTTAGGTTAAACAAACAATTTTTCTATTGTTTTCCAAGGTCCATCCAGAAAAATAACCATAGATTCTATGAATTTCTCAAGGAATCTTTCAAGATATACTTCTTTCTCCCTGCATATATTCAAGTTTTCACGCATTAAAATACATATTATATTAACGTATAAATACGTATTATTATATTCATTCAGAGAATCATTATTCATTTTTGTACTCTCTGAGTACTTAACCAAACTTTGTCTGGCTCACCAAAGTACATTTATTAAGGTTATATTGCAGCACGAATCGGCACCAGTATTCCTTATTTCCGCCATTTGGTATAGCAATAAACTTACGATTTATGAAGTAATGAAATTTTTATTGACATTACCTTTTATTTTTAGAAAACACCGGTGGTTTTTTTATATGCACTTAAACTATAATTTATACAGTTTTGTAGTATTGAATTTTTGTTCCCGTTTGCTGCACAAAACTAGTCTCGGTATTTGGGAATATGAGGATTGGTTATACCATAATCAGCATTTAGTAAATATTTAACCAACTATTGCTGATGACTGTTACACATGTTCGACAATAATACCTTGTTATTATCGCACAGATGTTACACTTCGTGGTGTAGGTTTGATACGTTCAATAATAAATTAAAATTGAACGTGTCAACACGATTACTCCGTTTTGAGATTACCACGGTTTGCAAATATATCGATTAGTAATTTCGTCTATCTTATGGAAATGAAACAAGCTTTGTAAACTGAATAAACTTAATGTACTAGGATCATCACGGTGTAACACATTGTTAATAAAATAAATGCAGAATATTTTAAATTGGGTAACAACTATATTTTTATTCATAAATATCAATTTTAAATAAATATTGTGACAATATCTAAGACGAATATGGTTCAAGAAATTTCTAGTTCTTCATTCATAAAATGGTAAAGAGTAGATAATAGAATGAAAAAGTAACAATAGGGTTAGCTATAAAAGTAGCCTATACCTATTCATAAAGGTTATTTAAAAGGACCGCGCTATTGTGTATGATAAGGTAGGGTTATTGTTGTACAACTATTTATGAAAGGGTCGGTGGATTACCTGTAACACCTTTTATTCTATTTACAATAGATCTATTTACTTGTTTACAATAGTTAAAACTTTTGCAGTAAAAAGGGCTTTTTGTACTGTATTATTTGTATCGACGTTCTCTGTTTTGCTAGAATTATCTTTTTTGATCCACTATATAAAGAGACCCCCGAGGCGGTCCAGGGAGTTAGTATCCGTTTGATCTTTGACGAGTGTTTATTGAGTGGCTAACGGTGCGTAGTACAGGTTACGTATCCGAGCATTGTAGTGGTTAACTATTGTTATATTATCTCGGGTATGTGCATTATATTCAGTTTTTGTGTATGTGCTTTGTGTATAATTGATTGTTAGTAGTACTAAGTAAATTATTTACGTTATTTATTCTAATACTTCATTCAAATTAGTTTATTATATATTTTAAGTAAATTATTAAGTTATTTATTGTATTACTTCATTTTAATTAGTTTATTATTTATTTTGTAAATCTTTTAGTGTAATAAATATTTGTAATTGTAAACTTCAGTGTATTAATTATTTAATTACCTAGATCCCGAAACGGACCTTAGCGATAAGTGTCATAATATTATACTGTTCATTTTATTTTGTATAGGTCTACTAAGAACCACAATAGTTGACCAATTCAGCAGTTATCATCCATCATCGGCTTTCCTTTTTCTTCTCCATCACTCCATTCTTTCTCTTTGAGCTTACCTTCTTTCTCTCGACCATGTCTCTCTCTTTTGTTCCTCTAGGAAAGCACCAACCTTCAATTTATTTCTCAATTCTATTCTTTGAGAGATGATATCTTGTTTTGTTACATTCAATCTTTCTATTTATTTTTTGACTTTCACGAACCAAACGAATTTCGTCTTGCGGTTGTCACTCATAGTAAATATTGTGTTTGTACTATTCATTATTCTAATCAATATTCAATACAGGTTTTTTCCGTATACATTTCAATTCTGACAAAAATATTCTTTTATTTCTTAATTGTTGCTTAATACCTTCTTTATCTATCGACATTAATCATTACCTAAATTTTGAATGATACGAGTTCGTATTGAAAAGTAATGCCTCTATCACTATAACTTTATAAGTAATGGATATATTATTTACATATTGGTGTAAAATGATAGATTAAATTGTCCCCTACTCACCGATATAATCACTTTTCAGCATAATCGCCGTTAACAGCGACTCATTTACGCCTACGTACTACGCTTTGGAAAAGTCCTTTACGGAAGAAGTCTTAAGTTTTCATACGGCACCATTTCCTCACCTCCGCTATGCCCTCTTGATCCAAAGAGAAACGAATGCCCTTGAGATGTTCCTTAAGCTTTAGAAAGAGGACAAAGTCACAGGGCGCAAGATATGGGCTGTAAGGTGGATGAGATAAAACGTCTTAAAACCCAAGCTTCTCTAGTACTATTCGCGTTTTCAAGTGAATGAAAGCGTTTACTGGGAGTGAAAAATTTCACTATACAGCCAGACCCTGTGGCGAATAAAGTGAAGGTGTCATTTGCAGGATTGAAAGTGGGTGCTTTTTGGAGGGCCTGGCATGCTGATAAGCATACACTTGTATGAGGGTGAGCGTTGTCACAATGCAGAATTGACTCTTTATCTGGACGAACCCTAAGCAGCCGTCACTTCAGATTTGATAGGGTAGCAACATATTGTTCGGAGTTGACAGTAAAATCACGTTCCAAAAACTCCATATGTACGATATTATCACAATCCTAGAAAACTGTAATCATGACTTTCCCGGCAGATGGCATTGTTCTGATATTTCAGTTGCGGCTGAGAATCGCCGATAGGATAACTTGTTTACAAAGAGTTCCAGTACATGACTAACCAATTTTGAGACTGTCTGGCCCACCATTATAATAATTATAGTGAAGAAGGCATTAATTTTCAATACGCCCTCGAATATTAGATTATTTATTATTTTTGATTTTAAAATAACAAATTAATTAATAATAGTTTCGTTAATTTTTATAAGTTGTAAAATAATTATTTTGTTAGAACTTTGAATAAATTTATCTTAAATTTTTTTATCTTTTATTTATTTTAAATAGATCAAAAATTATATAAAAACTTCAAATTTAAGATTTTATATTTAATATAATAAATAACATTAACAATTTAAATATTTTCAATCAGCTGTTTCTATTTTATTAGTAAAATTTATAAAAACCACTTGAATTTTAACCAATCAGCTATTTTTTGGCATTTTTTCATACGTTACAAAAAATTCATTTCATCCTTCACCGTCTGCATTAGCAGCAATTTGCAAAACAGTCGGACGTTAAACCAAAAAAAAAAAAAAAAAAAAAAAAAAAAAAAAAATATTTTTTTACAGTAGTTAGGTTTTAATATTACATTGTTTTTACACTATACATAACGTACATTATTTTCCCGGTTAACTGAACTTGGTGGGACTTGGTCCGTTAAACCGAAAATTCGGATGAATATAAAAACACAAAGTAATTTTTTTTTTTTGTCATCAGTCTCTCGACTGGTTTGATGCAGTTCTCCAACCTGTTCTATCTTGCGCAAGTCGTTTCATATCTACATACCTGTAACACCCTACATCTTTTGTAATTTGCTTTATATATTCTAATCTTTGCCTCCCTCTACAATTTACTCCCTCAATATTACCCTCCATTATTGATAGCCCAATACCTGGATGTCTTAGGATATGCCCCACTAGCCTATCCCTTCTTTTGGTAAGATGCTTCCATATACTTCTTTTTTCATCCACTCGCCTAAGAACCTCTAAATTACTTATTTTGTCCACCCACCTAATCTTTAACATTTTTCTATAACACCACATTTCAAAAGCTTCTATCCTCTTCCTTTCTACAGCCCCTATCACCCACGTTTCACTTCCGTATAATGCTACACTCCAAACATAATGTTTTAAGAAATTTTTCCTAATCTGTAAATCAATGTTTGTAGTCAGTAAGCTGTTTTTCATTTCAAAGGCTTTTCTAGCTTGAGCAATTCTACTCTTGATATCACTTGTGCTTCTACCATCCTTTGTTATTTTACTCCCTAGATAGCAGAATTCCCTAACTTCCTGTATGTTTTCGTTGCCTACTTTTAAATTTCCCATCTCTTCTAAACCACTCTTGCTGCTGCACAACACTTTCGTTTTGTTCTTATTAATTTTCATGAAGTAATCCATTCTCAAGATCTCATCCATTCCATTTAAGGCATCCTCTAGTTCTTTCTTTGCCTCGGCTAATAGTAATATGTAGGCTTAAAAACTATTAATAGTATTAATGTAATAGTAAACATGTAATATAGTATAATATTTTTCCCATAACGGGCAGGTAGAGTATTTAATTAATTGCACTCGATCTGTTGGTTCCAGGGCTTCAAAAAATGGTTCTATTTCTTATCACATAGTCAGCCAATTATATGGCTGAACTTTTTAAGAACAGAAGAGATAGAGGTTTAAAAGACAGTAGTCAGAGTTATCTCCTCTGAGAGTGATGAATTTCACTATACAGCCATACCCTGTGGTAAATAAAATGAAGGTGTCATTAGCAGGGTGAAAAGTGGGTGCTTTTCGGAAGGCCTGGCATGCTTATATGCATACTCTTTTAACTCAGTGCGGAAGGCAATAGTAAACCACCTCACTCCTCGTTTTTACTTAGTAAAACCTCTAGAAGTTCAAACCAGTCTTTCGGCTGTTGACCTAAACAACAGTATAATAGTATTAACGTAATACTACATATAATTCTGCATTATGAAAAATTGGTAATGAAAAATTACCTACTGTTTGACTGTATCACACAATAAAAATTTATGATTGTAAGTAAATTGGAATATTTAAATTCGTGTAAAACTACTCTATAAGAAACTACCAGTTAGAGGAGGAATTATTCTGTTAAGCTGGCACATGTGCATAGAATTTTTTTTACAAAGTTGTATGTTACTACTACTAGCTACTAGTTGTTGTAGCTACTACTAGCTAGTAGTAGGAGTGTGAACGACTAAAAATTTAACCACTGTGTTTTTTGTCGATATTTCCCTGCGTCAGCGTAAGGAATATTTGACTTGCTATAGAAATTCCAGGAAACTCAATGACATGGTTATTTATTAACATATCCTGGAGTTGTTTGAATAAAATTTGTAGTTTATAACAGAGGGTATTGTTTCCTGAAAATAGTTGATTTAGGAATTTAAAAAAAAGACTGTTGCTTCCTGGAGGGTTTTCATATTCTATTTGTTACACAAAATTTGTTCACAAATATTTTTATACCGGTGACTAATATCTAGTTATTTTTACGTTTTGCAAAGAAATTTAAAAAAAGAAAATGTAAAAAACTTTGCTATTGTTATTTCCCGGAAGAACAGTTTCTTGCACAAAACTTTAAAACTGTCGTATAAACTTTTTATATTGTTCTTACGAGTAATGCAATGTGATAATAAAACTATGTGAAATTAGTTTCACGTAACGTAATAGTGTTTGAGAAAATAACAGCTGAATGCAGTATATTCACGTAATGTTTGTCTAAGTAAAAAGATCTGTAATCTGATACTTTCACTTGGTCTGATTTTACCAGTTTACTAATACTTTCAAAAAGAAAATATTAAAGAATTTATTGAAATACACTAATTTCCCGTTTAACCGGATCCCGGTTATTTTACATTGTATACCCTATTTAAATGCTCGTAACAGACAGGTGGAATGTTAAATTATGTGCACTCAATCTGCTAGTTCCAGGGCTACAAAAAATAGTTCTGTTTCTTATCACATTGTCACCCAATTATATGACTGAAGCATTTGTGAGCAGATGAAGTAGAGGTATAAAACACACTAGTCAGAGTTCTTCTCTCCTCTCCTCTGAGAGTAATGAATTTCATTATTATATACAGCCAGACTCGGTGATGAATGAAGTGAAGTTGCCATTTGCAGGGTGGAAATTAGATGTTTTTCAGAGGGCCTGGTATGCTGCAAACATACTTTTACACTCAATGAGGAAGGCAATAGTCAACCACCTCACTACTCGTTTTTCTTAGTAAAAGCTCTAAAGGTTCAACCCAGCCCTTCGGCTGAAGACCTAAAAGATAACAATCCGTCATTTTTTTCTTGTTTGACCACGTTGGATCATTTTAGTCAATTACTTATTGGATCTCTTTTGAAGTTTTTGTTCTCAGTTTTCTTTCATTCTATCGGATCTTGCTTTTCTTTCCTTGCCTGAAAACACCTTTCCGTGTATTTTCTAGTTCTAGCTTGTAATATGACGTGTTTGTCTTTTAGTATTTTAGTTTTCCTGTTTTTTCCTTAAATCTCCTAGTTTAATCTGCAATTCTTCCATATCTTTTTTAATATCCTTGAACCATTTTATTTCATATTTCTTATTCCAAATAGGTAACCTCTTTGATTTTTCTAAGTATAATAACCCCCTACTTATAGGACCAATCTTTATATTTTTACCCAAGTCAGTTCAGATAGCAGTTTCGATGTCAATTTTGTGCAGAAACAAGTTAGCTAAACCACACAATGCTACGTACAACGACTACCCATTTGAAGAAGAGCTTGATGTAACGGTAAATTAACTTCTAACCTTAACACTCATCGGTAATTGGGCAAAGGGAAAAAGGCGAAGGAAAAAATACTGATGTGTTTTATATTAAAGAAGGTTAAAAAGTATATAAACTACACATTCGTTCTTAGTGCATCCTGACTTTTCTTTTGTACAACACTTGAGGCAACACTCCTAAAGTACTGCATCATGTTGTACTTCTGTACTTCACTAATATTGATATTTTCAAACTAAATACTGGGTACTCTTAAGTCGATTTATGCAAAATAGAATAACCCTACTGGTATTGTTATATTCTAATTTACTTATTAAAATCATGTTTTTATTACCCAATACAATCGTACTATTCAATTACACATTTTCCCATAATTATTTTGTTAGTTCAAAATAATAGGTGGATTATAGACTAATCATATTTAGCAAAATTATGTTTTTCTTGTTAATTTTCAGTAATCCGGATTTTAAGTTACATGGACCGGTCTCTGGGCAATCAAGTCCTAGACGACAAAATACCGTTCTAACCCCTCTCCAATACGCTTTGCATTCATATAAATACCTATACTGTCAAACCCCGGTTTACCGGACTCCATGTTAACCGGTGTGGTATACTTAAATTTCTCCAACTTTAAATTATAACTTTACTTTAAAATAATTAAAAAGATAATAAACTTTTAAACTTTTATTGTAAACTTTTAAAATTATGACTGAATGAGGGACCTCCTATACGGTTCGCCATATTGTCCCTCACTCAAATAATTTTGTACAAAATCCATCTTATTCTTCTCTAGTCGCCTAGCAACTAGAATAAATAACTTTTTTAAATAATTTTGTCAATGTGAAATAATTTTAAATAGTTTTTAAATAATAATCAGCTGGAGATGTTTATCATTTTAATAGACTCAAAAAATAAACAATTCCAGATGTCCCATAAATTTGTTATATTACAAATATCCCCCCATTTAAATTTTGAAAACAAAAAAGAAATTTTTATGAAAATCTAAATTTTGAATTTGTTTGATAAATTTAAAGCCAAAATTGTTTTTTTTTAAATTATGTCACTAAGCAACCTTACAATTCTACTAACCAAATAAACTATAAACGAACTATAACCCATAAACTATAACCTATTAACATAACACAACAAAACACAAATATCAACATAATGTACATAGTTAAACTTGTGTACAAACAAAAATTAATAACATATATAGGATAAATTAAACAATAAAACATAGCAAATATCTGAAACATATTTTTTTTTTTTTTTTAAATGATTCAGTAATCACACTACAATTGTTCACCTTTGTTTAATAATCGCTAGCAACACTGTTTATGTAATACTTTACGTAAGCAAATAACTTAGTTAACAAAATTAAATGTAGAACAAAATAATATTATCCATATCACACATATATAATCACCATATAGTTTTATATATATATATATATATATATATATATATATATATATATATATATAAGCGTTTAAATGTTCCATATATCTTTTATATGACCGCTAAAAAAAAAAAATAAAAAAAAAATATTGCTTCACATTTTTTGTATACTCTTATCTTATTTTACATTATTTACCATATCTACCAATTTTTTTTTTTTTTTTTAATTATTCGGTATTCTATCAATTAGTCCTTGTCCATATACATATATATATATATATATAATGTAAATCTGGTCTATTTAAATGACATACTCTATATGTTTTATTCTATTTTAAATATTTTTTACAAATTATTCTGTTGACAAAAAATAAATTATTTTTATTTCCTTTTAATAATAGAATATTTCTATTCTCACAAATTTTAACAACATCAAAGGGACCCTTATACCTATGTGTGCATGTTTTGCTGTATTTCTTTCCTTTGTTCGACAGCTCAAAATTCCTAATTAACACCTGATCTCCTATATCAAATTTTATTTTACTTATTTTATTTCTATTACAACCCTTTCTTTTCATAGCTATTTCTTTCAATCTTTTAATAACCTCTTCGTTTATTAAATTTAAATCAAGGTCAGTATCTTTAATTTTTCTTTCAGGAAATTTTATTTTTTCACAGGCCATATCCACCACCTTTTTTCCAAACATCACCTCTACTGGTCTTTGGTTAATAGTAGCATTAAGGTTATAGTTCATAAGATTTTCAATTTTGATTATATATTTATACCATTCTATATGGCGTTTCCCGGTCAAAAACATTCTAAGTAGTGTCCCCAGTTGTTGTAAGTATCTTTCAGACATATTTGCTTGAGGGTGAAATATTGATACCATTCCTGCCTTGACCCCTAAATGTTTTAAGCCATTTTGCCAACTAGCACTGGTAAATTGTTTTCCATGGTCGCTGACAATGATTTCAGGTCTCCCTACTTCCTTAATAAAAATTTTAATCTTATTTAATAAAGTTCTTGTATTTGCCTTTTTGATGGTATATAATTTAACAAATTTAGAAAATCCACATACTAAAATGAATACATATTCTAAACCTAAATAAGTTTTTGGCATTGGCCCAAATAAATCACAATACACCTTTTGTAACTTCTCCTTAGGCACTTCTGTTATATATGGCCCAGACATATTCTGAGTATGAACCTTCACACGTTGACACAAGTCACACCTATTTACTACACGTTTTACTAGCTTTCTCAGACCCTTTACACTGCAGTTTTCCGAAATATTAACAATAGTCTTAAATATTCCTGTATGCCCTAATTCCTCATGAAATATTTTGACTAACTCATAACTTTTACTTAGTGGTATGACAATTTTAAATTTTTGTTTAGTCGTCTTCCTATAAAACAATACGTTTTTATATATAACATAATTTTTTATAAATTCAATTTTACCATAACTCAAACCTCTTATAATCCTATTGCAATAATCACATTCTTCTTGTTCTGTTTTTATTTTATAAAATAATTTACCTAAAGGTTTACTTTCAATCTTTAACTGAAACATTTTATATCCTATATTCTCATTGTCTATAAATTCCTGTTCATTTATCCTAGATAAGAAATCAGGTACTATATTTTCTTTTCCTTTTATAAACTCCCAATTTATGTTGTATTCCTGTAAGTATAGTGTCCATCGAAGTATCCTACCATTATTAACTTTACAGGTTGACAAGAAAATTAATGCTTGGTGATCTGTTCTAACAGTTAATTTATTACCTAATAGGTAACCCCTTAATTTCGTACAAGCATACACAACTGAAAGTAGTTCCTTTTCAGTAGTCGAATACCTAGGTTCATGGGAATTTAACTTTCGACTCACAAAATAAATGACATCATGTTGATTTGAGCTATTTATTTGATATAAAACAGCACCTATACCATATTTATTTGCATCACAGCCAAGGTAAAATTCTCTGTTAAAATCTGGATGTTTTAAAATTATGGTATCTAAGAACACTTCTTTTAATTTTTTAAAAGCATTATCATGTTTTTCTTTCCATTCAAATTTGTTTTTCTTTGATAAAATATCACTAAATTCAGTAGTTAGTTCTGAATAATTTCTATGAAATTTTCTATAGAAATTGACACATCCTAAAAACGATTGCAATTCCTTCATATTTTTAGGGGGTTTATAATTTTTTATTACTTGTATTTTCTCGGGGTCCATACTTATACCATTCTTGCTTATTATATAACCTAAATACTTAATTTTCTCTGCTAAAAACTCACTTTTCTTTAACTTCAATTTTATATTGTATCTGCGCAACTTTTTAAATAACATTTCCAACCTTTTTATATGTGTATCTAAATCATCGGATACCACAATCAAATCATCTACATACATCATAACGAATTCTAGAATTTCCTCTCCTAGAGCAAAACTCAAAGCCTTAATGAATTCTGCAACTGAGCATTTTAATCCGAATGGTAAACGTTTGTAGCAATAATTTCTACCATTAAAAAGGAATGAAACATATTTTCTACTTTCAGGGTCTAATAGGACCTGTAAAAATCCACTAGTGAGATCAAACGAACTAATATATCTTACTCCTTGTATTCTCATTAAAATATCATCAATACTTTCTGGCTGTGTACAGTCAGAAATTATACTTTTATTTAATGCTCTAGCATCTAAACACACTCTAATTTCATTATCCGACTTCTTCACCACTACTAAAGGGTTAGAATACTCAGAGTTGCTAAATTCCAATACATCTTCCTTCATCAATTTGTCTATCTCATTCTGTACAGCTGTTCTATATACATAAGGTACTGGGTACGATTTCCTAACAATTTTTACAGTTGGATCTACTCTTAGTTTACAAACATAATTCTTTATTAGACCTGGTTTATCTGAAAACAACTCCCTATTATTATTAAAAATTTCAATTAATTTTAGTTTACTACTATTGCAGCTATGATCATCAGTTTTTAATATACTTTCTATTGACTCCATTTGTTGTTGCCACTTTTCATCTTTTCCTTCTTCTATGTTAAGTAGCATTAAATTGCAACTGTGCATATCTACATTTTTATTCTCAAAAAATCTAACTCTATCTTCCCCTATGCAGAATAAATAATTTTCAAAATCTAATTTAACCTTATTTTTATTAAAAAAATCACATCCCAACAGAATGTCAACATTCAACCCTTTTATTATAAAAAATGTATAAACATATGAGGTCTTTCCTATTTTAAATTGTATTATCGCCTGTCTATTTATACCTGACTTTCTCTTACCAGCTGCCGTTATTATTGTTATAGCCTTAACAGGTACCTTAGAAAATCTTTCATTTATTTCAATTTCCAAATTCATTAAAAATTCTTGACTAACTGCAGTTATGTTACTACCTGTATCACAGAGAACTTTAAATAACCTGCCTTTTATGTCAACACTAATTTCAACTAATTTTATTTCTTTTTCAAACCTATCAGTACTAACACTGGTTAATGTATCTTCCTCTAGCTATTCCTCATTTATATTACTGTTAAATGAATCGTTTATTTCAAAAACCCCATAAGTGACATTTTTGTCAAAAATGACTTTTTGTGTTTTCCATGTTTTATTGATGAAAATACACCGTTTGGTATAGTAACACCATATATACAACTTTTAAAGGCAAAGTAATAGGCAGATGAAATTTACAAAATCGAGTGTTTATTTCAAAAACCCCATATGTACTGTACATATGGGCTTTCTGCAACAAACTTGCTATCAGCTGATCAATCTATCAGCTGTTTTGAGGGTTATGTGAAACTAGGAAGTTTCAAAGTATAATGAATTTCACCATTCTACTGAACATCTGCGTAAAGTAAAGTGTTCTCAGTTCATCGATGGTGTATCAATATTTCATTTTACATTGAGAATATCAAAAAAAGTACACTGCAGCAGCATCTCGCATTTCCAGCAGAACCTGCATATCCAAATCCTGTAAAAATTCATATTAAATAAATCAACGATTTAAAAAAAATTATTCAGTATATACCCGAGGAAAAGAAATCATTTTATGAAGAAATCTACCAATGGCCAACAATGGAGAATGAAACATATGACGAGTTGACGAAAATTGATGTAATTTAAAAAAAAATCAAATAATGTATCACGAACCACTTATTATATTTAAAATATGAATTAATATTAAAATTTTTAGTAAAAATAAATGTTTTCTTTTATGACAACACTGTTTCTATTTTATTTTCGTACAAAAATAATTGTTTATTTTAAAAACACCATAAGTACAACACCATATTTAATGACGAAAATTATGGAATTTAAAAAAAATATCAAATAATATATCACGAACTACTTATTATATTTAAAATATGAATTAATATTGAAATTTTTAGTAAAATTTTTTTTATAAAAACACTTTCTGTTTAAATTTTGTACAAAAAAAATTGTTTATTTTAAAAACACCATAAGTACAGCACCATATTTAATGAAATTTCTAACAAAATAAAAAAGAAAAACACAGTTATTTTATACTGAAAGATGTGTTTTTATATGTACTTTAATATAAGCATAAAATCACTCATGTAAAAATTAAGCTTATTAATCCAGGTAGTTTTTTTCAGTTTACCGAAAATTTCATTTTTGTTACTTATGGGGTTTTTGAAATAAACGATTCAAATACAAAATTAACTAATTGACAATTATCATGCTCTTCCTTTAAACTTAGTCCCTCAAAGTTAGTATTAATTTGACCATCTTTTATTTCGATTTTTGATTTTAAATTTGTACCATATTCAGGAAACCCTTCATCATTGTCAGACATACGGGAAAAATTTATTTTATATATTTTTTGCACATCTGTCTTTAGTTTAAATGTTCATCTTCTTGGTGTACATCCGCTTCCACCTTTATTGTATTTACTTTATTTTCTAAATCCCTTTCAAACCTCTTATCAACATGAAATTTATTATTTCCGTGTCTATCACATTGCCTATTAAACATATGTTGGCTACCATAGCTATTGAAATTATTTCTATCTCGGTTATCATACGATTTTCCATTATTGTTATTATTATTATTATTATTATTATTATTATTATTATTATTATTATAGCTTCTATCATCCCTATAAAATTTTTGTTTTTGGTTAAACATAAATTTTCCTCTATTATTATAATTATTTTGTCCTGGCCTACTTACCTCTACTTCTCTACAAATATTCGAATTCTCTATTTCGTCTAACAATTTCACAAAACTTTCTACATCGTTTATGCAGCCAATCGTCCTAGCTCTATTAATTAAATTATCAAAATGTCTACTAATTAATTTGACTAACTCTTTTTCTGATAATTGTGGCTCTAAATATTTCGCCTTATTTATCTTGTTCATAAAGTAGGCAGACATCTTTACCTGTCTAGTATTATCAAACTTTCCAAATTGTAAGTTATATCTAACTTCCGCCTGTGTCCCGTCATTCCAAAATTTTTCTTTAAACCTACTAATGAAATCTTCTAAACTATCTATACCCTCTCTCACATACATCCACCACGAGTATCCTATTGTACTATCTATCATGTTTTCATTGATAATTGGCTTTATAAATTTCCAGTTCTTTATGTTATTTATTTTAATCTCATATTTAAGAGAGCTAACAAATTCCATGGGATTATTGTTTAAAAATTTAATTTTTATATTATTATTTCTACAATTACTGTGAACAATCTTCATTTCCCCAGATTCCACATATCTTTCAAATTCTCCCTTCAAATTTTCTAAATTCTCATTAGTTTTATTTACTATTTCCCTATGTTCTATCAGATTATTCTCCATTTTATCTTTAAAATCTTTTTTAATTTCAAACTTAACTTTATCAATTTTTTTTAGATTGTATTCTTTTATCTCCTTTTTAAGATCTTTCACACCCTTGTCATGCTTCTCATTTAACATGCTTATATTATTCTTACACTTATTAACCTCTAAAACCAAATTATTTTCTACTCCCTTTATCTCAGACTCTAAATTACCTAATTTTCTATCCTGTTCTACAATTTTTATATGTAAAATATTCAATTTATCATCCATCTTTTTCTCAATACCTTGCTCCAAGTCATCTATTCTATTACTTAAATCCCTACCGAGTTTACTCATATTATCTTCAAATCTCCTAGCTTGCTCTTCAGATCTCCTAGCCTGCTCCTCCAATCTCCTAGTTTGCTCCTCAGCCTGCTCCTCCAATCTCCTAGTTTGCTCCTCAGATCTCCTAGCCTGCTCTTCAGATCTCCTAGCCTGCTCTTCAGATCTCCTAGCTTGCTCCTCAGCCTGCTCCTCCAATCTCCTAGTTTGCTCCTCAGATCTCCTAGCCTGCTCTTCAGATCTCCTAGCTTGCTCTTGCAACAGGTTCAAAATAAGCTGCATGTTATCATCTGACTTTAGCCTAACACTTCCTGTATCAATATCTTGACTAAAACTAATATCACCTGGTTTCTGCACCAAACCTTTCCTCTGTATTGGCCATTCTACCTCGTCCTCGCCCTCGTCAGCTCCATCTTCACCTTCGTCCTCCGAGTAGTCACTTCCTTTAACCCCATCAGCTCCTCTTCCTCCTGTATTCGCAGTCATCTCCTCTTCTGTTGTGGGCGCAGCCATCTCAAATGTGTATGAATCAGGATCGTGGCCTTCCTCCTGTAGAGCCTTTTGCAGTCGTTCCATTAGTACAGCTTTCACACCTTTACTTTGTCTGTTACGTTTTTCGAGTTCCAATCTCAAATCCACTACGCGAAGATCTATCAATTTCCTGAGATTACCTTCAGACATATTTGTGAATAAATCTATTTGTGAATTCGTGAATTCATCCCCACGATTAGGGTTGCCAAATTTGTGGTATACTTAAATTTCTCCAACTTTAAATTATAACTTTACTTTAAAATAATTAAAAAGATAATAAACTTTTAAACTTTTATTGTAAACTTTTAAAATTATGACTGAATGAGGGACCTCCTATACGGTTCGCCATATTGTCCCTCACTCAAATAATTTTGTACAAAATCCATCTTATTCTTCTCTAGTCGCCTAGCAACTAGAATAAATAACTTTTTTAAATAATTTTGTCAATGTGAAATAATTTTAAATAGTTTTTAAATAATAATCAGCTGGAGATGTTTATCATTTTAATAGACTCAAAAAATAAACAATTCCAGATGTCCCATAAATTTGTTATATTACACCGGAATCCAGATTAACCGGATCAGTTTGTTAATTGTTACTACATATACTATGTATCAGGTTTAGAAAATAAGAAAAATTATGAATAAATTCCGTTTTCCCACAATGTATCGTAGAATACATAAATAGTATTGTACACTCAAATGTTAATGACCAATATTAGTTATTTATTTCCGTATTTAAATTATTAGTATTTATTGTACTATACGTTTTATTGAAATTATACATACATACTAATGCACATAGTAAACTACTTATGTATTATGTTTGCAATATTTTAGTTTACAATGTTCCGTATAATCTGGATTATAGTCCACTTCCAATCGAACATTAGTCCGGTTAACCGGGGTTGTACTGTATATTATTTTTTTTTCTGATCGTACATTACTGTTCATGGAAGAATATTTTCTCTAAGAAGTTTAGTTTTCAAATTAATATAAAAGTTTACAATGTTCAGTAACTAATTAAAAACTTCTTGAGTATGCAATATTCACAGTATTGTATTAATCGGTCTAATGAGTGAAGCGATTTTGATTAAATTTAAAAAAAATACAAATTTATGTTATACCAAGCGTCGCGTTGCATCTAACGTTGACCGACACGTTGACCGACAATTTTCTCATGAGTTGTAACTTTTGCGAAAAAAAGATTTTTATGCGGTTTTTGTAAACAATAAAAATTTTAACTTTAAAAACAATTTAACTAAGAACATTAAATACCTGTAAACTGTTTACTTTCATTGAATGTTTTTATATTCGCTACAAAAAACAACATACTAATATGAACTTTAAAAAAAACTTACTGGTTTTACATTTTATTCTTTTTAAAATATATTTTTAATCGTTTCTTATGAGCACCTACAACCCAAATGAAACCTACAGACTAAATTTCACGTTACTTGGTCATATGATTTTGAAATTTCGTGTTAAGTGAGTAAGTCAGCGAGCGTATTTGGCTTTTATATTGTAGATGTAGTACATTATAAAATTATTCGTACATTAGCAAAATACAACTCGATTGAGCGACTGAGTTTTGGGGTTGATAAAGAGAATTATTGTTCAACATTTTAACAATTTAGACTTCGACAGACTTGAACTTAAATTAACGAGGGGATAAAACAGTAATTGTACCAAATCATAATGATCTTCTGTAAAAACTAGTGTATTTTATTATAAATTACTTAATTTCATTAATAAAGAGAAAGTGTTCAATTCTTGTCAAGTTCTATAAATTGAATTTGTAATCTAATTAATTCTTGAAGTACTTAATTATATCAAATCCCTAATTGACCGTTTACGATTCTTCTGTTTTTCCGTTAAATAAAGGAAAACTACATCAAAAAACTAAAAACAAAAGTTAATGAAACACATATTTGATTCTAAGGTGTAGAACATTAAAAATTACAAGATATTTAGCTTACTGAAGTAGAAACTTTAGGATTTCTGTATCATAAAATTCAAAAATAACATGAGAAAATTATTAATATAAAAAAGAAATCATTTTTAAATAGATGTTAATTACTTTCATCAGATAATGACTGAATAATAATCTTAGTTATAGGTAATAATTAAAGTTGATAATATTTAAGTGAATTTCGTGAATTAGTTTCTTGAAGCGTTATTATTAGTTAGGTAATATCGCACAGGTTAACGCACAGAAGAGGGGATTTGAGATCTTGTCCCATAGGTTTAATTTCAACAACAAACACACAACACTTCCTCATCTCCCGCGTTCTAATTAAATACAAAAAGTTGTATTAATATTTACAATAGAATTAGTTTCTTTCTGAATTGATTAATATAATATACGATGGAGACTACTAGGTCATGAGTGTATATTTTCATATGCCATAGAAATACAAAGTGTCCGTAACGGGCAGGTGGAGTGTTAAATTAATTGCACTCGATCTGTTGGTTTCAGGACAACAAAAAGTAGTTCTGTTTCTTATCACATAGTCAACCAATTATATGACTGAACTATTTAAGTACAGAAGAGGTAGAAGTGTAAAAGACACTAGTCAGAGTTATCTTTTCTGAGAGTAATGAATTTCACTAAACAGCCAGACCCTGTAGTGAATGAAGGAAATTGTCATTTGCAATGTGGGAAGTGGGTGCTTTTTGGAGGGCCTGGAATGCTGATAAGCATACTCTTTCAACTCAGTGAGGAAGGCAATAGTAAACAACCTCACTCCTTGTTTTTACATAGTAAAACCTCTAGAGGTTCAAACCAGCCTATTGGCTGTTGACCTAAACAATAAAAACAGTAATACAGACCCTGGGATCGGAAATCTAACCCTTGAAATTTCGCTTCCCATTTCAACGCCACGAAGACTATCTTATTAATTTTTGTATTATTCGTAAAATAGAAATCATTAATTGAGTTCTTTGGGTGTATTTAACAACTAATTACGAGGATGATGCAGCCATAATGACCAACAACAATAACTGCAACACTGTAACTATTGTCACTATTGCGACACTGTTAACTATGAAAGGTTTTCGAAATTTAATTTTTCCTAGGTATAAAGTAAGAAAAATTTAACTGAATAAACAAAAATCACACTGTTTTACGTTGAAATTTCGACGGAAAACTTAGCCACCCGCATACTATGAAAATCATCCAGTATCTCAGAATGAAGCACCTTACGCTAAACCTTAAACCTTGAACTAGACAAAATCATTGCCTTATACCTTAACAAACTAAAGACTCCAGATGAAGGAGGAACATAGTGACGTAGATCACAGCACAGAGCCAATTGACTTTTGTTAATCGTATCCTTTGTTGTCACGTTGTGGTCCCCCTATGGATAACAGCCTAACAAAAAGTCAGCTGTAGTTTGGAACAGAGTGCTTAGAAACCTTAGAGAGTGGAGAGAACTTAGTGAAGGGGCAACCTCACACCCGACCGTCGCTGTTATTGGCTAGATCTCATCTATAGTCTTTAGTTCGTTGGATTTTTTTTTATAGAAGAAACTTACACTGAACAGGAGACTGACATTGAACCACTACATACAACAAAAAAAAATTTCGCTGAACCATAGATTAAAGGCTTTGAACGTTTTACTCTTCCGTAGAACATGCTTATTTGATAAACAAAATTAAATTGTTACAACTACCGAATTCGGGTGATGTGGCTGTAATGAGCTTTGATCGTAGTTCGGCGAAAAAACTATAAGCAGGATACAAGCTTTTCAAACCAATTTTTAATAATCACATGTAGTTTCTACTATACATGAAATTCTGTCATTCATCATGACCTGAATATAGACACAGCCCAAACAACCATTAAAATAAGGATCTGGAATAAAATACAGATGAAGATTTACCACAAAATGATTTCCTCAATCAAGGCGAAAACAGGACATTACATAGTGAAATATCATAAATACTACTGGTTGAAATAAATTGCAATTTTTTTTTGTAAATGAAGATAAAAAATTAATTTAAGTACGCATAGGTCCTCATAAGGAAATGTTTTATGAAAAATAAAATATTTTTCTTTACTTTTGGTTAGTTTAGAAAACGTTTACATTAATATTATATAAGTTTTGAGGTAGTCGATGATTTAAGTCAGCTCCATTGGAGCTTCTTTTTGTTTTTTTCTCAATATGTAAATATTAGCCCGTAACAGACAGGTGGAGTCAAATTATTTATACTCAATCTGTTAGTTGCAGGGCTAAAAAAAATAGTTCTGTTTCTTATCACATGGTCAGCCAATTAAATGACTGAATCATTTAAGAATAGAAGAGGTAGAAGTGTAAAATACACTAATCAGAGTTATCTCCTCTGAAAGTAATGAGTTTCATTGTACAGCCAGACCCTGTGGTGAATGAAGTGAAGGTATCATTTACAGAATGGAAAATATGTGCTTTTCAGAGGGTCCGGTATGCTGATAAGCGTACTTTTTCGCTCAGTGAGGAAGGCAATTGTAAACCACCTAACTGCTCGTTTTACTTAGTAAAACCTCTACAGGTTCAAACCAGCCTTTCGGCTAATGACCAAAACATCATGTAAATGTTATCAACGTGTAGTATAAAGAAAAAAAAATCAATCTCATTCTAATAATTCAAAAAACACTTTACTGTTTTTTTTAAACTGTCTAAATTTGTAAATGATTAATTAGACAATAAAAATGGGTAATGGCGTATCTAGTGCTTGCTATATAAGTGCGGGATTTCGATTAATTCATGTAGACCTGTAAAAGTTTAGTAAAGTCTAACAGACTCATACAGTTAGTTAAAGTAAAATATTTCTTAACAGCACACCATTTAAAAATAATTTGGCAAAACAATCGAAAGCGAGTATTTTAATAAAATATAGACAGATATAACACAACTGGGAATAAAAGTAAATTGGAATTTGTTATTATCTTTTAAAACCACACGATTACATTTATTAAAATGTTATCTATTTTTCTTGACAATTTAAAAACTTTAACATTGAGTCAGTTTTAGTGTATTAAAAAAAATTCAATGTTATAATCATACCATAAATAGTTATTATCCATTTTTCCTTCACTAAGAAAGACGTTGTAACTTAGAGACTTCAATTTAATTTTCTACAACAAAATGGAATATAGAGCATACAAGTTGAAACAGTTGAAGCTATTTCTGAATGATAATGAAATGGTCACCGTGTACAGAAGTACATAAAAAGACCGTTTTTATCTGCGTCTCCGTTTATTCGCAAAATTGAAGTTGTAGCCTATTTCCCTTTTACAGTTTTCTTTATCTGTTTCGGTAGAACAAAGTGTTTTAGCTTTTTGGATTCTCGAATTCAAGTAGATCCGTTGCTAGTGACCTCCACTCGAGGTGCACAGGAATGATAAAAAGGGTATTTTTCTTCCGTTTTTTTATCGTCAGATACTTGGCAAGAATCCAATAGTAAGTTGTAAGCACTTTAAGACAAATAACACCTCTTTCCTAATACAGGCTTAAAATTTTTATTTGATATTCACCCCTATTACCCACTCTACCTCTTTTTCCCCACTTTTATTTTTTGTTATTAAATGTAAAGTCCAACTTTAAAATATTCTTATTATATAAATCATGACGCGATAACAAACGGCCATAACCATTCATTAAACGGAAGAAATAACATTTTCTACGATACAAAATAAAACTACACCCCAGTACTCCATTCAATTAAAAGTAATTTACTGCTTAAAGACATTTTCATTTGTTCCACAAATTACTATTTCCTGAATATGCACCATTTGCATAGTCATTTGAACTTTTGTAGGGTTTCAAATTAGAGAACACAGATCTATGTATAACCAAGCGTTGTCTTAATAAGCGTATTTATTACTGAGAATTATTTTTACGTGAATAACCATCCAAATTGTGATGACTAATATATATCTTTACGTTTGACGAGAGAAGGCATAATAGGTGAACGAAGATCCCAGACTGCATTGGCCCAAGTACTATTTAGCTCTTTACCTTTTATTAACAAGACAAGAGACGAGAATCAAATTCTATAATGCCATTGCCGTTCCTACTCTTCTATACGGCAGGAAATCTTGGATACATACAAAGAACATTGATAGCAATATCCAAGCTGCACAGATGAGATTTTTGCGTATTGTGTTGGGATGCTCTAGAACGAACAAGATAAGGAATGATGAAATAAGAAGAGTTCTGTTTGTTCCACCATTACGTGACAAAATTTTGTAGAATCAAAGAAACTGGTGCAGTTACTTGAACAGAATGCAATACGGGAAGATGCCAATAGAGGCTAAAAATTATAGACCAATCGTACGAGAGATGTGGGAAGACCGAGGAAGAAATGGGTACCAGAATAGATTCACTAAACCTAGACCTTGAAGTGAAGGAGAATATCTTTTAATTTTAGGCTGTATAAAAATAATTTGTGTGTACGGAGTAAACAAAGGAGTCACTGAAATAAAGAATATTGGGTTTTTCTCAGGAACTCTTTGAATTATTTTTGATACGGTTTTTCTAAAAAGGTTTTTGCTGCCGGTAGCGAGTTCCGGGTAACATTTCTCGTTAGGATTTGGAAATTTTTAACACTGTAAACACACCTATATTCTTCTGATATATACTGTACTCGTAAATGGCCAAGCAGTGTCAGGAATGAAAAAGAGGCTGCTCCGGTGGCGTAATGGTTAGCGAGCAAGCCTACAAGGCGGAAGATCCCCGTCTAAGGTCGGGAAATTGTTACAAGTCAGAACCAACTTAAGTTGCTAATGATGAAAATGTTGATTTTACTCTAAATAAAAGAAAAAGGAAAAATGCAATTTTTTTCGTTTTACGTCTGACTGTTTTGCAATTTCTGCTAATGGAGACGGTTGATAATGATGATAATGAAAGTGAGTGATGAAAAAATGCCAGACCTGACCGGGAATCGAACCCTGGACCCCGGCGTAGAAGCCAGTTGCAGTTTGATACAGTTTGACAGAACTCGTTTGCTCGATAAAGTTCAACCATTTCTTCATTGATACTATAATATTATTAAACAAATTTAACTTGAGAATATACATGCACTTGTCCTCTTTCAAAAAATAAAAATCTAGTACTGAAATAATTACGTTTACTTTATATTGTAAGTTGATTTGGATATTAAGAAAATAACCAGAATGAAATATACTTGTAATATTTTGTACTTAATATTTTAATACGGTTTATAAAATATCAAAATTATTTAAAAAATTGGTATGGAGAATATCTTGACATGAGTTTATGACTGCGCCTACTTAAAAAGGTTTTAAAAATGTGGTAGAAAATTTATTTTTCCTTCAAGTTTTCAGTACTAAGCCAAACAAAATACTCTTTTAAAATTTGTCTCATTTATCAATTCAATTTTTTAAAAGAAATGTGTATACTCGTGACGGCATGTTTCAAAAAATCGTATACTTCTTAAAAACTGTGACAAAATGATTAAATTATCTTGAAATTTATAGCTAAATAATTTCTTCTTATATTTCGATTTCTACAGTAACGGATTTGAATGATCCATTTTCTTCTTCTTATTTAATTTATTCTTATGACAAACTGGTTTACAAACAGTTCATAATTTAATATACTAATTTATTATGTAAATAAAAAAATTAATTCTTTATTTTCTCGGTAATATACAATCCATTTTTTGGTATTGCGGTGGGTTAGTTGTGTTTGTACTGATATCATAACTCAGATCAGTAGTTCGTTTATTCCCGTTTATTGACAATTGCAAAATATTTGCATGTTAGCTAACAATCGGCCCATTAATGACCATGAATTTGGTGAAATATTTAATTATTTAATTAGAAAATATATTTAATACACAGCGGTCCCAGGATTGAATGGAAAGATAAGAAAGTTCCATTTATTTTTAATTAGAAATATATTCATACAGATAATTAAAAAAGAACTTTGAGCTACAATATTTTGCGAACCAAAGTTTTCTTGAAGTGAGAAAAGGTTAATTGTTGGAAAATAGAGCAAATATAGAAATAATTAAGGGAATAAATTCTTTATTGTTAGAAATTAAGTGTATTGTAACAAGGATGATGGATTGCGATTACTGAAATATTTTTGAATGGAATAGTTTTGAATGAAATACTGGGTTTTTGTTATTGATCATTTCTACTATGTTGTGGATTGTAAAGGTGAGAAAATGTTAGAAGGGTTCGATTATTTAAGAAAATATTAGACCGCAGGTATAAAAACAGTTAATGTCGTTGTCAGTTAGTAGCTACTTGGGCTGTGAGTTAGCGTTTTCGGGCCGTGTTGAAATAGTATCGTTGCGGGACCGGCTCTGTATTACGTTAATAGTGCGTATGAGTACGGCAGTAGGAAGTGGTTGTGAACAGGTAAATGATCATTTTGATTAGTAAGTGATAATCGTTTTTCGTTTAAGCTTTAAATGTTGTAATTAATTTAATTGAAGTAATCTACGTAATTGTAATTTATTAGTAATCTAAGATTAATAATTTCTTGTAAATAATTATCGTGTCAATAAATAATTGGTATAGGTTTCATAGAAATTTGTTTGTTACAATATCATCACATTTTTATAAAAGTTTTCCTAGATTTACGTTAAAATACTTTAAATATCAGAATGATTTTTATCTTGAATTGGGGGTAGCCGGAAAGCCTGTTTATTTGTAATTAAACTTTTTTTATATTGTATGATATGAAAAGGTAATGATATAGAGTACTTTTTCCAATCATAAGTTTTTATGTTTCTGATAAACGAACAATATTTCACTGCTTGTAGTATTTTAAAGCATACTGCTGATAAAGAATTACTGATTACAAAGTATTCAATTTTATTCTATCATCAGTGTTTTATGATCATTACTTTAAAATCATAAGTGTAAATGGATTTGATACGTTATAAAATTGTTCCAAGCTAAGACCCTTTCAACGTGATTATATTAAAAAGTTCTGTTAATGTGGATAATGAAACAAATGTTCAACATACGCTTGGACATCAGTGACACCAAACTGACTCGGTCAAGTAAAGGTTGACAGTAAAAGTGGTAAAATAAATTGACTAACAAATTAGGTTGGACAAACTACAAATTGGAATGAAGAACAGTTGTAGTCAAACGGCTGTATTTCTTATAATAGTTTAATCCGGAGGCAAAAGGCCCATTTGGTCTAAGCAAATTTTAGTACCACTAACTGTGGTAAGGTTATTAGTATAATGGTTTTGTGGCCAGAGGGTTTTAATGAGTCACCGGGGACTCTAGATAGCAGATAATAAGGGCACTGTACTGTTTGTTATACTACACAATACTATTACCAATCTTTTACGTTCGTGAAATAACCTTTTCCAGATTTGCTCAATCGTTAAATGACGATCCCGTTGTGTAATATTACATTTAAATTGGTAAACCATTGGTAAACCTATGAAAAACTATCCACAATAAAGGAAAATTATGTGTACGATTGATGATTTTATCTTATGTACATTAACGCATTAAGATAATGTATAGTCACAATAAAAATCTATATTTTTGGCTGAACATAAAAAATTCACATTTATTTTTGTTTTGTGGCCTATTTATCCATTATGAAACGTAAGCCTCCTCCAAATTTCTTCACGTTTCCCTGTTCCTTGCTTGTTGTGCCCAATTTAATCTCACTACTTTCTAATGCCATCTCCATATCATTGGTCGTTTGCATCTCCCTGTTATTGTCCGTTTTCTCCATTCGTCAATAAAACCAGTACATCTACTGTCTGTGTGTCTTTTGTGAACGATATCCTACACTTTAATGATGATTCTTTTGTACTATATTCGTTTAGCTTCAATGTTTCAATGCTAGAGAACTGTAACTGCCTACATACATGGTAATTTTGCGCGCTTTTCTCAAAAAATATAATAGGTAGAACCTTAATTAAAAAAAAAAAAATAAACTTCAGACTTTGGTTTAGTTCCGTACAGAAGCTTATTTTTTTATAAAATACTTAAAACTTTTTTATTAATTTTTATAAAATGAACAAATAATTCCGAAAAAATAATACCTGAAAAACTTCGTAAAATATTTTCTATAAACAATTCTTAAATAATCCTGTGTGCGGAACTAGTACATAATGAGTAAAATGTGTTCTGAAAATGTCATAATGATATCTTTAATCGTTCCTGAGAAAGCTTGCATCAACTTTCGAATATCACGATTTTCGACAAATTGACTTTGAATATTGTAACTTACTTTTTTAATAACGTTCAGCGCTGTAAGATGATTAGTCTGGATCCTCCTCTTGAAGATGTAAATCTTTAAGTTTTTTTTAAACGCCTCTTCTTCCGTATTTGTTTTTCAAATTCAGAAATTTTTTATTCAGCGTCTTCTATTTGTTCTGAATCCAGCCGTTCCATTACACGAAGCATGTTCTTTCCAGGTTTCAGCCCCAATTTTTCGTACAAGAGTGTCTTCATACAATAATATAATGTTTATATTTGAAAAAATTGCACTACCACCATAAATAATATATCAAAACACGCAGAACACTATTCAGTTTCATAAAATGAAAAAAAAACAAAAAACTTAAAAATTTTTTCCCAGTTTCGGTCCCCCTTATCCTGTCATAGATCTTCCCATTGCACGTCAGTAATAAGGTGCAATAAGTTGTGTAGTATAGCATTATAACATTGTTATCGTACGATTCTTATGTATACATGGCCTCTAACTAATATAATATGGTCACTACGGAAAGCATTTATGTGTAATCATTAAATAATAAATTTTCTTAACTATTCAAAATATCACCAAATTATCATGATAACTTAATTACAAAAAAATAGAAACCAATACTAAATTTATATAGATTATTCTATGCATTATTTATTTTCCCTCAATAGTGATGGAACATTATTTTGAATTTTTATTAAACTAAGGTGATTGATAAAGAAAATAATTTTAAACAAACTGATAGTGATAAAATGGATTTTTAATGAGTATAAAATTGTAAATTTTGCAACTTAAATTTTTTTAATTACAGATAGACAAAAATATATGCAATTATATTCCCCTAGGTCTTAGGATACTGAAATTGAGTTCAATCCTACACGGTCACTTCTGATGTATTAAAATAAATGATTTGTCTTTTATTAACTAAACATATTCAACTTTAACCATTCATTCAAACAGGAGTAACAATTTGCCATTAGTTATTACTGATTCTGCGATTTTAAATCAAATCTTTTGAGAGTTGGTATTATTTTTGTATAAATCAAATTAATTACGGTTTTTATTGATAGTGTTTGTATCGTACAAAATTCCATATCGGTATGCTGAGTACAATTATAAATCGTTCACGAACAATTGCTTATTGTTTCTTTCATTCAGACTAAAATAAATTACTGAAAAGATTTATGGTGTTTCGATAAACAATCATAGGTATTTTTGGTAAACAAATTTATTGTTAGATAAATACCTAATAACTAATCAGAACAAATGTAGTGCAATGAATGTAATTTTTATTTCGTGAAATAATTCATTTGTTCAGCACTGTTTAATGGAAGGGATTAAATTGTATTAACATTGTTCTGTGTAATGTAATACAGAATAATATACCATATTAGTGTTCAGTATAAAACAATATTTTATGACTTTTGACATAGGTTACCAACATTAGATATTATTAAATACGCCTCCTTAATCCTTTCGGATGAAATTGGTAGTTAGTTTTTGCGTTAATATTGTGCAGAATTCAGTCTCCAGGGGTCTTCAAAATTAAATTTATATATATATATATATATATATATATATATCGTCCTTTCCTGCTACTTCTTCGCTTTCTCCTCCTGCTCCTTCTCCTCCTTCTCAACACCGTTATTTTCTTCCTGCTCCTCCTTCTCATCTTTCTTTTCTTCCTGTTTATCCTTCTCTTCTTTCTTTCTTTCTTCCTGCTCTTTGTTCTTCTCTTTTTCTCCTTCTCCTGCTCCTTCTTTGTTTCGTCACTGTTGATTTCTTCCTGCTACTCCTCGTCATCTTTCTTCTCTTTTACTCTTTCTTCTTCTCTTCTTTCTCCTCCCGCTCCTCCTTCAACTTCTTATAGTTTGTTCTTTTTACTTCACCTCCACCTCATCGTTCTTTTCTTTCTACGCTACCTCTTTTTTCTCTTTCTCCTTTTCGTGGTCCTTCTTCTTTTTCCACCTCCTGCTCCGCTTCCAACTACTCATCTTCCTTTTCTTCTTCCTCCTCTTTCTTTTCTTTCTGCTTTTCCTCCTTCTGTTTTTTCTCTTCCTGCTTCTTCTTCTTCTTTCTTCGTATCCATATTGTCGTGTCAGATGACTGGTGGTGATCAACACAACAGTTATGACCTTGTCCTTGGCTAACAAAAATGTTTCTTTACGTACCATTTCAATATTAAATTGAAATGTTGCGTTGGCATTTAATTTAAAATCTATTCATTGAACAGTATTTAACTGATTTATGATTGAATAACGGGGTTCTAAAAAAAATAGCTGAAAATTCAATATATTAATGTCAAAATATCAACAGTCCAAAAATTATATCTCAGTTTACTTTGTCATAATGAAATAATTTCCATATGAAAAGCAACGACAGGTGGTTTTATGAGCATCATTAAGTAGGGTTCCCAAGACAGAATATTTTATTAAAAGTTCTGTACATTATGTATAAAACGTAACTTAAATGCCTCACTAAGAAATTGAGACGGTTTGTTTGTTTTCTCCTAACAAAGAGAAAAAATATTGGTTTAAGAAAACTATTATAAAAAGTATGTAACCAGACGGTTTAGATATCATTTAAAAAATGTGGCTTTTAAGAGTCTCTTTGGCGCAATCGATGACGTACTCGACCAATAAGAATGTTCTGGTTGAATTCTCGTTTTACAACCAACGTCACTGCTTTTTCCCATGGTTTGTTTTAGTATTTCCAGAAGATTAGCAAAACAGTACCATTTGTTTTCATACAGCAGCATGCTTTTTTCTTCTCTTTTTGCAACAGACGTTTAGTATAATTCGTGATATTTTATTTTAATTACTAAATAAAGATTTAATTAATGTCCAGTTACCCACTTTTATTGCTATTCTTCTCTTAACTTTCTCATTCGAATTGTGAATCGTTCAAATCTTACATTACAAAAACAACAATATCCCTTCAATTATCGTAAATATAACTTACGTGTCTTATACGAGCATCGTTTGCTTTAACCATTAGCTTTTAATTTGTAATACCTAACTCAAATTTATACCTTATATTATATTTACATTAATTTTGTTCAATGAACTACTTTTAAATTAAAAATTACTGTAACCAACCGGGTGGGTCTAGCGGTAGAGTGTTCGCCAAAGTCAGGCTTGTCTTTACGGAGACAAAGATTCAGTGGTTCAAATCCTAGTAAACGTGGTTGCTTTTATACGGATTTGAATTCTAGACAATGATTACCAGTGTACTTTGATGGTTGGGCTTCATTAACCACAACCTCTCAGGAATAGTTAATAGTAGAGTCTGTACAAGACTACAACTCATTTACATGTCGTACATAATATTATCCTCATCTCATTGGGTCATTTGGTTGCTTGTTGTTCCTAAATGTACAGATTGAAACGTACACACATTATTGTTTAGGTCATCAGCCGAAAGACTGGTTTGAACCTTTAGAGGCTTTACTAAGTAAAATGAGGAGTGAGGTGGTTTACGATTGCCTTCCTCGCTGAGTGGAAAAGTATGCTTATCAACATGCTAGGCTCTCTGAAAAGCATCAACTTTTCATCCTACAAATGACACCTTCGCTTCATTTACCATAGAATCTGGTTGTATAATGAAATTCATTACTCTCAGAGGAGATAACTCTGGCTAGTGTATTTTAAACCTCTACCTCTTCTGTGCTTAAATGCTTCAATCTTACAATTGGCTGACTTTGTGATAAGAAACAGAACCGTTTTATTTGTAGCCCTGAAACTAGCAGAGCGAGTGCAAATATAATTTAACACTCCACCGCGTGTTATGGACAACGTACACACATTTGGGATTTTTTAAAAATTACTGTATTCTTAAAAACCCATATGCACAATGCCGTCAATTACAAATATATTATTAAAATACGTTATCTGATAAAACGAAATTCTTATAAAATTTTAATAATCTGTGGTGTAATACTGAAGTTTTGAATGATCTGGAATAATGCATTGAAGTGAGTAAAGTTAAAATTCTAGTATTAAAAAAAAAATTAGATATTTTAATAACTGAATTTTCTACTTATTATTATTAATACTAAAAACTTAATTTACTTATAAACTACTTTTAACTAGTAAACTAAGGATTACGATACCTCATTGAGATCAGGAACTACCAATATATTTAATTAAATTTTTTAACGATTGAGGAAGAAGAAAACAATATAAATCTTCTCGTGCTAGTTAAAACATTCATTTTGTGGACAAATTTGTTAAAAATAGGTCATGAAACGAATTAGATTACAAAAGAAAGAACTACAAATCTTTTTGCTTTATATCTTTACATAATGTATTCAAATAAAACAGAATTATGGTTCGGTATGTTGTCTTTTTTAGAAACTTCGTTCTTCAAGAAATAAAAATAAAATCTAAATCTATTTTCAAAGTAAATAAAATTAAACTACCTGAATCTTAACCCACATTTATGTTCCACACAAATAAAAGGTTACATAAAGGAAGTAAATTGCTTAGATGAATTTTACATTTGTATGAAACTGGAATGGAGAACTCTGTGGTCGAACTTTAATCCGGCGAATTGCCAAACTGCACAAAGCAATCTAAATCTGTAGAAATAAATAACAAATGGACGTAGCGAAGTAACAAACAAATACAGAAAACAAGTCATAAGTTTCAAAAATTCACATAAATTGTGTACTATTTCTATTGATTTTTTTTATAAATTGTAATAAAGTCATAAAAATTTAATGCATTGTTCATGTAATAAGAATTGGAAGAATTTTATTACGGGTTAACGAAGATGCACTTTAATTAAAATTTAATCAAGTTTCTGTTCTCACTTTTTAGAAAAACAGTAAGAATCTTCAAACTCCAAGGTATTATTATCAAGAAGATTTTAATAAAAACAACTACATCAATCAAAAGCATCATTATCGATTTACTTATTTATTTTGAGTAATGATCCATCTTCTTCTTAAAGTCCCTTTTCTATCGGAGATAGAAATCATCATAATTATGCAAACTGTATTCGCTGCTGCACGAAATAGTTCCGTATCACTGCAACCAAACCAATTTCTCCGGTTTTTTAAATAGGATACCCGACGTTTGCCAATGTTCCGCTTGCCTTTATCTTACTCTGCATGATTAATTGTAAGATGTGATATTTAGGACCGTGAACCACATGTCAAACATTTTGAAGTTTTCTCCTCTTCACTGTCTCAACCAACTCACACTCATTGCCCATTTTATCAAGTGCATCTCTATTTGTTATTCGGTCTGTCCACGGATTACGCCACATACTGCGGTAGCACCACATCTCAAAGGCCGTATCTTCTCTAAATGGATCTTCTTGAGTGTTCACGCCTCCATCCAATACAACCGAACAGAGAAGATATAATACCGGAGCATTCTTATTCTGAGCTCAATGCCAAAATCCCCACTACAGAGCAATTTCTTTAGTGACACAAATGACGATCTCGCAATTTCTATTCTTGATCTTATACCACTCGTTCGCTCTCCCGTCTGTTCTATCCAAATACCCAGATATTTATATTTATAGGAAGTAACTCTTTGTATCATGTTGCTGGAAACAATGATGATCCATACATAAGCTATATCTTGTGTTTAGGTAATAATCTTCTTCTTCTTCTTACTATCAAGGATTAGGCATAAGCCTGTTCTAAACTCACAAACCATCCTGCACTTCTACGCAAACATGAGTTATTCCAACCCGTACATTTCGACTACTGCCATCTTCTTCGAGGTCTTTCCACCTCTCTTCTTCCAACTAGAATATATTTCGTCACTTTTAAGGGTATTTTCTCCTCTGGCATCAGTTTCAAATGTTGTCACAATTGAGTTCGGTACTCCTCCACTTTTTCATTTAAGCTAAATACACCCAACTCAGATCTAATTTCCTAATTTCAGCTGCTTGGATCCAACTTTCCTGGCATTTCGTGGTAACCCATGACTCACTTCCATAAAAAAGGACTGGGGCTGCCATTATCTTGTAGAACTTCACTACTGTTTCTGTTCTTGCTCTGTTACCCAGTGTCCTGTTAATGGTACCACAAATAACTTGAAATTTATTTATTTTATTTTCGACTTTCAAGTCTCTATCAAAGCTCTCATCGCAGCCCAGATAGTTTTAGTGAGACACTTGATCTAATAGTACATTGTCTAAAACAATCTTCGAACGAGTGGGATACTTCCCCCTCTAAATGCCATAACCTTTGATTTAGCAACCGAAACTCGTAAGTTATACCTTTTACATAAATAAATTAAAACAGAAAATCCTCTTTAAGACTCATCTTCACTCTCCTGTGTAATCCACATAACATCTGCAAATAGCAATGCATTGAGGTAATCGTCAGTACTTATTCTAACCCCCGGACTAACCATAAATTTTCACTTTTTAAAAACATAGTCAATATATATATTGAAGAAAGTAGGTGACAGACTGCACCCTTGTCTCAACCCTTGATCTACGAGTATTTTATCTAAACGTTTCATACCTGTATTTATCACTACTTGCGTACTTTTATACATACTCTTAACCACTTTTATCAAGTGAGGTAATATGAGGTGATATACAGATAAAAAAAATGCCAGCTCTGACCAGGAATCGAAACTGAGAACCCGGCATAGAAGTCATTTGAGCTGACATTCTAAAATATTCCAAAATAAAAATCTTATCGATTAAAAGAAAGATGAAAGTCGACTTATCAACTTGAAAAATCATGACTTCCGTTTTCTGGGACCTCGAAGGCGTTATTCTTTATTGATTTTCTCTAGAGCGGGACACTACTATCAACGCTAGTCGTTACAAAGAGGATCTCAAAAAGATTTTCGTTCACTAAAAAATAATATCCTTGGAAAACTTTAATGTAACATTTCCAATATGATAATGAACACCTATATGTCTCGAAAGCAATAGTCGCGCTTTTTAAATTGAACCTTTGGGAGATATGATCCATCTTTCCTATAGGTCCCGACGTTGCCTCATCCTATTTTCATTTGTGCAGCAAGTTAAAGGATTCTGTTGCAGAAATAATTTTTGTCGATGACGAAGAAGAGTAAAAACTGTCAAAGATTTTTACACAATCGGACGGGAACATTTTCAGAGAGGCGAACATTCGTCAAATTTTTACAATTAGTGCTTATCGCATTCTGAAAATTATAGAAATGTAACGAAGTATCTAGATTCCATTCATTTTAATAATTTTTACAAGTATATTCCATATGAAAAAAATATTTTAAATAGAACGCTACTTTTTGAACATCCATCATACTAAAGGAATTTGCTGAAAAATCTAAACAATTTATGAACGCGATAACGATAAACTGTTTATTTTTGTATTATTTTAACACGACTATAAACGTACAATTTTTATTTCAAAAAATTTCAGTGATAAATTTATGTGACTATGTCAAAGTACTCTTTTCTGAGAATACGTTAATTTTCTCGTACGCAATGAATGTTTTAATTTATCCGGAAGCTATTAACCGAAGTTGAACTATTTGTTCTACATGTCACCAAATTAATTCCCCTCTTAATTGGAAGGTAGTTGAGTGCATCTATCGCTATCATACAACGTAAATGTCTATAATAAAATTACGCTGCAGTGACGATTAAATTTTCGCTCAAGTACTTGAAATGTGTATTCAGTCTAAGCTAATTTGGATTCATTACTAATTCGGAAGTTAATTATAACTAGTAGTTTACACTTCATAGGACGTTTATAGAGCGTTCATTAGAGTTTCTATAGCGTACTCATAAAATAGACCAGTTACTACCGTCTACAATATAGGTCTACTCTTAGCTGAAAATGTACAAATAAATCAATAAATTGTATCACAGTTATATAACAGCACTTGAACTTAACAATCCCTAACGGAAATGAAATCATAGTAAGATTTTACACTAAGATTTTATGCACCCAAGATTTCAATTACATTTCTATAAAATAATTGCAACACAACTTTTGAGAAAGAGAATATATAAATGTTGAACATATTGTGACAATATCTAAAAGGAAATAAAGCTCGAGAATTCTCGAGAAAGACCGAGATTTAAAAGGTGTTAATGTAAATAATAATAGTTTGTAGTAAATAATAAAAACAGTTTCTAAGAAATAGAAATTTAACGCAAGAATGGTTGGTATAGGTCAGCCTGTTGTTATACGGCTACCTAAAGGAGCCGGGTGTCTATTGAGATTATTGGCTCTTTTTGTAACCACTCTATTTAGTTATAATGAGATGTTTACGTGTCGTAAAAACTAACTTGTATTTTTATTATGCTACCGAAAATCTCCGTCCTTCACGTAACTTCCATAGCTTTATCTATATAAGGGAGCACGCGCGTTTTTGAGTCAGTCTCGACTTGACTGTGGTTCATTGAGCAATTGCTTAGTGCGTAACAGTGCTTTAGAGAAGGTCAACGTTACTGTAAATTATTGTCTACCGTTTAGTATCATTTGTAAGTATTATTTAATTTAATTAAATAGGGCGAGTTAAGTTTATTTACTTTCATTATTTACGCCTATTGTAATTATTAATTTAATTATAATTTACTTGTAGATTTAAGACACTTTATTAATTGTAATTTTTGGTTTGTAAGAAAAACCTGTAATTTTAAACTTGTGTGTAAATTATTTATTTTACCCAAATCCCGAAACGGACCTTAGAGATAAGTGTGACAATATCTATACATTATATATCAGCCCATAACAGGCAGGTGGAGGGTTAAATTATTTGCACTCGATTTGCTTGTTCCTGGGATACAAAAATAGTTCTGTTTATTATCATATGGTCATTCAATATGCGACTGAAGCTTTTAAGAACAAAAAAGGTAGAGGTGTAAAATACACTTATCAGAGATATTACTTCTGAGAGTAATGAATTTCATCATACAGCCAGATCCTGTGGTGAATGAAGTGAAGGTGTCATTTACAGGATAGAAGGTAGATACTTTTTAGAGGACCTGGCATGCTCATAAGCATACTTTTCCATTCAGTGAGGAAGAAAATGGTAAACTAACTTACTCCTCGTTTTACTTAGTAAAGCCTCTAGAAGTTGAAACCAGCCTTTCGGCTGATGACCTTAACGACACAATGTTATGTTGCAACCCAGATACTGATCCAGAATATTCTTCTTTACAACAGTTTTGCTCCTGACTGGATCCTTCCCTCTGAACGCCATTAACCTCATCTTCTGTGTTAAAATTGTCAGCTTACACTCATTGCATAATTTGTTCAGGAGGAAGAATGGTTTCTGTAATTGATCCTCATTATCTTGTAGTACTATTAGGTCATCGGCAAACAATAGCAGTTCACCATCACATCCTCCCTCATGAGAATGTTGAAGCCTCGGATGATGGACCTGTCACTAAATATCACAGCGAAAATAAATTTTTAACTAATCACTGGTTAGCATACTATAGTGCAAAAATATGTGAGAGTTATCTCCTTTGAGAGTAATGAATTTCATTAACAGCCAGACTCTATTGTAAATGAAGTGAAGGTATAATTTGCAGGGTGAGAAATAGATGCTTTTCAGAGAGCCAGGCATGCTGATAAGCATACTTTTCCATTAAGTGAGGACGACAAGTGTAAACCACCTCACGCCTCGTTTTACTTAATAAAGCTTCTAGGGCTTCAAACCTGCCTTTCTGCTGATGACCTAAACAACACATTACGTATACAGGCGAAAGATATTCGTCTCATTAATTCACCCTCAATCAAAAATTTAGCCTTCTTCCAAAATTTTTATTTACAAAACCTTTTGTGATCAATCTAGACTATGTGGTGCAGAACACTTCGAAGCAGTGGCAGGGAGGAATTCTCAAAGTTGATTCAATTAAAATTATTAAAACTTGCTTCTGTCACTTGTATTACTTTAACAAATAAAATCTTCTACGGCAATTTTAGAGGTCTATGAAAAGAACTAGCTACGTTATTACATAGTCAATTCTATCATCGACTAAATGTGTAACATTTTTATTTAATGTTACGTAATTTTAATTTTAATTTATTTTCATCTTTTCCTTATTTAGTCTTGCTGCATTTAAAATTTTGTTATCTTTTATTTCACCGCATTCCGTTATCTCGTTTCCGAATTGTTTTTCGTTCTTGCTTTGTTCTACCGACTGCTGTTATCTGCATTTCTGGCGTGAGATCCGTTTGAACCTGCTTTCTTCTTTTGGTTAATTTGTCTAGTGGGGTGGAGGGGATCGGTGACGTCAGAGGCGAGGTTTCCTTTGGGAAAATTCGTTTCGTCTCGCTCTCTTTTGCAATTGATCTCGACTATGAATGGATCGTGATTCTTTAACAGTGCCGTAAAATTATGGTCATGTACTTTTTCGGGGCGTTATGCTGCCGGTTGCTGGTTAGACCAATTGTTTTCCCGTTTTAAACGGTAAGTCGCTTTTTTCTTTCTCTAGTAGATAAATCCCATTGAAGCCGAAAATGTTTTTTTTAATTTTGTAAACTTGGTAAATTTTGTAAATTTTGTAAACCCTTTTGGGTAATTTAAATTTTTTTTAAATTTATACTAAATTTTTTTAATCGCTCCTTAATTTTTTTTCTTTTCTATGCTGTTGGGGTTTACCTACTACTCTTTTTATTTTGTTTGTCTTTTTTGGTGGCCCTCATTTTTCTAAGTCCTGGTTTTCTGCTCTTTGCAGGGACCAACTTTGGGGATACAACTCTGAACCTGTTTTGGGGTGTTTTCTTCTAATTTTTATGTATCTGCCCTCGTCATGAGGCATGAAACTTATATGCCCAAATTGGAATTATCCAGCTTCGCCCGAAAACTTCAGGCACCTAATTTTTAAAATCTACACATCTATATTTTCTTTTATTCTGGGAGAAGATAAATTTCTTTTGCAACTCATCATCATATGATTTTTTTTTACAAAAGGGGACACGTCGCCTTATGTTCGGCTTAAATTTGTCCAAAGCTGGTTTTCCTGCTTAACTCTGCTAGGATTGACCTGCTCTCTTTTTAATTTCTTCTTCCTTAAATTAAAATTAATTCTGTTTAAATATTTTGTACAAAATAATAAATTAATTATGGTCTTAATTATTAATTGAATCTTTAATATGCCACGTTTTATGTTGGCAAAAGCATGTACTTTGCATAATTCTGTACAAGCGTGTTATAAGCCTGCTGCTTTAAAATTTGTTAAAATAAATTTTGGCTTTCTTTTTTAATTGTAAAAAAAAATACTATTCTTATTTCACATAATTTATTTCAGAAAACTTTATTTATGAAAAATTTCTTTTCGGTAAAACAAATTCCTTGTTTTACACAAATTTGTAAAATTTTATATTTTATTTAAAAGAAAAAAAACTTTTTCTTTTTAAAATTAAAAGAAAGAAAGAATAAATTTCTAATTATTCAATCCTAATTTAAAATAATATGCCAAGCATGTTTTTTATTTCAATTCTTCATTTTAACTGTTAAAATAAAAAAAAAAACTGATTGCAATCTATTTAATATTTATTCATAATACCGATTTGGTATTTATCTATATTTTTCTAAAAATTTTTTTCTGGATCCAGTATAATAAAATTTTTCTGAGCTCATCTAAAATAATTTTATTTAATTATTTAAAATTTGGAAATTGTAATTAACGTATGATTAACTATGTAACTTTTATTTATATAATTTAAAATATTTTGTCTTCTCCTTATTAATTTTGCTTAATCTATCATTAAATCTAATTAAATCTTTTACTAATTTAATTCTATTTTGTAAATTTTTTTAATATACCACATCACCGCAGTCTGTTTTGGGGTCTTTCGCTTCCTTTCTCTTTTTTGTCCCCTCATGCCAATTTTGCTTCGGCAGCGATGCCTTGTCGTTTCGCCTGAGCAAAAGGGGGTCACAAATGATTGGCCAAACCAATAATTACGTGATCTAATTATAAGAAACTACCAACTTTACGACATTACGTCTGAAGTGTTGTTTCAAGCAAAGATCTAAATAAGTTATCTGAATAGCGAAAAATACCTATAGTCACTATCGCGAAATTACCACTGACCTATTCTTTTGGCTATGAAATTAATCACAGTTAAGTAACTTTTAATATCATATAAGGAAGCTGTGCCATTTAGAGTACAGTGTTGCACCCAAAATTAAAGTGCAAATAAATTTATACATTTACGGACCGCTTCAGTCATGGAGTAGCTAATAGTTTTCCCTGGATCGCAGATTGATGCAATGAACTCAATTTTCGGTTGAAAGTTACGAATTGTAAAATAGTTTAGCTTAAACGCAAACCTTTTTCGAAATCCTGATGAAAAATGGGTAAAGTACTTTTTTTACACTTAATTTTTGTTTAATTTACAACTGTACGGTTTTTCACAACCAGTAAATATGCATTCAATATACATTTTTAAACAAGTCGTTTGACGTTAATGGAGAACTCCACTCATTAGTAGGATTCCCGGAGTTAATGGTAAAAAGCCTTTTCATAATTTAATCATTGTTGTTGTCGTTTAGGTCATCAGCCGAAAGTCTGGTTTGAACCCCTAAAGGCTTTACTTAGTAAAACGAGGAGTGGGGTGGTTTACAATTCCCTTCCTCACTAAGTAGAAATGAATGTTTATCAGCATGCTAAGCCCTCTGAACAGCATCTTCTTTCCACTCTGCAAATAACATCTTTACTTTATTCACCACAAAGTCTGGCTGTATAATGAAATTCATTACTCTCAGAAGAGATAACTCTGACTAGTGTCTTTTGTACCTCTATGTCTTCTGGTCATAAATTCTTCTGTCATATAACTGGCTGATCATGAAATAAGAAACAAAACTATTGTTTGTAGCCCTCGAAGTAGCAGTTCAAGCACAAATAATTTAAAAATCCACCTATCGGTCAATGGTAGGTTTTAAATTTAATTATTAAGAGTACCTATTTAATTAATAATATTAATTTTAATTACTTTTTTATGTTTACTGTGATTAATTTTTTTTCAATTTGTAGTTTAGAGTACATGTAAACCTAAGTCTCTGCTTCACCTCTTGCTGAGCCGACGATACGGATTGCCTGGTAAATGTGGAGAATCTAGTTCGCGGATCAACGGTTTGTAGTTGTTAGGCAATTTTAATATAACGCGTTGATACATTTCGTGTATGATGTCATTAATAAGTGGGATTTGTAAGTCCAAGTGAAGTGTGTGATTTGACACAAAAATGGAGCGTTTACTATAGTTCAAATTGTTAAATTTAATTTGTGTTCTTTAATATTAAAAGAGAAAAAAACGAATGTCTTCTATACAAATAAATCTGTTTTAGTCGGAAAATCTTGTTTATTACAGGAATAAAATAATAACCAAACGATAAGTTTATTTTGATAAGATTCACCTGAAAACTATTTAATGTAACAATTCAGATTGATCGTAATTATAAATCACTGCAACTATATTAAAACAACATTCAAGAGGAATTGAGAATACTGGAAAGGTGCAAAACAATCAGTGAGAAACGAGTATTAGTTACTTCCTAGCAATCACATAAGTTTCTGTACATAAATAGGAGTAAACAATATCACTTTTACTAAAAATTGTTCTTTAAAATATAAATTTCATTGTACAACATATATTACAAACATTTTACAGTACAATGAACTTCTATATCCGCTCAACTTATCAAAATATAAAAAAATAAACAAACTAAATCTTACTACCAAAAAGAAAGAAAATAAATCAAATTTATGAGGTGAAATTCCGGATTACTTTTCGAACAACTCATATAAATCTGATGGAAGCCTTTATACTCCAAATTCAGACGATTATTTTAAATGTAAAGAATTTACAACATGTTTATTTAACGTATATTTTTTGATAATTTAATTACACAAAGTCAAATGAAATGTATTGTTAATATATAAATTAATTTATTGATCTTTAAGAAATTACTTTAAGTAATTTAAAAATAACATTAATATTGTATTTTTGTAGAAGTAACAGAATTATAAAAAAAAAGTTAAATTAGAACTCAGTCTAAATTGAATAAGTTATACAAACAAATGCACGGTTCACTACAATCATAATTCATTTCTCTAAAAAATCCAATCTTTTACTTAGGCAAGTAGCCAAAATATCTTTCGAAGTAAAACTTTCTAGAAAGGATATTATAAAATAAAAAAACTCATCTAAATATTTCAGGTAGTAAAAAATGTATTGTTAAATAGATTTATCGTGTAAAAAAGTTTAATATGATACTAAGATTAGAACCGGAATATTTAAAATAAAAAAGTAACAAAATTTAAGTAAAAAACAAATATTAAATATTGTATCTTTGTGTATCACATATTTTTTCACTATACATACGCTAACCAGTAATTAATTAAAAGTTTATTTTCGCTGTAATATTTATTGACAGGTCCACTATCCAACGCTGTATCATCCTCATGAGAAATGCTATGATGGTGAACTGCTATTGTTTGCCGATGACCTGATAGTACTACAAGGTAATGAGGATGATATAAGGAACCATTCTTCCTCCTGAACAAATTATGCAAAGAGTGTAAGCTGACAATTTCAACACAGAAGACGAGGTTAAAAGCGTTCAGAGGGAAGGATCTAGTCAGGAGCAAAATTATTATAAAGAACAATATTCTGGATCAGTATCTGCGTTGCAACGTAACATACCAACAAGATAAAGCCTTAAACGCCTTCAATAAGATTCCAACATACTATATGCGGCACTATCCACAGAACCTTGAAAAAACAACACTAGCAGGGACACAAGGTTGTGATTTTATAAAACAATAACTGTGCCAAGGCTTCTTTATGGCAGCGAAACTTGGTTGCTAGTAAAGACAGAGGAAAGCAGATTGCAGATATCTGAAATGATTTTTTTACGGCAAACATACGGATGTAGTAGAGAAGACCGTGATAGGAATCTAGAGAAGGAAAGAGCTTAACATCTTTGCAATAAATGATAGGATACTGCAAAATAAACTTCAGTGGATAGATCATGTGGACAGGGTGAGCGAGAATAGGATAGCTAAGCAGGCGCTGAGTTACAAACCGGAGGGAAGGAAAGAATGAGTGCGCCCGAGGAAGAGATTGGCAGATTTCAGAGGTTTAGATTAAGCAAGAATGCCTAATACTTAAAGAGAAGAAGAAGGAGATGATATTTAGTTGTATTACCTAGTTTGTAGTAGATACTAGTATTTAGTTGATATTTAGTAATGCACCTTTCCTTAAAAAAATCATACCATCCTTAGTCAACGTGAAATGGCAAAGATACACCTACCTGATAATGATTCGCTTCTTTGCAACCCTTAACCATGATAGTGTGAAACGTAGTTGGAGTTAAGAGTACGTACTAAGAAAATCTACATACCTATATTTTCTTTGCTAATATGTGTTGAATAAAAATAGAACTTGCAATCAAATAATAAAAATACTGACGGGAAATAAAAAGGAGTTTAGCATTTATTTTAATCTGATAGATACGTTTAAAATATCGTCAGAATCTACTGAAATTAACTGTCAGAAAATCTAGGCATCGCGGTATTTAAAGGTAATTAAAAAACAATGTTCAAAATCATTTTATCCTCTGTTTTTGGTTTAGTACAGTACACTGAGCGTCACATTTTCCGTAGGAAATATTGGAAGTTACTTCAGAGGCTGTGGGAAATTTGTATTGTTAGGAGAAGAAGCCCAGTAACATATTCTGCGGTAGAAACTATAGAAGTTATTCGCTCTTCAGATCAAGAGATCTCTAATCCATTTCCGTTTTAAACATTGTTGAGTAGTTCGTTATATCAGATTAAAGGGCTAATTGGTATGGGTGGTTGTAAAGTCGATTGTAAAATTTAATGTCTATAGACGCAAATTAAATTTTTACTGTCGGGATTTTGAAATCGTTGTGAAGGGTTTCATTGTTTACGTAGGCCTAAATGTGAACACCAAAAGTAAACCTTTAGGATTTTGCCTCAAGGTCTGGATCAACTTTAAATTAAAATCTACTACTTTTCTAAAGACTTGGACACCAAATCTAAAGGAAATTCTGCACCAAAACAGTAAAACTAATTTTATTTCTGCTTTTTCCATTTAGAAAAAGTACCGATATTTTCCTTTTAAGTAAAAGAATAACCTGTAATTGTGTTTGTTAAAATGAACAAGTACCCTTAAACAAACTTCAACATTAAAATACACCTTTTAATCAGAAAATATTTTGTCTAGATTTAAGTGAAAAATCAGTTTAGTACAAAAAAGTGTAAATTTTGTCACGTCTTTAAAGTGATTGATTAAAATTTTTGCAGTGTTATGTATGAAATAGATATCAAGGTAGCAGAAAATGTAGTATTCGTGAATAAAGTTGAAACTCGAGTTCAAACACCTATTTAATCAATTCCAATGCAGGGTTGGTTAAATAACGTTGAAAAACGAGAAACTCAAAAAACAAGAAACAATAAATACGCGTGTTATAATACTACGAATGTGGGCGAGGGGAGAAAGCCGTTTTGTGATACATATACCAACCACATCATCTATTTTGTGGTATATTACATCACATAGCTACGTCTTAATACTACAAAGTTATTAACTCGTATTTTCGACAAAAACTCCAGTCTCAAACTTTTCATCAAGAGATAGAATGTCGTTTCTCCGGCTAATATGTTTGTCAACAACAAAATTAAATAGCTACTCTTCTGTTTAATTAACACCTTGATCAAAATTAAACCTCCGTTCTAAAGTTTTATTTCACAAAATCTTTTTGAGACCAATCTGGATGTCATCCAGCTCTTTGGAGCAGCGGCAGAAAGTAACTTAAAGTCGATCCAGGCCTTTCGGTGAAAATTCTTAAGACTTGTTTTTGGTGTTTTGTTGTATGTAAACAATAAAACCCTCCATAACGATTTCAAAATTCCGATAGTAAAAGAACTAACCGTGTCCTTCTGTAGTGAATTTGGCGAACGACTAAATGACCATCCCAACCAATTGACCCGTGACCTAGTTAAAAGGAATTTCCCAACTCTATGACGTCTAAAGCGAAAATGGAGCAGAAACCTTTTGGTCTTAATAACGAAAAATATCCATAGTTCTAAACGAAGAATGAATCACTGGGTACCTCTTCTTCTGAAAGTAAAATTACCCACAGCTCATTAAGTTCTAAATGTCATACTATACGGAAGTTTTACAGCTGTACAGTACCGTGATAAAAACTAAAGACATAGAAGTCATATGATATAAATATCATAACATAAAGTCATACATGAAATACACATCAGTAGTTATCTATCTCATTCTAAATAGTTCAAATGTTTAAATATAAAAATTTAAAGAAATAAAAAATAAAAATCTTATTATTGGTTACCTTTTTTGGAAGCGTGAAAGCTGTCATCTTTTGGTACGTACTGAATATCGTACACTAAAGTAGTTTTAGGTAACAGTGTTCGATCCTTATTTATCCTGTATACTGCATATTTGAACGCCAATTCAGTACTGCTGTCTTTTTCCTCTTGTGTAAAAATAGCTCCTGTAATAATAAAACAAATTTTAATCAGAAAATTTAAATAGGTAACACAATATAGTGTTAGAAAAAAAACTGCAATTTTATGGTAACTTATTTTTCACTTATATCACTGACATATAAATAATTTCCCGCTATTTTGAATCATCATTTATCTTGAAAGACACGAAAATACATTCAAGGATTTTGTACGAGAGAGATTTAACGATTTTCTGTAAAACATGTTATAAATGGAGAGAGGCTCAGAAGTGTCACCAGTAGACTTTGTAGTCCAAAATCTAAACCTGCATTAACGCTTTATACAGGAAAAAGGGTTTAAAGTATATTAGCCTTTTTAAAATTAATCCTACATTACCGTAAATATTTTGCTTAATTCCTGTTAAGATTTAATCAAGTAGTATTCATCTTTCATTTAACCAGATTAATAGTAAAGTAGCTAATGAGGCATTTCAAATTCTCTTTTAGGGTTTCATAAGAATACCTACATAGTAAAATGCTAATGAGCCATCTTTTAAACTGAGTTTAAAGTCTCTTGAGGTATGAAAGCTGTACAACTAGCTAAATCGTACCTCAAAATATTCCTTGCAATTTTTGTTGGGAATAATGTAAAAAACCAAATAAAATTCAATGTAGTATTAGCTAAAAATTCTTGAAATTATTTTTAAACCAAATATAGGTTACAAATTTTAACCATCTAATGTTTCACAAAACATTTGCTTACAAAAGCTTTTTAGTTTAAATCCCACCAACAGCTACGTCATTAGTGACTACTTTTGGTTAACGAACAGTGGGTTTGAACTTGTAATAACTTGTCAGACCCTGAGCGGTAATCAAACCCGAGACCTTCTAATATAGAGCGTACTGCATACCACTTAACAATATTTCGACAATTTTTTAAAAGATCCAGGAAAATCAGCGTAAATTAAATACACATTATAAATACAAATCTCTCGTAGTACATATCTGTAATATTTCAGTGTTTTATCATAAATAAATAAAATCTCAATACTTGAAAAATTACAATGAATGATTGGAATACTGTAATTTAATATTTTGAACTAAAACCTAACTTCATTACAATTCTGTGACACTTATCTCAAAGGTCTGTTTCGGGATCTGGGTAAAATAAATAATTAACACACTAAAATTTAAAATTACAAGTATTTATTACAACTAAAAAAATTACAATTAATAAAGGGTCTAAAATCTACAAGTAGAATACAATCATTTTAATTGTAATAAATAACAAACTAATTATAACTAATTAATTAATAACACTAAATAAACCTAACCAATTTATTAAAGATTACTTTCAAAAGATAAAAAAAAAATAACGCTAAACAATAAACCGTAATCCACAACAACATTGACCTTTTCTAATGCACTCTTACGCACTACGAAGTTCGCTCACTGAATCACAGGCAAAACGAAACTAAACTCATTAAATAAATCGTGTTGCTTATATAGGAGGATCTATGGAAATTTTGAGAGATAGATTTTCGACATAATAATAAAATACAAAATCCTTCTGACGGCTTCTGGATAAATCTTATCAAACTGTAATTAAATTAGGATTGAATAGAAGGTGTTACAAAAAGCCAATCATCTAAATAGGTACCCGACTCTCTTACAATACCTGTACAACAATAGGCAGGCCACCTGTACTACAAAAACCGTTTTTAATATTTTTTAATTTTTTTAAAGCCACATAGGACTACATAAGTTCATCAAACTAAAAAGAGCTCATTTCAATTTTTGCGGTTCAATCTTTCAGTTTTTGGAGTCCCTTCCTGATGTTTCCCTCCTTGAACTTTCTCCAGTATTCCCTCAATCCATCCGATCTTCTCTGCCGTTCCTTGTCAGAATACACAACTTTCTGTCGTTTCGTCGGTTACTGCTGTTCAAGTCTTGACAAAAACCGTTTATATTACATAATATTATTTCGAACTATTTCTTGGAAATCCTACTCACTACTCTTATTATTTACGTTAACATTTTTAAAATCTCGGTCCTCCTCGAAAATTCTCTAACATACATTTCCTTTTGATATTGTCACTATACCACCACAAAAATTTCAAAATTATAGATTACTTAAAATTCTAAGGAATATTTTCTAAATTCTGGTAATAAAAAACTAGTGTGTTTTGCGATAAATCAATACGTTTCAAAATTCATGAAACCTTATGGTTGTACTCCTAAATTTTCCCCTTTTGTAGATAAATGGGTTCAATTTTTTATTAAAATATATTTTATAAATTACGAAATTTTAAGCTATCTACTATATACTGGTTATTTCTAATTAAGTTATTATTAATTCTTGTAAGACTAATAATTCTACCCGACGTAATTTTTTGCCATTTAATTTTGAACCACTGGTTAGTTCTTTTAATCTTACTTCTATTGTATTGAATGAATTTATTCTAAAATTATTTTTCAAAGATAAAAGATGCATGTGATTAAATTTCTCTTTATAAACTTCGGTTGCTTTGAAAAAGGAAGGAACGAAATTGAATAGTTTAATTAAAACGCGTCAGTATAAAATATTTACTTTCCTCAGATAAAACGGTTGACAGTGTTTCATTGAATTTACAAAATCATTTGTTTAAATTAGAATCGTGGTTTACGAAGTGGAGAATCAAAATTAATTTGGAAAAAACAAAACACGTTACCTTTACCTTGAGACGGTAGACCTGTCCGGGAGTTTCCTTGTGTAACTCTCCAGTACCTCAAGCCGACAAAATACGGTACCTCGGTCTACATATAGACGAGGGCTTACATAGAATGAACATGTAACCATTAAACGTAAAGCATTAGATGGTAGGCGAAAAACAGCTATACAACCTTCTATCTCGTCGATAAAAATTGCCGATTTCTCTGAAATTACTGTCATATAAGACCTTATTTAAGCCAATGTGGATGTACGGTTGTCAGATCTATGGTTCATCAAAACCGTCAGTCATAGCTACTCTTCAACGGGTTCAATCAGCTAGTTAACGCTCTATCTTTTGTGTTAAATTACACACTTCACTTGGACCTAAAAATCCCATTTATTAATGACACCATACACGAAATGTATCAACGCTTTAGATTAAAATTACTTAACAACTCCAACCCATTGATTTGTGAACTAAGTTCTCCACATTTATTTGGCAATCGATATTGTCGGCTCAGCAGGAGGTGGAGCAGAGAGTTGGTTTACATTTAATAACACTTAATAACAACATACACAATAATTAAACTTTTTATTATAAATTAAATAGGTACTCTTAATTATTAAATTGTAAAAAGGCTAACTGTAGTAATTAACTGCGGGAGTCCTACTAATGAGTGGTGCCTCCTTTAACGTGTAACGTCGTTTTTAAATAAATAAATAAATATATATATATATATATATATATATATATTTATATATATATATATATATATATATATATATATATATATTATAGGTATATTTGCTGGTTGTGCAAAACCGCACAGTTGTAAATAAAAATAAATAAGGCGAAAAAAGTATAAAATATTTGATAAATTGTTTTTGACAATGATAATATATAGTAGGCCTACATTTAACTCAATTCACATTTTTCCACTTTTACTTTGTAATAATACTCAGAAGTTCAGAAGCAAACAAAACTTATTAAAATTTTTGATTTAATTAAATAAATAATTATTTCAATAGATAACATATTTGAATTTTCGATTAAAACAAATCATAAAAATTTACTGAAATTACAAACGGAATAAAATTACATAAAAATTGTGAATGTTTCTTGACGATACTGTAGAAAAAGAGAGATGGGTAATATTTCGAATAAATAACGTCTTGCACGTACAGGAAGATTACAGAGAATACTGAAAAAGCAATAATCCAACAAATATCGGTGACAGTGTGTTTATCTTAGCAAGACCAATAATAGGCTATCCTTATTTTCCATGAGTTGGAAGGACATCGATCTTGGGTATTCCTCTGTTTAAAGGACACCGTATTAGTAGATAAGGTAGTAACTTTATTCTTGAAACAAAAAAAAAGAATATTATTTAAACCAAAATTTAGTCACTTTATCACACCTATTATAAATTTTAATTATAACTTAAACATCTATCATAATTATTTGAAAAATTTTGATTGAATACTTCATTTTTTTTAATTTTTAATTTATCTTTTAATTCCTAATATGTGTACGTTGCAATCTGTTCAATTTAGAACAATAAGCAACCCCATGACCCAATGAGATGAGGATGATGTGTATGACGTGTAAATGAGGTGTAGTCTTGTACAGACCCAGGTCGACCAATCCTGAGAGAGTATGGTTAATTGAACCCCAACCATCAAAGTACACCGGTAACCACTGTCTAGCATTCAATACTTCATAATAATAAAAATAATGAACAATATAATCTAACATAGCAATAAACAAAAACTAGCCTCAAAAAATATAACTTTATTTTAATCATGAGTTAAAGACGCAAAATGAAAATCAACCTCAGTTTGACTTAAAAATACCGAAAATCACTCTTTAAACTATGCTTTGTAGAGAAATATGCTTAAACTAAAAGTTGTAGATCTTTTAATTTCCTATAAATTTGATTATTATACACTTTTGTCGTAAATGCATACTAAAGCTGAAATCTTAACAAAATCAATTTTTTACACGTTTTCGTGAGAAAAAAACAAAAAATCGCTAATTACAGCTAAAATAAAAGTTATACAGATATATTTTTGAATTAAAAAAAAGAAACAATTCCGGTTGACCGATTTTGATGAAAATATTCGTGTCGGGTTTTCTAGTGGTATCTAACTTAATTTTCACGTTTCAAGTTTGTACGATGTTCTATTTTTGAGATATTCTGTTCACACACACACGCGTGCGCGCACACACACCCACACACTGACACACACACACACACACACACACACACCAATCATAAAAACATGATTTTTGGTTCAGGGGGTCTGAAAACGTGTAGATCCGGTGAAAACTCGATTTAGAAAAATCGACATGACAATAATACTTTCCTTCCTATGTATTCATATAGGCAAGAGAAAGTAAAAATAATAATAATAATGTAGGTTCCGAAAGTAGGAACGGGAAGGTAAATTTGAAATTCTAAGATACGAAATTATATGGATAGCATATCTGCAATGCATATTGCACAGTTTTGTATATCAAAACTAGCCTCACCCTGTAGTAGAACTTAATAAACAAGAACCAGTAGAGTGCCTTGTGTCTACCAATTATACTGTACGTCGGCTGTACAACCGTTTAAACTTATCGAACAAGTTAAGGAGATAATGTAATAACGGGTCTGGTTCTGAATGGTCGTAACCAAATAGAACTGGAAATATACCGTGTGATGAATGGAGCCTTATTTCATATTATTTGAATGGAAATAAGGGGAATTACAGTATTGAGATATAAGGAAATATTTGTATTCATGCAAACATACACATCGCGTGTAATTTAATTTGGGGTAGCTATGAGATTTTATTTTTCTCTTCCACAGTTTGAGGTTTTTGATTTTTGCTCTTAAACAGGCACATACAATTACGTTTTCTTGTTTAGTTTTAAATTCCGGAATTAGCAGCAAATCTTTTATCGAAATTTTGTAATGCTTCAGGTATTCTGAAGTGTTCGAAACTTTACATTTAAGGTTTTCAGATGTTCTTCGATGGTGATAACTGTCGGATCCTATATCATTTATAACGTGCTACAAATACTGAAACCTAGGTCTTCTTTTGACTTCTACATCACCCACATAACCTTCTATTTTGTTTTAGTACCGGTCTCGTATCCTAGAATATGACATCAATTCAATTCTTGACTTTATCAATTTTTACAATGCTCTCTCTTTTCCGGTTCTCCTCAATATGTCTTACTTAGTAATTCTCTAAATCAATTTGATTCGAACGATTTTTCTATAAAACTACATTTCGAAAGATTTAGATTTAATAAAATAAAGTGAAAAAGTCTTAGGCTGTATTCTGTTCTTATTACATCGTTCATGTTTTGCAGCAGTTAGTTTGTTTTTATTTCAATCTCTCCCAGTAAAATTACATCATCTCAGAAACGTGAAGTAATGTTATTGTGATTTGGTGTCATTTTTTTGTCATGTGTTAAATTAAGGGGTCTTATCTGTTTGACTCCCTGCACTCTGTTACTGCGCCTAAAAAAACTGCAAATGCCACATGCAACACAACACACCATTGCGGATTGCAGGTGTACAGGGATATTTATATACTTCATGGGTATTGATGACACATGTATCATCAGTTGCAAACAAAGTATGTATCATGAGACGATATCATGACATCATGACATGATGAAGTTCCACTTAAAAATATTAACACTTTAACTATTTTAACACTAATATTAATATTAACCCTGTTATATTAATCTTAAATCAAGTCAAATTAAAACTTAAATTACGTTAATAATATTAACACGTTAAATGCCACACTAAATTTTATGACACAGCGGGGCCATCGTACTTTTTTATTTTTTCACATTTCGTTCATTTTTTATTTTTTTACTTGTATTATTTAATAACAAAAACTTTTTTGTAAAATGTGACACAGTTTTGGATCACATCCTGGAATGATTTTACATTTCAGAGCCATGTGACCCATTTTCGTGTCACAATAAAACAAGTAATAAACATAACTGGGTTTAGTTGCAAAGTATTCTAGGCTATTTTAATCAACCAAAATAAGCAAAAGAAATAATAAAATTAAAAATAAAAGCAGGATTCTAATACAGAACAACAGGAAAAACTACCTGTATACGCAAGATCCTATTATTTTGAAAAATACTAACTATTTGAACAAGCTAAGTGTTCAATGTTACTCTTTGAAGCCATGGCTTTTGAAACTACGTTAATAACACACGAATTAAAATGAGTAGTGTACTGTGACTCATTTTTGATGCACGTGGCCTATTTTTAAAGACAAGTGTGATACATATTTGGATCACATAGCAGTCAACATGTTAAATCTGTTATTTATTAAATCTGGAGCCAATAATCTCGTTATTTTGTCTAGTATTATTGTACTGTTTTCTGACAGGATGTTTTATTTTCTTTTACTTTGAATCGTTAACTGTACTATAAAGAACAACCAAAAGATGAGATAGAATCAATATTAAATTAAAAGTAACATGAACAGGCACAAATAAAAAATACTACATTCAGCAATGTTAAATTTGGAATCACAATGAACGATAAATATTCAAAGTAAGAAAAGAAACAAAAATTTCATATTGTTAAAAAAAAGTTATTACCAGTAGAAATAAACCATACTAACCATAAAAAAAGCCAAAAAAGTTACTTCTAATATTATACATTTAGCTTTTACAGGTTACATAAACATGTAGAGAAAATTAAAGAATGTCCGACAGGTATATTATTTATTATTGTTTATCTCAAGTGGAATTCCTTGGTTTTATAATCGTATGAGTGTATGTATGTGTGTTTGTATGTCTGTATTTTATGTGTTACAATATATTCTTCTCAAGCGAGTCCTTTATCTGATAATTTTTCAAATATATTGCATTTACAGTTTTTGTAGGCGCGCTAACAGAGTGGGGGAGGGGGATCAACAGATAATACCCAAATTAAGTTTTCTTTGTGTAAATAGATTTATAAATAATAATGTAGAAGTAGACTAAGTGTAGTTAAAGATTTGTTATTAAAAGAATAAATAAATATATTAAATACTCATATTTCAGTCAATTAACTTTCTCGTGTCACTTGAGAGTTTGTTTTAAAACTACGATTTCTGTGCAACATGATTAATTTACAAAAGGAGACTGACACAACACAAATTATTCTGAAATATAACTGTCAAAAATATCCTAAGTATTAACACTGCTTTAACTTATGTATTATTATTGAATTATTGTAATATACAATTGCGGTGTATTTTGCAGGATATTTCTGTTTAAATAAGAGATATTACATGATTAATTCAGCAGAAACGTACATCTGTCATGAAAATAGAAACATATGGCCACATAAATTAGATTAACTCAATTGAATAGTTACAGTGTAATAAATGTTGTTTCATGTTTTAAATTATAATGCCATAGTTACGTATTATGTATATATTTTATTACTACGAGATGTTAATGATGATTCAAATACAAATAGAATTACGGTTTCTGGTTTATTATCGGATTATCTTGACATCTGCCTAGATTAATGGTGGTCAGTTCGCTTTGTCAAGTAATCAGTACTTTTATGACTATAACTGTTTTAGAACTGCATTTATTATTGTTCAAGTCATTAGTTTACCGCCCGTTTTAAATACCTAGAGGTTTTTACTGACTAAAACCAGGAGTAAATCGATTAACCATTGTTCATTGATCATAAAATTGTAAAGGCTTACTTGTATAATCGGTCGCTAATAAACACTTCGTGTTAAAATAGAAAGTTAAGCAATTACCAAAAAAATAAAATTTTTCCGGTAATAACTTGACACAATTTTAACAAAATTTTAATAATCAACTATAAAACAAAATTTCTAATAACCAACAATAAAAATAAAACAGAATTTTAGGACTTTTCTCGCCCAAATTCCATCAACTATTAGATCAACAATTACGTCACGGCGGTGGTGTAGTGGTCAGCGCAACTGGCTACTATGCCAAAGTTTCGGGTTCGATTCCCGGTCAGGTCTGGCATTTTTTCATCTGTAAATCACATATCATTACCTACGCCCAAGCCCAAGGCTTATGTAGGCATCATCACTAAAAAAAACTTTCCGTATCTTAATTTGGTTGTGTCTAGAATTTGTTTTCTTTGCTGTATCAGTATTATTATTTGTTTTTCTGACAACTTAGACCCAAGAAAACTTTTTTCTGAGTCCATCGTTTCCCTTACATAAATTTGACATGGGGTTAATTATTTTTCTTTAATTGAATGGATTGCAACGTACACACATTAAGAAAAATATAATTGAAAAAATAAACATATTTAGTGGAAAAAAATTTGTATGATTTTAGAAGTTAAATTTATTATTGGGAGTGCAACTACATATATAATAAATTTCATAAAGAAAAGGAAACTTCTCAGCTGTTCTATCCAGTCCGGAAGTTAGCGTTTTTATGGTGATGCAGACTTTATCTATTACTGAACCAAAAGGATTTCACCAAATCAATTCTTTAGAATAATGAGCTAGGATATCCTTTTCTACAACGTTCTCGATTGCTCTCCACCTTACCCAGAATCTGGAAGGGTCTGTAGGCGTTCTCGTGTATCATGATGTATCTGAGGTACTCAATTTGAATTGTTTAATCGCCAGCTTGAACAACATAATTAAAGCCAGTCAAGAGTATTGGCTCACATTAAACGCTAAGAAGACAAAATACATGGTCATTACTAAGCGAGACAATCCATAGGAACAACACTTTGCTGGGAAAGACAGAATCGAACAAGTGGAAGCCTATAATTATCTGGGAACCCGAGTCAATTGCAGTGCAAGCCACCTGCCAGAAATAAAGATCAGAATTGAAAAGGCTAGGGCAGCATTCCTAAAAATAAGACCTCTTCTATCGGCCCGCGACCTGAGCCTCGAAACCAGGACCCGCCTCTTGAAGTGCTACGTCTTTCCCATCATCTTGTATGGGGTAGAGGCGTGGACACTCACCAAAGAATGTGAGACCCGTCTGCAAGCGTTTGAAATGTGGAACTACCGGAGAGTACTTCGAATACCGTGGACGGACAGGGTCACAAATATGGAGGTCCTCAGAACAATGGGCAAAGAGCTGGAAATCCTGCAGAGCATAAAGATAAGAAAACTGACATACCTTGGACACATCATGAGGGGGCCTAAATATGAGATTCTGCATCTCATAATTCAAAAGAAACTCGTTGGTAAACGCTCGGTGGGACGCAGACGAATATCCTGGTTAAGAAACCTGAGAGAAGCGTTTAACTGCTCGTCGCATGACCTTTTCAGAGCAGGAGTGGACAAGGTACGACTGACCATGATGATAGCCAACCTTCGTAATGGAGAAGGCACCTGAAGAAGAAGAATCGCCAACAGCCCAATTCCAAAGGATCTCTTCTTAGTGACATTATCTCATCACCTCGGCTTGATAATACAAGGTCATCTCATAGCACTTTGACAGAACCACATTTCGAAAGCCTAAATCTACTTTTTAGTATCTTCCAACAATGTCCCGAAGGTAAATTCTACACGAAGAAAGCTATATGTTTATAACTCAATTGTCTATTTTATATTACGAAATAGTAAACGAGTAATTAGATTGTATTATAAACAATTGACTGTAAAATATTGAAATTTATACTCTTTCTTATCATTTAGATATCGACCAATTGCGAAGTGTAACTTTGTTCAAATGATATCGGAAACGAATTATTATTTTTACTTTATTACAACGCAAATTGTTACTGCATGTCATTTTACAAATTCATACCGACTAAGTTATACGTAATGGAATTATATTGGATTATAATGACCAGTTAATGTGTCGCCACTGGATTATTCAATGATGGGGCTTTTACAAATCCCCTTCATTCATCATGAAAATGAACGTACAATGTCACTGTTTATATCAAGTAATATTATTCAGACACATGGAATTTTTATTGTTTAAAAATTAATTTCTATCTCTAATTTGTTGCATTTGAATTAAAATTAATCTACAAGGATTACTATCATTTAGTAAACATTGTACCTTCATTGCTTATCATGTCAGAAACCTAATACTGCAGCAATATTTGTTACTAAGAAGTTAATTACTGACTTTTTAATCAAAAGTGTCATTCAGTAATTGGATGTTTCAAACACGAGTTTTATTGGACGTCTTTTTTCTACGAAACTAATAAATAAATCAAAGAAGTCTATTTATATTGTCTACTTTGAGAAACTAATATTGTTTGAGTTTTTAAATGACAGAAGGGGATTTGTTTAAAAACCTTTTTGTTTAATTATAGTGTACCAACCGATTTTTAGAAGAAATTTGATAATAAAAATATAACTTTTTATGTTTTAAACTGCGTTATTGAATGCCCTGTATTAATCCTGATGGTAATATAAATAATACTGATATAAATTTATAATTATGTATTAGAATATAAAAATAAGAGAAACTGGTCCAACCATTTACTTCGCATGCCAGCACACAGAGTACCTATACAAGCATGGAAATATAAACCTAAGGGGAAGTGAGGCTTGGGAAGACCTTAAAAGAGATGGATGCCGAAACAGGCCATTGAGCCTAATCATTGACAGATTTATGATGATAAATTTATTTACATTCTTAAAATATTTTATGAGTAGCTATTATCACTGTCTCTTGCCTTATATGAAAATAGGTAAGGAAAGTTACGTTTTCATGTCGATTTTTCAAATTCGAGTTTTCACCGGATATACACCTTTTCAGGTCCCCTGAGCCAAAAAACGTGTTGTTACCAATCGGTCGTGTGTCTGTCTGTGAACAAAATAACTCAATAACGGAAAATCATATGACGTTCTAATTTGGAACTAGTACACCAGAACATTTATAATGGGACCCGACTCGAATATTTTTATCAAAATCGGTCAATCGGAAGTAGTAGTCTACGAGTACGATTTATAAATTTGGAGTACGATTTAACCATGGTACTCAGAAACGGCTTCTACTATTTTGTTTAAAATTTACTACATTTTTTGTGCTCTACAAGATGGAGTAAGCAGAGTGTCTGGGAAAATTTGGCTGGGAGGCTCTGCTTACGCAGTAATTTCATTTTAGATTGCGGCTTTTATATACAGTTTAGGTAAAAGCGTATAGTCATTCCATTTATTTTTATTCAGGGAATCAATGTTATAGAAAAATTAAGAAACATAAAATTTTATTTCAAACGTTTTTTAAGCTTAGTTTAGCGTGAATTAGTGATTTTAAAAATTTGGCTCATCAAAATTTCAGTTCTAGGGTGGTTGATTTTCATTTACCGTCATTCACTTAGATTAAAATTAGGTTATGTTTTTTATTATTTACATTGGCAAGAGAAAATTGCGTGTGTGCGCGTGTGTTATATATTAATTTTTTTATTTTAAGTTTCTATTTCATTCTTTTTTGTGAACCAGATGATTAGGATTATCTGTCATGTAAGGGAATTACTGGGTTATTGGTGCTCACCAATTTTGATTGAAACCGTATAAATCAAACGTTGATTTTGATTGATTGTTGCATTCATGAATGAGATTTTGTTGGTCAGTGTAAAGTGTGTAATTGTATTGATTGGAGATGCGTGAATGAATGTTACCAATTTATGAATGGCAGTTTAAACTGGAAAGGTTGCAGTTCAGTTTACTCCGTAGAATTAAGCTGGGGAACATCATAATAAAGATTTTTTCAATTAGATTTTTTGTTAAAAAAGGAAGTAAAATGAAGAGCAAACTTAAAAATTTACTCATTTTAACCTTTTTCGCACATGACATATTTTCTATCTACGATACGATATGATTTATCTTCTATGATATACGATATGATTGAACTTCAACCCTCTCCTTGAACGTATCTAGTGTTTTATGAATGGTCAACCACTTAGTATTAATTTATAAAAGTTACTTGATTCCAAAAATCATATCCTAGAGTTTGAGAGTCATCTATAATTTTACTTAAAACGTTATATACTTTCTGTGATAAAGTAAAAGAAGACTAAGAAGAAAGAAATGAACAATGGATGCGAATTTCTTTATGTACATCACAACAGATGAAATTTTATACTAAAATGTTTGCAATTTTTACATCAGGATCTTAGATAATATAAGACAGGAAAACACAAGTACTCAGCAAGAAAAGTTGCAGTGCACATTGTTATTACATAAAAATATTGTGAAATCCTAAATTTAAAAGTATAGTAATACTATTTCACATTCAAAGTTACTATCATAAATTAAATAACGTATTTGAATAAATATTTTCTAGTATCACAGGCTATACTCCATATATTTTAAATAAAACATTAGAGAAATGATACACAATGTTTTAAAATTATACTGTCATATAATTCTGATTATCCATTGCATTTACTGTATATACTGTAGATATGATATGTCATAAGATAAGGTATGATTTTTATTGTAGAGCTTGTACTAAAATAAATAAGTATCTGGGAAGGAGAACTATATGAATACGACTTATAATCTACGTTCAATATACAGTATCTATTATTTAATGTACAATAATAAGAAATTTTGACAATTTATCTCTAGTACAAAATATAGACATAGCCGGTATTTTTGTGCAGGCTAATTTCCAAATCTACTAAACGGATTTTCATGAACTTTTAACAGCATGTTCGTATTTATGGTAACAGCAACAATTTATTTTTAAATTTTCAAAAATGATAACCTTAAGGGGCCTAACGAAGATTTTTATGAATACGTATGTGTGCGTGTGTGTGCGTGTGTGTGTATGTGTGTGTGTGTGTGTGTGTGTGTGTGTGTGTGTGTGTGTGTGTGTGTGTGTGTGTGTGTGTGTGTGTGTGTAGATATGAGTACATTTTGCTGTTGAAGTAGATGAAGGGGTTTTAATATGTTGAGAGACGTGGGGTAGGAATTATAAAAACGTCGTGTGTGAGTGTGTGTGTGTGTATGTGTGTGAGTGTGTACATTGGAGTATACAGTTGATCTAGCAGCTAAACAATTTTTGCTACATATTTAAAAAAAAAGTGATTACACCATTTTTCGCGTGCAAAGCCGCGACGGGGCATGCTAGTAATTTTAAATTTCCTTAATTTCTCGGTATCCAAATAATTTTTTTTTTATAAAACTACTTATTATGCCTTTTATTATTTTAGCAGCCATTTTACAGCACCAGTTCATTCATCGCAATCAAGAATGCCGTTCATTCCTATTGAATACATTTTCACCTGTTAGACCACTCTCCAATATTACTCTCATAAGATCATCCTTTCTGGGTGTCCTCGCTACGTTTATACTTTGTCCAATAGTTGGAAGATACCATTGCTTATATGACCGCATCACTATTACATACTGTCGTAAAAACATTGACTCACGATATGAAAATTAAAGTTTATCTTATTGTAGGCTATCTTTCCCGCAGTCTCAAGTGACTGTCGGAAACAGTATAGCAAGAACTCACAGCCAAGTCTTCTGTGGCAATGCATACTTCTCCATTCTTTGCAGAAGAGTGTAAGGTAGGAGCCTCTCTATCCCTCTCATGCCTATCATGTTATTTCAGCAAAATCATCATATTCATCACATTCACCTGTAACATTTTATAGTTGTAAATTTATCATTAAATAAAAACAATTGCTTTGAAAGTTAAGTCATACTGTACTATATAGTTTCAAAATAAATAATCAACGTAAAAAAAATATTCACGATTGTTTTCTTTCAAATATTTTGTATCCATAAAAATGTAACCACATGGATATGTAAAATAGTTTTGAAAGAAATATCAACTTGTATAAATCTTTAATTTGGAATTTAATAAAATACGATGATTTTAGGTTAAGGAGACCACGAAAATAACAGCTTAAACATTCAATATAAAATGTATTTTAAAAAATCAGGAAAAAAACGTTTAACATATTATAGTACTACTATTTGACAGACGTAGAAACTGCACCAGATAAAATAAAATATATTTTGCTTACGTATTCGTAACGAAAAAATCGTTGTAAGCTACTTTCGTATTTTACTCGATGCATTTGCTTTTAACAAACAAGAAGGGAAAAGACATGATTTAAATATTATAGTTACCTAGGATAAGTACAGTCAGGCATTTACTATGTAATAGAATTAGACTGCATGAAGAAAATATATGGCTTCAATGGATGAAGTTCTTATCGATTTCATTCTCAACAGTTCGAATAGAAAAAACATGGATATCTCATTAAAATAACTTGTATTTCTATTTTAATAATTTTATATTTTTAATTGTTTCAGTGCACTATTTTTGATTAAATTTTATTTACATTACCCTAACTGATTTCCGTGACGTAGTTACTTATCCGCCCATAACAGGCATTGTTAAAATTTTTACTCGATCTGCTAGTTCTAGGACTACAAAAAATAATTATGTTTCTTATCACATGGTCAGCCAATTATATGACTGAAACATTTAAGAACAGAAGAGGTAGAGGTGAAAAAGACACTAGTCTTTTCTAGTTTTTTGAGAGATATCTCCTCTGAGAGTAATGAATTTCATTATACAGCCAGATTTGTTTTATCTGAGGTGGCGAGAAAAACTCATGTTCACTCCCTCACGATGGGGTAAGTAGTGTTGGACTCAATTAAGGCATTCTCGTCCAGCCCCAAGGAGGCCGCAATCGCCTTACCAACCAAAAACCCGCCGCCTGGCCACTTGATCCGACATCAGCAAACAACCCTCTACCTCCATCGGAACTGTTTATATAATACTACAAGGGAACAGCTAGAATAATACTACATTCACCACAGCCAGACCCTGTGGTGAATGAAGTGAAAGTGTAACTTGCAGGGTGGAAAGTAGATGTTTTTCAAAAATCTGGCATGCTGATAAGCATACTTTTACACTCAGTGAACAACCTCACACTTTGTTTTTCTTAGTAACGCCTCTTGAGGATAAAAACGGCTGAAGACCTAAACAACAACAACAGTTACTTTAGTAATATAATGATGAAGAAATTAATTAATAGAAAAAGTATTAGAGAATGAAATTATTTTACTTTTTTATGGAGTCGCATCAACTACTTGGTAGTTTGCAAGTACAGTGCGATATGGAACATTTGATTTTTTTAGAGTGCCGATTCCATCAATGAAGTTTGGCTACAAGACTTTTAAATCAATCTCTATCGTGAATCATGCTGAAAGAATTTACCTACCAGTGGGGTTTGTCCAGTCTCTTATATTACTCAACCATGAGCTTTTCCTTTGTTCCTAGGTCTGTGCCTGCTCTTGACTTTACTCAAGAATTAGTCTAAGAAGCTCATACCTATCACCTCTGTACAAGTGACCAAGGTAGGTAGTCTTCCTTATTTTTATTATGCTCTTTAATTCACGATACACAACCATACGTTTCGAATCATGAGCGTTGGTAACATGATCGGTTCATTAAAATGGGTTAAAATTTGAAGATTATTTCTGGGATTCAAACTCGGGAACTTCAGGTTATCAATTGAGGGTGAGATAACTCAACTTGACATCTGAGGTAACTGAGAATTTGATATATTGACAACCTTTCATAGCGTTAGCCTTATCTGAGTATGTATATAAAATATACTCTGTCTGGACGGACCATATTTTTGCAGAGGCAAGTATTGGTTTGTTTTTATACAGTTGCAAAATTCATCTATACATTTTCGTTGCTGTACAAATTTTTCATATTTAAAAAAAAACAGCCTAAATTGGGATTTGATACAACAGAAACTGAGCATGTGCTCTATTATTACTGAAAGTTAAAAAAAATGTTTACGTTTAGAATATATTGATAGCTTTCTCAAGTCTACTTAAAAAAGAGCCTGAATTATTTTAGCCCTGGAAAATTCTCTAAATGGCTGAACTACTCCAGAAGAATCAAATGATGGAACCCTCGGAGTTGAACTGTACGATCTGAAAAGAAGGGAGATCTTCATGGGGGGATAAAATTATTGCAATTCTATCACAAAAAATGTGCTTAGCCTGAAATTACGAGTGGCTGTGTTTCCCTATCTCCCCTACATTTTCTATTTACTATAAACCCTCACAGCCAACTTCTATAACTGGTATTTATCAATGGAATCACCAAGGTGGTCTGATTATTTAAATCGAAATTATGATAGGATTGACCTAATTTTATGAACCTATTTTTAAAAATAAAATATGATCTGTGGGTTATAATAAAGCGGCTAGGGTGATATCTTCAGTTTTTATATTTTTCTTTTTTTGTAACAAACCTGAAGGTCAACTAAAGGTTGTGATAATGGATGATAATTCTAAATCCAAGTATTTTTTCCTATTTCTGCGTCAAGAGTAATAGTTTCATTCCCATCTACAATTAGAGATATTATGCCTTTTTGTTAAACTTTTGTAAAAATTAACGTGGGGGAAAGATATCCCGGATAATAATTATTTAACTCTTTTTACGAATATCAATAATTTTCATTCTAAGAAAATCTTCCATGACTTTTTATTTTAGTTCTTTTGCATGTTGTGTTTAATTGGTTAAGAGAAATAAGAAAATAATTTGTATTTCTTTTAAAATTTCAACAATATCATTTATTTTACTAATAAATTAATAATATTCTGATTTATGAAACAAAAGCATGTATATTTTTTCATTTATATCAACATTTCATCATATCTTTTGACATAGAAAAATATTATTCTCGAATGGTATTTTAGTGTAGCTACATCAAATATAATTTGAATATAGCCTACAGAAATACTACAAACATCTCAAAAATTGTGTTTCCGTAAATAAAAAGTATTTCAGATACAACAACCTCCAATTCGTGACACCTACTAAAGTTGTATTGTTTAGTAATTTTTGTCAGCATAACACGGTAGATACATGAACATACTCGTAACATTCAACACCAACAAGACAAAATTATCGAAAATTAAAAAACAACATTTATTCAGCTTCACAAATTTTACACTTTTTGTTTTTAATCCAGTGATTACATAGTAGAATTCTTATTTCATAAGTACTCGTATTTTTTCTGTTTTTTTCTAAATTTTACATTTTTCTGGGGGGGGGGGTTTCTACATATTTATTCGTTTCTCGCATTCTACAATTAATCGTCGTCTGTCTTTCCAGTCAGCCTCCTTGAGATTCCTTGCTTCCATAGTTTATTGAATTCCCTGAATCCATGTTTTCCAAAGCTACCTACCGCTTTTGCCTTGGACGGAATAAGTACACTCTTTTGGGCTATTTGTGCTATTCTTTGGACATCCATAATACTATACCACTGTCCATCACAGAAAGGTGGAATGTCAAATTATTTAAACTCAATCTGTTTGTTGCAGGGCTAAAATAATTATTTCTGTTTCTTATCACATTGTCAGCCAATAAAATGACTAAATCATTTAAGAACAGAAGAGTTAGAAGTGTAAAAGACACTAATCTCTTCTGAAAGTAATGAGTTTTATTATACAGCCAGACCCTGGGTGAATGAAGTGAAGGAGTCATTTACAGAGTGGAAAATATGTGCTTTTCAGAGGGCCCGGCATGCTGATAAGCGTACTTTTCTACTCAGTGAGGAAGGCAATTGTAAACCACCTTACTCCTCGTTTTACTTAGTAAAACCTCTACAGGTTCAAACCAGCCTTTCGGCTGATGACCTAACCACCATAATATACCAACTGTTTTTCTCTTTAGTATAAAATGGTATCCTGAAAATTGGCCCTTACATTATCATGTAATTTTATAACTTCATTTTTGAAATTTATGAACAAACAACCAGTGAATGTTATGAAGGGAAAATGAATGACATGACAAGACATGAGTAACGTGGTTACAGTGATAAGTGATTTTATAAAATCACCTTCGTTGAGATTTTTATAATTTAAAACGATGAGGAGAAAACAGAAAATTTAACTTTAACATACTGTAACAATATCTGTAAGGAAAGTGTTGGTTTCAGAATTCTCTGGCAAAACTAAGATTTTAAAAGCGTTAATGTAAACAATAATAGTTATAAAATCGGATTAGGTTCCAGAAATATTTTGTACATATGGTTAGTATAGGCCTATTGTTGTAACGGCTAGCTATCTAAAAAGATTCGGGGTATCTATTTTAATAATTAGCTCTTTTGTTAAGGTGTTATAATGTGTTTATTTAAATATAATGTTTTTACTTTTTTTAAGATTCATCCAGAACCAACCGAAAACCTTTGTATTTTTATTATTATATATAGAAAAATGATCCCTGTTAATCTAGAATCCTGATCAGTCAGGTAAAGACTAGGCCGTTTTGATAAGTTAGTCTTGGTCTGTCATTCAGTCAGTGAATTGCGAAGTTGAAGCCAATTTGATAATGTGTATTAATTACGTCTTGTGAGAAGGTCTAGCGTACTGTAAACATCGGTATACTGTAATTGGTTGTGAGTAATTAATAAGTGCGAGATTATCTAGTTAAGTTCATTTATTGTCATTAATTTATTATGTTTATCAATTTAATTGTAGTATTTGTAATTTGTTTATAGATTTAAGTAACATTATCATTTGTAGTTTATAGTTTGTAATAAAAACTTGTAATTTTAACCGATAATTTTTAAATTATTAATTTTACCCAGATTCCGAAACGGACCTTAGCGATATGTCACTTTATGTGACAAAAAAAATTTATTTACTAAAAATTTATTTACTATAATTGCATAAATTATTATCTATCTGTACACGTGAACACGTTTAATGGTTGTATAGATGTTATAGTAAAATTGAAAAGATGTATGAAGAAAGTAGTACAAAATTATTATTTATATAAAAGAGCCATGCAGGAGCTATATCTTTTTAGTGGTTTAATAGGATATACGTCAAAAACACGTCAAATAATATTATCAATATTGTCGTGAATTCTACATTCATTTCTATACTGTAGAAGCAAAATATAACTCAACTAAGCAGCTTTTCAATATCTTTACAATATTTGGTTCTACAAAAGCAGAAGATGTTTTATAAACATTTTCAAATAAACATATATTAATGTGATCATTCATAGTAATCGTTTTATTCGTAATATAGAATATAAAAAACGAAACCATTTCGTAAATTAAAAGTATGTATTCTGTTAAACTTATTACATAAAGTGGCGAAAAATACAATTCTAAAAAGTATTTTTTAAAGATGTAATTTGTAAGAAAAAGAAAGAATAACAGTGAAAGTTTCTTTTGAATTTTGAATAGATATTTGTCTTAGTTAAGCAAGAGATTTTATGCGAGTCACTAAATTCCGTTTAGGAATAAATCTTCAGTTGAAATTATGCATAAACTTGGTTCGTATTGTAAGTTATTCTTGTTAAACCTACATGAATTAAATTTCAAAGTACAAACGTTAATATTTGCTTGTAACTTCAAAGGTAAATCTGTAGTAATTACTCTCGGTATGAGGCGTAAGAATTTCTTGACTTAATCTTTGTTAAAAAATCTGGTATAAAACTCACACGATTTTCTCTTGCCAATGCAAATAATGAACAATATAACCTAATATTAGTAACAAGACATTAAACAAAAATTAATCTCAAAAAACAAAACCTCATTTTGATCATGTGAATGATGCAAAATGAAAACCAACCTAACTTTGGCTTAATAATACAAAAATCACTCTTTGACGCTAAACTAGGCACTGTAGAGTAAAGTACTTCAAATAAAAGTTGTGTCTTTTAATTTCTATAAATTTTAATGTAAACTTTTGTCGTAAAATGCATACTAAGGCCGAAATCTTAAAAAGTCCATTTTTTACAGATTTTCATGGAAAAAACAGAGAATTACTAATTATAATAAAAGTTATACAAAACAATGTTTGAAATGAAAGCTGTAGATTTTTAATTTTTCTACAACTTTTATTACGAGTATATTACATTTTTGCGCCAAAATTCATATTAAGGCCGCAATCTTAGAAAAAAACTTATTTTTTCTACAAGAGCACAGCCTCTCCAAGAATTTTAGCAGACCTGGCGCTTACCCTACCTTGTAGAACATAAAAAACGTAGTAAATTAAGTGATTTAAAAAAAAATGAAAGAGCCGTTTTTGAGAAATTTGGAAAAAAGTGAAAAATGACAGGAATAAACTACTACTTCCGGTTGAGCGATTTTGATGAAAATTTTCGTGTCAGATCTAGTATTAGTATCTAAAATAAGTTTCAAGTTTCATGTTCGTACGATGTTTCTTTCTTGAGATATTCTGTTTATATACACACACGCGCGCGCGCGCGCACACACACACACACCAATTGCTAAAAAAATGTTTTTTTTTGGTTCAGGGGTCTGAAAACGTGTAGATCCGGTGAAACTCGATTTCTAAAAACCGACATGAAAACAATACTTTCCTTCCCATTTATTCATATAGGCAAGAGAAAGTATTGTAATTATTGTTTCGTTTTGCTTGGATTTGTATATACAGTAAAACCTCTCTAATTCGTCACTCTCTAATTCATCACCTTCTATAATTCGTCAGCCCTCCCCAGTTCAACCATTGTGTGTGTGTGTGTCTGCGATACGTGTTTGCGTCGTAGTCGCGTATCAACGCTGCTGATGACTAATAGCCTCCTGTTTACACTGTTAATCTTTAGTAATATACAAGGAAAACATCCTGTGCAAGTTGTATTGTACTAACGAACTTGGGTATGAGATTTTAAGTGACATAGAAATTGTGGCCTACGTTCAAAACAAAGATTCACCTGTTGAGGAAGATAGCAACGAAGCGTATGTTTGAAGCCCTGAAAATATTGGTACGTATCGAGAAATAGAAGGAATGCTGACGAAGTGCATCGAATGGTATGAAAGACAGAAAGAAGCAGAGTTATCAAAATTAATTGTAATACGACAAATTCGCCAGTTGGCTGTGGAAAAAGAAAAGAACTCGTTGGTACAAAAGAAGATAACCCACTTTTTCAAGGAATAAATTTGGAATTTTACATACATATTAGTATAATTAAGTAACGTTTTCTAAATTTTAATGTGATTTTTTTGTAGTGTTAAGTGATACATAGTTAAAGATTCGTTTCATCGATTTTGCAAATTTATACTTTTTCGATTGTAATTTTATATTCGGTAACGTGTACTGTGTTATGCGTTCTACAAATTAGAAAATGTAAGTACAACCATATACAGAATTTCTGAAGTAGTATAAAACTAGATACGTAGACTAATACAAATTTACTGTAGTTATAGGACTTAGAATTACTTATTGTGTTTATCGTTAATGTAAGTTTTATTTATGTAATTCGACTTTTATGGAACTAATATACGTACGAGTATGTTATTTATTAACCGTTCATAGCAAATTCCATAATTCGTCACTTTCTGTATTTCGTCACTCCTTCGGTCCCGAACGAGACGAATTAGAAAGGTTCCACTGTACTTTCGTCGCTTAGCACTCATACAAAATTATAAAAACATGGAAATCATAGAAATTGTTTTCCGTAATTAAAGTCGTTTAAAAATTAATTGGTAAAGTATTTTCTGTTACACTGAGTATTTTTTGGATTGAGGTTTTAGAAGTATGTTTTTTTAGTTTCTATTACAAGAAAAACTACGTTTTCTTCCTAAATAAATATTTACATAATACCTTTCTAAAGGTTTTAAAAGCTTAGAACTTAAGATTTTTTTTCTATGTTTAGTGACAAACCAGTAATGTTTCTATATAAATGCTAGCCTAGTTTTTTCTTTTAAATTAGTTTCATTTTGGTTTTAATGTACGAGGGACGTTAAATAATTGAATGTATGGAGATAGAAACGATTTATTCAATGACAATGAAACCTACATTACTTTTTAATTATAGTCTTCAGCAATATTTAATTTCTTGTCCCACTGTACTGTGAGCTTTCAGCTTCCTGCAACGTAGAAAACTTTACCTTGCTGTTTGTACCATTCGAATAGGTCTGCCGCTTTTATAGCTGCTTCATTGTAGTCGAACTTCTTGCCGCGTCTTTTTTTAGCGGGCCGAACAAATGAAAAATGAGTGGAGGAGGTTTGAACTGCAAGGAAGATTGGCAACATCACCCAATCAAATTTCAAGTTAGAGTATGTTAGAATAGTATCAATTGTTCATGATACGTTGTTCTTGTAAATATTCTCAAAAATGAGCCTGCATGTCCTAGAAGAACGTCAAAATCTCTTTACCACCTAACCGTATATTTCAATTGTTTTTGTTTGGCGAGGAAATCAGTGACATTTCTTCTACTTGAAATAAACTGCTCGGCCCACTTATACACGTTACTGCGGTGTAAACACTTTTAGTTGTATTGTTCTAAGATTCTTCAGTAAGTTTCTGCCAGTTTTAAATCTTCAGATAGCAAAAATCGCTGAACGTTGCGCTTCTGGTGTACACGTTTCTTGCTGAGCTGATATTATGAAATGAATAAAAGACGTTATCTTTGCATTAATTATGATTGAACACTTAATTAATAGTGTTTCCAAAGTTACCAAATTGACCATCAAAATGTGTCTGGTCGTTGAATGAACCGTTTTTCTTTGCATAATTTTCATCGTTAATTATATTGAACGTCCCTCGTAATTATTTAATTTAGTTTTAGTTTTAAAATGGATTTGATTTATTATTTAATATACGCTTACTTTAATTTTATTTTTATTTCACTTTATAAATATTTCGTTTGCATAGGCCTTCTCTATCTAGTAAATTGATGATAAACGAATTGAATTCTAAACGATCAATACAATTATTTTAATATCTTCACTCACACGGTTGAATGTAGATACAGAGTCACATACTTTTTAATGTTGGAGAAAACCGAGATTTACTTTATCGCTTTTATAGCGCAGTGGTTAGTGTTCTAGACTATACTCGGTTCATCGTTAGAAAGATATGCCAAGTAATCAAATAATGACATCACTGAGCATGCGCATTATTTAAAAATGTGTTATTTAAAAATTTAGCCTATATCAAAGGCCTATCATGACTGATTTTTAAGTACCGATCAATAAACTTATAAAAACGGTAGGTCTATACTTTATTTCCATTCTTTTTCATGAATAAAATGTGGTTACAAGTTATATTGTATTACCTCTGATCTGTATGACAAAGCAAGAGAACTTTAAAAGTAAAAAAATTTATTTTAACGATTTAGTCATCTAATATTAGTTCAGTCACTCATTATTTCACAATTGAATTGACGATGACTAATTCAAAATTATAAATCTCTCTCCACATTTTTGACAAAGAACACATGGCATGGTTATATGCTACCAGTTTGCTTTTCGCATCGTATTGTCTCGCATCGTTCTTACGAGCATTATAATTTTTTTCTATTAGAAATTTAGTGTTATAGTTTTTTTTTCATTTCTATTTATAGTTTAATTCTGTATATGGTTAAAAGCGAGTATCATATGTCATTGTGATGATTTCATTAAAAGCGCTGCATTTTTTCTGAGTCACCGCTTTAGCAGCTGATTTGGTAACCGCTGTTTGTTTGCTCGATATATCTTTCTTACGATTTACCGAGTATACGAGTAAAAAGAACAAGGTCCCAGGTTTATTCCTCTAGATAGGTTTGGAAACATAAGAAGTTAATATCCGTAAACATAGAAGTGGCTAATGACCAAGCTATTGAAGCAACTAACTAAAAATAACATTTATTATAAAACGAAGTTTGTTAAAAACATATTTATCTAATTTTAACAAAATTTATGTTTTATCCTTAACACAATATTTATAAAAGAATCTGTACACACTTTATTTTCAAAACCAAGAAAACAACTTTATATGTTGCCCTTTTGAATTCTCCTTCCTTCTGACACCGGATTCAGTTTCTCAGATAAGGCCTCTGGGGCGTTGTCATATTGTACTATCATGTTTTCTGTTATCTAACCTTGCTCATATACTGTAACTGAATTCTCTACCCAAATTTTGTCACCTCGCTCTCCGACTTTCATTTTTAACAGTCACGATTCCGAGTTATTTTTTTTTATCTAAGCTTTGAATGCACATTTAATGTTTTCGCAACAATTTAATTTTATTGAAACATGCATGAAATCACTGTATTTTTACATATCTTCTACTTTTCCCGAAACAGAACGGTTATTTTTTATAACGAATATTTTAGGGTTGAAAATCATCCGAACTGGTAGGTTTTATGAACTACACGATATTTCGCATCGATTGTTCCATTTCGTAAAAATATATTAAGTTCTATAAATAAAAAGAAAAATTGCTGCCACCTTAGTATAGATGTGGCACGCTAGCCTACAACGCCGTTGTCACGGGTTCGATTCCCCGCAAAAGTCTGGAAATTTTCACAAGTTAAAACCCACTGTAGTCGCTAATAACGTTGACGCGACTTTAAATAAACTACAAAAAAGCAACCTATTCTTACAGTTAAAAAAATTAATGTTGAGTAATCTATTATTGTTTACAGTATGGTCGCGGTAATCTGAACCCTCGGTACACCGAAACCACCAGTAATCCGAACGATTACCTTATTTTCATATTTTTAATTTTTTTTTACCATTTAGAAAATTTTTTTAAAAACGTTTAATAAAATGGAGTGTGGCCCACTGAAAAGAAAAATATTGAAAGCAGCACAGGTAAACCTGACGCCGAGAGGGCTTTATACTCATGGTTTTTGCAAGATAGAGCAAGGCAATCTGTAGTCAGTGGAGATAAATTCTCTCTTAGAAGCAAAGTTTTTCTACAAGGAATGACCGCGAAAGACGACTTTCAAGCCAGTATAGGCTGGTTGGACAAATTCAAACAACGATACGGTATTAGACTGTTAACTGTTACTGGTGAAAAAATGCTAGTGATATCGACTATTTTACGGACTAAAAAACAAAATTCTAGGATGAAGTAGAAAAACGGGGTTTAACAGCAGATCAAGTTAAATATGGAGATGAGTCGGCATTGTACTAGCAAATGTTGCCAGGAAACACCTTAGTTCATAAGGGAGATAAAACTGCCGCTGGATTCAAAGTTGAAAAAGATCCTATAACATTTTCCCGTGGAGTAACAGCACTGGCAATCCCAAGTTACCATTGTTTGTTTTCAAATTGTGTTTTGTTTTTAAATTATACGAAAAAATTCTATTAAAAATTTTAAATAAAGGTGTCATTTATAATTTTGGATTCTCGTATTTTGTTAAATCTGTATTTTTTATCCTACAGAACATATCGTATTTGTAATTTGACTGCCAAAATCTAAGAGTTTAGATATCGATAAACCGCACAAATCGGTAATTTGCAAATATCGTACATCTTACGTGTTCGGATTACCATGACTAAACTGTATTTTGTTTCCATATATTTATGAATAGCAATAACTTTTCTATATTTTAGTTTTTGTTCGTTTAAACCTTATGGTAAATAGTGACATATTTGCCGTGAGGTTTCCTTTGCAGGTTCTTTCTTCCTTTGTTTAAAAATATAATCTTGTATAATATACTCTTGAAATATAGGGTCTATTAATAATAGTATTACAATTATATATAATACTATAATTATATTATATATACTATTATATAAAAAGTTAAGTTAATAATATTTATTTCTCGTATTTTTATTTTATTAACGTCAAATATGGCGTCCTTAACATTGTAACAGATACTACTATAGTTGATTTCACGTTCAGGATGCAGTACGGAAAGTCCATAAGCAATGTTTTTCATATGGAAGTTTGAGCGTTACTACACAAAGTAAACATATCGACTCCACGCCACAAGTCGTTCTCATTTACAAACTCCTAATGAATAACGTAATACGAAAACATACTGATATTATTTGTTTTAAAGATCAGGTACCGACAAATTATTATAGTATATTGGTATTGTTTATCAATTTTATTGTCTTTTAAATATTTTAAAGTAAAGAATATTTATTGTTTAAACCTTGGTAAATCTTTAAAATCTTGTTTGAATAACAGTCGCTAGTATCTCAGAAAGATCTAAAGATGGTAATAAAACTTCTTTGGCCCGACAGTAAGGGTGACGAAGAGAGAGATGTCATACCAGTTTTTCTTATATGTACCTGCGGTCTCTTGATAAATATTAGAGTATAATAATAACATTTACAGCGTAATAAAATACGATTCATTAGGAAGTGAAAGTTTTTCAGAAATTTTTGATTAAAAATGAGCTTGTTAGGGCGTGGTAAGCGAAACTTCAAATATTTTTGCCCTTGACCTTCGGTTGGTGTCGATGGAGGAGGGCTGATGTTTTCCGTAATCCTGGTAACACAACGGGTTCTCATAAGAGCTGTACTGCATTCTGAACGTGAAATAGAGTATAGCTGCTAATTCTCTGAAATTTATAGTAGCCGATATTGGTAAAAACTAATATAGATATAAAATTCATACTAATCTGGGCTTACGATATCCAGTTGTAGGGTGTCTACATTATTCAAATATCCAAATTATTCAGTCAGAAATCCTACTAACTCTAACAGCTGCGCCTTCATGTTTGACAAAAAATCACATTCCCAAAGACCATATTCATTTAAAAAGTTAACGAAGAAATTTAAAATTTTTAGTATAAGTACGGAAACGGATTGAATCGCACAAAGCGTATTTAAGAATAGATTTATTAGTGGTACAATAGGAAAGCAAAAACGGAGGCATCTAACACATTTCTCTGTTGAGTAACTTAAATTATTACTCCTATTGTAAAAATACTGTAATTTTCATTAACGTTTTACAGTTGCTATATTATTTCTTTTTCCTTTGATTTTATTTTTTCATTTTAAATACATGTTTCGGTGTAAGAAATATAAAAATTCTGTCCCCGAAATAATTAAAATAATTTCTTCACCATCACCAGAGTAAATAAATTATAAAAACTGAAACTAATTTATTTAGAAGTTTTTAGGAACATCTTGTATCAATTACTTCAATCACTTGTAAAAATTACTTTAGCTTTAAAGAATTAGTATTTTTACAAGTCGTTTATATAGTAGTTTATACAAGTAACTGAAGATACAACGTTTAAAAAATATTAAACCAAATTAGTTTAAATTTTTATAGCTTAAGATGGTGGTGGATCCACCGAAATGGGTAATTTAAAATAATAAAATCACAAAAAACAGAAGGTAAATAACAGCATAATTTTTAATACTGGTTTTATAACCCTCCAAATATAGTTGTTACTAAGTTGTTTTTTGTAACAGTTTCTTTCTTTTACAATCAGTTTATAAATACAAAAGCTTTAAGCAAAGACGAGAAAATCTGAGTAATGTCCTTAGAATTTAAAAAAAACCACACTCAGTAGTGTGCTTCAACAAGACTAAATGTGAAAAAAATATATACTATGTACAAAACTAAACTTGATGAACTGTGAATCAACATCTTGAAATACAAAGTTGTTGAAGCTGGAGATGATGACGATGATAGAAATAATAACGATACCTATTATGAGATGAAGATGATTAGTAGTTCAAGTAGAAAAGAAAGAAAAAAGTTTAAATGATTAACAAAATCGTAGAGGTTAAGTCGAGTATTTTAATACGTTTGAGCTGTGAGTATCTTCGCTGTTGTCGAGGAGGTTAATCGCTAATGGATTTTGATGATCTTATAGTTTTTGTAAATGTCTTTCGCTATGTTGTTTAATTTCTTCTTTCATGAAGGGAATGTTTAGGTCATTGTGTAGTATTTCATTGGTTACGTACCATGGGGCTGCAGTGATTAGTCTCAGGCATTTTGATTGGAAGCGCTGCAGTATTTCTATATTTGATGAACTAGCTGTACCCCATAGCTCTAACCCATTAGTCTTAAGTACTCTAACTCATAAGTTACTAAGTAAAGACAAAAAAATGTAACAGCAATAAAAGGTTGATGAAAATTGCAGATTGTTTACAATAGAACTAAATCATTGCTGCAGGTTGCACCATAAAGTTTAATATCAAACAATTGTAACCTTTTTTTCTCTAACATCTGAAGATTATTTACAATCAGTTTAAAACCAAAAACTATAAGTAAATAGCATTAACGGGTTCACATGACGAAGACAATGCCCAATGGTATTGCTTCGGAAACGAAAACAATTAAGGATAATTTTTGAAAATATTAACTAGATAAAAGATGAATAACAGTGATAGAAAAGGTAACTAAATTAATAACGGTGATAGTAGAATGCGTAGGGGAAGAAGATGATATTAATAGAGATGATGTTGATGTTGATATGGACTTCAATTATTTAAAAAGTAGGTTAGTCGGTAAATCTAAACGGAAGGTCAAGCAATTTTATTCGTTTTAGTCGTGTCACATCTTCGGTGTTATCAAATAACTTAAGCGCTAAAGAATTTGGGTGATCTGCTAATTTTCTTGATATTTTGTAAACATTTATTCTTAAAAATCTAGCTTTATTATATTTGGATTAAATTTCTAAGTGCGAAAAATATTTATTTTTAAGATAACTAGGCCTATACTGAATAATAATAATAATAATAATAATAATAATAATAATAATAATAATAATAATAATAATAATAATAATAATAATAATAATAATAATAATAATAATGATAGTAAGAATAATTATAGTTATAATAAGATTAAGAAAAAGTCATAATTAATATTTTATCAATTTATTTATTGTACTGCAAAGAATGTATTATGAATAAATCTGTTAAATAATAAAAATAAAAATTCGTTCATCACACATTTAGTTGTTCAATACTGCTGATAACATAAAATTATAACCATTGTGGATGCACAATCAAAATCAGTTTTAAAATTAGTGAGATATTCTACTATTTAAGGACTAGTGAAAAAGTTTTTACAGTTTTCCGTCGTTTATTAAAAAAAAAATATTTACAAAATTTAAACGTAATAGTGAGTATCCAATCCAAAGTTATAACTTTGAATTTCTGTCAACGGTAGATCAACATTCTACCATGATTTACAAGAGGAATTCTGATGTTTCTAAATTAAATTAAACAAATCAGTTCAATCTATCAATAATGGAATGGCAACTATGTAACATACATTGAACAAGCTTCTGTATTTGTATTACCCCTGTCACAGACGTGTACGGTCTTGTAATCCTAATGGTACCACAACATAATTTTAATCTGCCCACACCCTCCGTTCCGTCACTCGTGTATAAGCAAGTGATAGTTGCGGCAAAATCAGCAGGTGTTGAGACAAATTGTTGTGTCTCCTCATCTCAGGGTAGGTGTTTCGCCTTTGCATGTTACGCAACCACTATAATTTATCTTCGTCATCTATAGATGGTTTCAAACACTAACAAATTTTACTTATATTTAATTAAATTTATTACTTCCACAAATTTAATTAATATTATATTATAATAAATGATAAAATGTTTTTTTAATAACAGGTTCATGGAAAGTATCTCGAAATTTAATATCACACTAATGGTAATTTAAAATCATCTCTCACTTTAAAATTTTTAAGTCAGGATTTAAATTATTAATAGCAATTTTTTTATAATTAATGATCCAACTAAATTTATCACCACGAAAACTCAGTTGTAATTTTTTTCCTGACCCAAAAGATTGATTGAAGGTTTCAGTGCCACTTTAACTTTTTAATATGTTTTTTCTGAACATATTTTTACAACGTAAATTCCTTTTACTTGTCCCGCTTTACTCTTAGAATAGAGGCAGAAAATATTACGATAATGCAAAAAAGTTTGATACCTGGATTTGAATTGATTTTTATATGTCAAGCCTTTTTTAAATTGGAGTTTTATTCGTCTTTGTGCGGTAGCAGGTAGATTAATAGAATTTGTGTTGTGTACTAACGTTGTTTTATTATAGTTTATTTTATTATGATGATGTTATTTATTATAATTTAGAAGTCTGTTTCTGTACAGTTTTTAAAATGTGCTGTTCACATGAAGAACGAATTAGTCTACGTGAAATGTTTAGTGGATACGTAACTCAGAAAATTAGAAATGAGTCACGAAAATTTACTATGGAAACGCCGTATTTGTGAAATGACTAACTGCATTTTTGCACCGTAAAACTGCAACAATTTATCCAGATTGGTTTGAATATTGCCTTGTACGTTAAAAGTTTTGAAGTCATGGATCATTTTGACGCTCAGCAAAAATTTGGTGTAACTTATTCAGTCTGTCATTTACACTTTTAGCTGAGGTTAAAATAAATCAATAATGTTACGAGTTTTGTGCAAATGGTACGGATTCAGCACCGAAATCTATCTAAGAGTGAGTATAAATTGTTGTACTAATTGAGTGTTGCCAAGACAATTAGTACGTTTTTTCATTATAATCATTTAAGAAGTAAATACCTACTATCTGTCTCTAACTTGATGGCTTCCGGCAGAAAGGAGAAATATGTGGACCATTTCAGAAAACATTTCACATTTTTTAAGTAATTAAAACTTGTCGAAAATGACGTATTTTATAAAACAAAGTGTCTCACATGTTTTTTTGCTCTAAAATTGTTCTGAAAAACACGCTTAGTGAGATAATGTAGGGCTATAATGTTGTAAAAGTTTGTTTTTGAAGAAAAAAGCTGTTCTCATAACTTAAAAAGTAATGATTTTCTGGTAAATTTTATTGCATCATCGTTTTTCATATTTATCACAGAACAAACCTGCCAAGTATTATGTTAAATCGTGAAATAGTTGTTGAACAATGACAAAGTATTTGAAAATATACGGTTTTTTCTTCAAAACAAAACATTTACTAAGTTATAATTATCACATTAAGCGTGTGTTTTTCGAAATAATTTTATAGAACAAAAACATGCGAAATACTTTGTTTTATAAAAAAGTCATTTTCGACAAGTTTTAGTTACTTAAAAAAAATTACATGTTTGTTTTTTGAAATGTTTTTCAATTCACATATTGTCCCCTCTGTCAGAGGCCATCAAGTTATAGACAGACAGTACGTATTAAGGAATTTTTTTCTGAATTTTAATTACACAATCTCCAGAAAGAAGTAGGAGTGTAACATTTCGCAATGCAACAAACTAATGACGAAACTACACCCAGTGGTGTGATTCACGTCGGAAAAGTACAATTTTCTGAGCACTAATGCCTTTATATTTTTAATAACAGAAATATCTAAAATTTGTTCTGTTAAATAACAGTATATAGATTTTATAAAAATCATTTATCATAAAAATAAACCTCCAAGTAAAAACACATTTAAAATTAACTGCTGTTCACAGTTTGATATTTTAGTCTGCTAGAAAATATTTAAAATCATAAATGGAGAAATAAATTTACCATGTTTGATAAATTAATATATGATAAACATTTCAATTCAATATAATATGAAGTATGTAGCCAAACACATAAAAATTCCAAACGAAATGAATTGATTGACTTTTCATTAAAGCTTTAACAAATCTAATAACTTATAAAGAAACTAAAAAAATTACCAAAATATATGTTAACTTTTCAACGCAATAACATATTACAGGAAGGCAGGTGTTGGAGTTGCAACAGGGCTAAGCGACTGAATTTTAAAGTCAATTAGAAAGGTATTCTATTTTACTACTTCATTTACCTAAAAGGTAAAACTTCTACACAGAGATTGAATCTGCATTGGGATGAAAATCTCCTAATTAAAGTTTGCATCACTTGGATAAAAACGTAATTTAAAAATATTTACATTTTTTCAATACTTAATTACTATTGGCATGTAACTGCAAAATAATAAAAAATGTTAGTTTTTGAAATTAATTATGTTTTAGTTAACAATTTTATGTAGGTTGAAGTATAAAAAGTTTCTTTACATTCTCAATGAATTAAACGATCTTCCTCTTGTTTTTATGTTATACGGTATTCCTTTTTATCACAAAATTGCTTCAATGTCATAAATGTGTTCATAATACCATTCATAGCTTACAATGGAGTTCAGGGAGTACAATTTTGGCCCAACCCGTGGCATTTAACAATAGAAAGACTTAAAGATTTAACGGACTGTAAGGCCCTTTGTTTGAAGTATATTCCGAACAATGATTTCAATAAAATAAGTCAAATTAAAAGAAATAATATGTTCTGAAATTTTATGAGAATGAATAAAAATATTCTTTTTATTGTGTGATGTATTTTTTATCTCTTGATTGTGTCTAATTCTCAGATGACATTGAAGAATAAAAATATTACACGTAAACGTCTATATCTGTTAGTTAATTATTCCAAAAATAAATTTTTATATCAATAAATTCATTTTATTTTTTTGTCACACAAACCAAGAACAACTAAGAGTGACGTTCATATGAGCAGACAGGGTAGCTGGAAGCAAGGGAGCAGTTTAGATCTCTAGAGCAGCGGTTCCCAAAGTGAGGAAGGGCGCCCCACTAGGGAGGCGTGAAGACAAGTCAAGGGGGCGCAGGATCTCCAGGTAGCTTTATATAGATCGAAATAGCTCTTAAATAGTAGCTAGATCTGAAATTTTTTTTGAGGTTATCCATCAATTGATTTATTTTGTCTCTTACTTATTTAAATTGCAAATTGTAATTTTATAAAAAAACAAATAAAAAATTAATGTAATACTTTTTTAATAATGTATAATTTTAAAAAAATTAATGTAATACTTTTTTAATAATCACATCTTACAGGCCCATCAGTTTTACTTTCAACAGTTTCAAAATTATTCGAAAAACTTTTACTCCCAAGACTGCTTATATTTGTAGAAGACCAAGGTATAATCCCTAATCATCAATTTGGGTTCCGTCGACGGCACAGCACAATTCATCAACTACACAGAATTGTTGATCAAATTGCTTCTGGCTTTGAACAAAAAAAATATGTAAGTGCCGTCTTCTTTGATGTTTGCGCAGCGTTTGATAAAGTTTGGCATCAAGGTCTGCGATATAAATTAAGAAAATTCTTGCCAGATGCCTATTTCTTAATCATCAGCTCCTTTTTAACGGACAGATTTTTTCAAGTAAAACATAACACGGCTCTGTCTGACTACAAACAAATCGTCGCTGGTGTTCCACAAGGATCAATCTTGTCGCCACTGCTTTACAGCATCTATACATCAGATCTACCTGCATCTGCTAACACCACCTTAGCGACTTATGCTGACGATACAGTCATCCTTTCTTCTGATGTAAAGCCAGAAGCAGCAAGTAATAATTTACAAAGTCACATTAACTTTTTAAATTATTGGTTAAAAATCTGGAGGATCCAATTCAACGCTTCAAAATCAGTGCATGTCACCTTTTCTCTCCGGAAAGGCGAATGTCCTCAACTATTCCTCGACAATAAACCGATACCACAACGACAAACAGTTAAATACCTTGGACTTCACCTTGACAAGAGACTCACCTGGGCGACTCATATAAAAACCAAAAGACTGACTTTGAACTCCAAATTGAAAGAACTATTTCGACTACTTGGACGCCGCTCTTCACTGACTCTAAAATCTAAACTATTACTATACAAAGTTTATCTCAAACCAATATGGACCTATGGACTACAAATTTATGGCACAGCTAAACCGAGCAATCTACAAAAATTACAAGCCTTTCAGTCAAAATGCCTACGTTTAATCACCTGCGCACCTTTTTATGTCAACAACAAAATTCTACATGACGACCTTAATATTCCGTTCATAAGTGAAGTAGTTAAGTCCAGCTACAGTGTTTTTCACAGAAAATTGCATGATCACCCCAACGAATTAATCACCAAACTATCGGATGCATCACTACCAGGAAATCCGCAGCGCAGGTTGAAACGTCAATGGGCCAGAGATCTTCTATAAAGTGATTTATTTTATTTTTCTTTCTTCTTTTTTTCTTATGTTGTTATTTATCATTCATGTATCATGAATTTTATTTCATAGAACATATACCAATGGGTATCACTGTTCTTTTTCATTTATTTATTTTTATTTAATTTTTTTTTCCTTGTCATCCTTTGTTTACTGTCATCTAATTTGCTCGTTGTATCTTCGTATATAGTTGCAAATAAAGTTATTAAAGTTAAAAAAAAAAAAAAAAAAAAAAAAAAAAATAATCACATAAAATTGTGTGAGGAGGGTGTGAGAAGAGTTTTGTTTTTGACAGAAGGGGCATGGTAAAAATAAGTCTGGAAACTACTGCTAGAGTAACTCAATGGGAATTGGTAGAATGCTCAATGAGCTAATTTAGTACCGAATTCATCGATTATGTATTTTTGTGAAAGGAATTGAACGGTACCCTCAGGATTTTAACTTCATTTTATTTAACATGACAAGTTACAAGAACATTGCTTTATTTTGCAAGAAAAGTAACAATGCAGAGCAATGTTGGTAAGCACTGACAAATGTCGATTGTCACGAATTATGGCGACCACAGTACCGATGTTTCTTCAGTAATTGCAGTTGACATCCGACCACGATCTTTTGGAATCAACTCGGCTGACTCTCGTACTTCAGAAAACGCTTTGTTCCAACAGAAAATTGTATGGGCACCCAAAAAGTCCTTCCCATACGCACCTTTCTTCTCGTTCACGGTATTAACAACCATTAAACCACAACGTACACATAATCAAATCCCATGTACCGTTGCTCTTTTTTTTATTCTGCACTCCTAGCAAAAAACCGGAGGGTAAAGCAAAACATGTCTGATGAATTACACTGCTGAACGCTTACTAATGAACAAAAATCATTCGGCACGACTGGAAGCGTTTTTGTAAAGAGTTTAAATTTTGAATCTAAGGAGGTTAAAACTGTCCAGTAGCGCCAATCGCTCATACAAAAGTTACTCTCAGTTTTTGGAAGACTCTTTGTATGTCTCTAAAAAAACTTGGCTAATTTATTACAGAATAGGAACTGAATAATAGGAATAACGTAAATTACTTTAATTACTCTTGGTAATCTTGCAATGTATATCAACAATTCTACCCCTAATATATGAATCTGTCTAGAATAATATGTTTTAATTTAAAAATATTTTAACAGTCCGCCATTCATTGGTGGAACCGTAATAGAAAGAAAAGCCAAAAGTCCTTGGTTCAACTCCCTGGCACTGTCTGAAAACGTTATGTAGGATCTTATGTTACTGTTTTGAAACCAAAAAAAGTTTTTGATGATTAAGAAACTGATTTCATAAATAAACAAGGCAAGAAAAACGTGTTGAGATGTTTTTATTTAAAACTTTCTCAAATTTCATTAAACTGGGAATTTCGTATAATTTATATAGGCTAAACTATATTGAATGAATATTTGAATTGACCAGATGAAATTTAAAAATCTGTGTAAACACTCACACGACTTTCTCTTGGCAGTGCAAATAAAGAACAATATACCTAAAATTAGTAATAAAACATTAGAACTAAAGAAAAAACTAACCTCAAAAACATAACCTAATTTTAATAATGAGTGAATTATGCAAAATGAAAACCAACCTTAATTTGGCTTAATAATACGGAGAATCACTCTTTCACGCTAAACTAGGCTCCGTAGTGAAAAATGCTTAAAATAAAAATTGTAGATCTTATAATTTTCTTATAAATTTGATTATATGTATTTTTATCGTAAAATGGATACTACGGCCGAAATATTAAAATATCGATTTTTTACGGATTTTCATGAAATAAAAAAAAACAGAACCACTTATTACCGCTAAACTAAGCGTTATACAAAACAATATTTGGAATAAAAGTTGAATTTTTTTAAATAGTCTACAACTTTAAGGCCTATTATAAAAATAAACTTTTGCGCTAAACTGTACATTAAGGTCGCAATCTTAAAAAAACAATTTTTTTATCATAGAACAGTCTCAATAAGAATTTCAGCAGGCATGGTGCCTACTCTATCTCGTAGATTATAAAAAATGTCGTAAATAAGGCGATTTAAAAAAATCGTAGGAGCTGTTTTTGAGAAAATCGCAAAAAGTGAAAAATGACACGAAGAAACTACTACTTCCGGTTGACTGATTTTGATGAAAATGTTTGTGCTGGGTCTTTTAGTAGTACCTAACTTAAGTTCCAAGTTTCAAGTTTGTACGATGTTCCGTTCTTGAGATATTTTGTTCACGCACACAGACCAATCGCTAAAAACATGTGTTTTTTAGGTTCGGGGGTCTGAAAACGTGTAGATCCGGTGAAAACTCGATTTCGAAAAATCGACATGAAAACAGTACTTTCCTTTCTATATATTCATATAGGTAAGAGAAAGTAAAAATTATAAATAACAGGTATTTAAATGCAATTATTAATACTTCACGTTGTGGATAAAAATAACATATGTTAAAGCAAGGCTTGTAAAAAATGCGTAGCATGTTTTTGTGTACCATTGGTTTACAAGAATCAACTGAATATATTTTTACGCTTCTACCTAGAAAACATTTGTAAAAACATTTATTCAAACAAATGCCATTGAAAACAAGTAAAATGTTATTTTATGCGAAGTGTTTCGTTTGAAAAAATTTATGTACTTTACTTTATTTTTTGCCTATCTATTTAGAGAGCGAGGTTCACAAGGGAGTCCTGTAAAAAGTTATGTCATGGCGTTTTCCCAGCTACAGAATAACCTAGTTGAACAATTCTACCGCAAAAAATACACTGTCCTCTCAATTCTCCTTAATGTCAGAACATTTTTTAAAGTGCCACTATGTGCTAGAGAAGATAACAAAGTAAAATGTGTGAAAATTACGGTCCTACGTCAATACCTATCCTGCATATTACATATATGGAAATTTCGCACTTGAGTAACATATATTATAAAAGATAAGAAAAATTTATTGATTCTTATTGAAACGACAAATTTTAGAAAAAATTACCTTGCATATTTTTACATATATTTTAATACAAAGTGCCAAATAAATTATCATATTTTAAAAATTTCAAATAAAGAATAAATCGTTGATATATTTTAATAATTTGATAAAAATATTTATTAACCACTAAAAAAATAAAAAGTAAATCTTTAAACCTCTCATGTCATCACCGGTTTTTGTGAGGATCAAAGGATTTTACTGACAAAAAATTGTGTATCTGTCTTGTTAGACAAAGGATATATAGGTGAAGCAAAATAACTTAATCCGTTTACCTACACTACAGCTTATCGATCCAGATGTACCACTGGGACAGGTCTTATAATCATGTAAGTCAGTTCTATTAGCTTAAACAAATAAAATATTCTCGGATCTTTTCCTTAATCCAATTTAAAAAAATACTTTGAATTATAACATTTCCAATTAAAGCAATTAAGATACTTAAAGTAGATTAAATAAATCTGACTAAGATAAATCTGATATTAAGTTGAGATAATTGGAAAAAGAAATTGATATGTTAAAAAGTTACTAAATATTGCTTGTGCTGTGTAAAACTAATACAAGTGTCTTTTACACCTCTACCTTTTTTGTTCTTTAACACATTCAATGCTGAGCAATTATGAGGTATCTCTCCCGTCGGACTGATTACTCGTGCAGCGTGTTCTCCGCTTGCTTTATGTAAGACTGCTTACACACACAGCTGGCAAGCCGGGTCGGTTTGCTGGCCGTAGTCGACCAAACTATTCAAACCGTCGGCCGACAATCGGATAGTCTAGTCGACAGTACCGGCAGTAAACCGGCTAGAAACCGGGCCGGCTACATATGCAAAGCAACATTGAAGCCAATGGTCGACTACGCCGGCCCGGTAAGCCGGCTGTGTGTGTAAGCGTCTAAGGCCTACAACTTATGTTACTAACGTTATAATGGCTTTATTTTATTTGCAAACTATACATGGATTTATGTTTGCTAATAACATTAAAGTTAAAAATTCAATGTTCTTTCCCGTTGCTTCTCAATTATTCTCTTTACCGAAAAAACACTGTCCGTACACGTCCGGCCCACTCTAAAACCACACTGCTCTTCACTCAGCAATGCTTCACCTATTGTCTTGAGTCGATTAGTAATTATTTTTGAAAACAGCTTATATCCCACATTCAACAGGGAGATACCTCGGTAGTTGTTGCAATCCCTCCGATTGCCTTTCTTAAAAATAGAAATGACCTCTGCCGAATTCCAGGAATCCGGAATCACACATCTCTTCCAGCATTCATTCATAAGATGCAGGAGTCTCAAATGCAGGAGCACGCCTCCATATTTCACCAACTCCGCACTCATACCATCTAATCCTGTAGCTTTCCTATTTCCTGTTTCCTTGAGCACCACCTGCAGTTCTTCCATAGAGATTAGGTCTACAGAGCCACTCGGAAAGTCCAACTCGTCCTCTTCCTGACCCATGACCCTGTCTTCGCACCATAACGTCATGTAATGTCTTCTCCACTCTTCGTACTCAATCACACACAGTGCAGAGTTATCCTTTTCATTCCTATTCATCAGTCTTAACACTTTATAAGCGCATATCTGCCGGCCGTGAATATCATTCTCTATTACGCTCACGAACCTCTCCCATGATTCTTCGTGGGCTTTCCGAACCAACCTCTTGGCATTATTACGATGGATCCTGTACTCATTATAAGCTACCTGAGTCCTCATTTGTAAAAAGTTAAGATAGGCCTTCTGTTTCCTCTCTAATGCTATTTTTATCTCCTGATTCCATATCTTCAGACCTCTCTTCCTCTTTACCCTTCTCTTTGTACCCAAGGCCTCCTTTGCCGCATTCTCGATGCAAGCTTTAACATTACTCCATTCCCTCTCTACATCCTCAGAAGTTTCGGTCCTTGCTAATTCCTTCTGCAGTCTGTCCTCATAGAGTCTCCGAATGCTCCCATCCTGCAGTAGATGTACTTTGAAGACCCCTTCTTCCTCCCTTTCCTTCCGCCCTTTGCAGCTCATTTTCTTCCATTTTGCAAGAATATTCAATCTACCCACCACCAAGTAGTGGTCGCTGTATATATCGCATCCTCTATATACCCTTACATCCTGCACCTCTCTTCTCAGCTTATCATTCACCAGAATGTAATCTATCAATGACCTCGATCCTCTCGCACTCCATGTAAACTTATGAATTTCCTTCTTCCGGAAGAACGTATTTGTAATTCGCAATCCATTGAAAGTAGTGAACTGCCGCAACTCCTGTCCATTCCCATTCAAAGTTCTCTCCCCAAAACTGCCCACTACATCGCTTATTGGTACATTCCCCACTCTTGCATTAAAATCTCCTGTCACTATTAGATGATCTTTTTTATTTATTTTGCTAACTATCTCTTGGAGTTGGGTGTAAAACTCCTCTGTCTTGTCCTTCCTACCTTCCTCTGGGGCATAAATTCCAACCACCGATAGGTGCCCCCTGTCTATCTTGAATCTTACAGTGACGATCCGTGGGCTCACAAAGGAGTATTCTGTGATTTTTCTCCTCCATTTCTGATTCACGAGCACTGCCACTCCCGCACTCGCTCTCTGGGTCTGTGGAACTCCACTATAAATCATGCAGTAATCCTCCAGATCTTTTGTTCCTTTTAGCTTTTTTTTGGTTTCCGTTATCACTCCTATGTCCACTTCCCGCTCCTTCAGAATGTCATTCAATTCACATTCCTTATTAGAGAGACCTCTTACATTCCATGTTGATATAAGCAGTTTGTCCGTTATTCCAAAATCTTTTTTCGTGTTCCTTTTCCGATTATTTATTCCAATTTGTGTTGTCCCTGTTCCGAGGCTGTTTGTGAGTTTGCCAGTAATTAACCTTTCCTCCGGCTGGGTTACGGGCCCCGTGCAGAGTAAACTCAGTGATGGGGCTGCCATCTCACTGTCTCTGAGCCGACAGGGCATTTTGCTTCAAGATGCCACTCTAGGTTCATTCGCCCTCTCCGCGGTTCGGAATAACCATTTCCTCTTCCGCCATTGAGACCATTGACCATTTACTTTTTCTCAGTTGATCCGCGGGTGCTTATTTTGCAGACACGCTCGCATTATTCGCACCTGTCCTGCATATCTACAGGAAACGTTCCCTATCAGCCATTGGGACGCGCCGTGTCGAGGTTGAGGCCCCCCATCCCAGTGTCTCACACAAGGTGAAGTCCAGCTCCTACTCTATTCAGAATCGGACCCTCGTGTGAGCTGACCAGGCACAGATTTTGTATCAATAAGTTTGTAATAATGTTACGTTAGCAGGAACCACGAATAAAATTTATTGTTGTCCGTTATAGTGAGGTGAGTCTCTAACCCATATCGTCCATCTTTACACCAAATTCTTCACGAGGGTGATCCCGATAGGCGATTGGGATTCTGTGAGACAGTCACTGCCCGTACAGAAGCCGAATCCAAATTTCTTGGGATCAACTTTGTGGTGGATTGAGGCATGTTTCAAAATGAAAATAATCCAAGAATTGTGCCTGGTGTTATGGTATGGGGAGAAATTTTAAGTACTGCATTGATAGATCCTTATTTTTTTGAGGGAAATTTTAACTTGGAAAGTTACTAACAGGTGCTGCAGGAACTAGTCTTTCCGGAACTTGGAAACAATCCTGTTTACAATTTTCAATCGCACATCTGGGAAAAAGATGGAGCCCTAGCATATTTCGGTTTTGAAGTTCAAGAGCTTTTGAATTCCAAATTTAACGAATGTGTTGGTTCCTGTGGTACAATTGATTGCCCTGCACGCTCGCCAGACTTAACCACATGTGATTTCGCAGTGGGGTATTATAAAAAATGGTGTTTTTTTCAAAACCGCAAAACCTAGCCGAACTAAAAAGCATAATAGAAAATGCATTTAACATCATCAATGAAGATAAATTGTTATTGTTGAAAATTTGTCTAACAGTTTTAAGTCGTTGTATGAAGTGTCCACTTATGGTGGACATTTTGATCAACCGCTGTAACAAAGGTATCAAAGGCATTATGTACGCACAGTTCAAATAATAAATCTTTTTTTCTTCCCTGTAGGTTTCTTATTCCGCTAACTTGTAACGCCTTCATTTTTACTTCTTCCATATGTGGGGAAACTGACATATGGGCCACTCGGTAGATATTGTAACATTGTAACGCAAATTTACTAATATTGTAATCTCCAAAACCATAAGTGGTATGCCTAGAAAATTATTTTATATTGGTTTGACATAAATGTTTAAAATGTTTCTTATAGCTATGTTTAATGTTAAGGCTACGATGCCCTTTCACGTCCCGTTAACAGTGTGCTAAACTTAAACCCTAAATATTCCTTAAAGTATTAAATCAACAGTTCTGAGGGAGGTGGAGGATTTTTGTAGTTGTCGGATCAAATGGCCCGGCGGCAAATTTATTTTTAATCTATTTAAAGCCGTATCAACAATTCGGTTATTAGCAACTAAGGTGAGTTTTAACTTGTAAATATTTCCAAACCCTAGCCGGGAATCAAACCTGGGACGTCCTTGTTGTTTTCTAGCGTGCTACCACTACGCTACGAAGGCGGCCGCCGCAGGTTTTTGGTTAGTAGTCAGTTGCAGCCTTTTTGGGACCGGACGAGGACCCCTCAATTGAGTCCAACACTACTTCCCCATTATGAGGGAGTGAACGAGAGTTTTTCTCGGCGCCTCAAATACAAAAAAATCTTATAGCGTATTTTAAAATAAATATAAACATTTTGTTTGTCTTTATTTAGTAAACTGTATATTTATAAAACCAACAGTTAATCATGATGTACACAGTATGCACGATGCATACATTATTTTACGATGTTTAATGGGCTTGTTTCTTTTTGATTGAGGATATCACCCAGTGGCAAGCCGTCGTCGCTGTATTATATAATACCCTATTTAGCATTTTTTTATTCTCCTCTGTGGGTTTTGTGGTAGGTGTGAGTGTGACAGTGTTTGTGTCTCTGGATTCGTGATTTTTTAATTTTAAATTGAAACGAGTGTATAATTTGTTAATGGTCGAGTCTCTACTGTGTATAGGTGGAGGTCGGTCAATGTATTTTAGAGTTTCGTAAATTGGAGGGACTCAGTGTGATCAAACGTTTTCTTTAAAGTTTATATCCTGTTTATGTTTGATCTATGGTTCGGCAAAATGTAAACATATATTAAATAAAATGAATATAAGGTAAAAAAAAATTCCAAATTGATGTATTCGCTATCTACGGGCTCAAAAATAATGTTTATATAGATTAATGCACACATAAGCATTAGCTTGTGCGTAGGTAACACTACAACAACATTTATATGACCTGATATTTAGATGAACAAATTTCACAACTGACCGGAAATTGAACCCGTGATCTCGACATAGAAGCCAGTTGCGCTGAACTCTTTACCAAAAAGGTGCCAAAAAAATTAAGTCATTTAATCAGTTATTTTTTGATAAAAGTCGAATTTATAGAAACTCGGTTAAAAGTGAATTTCTCTTACACATTTTTACAAATTGCAGCTTAAGGTATTGCTTAAAAAATGAATTAAACAAAATTCTATCTTAGAATATTTTTGAAAAACATTAAAAATTGGTTCTTTAATTCGCACCTCATTGATAAGGGTGTATAGACATGGGTAAATGATGTAAAGGGGTTTTGTTTGATCTAGCAATCTGACCTTCAGCGACCTGTTTCTCCAGTAAGAAATATAATAGTTTACAATGTGGTAGAGATCCTTACCTATAAGGAAGTGATATTACCATGCGTAATCAGGACATAGTATTAATTTCTGTTAAATTCTATCAAGTAACGTAATGTATAGAATTTATTAACTTTTCGAAAATCGATTTCATAGCAGAAACATTAAAAAATAAAAATACGTTTAAATATATTTTTTTGCTTGCGAAATTACACAATTAAGCCCACGTACTCTGAGTGATGACTCAAGTTTTTTCCTTTTTTCTTTCTGGTTTTCCCTAAACGATGAATTTCTTACATTCATTCTTTCTGATCTTCTCTTTCTTTCCTCTTCAGAACAGACCTACACTTTTTTTGTCTTTCTTTCTTTTATCAGGAGAAATAGTCTCATTATGAACTCTTTTTCGAAGTACACCTCAATCTAAGTAATCTTTATTCTTAATTTAATTTAAGAGGTTTTTCTCTTTTTGTTTCATAAGGATGTCATTCAGCCTTTTCAATTTACTTATATGGTTAAAAATCTTTTGGCACATTTTTTTCATTACTCATTTTAAAAACGTGCCCTTAAAATTTAAAATAATTCATCATGTAAATAAAATTGATCAATGTTTTATCAATATGATTTATTAAATACTGAGCAGGAATAAATATAATTTGAAAAAATTAAAATTTTGGTGAAATATTTTTAAAAGAATGTATTCTGAAAACCATCCTGTTTATATCAGAATACAACAGTTAGAAAAATTGTGAGAGAAACTAAAAGAACGAAATCGTTTTATATAGAGGACACAGAATCCTCCTGGGATGATACGTCGTAATTGTCCCACCAAGTTAGTCCGCTACCGTTCAAACAAGTTAATTTTTGTAAACTTCCTCACAAATCAGACCAAGTTGGAGAGGAAGTCATATTGAAACTAAATGAAGGTGATGTTTCTTTTACGTTCAAATATTACTGTTGGAAAGGTAAATGTCTTATGTTTGTTTAGAAAACTTTAAAATTTTCCATGGAAACTTTTGTTATGATACTAAAAGATTTCAAAACGTGTATGTAGTATTCATTTGAATCATTATTTATTAAATATACAATCCTCATGAACATTTTGTTTTTCCTAACTTGCATACTTAATTTCATAACGTTTTAAAAGTCGAATTTTAGTAAGGGACCTTCCATATTGTTGTTCGGTATAATCTAACTATTTAAATTACTGTGTCTTAAAACTGAAGCGGTTGATAAAAAAATATTTATCAAAGACATGAAAAACATGAAAAAGTTAAACAGTTTGAGAAACATAAACAGACAAATTTAATAATATTTAAAAAAATGTTAAATTGAGTGTTTTCGGTGGTTTCAAATTCATTATCAATAGTTAACACACAGTAGTTTCATACATGTCAATAAAAAAAAAGCTAAAACTTATGTAATATAGTGAGAATATTAACAGTTTTTAATTAATTTTTTTAAGATACCACCACTTGTTATATTCATAATATCTCCGATATATGGACACTTCTACTGTATACTTATTCCCGTGATTAATGCTTAATAAATAACATTTTTAATTATTTAATTATTAATTGTAGTTATCTTATTAGTTAAGTTATCTAACACCATCTATGTTTAGACGCAGTACAGACGGATTTTTTTTAATTCACAAGGGTTAGTTACACAATTTTTAACTGAAAATCAATTTAACGAATTTTACAAATATATTTAGTATAATCCGTTTATTACAACTATTATTTTTGCAAGGGGTTTTTACAGAAAAAATACCGGTTTTTATACTGATTATTTACAAAACAGTTGCAATTTGTAAATTTTTGTCTGCCGATTATTTTCAGTTGTTGTTTGGGTCATCAGACGGAAGGCTGGTTTGAGCAATTAGAGACTTTACTAAGTAAAACGAGGAGTGAGTTGGTTTCCCTGCCTCCCTCACTAAGTAAGAAAGTATGCTTATCAGCATGCCAAGCCCTTTGAAAAAAGGGTAAATCTACTTTTTACCCTTCACTTCATTCATCACAGGGTTTGGCAATATAGTGAAATTTATCTCTCTCACATGAGATAACTCTGACCAGTGTATTTTACACCTCTACCTCTTCTGTTCTTAAATAGTTCAGTAGTATTTTTAATTGGCAGTCTAATTATTACATATAAACAATTTATTACAATTGAATCGTTTGTTTTGAAAACAGCATAAGTCCATTTTTTGTCTATTTTTAGATTTCACTATAATTTATAACTTCTGCAGGGGGATTTCACTGAAACAACTCCGGTTTTTATACTGGTTAACAAAATGGTAACAATTTGTTAATTTTTGTCTACGGAATATTTGCAGTTGTTGTTATTTAGGTTATCAGTCAAAACGCTGGTTTGAACCTTTAGAGGCTTTATTAAGTAAAATGAGAAGTAAGATGGTTTAATATTGCCTTCCTCACTGAGTGAAAACGCAAGCTTATCAGCATACCAGGCCCTCTGAAAACCATCTACTTTCTACCCTGAAAATGTTACTTTCACATCATTCACCCCAGGGTCTGGCTGTGTAATGAAATTCATTACTCTCAGCGGAGAACTATCTGACTAGTGTATTTTACACTTCTACCTCTTCTGTTCTTAAATGTTTCAGTCATTTAAATGGCTGACCATGTGATAAGAAGTAGAATTATTTTTTGTAGCACTGAAACTAGCAGATTGAATGCACATAATATTAACAATCGACCTGTCTGTTATGGGCAAATATTTGTCATTATTGTATAAGTAACCTTTCAGACTTATGATACATTGTTAGAAAATTTGTTTTTCCTGGATTTATTATACATTTCATTTTCATAATTTGATTAATTGTGGCATTTCAACAGGAAATGTAAATAGATTTTGATTGTTTAATTTATTTGCAACTTTTGTTGCTAATTATGTTGTAACATACATAATATTATATCTTGTGTGACAATATCGCTTTATAATTTCCTTCATAAATATTTACATTAAAGATAAACACAATGATATATCTTAGTTAAACAAGCGCGTTTGTGCCAAAACGCCCTATGTGTATGGAATGAGATCGTGCGTAAGATAGATATTCACGTGTCTTGAGATAGGACCTGTGTGTGGTATGGTGTACAATCCAGCCGCCGGCGGTCCTTTCTGATTGTCAGCGCGGATGAGCCAGAATCGATTCAAGCGACGCCGGCTACGCCTTGACGCCCGGTCTTTCAACTGAATTCAAGAACGCGATCTCTATCACAGCAAAATTAAATTAGAATATTTTATATTAGACAACAAAAAAGTTTTCTTAAATTATATTCATTAGTGCGTGGGAAATTTTAATATATTTTACTTCATGTCAATACTTTCTAACAAAACTTACTTTCATTGGCTAAACCTACTGATTTAAAGAATAAACATCTCTGGAATGCTTTAGTGTACTTCAAAATGAAGTACAATTTTAGTAGCTCCATTAACCATAAAGTGTAATCAATTATTAAAACTAAACTAATCAAAGAATTATATAATGAAACGGAAATATTATTCTTAAATTAATTTTTTCTAGATGAATACCATTTTAAGATAAAAGTGTAATGTCTTTTATAAAATAGTTAGGCTAAACAAGTTTTTTCTCATTTAATAAAAACATAACGTGGTAATGATATTGATATATACGAGTTTTTCAATAAATTACGAGATTTGTTATGCAAGAAAGTATTACCGTTACATCTTATTCAGAATGTAAGTGAAGGAAATTTCATCGTACAAAGGCATTTTATATAATAACCTTTAAGCCATTTTTGGCTAGAAGTGCTACCAAATGCTATTACCTAGTGATATTACCACAAGTTTTTTACGCTGTCTTATTTCATTACTTAGATAAAAGATTTTTCCAAATTAACGTTCTTGATGTTCTATTTATTTCAATGATAATTTTATGGTTGCGTCAAAATTATTGCAAAAATGTTTAGATAAATTTGAAAATGGTTAAACACTTGAAAAGCATAGTCTAATGGAATCAAAACTATAAATATTACGTTCAGTCTGTTGTCTGGCCGCAAATTTGCACAATAACATCATTACACATTGTACCATTGTAAGACATCTAGGCCTATACTTATATTTTTATGTTCCTCGTAGTTTCTCGAGTTCCAACATTTTGAACACCTCTAATCTTCGATAATCTTCTACTTTCAAGTGCAGACCTCTATCCCGTAAAATAATCTCTTAAAGCATAGGAAAGATTTTCACGATTTACCAACCATCGCACAGATACGTTTGCAACATTGATGGATACATTAACATTGCACTAGTATAAAAAAAATAAAAATTTATAAATTAGTTTTTTCACTTTACATTTATTTTTTATTTACAACTATTCGGTTTTGCACAACCAGCAAATATGCATATAATATATGAATAGCTATTTTTCACCTGGTAAAAATAAGTTGTTCAATTTATAATAATGGTTCAAAATTTTTTTTAAATCTAAAAATACTTCTAAAATACTTCAGGGTATTTATTTTTATGGTTAAAATTATGTTTTATGTAGCATACTTGTTCCCTTTCTGCAAGTAGCGATTCATATATAAATGACCTTACACGTTGAAGGAGGGCACCACTCAGTAGGACTCCCGCAGTTAATTACTACAGTTAGCCTTTTTACAATTTAATTATTAAGATTATTTATTTTATGATAGTAAGTTTAATTATTTTTATGTTGTTAATAAGCGTTATTAAATTTGAACTGTATTGAATGAAGTTAACCCAAGTCTCTGCTCCACCTCCTGCTGAGCCGACGACATGGATTGCCAGGTGGATGTGGAGAACTTAGTTCATGAAACAGTGGGTAGGAGTTGTTAAGCAATATAATCTAAAGCGTTGATACATTTTGTTTGTGGCATCATTAATAAATGGAGTTTTTAGGTTCGAGTGAAGTGAGAGATTTGACTCAAAAATAGAGCGTTAACGTACGAATAGAGACTATCGTGACAGAGAAAATAAATTTATCTAAAATTTCCTGTGGAAATTCAATTGAAATAATTACATGAATGCCTTTATAATAAAAATGAATAACTAAATCAGATTGAAATGTCAATATTTTAAATTAACAGATATTTTGTTCCTGGTTTTTTGGTAAATAGGGTATCAGTTTTTTATTTGTTTAATGTTGAAACAATAAATATTTGTCAACGCTAGTATTTGTTTATTTGCAATGCTCAAACTTTATTTACTCTATTAACACCTACTATTTAGTGATGTTAGAATAATATTTGCTATATCATTTTTATGTTATAATAATACAGTTAGTTGTTTTGTCATGAGTTATTTGAATAACTCTATTGTGTAAAAGTGAAATACTGGTATGAAATAATGCATTATGTAATCAACGAAGACAAGGGAAATAGAGATATGTCAATACAAAGGTTTCATTGAAACACCGATCAATATAAAATTGTTGAAAGTCCAAGTTGACTGGCGATTGAATCTGAAAGAGGGAATTATCTCGACAGACATTTCCTTCGACTAATACATTTACTACTAGATAGATGGTCACTAAAGAAAATAAATCGAATGATTTCTCCTTCGCTTTACGATTCTATTAAATTACTGAGTAAATAAATTTTTTCTTAAACTAAGAATCACTTACAAATTTATTATTTTTTATGAATTGAATTCATAAAATTGAAAGTCTGCCTACTGCTACTACTACTGCTTTTGAGCATGTATTACTAATATTACTACTGATACTACCACTGCTACTGCTACTGACCACGTATTACTACAACTGCTGCTACTTCTACTGAACATGTGTTACTACTACTACTACTACTACTACTACTACTACTACTACTACTACTGATATTGCTGCTACTACTGCTACTTCTGCTACTGCTGCTGCTACTACTGATACTGAGCATGTATCTACTGCTACTGCAACTTTTGCTGCTGCTACTACTACCGCTACTTCTGCTACTGCTGCTGCTATAATTGTTACTGATTATGTATTTCTGCTACTACTACTACTGTTACTGCTGCTGCTACTACTGCTACTGAGTATGTAAATTACTACTACTACTACTACTACTAATGATGCTACTGCTACTGAACATGTAATACTACTAAAACTACTACTAATACTTCTACTGTTACTGAACATGTATTACTACTTCTACTATTACTAACTCAAATTTTAGTGATGACGTTAAAATTAAAATTAAATAATGTCCACTGTTTAATTTTTGGCTAAATTTGCACTGATGAAATTAGTTTTATTGTTTTTTTACGATGTTTCAAGTATTAATTAGCTGTTTTTAGTAGTAATATTAATCTAGATACTATTAGTAAAAATTATTAGTAACCTTAACAATTTGTAGAAACTATTAAAATAAATTTTAACTTCATATACATTTTTTTAAAGAATATACCTTGTATTTCATTAGGGATTATCCATTTAAATTCAACCGAAAAATATGTAGTAGTAGGGCTATAAACAAACTGTTTATATAGAAACTTATTCTGTTATGAACTAAGCCTTATTGTGTTATATATTACCACTCACACAAAAGCGCCATCTAATTAAACCACAACTGTCCAACCAACATCCACTAAAATAATATATTTCATTTACACTTTTTTTTTAAATTTTATTTGGAAAATGGCAGCTGATTCGTGTTCAGTGTAGTTGTGTGCAATTTTTGTCGTATATTAATTTACTTTTTTCTGTTAATAATCTGAACGTAATGATTGTATTTATGTGTTAATGTGGTTTTGTAAGTGAATTAATTATGTAGTAAGTAAAAGTTTAGTGTGTCTTAAAAAAACAAAACTTAAATTTTAAGAAACATAAATATTCGATTGTTGCGAATAACCTATAAGTTTTCGGTCGCTGTTATGGAAACAGCTGATCAAGTTAGCAACAGTCCCGTGTCGCAAGGAGCCGACCGTATGACATGTGACGTCACCATAAGTAGCTCGCCTTCAAATAAACGACCACCGCCTACTCCAATTCTACCTCGGGATCCAAGGAAATTTTCTAAATATAATGATAGCGGTAATACTACAACTGAAGGTAATCGAACATTTGCTACCAATTCAAATACCTCAACTGATACATTTAAAAATCCTTTTCTTTCTGAAAATCGATTTTCTGTCCTACAGCAAGATGTAAGCGGGAATAATTTGAAAGCGGTTGCAGAACCGAAACCACCTCCAATACATGTATCAGATGTAAAAAATTATAGTGAGCTTGTATCGACAATAGAAACCTTAGCTGCTGGAGTAGGGTTTAAGTGCAAATCCTCTAACAATGGGGTAACTATTCTGCCCAGCAGTTCAGCGTTGTACCGGTCACTAGTTAGCAACCTGAAAACATCGGGTGTGCAATTTCACACTTATCAACTGTTGGAAGACAAGCCTCACAGGGTGGTTTTACGTGGATTACACTACTCCACACCAGTAACAAGTATTAAAGATGAACTTACCGAATTAGGGTTTCAAGTGATCAATGTGGTGAATGTGTTATCTAGGGGTAAAGTTCCACTTCCTCTATTTTTTATTGACCTACATCCCAAAAGTGATATAGAATCTATTTATAAAATTGATAACCTGTTACATTCCATAATTCGTGTTGAGGAGTTAAGGAAAAATAAAAATTTTGTACAATGCACGAGATGTCAACGATATAATCACACTAAGGCATACTGCAATCTTGAACCACGGTGTGTCAAATGTGCTGGACGGCACTTAACTCAAGATTGCAATAAAAGTGCCGATACTCCTGCGTTATGTGTATTATGTGGACAACAACATACAGCCAACTACCGTGGGTGCACTGTATATCAAGAACTGCAGAAACATCGTCGCAGTAATGGGCATATTGAAGTATCCAACAAGAAGTCCGAGTTACCAAGGCGGCCACCACCTCCTGTTACTGATGGTAATTTTCCGTCTCTGGCCCAAAAGGTTCCAACAGTTACTTCACGGCCAACTAATGAACCACTGAAAGAAAATGTTTCTGGTTTCGAACTTTACAATCACCATAATTTATCTGTACATAACAACACCAGTAGTTTAAATGAAGCTAGTAATGTAAATAATTGTAGTTGTAGTGATAGTAATCATAATGATACCATAAATTGTAATCGTCAGCGTAATCATAATCATAACCGCAATCACATTCAGAATCAATATCACCAAAATCATAGTGACACTTATTCATCATATGCGTCAAAGGCTAGAGGAGTTAACAACTCAGTGGGTGACACAAACAATCTTTCAGAGATTATTTCAAATTTTCTTGTTGACATTTAAAATATAGTCATCCCATTGATGTCCCTACTCACACAGTTAACACAAGCCTTACTCGTGAAAAAATGAATATTAACCAAACCAGCTTTCAGTCCTTGCTCATCCTTTCATGGAACGCCAATGGCGTACTACAACATATCAATGAATTGGATATGATAATAAATACCAGGCGGATTGACATTTTACTTTTGTGTGAAACCCATCTAACTAGTAGGAACAAATTTTACTTATCTAATTACATTATTTACCGAAGTGATCACCCGGACGGCACGGCACACGGAGGCACTGCAGTCGCTGTACGCAGGAATCTGAAACATCATCTTCTCCCGACCCAATCTGATAATCACCTCCAAGTAACATCGATTTCTCTTGATCTGTTCCCTACTCCCTTAACTATTGCTTCGGTTTACTGTCCCCCTAGATTTCCTGTAACATCTGACGTTTTTTCTAGATTTTTCACCTCTCTCGGTCCCAGATTTATTGCCGGCGGAGACTTTAACTCCAAGCATCCTCAGTGGGGGTCGCGATTAAGCAATCCCAAAGGTCGTAACTTATTCAATTGCATACACACCAATAATTTCACTTTTATATCACCTCCGGGGTTCACTAACTGGCCAACATCTCTAACCAAACAACCTGATCTTCTTGACTTTTTCATTACCCATAACCTTAATGCTTATACACATATTGACTTTATTGACGAAATTTCTTCTGACCACTCTTGCCTTCTTCTTACATTAAGTGCCTCTCCAATTTGTGTATTACCACCTCCTTCCTTAACTCGCGGAATCCCTGACTGGGACAAATTTAGGCATCTCATTAACGGTATTTCCTTACAAATTCCACTAAAAACTGGTGACGACGTGGAACGTGCAGTTGAATATTTTAATACTACAGTCCAGCAGGCTGCATGGAATTCGTGTACGCGGAATCCATGTTTTGTCAATCGTAACAAGCACACTTATCCGTCATGTATACGACTCCTTATAGGTCAGAAAAGGAGAGCTAGGAAAAGTTGGCAGCTTTCCCGGCGTCCTGCTGACAAAGCTGTATATAACAGACTCAATAATGAACTAAAACGTTTAATCAAAGATTTTAAGGCCCATGTTTTTGAAAATTTTACTGCAACCTTGAATACTGATGACCATTCTCTCTGGTTTAAAGCTAAACAACTTTTAAAATATCACACACCATCTCCTCCTCTTCGAAAGGAGGATGGTAATTGGGCAGTATCTGACACTGAAAAAGCCGCAGCATTCGCCCGACACCTTTCTAATGTGTTTGTTCCACACCCCGAAGTAATTGACCCGCAGCACGTTCTTCATGTTCAAAATACATTGTTACAGCCCTTGCCACTTACTTTGCCACCACAGCACTTTAAGCCCAATGAGGTTTGGTCCCTCATTAATAAGCTTCCAAAACGAAAATCTCCTGGGTATGATCTAATAACGGCTGAGGTTTTACAGCGGCTTCCAAAAAAGGGTATTGTATTCTTAACGTATATATTCAACGCTATTCTCAGGACAACAAAATTCCCTATTCAGTGGAAATTTTCATTAGTAAAAATGATTCCAAAAGAGGGGAAACCGCCTCAGAATACTTCGTCTTATCGCCCGATCAGCCTTCTTCCTTTATGCTCTAAACTATTTGAAAAACTTCTCCTCAGTAGAATGATTCCCTACATGGAAGAATTCGATGTTATTCCATCTCACCAGTTTGGTTTCAGAGCTAACCATTCTACTATTCATCAGCTGCATCGGCTTACTGATTATCTAGCTAGCGCTTTGGAACAAAAACGGTATGCTTCAGGCGTTTTCTTTGATGTTTCTCAAGCCTTCGACCGCGTTTGGCGAGACGGACTATTATATAAACTCCGGTTTCTTCCATTCACCTACTATCTTATCATTAAATCCTTTCTTAGTGAACGCTTTTTTGCTGTTGTTCAAGGTCAGACACAATCAGATTCGTTTGATTCTCTTGCAGGGGTTCCCCAAGGTTCAGTCTTGTCTCCACATCTTTTTAGCGTTTATGTATCAGATGCCCCCACTACTCCTATAACTCTCACTGCCTCCTTTGCTGACGACTTCCTGATTTTATCTTCTGCAGACGCTCCAAATGATGTCACTCTTAATTTACAACACCATGTAACACAACTAGAATCTTGGTTTCAACAATGGCGTATTCAGATAAATGCTGCAAAAACTGTACAGACTACTTTTACCTTACGACGGCAGGACTGCCCTCCGATTGTCTTAAACGGCCATCCTCTTCCTCAGTCTCAAAAAGTACGCTATCTCGGTTTATACATGGATAGACGGCTCACGTGGAACACTCATGTAGATATTAAACGGAAAACTTTAGACGACAGACGAAAACGGTTTTACTTTTTACTTTCTAAACGCTCTAAATTACCACTGCATCTTAAACTTCTTATTTATAAAGCTTATCTCCGGCCTGTTTGGATGTATGCCTGCCAAATCTATGGAACTGCTAAGGCATCCGTAATTTCAAAAATCCAGCGATTTCAGTCAAAACTCTTACGACAAATTACAAATGCTCCCTTTTACGTTACCAATGACTGTTTGCACAATGACCTCAATATTCCGTACGTGAACGACTTGTTTCGTAAAATTTACACAAAATTCCGTATGAAATTATCACATCATAGCAACGAACTTGTACGCAGCCTATACCTACCATACCTTCCCGGGAATCCTCGCAGACGTCTACACCGACGATGGAGTAGGAATATCGTTTTGTAATAAGTAATTTCCGATAGTATACACTATTATCTAATCCGTCCACAGGACATTTCCAGCTGGAGCCCACTGTTGAGTGGTGATCTCCTCTAAGTCTTAAAGCGCATTTTATTCCATTTCTTAATCACCTCATTCACTCGTTGTTATTACATACAGTTGTGAATTTTCCTAATAAAGTAAAAAAAAAAAAAAAAATTATTTTGTAATAGTGCACTATTGTTTTATTGTATTGTAAATTTTAATTTGTTTTATTTTAAATCTTTACAAAGTTTTTTCAATGAAATTTATTACTATAATTATTATTATTTTATAGAATATGGAAACACGATAAATTAAAAATGAACTCGTATAAAGTACTCAAAATACTAAAAATAATTCAAAAAAATTATTTTTATAAAAAATATCGTAATGTAAACTATGCCTGAATTATTGAAAATGGTGTTAAAGTCATAATTAAGATACTTCAGCAGCTGTTAGTATTTTCCATAACTTTATTGAAAAAATATCTCTAAAATATTGTGGCGTCTTCTTTGGCAATTAATTATACTGTTATCAGAAAGAACGGGAGGCAAAACTTCACGTAACAATAAAGATTTCTACGTAAAATTTTTAACAGAAAAGTTTCGTTTCATCTAAAAGTTTTGTAAAAAATGAAGCTCATTATTGTGAACTGCCTTATAAATTGATAATATGCGTAGGGCTATGTTGTATATTTATTAGCGTTGTAAGGGTTTTAATCATATTTAATTAAATATTACATTAACAATGTAAAACATCGTTGAGATATTAAGTCGTAAATATACGCCATATTCATTTTAGCACGTTCTCCATTGATATATTTAAAAATATATAAGCGATAAAAATATTAAAGTTTAGGAACTAACATGAAAATTTAGTAGTTTTAGAAAGCGTATATGTATTGACAGAAACACGAAAAACCTAGAATAAATATAATTATTGTCAATTTTCGATGTATTTATTAATCGATAATAAACTTATTTTTATAGTTCTTTTGCTCAATTTTCTCGACTTACCGCAAATTCCATACCAATTATTGACAACCAGATGCTGATCGAGTAAAAACAGATTAAATTAACATAGTGAAATAAAATTCTGTTTTTTTTTAAGCTAAATATGTTATTATTTTTATTTGTCCTGTTAACATTTAAAAAAACTAAAAATGTGCTGATTAATTTAACAAAATGTAGTATGAAGATCCGATCACTCACGAGATGCTTCAAACTTTTGTGTCTGTACTGTAGTTTATTTAAAAATTAAGTTAATTTTTCCATGATGTATTATTTGCATGTTAATCCTGAAGTAAGTTTCTGTTCCGTTGTCTCTACAAACTCTTCTGCGGAACGTCACGTAAGTATAGGCCTAATTTTACATTCTTTTAATAAAATCGGTTTAATTTTTTTTTCTTTGAAATTGTCTGTACTCTTTGATACTATTAATAATATACGGAATCGTACGTCTTTGAAAAAAAGGTTTCGTTACAAGCGTACCGCTGGGAGTTGTTGATAATCCTAAATACCTTTGACTAAGCTGCTTGTATACTTAAGAAATTACAATTTTCATTGGACCCATACTTGAATATTTGACAACCACACGTCCAAATTTGCCTTAAAAATACTTGTAAATAGAAAGTTCTGTTTTCGTTTTAAGTAAAAATGTTTTACAAGAAAACTGCATAGAAGTTTTGTTCTGCTAGGCAGTGTCTGTTGTTTTAGTTTGATGGTTAGACCAGGTTAATCGTTGGCCAAGTGTAACCCCCTAAATGTTTAACCTAATTTCATCAAGATATAACAAAATTATGAACTTTTGGGGCATCGGCTCCGACTCAGTAGTACTGCCAATGTCACTAATTTGGCCAGCCAGTCACAGACTTTTGTAAGTATGTCCACATCTAGGACCTTGCCTGTAAGTATCAATATTAGTGGCTGACACTACTCCGTTTAGTGACTGATGAACCCTTTTTTGCTACGTTCCATCGAAACCTGATAAATCTATATTTCCGTTGTCACAATCTATGCTATTTCCAAGCACAGCCTCCTCAACAGTTTGCTTCATGCTGTTTGAAGCAAGTTTGCTAAGACAATTTTAGTGTCTATGAAGATGCACTAATCTAAGTTAAATGTTTCAGTTTTTTTAGGTTTTCCAAAAATTCATTTTTTAGATCAAAAGGCACAAAATTAAAAAATAAATTATAATTAAATTTATTTATACTTAATAAATTTATAATTAAATTAAAATTGAGCACAAAATGTTTTAGCATCAACCACTTAGTAACCAATTTTGATGAAAATTTTAGGGTAGTTAACCTTCATAAGGATTCAGTTTCTATTAACTACATGTGTGAAAAATGTTTTCTAAAATTTTTATAGCTATAAATGTTTCAAAATTTGATAGGTCTAAAAGGTGAGCAGAATTTAATTTTTTTATCTCTGTTAAAAATCAAAATATTAAAAAAGTGTTAAATTCAAAATGTATATAAAAGCAAAGTACTCTTGTAAAAAAAATACATAATGTTCTAAGCTGTACAAGCTGAACAAATATTCCTTAAGTAAATTTGGTGCAGTATAGGACTCCTGTGTCTCTTTAATTTTTAATAATTACATTTAATTTTCTATTACTGCTAATAAGTTAACAATCTGATAAGCTAGTTCATACACAAGAATGCTGACTAAATAAATACTAACGCTTACCAGCCAGAATTAGCAACATAATTATTTTGATGTGTAAATTGTGATTTTGGTGAATGAATTGAGGATGTGGTGCACTACGGAGTACTACCTATATTTTTGGTAAATGTTTTAACTATTCTGATTCTGACCGTATTCTGATGGATTTATAATTAATTGATTTACTGACTAGATATCTGTTTTTTTTTGGAATTATCAATTTTTAAACATTTCTCAGATGTTTTAGAATTGCACAATAAAATCCATTTGTTATAAAACACAACGTAAGCTTTTCAGTAAAGTTAAATATTAGACTAAACGATCATTCAGTTAGACGTTATGTAAAGTTCATTACACTTGGCGGTTTATAAGTCTTTTGTTAGTTGAAAATTTCTTGTGGAGAAGCTTTATAATTGATGTACGTAATTTATGTTTGCGTAATACATTTGTTATAAAACAAACAGTGTCTCTCATCTCTAAATCATTCCTTCCCACTCTCTCTTTTCATTATTCGTGAGGCTGTGCTTAACACACGCTTATTTACTTGATACATGAACAGGCATTGTATATTAATTACTGCTCTTACTTAGACAACACTAAGCATTTATTATCAGTAAAGGAGTTCACAGATTTTAATAAATTAACGAGCTTTTCATAAACTCTAATTAAGAATACATGATTTATACAATCTGAAATATCATTGTCCCAATTTTAAAATATTAATGTCAAGTCATTATAAAATTAAATCGTTTTCACATTATTCAAGAAGTGTATTGTTTAAGACGATTCATTCAACTAATATCTTTCGCTACATTATTCCAAATTTTAAAATATGGAACTCTAATTTAGAACTTCAACTAAATTTATGATTTTCAGTTTAACCGACTTCAGTTGTTTCCTTAGTGAGACCTAATTACCTAAATATCTTAATAGAGGAACAAATCACAATTTGGCATCATTTAGATTTAAATAACCTGTTCTTTGCCGAAATTATTTATTCATTATATTTCTTACATGTGTAACTACAAATACTGCTGCGGTTTCAATGAAATTTTCTGAGACTGATCACAACGACTCTACGGTATGTAACATATGAAGTACAAACAGAAATATGCTACACTCCTATCCTGTGGAGTCCATGTGGCATCAACGGCAGTGTGATCGTGACTTATTCGAATCGATCCTTGCAGACATTGGTATTTACTAGCCTCCACAATGAAATGAAAGTGATGCTGGTATTTCACGAGTAACTTAAATTAATTTAAATTAGCTGAAATTCACATTTAATATTTTAAAACAAAATTAATGTAAAATAAGCTGATACATTTCATTATTTTTAACCGTATGATTTTTTTGTAATTTTTTAAATAATTTTGTATAATTTTTACATAAGTATTCATAACTTTCGCCGATAATTGAAGCTACAACTCCAAATTATCAGTTTGGATTCAGAAGGCAGCATTCAACAACTCATCAGCTGCACAGAGTGGTTGATTTAATTTCTGTAGGGTTAGAACAAAAATTATACACATCGGCTGTATTTCTGGATATTAGTTCGGCGTTCGATAAGGTTTGGCACATCGGGCTTTTGTATAAATTCAAATCTATTTTTTCTGATACATATTATGGAATTCTGAGATCATTTTTAGAGGATAGATATTTTGTTGTGCGCCAAGGTTTGGAATATTCTAATATCTGGCATATCGAAGCAGGAGTTCCTCAAGGGTCCATATTATCTCCGGCTTTGTACTCCATATTTACGTCTGACTTCCCGGAAAATGACTTCATGACAGTAGCAGCGTACGCAGATGATACCGTTCTGTTATACAGCAGTGAATCTCCAGAAGAAACTTCGATGAACATCCAAAATCACTTGTATGAGGTATCTACATGGCTCAAAAACTGGAGAATGAAAGTTAACCCGCTGAAATCTGTGCAAGTGACTTTTACTTTAAGAAGAAGAACTTGTCCAACTGTTTACCTGGATAACAATGAGATACCGCAAGAAAATAAAGTTCGATATCTGGGCCTCCATTTAGACCGTAGACTGACTTGGGGATATCATATCAAAACAAAACGTTTGCAACTAAATAACCGTACAAAATTACTTTCAAAATTCATCAACAGAAAATCAACTCTATCATTAAAATTTAAATTATTAACATACAAAGCCTATTTACGACCGATATGGAATTACGGTATTGAAATTTTTGGGACCGCAAAGAAAACTCACATTCAAAAAATTCAAACTCATCAGTCAAAAATACTTCGGATGATAACGAACGCCCCATATTACGTAACAAATTTAACATTGCATTCCGATTTGAAAATCCCTTTTGTAACAGAAACTGCTAAAATAAAATATTCCAAATTTAACAGGAAATTAACAGATCACATCAATCCCCTAATACAGCAAATGTCAAGACGAAACTTACCACACCGACGCCTACGAATAAAATGGAGTAGAGATCTATTGATCTAATTGTTCTATATTTTTATTTATTAATTTTTTGAAATCCACTATAGACCTACTTTTGAATTATCCACTGGGATGTATTCTTTAAAAAAATATTTGTTTATTTATCAAGTTATTTGTTTTTTTCAAAATTTAGTTAAGCTTTTGGATGGTTATATTGTACTGTATAGTTCTAAATAAAATATTAACGTTAAAAAAATATTCATGACAAATGTACTGTTTTTAGCGTGTAAAATTTCATTAAGGCGTCCAACTGCAACCCGCACGTTCATGTAGCATAAAAAATAATGTATAGAAAAAAATTTGTATTTTCAATCAAGAACGTTATTATTCAGACTTTTATCGTACTTGCTTTTAAAATTTACACTTATATTAAAAAAATACTGATTGTAAAAGAATTACGCTTTGTTAAAAACAAATGTTCCTTCTTAAAATTGTAATGAAAAAATATTTAATTTAAAGAATTACCCAATTCAACAACTGTCTCTTAGCTGTACGTATGTTTTTAGAGTGACTAGCCATTGAATTAAACAGAGACATCCAGTGGTGTGTACTCTATGGCTGCAGTGGGTTCGCCGCTGTACAAACTCGTTAAACTCAATCCCTGTAACTTAACAGATAATGCTAGTTTCTAACTGCTGATTGGTTTATACTAGAGGCCATTTTTATTTTTGAAACACATTTGTACAAAAATGAGATTCCTTTTAAATGTAATTTTATAAGCGTCAGTTTTTAAATAATCATCAAAAACAATGGTTAAAAAATACATTAGGAAAATTACAAGGAATGTAGAATCAAGATAAAAATAACTCTGGTATTGAAACGTTTGTGGAATCCTAAGAAACTATTTACAAATATATATTATAATATAAATTAAAAAATAATTTTTTTTATTTGCTCACCTTATTTTTACACTTATAAGCTATCGCTATTTATAATAAAATTAACTAACATGAAAATAGGAAATAAATATTTTTATTTTTTAAATTTAAATTATTACAAGCAGGATGCAATTAAATAATCTTTTTTGTGAACAAATATATTATAAAAACATAATATTGAGGGGTCTAGTATCAAAATCAGCCACATCCATTTCATAAAAGTTTTTAGGAAAGCCAAAAAACTGTTTAAAATTTAAACTGCAGTATCTACCGTCTTGGTTATTTGTTCAAGTTATTAAATCCCACATTAATGTGCATAAGTATAATAAAAATATTATGTTTTTTTCAAAATCTAGGAAAAGTAATTTTTCTTTTGAATGTGGGTGGTTTTGAATCTCATTCGGGAATTTGACTGGTTTTAAACAAGAGTTTACTGTTTTTTTGTGAAAAATCTCATGGTTTTATTTATTAAGGTGAGCAACGAATTTGATCATTTTAAATAATTTAATAAAGCAACCACTCCTAACTATAAATTATACAAAAATACACTTTTTATTGACTATGTCGTGCTAAAACTAAATTGTTCAAAATTGATATTTTTTAAGCAATTAAAAATAATCACTTGAATAGTACTCTGTTATAATAACAAAATTAAACGATGTAATAAAATTGTCTTCTACAAAACTACATTGTTTTTAATAGAATATAAGGTTCACCACAGAAGTTCACTGCTCCACCCACTGGCTATTTCTGAAAGTATGGATGTGGCTTGTTTTGAAAACAAATACAGAATTTCTTTGAGCACTTTCATTGGATATTGATGTTTATAGCAGATTCTCCTATTTAATATGCTCATAACATTGAAAACTTGTAAAAGAGAACAGAAAGAAAAAAATATTTTGGATGTGGCTGGTTTTGATATTAGACCCATGTTTTTACAGCAGTTTTATACACCTTTCGTTATTGAAATCCCAAATTTGATATCCAATTTTCTCCTATGAAATCCCAAATTTGTTATCAAACTTCCTCTATTTGAAATTTCGAATGTATATACTCATATTTTTTTCTTTATTTTATTTTAAAATAAATTAATTTTTGTGTAAATCCTATTAAAAATTAAAATATTAAAAATTATGTCTTAGCATTTACACAAAAAAAAATTAAAATAAAATAATGAATGTTAGAATATACATTCGAAATTTGAAATGGAGGAAATTCAATAACAAATTTGGGATTTCAATAGAGAAAATTTGATAACAAATTTGGGATTTCAATATTGAAAGGTATATAAAACTACTGTAAAAACATGTCGATGGATTTTTAGGGCAGTGAACCATAATAAGTACTCAGTACTCAGAGAAATTGGAGAAAAGAGTGCCAAAACAATATCTTGGAATAAAGTTTATAAATATCAGTTCCTTAATACACTAAAAGTGCTTGAATAAATAAATAAAAAAACTGAATAGTTTCTAAACGGATTTAAGGGAAACAAAACTCGTTTCGACAACGCAAGAGATTGATGGCAGCAGTTACTCAAAGCATTCAAATAATAGATGAAAGTGGTTTTCTGCATCAATCATATATGAAATATGTTGTATTCTAATGTGTTATAACATAAAGAAAATGAAGTGCAGTATATAAATTTAAATTCTTATAAAATTCAAGCTTTTATGAATATCAATATTATGTCTACTTCTGTAATATAAACATACTGAAACTCTGAAAACCGATGTTACCGTGACCGACGCACGGTTTTATATTATTACCTTGTTGGAATCTTCATAATATTTTCCATGTTTTAATAAAATTTATTTTAAATTCCTTAATTGAATATATAATATGAAGAAAGCAATTCCTTTCTAATATAAGCTGTCACAAATTTATTAAACAATATACACTAACTAAATGCATTAGTCAATATTACTATAACGTTTGAAATTTATATTTTTTCCACTGGACAGTAATTATTCTTAGGCCATAAAGCCAGAACTTTTTCCATTTTGTAATTATTATCATAACTGCTAGGTATATTTGTATTTAGTATTACTTAATATTGAAACACTAAAAGTGGTATACTTTGACATTGTGGAGTCGCTTTTAGCTTATAGTATCGTGGGTTGGGGTGGAGCTGCTCATTGGTATATGGAACCACTGATAAAAACACAAAAAAGTATTTTGAAGGTGATATATAACAAACCGCGTAGTTATTCAACGGAGCAGATATTTACAGATTCCAATGTCTTGGATATAAGGCAACAATACGTGAAATAAATAATTAACATACATTAAGTGAACGGAAGTAACATGCAGTAGAACATGCATGTAGATTCTGATATCAGTACTACACACGAAACAGAGATAGATCTATTCTTATTGGAGAGAACGAGAATTGCTGTATACTAGCGGCATTTTGAGTACTTGGCACTCAAAATATATAACCTGCTCCCAAACCATTTAAAAAAATCTAAGGGGTTTACAATTGTATAAAGCACTAAAAAATTTATAGCCAAAACAAATAGAGATAAAATATCAAAAATGGTCAGCAATATTCAAATTTAGATATAAAGAGACAGGAGAAAAATGGAATAGTATATATTATATATATATATATATTTTTTTTAATGTAATTAATTTTAGGTTGTATTTAATTGTCATTATTTTATTAAAAATAGTGTAAGTTATTAAAATGTAATTTATCATAATTGACACAATCGGAGTGTTAGTAAATAGCATAGTATTGGTTAAGTTAGTGTAGTAAGTAAATGAAGTAGGTATTGAATACTATTGATAATAATAAAATTACTTAATATTTTTGATATTTATTTAAAAGTTTCCAACCCATCCTGGTACAAGGTTTTGTCCATAGTTGAATGAGATAATTTTCGCCACCTCAAGCCAAATAGTAAAGAAGTACCAATGTAAGAAATTTTGTATTATAGTAATTTATACTTTTTTGTAATGTGTAATATATGGGAATAAATAAATTAATTTTATTATATATTTGTGTTTAACTATTGTAGATTTTAGAAAAACCCATAAATGAGTAATTTTTGTAAAGAGGAATAACTAAAAAATGATTTAAAAAATTGTATCAGGTTTCCAAACATTAGAAAGAAACAATATGACATAAATGTCATTGCACAATTAATGGAAGTAGATTTTGATTAGTACATAGAAAAGATAACAGTACTTCACAACTAGACATATAATAGTAAACACTATTTCGTGTTTATCTATGCAAATATAACTGTACTATTTTCACGGAATACCTTTCATGATAAATTTATGATTGGGTAGCATTTATCACTTCGCTGCGAGATAAATGGTGAAACATTTTGAAAGCAAATTGAACTACAGGAAATATTTCGTTTTAAATCAAACTGAATATGTAAAGTTCCGATTATTCTTTTGGAATTATACAAAATTTATTTTAGCTTAGTTTCAAATTACCGCGAATCGTTTTTATCTATTCATGATATTTCATTACGATTTAAAAAGTCTCAGTTGTATAGTAGTTCAGATACCAAACTTCGAAATTAATATTCTTCCATCAATCCCCATTTAATTTCTGATAAATTTACATTACAACTAGCCAATATCAATCCCCTTCCTAATATTATTTGGTAGTTAATTACCTCAATCTGATGGGACTTGAATAAAATTTTCTGGCTCACTTATTAAAGTATGGTCTGCAAACTTAAGTGAAAGCATTCTTACTTTACAACACTACTTCACTTAAGAAATATTTAATGTCATAAAAACCTTTATTTTTGATTTGTTTGACTTGTAAAGAATGAATCTAGTTCAACGATCATGTATTTTCACGGCAAAATTAAAAGTATATATTTTTATTACTTTATTTATTTTACAACTGTATAAGAACAACCAGCAAAAACGTTCGCAACTAAATTAACAAAAAAAAAAAAATTTAAAAAACCAACCGCTTAAATGGCTTTGAAGTGGAAGCCATCCAGCGATAGCTCTCCAGATAACGATAAATGTGTTAATTTTCAAATTATATATTTGTGTACGTAATACTGTTACAGTTGCGTTATTATATCATGTCTCTACTCCATCGGCATTTCAGTCGTACAAAAATATTTTCCTTACAGAAACATTCTATACTTTCTTATATTTAATTGACTACTACAGGAAATCTGTAGGTTATTAGTCTGCAATTTTTAATGCTTTATTTGGTTTATTTATAATTTGTTAATATAATAACAACTAGCAAATTTAAATTTAAGTTGTAGAATTAATTAATCTATTGTACAGAGTTGGTGGTGCCAAGCGCCGCTTTGAACGTTTTTTCGCCATCATCACTTGAGCCTACTCCACGGATAATAAAAATTAACGAGCTGAAATCTTCACAACGAACCTTGACACTTACACGAAACGATTGTTTGATTTAATGAGTAAAAACGTGAAAAGTTTGAGATGTGGCTCTAGAGAAGGTTGCAAAGAGTCTCCTGGGTGGATCGCGTCTCTAATAAGGAGGTACTGAAACGCATGCAGAGATCAAAAGAAGTCACGAACCCGGTAAAGATTAGGAAGCTCGAGTATATTAGAACATGCAATGCGCAACGAGAAAATATATGGGTTGCTGCAATCTATACTATAAGGAAGCTGGACAACGAAGCGTTAAGAGATCACGTATTTCCTGCTTAAAAAATCTGAAAATGTGGCACCACGATTACTTTACTAGGCGGTAGGAATCATCAACAATATGCGCAGTGACAAGCCCCGCCCCTGACGTCATCTGATCACCAGCGACAGCTGACGCACGATGCGTACGGTGTCGGTCTGTGATGTTTACTAGTCTTTAATAATGGTGTGTTGTACGATGGCCGGGTGTTCTAATCACGATAGACACCAAAAGGAAATAGGCATTAAGTTTCACCGTTTTCCCAAGGCCAGTGAAACTAGATTGAAGTGGATGAATGCTGACAAGCCAGCTGATTCATTTTCTGCTGATAGTAGTCGCGTGTGTCCAGTACATTTCGACGAATCGGATTATGGACGCGATTTAAAGTCTGAGTTGCTACATCTTCCATTAAAACATGTCCTAAAGACGAGTTTAGTAACACATTTAAATTTCCCGATTTGTATTGCCGTTCTACGTCCGATAAACCTGAGTTCAAGTGAACGTAAAAATCGAGCAGAGAAACGATACGCCGGTAAGGAAGTTTATGATATTTTAAACTCATCATCCAATTACAACAAAGGCAGTTAACAAAATGAAGGGATAGCCGTAGAGGACGGTAGGCCTCGTTTTAATGAAGAACCGCCAAATTTGAATGTTGCGCAGTCAGAGGAAACAGATCTCTTAAAACGTGAAAACGCCGAATTGAAAGAAGAAAAAAGTTACTTAGAGAAAAACTTCAGGTCGTAGACGAAGAATTATTAAAATTAAAATCGATTTCCCGTGTAAACATACCTGAACAGCTATGTTTATAAAAACAATGCATTAATCCTACCATCACTTCGCACCGGCCGAGTTTTTGGGACCAGACTACGTTATCACTCATATTATATCTCACAGCAGCTGCGCTGTCCGCTACTGTCTAGTATAGTAACCCGGTGTGACAACGCACCTGTTTCGAACAGCAGTGGATAAGTTTCAGATTGTTGCAATGGTGGCCAACATTCGGAACGGATATAGAAACCTAAAGAAGATGAAACGATCCTCAATCTGTCACAAACGATAACATTCAAATTGCACACAGAAATGACGTATGAAATCTAGGCTTATATTTCGACTGACCGTTGTTGTGGAGTACACATATTACAAAAACATGACACAAACGCAAAGCGCGCTTTTATTTTCTGAAATTGTTATTGGGCAGGCGTTTAAAATTATCATTAGAGAGTAAAATACGAATTTAAAAACAGTCATAAGACCAATCTGGACTTACGGAGTTTAGTAAAGGGCTCCTGCTAAACCGGCACAAGCAAATCATAGTCAGACAATACAGAAGAAAATATTACATAGAATAATACAATGTCTCTATTACGTAACCAACAGCACTCAACATTACGACTTACTTCTACCATACGTCACAGAACTGGCAAAAGACTTTTGGTTCATTTCATGCTCAATTTCAAACACACACAAATCCGTGCATCAGCATTTGCGACACACCCCAGGTAATATACTATATACATTTACAATTTTTAATATTCAAACTTACTTTTGTAATTTTTATTCTTTTTAGAACATGTTAAGTAACTACAAACTTTCTAAAAGTTCTTTCTGCAACGCACAATCTTAACATCCTTTCTCCTGTCCATTTGATATTTTAATTTTGTTCGTCATAGACGCAAAATTCGTGCCACCCGTTCCAAAATTATTTTTTAAAAATCTATATGGCACCATCAGCAAAACTAGAACATACGCACTAAATCGTGTACTGAGTTTATCAGTAATTTTATATTACAAATAACCAATATCTTTTCTCAGTTCATTCCAATTTTTTCAATGGTATTTCTGATGTCTTTAAACCACCTATTAGATACTTTAGATCTAACGTCTCTAATTTAAAATGTCTCGTAATGTATTGTTTAATTAATTATGTAATTAAAATTTTTTTTATTAACCACTTATTATAAAGTTTTTTGTAGTTATTGTGTACTTTTCTAAAAATTATTTTATTTACTTTTCAAGAATTTGTGAAAAAATTTAGTATAGTTTTGTAGTATACTAGCAATTGCACTCGAGCCAAATTGCGAGCCAGTGCGTGCCAAATCGGTAGCCTCAAAAGGGTTGAACCAAATAAACTCTTCCGGTTTCACAAAACATTGTAGTTTCTCTGGTTGTCAATTGTAAATACTATTTCCGACTTTATGAATTGTAACTCTTTGGAAAGTTTTATAAAATTATTGTTTTAGAGTAATTACCTCTTTTTGTACCTCTTGAAACAAGTAAAAGTTTAGTCACGTAAAATATTCAAAGGCTTTGGTAAATATCACAGAAATATATTTTTATTCCTAGGTATTTTTATTAAAGTAGAATTTTGGTACGGTGTGGCGTCATGAAATCTGAAATAGAGAAACACTAGGAATATTGAGGCACTTGAGATGCGGTACGATGGACGGAGAAAGTGGCTATTGAAGATGTATTGTCAAGAACAGGTAAAGAGTATGAACTGGTGAGACCATGAGACCAATAAAGCGAAAGAAATTGGGATATAAGGGCCTTATTATGAGGGAAGATAAGTACTCATTATTGAAGTTTATTGTGCAGAGAAAGATTAAGGGAAAAAGAAGTGACGGGCGCAGAAGAATTTCCTGGCTGCGGAATTTGAGGGAGTGTACGGCGGAACTGTTTAGAGCCGCGGTAGACAGGATACAGATAGCTGTGATGATTTCTAACCTCCAATAGGATGGAACGGAAAGAAGAAGAAGAGAAGATGAGACCTTTTTGGGAAGGTATAGAAGTAATAAATGTATCTTTAGAATAATCATACCTTTTTTACTCCTTAGGCACAATTGGTCAAAAATGCAAATGCTTACTTTCTCTTGCCTACATTAATATATAGAAAAGAAATAATTGTTTTCATGTCGATTTTTTGAAATCAAGTTTTCACCGGATCTACACGTTTTCAGACCACCTGAACCCAAAAAAACATGTTTTTAGTGATGGACTGTGTGTAGGTGTGTGTAAACAGAATATCTCAAAAATGGAACGTTGTACGAACTTAAAATTTGAATCTTAAACTAGATACTACTACCGGACCCGACACGAACATTTTCATCAAAATCGTTCAACGGAAGTAGTAGTTTATTCGTGTCTTTTTCACTTTTTTGCAATTTTCTCAGAAACCGGATCTTAAGATTTTTAAAAAAAATCGCCTCATTTACTCAATTTTTCATGCTCTCCAAGATAGTGTAGGCGCCATGTCTGCTGAAATTCTTGGGGAGGTTGTTTTTCGTTTAAAAAAATTGTAAATTGTTATTTCTTAAGATTGCGGCTTTTGATTGATCCTTTTTTCGCAAAAATGTTTATAATAAGAGTCGTAGAGAATTTGAAATTCTACAACTTTTATTGTATAATGCTTAGTTTAGAGGTAATTAGCGATTTTCTGTTTTTTTCACAAAATGTGTAAAGAAATCTATTTTTTAAAGATTTCAGCCTCAGTATACATTTTACAACAAAAAGTTTAGAAAAAATTAAAAGATCTACAACCTTTATTTAGAGCAATTTTCTCTTCAGAGCCTAGTTTAGCGTGAAAGAGTGATTTTCCGTACTTTTGAGCCAAACTGAGGTTGATTTTCATTTTGCGTTTATCACTCATGATTAAAATTAGGTTATGTTTATTGAGGTTAGTTTTTTGTTTATTTCTAATGCTTTATTACTAATGTTACGTTATATTGTAAATTATTTGCATTAGCAACAGAAAATTGTGTGAGTGTTTTACAACAGATTTTTTTTTGTTTTACCTCTAAGAAACAGGTACATCAAATTTCTGTTCCCTAGGCGATCGGGAAGTTGGAAAATTAGTGATAAGTGAGTGAATGAGAGTGATTGAGTCAGCCACTTAGGTCTCTGTTTTTATAAAAACAGATTGAAACAAATAAGATTTGTGATTCTTAAATAAATGTTCCGTTACATTTTTCGGATAATACAAATGATAGGTTTTTGTACAAATAGTCTTATGTAACGTAATGTAACAAAAAGACAACTTTTAATGGCACCCTTACAATTGTAAGGGATAGGCATCGTAGAGTATAGTGCTTCATAGAATTATTTGTATCTCCCACTTCCCTTACATATACTTCTTTCAATGATAATACTTTACGACTTGATTCCATAGCTGAAGCACTACTATGTCTTGAATTAACCCGAATAGTGTCAAACTTGTTATTTAATTATAATATACTCAAGTGCTTGCAACACTAGTAGATCTCTTTTTATATATTATAGCAAAATCAATAATTTATTTTTAAGCAGAATAATGAGTGGATGAGTTTACTTTGTTATGTTATCTCCGAAGAAAACTCCTCCTTGGGGAAATTTTGTAGATTTATTTTTAGTGTTATTTTGTTGTTGTTTAGGTCATCAATCAAAAGGCTGATTTGAACCTGTAGAGGTTTTACTAAGTAAAACGAGGAGTGATGTGGTTTACCATTGCCTTCCTCGATGAGTGGAAAAGTACGCTTATCAGCATGCCGGGCCCTCTAAAAAGCACATATTTTCCACTCTTTAAATGACACCTTCACTTCATTCACCAAATGGTCTGGCTGTGTAATGAAATTCATTACTTTCAGAGGAGATTACTCTGATTAGTGTTTTTTACACCTCTACCTCTTCTGTTCTTAAATGATTCAGTCATTTAATTGGCTGTACATGTGATAAGAAACAGAACTATTTATTTTATCCCCGCAACAAACAGATGAAGTGTAAATAATTTAACACTCCACCTGTCTGTTTTGGGCAGGTGTTATAGCAGGTCGGTTATCTTGTCGCTTTAAAATAAGTCCATACGATGTCTTTGTTTTAGCCGGCGAGTATCGAATGAAATGACACAGAATCAAATTGCTCTGTTCAACTTCATTTAATAAACGCTTTGATATTCATTTTTCTAGGATTTTTGATAAACTCGATGGCAAAGTAATACGCCAATAAGATTAAATATGTCATTCAGCAATTTACCAAGTTTTAAATTTCAATTATCTGACCAGTTTTTCACTGTCGGGAAAGTAGCCTAGTCTAACAACAGCGTTAAAAATAATAATAATTAAAAGTCTTTTTATCGGAAACTCCTTGAAAATCATAGCAGTGATTAGGTGGAAACCTGGAAATTTGTTAGAGTTTATGTTATAAATATAATGCAAATATTTAATATGTTTTATAAATTATTAAAATATTTTATTTTTGTGTGTAACTATTACGGATTCATTTTATTTTTTATGACGGTTATGTGTTTGTAATAATTATGTCTGTTACTTATTTTTTCAAAACTACTGAATTATCTCAATGTAATTTTGTGTTTGTTAGGTATTGTTTGCGGGCTAGTTATTAGACATATTTTGCATCCTACCAGGTCACCGGGGGACGCTGCAGTAGCAGTTTTTATGACAAAATACGAGTGTCTATGTTTGTAACGATATCTAATACGATTTTTCTCCAAAATTTCTTGATTGATCTTGACGTGAATTTTTGTTAGGAATTGTTTCATAACTGGTTTTTAGACATATTATCAGGTAACCAGTCTGACAAGCGTTGTAGTAGAAATATGTGACTTGCTACACAATCTGTTATTAAATTACAGTATATGAACTACGGAAAGCCTCACTTGACCTCACGTTAAGTCAAAACGTAAGGTTTCTGTAGTGTGTAGGTCACTCAAGAAAGCTGTAAATGAAATTAATAATGTTTTAAAAGATTTCTTACTCAAATATTTATTTAAAAAAGAGTGGAACCCTAACAAGACTTTCTCTTGCCAATGTAAATAAAAACCATGTAATCTATGTTGAATCATTAGTAGGTAAACTCTATAAAATGAATAACATAACCTAATTCTGCCCATAACAGACAGGTGGAGTGTCAAATTATTTACACTCAATCTTCTCGTTGCAGTGCTAAAATAAATAGTTCAATTTTTTATCACATGGTCAGCCAATTAAATGACTGGATCGTTTAAAAACATAAGAGGTAGAGGTAAAAGACACTAATCAGAGTTACCTCCTCTGAAAGTAATGAATTTCATTACACAGTCAGACCATGTTGTGAATGAAGTAAAGGTGCCATTTCTGCTGAAATTCTTGAGGAGGGTGTGCTCTCGTAAAAAAAGTTTTTTTTTGAGATTGCGGCCTTCATATGCATTTTACGACAAAAGTGTATATAATAAAATTTATAGGAAATTAAAAGTTCTACAACTTTTATTTTAAAAACTTACAAGTATTTAAAAACAACCAAGAAAATGATTGTCATGGTTTTTAAATTGTTCAAAAACCTACAACTTTTATTTCGAACATTTTTTGTATATCGCTTAGTTTAGCGGTAATTAGCGATTGTCTGTTATTTTTTCATGAAAATCTGTAAAAAAATGATTTTTTAAGATTATGGTCTTAGTATGCATTTAAAGACACAAGTTTGTATAATCAAGTTTATAGGAAATTAAAAGATCTACAACTTTTTTTAGAAAGCATTTTTTCTACAGAGCCTACTTTATCGTCAAAAAGTGATTTTCCGTGCTATTAAGCCTAAATAAGGTTGATTTTCATTTTGTGTCTTTCACTCATGATTAAAATTAGGTTATGTTTTTTGAGGTTAATTTTTTGTTTATTTCTAATGTTTGGTTACTAATATTAGGTGTTATTGTTAATTATTTGCATTGGTAAGAGAAAATTGTGCCAGTCTTTCACACAAGATTTTTGTCATTATATTCAATATTAGAGGATATCTTAAATGGAATGAATGAGATCGTGAGAAAGGATTACTTCGTGAAAATTAATAAGAACAAAACGAAAGTGTTGTGCAGCAGTAAAAGTGGTTTAGAAGAGATTGGGAATTCACAAGTAGGCAACGAAAGCATACAAGTTTGGATCTGCTATCTAGGAAGGAAAATAACAAAGGATGGTAAAAACACAAGTGATATCACAAGTGGTATTGCTCAAGCTAGAAAAGCCTTTGAAATGAAAAACAGCTTACTGACTACAAACATTAATTTATAGATAAGAAAAGTTTCTTAAAATACAATTTTTGGATTGTAGCATTATACGGGAGTGAAACGTGGGTGATAGGGGCTGTAGAAAGGAAGTGGATAGAAGCTTTTAAAATATGGTGTTATAGAAAAGTGTTAAAGATTAGGTGGGTGGACAAAATAAGTAATTTAGAAGTTCTTAGACGTGTGGATAAAAGAAGAAGTATTGGAAACATCTTACCAGAAGAAGGAATAGGCTAGTAGGGCATATATCTTAAGACATCCAGGTATTAATCTATCAATAATGGAGGGTAATATTTAGGGAATGAATATCATAGGAACTCCGCCATTGCCGGTCGCAAGCCCGGGACTTATCTCGCAAGTGATGAGGAAGGAGGAGCGGGAGGAGTAACACCTCGTTAAAAAACCAGGGTCCATCTGGCTCCGGATGGTAGCACCTTGTAAGGGCCCCTGCCTAGGGTTACTAGGTGAAAACCGGCCAACGGTCTCGAAGGCGGATGAGGAAAAGATTCCCTACGGTGGAGAGGGCGGAAGAACCTAGGGAGTAAACCCGAAGGAAATCCAGGGTGGGCGAAGCTCTGTAAACTGTGGAAGTAGTTTGCCTAGGAGAAGAAAGTTCTACACAAATTACCTGGCCCTCCAGGTTGGGGGTTGAATCGTTGGGCTAGCGCCCTGACATTCACAAAAATCTCCACTTGCTAAAAATCCCAATAATAAGCCTCGGAATACGGACTGGACTCAACGGGAAAAAAACGATTAACATTGGATTGGATGTTGGAACATACAAGGACTGAATACAAAGAAAGAACAAGTATTTGAAGAACTCCACAGGTACAAAATGGATATCGCAGTACTGAGTGAAACTAAGAAGAAAGGCCAAGGAAATAACTACGAAGATGATTACATATACTTTTGGAGTGGGGTAGATAAATCTAGTAGGGCTAAAGCTGGTGTAGCTATGGCAGTAAAAAGAAACATGGAAAGAAATATAACAGACTAGGATCCAATAAATGAAAGAATTATTACAGTTGACATGATAAGAAAGGGAAGAGATGTAAAAATATTTGGTATATATGCACCCACAGATGACTCAGATATAAACACTAAGGACACCTTTTTGACAAACTCTCTGAGGAATTAAACAAAACAAAAAGCAGACAAGAAATAATATTATTAGGGGACTTCAATGGAAGAGTAGGCCGGGACTCTGACAGTAAAATAATTGGACGACATGGGGAGGATGTAGTGAATGATAATGGTATGAGATGGATTGAGTGTGTGAGCAATATTCACTGAGAATACTGAATGGATTTTTTCAACATAAGGATATAACTTACATAAGTATACTTGGACACAAGCAACAAGGAATCTAAAATCGATAATTGACTATGTAGTAATCAAGCAAGACTCTGCCATAACACCTTACGATGTGAAAGTTTTGAGAGGAGCTGAATGTGGTTCGGATCATCGCCTTGTAAAAGTCCCTGTCAATATAAAATACTACAAGAGGCAGAGACAGCATGAACAGAACAATTAAGTTGAAGCCGCAAAATCATACAATATAGACGGCTTGAAAAATGAATCCACAAGTTTTCTTTACAAACTGCGTTTGGCACAAAAATTAAAAGAGGAGATTACCGGCACGGCAGAAGAAATGTATGATATTTTGAAGAACAAAATGCACACTGCAGCACTCGAAGCTTTAGGTTTGAAAGAAAAAACAAAATATAATAATTATTGGTGGACTGACGATCTAAAGGATCTGGTGGAGGAAAAGAAAAGGCTATACCATAAATTGTTAGTATCTAATGATGACGAAGACAGGGAAAATTATAATCGACTTAAATATACAGTGAAGAAAGAAATAATTAAAACAAAAAACCAGACTTGGGATAAAAAATGTGCAGAAATAAACTCAATGGTAGGAGGATCTAGATCTAGGGAAGCTTGGACCACTATAAACAATCTAAAAAAAATATGAATGAAAAAAGAAAAATTAATCCTATAAAAATAACACAATGGAAAGACTACTATAATAATCTTTTAACAGAGCAACGCACAGAATATCTGGAGACAGGTATTGAGGCGGACGAAATAGTAGTAAGAGAAGCAGAGCCAATTAAATTAGAAGAAATAAAAACAGCACTGCGTAAAATGAAAAATAATAAAGCCCCAGGACCAGGTGATTTGCCTATTAATTAAAGAGTTAATTAAACACACCACCATGACAGTGCTAGAACTGCTGTGTGAAATTTTTAATAAGTGTTTAAAAGGAGATGTGATTCGTAAAGACTGGAAGATCTCATATATACATTCTATATACAAAAAGGGAAAACGAAGCGAATGTAATAATTATCGAGGTATTAGTGTTACATCATCCATTGGAAAGCTTTATGAAAGAGTTATAAAAAACAGAATAGAAAAGGAAATAACAGAAATAGAAGAGCAAAGTGGATTTCGACCAGGCCGTTCCTGTGTGGACAATTTATTCACCCTGAAACATCTAATAAAAAAGCGACAAGCAAGAGGTATGGAATTGCACGCCACGTTTATAGATCTGTGTAAAGCATTCGACTCCGTTCCATTACATAAATTATGGCTTGCAATGAAAGATGCAGGCATAAATAATGTGTTTATAAATGCCGTGAAAGCATTGTACAAGGAAAATCGAGCAGTCATAAAAATTGGAAATGAAACCTCTGAGGCTTTTTCTCAAACAAAAGGGGTGAAACAGGGTTCCTGCCTCTCTCCAACCCTATTTAAAATATATCTGTGCAATGCTCTAAAGAAATGGACAAAAAAATGTAGCCCAATGGGAATAGAGCTGGAGGATGTTAAGATACATACATTCCTCTTTGCAGATGACCAAGTAGTTCCAGCAGAAGATCATCAGGACATGACCTACATGAAAATAAAACTGATAGAGGAATACAGAAAATGGGGCTTGGAGGTTAATACAGATAAGACACAATACATGCAGTTAGGAGGCACAGGACAGGATATTGAAACGGAAAATGGCTTGATCATAAACGTTAAAAAATACAAATACCTCGGCGTTGTAATTAGTGAGGATGGAAAGGATAGAGTTGATATCATGGAAAAGATAAGGAAGGGGAAAAATATGATTAGATCACTACACCCAATCCTATGGAATAAAAACATAACTAAAAAAAAAAAAAATATACCAGGCAATGATTGAGCCTGTCGTGACGTATGGGTCAGAATTGTGGAGTGTGGATAAAATTACATCTCAAAAACTTCTCTCAACTGAAATGATGTACTGGAGGAGAAGCTTAGGTTTAATGTTGCTGGACCGAATCAGAAATGAAACCATAAGGGAGAGGATGGGCGCAAAAACACGATAATGGATGTCATCGGAGAGAAACAATTAAAATGGTATGGACATCTGCGCAGAATGAATGAGGAGAGAATACCGTTGAAGGTCTGGAACTGGATTCCTGCAAACAGAAATAAGCGTGGAAGACCGCGAAAGGAATGGATCTCCAACGTCCGCATTCAAATGGAAAGTAAAGGACTTTTTGAAGGAGACTGGATCGATCAGGAAAGATGGCGATTGGGATGCGAGAAGCGACACAACTGACGTTGCAAAAAAAACTCGCTATATATATATATATATATATATAATATCATAGGGGGAGGCAAAGGTTAGAATACCCGAAGCAAATTACTAAGGACGTAGGTTGTTACAGGTAGGCCTATGTTGATATGAAACGACTCGCGCAAGATAGAACAGCTTGGGGAACTACATCAAATCATTGAGAGACTGATAAAAAAAAAATTAATATTAATAGACAGAGAAACCGTATTAATTCTATAATCTAAAAAAATCCATGGGTATTCTATTTGTACTTTGATTAGCGTTAGTATTAGCTTTTGTCACTTTGAAGACGACCGCTTCTGAGAAAAAGCGAAAATTTCTATATTGATCTTTAAAAATATAATTAATTTTATTACCTAAATAAATAAAGTTCCTAACAGACAATAATGCATTTATTGTAGATCAAGTTGGTTAACTAGAGAGCTAAGCTTAGATTAATGTGAAGGCCCCAGGGTTAATACCGAGTACTTTTTAACCCTCAACTGGTATCATGCGGTCTGTGAGACCGCTGTCATTTTTTACCCCTCCAACACTTCCCTCCCAATGGCCCGACATCACGTATATTTTGTATACCTTTCAACTGCTGTTTGAACTATGCGTGATCAAGATCGTTTTCGGTACGAGCTAACAAGTTGCGAGTTATTTGTATTTTTTTTCTACTGGCGGTCTCCTGGACCTATGATACCAGTTGTGTAACTTTTTGACGACTTTAAAACCAAGTAGTACATGGATTGTTTAAAGTTTTAATGAATATACAATAATTTTTCATACATCATTTCTTTGTTTAGTACTATTATAAAATATTTTCATATGTAATTTTATAAAATTTTCATTATGGATGATACATTTAAAATTTCTGAAGCGGCTTCAACACAACTAGATCCATCACATAAACAAGTTGTACGTGTTAATGATGTGAATTTTTATTAACATAAAAATCTTTAAATTTTATTGTAAATAATCAAAAAGTAAAAAAAACGAATAAATTTTAATAAATGTTTGTCAGAGTGTACTGCCCAACAATAGACATAAATAGCAAAACTCGGAACCAAAATGTAAGTTGTACTTCATAATTTTGTAAATAAATTTGTCTTTATCATATTAAATACTTATTTATTTATAATTATTAGACCACAGAATGTTTCTAGGGCCGAAAAATTTTATTGTTCTGTTCAAAATGGAAGTAAAAGTCAAAAAAATGCTTAGTGTTCGTTTTTTACTTTTTTAAATAGTAATTTTGCATTTATGCTAACTATTTTACATTTACATCTTCGATTATACATGGTTTTAAAAGTTTAATATTAAAACAAATTAATTAAATGAGTATGAAGAACTTAAAAAAAAAACAAATTTGGAGGTCTGTCAGACCGCAGATACCAGTTATGTCACAAAAAATGATGATACCAGTTGAGTGTTAAGAACTTTTCGTACCGCGGGTTAAATTTTATTTAAAAACTGATTAGATTTTCGGAGAACGGGTTAAATTTTCCATAAAGTAGTTTCCAAAATTAAAGCAACTAATAGAATTTTAAAGAAGTACAGTTTAATAAATTATACATTTATAATAATGCTGCGAGAATATATTATCTTTGTATTACTTTCTTAAAATAAAAACTACTATAAAAATTGTAATTTTCATATTCTGTATTAATATATTAATAATACAAACAAGTTAAATTAAAATAGTACGCAGATCTATATTTCTAATTAGAAATAACAATTATAACAATAATATGATGAAAATAAAATGAAACTAAAATTGTTACATTTGTTCTAGAATTTTAGAGAAAGGGTCAAAGAAATCCAGGGTGGGCAATGATCCACCCACCCCATTTATCTGTTCAACAAGCTCAATCGTCTGATATCATGGAACACCCTCACATGCAATTCACGCCAATTCTTAGCTACTTCAGTGGAACGGGAATTGGAACAGTCTTCTGACTTATCCTGGTTTACTGCTCTTTTCTTCTGAATTGTACTTACGAACGTTAGTGTTATTTTGTTCTGAATAATTTAGGTATCACAGTAGGAATCCCTATTCTATTCTATCAATTTTATTTATATAAAGTCAACTTTGTGCTTTTGGTTTGTACCAACCATCATCACGGTTTTCAAAATTAAAATAAACACATAACAGAAACACCGGTCTTTTTCTTATATAAAGTTCAATCGAACATAATTTAAAATTTATAAATGCGCATTTTTAAATTTAAAATATTAGAAGGCTGCAAGATGCATTTCTATAATCATTTTATTCATTAGTTTATCTAATTTTTAACAGGAATATTACAAATTGACCTACGAAGGGCTTGTCGGCCTGTACAGTTTTTTTTTACCTAATTGAAAGTACTAGTAAAAACCGTATTTATTAAAAACTAATGACGTCAGATAATGAGTGTTTAAGCTTAATATAAATATTATTATATAACTATACTATTTATTTGCCCATTTTTGGTTTATTATTCAAACTAATTAACAATTTATTGCTTCATTACTCGTTAGTCATAAAATTCTAGTTAATGACACTGAAACTATAACGTACTTCTAGTAGGTAGCGGCAGTACATTTATTATCGAAATTTTGGCAATTTATATAAATTTTAGGTCACAATTTATTATTCAGATGGATACGTAATAAACCATTCTGCTGTTAACGATCGTTTTAATGATTAAATCTAAACAAAATTTATAACGTAGTTTCAAAATTTATTTGAAATATAATTTATGAAATTATACTGGTTGGTACATCAGTCTCTATAATATGACAAGTATTTTAATCAAAATCTAAAAGTGATTATTGTGTCAAACAGTTCTGAAATACAAAAATCATTGTTAAATGAGAATTGTGTTATAATTTTAGGTTATACAAGTTCGTCGTAATATTTCGGACGATAGCATTGGTATTTATTTCGTTTCTATGAAAAATAATTATCTGTATAACCAAATTTTTCGTTTCTGTTTATTATATGATATGGTTGAAATATATCCCATGAGGTTATTTAACCAATATGATCTCGTAGTCTATTGTGCACAAAATTGAAAAGGTCTCTTTCAATTTTATCTGTAAACTTGTAATTTAATAAGCTATAAGCCAATCGAGAAAAATTACACTGGAACTTCATTTTTTTGTAAATCCCTAAAACTTTCATCGATGTTAAATCTAGAATCTAACCCCTTGCTTTATTACTCATAATGTTTTACTCTTTTAATGAAATAGACAGCTGAAATTTTTTTTGTACTGAGTTAAAAAAATGTAAATGTCATTTTTTATAAATGATGTTAAGAACTATATTTTACGATATTTTGTTTTCTTTAAACATTATATTAATTTTAATCACCACTATAAATGGGACCTCTAAAATAAAGTTTCACAGCATTTAAGTGTTCGTAAACAATTTGCCGTATAAAAGGGCAAAACTACGTATTGTTATGATAAGTGTCAATCCCTTTTGAAAAATTCATAGACTATTCCGATTGTGAATTGAAATCTATTCGTATTTCTTATCATGATGTATAAAAATACAACACTTTATAAAATACAAAGTAGCTACCAGTGAATCAATAAACTATTATTGATAGTATTAAGTGACTGTCTGTATCATTTAAATATTTTCTTGTCAATATTTTCAAATTATTTATTTTCTTTGTTCATAAGAATTTTGGTTTATAAGCATTAGTTGATTTTTCTGCAGTGTTGTTGTTGTTTAGGTCAACAGTGTGAAGGCTGGTTTAAACCTCTAGAGGTTTTAAAAACGAGGAGTGAGGCGGTTTACTATTGCCTCACTCACTGAGTTGAAAATGCAAGAGTTTGCTCATCAGCACGAAAAACTCCCACTTTCCACCCTGCAAATGACACCTTCACTTCTAGCTGTCTAGTGAAATTTATTAGTCTCAGAGGAGATAACTCTGACTAGTGTCTTTTACACCTCTACCTCTTCTATTCTTAAATAGTTCAGTCATATAATTAGCTTACTATGTGATAAGAAACAGAACAATTTTTTGTAGCCCTGGAACCAACAGATCGAGTCCAATTAATTTAACACTCCACTTGCCCGTTATGGGCATATTTTCTGCAGTATAAGTTTTGTTTAACCATCTTTTAATGACTAAAAACATGTTTTATTGGGTTCAGGTGGTCTGAAAACGTGTATATCCGGTAAACTTGATTTCTTAAAATCGATTTGAAAACTATACTTTCCTTCCTGTATATTTATACAGGCAAGAGGAAGTAATAATATTGTTATATATTTTTGGTTTTCTTGAGTGGCCATCGGGTGATAGCCAGTTTAAGCAAAACTATTTAATTGCTGTTATCTACTACAATATGTGCTTTAATTTGCACATCGCATGCTTGCATGTGTCTCGTTTGTTATTACTATAAAATTGTGTATGCACGAATAATAAACACTACGCACAAAGCTGTTTATCATAAACATACGCTCTTTAACAGCATATCGAGATATTGTATTGTGACAATATCAAAGAGGAATGTGTGTTTGAGAGGTTTCAAGGGGAACCGAGAGATTCATAAATGTTAAATAGTAATAATAGAGTGATAAAGTAACAATAGAGTTAGTTATAAAAGAATATTTAAAAAGGGCCGTATATAAGGTAGGGTCTTTTTTTGTACAACTATTTGTGTAACACCTTTTATTCAATTGTGACTTGTTTACCCTAGTTAAGATTTTTACCAGAGCCATAAAAAGGATTTTTGTATTTTATTGCATCGAATCTCTCTGTCTTTCTAGAAATCTCTGATCTACCTATATAAAGAGAGCCCCAAGTGCGGTCGTAGAGTCATTATTCGTTTGATCTTTGACGAGTGTTTATTGCGTGTGCTATTGGTTCGTTAGAAAAGGTCGACGTGTCCGGCCATTGGTCAACTATTGTTATTTTGTCTTTTTGTGTATGAGCATTCTGTATAATTGTTTGTAAGTAGTACTAAGTAAATTATTTAAGTTATTTATTGTATCACTTCACTATAATTAATTAATTATTTATTTCGTAAATCTTTTAGTTGTAATAAATACTTGTAATTTTAAACTTTAGTGTATTAATTATTTAATTTACCTACTTCCCGAAACGGACCTTAGCGATAAGTGTCACAGTATTATTTAATCGCTTATATCTTTAGAACGGTTAACTTGATATTCACAATAAAAAAAAACAAAATTATCTTCTTCTTCTTCTTCACCAATCAAGGATTATGCCCCAAGGCTGTTCCGGTATCCACCTAGCCACCGGTCGCCCCGGATCGCGCCTTTAAATCGGCCTGTAACTTCTAACTAGACTAGGAATCCTGGGTAATTATTTATTAGATTATTTCAAGTTGATCGATCTAATCCAGCGGTATTTCATAATTGTCTTCTTAAGAGAACATACATCTAACTCTCACCATTCATCCTCATTTCTAAACCTAATACAAATTCCAACGCATCTCAAGAACACAACGGGTAATAGCCAGTTTAGGCGAAACAAAATTAATTTAATTGATTTTATCTACTACTGTTCCTCCTGGCCGGGGATTGTGCAGAAGGTTAGTGTCCTGCTCGTAAAACCTTTATTGTACTTGTAGTATCAGCAATAGCCCCGGAATCAGGACAAAATTCAATATATGATGAAAATATATTCACGGAAAATTAATAGCCTAGTTATTCCATTAAAAGAAAATAATTTTTCGTTGACCGAAAATTCTATTACACGAAAAATAGCTGCAAAAATACAACAAGACATAGAATCGAGTAAATTCCACTGACGCCAAAGTCCCCTATTCTGTTAACAATATAGCCATAACATTATCGAAATTATAACGATGGAAACTTCATTAAAATCGGCATATTACTTTATCATGCGTTTGTAAAACAGGTTTGCTCTTTTTATAACTTAGATTAAAATATCGAGATGGATGGATTTAAAATTTCGAATCTGTAGCCGGAATTGAACCCAGAACTTTACGATTGGAATTCAGTTCAGTATAGCGTATATTTCTTGCCTTTTATCTTTAAGATAGCCACGTGTAGAATTTTTTATTTGGTAATATCTAAGTAATGAGTTTTACATTTTGCTGTTAATATTTTTTTCGTATAGAAAAGAACGAAATCACTGAAGCGGCACACGACTCGTTTTAGTCTACTTAGAAACTTGGAAGTTGGTTTAAATCATGTCACATACTTTAAGAGGAACGCACCTATTATCAAAGAAGTCTAGCTTAAAAGGCGATTGAAATCAGCTACCCAGCTCTGACTTTTAACAAAAAAGAAAACACGAACATTTTGTTGCTTTTCGTGTACAAAATTCACACAATGCCTTTTCAGGATAGCGGGTTAAGAGCACAGAATTCACTGTACCCTTTAAAAACTTGAACTCATTTTCTTCTAGAACATTTTGTTCGTAAATAAAAAATAAAAATAATAAAACAAAATTATGAATTAAAAAATTAATAATACTTGACATCAAAAGTTACAAATGACATTTTTGTCTTTTTAAAGTCAGGGGAATATTTTTACTGGATTATGCTAAAGAAAATTAATCATACGTGAATTTTAAATTATTAAACACGTAATTTGTTAAAGTTATTGACAGAGATTTTTTACCAAGCTTAGACCTATTTTATAGAAACATATTTTATAAATTTTGATTAAATGTTAATAGAAATATCTTTTTAAATGATTTTAAAAGAAATTTTCCTTAGTAATTACATTCATAACCTATTGTTAATATTGGTAAACATGGAATCAAGATCTATGATAATAAGGTCTATATTGTGCTACTACGAGTAATTTCCAAAATCCAACGTGATTTCTTAAGAGAGTGCACTGTTAAGTTCAAAATAACGACTGGATATTTGTAAACCAAAGTAGTAATGATTTTTGTTGTCATTAAAGACTAATAGAGTTACAATAAGCCTACTAAAGCCCTCCAGTATTCGTTTCAACCGCTTTTTGATGTGATCTAAACTGTAGAAAAAAGAAGTTTATAGTTGTAAATTTGTAATCTGAAGATTAGATTATTTGTGGTTTCTTTTTTTACCAAGAATTCTCAAAATTTTAGTATTAATTTTCTTAATTTTAAAAGAACAATCTAAGTTTTTGAATAAACTGTATCGGTAAAATGGCGTGTAAAGAACATTTTTTATAAATCCACTATTTAGGCTTTGTTACTACCCAAAACTTGTAACGGGAAGTAAATAAAACTAATACAGAATTACTTGCTTCTGTGTATGGTGCCGTCGTTCAGTCATCCGATTTGTTGGTTTCCATTAAAAATCATTGCTGATGTAAAATTATAAATTTGTTAAGTCAAAACAACTTTTTGGTTATGTTGTGGAGTGGTGGTTTTTAAATCTGCAAATATTTTGGAGACGAAAGTTCCTGGTTTAAATACTAGTAATGGTAGTTTCTTTTATCTGAATTTGAATACTAGAAAGTAGTTACCGGTGAACTTTTATGGTTGGAGTTCAATTAACCATACATCCTCAGGAATGGTCGGCTTGGGTCTGTACAAAACTACAGTTCATTTATACGTCATACACATCCTCCTCATTTCATTGGGTCTTTGATTGAGCTTCGCTCACAAATGTTATAGTCTTAGCCTCAAAAAAATTTTAAACACCGTCCTTCTAAAACCTAATCCAAATAATGTTTATCTTTATACTTCTTCCTTTGTAAATGAACCGTCTTCCTACTAATAAATTGTAGCTCTGATAGTTTCAAATAAATATAATAAAATATTAAATAATGTAATATTGTCTTCAACGATATTTGAAAGAAAATCAATATTATAAACATAACATATTACTGCAGACTGTTCTGCAGTAATTGCTGAACAGTCGGACGTTAAAGAAAAAATATATAAACAGAAATTAAAATCTTATTAAATAATAAAAATATTGAATTTAAACTAAAAAATACTATGTCAGTTGTTAGTAAACATATATGTACAGTAATAATAAACAGATAGAAATAATCAATATGTTAATAAATTAACAAACTAATGTTCTACATACTGCACGATGAGGTCACATATGTAATGTAATTAACAGATAGAAATAATCAAAATATATAATAAATTAACAAACTACGTTCTGTGTACTCCAGGAAAGAATCACATAGTAAGTAGTAATAATAAACAGATAGAAATATTCAAAATATGATAAATTAACAAAGTAATGTTCTACATACTCCACGAGAGGTTCAAGTGCATTACTATTTGTTGGCTTAATTAATCAGGTAGAAAACAGTATCGTTATCCTTTTGTTATATGAATTCTGAAGCTTCAAACTGAAAAATGGATAGGTGTATGATTATTTCATAATATTTAGCGGTTTGGAAAGAAATATTTGTAAAAAGAAAGTTTGTAATTTAATACATTTTGGTAACTATAAAATTTGTATTAATAAATTTATAAAAAATACGAATATTTTTCCAAAATAATTGTATTATTCATAGAAAAATGTTCTATTAAAAAACTTAATAAATAAAGAAAAAAGTTATTACGAATTCAAGGTAGTAAAATATTTTTATAACTAAATTATGAAAATCCACAAATAAAAAGAAGGAAAACTCAAGTAATTTAATTTTTACAACAGTATGTGTTGTTAAAAACAATAATAGTTATGTACCAAAATACTTTGGGCTGGCAATGTCTAATAGAGACAAAAACCAGACTTACGGTATTCTAGCTTTTACCGGAAGAAAACAAATAAACTGTATAAGGGAAATGATTCTCAATAAATGTGTTTCAAAAGAAAACGTTACAGTTCAACAAACAGCACTGCAATTTATCGAAAAATTTATCACTCGTTTGAAAATAACTTCTTTTATGTTTTATTTAAAATTATCTTGGAACTTAAATCTAGAGATATTTTAAACCCTATAAAATTAAAGTAGAGAACACCGTACTAACAAAGGTTTAAAAAAATAATAAATAACGTCTTCTCTAATAATTGTATTGTAATAACTTAATACCTTAAGTTGATTTTATTACAGCTTTTCCAAAGAAACATTTACTATTCCAAAGATGCAGTAAAGTTTCTAAAATGTCGTAACAAAAGTAATAAAACAAATCGATGGGAGATCACAGTTATGGAGCTGCTAGATTAAGGTTAGAAAATATTCACTAATAGCTTCAAACTATTCTTTAGAGTATTTTTGATGATCAAAACGACTAGAAAATTCTAATGAAGGAAAAACTATCTGGCAACTAATGAATAACTCATAAGTTAATCAGGTTCATCTAAATTCATCATTCAAACTAATTTGACCTCTTTTAAATTACAAACCAAACCAGCAATTAGCAAGATTTATGTGTCACAAACTATTTATGTCCCAAGTTAACTTGTTTTCAAGACTACTAAAATATTTCTAATATTATAATTCTTTAATCATAATTATTTTTCTTAAAGTTTCTAATACAATATTGAGACACATATCACCTGGACAAGGTTGTTAGGGCAATGGCGTTTGTGTGTAATTTATTATCTTCCGGACCCAGATGGTATTTTTAGTAGTACTTTTTGTTCAGAGTAGAAATGTTTATTATTCTGTTATGTGGGTATTTATCTGGAATTTATTTGTTTTAATTATTCTTCTAGAAGGATGGTTGTTTGTTACATTAAACCACAACTCTTTTGTGAGTATTTTGTCAACTGTTGTGAAGTATGTTAGTTAAAAAACCGGGTTCGGTGTTGTGTATTGAAGCAGGTTTCCTTAACGGGAAAAGTGTAAAATTGCTATGAGGTAGTAAATACGTATTAATTCATTTGATTGTAAATGGCCATATTTCCTTTTAATTAAATTTCATTTATTTAGTAGGAAGTGCAGGTATTCTCCCAGATCAATAATTTGCGTTAGGTTACAACATTCCACCACATATTAGCTGCACCGCGTTGTTGACCAATAAATCCCTTTTTATGTGGTGTAAATTTAAAAAAGGGATAAACGGTTACGACTGGAGAAATAAAAATTGAGAAAAAAGTTTGTTTGGACTTACTACGATAAGGATTATCGTATTACGATAAGTTTATTCATACACTTATAATTATATTAATAATAGTGTGACATAATAGGGTACAATTATGTTTTGCCAATAATTGTTTTTGCTGATGGCGGATCAAGTGACCAGGCGGCGGGCTTTGGGTTGGTAAGGTGGTTGCGGCCTCCTTGGGGCTGGACGAGGACGCCTCAATTGAGTCCAACACTACTTCCCCCATCGTGAGGGAGTAAACATGAGTTTTTATCGCCTCCTCGGATAAAAAAATACTAGTTTTTGAGTTGAATATTTCATATTTTATTTAATTAAAAATAAATATTAAACTTATTTTTTTATGTTATCTTAAACTGGGGAATGCAAAGCACATCATCTATTTTGAAGCCGGTAATGAATTGCATTTAAAATGAATTTCAAATTCATAGTACCAAATATACAAAACAATTTCAAGAATTTCATTAATTAACTTGTAATACCTAAGACTTAATCATAAATAATAAACATCTGTAGAAATCTCGTACAACAAATAAAATATTTTAAGAGGGAACAAATATTTTAAAAGGATTTTATAAATAAATTCTTGTTTAAATGATATACTAAGTGAGAAAACTTACTGGAAATTGTTCAATATTTTTCAGAAAAAATTACTACTGTTCCATTAAATGTAGCGAAAGAATGTGAAAAATGACCGTCATTTACGGGAAATGAATTATAAACTATTTATTTTGATGGGTAAAGGACTTCTTGACACAAATTATTTCTTGAGTAGCGGTCAAATTATTATCATAAATCTTGTAGCCTAATATTGGCAATAATGACTAGGTTGCGTGAAAGGTTCTTTAAAGTAAGCAATATAATTAATTTATTAAAACCATAATTGTTTAGTTTTACTTTATTTTAGAAAAAAATATTAGAATCTTTTTATTTATTATAAAATAAATTTATTAAAAACACCAGAAACGGTCGAAGAATGAGTAAGAACACTTACCAATTGAGAAGTTCATTTGTAAATTTACCACATTGTCAGCACATCACAATACTTAAAATGACACCCATTCGAAAATTTTATATTATTATACATTAATATAAGTGTGACAAATAGATACAATTAGCCTATGTGCTGACAGTAATCAATTTTATGTTGTGATTTGTATGCGGCAGTTATTGTTTAAAATTTTTATCTAAAACCAGCTCTATTAATTTGTCGATATTCTTGTACTTGATTAATTCAAGTAATAAGACTTTAATGGTCTTATCATTTTTTTAAATTATTTTGTATTAACTATTGAACATTTTATTATCCTATTGTGTGTTTATTAATCTCGTACTTTATCTTTTACTCAAATTGTAAAAGAATGGTTGTGCAAATTACTTTTACTTTGAGGAAAGACACATGTCCACCGATACGAATAAATGAAAGACCAGTTCCTTAGTCAGATGATGTGAAATACTTGGGAATGCACTGAGATTGACTCATTATCTGGCCCAAACATATTTGGAACACACGCAAAAGTCTAGGATTGAAGCTGAGAGATTTGTATTGGATGATGAGCAAACGTTAACAGCTGTCATTAGAGAGCAAACTCCTACTGTAGAAAGCCATATTGAAACCGCTGTGGACTTATTGGTTACCACTTTGGAGATCAGTTGCAAAATCGAATCTTGCAATCATTTAACGATTCCAGTCAAAAGTTTTACGAATAATAACAAATGCTCCATGGTATGTCACAAATGATGCGTTGCATAAGGACTTACGTGTCAATACCGTGAAAGAAGAAATTACGCAGCTAAGTTCTAAATATCAAGAAAAATTAGCATATCACCCAAATTCTCTGACGCTTAATTTATTTGATAATAGCGAAGACGTGACACGACTAAAACGAATAAAATTTCTTGCCCTTCCGTTTAGATTTACCGACTAATCTACATTGTAAATAATTTTGAAATCCATATCAATATCAATATCATCTCTATTAACTTCATTTTCTTCCTCTACTCATTTTACTACACCGCTATTAATTTTGTTACCTTTTTTATTTACTGTTGTTCATCTTTTATCTAGTTAATGTTTTCAAATATTATACATATTTTTTTTTTCTTTTCGAAGCAATACCATTGGGTATTGTCTTTGTCATGTGAACACTTTCATACTATTTACTTAGGTATAGTTTTTGTTTTTAAACTGATTGTAAATAATCTCAGATGTTAGAAAAAAAATTCCTGGTGTTTGTACGTACGGGTAGTGAGCAGATAAAAACATTGTTTCCATTGTACATATCATATTTTATTTGTAGTTAAGTTTTAAGTGTGGAATAACATTTTATAATCAATCTAGTCTTAGTAATTTATTATAATTTTTTTAGCAGTCTATGGAAAATAATTTATTATTTTGTGAATAAACAGTTATAAGTTTGAAAGAAGTGTTTCTATCATTTAATATAACCTAATCCCATAAAAGACCTGAAATAAATGTTACAATAAAATAATTGTAGTCTCTTATTAAAATTACGTTTTTTTTAATGTGAATTCAAATCAAGTAATTTTTGTTTTAAAACTTATTTGAAAGTTCCCCACAGCTTAACCTACAACGTATTAAAAAAGAAAATACTGTTATTGTAATTTAAGACTGATCTAATGATCACTCTATCATTGTTTTAATGTTTCTTTACATTTCAATGTGTATAATCCTACATGGCATAAGCAAGATTAAAATGAAAAAGGGTTGGGAAACACGAAAAATGCTTAAACAATTTTATCAAGATTTTATGAGTAACAGATATTATAAACATGTTAATTTCCACAAGAAGAGAAAAGAATAAGCAAAAATCAGTGTCTTTTACATTATAACATTTAGTAAGTAAAAGTTTATAATTCTATAGTCTTTTTATATTTCTGTTATCGCAAAATATTTTTTAGACGTTGAAAATCTACACTAACAGTAACTTTTAACAATCGTAATCCATTTTATATTTTAGTGATAATTAACCTCATTATGCATTTCGTTTTCAATGTATTTACTGGAATCATAAACGCATTAATTTTTCATACACTATTATGACATAAAATGAAACAAAAAAAATCAAAGTAAATAAGAATGTTTTTGTGACTGACCTATCTTGATGACTGGAGGAAGTGCTAGGGTCACCGAAAAGGAAGTGATAGCAAGGAAAAGGATGTGACGCCATGACGTCACTGCTAGCATCGTGACATGACGTTACTTGGCTCCGCCGTGACGACCCCAGTTCTTCATTCCATCTGTAACAATTATTTGATGTTAAAGATTTAGAGCAGCACAACTTTGCTGTGGTACATTAATTTAATTTGTTTTGTCAATCTTTTATGTTGTAAAAACAGTAAATAAAACAGAAAATTTGATATTATAATAAAAGATGCAATACAAGATTTTATTTTTGTATAAACAACGTTTTTTTTTAACGTTAATTTTATTTAGAAACAATACAGTACAGTATAACCATCCAAAAGCTTAACTAAATTTAGAAAAAAACAAATAACTTGATAAATAAACAGAAATATTTTTTTTTAAAGAATACATCCCAGTGGATAATTCAAAAGTATAGTGGATTTCAAAAAATAGATTAATAAAAATATAGAACAATTAGATCAATAGATCTCTACTCCATTTTATTCGTAGGCGTCGGTGTGGTAAGTTTCGTCTTGACATTTGCTGTATTAGGGGATTGATGTGATCTGTTAATTTCCTGTTAAATTTGGAATATTTTATTTCAGCAGTTTCTGTTACAAAAGGGATATTCAAATCGGAATGCAATGTTAAATTTGTTACGTAATATGGGGCGTTCGTTATCATCCGCAGTATTTTTGACTGATGAGTTTGAATTTTTTGAATGTGAGTTTTCTTTGCGGTCCCAAAAATTTAAATACCGTAATTCCATATCGGTCGTAAATAGGCTTTGTATGTTAATAATTTAAATTTTAATGGTAGAGTTGATTTTCTGTTGATGAATTTTGAAAGTAATCTTGTACGGTTATTTAGTTGCAAACGTTTTGTTTTGATATTATATCCCCAAGTCAGTCTACGGTCTAAATGGAGGCCCAGATATCGAACTTTATTTTCTTGCGGTATCTCATTGTTATCCAGGTAAACAGTTGGACAAGTTCTTCTTTTTAAAGTAAAAGTCACTTGCACAGATTTCAACGGGTTAACTTTCATTCTCCAGTTTTTAAGCCATGTAGATACCTCATACAAGTGATTTTGGATGTTCATCGAAGTTTCTTCTGGAGATTCACTGCTGCATTACAGAACGGTATCATCTGCGTACGCTGCTACTGTCGTGAAGTCATTTTCCGGGAAGTCAGACGTAAATATGGAGTACAAAGCAGGAGATAATATGGACTCTTGAGGAACTCCTGCTTCGATATGCCAGATATTAGAATATTCCAAACCTTGGCGCACAACAAAATATCTATCCTCTAAAAATGATCTCAGAATTCCATAATATGTATCAGAAAAAAAAAATTTAATTTATACAAAAGCCCGGGATGCCAAACCTTATCGAACGCCGAACTAATATCCAGAAATACAGCCAATGTGTATAATTTTTGTTCTAACCCTACAGAAATTAAATCAACCACTCTGTGCAGCTGATGAGTTGTTGAATGCTGCCTTCTGAATCCAAACTGATAATTTGGAGTTGTAGCTTCAATTATCGGCGAAAGTCAATCTAACAAAATTCGTTCAAAAAGTTTAGACGCGACTGAAAGAAGGCTAATGGGCCGGTAAGAGCTTACACAGTGAGATGGTTTTTCCGGCTTCTGAAATAAAACAATAGTTGACAATTTCCATTGTAAAGGAAAATGCGCAGTTCTGAGAATAGCATTAAATATGTTTCGTATAAAAATTATCCCTCTTTCTGGTAACTCCTTTAATATCTCTGCAGTTATTAAATCCAGACTGGGTGACTTGTGCAATGGAAGACGTTTAATAATATTCTTGACCTCGTTTAAACTCACAGGTTTAGGCGGCAACGATAGCGCAGTTGGGCACGTTACGAATTCCTGTACATCCCTGTCAAACTCAATGTCTCCTGTTTGTACATGAGGTTTAAATACGTTGCTGAGATGTTCTCCAAATAAATAAGCTTTTTCTTGGTCAGACTTGGCCCAGGTTTGGTTCTCACGCCGAAGAGGAGTCGAAACTGGAACTTGCTTTAGAAGTCGCTTTGTTGCTCTCCATAACGAGCCATCTTCTGTGTCCAGGGAATTCAAGCGGCTTTCAAAGCGGTCGAGTTTAGCTGCCCAGATTTCCTTTTTAAGTCTGTTGGATAGCCGATTGACAGTAGATTTATCGTCCGGAAGTCTTGTACGATGCCATCGACGACGTGCTGTCCGTTTTTGAGTAATTAATTCCCGTATGGATCTGGGATAATGAGGTCCATTGCGTTCATTTTTTGAAACAGTTATTGCAGAATCCCATGCAGCAGATTGAATGATAGAGGTAAAATCGTCTATGGCGCATTCTAAATCGTGAGCAGTTTTTAAAGGGACGTGAACATTTAAATTGTTATTTAAAAGATTTTGAAATTTGACCCAATCCATCTTACCGGTTGGCGTTAGCGATGGTAGTTGCTGTTTATAAAGAGGAGTAGCACTTATAGTTAAAAGAATCGGAGAATGGTCGGATCTAAATCGTCTAAATTTTCAACCGCATGGTGAAATCGACTTATACCTCGTGTTATAAATATATCTAGTATTTCAGGTAGCTTTGTGACGGCAGAAGGCCAATATGTCGGCATCCTGGGCGTTATTACTTCAAATCGATTGTAGTCAATTACATTTAGCAGTTGCCTGCCTCGTGGTGTATTGACTCTACAGCCCCACTGAGTGTTCTTCGCATTATAATCACCACCTGCAATAAATGCTGGTCCCAACTCATCGAAAAAATTTTGAAACTCCTCCTCAGTTACTCGAAATCGTGGCGGACAATAAACTGATGCTACATTAAATTTTAACTGGTTTAGGTATAAAGAAAGTACAGTTGCCTGAAGAAAATTTGTTGGAGGTTCAGTGAAAAGGAACTCATGTTTTAAAGTCGCCTTGATGATAATTGCCGTGCCCCCTTGGCTCCGGTCAGCCGGGTGATCAGTCCGGTAAACGATGTAACCGGGAACGTAAAAACGAGAACGTGAAGTCAAGTGAGACTCCGAAATGAGGGCGATGTCTATTCTTTTCTCATGTAGTGTAAACAACGTAAAAGTTAAATACAGAAACCAAATATCTTTTTATTGAATCAATTTTTCAAAAATCAAAAACAAAATGGGTTATTCGGTTTGCAACATTTTTGTTTCAACAAAAATAACTGTAACTGTGCACAATTAACACATTATTGACAAAAATAGTAACATTATTAATTTATATAAGACTATTTTGTTTTAAAATTATCAGTAATATTTTCTTAGTCGGTATCATACCCAGCTGATTATAAAACTTTTCTTTCCTTCTTACCCGATACCCACCCTAGAATTAGGTAATTTATACAAATAAATCAAGAATTACAATAATAGTAGGACAATCAATTTATATTTCGGTTACTTGAAGTCGTTCAACCACCCGACCGATAATGTGACCTAGAGTAAACACAAATTTTGGTTGGGAGGTCAGGCAGCCATCTGAGGACCATCAAGTGTCTTACAAGACTAGTTAACATCGATACATACGGGAAAAAATGATTAATCTAGTTTGTTCTATAACTGATTATTGTTCAAAATACACTTGTTTCTTTAAGATCCATTTTCTGTAAAGCTAAACTTAGAGGCATACTCGATCTTACAATTAATCAAATTTTAATGGATCAATTACATGGACAGAAAACAAAAATTAAATAACTGGTTAGCGCATTGGACTGCCATGCAGAGGTTCCGGGTTCGATTCCCGGCCAGGGTCTGAAAAATGTTCACGTGCCAAATTCCACAGTTATTGTTGCGTAATCCACTGAGTCACTAATGACCAAGCAGTTGATACAACTTTAAATAAATAAATAAAAAAATAAATAAATAAAATAACTGAACTGTTGTTATTTTAAGTAAACTATACAAAAAAATGTGCAAACTGATTATATTATATAAAAAATTAGTTTCTGTAGTTTAGTTTATTTATAGTTACATTACAATTTGATCTTTCTAATTATTACTTATGAAACAGTGTTTATTTAACGTACGTAAATATTAAAATTCTAGAAGTAATTGGACACAGGACCTTCATAGACAAATTATATGCGTGGCGCACGTTAGCGTGCTACAGTACTGAAAAAGACAGCCAGTTTAAATGTATTGTTATACTTATCTCTAGACCCGTTTCGTTATCTGGATAAAATAAATAATTTACACACTTAAGTTTAAAATTACAAGTATTTATTCTTCTTCTTCAGGTGCCCTCTCCATTACGAAGGTTGGCTATCATCATGGTCAGTCGCACCTTGTCCACTGCTGCTCTGAACAGGTCATTCAACGAGCAGTCAAACGCTTCTCTCAGGTTTCTTAACCAGGATATTCGTCTGCGTCCCACCGAGCGTTTACCAACGAGTTTCCCTTGAATTATGAGATGCAGAATCTCATATTTAGGCCCCCTCATGATGTGTCCAAGGTATGTCAATTTTCTTATCTTTACGCTCTGCAGGATTTCCAGCTCTTTCCCCATTCTTGTGAGGACCTCCATATTTGTGACCCTGTCTGTCCACGGTATTCGAAGCATCCTCCGGTAGGTCCACATTTCAAACGCTTGTAGACGGGTCTCACACTCTTTGGTGAGTGTCCACGCCTCTACTCCATACAAGAGGATGGGAAAGACGTAGCACTTCAAGAGGCGGGTCCTGGTTTCGAGGCACAGGTCGCGGGCCGATAGAAGAGGCCTCATTTTTAGGAATGCTGCCCTGGCCTTTTCAATTCTGATCTTTATTTCTGGCAGGTGGCTTGCACTGCAATTGACTCGGGTTCCCAGATAATTATAGGCTTCCACTTGTTCAATTCTATCCTGCCCAGCAAAAAGTTGCTCCTGTGGATTTTCTCGCTTAGCAATGACCATGTATTTTGTCTTCTTAGCGTTCAATGTGAGCCCATACTCTTCACTGGCTTTAATTATGTTGTTCAGCATTCTTTGCAGACCTTCTATGCTTTCGGCGAGCAATACCGTGTCGTCTGCGTATCGCAGGTTGTTTATAGGAGTACCATTCATGACAATGCCCGCTGTTTCTCCATCTAGAGCTTTTGCTATGATCCTTTCGGAGTACAAGTTAAACAGAAGCGGTGAGAGAACACACCCTTGGCGGATTAGTAGTATTTATTGGAAACTAATAATTACCATTAATAAAGTGTCTTAAATCTACAGGTAAATTACAATTAATCTAATAAATATGACAAATAATGAACACAAAAAACTTAACTTGCTCTTAATTAAAATAAATACTACTTACAAATGATACTAAACGTTAGACAATAATTCGTATAACGTTGACCTTCTCTAACATTGTTACGCACTTCGTAATTGGCTCACTGAATCACAGATAAATCGAGACTGACTGTCTCTAAAAAAACCGGCCCGTTTATATAAGTGAGTGATTGAGATTTCGAGAAGGACAGAGATTTTTGATATAATTATAAAAATACAATATCCTTCTGACGGTGTTACAAAAAGGCCAGCTATCTAAAGAGGTACCCGACTGTTTCACAATAGCTGTACAACAATAGGCAGTCCTACCTGAACTATATATAACCATTTATAGTACGTAATATTTCGTAACTATTTCTTGGAAACCCTATTTATCACTCTTATTATTTACGTTAACATTTTTAAAATCTCGGTCCTTCTCGAAAACTCTCGAACACACAATGTCTTTAGATATTTTCACAGTATTTAATTACTTACTATTTGCTAATAAACATCACTTGAAACATAAGATATTTGTTTCGTGTTTAAAATTATATTAAATTAATTTTTTTTACATAAAAATGTGAAACATTTTTCTTGCAGATTTAACAAATTGTAATAAACAGGAAGTTATTTCAATGAACGGTAATAAAACAACAAATGCCGCTGGAAAATTTGGTAGCAATTCACAATCTGTCTTGTGGACGTAAAAAAGTTTTTATATGCGTAATTTATTACATTTCTACTTCGGGTATAATAAATTACTTTTCATTTATTTTTGTAAATTCTAAAAAAGAGTTATGTTCCCTTTCTCGTCTGCAAATAGTTAAATACATTTATTAAAACAATGTAAATTGTAAAATTATGAAAAAGGGCATTTATTTGCCTGTTTTATTGTATCATACTAAATATTTGGTAGCTTTACGAAATTCTTCATTACACAAAGAAAAACTAATTAATAAAATATAACTTCAGGATAAACAATTATGCAATCATTATTAGTATTTAATTGAAATTAAATTCTGGTTTTATTTAATTTTACAACAGCTCATTAGGTAATCAAATAGATAAGATTTCTTAGTTTTTAATTGGATAAAATAAAAAACTTTCTTAAAAAAATGATGAAAGATAACGGATGTAATGGGAATGAGATTTCTCATGTATGACGTGAGTTCTTAGCTAAATACACAGAGTTTATCGGCTAAAAAGAAAATGTAAAACATTGGAATCTTTACTTTGATCTTATGAAAATGGTAGCTGCTCCTAAATTGAATTAGATTGACTTTTGTCTTGAGTAGCGGCAAAATTCCTTATTCCTTATTGGTCCTATTTTTATCAATAGGATTATTTTAAAGTGTGAATCATTTAATACAATTTTATTGTTGTTTAGATCATCAGCTGAAAGACTGGTTTGAACCTCTAGAGGCTTCACTACGTAAAATGAGGAGTGTGGTGGTTTAAAATAGCCTTCCTCACTGAAAGGGAAAGTATGTTTATATTATCATGCCAGGCCCTCAACAAAACATCTACTTTCCACTCGCAAATGACACTTTCACTTCATTCACCCCAGGATCTGGCTATATAATCAAATTCAAGCACAGCTTTCATAACGGTTTAAAAGTGTGTACAAAACCGGTAAATTAATTACAACTGTTTAAAGACTAAAGTATTTATTTATAATTTACCTGAAAGTGTTTATAACTTAATATTTTCTAGAATTAAATCGTAGGTATAACAAATTTAAAAAAATTTGTTGTAATAAATTATACTGAATCAGAACTGACTATCAGAACTGAAATTAACAAACGTGACGAACCGGTAACGTCAATAGAACAAACCAATTAAAAACCTCAGGAACAAAATACTTAAAATAAAAATAATTTTATGAGAATTTGTTTTAACTTCTATGAATACTATTTACAATAAGTTTAATTATTTAGACTACTGTATTTGTAAATTTTATATAACATTAAAAAAGAAATCTTGACAGATATTACGGCCACTAGCGCATCTCCAATTTAAAAATCAATTGTAACGGGTGATTCAAAAAGAGCGCCGGTTTTTAAACGGCTGGTAAATTTTTGTTTATCGGTTGGCAACATTGTTAGACCTCATTTCTATTTCGGAGAACATTCCGATTGACGATTCAGTTGTAGTTTCTCTTGTTCACAGTGTAGTACTCTCGCAGTCTGTGTCTAACCATGGAGAAGTTTACTATTGCACAACGAGTGTTAATCGTCAAAACATTTTACCAGAGTGGAGAGAGTTATGCGGCTACTGTCAGGCGACTTCGCGGTACTCTAGGACGTAATGAAGCACCGAATGAATCAACAGTTCGCAGGCTCATGAAAAAGTTTTTGAGACGGGTTCAACAGTCGACCTTAAAAGGTCTGGACGTCGTCGTTCCGGCCGAACTGAGCAGAACGTTGCGTTGGTTCGTGACAGTGTGGCTGTTAGCCCAGCAAAATCAATACGTCGCCGTTCTCAACAATTGGGTTTACGATGTTCTTCTGTACGGAGAATTCTTCGGCACGATCTCCAATATCACCCGTATAAAATTCAGTTGCTGCACGAGAAACAATGTTGTTGCTCCGTGAACGGTTCCAGGATCGCATCATTTCTCGTAATTCCGACCATCAATGGCTACCAAGGTCGTGTGACTTGACGCCTTGTGACTTTCCTCTTTGGGGTCATCTGAAGTTATTGGTGTATGCCAATAAACCCCGAAACATCAATGACTTGAAGGAGGAAATTCGACGGGTTATCGGGCAAATGGAAGTCGAAACTTGTCGTGCAGTAATATCCAATTTCATGGACAGAGTTGATGCGTGCCAGCGCAGTAGAGGAGGACACATGCATGACATCATTTTTCATACATGAAATCGGAAGGTAAGATGAACTTGTTGATGTATTTATTTTCAGTTTTTCAATAAAATAAATCTCTTAATTTGATATATCAAAACCGGCGCTCTTTTTGAATCAGCCTATAGTTGTTGGCCAGGTTAATTTTCAATGTTTCATTAAATTTCAGAAAAGTTAAAAAACATAAATTATTTTATTAATTTGAAATTATAGAACAGATTCTAACGGCATTGAATATTTCTATAATTACGAGGGAAGGATTAGTTTAATTACAGAGAAACTGTTCTTTAGTAATTAAAACCAAAAATTATATTTCAGTACACTCATCTACGTTATAATTATGAAATGTATTTATTATTACATTTATGTAAATATAAACCATTTCTTTAAATTTATTCTTTTGAAAATTGTATTTCTGTAAAACTGTTACATTTTTTTCAATGCTGGAAAACGGTAATGATTTTATTTATTTCTTTGACTCCTCTCACTCTCATAGAATATTACAATTAATTTATATGTCAGAGAAAATGTGTCACATTTACATCCCAATATACCTTCGTATAAAATAATTAAAGTTGTAAAAAAAGACAATAAGTAACTTTTGTAAAAGAATTGACACTAATAAGTCGAATTGGATCGGTGGAACTTAGAATAACACGATCTAATGGATTTGTAATGCAAATTAGATCGTCTTTATTAAAGAAATACTGTCATCTAAATGATAGAACTGGAAAGCTATGTAGGGTAAAAAGAAAAGTTTGTTTTATAAATCTTGGCAAGAACAGCAAAAGTGATGAAGAAATGTTGGATAAGTGACGTGTAAAAAAATTGAATGAATTTTTTCATTCCTTATTAAATCTTTTTATATTAGAAATGTTGTTTTTAATATACCCATAGTAGTACAAAAAAAAAAGTTCAGACAAAACAACTTTTACGTTTGAATTATATATATATATATATATATATATATATATATATATATATATATATATATATATATATATATATATATACATTTTTCTATTTACTTGTTACTTTTTCTCTCTACAACTAATTCAGAATGAAGTATAAACTGAGGCATTTTTAATAAAAAGTAAATCACTAACGTCGTCATTGTTGCGTCACAAAAGACAATCTGGATTCATTGGCGTAGATAAAAGGGGGTCAAGGTTGTTCAGACCCCCCCAAATGTAAAAAAAAGAAAAATTGTTGCAAAGATTAGTAAATTTTTTCCAATAGAAGGAAACCTACCAAGTTAAATTAAATAACTAACTAAAATAATAATTTAATCTAGCGGTGCTTAAGGAACTTCTTACAAATTAGTTATTTATTGAGATTATTGCACACTCACCCTTTGTTTTAAAGTCGTTTAGGTCGGCTACGCTCGGCTTTTAAGATCATGTTAAAACACTTTAAATTCTCTACGACTTTTATTATATACATTTATGCGGTAAAATGCATATTAAAGCCGCAATCTTAAAAAAACAATTTCTTTACGTGAAAACAGCCTCTCCAAGAAGTTCAGCAGATATGGCGTCTAACCTATCTTGTAAAGAATAAAAAAATTAGTATTGAGGCGATTTCAAAAAAAACGTAGGAGCCATTTTTCAGAAAATCGCAAAAAAGTGAAAAATGACACGAACAATCTACTACTTTCGGTTGACCGATTTTGATGAAAATGTTCGTGTCAGGTCCGGTAGTAGTACTATCTAACAGTTTCAAGTTTCAAGTTCGTACGATGTTCCATTTTTAAGATGTTTTGTTCACACATGCACACACGCACACACACACACACAGCAATCTCTAAAAACATGTTTTTTGGTTTCAGGGGGTCTGAAAACGTGTAGATCTGGTGAAAACTCGATTTCGAAAAGCCGACATGAAAACAATACTTTCCTTTCTATATATTCATATAGGCAAGAGAAAGTACAAATAAACAACACTTTAATCCAATTAGCTAATTTTTTCTATGGACCAATCGACTACCTTTTGACAAACACCATTAAAATGAAAGGATTGTAGTTACCTTCCCAAAAAACGTTCATTAATGGTAATACTCCAGATTATCAGAAAGTCTCTTTACCTCTTACATTATTAATTATATTTCGTTACATCTCTAACAACAAGAAAAAATAACAACCCTTTAAGTAAACGGGCAATGTTTTAAATTTTAGATTTTATACAGTTGTATTTTTAAAACAGCCAACGTAGAATTCCTCTGATTAATTAAAAAATATAATTCATATTATCAATCATAGTTTGACCATAATAAGCAGGTAGAGTGTTAAATTATTTACACTCAATCTGCTAGTTCCAGGGCTGCAAAAAATAATTCTGTTTCTTATCACATGGTCAGCCAATTAAATGACTGAAGCATTTAAGAACAAATGAGGTAGAGATGTAAATAAAACTAGTCAGAGTTATCTCCTCTGAGAGTATGTTTCTTCAATCTGAAAATCTTACAACCATGTTTATGATTATTTAAAATATTTTATTATTTAAAAACTTTTATAAGTCATCCGATTGTTTAGTTATATAAATTAAATGTCATTTAATACGAGTATGATTAATTATTCGTAGTTACAACTTTATTACCAAACAGATTCAGATTATTTTACAGTAATTAAAATTTGAGAAGTAATAATAAAAAAAACAAAAGAATAAAACATGTTTTAATACGCAGCAAGTACATGTTGTGTGTAGGTCGAGGAAATTAAAACGGTTTGTTATAAGCAACCGTTATATGTTCCAGATTTTCATGCTCAACGAAGTATACGAAAATTGATTTCCTAGTGGTACTGAAGCGAAATATTCAAAGGAGGTAATCAGGAATGCATCTCTATACCCTAACCTAATTTGTGCAATTTTGTGGAAAATTTAAACATGCGAATCGCTTTCATTTCAGCAACAGGTATTTCAAGTTGACTATACAGTTGACAGCAACTGTACTCGAACCGTTTTTTTTAAACTCTACGTTAACGAATAAAGATTTCATTTTCTTAATACACTATTATTAAAATAAAACGAATTTCAATGTTTTTAAAGACGTAAAGAATTTTGTAAGTGGGTTTTTTGATAATATTTTAACAATGCTCAAATAATATATTTGACATTTTCTGTTACTTTCATATAATATATAATATATTTATTATTCTCAACAAAGTTTTGCTTTATCTTTCTATAATGAAATTTAAAATATTTTTAATGGAATCTGATTTCAGTTAATTTAAACATTGTACAGTTCTTACTAATTCTTTTGGCATTAACCGCGTAAGAATTTGGTCGATCCATTTTTTGTAAAGTTCCTAATGACGGCTGGTTTTTATATTAATTAGCTTATCCATTAATTGTTAAGATCAGTGCCTTATTAAAAACTACTTATTTGTCTTCTGGAATTGGGAATATCCAGATGTGTGTTAATACTTAGCAAAAAATTTGTTACCGTAAGAAGTCAAAAGTCCAAACGCTGTAGGCTGACTTGTCAGAATTACTTAAAAACAAAGTTAGATTAAATTAAACAAATTTAAATAAAACTTTTGACAAGAACTACTTTAATTTTAGAGAATTTTAATTTTTTTAGACATGAAACATCAATAATTTAATTACAATTTTTAAAGAAGAAAGAGAATTAAAAGTTACATGATTAATGCCGATCGGTTAATAAAATTTGTTTAAAGAATAAAAATTACAGGATATCTAAGCAGTTTAATGACACTGTTAAAATACAATCTAAAATATATTTAACAGGCGAACTTAGAGACAGGAATGCTAAAAGGTTTTAAGAGGTCTTGAAACATCTTACAATATAGACCTGAATAATAGACTGAAACAGTTATACAGGCTTATAACAGGTTATACAGTTAACAGGTTATTAGGCAAGTGGTCAAAACTACCCACGACTTCAAAAGTCTTGACGTACAAGGCGATGCTTCAACCGAACTGGATGTATGGTAGTCAAATTTATGGTGCAGCAAAACCAGCAGTAATTATACTAATACAACAAATTCAAAGTAAATTCTTACGACTGATTACTAATTTCCCGAGTTCCGTATCCAATAGGACACTACACTATGACTTACACTTTCCTCACGCCAACGACACATATCTAAAACTTTACCGTAGGTTCAGAGACAAACTTCAAAATCATAACAATCCCTTAATATGCAATATAAATTCTGCAGACTTATCAGAAATCGCACAAAGACGACTGAAACGCCGGTAGAGTAGAGACATGATAAAGAAACGCTACTTTAACATTATTACGTATACAAAAATATAACTTTAAAATCATCGTTATCTGGAGAGCTATTGCCGGGTAGTATTCTTCTCAAAGGCATTAACGTGGTCGGTTTTTTAAATTTTTGTGTTAATTTAGTTTTGAACGTTTTTGCTGGTTGTTTTTATACAGTTTCAAATTAAAAAAGTAACAAACTAGGCCTATTACATTTTTTTTGTCTTAATATACGTGAATAAAAACAATGTACACATAGCTCACCTAATTTTATTGCAAAATATCCAAATAGCAGAGAGACTCAAATATAGAAAAACCTCTTCACGTAATTCATAAATTTTAGTAAAAAAAGTAATTTTCAGATACCATTGACAAGATTGTCTTTAAAAACGTAGTTTAAACTTATAAGGATTAGAACATCTAGTATTTCTTTTATCACATACACCCTTATTTGGCATCAGAAATTACTTATTTTGCCAAGAAGACAAAACATTATGGTTAGTTTACGGAAACAGTTTATTTTCAGTTATTAATGTACGAGCAAATATTGTCAACGTACTACTATTCAAATTTCATGTAATAAGAATCTACATTGGACATAACATGAAGTAACGTAAATAATCCATCAGAAATAATATCTCAATATTATTGCTTGCTTATATATGTTGAATAATTTTTAAGTAATAGGTTTTGTTATATATCTATAAAATAAACGTATAAATGAACAGCAATTACCCATAATATAAATTTTTATTCTTTTTTGTATACGCCTACCATAGAATTTAAGAAAACACTTATTTGCGCTGATACTAATATCTCTGAATTACCTTGTTTTATAGGACTCGACATGTTCAAAAACTCGGTTTTGTGTTGGATGACACATTATCAAAATAAATTCCTTTTAATGGTCCTGAAATCTGGCAAATTTACTGAGAATATTGTTGCACGTTGAAGAATAAAAACTAATTTCCAATTAATGTTATTATTATTATTATTATTTGAATTAATTAATTTAAAGTCGCATAATTTGCTTGGTCATTAGTGACTATAATGGATTATGTAACATTTACTGTGAGATTTAATACGTGAAAATTTCCAGACCCTGGCTGGGAGTAGAACGCGGGACCTCCGCGTGGCAAGCCAATGCGGTAACCACTACACTACGTAGGCGGCCAATTATTAGTTTTAGTAAACTAATTTTCTTGTACTAACTCATCAAGAAACAGTATTTGTTTTCGTATTTAAATAAGAAACAGTAAAAATAATAAACGTAATTATTTTGTTTCCATATTAAAGTATAATATAGGCTACAATAAGATAAACTTTTATTTTCATAGCGTGAGTCAATGTTTTTAATACAGTACGTAATAGCGCTCCGGCCATTATGAGCAATAGTATCTTCCAACTGTTGGACAAAGTATAGATTATGCTACACTCTACAAAGCGCAAAGTCTCGGTTTCTCTACTCGTTGATAAGGTCTGAAAATTGTTACGTATTATAAAACGCACAGTTTTGCAATTCATAATAATTTCTGTTAACCTGGTGAGTTAATGGGACTTTAAATATAAAACGAAAATTTAAGTATTATTAGGGTAAAAGCAGAAATAATTATGGTAATTTAGACGGTATGTTCTACCTTCAAATAAAACTGAATAGCGTACCCGCTACTTTTTCCTGCGTACACTAGCTTCCTTAAATAACGATCGAAATAAATTATTACTTTATTAATTTTCTTTAAAGTTTTATAAAATCAATAGTGATTTTAACTCATTTTTAAAAATAACATTATAATTACAATAATTCAAATTTTTTAATCCAAGCGAAATTATTTATTTTAAAGATCAACTTTCTTGATAGTGACAATTTATTTGAAATCTTTATGTTATATTAAAATGAAATTATCAAAATAATTACTGCAGAACGTTATAACGACTGTTAGAGAAATAATTATAAGTAAAGAAGAACGGTGTATAAAATTAAGTCACAATGGTTTTATTCTAAAAAGTGTGTAAGTTGTTAGCAGTTAGTTCTTATCATCCTCGATATTCATCTAAAAACGTTTTTGGAGAAAGTTAAAATAACGTTTGGAAAACGTTTTTGTCATAATGTTCAACGTAATTTTATTGAACCTAAACTAAGAACAAATTTCCTTAGTACTACATTAATAATAATACTGGGTCACATTATCGAATTTCTTGTACGATGTTGTAATATGTATTTTTTATTTTCTCTTGCCTATACGAAATAGGAAGGAAAGTATTGTTTTCTTGTCGGTTTTCGAAATCGAGTTTTCACCGTATCTACAGTTTTCAGACCACCAGAACCCAAACAAATGTTTTTAGCGACTGGTGTGTGTGTGTGTGTGTGTGTGTGTGTGTGTGTGTGTGAATAAAATATCTCAAGAACTGAATATTGTACGAACTTGAAACTAAGTTAGGTACTACTAGAAGACTCGATGCGAACATTTTCATCAAAATCGGTCAACAGGAAGTAGTAGTTTATTCGTGTCATTTTTCACTATTTTGCGATTTTCTCAAAAACGACTCCTACGATTTTTTTTAAAATCGCCTTGTTTACTACGATTTTTATGCTCTACAAGATAAGGTAGGCGCCATGTTTGCTGAAATTCTTCGGGAGGCCGTGCTCTCGTAGAAAAAAATGGTTTTTAAGATTGCAGCCTTAATTATGAATTTTAGGGCAAAAGTGTTTAACAAAAGTCGTAGAGAATATAAAAATCTACAAATTTTATTTGAGAATTTTTTTTGTATAACGCACCTGTCAACGATGACTCCAAGGTATTTAAAATTTTCACTAAATTTTACGATTTAAAACTAAATTTCAGTTTTAAAACTGAAACTAAAATTAGTAATTTCAAATTATAAATGAATCCATCCCAACGGTTTTATCACGAATCTATAATTAATTTTATTAATTTTTTACATTATAAGCAAGGGAATTGCATATGTAAATCCGATATAAAGCGACGTCAAATATCAGATGAAGTATTGACTTAAGGCACTTGCAGCAAAAATACAATTTTTTTTTTTTTTGAATAACTGGAAATCTACGATCTGCTCTCATAGAACAATGAGTAAATGTGTTGTAAGTATAAATCTTGAGTAAGTAATACCCCTTGGTATTACTCTATAAAATTTCCCATTTTGTTGAATTGATCTTGCCAGGAATGTAAAATAAATTACACAATCACATATTAAAATAAATCTGTAGGGTGTAGTCTGCATAGTCTTCTGTGTGTTCCACTGTTGTCTAGGAGATTGATGGCTTCTGGATTCTGATGATTTTCAAGTCTTGTTTGGTAACTGGTGCAAAATTTCTGTATAGCTTCGTGTACCGTGGGAGTGTTCGTGTCTCTGTGCAATATAGTAAAAATACAATAGAGACATTTTGAACCTTTATTGGAGAAATTCACAATCTGTTAGCAATCAGTGAAAATGATAACACAAAATATGAAAGCATTAACATGATAAAAAACCGTGAGTGGAGACACGGCCAGTGACAGAACTCCGACGTGAATAGATAAGTGCAGCATTTAGATCGCTGTAATGGTTAGTCAATTACAGTACTGAGTTAATAATTGATTAGGTCTCGACTTCATCAAGGTTTTAGTAGGAATAGAGATATAAAATTAGATAGATTATTGAGGTCAAAATGCCTTAAGTTAATTTTACAGAAACTTTCGTTTAAAGGGCAGTAAGTTCTTTTTTAGCAGGGAGACTATCAGCAGACTCAAAACTTTTGAGCTCTGGCTGTACAGACAGATCTGGGGGATATGGTAGACGCGGAGGGTCACCAACATAGAAGTCCTACAGAGGATTCCTGAGGTACTTAACACTGTCAAGTGTCGTAAGCTTCAGTATCTCGGACACTACATGAGAAATCAAAAACGTTATGAAATACTGCAACGCATCCTGCAAGGACGGATAGTAGGAAAGAGACCTCGTGGCCGAAGATGACTTATCTAATTTGCCAATTTGTGGGCCTGTTTAGGAAGAGTTCCGCAGAGTTGTTCCTTATAGCGGCCAGTAGGTTTATATTAGCCATGATGATCGCCAATTTCCGAAGCGGTTAAGCACGCTAAGAAAAAGTTTTTTTTTCGAGTGGATTAAATAAGTACATAAAAATAATGTAAGGGTTCATAAATTATTTTCAGTTTTGAAAATATTTGTTATAATTCTGCATAAAAACTAAAAATCTTTATAAACCAATATATTTAAATAAATTATTACAATATTTGTTGTATTCATAGGCTACATTTTAATAAACTGGTGGAAATGTGTTGAGATTGCATAGATTAAACTATATAAGATTTAAAGGATATATATTTTACATCCGTTTCTTAAAATATTCAAATGAATGAATTTAATTTCTTTGACTTCATGAATTAGGCTTATTGAGATAATGAAATCCTTTTATAGCCTAGTACTTATTTCAAAAATCATTTTCTTTACACCTATAGAATTCCAAAAATTAAAGTTAATTACGTTTAAAATTTATATAGTCTAATTATAATCCTTTTAACAACAAATGTCAGGTAATCTATATTAATATTTTAAAGACAGCGAGGTTTTTATGTGCAGGCTAATTTCTAAAACTACTGAACGGATTTTTATGAAATTTTGACAGCCTATTTGTACTTATATTCACAGCAACATTTCATTTTTAAATTTTCAAAAATGATAGCCCTAAGGGCGCTAATTAAGATTTTCATAAATATGTATGGATGTGTGAGCGTACATGTGAGTGCGTATTGCTGTTGAAGTAGATGAAGAGGATTGATGAAGGCGAAAGACGTAAGCGGGGGAAATTATCAAAACATCGTTGTCTGTGTGTATGTGTGTGTGTGCGCGCGTGTACGTTGGGGATATACAGTCGACTGCAGCTACAAAATTTCTGTTACAAATTTATTTAAAAAAAATTTATTGTACATGTATCGCGTGCGAAGCCGCGTGGGATATGCTAGTATTTCTATAAAATTAAAATTACTAATAAAATATAGATTTGTTTCTATTGAATGATGAATACTTCTAATTTTAATTTCCAATACATCTAAAACATTGTTGTATTAATTATTTAATTTCAAAAGTAAATCTATGAGCAAGGAAATAAGCTGAGCCAAAAATATATATATTTTTTTGAACCTATTTACATATCGTTATAAGAACCTAAACACATTTAATTTGGATTATTTTCCTTTGAAACATTGATTTTAAAATTTTATCATCACTATTTACTTTGTAGTAACTTATTTTGAGATTGTTGTTTAGGTCAACAGCCGAAAGGCTGGTTTGAACCTCTAGAGATTTTACTAAATAAAAGCAAGGAGTAAGGTGGTTTACCATTGCCTTCTTTACTGAGTATAAAAGTAGCCTTTGCTTATCAGCATACCAGGCCCTTCGAAAATCACCCACTTTCCACCCTGCAAATGACACCTCTACTTCATTCACCACAGGGTCTGGCTGTGTAGTAAAATTCATTACTCTCAGAGGAGATAACTGTGACCAGTGTCTTTTACACCGCTACATCTTCTCTTCTTTGATAGTAGTCATATAATTGGCTGACTATGTGATAAGGAACAGAACTATTTTTTGTAGCCCTGGAACCAACAGATCGAGTGCAATTAATTTAACATTCCACCTGCCCGTTATAGGCAAATTTTGAGGTTATTAGACGATAAACAGTACTAGGTGAATTTAATGAAGCGTTTTACGTAAATATATTAAAATGTACACATTTTTATTTTAAACATTATTTGTACATAGGTATTTTACAAAGTATAATATACGCTAAAATGATAAATAATATTTAAATAGTAATTTATAAAAATTATAGTATTATATTACATGATATTCTATCTAAATATTTAAATTCTCGTATATTGTGTAAAAGTATTTTAAGTAGTCGTTGCTTACTATTAAGATTAAATATTTAGTTGTTCATTACACACTATTTGGAAATGTGCAGTTGTAAAACTAAGAGAAATATTGGAGAAAGTTAAAACTAATAACCGAAACACTGAAGTAGTTAGCAAGTTCGGTTCTTATATTCTTGGTTTTTTAAGAAGAACTTAAAATGAATTAGTATAATCCATTTTATAATAATTATGTACGAATATAAGCTTTAAGAACTTCATGAGTCCATGTACAAGATCAGTTTATTTTATATAAATTTAATAAACTTAAATTTGAATGCAAATAAAGTTTAATGTTTTTTTTAAATAACTTCGGCAATCGAGTAACCATGATTAACTTATAATTATTAATTAAATATAAACTTACAAATTTGAGATAGCCAATATATTGATATAGCCTATATTCAGCCAATTAAAAAATAAATATATCACGAATGTACTACTTCCGAAGAAGAATAATTTAAGTTTTATTTAAATACACCATAAATGTTGACCAACTAATTTGTTATAAAAGGGTTGATTTTCTTTATTTCTATCATTAAGATTGCCATATTAAATCTTTCTGACAGTGGTTGTTCAGGACATCAGCCAAAAGGCTGGTTTGAATCTTTAGAGGCTTTAGTAAGTATAACGAGGAGTGAGGTGGTTTACATTTGCCTTCCTCACTGAGTATGCTTATCAGGATGACAAGACCTCTGAAAAACATCTAATTTTTACCCTAAAAATGACACTTTCACTTCATTAACGACAGGGTCTGGATGTATAATGAAATTCATTAGGCCTACTCTCAGAGGAGATAACTCGTCTAGTGTCTTTTACACCTCTCTTTCTTCTGTTCTTAAATGCATCATTCATACAATTTTGACTGACCATGTGATAAGAAGCACAACTATTTGTTGTAGCCCTGGAACCAGCAGACCGAGTGCAACTAATTTAACATTCCACCTGCTGTTATGGGAATTTTCAGACCGTAGAAAAAAAATGTCGTGGGAGATTTAGTTTTGCAGAGAAGCAACAAGCAAACAATGCTACATGATGGCGGTTAAATAATTTTTTTTATTTTTAAAACCTCAGTGGTTAATAACTTAAATATTGTTGCTAACGCCACAAAAGTTTTCAGTAGTATGCACAGAAAGATATTTATTCAAAATTTTAATGGAGATAATCAAATAAGTTTCAATAAAATAAATATGAGATTAACTTATATCTACAAAATATTTTTAGTGTTATAACCCTACAATTTTTGAGTAGCCTACTCTTAATGATTATGATGTATCTCAAATTATATCAACAAAATATAACGACTTTTGTTATAGCTTGTTGTTCTCTTGTATCTCACAGCATGAATATGATAAACCGTTATATATAAGCTTTCAACAAGAAAACTGTATAACGAAATTGGATTGGCGTTTTTATTACAACTGGGCGCAAAAATGTTTAATTCTGCTTCCCAACACGATCGTAAAATCATCGTTACATCCTATTTCCGATACGATGGACAACATTGCTTTCTCTTTTACAGGTTTTATTGTTGGTGATGTTTGATACAATATTATTTAGATTATATGCAAGAAAACTTCAAAATTTTTTTTAATATACAAAGAAATATATATTTTACTTCTCTACAACTAAAATAAACTCAGTATTATTACAAGGATTTTAAATCAGTGGTAGTGATCATGACCTTAATATGTTGTTTTGATTGATGGCGGTAATAAAAAAAGTCTGAAAATACCTGCTATAATTATGTTCTCCAGCCGGAAGTAATTTTGCTTCCGCTATACTTGTTTACTCTTACTTGTAGTGCTTTTCATGTTACCACTATTTATTGATTTAAAAAAAAAATATTTCCAGAATTTTTACTTTTTTTTGCCCTGTACGAAAATTAACTTATCGCGACGATCAAAACTTCCACTTTATTTAAAACTACATGTATATATATCTTTTCTGAAACCGATTTGGTATTATGGAGGCTAAATTTACGGCGCAGCAAATCATTCGTCTCTACAACGATTTCAATCCAAATTCCTAAGACAGATAACTGACACACCCTTTTTCGTTACTAATCACAGATTGCACAACGATTTACGTGTTCCATACATTAACGACACATTTTATCACATCTATTCTCGGTTCAAACGCAAACTTGAGTATCATAAAAATCATCTCATTAGAACTCTGGCATCCCCAAACTTACCCGGAAATCCGCAACGCAGACTGAAATGACGATGGAGTAGAGATATCATAGCGCAGATGTAAATTCAATGAATTTATTATTCAAGATTAATCCACCGAGTGGTACTATTGACTGGCGGTTTCCTTAATGTCATAACACCTTTTTTTTTGTAAATAACATCACATTCACTGGTTGTATTTTGTACAGTTGTGAACAAATAAACTAAGTTAAAAAAAAATGTTTTCATGCCGGTTTTTCACCGCAAATACACGTCTTCAGGCCCCATGAATTAAAAGCAAATATAGTTTTACTGATAGGTTTGTGTGTGAATAAAATAACTCAAAAATGGCAAATAGTAACAAGTTGAAACACGAAACTTAATTTAGATTTCATGATGGGATCCGACTACAACATTTTCAATTAAATCAGTCAACAAAAATTAGGCCTAGTAGTTATTTCGTGGGACTTTTCACATTTTTGCAATTTTCTCCTCAACATAAAAGCGACAACTACTAAATAGCAGAGACTGAAATACTTATACAGCCTAATAGCCAAGTAATCAAAACTACTCATGCCTTCAAAACTCTTGACGTACAAGGCGATGCTTCACTGGTCTGAATGTATGGTAGTCAGATTTATGGTGCAGCAAAACCATCAATAATTTTACGATGGTGCAGCAAAACCATCAATAATTTCACGAATACAACGTTTTCAAAGTAAACTCTTGCGACTGATTACTAATAGTCCGAGTTACGTATGCAATAGAATACTACACGATACTTTAACTATCCTTACGACAACGACACATATCTAAAATTGTACTGTAGGTTCAGAGACAAACTTAAAATTCATAATAATTCCTTAAGCAACATGAACTCTGCAGACCTACCAGAAATTGCGCAAAGACGACCTGAAACGCTAATGCAATAGAGACATTATACATTAACCCAACATTTGTTACATGTACAAAAATATAAGTTAAAATTTAACACAATTATCTCTATCTGGAGAGCAATCACAGGGTGTTGGCCACCTCAAAGCTATTAAAGCGGTTAGTTTCTTTTGTATAATTTTTTTTTTAAATTTAGTTGTAAACATTTTTTCTGGTTGTATTTATTCTGTTGCAAAATAAATTAATTAAATAGAAAAGTTTGCTGCCTTAATATTATGCAATTAAGGATAAATGAGTATATGTATAAATTAATGTTATAGAAAATTTAAAAACCTAATTTTTGTATTTTAATAATATTTTTCTACAGTGATTAGTTTAGCACCAATTAGAGATTTTTCATGTTTTACTCATCAAAATCAAAGTCCAACTGAGTTGATTTTCATTCAGCAAAGTTTTATGAATTTTAAAAAGATTGATACTTAATATATTGATTTTTTGGACTTAGAATTGTCATTAACTAATGATTAAAACTAGTTATCATTTTACATTGTTTACAGATCAAGTAAAGATTTTATTTTTCATGTTTTAGGTTGGCAAGAAAACGTCGTGTGAGTGTTTCACACCAGATTTTTTTTACACAAATATGAATACGCATTGCAAAATATGAATGTAAACTAGGGTACGGTATACAAATTTTACATCTGATAAAATCTTTAACAGACAGTTGTGTTTTATGGAAAAATGGTTTTAGATTTTAACAGTTAAAACGGTTGTGACTGTGGTATTCTAAAGCTTTTAACGTGAATGTATACAAATTATTGAGAACGTTGATATTGTTAAACCTTTGCTATCAATGCCCTTCTATAAATGAACACATCTATCAAAAAACAATAAATCTTTCAACGAAATCTGTTCTATGAATAATATTGTAACGGTTTGTTTTGACATTTTTAAATCAAGTGACATGAAAAAGAAACATATAGATATGAAGCAATACAGTAATTAAACTTTTTGTTAACTGTTAACTGTGATTTAGTATTTTTATTTATTGAAATGGGATTAAAAAAAAATCGAAGCAATTGTCTGACTGAAATTCTGAAACATACTAACACAATGAGAATCACCAGCACTACTAAAACAAGAATACCAAAAAATTACTACAATTTTGCTCAGTGAATGAAGACAGGCTAATAAAAAAAACATAAAGTTAACGAACTGCAATTAACCACAGTTTGGACAAAGTCAACTTTCAATGGTGTTCCAGAAAATAACATCTCATAAAAACAGAAGAAACTGAAACCCATCAAAACTATCAAAACAGAAAGAAAATTTCTACATTCGCAGTGAAAATAGTATTGGGATCCAGTCATTCAGGGAAAAATTAACAGAATTAAGATTTTTATATAATATAATTTATTATATCTTTATATAACAAGAAGAGGCGTTTTTATAAGATGATTTTACATAATCCTATTAAAGTGAAAACAATTTTTTTACGTTTTAACTAAACTCCTGTACTGTAATTCTAAATTATCGGGGATTTAGTACCATCAGAAAGGTGCGTTCAGGTATCAATTTATGTCACGATGGTGAAATAGATGTTTAAAAATAAAATAACTGTATAAATTAAATGTATAAATTACAAACTGCCTACTCTAAGGAGGGAATCAAGTGACCTAAGCTTGGTGTAGAAGTAAATATAGAAGCACAGTGAGTGAAAACCTTAATGCAATTTTGATCTACCTAGAAGGAAATATACAATAGATAAGTAACCCTACGGTTTGTAAACGAAAAAGGATAAATATTGAGTAACTACACCAAATATTAGTTTATATTATTTGATGATTTTCCGCGCAAGCAAGTACATTCATGAAAATTCCTAAACATTAAATCTTATAATATAGTCAACAGAAAATATACAAACATATAAAAGTTTCAAATAATATAACTTTAGTGAATTTAGACATTCGTTAACTAAATACACACTAAATTCTCCTGAAGCCAGTTATTATTATTATAATTATTGTTGTTATTATGTACTTCCACTGAAGAAATCTATTGTACCACCATGAAATAAATTATTTACTACCCGAAAACACCTGTTTTCACTAAATCCCCAATATCACTTGCAAACAAAAAAATAGTCGCATCTTCCGCTATTTTTGATATAATAATAATAATATCCAAGAATTTTTAATAATCACTCAAATCTACGTATATTCTTGTAGTTTATACAACTTTTTAAATTAAATCTCTTATGTTAGTGTTAGATAATTCAAATGCCACTCCCAAACTGGTAAACGAAGGTATGCTATGAGATTGTTTTAAAGTTACAAGACAACATATTCTTCATAACAGACAGGTGGAGTTTTAAATTATTATTAATCGATCTACTAGATCCAGGACTACAAAAGATAGTTCTGTTTCTTATCACATGATAAGAAAGAGGTTAGCCAATAGTACGACTAAAGCATTTAAGAAAAGAAGAGGTAGAGGTATAAAAGACAATGAGTTATCTGCACTGAGAGTAATGAATTTATTGTACAGCCAGATCCTGTGATGAATGAAGTGAAAGTGTCATTTGCCGGGTGGAAAGTAGGTGATTTTTGGAAGGGCATGCTGATAAGCATTTTTCCACTCAGGGAGGAAAGCAATGGTAAACTACATTACTCCTCGTTTAACTTAGTAAAGGCCACTAGAGATTTAAACCAGCCTTTCGGCTAATGATTTAAACAACATAAACAAGACAACATATATATATACTATATATATATATATATGAAATGAATCTACTAAGGTCATCCATTGTTTGTGAGAGGGTCTCTTCCGTCAATACACATGAAGAAATATCTACTTATTATTCTACGTAAGAATAGCTAGTACGTTTTGCTGTACTTATAAAATACCATTACAATTTACATTTATTAAAGTTTACTTGATTTTCCGATTAGTATTAATAAGTTATTTTTTTTAGGAAAGCTGTTTTCTGTAAAAAAAAAACTTTAAGGTGCCTAAAAATTAAGGTGACTTACGGGAAACGGATGTTTATCAAATGAGCAGTACAAAGTTCATTTACAAGATAGTATTATTTTAATCTTACACAAATAAACATTATTACATATCAATCCATGAAAATGTTAATTTTTAAAAATTACATCACTCATGTGGTGCCATCTGCTTCAATAGGTATAGGTTTCCAGCCACCGTATAAAATAATTTGAAACTCGGGTCAACATGTCTTGATCAATCAAATTCACCTCTTCTGGAATTGCATCCAAGTCTATTAAATTACGGGGTTTTGAGCATAAACACGACCTGTCAAATATCCCCACAAGAAGTAATCACAGTAGGATAAATCCGGTGACCTTGGCGGCCACGGTACGTCACCAAAACGTGAAATCAGCTTGCCAGGAAACATGTTCTCACAACTTCCATCGATGTGCGAGCAGTGTGCGCTGTGGCGCCATCTTGTTGGAAATAAACATTATTCATTTTGAATCCTCGCCTCTGAAGGTCTGGTCTGAGAAATGTATTCAACATGTGAACTTAGCATTGTGATTTCACTGTCACAGTCACGCTATTTTCCTCGAAAAAATACGGCCCGATAACTCCAAACTTGGCTACCGCACACCAAACTAACTTTCGGAGAGTGGAGAGGTTTTTCGTGAATGTTACAGGGATTTTCATCAGCCCATTAACGAAAGTTTTGTTTGTTTACCGAACCGTTTAAATGAAAATGGGCTTCGTCGCTTATTAACAGTATTGCATTACGGTTATCATTAAACAACACTTGCATACGCACTGCGAATTCTTTTCTTTGTTCATAATCCGCCACGTTGAGTTGCTGGACCACCTGCATCTTACACGGATGAAATTTCAAATCAAGTCGTAAAATCCTCCTCACAGAATCACGGCTCATGTTTAGTTCTCGTGCATGTTGGCGTACAGATCGACTCGGACTCCTGATTATTGCCGCATTCACACTGGCGATGTTTTCAGGCGTCCTTGCTGTTCTTGCAAGGCCTGGTGGCTTTTTCTTTGATATTGTCCCTGTTGTTCTTAATGCCTCAATCCACCTTAACGACGTGGTTCGACTTGGAACTGTGCTGTTCCGACCGATATTGAAGTGGCGACGAAAGATCCGTTGTGTGGTTATAACAGACTCACCATTTCGAATAAACGTATGGTACGTAAAAACACGATGCTGCGTCGTCTACTGCTCCATTGTAACTGAAATGGTACGCCGCACTCGGGTGAATGACATACCCTCCGTTGCCCCACTGCCTATTGAAGGCATGCACTAGCCATTTCAAAAACATCCGTTTCCCGTAAGTTACTCTATATATTGAAAATTTTACATTGTGGTAAAACTACGTAACAAAACTGAGACAAATTCAGTTTTTATGTAGCAGTACAATGGATAAACAACCTCCAAAGGTAGGAGATTTTTCTAAAATTTTCTTTTGTTGTACAAGTCCCACATATAACATCCACCAACAGATTTCAGCAATTTTACCCAAACTTTTTCATACTTGGAGATGGATTGTAATATCATTATTAATAGAATAATAGTGTAGTAAATCACACTAATTTTTTCGTTAATTTCCAAGCAGTACTGCATTATTTTATTTCCTTTTATTCTATTTGGATGTTACATAAATCTAAAAAAGTTATAAGTTTACTTGGTCAACATTATGAAACTACACAACATTGAATGGATAAATTTCATGCATCACTAAACAATGTACACACATGTCTTTTGCTTTGTATTGAGCCTTTCAAATTACAGCTTAATATGTTTTAGATCAGAACAAAACCTTTTAAAGAAGTAGAATTTTTAATTCCCTTTAACATCTATTATATGTACATTTTTGTGCATTAAATTTTAAGCCAGTATTGTTACGAGTAAATATTTTACTAGCAAACAATGCAAACAAAAGTTTTCATATAGTAGAAGGATAAGTGCTACCGCTTGTCAAGAATATTATTTTTTTTGGTTATTACTTGAATAAAAAATGGGATAGACTCAATGAGAACATAATAAGGACAGAGAAAGCGAGAAGCGCATTTAACCGCTTAAGAAAACATTGTGCAGTATGTCGTTAGATCTTATAACCAGGAGACGGTTGCTTCGATGTTGGTCTTCTAAATATTGTATTATGAAGTTGAGACATGGATCCTGATAGATGACAATAGTAGTTACTCAGATGCTTCCAAAATGTGGTGTTACTAATAAATTCTCACAGTCTCCTAGATGCACCATATAACAAATGGAACAATATCGGAGAGAATTAAGAAAGAAAAAAGGAATGAAAGAAAGAGGGGTGAATGAGAGGAAGAGAGGGATAGAGAAATTCGGAGCACCATCAAAAAAAGAAACAAATGCTTTCCTTGGTCATGTCATGTCGGGGATGAGGAAATACGAATTACTGAGACTGGCGCTGCTAGGAAAATTATAAGGAAGAATTAAGTCCTGGCCTAAGATGAACATTTTGGCTTAAAAACTGGTCTTTTCCAATACAGTGATCAGTTGGATAATTATGATCACCAACGTCTACTGAGATACGGTTCTCGAAGATTGATTTTAGAAAAATAGGATTCTGATAATGGTTTACAATTAAGTTATGAAGCTTAAATTCTGCTATTCAGTGCTAAATACAAAAGTTTTTAAATATTTAATTGTTTATTTTACGTTTTTTGTTTAAAAAATAATGTTTGTCATGTGTGATTTTGCCCTGAAATTAACAGTAAGGCAAGGGAAGTTTTATAAAACCTATTTTTCGAAAGATAGAAGTACCCTCTACAAATTATTCCAAGGATGCCATTTACGCTTACTTAATGGCGCCAGTAAATGAAGTAACTGAGGAAAATTTAATCCAAACCATTTGAGCAAGTTTTCAGAACACTAAGTTTTTGTAATTTTACACCTTAGTAAATCATTATTAATTTTGGAACAAATTTACCTAATTCAGAAACTATTCCTGAGCTGTTTAAGGAATGGCAAACACACGAGTGCGTAAAAGCAGATGCACATAAAAGCACGCACATACACAAATTTTTCAAGAAACCAAATTTTTCCTTCAAACATCATGAAACTTGAAGACCATTAAGAAACCTGAGTATCAAAAATTTTGCACCATTGCAATAATTTTTCATTCTAACATGTAGATAACGTGCGATAAAAGAGAAATAAAATAATTTGTAATCTGTAAAGAAAGTTAAATAATTTCAAATATATTACAAGAATGGGGGGAAATTAGTTAGGCACTTTTTGGTTTGTTTTATACCGTTATCGTTTATAAAATTAGTATTCTAAACGTGTTTTTATAAATAAAGTAGGCCCTTCTAAATTTACAATAAAGAGGTGGGCTAACTTGTAAGTTGTAAAACAATATTTTTCTTTTAAGTTTACCGCAACTTATATACTATAGTAAAGAGAATTGCACAACTAAAACAAGATTATAAATGTAGGCAGTGTAAGCATTTAGATGCGTAAACTGTTTGTTTATCTTTGTTTCATGACAAGTGAACTCATCCTCTTTGGCTGGGTGAACGCAGCGTAGTAATTGTTATTTGTAGCTGGTTTCATTGTTGTCTTACAAAAGACGGTAATTAAAAGAAGATTGTTTTAGTTTCGTACTTAAAGTTTTTTAATTAGTCATTGTTTAAAATTCGGATCAAATAAAACTGAAAATGGTAATTTTGAAACGAACAATTATTATCATTCAACAAAAATATATTTTCATGCTTATTTATCTTACAAATACATTTTCCTTATTCCATGGAAATAAATTTATCGATTTTTGTCTATAACAGTTGTTTTCATTAAGAGTATAAAAGTGATTAACAAGAGAAATTAGGTATTGTACACTTTAGTAATTGATAGACACAAGTTTCAAGAGATTGTTATATTACATAATTCCACAAGCCAAAAATAAAACACTTTTTTAAACAGATATCTTTTGTGTTTATATTATACTTCTGGATTGAAACCGTATTTGTTTTTATATAATTAACTTCAACTTGAGATTTAAGCGTTGTCATTCCTTTTAATCCTTTTGCAATTGGTTTTTGACTGTATATTTCACTCAATCGAAAGTTTCAAAGTTTCAAATCTACTCAAGACCAAACTGTACTCAAGTACATAACTTAGACTTCTATTCTGACTTCATTTTTACACTCATTTAACTGGTATAATGTTAAATGTCCCTGTAGATCAATCCGTGTAATATTTCTTTTTTAAAACTGATAAATGTTCAAAGAATTTTAGAACGAAAATCAGGGTAACAAAAATTTTAAAAATTAACTGTTTCTACGTCAACATAATTCTTTGGGTGAGTCTCCGTTTGTGGATTTTAATAAAATTGTGATTAAATTTATATAAAATTAGGTTGATGAGTTTTACAAAAAATGTTTACGTGTTTGAATATATAAAATTACTTTATGACTAAATAACTGTGCTTTATTCGGATCCCTATACAAATGTGAACGTACAGCCTGTATAAATGCAAAAGTCCTCACTGATTCATTCTATCACTCATCCTTAATTTTTGGACTTCCAAGACACTCCAAACCTTACAGAAGACAAAATTCAACTAATTTTTACTTTCTCTTGGCTATATGAATATGTAGGGAGGAAAGTATTGTTTTCATGCCGATTTTTCGAAATCGAGTTTTCACTGGATCTACACTTTTTAGACCCCCTGAATCCAGAAATCAAAACTAAAAAAAAAAACTAAAAAATCAAAAATTAAAACTTAAGCTAGACACCACTACTGGAACCGAAACGAACATTTTCATCAAAATCGTTCAACCGGAAGTAGTAGTTTATTCGTGCCATTTTTCACGTTTTTGCAATTTTTTCAATAACTGGTCCTACGATTTTTTTAAAAATTGCCTGGTTTCCTTAATTTTTCATGCTCTACAAGAGCACAAAATGCATACATGTTTGCTGAGCATACTGTTTTGTGAGCATACATGTTTGCTGAAAATCTTGGTGAGGCTGTTTTTACGTAAAAAGTTGTCTTTTTTAAGATTACGGCTTTAATATGCATTTAAGCGCAAAAATTTATATAATAAAACATGTAGAGAATTTAAAATGCTACAACTTATATTTCAAACTTTTCTTTGTATAACGCTTAGTTTAGCAGTAATTAGTGATTTTCTGTTTTTTCTCATGAAAACGTGTGAAAAATCGATTTTTTAAGATTTCGGCCTTAGTATGCATTAGTATGACAGAGTTTGGCATACAGGTCTCTTACACAAACTAAAAGAAATACTACCATTTACCTACTACCTTATCATAAATTCCTTCCTATCTGACAGATTCTTTAGAATTCGTTTAGGATCATCTTACTCAAATTTCTTTATTGTCTTAGCCGGCGTGCCTCAGGGCTTAATTTTAGCTCCACTTCTCTATTCTGTATACACTTCAGACCTACCGACCCTACCCCAGACACTCACTGCTACCTACGCTGACGACACAGCGATATTAGCCCGAGACCAAAACTCTATACACGCTTCACTAACACTCCAACATCATCTCAATCTTATACACGAATGGTGTAAAACATGGAAAATAAAACTTAATACGACAAAATCCCTTCACGTAACTTTCACACTCCGTCATGGTGATTGCCCACCAGTATACATAGACAATGAACCTCTCACAAAGACAGATACGGTCAAGTATCTCGGTCTGACTTTTGATAAACGACTAACTTGGAGCACACATATCAAACGGAAACGTTTATTACTGAATTCCCGACTTAAACTTCTATATTCCCTACTTCACAAACGATCAAAATTACCAATGGCACAAAAATTACGCATGTATTGTTCTCTTTTGAAACCTATTTGGACCTACGGATCCCAAATCTACGGTTCAACCAAACCCTCTAATTTGCAACGAATTCAAGCATTCCAGTCAAAAACAGTACGCCTTATAGCAAAAGCACCTCTTTACGTTAGCAACAAAACCTTACATACAGATTTGAAAACACCACTTGTACAAAATTCCATTGAATACCTATACAAACGCTTTCACGACAAGTCACACGAACACGAGAACCCCCTGGTGCGTTCACTTTCCTCCGTCCATTTACCTGATAATCCTCCTAGACGACTTAAAAGACGCTGGAGTAGAGACCTGCTAATTTGATATACAAATTTCATTCTTGGGGAGGCACCAATGGGGGCCCTACCCCTCTCATGCCTATCATGTCATTTACATAATCACGATAATCATCACATTTGCTTGTTGTAACATTTTACAGTTGTAAATAAAGAATTAAAGAGAAAAAAAAAAGTATGCATTTTATAACAAAATGTATACAATCAAACTTATGGGAAATTAAAATATCTTTAACTTTTATTTAAAATATTTTCTCGACAGAGCCTAGTTTAGCGGAGCCTAGTTTAGCGTAAAAGAGAGTTTTTCCGTATTTTTAAGCCAAACTGAGGTTGATTTTTATTTTGCGTCTTTCACTCATGATTAAAATAAGGTTATGTTTTTTGAGGTTAGTTTTTTGTTTATATCTAATGTTTTATTACTAAATAATGTCAGGTTATATTAGTTTTTATTTGCATTCACAAGAGAAAGTTGTGTGAGTGTTTCACAGCAAACTTTTTTCTGTGGGTTTAAACAAAACAAAAATGACACCATTTTAAACACTTGTACCTCATGGCACAATACAATAATTATAACCTTAAAGCAATGCATATTATTAGTATACATTCTCAAAAAGCTACAAATCTGAAAATCGACATGGATACTCTATAAAAGTTGCTAGTCCAAGCATCTTGCTAACCCAAGATGCTAGTTTACTAGCTGCTACTACTAGCAGGACGTACTAGCGCGTATGTGACGGTTCTCTTGGAGCTAGTTAATTAATGCCAGTGCTCTGAAGACAAACGAGAATTGTGTGGTTTATTGCTGTGCAAAGTACAGCATATAAGTATATATTTATTTAAATGAGTATAATCCAAAGTTTATAAGTTTATAAATAATGTGAAAAAAATATCTTAAGTTTTATTATTGTTACTCTAATAAAACTTAAGATATGTCTTGTATTTCCTTAACGCTAACAAATAAGTATTATATAAAAATCTGGTAAACCAAAGAGATGATAAAAAAAAGGTTCATTATGTACTACAATTTGTTAGTAATATTTAATTTTCTTCACACTTATTAGTAAACTTTGGATTATTAATGCAGTCGTGCTATTTTTTATATATATATATTTTCTTTTTTCTTTTGTTTGACTGATTCATAACCATAATTTGAGCTCAAGATGTAAAGTAATTACCATATGGTTAAATCTGATCATTCGTTCTGAGAATTGAACCAGGGGCTTTTGCTTGACATTCGATTTATTTACAGTACAATCAACGGGTTGTAGACAAAAAATCTGGTGTGAACACTCACAGGACTTTCTCTTATCAATGAAAATAATGAGTAATGTAACCTAACATTAGTACCTTACATTAGAAATAAACAAAAAAAAACTAACTTTATAAAACATAACCTTACTTTAATCATGAGTGAAAAAATGCAAAATGAAATCAACCCTAGTTTGGCTTAACTAATAATACGGAAAATCACTCTTTCACGCTGAACTAGGCTCTGTAGAGAAAAAAGCTTAAAACAAAATTTGTAGATCTTTTAATTTTTTATTCATTTTATTATATACACTTTTGTCGTAAAATGCATAGTAAGGCCGAAATCTTAAGAAATCCATTTTTTTACAGATTTTCATGAAAAAGAAACACAAAGTATCAAATTACCGCTAAATCAAACGTTATGCAAAGAAATGTTTGAAATAAAAGTTGTAAATTTTTAAATTATCCACAACTTTTATAACATACGCTTTAGCCCCTAAAATTCATTTTAAGGGAGCAATCTTTAGAATTCAATTTTTTTTCTTTGAGAGAACAGCTTCCCCAAGAATTTCAGCAGACATGGCGTCTATCCTATCTTGTAGACCATAAAAAGTGCAGTAAATGAGGTGACTTAAAAAAACCCTTAAGGGCCGTTTATGAAAAATTTGCTAAAAAGTGAAAAATGACTGAAATAAACTACTAGCTTACTTCCGGTTGACTGATTTTAATGAAAATGTTCGTGTCGGGTTTTTAAGTGGTATCTAATTTAAGTTTCAAGTTTAAGCTTCGTACGATGTTACATTCATAGTCTGTCCAAACACAGACCAATCGCTAAAAAGTTTTTTGGGTTCAGGGAGTCTGAAAATGTGTACATCCGGAGAAAATTCGATTTCAAAAAATCGACGTGAAAACAATACTTTCCTTCCTATATATTCATGTAGGCAAGAGAAGGTAAAAAAATAATATGAAATTTTCATTAAGTGTTACAATTTGTTACCAATATTCAATTTTCTTCACACTATTTAGTAAACTTTGGATTATTAATGCATTCGTGGGATTTTTCATAGTTTTTATTTTTTTTTGAATAATTTATATCAACATTTGAGCACAAAATGTAAAGTACTTACCATGTGGAAAACCTTGTTGAAAGCTGAACATTCGTTCTAAGAATTGATCCAAGGAACTTTAGCTTGACATTCGATTTATTGAAAGTACAATCAAGGGGTTATAAATAAAAATAATATATAAAAAATTGACAATTTTTATCAATTTTGTTTGAATCCACTTTTACGATTGCTCTAACCTTTTGTTGTAATCTCAGTTGTATTCGTATTAATGGATAAAAAATTATAACACTTATGAATAGCTTTAGCCATTGTAGTGTAGGTTAATTCCCTTCTGCTCGTACAATAATAAAGTTATTATTATTTTATACATTTTATGTTTGATTCTTAGAATATACAGTTTTAGCTTAACATTGATTTTTACATTTTTCTCTACGTGAGGTTTAATAAAGCAAATTCTAAAGAAATATTTTAGTAATAATATTATATTTATGTCTTCAAACTAGTCAGATTATATTTACAATATGACATATTGTATATCAAGCCGAATAATGAGGTACTTTTATGAGTTTTTTTAATGCTGCTTTTATTATATAATGGAAGAAAAATAATGTAAAAACTCACAAATTATACTCAGATTACTTGTTTCATTTGGTGGAACTGACATAAAGAAAATTTTAGAAAATTTATTTCAACCATGCATAAATTTTCCTGTACGGTGTAATTTCGACAAAAGTTAAGCTTGCGTCAGCGGATTAGTTTCACCAGGTGGATTACATTGCTCGTCCAATTCTAGTTATTAAAAATTAAATTAAAAACTTCGGTTTCTTTTATTTCATCTATCTGGATTCAATTGAAAATTTTGGGTATATGTTAAAATAAAAAAAATAAAAATGTTTTTTGTAACCTATAAATTAAGTACTATTCCATTTATGATTTAAAATAATTTTACGTGGTAAACCAAATATATTTTAGTTAAAATAAAATAAATACCTAAGATTTAGGTAATATTATGTTACGTTTTCATCAAAACGTATTTATAAATTTACTTCCCTTACATATTTCTGCATTGGATTTTTAATATAAGAAAATATTTATTTGACTAGTCAATAAGTTATTAGTTTTAATGTAGCATTAGTATACAACTTGACATTTAGATTTTAGATCACTAAAAACATTTATAACAACAGAGAGTAATTAAATAGCAAATGATGTTTGGTAGTATTTGATATTACCCATTTGAATTAATAATTAAACTTTCTTTTAACATTTTTAACTATTGAAAATCTATTATTTTACCTAACAATATCGTAAATATTATAAAAGTTTTTGTAATACTTTCCAAAAAAAATTATAATATTTATGGGCTTTTCAACAATTAATAACTAGTTAACAATTAATAAGGAAAGTTATAAAACTTTCCAAACTTTTTATAACTTATTTTCTAAAACATAAAATATTAACAAAAAATTACATTATCCATTTTCTTATTCATTGTAAAATTTTAGACATAAATGATCAAATTTAAGTTGGCGGGAACTGACCAGTAAAATGACGTCTTGTTTTACGATAATGTGGCGGGCTCTTCCGTGATATAGAATTAGGCGTCGGTCAGCGTCGGCGGCAAACAGCTGACTGGCGTCGCTACTGTTCGAACCATCTCTAGGGAGTTCTACCATTAACCACCAGAGCGCAACACTGCACGTACGAACAAATCTATTTACCTGTTTAACGATAAGAAATAATTTCATCATTCTGTATAAACTATTTAAACAAAGTGACAATGACATTACATAGTAAATACTATTCATATTTCATTGTTTACAAATTTAATTTATTAAATGCAAATATATTATTAAACTAACACTAATTAAAGATATAGAGTTGTGTAGCAAACATGTTGAATAATAAGTATATCGAACAGCTCTAAAATTAGTGAATAAAAGAATTTTATACTAACCTATTTAACATAATAATAAATAATATTATTACAACTGGGACTGTGAAATAGATAATAATAAAACAAACACAAAGATTTAAAATTTCTTACAGAAAACCACCACCCAATAGCTGTGTTCCAAACAAATATAAATTTTATTAGGATAGTTTCTTATTAATGATGATGTCTCCGAGAGAGACGAAAGATATCTTGAATTTCATGTACCACTCTGAGGTGAGAATTATATATAATTTTGTTTTGTTTGGATGTGCATTAAAATAATTAGTTTCTTATTATATATTTATTATTTATTAATAATAGCTTATTTACTAGTTTATTTATTTATTTATAAAGTTCGCATCAACTGCTAATGGTTTTTAGTGACCACGATAGGAATTTTTCAAATAACCATAGTTTCATAAGTTAAAACATAATAAAAAGACAATTAGTAGGCTTATTACATTTTGTCTTCAGTAGTAACATAACGCAGAAAGTTTAGTAGTTTTTCACAACTTTCTTTAGACCTAACATTGTCTTGAAATATTGCAGAAACATCAATAAGAAAACGGGCGCTTTGAAGTTCTTGACATCTGAAACGATATGTGAAACCGTTGCTTTTGCGTCACAGAAACGACACACTGTCGGCGTAGATGTTGTGAGAAGATGGTGGTATGATATAAATGAGAGCCCAATCCGCAATCGGTAAATGACAACCTGTTTCCTTAGATTATGAAATTCGGGTAGAGGAAATTCTCGCAACGTTTATCGTACCACCTGAAGTTTTGCAGATGGTATCTCGGTTCCCCTATTGTTTGGAATCAAATAATTTTGTGTTGAAGTGTGCCGTTAGGTCAAAATAAGAGACCGGATGCAAATATTCTTGAAAGTGAACAACACTCTTGGCCGCAAGATTTTTACTGTTGCCTGGGATCCTTACGGGATCCAGGTAAACACTATTTAAAAAATTGTTTGCATTGACTAGTTTTAATTTTTACATACTAATTAAAATTTTAAATGGATGATTTAAGGACTGTATTACATCTCTACTCCAGTGTCGTTACATTATTCGGTGATGATTCCCTGACAAGTTGTAGCCTAATTGGTTTTTTTTAACTAGAGGAAACCAAATTTACCGGTAGAGGTGAACCTTCATCTGGGAAATGTGGAGCTCTGCTGAACGGAACTATCCGCCAAAACCTCTCAGCTTCTTTCTATTCCATCCCGACTTGGTGCGGGATTACTGTTAGGCATAACTTCACAAGTTGGTGGTTCTTTATCAGCTAGATAACGTTATCTCAGCGTGATTGCTCTTCTTTTCACCCATTTCCCCTATTTTTTTTGAGAGACTTCTTTCGGGACTAACGCAGCTGGGCTTCTCTGCTCTTCAACACCTTCTGGATAAACTCATCTGTCGCCTTCCAGCTTTCCTTGTCTGCAATTATGAACTCTCCGAGATTTTTGGAAGAAATTGGCGACCCAAGCAGGGTCCATAGAACCTCCCTCTCCGGTATCCGTCTTCTGCAGTTGAAAATCGCATGTTCTGCGTCATCCTCTTCCGCCTTACAATCCAGATCTGATCGTCTGAACCGGTGGAGATACGCCCGAAAGCTACCATGCCCCATCAATGCCCGCATGAGGTAATATAATACCTTAATATTATTAAATTCAATACACTTGTTACTTGAGTACTTTAATACTTTATTTATAATAAATTTGTATTAACTGTAGCAAATTTTAATTATTTGTAAAATATTGTATCAAAGATTTTAATAAACACACTACACATTTAATTTTATAATTTGATTTATTTAAAAAATTAATATATAACTTTAAAGTCATTATTTAATTTACAAATGAAAAAGAAAACATTTTTTATTTATAATTTAAAAAAAATATTTTATCTAGTATGCAAGTAAAGATTAAAAGAAAATATATGTTATTGTTAAAACAGTTGATTTTATGAACCTAGTAAAGAAAGGACGATAGAACATTGTCGAACATATATATATGTACATTTTTAAAATGAAATAAAATAATCATAATTTTATAATATTAAGTGTGATTATTGTTTGAATATAAAGTAGGTGTAGAAGTAACAGAACTTCTACAAAATGATTACAACTGAGCTCCCAAATCAGTAGACAATCCAATTTTGTTGATAGAGGTCGTCGTGTAAGTATTGTTCAATACTTAACGTGGAGAATTAATGAGACCAATGAAAATTAGAAATTTTGATTGGAATCTTTGAATTCGTATGTAAATTAATATTTGGCTGATCCAAGTAGATCTGACTGCCATGTGTTGAAATTGGTTTCAGTAAAGTCTTATCTGTTTGCAATTTAGAATCTAATGATTATTATTGATTATTTAGATCGCCTAGAAAAAACTCGGTACAATAATGTATTATGTTGTATTTACACAAACATGGTTTGTTAAAATTGTAAATTTTTATTTCAACGAAACAATAAATAATATGTTAAAAATATAGTATAAATAAATAAAAGTAATTATTGGAAAAAATAATTCAAAATTTTGTGAATCCTTACGTAATAATTTCACAGTAGTAGGCCTAAGTTTTCAAATACTTATGTACTAAATATTCAGAAAATGTTTCTTCAGGAAAATTATTTAGATATAGGAGTGGAAGAGTATGTGATAACAATCTTCGATTTTGTAATTGTAATGTTTTGCATGTGACTATAATTAGAAGTTATTTAAATATTTAATCCATTTATTTAATGAAAGAAAATAAATTTCTCATAACATTTTGATGTATTTTAATGATCGGTTGTTAAAAAGAGTTTTTCAGGAAAGTCTTACTGACCCTAAGAACCCTAAGTTAGCCTAAGTTAGCCTTGGTGGCATCACATCGTTTAGAAAATTTAAACTAAGCTCACCTTAAATATTTAACCGAACGGTTTTCTATACAATTTGTTAACAATTTTTTTTGTGAATTGAGGGAATCTCCCATTAACCAGCTAAGAAATTCAAAAAGATGAACATACCAATAATGATGTATAATAATAATATTAATAATAATGATTTATTCAATAAAAGAAACACTACATCCGTTGAACAGAACTGCATTGTTTTCCACTTAGTCTGAAGACCGTCAGTGTGTTTAGCAGCACACATTTTTTTTTCTCTTTAATTCATTATTTACAACTGCAAAACGTTACAACAAGCAAATGTGATGATTATGATAATAATGTAAATGACATGATAGGCATGAGAGGGGTAGGGCCCCCATTGGTGCCTCCCCAAGAATGAAATTTGTATATCAAATTAGCAGGTCTCTACTCCAGCGTCTTTTAAGGCGTCTAGGGGGATTATCAGGTAAATGGACGGAGGAAAGTGAACGCACCAGGGGGTTCTCGTGTTCGTGTGACTTGTCGTGAAAGCGTTTGTATAGGTATTCAATGGAATTTTGTACAAGTGGTGTTTTCAAATCTGTATGTAAGGTTTTGTTGCTAACGTAAAAAGGAGCATTTGCTATAAGGCGTAATGTTTTTTTCTGGAATGCTTGAATTCGTTGCAAATTAGAGGGTTTGGTTGAACCGTAAATTTGGGATCCGTAGGTCCAAATAGGTTTCAAAAGAGAACAATATATGCGTAATTTTTGTGCCATTGGTAATTTTGATCGTTTGTGAAGTAGGGAATATAGAAGTTTAAGTCGGGAATTCAGTAATAAACGTTTCCGTTTGATATGTGTGCTCCAAGTTAGTCGTTTATCGAAAGTCAGACCGAGATACTTGACCGTATCTGTCTTTGTGAGAGGTTCATTGTCTATGTATACTGGTGGGCAATCACCATGACGGAGTGTGAAAGTTACGTGAAGGGATTTTGTCGTATTAAGTTTTATTTTCCATGTTTTACACCATTCGTGTATAAGATTGAGATGATGTTGGAGTGTTAGTGAAGCGTGTATAGAGTTTTGGTCTCGGGCTAATATCGCTGTGTCGTCAGCGTAGGTAGCAGTGAGTGTCTGGGGTAGGGTCGGTAGGTCTGAAGTGTATACAGAATAGAGAAGTGGGGCTAAAATTGAGCCCTGAGGCACGCCGGCTAAGACAAGAAAGAAATTTGAGTAAGACGATCCTAAACGAATTCTAAAGAATCTGTCAGATAGGAAGGAATTTATGATGAGGTAGTAGGTAAATGGTAGTATTTCTTTCAGTTTGTGTAGGAGACCTGTATGCCAAACTCTGTCAAAAGCTTGAGCGACATCCAGGAAACCTGCGGACACATACATCTTTTGTTCCATAGACGAAGCTATGTAATCAGTCACCCTGTGCAGTTGTTGTGTGGTGGAGTGTTGAGTGCGGAATCCGAATTGATGTGGAGGTAGTGTATCATGAACCAGCGGAAGAATGCGCACATTTTAAAAGTAAAAATAAGGTAATGTCTCAAACATAAATGACAAAATTCAAATAAATAGTTTAGATTATTTTATTATTTACAAACCATTAGAACCACAATGGCCACGGGCTTTGCTAGAATCAAAAGCTAAGAAAAGGTCATTAAATATTTTTTATCGCTGTTCCCGTTGTACTTCATAATTTACTTTATCTAGGTATTGTATACATAATATATGGATACCGATATTTTAAAATTGTACGCCTGTACGAGAAGATGCAAATATAGTAGACAATGTATAGTTATACCTTTCTATAACTTCGGTTTAAGTGCTTGAAGTTCTAATGGTTCAATTTACCAGGTGTCATGTACGGATATGTTTCCCAATTTTTATAATTGTATCTCATCGGAAAGTTATAGGAACAACATACACTGTTTTAGAAAATTCACTACCTTTATATCTCTTACGCGCAAGTAATCAAATGCTAAACATTTTAACTTTTTGGTTAACCTCTCTCGAACAAAAATATACTAAATTCCAGTTCTCTAAACGATCAGGAAGTTATAAATAAAAGTGAGTTAATCAGTAATGAGTGAGTTAATAAGTGTCAGGGAGGGTTTTTGATCTACATACAGATTTATAGATAAACCAGGGTGAAAATCAATTTTATTATTATTGCTGGAAAGAAATTTGCATTGACATAACTAATGCTAATTTTTAGAATATCAAATTGTATTTAAAAATTTATCCTAACATCAGGTTACTTTCGGAACACCGCTGGTAGTCAAAATCAGTAGTTCTGAGTTAGCTACAAAAAGTGTATTATGGGCCAACTTGTCATGAGATCATAAAAATTGATTATTTATATTCTAATTAATGGTAAACCACAAGCGTATGTTTTGTGCAAACAATTTATCGTTTGGTATAATTTAATTTTTTCCCATAACAGGCAGGTGGAGGGTTAAATTATTTGCTCTTGATCTGCTAGTTCCAGGACTACAAAAAATCGTTTTAGTTTTCTTATCACATTGTCAGCCAATTATATGACTGAAGCATTTAATAACAGAAAGGTGGAGGTGTAAAAGGCACTAGTCAGAATTACCTTCTCTGAGAGTAATGAATTTCATTATACAGCCAGACTCTGTGGTGAATGAAGTGAAGGTGTAATTTGCAGGGTAGAAAGTAGATGCTTTTCAGAGGGCTTGGTATGCTGATAAGCATACTTTTCCACTCAGTGAGGAAGATACTTGTAAACCACTTCATTCCGCGTTTTACTTAGTAAAGCCCATAGAGGTTCAAACTAGCCTCTCGGCTAATGCCTAAACAATGACAGCAACAACGTAAGCTTGCTTCTGGAACACCGCTGGGTTTCAAAATCAGGAGATCTGAGTAGGCCCAGGCAACAGAAAAATGAACTATAGGCTGAGTTGCCGAGAGGTCATAACAAAATCGGTTATATTAGTATATCCTAAATTATAGTTAATCACAGGCGTATGTTTTATGGAAATAATTTAACGTTTGGTATATTTTATTGTTATTATTAAAGATTATTCGAATGCCTTATGTTAAAAATATATATATTACTATTTATTCGATTTTAATAACAATTTAATATAATGTTCGTTCAGAATTAGTTTTTTTTAATGTGGTGGATGAAGTTAGGGTTTGAGACAAGATGACAAAATGGCCACATTACAGAAAGGACGTTAGGAAGGTAGTATATAAATAATGACATTTCCATAAGACTGGCTATTATGTCTGGTTACGACAGGAGAAAATCTATCACTGTAGAAGGGTAAAAAGCCGTGAAGTTTTAGACATGTTGATTACACCAAACCATACTGCAATAGAAAGTATTGTACGTAAAAGATATCAAAAAAAGTCCTTTGGATTTTTGCTACAAAAAAGTATAAAAAGAGTTTTTGAAATATGTTTTATTGGATAAGTCACAACTACATTATCTCATAATTCGATAAATTTTTACTACATTCAACTTTTGAAAGAAAAATAATTGTTTACATGACAATAAATAAGCATTTTATAACATTTACTGTACTATTACGACCAGTATTTATGGTATTAAAAATTACGATAAAAAGTAAACACAGTTAAATTTGATTTATTATTTACTGTTCAAAATTAAAATAAAACAAATTGTACGCATAGAGTAATGATACTATTGTAATTCAGAGAATGATTAGTGTGAGTGGTACAATAAACAATAAAATGTTTGGCTAATGACCTCGTGAAAAAAAAAGGATAATTCAAAAGAAGTTGGTCAAATTAAAAATCCTTTAAAAGAAGTATGTGCTTTCGGAACTACACAATAAACTACTGGGATCCTTGCAGAAGTTCTAACGTGCTACTCAGAGCTAATAGGAGTGTGCTTACACCTGTCGGAAACGATAAAAAACATGGTAAACAATCACGCGTCTTAGCGTGGCTTGCCCGACGTATACAAGCATAGACCACGCATCCACGCGTGGTCTAACAATGTATTAAAAACGTCTTTGAATAAACTTATTTGAACATTATATAAACCTCATTTACGACATTCTTTTGTAAACAAAAGAAAACGTGTATAACTTATTTGAAAGAAATTGTACGAACTTTGACAGTTCCACCATTCTAAAATTTGAGGTAGTATGTAGCAAATATAACATATATAATATTATAACATTTTAAATTATTTTGTAAACAAGTGCACATAAAACAAATTATAAATAACGTTAAAAATTCTATAAATTTGTGTTTATGTAAAATTTTGTAAGGTACATACATATTTTATGAGTTTTATTTACTATTTTCTTTAAAAGTAACCGTAAGCAAACGCATAGCCAAGGGAGTGCTTGGAGCTTTTAGCCCTCCTTACAAACGGAAATAAAAATTTCACTATGCTAATATGTTGCGGGTCTGTGGTTCGATTCTCCAAACTCCGCTCACTGAATCAAAATCCTGGCTAAGTGCTTAACAGTAAGAGTTCAATAACGTGACTTAACTAACAGTTTTTTACAAGTAAATTTTTAAGAAAAATGAAAATAAAAACCATATTGCAACTTTTTCAAATGTTTTAGAAACTGACAACTATAGTTATATTTCACTGTTCAAGCAAAGTTTCATGCAGTTAGTTCACTTCATAAAATTAATTAATTTAATTAGTGTAATAAAAATATAAGGCAAAGTACTATGTATATATACTAAAATTATTGGGATAATTTTGTGTTTTTTGTAGCTATATAATCATCATGATAAGAGAAAGATACCAATTCAGTCGAGAATTTGCGGGAAAGAGTTTGCGGTTGTCATACAGTTTATATTCTAAACAATTTAGTCACATAATTTGAGATATGACCACGTAGTTGGTTTTAACCTTTAACAACATTAAAAAATTGTGAATGCAATATCAAATTACACGATAGCTTACGTCAGGAGCTAAAATATACTGGTATGCGCCCCGTGAGAGAGTTTAACAAAAATTTTGAACAAACTTCAGTAGCGCATAACTTTTAAATAGCTTCTTTTGTTGAATACAAATGAGTCACAAACAGGAACAAAACTTAACTACACCTAATGTGATTACTAGCTCTTAGTAAGAAGAAAATAAGAAAGCAAGTTACTTGCAGTGTAATTTGAATACTTCAGTTAATTGTTCTTCTTTATGGTAATCGTAAAATTATTAAAAAAGGTGATAATTAATAGTTACAACTATTCAAAGAGAAGAAATTTACATAGAAATTTACAAGAAAGGATATTTCATATCATAATAAATTAGATCAAATGAACAGAAAGCGATTGTAAAAAAATTTATTATTGCCGGAAAAATTATAAAAGTCTCAAAATTCTATGTTATTTAGTATGACTTCTAGATGGGAATAAGTAGGCCCTATATTATAGAAACAACCAGTAGGAAGTCATGAATATACATACAAATCCTTCTTTTGCCGCCTCCGTAGCGTAGTGGTAGCGCGCTGGCCAACAACGCGGAGGACCCGGGTTCGATTCCCGGCTAGGGTCTGGAAATTATAACAAGTCACAACCCAACGTTTCATTTACATAACTTACTGTATTGCCCACAACGGGCAGGTAGTGTTAAATTAATTGTACTCAATCTGTTGGTTTCAGGGCTACAAAAAAATAGTTCGGTTTCTTATCACATAGTCAGCCAGTTATATGACTGGACTGTTTAAGAACAAAAGAGGTAAAGGTGTAAACGACACTAGTCAGAGTTATCTCCTCTGAGAGTAATGAATTTCACTTTACAGCCTGACCCTGTGGTGAATGAAGTGTTATTTGCAGGGTAGAAAGTGGGTGCTTTTTGGAGGGCCTGGCATGGTTATAAGCATACATTTCATTCAGTGAGGAAGGGAAAAGTAAACCACCTAACTTCTTGGTTTTACTTAGTAAAGCATCTAGAGGTTCAAACCAGCCTTTCGGCTGTTGATCTAAACAACAACAACCTACAGTAGTCAGTCGCTAATAACAGAGCTGTTGATGCAACTTTAAATAAAGTAAAAAAAAGTGTCTCTCTAAAAACTTAGCAGGATTATGGAATTACGTTATACATTTACATGGTGAATTTACACAATAAATCGAATGGTACTTACCGTTATAGTTTTTATAAGATATAAATGTGTTAAGTTCGTCAGTGCCTGAGTAACATTTGAAAGGTCTTTCGGAAACAATATCCTGGTTAATACTTGTGTTTTTATTACTTTATTTTTGGTCGCAACGACTCATTAGCGACCACGTTACATAAAATACAAATACAGTTGAACCTCCATAACTCAAACGTAACATAACATAGAAAATATGGTACTAATTCGAGTTAAAGAAAATATGAAATATACAACAACAAAAGTATAAAATTTGCCGGCCGCATAGGCGTAGTTGGTAACGTGCTAGTCTTTCATCATGTGGTCTTGGATTCAAATCCCACTTAGGCACGGCATATTTTTATACGTTACAATAAATCATTTTATCCTTCACAGTTGCAACCCAAGGTCGTCGCTAATGACCATTGCAGTTGATGCGACGTTAAATAAACAAAAAAAAATGTATAATATTTTTTAAAGATAATGTTAAACATTAAAAAAATAATTCTGTTTTAATGACATTATACAAATGTTCTGCGTTGTAACTTTTGATTAGGGGAAGTAATATCGATAGCTTGTAATTTTAACAGTCTTCGTTAGAAACTGAGGTACTTTCATCACAAATAAATTTTTGAAACATTCCATGACGATTTTTATTGTTTCAGTCTTCTACTGCTGGCTTTATTTGGTATGACCATGTTGCTTCGCTAATTGAAATGATTTTTTTGGAGCATCACACCTGATAAAAGAAAGTTTTCTCCGCGTACTTCTTGCAGCCAATGCAATACACCTTCTTCTATTCGTTAAATACGAATATGCGTTAAAAATAAAAAAATAATTCGAATTTTTAAAAAAATTCAAAGAAGTTCGAGTTACGAGTATTCGAGTTATAGACACAAATTTTAACTTACATTAACGAGGAAATCATATGGAAACCAAATTTAATTCGAATTAAAGAAGTTCGAGTTACGGAATTTCAACTGTATAGCTGGACCCAACACTAACATTTTCGTCAAAATCGGTCAACCGGAAGTAGTAGTTGATTTGTGTCATCTTTTACTTTTTTTGCTATTTTCTCAAAAACGGCTACTACGAGTTTTTTAAAAATCGCGTCATTTACTATATTTTTTATGTTCTATAATAGGGTAGGTGCCATGTCTGCTGAAATTCTTGGAAAGGCTGTGCTCTCGTATAAAAAATGGTATTTTTAAGATTACGGCTTTAATATGTATTTTAGCGCAAAAATGTATACAATAAAAGTTGTAGAAAATTTAAAACACCTACAACTTTTATTTCAATAATTTTTTGTATAACGCTTAGTTTAGCGGTAATTAGCGATTTTCAATTTTTTTAAAAATTTCAGCCTTAGTATACGTTTCACAACAAAAGTGTGTGCAATCGGATTTATAGGAAATTTAAAGATCTAAAACTTTTATTTAGAGCATTTTTTTTCACAGAGCCTAGTTTAGCATGAAAGAGTGATTTTCCGTATTTTTAAGCCAAACTGAAGTTGCTTTTAATTTTGCGTCTTTCACTCATGATTAAAATTAGGTTATGTTTTTGAGATTAGCTTTTAGATTAGTGTTTTAGATTAGTTTTTTTAGATTATTTCTAATGTTTTATTAATAATATTAGGTTAGGTCTAATTTCTCATTATTTGCAGTGGCAAGAGAAAGTCATGTGAGTGTTTCATACCAGGTATTTTTAAGTGTACAGTGTTGGTAACGATATTTATTAAGGATTGATATTCAAATCAACCCATCAAATTCTTTTACTAAAGTTTACCGTAGTAACTTTTTCAGTTTTTCATGGCGACAAGAATAATTTTATATAAGCTCTAGAAAACTGATAAAAAATATTTAGAACATCGAACGAAAACAACATGAGAGGTCCCACAGGTCATAACCAATAACCATCCATACTGCTTATAAGACGCACTTTGATATTATATATTATCACCTACAATATAAGTGGCGCTAACACGTAAACACACTTAGCTTACTTATATGTAGTTTACTGAGAATTTTATTTACTAAAATAATTTCTTGTAATTTTACATATTTGTAAAAAAAACTGTATTTTACAGATAAGGGTTCTGAAAGGTTTTTAACCAAAAAATGAAAGACATAAAATATTTTCTCTGAATTTATTTCTTCGGATTATACAATTAATTTAGTAAAATCATAAATAAACTTCACAGTTATTTGGCTGAATTTAAACGGAAACTGATTTCTCAACGGTGTACTTTCCAGACACTATTGGAAATTAAAATGAGGATCATCGGTTTAGTATTAAATAGTGTTTTCGAATTAAAAATTAAGATTGTGACATTAAATTACTATTGCTCCTATGCAACGCAAAGATTTATTACTAGCTTTCTTAGGGGTGCAATAAATAAAGTAGAATATTACTATTTCCGGTTAACTCCACATTATATTTTCCTTTGAAAATACTTATGTGAATTTTAAGAGTTACAGCTCTTTAAAAAGTACAGAAATAATATTTAGTGCTTTAAGGTACATTTCCTGTCTCTTAGAAGCAAGTTATTGAAATTTAAAAGCTTTACCTTTCCTAGGTATACATTACAGAGTACGCATGCCAAGTTTCAGACTTTTAGCCCTTCGAAAAGTATAACAATATTTTTTTAACAAGTCATCTACAGCTATTACCGTCTACTTTCCATTACCAGATCTTTCATTTAGCTCCCTATTTTCCCTATACCCATCACTCAACCCTTCTCATCCCTCAACCACCCCATCGCTCCATAATCTTTGTTGCCTACCTTTCCACTTTTTTCCCCCTGGACTCCATTCAGTTACGTTATGAATCCATTCTGCCTTCTCTCTTGTGATATGTCCATACCATTGCAACGGCTTTACTTCTATACATTTGATTACCTTCTCTTCTACTTGTATTCTATTAATTACCTCATTTGGCACCTTATCTAATCTGGTCAAAAAGCAGCATGTATGCCAGTACTTCATTTATAATGCAATAATTTTATTTCTGCTCTTCTTATTTATGATTTATACTTCTTTAGCATAGTTAATAATGCTTAACATTATGAGCTATAATATGGTTTTATTTGTGGTATCAAAAATTATGGCAAGGAAGTGGGGGTCAGTCAATCAGTGACGACTTCTGCACGAATTTTGTGCGAAACACAATAATTAAGAAATCTTGTTTAGTAATGTATCACTTTTAAATTTATTATGTCTATGTACTGTGACACTTATCCCTAAGGTCCGTTTCGGAATTTGGGTAAATTAAATAATTAACACACTAAAGTTTAAAATTACAAGTGTTTATTACAACTAAAAATTGCAATTAAATATACGACTAAAATTTACATGTAAATTACAAATAAATTACTTAATAAGTAACAAACTAATTATAGTTAACTAGTACAACCATTCACGACAACATTTCCAATCTCTCGATTTCCTTAAAAATTTTCAAACCCACATTCCCTTTAAATATTGTCACAGTATAATAACATAAATTTATTTAGTTTCGTATTATTCATTTCAATCATAATTTTCTACGCCTTTTATTTCCATGTCTGTTATTTTGCCAATTATGTCTTTTACTTAAACTTTCACACCTGTTATTCATTTCTCGTCTAGATTTAAGGTTTTCAACAAAATTGTAAATACATTTATTTTTATTGTGGAAGCAATATAATTGAGTTATTATCTTCGTCATGATAATAATTTCATCATAATTTACTAATATTTATTTTTAAATTAATTGCAAATAACTCAAATGATAAAAAATATTATTCAAAAACAATAAAAAAATTTCAAGAGTATTGGGTAAATTTACTTATTTTAATAACAACTGCACAGGGTGACTAATTACATAGCTTCGTCTATGGAACAAAAGATGTATGTGTCCGCAGGTTTCCTAGATGTCGCTCAAGCTTTTGACAGAGTTTGGCATACAGGTCTCTTACACAAACTGAAAGAAATACTACCATTTACCTACTACCTTATCATAAATTCCTTCCTATCTGACAGATTCTTTAGAATTCGTTTAGGATCATCCTACTCAAATTTCTTTATTGTCTTAGCCGGCGTGCCTCAGGGCTCAATTTTAGCCCCACTTCTCTATTCTGTATACACTTCAGATCTACCGACCCTACCCCAGACACTCACTGCTACCTGCGCTGACGACACAGCGATATTAGCCCGAGACCAAAACTCTATACACGCTTCACTAACACTCCAACATCATCTCAATCTTTTACACGAATGGTGTAAAACATGGAAAATAAAACTTAATACGACAAAATCCCTTCACGTAACTTTCACACTCCATCATGGTGATTGCCCACCAGTATACATAGACAATGAACCTCTCACAAAAACAGATACGGTCAAGTATCTCGGTCTGACTTTCGATAAACGACTAACTTGGAGCACACATATCAAACGGAAACGTTTATTACTGAATCCCCGACTTAAACTTCTATATTCCCTACTTCACAAACGATCAAAATTACCAATGGCACAAAAATTGCGCATATATTGTTCTCTTTTGAAACCTATTTGGACCTACGGATCCCAAATCTACGGTTCAACCAAGCCCTCTAACTTGCAACGAATTCAAGCATTCCAGTCAAAAACAGTACGCCTTGTAGCAAAAGCTCCTCTTTACGTTAGCAACAAAACCTTAAATACAGATTTGAAAACACCACTTGTACAAAATTCCATTGAATACCTATACAAACGCTTTGACGACAAGTCACACGAACACGAGAACCTCCTGGTGCGTTCACTTTCCTCCGTCCACTTACCTGATAATCCTCCTAGACGCCTTAAAAGACGCTGGAGTAGAGACATGCTAATTTGATATACAAATTTCATTCTTGGGGAGGCACCAATGGGGGCCCTACCCCTCTCATGCCTATCATGTCATTTACATTATTATGATCATCACATTTGCTGGTTGTAACATTTTACAGTTGTAAATAAAAAATTAAAGAGAAAAAAAAATTTAATTGCATGCTTGTAGTAGGCCTACTTCTTTTAACGTTAAAATTCGACCAACATAATGTAGTTTATCCGTGAAATTTAAAAAATTTTGTCATCTATCATTTTCCGATGTCCGTTCGTCACATCTAGATGTCAGAAACTACAAGAGATAGGAACGAATGGTTCTTGGATTCGTAATCTACACACATAACATTAGTGGGCCTGGATTGGGTTTGAAGTTTTAGTTTTAACCGAAAGTGGCCCAAACCCGGAAGTCAAAAAATCAAAGTTGAAATTTGAAAATAAAAATAGTGTCATTCAATTCCTCTTCAAGAGTAGATACAAAAATCACTTATGGGTTTTGCCATAGGTCAAAGGTAAGCCTTTTACTTTCTTACGAAAGCTAAGTGGGCTTGATCTCTTACAATAATATTTTCTTTGGAAAAATTGCCACCAGCCATAAAATGCGTCGGCTCATTAAAAGATTACCATTTTCCTATAAAAGATTACCATTTTAACTAAGGTACTCTAATTTTAGTACGATTGAACTCTGTAATAACTTTTCATTACAATATTAATTATTACATAGTCTTAAAGTTCTGATATATTGCCCGGGAATCGAATATTGGACTCTTGGTTTGTATTATAGTAGGTTACCACTGCTCTTTATAAGAAAAATTTATTTCGTTTCCCTACGTGTCGTTGAGTTAAGTCAGAAAACTATAATTAAAACGCTTTAGTTTTTGATAATGTTTGGCCTGAATCAATCCTGTTGGATCTAAGAACCACCTGGGGAAAAAATACCCTTAGCCTATATTTTGTAATATATGGATAGATAAGTACTTTGTTATTGATTAGTTACAATTAACTTGAATTTTTACGAAGTTTTGATGCAGTAAATACATTAAATTATTCAGTATAAATAAAATCGTTCAGTGGGATACCAATCTGAAATAGTTACTTAAGCTGGACACTTAACAATTTGGAAGAATCACTTAACCAGGTCGGCTAAACACAGTACAAAACTTTTAGTTCCCTTCCATTCATTTAACATTAACGTCCCCTGTGCCATGGACTTCCTAAAAGTGGTACATTAACTTACTATTACTACTAATCAACCCATACTGGTACGCACTTTCTAATTTAGTAATGTACACAAACTGTAATTGTCATGAATAATTTAATACTGTACCTAACTGATGGTTAAATAAGATGCCTATGCTAAAACATTACCTGCAATCAAACCCATTTTGTTTCTAACCACTCAGACAATTATTTAAAAATATAATCTACCATAAAATTAGTATCAATAATTTTTGTTTAGTGTTTTGTATTTACACGGTATTTTTCGTACTAATTAAAGTTACATTAATTGTTTTATTAGCAACAGATATAATATCAGGGATTCAAACATTTTACTTGAAATAAATAATTTATGAGCAGGCCAACGCTTGTAACGTATTAATCTCTATTCATTATTGATATTTTATTTTCTGCATAGTTTTAGTTCAATATAAACCAATTTGAGTTACCAACATTCTTCTTTTTATGGTTATTTTTATGAATGTTTGGTTAAATATTTCCAATATTAGATTTATTGGTGTCTTTTTGATAAAAACTTATTTTTAAACCGCAGTGGTAATATAACAAACCTTTCATATTTTAAACCCATTTGACGCTAGTAATATCTCCGCGCGCTTTGCTGACACTAGTAATCTTATTATAATAAAGCAACTAAAAACTACAACAATACTTAATTACGAATCCATTAAGACACTGAATCTGAGCAATACACACTTCAACAAAACAACCACACTACTCACCCAAACCACACTTAAACCACGACCCTTGCCTTCCCCTTGCTTTGTTTGTGCCTTAATCCAAACTTTCGAGAAAACTCTTCGGTTTTAATCGGTGTTAGAAACTTAGCAACAAATTCATTACCTATGTAAAAAAATTAAATCAACTAAATTATTTCTCCACTTCATTCTATTAGTAAGTTGGCCATCAAACCCATTTACTAAGTAGTTGAAGTTCCTGGATTAAAGTTGTTTCCTAACTATAATTTGGAAATCTACTATATCCCATGGAACCGTGCAACACGTCAAAACATAATGACTGTATAAACGTTGGCGTATAAGATTGCATTTGTGCTACAGAGAAATGGCCGGGTGAGGTAAGCGGTGCAATAGTCATGCCTTTCTAAAAATATAGTGTTAGTATAGTAATGCTGACAGCTGATTTTTTGTACGTCATCACACTGTCAATAACAACTATGACATATCTAAATTTTATATCAGCTGTTTCCTTTAACCGTTGTTTTTAGGTACAGTAGTACACATGTTCTGCGGGTTGCATACAAATGCAATCTTATACGCCGGCATTATACTAAAATTTTATTTGAAATTAGTGCGATCCATTCAAGTTACAAAAAATATTCTTTACTTATCAGATGAAACTTGCTATATACTAATTGAAACACACACTGAATACAAACAGAACAGGACAGTACCAGTTGAAAGAATTAATAGAGTAGGCCTATTATAAAACATCCGGTCTGTCGCGGGTTGTTTTGACTGAAGGCGTTGGTAGAGTAAAACATGGTTACGCGTCCTTTTTACGGACTTTCAACTCGTTGTCTGTTTATATCTGCTGCACGGTTCTATGGGATATACCATAGTTAAACCCACTCTACCATTATCCGCAGTAGGTGATAATAACGAAGCTGTTGAAACATTTGAGAAAAGAAACAACATAATTTATTTTAGTTTACCTAAGTTAACAGAAACTTCTTTATTTTAGTAACTACAACGGAAAATTGTTCTGTATCGTTGACGTTTACACTATACTAGTATTTCAGATCCTTGTCGGGAATTGAATTCAGCGACGTACAATTTGGGTTTCAGCGAACTTGCGCTCTACAAGGCAGCCAATTCAAATAATAAAAGCAGTAGTAAACAAACTACACATTTTTAATTGGTTTTGGTATTTTAGATTTTAAGACACTGATAACGTCGATTTAAATTATAATTTAAATGGTTATACGGATTAAAAATTGAATCGCACGTCTAATTAATTCGAATTAGGAAATGAATCATTATAGAAAGTTCTGCTAACAGTTTTGATAGTTAGAAATAATGAAATAAGTATTGTTCTGTTGGGAAAATAATATCGATTTTAAGGCACGTAGGTTTAACTTCACTCTTGTATCTCTCGATTGCATATATTCTACAACAAACGTAATAGCATTTACTATTAATTATTATAATATTAGACGAATAATTCATTAATAGATAAATTTATGTATATTATTTTATGGTATATAGTATAATAAATATCCCTCGTGAAAAAATAATTGTGAAGAACAAAATATGACGTCACGACCAGATGGGTTGACCCGTTGTCAAGAAAATTAAAAGCCACTTCAATTGGTTGAAATGAACGAGTGTCGACTCTCTACTGTATTTCTACAACGTTCTTTTGGTTATGATATTAAGCAAGGCTGAAGTTAACAAATTTGATTTAATTTCAACATCCACTATTAACTTTTTCTGATGTGTAATAAATTATCATCTATCTTATCCTTTAAGGATATATACTATAATAGAAATAAAAATTAGTTTAGTTCTGCTCTTGCATTATTATGAAATAATATACTTAACTTGTAAATAAAAATTTATATAACTTAATATAATATTAAGTTATGTATATTTTTAATGTTTTATGTCGTGCCAAATATTTTAGTATATTTACAGAGAATTTGTAGAAATTAATAATTCTCTTCTTCATTTGCCTTTCAAGAATAAGACATCTCTGCCTGTTCCGAACCTCTTAAATCTGCATATCTCTTTCTCGGGCGTCCTCGTTTTCTCTTTCTTTCCAGTTTGTAGCCTAGTGTTTGCTAAGGTATTCTATCATTTATTCTCTTCACATGCTCCAACCACTGTATTCTTTTCTAAGATACCCTGTCATTTACACAGATTTTGAGTTCGTTTATCACTGTATTTCTGTAGCGATCTTCTCTATTACAACCATACGTATGTCGAAGAAATTTAATTTCAGATGCTAGTAATCTACTCTCCTCTCGCTATGATAGCACCAAAGTTTCACTTCATAGAGTAGGGTCGGAAATGCTATTGTTTTATAAAATCTCAACCTCTTTTTTGCTGGTGCTACTTTTTTAAGGTTTGTTACCATAAAAAATACTTATACTATGAATTATATAACAATTATACTTTATATTTATTTAACACATTTTCATAAATCAAACCGTTAACAAACACAACCTTTCTCTTCAAACTGTCCCGGTCAACAGCACACCAAATCAAATATGCATTCACTTATATTAATTACTTTTTGTTTGATAATTTTTAAAACTTTCAAATAAAATATAATTTTGAATTGTAAATATGCCTTTTAAACTTATTTAATCTGTGTAGATATTACTTTATTTTAAAATTTTGATAAATGTTTTTTGTAACTTATAAACACTCTTTTGATTCATTTAAACATACGTATAAACTTCCATCACTAAATTAACACTTGAATTTTAATTATTAGCTGAGATATTATTAGCTAAGTTATTTAATTTAATAATTTAGAAATAAGATTTTAATTACAATTAGCCAATTTAATAATTTACAAAAAGTAAGAATTTAATTATAAATGTTTACATAATTATCAATAGCAGTCAGGTTATAAACACGTGGTTATTATCACCTTGTACATTTGTAATGCTGCAAGATAATATCAAAGAAATTAATAATAATAACAATTGAACAGTCATTTATTGGGTTAAGTATTTTCCATTCTTTTCCAAGTTTTTTGGTCATAAGTAACGCCCCGGGAACTGGACGGTTTTTTATATATTCCAGAATTCACTATAGGCCTACTTAAGAATGTATTTTGAATACCAATTGGAAAGTTGCCATTAATGTTGGGAGATAAAGGTCATCAAACTTAAAAAGTTTATGAATCGTTTTAAAATGTATTTCAAGTTTTCCAGAAATATATCTTATTTAATTAACTGGTAACAAAAAATTTTATTCGTCTCATAGTACTTTAATATCTTGTTATGTTAGATAGTTGCATTTTTATACTTGTACACCTTGCAATACAAATATTTCTACATTATTTACATACAAATTAGGAAGGAGTATTTTGAGTCTGTAAGGATGTTACCAATGCTGACATATATTGAGATGAGATTTGGATATGCAAATTGTTAGTGAAGAATTACGTGGTTTTTGTTGTAGATACATCAAACGTCTAAATAATCACGTTAATCATCTAGTGTTAAATCTTTTAGACAGCAGTAACAATGTACATAGACTAAAACGTGCTACAGTATTGGATTTAATAGGGCGATTCTCATAACGTGATTTCAAATTGTATGTAGTCTAATATAGTGTTTTAATATTTTTTAGATTATAAGCATGTTTGAGTGTGAATGTTGAAAATAATTAATGAATATTTCTAATTATCTTCAGAAAAGTTTATTGTACAAAATTTCGAGATAATTTACTGTCATTATTTATTTAGTTTTATATAGCCCTTATATGCTCATAACAGACAGGTGGAGTGTAAATTATTTGCATTCAATCTGTTAGTTCCAGAACTACAAATAATAGTTCTGCTTCTTAACACATGGTCAGCCATTGCAATGACTGATGATAACTTTTCTTATGTATTAAAATTTAGATACTTTTTTCTTTAATTTTATAAATTTAAAATATTTTATTTCAAAACATATATGAATAAATTTCTAATAAACTCTAATTAAATGTAGCATATAATGACATGCTACATTATTCCCCTTGCTAAGAGAAATAAAAATTTTAATTCAAAAACATACAATTTTTATTTATAATTTTGTCTACAAAAGAAATAATTATACTATTATTATTTTATATAAATACTATGCTTTTATATTAATAATAATTAAATTAATAATCATTGCTGAATAAGAAAATGAATTAAGCATATATATAAATAAAAAAATATAAAACTTAGATTAATACACAATGTCATAAAAATTATTAATAAATTAATCATTTATATCATACTATAATCTATTATCATTATTATCATACCGACACAGAATAATAACCAATTATAACTAACGATCATTTATTTATACCAACAATTTTTATTAGAAAAAAATATTATTAAACTATCTCAATGAATGCAAATTGATGAAATATTTGCAGCCTATTTAATTATCCTGTCTGAAGCTAACTTAAGAGACATCAAATAATCCAAATCATCATTATTTTTATCATTCATTTCTCTGACGGAATACATATATTAATCCTAAAATATAGTACATTTCTTTCCAAAATGTAAATAATATGCTCTACTTAAATGTAGCGTATAATTACATGCTACAGACTGAATTATTTAAAAACAGAAGATGTAGAGGTGTAATAAAAACCATTCAGAGTTATCACCTCTGAAAGTAATGAATTGGATTATATAGCGAGACCCTGAAGTGAAGGTATCATTTGCAGGGTGGAAAATATGTGCTTTTCAGAAGACCTGGCGTGCTGATAAACTTACTTTTCAATTCGGTTAGGAAAGCATGGTAAACCATTTCACTCCTCGTTTTACTTAGTAAAGCCTCTAGAGGTTTAAACCAGCCTTTCGGCTTATCACCTAAGCAACAAAGAACATAGCTGTTATACGTATATTTAGATTTATTGTGCCCCTCCCCCAACTAATGTTACTTAACAATCTGAAACAACTTCTACCACCTGAATCAGTGGGCTGGCCTGGAGACTTTACAATTTATGAAATTAGTTTACAGAATAAGATGACAATTTCTTAAATGTTTGGTTGATAACCGAAAACGGTTGATAACCGAATTAGTTAAAATATTAGTTGAAGATGTTATGAAATACATATATTTATTATTAATTGTAACGCATGGTGATCTTGCAATTTAATATTTTTTATTCAGGGAGCTCAATATTTACTTTATTCGCAAAAGTATTAACTAGGATAGATATTTTGTAATTGTTTAACACACAATTTAAAAGTTTTTGTAGTTTTTAACGTGTAGATGTTTTCAACATCTACACGTGTAATGATATTTTTTATGTTGCTAAACCCTTAAAATTTTTAAATAAGAACAGAAATATATTGAATGGGATGAATAGAAAAGGAATAAAAGGTAGTGGATAAACTTTGTTTTCTAGAAAAATAGGGTGAGAATTTTAATCACGTTGTCGGGGTAGCGGTCAATGTATAGCAGTGTAGAGGTGTGCCCCGGAGAGTAATGTTTCACAGACTGTTATAAATCAGCTGCACTGCTCTTATCACACAGTTTTGCTATAGGTCAATAGAGCGATAAACTGCGCTGACAGGAGCTTCACCACTTCAATATAGTTCATCCTGTGACCAAACATTTTCAAATCGTTTCTACCCCTTGACTATATAACTAAATTATTAGTACTGTGTAACTAAACTTATTTGCACATTTTAATGGATCATATACTATCACCTTAGTGGCGGAACTATTTCAAACAAATCACTAAACTCAAGTACAGGTCACAGATTGAATAACTTATCCCTAACAATTTACCTGCAATCTATTTTAAATTATGACGCTCTTATCTTAACTTACAGCACAATATGAAATTATGGTTGCAATTGTTTTAGTTATAATAACAATTTACGGTTCACTTTATGGAAACAAAAATTAATTAAATATTGTATAACTGAGCGGATGTTAATTTAAATCAGAACGTTTATTTATTAAATTTTGCTTTATTTAAAAAAAATTCTGGTGTGAAATCCTCACACGGCTTTCTCTTGCCAACGTAAATAATTAAAAATAAGTATAGCTTATGTTTAGTCATGCGTAAACAATATAAAATGAAAAACATAACCTAATTTGAATCATGAGTGAATGACACTAAATAAAAATGAAACTCATTTGACTTACATATACGGAAAACCACTAATTGACGCTAAACCACCAGGCTCTGCCAAAAAGTTCTTGAAATAAAAGTAATAAACAATAATAATAATAATAATAATAATAATAATAATAATAATAATAATAATAATAATAATAATAATAATAATAATAATAATAATAATAATAATAATAATAATAATACTGGTAACATAGAAGAAATAAATTGATCAAAATGCAACACATAACCAGAGACACATAGCCTACAACATATACCTTATCGATAGCCACTAAAATATGGTATTATAAAATGCTCACATTACCAGTGATAACATATAGTACGAGTGAAACAATTTTTAAAATCGAATCGCTCCACAGAAGTGGATATAATTCTGAGCTAGAAAAAAGAATAATTAGAACATGCTTGAACAAGAAAACATGGGAGAATGGTCACTGGAAGATAGCATCAAATTTATCCAAATATCAGGAAACAGTACCAGTAATACGCACAGTTAAGAAAAAAAGAATCTCCTTCTTAGGACATAAAAATTAGGGGACTAGACATTAGAGTACTTAGAAAAATCATAGAAATTATTTGGAATAAGCAATATGAAATCAAATTGTTCAAGGAAGTTAAAAAAGATGTGGAAGAAATGCAGATTATACTGGAAGATTTAAGGCACAAAACAGGAAACCTAAAATACTAAAAGACAAACACACCATATTACAAGCCAGAACTAAAAAATACACGTAAAAGGGTGTTTTTAGACGAGGAAAAAGATCCGAGAGAAAAAATTACTGGGAACAAAATCTTCAAAAGAGATCCATGAAGTAATTGGCTAAAGTCACCCAATGTAGTCAAAAAAAAAATGTAATAACGTTTTTAATTTTCTATAATATTGGTTGCATACTTTTGCTGTAAAATTCATACTAAGAACGAAATCTTAAAAAACCCGTTTCTTACCGACTTTGATGAAAAAATACAGAAAATCACTAATATTGACGGTTAACTAAGCGCTGTAGGAAAAATAGTTTGTAATAAAAGTTGTAGGTTTCTCAATTGTCTACAAATGTAATTGTATACACTTTTGCTCTAAAATGCATATTAAGGTCGCAATCTTTAAAAACAATTTTTCGCCACGGGAGCATAGCCTTTCCATAAATTTCAGCAATCATAGTGCATACTCTTATCTTGTAGAGCACAAAATTGTAGAAATATGGCAAGTGTGATATTTCAGACAAAAATTTGTTTATATATTATAAATGGTCACGTGATTGAGAAGTTTCAGTTATCATTACGAGGGATGTCATAATTCCAGTTTCTCTTCGGCCGTCTAAGAAACAGGGTTTCCTGGGAGAAGTAAAGAAGACTGGTGTCATACGTAATAGTTGTAAGATTTTAAGCTAATTGATATACAGTTGGCATACTTAAACGCCATCAATCAAATCAATTTTCTACAAATTTTTAATTGAGTAATTTTTATTTTTTTAATTATTTTTATCAACATTGTTACTTATTTATTTAATTTAGTAAAATATAACTACATTAAAATTACAATTTATGACTATACAATGCTATGTACAATATTTTAAACTAAATATACTTATAAGCAAAAACTAAACACTCACACTCTTCTTCACAAAACTCTTCTTCACAAAGAGTTCTGTCCGCGCATAGGAGTATACAGAACAAAAAATTAATTCACTTAAATATTTATAACTACTATAAAATTAGTAAGTTAAATACTATGTTAAATTTAGTTGTATACTTTTTTCCCTAACATACATATTAAGGTCGCCATCTTTAAAAAATCATTTTTCACCTCGAGAGCACAGCCTCTCCAAACATTTCAGCAAACACGATGCATACCCTATGTTGCAGGGCACAAACAATATAATAAATTAGGCAAACGTGATATTGTAGACAAAAATTTTCTAATTAAAGTGAATGAGAAGTATTAGACATCATTAGGTGGATGTAATAATGTCAGTATCTCTTCAGCCTTCTAACAGAGTTTCCTGGGAAATGTAAAGAAGTGAGGTGCGTACGTAATAGGTGTAAGATTTCAAGCTAACTGATATACAATTGACATACTTCAACGCCAACAATCCAAATCATTACGTGCTCTGGTAAACGCCTTTCTTACGAGTTGAACAGAACATCGAATTATTCATATCACTTATTACTCTTGTAAACGGACAAAATAAAGCTTCCTACAGATATAAATATAAATATTTTCTTAGTTTGTTCATTTAGTATCATAATATTACAATAAATAATATATTAAACAATATTGTAAACTTTTGAATCTATTTAAAAAATTAATTTGATAAATTGATAGCCTACTAACGTTTATTTAAATAATACAAGACTTTGAATAATTTACTTTGTATCATTTTAAAACAATTTAATAAAGAAAATTGGAAAATAAAAACAATGATTGCAGAATGTAATTGACTGTAAACATGTGATATAATGTGATAAATCCTAACAATTTTTATCGCGTGTTTACAATACTAAATTAAGTTCAACGAGTTGAAACAAAATTGTAGTATAGTAGGAATTTAAATGTAAATTATCAAAGAACAAAATACACTCCTAATTTAGTTTCATTTCATTTAACTAACATTTTACCGCTAATAGTCCATATAAAATCCCCTACAGAAAAACCATTTGAAATTTAGATTCATTATGTATACTATATAAATGAACCATTAATTTGGTGTAAAATTTAAACTTGTGCATGATTTGATAATCTAGTAGTCATACTTATCATTGAAATGTAGTCAATTACTTTCAAACAAATTACTATCCCATGGTCATTAAATAACCATCTCTTTATTAGTTCTAAAACCTTGACCGCTAAATTTAAAATCACGGGGCTATTATTGGTGGATCATTTTGGTTTCTCTGTCCGTCCGTTGCACCCAGATGTCATAAACTACAAGAGATAACATACCGTTTTCGGATTCTTAATGTTCAAAAAAGTTGTTGTTTAGGTCATCAGCCAAAAGCCTGGTTTGAACCTCTAGTGGCTTTACTAAGTAAAACGAGTAGTGAGGTGGTTTTAAAATTCCTTCCCCACTGAGTGAAAAAGTATGCTTATCAGCATGTCAGGCCCTCCAAAAAGTATCTATTTTCCAATCTGCAAATGAAACCTTCACTTCATTCACCACAGGGTCTAGCTGTATACTGAAATTTATAACTTCCAGAGGAGATTACTCTGACTAGTATCTTTTACACCTCTACCTCTTCTTTTCTTAAATGCTTCAGTCATATAATTGGCTGACCATGTAATAAGAAACAGAACAATTTTTTGTAGCCCTAAATCCAGCAGATAGAGTTCAAATAATACACAAAGATAGCGGGCCTAAATTGGATTTGAAGTCCCGATTTTGATCGGAAGTGGTCAAAAACCAATAGTCAAAAGACAAAGTCAGAAACTACAAGAGATTGCAACAAAAACTTCTTGGATTAGTAATCTTCACAAAAAATCAGTGGTCCTTAATTTGATTTGAAGTTCCGGTTTTGACCAAAAGTTGCCCAAAACCAGACGTCAAGAAATCAAAGTCGGAATTTGGAAACAGAAATAGTGTCATTCGATTCCTTTTGAAAAATAGATACAAAAATGAATGGGTTTGAAATTCCGGCTTCGACGGGAAGTGGCCTAAAACCGGAATTCAAGAAATCAAACTCTGAATTTGGAAATAGATATAGTGTCATTCGATTCATCTTAAAGAGTAGATACAGAAATGATTGGGTTTAAATTTCCGTTTTCGACCGGAAGTCAAAAAACCAAAATCGGAATTTAAAAAAACAAAAATATCGATTTATTTTAAAGAGTCGATGGTTTTTGCCACACAAGTCAAAAGTAAGCCTCTTTAAAAATTCCCACCAGCCATCTACACGTCGTCTCATGATAGGGGTTTTTATAATTCCGTTTATTCCCAGTTTATGAGAGCGTAATAACTTGAGTGTTCTTATGTTTTTATTATTTTCTCCTAGCTGTCCTGCGTACTTTCCAAATTCATTTTATGCGTTAATGATCCTACAACTCTTTATTCCTCTATGCATCCCATGCATCTTTCATTCCTATGTCCAATCGCTTCCTCTTCTCACTGTGCTATCTTGTCGAAATTGGCGGTTTTTAGTGTTGTTTCTGAACTTGTATAGATTTTCATGTCACTCTTTGTGATGTTCCATCCATTTTGAATTATTTTCAATGAGGTTTAGATTTATCCAGAAGCCGTCAAAAGGATTTTGTATTTTTATTATGTCGAAATTCTGTCTTCCTCGAAATATCTCTTTTTTCTGTATTTTTTTTTACTTTCTCTTGGGTATGAAGGTAGGAAGGAAAGTATTGTTTTCATGTCAATTTTTTGAAATCGAGTTTTCACCGAATCTACACGTTTTCAGACCCCGAAATTACAAAGACATGTTTTTAGTGATAGGTGTGTGTGTGAACAGAATATCTCAAGAACAGAACATCGTACGAACTTGAAACTTAACTTAGATACTACTACCGAATCCATGTCTGCTAAATTCTTGGAGAGGCTGTTTTCTCGTAAAAAATTGTTTTTTTAAAGCTTGCGGCTTTAATATGCATTTAAGCGCAAATATATATATATATATATATATATAAATATATATATATATATATATATATATATATATATATATATATATATATATATATAATATATATATATATAATATATATATATATAATGTTGCAGAGAATTTGAAATCCTACAACTTTTATTTCAATATGTTTTGTATAACGCTTAATTTAGCGGTAATTAGCGATTTTCGGTTTTCTTCACGAAAATGTGTAAAAAACTCGATTTCAGCCTTAGTATGCACTTACGTGTAATTTAGCGGTAATTAGCGATTTTCGGTTTTTTCACGAAAATGTGTAAAAAACTCGATTTCAGCCTTAGTATGCACTTACGTGTAGTATAACTTGCATTTTACGACAAAAAAGTATAAACAAAATTTATAGAAAATTCAAAGATCTACAACTTTTATTTAGAACATTTTCTCTATAGAGTCCAGTTTAGCGTGAAAGAGTGATTTTCCGTATTGTTAAACCAAAATGAGGTTAATTTTCATTTTGCGTCTTTCACTCATGATTAAATTTGTTATGATTCTTGAGGTTAGTTTTTTAATTTTTTAATGTTTTATTACTAATGTTAGGTTATATTTAATTATTTGCATTGGCAAGAGGAAGTGAGAAAGTTGTGTGAGTGTTTACACCAGATTTTTGTAAGTAGTATTTAGTAAATTGGTTAAGTTTATTTATTGTTATTAGTTAATTATAATTAGTTTGTTATTTATTAAGTAATATAACTGTAATTTACTAATAGATTTTAAGTCATTTTTTATTGTAATTTTTTTAGTTGTAATAAATATTTGAATTTTAAATTAGAGTGTGTTAATTATTTAATTTACCCAGATCCCGAAATGGACCTTGGAGATAGGTGTCACAATACATTTATAAAACCGATTGCAAATGAATTACACCTGTTAAAAATACAATAAAAGTTTTGATAAGGGAATTCTAAGCACCATATTAATATCTATTTTAATTATTTGTTTGACGCATACAGTTTTTCCATCCTAACACAACAATTTATTGCGAATTTATTTTTTTAGCGCAACTAAGATTAATAGGAAGTAACGAGATGAAAACTTTTTTGCTTTTGTAGCATTAAATAAATAGTAACAGCATTCTAAATATGCAGGCACCTGGAGATGACACTCTATAAATGTTCAGATATATGATACAGTATGATAACACTCTACTATACGTTTTGTAACATTTAATATTTTCAATATAAATTGTAAATATTATCTACTGTCTGGGTCAAACAATTTTTAAAATTCACTTTTCACATTGCAGTTACTGTATACAATATTGATATACTAGCTATAAAAAAATGTGAAGTATTTTTTACCTACACATAAAAAGAACAATAAATTAATTTTACTGTTCATATTATTTAGCCTTTTTTATTGAATACTTCTGAAATGGTAATTAAACTTGCCCATATCATTTTTACTTTCTCTTGCCTATATGAATAAAATTTATAGAAAGGAAAGTATTGTTTTCATGTCAATTTTTTAATATAAAGTACGTATATATTTTATACATAATTTTTTTAAATTGGAACATTAAAATAGGTTCCGATAAATATGTTTTTAAAAGTTTTTCTCTTTTAAAAACAAGGTTTTTCATTCCAGGCATTTGATTGTATATTTGTTTGATAATTACAATTTTACAGAAGTTTTGTTTGTACGTTTAGGTTTTTTAGTTGTATTTTAAGTTGCATCGACAGCTTGGTCATTAGCGACTACTGAGGGGTTTTGGTACTGTAACGGTGGGTTGTAATGAGTTAACATTTCCAGACCCTAGCTGCTAATCAAACCCAGGGCTTTTCGCTTTGTACGCTAGCGTGCTAGTCACTGAAGCAGTCACTTTTAATTTTATTTATTTGTAAACGCGTTAAGATAAACGTTTATTTTACGGCGATTCTATAGTGACTTGTCTTTTTACGTTATTCATCTTTGCTATTATTTTTCCTTTTTGAACAGATAGTAGATTTTGCTGTTAGCAAATAAATTGTCACTGTTAGACTAATTTATTTATTTTAGACTATTTACTCTGCAAAAAAATGCAATTAATTTAAAGGTTATAAAAAGTTATTTCGTAATAAATTTTTCTACATAGTTCACTTCAAGCTACAAGAAGTTTGTTCCACCTTGGTAAAGTATTCAGCAAATAAATTAGATATATACGGATTATATTGGTTCGTCTTCTATAGTTTTAAGTCTGCAGACAAATAAAAAATGTACTAAATGATTTTGTCTTGATTTTCAATACAGGACTACACATTAGACATCTTCATTTCATTCACCAAAGGGTCTGGCTGTATAATGATGATATTCATTACTCTCATTGGATATAAGTCTGACTAGTGTCTTTTACATCTCTACCTTTTCTGCTCTTAAATGCTTGAGTCATATGATTGGCTGGCCATATGACAAAAACAGAACTATTTTTGTAGCCCTAAACTAGCAGATCGAGTGCAAATAATTCAATACTCAACCTGCCTGTTATGGGCAGAATGATTTTTACATACAGTTTAAAACCGCAGGTGTTCCTAAACCTATCAATATGTTCCATATTTCTTCTTGTTCCATATTATCTTCTGCTGTTCACATAAAGTGTTAAAATTTAAGTACTCGTTTGCAATCCAACGATATTATTTTCTTTTAAGCTTTTCTTTGCATAAAATTAAATGAAACTACTCTATTTGTTTGGTGATTTGTAATGTAGAATTACGATAAATTTTAGTAGGGTACCAAAAAAAGCCGGTCATCTAATCGGTGTTACTTAACAGCAAATAACAACTTTCTGCTGACTTTTACCTGACTGGGCTGGTCTAAACATTGTTTAGTTTCAAATTATTAACTTATCTTTTTAGAGTACTACCTACATCAATACCTGAACTAATAAAGTTTTATTTTGGGTTAATTTGGGAACATTTTTACTTTCTCTTGCCTATATGAATATGTAGGCAGGAAAGTATCGTTTTCATGTCAATTTTTCGAAATCGAGTTTTCACCGGTTCTACACGTTTTCAGATCCCTAAACCCAAAAACCATGTTTTAAGCCATTGATCCGTGTGTGTGTGTGTGTGTTCGTGAACGGAATATCGTAACAAAGTTGAAACTTGAAAGAAGTTCGATACCACTAGAGGACCCAACAAAGATATTTTCATCAAAATCGGTCAACTGGAAGAAGTAGTTTATTTTTGTGTCATTTTTCACTTTTTTACGATTTTCTCATAAACGACTCTTACGATTTTATTTTACATCACCTCATTTATTACATTTTTTTATACTCAACAAGATAGGATAGACGCCATATCTGCTGAAATTCTTGGGAAGGCTGTCCTCTAGTAGAAAAAAATGTTTTTTTACGATTTCAGCCTTAGTATGCATTTTACGACAAAAGTGTCTGGTTAATATTTAATTAATGTTTTATTTGTGTGTGAATGTGTTTAGTTGCGAAAATGCGTGTGTGTGAATGGGCGCTGGCTACTGCCATGCGCGGAGCTAGTTCGAGTGCGTGGACCTGTGCGCAGGTGAGAGTGAGTGTGTACTGAACAGTGATACAGTCCGCTTGTGTTTGTGTGTGTTCAATAAAACGTATTCAAATTCATACATTGACTCAATTATTTTGTGCATTTATTCAATCATTCATTCAATTAACCATTTTTTGGTTACTCCGACCGGATCCAAACTGTGGTAAATTACATATTTTTTGTAATAAATTTGTTACTTTTGTGCAAAACAACAACTTTTAAAGCATTGTTAATCAGCTGATTTTTACAACATCAACACATTTCATAATTAATATACTGATGCACAATAAAATTTAAAAACAATATAGCTAGGTAATTATTCATAAATTCAGCATTACCAAATCGTAAAACATTCAAGGCCTAGCTCATAATTTGCTGGAATTAATAGATAAGTATTTAATTGATTTATTTTACATTGTTGCTAATATTTACATTTCTTATACTCACCCAATTCATGTGTTATTAACATTCATTTAATGTACATATTTTACACCTAGTATATCAACAATCATGAGTGATTTAAAATTATTAGTGAAGGAACGTGGCTTAGTTAAAGCAAAATTAACTAGGTTTAAAACATATTTTAGTGGAATTTCTTGTGCAGCAGATATTAGTCAATTAAAACTGCGATTATCAAAATTAGAGGAGTGCTGGTGTGAATTCGATAAAGTACAATTACAAATTGAATTACTTGACGAATCTGATGATCAGTCAGATCAAAGAAACAATTTTGAAGCAGAATATTTTGCACTAATGTCAGCGGCTCAAGATTTCATTTCTGAGCATGAGCTTAGAAACTGTCACAACAATATTGAAAACAAGCCAGTAATTACGCAACCAATATCAGTGAAACTCCCAGATATCCAACTTCCTACATTCAATGGCAGCTATGGTGAATGGCTCTCATTTCGTGACACATTTACATCACTCATTCACTTAAGGGAAATACCGGATATTCATAAGTTTCATTACTTGAAGGCTTCTTTAAAGGGTGCAGCTTTTGAAGTCATTCAAGCTTTAGAAAGTTCCGCACAAAATTATCACATTGCTTGGCAATTGTTAAATGACAGATTTGGCAACAAGCGTTATTTAATCAACAAACATGTGAATGCTTTGTTCAGTCTTGCTAAAAATGATAAAGAAAATTCAATTTCTTTACGCAAACTTCTAGATAGTGCCTTAAAACACATTCGTGCCCTTTCTGGTTTAGGGCAACCCACAAATCACTGGGACACGCTTTTAATTTATTTAATTACTACCAAATTAGATCCAATAACATTACGTGAGTGGGAAAACACACTAACAAAGGATGCGTTACCTACTATGTCCGATTTGGAAGTATTTTTACAACACAAGTGTCAGGTATTAGAATCAATTGAATACAACAAATTGCAAAAACATACACCCGTTAATCCACCTTTTGTGAACCACAGCCAGGCTCAGAAATTCAAGCCAACATTTAAAAATCATACATTTTCCACGAACTGTCATGTGTCTACAAAAGATTGTTCTTTGTGCAGTGAACAAGAACATCCACTTTATATGTGTAAGGTCTTCAAGGGACTTCCAAGCTCAGACCGTGAAAAGGAAGTGAAGAAACGCAATTTATGTTTTAATTGTCTTCAGAGCTCTCACAAATCTACCAATTGTAAATCAAGCTCGTGCAAACTTTGTGGCAAGAGACACAATACATTATTACATCATAATAAATCTGACTCAAGGGATTCAGAAAAGCAAATTTCTACTCAAGGTGACAAACCTTCTAAACCAATTGTAGAACAAACCATTGTTTCTACTTCAAACGTGACATCTGATCAACAAAAATCTATTGTTTTGCTTTCAACAGCAGTAATTTCAGTGCTAGATCATAGAGGTTGTCCTCATCTTTGCCGTGCGTTGCTTGATAGTGCTTCTCAATCAAATTTCATAACTGAAAAGTTAGCACGTACTTTAAAGCTCTCTATCAAGAATAGTGTGTTTGAAGTCCATGGCATAGGCCAATCATCCACTCAAACTTCAAATATGGTTCAGTGTATCATTAAATCTCGATTAACTTCATATTCGACTACTATTGATTGTATAATTCTCAAAAACATCACTCAACAATTACCTACGGTTACAATAGAAACAGCTCACTTAAACATTCCGCAAACCATTCAATTAGCAGACCCTCAATTTAACCAGCCCAATGACATTGACATGCTTATTGGTGCAGAATTATTTTTTGATTTATTACATGAAGGTAAATTGAAGTTTTCGAATTCATCTTATACATTACAAAATACGGTGTTTGGATGGATAATTTCTGGCAAAATGAATGTAAACACTACATCAAATCTAGCAACTACGTGTTTTTTATCTACACTAGACGAAATTAACAGAAATATACAGAGATTTTGGGAATTAGAAGAGTGCAAGGGTGAAAAACATCATACCGGAAACGACAAATTTTGTGAAGAGTTATTCGTAAACACTACAACCAGAGATGTAAATGGAAGATATTGTGTGAAAATACCCTTAAAAGGTGATATAAGTGATCTCGGCGAATCTAAGAAGAACGCATCGCGAAGATTATTTACACTTGAGAGACGTTTTTCAATCAACCCAGCATTGAAATCACAGTATGTGCAGTTTATGAAGGAGTATATAGACTTTGGTCACATGCGAGAGGTTCCATTGGATGAATCGCAATCCACCCAGTGTTATTACATTCCACATCATGCGGTTGTAAGGGAACAATCAAAGACAACAAAGCTACGAGTAGTATTTGATGCGTCTTCAAAAACCACTTCAGGTCTTTCGCTAAACGACATTTCAGTTGTTGGACCTACAATCCAGTCAGACCTGTTTAGTATAGTGACAAGATTTAGAACACATTCCTACGTCATGACTGCAGATATTGAGAAAATGTATCGGCAAGTTAAAGTGCATCCATCACAGTGGAAATTACAGCGAATTTTGTGGAGAGAACATCAACATGAGCCAATCAAAACATTTGAATTAACAACAGTGACATATGGTACAGCAAGTGCTCCGTACTTAGCTACGAGAGCACTGAAACAACTTGCGGTAGATGAAAAACATGATTTCCCAGAAGCATCAAAGGTTTTCATAGAAGATTTTTACGTTGATGACCTTATGACTGGCACAAAAACCTTAGAGGATGCTAAACAGCTTCAAAAGGATATGATGACCATAGCACATAGAGGAGGTTTTAATTTACGAAAGTGGAGTGCAAACCATCCTGATATTTTATCAAATTTACTACATCAAGATGTAAGTGACGATTGTTTCATGATCAATAACGATGCAACTGTGAGTACTCTTGGTCTTATTTGGAACCCAAGGCAAGACATATTTCAATTTTTATTAGGCGATTACAACAAGACGAGTGTGAAACATTCAAAACGCACAATTTTATCAGCTATAGGAAAAATATTTGATCCATTGGGACTTATTGGACCAGTAATAGTGAGAGCTAAGATAATCATGCAACAACTGTGGAGTTGTAAGATTGGTTGGGATGAAGAGGTTCCTGAAGAATTGCTAAAACAGTGGATTAGCTTTCAAGAATCTTTACAATCTATATCGCAAATAGATATTCAACGAAATATCTTACCCAAAGAAACACACGTTACAAGAATCGAGCTGCATGGATTTTCAGATGCATCAGAATCTGCATATGGTGCCTGTATTTACATCAAGTCAGTTGATACTGACAGTAATATCTCAGTAAATTTAGTTAGTTCCAAATCACGCGTTGCACCGCTGAAGAAGACATCTTTGCCAAGACTCGAATTGTGTGGAGCTTTGCTATTGTCGGAATTGTGCAAGAAAATTGTGACTGCTTTACAGATTCAGATAGATTCAATCACCTACTACTCTGATTCAACTATTACATTAGCGTGGATAAGAGCACCTTCATCTCATTGGTCAACATTCGTCGCAAATCGAGTGTCCAAAATACAAGACAATACTGAGACCAATTCTTGGAAACATGTCAGAAGCGAAGACAATCCTGCTGATTTCTTATCAAGAGGGTTACTTCCTTCAGAAATTTTAAACGCCAGCTTATATTGGAAGGGACCATCGTTTCTCTACTCATCAGTAGATTTAATTTCGGAAGAACCAGATACAGATCATAATGATATTCCAGAACGACGGAAGAATAATATTTCATGTGCAGTCTCAACAAATAATGTTATTAATTTTAATAATTTTTCTAGTTTCACTAAATTTGTACGTGTTATTGCGTACTGTCTTCGATTTACGCGTAACTGTCAGACAACACATGATCTTCGTCTTGACAGCAATCTTTCTGTCACAGAACTTCAATTAGCGGAAAATGCTGTTATTATACTTGTGCAAAAAGAATCATTTCTTCATGAATATTGTAATTTACAATCAGGACAATGTGTGTCAAGAAACAGTAAACTTAAGGCATTGAATCCATTCATGGACAAAAATCAAGTGATACGTGTTGGTGGACGTTTACAACAATCAGATTTAAGTCTTGACCAGAAACACCCAATCATATTGCCTAAGGGTCACATCATCACATATTTAATTGCGAAACATATGCACATAAAAAATCTTCATGCAGGACCCCAACTGTTATTAAACATCGTTCGTCAGAAATACTGGCCAATCAACGGTCGTTCATTAGTCAAGAAGGTATTCCACGAATGTATTTCCTGCTTCAGAGCAAGACCTAAGATTCGGACACAGATGATGGGTGAATTGCCCAAAACTAGAGTTCTTGTGCCACCTCGAGTATTCTACTATACCGGAGTAGATTATTGTGGACCTTTCTATGTGAAGATGTCAAAGAAGAAAGGTGTCATTCCAGCTAAATGTTACATTGCGCTATTTGTGTGTTTTAGTGTCAAGGCTCTGCATTTGGAGTTAGTCGAAGATTTGACTACGGAATCTTTTATTGGAGCTTTACGCAGATTCATTTCAAGAAGAGGAAAACCAAAGGACATATACTCAGACAACGGGACCAATCTTGTAGGAGCACATCGTGAACTAAATGAACTTCTAAGATTGTGGAAGTCAAAGGAATTTAATGACAAGGTGTCAACAACTTTATCAAACGACGAAATTACATGGCATTTTCAACCTCCTAGGGCTCCACATTTTGGTGGACTATGGGAATCGTCAGTTAAGTTAGTGAAAACACACATAAAACGAGTTTTAGGGAATTTAATTTTAACCTACGTACAATTTGTCACACTATTAACTCAAGTTGAGGCATGTATAAATTCTCGTCCCTTATCTCCATTATCAAATGAACCTACTGATCTAAATCCGTTGACCCCGTCACATTTCCTAATTGGTGATGTCCTCACAAACTATCCTGAACCATGCCTACTCAAAATTCCAACCAGTAGACTTAATCAGTGGCAGCATGTTCAGATGGTGTATCAACATTTCTGGTCGCGGTGGTCAAGAGATTACCTAAACAACATGCAGCAGCGAAGGAAGTGGACAACATCTCCTCCAAACCTCAACGTTGGTGATCTTGTTATCATCAAAGAGGACAATCTTCCTCCACTCCAATGGAAAATGGCTCGCGTCATTGAACTTCATCCAGGGCAAGATGCCAGAGTTCGTGTGGTTACTCTTAAGACTTCAAATGGTCTCATTAAACGACCTATTGTGAAATTATGTGTATTACCAATTGACTCAGATATGACAAATTCAATCAAGAAAAGAGATTAATTGTTCTTTTTTAAAAAAAAAAAAAAAAAAAAAAAACTTTAGTATTCATAATTTAATTATTGTAATTCTTGAATGCCCTTCAAGGCCGGGGGCATGGTTAATATTTAATTAATGTTTTATTTGTGTGTGAATGTGTTTAGTTGCGAAAATGCGTGTGTGTGAATGGGCGCTGGCTACTGCCATGCGCGGAGCTAGTTCGAGTGCGTGGACCTGTGCGCAGGTGAGAGTGAGTGTGTGCTAAACAGTGATACAGTCCACTTGTGTTCGTGTGTGTTGAATAAAACGTGTTCAAATTTCATACATTGAATCCTTTATTTTGTGTATTTATTCAACACTCAATCAATTAACCAGTGTCAAATCAATGATAGGGAATTAAAAGATCTACAACTTTTATTTAGAGAATTTTTCTCTATAGAGCCCAGTTTAGCGTGAAAGAGTGATTTTCTGTATTATTAAACCTAACTGAGGTTGATTTTCATTTTGCATCATGCACTCATGATTAAAAACAGATTACGTTTTTTTGTTTATTTCTAATGTTAGGTTATAGTGTTCATTATTTGCATTGGCAGGATAAATTCGTGTGAGTGTTTTGCACCAGATTTTTATGGTTAACTTATCAGCTACTTACTGGGAAATTATAATGCGACAATGCGTCATGAATTCACTTATCGAGAGAGCTATAGATTATTTATAATTCGTTTTTGACTTTAAGACAATTAAGTAATATTTTTAATTTCATAAATTTATCATTTATGCGGTTGCTTATAAAACGAGTCAACTTTTACATAAATATGTGATCGGATTTCATTGAATTTTAATGCTAAAATCTCTGACTTCAGTACATTTACTTTACATTTTATACAGGAATATTATTTGATGATGTTGTTGAATGAACAGGTGGGAGTTTGTCAGTCCTTATGTACCGTTTCATCACGGATGTAACAAGTGGAATTGTTTATAATCCTAGACTACCTTTGATCAAGCTGTTTTTAGACAAGGTACAATTTTACGAGCAGTTGGACATTAAAATCTAACAATATTTTAAAAAATATAAGTCGTATTAATATTTTAACAATAAATTATACTATATTTTACAGTCTGCCAAAAAAATAACGTCAACGAGGTGCATACATTTTATAATAGTCTGTAGTAACACAATAAAATTTATGCTATTTTTAATTATTATTGAAGTATATTATTCGTTAGCCGATAATATTTATTAATTATTTTCACGCAATGTAGAAAAGTAAACCTGTATCTTAAGTAAAATTACAACTACAAAAATTTTAATGCCAGTATAAAATAATTGTGTAGAATTTAAACAAAACACTATCATTAACAACAAAAAAAACATAAATAGTGAGTGGGTATCGAAAATATTGAACCGGATTTTACGGTGTTCCCTGGCCAATGCTGAACTGATAGTAGCAAATAATTCTCCCTGCAGGGTAGCCGGCAATAATTTACCAGCAGCAAACGATTTGTTCCCCAAATGCAGCAAATGTTTCTTGTTTAATGATGCTGATGGTTCCCACTGTTCTTTTCCCTGCAAATCAACCGACCAGTTTGTTTGACCTCAACTGAATACAATAAAAAAGAGTTAACGTCCCTCTTTATAAATTCTTCTACCAGTCTTGTTTAAAATAAAACAACATTGCCGCATAACGTAGAAACAGTTGTAATAAACGAAACGCAAATAAATTAATCTGGACTGCTTTTCAATATTTATCTCTTTAATTAAAAGCAATTAATTTAACAATTTCTAAGTATTTTTTAACCAACTAAATATTTTATAAATACATAGGTGACTTTCTGAAACTAAAATGAGGAATATTTAATCTTTAGGTGCAGAAATATGCCTACGTATTATAATATTTTTACTTTTCTTGCCTGTATAAATATATAGGAAGGAAAGTATTGTTTTTATGTTGATTTTTCGAAATCGAGTTTTCATAACCCCTCAACCAAAAAAATATGTTTTTAGCGATTGTTCTGTGTGTGTGTCTGTGTGTGTGTGTGTGTGTGTGTGTATGAACAAATTAACTCAAGAACGGAACATTGTACTAACTTTTTTTTTTGGTTTTTAACGTCCGACTGTTCTGCAAATTGCTGCTAATGCAGACGAGTACTAACTTGTACTAACTTGAATCTTGAAACTTAACAAGTTAGATACTAAGTACTTCTGGAACCGAGACGAACATTTTCATCAAAATCAGTAAACTGGAAGTAGGAGTTTATTCGTGTTATTTTTCAATTTTTTGCGATTTTCTCAAAAACGGCTCTTACGAGATTTTTTAAAATCGCCTCATTTACTTAATTTTTTATGCTTTACAATGTAGGGTAGGCGTCATGTTTGCTGAAATTCTTAAGAAGGCTGTTTTTTCGTAAACATTTTTTTATTAAGATTGCGGCTTTAATATGCATTTTAGAGCAAAAATGTACGTATAAAGAAACGTTGTAGAGAATTAAAAAACCAACAACTTTTTTTCTAAACATTTTTTGTATAACTTTTAGTTTAGCGGTAATTTGTAATTTTATGTTTTTTTCATGACAATTTGTAAAAAATCGATTTTTTTTAAGATTTCAGCCTTAGTATGCATTTTACGAAAAAAATCGAATTTATAGGAAATTGAAAGATTTGCAACTTTTATTTTAAGCATTTTTATCTACAGAAGCTGGTTTAGTGTAAAAGAGTGATTTCCTGCAAATCTTATTATTAAACATAGCTAAGGGGTACGACAAGGTATGGCATTTTAGCTCTTTTATAAAAAATCAAATGTAATCTGAACAATATTTTTCTTCTGTATTAAGATCATTCTTAACCGATCGTTTTTCCTAAGTAAAATTTAATGACGATTAATCGGTCTTGCATCTTATTCATTCGGGTAGCATTCAGGCTCATTGATTTCTCAGACTAGCAATTAAGCCATTTTCTGCACACGTTTTTTACAGCAGATCTTCCAGTAAATGTAATGGTGGCAACAGCAACTCTTACAGAAAACACTTCAATGGTTGCCTCTGATACCATTTCCGTTCACACTTCCTAAAAATCTCTCATGAAACATTTTTTAGATTTTTACAGTGAACATACTTATAAGTTTGTCTAAAAAATTTATAATAAAAACGTTAATTTTATAAATACGAATCTTTTTTGCACATTATACTGGCCGTTGAAAATTTTTTTGAAGGTAACTAACTTATTGCGCTCTATTCTATGTAGTCAAACACAAAAGTTTGGTTTAGAAATGTCAATAATAACAGCATTTATTTTTTAAAAGTTATCTCAACTAGGAGGTACCTTTTTCATGATAATCATCTCTGTTACAAATCTTTTGGTTCTTGGGATCCAGCTGATTTTTGTAAACAAAAGTCGTGTTTATACTTCTGCAGCAAAAATTGTTTAAAATATTAATACCACCAAGACTTTTGCTGCAAACGGTGAGTGGCAGATATTTAACATTATATGGACAATATAATTTACCAATTTTAGTTTACATCTGGACTTTATAGTTTATTTGATTTTAATATTTTTTTCAGTCGCCTACGGCCATGGCCGATCAGGCAACCATGAGCACGTCCGAAATGTTGTCTATAATAAGTGCTCACGTCGACAACAATTCTAGCGATACAGATAGAATAGAGTGGACAGATGTCGTTCCCAAGAGAAAAAGGCAATTACACGAAAATAGTCTGCCAAGTAATAGTTCAAACAAACGTTTTAGGGACCCTCGAGTGAGGGACGGACACGTCCCAATCTCAAACAGATTCGACCCACTTCCGACTGCAGCAGATGCAGTAGAAGAAAGCGTTACAGGTCACTCCAGTACATCACCTGTTACAACAAAACAGTCGAGGCCTCCTCCTGTGCACTTGAAATCAGACGTGGATTTCGTGAAATTTCAGGGTTATCTCACAAATTTGCTAGGTACAGATAAATACCGCTGTACCGCTACAAGAACCGGCATCACTATCTACACACTACATTCTGATGATTATAGGAGGCTAGTACAGTGCCTGCGCACTAACAACGCAGAATTCCACACTTACCAATTAAAGGAGGACAAAGCATATCGTGTAGTAGTACGAGGGTTGCACCACACTATACCCTCAGAAATAATTAGCGAGGAAGTTACGAAATTAGGGTTTAAGGTGCGTAATGTGACAAACATAATGTCTCGCGATAAAGTAAAGTTACCACTTTTTTACATTGATTTGGAGCCAGATAAGAAAAATGGTGAAATTTTTGGCTTGACCGCACTGCTCCAATGTAAAGTTAAAATTGAAGAACCGAGGCAAAGGCGACAAATCGCTCAGTGTGCCCGCTGCCAACGATACGGTCACACTAAAACCTACTGTAATTTATTACCCCGCTGTGTGCGGTGTGCAGGTCCACACGAGTCGAGCTCATGCTCTAAAACCCGAGAAACACCGCCGACATGTGTTTTATGCGGCGGGGCACACCCATCCAATTACAGAGGTTGTACAGTACACCGACAATTACAGCACCGTCGATCTCCAGCATCAACAGTGACCGATACGAAGAAATTGTCTTCAACAGATTCTAACTATCCAATCTTGCCGCCACCAGGTACCTCTGAAACTCGTAGTCAAACAATTACGTTGCCAAAAACTCCACCTCGTCGATTCTCCACGTACAGTCAAGCTGTGAAATCTGACCAGAAGCCAGCTGAACACGACTGTTTGCCTACATCTCAGGATATTTCGAATCAGCTTACAAGTTTCCTCACAGATATAAAAGACCTCTTCACTCCGGTCATCACAATGATGAGTCAACTAATCCAGATGCTCTTAACCAACCATGGTAAATAATAGAACAACAGCTAGTTCACTCGTCATCATGTTATGGAACGCCAATGGCATCCTTCAACACCGAAATGAAGTAGAACTATTTCTACATGAAGAGCGTATTGACATTGCTTTGCTAACAGAAACACACCTGACTTCTCGCAGTCGCTTGAATATCCAAGGATTTAACATCTACAGAACCGATCATCCAGACGATACAGGTCATGGTGGAACTGCAATATTAATACGACGAGGAATCCAACATTATTTCCATCCTATGACACCACCTAGTGAACATTTGCAAGCCACAGCAATAACTGTGTTAACACGTGGGTTTGACGTCACTACAGCTTCAATCTACTGCCCACCTCGCCCGCTGACAAATGAGAGACATTTCCAGCAATTGCGTTCTGATCTAGGCGATTGCTTCATTGCAGGAGGAGATTTCAACGCCAAACATCCAGCCTGGGGCTCACGTCTTACAACATCAAGAGGTCGAGCCCTTCACAAAGTTATTTGTGATGGCCAGTTACAAGTACATTCTCCAGGTACACCAACCTATTGGCCCGCTGCTAGAAACCGACAACCTGATCTGCTCGATTTTCTTTTCTCCAAAGGAATGCGAAACTACCACCTTGCAACTACAGCTACAAATGATCTCTCCTCTGACCACTCGGTTGTAATCACTACGCTGAGCACTGAACCGGTGCTGACCCCACCAAAACCAACTCTAAATCTTGGACGAATGAACTGGGATTCATTCAAAGAAAAAATTGAGAACAACCTAACGCAAAACATACCACTTAAATCGAATGACGATCTTGACAAGGCTGTGCAACATTTTACGACCGAAGTACAGAAAGCTGCCTGGGAATCATCTACGCCCATTAAACGTTACCCTACCACTCAAGATGTTCCGCAGTATGTTAGACGCCTGATACGAGAGAAAAGACAAGCTAGACACAGGTGGCAAAATTCTCGTCTACCAGACGATAAACAATATCTCAATAGAATCGCCAACCGTCTGAAGAAAGAATTAGCCAGATTAAAAGCGGAGCATTTTGAGACTTTTTTAACATCGATGAATGAAAGCACAGACTCACTATGGCGGACATCTAAGAAGCTTTTACAACACCGAAGTGTTTCTTTGCCACTGAGAAATCCAGATGATACTTGGGCGAAAACGGAAAACGAGAAAGCTACTCTCTTTGCGACTCATCTAACCAGTGTATTCAAACCACACGAAGATGTGCAGGACGTGAATTTTATACAAACCGTCGATGAAGAACTGCAGTCACCTCTCCAGCTTTCACTGCCTCCACAACCATTTACGATCGATGATATCGAAAAGGCAGTACAACGGCTGCCAAAGAGAAAATCGCCGGGATTTGATCTCATTACATCTGAGATACTGCAACACCTACCGAGAAACGGCTTACGCTTTTTACTACTATTATTCAATGCAGTCCTTCGGGTGGCGTATGTTCCTGGACAATGGAAATTTGCTGTAGTTAAGCTTTTCTTGAAGCCCGGAAAGCCGTATTACCTGCCTTCATCCTACCGTCCTATCAGTCTCCTTCCGACGACAGGAAAATTATTCGAACGTCTCTTACTACCACGCTTGCAGATACAATGTGAAGACGCCAACATTATTCCACCTCATCAATTTGGATTTCGGCCGCTACATTCGACGACACAACAACTGCACCGAGTTGTGGACTTCATTTCGGAGGGTCTAGAAAGAAAAGAGTATGTCACTGGCATTTTCTTGGATATCAGCTCCGCGTTCGACAAAGTATGGCATGATGGACTACTATTTAAATTGAAAAGTGTTTTAAGTGATTCGTACTATTTGGTTGTAAAATCATTTTTAGAGCATAGATTCTTTAAAGTCCAGCACGGTACTGCTTACTCTGAGCTGCACAAAATTAACGCCGGAGTACCCCAAGGGGCAATACTATCCCCATTTCTATATAGCGTATTTGCATCGGATATGCCTATTTTGGACACATCGGTAACCGCGACGTATGCTGACGACACAGCAATTCTTGTACGGGAAAAGGGCGCGGATGAGGCTTCCAGGTTAGTACAGCAACATCTTTTATTAATACAGGACTGGCTTACCCGTTGGCGTATTAAGGTGAACCCAGTTAAGTCAACACAGGTTACGTTTACCTTACGACGTCAAACTTGTCCACCTGTGATGCTGAATAACGTTCATATCCCCCAAGCCAGAGTGGTGCGGTATCTTGGTTTGTGGCTTGACAGACGACTAACTTGGAAGCATCATCTGCGTACTAAACGTTTAGAACTTAACCGCCGCCAGAAGCTACTCTACTGCTTAATTAACCCTCGATCGAAATTGAACCTCCGCTCCAAAATTTTATTATACAAAACCCTTTTGAGACCAATCTGGACTTATGGTGTCCAGCTATTTGGAGTAGCGGCAGAGAGTAATTTAAAGTCGATCCAGGCCTTTCAATCAAAATTCTTAAGACTTGCTTCTGGGGCTCCTTTTTATGTAAGCAATAAAACCCTCCACGACGATTTCAAAATTCCAACAGTGAAGGAGCTAACCGCGTCCTTGTATAGTAAATTTCACGGACGACTAGATGTCCATCCAAACCAACTAGCCCGTGATCTAGCTACAAGGAACTTTCCACCTGTGCGACGTCTAAGGCGAAAATGGAGTAGAGACCTCTTGGTCTAAATAACGGATAATACCCATAGTTACAAATGGAGAATGTGCCACTGGGTACCTCTTCTCCTTAATGCGAAACTCCCCACCACCATTTAAATATCATTTACGGAAATTGTGCAGCTCAATGTACAGTACCGTAATAAAAATACAAGACAAAAAAAAAAAAAAAAAACAAATCTTTTGTTTGATTACGAACTTGTTTTTATATTATTATTTATATTTATTATATTATTTATATTTTATATTATATTACTTATATTTAATATTCTATTTATATTTTATATTGTATTGTAAATTATATAAAAATATAACTTTTTTAGGATTAGTTCAGTGATAAGTCTTAAAAAGCACAATTTGTAATGTTTTTTATATTTTAACATAAATGAAAAAAATCACAATCTGTTCATGCATGAACAATACGTAATACAGCTGAATATTGAAAATTTATCCGTGGATAAGTTACTAACCCACTGATTAGCAACTTAAATTCTAACAAATAACGAACAACATATTCACACACTCACGCGCAAACACACACGCACACATCCTTACTCAATCACACAATAATAATTATTAGATAACATAGTTAAACATAGTGAATACCTTTTACAAGTTGATATAAATTGGAATTAATAATTTTTAACACATTTAAAATCTCTCACTTAAATTTAGAAAATCAATTTGTTTTAATCTTAAATTGACACGTGAGCTATTATCAAGAAGGTCTAATTCTAGGTAGTTTGGAATTAGAAAATAATATTTGTAATTAGAAAATAAGAATTTTTATAATTTATTACGTTTTTTTAAGAAATTCTGGTAGAGTTAATATTAAAATGCTAAAAGTAAAACCATACATTTTATAATAAAATTTTATTATTCTATCTAATAAAACTTTTCTTGATTAAATATATGAATTAATACGATAAAAATTCTTCACAAAATTTCCTATTTGAAAAATATGATTTAAGAAAATTAGTAAAATGTTTTTCTTTAAATAAAAATCGTTTTGCTTTATATTTGTTAAATTACAATGTTTTTATTGTTCCCGGCGCGTTTCTTGAGAATCCGAGTGATATATACATTTTTTTAACTCTAGCATGGTTATAAATCACACTAGGAAGGTTACCCGGGAGTATGATTATGAAATGTCTGAGTTGGCACACTGCCTGACTGAGTGTTGTATTACTTCCAGAAATGTTGCTTTCTTCTTTCTTTTAAAGTCAGATATTTTCCGTTTCCTTAAATAAACCAAATAAATGCGTTACTTATTTTGCCGTAGCAAAACAGAAAAGAAAACAAGGAAGAAAAAGTTTTTCCAAAACTTAAATAGAAAATTAAATTTACTACATTGTCACAAAAAGTACAGGAATTCCAATTACAGATCCATCTTATCCAGTTGCTTGAATTTGAATTTAAAATTGTAAGGTAAATGACCCAGGTTATCGCGATGTTAAATATTGCAGTGAAAAGCACTTTTTTGTCAGTTAAACATTTCTTTAGCCAGTTTCTTATTTTCATTGTATGGCGTTGACCAAACAGTTTTTTTAACAAACAATAAAATTTATAATCTGTCCGCGCAGGGACAATACCTAAGTAAATAGTTTAACAAATGAAAATAACTTGTCAGAAGAGACCTCAGAATTTATTTTACTTACAAATTATTGAATGTTAACACAACAGGAAATTTAAATTCGATTAAATTATTGAAACAAATATAAATACTCTACGTACATACAAAAAATTTAATGTTTTTTAACCGTTTAGTTAAAATACAAAAATACATTTTATTTTTTATTCAAAAATGTTCCGAAAAATGTACTGTTTTTTAATATTTTATTTTGTCACATCAACAATTACGTTTTTAGTGACATCAAGAAGGTAATATCATAATATTGCTAATAAAACTAACATTCGAAATAAACAATTTAACAAGAAGACTACTAATAACCATAACAATATAAGGATATTAACACAGTACAAAAAATTAACAAATATTCACAAACCTAATAAGATTCTTTTACAACCCATCAATAGTTCATGTGTGTGTAGCATTTTATATTGTGACTGCGGGCAATATCTGAACAATAGTTGACGATTATTGTATGAGTTTAAACAGGTTTAATTTACTGTCTTTCAAATTAGTAGCTATTCTTCATTCACTTTTTGTATTTTTTTACAGAGTAAAGGTTTTATTATGTATCATGTCTATTGTTATTTATTTCTCATCATCATCATCATCATCATCTGTCAAGGATTAGGCTCAGTGGCCTGTTCCGGCATCCATCTCTTTTTAGGTCTTCCCAAGCCTCGTATCCCTCTAGGTTTATATTCCCATGCTCACAGAGGAAGTTTTGAGCCGGCATGCGAAGTAAATGGTTGGACCAGTTTCTCTTACGTTTAATGTCTTCTTTTAATGTATCTTGCGTCTTCTAACGTTTCCGACAGTGACTGCACATTTAACTCGGCGCGTTTAGCAACGTTACGTACTCTATCTAACCGGGAACAACCTTTGACTCCCCGCAAAAATCTAATTTCAGCAGCCTGGATACGAGATTCATTCCTCTGTAATGACGCCCATGTTTCACTCCCATATGTTATGATTGGTACAACCATTGTTCTATAAAATTTCATTTAAGTGACCTTTCTCGTTTTTTTTCTATTGTACTTGGTCAGCGAGGGTTTGGCTTTGAATCGAGTAGGGGCTAAGCATAATCTTGTATGAGACACTGAGATGAGGGTCTCAACCCCGACACGGTGCGTCCCAATGGCTGATAGGGAACGTCCTGTAGATATGCAGACAGTTAAAAATAAGGCATAGCCAAATAAGTATCCGCGGATGAGCTGACGTGAAAACTGGTCAACGTTCTTCACGGCGGCGATGGAGGATTCCTAATGGCGTGGAGAGCGGAAGAGCCTAACAAGTCAACCCAAGTGAAATCCAGGGCAATTGAGCCCGGAAAAATGGTCAACAGTCTCGAAGGTGGGGGAGGAATTTTCCCAACGGTAGAGAGGGCAGATGAACCTAGGAGGTGGGTCTCCAAATGAAACCCAGGGCCCGTCTAGAGGCTCTAAGGTGGCAGCCCCACTACTGGACTATCCGAGACAGGACTCGCAACTCGGCCTGGGGAAAACTTTATCACTGGCAAGCATCGAAAGTGAGCCTCGGATTTATTTCTCTAGCTTATTATATTTTATTATTTGACTGTATTATGTTTATTTATTTTGTTACTCTAGACTGTTCTATTGTTCTTTAATGTATTCATTTATCTAGATAATTTCTATGTGTGTTATTATAAATCTATTCAATTTTCATGTTGGTCAGTCATTATTGATTGAGTCATTCTGAAGTTAGTGTTTAGTGAATTGCGTTGTTTGTACTTGAAACCTTGCGTATTGTATCAGTTATGCGTAGCAGTCAGTTAGTGTACAAATTTTTTTGTTTTTAACTATGAGAAAATAAATTTTTTTACTTTAGTGGCCATATTTTCTTTTAAGTCAATATTATTTAACTCTTTGAAATATTTAAAAATCAGTCTAACTTATTATTTCAAGTTAATCAGTCAAGTTATTGTAATTTTCTAATAATTATAACTGTTATAATTATATAATTAATTAATTTGAAAATAAATATTTGTTGTAAATTTAAAAGAAATTTTTATTATTTATAAACAGTCAAATCCCAAAAGGACCTGGAATAAACATTAGATTATTATAGTCTAATTCAGAAGAGCTATATAGCAGTACAACAGGAGAATTTCTATGGTGGTCGGATAGACACCAGCGAAAGATGATTATAATCCATTGATTTAGACGCATTTTCGTTATCTTTAAAATATTAATGTAAATTATTTAGCAAGTTAAATCTGCTCGAAAATGTTTTCCTCGATTGGCAAAATGTTTGCCAATCAGCAAAGATGGGTGAAACTGCGATTTGAGGGTGACAATGATTGCAGTTGTACTGAGGTTTTCTTTTGAGTAGGTGTCCATTCATGTGTGTGAAAATAAATTTCCTATTATTAGGTGTGAACTTTGGTAAAAGTACCTGATCACCTCGGTTGGTGAACTGTATTTGATATTTTGTAAAAACTTTAAGTGACATTGTGAAGTTTGCTATGTTGTAGGTTTTTGCAAGCACGAATCCAAACTGTTGTTATCTTTTATTGTGTAATTTTTTAATAAGTATTTGTTTTTATTTTTTGCTGGGTCACCGTACAAAGTATTAAACTAATATTACTTATTATTGTATTTACGTTGATAAGCAACCTTCGTTCAATTAAATAATTCGACTGGTGAGAAAAACTTTAGAAAATTTAAAGTAATGTGATGATTATGGCTGAAATAATACATACCTAAAATGTTATAAATATAAATTTATACGTATATAACGCAGAGATAAAAATTCAGTGTGAGTGGTATCTAAATAGAAAAATAGGAACAACAATGACTTTTTAAATAACCAAAATTTGTAGTATTGTATACAACTAGAAATTGAAACGATTTAATCTCTCAGTATTAATCCTACTGGAGCTAGTGAAAAAATAAAATGAATTTGCTTAATAAGTAATGTTCAATTGAATCAAAATTGAACAAATATTAAAACTTAATACATCAAAAAAAATCTGACCGCTTCCATAGCGTAGTGGTAGCGCACTTAATGGAGAGGTCCCGGATTCGATTACCGGTTAGAGCGTGAAAATTTTCTCAAGTGAAAACCCACCGTAGTCCCTAATAACCGAGCTGTTGATGAGAATTTAAAAAATCTAAAAACACAAATTTCAAACAACAACAGTAAATTTCTAATGAACAGTTTATGTAAAACAAATATCAGTTCATGAAAAATACAGTATATAATATGTTAAATAATTTATATTCTGTGAATTTTAAAAATACATAAATTTACAAGAGGTATTCAATAAACGAAAAATCAAATAAAGAATTTTTATAACAAAACACGAGTGTTTGTTTTAACGAAGTGGAGTAAATATAAACTTAACTATTTTTATACATAATTAACTGACATCAACTACACAACTGGAGCTGTTAATATAAAATATTGCTAAGGGACATGGTAAATTTTTGTTAATTTTCTAAAAAAAGCTCTTTTAACGCTGTATCGAGAATTCAATTAGTGAAGAGCAGTTCACCATTATCTGCTGTGAATGTAGTTAATTCATTCCACTAAAACGTTTATAAGTGTAGGATAAAATAACTGACTAAATCGATCAAATGGCATACCGTGAAAAAATTTCATTAGCCTATACTTTTTAATTGAATTACCAATGTAAATATTATTTACAAGGTAATGTTTTAAAAAATGAAAGCATTACAATAGGAAAATTGTATCCATTTTTAACGAATATTACTTTTTCTAGGAGAACATTTTGTTTAAAAATGTTTAAAAAATTGATGTAACGTAATGTGAAGAATACCTTAGTTATATTCGTTTACATATATTAAATTTACATATTTTTTCAAAAATTTAAATATAATTTTTCAATAGGTTTTAAACTAACTCTATTTTATTATTAAGTTACTTACATCTGGAAACTTATAAAATAGACTGGGGTCAAAACAGAGTCAACTGTGTGTCAACTCACAGAAAGGTTGCAGGCAATGAATGGCTAGTTCCTCTAGTTCAATATTGTAATCTGTTGTCAGGTTTTAAGAATCAAAAACATATTGTAACAGTTTATTTACAGTATTATTCCAGAATTGGTTGATGGAATAGATTGTTTATTGTAAGAATTGTGAACTGCAATGAATGAGATATTTTGAATTGGAGTTCTAAGAAATCAAAAAATAGTAGAAACGTTGTTTTTATTTTAATTTCTTCTACGATATGTTCGAGAATAGCTGATATTTTGTTAGAAAGATCTCATTTATTTGGGAAACTATCAGACTGCAGGTATGAAAATAGTTAGCGCTTTAGTAGTCGGGCAGTCAATGCCTGAATTGTAAATAAGAAGAGAGTCGGGCCATTCGAAAGTGTCGTTACGGGACCGGTTTTAAATTACGTTAATAATGCATGTGCGTACGGGTTAGGAGCGAAAGGTTGTGGACAGCTAAATACATTTTTTGATTACTTGTTGTTACAGCCTCTTAATTATAGACAAGGTTAATTTAAGGTTAAATTTTTAAATTGATTCAATTTATGTAATTAATTATATTTGTTTGTAGGATAAATTTAATAATCAATTATAATTTTTATTTGTGTAAATAAATAATGAATTGTTATAAGTTTAAGGGGACCCGGAATGCCTATCTCCGTAAAGTTAATGTAAAGAACATTTTCTCAAAAACTATTACAGTTATCCTGTTCAATTTTCTTTCGGTTACTTTTTATGCTATTCTACACCCACTGAGTTAGTAGTATCTTGATATATTATTAGGATACGACTTTTTTTAAATTACCACTTTTGAAAATCATAACTTTTTGTCTATTGAAGTGGAAAATAAATATTTAAACACATTATTTTACTGTAATATTAACTTAGTACATTGAAATTATGGTATGAAAGGCTGTGCAAAAATTCACTGAAATCCATTCGCAGTTGGCTGAGAATATATTCTTTTTGCGTTAAAATTTGCTATTCACGGGAAACAAGAAAAAACTAAAAGAGAACACATTATACGTTAAATAATTCAATATGTTATTTTTTATAGTTCAGAGGTTAATGTATTATATTTACAGGTGGTCTGGTAATAACTTAAAGTTTTAAAACAAAAAATATCGCACAAAATAAAAATATTATGTATTTATCCGTTGTCGTTCAAAAAATTAGAGATGTTATGCAAATGGTAACAATTTAAAAATAACGTAATGATTCAACATTTTTTTAATTAAAAAATAAACTGCAAATTCCACACCAAATTATAGCTATATCGTTGGATGCAGAAAACTCTGAATTTTAATAATTTGCAAAAAACTGGATATGTGAAAATTTTCAATTTCTTTCGTTCCGGGTACCCTTAAAGTAAGCCTGTTTATTATTTATCATTGCCAGATCCCGAACGGACCTAGTCTTACGTATTAAAATATTTAGAAATCAGTATATTGATGATACGAGGAGCGATCGCTGAATAAATCAATGTATAGAAAAAAGTGGTACTGGAACGAAACTTCTGAACTCAGGTACCGTAAGAGAATTATTTAAAATGTATGCCTTCATATCCTGCCCTCTTGTTCATGAGGTAATTTATCTGACCATGAAGAAGTTTAGGATGACTATGGGCCTGGTAACAAAGCATCATTATCTTATTAAACAGGTGTTTAATAAGATGATGATGCTTTGTTACTGTGTAGGTCACAGTACGGAGATTTTTAGTGACAACTCGGTATGTAGGTTGTGTGGTGAATAATAAAGCCCCCATTAGGACAGCCTCAAACTTAGCAACTCTAGCGTTGGGCCAACCCTCTTCATGAAATAATAATAAATACACATTCAGACAAAAAAACCAACCAAGAAATATAAAAGTAATACAAAAAGTTTTATGAGATTTTGGAAATATGATGTAAATGCAATGGTTGGACACATGATGAAATTGTTTTAAGAGAAAGCTGATGGAAATGGAAAGGGGAAGATGGAGGAATTAAGTACGTATTTGTACGCAGAATCCACAATGGTATAGAGGAAAAGAAACAGTTCTTTTTAACCCTCAGTGTTTCATGGATAGGAGATTCAGCAAATTGTTTGCAAGTAGAGCTACATTGATTACGTTTACAGTTATTATGAAAACCTAAGTAGAAAAAATGGTAAAAATAATAACAGATAACCAGTATTATTACTTCTACATTATAGGTATACTTTTACTGCGGTAGATAGGCATCATCTGTCACAAACTTACATAGAATACGTCTATAATTTTAAAATTAAACAAAGAAAATATCCAGTTATCAAGTTAGATCTTTGAAATTTTTTCTTGGATTTTGTATAGTTTTTTGCTTAACGTTGCTGTTTCATATTATACCTCATAAGTAATACCAGATTCTGACCGGAAGTTGTCTTTTCGGACTTTTTAGCGTAACCTGGATACTTGATATACGAGGTGTCGCTACTAAATAACGAGACTGGCGTTGTTAAAAAGTTGTATTTTTATTTTATACATAATCACTTATTGTCACCTTCAATATACACTTCTTCTCTATCGCTACAACGCTCCACGCGAATTTTCCATAGTTGGAAACAGTGCCGGAAGTCATCTTCTGTCAGCTTCTTCAGGACACGTGCCACTTTCTCTTTTACAGCTTCCACAGACTCAAATCTTTTACTTTTTAATGCAGATTTCACCTTAGGGAACACGTAGAAGTCACATGGTGCAAGATCTGGTGAATAAGATGAATGTTCTAACACTGAGATGCTGTACTTGGCTAGGAACCTCTTGATAGATAAAGCGGAATGAGCTGGTGGATTGTCTTGGTGGAGATCCATGATTTGTCCTTCCACATTTCGCAGCGTTTTTTCCTTACTCTTTGACATAGTTTAGAAAGTACCTCAAGGTAGTAATAATGATTAATTGTTTGACCTTCAGTAACCCAGTGAAGGTACACAATCTCATGGATATCACAAAAAACAATTATCATTGCTTTAAATTTTGACTTGCTCATTCGAGCTTTTTTAGCTCTCGGTGAAGTTTGGGTCTTCCAGTGCATGGATTGGCGCTTCGTTTCCGGATCATAAGTAAAGAACCACGTTTCATCACATGTTATTATCGTCTACCTGTTTTCTAAGGTGAAATCCGCATTAAAAGGGCCAAGATTTGAGTCTTTGGAAGTTGTAAAAAAGAAAGCGGCACGTGTCCTGAAGGAGCTGACAGAAGATGACTTCCAGCACTGTTTCCAACAATGGAAAATTTGCATGGAGCGTTGTAGGGATAGAGAAGGAGTGTAAATTTAAGGTGACAATAAATGATTATGTATAAAATAAAAATAAAATTTAATTTTAAAATAAAATAGAATTTTATTTTAAAATAAAATTCGTTGGTTAATAGCCACATCTCGTAGTTACTCCTTCCTAAATTAAAATTAATGTCAAATCAACACTATAGTTTAAAAAATAAGATAAATGAACTATACAGGTACAATAAATAAATTCGTACAATACTTATTTATCCAAGACACACTATTTTTACGTGTATTTATAAAACTAAATAAATAATAACCTTGTAATAAATTTCAAGGCCAATAAAAATATACTGATAAGACTATGTAGTATATCAACATCCCAGATTTTAATTCAGTGTATTATCTTTGTTTTATGGGGTTACATAAATTTAAAAAGTAAAAAGAAAATCATTTTATCTGGCTTGTATTTTACCAACTACAAGTAATAATTTATTGTAAGACAATAAGAATAAAATTGAAGAAAAATTATATTCTTGCTTCTTTCAATAATCTGTGCAGAAAATAAATATAAATAAATAACACATAATTTATTACCATACGCTGACATTGATTGTTTTAGCTTTAGTTTTTATCGAAAATAGTTTTATTTTAGAAAAGAAACGACCATGAAATTTCATCATTGTATTAAACTGAAATTTTTGTATGAATATAAATGGAAATTTAAATCCCAATGGTGTACACATAATGAGCTGTTTTCAATACACAAGTTTGACTTTTAAATGATTGTTGAGTAGTTGAGTTGGCTAGGAGGCCAATATTGAGTTTAAACAATGAAAACTTATTGATTTATTTTTGATTTTGTACTTTCGTTTCTGGAATTTTATTGATTCTATCAATAAATTTACTATACGAGGGGGTACCCAAAAGTATCCGGAATAGCTCTGCTGTGGGCGGAGCTTGTGCAGTACAAATTCCCGCCACTAGGCTGCTTGTAGCGCTACTCATTGCCAGTTCAATGCCATTTTGTTCGTTGATCTAGCTTGTTCTGTTCTCGTGCAGTGATTGTTCTCGCTAGTGCTGTTTTGTGCTCGTGTCGTTTTTCATGATGGCAAGTTTTAATGAACAACGTGCGGCTGTGAAATTTTGCTTCTTGCTCGGTAAAAACGCCGCGGAAACAGTTGTAATGTTGAACACAGCTTACAAAGACGACGCTATTGGAGAAACCCAAGTGTACGAGTGGTTTTTGCGCTTTAAAAATGGCGACATGTTGATTGAGAACAAACCTCGTTCTGGACGACCGTCGACTTCCCGAACAGACGAAAATGTTGTGAAAGTGAAAGATATTGTACGAACAGACCGACGACAGACCATTGACCAAATATCACAGGTTAGTGGGTTATCTTGGAGCTCAGTCCAACGCATTTTAACAGAAGACTTGACAATGAAAAGAGTCGCTGCAAATTTGTGCCTCGGGTTCTGACAGACACTCAAAGAAACGTCGAATTGAAACGTGTAGTGATTTGAAACAACAGCTTGAAACTGATCCAGATTTCATGTCAAAGATCATTACGGGTGACGAGTCTTGGTGCTATGGGTACGACCCAGAAACCAAACAACAATCCAGTCAATGGAAGACTTCATTATCACCCCGACCAAAAAAAAGTCGTCAAGTCAGATCGAACATCAAAACGATGCTGATTTGATTTTTTGATGTGAGGGGAATTGTCCATTCAGAGTTCGTTCCACCAGGCCAGACGGTAAATCAAGCTTTCTATCTTGAAGTGTTAAGAAGACTACGAAACAGCATTCGTCGTAAAAGACCTAATTTGTAGCAGGCAGGGGACTGGTTTTTCCACCACGACAACGCGCCTGCACATACGGCAATCTCGGTTACCCAGTTTTTGGCGAAAAACGGCATGGTTTTGCTACCACACGCACCGTACTCACCCGATCTGGCTCCGTGTGATTTTTTCTTGTTCCCACGCATGAAAAGGGGCATGAAAGGTCTCCGATTTAAAAACGTTGATGATGTCAAGAAAAAAACGACGGATGAGCTGGCAGCCATCACTGAAGAGGAGTACAAAAAATGTTTTGAACAGTGGAAGCACCGGTGGGACAAATGTATTAGTTTTAATGGAGAGTATTTTGAAGGGGATAAGGTTCTTTTGTAAAAAAATTAAAAAAAAATAGTTTTAAAAAATAATTCCGGTATCTTTTGGGTACCCCCTCGTATGTGTTGCACTTATCATATTGTGGCAAACAGTTCAAAAGTTTCTCCTTTGATGAACTACATTCACGTAACTTAGTTTTACTTGAACTAACATTGCTATTTGTACTTTGTTCCTCGATGTCAACCAACATTTCTTCTCGAGAAACAATATTTTGTTGGCTTTTCTTGTCTATATTCTTCCGTATATTAAATAATTTTATTCTATTCATTGTTTTAAAAAATAAATGAGCAATACACTTCAAAAGAACAAACTAAACACAAAAATAAAACCGATTTTATTCACTGAATGCCTCAAAACGAAACTATTTTACACATTACACTGTAGCATAATAAACAAACGAATGTGTAAGATAACATAACCTAAAATATAGATTAGACTACATAAAACAGGTTAGGAATCACTGATGACAAACTTAAGCCACGCTGAATTATAATAAAAAATAAAAATAATTTCTGCAGTCCACAAATTTTTCTATGAAATATTGGTTGGTAGCTATTTGTTTAAAATTATTTTTAAAACCTTTTAACTCATATTAAATTAGTAGTATTATATATCATTTTAATCAGAAAACCCGGGAGAATTTGAATATTTAATAAACCGAAAATTGAATTTTTTATTTTTTTTTCGGTGCTAGTCCGCTTAACTATTACAGAAATGTAATTCGAGTGCCATGGTCAACAGATGATCCCAAGATAATTCCTCTCGATGCACTGAGGTACAGACCTGAGGGACAAAGAGTTCCGAGTAGGCCATGGAGGAGATGTAGGAGTCATTTTTTAAATCGGTGTAAACCGGAACAGGTAAACTTTTGTCTACCGTAGTAGTAGAAGAAAAAGAAAAAATAGGAAGGGTTCGCGTTTCAATAGAATATTTCAGTATTCTCATATATTTTTTTTACATTTTGAGCCAATGCATTAATTTTTAGTGACAGTGTAGTTGAGGTTGGAATACAGTTTTTTTTTTAAATGTAGGAAGTAAAATCTAAAACAAAACTAAGTTTTGTACTATATGGTTACGGCAATCATTTAAAATACTATGGTACTAGTCATTTAAATTCTGTTACAATAAAACTTTGAACACGCCGTGAATTTGTTAGTAATTTAAATAAAAAAATGCAAAAGACCTCACTTACTAACTGCTTCATTCACTCAATCAACATTAATCTACTGGCTTCTAGATTTGCGAAAGAGCTGAAATTCGGCAGATTTTCCCTTAGGGATTGTAAAGAAAACCAAATTATTTTTACTTTGATCACTTGCACCTAAGAGATAAAACTTAGGTGACAGCGCTAAAACAACACATTTTATAAAAAATATTATTTTCCTTTCATTATTGTAACGAAATTACCGTAGGTATTAGAAATTGATATTTACACTTAATATAGTTTCTGGGCTATCGATTTTTATTATTTTGCAACTTTCTCAATTTTTAAACCCCCTTCACACCTCCCATAAGACTTAATACTCTGTACCTCGTTCTGTCTTTTTTTGTTGTTTTGATATTTTCTACATTAGTGACTCTAATGCTAAATGGGTTTTTCCAACAAAAACAAAACTCTGTTGAAATATTTATTTAGTGGTAACACCTTTTTAATACAGAAGCAGAATGCTGTACTCAGTAATGTTTAAAAGATTTCTGCCCGAGTTCTGTTGTAAGGTAAACAGTATCATGTACAGTTAACATTTAAAATTTAAAAATAATATATAGATATTAAAACCTGTAAAAATTCAGGTAAGGCAGATAGGAGTACACACTGTAAACCATTAGATAGAACATTTTGTGCTGATTTTAAAGGTACATGTTAACTCAGTTGCAAAAATTGGCTAAAATTGGAGTTAACAACCTTTGCCTCTGTGGCACAGAAATGTAGTTTAAAAACTAAGCAATTTTGATATGCGTACGCACATATTTGGTTATAACAGGCAGGTGGAGTGTTAACTTATTTGTACTCGATAATCTAGTTGTAGTTCTACAAAAAATAGTTCTGTTTCTTATCCCATTGTCACCCAATTACATGACTGAAGCGTTTAAGAACAGGAAAGGTAGGTAGAGACGTAAAAGACACTAGTCAGTTACTCTCAGAGTTATCTCCTCTGAGAGTAATCAATTTCATTATACAGCCAGACCCTGTGGTGAATTATGTGAATTTGTCATTTGCACGGTAGAAAGTATATGTTTTTTAGAGGACCTGGTATGCTGATACACATACTTTTTCACTCAGTGCGGAAGGCAAGGGAAAACCCCCCCAAACTCCTGGTTTTTCTTAGTAAAGCCTCTAGAGACTCAAACAGCCTTTCGTCTGATGACCAAAACAAAAACAATGTGTACGTGATATCTAGGAAAATAAAAGAATTTGGATTTCGACCACTTGCTGCTAGGAAGTAGAAAGAGGGTAACCACGTCAAAAACCCCAATTATTATTACTGCATATAACTTTATAAAGAGAAGAATTTCGAAAAATCGGTGTTCGTAGGCCTTCTCATAATATATGTCTACATAATAAACTACAGAGATAAGGCAAAAACGGGAGAACCAATATCCTGTTCATATAAAACACACTGGCCTACGCTATGCGTGGGGGCAACTGTTAGCATCTAGTAAGTATGTTAATCTACCAAGAATCCTTTTAAAGCAACAATTCTAAAAAAATTGTAATTAAAATTGTATCTACGAAAATTTAGGTTGGTAGATTTTCTATCAGAATATAAAGAATCGGTGTTGAATTAAATTTGAAATTTGAAGTTTATTAATGAAATTAAACGGCTTCAAATTTACTTTTTTGAAAAACAAATTTTGATAGGAAAGAGAGCTAATATCTCATATTTTATTGTTTTGTATAAAATCCCATACAGTAAAGAGCAAAACAAAATAAAAATAAAATAAATAAATTTTTATTTGTCAGCGACCAAAAACAGGAATAGACATCGTCAAATACAGTTATACGTATTGTGCGGTTCCAAGCTCCGTGTAGTTGCATGGTGAAGGGTACGGGTGAGGTATAATGAATGAGTGACGCATGCTGGGAGAATGATTGTTGTATTAGTCTGATACAAAACATTCGTTTTCAAACTTTCCGTATTTAACATATTTGTTTGTATTTATAACATTTATTTATTTACATATTTTGATATAAATTGGTAAGTAAAATATTATGAATCCGACCAAGTTATTAACCCGGTACGTATTTGTTAAATTAATGCGTCGGATGATAAGAATATTTTTTTAGTCTAGTTAGTACACGCTACCCCAACAAATACATCAGCTGTGAATCACAACTAACTCATTCATTCTCCCACTACTATAACAACGCACTGCATTCCTTCCAACTACACGGAGCTGGGACTCAGGCAATAGGTTTAAATTTATTTTACCAAAACCTTTTTTGTTTACAATTTCCTATAAGTATTTACTAAAACAAAAAATACTTGATCATTAAATTACTACTTAAATTGCCCACTGAAATTCTAAGTTATTCATTTAAACTAACAATGTTTCATAATTTTAAATTCTACACACATTACATTTAAAGAGCATTCCTCCTAAGATAATTTAAGAACTCCTGATCAGAATAAAATGCATGTTTTGTTAAAAAAAATCGTTTACTTCCCAATCAAAGTTTGTTTTAAATTAGAGTTTTATTTTAGATTGTAATCTGTTAAAAACCCGAACGGAATGGTAGTGAATCCTTTCGAGAACTTTAAATTTCTATATTTTTTAATTTTGAAGTCATCATTGTGCCGAGTTTCATGATTATGATTGTACTTATTTTTTGTAAATAACACAGTGTTCTTTTTCACGAATTTTAAAACTTCATATATCTAAAGAAACGGTAAGGGGAGAATATTGTATTTAATAAACAATCCTTTGAAAGGAGAATGCCTTGGAATGTTTGCAATAATTCTAATTGCGTATTTTTGTATGCAAAAAATCGTAAGGTGTTCAGTTGAGTTTTCCCACTGCGTGACCCCTTAGCTGAATGCAGAGTGGAATAACACAAAATAAGTATTTATCGTTCTTTCTTCTGACAAGATTTTCCGGAGATTTCGCAAAATAAAACACACTGAGCTAAGACGGTTCAATAGGTAAGACGTAAGTGATTTACAGGTTAGGTTCTCATCTATGTAGACGTCCAGACACTTGATGTCCGTTACAATTTTAAAAATATTTCCGTTTAAATAGATAGTCTATTTGATATCGGAGTTACTAAATGTGGAGTACAAGAAAATTGAATGTAGTTAATTTTCTTTATATTTTTAAGGAAAAAAAGAATAATCTATTATTTCGTAATGATATAGATTACATATTTTTAAAATTTAACTAAAACGTTTATTGTTCTAACTCAACAAATAATTATTTATCTATCTAGAAGATAGATTTGTATTAGAGTTGTAACATTTCAAACTAAACCAAGATTAAATAGTCTTGGATGCAAATGAATGATAGGCAGAATGGAAATACATATTTCGGAAGACCAACAGAAAGTTAAATTGTATAATTAGAGTGTCAGAAGTTTAAGTTTAGAGAGAGTATGTACTTATTCAAAACAGAAGTAAGTTAAATGTTCATAACAGATGCGTAGAGGTAGGTAGGTAATCTGTTGTAATATATTATAATTGTAAGGTGCTAGTGAAAATTATTTTACAACAGTGAAAATTATATTTGGTGTAAATTAACATTTAGATTCATTACTTCACGCCATGTCAGTATTTTATGTTGATTTTTTAAATACAATTTAGATGACAAAATATGTAAGGATTATTTTCGTCTATTTGTTCATTTTACTCTTAGTTATCATAATATGCGAGAACAATCTACCTAAACTTCTGATAGTTTTTTATAACAACTGACATGTAAGCTATACGACCAACTTATAAATTGCATTATTAAAAAATACGTAGGCTGTACTCATTATCCAACTCTCTTTACTTTTTTTTATCCGAGAGAGCGAAAAAAATTCATGTTTACTACCTCGCGATGGGAGGAGTAGTGTTGGACTCAATTGAGGCGTCCTCGTCCAGCCCCAAAGAGGCCGAAACTGCCTTACCAACCGAAAACCCGCCGCATGGCCACTTGATCCTACATTAGCAAACAACCCTTCACCTCCCTCGGAACTGTTTATATAATACTACAAGGGAAATGTCGGGTTAAAAAATGTCGGGCGTGGAAGGGAACCGTAGCCTAATTCCCCTCTCGCTGTCACTGTGTAACACTCACTCTCACTTTCATTCATCCCTTCCATCCCCAGCTCTATTTACTATCTTTACTCACCATAAAAATTCCTGACATAATATATACAAAATAAATACATTTATTTAACTTAGTATTATAATGCCACACCAGGTAAAATTTATGTATTAATATTTCAATCTACCTATTTTATATTGCAACTGATTATGAATACATGATATCCGAAAGGATTTATTGACTTATTTACTCAGGTAGAAAATATGTTAATTGAGTAATAATACTCTATTGGAGTACCATGTTTTAAACTCAGCAAGTACGATTGTAATATTTATAACAAAAAATAAAGCTTTATGGCTTATAGGAGAGTATCACATAAAGACAGGGCACCAAACATTCAAAATTATGCTAATAATACCTACTTAAGAGTAATATATTGTGTATTTCTTCGTTTCTTCCATATTATGTATTTCTAAATAATACAAGGGAAAATTTATAACAAAATTTAGTTTATGTAGATGTTTTTAACCTTTTAATTTTTCTAACAACGCTATAATTTTCTTCTATTCGTTCTTATTTCTTAACTAGGTCTGCCCTCTTTTTCAAAAATTGTTCTATACTTTTCTGAATTTTGGAATTATAAACTTACTCATTAACTTGTAACATTGTTATTTTTGACAATTAAAAACTTGTAGTTGGTTGATTGAATACCAGTTGATTATTATCTTATGTTTTTACCTAAAAACAAGTTTAAAATTTTTGAACAAACACATTAGCATTGTCAGTTCTTTTTCATTTAACTTATTTATTTACAATCAGCTTTTACAACGTGGCTTTAAGCAAATGATTATAATAGAAAGAAAATGACGAGTGAAGTAGACAGTCTTTGCAGTCACTGCAAAATAAAATTATGAAATAAAGTTAATAACAAACAAAGAAAAGTTGCAAAGAATATGTACAAAATTAACAATAACAGTGTGAATGATAAAGAAGTAAAAAAATAATTAAATTTTGATATTATATTTAGATTAATAAAAGTGATTAAAGATGAATGGTGAATTTAATTTTGTGTATGGATTAAAAACGTTGATCTAAATCGAGGATGTGATATCTATTGAGGCGCTTCGTATAACCTTTGCTGCTACCGGAGACTCAGCTCCCTTGTCGCTTCTGTTATGGTACGGGTACGAAAATGACCATGTATTTCCGAGTTTTTTATAAACCACCCAGCACTACTCGTTAATCTTAATACTTTATTTGGGAAGCGTTGTATTATTTCTAAATTGGATTTGCTGGATGTACCCCAAATCTGAGCGCCATACTTCCAAACAAGCTTGAAAATTGTGTTATAGTGTTATATTGTAGAAAATTGACATTTTTGTGCAAAAAACAAACGTAAATGTTCTTAACAGATGCCAAAAATAAGCTTTAGCGGCTCAATGGAGAATATCACATGACAGTGCACCAAAAATTCAAAATTACGTTAACTTAGATTTTGAATTTAACTCGTTAATTAATTTACAATGTTTTTTTAAAATATGCCTAATCTCCATCGACGGCTCAGTCGTCTTTGTGAAATTTCTGATAAATCGGGAAAAATTAAAAATGTAATGACCCTCAATCTTGTTTCACGTAAAAATTCTGTTTTCTGATCTACGAAGACCGTAGTCAATAACTGTTCTACTAAAATTTACAATTGCAAAATTTTATAGTAAACGATTTTAAAGAACCAATGCATCTATTTTTGACACGGAGGAATAGAGCTTCTTTTTGTTTTAATTCTTCTTCCACAACCATAGTAAATGAGTTACAGGCATAACAGTAATTTAGGCGAAACTAAAACCAGAAGTAAGTGACGTAGAGAGTGGAGGTTAGCTACTACTACAGGCTAGGTGTGGCGATATGTAAGTCTGGGTATTTGTTTGGTTTTTAATCTAGAGCACTATATATAATTATTAAATTTTCTGTAACGTATTTAATAATAATGGTGAATAACAAATGGATAGAGGAAAGAAGAGAGTTCAACCTTGAAACGCATATGGCTTTTGTTGATTTTGAAAAAGCATTTGATAGAGTGAATAGAAGTCTTATGTGGAGAATTCTGATGGAAAGAGGATAACCTTTACATCTTGTAAATGCAATAAGATCTCTTTACCACAATACTCAAATAATAGTCAATACAGGTGATAATCGACTACATGAAATCACGATCAACCAAGGTGTTAGACAAGGGTGTAGTTTATCGCCCACCTTATTTAATATATATGTGGACCACATTTTCCGAAAATGGAAATGTAGAGTAGATTTAGGAATCAATCTTGGTAAAGACGTTCACCTAAATGCACTGTTGTTTGCTGATGATTTGTGCGTAATACAGAAAAACGAAAATGACCTCCAAAAATCTGTATATATCCTCCACGAAATTTGTAAAGAATATAATCTCAAAATATCAAAGGAGAAAACAAAAATCATGGCTTTTAAAGGAAAGTACCCAATACGATCTAAAATTGTGATAGACAACAAAGTATTGGAGAAAGTGTCTCAATTCACATATCTGGGCTGTGACATAAGTTACAAAGATGAAATGGATGTGGAGAAGAAACTAGGAAAGTTCCAAATGATTTGTGGAAGTGTCAGTAGGACATTGGGAAAAAACCTACCACAAACACAATAATTAAATTTTATAAAACAATGGCAGCTCCAATACTCCTCTATGGTAGTGAATCTTGGGTAACTTCAAAACCACTTGAGAGTAAAGTGCTGGCAGCAGAGATGAGATTTCTTTGCAGAACTAAGGGCTGTGACAGGAGAGATCACATCAGGAATGAGGAAATAAGGAAGGAGCTGAACATCTTCTGTCTGAATGAGAGAGTTGCATCGTATCGCCAACAATGGAAAGAACATGTTGAACGAATGTCAGCCGATAGGCTTCCACTAAAAATTCTCAAGTATCAGCCGGTAGGCAAAAGAGATATAGGCAGGCCACGGAAAAGGTGGCAATGATTATTAACATAAGGATAAAAAAAAACAAATGTTATAAGATTGAATTAAATTTATCATTGATAAAATATTAATCAAACTGAATTACATATTTAATATTGAGGGAATTGTTTTCTAAAATTATTAATATAAGCTGAATGTGAGTCGGAACAGGCCATGGCCTAATCCCTGTTTGAAAGAAGAAGAAGAAGAAGACGTATTTAATTCAATTTCCAACCATGTTTTGACAATCAGCAAGTGCGATTGTAATATTTATGGCAAGAAATAAAGCTTTATGGCTTATAGGAGAGTATCACACAAAGACAGCGCTCCAAACATTCAAAATTATGTTAACTTAAATTTTGAATTTAATTTATTAGGTAATTTATTGACAATAATTTATAATTTATTATCTCTCTACTCCATCGACGTCTCAGGCATCTGTGTGACATTTCTGGTAAGTTGAGAAAATTAATAATGTAATAATCCGCTCAAATTATAAATTATCCAAACCACAACCGGTCAAAGTAAAGTCAATACAATTTGCTACAAATTTTATTAGAAACCGATTTTGGAATTTATTTTTAAAGATTAACGTGTTTCAGTACTTCTTCTTTTTCTTCCATTGTAGAATGTTTGCCTGCCCATGGTTAGCCAAACATTCCTGGTCCCATCTACATCGATCAGAAAAGCGACTGGCCATCTCCTCCAAGGCCTACTCAATCCCCTATTCCTTTAGATTTGTACGTCAGCGCTTTGAGGGAGTTTGTTCCTGGATGCATCCGTTGAGTGTGATCTCTTCATCTTCTTTTGTAATCCCTGATCAGCATTATATGCTTGAACACCAAGATTTTTGAATATTTTCTCTCCAAACCTGTCTAATCTGGAACAAATTTGTACAGCCCGAAGAAATAATTGCATTCTGCTGTCTACAGTCTGTTTTCCTCTTCTGAACTTGTAGACTAATTTTACTTACATAAGCCATCATGGGAACATCCAATGCCATGTATAAATTCAACTTCGTACCCATTCTAACATTCTGTTTCGGAATTATTTTATTTTAGAATTTATATTATTATTGGGTATTAATTCAGAACTAATGAAACGATTTGCGTTGTTTCAATTAATGGTATTATAATTTCAAAGGCCGCAACACAATACAGGTTGTCACATTAATTACAAATAAAAAAACAATACTAATTAAATTAAATACTTAACTCTTTCAAATAAATGAATATAAATAGCTATAAAAAATCATGAAACAATGTAAATTATACAAATAGCAATTTAGAGAGGAAAAAACATATTGTGCGATTATATAATTTAGGCACGTAATTCAATATTGTACCTAAAAGCGTGCATATTAATTACAAGCGTATGCATTTAATTTAGTAATGAATTAAAGCGTGATTTGCATCTGAAATAAGGAGGTTAATGCATAAGTATGTAAACACAGCAACGCACCCAAAAATACGCGTAGCGTACTCTCAAAGGTACGCGCATATTATAAACAACTCTACTTATACGTCCTTAGACCGTACCTTACTTTAAAATTACATAAGGGTTATAAGTACATCGTAAAACAGGAAGAAATTTGTTTCTTGAGAAAGTTATGATAATAAATTATATAGCTTTTAGCTGAATGTAGTTTATGCAACAAATTTCTTAAGATAGCCATTACCCTGCATTCAAAAAAGTAAATAAAAATTCCATTTTATTTGCATTGTTACAAACCAATACATTAATAATGCTGGTCTAAGTGCAACCTGCCTTGTTAAACATACATTAGTTAGATTTTGATAACGTAGAAACAAAAGAGGCAATGTAATTTCAGAAAACTAACTTTTTAAATAAAATGAGTTTCTGTACAACACTCTGGTAACGCATCACTGGAAATATATTTATCTTTCAAATAATATAACATCTGTACCTAAGAAGTAAAAGGTGTCAACTCCATTTTGGTGATTTTTCAGGGGAGCAAAAAAGTAGAAATATTTTTTTTCATGTTTTTAACAAAATTTCAGTAAGTTAGGTGTTAGAAATTGGAATTTACACCTCATTTCTACAGAAAATCCTTCTTTTCTACAGATTTATTATTTCATAACTTCGTTAACTTCTATACTCCTCTTCACCTAAAAAGAACTTAATTAATACCTTTACCGCTTTCTGTGTGTTGTCACTTCTTTACGTTCTACATTAGTGTGAACTCCAATGTAAGGCGATTTATAAAAAAAATAACTTTAGTGAAATACCTAGTGCTAACACACTTCTATAAAGAAGCTAAATGTTATACACAACGTTTGAAAATTTTTTAGAATTTACTCAGTAACCTTAGTGACAGATGACTGAAGTACCAAAGACAACAAAAATTAATGCAAAATTTGAACGCTATTAGTAAAACACATTCAATAGTGATTTTACAAAAATATTGTACATAAACTATAAACTTTAATATAATACGGTTATTATAAGCTTTAAAATTGCAAGTTGAGCAGAAGGAGTTAATATTGTACACCTTTAGAGTATTTTCTTCCTGATTTTAAAGGTAGATTTAACTCAATTTCGCCAAAATTGGAGGTGTTTAACACCCTTTACCTCTGTGGTATAGATATAAATTTAAAACATCTCCATATCACTTGATGAATCAATACGGAAATCAGAGAAAATTTGATAGCGTTCAGATCGTTGAAGAGATAGTGCAACTGAAGACCAGTGAAAAGGTACAGAAAAACAGCAGGTGAAGAAAATATCGGTTGCAATTCAAATAACTCAAAGCCTGTACAAAAAAAATATTCCTGAGATAACGTTAGGTCATGCATTATAATACTGTGATCAAACATGCGGTATTTACGTTAATGCCTTTGAATGGTACTACACAGACAGTAAAAGGAAAAGAAAAACTGTACAAGAAAAATGAAAGATTAATGGAAATGATCAGAAAACGAAAACTAAAGTTTTAAAGATACCTGTGTAAAATTTATGACAAACGGTGGACACATTTTTAAGACACTAAACTGTTGAGCAGAGGAGTAGGATAACTGGTTTCAAAAAACCAGAAAGGATATTGAGTAAACTGGGTTTTTGTTTTGGTTTTGCGTCTGACTGTTCTGCAATTTCTGCTAATGCAGAGGGTGGATAGTGATGATAATAATGAAAATGAAAGGTGAAAAATTGCCAGACCTGACCGGGAATCGAACCTGGGATCCCGGCGTAAAAGCTAATTGCGCTAACCATTACTCCAACGAACTGGCCAATAAACTGGAGTAAACTGAAATAAATTAAGAAAACATAAAGGCCGAACGGAATTCTGACATCTGGTTACTGACTTTTTAAGAAATTCGCGAAAAACAGAAGCAAAAGCTAACAAATTAAAGAAAGAAGAAAACCTACAGTAAAAATATACTGAATGTGTGTGCTGCAAATATTGCTTTAAGAAGTGACTGAATTTACTTTACATTGTCTAAATAATTGATCCTATAAGGGTAATAATATCATTACATTAATAGAATAAATTTATTCAATTAATTTCGGGTTAGCCCTGAAATTATTCTGCTGTCATAATTAAGTCGAAATTCCTATTTATTCCATTTTTTTACTTTCTCTTGCCTATATGAATATATAGGAAGGAAAGTACCATTGTTTTCAAGTCGAATTTTTTGAAATCGAGTTTTCACCGGATCTACACGTTTTCAGACCCTCTGAACCCAAATACATGTTTTTATAGAAAGGTTTGTGTGTGTGTTTGTGAACAGAATATCTCAAGAACAGAACATCGTACGAACTGGAAACTTGAAACCTAAGTTTGATACCGCTAGAGGACCCGACACGAACATTTTCATCAAAATCGGTCAACCGGAAGTAGTAGTTTATTCACGTCATTTTTCTCTTTTTTGCGATTTTCTCAAAAACGGCTCCTATGATATTTTTAAAATCGCCTCATTCGGTAAATTTTTTATGCTCTACAAGATAGGGTAGGCGCCATGTCTGCTGAAATTCTTAGGGAAGTTATTTTCTCGTAAAAGAATTGTTTTTTAAGATTGCGACTTTAATATGAATTTCAGCACAACAATGTATAAAACAAAAGTTGTAGAGAATTAAAAATCCTACAACTTTTATTTCAAGCATTTTATCGTATAACGCTTAGTTTAGTGGCTTATTAGCGACTATCAGTTTTTTCTCACAAAAACGTGTAAAACGCGATTTTTTTAGGATTTCAGCCTTAGTACGCATTTTATGAGAAAAGTGTATATAATCAAATTTATAAAAAATTTAAAACCTACAACTTTTGTATTATGCATTTTTCTCTACAGAGGCTAGTTTACTGGGAAAGTGATTTTCCGTATTTTTAGGACTTAGTTGATTTTAATTTTGCGTTCTTCTCTCATGATTAAAATAAGATTATATTTTTAAAGTTAGTTTCTTGTTTATTTCTAATGTTCTATTACTAATGTTAGGGCATTTATTCATTATTTGCATTGGCAAGAGAAATTTGCGTGGGTGTTTCACACCAGATTTTATTATTTTGATCCTTCCGTGTGGACTGTCTGGTATGTTTTGTGCATCCAGATCATGGCTTCTGATTAAACATTTTACAAAGCTATAACAAATTTTTATTTCGTCGTTGTTCAGTGTTTAATGTACGTCGCTAAATTTACCGGTTTAATATCGGGCTAAGGTCATGAAATAACGTAAGGTGTTTTTACATCAGAATATTTCAAATTCAAATTAGTCTCCAATTACATTAGCAGTATGAGGAAAAGTTTATTTGAAAAAGTTCTTTTAATACTTCTTTAACTTGTAAAAAAAATAATTTTTGAGACTTTTTGAATATATATTGGAATATTAACAAATAATTAAATAACGTACCCTATTTTAAGAATTGATGGCAAAGTAATTTGCAAAAAAGTTAAGCAGAAAAACTTTGTTACAAATCGAGGCTTAATAATATGTTCGTCAGGAGTAAGGTACAGATAAAACTTCGTGTTACGCAAAGTACTTTTACAGAAATATTCTTACTTTATTAATGGCCCTAACTTTGAAGCTGAACTCATTTAAAAATGAATTGAATTAATGAACTGATTCGTGAAGTTGACGAAAGTTGATAAAATTAATTTTGAGTAGGAATACCGGTAAAGATGGGTCATAACCGCTACGTAGGAATGAGGACACTCGGGTGAGATCGCACGGTTGGTTGAACTGTACAGGATTTGCATAATGAATTAAGGAGGTTAAGTAACAGTCACACCCCTCTGATCTCTCTCTGATTTACTCCCAGCAGATCCCTTTTCATCCGACAGGATTATATTCATGAAACTACTCTTGCGCGTAACTGGCAGGAAAATTGGCCGTTTCATATGTTCTATCTATAACGAATTACATTTTAAATGATCAGAACAGTTGGCAAAATTTCAGTTTCATATAAAGGCACACTTAAACGGATAACCAAATGTTATTTTTAATATAATTTCTAGACATTCCTTTTAACAGGCATTTAATTTGTGAAATTAGTAAGTCCAAAGTTCATATATATATATGTTTTATATATAAGTTCATATTATATGTTTTAAATTCAAGAGAAAACTTTATCTCAGATATAATTAACTTTATTTATAAAAGCATAATAAAACTTTCATATATGTTGCTTTTTATTTTGTCAAAAGTAAATAAACGTTAATTCATAATTATAAAATGCAGAGCTACTCTATATATTATTTTAAATTTAAAACTAATTATATACAAATATTTACAGAATAATCGAAAAAATATTAAAGTTTTTAAAATAGTTTTATTAACAGTATATTATGAATACCTTGCCTTAATTTAGAAAATAACATTTTTATTATTTTTAGTTGTTTTTAGATATTTATTTTTTTTTAGAAAAACTTATTATTCATAGAAATGGTTAAATATTTTAAGTTGCTTTAAAACATTTGAGAACTGTATATTAATTTAAACAGCCATCAAAATTTCTTCGCTGTACATTTTGGCGTTAGTAGATATGAATATTGAAAATTGACCGGCCCGGCATAGTGGTTGGCGCAACTAGCTTCTTCGCTGGGGTCCCGGGTTCGATTCTCGGTCAGTTCTGGTAGTTTTTTATCTCTCATCTTTATCCATCATCCTTCTCACCAGCTGCATTAGCAGTAATCGCAAAATAGTCGGACGTAAAAAAAAGAATATTGAATACGTACACGTAGTAGCGTTTGTTTATCAAATATCTTACCTGATCACCATGAAAATTATTCCCTTCAACCCGTGTTACTTACCTATTCAAAACTACTTTCTACCTACTGACTGATTTAACTGGTGGGCTGCCCTGCTGCCCAAAATTTAAATTTAAATTCATATAGGTACTTAAAATGAAAAATCTTGTCCATCGTATTTTAAATAGAGAAAAATGTTTTCCTTGAATACGGTGTTCTATTGATCGGATTTTTAAAAAGTACATGATTGTAAAGAGGACATTTTTGAAATATGCAAAATTCTTAAAATAAAAGTATCTGAAACTGAAAGTTTTGTGTGGTAAAAAACAAAATAATTGAATCAACTCTTCGATGTTACTACTAATCTGACAGCGACTGTATGAAGATTAAGTTGTTTTAAACGGTCGTTATGGTGACGGCATTGTTTATTTAGGTGTATATAATATTATCTTTTTTTTCCTTTGTTTATTTAACGTCGCATCAACTACAGTGGTTATTAGCGACGACGTTGGGTTGTACTATGATCAATGAAGGATGAAATGATTTTTTGCAACGTATGAAAATACGCCGTGCCTGAGTGGGATTTGAACCCAAGACCGCATGATGAGAGGCAAGCACATTACCATTTACGCCAATGCGGCCAGCATAGTTGGTGCGTGTATATTACCTTATTTTATAAACACTGGTAGAAAACGTTGTGAAATAAGACTATAAGTGGCAATGTAATTCTGAAATTGGTTGCTAAGAATAAATTAGTATTATTATTCGAATTAATTCGTACGGGTCAGCTATCATATTGAAAATAATTTTATACTTTAATTCGCAATTACAGCTTGTTTATCAGCCACTACTTACGAAGCAACGTTAGAATGTAACTTGTTATAATTTTCCAATCTCTAGCTGTGTTTCAAATCCGGAACCTTTCACTCTGCTTACCTAATACAACTAAACAATGTAGTATTTAAAAATTCAATAACTTAATTAGTTTCTTCTTCCGTCATATTATTTATTACAGGAAATTATAAAATATAGTACTCGTATTAACGGAATAAATAGTTTAAATTAAACGTGAATTTTCAATTCTAATTCCTATGAGGTGACTTATGGCTCTCAACTGCAGGAGATACGCGGTTAAATTATTCTATTATGTTCGTCGAATATGTAGGTAATGATACAGTTAAAGTACTGGTCAACATTTTACGAAGGGAATTGAAATTTTATTTTTGTTATGTCACAGATAATTTTATTGCGTTTGTACCACATTAAATCTAATTAAAATCTACCTAAACTCGATCGAAGGTTGAAACCTAATTCATTACGACTTGATTTACCAGTACTTATCGACAACAATTATAATTATTTTAAGGTTTGTATAATCCTTCTAGGAAGGCATTAGCTGATTAAATTCAGTAAACTTATTGGTTATTGAAAAAGTTATTTAGGTGACGTTTCATTGAATCCAGACTTCAATCAGACCTTCAGTATTCAGGAATTTTAGAATTTTGATAATGGAAATTGAGTTCTTTCAGAGTACTCGGAATTCCTATCTCCGTAATGTTAGGAACATTTTATCAAAAACTATTAGAGTTCTCCTGTCAAATTTTTTTGTGGTTACTTTTTAGACTAATCTGCACCTACTGAGTTAGTAGCATCTTTATAATATTGTTAGGAAGATAAGACATTTTTTTTGAAATCTCCTGTTTTGAAAATCATAATCTTTTGCTTATTTGAGTGGAAAATATATTATTCAAACAAATGATTTTACTGTTATATTAACTTAGTACTGCGCTATTATGGTATAAAAGGCTCTGCAAAAATGTCATTAAAATTTATTTACAGTTGGTTGAGGAAATATTCCTTATGTGTCAAAAATTGCTATTTACGAGAACAAGAAAAACTGAAAGGAAAATCATCATTACAAGTATTGCAAAATAGTTAGGCTACGTAAGGTTATAAACACACCATTTAAATTTTTATCATACACAGAATTCAATGAGTTGATTTACAGCTGGTCCAATGCAAATTTAAGTTGTAAAACAAAAAATATCGTACAAAATAAAAAGAACATACAAATTTATCTATTTCCATTCAGAAAATAAAGATGTATTATACAAACTGGAAACGTAAGGATTCAATATATGTTTAATCATTTTTATGGGAGGATAAAAATTGCAAAAACACCAACAAATTATATATCATTGGATGCAGAAAACTGTGAATTTCAATAATGCTAAAAACCGGATATGTGAAAATTTTCAATATTTTTCCGTTCCGGGTACCTTAAATTAAGGTTTAGGGCTATATATTCCGCCATAATTACCTACCTAATGAAATCATTAAAATTGCTCAGAGCCGTTGAATAAAGGACCGTCTTTATTCAACGGCCCTGAAAATTGCTAGCCTACTTTGAATTATATTTTTTACTTCTGCGCCCTAAAATCGAAGAATTGAAAGGTTAAAATAATTTTCAATAACTTTTGTAGCGTACGTAAACATTTTAATTTAGCATATTTTATTTTTTACTTTATTACATTTCTACAGATTAGTTGGTGACGGACTTAATTGTCTAATCAAGTATGGAAATTAAGGACTGCTTAGTCATACCCGGGAAATTTTTAAACATTATTTAAGTGAATTTTCATCTTATATTGATATGCAATCTACTATATTTTTATTTTATATTTTTTATCAAAGTACCTGTACGTAAGTGACTTATATGTATTTAAAACGCAAAATCTAGTCCGATGTATTTAAAATGGAAATTATGATTTTAAATAAAGAGTTCTAACAATCGAATTTTTCTTTAACATGATTGTAGATGTGTAGCCAAGGAAAGGGCTTGAGGAGCTCAACTTCCCCCAAAAGAAAAACCCGAATTTTGAACCAAATTAATATGCAGTGAGTCTCGCGTTAGATTTCAGGTCTGACAGGTTTTTATTTTGTGGTTTTCATTTATCATCCTTCACTAGCCTTAATGTAACAATCAGGCGTAAAACATAAAAATCCAGATTCATTCCCCCAAACCAAAATCCTACGTAACTGTACGATTGTAAGAGGACCCTACAAACTTCTAAAAAAATCCAAGAATGAAAATTGGTAAAAGTTGTAACGAGATATTTCTAAGTAAATAATAAAATAATAATTAAAATTATTTTTATACTGCCACTTTATGGCGATGACGTTATTCGCAAGTTCAGTTTGTTTTGAAGGGTCGTTATGGTGACAGATTTTTTTATAAATACTTATTTAGATGCGTATCTTATTTCATAAAGTAACACTGGCATAGATAAAATATTTAGATAAAAGACCATAAATTATAATGCAAATCGTAAAATTGTTTTTTTTAATCTCTACTGTGGGTACAGTATAACGACATACTGCCGTTATGGTGACAGATTTTTTTATAAATACTTATTTAGGTGCGTATCTTATTTCATAAAGTCAAACACTGGTATAGATAAAATATTTAGCTAAAAGACCATAAATTATAATGCAAATCGTAAAATTGTTTTTTTTAATCTCTACTGTGGGTACATTGCAATCTGTTCAATTTACGAACAGTGAGCAAACCCATAACCTAATGAGATGAGGATGATAATGTATAACATGTTGAAGTGTAATCTTGTACAGACTCAGATCGACCTTTCCTAACCATCAAAGTACAACGTTAACCACTGTCTAGTATTCAAATCCGTGTAGAAGTCTTACCTTTACTAGGATTTGAAACAGGAAATAGTTGCTAACAATAAATTAATATTATTTTACAAATTAATTCGCACCGATAAAATAGTAATCAGCTTAGAATAAAATTATATTTTCGTTCATTTTCATTCAATAGTTTTATTCATTTTCTACTCTACAGAGAATTATTTACAAAAATACGTAGACATACCTTTTGAAATGCGCAATATTTTACAGATAAATAAAATTTTGATAGTAAGATAATTTTAGTCACACTGTGAATTTTTTTTTATAATTTTAATCGCAAAAATCTCATTATTTGAATTTCATTCTGGTTTGTATTTTACAGAAGAGCGGCAGGTAATGGGAAATATTTTACTACTGGCACACATCTCACTCTCCACGTGACATCTGTCTGTTGCTGCCAGGTTTTCCTACTAACGAGATTTAAAACAAAATCACTGAGTAAAATTTAATCTGTTAAACATTACATTTCTCAACGTTAGAAAATCCTGTCGTACAGCTAGCAAATGCACTGATATAACATTTGTCACACGTTATTGCATTAAGTTAAAAAGAAAGCTACAGGGTACAAAATTAAGAATTAATTTCATTGTTATTAGGGTATATTGTAAATGTAAAATGTTTATTACATAACAACTCCGCTAATTCAAAATTCCCGATAATCCGAATTGATATCTAATTTTTTAACATGCTTTTTACAAGTAAGTCATAAATTACTTACAAAATAATACAATTTTTATTTGGCTTCCAAAAATAAGTTAAATATAGAAAAATCCTGTTCCTTAGACGACCCGACTTTTCTCATAGCTGGTGGTAACTTTTAAAAGGCTTACATTTGACCAATGGCAAAAACCATTAGCTAGTGATTTCCGTATCTACTCTTTAAAAGGAATCAAATGACACTATTTTTGTTTGCAAATTCCTACTTTGATTTTTTGACTCCCGGTTGAAACCGGAACTGCAAAACCAATTATTTCTGTATATACTCTGTAAGAGGAACCAAATGAAACTTTGTGCGTTACATTTATGTGTTGCTCTACGTACCGCAGGGCGATTTTTAGTGATATTGCTGTTTCTGTTTGTAAAATAAGTGGCTCCGTGTTACATATTTCGCTCTGGATTTTTGCCGGAATCTGGCATGAATACGAAACTAATGCTTTGTCTTTAAACTGAAAACCATCGGCCCACCATTACTTCCGTGCTGCTTTCTTGTTAGAAACAGTGTTCAGTGACTATATTGTACGAGTCAAATTGTTCATTGTATTCTTATTTATCTATACAGAGTTGAGCAATGCCATTATGATAATACGTGTGTAATATTAAATGGAGCTACGTTTAAGTTATACATATTATTACAGGTAGTGGTCTAAATTAGTTCAGATTAGCGGGTAGATGTTTATGTAGGCCTATTAGTTAAATATAAAGTAAACCAACTGTTGTATTTTTATTGAACCCAGTGTTTGTATTTACTCAATCTTGATTTTTGCTGCAGCATATACTTTATGTTACGAGTTATCCTTCTCGTGGATTTGCCCCTCCCTTTTGTGGTTTATACTTTTTCTTTCCACGTTTTTTATTTCAAATCAATTGCCAATGTTGTACGTGTTGAAGAGTTTCTTTCCAAACTACACACTAAAACAAAATGCTACACACTATCACACTAAAAAACTCAGTGTTACCTAGGGATTTTCGTTACGCAGACGTGATCAAGTTTGTCTAAACGCTTAAAAAATTGTTATAAAGAAAACGAACATTTATAAAATAGTGACAAAACGATGAAATAATAGAGTAAAATATGTTAATCACAATAAGTTCTAATAATTTTGAGAACGAAATTTGCTAATTTTTTTAGAATTAAAAGCCAATAAAATGTTATATTAAGTTGGGGAATTTACTAGTTGAAATTTCATAATAATTTATTGAAACTTTCATTCAGATAAAAGCTTTTGCTAAATTCGAAAAAGTGATAAAAGTTTGATTCCTGAAACCATAACCGTGAAAGTAATGCAGTAAGAACATGATTTAAAAATATAGAGAAACAAATTACGTTTATTTCTTTGATTAAAAAATTAATGGATATTAAGATTTCACATTTTTTACAGATTATGTTGACAAATTTTTGTTAAAAATCATTCTGAAAACATAACAACTTTTCTAATAATTTTTTCAGTTGGATTATTGAGAACCTCCGTACCTTTATAGTACCTTTTTACTAAATGGAAGGTTTCCATTTCATTCTAAGCTATGATTTGAAAATTTGTACATTATATCAGTCTCATTATAAGTTGGTACGTTATTCTGAATTTAAAGTTATTGTTAAAGTTAGTTTTGAAGGAAATATAATTTCTTAAAACAAATTTGAAAAGTTATAAAGAAAATTTTTTTCATAATACTAATTACAGCGACGTTCATATAGTCCAACATTTGTTTTCAATGGATACATTACATTTTACTTAATCGGAATATTGAATCATTGGGAACTACCCTTCTTGAGGGTAACCCTCATTTATTAATTTTTTAATTGTTGATATCTTGGACTTTGAGCGACCCCAGATAGTTGGCAGAGAATTAAGTATTAACTGTTGAGTAACCCACGGGTTGGAGGAAATCCTTTTATATTGTTCGTATATGCCATTGTACTGGATTACCGAGCTTTGATCGGTTGCGAATAATATGATCGATTTCCCAAAAGAATTGTATTACAATGGGTTGATAATAGATCAGCTATTGAAGGTGTTCTAACGTAGTGTTTACATGTAAAATACCATGTATTTGTTTACTACGAGTTTATCATCTGTTATTGTTTATTACATCTGCAGTCGTCCTTTTGTTTTAATTAGGCCTATATTTCTTAATACCTTAACGTTCCCCTACACGCATAACCTTGTTAAATTTCAAATATGAATAATACTTTTGCTGAAAATATTGTGGACTTAAATTAAATCTGGTCATAACTATTTTGTTTTATAAATATGCGTTTTGGAATCACTAAACAAGAACTGCTAACAAAATCAGCTAAGTACAACCAACTAGTCAAGACGAACATGGTAACATTCTGTAACAACACTACGGTTGTACAAATTTCAAATAAAATAAATAGACACAAGATTTAAATTTTAATACTTTTAATTGAATAAATAAATAGATAATTGATGATTTCACAAAATGATGACTCTAATTTTATATGATCTCATGGTTTTTAAATACTATAATTGTTTATTGTTCTTTCTTAATACATCTTAAATTATGCAACAATGAAAAATTGTAATATTAAACAAATGACAATCGGAAATTTTAATAATTTTATCGTAATACTGGACTTTTAAAATTAAATTTAGAATATTATCTAGATAATTTTGAATAAGTTAAATAAACAAATATCAGTTAATTATTTACTTGAAATGTTATTTTTATTTACCGGTTGAATTTAATAAAATTATGAATTACTGAAGCGAAGCTTTGTTCATTTTAGATGGCGTCTATTGATAGCTTAATAATCTTGAATTTAAATATGAATTTTTTCTTGATATATTGATAATTTAATGTTTGTTAATTATATGGAAAATGTTGGTTACGTGTTTATCTTCTTACTCATACATATTTTGTTATACTTCCATCGGTTTTTACTTATTAATTTTAATATTTAACTGGAGCACTTTCATATATGATGTTCACACCAAGCTTGTCTCTGGCCTAAAGCTCAACGAATCAATGGTTCAAGTTACCATATTAAATTTTAAATTTTGATTTCATATTTTAAAAATGTTCGTAAAATTCAAATCACTGTTTTAAAAGATATTATATATTATATTATTTCAGTTATTCATGTATTTATTTTAATTGTTTATCTTCATTTCGATTTTTAATTCACTTTTTATTACTTATAGATTAGTTGCACTTTTGAACCACGTAGTACTTCATTTTAATCTCGTTGTTGTTTGTAGTTATTATACATTTTTTAAAACTATTGAAGATTAACTGATATTGAATATTAATTAACAAATAACTATTTATATTATGCCAGTATTTATATAGTATAAATTTATTTATACTGTTTAAAAAAAATAATAATAATATACACCAAATATTACTGGAGTTGTTAATTTTTTAATTAAAAAAAATGTAGTGTATAACCTGCCTATGTGACCTTGTCCACTACTTAGAATATGGGTCAAGTTCACGCTACAATTCGAACCAGAAACCGGAGGAGTGTACAACAGGGTGTTCACCGACGAAGACCGGAAACAGAATCGAAACGTTTTAAGAAAATGTGGGCCAAACGAAAGGAAGCCACGCTTAGGAGAGCGCGCTTTTCAAAGAAACTTAACACTGGAACGGACCTAAATTTGAACTATAGTGATCCTATGAGGTCTCAAAAGTAAAAAAAAGTATTGTATTTTGCAAACTTCTGAAACAAGTTTATTTAAAATGATTTTGTATGCTAAACAATTGTTGTTTAATGTTAGCGCTTTCCATTTTTGAACTATGTCGTTCTTTTTTTTGTTAATGCTGAATTTGGATTAAATATGTTATCACTATTATTACTTTTTTAAATTAAAGCTGTTTGTTTTTATATAATTTTAAATCTGTATTTTGTATCTTATTGTTCACCATGCAACAACAACCGCCTTTTCTTTTCAGCTTCCTAAATTTTCTTTACTTGTATGTTCTAAAAAAAAATGTTCTGTTGTTATTTTTTCTTGTATGTTCTGTTCGCTCTGGCCAACCGAAAATGCGTGCGTGCGCGCGCGAGGGGCGGTAACACCAAGCAACTTCAATTAATTTCATATATAAAATAAACTTAGGGTTGCTAGATTATGTTAAGGTGACAAAATTTTCTAACCTTGTGAAATTTTCCTCAACAAGTAAAATATCATCACATCGTTTGAAGTAAGTACAAAGAACTGAAAAAGAAAATAAACACAATATTTTAACAAATTAAAATCGAAATTTTGAAATCGATAATTTCATTGAAAATAAGTTTTTGTAAGATAAAGAACTTGTATTTTTTACAGTAAAATTATTTTATTATTTCAACAAACTTAATCTTTTCGAATTACTTTTCAATTTAAAAGCTATTTAGCCTAACTAGTCAAGAATAAAACTTGTGGAAGAATGACGAGAAAGATTAAATTTATTACTTCTCAAAAGTTATTAGATAAATACGAATGATAGAATTACTGTTTTAAACAGAGAAATCTTGGGGATTCTGGTTTATTATATAAGTACGTACAGTTAGTATACAGACATTCTCTCTTAGTTTCCCTGGAGGCCCATACTTTGCAGTAGGATTATAAAGCCGTGTGTAATGTGGACGTAGCACAATGCGGCAGAAGCTTGAAGACTAACGTGGAAATCCATTTCTACAGAATATAATAATACAAAATTTTACACGAATTTCGCTATTTTATCTTTGCGTTTTCATTATGATTAATAACGGTAAACAAAATGAAAAATAAGACAAAATTTATTTTTATTTAACTGTTCATTCCTATTCAGATAAACAGTAATATTTGTTTGTATAACTTAGTAAATGAAATTCGTGTTAAAAACTCTTTTGGGATTATTTGCAAACTAACATTACAATTTTTTTTAGATATTAAAACGGTATTATCAAATAAACACCATTTTGTTAATCATTGTTAAACTTTATAGGTGGATTAGTTTGCCACACGGAATACTAATTTTTGAGGTCAAAAGTTCAACATATATAATATAAAATTATACTTTGGTAAAATCTTTTTGTTTTCATTTTCATGCTCGAGGTTATCGTTAAACTAATTTTACATCGTTGTCATGTTAATCGAATAACATTAAAGTTAATGTTATTTGATAAAACATATATTATATCTAAACCATATTCATTTATCTATATTGAACCATTTACTATGAACAGACATTTTTCCGAATCCGGAGTAATAACAAACTAATTTCTTTGAAAAACCGTGAGTCTGTCGTTGACCTAGTATTATTTTGTTATCAAAACTGTTTTAATTTTTTAATCAACCACCTAATTCAAATGCTGATTGTTGCTGGACTTTTCTTCTTGGTATGAATTTTAAAATGAACACCTATTGATATTTATTCAAGCATGACTGTCAGCTGGTCTCAAAAAACATTTTTCCTCAGGTGTTACTTAACAATTAAAAACGGTTTTCTACTATCTTCTTGACTGAGCGGGTCTGAAAGACAAGCAGTTATTCGATATGATGCAAAACGTTTATACAAACAAAATATTTTTGTAAAATACACAATGCACGCTGAATTTAATTCAGTCCAAAGTAGTCTTAGTGTTGTTTTTTCAATAAAACATTTAAATTCCCATTTACAGTACGTTAATAAATGGTAAATAATAATAATTATTACAGCAGTTATTGAATATTTCTGGCCATCTGACATTTATGTTAAAAGTAAATTTCCAGATAAAAATGACAAAACTGTTTTTTAAATAGTTTCATTATGTTTTTTAAGCATTCATCCAAATAACATTGCTTCATAACATTAATGAGAAAAAAATGATATTTTGTCAACCCGGTCATTAATCAATGGTCTCCAAATTACTTGGGCTTTACCCAACTGTAATAATATATGTTATTTTATTTAACGTCTGACTGTTTTTCAATTGCTGCTAATGCAGATGGTGAGAAGGATGATACATGAAGATAAGAGATGAAAAAATTCTAGATCTGGCCGGGAATCGAATTTATTTGGTAGACCGGTTAAAAAGTATTTAAATCAAATTATGTAATTGGTAATCTAATACATGACTTAAAAAGTTTGATACTATAACAATTAAAAGTTATTACATTACATTTTCTAAAATGGTCTTCTAGAAAACGGAAGAAACTTTCAAAGTAGAAAAAAAAACATGACTCATGACTAAACAATAAACATTACTACTAAAAACTACTAAACAACAAACTAAAAACGAAATCAATTTTTTTGTAAAATTTAAGGTTTTATTAAGCAACATTAATTTTAAAGTATATCCGTGTATATAAACAGTTGTTTCGTTTTAAGAAATGGTACAACAGTTCTTATGGTGCTCCTGATTTAGAAAGAAAAAGTGAGTTGTAACATGCAACTTGTGTTTCTCGATAAAATGAGAGTAAGAACTGCCTTGCCCATTTCAGACTCTTCTTTCGTCGTAGGATATGGGAAGTGCTGACGTAATGCAATCTAACTGTTCCGCCCTTACATTAGAAAAGTGAAGACAGTCGTTTTGCCATTTTCAATTCCATGTTTTTCTTACTGCTAACTCAGTAGAATAGCTTGTGATTAGATTTTTTTTGGAATTATGTATTTTAGGTAAATAATGTACGGTCCAACTGACATTAGAACTTGATTTAAAAAATTAACGTAAGGTTATTAGAATTATTTATTTACTAATTCTTCTAGGAATTTAGATAAAAAGAAATATATTATTGAAAACTCAGAAAAATTTAAACTTACACTCTTAAAATTATTATTATTTAAATACGTTTTTCCAATACATAAATCTAGAAATATATCAATAAAAATCAATACTTCAATTTAACACACCGGGTTGGTGTAGAGGTAAAGTCGTCGCCGCGAGTCAGCTGTACAACAGCTGATTTTCGGAGACGAAGGTTCTTGGTTAAAATCCTAGTAAACGTAATTACTTATATACGGATTTCAATACTACCAGTAGTTACCTGTGTACTTTGATGGTTAGGGTACAAACCATAGTCTACTCTCTCAGGAAAGGTCGGCTTGGATCTGTGCAAGACTACACCTCATTTACACGTCATACACATCATCCTCATCTCGTTGGTTCATGGGGTTGCTTATTGTTCTGAATTGAGCAGATTGCAACGTACCCAAATTAGTAATAAAAAATATACATAATATAATTCTATTGATTGTATCAATACAATTCTAGCGAACTATTTAGTCTTCTTGTACAAAAATCCCCTGTGTAGTTCTATTTATCATCTATTACGGACTAATTCGACCAAAATTAGTCATTTATTCTGATCTTTCATTTGTTTCTTAAATTTGGTAATTTATACTCTTGATACTCTTGATTTTCAATAATTGCTATTCTTTCTTAATTTTAAAAATACGCTGTTTATCTAACCTCTTTTTCTTTGTTCTTTGTTGAAATGTTATATTTTTATTCTTCAATTTTTTCAGTTTCTCTGTTAAATACTCTTATGTCACATCCAGATTTTTCATTTAATTTTTGTCTTCCTTAATCCAAAAAGATGGTTTTTAAGAGTTTCCATAGCTTCCTATTATCTGTCTAGTCAATCTGTCTTCTGACGTTCTCTTTGACTGACCGAAAAAATATGTTCTTAAATTTTTCATTGTTTTGATTATTGATTTTATATTCTTATAAAACATATCAATTTGTAGGATTCGCCAATCACCCTCTTTTGATATCTTTTGTTCTACAAGTTATTTTTGTTTTTTGAATAAAAAAATATTCTTTCACGTTATTTGTAAAACAATGTTTTTTATACATGTTTCACCATTACGTAACAAGATCTTGCAGAATTGAAGAAACTGGTGCAGTCATATGAACAGAATTTCATACGGGAGGATGTCAATAGAGGCTCAAAATTATAGACTAACTTGATACGAGAGATGTGGGAATACCGAGGAAGAGATGAGTACCAGAACAGGTTCACTAAACTTACACCTTGAAGTAAAGAATAAGAAGAATACGTGTGCCAAATATTTAGTGCAATTATAAAAAGAAATTTTCTTCTCTTTTATATGATAAAGATTCGTAGTAAACTCAGAACACAGAATTTCTAAACTGGAGTAAACGGGTCATTGGAAGGTGTATCAATATGAGGCGTTTATCAGGCGAGAGAAGAAATCTACATGAACACGGAACCGCTTGCGGATCAAATAACGAAAAAAAGAATTTATTTTTCGGACACATCATGCAAACAAATACCTCTAGAATGTCCCAACTTTTTAAGTAAAAAATCCCAACCGCACTGGTGTCACGAAATTAAAGAAGACTTAGAAAAACTTCAGATTTCACTTGGAGTTGAAAACCAAGACAAAAAATTATCATAAACTGAAATACACGAGACTCCACTAAAAGAAACCAACGAAACGTCTAAAAACGGTTTGTTCTGTAGAAGAAAGGAAAAAAGATCTGACTCAATGAAGGATGATTGGTAAAAAATCAAGAATAAGAAATTACAGAAAATGGAAAAGATCTATAAGATGAAATTAAATATTTTCCAAACTTAAAGATATATGTAGTTCTATTAGGCTTTAAAAACAAAAAATACATAGATACGCAATGGTTTTTGCAGCATCGTTTAAGTTATACGTAGTAAATCTAATTATTTAAACTATCTAATAATAATAAATGATTCAATAATCCTCAAATTAAGTAATTCTTTTACGTTAATAAAATTTCTAAATTAATGTCAAATCAGACTTAAAAATTATTTCTATATTACTGCTACCCACAATTCTTTTTATAACAACTTGAAATTTCATTAAAACGTAGATAGGCCCTATAGCTGCCACTAAATTTTAATACGAGAAAATAGAGTAGTAACAATACATATTTTATCAGTGACTAAATTAAAAACAGTAGGATGTATTTCAGCAAGATAGGTAAATTATTTTACTACTCTTTTTACCAAAACTTTTATAAAACTAACCATAACGCGTTTCAGCCTCAATAAGACCATCTCGAAGGAAGATTTAGACGCTACAAATTAATCTAAATCTATGATCACCTTAGTGGTCTTCAACATTACTTTCTATCGTTTGGCCCTTATGTTAGTTTCCCCACAAACGGAAGAAGTAAAAATGAAGGCGTTACAAGTTAACGGATAAGAAACCTAGAGGGAAGAAAACAGATTTATTATTTTGAACTGTACTTACATAATACCTTAAATACCTTTTTTATAGCCGTTGTTCAAAATGTCCACAATTAGTACCTGTACACTTCATACAACGGCTTAAAAATGATTGACAAATTGTCAACAATAATTATTTATTTATTGACGGTGTCAAATGCATTTTATATTATGCTTTTTGTTCGGCCAGGTTTTATGGTTTTGAAGAAAACACCAATCATTTATAATACCCCTCAATGAAAATCACATGGGGTTAAGTTTGACGAGCGCGCAGGGCAATCAATTGTGCCACAGTGACCAATCCATTCGTTAAATTTGTAATTCAAAAGCGCTTGAGCTTCGTTACCAAAATATTCTAGGGCCCCATTTTGTTCCCAGATGTGCGATTGAAAATTGTAAACAGGATTATTTTCAAGTTCCGGAAAGACTACATCCTGCAGCATCTGTTAGTAACTTTCCGAGTTAACATTTCCCTCAAAAAAATAAGAGTCTATCAATGCGGTACTTAAAATTTATCCCCATTCCATAACACTAGGCACATTTCTTGGATTATTTTCATTTTGAAACATGCCTCAACCCACCACAAAATTGATCGCAAGAAATTGGGATCGGCTTCTTTACGGATAGTGACTATTCACAGAATTCCAGTCGCCTAGCGGGATTACCCTCGTGAAGAACTTGGAGTAAAGTTGGACGATATGGCTTAGAGACTCACCTCACTATAACGAACAACGGTTAATGTTATATGTGGTTGCTGCTAACGTAACAATGTTACAAACTTATTAATACAAAATATCCTATTTCATATGGGCCATCCGGTATAATTAATTTTGTATTTATTTATAAAATACTATAATTCAATCAAGATAAATGCAAATGGGAGATGTTCATCGATGTAGTATTTGTTTTAGTGTCTATCTTGTCGTCTAAAATGACCTCGTAGAGGCTGAAAGTAATTTAGTGTTAATTTTATAAAACTACTAGTAAAAGGACAGTAAGTTTTTCTTTGTTTTGATTCATACGAAAAAGGTCGAGCTACAGTAGTTTTGAATATTTGATATTAGATAATAAAGTTCTTTGAACCGATATCCAGCTTAAACCTTAATGTAATCAAAGTTTATTGTATTAAAGATACTCAACGTTATATTGAAGTACGTGAAGCGATTATTATATCTACAAACGTTTACATTTGCAAAATAAAAATTTGAAAATCAGATAAGATAGTGTGAAAGAATATTGTCATTAGTAAATAAAATTATCATTTTATTACACTAAATGTTATTATGAATAAAATATAGCACTTCGAGAAAAATCACGGATTTAACTCCCACCTAGGGTAGCCTATGTAATTATAACACGTTAAAGCACACTTTTTATGTATTGTAATCCTTAGTAGTCTTTTATAATAAAGTCAGTTAATGCAACTCTAAGTAAATTAAAGGTAATATTTTTGCCATTACTTAAGGAGCTCATAATAGAGACCAAATAAATTTGTGGAAATATAAAGGTTACAATAAATACTTTTAACTCTGTTTTTAAACTTTATTAGTTAAATTCACAACTATTTAATATTAAAAATCAGTGAATATGATGGTGGGTAAAAGAATGAATGATGTATGTAAAGTACACCATCCACTGGCAGGTCTCCGACATGTTACTTATTTATTTTTTTACTGACTCATCAATTATTAATTTTATGTCTTTATTAATGACGTGTAATAAATATTTCCTAAAACAGCGGGTCCCTGCTTCTCATCTTTCTTGATTGCCTTTGAACGTTGTTTGGTAAATTAAGGGAAGATATTTTGCGTAACAGTTGGTTTGATCGACCGAAAAGTCTGTTGTGGAAGTTTCGATAAAGTTGAATGAAAACGTCCGTTACCAAAGGAATTCTGAGGACTTATGTAAAAGTAGCGTTAAAAACGTAAGAGGTTGTGTTCACTAATATTCGTGACGTCTTCGATTGAAACCTCTAAATCCGAGCTATCACTGACGGTTTAGCATATCCATAAATTGACCGACGTACATCCAAATTGGCCTGAGAAGGAACTTCTATATCGTTAGTTTTTGTCTAATTAGAATTACCGAACGTCGAGACATTAATCGGTATAACTGCTTAAACCTATTATTATAGTAAATTTAATAAACATTTAGTAATTATTAATTATAGTTTTCTTAAAAATTAGTATAGTAAATAAATGTCATTAATTATTTACCTGAAACATTGTCGTGAATATTGTCGTGGGCCCAGCCAGGATTTAGGTATATCTGGTGTTCAGGTATTCTGGTACTCTGTACTGTACGAAGAGAGTGCCTTGTATGTTGTCTTTTTACGCGTTTAGTGCGACACCGTGATTTACTTTACTATAACTTGTTAAATATTTTAAATTCCGAATTTACACCGTACTAATACATATTCTCGTTTATAACACAAATTTATACCTGTTCATAATAACTTGTACTTACATTTGTTACTCAGTGAACTCTACGGAGACACGTCCGAACTGCCTCAGGACTTCTTTGTGACTCCCCCATAACTTCTTGAAAATTTTGTTGCTTGCTGTTCGCCCGTCCCACTAAATTTGTATTTCACCCAATCAGCTTGAAGCGTCTCATTTCAAATTTGAAATCTGTATGTTACAACCGTTGTAATTAAGCACTTGCTCTCCATTTGTTGTTAGTAATTTTAACACGAACTCGTACTTGTCACATTAAATCAATTTACTGCAATAACATCCGTCGTTGGACTCAACTTCACGCATACACAAAAACATTTTAGGCGACACTATGCCTGAATTTGATTAATATTACGAAATACAGTTCTTTTATTCTAACAGTTTAATTTTAAATTTAGAAAAATATCAATGGTCTTTTTTTATACTCTTATAACTGAATCTTACTAACATTGATTAATAAGATACATCTACAATGAAACTACGACAAATAAAATAAATAAATTTGTATTTACCATACTATTTTAAACTTAAAAGAAGCTATAACAACACCTTGAAAACTTGGAATATTAAGCTAATGCGTATCATAAAGGATCGGAATTTCTCTTCCTACAGGTTATTACTGTAATGAAAATTATTTAATATATTTCATTATCATTAAATTCTGAGAAAGAATATAAAACAATTTACTGAATTTTGTACTCATTAATCACAACAAAATTTAAATGATGATTAAATTAATTACCCAAACCACCAGGTACAGCAGATTCACAAATAAATGGTAAAATAGAAATACATTCGGCAATTGAATAAAACTGCATATATTAACGAAACAAAATAATTGACAGTGTGCATACGACAAAGAAATAAAATCAATTTTCAAATTTAAATTAGAATCAAATCCCTATAGAATTCTATATTCAATGTATATTCGTATAAAATGGAAATTTTATTTACTGAATGTTCTGTTTAACTTTCCATTTTCACTTTTCATCTGCCGTAACCGAATCGATATTATACGGTACTAGAAATAAATAAGAATTTAATATTTTATTAAGATTTTCAAGACATTTTTGATGATTGCTTCTTCAAAGAGAATCGGACAAAATAAATATTGTTACATCGTAAATATATTCAGAGGAAAAATATATAGATTAGATGATCTTTTTTAAACGTAGGAAATAAATTACTTTTTCAGTTTTCCTTCGTTCACATTCCAATCAAACATGCATTTAGAAACTGATTCCTTATTAGAAAGTTTATTCCAAGGCTGTTCGTATCATCTTTGTGAATGTAAGTTAATGACGAAAACATGGGAAGTCTTGTAAAGAAATTAAATTTATGTATCTGATGAAGGAATGAAGCAAATCAAGAGGGTGGTTTAGGTAGAAGGGTTGTTGGGGGTTGATACCGTGTGGGGGTTCTGGGCGCCGGTACGTTCAGTAGCAACGCGGAGGCCGTGACGTTCACATGCCGGTATACACCATTGTTCGATCGCAGTCGTGATAATTTCGTATAGTGCGTGTGTTCTGTGATCTGTACCTTATATTATATAATGCATAGGCCTAATATTTATAAGATTACCTAACATTATTGCAATTAAGGTAAATTAAGTAATAAAAATTACATAATTTCTAAATAAACCTTCATAAAGAGGCGTATACCTATTTTATCATATCCACCTAAATGATATCAATTGCAGATCATAACCCGGATCCTAAAAAATTCAATCTTTCAAAAAATGAATATATTTTTACTCATCCTCACAACTCTTAAACTTTTGTATACTTACGTATTAAATAATTATAAAAAAAAATCTTGAAAAATAGACAAAACAAAATGTAGGAGCTTAGTTTAAATATATCACTAGATTTATCAATAAATCCGTAGAATAATTTAAAATTTTCTGGATATATTTTATTATCATTTGATATTATACTTTTGTAAAATATATTATTTTAAATCAGAACTTAATTTCAGTTTGAAATCTTGATAATTTTCTTTAAGGGGAGTCGGGAGTACGAAAATGGAGTTTTTTGTTATTTTACATTTTATATTATTCTTGTGTTAATCTTGTGTTTAATTCGATGTAGTTATTTATTTTTGTTTTACAACGCACCTTTCTATTTTTAATGTTTTTTTTGAATCTGTGTTGAAAATAGATTTTTCTCCAGTGTTTGTGACATTAAATCGAATTTTTGCTGTAACTGTTAGAACTAATTAAAAAAAAAATTCATCACGTTATGATTTTTGTTTTGAATTGTTTATAACTTCCCTATACTGACCCAGTAGTTATCAAGACAGTCACAGAGTTTTGTGAGTATAGCCACATCTAGGATCTTGACTTTATCAATACTAGTAGCTGACACTACTCCATTTAGTGACTGATGGCTCCTTTTTTGTAGGTTCCGTCGAAACCTACAGATAAATTTCTATTTCCGTTATCACAACCCATGTTATTTCAAACATAGCCTCCTCAACAGCCTGCTTCACACTCCATGAAGCAAGTTTGATAAGACTATATTGTTGACTATAAACTGGGATACACTAATTTAAATTTTTCAGTTTTTTTGTAATATCCGAAAAATTCATTTTTTAGCACAAGAGGAACAGTTTTTCAGCAACCACTAAACCAATTTTGATGAAAACTTCAGGTAGTTAACCTTCCTAAGAATGCATAGTTTCTATGAACAACTTGTGTAAAAAATTTGTTTAAAATATTTTACAGGCTATAAATATTTAAAAATTTCGTAGGTCTGAAAGGTGAGCCGAATTTCAGTTTTTCATCTTTGTTAAAAATCAAAATATTTCAAAATTGTTAAATTCAAAATGTATATTTATAAAGCACAATATTGTAATAAATACACAATGTTTTAGGCAGTAAAAGCTGAAAAATGTTTCTCAAGTAAGTATGGTGAAGTACAGGACTCCCGTGTCCTCTCAATTAATTAAATTTTAATAATTAATTTAATGTCACATATATAGCATCTATAGCTTTGAATTATCAAGGTGAGTATTGAATAATAACACTGTAGGCTGGAACGATATTCAGATTTTTCAGACCCTGTCCGGGAATTGAACTGTAGACCTTCCGTTTCGCATTGGGTTCTAATATATTATTATTGAGCTATAGAGGAATATAATAAATAATTTGTTATTGTACAATTCCGTTTTATCCTTTCTTCGTTAACTTTGTCACGGAGACTTCAAAATAGAGTAAAGGATATGTCATGTACGATTCAGATGTAAAGTCTGTACTAAGATACGTGAATAGCATTACATACTGATAATAATATTACAGTTCACACCATATATAGTGTACAGGTCTGTAGTATAACCCTTAAGATAAATTTAGTATTATATTATGTAGGCCTATTTGTACACAACAAGTGGAATACATTTATTTAAATATCAATTTCTATTGGAAAATAAATTAACTTTGACACAATTTCTAAGCCGTTTTTGGATTAAATAGCATCACCAACTAGTCATTAGCTGTACCGTGTATGAGGGAACAGATTATTAAATATTTTCTGGCCGTATTAAGGGTTTGAACCATGGAACTTCCATTTAACATCTAAATATAAATTTTATCTAAATATAAGTTGTATATTACATATTACTATTATTGTCATTCTATAATATTGCCAATTTTGAAAAAACATCTAATTTTAAATATAAGAATAACACATTACACATAAAATATAAATTTATTTTTTAATTTACTGTAAAAGGAAGAAGAAAAATTTATTAAAAACGAAGTTATAGATGTGATCTACAAAATTAGAAATAAAAATAATACCAGCTTGAAGAGTTAATGTCAATGAATAATCTTTTTAAAACATTTTTGTGGTATTTTTGTTTATTCCTTGTTTTTTGTAGCAGCTGTAGGCTATATTGCAAGTTATTAAATGTCATTTTAAAAAATTGTATTATAAAACGAACATTAGGCATAAGTTTATACAATTTAAATTCTCAAGCATACGTAGCATATGGATATGTAAATAAGTAAATTAATTGTTTTAGCGCACATTCAATTAAATTTAGGCTAATTAATTTCTTTTGTTAAAAATATTTTTGTTTATTCAGGGTATAATCGCAAATCAATCGGTTTTTGAGTATGTCTGATGCGTGGGTGCACTCGTGGGTATAGGCTAAATCTAAATAGTGGGAGGTGGGAGCAGTATAAAAGTACGTAAAATTCAAGTTTAAAAGCCTATATGAGTTAATTACTCCAGCTTAATTTATTCTCAATATTTCCTTTTAAAATACCCAGAAATATTTTTTCTATCTTCTATCTCTATTTCCTTTGTGCTTTAATCGTTTCCAGAAATGTTAAAAATAATAAATTATGAAATTTAATTTTAATTATCTTTTGTGACACTACTCTGGGTAATCAAACCCCTTAAAATTATTATTTTTTAAATTTGGCCTAATATTCTTGCCGCCTTCGTAGCGTGCGTAGTGCTTAATGGTTAGTGCGCTATCTTACTAATCGAAGATCCCGGATTCAATTCTTGGTTAGAGTCTGAAAATATTACACCACAAAACCCATCGATCCAGTTCCATAACCCACCGTAGTTGGCAATGACCAAGGAGTTGATGTGACTTTAAATAATAGTAATAATTAAAAAAATATAATTAAAGGGTAAAACTTACTTGAACATATTATTATTCTTGTGAAGTCCATTAAGTTAACTTAACTTTATGAGAAGTACCTAAGTTAGAAGAAAGATAGTGAGTAGATAAGTATAATTCCAAACCCACAGTGGTGTTGCTATTGTGAACAATGAAGATTTTCTATGCGATTGTTCATCATACAAGTTATGACACCTCCACAATAGCCAACCGCCATGTTTTGTTTTTTATCATCTAGGCCTACTGTTGCGTACAACTTACAATTAATTATACTGAAATTATGATAAATTATCTTATTTACATTTAAATAAAATGGTTGGCCGACTATTCTTATTTATGAAAATTTATTTTTATTATTATTCACATTTAATGATAAAGGTAAATTACTCGAAAATAATTTCCGGTCAAGGAAACTAGAGTATGAGAGTTGCTACCAAATTTTCCGGGCTTTAATTTTTGGTATCCTTTTTCTTAGGGATCTTAATTCACTGATTGTGTCAGTTCCTTCAGTATTTTCTTCAAAGCTAATACTTGAAGAATAAAAATTTAACCTGCACAAAAATAATTTCGAGAAATATTAGTTTCATGGGTATTTAAAAATTCTGATAGCTATAAAATATGTTTATTTATTAATTATTATTACTTTTTACTTCCTCTTGCCAATATGAATATATAGGAAGGAAAGTATTGTTTTCATGGTGATTTTTCGAAATCGAGTTTTTACCGGATATACACGTTTTCAGACCCTTTGAACCCAAAACAACATGTTTTTAGTGACTGGTCTATATAGACCTATTATATTTCTTATAGAATGTAGCGTCGTACAAAGTTGAAACTTGAAATTTAAGTTAGGTACCTTTAGAGGACTCGACACAAACATTTTCATCAAATTCGGTCAAACGGAAGGTATTATTATTATTCGTGTAATTTTTCTCGCTTTTGCAATTTTCTCAAAAAAAAAACGGCTTAGTTTTGCGGTAGACTAATTAGTAATTTTCTGTTTTTTACCATGAAAATCTGTAAAACAAATGTATGTTTTTTAGATTTCAGCCTAAGTATGCATTTTACGACGAAAGTGTTTATACAATTTATAGGAAACTGAAAGATCTAAAACTTTTATTTTAAGCATTTTTTCTGCAGAGCCTAGTAAAGCATGACAGAGTGATTTTCCGTATTATCAAGCCAAACTAAGGTTGGTTTTCATTTTTCATCGTTCACTCATGATTAAAATTAGGTTATGTTTTTGAGGTTAGTTTGTTTTCATTTTGACTGTTTTATTACAAATGTTAGGTTATATTGTTCATTATTTGCATTGGCAAGAGAAAGTTGTGTGAGTGTTTCACTCCAGATTTTTTTGTTGTTTTATATGAGCAGATATGAATATGTCTGTGGGATACACAAAAAATTGTTAACTATAACTTTAAGGCAATTAAAAGTTATCTTAGGTTCGATGATGGCGAGGGTCTGCAAATTTTTAACACGATGAATTTTTAACACTAAACTTACAAGGTTAAAAAGTTAAAGGTTAAACTTATATAGGTTAAAAAGTCTCTATGCACCCCAATCAGTCAGCTGATAGAAAGTAATGACTAAAGCATTGACTAAGTATGTTGCCATCTGACAATCCTATGAATGCCACTCAAAATAATCTAGAAAAACCAGAGAAAAATTTGGACTAAGGTTAAAAATTTAAAAAATTAATTATTTCAAAGGTATTTAAGATGTAGAATAATGGCTGAAAAATTAATTATTTAAAAAATATAGGTACAACTTAAACTTAAAGAGACCTCAGTATAAATTTAGCAATACGGTTATTCTGCTTATCAGTTATCATTGCACCGGAAATTTTGGTTAGAAAACACTTTTAGAACTTCAATGCATAATCTGCCTTAGCTTAATATAATTACAACATAAATTAAATTTTTTTCCGACTTTTAACAGATAATTTAATTTACTGACTTTTGATTCCCTTAGGTATAAAATTGAGTTTGTTTTTTTTCATAACTGATTCATATATACATTTTACAATATAACCTTCTAATGTTATAAAGAAGAATATATATTATGAAACGAAAGCACAAAATTTTGCGAGCCCATCTATGCATATTATACTAAAATCTTTCTAAGCCAAGTTAAAAAAAAAGTTATAAATCCATATCATGATACTTATTCGATCAATCTGAGCAATCTTTTATATAACCTCAGTCATGAAACAATAAAAAAAACTATGAGAGTACTCAAGTAGATTTGAGAAAAGTTACTATCTAGAATAACAAATCTCTTTGTGCATCAACATTCTATCTCCCAAGACACTCTGTTTTCTCAACCCTTGTTTCTCTCTTTAACGATTTATCTTTAAAACACTAAATTGCTGTTTTAATAATAAATAGGTAGTTTATTATACTCATGGCTAAAGTCTGGTTTTATTTAAAACCTAGTCTCTTGCAATGTAACTAATAACAATTGTAACAGGATGTTATAAAATCGATTTATAAATACTATTGTAAAATCGGAACTAAATCTTGGATTGTAATTGTCTAATATTAATCCAAATATAACCCAAAATTGCGGGTTTATATAGTGTGAATATTTTTTGGAAAATCACCCGGAAATCAAACCTGAGACTTTCCAATTATCTTCATTATTTATCATGGACTAGGCTTCTAGAGCATTTTCCGGTACCCATCGTTTCCTTGGCCTTCCAACGTCTCTTTTTCCATCTTGGCTCAATTTCCAATCCTGCAGAGGAAGACGATCTGAAGACATACAGAGCAGGTGATTCGTCCATCTCATCCTATACTGCTTGATCACATCGGCAAGTAGTTTGATATTACATTACCACCGAATGACCTCATTCCTTCTTTGATCCACTCGGGTGTATCCCTGAACGCTGCGTATAAATCTCATTTTTGCAGTTTGAATGCACGAGTCATTCATTTTTTTGGTTTTTATCTATACCTAACTTACATAAGTCAGCAAAGGAACAACCATCGTCTTGTAAAGTTTTATCTCCGTTTCCTTTCTGGCTTTACCCTTCAAAGCACGGTCGATACTGCCACAAATCATGCTGAATTTAGCCATTTTATTGGTAGGCCTGTGTTACATTCTTGATGAAAGGAAACGTCACAACCAAGATATTTGAAGCTATTCACCTCCTCCATAATTACTTTGTTGATTACTTTTTTGGAACGTAAGGGCCATTTGCCCAGGAATCCATCACCTTTTACTTCGTACCCGAAATTTTCATATTGAAGTCTTCACTTACAAGTTGTAATTTGTGTGGCTGACAATTTGTAATTTGGTATTAATTTCCAATGCATAATGTACAAACAGCGAAATTTTAATCTGAAAATCTGCTATGAAATCAGCCGTGAAGATGTGCTTAGACTTATCAATATGTAATTGAAGGGTTCGCACCGACCTGCCGACCAATGATACACTAACTCGTCACCAATTTTTTAACTTCCCAATCAACTGTAAAGCTAAAATTTGAAAAACGTGTTCCTTGAAGGGTTGAACAGAAAACTAAAACATTTATTCTCCGACCACTAGTTCAGTAAGAAGGAGGTGACTACCTTAAAGCAATACTTGTTATTTCTATACCTCCGCGAAGAGCCACAGCTCTAACAATCGACATACGTATTCCCTAGGGATACCTGAGAAAATTAATGCAATCAAAATTTGGCCGCTACTTCTAGGTAGTAATAGTTTAATTACTTAAAACAATAAATTATATTTTAACCTTCCTGATAAGCTATAATTTCAAAAATCAGCATTACATTTTTAAATTGTTATCTAGAAAAATTAAAGTGGGAGAGTGAAACTAAAGAACTGAACAAAGCAACAAATCTTCTGAGATAAAAAATACACCCGCGCGTAATGTAATTGTTAGTAACCTATTAGATAATTAATTATTGTCAAAATCATTCAAATTTGCCTTATTCTAGTCCATCTTTGTATGTAGCGGAATCAAGTAACAATGTAATAAAAATAAAGTTTAAGCAGCACTTATAAGTAAAAAAAATTATTCCAAACATTTTTAAAACTTTCGTTTACAAACTTTATTTTATAAAACTGTTCATTATTTAAAACTATATTTTTTTAAATGTGTCAATTAGAAGAAAAATGCAGTATAATACAAAATTCTTACAGATACTTCACAAATCATAATGTACTACTTTTATTGAAGAATATCTACTTCAATTAAATTTATAAATACTTATTTCGTACTATATTTCATTCTTATTATTGTGGTTAATGTCCATAATATTTCTTTTTAATTTTTTTGACTTAAGTTTATTAAATAAAATTATTCATTAATTTGTCAAGATTAAATAGGTAGTATAATGAACTGTAAGCTACTTGTCTGTAAATTGGTTAAACGTCAAAGCGGGCTATTGAGTTTCAACTTTACCAGAACTGTACCACAGATAAAACAATCAATCACTTTCTCACGTCTCATCCTCTGTTTATATTGAAACCAGGTCACAACTTTTCTATTGTTAATATCTGAGCTAAAGATAATCATTAGCTGTTTCTATATCGATAAAAATTTTATTTGTTTTACTTCCTGGTTGTTAAAGTTAAACTTTAAGTTCGGCATAACGAAGTTCTTCATCATCATCATTTTTGTGTTTTCATTAATACACCACAATTAAGTCAAATATTGTTTTAACTTTCCAAATCTTTTTGGAAAAAGAGAAAGTTAGCCTATTTATTCAACTAAAATATTTTATCGATATTTTAATTTAAAAACAGTTTAAAAAGTTTAGTTTTCTTTGATTCCCAAAATTTAGTTATAATATTGTCTCTCTCTATTTTGACACTTATTTTTCCATGAGTACTACAGTACATTTTTTACAATTTTTATTTAACATTTTTTCTGATTAATATAGAATATTTTTAAGGTATTACTGTATTTCATTAATGTTATATCATGTTGGAAGAAGGTAGGGTAATTCTTACTTAAAAGTGTCGATTCAAGTGTGTTTACAACAAAATTTCTTAGTACGAAACATGCCTCTTAATAAGAATAGTTTGCCATTTCCAAAAGTATTTATTTGTAAATGCAGGTATATGATTCCGGTTTATTATTCATAGTACATTAATTATTAGACAAAATTTGCGAAAAGTCTAATATTAATTATTTAGTTGATGAAATTTATGAGAAGCCTAATACAAATAAAAATAAACAAATTACAAAACATTCCCCACAAAATTTTATTACCATATATCTATAAAACAAATAATCCAAAAAGAATTAATATTTACAATCTTGAATATTTAGTTAAACTATTAACTAAAAAATTGTTTGCTAGATCTATTTAATTTTGATGCTCGTATTAAATACTTAACACTGAAACCTGAAGTTTCCTGTTTTTAAATTAAACCTAAAAAAAAATGTTTTCTATGTAACAGGGTATGTATCCGACATGCTTCTGATAGTTTTTGACTGGAATCGTGCTAAAATTTTGATTTTGAATTTGCAGGAATACCTTAAAGTTGTATCTTATTATGTGCAAATGGGTTTTTAATAATGATTTATTTTATTTGAATTTGAACGGAAACATTTAGTTCCCAAAAGTCAATACATTTTACAAAAATTTAGATTTAATCATTTTCATTTGGAAGTAGATAATGTGTTGTTTTGATGTAAGGCGAGGATCTAAGTGTAGGCTAAGATATGAAACAGTGTCACAATGTCAAGATAACATTATTGTACAGCTTTACTGTTGGACAGTTAGAAGTTTTTTATAAAACTTTATCTGGAATCATTTTAAAAAATAAACTACAGTCGAAATTCTATAACTTGAATTTTTTATATCTCACATTGAATTTCAGTCCCCTTTTACCTTTCCATGCATTTACCATGTAAAAAGTCATCTATAACTCGAATTCCACAATTTCTCTATGTCAAAATTATTATTTCGTCTCAATCAAAATTTGTACATAGTTCTCAAAATAGCGGTTTTGGTCTTTTGAAAAAAGTAGGTAAAGTGCTGCTTCTTTCACTATAAGAGAATATGTTCAACCATAAAAAAGAAAAGTCCTTTAAAGTCATCTGGTTGTCCTTGTATAGTCCTAACAACCGTAAACCAAAACAATGAACTTCTTTGAATCGACGAATCTTTGGTCGACCACAGAACAATAGAACCACAGTCTGTCGGTACAATGTACCATCATAGCGTATAGAAGAGATCTCTTCTATACGCTATGGTACCGTATTCAGCATGTACTGCGTAATTTTGGAATACTGTATACAATATGTACAATACTTAACACTGCAGTTAAGCAAAATGCAACGTATTACAAAATTACGCATGTGCAGTAGGCCTACATATTCCACATTTGATAGGGTATGGTACAAGCCTATGTAGAATGTTATATTTTTGGATTTTTAAATAATTGCTTTGTTTTTATTTTTCCATTACTCAAAATTTCTGTAACTCTAATTGTTTTCCACATCCTTTGAGGATTTGAGTTATTGTAGTTCGACCTAATGAACAAATCTGCTGAATTAACAAATGACATATTGAGGTACTTCTCATTAACATCAGTTATTAATTTTTTATAAATTAAATTACTTATAAATTAAATATATTTTCTTACATTCTCCCATGAATTAAAAATCTATCATATGTTTTAAAAACTCTTTAAGAAAGAAAATGAGGAAGAAAATGCAACTAGAAAAAAATACGATGTGGTAATTATTTTTCGAAAAATAATTTGCCATAAATGGAATTCAACCCCCTAGTTGTTAAAGTAAAAATTAGATAGGTCGTACTCTTATGAAAGGCTAAACGTTGTTTTAATTTATAATAAGGTTTAGTAAGAGATGGAAATTGGTTTAGAATAAAATGAGGGAAAGAATAAAACTGAGAATAGCGTAGCAAAATCCGGAGGTCCTTATATGAAGTAGTCGTAAGCGATTAAGAGCACTCACAGTCAAGAAACAGAAGGGGTTTACTAATGTCCCTTTCCTCTTATTTTGTTATTGTTATTTCTGCTTTGTTTTAAAAATAAAATAATGAAAAGAGTATTAGGTTTATTTTATTGTAATATTTGCTAACGATTTTATAAATTTTCAATGATAATACAACTGAAATTTAACAAACTAGTTATCGGTTCAATAAATCTTGTAAAAATTAGTATCTGTTATGCGTATACCCTCAGAAAAGAGCCAGAACAGTTTTTTATTAGAAATTTTTTCAGTTTTTCCTAGTCGGCAGTCATAGGTAAAAATAAACTTTAAACCAGTATTAAATGATTATAAAATCAAAAGTAGGCCTAATAAGGCACATCATGATAATTTCTTGTCACATCAGTAATATATATATTCGTATAATTCCAAAAATTTACACTCAATCTGTTCGTACCAGGGCTAAAAAATATAGTTCTGTTTCTTATCACATAGTCAGCCATTAAATGACTGAATCGCTTAAGAACAAAAGAGGTAGAGGTGCAAAAGACACTAATTAGAGTAGTTTCTTCTAAAAGTAATGAATTTCATTATACAGCGAGACCCTGTGGTGAATGAAGTGAAGGTGTAATTTCCAGAGTGGAAAACATGTGCTTTTCAGAGAGCCCGGCATGCTGATAAGCGTACTTTTCCACTCAGTGAGGAAGCCAATGATGGTAAACTACCTCAGTCCTCGTTTTACTCAGTAAAACCTCTACAGCTTCAAACCAGCTTTTCGGCTGATGACCTAAACAACAATTCCAAAAAAATAACAAAATAAAAATTAGCCTGTATATTATATATTCTTATTTTTATTTTCATTGTATTATAAATAAAATTACCAATTACTACCAGAAACAGCCAAAGAATGAGTAAGAACAGTTACTCCTGAGAAGAACTTTCTTGGCTTCACCAGATTGTCAGTAATTTTAAGTAATGTGAGCTTTACTTAAAATTACACAATTTGTTTTTGTTTGTTTTCTAATTCCTAATATGTGTACGTTGCAATTTGTTCAGTTTAGATTCATATGCAAACCCGTGACGAAATGAGATGAGGATGATGTGTATGACGTATAAGTGAGTTTAAAACTTGTTCAGAAATAGGCCGACTATTCCTGAGAAGTATGGTTAATTGAACCCCAACTATCAAAGTAACTACCTTTACTAGCATTTGAACCTCCATCATCGAAAATCAGCTGTTAAACAGCTGACTTTGGCGATGACTCAACCGTTAGACCAACCTGGTGGGTTTAAAATTAAACAAACAGGCCATGACATTTATTTATCAGAGAAATAAACCTCTTCTGTATGTCAGGACAATTACAGTAATGATTCTTGTACATGTATTTCATATAATATAAATTTTGTTTATTTGAAATCGCATCAACTAGTCATAGCAAGGTCTGGAGGTCAAAGATCAATGGACGTTTGTTCTTCCTGTAGTTTTTTACTTTTTCCATTTTGGTAACTTATTGTTCAGGTAAACGTCACAGACTGTAGTGTAAGGGCAAGTAAAAAAGAAGTTATAACTCGATTGGTTTATCTGTTCCGAATGTTTTGTCTTCTACAATTTGTTGTACAATCGATAATAAAAATCACAGATTTTTCTTTGGGTAGAAATGTAAAGCTAATTAATTATTAAAGGTTCATTATTGTTTGATTTGTTTTCGAAAGTTGTTATGAACTACTTATTATAAATGCACATTTGTCGCTTTCCATACTTAAAAAAACTGTATAATTTTTTTAAAGTGAAATATTCTAGTTCATAGGGTGCATATTATATTTACCACAAATTGTTCATTGATTGGTTAAATATTTTGTTTCGTTTGTATTGTACGTAATTCAATTCAATTAGTTATTATTAGGGTTCAAGTATTTTGCTTTGCGTTCGAAACGTAAATTACAAAATAGATTTATTCATAATTATAATTGAACCCAAAATACTTGAATTTTTTATCCTAAAATTTATATTTTAATACTGAATTTTAATTTTATATTTTAATACTGAATTTATTCACTATAAATTTAAATTAAAATTTTCTTTTACATCCATACTACTACTGAATTTTTCTTAGTTTCACTTTCTCTGGCCTTGAATGAATTTTTGGGAAAGAAAGTTTGTTTTCATGTCGATTTTTCAAAATTGAGTTTTCACTGGTTATACACGTTTTCTGATTCCAAGAACACAAAAAACATGTTTTTAGGGGTTAATCTGTAATTGTGTGTGTGTGTGTGTGTGTGTGTGGACAAAATTATTAAAAAATGGAGTAGCGTACAAAATTTAAACTTGAAAATTAAGTTAGGTACCAGTACAGACCCGACACGACACGAACACTTTCATTAAAATTGGTTAACCAGAAAAAACAGCTTATTCGTGTGTTTTTCAATTTTTTGCGATGGTGTTAAAAAAGGCTCCTACGATCTTTTTTAACGTCTAATTCACTACAATTTTTATGCTCTACAAGATAAGGTAAGCGTCATATTTGCTTAAATTCTTGGGAGGGTCTGTGCTCTCGTAGGAAAATGTTTTTTATTCTAGAGCAAAAGTGTGTAGAATAAAAGTTGCAGAACATTTAAAAACCTATTATTTGTATTTCAAATATTTTATCTACAATGCTTATTTTAGCGTCAATTTAGTGATTTTCTGTATTTTTTTCATCGAAATCGGTAAAACATGGGATTTCTAAGATTGCAGTCTTAGTACGCATTTTACGACAAAAGTGTGCATAATTAAAGTTTGAAATAAAATATAAATAAAGATGTACAAAAATCTATAATTTTTATTTCAAGCATTTTCTTCTATAGACCTTAGTTTAATATTAATTTTAGTGAATTCCGTATTCTTAAGTCAAACACACAGGTTAATTTTAATTTTCTGTCAATTACTCATGATTAAAATCAGGTTATGGTTTCTTTATTTTACATTGTTTATCAATGATTAAACATAGGTTATATTTTTTATTATTTATTTTGTCAAGAGAACGTTGCATGAGTGTTTCCCGCCAATTGTTAAAAGTTTAAAGTCGCATCAACACCTTGGTCATTAGCGACTACATTAGATTTTGTTAGGCTACCGTAACTGTAAGTGTTAACATGTTAAATTTCTAGACCCTAGCCGGGAATCGAACTCGGGACCTTCCGCTTTGTAGGCAAGCGTACTAGTCACTATACTACGGAGGTAGCCAATAGTGAATTTTCCTCTAATTTTAACTCATAAAATTATGTAATCAAAAGTATTCTTTATTTCTAAAATACGAGTATTTGATGTTTGTTGTTTAGGTCAACAGCCGAAAGGCTGGTTTGAACCTCTTGAGGTTTTACTAAGTAAAAACAAAGAGTGGGGTGGTTTTCTCATGCCTTCCTCACTGAATTGAAAGAGTATGCTTATCAGCATACCAGGCCCTCTGAAAATCATCTATATTCCACCCTGCAAATGACACCTTCACTTCATTTACCACACGGGCCTGGCTGTATAGTGAAATTCATTACTCTCAGAGGAGATAACTCTGACTAGTGTCTTTTACACCTGTACCTCTTCTGTTCTTAAATGCTTCAGTCATATAATTGGCTGACGATGGAGCAAGAATCAGAACTATGTTTTTTTAGCTCTGGAACTAACAGATCGAGTGAAATTAATTTAACACTCCACCTGCCCGTTATGGGAAAAGTTGATGTATTTAACTTTTAATTACAAGGATTTGCTTGTTTAGTGAAAACATTTTTTCACCTAATTCTTTATTAGAAACTATTTACAGTATTTATACAACTACCAAAAAATATTATAACAAATATTAGAAACAATAACATAAAATGGAAATAATAACAGAGGAATCGCTCACCAAGTTCATCGAAGGCAGTTATATTCATCAGTCGAATGAGTTAAAAAATATTTTAAAGAAGTATTACACATTCCTTACATTTTGATACATAATATTGCTATCAACTAATATACCTGGTAACCCATTTCAAAATTTGCTACGTTTTTGAAGCAGTAACTTTAGTATCAATAGCCTTCAGTAAATTTATAATCATTGTAAATTTTAATTATCTTTCTGTTTGCAAAGAACTTTTGAGTCCTGCTCTTCTGCAATTAATGTCAATTAATTCATGTTTATCATATTATTCACTTGTTGCTGGTATATTATTCAGTTGTAGTTTAAAAAAGGAAGAATAAAGAAAATTGTTCTGGAATATCTTAAGGTAACATACGACTAAATAAAGATTAATAATTTTCCAAACCCTTGCCAAGAATCGATTCCGGGACCTTCCGGTTTGCAGCGTAACATGCTTACAACTCAACCAAATAGGCGGTTATAAGTATTTGTTCAAAAATAAATTTTTTCCAGTTGATGTATAGGTTTTCTTTATTTAATCTACAAATTATTTAGGGTTTAATGCATCAGCTTACAATACTTTTTGACTTTTTTTCACTAAGCCTACGCAGATTTTGACTATATGTAAAATGTTAAGGATTCGATAAAATTATAATAAATTTATATAAATTCAGCTAAGGTATTACTGGGAATGAAAAGTTAAGGTTGGGATTTCCATGCCTGATAAAATTTAGTTTCTGTAATAACCAAAAAGGTTCTCTTTAACATATTTTCTACGTAATATCATTTTGCTTGAAATTTCCTCTGAAATGCTTTCATTCTAGACCTCTAACGTGGGTTTGCGAGGATTGTTGTAAATGGCAAAATGCAAAGTCGTCATGATTTGTTAAATTACTTATCAGACATAATTAAGTCCTTTGAAGCACCCTGTAATCTGAAATCATAAACAAAAATCTTTTTGTAAACTGAAATATTCTATACTTTCTTTTGCGTAACTTGGTGTATTTTGTACTATTACACGATTGCTAATTATTATAATATTTACATATTTTTAAGGTTAACGTTACATATTTTCTAAGTAACGTCTCATAAAACGTACGAAGATTCAGTTTTTTACAATATATTTTTATTTTATCTCTGAAGGGAATTTTTATCTTAAAAAGGGATATTTTTCCTGTTAAGTTTACAACAGTGTTTTCCTTTGTTTATGATCAAAAATATTGAGGTAACTTGAAACTTTTGAAGTGAATTTTCTTAAGTTAAAAACTTTGTCGCAAAATTCCCGCAAATTAATGTTTTCCATATTAATGAACCATTAACTCAGAAACCATGGAGGTATCAAGGTGAAATTTTGGAAGCATAATATTTACAACCATTTTAAGTTACTGTGGGAAAATCATTTAACAGTGTCACAAGTTATCTCGACTTTAAATGGTAGTATTGATAAAATTGAGACAATTTTGTTAACTAATTTTTTCGATATCTCAAAAATAACTCGAACAAATAGAGCAATAATTCCACTTTTATACCAACATACAAATTATGAGTGCTGATATGCTGATAGGCCTGCATATTTTCAGTTGGGTTTTGAGGAAACAAGTCATATAAAGCATATTCCATTATCTAAATACCGGTTTGAGGTCCCCTTAAAATTGATCAGCCGTTTTATACGTTTATATATTTCTTCTTCTTCGTCTGCCTTGCAAGTATTAGGCATCTCTGCCTGTTCCGAACCTCTCAAATCAGCCCATCTCTTTCTCGAGCGTCCTCGTTCTCTTTCTCTCTCCGGTTTATACCCTAGTGTTCGCTCACAGGTTAAAAACCAAAGCAAATTAAGCTGTCTTGATTATAGATTACTGATTTTTGTTACTGGCAATACAAAGTAAGGTACTAGATCACAAACCTTCTAAAATTCTGATTTAACACAGAAGGTTTCCCCGAATAAATCTAAAAACACCCATTTTTATGGTTTCTTTTACATTTATATCTCCTTGAAAGGTATAATTAATCAATTTAATTGATTTGTAAAATCTTGTAAAATCAACAAAAGAAAAATATTATAGAGAGGATAAAACCATTTGTATCTTACACATTTAATTATAATTTATTTCCATTATCCGTAAAATAATTATAACTACCCGTTTTTATTTAAATAATTATATTAATATTCATGGGGTTAACAATAAGCTGAAAAGGCAAGTCTTAGTATTTAAAAATACTAATTAAGAATAGAGAACAAACGAATCTTTTTATAAAAGAATTTTAACGAAATAATGTTATTTTATAATATTCTATCTACTTAAAACGGAAATAATTCTATGAATAATTTTAATGCAATATCAACTTTTAAACTACACGTATAGCGGAAGATGAAATAATTATGAAATGATAATTTTTCAAATAATTATACTGTACAAATCTTATATTTCAATTCTTATTTACATAATGTAATTAATACCAACTCCATCTTAAATTAAAAAAGGAATATATAGGCTATTGAATATTTTCGCAAAAATTATGAATTAAATGTTTATTATGAACTAAATTTTTGCGAATTCTCACAGAACTAAAATTTAACTTTGAAAGTTTTAATAGATTTTGGTTTAATATTCTTTTTAAAATGTTAAATCGAATAAAATTTTAATTGTATAAATTAATTTATTAGTATATCAGTTTTAGTGATATGAAATATTTTCTGCGATAAAATAACTGATTTCAAGAGTTTGGTCTATCGTAAATATTTTTGACTATATGGACCTCAAAATTAAATGAATAAAAAACCGAGTAATATGTGTATTTTAAATGTGAAATTATTTGCAATTAATCTGGTAGCTTCAGGGCTATAAAAAATAGTTCTGTTTCTTATCACATGATCAGCCAATTATATGACTGAAGCATTTAAAAAGAGAAAAATTAGATGTGTAAAAGAAACTAGTCAGAGAGTAATGAATTTCATTATACAGCCAGATCCTATGGTGAATAAAGTAAAGGTGCCATTTGCAAGATGGAAAGTAGATTATTTTCTAAGGGCCCGGCACGCTGATTAGCATACATTTCAATACAGTGACGAAGGCCATAGTAAACCACCTCACTCCTTGTTTTACTTAGTAAAGCCTCTAGAGGTTGAAACCAGCCTTTTGGCTGATGACTTGAATAACAACAAATGTGAAACTCTTTTTATGGTTTACGAGTAATTTTGAAAAAATGTACATACTGCATCTACTTAGCAATCGGTTTCCCCCACGAATCTATCACTCCTGTAAATATGAGGCATAATTCAAGGAACTGGTAGTTATGTGATGTCAAGTAGAGCTCTATATCGTAAGTTTGATGTCAAAAGGATTCCTATGGGTAAATCACAATAAAGATCTGTTAGGTTTCTACTATTTCAGCAAAATTGAGATTCTGTATAATATACTACATTGTATAGTGTATCTCTTCCTAGTTGTGTGATGAAGCTCTAAGCTTCTTATGATTTGGCAATCAATAAAATTTGAGCATCTTTACTTTCTCTCCATTAATTTTACTTCTCTCTCATTATGAAGTCTAATGTCAAAGCGTGATTTCATATAGTTGTGAACAAAAAACACATTGAATTTGTACTCAATCATCCATCCATTCATGTCATTTAATGGCATGAATTACTTAAAGAAACATATTACGTACATGTTAATTAGATCCGATAATAAAAATAATAAAAATATTAGTTTTATTATTCTCAGTATTTGTCAGGCAATTATTTTGACCACATTAACAATTAAAGTATTCAAATATATGACCTGTGAAGGTCTATGTTCCATTTCCTCACGGAGGGAAGGATTGTTAGAAAGTCTATCTACGCATTCAGCGAATAAAATGTTTTAATGACTGCCTAACTTTTGGTAAAATTCCTTATAGGAATTGGCGTTGTGAAGCGTTTTGATTTCTTTGTATTACGGAGAGTCAGATATGAGTCGTAGAAACTTAACCCTGAAAAGACTGCAAATGGACAATAGTACTTGTTTTTACTAACCATAAACTTGACTTAAGTAAGTTCAAATAGGTTTGAGGAGACACCCGGTATCAACTTGTTAATTTTGTAGCCTTCTGTTTTTCAAAGCATTTTTGGAATTTTGAATATAAAAACAAGCGAAATTTGATGATCAAATTTCAGGACTGTCAGAAATTGTAAATAGGCAGCAGAAAAATGTCTCTATATAAAATTTCCTTATAATTTCGCTATTAACAATAAAATTATTACAATTTAAATTTTTATGCAACTTTGAGCGTTCAAAAATAAATGAGCCGATAAAATATAAATTTCTGAATTGTAAGGTTAGTTTCACATTTCTTAACTCAATTTGCATGTTTTTAACTCAAATCTAATTTGCATGTGAAGTTTTAAAACTAAGGTATATAAAAATTGAATTTTGAAATATTACCTATCTGAAGTAATTTATAGACTGCAGCGTTACTGTCAACACGTTACTGTATTATAGTAATATGATGCCATTAAGAATCATCTTCCCGATCAAACTGCATAACTTTTAAGTTGTCACAAGTTGTAAAGTATCTTATATTACTTATATTAATCTCGGTAGAAAATAATAATGAACTAAAGATTTTAGGACAAGTATGAAATATTGAGAAAATTTGTTTTAAAGTAGGAGTTTAATAAACAGTATTTGTAAATTACTCTATGATGAACGAATGCATTTTAATTACTACAGTAATTAGTTCGACTTATACACATTGTGGTTAGAACGGTATTTTCGTAGTTAGAAGATTTATATCATATATAAACGTTAATACAATGTTGGCACTTACGCTGAACAGAAAAAGGAAGACTCGCAGCCATCCATATTCAGGGTCCGTTTACAACTCTCACGTGCATCGTATCAACTTAGCACTGAGCCAGATAAATGTTTCGGACAAGTACAGAAACGCGTTGTGGTTTCTAACATACTCACTTTGTTAGCAAAGAAAAAATACAAGAATATAAGTCTTACAAACTATAAAAAAAGAAGTGTAAGGTTTTTTATGTGAGCCACAAGATTTCTTTTTGACATACTGGGTCTTTTACAACCTTTCTTTGTTTTTCAACTTTTATTTAGTTACAACTGATTCTACTTTGAGAAAATTATGCTAACTTTCTAAGTTAAAGTGAAGTCATTCACATTGAAGTTTATTTCCACAGGCAAATGAATAGGCTAATATCAAAACACAAACTCTTTTAACTAATTTGAAATTAAATATTGAGAAGGGCTTGATGCATTCAAATTCGAAAAATCCTCTTATACTGATTGACAGAGATACATGTCCTTTTAGACAGAGAAAACAGAATTAATAACTTTGTATTCTCATGATATAGGTAGTATTGCAAAAAATAAAATATGGTCAATTTTTATCTACCAGATCTTTTCATTTCTTGTAAACCCTGTCGGGTTGGTTGAAGTCTAATAAAATAAACTTAGTGTAGGCCTACCCGTTAGAAAAATATTTCTGACGACATGACACACTAAAATATCTGAATAAAATTACTTACACTAGATTATCTGTACAGTAAGCTAGTCTTCTGCTACGATATTAGAAATCAATATCAGAATTTCCAATATTTTTGAGTATTTTTGATCATTTATTTTTCCTAAGTAAAATTATATTTTCATTGAATATATGCTTTTCCGTTAAATTTAAATACAATATATTGTGTAGTAATTTATTTAAATGGTGTTTAAGAAGGACGGTGGGGAATTTTACTACCTGAAGAATACTATGTGCGCAATGGTACACACTCTATGGCAGTTATTTGTTACTTGGATCAAAAGATTCTTTCCCTTTAAATGCCATGCGGTTTAGTTTCATATGCAGTACATAGCCTACAGGTTAGAGTACAGCCAGGATGTACAAATTTTGAAGTTAGCAAGGAAGGTCATATTGCTTACTTAAGAGAAAAGCAGCTCTTAAGTGTTTAGCCTGAAAGATACGCGATACTCGTAACGAAGCATTTTCAGTCGTTAATTTAAATATTATTGTTAAAAAGAAAAAAGAAAATTTTATTGCTGTAATTTTTTAACACAAAATTTCGTGTTAAACTTTGGATCAAGTAAGTTATTTCATTAGTAAATATAGGATGTAATGTCATTGATGTACAATAATTAGATGCAGAAATTAATTGGAATAGTTTGAAGGCTTATATATACAGGGTGTATCTAAACTGCAAGGCAATCCCTCGGAAACTTATTCTATAGCTAAAAATAAGAAAATAAAGTTTCCAATCAACATGGGTCCGAAAACCATTCTTTAGCCCGTTATGGCTAGCGAAAGATTTCGTCCGGATGTCAGTTCCTCCCGTAAAATGACACGTCACTGAAACTCTGAAAACCCAAATTTAGCGGTAATGTTATGGTTTCTTATGTTTTTAGCCTGAAAAATTCAATTTTTTGGTGCAGTTTCTTGCGGTTTTTGAAAAAATGGTAAAACCGCAAAAATAGAAGATTAAAAAGGATACCTGTTTAGGTTTGACAGCAAATAACTCATAAAATTGGTGGTAAACCCATAAATGTTTGTATCAGAATTCATAGAGAATTCAATTCTAAGAAAAGTAATACAAAAATTATTAATTTTCAGGCTAAAAAAACATAAGAAACCATAACATTACCGCTAAATTTGCGTTTCCAGAGTTTCAGTGAAGTGTTATTTCACGGGAGGAACTGAAATCTGGACGATCTTTTGCTAGTTATAACTCGCCAAAGAATGGTTTTAGGACTCATGTTTATTGAAAACTTTGTTCTTATTTTTAGCTATAGAATCAGTTTTTGAGAGATTGCCGTGCAGTTTAAATACACTGCGTATAAAATTGGTCTACACTCTGAGAACAATACTGGTTGGTAAAATGAAGAACGTATCTTTATTACACCTTGGTTATGCCAGGTTTTATGTATCGTTCAGGATTTTAAAACCTGAAAGATATCATGGAAGATATTATGGAAAGTTGCTGCTGAAATGAGATTATTAAAGATCTCTAGTAGGATATCAGTTGCTAACCATGAAAGAAATGAAAATATTATTAAATTAATACGCTAGAGGAGATGTAAAACATTGAGATATACTGGCAAGTGTTTAATAGTTATTTGTTGAGGATGGAAGACAAATGTACACCCAAAAAAAATTTACAAGTCAACGTGGTAAACATCGGAAGAAATGGACATTCCAACTTATTTAGTAAATGGGAGATTACTGTGTTTGAATTTGGAATAGATTTGAAGGGCTCCGTATCGTTTAAGATAATCACGAAATTTTCATGCACTTTACTCTTGACAAGCAAAAATTATAACTACGCAGTTAATTATTGATTTACATTGCTAATAAACGCATATTTCATTCCGTTTATTAAAACTTCAGTTTTAAAGGCTGTATAAAACAGAAATATTCTAAATTATTTGTAGATTAATTCAAAGTAGATGAAGAGCCCGTTTTTTAATTAAAACCGATCTAACTTTTAAATGCCAGACAGCTGATTTAGATAGACATATCAATGAGGCTAAAAGAATGTGTTTACAACAAGCCTACTATAAATTTTAAAACGGTATTTCGGTGATGTACAGAAACTAGAGAGTACCGATTCTAATGTAATAAATTGTTAAAAATCAGAACAATCGATATAATTAAGTTATTAAATTAATTAACGTTGCTTTTTTATTTAATAACGTTTAAATTACTATAATGCAGTGAATTATCTTATGTTCTGATGGTGACATTTCATACGGCTGATGAACCTGCCCCATTGAACAAGAATAGTATTGCTACTACACATCTTGCGTTTTGAAACAGCTTATCTATTGGGATAGAGGTCAACTATACAAATAAGTCACCTGTCTCTTACTAATTTTATTACAAACAAATCCATCACCCATCTTTTTTAATATCAATTTGTTCATTATAATGGATTATTAATTATTTAATTAGAAGAAATTATCTGTATAAGCCATTTTATTTAAATTTAAAACCGGATTTTTATAATTTTATTGTTAAACCTCTATAAAAGTAAGTTAATTGACACTATACAAATTGTAAATGAATTAACTTGGTAATTAAATACTCAAGAATATTACAGTTGTGACTGCAACGAATTTAGACAGCTCTCCAATGTCCATTCTCCAACCTCCAGTAGTCAATCTAGTCAACTGTCACTAGTCAACTGTCCGATCTCCACAAGTCATTTGAAATGTTACCCTACCTAAAAAATTCAAAATTTTAATTCGGATTATAAAATGTAGAATTTAGTGAAAATTTGAATTTATGCTTTAGCATTTTATATAAAACGTTCTTTTATTCAAATTTTAATTTAATTTATTCAAATATAATCCTCAAACCAAAAATTATTAAAACATAGTTTAGTAAGTTATAGTAATGCAGTTTCTATACGAGTAAGAAGGAAATCTGTTCTCTCTTTCCAACATTTTTCCTCAAATTGACTTGGTTTGCTCGAATCATCGTAATAAAAGACTTATTTGCAATTTCTAGTGCACCGCTTCGGAAGTGAATTACATTGGAACGTATTATTTATTGTCGGAAAAGTATTTCCATTTAAGGAAATGCAGTAGTTATAAAACGTTGTATTTTTCAATACTCCATTTAAATTATTTTGTAATTTCATATTAGCGTCGACCACAAAAATAAGTAAAAATTACTAAAAATAACAATTGTAAACAAATTGAGTAAAATAAAATGTTCAATTATAAATAAATATAATTAGAAACTGAATTTATTAATTAATCAAAATCTATTTTTAACTACACTGTAATGAAATAAATGGACATTGACGTACAACTAGCATTGTCAATTAAAAAGTCAATGAGTGATTTGTTTTCTTTCTAGTTAAATTCAAATTGTGGTGTACGAGTAAAATTAGAACGATCCAATTAAATTTAATAAGTTATGTTGTGTAGAATGTGCTCTAAAATACAATTAATAAACAAAAACTAAAACAATTCAACTTAAACCCATGTGCTGTGAGAAAACTCACGCGACTTTTTCTCGCCAATGTAAATAATGAAACATGTAACCCATGTTTAATCAAGTGTAAATGAGAAATACAATGTAAAATGAAAAACATATCCTAATATTAATAATGAGTGAATACCGGTATTGAAAATCAACGTCTTAGAACTTAACAGTACAGAAAATTTCTAATTGTCGTTTAACTAGGGTCTGTAGAGAAATGCTACAAATAAAAGTTGTACTAGCGTTTTTAATCTTCTACAACGTTGATTATACATTTTGCCCTAAAAATAATACTAAGGCCGCAATCTTAAAACATTTATTTTACCGATTTTAATGAGAAAAATACAGAAAATAATTAATTTAACAATAAACTGTGTTGTAGAATAAAAATTAAAATAAATTCTAGGTTTTTTAATTTTCTACAACTTTGATTATAATAAGGAGAGACGCTTTGGTGTAGTGGTGTAGTCAATACACAAAACAAAGCAACCGGATTACAAATCAAGAGGTCCCAGTTTTGACTCCTGCCTATGGTCTGAAAATAATTACTCGTTAAAATCCATCGTTCTTCAACTCACAATAATTACAAACGACCAAAATGGCAACATGAAATAAAATTAACTTAAACATGGTTTTCTCTTTTATACAGCACGAACTGTGCGGTTTCTTGCTAGTACTTTTCACAACTGTTAGCTATAACTTTAGTTTGAAATTGATAATTGAAACCGTCATGTACTCAAACTATAAAAATAATGAAAAAATCAAAAGTTTAAATTAGAAGAATTTAGAAACTACAAATTAAAATAAATAATACCAGACTGAGATTAAGAAAAATAATAATTGCATTTTAAACGGAAACTAATTTATTTCCTATTTATTTTATTTATATTAATTATAATTTTGTGCAGTTAAAATAGAGATGTTCATTAACTATTTTAAAAATTAATATAATTAACACTCAAAATTTTGTTAATAATTGAAATCTAAATTCTGTTCAAGAATATTTTCTCCTAATTCTGTCTTGTGCTCACTAACTAAAACCGCCTTGATGGCACAGAGGTAAACTGAAATATTGCTAAGCTGAAGATTCCTTTTTCGATTCTCTTCGGTCCTGAATATTACATAATTTAAGTTACACACGATAATAATATTATTTATAGATTATAGATATCTACAGTAATTAAAAAGTTGTCACAAAGCTTTTTTAACAAGTTGTAATAAAGATGAAAGTAATGACCTACACATTTATTATGGAAAAAACAGAATAAATTAATATTACATATTTTATGTAAATGCCTATATTAAAAAATTTCTTTGAAAAAAATAACAATTTTTACGTTAATAATGGTTTATTAAACACATAAAATAAAGATAGTCCGTAAGAAAAAATACAGTCTCTGAAAACACTGATATTTTGACAAGATAATTTCACATCGTGAATAACCAGACGTGAATTTACAATAATTCTTGGGCCCTAAGTTAAAAGTAAAAGTTGGTACATAACCGATTATTACATTCATATAATTGTACATTAACAATTCATATAATTTATACGTTCACATTTCGTAAGATTTATAAAATTTCATCTGCAGATTGTTAAATTCTCTTTTGTTATGTACAATTATGCTCAATTGCATCGTTGGCTAAGTCAGTTATTCAAAACAAAACTATAATGTTAAAGCAAAAAGCCTCATGAATGTTTCCTGAAGATATCAATTACACCACCTCTTTGATCTAACAAAGATCATGTAGAGATGATCAAAGATCTATCAAAGAAAATGTAGAAAGTTTAATTAATATCGCTAAAGCCGTTTTTGAGAAAATTTTGATATTTTCCTTCTTTTGCTTTGAAGAAAAGGAGATATATCCTGAATTTTCGGGTTACATAATATTGATTACTAAGACTTTTCTAAGGTAGGTCGAAGAAAATCCATATTTCTTAACTTCGGGTGTTATGAAAAGTACTTAAATATCTATTGAAATGGCAATACTTCTTTACTTTGAAAATAGAATACCAGAAAATATAAATAGTATAGTATTGTGTCACTTATCGCTAAAATCCGTTTCGGGATCTGGTTAAAATAAAAAATTAACAGACTATCGTTTAAAATTAAAAGTATTTATTACAATCTACTCGTATAAATAACAAATTACGCCGGTCACATTGGCGCAGTTGGTAACGTGCTCGCCTCTCATCATGCGGTCCTGGGTTCGAATACCACTCTGGCACGGCATATTTTCATACGTTACAAAAAATCATTTCATCCTCCATTGTACAATAGTTACACAGTTGTACAATAGTTCGCCATTAGCGAACGTCGTCGCTAATGACCGTTGTAGTTGATGCGACTTTAAATAAATGAATTTAAAAAATTATAATCTCTCTTAAACCTGCTAATAAATTACAAATACTACAATTAAGATACATGTAATAAATAACAAAAAAATTATAATAAATTAATGACTTAAATAAATTTAACCAATAACAAGATTATTTTTGCACTTAACTAAATCCAATTTACGAGTATAACGAATTCTACAATGTTTACAGTATACGATGGATCTTTTCATAAACGTAATTTTTACATGGTATCAAATTTTGGTTATAATTACACACTTCACTCACTGGTGAAACTCAAAGACTCACACAAGACCAATGCGGTCGCGCTGATATACCTAAGCTATGGAAATTACGAGGTAGGCTAAACAAAGATTTTCGATATAATAATAAAAATACAAAAATTTTTCGGTTCTGGGTGAGTCTTCTCTTTTTACTATCAAGGATTAGGCGTAAGACTGTTCCGAACTCACAAACCATCCTGTACTTACGCACAAACACGAGATACTCCAACTCGTACATCTCGACTAAAAAAAAAAAAAATAAAAATACCATCTTCTTCGAGGTCTTCCCTCCTCCCTTCTTCCAACTGGAATACATCCGTCACTTTTAAGAGTATTCTCTTCTCTGACAACCGTTCTTAATGTTGCCTCCATTGATTACGATACTTCTCCACTTTTTCATTCAGACTAAATACACCCAACTCGGATCTAATTTTCTTTTTATGTATTAGATACAACCATTCGAGCAGCCCTTCATTCTTCTTAAAAACCTCATTTCAGTTGCTTGGATCCTACTTTCTTGGCGTTTCGTGGTAACCCATGACTCACTTCCATAAAGGAGGACTGTGGCTGCCTTGTAAAACTTCACTTTTACTGAAATTTTGTAGAAGAATTTTGAAGTAAAACTTCAAAATTAACAAAAGGTAAATTGAATAAAGGACACATTACAATATCACACCATAAGAGAAAGCTAATTATCTAAATATTTAAAATTATATATTAAATATAATTATATCTAAATTATAAAACATTTTTAGTTGTTACTTTTTCACTAATTATCTAAATAGATACACCATCCATTTTTAGGTAGCCGTCACAACAATAGCCCTACACAATTTCTAGCAATTTTTAAAATTAACCCGATTAATTAACTGTTATTATTTACATTAAACACTTCTAAAAACTCAGTCCTGCTAGTAAATTCTGGAACAACACTTTCCCTTTAGCTATTGTCACAGTATAAAATATTATGCTTGTTAGTAATTTTTTATTAATGTTAGGCCTAATATTGCATTTATTTCACAGTGTTCATCATTTTAGTTTCGGACTAATAGGATAAATAAATATCAATTGTGATAATAGCGTTTATTCGTGTGATTCAGTGTATGATTATGGTTAACCTGAGTGATGGTTGAAAATGAAGTACGGTCTTTTCATACTTCTCGTATATTCTCAACTACTGGCTGCTTTGCCACCTGTTATCAGAATTGGTAAGTAAATAATTCACTATTAAATTAAGCATGTATTTATTATTCAATCAATATTTTTGTATAATAACCTTAATTTTAAGTATATATATTTAATAATTCCATTTAATATTAATTAAATTTCATTTGAATAGCTCCCAGAAAAAAAATGTAACCAACAAGTTTTTGAAGTAAATTTTATGTGCAGAAAGGTTGTTCTCCGAATCTTGTGCTCTAGTTTCTTTAAGGGTTACTAAAGATTGTTATGGTAAATCGTTGAGGTTAGAATGAGAATGCTGCGTACGTCTTCTTTGTTCTGTTGTATGGGATGTAGACATGGACACTCAAGAAGATCCTTTTAGAGAAGACAGGCCTTTGAGATAAAGTGCTACTAAAATGAAGTGCATTCCGTGAGCACACAGAATGACAAATAGAGATGTGGTTGATAAAATGGGCAAAGAATGTGAGGTGGTTGAGTTATTGAAGAAGAGAAAACTTCAATATCTTGGACATGTGATTAGAGGTCCTAAATATCACATCATACGATTGATCATGCATGGGGAAGATAAAAAGCAAGCGGAACATTGGCAGACGCTGGGCATCGTGGTTGAAGAACGTGAGTTACTGGTCGGTTGCAGTAATGCTAAACTGTTCCGTGCAGCAGCAAATAAGTTTTGCTTATTGATGATGATTTCCAACTCCGATAGGAGAGGGACTTTTCGAAGAAGATTATGAATCGTAAGTGTATTATTATCTTTAAATTACCGCAGAACTGTTATTATTTATGTGGAATTTTCAAAACAGATTGTTGATTCCCCCTGCTATGTTTAATTTTGTTGATTACAGCCGTTTTGTCGAGATTTAAACTCTTCATTCACCTATTTTACATTTTGGAGGGATTGTTTTTATTATCATCGATTTCTCTTTACTAGTTTTGGGCCAAATAAGAAAATTTAATATATGATCCTTTGTACCGTTTTTATCCGGCTTCCAGTTTTTATTATGGAAACTTAAATTTTACGTAAACAAGTAAAATCCACAATTTAATTTTTTTTCATACCACCAACAGGCTATACCAATTTAATTTCATCGTCATAAAAACTTACAGATTAGGAAAAATTTCTCTTAAAACATTATGTTTGGAGTGCAGCATTATACGGGAGTGAACCGTGGGTGAAAGGGGCTGTAGAAAGGAAGAGAATAAAAGATTTTGAAATGTGGTCTTTAAGGTAAGAAAATGTTAAGGATTAGGTGGGTGGACAAAATAAGTAATTTAGAAGTTCTTAGGCTAGGGCATGAAAAAAGAAGCATATATGGAAGCATCTTCCCAGAAGAAGGGATAGGCTAGTGGGGCATATCGTAGGGCATCCAGGCATTGGTCTATCAATAATGGAGGGTAATATTGAAGGAGTGAATTGTAAGGGGAGGTAAACGTTAGAATATATAAAGAAAATTACAAAAGATGTAGGGTATTACAGGTATGTAGATATGAAACGACTTGCGGAAGATAGAACAGCTAAGAGGACTGCATCAAACCAGTCGAGAGACTGATGACAAAAAAAATAAAAATTTGCCATTGCACCATGTAATTAATATGCTGGAATTCTCAATAAGTTTGGCTGTTCTCATTCTCTTGAACAAATCATGCTTCTCTTGTTTGTAGTCTTTGTCTGAAATTCTAAAAAATTCATAACTTAAGATATACCATGGTGCTACCATCTACACATTAGGAAAACAGATAATTAGGCTAAACGTATTGAAGCAATCTAACAAAAGTATAACTGATAAGATAACATCTACTAAAAAATTTGAGTATTTATTTAATTTTAGTTAAATTGATTTATAAAATTTTTGATGATTTCACTGAAACATGCTAGTATAAAGAGATAAATAAATGAGAAGAAAATTAAATTAGCTTAAAAAGAGTTCAAGGAGGTGAAAACTAATGTAAAACCGTTGTCATTTAGATAAAAACTTGTCTATTTTAGGAATTCTTCTTTTTCTGCATTTTATGTCAATTTAAGATCGTTTGGGTGGGTTTGAGCCTCTAGATTTCCGTCTTCCTATTGCTCAAGAAGATGAAGACCTTTTTTCGTTATCTTGTCTTCTCTTCATAAAATAAGATCTTCTGACGCACTGATGCTGATAGTTTTCCTACCCTAGATTAAATAGTTTTCTTTCTGTGTAACTATAAACCTTTTGAAAATTCTTCTCTCAATTTTTTATTACTGGATCTTCGTTACCAAAGTTTAAAATTTATAGATGTACAAAATTTTGTGGTAGTATTTGATTTTTTTCTTCTTCTAGTGACTAATGTTTGGGTAGCTGTAACAAAATAGCAAAAACAACTACGAGTCAAAAAATATTACCAGGAGTTTACTAATCAGTATTTTTCTTGATTTGTGAAATTTACCGATACCTTAAATATTGTTTAATTTTTATTGTAGAGAACAAACAGGTAAGAATTTCATAATACTTAGTTTACCAAATTCTTTAGAGAGACGTCTAAGGAATAAAAATAAAAACATTTTTTTCATAAACTTAATATAATAAAATAAATTAAATTCTTTTTTTATATTCTTTTAGTTGTCATTGCTAAATTTTACAACTGTTACAGAAATAACCATGACACGTAGGAAAATTGTTCCCGAAAATCAGTAGTGTCAAGCGTAGTAAATATGAACCTACTTGGCATAATGCAACGTGAAACTTAACTCTGCTTCTTTACGTTTTTATAAACAAAATTAAAATAAGTGAAGCCCAACTTAATAAAGTACCGCAATTTAGATGATGATATAAATAAACTTTAAGATAAGGAAGTTTATTTTAGTCCTCTAAAGAAAAGTTAGTGATAAGGTGACAAAAGTACCTCCATGCGGGTCAATAAACAAAGAAGTCTTTTAAAGATTTTCAGATATTTCTTTTTACACTCTCGTTTTTTAAGAAAAGATTATTTTATACAAAACATTTTATTCAAAAAATTTTATTAAAAAGAATTCTAAATTGTTAACCAAGTCTCTCGTAGACTTACTGTTCTCTGCTCAATTTACTCATAAAGAAAGTGTACCATAGTCACTACAATTTTGGGAAAAACCCTTACACTTTTTAATTTACAAAAATTATTTTTATAATATTTAGCCTATTCAACTGTTGAAATTAGCTATTTCATTTTTCTAATAAGCTTAAAAAATTTAATTAAAAATATAAATATAAATAATACAGAGTGATTTTTTAGTCTTGTTACCCAATTGTTAATGTCTGGTAATTATTTTGTAAGGAAGGGAAATTATGTTTTGTGACACGAAGTTGGTTAGCCTACTCAACAGTTATAGATACGGCAGTGTGAGTTGATTCTTCTTGAGCTGTGTAAAATTTTGTGCCGTTTCCGGTCGTGTAACGAACAGAATGTCTTTTACCCTAGAACATTCGCTTGTTTAAATCTGGAAGCTGAAGCTCTTGTCCGCGATCGTTATACAATTTTAATTTTTTAGCAGATTTCTGAACACTTGAATATGACAAACCGAATTGAAAGTTTTCGTAAACCTTCCCGTGGAAAATTGAACAATCTTTTTTTCACATTTTCTAAAACGTCATCTGTCAAAAGAATTGGTCGGCTATTACGTTTTCTGTCGCGCAAACTACTTGTCTCTCAAAATCGGTTTGATAGCCTAGAAATTGACATTGTTTTCTGGTAGAGGAACAGCAAAAAATTTAATTTGAAATGATTATTTTACACTCGCGTACGATTTCGTAGCTAAATATTGTTCAAGAATGAAAACTCGTTGTTCTAGGGTAAAAGACAATCATCCGTAACACGGCCGGAAACGGCACAATATTTTACACAGACCAAGGACAATCAACTAATACTGCCGTATCTATACCAGTTGAGTAGGGCTACCAACTTTGTATCACAATACAAAATTTCCCTTTCTTAGAAAATAATTACCAGATATTAACAATTGAGTACAGGTCTAAAAAAAACTTTCTGTATAAATATATGATAAATAGGCTATACTAAGTAATACCTACGTAATAATATAATAAAAATAGTAATTTATTTAATTTAAAAAGTATAAGGTTTTGTGTCAAGTCCGGCCTTACCTCTCATTGAAGTGATTCTGGTCAGCCCTAATTTTAACTGAAATTCACCACATATAGATTTTTTATAATACTTCATAATTTTTAAAAAAATTCCAATCAACATGAAAAATAGAAAATCATTTTACCGCAACGATGCCGTGATTATTCACTTAGTGGCTTTCATGAAGACTAAGTAGTGCTGTTGAAGTTCTCTTTGTTTCTGATAAAATTACATCTTTTTGAATAGTCTGGAACCCAAGCAGAAACCCCGTGTTTTTATTTATTTTTAGGAGTAGGAAACGAAAAAGTTCTTCGCTTACCCTCGTTTTGAGCTTTAGCCGTAACAAATGTGACAAATAAATCTGAAATTTCTATATTTATTCAGGGGTGCACTCTATCGGTTTGACGACTTCATTTTCAAAATCTACGTAAAAATTAGGAAGCAATCACTTTTTCTTTGTCAAATTTTTCTATCATTTACGTTATGATTGGAATCTATATTATCATGCTATTTGTTATATTTTTTTTTCGTTAATGTTTATTTCAGATTTGTTGTAGGCAAAATTGATTTTCTATGTTAAATTTTTTCCTCCAATATGAACCCACCTACCATTCGAGTTACTAACAAGCCGCCATATGATTATTAAAGAGAGGTTTAATTTTAATTACGGTACTGTACAATGAGCTGCACAATTAAAGTAGGGCCTATATTATATTTTAATGGCGGAGGGAATTTTACTTTAAAATTATATATTTTCAAACCTAATTTTATTGCAACCCTTTTGAAGCATGAAGCCAGCGCGTAGCACGGATACAATATTGCTACTAGTATTACAACTATTTTTATTTGAGATTAAACTTATATTTAATCTGAAGTTTTCAAGTAAATTTAATAAAAATTTAAAAAGAAAAACTTATGCAGTTTAATCACTCAATAATGAATGAAGATACAACCAGTATTACCCTAATTCTATGCAATAACTAATCTAGGTTATTCTGTTACATTAATTTTGATTTATGATTGAGTGTATTTAATTTAATTTTGATTTAAGATTAATTTGTTATATAATAAATTTTGAATTTAATTTTCATATAAATGTATTGTTGTACTACTTAGGCTATAAGCGTTTAGATTAATCTTCCTGTGCTAAAATACATTTTTTCATTATTCGCCTCACATTTTTACTACTACCTAGCGAATTTATTGTCAGTAAATTTTTATTTACACTCAATTTTTATTTAAAATAATAATTTTTTAATTTTAACACTCAATCTGTTCGTTGCAGGGCTAAAATAAATAGTTCTGTTTCTTATCACATGGTCAGCTAACTAAATGATTGAATCATTAAAGAACAGAAGAGGTAGAGGTGTAAAAGACACTAATCAGAGTTATCTCCTCTGAAAGTAATGAATTTAATTATACTGCCAGACCCTGTAGTGAATGAAGTGAAGGTTACATTTGCAGAATTGAAAATATGTGCTTTTTAGAAGGCTCAGCATGCTGATAAGCGTACTTTTCCACTAAGTGAGAAAGGCAATTGTAAACCACCTCAATCCTCGTTCTACTTAGTAAAATCTCTACAGCTTCATACCAGCCTTTCGGCTGAAGACCTAAACAACTACAACGAATTTTTATTGCTTATTAATTGACTAAGGTGCTTCTGACTTATTTTTCTAATAACTTCACTCATTGAACGTACAAAAATATACAGATTATACTTAGTTATTTAATTAAAACCTAACATGAAGATATGACTTCAATAACTCATTCTGAGACTTATAATCTTTATTACTTTAAACATTATATTAGTTGGACATCACGAGCTATATATATGGTAGTATTAATTTTTAAACAATATCGTATTTGTTTCTTCGATTTTCCATTACTCAAGTGGCATGGACGGCATATTTTTAGTTACTAATTACGACCCGCGAGTACAAGTGCGTTCTACTTAGTATGTAACTGAATTTAATTTTAAACATCAACGAATTGCTGAATTTATCAGCGATTTGTTACATTTGTTGGCTAAGCCGCACTTAGTGACAACAAAAAAACAGATGACATATAAAGACGTATTACACAATGAGTAATAGTGCTACTATTTTCTTAATAATATGAAGAAAAGTACTATTATTTTCTTTTGTGCTTTAGTTTAGTTTAGTTTTACTCTTTTCTTCATGTAATGAAGAACCCTATTACAACAATTTTTAGAAAAAGTTGCACTGTTAAACTATCTGAGAAAAAACGCTGATAGTGATTAAATTACTTTTTAAGTTACTTCAGTAATTTAACCAGTGAGTGACAAATGAAATATTTGTATAGTTTGCTTGTGTGAGTATAAATATACCAATACTTATATACGAGTAATAATAATATCATATTATTTATATTATAAAAATATTTTTTTTTTTAACTTTAATAACTTTATTTGCAACTATATACTACGATACAACGAGCATATTAGATAACAGTAAACAAAGGATGACAAGGAAAAAAAAATTTTTAAAAATAAACAAAAATAAATAAATGAAAAAGAACAGTGATACCCATTGGTCTGTGTTCTATGAAATAAAGTTCATGATACATGAATGATAAATAACAACATAAGAAAAAAAAGAAGAAAGAAAAATAAAATAAATCACTTTATAGAAGATCTCTGGCCCATTGACGTTTCAACCTGCGCTGCGGATTTCCTGGTAGTGATGCATCCGATAGTTTGGTGATTAATTCGTTGGGGTGATCATGCAATTTTCTGTGAAAAACACTGTAGCTGGACTTAACTACTTCACTTATGAACGGAATATTAAGGTCGTCATGTAGAATTTTGTTGTTGACATAAAAAGGTGCGCAGGTGATTAAAGGTAGGCATTTTGACTGAAAGGCTTGTAATTTTTGTAGATTGCTCGGTTTAGCTGTGCCATAAATTTGTAGTCCATAGGTCCATATTGGTTTGAGATAAACTTTGTATAGTAATAGTTTAGATTTTAGAGTCAGTGAAGAGCGGCGTCCAAGTAGTCGAAATAGTTCTTTCAATTTGGAGTTCAAAGTCAGTCTTTTGGTTTTTATATGAGTCGCCCAGGTGAGTCTCTTGTCAAGGTGAAGTCCAAGGTATTTAACGTTTTGTCGTTGTGGTATCGGTTTATTGTCGAGAAATAGTTGAGGACATTCGCCTTTCCGGAGAGAAAAGGTGACATGCACTGATTTTGAAGCGTTGAATTGGATCCTCCAGATTTTAATCAATAATTTAAAAAGTTAATGTGACTTTGTAAATTATTACTTGCTGCTTCTGGCTTTACATCAGAAGAAAGGATGACTGTATCATCAGCATAAGTCGCTAAGGTGGTGTTAGCAGATGCAGGTAGATCTGATGTATAGATGCTGTAAAGCAGTGGCGACAAGATTGATCCTTGCGGAACACCAGCGACGATTTGTTTGTAGTCAGACAGAGCCGTGTTATGTTTTACTTGAAAAAATCTGTCCGTTAAAAAGGAGCTAATGATTAAGAAATAGGCATCTGGCAAGAATTTTCTTAATTATAAAAATATCAATATTTTTTTCTAGAATGCAATCATTGTACGATAGAATGAACGCCACAACTTCTAAGCGGAAGTTTGCAGGTTTGAGATTTGATTTTCTGCTCTGAATTTAATCCAATGCATTAAACACTTCTAAAAGTCCGGAATAAAATTTGTCATCGTAACCGGATTTGGATAGAATCCAAAGTAAAAGAAAGTAGGTACACGAATATTTCTTAGTAGGCCCTACTAATATTTCCGTTAATTATTTATGTTTTTAATTATTTTATTTTCCTTGATGAAAACATCCCAACTTACTTTAAAAAATAATATTTAATCTAATTAAGTTTTCTAATAATATTACACAGAGATATAAATATTCAAGTCGTAATCTACATCTTTAGTTCTAAAATATAAAAATACTAGACCTCACACCGACCATTTCGGTGGTTTCAGATAACTAATGTAACATGATGGCTAAAATATAATTACCCAATAGGCTTATTTTAACTTCCATACTGTCTTTCTACAACTTGATGGCCTCCCGCAGAGAGGAGCAGAATCGGCCCGCTCCTAGCCTTCTCAATAACACTTCATGATGTACCAATTCCAGTGTACTAGTCAGTAGTAGTACATAATGAAATGTTATTGAGAATGCTAGTAGCGGGCCGATTCTGCTCCTCTCTGCGGGATGCCATCAAGTTCTAGACAGACAGTTGAAAGTTCTTCAACCCAGTGCGATAACCGTACAAGACGTTACAATAGTTACCTTGACATCATGATACAATAATGTATATTTATCAGGTGGTTATTTCAAACGTGTCATCATTCATTAACGCTCGTTGTTCTTATATTAGAATAGATTGTAGATTTGCTGGTTCCAACAAAATATAAATATAAATTTTATTTTTCACGGAAATAATAATTAACCTATAAGTTACTACTTAAAATGTGTTCATTGTTTAAAAAGTAGGGAAACCAAGTAGGCTATGCAAACTATTAAACTATAGGCTAAATAATTTTTGTAAAAGAATTTATAGTTTAATTGATGTAATCAGTAATAACCTAGGATAAAACATGACTTTAAAACAATAAAACAAAAATAAAATAAAAATAAATATTAGGCCCTATATTTAGGCTAACAGCAGTACATGTTAACGATGTCATTTTGTCTTAAAAAAGCGTCAATTATATGAATTATACATTAGTCTTTTTATAGGATTAATAAAAGAGATTGGACTTGTACAATATGAAATAAAAGTAACGAAAAATAGCTTAGAAAATGTCACTGTATAGGAATTAAAAGAAGATAGAAGAAAACGAGGAGGAAAGAAAATATTAATAGCATCTCGTAACATTATAAATTGAAAGATGATTTAATTAAGTTAAAATCATGGTATTATTTCGTCTTCGAATATTCTGATTAATCGTTATGAAGCACGCTTTCATCCTAATTATCTGGTAAATTTGACAAGTAATTAATTAATGAATAAAGGAAAAGAGGCTGAAGAGTTTAGTAATGTTTAGCTATAAATCTTGTAGACATTGGTGAAGGGAGAAAAAGGATCGATGGAGACTTTGTCATCGGGCCATTAGTTGTACAAATATTAGCAACTTGGAGGTTGGGTAGTTTGGCTGAAGGGCATTTGTCTCGGACAATAGATCACTGACATGTCACCGCGCCCACTTACTTCTCCTGATACAAGCTCGTTGCATTTTTCCAGGTACACAACCGTGAGTTAAATTTATCATGTAATCGCGTATTATTGTATTTTGAAAAACTAACTGTCAAAAACGTTTTGTATGATACTGTACCAATGATTTAAATTATTTTAGATGTGATACGTTTTTCTATTATTGGTCAGTACACACAAATATTATTTTTACTTTTCTTACGCTTAATAAAATTGTCATATTTGGTAGTACCATTATTTTAATTATAGTTGAAAGGTTTAGGGCGCTGCTGTCGCTTGTTTTGTGCCCGCTGACCCCAATCGCTCGGCACTGCACGACTTGTACAGTTGGTCCGCTCGCTTTATTAAATTGTATTGTCATTACGCGCACACGGGAAACGACCTAAAAACGTGATTCCTGAAGAAGAAATCGCCTGGAAGAAGACAGCAGTGCAGTAGGTATAACTAACCATATATTCCTGTCTTTTCCCATTCGCCCCCCCCCCAACTCATCACGACTTATCACGTTGCAAAAGGAGGTAAGAGGCTACAACATTTTTTATTTCTTCGCAAAGCATTTCAACCCAAGAAAAATTCTACAAGACCCACAGCACGCCGCAACGCATACAGTCCACTGCTCCAGAGGAAGGTCACGCAGGATTTTCCTCATTCGTTTTGTCTCCGCTCGGGGACAAACACACCGCGCACAACGCCGCTACCAATATTTTAGTTCTTTTTATCTAATATTTATGTGTGTTGCAAACAATTCATTACTAAGATTTATTACCAATATTCATCGCAATCCATTCACTCATCGTTTTTAAATAATTTTTAGAAAACAAATTGGTTAGTCGGCAAGTAAAATTGTTAACAATATTTATAGTTATTCAATATAGCGTATTTACAAAATAGTGATTCTGCCTTGTATTTTTTCCCTTTTTATTATGTTTTTTAATCAATTGATTTTGCCGTACATGATTAATGAATTATTACCACCGATAAAAATGATAATTTTACTGGTATTATATTGGTTTAACTGAAATCTATGATTTACATGAGTCGGGTATTACAAGCTTTTCTCCCCTCTGTGCGGATTATATTTGGGCAATTCAATGCTTTAGGTACTAAATAATGTTTCTACCAACTTTTAACTTCAAACTCTAAATAAATTTATATATTTACAATTTATAAAGTAAACTAAACAAATCTAGACAATTTAATGAAATATAATATTTTATAAATTTAAAAAACCAATAAATTAGTGAAAAGGTTTTTTATATAATATATATTTAATTCAAGTCACGTCAACAATGTAATCATTAGCAACCAGAATTATGGATAGCAAACAAATAAACTTACTTAATAGCTACAATGCAAAATCATAAAAGTAGGCCTACATGAACAAAATGACAAAAACAGCTAACATTAATTCTGTAACAAAAAGTCAGACAATACAGATTCATTAGATAGTCATATAAAAATCAAAGTAAGGCCTAATTATTGTAAGTAGTAACACAATATAAATACTACATTATAATGTCATTTAAAATAGAGTTCGCCTATTAGTCTACAAAAAATAAAGAACAGGGTAAAAAAATTTCACTCATCAGGAAGCTTGATTCTCCCAATAATTGTTTTTTAATAATTACGTAGCACCAATAAATATGATAATTTTAACCAAAATATTATAATAAATATGATAATTTTAACCAAAATATTATAATAATTAAGATGTTTCTTATACATTAAATATTTTTAATGAAACAATAGTTACTTTATATCATATTAAAATCTATTAAATTTCATCTTTATGGCCAGTGTCTAATGCGCTATCTTAAAAGACAATAGGTCTCGGATTCCAACTTATTCCGGCTAGAGTCTGAAAATTTTTGTGATATAAATACCATCGTTCCGGTTTCGTAACCCGAAATAGTCACTTTAAACCAAATTGACGTGACTTTAAATGAACTAATAAAAATCATAATTAAGTGAAAATACATATGATTTTCTTTGAGCGTACAATAAATTTATAGGGACGTAACCGAAAATAATTTATAACCATTGAGACATAATTATAAAAAATAGTACGATGGATGTTTAATTCTATCTCCATCAATTTATTTTCAACCAACCAGTTTGCAGGTCAAACGGTCATGCGCAGTGGTATTTAGGCCTGCCGAATACCACCAAAAGACTCCCCCACACTTTTCTTCAACCAACCAGTTTAAAAGAAAGGGCATGAATGGTGGTATTTATTAGATCTACCGACTCCCACCTAAAGCTTCCCCCACGCTTTTATTTAACCAACTAGTTCGAAGGGCATGTGTAGCAAGCAGCAGTTATTAGCCTAACAACCCCGCCTAAAAAAACTCCCACAAGCTTCTACTATACTTTTACTGAGAAAGCTGTTTACAGGCATGACGTCATGGGGGATTCACATTAGAAATTCTGGTAATATATTTTTGAGTAATGGTTTTATTAAGAATTACAGTCGTACCTCCACATATTAAAATTGTAGGTTCCTTATAAAACATTTTGATAGTCTAAGTACATAGAAACTTCGATAAAGAGAACGCTGTTTTTTTCTCCTTAAGACTGCTACTTATGTTACGTGAGATTACTCAACCTTACCCATATTGCCTAAAAACAATATTTGTTTTATTTTACAGTATTACAAGGCAACGCACTATATTTAAATGATAACTATATATATTTTTTAAATATTTAAATAAAAACAGTAATGAAAAACATGCATCTGTTGGATATTCTGCTACAAAAACTTTTTCATCTACCCTTAAAAATTCATTGAGTTGAATATCGTCGTGGATCGTGCCTGCTGACTGTAAATGGACCTAAAAATCCTCAATTTGCGGTAGTCCATTAACTTTTTCCACAACAATTTTTTCAGAGAAGCTTTTACAAAACAATTTTTTATCGTCGATTCCGCTACATCATTTTTCCACACCTTTCTAATTTAATTCTGATATAGACAACCTGAGGTTAATAAAACTTTCAATAGGTTTGTCATTTTCCAACGCAATAATAAGTCTCTTGAGAACCTGTTTTCTATAATACATTTTTAGAGTTTTAATAACACCAAGGTCCATAGATTGTAGTTTCGACGTAGTATTTGGAAGGGGAAAAACAAGCTTCACGTTTACCAACTTTTTTGAAACAGAAGACGGATGTGCAGGGCAATTGTCCACAAAAAGAACAACTTTTCTTTTTTTTCTTAAGCATGTTTTTATCTCGTAACATTTTTACCCATTTAAGAACTGCTTCTTCCACATCATCGTAGTTACATATTTTTGATCATACGTGGTATACGAGTACCACACTACTCTTATACGTTAACCACAGTGGTCAACATATAAGAGTAGTGTGGTACTCTTATATGGTGAGGGTTGATTATTTTATTTATACTATGTTTTTGCAGTAGACTTACATGTTGTAATTTATAAAAGCATCCTTGTATTGCTGATTACTTTTACCACGTTCATAAAATTTCATTAAAAAACCATAAGCATTAAATAAATCAATTTTATTTATTTATTTAACCTTATAATATTACATATGCACGTACTTTTATATCAGCTATTATATTTATACACAATTTTTTTTTCTTTAACTTTGATTAGGGTACTCTAGATACATTGAGCTGCCCAACTTCCGTATATATGATATTTAAATGGCGATGCGGAATTTCACTTTAAGGAGCAGAGGTACTCAGTGGTACATTCTCCGTTTAAAACTACGGGTATTGTCCGTTTTTCAGACCAAGAGGTATTTACTCCATTTTCGCTTTAGACGTCGCACAGTTGGGAAGTTCCTTGTTGCTAGATCACGGGCTACTTGATTGAAAGGCCTGGATCGACTTTAAACCCACTTTTAACGTTATAGTCGCTAATAAGCAAGCTGCTGATGCGAATCTAATTAAAAAAGAAAAAAAGAAACTAAACAATAAATTGTGGGCAAATGCACTTATTTTCCTTCGTACCCTTCTGTTGAAGAGAACTATTATATTCACCACGAGGGTATGCCAAATTTGTAGTATAATTAAATTGCCCCTCACAAGAGAATGCCAGTTTTGAAAGAAATTAAATTAATATTGTATTCTTTATTGGTATTGTATCAGCTTTCAAGTTTGATCTTATTATTTTTCATTTACCTTGTCCCTTATTTATTTATTTCAATAAAACATTATTCACATTAAATCATAAGTTTTATTCAATTTATATATTTTCATAATTACAGTCTTAATTGTCACGTATCTAAATTAATCTGCTTTCACAATCTTTGAACGATTCAAATATTTCTTTCAATTCTCCTATTAAACGAATGGTTATTGTTATTGTTTTTATACATCTCCCATTGAAAGGCTACCAGATAATCACTATTATTATAGAGTTGAATAATTTCTGTCCCTTTTAATAACATCAACGTTATATTTATTACTGTTTATTTATATTTACTATTTATTATATATTTATTACTATTTTTTAAGAACGAATGAGGGACCTACTCGCTTGGTTTGGCCTCCAGTCCCCCACTAAAATAATTTACAATTTCTGTTTTCTTCTTCTTAGTTGCCTAGTAACCATATTCTGTTAATGTAAATTAAATAATTTTTTAAAATATTTATCTTAATCAGCTGGAATTATTCAGATTTATTTAAATAGATTCAAATGTAAACAACACCAGGTGTGCATCAAATTTGTCTCATTACACTGTGTTGGTGAAGGTCGTAAAATAAGTTTTCTTTTAGAACATGCAACTGTAAAAAACCCGTCATTTTACCAACACTGATCCGCTATGAGTAAGTACCGGTAAGTTAAAAATAACAATAGAGCGAAACTGACTTTAGTAACATAAAATTTAAATTAATGGCATATTATGAGACATTCCGTAAAGTAATAAAAAACACAGCTGTAACTGTTAAAATAATTAAAACAGCGCAATAAATGATTTTCAATCGTGTTTGTATAGCCTATATTATTTTGGTAATAAAACATCTTAAAATCTCCGTACGTGTTAACCCTTTCAGTGCCGAAACAATATTCAAAAGTTTGATGTAAAAGCCCATTTATTTGAATAAAAGTGTACAAAAAGTGCCAGCTCGTATTTTGAAAACTTGCTGGCATAAGCCTGCCATTGCCAAACAAAATTGCAACGTTACAGAAAAATAAAATTTCCTGTTAAAAATTAATGTTTATAGTGTTCATAAAAAAATTAAATCGTTCTAACAAAATATTCAAAATAGTTTTTTTTAGTTTATTTAAAGCCGCATCGACAGCTTGGTCATTAGCGACTACTGTAAGTTTTGATACCTTAACGGTGGTTTTACCGTGTTAAAATTTACAGGCCCTAGCCGGGAATCGAACCCGGGATCTTTCGATTTGTAGGCTAGCGCGCTAGTCACTACCCCACGGAGGCGGTTTCAAAATACATTATTCTATTAATTTTTGTTTAAAAGCTTTTTTGGAAATGTTCGGTTATCCGGACGTTGGCACTTTACGCATAACTTACGGACGTCCGGTAAGGCGGACGTTATCACTACGTAAAATATATCGACGTCCTGTTTTCCGGACGTTGGTACTGAAAGGGTTAAAGTATTCCAGGTTTAAAAGCAATTTAAAATAATTTAAACGTGGTTGTTTTACTTCACCACATTATATCTCTATCCAACAGTATCCTAAATGTCTTTATCTTTATTTAAACGCCTAGAGATTACTGTTACATGTAATTTATTATCTTTACGGCCGTATTACATGAATCAATCTGATAGAGTAGGGACTCCTGGGGTTTAAAATCAGTAGACTCTACATCTGTTAACCCCTTACCAAAAATGAGATAGCTTTCTCTATAAATCAGTTGAACCAAAAAATAGTATAATAAAAAAATAAAGTTCTTTTGATAATTTATAGCAGTCTTGTCAACATTACGGGCTTGAACTAATTTTAAAAATAAGTTCTAATGGGTATATTGTAATTTTGACAATTACAATAATTTTTGTATATTGTCATTCACGTTTGACAAACAGAACTAAATAAAAATGTATGAGTGAAATTGTTTTTGATAAACTCTTTCTTACGAGTCTCTAATAGTGAGAAAAAACTATATTAAATTTTATTTATTTTTGAAATTAAGTTTTTTGTTATTAATATGGCTATCTTGTTTAAACTTTTCAAATCGCAATATACCGAAATACTGAAAAAGAAAAATTAAAAAATTAAGAAGTATAAACATTTATCTGTTACAGTTAGAGGTGTTCAAATTAAGTTTTTTGTTAATAATATGGCTATCTTGCTTAAACTTTTCAAATCGCAATAATTATACCAAAATACTGAAAAAGAAAAATTATGAAGTATAAACATTTATCTGTTACAAATAGCTAGATTTTACTTAAGTTGCAAATAAGCTAATTAATGAATAATTTTTTGTATTCATTTTTTTAACAAAACTAATATAACCTAATATTAATTAGTATAAATTTTTTATTATTATTATAAACCTAATATAATTACTTATGTGTTAAGATTTCGAAAATAGATGTAACTAATGGATGTGAACTAAATGTACAGCAGCAATCCTATAAATGGGAAATGTGAATATTTTTGTAGATATTCGGTGTTGTTTATTTAGAGTTTAAAACATGTAAATAGTTTTCCCATACTTTCTAACATCTTTATTCATATTTGTATTCCCATGACGGGTAGGTGGAGTGGTAAATAAATTGCAGTCGATCTGTTCGTTCCCGGGCTACAAAAAATAGTTTTGTTTCTTATCACATAGTCAGCCATTTATATGACTGAACTATTGAAAAACAGAAGAGTTAGAGGTGTAAAAGACACTAGTCAGAGTTATCTTCTCTGAGAGTAATGAATTTCATTATACAGCCAGACCCTGTGATGAATGAATTGAAGGTGTCATTTGAAGGGTGGAAAGTAAATGCTTTTTGGAGGGCCTGGCATGCTTAAAAGCATACTTTCTCAACTTAGTGAGGAAGGCAATAGTAAACCACCCTACTCCTCGTTGTTACTTAGTAAAACCTCTAGAGGTTCAAACCGGCGTTTTGGCTGTTGACCTAAACAACATTCATTACTGTATAAATAACTTACAATTAGTGAATATGATAAAAAACAAAAAAATATGACTTTACTTTAGGACTTAGATTAGAGCACCACTTACCAGTAGGTCTTCAATGGTAGGATATTTTTTTTTCTTTTCAGGAAAGGAATTTTTATTTAAGTTAATTTTGTATAGCTTTTGGTAGATTTTTTTGTCTAGCCCATTAAGTTTCCAAAAGCTTTAGTTTTGCTTCTATAAAGGTCTCTATCTTAGATACTTTTTAGTGTTTTGAGGTTGGTTTCTACTTCTTGAATCTATTTGTCTCTTGTTTTGAGATTTTCTTGAGTTTTAATTAATTTGTAGGTCTCTTTCTCGTTATTTGGCTCTCATTATATTTGGTAGATTTATTTAATATATTGTAATTTATTTATTTAACTGAGGATTGGTTCTGGAATCATTCGTCTGTTAGGGGTTGATCTAATCATATCTCTGCTCTATCTTCTACGGAGCCTTCTTTTTGGGCTATTATTTAATATTTCAATTATGGTTTGTTAATAAGCATAATTATATGTGGAGTATCTACGTTTCAAAGCATATTTGTTTGCAATCTAGGAAAGAGAGCGATTGTACGGAAAAAGTTCGTACTAAAAAAAACATGATTTTAAAAGTTACAGTAATAAAAATTGTAGTAGAAAAAATACAGTAATTACATTAGTAGTACGAGGTGTGGCTATTAAATAACGTGATTGACGTTGTAAAAAAAATTATTTATATTTTATACATATTCACTTATTGTAACCTTCAGTTTACACTTCTTTTCTATCCCTAAAACGGTCCATGCGAATTTTCCATAGTTGGAAACAGTCTGGAAGTCATCTTCTGTCAGCTCCTTCAGGACACGTGCCGTTTTCTCTTTTACAGCTTCCACAGGCTCAAATCTTGTCCCTTTTAATGCAGATTTCACCTTAGGGAACAGTTAGAAAATAATAACATGTGATGAAACGTGGGTTTTTACTTCTGATCCAGAACCGAAGTGCCAATCCATGAACTGGAAGAGCCGAAATTCACCGAGAGCCAAGAAAGCTCAAATGAGCAAGTCAAAATTTAAAGCAATGATGATTGTTTTTTTGACATCCAAGGGATTCTGTACCTTCACTGGGTTCTGACCTTTACTGAACCTTCATTGAAGGTCAAACAATTAATCAATGTTACAACCTTGAGGTACCTTCTAAACTACGTCAAAGAGTAAGGAAAAAACGCCGCGAAATGTGGAAGGACAAATCATGGGTTCTCCACCAACGCAATACGCCAGCTCATTCCGCTTTATCTGTCAAGAGGTTCCTAGCCAAGTACAGCATTGCAGTGTTAGAACATTTACCTTATTCACCATATTTTGCACCATGTGACTTCTATCTGTTCCCTAAGGTGACATCTGCATGATAAGGGACAAGATTTGAGCCTGTGGAAGCTGTAAAAGAGAAAGCGGCACGTGTCCTGTAAGAGGCTGACAAAAGATAACTTCCAGCACTGTTTCCAACAATGGGAAATTTGCATGGAGCGTTGAAGGGATATAGAAGGAGTGTATATTGAAGGTGACAATAAGTGATTATGTATAAAATAATAAAATTTTTTACAACGTCAGTCTCGTTATTTAATTGCCACACCTCGTATTTTTGTAAATCTCAAGGGTTACAAAAATAGCTAAAACAACTACCTAAAACTTCTTCAGATACAAAATATAAATATTGTAGGCTAATTATACCTATATCATTCTCCTTGAATGATTTATAAAATTTATTCATTTCCGTTCGTATTTACCTATATTGTGTATTATCTATTTCATAATTATACAATATATTTCCAATTTATATATCTTTTTTGTGATTATTATAGCTGCTTTTTATTTTATGTAGCTTACGTTGCTTCTTTTTATAAGTTATCAAGATTTTTATAAGTTTATTTAGATAATTAAAGTAAAAAGGTTGATTGATAAAGCTATTTAAAACATTATAAGTTAAAATTTATTTATCACTAGTGGCTGAATTACATGGTGAACATCAAGAAAATCAAGAACCTCCATCTCTTTTAGAAGTGAATATTGAATTGCAAGAGGTTCATTGGCTGATCTCATTACCATTGAAATGAAATATCCGAAATATAAAATGGGATGCGGAAACATTTCGGCGATGGGATCAGCCAGTGAAAACCAAGCATTCTCTTCTCTACCGTTGCAACTTTGAAAGAAACTCGATGGATGTATTCATTAATCACATGTAAGAATGTTTTCAAGACTCGAGAATATATTTATAACACTCTCGAATAAAATCTTGCTCTACTTTTTTTAAGTTACTCTTATAAACTACTTTCATAAACTAAACAAAATTGTATGTTATGTTTACTGAACTAAATCCATTACTAAACAGTAAATAAAATGTATTTACATATGTTACTATATTTTATTTTTAGTACAAAGATAAAAGGTTATGTTAATGTAACTGAAAATGTAGTATGTATTTTTAATTTAATTTTATGTAAAATTTAAGAATTATTTACCACCAGGTTTGATAAAAACTTTTAGTAAATATTATATCAGTTTAAAAAGTACTATATTATTCAGTAAGTTCTAATATAATCTTGCAGAAGACAACGTTCAACAGTGTTACCCTCATTTATGTTTCTGTAAAATTTAATAGTTTTCTTTTTTATTCAGTTGTAGGTTTTTAGATAAATTGTATTTATTTATTAGGGCTGTGAAGATGAATAGATTAATAGAAGGTTCTCGTCTAGTGTATATTAATAATAAGTAGAAAGATTTGATGAATAAATTCAGTAATAATGTGATGTAATTTGTTAAGTTATTTTAACGATAAATTAAAAATTAATTATTTAATTTTATTAATTATTTTTTTAATTATTTAAATTAATTAATTTAATTGAAAATTAATTTCAATTCAACTAATTTCAACTAATTTAATTGAAAATTAAATTAGTTGTAAATTTTTTTTCTTCAATATTTTGAGAGAATGACTAAAAATTTTAAATCAGGTAAACCGGTCAGGAATATCTAATATTCTAGTATTTTTTGAAGTGATAACTTCTTTTGGTGTGCCTGGACGTGTTTTTTGCACGAGAAAATCTTTGATTTGATGTTACATCACGCTCGGCTATCAACAATCACCATGGAGATAATTACCATTAATTAATTTACAAAAATCGTTTTTATTTAATTTGTTAATTAATTAATCAAGAAGTCAATTCTGTCGGTCAGTCCCGCCACTGCTGATTTTTTACTTTTACTTTACATAGGGTAAAAGTATATACCCTACTATAGGAAACGACAGTACATAATTTGTTTTCATGTCTATTTTTCAGAATCGACATTTCACTATAAATTAACGTTTCTAGTAAGAAAAAATATTTTCATTAAAATCGGTCAACCGAAAGTTTTAGTTTATTTGTGCGATTATATATTTTTTTGCTAGTTTCTCAAAAACAATGTATTTTATTAAAACATCACCTAATTTACTACGTTTTTTGTGCTCTACGAGAAAGATTAAATGGGATGTCTGCTGAAATTTGTAGGGGCTGTGTTCTCGAAGTGAAAGAATTGATTTTTTTAAGACTTCTGCTTTAATATGTATTTTAGAGGAAAAGTGTTGTACTATTAAAGTTGTAAGCAACTAAAAAATCTGCAACTTTCAATTTAAGTATTTTCTTCTACAGCCCTTAGTTTAGCTTAAATTAATTGTTTTTCTGTATTGTACTCATTGAAATCTGTAAAAATGTAATCTTTAGGCGGTCTTAGTATGCATTTTACGGAAAAGTCGTAATACAACTTATAGAAAATTAAAAATCTACAATTTTTATTTCAAGCATTTTATTTCGACAGCGCTTATTTAATCTTCAACTGGTCACTTTCCGTATTTTTCTCATCAAAACATGTAAACTCAAGAGATTGATTTTCATTTAAAGTCATTCACTCACGATTAAAATTAGGTTATGTTTTTCATTTTACATTGTTTATTCGTGATAAACCATTGGTTATATTTCCCATTATTTATATTGGCAAGAGAAATTCACTCACCGGATTTTTCTTAGTTTATTTTGAGACATTGCTAAATTAAATAGGTAACGTTAACTGTAAAAATCTGTAAAAAAATTATTAAAATTCTTGGAATAGTAAAAAGTATGTCATTTTACTCCTAAGAAACTGTAAAATATTTTAGGTAATAAAACAAAAACATGGTTTTATCAAATTTCCGATTACAGGTCCCGTTAAGTAAAACATGTTTAACTACTTGCTGCGTGATATAATTTGTAAAACAGGAACTCAGTAAATCTATTACATCATGTAACATGTGAAAGTATTCATTCCTTAATTTTCCTTTGAGAGTTTAATTACTGTAATTATTATATTTCAATTTAATCGCTGTAGATTGGTAACTCAGTTATTATTTTGTTCAATGGGAAATCCGATTACTTCACTTACACAAGGGTTACTTCTAGGAATTATTGTATCAATGTACAAAGTTGTAGAGCAAATCAAGTCCACTTTGCTTTATTACCCAGCCAAACGTAAATTAAAACTTAATTACAAACGGTACCGTCCTTTCCCTTAACATCGTTTCATGAAATCGGTTTTATAATAATTGGTATTTAGGAGTATTATTTTATAATAATTTAATTATCGAATGTAATGTATTCTAACTACAAACGACAGGTTAATGTTATGTAATTATTTGCTTTACTGCAGTTGTACGAGTAATCCTCTTAGCCTATATTACTTCTTAGCTTTCTTTCGAAGTAGTCAATACAGCAATTTTTTCTTGACTGATATTGCATTATATTTTATGGTACTTACGCTTTTACTGTAGTACTTTATGTTTCTACGCTATTTTATGCACATGTACTACTTTTATCGATATTAGAATTTATGCATTAGTTTTCTTTCGAACTACCACCATTTCCTGTGAAATTTTAAAAATTGAGGTTTATTTTAACTTATGTAAAACCACATTGGCTGGTAGAATTTTCAACTCAATATACGTGTAGTATAAATAATTTAGGTTAAAACAAAAATATATCCATGTTTTGATTACCGGTGTAGACCAAAGGTTATCCAAAAAAAGTTTGTTTTCGATATGTTAGTTTTACTTTTCTCTTTGGTTTAATAAAATAGATTACTGCTTTTATTCATCTAACAATAAAATTAATGTGATACTTAATTTTGTTTTAACTTGAAAAAGAATGAATGAATCGGTGATTGTAAAAACACCATGTCGCATTTCTTAGCAAATACTTTTTTCCCCATTTAACTATATACAGATCAAAATACGTATTTGAGTGTCAGAAGCCGTTATGTTTCATATTTTGTTGTAGAGTTACAAGGTTTTCAAAAAAACGGTGGTTGTAAAAACCCCACTCGTCACTGAACACGTGGTGCTTTTGCAATCAATTATTTCAAAAACACCTGATCTTGGAAACATTTATATTCGAGGTTATGTTGAACTCTTGTTTAGCACAAATTTATAGACTTTAAAATTAGGTATATCATAAAAATTAAATTATAGACTTCAAAACTGGTGGCCAAAAATTATCAAACTTTCCTGCTTATCTTATTGTTCTTATGGCAAAAAATGTAAAGAAGGGACAAAAAATAGAATTTCAAATATCAAACTATTCTGAGTTTAAGCACCACGCATTTGTGGGGAAAGTACAATGTAAAGAGTTTATTGATGGTGTGCAAACTAAATTCTTCAATATCAAAATGTAGTCTTTCTGAAACCTTTATATTATTTCCTCAAAACTTCGCACACCGCGACAAAGTGCCAATAAATTTTAAGAAGATGATTGACTTAAAAAAGCTGATACAATATAATACATCATATAATGTAAAAGATTACTATCTTGAAATTTATGACTGGCCAATCAATGAAAAAGATGTATCAGAAGAGCGAGAAGATTAGATTGCCGACAAGATTGCTAAATCAGTACAATTTCATACAAAATCAATCTTATTTAATACAAAAATCATTACTGTAGTAAAAAATATTAAGAAAATAAACAATTTTTGACATAAAAAAGCTGTATATCTTCAATTTAACTTATCATATTTCATCTTTACATTAAAAAACAAACATTGATTGTAAAAATACTACAAGTTCAAGCTCACATTTTCCAATAATGAATAAAAATAAATGACAACCCAGAGTCAAATCCAGATTTGGCTCCCTAGGAACACGAATAAATCAGGTTTTTAAGGGAAATTAACAGTTTCGTTTAGAAATAATTTTTTTTTAGTTTATCACAAATCGCAAAAAACTACTTATGGATTTTTTTGCAATCACCAATTTAAATGATACAAAATGATAATGAATTGTATATTTATTAATAGTAGGCCTATATACGTATATTGGGTTGAATAAATCTCATTGATAAACGAGGTTTGATCAAAAAAATAACTCAATATATCAATAAAAAAGATCAATAATAAAAAGTTTAGTTTTATTCATCTATATAAATTTTTTTCTCTTCGAAGTAATCCTCAGATACAATACACTTGTGCCAGCTTTTTTCCAATCTTGGAAGAACTTCTGGAACTCACTTTTTGTTATATCTTTCCGCTCCTTTAGTGATTCTGTTTTAATGTCATTAATGGTGGCAAAACGTTGTCCTTTCATTGTTCTCTTGAAACTTTGAAAGCAGGTTTCGATATCATAGCGATATACCTATGTTTCGTAACCTGTTAGGACCGTTTGTAAAAACTCTGGATCATTGTTGATTTCATTCCCAATTATTATTAGGCCATATCCACTCGACGTTCTTTTTGCTTGCAATTCACTAATTTTGAAACGAACTTTGCTGCCACGCATTTCATATCCAAAACATCCAAAAAATTGCTTGATATGATCCAAATGATATAATTACTTCATCAGCAACCTCTCTGATAGTGATTCTGCGATCTTTCAGAATCATTTTCCTCACTTCTACGACGCTGTCGTCGGTTATTGATGTGCTAGGGCGTCCAGAGCGGTCGTCACCTTCAACATTTTTACAGCCATTTTCGACCCGTTTGTACCACTCGAAAACTCTTATTTTGATCATAGTAGATTCACTAAAAGCCGCTGTCAACATTTAGAATGTGGTACTACACTTGACGCAATATCTCACACAAAATTTAATGCAAACTCTTTGATTCATTTTCTCAGAAGTAACAATCGCCGAGTGAATGCTAACACGTGTTTTCTTTTCAACTACTAACAATGAACTGTAGCCTACATTCAAAATGGTTGCAAATGCAAACATAGGCCTATGTTAGAAACAGGTGTACCAAGAAGGTAAAAAAAAGGTTTTGAAAATCGGATTTACAAAACCCGCGAAATGAAGAAATTCCCGTTATTTTTTTGTCAATCCTCGTATAAAATTTATTCATTTATAATGGAATAACTCCCAGCAAAAAGGTTGGAACAAAAAAAAATTCTCTATAATGCTCGCTACGAAAGAAGTCCGCTGTGAAGACCACTTGCTCATCAACCAGTTAAATAAAATTTTCTAATTAGATCAGAATTTTATTTCTGTTTTATTTGTAATTTATAAATGAAAAATCTACTATACTTGGCGCAATACTGTCATAAAAATGCATAGTTTAGTCGAGAAACCATTTTCCAATGATCACGGGGAGCCAAAATAGCGCTTTATTTAAATGGCCGCCATATTACAACCGAAAATGAGGTTTTACTTTTTAAAAATTCACATTGCAGAAAAAGTTGTGTTATTAACCATACTTACCTGACTTTTTATGTAAAGCCTGGATAAAGTAACAGATGTTTAAAAAGCACAGTATCAGTAAACCGGCTAAGAACAGGGTACTTTTTATGCGTAAATCGCTGAATCTCTAACTGATTTTAAATAAAGAATTTAAGTTAAACGAATAAACGCAGGAAAGAACAGATTTTGATTTCTGTAGCGTTAAGTTTTTCAGCTTGGTCATTTTTGAAATATAGCTTTTTAAACATATCGGACTTCTTCCGTGGCGGCCACTTTTTCATAGTGATATTTTCGTGCAGAAAGGTTATATTCTGATTATTATAACCACAGTTATTTAAGAACAAAGAACTATAGTGTGGTAAAGAAAATTGTAAGTGTATTTTCTTTTTTCAATTCCCGCAGGAGTGTTGTTATTCATGTAAAATTTTTATAACAGGTTTTAGTTCCACTGAAAATTTTTCATTTTTTTAGTAACTATCTCTTTGCCGTGAGGTACTATTCTGAATTTATTACATAATATTTCATACCAAGTAGCCAATACAATTTTGTACATTTTTATTAAGTGCAACAAGTGCTTGATTCAATGTTGGTATTATAAGCAAATTATTGTAAATTAAATTTATTATAAGGTAATTAATTTAAATTAAATTTACATAAGTTGATTTGATTACTAGTAGTAAATTTTAAATAGGTATGTTATAACGAACGGTGCTTTTATTAAATTTTTGATGAACAATTTTTAATATAATTGACTAAATATTTTATACTAGGAATGAAATTGCATTTCGTAGTATTTAATTATAATATTAAAGTTACATTATAATAATATTGCACGTTGTTGCTGAATTTAATGATGAATAAATAACAACTGGCAGAAATAAAATATTTGAACTCATATAAAGCAAAATTTTAATTACTATCTAACAAAAAAAATTATCTTTGTTGCTAAAATCGAGCGTGTTAACAATAGTATCTTCATTTTTAACGAACGATTCAAAAGAAATTAGGCCATAACATTTTAAAAGCTTGTTCAATTAAAAAAGAAATACTACATAATTCCTTGAACGTTGTGAAGTTCATATAATAACGCATAAGTTAACAGAATTACATCTTCCATGTAGAATTTGATGTGATGCCAGTTCAAACGTTTCACAGAACATCATACAAGAGCTCTAAATTTAGTTACAATGATAATTTTACCATAGCAATATAAGTTCAATCAATTGTAATGTATTTTTTGTCGTAATTAAACTTGACGTTGTTTAATCACATACTTTATATGTTGTGGAAAGTAATCTGACTATATTTTCCACCCTTATCAATCCTATTATTTTCTTTTCTCGTCACGACACCTTTGAGACATCTGTGGTTTGTTCACTGAAAATAGAAATATGAAAAAATTAGTAGGCCTACTGTAGAGGTTTCCGTTTCATTCAGTTCTCAATTTCTCACCGAATCTAATAGTAATACAATTTTAATAAATTCAATATCCTTAAAAGAAAGCCGTAGTTTAAGAAAAAAATGGAACGTTGAAATGTATGTGTAAGGTTCGATACTAGTTTATAAGATGAACATCACTTATCAACATTTGAATAACATTCATAAGCATGAAAACAAAATATTCTATAATGATATATACACTAATGAATTCAGTAGGTAATATTGCAAAACAAATGTAGACTAATACAAGCCTATATGTATTCTCAAATTTATGTTTTTCTTATGGCCATAAATAGATTTAGTTTTCCATAGACAATCAAAGACCTTAGCGAATGAAAGTGTTATATTACAAAATTATAATAGTTTTGAGGCAAATGCAATCAAAATTCTTAGGTTCCCAACTTTTTGTGAGTTTGTTGTAGTTTTATTTTGGTACCTACTTATTGTCCCTCAACGAAAAATTATAAATGAATTTATAAATTCTTCAAATTTTACTTTTTAACATTATTATTCTATATCAGTTTTCTAACAATATTCTCGTCAGCATATAATTCCGTCATTCACAAAAATTCTGTTTCCTTTTGGAATGGATGAGCAATACCCTAGGCTATTTCAATAATACAGGCTACTGTCTTTAAAAAAACTCATTTTTTCTACGAGAGAACAGCCTCGCCAAGAATTATAGCAAACGTGGCGTCTACCCTATCTTATATAGAGCATAAAAATGTAGTAAATAAGGCGCTTTTAAAAAAAACCGTAGGAGCCATTTTTGAGAAAATTGCTAAAAAGTGGAAAATGACACGAATAAACTACTGTTTCCTGTGAACCGATTTTGATGGAAATGTTCCTGTCGGGTCCTCTAGCAGTACCTAAGTTAAGTTTCAAGTTCGTACGATGTTCCTTTCTTGAGATATTTTGTTCACACACTCACAGACCAATCGCTAAAAACATGTTTATTTTGGTTTCAGGGGTTCTGAAGATGTTTATATCCGGTGAAAACTCGATTTCAAAAAATCGGCATGAAAATAATACTTTCCTTCCTATAAATTCATATAGGCAAGAGAAAGTAAAAATTACGCCTTTTAGTACAAACGCTCCTGTATTAATAACAAAACGTTACGTAACGCCTACATATTTACAAATGACTTTCGACCACAATTCTATCGAACATTTATACAAACGCTTTAAAACAATTCACAAGAACACGATAGCTTACTTGTGCTTCAACTTTTCATTTATTTACTTGGAAATCCCGCAGGACGCTAGAGAAGAGATTTGTTAAATTAAAGGAATAAACCTTATTAAATGATATTCAGAAATTTTTTGTCAGAGTTCACGGGGAAGCACCAATAGAAGGCCACTTATTACTGTGTAATTTCAACACAATCATTAAATTTACTGGTTGTAACATTTTACAATTATGAATTAATCATTAAAAAATTTATTGTGTATCAATTACCTATTTGTTTTGTATTTGTAGTAAAACATTTTGTATCAATTCTATATTTACTAGAGGCTAATTAATTATGTACAAATCATTTCTAAATCAGTAAATAATTATTTCTAAATTAAATTAAATCGAATTTAAATAATAAATAAAATTTTAATTTTATTTATAACTTTTCCACTTGTATATTTTAAAACAATAGCCTATGAATAGTCATACAGTATCGACAACTGGGTTAAAACTGTATTGACTAGGTTTCATGATTATTATCATTAAAGATTAATTATAATACATTTTATGCTATGATTTAGTCAAGTAGTAAAATTTATTTAACGAATAAAATTAGATAAAATTAATGAAGTATGCATAAGTATTTTTTTTTATAAATTGTAATAACAGAGTAAAACATATTTTCCTAATTATTACTGAAATAATTTTTTACCTTTAAGCAATATTTTTGTTTAGTTCATATGTGATATTTTTGTTAAAGAAGAATATACACTGACGTATATACGTATATGAACAGTGTATTTCACATAAAATTGTAATTTTGTACGAAGCTTATTATTATGAACATTATATCAAAGCAATTTAAAATTCTCTTTGTTCATTGTTAATTTTTAAGTTCTGTATAACCTTATTTCTATTAACTCTCATAAACAAATTTTCATATTATAGACCTATTTATGTTTTATTTTAATCCACGAGAGGTATTTTGTTTGTATTTATAAAATAATTATAAGGTAAGTTTATAATAAATTAAATATTTTATCATATTAAAATACCAATGTGAATTTAATATAAATTTTGTCAATTTAATTTTTTATGTTTGTAATTACGTAAGTATACATATACTTTGATACGTAATGAATCTATAATAACATACTCTACCATTAGTTGGTTAGTTAAATCAAATTGTAATAACTTTGACTTTAATTATGTTGTGTAGTGTTTAATATAAAATGGCTTCCATGCAGTGGATCCCAGGTTTAGATTCAGACTGTAAGTAAATGAGTATGACAAAATTTAATAGCTCGAAAGAAGATAATCTCAGTAGAATAACATTTTTATAACATTAGACAATGTTAAATTTAGAAATTAAATACTCGTAAAAATATATAAAAGTGAGTAATAAATAACGTGGGTAACAAATGAATAATTAAATAACAATTCTTACCAGAAAAACCATTTTTAATCATAGTATTAGAGGTAGTGATAATAAATAAATAATTTATTATAACTATAATGCTTTATAACCTACTTATATAAAGTGGTAAATAATCTTTTAACGTTAAATTAAATTTAAAAAAAAACTTGTTCAAAAAAACTTAGGAAATATAATTATTACTAAATTTTGACAACTGAGTGATGTAACTATAAACTTAACATTCATTTCAACTTGAAAACTTAATAAGTTTGAATAGCTGACACATTCTACAAAGCAATTGCAACATTTAACACAACAAGAAAAGTATTTTAGAACAGAATAGAAATTAAAGTTAAATTAATGAATTGAATTTTTAAATTAACGTCTGTCAAATCCAAGGTTCAAAAATTTGTTCTTCGCAGACGTCTTTCGTCACCTATTTCAATAAACATGGCTGCAGCAACTATCGTAAAGTTTGGTAGAGGAAAGTACGATTATGACAAAATAATTTTTGAATTAAGTCTAAGATTCGGTTGTATGCAGTTACTGAACAGGTTGTATGCAGCTCGGACCCCAATTTAATATACGCCAATTTATTTAGAATAAAAATTTATTAGATACTGGTTACTAAAGCTAAAATTAATGATCTATTGAGAAATTTGATATTGATGTGAATATTGATCTAACAATTTGGTGTGAAGTTCTTCTTTCTTACAACAACGTTATGGGACATCTAGATTTTTTGAACGTTTTAAAAATATGATGATACTGGAGTTTAAAAGGTTGTGTTAAAATAACAAAATAACCTATAATTCTGCTTGCGTCATCAATTACAATAATTATTCAGCCAAAACTATGTTAATGTTTCAGTCAAATTTAAGATAGAAAAAATAGTTGTTTTCAAATTTATACTCTTTTTATTTATGCGTAAGGAAGAACTAATTCATCTAAGTCGGTATGAATTCCAAGTTTATTTGGCTAATATATTGAAAATGAAATCACTGGTTATAATTAATAACTCTTTGTTTATGAAGGATAATAATAAGTAATTTATTGAAAAATTAAATAAGAAGTGTTGGATAATCAATTAATTCGAATTAGATAAAGAAGGGTTGGAGAGATCAAGTCTGTCTGCCAAGTTCTTGTGCCAAATTTATCTGCCCTCATAGCCTTTGCTCACCATTAGACAGAAACAGGGCAAGGTTTTCAACAGAAAGTTCTTCCATTGTGTCTTGCTTGAATCGTATTTGGAAAATTTATTGCTGTGTCCGAGTATTATATTTAGAACACTTCGTGAAAATCCATTTCATAATTTTATGACAGGTTTTTCCACTTAACATTATAAAAAAATAATTAATTCTTACTTTGACCGTAAATTGATATTACGTTGTAGAGACGTAAAATCTTAACATAAGTAATTTGAAAACAAATAAAATGAAATAAGGTGATCAAATGAATTTTCCTTTACTCTATGACAGAACTTTTCGGTGTTTTAGTAAGAATGACAGTAGAAAAAACTAATAATAAGAACTTGAAGCTCTACAGACTATTTGCGGCTAGTACGAGTAGTTATTAAGACTTGAAATTTTAAAGAGTATAAAATAATGAAATGAATGTCCATAGAAACAAGGAAATATGGTGGCGGAGCCAGTCAGGAGTAATAAAGGATTGAAGCATGTTGCCTATCGTCAACTCTGTTCAAAATATATCTTCAGGAAGCATTGAAAGGATGGAGGAGGAAATGCTCAAGAATGGAAATTAAGATTGATGATGGGGTGCTTTTTACGCTGTTGTGTGCGGACGATCAGATAGTTGTGGCTGCAGAGAGGAAGATCTATCCTGTATGGTTAGGAAGTTAAAAGAATATGCTAGATGGGGCTAAAAATTAACTGTAGAAAGACAGAGTATTTGACAGTCGGGGGACCTCAGGAAGACGTGCAGCTGGATGAGGAAAATGTAAGATGTGTAGACCAATGCAAATACCTCGGATCAATATTTACGAAGGAAGGCACGTCTGCAACAGATAGGCATTAGTTGTAGGATTCCCCAAGGTAGAAAAGCAATAAGATGCTTGAATTCCCTGTTTTGGTCGCCGAAAATCTGGATTGACGCAAAGAATGAATTTATAATACTGTAGTGAAGCCTATTACTGTGTATGGTTGTGAGGCTTGAACCCTGGATAGAAGAAGTCAGGACAAATTGAGAGCTTTAGAGATGGATTGCTTCAGGCGCTCAGGTCGGATCTCCCGGATGTATAGGGTTAGAAACGAGGAAATCAGAGGAGGATAGGTTGTGGTAGTACAATAGTGGAGGACATTGAAACAAGGCAGTTGGTGTGGTATGGCCATGTCCAGACGATGGAGGGGCATAAATGGCCGAGCAGAGTCATGGAGTACTGTACTTCAACTTGGCGTAGAAGAGGAAAGCCGCGATGTACTTGGCTACAGGGAATCAGGTCCGCAATGGAGAAGAGGGAATTGACAGAGTAGGACTGGTGGGATCGAGATCGATGGCGTTTTGGTATGCGAGAAGCGGATCATCCATAAGAACCTTGCCCTAAAGTAAAGTAAGTAAAGTAATGACAGTGAGTAAACATGTTTTACCAAAACATCGTTAGTAAATAGAATCGAGATTAACACCCAAAATACACATAGACCGCCTCCGTGGTATATTGACTAGCGCGCTAGCCTACAAAGTGGAAAGTCCCGGATTCGATTCCCGGCCATGGTCTGGAAATTTCAACTCGTTAAAACCCACCGTTCTTATACCAAACACATAGTATTCGCTGATGACCAAGCTGTTGATGCGACTTTAAATACACTAAAACTAATATACACAAAATATTTAACGATAAAACCCCTCTCCCCATTCGCTTTTCTTCATGAAATTACGTTTCTCAAAACAAATTTAGTATAATGATTCTTGAACCGATAATTTTCATAAATGCAACAAATAGTGCTTTTAGCTTTTACTTTTTATCTGGAACAGCATAGTCTTCGAATAACCTCCCAAAATTGAGCTCTACATGTCTTAATTTGGATTCTTTAGACTTAAATTTGATATTGACACCCAGTTGATTAGTTCATGTATGGCTCTCTCCCAGTAACCACAGAAACTCCCATGCATAACTTGTGTTAATTAAAATATTGAAGAAAGTTCTGTCAACTTGTTTAGCCGTAAAATATTTCACAAATTTTTAACGTTTTACCGAATTAACGTTCAAAATTAACTTCCAAGAATGACTACGCGTAATGAATTTCTATAATAGTTTTAGATGTAATTTTTTTTAATGTTAGAAGTAAACAATTTTGTGTCAAGAAAAACCTTAATAACGTAATTCAAATGTTTTGTATCCTTAATCGGATATGATACAGAAATGTAAATTTTTCCAAATTTATAAGTCATTAGCTTATAATTGGACTTATTATAAACAATTAATTCATATACTTTTCTAAACAGTCTCCAAAGTCGTCAAAGCAAGCGTTGAAATATTCTCAGTCAACCGGCTTTATTTGCAGTTGTTATTAAAGTAAAAACGAAACCAATAGATTTTTACAATAAAATTTTACATTTACTACATAAATTGTACCGTTTTCCTGTTACACCCATCCAAACTACATTAGTTGACTCCGGTATCTTATTTTTGTGAACGGGGTCACCAGATTTTATATGATGTGTATGTGTCTATTAAATATTTATTTGTACCCTAGCATAGATAAAAAATAATCAAACTAAGTTAGTTAGGAGTGGCTATGTACTACGTTCTTAAAGCAAAATACTCTAAAGAAATGGCTCATTTTACAGTTAGTCTAATTTATCTTCTTAATAAATAGGCCTACCCAGAGTTCCTGCTAAATTTTAATTCTCCAGTAAGTATGCAATGAAATTTAGTATGAAGTTCAACACAATATCTAACTATATTATTTTTTAGGGCTGATGAGCTCTGTACGTACGCATTGCCCCATCAGGGCCGTTGAAAAGGGCCCTTTCTCAACCCTCTTACCCCATACCCACTCATAGCTAGCCAATGACTTGCCAGCAACGTTGCCAACACTTGCTCTCGTAGCTCTGTTCTATATTTCGTCAGCCATTTATTTGGTCTTTCAATAACAATCATAACCTTTGAACATACAATGAGCTCTATATATTATAAAGTAAAAATGTCAGATAAATTTAAATCCCATAGACGAGCAAGTGAAGGGGATATATGTGGCATAACTACGCATTCGCCCATAGGTCTTTACCGTTATAATCCAGATCTGAAACATTCTACAGTCGTTATCTTGGCCTGTGCTACTGTGTATGTGTACGTGTACGCGCGCGCGCGCATGTGTGTGTGTGTGTATTCTATTTATATTATACACTGTTCTCTTGGGAAAATATTCCATCGATCGGTATTTGTTGTGAGACTCTGATTTCTTACTAGCCTGCGTATAATTTTAGCTGAAACTGAGATTTCGCAGTGCATTTTATGTGGCTTAAAAATAATGTCTACTAATGTAAGTATTCGTAAACGTGGGAAAAAATCCATAGCGGAGAAAGAAATATAATATTCCATGTATTAAGGTGCTCTGAGGAGAAAGCTTAAACTTAAAGTCCCTATTTACAAACCAGTTGAACAAACTTCAAAATATTGTAAAACATCCCGAAAAAAATGCAACGGATAAAGAAAGAAGAATAAGACTGCTTGTTATTTTAGTGCATGCATAAACGCGTGCTTACATCAAAGATTAAAATCATACAATGTTATTGGAATGGTGCTTATGGCTTGTGCGAGTGAGAGCGTTATGCATTCTCTCACTCCCACGGCTAAGGGACTTCATATCATCTGAATACTGTATTGCATGTTAACGCGCTCTATAATCGATGTGTTTAGTACGAGATGCAAGACACGAGTAAACTACAGCGGCTCTTATACGCATGAGCGCGTAATGTTTGCCAGGCTGAAACATTCGTACAATCTGACAACTCTGGCAAACGTTCTGATTGGTCTAAACGCAAGGAACAGAGAGCTCATCAAAAGCAATATAGTTTTAAAGTTACAGCATGTAACGGAAAAATTAACAGAGAATCAAATAACTTAAATTATTAAATTTAACATGAATTCTAGTCGTATCATTTTCTAGTTTGCATAATTTAATATACACTCATAATAAAAAACTCCTTTTTGTAATAATTATTGTTTTATAGAATAGTAGAATTAAAAAAGCATGCAATTCAGAAGGTTTACATAGTCCAGGCATAACTAAATTTATTTTCTCCTGAAAATTTGCCACCTTATCGGTATTTAATTACTGAGTAGTAGGCTACCAACTAAGCTATCTGATGAGTCAGTGACGGAAAATAAATTCTCTCTGTCACCAATAAGACTGACACAACATCCTTTACTGATTGATATAATGTACACATTATTCAATCAATTTATTCAAATTATTAGGAAATATGCATATGTTGCAACGATTAAAAAACTTTCAATCAGTAACACCTTATTACATTGACAGGAATATTTAGAAATATGCAAATTTATTTAGGGTGGTACTAAAATTAGCCGTTTATAAATACATTATAACTCATCAAAAAGATATTATTAAAGAACCAATCTTGTCATCTAGAAAATTATAAAACAACTACTCTATTAATTTTTGAAGTAAACCGATTAAATTTTAAGCACGTCTCTGTATTCAGTATCTGACTGTATTTTCACATAATCAATTCCGTCCCATACAAAATAAAATCTTAACTCATGATTATAAAATCTTTCTTGTTCAGTAGTTTGATATTAATAGATTAACGCTACTTGTAAAACTATGAAACTTTTAAATAGTCTTTTTAATCAACATGAGCAAAGTAAGAAATTATTAACAAGACCATGTTTCCTATTTGAGTCAATAACATTCCCGTTAATTTTAATACAATTTGCCTATAACGGGCAGGTGGAGTGTTAAATTAATTGCACTCGATCTCTTGGTTCCAGGGCTGCAAAAAATAGTTCTGTTTCTTATCACATAGTCAGCCAATAATATGACTGAACTATCTAAGAACAGAAGAGGTACAGGTGTAAAAGACACTAGTCAGAGTTATCTCCTCTGAGAGTAAGGAATTTCACTATACATCCAGACCCTGTGGTGAATGATGTGAAGGTGTAATTTGCTGGGTGGAAAGTGGGTGCTTTTCGGAGGGCCTGGTATGCTGATAAGCATACTCTTTCAATTCAGTGAGGAGGGCAAAAGTAAACCACTTCACTCCTCGAGGTTCAAACCAGCCTTTCGCCTGTTGACCTAAACATTTCAATATAAATCCATTGCATATCCTGATCACTTTCATTCCATAGCTTTAAAATAAATATTCAAAACATTTATTTATAGTTTCTGCAGATTCAATAATATTATGCTTTTGAAGATGAACGAAAGTGGACGAATAAGACAGTGTTAATGCAGCCTAATATACAAAGTTATAAGTAGTAAGTTGTAGGTATTTAAAATTTTTGTAAAATAGATAATATTGTTTATTTTAGGAAGGCATTAGTGGGTCTAAAACAATGCTCTTATAAATTAAACAAAGAAGAAATGTGAAATAACCTCTTAAATATGTAATGTTCTTCATCATTTGATCACTAGTTTTGCAATATGATTATTTTCTTCATCATGATTTTCATTTTGTATTGTAGTAATAAAAACTTACTTATTCCTTTTTACATCCTGTATTGTACTCAATGGTTGAGCTGCAGACCATTAGACTATGATGCAAATTTAGAAGTCGACCCAACTATTTATAATAACAAAACGACAGTAGATTACCGTTCGTTCTGAAATACGAAATAACTCTTCCACTTAAAATTCTATCTTCCTCAACTCTCGCATTTTGCAAATGCGTAACGTAATTCATCTATGTCAATTCTGGTTTTGGTTTGACTTTTGACAAAAATTAATGGTAATTTTTTTAGATTTTTTTTGTTTAGTGGTATTTTTGAATACTTTAAGAAGCTATAACATTTATAAGGATGTTTCAAAGGTCTTCAATGTTAATATTTAACAAAATTTCTGACAAACATTATTAATTTTTAAAACACGAATAATAGTTATGATGAAAACTACAAGTTTCTTATTGATAAAATTTATTAACAATATCTTCTTTACAAACCAATACTTATGTGACAAGACAAATTGAATTAAAAGGTAACTCCAAATGAATAATAATTTATATTCTTTGCATAATTTGTACAGTTTGACGTTTATTATAAATAAAATTAAGGCAAATTAAAAATAATAAACTTAATGATTTAAATTTTTAAACAAATATATTTGTTGGATGGTTCCATTTAGCTTTCGTATTTTAGCACAAGAAAATAAGTAGTCAAATAATTTGCATGTGACCCCAGCCATTTTTTTTGTACGCTAAACTAAAATTATAAAATTTTCTCGTTAACTGAAAGAACCCACCGGGTTGGTCTATTGGTAAAGTCGTCACCGCGAATCAGCTGTTCAACAGCTTATTGCTAGACAGGGTTTACCGGTGTACTTTATTGGTTGGGGTTTATGATTCGCGATGACGACTTTACCAATAGACCAACCCGGTGGGTTCTTTCAGTTAACGAGAAAATTTTATAATTTTACCCTTACACTCTTAGAAATGGTCGGCGTGAATTTGTAAAACATTACACATCATTTACGTCGTATTATCCTCATCTCATTGGGTCAAAAGGTTGCTTGCTTATCGTTCTTAACTTGAACAGATTAAAAAGTACATACATGAGGTTTTAAAAATCTGTTAAATTAACAGATCTTTGAAAATATTAAATAACAAATGGCGAATTTGCCACGTACGAGAGAGCATATGTTAGAGCTCGGAGGATTTTGAATAGTTTAAATACTTAATAACTGGAAGCGCCCCAAAACTGTGTATCGTACACCAAGCCTTGTTTAAAAACGGTTTTAGACTAAATAAACCCACTAAAATTAGGTTCGAATCTATCATTTAGATCGGTTCCATAATAATTGCTTCAAAAAATTAATAGTAAACAGTTTTCTAGAAATAAATACTGAAACATAAACAGTAATAGAAAATTTTTTGAGCTTACTATACTGAACATAATTCCGGTTAACTAAAGAAGGACCTGGAATTACGTAAAATTTAAATACAATCTTTAAGTAAATTTATGTTTTTAATAAACTATCAAAATTGTGTGTTAAATTTATTAAAATAATAAGGTCATTAAATTTATTAGACTCTTATTTTTCTGCTCTTTTTAATAAAAACTAATAAAGAAATTTAATCGAAAATAGTCGAATAGAGATCATAATAGGATTTTAAGAATACGCTCCAAGGATTCTTTTGAAAATATTTTGTAGGATGCGTTGTAGAGGTCTATATGTCATTTTTATGGCTACATCATCTGGGAATGCTTTGCTCATATATATTCAAATCTGGATGGAATAAAAACAAACAAAAATTTGTAGAGTAGATTTAACAAGGATACGTATCAAATAAACAAAACATTACACATTTTATTAATAAAATTCGGGCATTATAATTTTTTATAATTTTTATTTTTTTATTCCTAATATGTGTACGTTGCAATCTGTTCAATTCATAACAATAAGCAACCCCATAACCCAATGAGATGAGAATAATATGTATGAAGTGTAAATGAGGTGTAGTCTTGTACAGACTCAGGCCGACCATTCCTGAGAGAGTTAATCTTAATTGAACCCCAACCAACAAAGTACACCGGTAACAACTATCGTTTTTTATTAATTTTTTGTAACAGTGTAATTCGTTCACAATCAGTAACCACTATCTAGCATTCAAATCCGTATAAAAGTAACTAACTTTACTAGGATTTAAACCAAGAACCTTTGTCTCCAAAAATCAGCTGTTAAACAGCTGATTTTGGCGACAACTTTACCTCTAGACCAACCCGGTGGCTAGGATTGTAAAATAATACATGAATTGAGATTAAATCATCGTATTTACATTACAATTAAAACAATATAGCTTGTAAAACCTATACTTTTTTAAATTTTATACCTTAGGCTAAATTAAAAACTTTTTATTTTACATAATACGTAATTAACATCATTAGATACATTTGAAACTTTCTTGAAACAAAGTTTAAAATACATAAGAAGTAACCTATTTACCTAAGTCGTTCTACGTGTCAGTTGTGGAAAACGTAGTTCATTGATAGTATGTTTAGAAACTTCAGATTTTGGGCAATAATATAAAGCTTTCCTTACCACAACAAGCCCTTTTTGAAACTCCTCAACCCAACTGAAAAGTTTCATGCAAGTTAAATTTAACCCGGGTTACAACCCCAATTTAAACTACCCTCACTCTGAACTACATAAATATTATAACCTTACATTACCTATAACAAAATATTGTAACTTTCTTACACGATTGTGTGTAATAAATTTAAAGTAATATGAAAATTTTGTAATTTACAATCACCCATCTTATCCTTAAACATCCCAATTTTCATTATGATTAAAACCTCACAAATACTAGTTTACCTCATTTATTTAATCATGTACAGTAATTATGTTTTCTCAGACTATTAATTCACGTGACATGTATAATATTTAATATTGGGGTTAAAGAAAAATCGACAAAAGAATTTCTTCCAGCTTTTTGAAGTCACCACTTCCTTTGCCACGCTGGACTGTGTTTTTTGCAGGGAAAAATCTTTGGTTTGTCGCCACGTCTCACTCGTTTATTAACAATTACTATGAAAACCATTTTCATTAATCCATTTACAAAAATATTTTTATTTTATTTGTTTATTTGTTAAATAATTAATTCATTAGTCTCTTCTGTTGGTCAGTCCCACGACTGCTGATTTTTTTATTTACCCATTTCATAATATTGTGACACTTATTTCTAAGGTCTGTTTCGGGAACTGGGTAAATTAAATAATTTACCAGCTAAAGTTTAAAATTGCAAGAATTTATTTAAACTAAAAATTACTATTAATAAAATTACTAATGTATATTTACAAGTAAATTACTTTTTACAAATACCAAACCAATTACAATTAACTAATAACTACAAAATTAAACTTAACCAATTTACTAAATACTACTTACAAAAATGATACAGAATAAATAAACGTTAAACAATGGACAGTAATTCATAGTAACGTTGACCTTTTCTAACGCACTGCTTACATTACGCAACTCACTCACTGGATCACAGACAAGATGAAACTAACTAAATCTGAATAAATCGGTTCGCTTATATAGATGGCCTAACGGAAATTTCGAGAGAGACTGAGATTTTCATTACAATAATAAAAATACAAAATCTTTCTGATGGCTTCAGGATAAATCGTAACGACTGTAAACAAATTAAAATTGAGTAAAAAATGTTACAAAAAAGACAATTTATTAAAATAGGTACCCGCCTCTTTCACAATACCTGTACAACAATAAGCAGGCCTAGCTGTACTATAAAAACCGTTAATAGTACACATACTATTTCTAATTGTTTCTTGGAAACCCTATTTATTACTCTTATTATTTACGTAAACATTTTTAAAATCTCGGTCCTCGAAAATTCTCGAACACACATTCCCGTTGATATTGCCACAATATTTTTCTTTGTAAAATGGTGATTGTTAGTTCTCGAAAAGCAAGTTTTATAGCGGATATTATGCTATGAAACGGTAGATTTTTGAGGTTTTAATATTTCGACCCTAGCCGGTAATTGAACCCGGAAATTTTTGTTTTATCATCTCGTACGTAAAACACTACACTACAGAGACGTTTCTGATTTAATTGTAGTTCGTTATTTAAGACAAGATATAATAATAAAAAGTTATTTGTTAATTAAGACAAGTTATAATAATAAAAAGTTATTCCCTTTTTATTATTCTCACTAGAATCTAAAATCGGGTTTTAGTCAAGAAGAACGATTTATTTTAAATTATAGATCAACCCAATAAACATGGCATCTTAAGTGCGCATGTGCATCAACAGATATTATTAAATCTATTTACATCTTTTACATTTTTACCTTAGTTGTATCTAGTCGGTCATGATATGCAATCCATTAAAAATTTTATGTTTCGAGTTCCAAATGAGTAGACTATAATTTAAGAACGGAGGGAAAATGGAATGCGGCGCATGATCTCTTTGCCATTCGCCTCCCTTAAGTTTCATAGATTAATATTAATTTCATATAAGTTAATAACTCGATAACTGAGGTTGTGTTTAAAAAAAAACATTAAACTTTATTTACATTAAATTTTAAGTTTATTGAAACAAACGAAACTGAACTTATGCATAGAACAGATTGACTTTTACCGTTTGAGTACAAGATTGATACTACAGCTTAACGAACTAGAGACTGCAGATGAAAGCAGAGCATAGTAACCTAGATCACAGCACAGAGCCAATTAACTTTCGTTAATCGTATGTTGTGTTGTCACGTTGTGGTCCCGCTGTGGATAACAGCCTAACAAAAAGTCAGCTGGAGTTCGGTGAATAGAGTGTGACTCACCTATTGGCTAAGTCTCATCTACAGTCTTTAGTTCGTTGGGGGTATAACTTATTTCTAATATATTTAAGAATAGATTTATTACCGTGAGAAATGCATAGTTATGATTATTTTAAGAATTAAAACTAACATATTGTTTGTGTAGACATTATTCTATACTATTACTTATGCAGTATAACATACGAAACTCAATAGAAATCTAAATTGACTTTTTAATCCTCGAAGCGGCAACTGTCGCAAAATCGACGCATTTCACCAGTGTAGAAGTGGCATCGTCAACTTTGCGATGTATTTTATAAATCGCGTATTCTTTACTGTAGAAGTCATACAACTGTTGGCAGATGGCAGAACTATAAAGATTGTTTATTTATTTGTATAATATATTATTTATAGTTTCGTTTAGTTATATTAAATATTACTAACAAAATTAGTTAGGTAGTAACGTTAATTTGTGTTAAAATTGACGAAGAATTCTAAAAAAATAAAAGGTCTAATTATTTTCTCGTGTGACTTCATGCATTGTTTTACACTCTAAGCTATAAAAATGTTTTGTATATATTTTTATTTTTTTCAGTTTATATCAACAGCAAAAACTAATTATATAATCATAATCTGCATACTTTTCTAAATATTATAGTTTATAATACTGAGCATTTAGTATATTTTCAGATAACTGGTAATATGATATGATAACCTTCCGTAAAATAGGCTACCAATTTAATAAAATGTAACTGCCACTTCGAGGGTTAAATAAAAATAGTAGGCCTATAATATTTAAATCTGACATTCTACAATAAATAAATACTATAATGATTTTGGAAGAGTGCTTATTAGTTTAATTAACGTTTTGAATAGTTGAGAGTTTTGACGAATTGCTGTATGTTGAAGTTGTAATTGTCAAATAACAATTTTACGCAGTAATTGACAGAGACGTGGGAGGGAGATGCGATTATAACGCTTAGAACCCTCGACATTATATTATGAAACGCTATTAATAAAATCATAATAATATTATTCAGCAATGTTGTACAAAATTTTGTCGTGTAGTACTTCATTGGTGTGAATGCACTTTGAAAAATACACAAATAGATCTAAGTTACATTATAACTTTGAAACCGTTCGTTCATTTTTTTATGATTTCTTTTTACTCTTTTTTGTAATTTTCTTTACTAATGTGTATATTACAATCTGTTTTTTTAATCAAATTGTTTTTAGTCAAATGTTTTTAATGTGCACATTTTTTCATTTTCTTTACGTAGTGTTTGAAATATATTGATGTTTGATATTTTATCAATCCAAATATTTTAAGATTCCTCTGTAAGTCTGTAACTTGAACGCTTCCAGTTTCTTCGTTATAGCTTCCATTAAGGTCCAAGATTCCACTTCTAACTCAGAGATTGCTGGGTTAATTTTCATTAAACATTGACACGAATAATATTCAAGTCATATTTACACATATGCTGATTTTTTTATTGTGATGAGAACTACTCAATAAAAAAATTACAAAATATTTCAAGAACGTTGTTGCATATTTATCTTTGTATAAAAATAAAACTATCTCATCATGCGGTCCTGGATTCGAATCCCACTTAGGCACGGCATATTTTCATACGTTACAAAAAATCATTTCATCCTCATTACGCAGTTACACTCCAACGTCGTCGCTAATGACTTTGCAGTTGATGCGACGTTAAATAAAAATAAATAAAAACAAATTGTAAGATCCTAAACTTATATTGTCAAGAAAAATTATTTTTAATGTAAATAAAAGCAATAAAACCGCTGTAAAAATTAAAGAGGTGAGTAATTGAACAGTTCAGTAGTTTTTATAACATTCTTTTGCTAAGCCAAACATAATTTAAGAAAGGAATTACGTGTTATCTTCTTATTCTTAGGGCGCTGTTTCTCATTAGAGTTTGGCGATCCTATCAGCAATTCGCATTACCTTAATTAATATAATATTCTTTCATGAGAAAGATGTACCACTAAAGAATATTCTTTGTTTTTCATTATGATGTGCAAAGAAATATATTATAGTTAAGTTATGAATCGTTCAAGTATCTGTAAAGTGTATTAATAATAACAAACATTTTACGAAACTAAAGCATCAGCTTCAACGAAATAAACGAAACCAAAAAAACTGTAGTAAGAGTCGTTTCAGATGAAATTCGATAACAAAGATCTCAACGCCTTAAAAATTACCGAGGAAAACAAGTGACTACTAAAATCCAAAGTCTCCAGAAATTGATCTAAAAGATCTTCCAACATTGATTAAAGTGGTCCTTTGTTAGACCTCAAAAGTAAAGAAAAATAAAACAAAAAAATGATTCGAGATTGTATTTGACAAAGAAGTAGGCTAAGCAGACTTTTCACGTACGTTGTAAAATGAAATTGACCGACCGTAATATTTATGTAACTTTATTTTGACAAGATTTGATACAGAAAAACACGAGTGCTGTGCTGGGATTTTGGGTATGTATATTTTTAAAATGACGGTCAGTCGGCATCAAGTATGAAACCGGGAATGGTGGTGAAGACCCCTCACCGCTAAGCCTTTCTATTCAATAGTGGATTTTGCACGCCCTAGCGGTATCTTGCAAATTCTTCTCAGTGTTATCCAAACAGGCTTCCTATTTTTACACAAAGGAAACAGGACTTCTATCCCATTTAAACACTCTGTATTTTTCTCTTCTTTACTAAGGTATATAGGAAATTCCTCCTTCATTTATTATATAAACCTTTTCTTTTGAGACCATTATGCATATTTAAGCATTTTTTCACTGGAAATACAAAAAAATGACTTAAAAAACCCTTGCTGTTTCAGAATAAAGTCCTAGTGATTTAAAACTTTTTCGCAATATTTGTTCACACATGAAAATATTTCTGTAAATATTTGTTATAAAATATATCTCAACCGTGCATTCGTTGTTAGTCGCCAAATGTCCTTTTTATTTTTATTAATGTGGTTTTAAACAGGGGCCTGAAACTTAAAATTTTAAAAACCAACCAACTTTTATTATTAACCTAAAATATTTCATAATTATTTCGTGTAAAAATATGACGTATTTATCTTTAGTGTATAGTTATTAATAATTTTATGTATATTTTTTGAATATCGTTGAATAATAATATTGATCGTGCCCATAACGGGCAGGTGGAGTGTTAAATTAATTGCACTCCATCTCTTGGTTCCAGGGCTACACAAAATAGTTCTGATTCTTATCACATAGTCAGCCAATTATATGACTGAACTATTTAAGAACAGAAAAGGTAGAGGTGTAAATGACACTAATCAGAGTTGTCTTCTTTAAAAGTAATAAATTTCATTATACAGCCAGACCCTGTGGTGAATGAAGTGAAAGTGTCATTTGCAGAGTGTAAAATATGTGATTTTCAGAGGGCCTAGCAAGCTGATAAGTATACTATTCCATTCGGTGAAAAAGGCAATGGTAAACCACCTCACACCTCGTTTTACTTAGTAAAACTTCTACAGGTTCAAACCAGCTTTTCGACTGATGACCTAAACAACAAGGATAAGTGATGACTAAAAATGCTCAAAACGTTTATTTTTTTATTTATTTCATAATTTTTGTCTAAAAAGGGATATTTTGCTTTTATTACGCCATGCAACAATTTCTTTTTTGTTTATATCCAAGTATTGAGTTACCTCAAAATTTTAAAGTGATTTTTGTTGAAGTTAGAAACTTAGAGACTCAAGATTCTCGCAAATTCACGTTTTTCATGTAAATTACCCGTTGTCTTAGATACCATTCTTTGAAGGTAACAAGCTGAAATTTTGGGAGCATAATACTTGCATCCTTTTCAAATTACTGTAGTAAAATTATTAAACAACGTTACAAATTAACTAGATTTTTTAACATAATATTAATAAAATTGAAACATTTTTGCAAACTGTTTCAATTTCTTTCAACAATTCAAATATGGTAGAACAAAAATCCATTAAACATATTACTTGCAGAATTTTATAATAAATTATATGTATATAATAGGTTTACAAAGTTTCAGTTCGCTACCTGCAATGGTTTTGTAATAAGAATTATGTGTCATTAAAATGTAAGTGACCTCAAAATCACCTATGTAAACGAATTATTTTAGAAAATTTACACAAGATTCTGTAAGAATTTACCTCATTATAGCAACGAACTTGTACACAACCTATACTTACCACACCTTCCTGGAAATCCCCGTAGATGTCTACCCCGATAATGGAGTCGGTACACTATTTTGTAATAAGTAATTTCTGATAGTACACGAAATTATGTAAAACATTTACGGAAAATTTACAGCTGGGGCCCACTCTCAATTGGTGATCTCCCCTAAGTCTTAAACAGCGTTTTATTTGATTTCATAATCATTTCATTCACTCGTTGTTTTGTGAACAGATGTGAATTTTACTAATGAAGTCAAAAGATGCATGCGGTTCCAATTTAACGTCTGTTTTGGTAGCGGTTACAGATTTCCTTGATGTTGTTTAGGTCATCACGCAAAAGGCTGGTTTGCACCTCTAGAGGCTTTACTAAGTAAAACAACGAGTGAGGTGGTTTAAAAATGCCTTTCTCACTGAACGGAAAAGTATGCTTATTAGCATACCAGGCCCTCTGAAAATATTGATGCCTAAAAATAAATCGTTATCACAGTATCATTAAAGAATATTGGTACCTTCAGTTGAACTTTACATGAAATGAATATTCTTCATTTCAAACATTCTAAATAATATTACTTTTAGGTCAAGTTTAAAGTAACTGATGTCCTATTTTAAAAAAAAACAACTCATAAGTTAGTTGTGTTTTAATTTGTCAGATCATTTGATCAAAATACAATTTAAATCCACCGTTTAACGATTCCGTTCTTCTTTTACGTTCTTCTTTGCCACTATTAATTAATATCTCACGCGGAGGTCCCGGGTTCGATTACCAGCCAGGGTATGAACAATTTTAATGTGCAAACCCACCGTAACAGTTACATAACTGACCGTGGTCGCTAATGACCAAGCTGCTGTTGAATTATTTTTCACTCCCTACCTCAAAATTTTGTTTGGTTTCATGCATAACGCATATCTTATGTAATATGACAATGGATTTTAAATTAACTTGGAGTATTTCGAATGTTGTCAGAACATTTGGTAGAATAAATACCTAACTAAATAACATACAAATAACATTTGTATTTTAGAGATAAATAGTAATGGTGAATGGTGAATGAGAGACATGTCAAATAATTTTAGCTATTAATTAGTAATCAACTTTAATATTGTTGTCATACGATCTTCCACTAAAATTTAATAAAATATTAATATCTTTCAATTTAATACATAATGTATTTTCTATAGTAAAGCTAAATGTATTGCAAGAAATAAATAAATAATTGGGTGGATCCATTGTACCTTCTACTGCATTAATTTCCACTGTCTGTGTGGTTAATGGATTGTAATAACGGTGGATATAACTTTATCCAAACAGCATTTAAATTCAAATTGTTTAGTAAAACCTTACAGTATTTACCTTGAAGTTGGTACCAATAAAGAACCCAAGTCATAACTTTAGTAATTGAACAGTCGGATGCGATGAAAACTTTATTACTAGATAAGACGATATGAGGATCGATAAAGTTGAAAGCGAATGTTCCAATACAACAGAATATAAATATTAAGTAAGGTACGTAGAATGTAAAACTCCTGGCTTTGCTGTATTTACTTAATTTTAATGTTTGAATCCTAACATATGTGTGCATTTACCTTATATTCAGTTCACTTACAATTGCCATAAAATTGAATTTAAATTAAACAGCAAGTAATATGAATGTAAATAGAGCATTATTTAATACAGCCACAGGAAAGAGATTGAATTTTCAATGCAAAATTGTAAAATATTTTACATTAATGATTCAGATCTAAGATTTAATAAGTTGCTATGTAAAATGTAAAGTGAATTTTTCAGTCCTTTACCCAATTGTTAATGTCTGGTAATTTTTTTCTTAGAAAAGTAAATTTTGTTTCGACACAAAGTAGGCCTACTCAACTGGTATAGATTCGGCAGAATGGGGTGATTCTTCTTGAGCTGTTTAAAATTTTGTGCCGTTTCCGGTCGTGTTACGAACAGAATTTCTTTTACCATAGAACAAGGGGTTTTCATTCTTGAACAATATTTTGCTACAAAATCGTACGTGAGTGTAAAAGAATCATTTCAAATTAAATTTGTTGGTATTCCTCCACCAGAAGAAACTAAATTTCTAGGCTAACAAACCGATTTGAGACAGTTAGTGTTTGTGACAGAAACCCAGTGGTCGACCAACTCTCTTGTCAGATGACTTTTTAGAGAATATGAAAACAAGATTGCTGAATTCTTTACGGAAAAGTTTACAAAAACCTTCTTCGCAAGCTGGTTTGTGATATTCCAATGTTTAGAAAGCAGCTAAAAAATTAAAATTATATCCGTATCGCGTACGATTCGAAGCAAAATATTGTTCAAGAATGAAAACCCGTTCTTCTATGGTAAAAAACATTCTATTTATAACACGACCGGAAACGACACAAAATTTTACACAGTTCAAGGAGAAGCAACTCACACTGCTGTATCTATACCGGTTGAGTAGGGCTGCCACAAAAGTTCTTGTCACAAAACAAAATTTCCCTTTTTTAGAAAAAAAATACCAGACATTAACAATTGGGTAAAAGTAGGTAAAAAAAGTAGGTAGTTGGGTAAAAAATCACTCTGCTTCAATATCTAGGAACACCTTCATTAATACTTAATATTGCCTGATCAAAATTTGAAATTATTTGATTATGTTGTAGCAAAGTGAGTTACTTATCTAAATTTACTATATTTTCCATCAAAATTATTTTTTCGTTTTGGTCACAATTATATATTTTTAATAAATGAAAAGTACACTGCTGAACAGAATAGTGATGTAACAGTGTTGTGTAACAGTAGTGTAGAAGTGATGTAACAGTAGTATTTCGTAAAAATCGTGATGGTCTTTAAAACTTACTCAATGGAATGAGTCAGGTTGGAAAGGATATGAATTTAGAAATCTACACGTTCAACACAAAGTAAGTGGCTTTTAGTCGTCAACGATTTGCTGAGGCTTCTTTTTACACATAAATGAGCAATTAGGGAGGTTTACTCATTTTAAATATTTGGTTAATTAACTGACCATTTATATACTGTGGATGGGAGATTAAAATGAAATAAAAGCTGCTCATAATATCTTTTTTGAATTTTAATTTAGGATAGAGAATGTTAAGCTACTACAACTGGACGGTTTCGTGTCATGGCACAGAAGTTCAGACAGTTGCAGCTGCAAACAACCAGCGCATTTGAGATTCACAGAATCACAGATTCACAAATTTGGGATTCACAGATTTGGCTTCATAGAAAAATACTTTGTGCCCCGTGGTCAGCAGGAGGGACGAGTTGTTACAGAATGTTTATGTGAAAAGGAAGCTTCATTTATTGTTAAATGGTGAAAGTTGGCGTACATAAGACATCTTAAAGAGGTCAATTATCGCCACTTTAGTTGGTATTAAAAGTCAGTTGGTATAAATAGGGAACAAAAGTGTCCTGATTGAAGAACATATTATGGGATTAGACCAAGATTGCCAATGTCGAGGTGCTGGTCCATTTCTGCAAGCAATAGGAAAAGTAATACCGTGATGATAATAAACATTAGAAGGATCTGACATGACACGAGGAGCAAGAGGGAGAGAGAAAGAGAGATAGAGACTGCTATTTGATAAACAATAAAATTGAATTTACACCCATGATAAATTTGAAGTTACAAATCGTGAACCATATAAGATATGTCTGATTTATAAATACTGAAATTTAACAAGAACTCTAATTAAAAATATTATATGTGCATAACTGAGTAATTTAAATTGTTCAGGCAGCTTCGCTGGTTTAAAAGATTGCAATGCGGTTTCATTTTTATTCAAGGAGAAGGTCTGGAAAATTTCAACATATTAAAACACACCTACATTGTTCTTTTATGTAGGCTATATGGTAATTATGACCTACCAGTTGATTTAAGCAGTTTAAATAAACAAAAAATACCTTCTATTCCATGTCAGTTCTTATTACAGAACAGGGTTTTATAACTCAAAAACAGCAAATAAATTAAAAATGTTAAGCTGTCGTGTTAAAAAAAAAGTTAAAAGTTTTCGATAGTATAACTCGTACACTAGAACTGTTTTTGTTAACTTCGAATTAAAAAGTAATATTTTGCATGGTTCAAATCCTCAAGGATTTCTAGATAGAAAATCTACTTGTTGCATTTAACACTTGCAGAGGTATTGTGGTTCGGCGGTTCGTAGCAATCAAGTGGTTAGACGCTTACAAATCTACATTAATAAAAACAGAAAAATAGGAATAATCCGATCAGAATTAAAAGGATGAAAGCTTATGAATCGTTTTTTGTCCTCCAGATGTTTTACTTTATCATTAAATTGGATGAACACTTATTGATCTGCATATTCCATAAATCAAACCGACAAATGAAATTTCAAGAAATAACCGAACATATTAAATTGATTAAAACCAGCACGGTAAATGAAACACAAGTTTCTATGTATAATTTCATTACATTTACTTCACGGTTATACTAAAATTCCTTTATTTTTTAAGTTAAATTTTCCATTTTCTTATTTAAACTTTTCGTATTTCTCTTTTCATTTCGCTTGTATTTTACTCTGCTAATTATTTCCACAAGGCGGAAAGAAAAGAAAAAATTTTTAATTTTACTCTTAAACCAAATATTCTCTTAATAGCAGTAATTTTTAAAGTCGTTTTAGTGTACCTTTTTCTATTGAAATTTGCACAAGCATTTTCAAAATAAGTTTACTTTATATTGTAACATGACTTTTAATTGTTCAAGTACGCAATACATACATGTAAATTTTCATTTTTATCAAACCGAATTAAAATAAGTTTTGGTAAAGAATAAAATTTCGTTAAGCTTTTAGTTAGGAAAGGACAAAAATTACTACTTTGCATTAATATTAAAAGAAATTTATAAACTTTTTGCAATATGCAAAAGTCTTCTTTAATTTAAGAAAATAACGAAAAGTGTCTGTTAAAAAGTTTTTTTTTTAAATATCTTTTGTTGCAATTAAAAGGATAATTACTTGTACAAAGTGGTGTTGGAGAGAACGGGAAAATCTCCCGCCAAATGATTAAACTTCACTAGAGAAAAGTTGGCTATATTCCAGAACGTTGGCGCCGACAGGGAAAAACAAAATTACCTGCCGCTAATTGGTAAGTCTAAAGGCGGCAAGAAATGTACAAAGCAAGTTAAACTCTACAAGAATGTTCATTGCGGCTTACAATTACTTTGCTCCATTAAATCCAGTCGGATAATATTACTGGTAAGAAATACTGTAAAACATAACAATTTTTTCTCTTTTCAGTCATAACTCAAATGGATACGGAATAGCCCGAAAAGTTAGTAATGGAAGAAGTTTCTTTTTCACTTTTTTCTTCTTCAGAAATTTGTAGTATTAACAGAAAATAACGAGATTTTCCGCTAGATATTTTGTTTACGTGACCAACAGGAATAAAAGCAAACACATAAATACGATACCTACAAAAAATATTGTACCTTACTTTAGAAAACTTTGTTGCATTTCTTAATATAATAATTTTTACCACAAACGTTAAATTAACTAAACCAAGCTTGTAGAAATAATGGTGGATACATTTTATTAACATCATCCTCTTTAACCCTATTTCAAGTTTCCTCATGTTGGGCCCAACGGAACTTCTTCACAGTCTCTCAAGCACTGATCCATTTCTCCTCATAAAATCACACCTTTTTTCTAATTTACCATTACGAAACCCATTACTTTCACTCTTGGCCTGCCCCTTGGTCTTTCTCCCTCTATTTTTAAATTACAACATCCTTATAGGCGGACTACCTTCTAAGTTTTACCTCCTTTCATCTGGCTGACGTAACCAAACCATTGTATCTTTGTTCATCCAACTCTCCTCATTAGGTTGTCCATTTCAATTGTTTCCTAATTACACCAATCCCCAATATATATCCCCATATTCTTCCTAGTATACTTCTCTTGGGCTTTATATATACCGCATGCATTCTACTCTCTGGCTTCCTTCCACCTGACCATATTTCTGCTGCATAAGTTAGTATTGGAACAAAAAATGCATTATACTTCATTTTCCTGCAATAAATAGGACGTTTTGGTCCCAGACTAAGCCCCCCCCAAACTTTGAAAGAAAACGCTTAATTTTGGAACACTTTTACTTAACTTCTTTTCCAATTTTCCATTTAGTGAGAAAACAGTCCCGCAATACGTGAATTCTTTACCTTCCCCAACTACCCAACCATTTATTCTTATTCGATGTAATACATTTTTACAGACATTTTATGTCCTGTTATATTTTTAAGATAATGTGTGGAGAAAAGATAAAAGGTAATTGTAAAATAAATAGATAAACAAATAGGCCTAATTTATTTCGTTTTGATAAATCAAAAAATTATTAAAAAACTTAGGATTTTTAAGGTAATACAGTAGGCTACTTTATAATTTTATAAAATGATAGAAGGGATATTTTGAAAAACCATCGAAGTAAGCAACATAAAATTTATAATAATTTTAAATACTTAACGATGTTTTTAAAATCAATGTAACCTACATGTTCAACGATTTATAAAAATTGAATGAAAAACAAGTTAACATTATGGTTAACGGTATATAAAATTTGATTGCGTATAAAATGAGAATACATAACAATTTTGATTCTCGTTCACCAAAGAAGGTGAGTACTGTTATTTCTTTAATGAACAAATCAATGTGTACAGTAATTTAAATTTGGTTTGAGTGATTGAATTTGTGTACCACTCGTACCGACAGCTGTACACGTCACCTGTCACAGTGGTAATTACCAATTCAAGTCCACACTCGCATTCTGTACTGTACTATTCGGCCCTAATCACACAAACTCACGCACACACAATCAATTCTGTCCACTCGGTCATGTTAATTTAATTCATGACAATATTATAATTAAAATACAATCATCATGTCCTGTTAATTCATTTACTAGCAATAATTATATTCTTGAAACAATAGAGGTTTCAGTTAATTTAGAGTTAACAATCGTACTTCATTTTCCTCAAGCGGAAACTGACGTTTCAATAAAAGATCTCTATACCTATCTAATTTTCCGCCGGCCGCGTTGGCGATGTTGGTAACGTGCTCGCCTCTCATCACGCGGTCTTGGGTTCGAATCCCACTCGGGTATGGCATTTTTTCATACGTTACAAAAAATTCATTTCATCCTTCACCGTCTGCATTAGCAGCAATTTGCAAAACAGTCAGACGTTAAATAAAAAAAAAAAAAAAAAAAATCTGATTTTCCAATTGGAATTATATCATTAAATAATGAGTGTTTAAATTTTAAAATGAATAAGAAATAAGACGAGACAGCGAAAAATCTAAAAATTATCGATTATTAGATGTTAACCACAAAAGAAAGTTTGAAATTCCGTTTTTCCATGGTACCTAAATCACGTTTTTATGACAAATAAAAATATTTTTATTAAATTTTAAAAATAAATCATGCGCTGGACTGATATTAGCGGAGTTTTATATTCTGTCTCTGAAATTGTTTTATACTTCTAGTACTTTATATGTTTTTTTATATTTTTATTTATTTCTTTAGTAGCATTTGTATATTATGTTGGCATTATTCTTATTAACTGTTTAGTGTTACAACAGAACAGATGTATTGTTTGGTTGACTGCTGGTAAAGTTGTTTATAGCAGTCAACCTAAACTTTAAAACTTGTATCCCGTAAGTTTAGTGTTTTGATATTTTTATGTTCCTTTTTCTCAAAAATTACTGTAATTAAGAGCCTGAAACTTTGGTATTATCTAATGGAGTTATTATACTACATAACTGGAACTGAAATAATTGTAGTACGTCATTTTATAACAAAGTTATAGTGCTAGTGACTAGACATAACAAACATATTTTGATAACGTAAATTTTAAAATATGTATAAAATCTAAATTTTAAGTTAGGCAATTAAATTTAGTTAGGTGTTCGTAACAAGTACCTTAAAATAGGTGGTGCAAAATTGAGAGATGTACCTCAAATGGTTTTCTAGAAAAAGGAACAGAAATTTGGGAAAAATAACATTGTGTAGTTGGTCTCTCCTTATTTAATCAATTAGTTTGATATTCAAACAAACATAAAAATTTTATAAAACTTTAATTATTTTAATATACATTTCAAAATGATTAACGGAATTTTAAAGTTATGTAATCAATTATTAAAAGTTTTTACAATCAAGTTACACTGATAAATTACACATGAATGTACATACAAATGATTGTACATGAAAATACAACTCCAGTTTTTTTCTAAAGCTATATTGTAGTAGCATATAAAGAAAGTTTATTATAGAGAAACTTGCTTCCTGAAAAAGAATCTGTAAAATTTCCATTGGAACATGGTACAAAAATTATTCAGTTTCTGGGAGTATCGTTCACACTGCAATATCTCGGGAGGATATTTTGACTCCTAGATACGCAGTTTCGAGTAGTTTTTTTTTCATTAACGTAAAATGTTGCTTTGTCATTAAGTAAAAGACAATAAAGAAAGTCTTTGTCACAGTTATTTCATTTTCAAAACTGGAGCGCAAACTATAATCTTTAGAGCATGTAATAGCTGAAAATGGTATGGATGAACTTGTAAGCGTTTTCTTAAACGTCTTCACACAAATGTCACTGAAATTACTAATTTGCGGCTAGCCTTCCTCAAGTTCGTTTTAGGACTACACATGAAAGACTCACAGGTTCAAAATTGTCTTTAGACATATTCGGTCGTCCTGTACTATTCTATTTCTAAATCCATCTAATGGTTTAAAACTGTTAATTCAATATACGAAGTTATTGTATCTACGGGATTAGAATGATGCTTTAAATGAAACAGACATTAAGTGTAATAAATAGATTCACACTTTACAAACTGCAAAATAAAGAACAATTTCTGTTTGGGAGCCACTATCTTTGCTAATAGCGCTTTAAAGCACAAGGTACAGAAAAAGTTAGTGAGTTTGCGGATGGCTAAATTTGTATGAGTTTCTCTTTTAATTCACGAATGATTTATCAATGTATACAAGTAACTTGAAAAACACTACATAACTTTGAAACCCCAATATTAATTTCCAAATATTTGACATTAAAAAACGTTTTTACACCCGTCTTGACCTATGGAATTCATTTCTGGAACGTATGCAGTATTTTTGGTATCGAAATTATTTAATAGTTATTAAATTTAATATATATATATATATATATATATATATTTATATGTTTTAGTAAAAAATCGATGAATTAACTAAAGGTAATTGTGAAATGAATAAACAAGAATTCTCCATATTTGCTAATAGCTGGGCTTACTACTGAGAGCTAATGGCGGTTTTAGTCTAATTAAACACAAATTTATTTCATTATAATTAGACTAAATAATTTAAGCTTTACATTCATCTAATTATTTCAGCATGAATGGTTTGACACAAAATTAAATAAAATTAAACCTCTACTAGTGAAATTACTACCATCTACAAATAAACAGAAGATTGTGGGATTAAGTTTCATGTGAAAATCTAAATAGCATTAAAATTTCTCTTTTGATGAATCTCAAATAGTTATAATTGGCAAAAGAAAAAAAAAATCATTTATTAATTAACACACCGCTTTCACAACTAATATTTTAGATCTCCTTTATAATCAATAATACAGAAGCCAGACAAAACGATAACCAATAATAAGTTATAACTTAAATACAATTTTAATTTCATCGCCGCTAAAATTATCTGATGCATCCTCTCCCAAATGTAATATATATATTTTATACTTATTACATAATCATAATTTGAAAAAAAAGTCTGTAAATAAATTTACTGAAATTGTACTTTTGTATGCATATAAATAATAACGATAATATTTAATTATAAGTGTTTATTTACAGAACACAAAAAATAGCATACTATTATTATTAATTCAATTTACTATTTATTTTTTTTTATTTAGGCCTAATTTTACTATATTGTATTATAAATACTATTTTTATTTAGTTATTCGAGTATTTTTATATATTATTTTTTTGTATATTTATAGTCTGCGATAATTGGCTGTAAGACGATTACAGATAGTCAAATTGAAACAAATAAGTAAATAAAATAATTTTTTTTTTTTGATAAAATATACAATCATAATCAAATGATTGCCCATAACAGATAGCTGGAGTGTCAAATTATTTACACTCAATCTGTTCGTTGCAGGGCTTAAATAAATAGTTCTGTTTCTTATCACATGGTCAGCCAATTAAATTATTAAATCATTTAAGAACAGAAGAAGTAAAGGTGGGAAGACACTAATCAGAGTTATCTCCTATGAAAGTAATGAATTTCATTATACAGCCAGACCCTGTGGTGAATGAAGTGAAGGTATCATTTGCAGAGTGGAAAATATGTGCTTTTCAGAGAGCCCGGCATGCTCGTAAGCGTAATTTTCCATTCAGTGAGTAAGGCAATGGTAAACCACCTCATTCCTCGTTTTACTTAGTAAAGCCTCTAGAGGTTCTAATCAGCCTTTCGGCTGATGACCGAAACAACAAACAAATAACACTAATAATAAGAATGTGATTTGATGTAAATACGCAAACAGAGAAATGTGTGAATGAACGAATTAAAAGTTAGGTAGTAGAAAAACTTATCCATACAATTTTATTCTTAATACTTTTTCTGTAGTTTATAGAAAATGTTGTAAAAAATATACTTAGTTATCAATTAGTAAGGCCTATTTTTAAAATCGACCATGTTGTTTCAAAAATGAAGTTACGGTTTTAAACGAATGAAACAAAAACAAAACTAAATAAAAAGGTTGTTTCTCTAATTTTTTACTTGAGGAAAAGGTTTTCCTCTTAAAAGTAAAATGTTTCCACGTAACGTAAATAACATACTTTTGTTATTTTAGTCGAGAACATAAGATAGGAACATAAGAAGTGAATAAGAGGTTTACCTTTAAAGTCCCATTTATTTGAAACAAACAGGCTAAATGGGTTGCAGTTAGGGAATTTGTAGGTTACCGGGTGGGCAGCAGTGGGTTATTCAATGGGGCTGAGGTTGTAACTGTATGTGGATTGGAAAAGAGGAAGAGCGGGACAAATCCTAGCATCTGATCCATCACACACATAAAGTAGACGCAAATATAGACCCTAGCCATTTGGCCGACTGCCAGACTTACTCCCATACCGCCCTTACAGTTAACGGTAACATTTTGTAAATTGTGCTCTTGTTCCAAAGCAGCAAACTAACACATAATTTTCAAAATATATAGTATATATTGTATAATATCATATAATAACACGATGATATTTTCTACATTCATTTTTAAATTAAACCAAAAATAATTCATTTAAATAAAATAATCGTAATTCATTTTCCAATTTATAAAAGAAATGAACCATTTACAAACTTTCATACTATGTTTGTAAAAAGTTTATTACACTGTAATATACTTCTAAAGGTTATAAAACTAATCATAACTTATATATTGTCAAAAGTTTTTAACATTAGTTTACATGATTACAAATGAATTACTTCAGAAAAAATTCCCAAAAAACTGATTTAATAATCTTGAACATTTTATTAGCTCGTGGAGAATGGTTAAGATTACATGTATAATATTTGAAACTTTAGAAAATGTAAGTAGGCTCTACTAAAATTGAATGAAAAATTAGTTAGCTTCAATGAAAATTTAGACAACATAAAAATAAAAAATAATATATATATATTTTTTCATATAACTTTTTTTAAATGCATAATCTGTTATAAATAACAATAAATGCAACTTATCAAATAGATACAACTCATGAAAAAATTACAACCCACTGGTGTAATTAACAAATTATAACATGAAAACATATTATACTGTTCTTAATTAATATTAACAATCAAAATTATAAAGTGATTTTTAAAATAAATAAATAAAAAAAAACAAGAAAAATAGAAAAACAAATAAAAAATAACAAAAACCTCCTTTAAAACGAAAAAACAAATAAGAAGTAATAAATAATAAGCACATGATTCCGAAATATATGTACACCTAACTTTTCTGGAGATGATTTAAAACGTTCATTCAGCTATTTACAACATACACACTCAAACACAACAGTCATCTACAGAATACTAACATTATAATATTTACAACTTTAAAATCACACTATTAGAATCGCCCTGGGAGATCCAGTACTGTAGCACGCTTTAGCCTATTGACATCATTACTGTTGTCTAAGAGATTCAGTGCTAAGTGATTTACGTGGTTGTTTAGACGTTCGATGTATTTACAACTGAAACTTCGTATTTCTTCTCGTACCGTCTGCACATCCATATCGCGATGTATATCGGCATTGGTAATATACCACGGTGCATTCAGTATGGTCTGCAGAACTTTTGATTGAAACCGTTGCAGAATCTCGATGTTTGAAGTTGATGCTGTCCCCCATAACTGAATTCCGTAGGTCCAAACCGGCTTCAGCATGGATTTGTACAAAAGTAGTTTGTTCTCAATTGGAAGCTGGGAACGCCTACCAATGAGCCAATACATCTTCCTAAATGTTAAATCCAGCTGTTTCCTTTTCATCTGAATGTGTTTGCGCCAAGTCAGACCTCTATCTAAGTACATTCCTAAATATTTTACATCCCTGGCCTGCGGAATATTCTTGCCATTCAGTTGCACAGGAGGACAAGTTGCCCTATCTGGTAGTAAACGTTACATGCGTAGATTTGTCCTCGTTCACCTTGATCTTCCACTTTGTCAGCCAGATTTGCAGCTCACTTAGATACATCTGTACTCTGCGTGTCGCAATAGTTGGGTCTGCATCACATGACATTATTGCCGTATCGTCAGCAAAGGTGGCAATGATTACATGTTCAAGAACAGGCAAATCAGCTGTGAACAGAACGTATAAAATTGGTCCCAGAACGCTTCCTTGCGGAACACCAGCCTTGATCTCTTTCAAACCCGTTAAGTAATTTCCAACCCGGACTTGAAATAATCGTTTGTTAAGATACGATACAAGAACACTGTACAGGTTCTCCGGAAACACAGCTTTTAATTTATGGAGTAGACCAGGATGCCAGACTCTGTCAAATGCTTGAACAACGTCTAACAGCACAGCCGAACAGTACTTCTTTTCCTCTAAACATTCACGGATGACGCTTGTCAATCGATGCACTTGCTCTATGGTACTATGCTGCTGCCGAAACCCAAACTGATGATCCGGAATAAGATGACGACCTTCTATCACTAGTTTCAACCGCTTTAGACATATTCTTTCAAAAACCTTTGACATCACCGGGAGTAGACTAATAGGACGATACGAGGAGACCTCATTTCCCGATTTGCCTGCTTCAGTATCATGATAATTTTTGCTACTTTCCACTGGCTAGGAAAATAACCCAAGCGGAACACAGCATTAATTATCATAGTAAGCATTACTAGGGATTTTCTCGGTAATTCCTGCAACATCCTCCCTGTAATGCGATCGTACCCTGGGGCTTTCTGAGGATGTAATTCAGAAATCGCACGCTTAACATCACGAACTGTAACCCGTTCCAAATCGTGCTGTCGCTGCTGCGGATCCGTTACTAACGACCTTAAAATTTCTGCTTCCTGTGCCGGGTCACATTGTACATCATGGGGCTGAAAACGCTGCTCCAAGTGATTTGCAAATAGAAGCGCCTTTTCACTATCACTCCTAGCCCAGTCATTGTTCTCCATCTTTAACGGTGGAATAGGCCGGCAAGGCTGTTTAAATCTTTTACTCGCCTTCCACAGGGAGTAATCTGTATCAGCCGTGGGACTTAGATTCTGAACATAGTCATTAAAAGTTTCTTCTTTTACATTCATCTCCTTTAGTTCACGTGCAGCTCTGTTGAAGTTGGTCCTATCCTGTGGGTGACGAGAATACTGCCATAAACGTCTCAATTGGCGTTTCTCCACAATCATCTCCTTAATCTCTGTAGGATAATCCAAGTACTTGGTCGTAGCTTTTTCTTCAGGTGTTGACTGCCAAGAAGCGGTCTGGATGGCCTCATTAAGGATTTCTACAGAATTTTCAATATCATCTGACGTTTGTAGAGGAATATTAAGTTGAATGCCTGATTGTAATAAGTTACGAAAATTACACCAGTCAGTTCTCCTACTACAAAATTTAAAAGGTTTTTCAGAACACAGTACTGTTGTGCTGACCGTAACTAATATAGGCGTATGATCTGAAGACAGGTCTGGACCGTACCGCAAGGTAATTGTGAGAAATACTTTTTGTAACTACAAAGTCTAATAAATCTGGTAACTTACGTCTATCAGTCGGCCAATATGTAGGCTCACCAGAGGATAAAGTGTTAAGGTTATTAAATTGAATTGTTTTGTACAATTCCCTACCTCTTGGATTGATAAGTCTCGAGCCCCAAAACGTATGCTTAGAATTATAATCTCCTCCAGCTAAAAATCGTGCACCCAATGTGTTGAAAAATTCTTGAAATTGATTTTTGCTAATGTTATGCTGAGGCGGGGAGTAAACAGATGTTAAAGTTAAATCTCCAGCCCAGTCTGTAATACAAACGCTTGTAGCCTGAATATGATCTGTTCTATATTTAGGAAGCTCAAAGTGTTTAATCGAACTTCGTATAATTACAGCCGTTCCTGCATGCGCCCTATTATCGGGATGAGTGGTGACATATAATATGTTGTAATTTAAAAGTCGCATATAGTGCCGTTCAGTAAAATGGGTTTCTGATACAAGCAACACATCTATTTTATTTTCATTTAAAAATACTTCTATTTCGTGACGGCGTTGTATCAAACCGTTTGCATTCCACACTGCTATAGTATAAAAATATTTCATTTTAATTTATTTATAACGGCAGTTAATAAGTTAATCAATGTTGTTATTTGTTCCGCCTGCTTTGACAAAATTAATTCAAACCGTGTAAACGCACCTTGCATAACGGATGCTATATCAGGACCCTGCTGATTGTCATGAGCACAATTGTCGACAGTATGATTTTTCCTGACCGCTTGAGAATAACTCATACCAGAAACTACTGAACGTGTTCTGGTATCCTTATTGCCGACCTCATTAACGGGAGTTTTGACGGCATTAGACCGTTTGGCAGGTACCGCAGAAGATCTGGACTTAATAATCTCCTGAAAAACCCGGCAGCCCTTATAACTTGCAGGATGATTATTTCCGCAATGAATACATGTAGCTGGTTCATTTTTCGAAATAGTACAGCAAACCGTACTGTGGTTGTCTCCACACTTAACGCACCTCGGTTCACGCTGACAATACTTTTCGGTATGGAAAAAGCGTTGACAACGCTTGCACTGTGGAATATCGTTTCGCTTTTTGTAAGGTGGTTCGAACTTAACTTTCATATTAAGCAAAAATTCTATTTCAAAAATGTCATATATATGATTTTTTCAAAAGAACATATATATGATTTTACAATTGTATCAAATCTGAAATTATTTTGCAAAAGTTTAAAAAGTTTATTGTGTTTTTAACCGCTACTTTGTCTACCAAATTGAGTGCTAAATTATTGTTAATTTTAAATAGTGTCCGTGTCGAATGCGTAGTTTGGCAGTCTGTGATGATGTGTTTGATTGAAAGTGGCGTGTTGCATTGTGTACAATATTATGCTTCATCTTTCTTCAGTAAGCGTTTGTGTGCAAGTGTAGAGTGTCCAATGCGTAATCGTGTAAGTAGTACTTGATGCTTTCGAAGCTCCATGTGAGGCTGTGGGTTTTCAAAAATATGTTTTCTGATGTGAAATTTTGTTGGATTTAATTTTATATTTAAAATTCAGTGATGCTTGAACCGGAAGGAAATAAGTGTGCCTTGCACCACCATACCACCGTATAAAGAATATACGTTATGATTAATAATAAAATTTTAAATAGTACAAAATATTATTATTTATTGAATGTTAGTGAATGCTACAAGCTGTAACTAAATTGTTTAACGACATGGAATTTTTTATAATAATAATTAACAATCAGTAATAAAAAATTAATATGCTGTTGTATTTGGTTGAAAATTTTCCATCAAAAACGGTTAATTTTTTCAAAAAAGATTTTCTTTAATCTTCGTTTCAAGATTTTCTATATGATTTTGATTTGTTGCCATAAACTGAATCCTTCGGCTATAATTTTGTAAAGAAAAATCTTCCGTACCGAAAGCCTAATAATCTCCCTATGAAATTTTCAATTATAACTTCCTTCCAGGTAATGAACCTAGCAAATTGTAGTTACAAAAGAAAACTAAGTTTTCATTAGTAACTTTTAAAAAGTCTCATCCTTTAACTCATTAAAACCGTTTTTGAGATACATAGGCAATATACTTATATATTTGCATGGAATTATTATTATTTTTAATATCTAAATTCTTAATTTCGGACTGCGTAGGTTATTCCAAAAACCTTTCGTTGGTTGGTTTCTAAAACCTCAGTTTTAAATCAATGGAGATTATAATATTGCCTCCACAAACTCTCACTGACAGATATTTAAAAACAACGCTTTTGGCTTGAAGGAGCTGTGAAACGTAAAGATCACTAAATCCGCCTATTAAAATTTTGCTCCTTTTCAAAATATATCATTCTGTACTACATTTTAAAGCGCGAGAAACTATTAATGAAAGTAAGTGAAGAATCGTGAAAAAAATCATAAATTGTCAAAAAGACATAAACATAACAAAAAAATCTTCAATTTAAATATTAAAACACCAGATGATTTTTAATGTAGAGATATACATATGAATTTTATTTCAAAGGGTTGAAAAATTTACGGATAGAATTGTTAGCTTCACTATCTGAATAAATAAATTTATTCACAAATGCATTTACCACTATCTGAAAGTGCTCTCCAATAAATTTAAGAAGTGACAATAAAACAGCTTAATAAAAGGAGAACTTTAAAAATAAAGTAGTTAAATTACGTGAAAAATTCCAGTCACGTTTACCGTTTTCTTGAAGTTGGTTAGGAAACTTCAAATAATGAAAGTCAAGATTGAACTTTTCAAAAAAAAAGTAGATTGGTCGTTTATACCATTAGATAGTGACTGTTTATCTTAATAGTGTGACGTGCGTGCATTTGTAGATGTACGACCATATTTTAATATTTATTGTAGTTATATTGTTATTCTTTAATTAATTTTAGTCTAGACAGAATGGATTTTAATTTGTTTTATGCAAATTAAGAGTGCTTGGAAAACAATTGTACAACGGATGTTAATGTTACCAGAGCTAGAAATACTTATTGTATACTATATTTAGATAATATTATAGCAACTCTAATATTTTGTAGCATGCATTTTAACAAAAATTCCTCCAGGGTATTTTGTAATGAGCCATTACATAGCCGTATATTAAAGGTAGATTACTATTGTTAAAAATTTAACAGTAAAGTTTTTCCAGTTACGTTGCATAGGTACTTAGTATAGTATAATTTTGTCATTACTCTTGTAATGACAAAAAAATTAAATGACACTCTACACTTGCACAACCTGGTTTTTAACACTTTTAAATTAAAAATTTAATATCTGTTGTGACAATAATATTACAATTTACAAATACGAAGCTAAGGTTTCAAAACTTGAATTACCTTCCGGAGCCTTCAGTTATCACCACATCCTGCAATTGGCCAAGAAGATCCCTTGGCCAGAGACGTTTTGAACGTCTGTGCTGAGTACGCAGCATCACTTTATTGTACAAGTTTTGTATAAGAAGGTTGTCATGTAATTCAAATTTTTTGTGCATAATCTTGTACAGTTGTTTCACGACATCAATTACGTATAGGATTTGTAAGACTTTGTGCAACATTAAGTTTGTGACGTAAAATGGTGACTGGGTTATCGTACGTAGAATTTTGTTTTGAATCACTTGTATACGTTTCGTGTGTGAAGGTTTAGTAGATTCCAAAAGCTGAACTCCATTATGTTCAGATTGGTCTTAAGATTGTTAATTTATGTGACATGTTTAATTTACAACGTCTATCGAGTAAGCATTTCAAATGGTAGAAGAGTATTTTGAGTTTGTGGCATATGTGTGTAACATGTGCGTTCTATGTAAGTTTTCTTTGTAAGTGTAAGTCTAATTAGTGTGTTTGATCATTGTGAGGCAGCGGAATATTGTTAATGTAATTGGATGGTTAGTTTTGTCGTCTAAGAGTAAACATCATTTGTTGTGATTTATTTTTATTAATTGTTATTTTCCTTAGTTTAAGCCAAAACCATGAATGTATCAAATTTAAAAGGATTTGTGTCTTTCGAGTAGCAATTACTGCATCGACATCTACCGCAAGAACTGTCATATCATCAGTAAACATGTCCATAGTTGTATGGTTAGACAGAAAACAGCCTTGGTGCAAGAACCTCTAGATTTTAATTTTTGCATGACAAAGTGTAGGAAGAGATATCTGTAGAATAATTTTTAGGTTCACATGCATTAAAATAAATACATACAAACATAAAATCGCTATGATGATCGCCAGCATCCGAACCGGATAGGTACGACAAGAAGAAGACATACTTTTGGTTATATCTTTAACAAAAGGCATCTTTATAATGTGTTCAGAAATTTGGCGCATACTATCCTTAGAAAGTTCGATTAAAAGTTCTGAGTTTCTTTTGATGTTATAATTTGTTTAGTTTCAAGAATCAGGAGTCCGTAAACTCAAATTGGATGTAACATTGATGTGTGTTGTAATAGTGTTTGCCTTTAGGGAAGATATGGTAGAGAATATACAAGGTAGTAGAATTACAGCCAATTTAATGAAATTTACTTCATTTACTAAAATAAATTATTTCGAATAAGATAAGGTGTTAAGGTGAGATAACGTGAGATACGTTTGAAACAATTTTGTGAGAAATTGGATTTGCTTAAATGGTAACTGTAATGTTCTGCAATATTAATTTTGGTGAGTTTGTGATTATTGAATTAAAGGATGTTAGATATACTTTATTTAGCTAAACCTGGTAATTTTTTTTAATAGCTTGCTTTTTATAACTAGGAATACTATTTTACTCGCATTTAATAACAGTATGTTATTGTTACAATGTTAAGGACATTATCAATGTAGTATATTACAGTAAGAAATAAAATTTCATTAACGTTATCTTAACAAATGACATTTGTGTCATCCAACCGATGTCATCCAAAATAAATTTCTCCGAATGATTAGTTTAAATAAATACGAACGAGTGCATATTAATTCCTATATTGTTAAAAATTATAATAATATATTAAAAGTGAGCTAATATACGTATTTATAATCGTTCAGCAATTAAGTCACTCCCTTGTTAGTTTATACATTTTGTTCTGATAATAATATTAATTCCTACTTCGTTAAAAATATTTGCAATTGATTTGTTTTTCATTTAGGTAAAAACCCAGTAATTTGAACCCTTAGGGTTTTATTAATTAAAAAAAGGTTTACAATTACCTTTTCTGGTGGATGAAAAAAATTGCTTGCTTATTAATATGCTATCCTTTTTGTAAAAGAGTAGAAAAAGTAATTTTTACTCTGCAAATGATTTATCATGTCAATCACTACAGGATCAGGAAGTATAATCAACGAAAGTAAACTTAGATAACTCTGACAAGAGTAACTTAAGTGTGGACATCTTCTCTTTGTAAAATCTACATTTATTTATTGGTTTGTGTATGAGAGTAGAAACTGATCTTTTATTTTTTTTGTAGCTCAAGAATCAGCAGTTAGAAATATGCAATCTCTAACACCGTATGACAGGCATAATACCTAGCTAAGATATTCAAAACTTTGCAGGCCTAAGTTTATAAAAAATTGATGATAAAATGCCTCCGAAATATAGGTTAACATTAATTCAGACAATACTAGGGACAAAAGGATTATTTATTTTACAGGATACAAAAGTGAAGAGTATTTCCAATGGTTGATCTCGTGCAGTCGAATCACGTATAAGCCAAAATGACTGATTCTAAGATTGCAAGCAATTTCGTCATTTCAAAGGAAGAAACCCGTCGTATAGAGTACGGTGACCTCGTTGTTATCATCCGAAAATTGCTAAGAATAGAATCTAAACCTAATATAACAGAATTACTTTGATGGCAACAGCCTAAGGAAAAATCGTGGAATAATTTAATAGCTGTACCTAATGACAAGTTACATTGATTACTTACTACTCATGGATGTAGGAACCGAATTGTAAAATTAGATTAAATTGTAAATTTGGCCTACTGAATTAAGGCTATTTCTGTTTAAAAAGAATCACCAGATGTAAAACCCGTTATTTTAATTTCTTAAATAAGGATTTTAAATCTTAAATGAAGAGTCAAAGTTCCCTTCATTCTGAAAAAATTAACGAAGGCCAACTTGAAAATTTACAACAAGTTTACAACAATTTACAGTACAAGTTTTAATATTGTATATACACTTCTTTTGAAATTAAATATTAGCCTAAATGTTTTTTTGTAATGTAGCACAGAATATGCTGAATAAAGTAGTTCTAGTCTCTGTGGCAAATTTGAAAACCGTTGTTGTATCTTTAACGGAAGTACTTACAGATCTACAGAAACCTTTCTGTCGCAGTAGAAAAACGGCCATGATTTAAAAAAATGAAAAAATAAGGAGTAATAATTATATTATAATTAATATTAGCTCATGATTATATAATCTTTATAATATAATTAATATTAGCTCATAATTATAATAATTATGAGCTCTTCTAAAAATGAGGTTATCCTAGTAAAAAAATAGTCAAGTAACCACATCTGAACACTTAATAGAAATTGATCCATTTTAGTGTAAAAATATTTTCCATTGATGACAAATTGGTGATACAGTTTACAGAGATCAAAAGTTGTTTATTATTGTTTAAAAACTTTTTGAGCATTATATTCATTGGAAATAGGAAATTTATTTCAAACGACGATGTATTGTATAATTCTCGTAATGACATGAATATAATTTTCATTTCTTACATATTTTTTGTCTTTTATGACCACAATGGATCACTTTAGTCAAGTTTAGAAAGCTTCTTCCTTTTAATATTCTTTAGCTTGATGTTCTGCCAGTATACCTTCATTCGGACTGATCTTGCTTGCCGAACTTCCCCTGAAACGACCGGCTTCTTCCTGCTTGGGTTTGTTCTTCCTTCTGATTTTGTTTCAAATATACTTTCCTTATTTCTTAAGAATCATAATATTTCTGTTTTGTTTTCTAAATCATCGAAAGTTAATCCGAGTTCGATCATGTCTTCTTTGACATTTCGGATCTCCATACTCTTGACGTTACCATTGGAAAGAGTTTTCTTATCATCTTGTTTAAAATTCTGTCTTTAGGTGTTCTAATAAGATGTCCAAGAAAATACATCCTTTTCTTCCTTATTGTATCTGTTATGGGTTCATTTTCTTTATAGACTTTTTCGTTTGTTAGATTTCTCCGTTGCCTATCTTTGTTTTTCTTTCCTATCCAGCCGGCCGCATTGGCGTAGTTGGTAACGTGCTCACCTCTCATCATGCGGTCTTGGGTTCGTATCCCATTCAGGCACGGCATATTTTCATACATTGTAAAAATAATTTCATCCTTTACCGTCTGCATTAGCAGTAATTGCAGAACAGTCGGACGTTAAACCAAAAAAAAAATTCCTTTGCAGGTTCTTAGGATTCGTCTTTCGAGTTTTAGGACAGTGTTTATTGCTTTTGGCTTGGTCACTTTTGCTAATGTTTTGCTGTCATACGTAACTCGTGGTTGTATGCCTGTTTTGTAGTGTGTAATTTTTGTTTATACAGAAGGTATAGATAAGCATTTTTTGTTGTATCATACCTTTTGGTTATTTGTCGTGCTTTAGTTATTTTTCCGTCTCTTTTCCCACGCTATGTTTTCTTGTATTCTTTATTAATCAAGAAAAGGAAAATATATTTAAAATTAGAAAAATTTCAATAAATTGTAGAAAATTTGTAGAGATAAATACATTTCAAATTCAGGCTAAAAATTAGGTGAGCTACGTTACAAAACTTGATTAGTGGTTTTTGAAACATACGATTTTGTGTAATTTATATTTTAATTTTAAGGACATTGCTCAGATTTTATTATATTTGCTTATATTTGATATTAATTATATTTATAAAAAAACTGATTTTAAATGAAATACACTGTTAAGAAACAAAAAAGGTGTTCTATTTCTATGAAATTTATTTTGAAAACTGTAGTTTTCAAATTTCCCTGTTTTAGATAATTATCTACTTTTAAGATGCACCGTGTTTTTCCCACGTTGAAAATTACTTTCCATTTGTTTTCCAACACTTTCATCAGATAAATACACAAAATTTATCTCATGGTGATTGTAAAGATAATACTGCATCCTTGAATGACTGTAGTTTGTTTGCTTTGAATGAAACTTAAGTACAACGTTTGTACGGTAAATAAAATTATAGTAATGGATATACTTGTGTAAGTGTACGACATTTCAGACTATATAAATAAAACTGATTCTTTTAAAGTGGTCAGTCTTTTGTTAGGGTTATTTAAAAGTAATTCAGTACCATTAATCGGATAAGAAACCCTTATCAAATACTCAGACGAGAGTCTTTTTTCCTTTTTTATTATTTGCACAATAGAAAAACAAATTAAATATTTTAATTTACTTCAATTTTTCAGTTGTATTGAAGGAAAATGAATTGATTTGGTTGGTGCTTGAATGGATTTAACTTAAGATTAATAATTATTTTTAATGCTGAATAAAATTCTAATTTTGTTAGAGAAATTTATTGAAAATATAATAGGAGTCTTTAAATATCCTATGTTAAAAGTGCTTTGTTAAATTTCTTTGAATTTACAAAATGGTAAAACTACATTGTGTAAATTGATTGATAACTCTCGATTAAGACCAAAGTGTTATAAAATTCAGTATACTGTGGTAGAATTCATTATCCATCCCTTGGTTCAAAATTGAAATACACCTTGTTGGTATAATTCAAAACAAAAAACCTTACTGTCCTTTATTTGTTAACTGTTTAATCATTTTTAACAATTTTGTTAGCTATATTAATATTAATACTATGTTAGCTATATATTAGCTATATTAGTATTAGTTAGCTAATTATATTATTATATTAGTATTAGTTAGCTATATTAGTATTTTGTTAGCTATATTAATACTATGTTAATATTATAAAATTGTTTGTGTAAGGTAATAAGGATTGTTATTTTCATTATAATTTAGGAACACTTATTTCAGTTTCGTTCGGGATCTGGTTATAATAATTGATAAAGTAACTTCCTTTAAACTTTTTATAAAGATTAATTAACAAATTAATAAACTATCATCAATAGTTAATGATATTAAAATGATAGTAAATTATATTTTATATTACTTAATTTAGAGTAAATTTATCACTAAATGTTACTTACCTTAACTAAAAAGAATATATAGTCAGTTACACTTAGAAAAGGTAATAAATTTATCTTACTCACAATCAGCCAAATATTTACACTGTCACCCACAATACATTCACGCATACCTGGTTTCTAAACACACTGGTTAAAAAAACGCACAAAGTAACTCTTAAAAATTACACTGGTTTGATATGCTAATTACTATTAAACTCGTTAAAGAGCTGGCCTGATTTTATAACTACTTTAGAATTTCTAGAAAGTGAGAGAAAGAAACAAACAGATAAATAAATATATAATGACTTTATAGAATAAACCAAAATAATAGAATCTAAAAAAATACAATGCTAGATGAATTCAGAAAATAAATAAAAAAAGAAAGAATTTAAAGAACGTAATTTGAATTACTATGACGTAAAACTATGAAAAGAATCGCTAAGATGTCTTGATAAAATCTTTGATCTTCGAGAATATGAACAACTATTTTACTAAAAATTGGCCACCTATTCAGTGTAATGGTTAGCGCGCTAGCCTACAAAATTGATGGCCTCAAGTTCTATTCTCTACCAGAGTCCAGAAAATGTTACACGTTAAAATCCACCGTTACTCCAGTAAGGTGACCCACATTAATTGCTCATGATCAAGCTGTTGATGTGGTTTTAAATAAGCTAAAAAAACCTAAAAAGTATGATAATGTATTATTGAAATAGCTTCCTGTTACATAAAATGTTTCAGGTAAAATACACCGTTAAATCCTACTATTTCTTTAACACCTTTAATTTTGCTATGGTATTACCTGTAACATCTAATTAAAGAAATATCTTTTATCTGTTTCCCGTACAGTGAAAGAATTTCCCCATTGAAAAAGCTGATTGAAATACATTTTATTCGATGGGTTTTTGTGAACTTATTTATTTGGTGAATTAAAAGAGGTCTACAATCGAATTAAACATTTATTCAACACCACAAATTCTAAGTAATAAAATAAAAGACTATTTATTCAAATAAAATAGTGTTGTATATTATGTGAATAGCAAAGACAGCGTTGAAAATAACAAGTAACTTATGGGTTTGTTCTCCGACAGTATTGTATCTGAGCGGCTGGAATGATTGCTGGGCCATATCATCAATCACCCCACCGCCTCCAGGCTTTTAGGGGTGTTGTGTGGTATTTCAGGGATGAGAAATTATTTGGGGACTCCAGTTCTGTGGCCCAAACCCAGCAAACAAACCGCCTGTCAGGTAGCCACATTTCTGTCAAAACAGTGCCACCTGTTTTGAATACAATTCGCATCATATCCAAATAAATATTATATAATACGACGTGTCCAATATAATATCCTGACTATTATTACTAGCATGCTATATCCATTAGCTACTCGTTACTTTTTGTCAGATGATTAGGAATAACGGTTAAATCATTTTACTTTCCACATTTTGAAAGCATAAAAATATTTTAATAGATTTACTAATGAATTCTTTTTGTAATTATGGTAACAAATCTTCAGAATGCTAAAAATTATACCCTTTAATATTTTTAACATTTGTGTTATTTAGGTCATCAGCCGAAAGGCTTGTTTGAACCTCTAGCTAGAGGTTTTACTAAGTAGAATGAGGAGTGTGGTGGTTTACAAATGCCTTCCTCGCTGAGTGAATAAGTATGATTATCAGCATGCCAGGCCCTCCAAAGAACACCCACTTTCTACCCTGCAAATGACACCTTCACTTCATTCACCATAGGGTCTGGCTGTAAAATAAAATTCATAAATCTCAGAGAAGATAACTGTTATTAGTGTCTTTTCACTTCTGCCTCTTCTGTTGTTAAATGCTTCATTGATATAATTGGCTGATCGTGTGACAAGAAACACAATAATTTTTTGTGACCCTGAAACTAGGAGATCGAGTGTAAATAATTAACACTCCAGCTGCCCGTTATGGGCAAATTTAATAGATATCAAACATTTATTACTTTACGTATATATTTCATCAAAATTTCATTCGGTATGAATAAATGTACTAATGAATACGGTAAGCAGTCATTATTTTCCCTTCATGAAATTTTCATCTGACTCAGTAAAATTATCATCATAAATATTGTAATAAACCAACGGCTAGCTCTTTGGTTTAGTGGTCAGCGTAACTAAATTTATGTAATTATGGCATCGATTCCTTTTCAGGTCTGGGATTTTTCATTTTTCGTAACCTCATTATTATCTACGCCCTAGCCAATGTTTATTTAGATATCATACTCTAATGAAAAATATATCGAGAAATTTATTTAAGTAATATTAAGCTGAAATTATTATAAATGATAATTATATCTATGGATTTCCTTTCAGTAATACTTTCCCCAAAGACCAAAACTTGGATAATTTCTAAAGTCCTTTTTAAAGTTAGTCAGCTTAATTTATATATTATTTTTCATTTGAATTGCTATTGAAGCTAACTTTCAGAATCTTAGGAAAAAAATACTTCCGTCCGTTTTTCCATATTTTTTTAAACGTCAAATTAAGAGGACAAATAGATGATAAGTAACTCGGATTGTGTATTTCTATAATGTATTATGTACTGATAGGAGTGGTCGAGTGAGATCTGAATCTATATAGACAAAGTACCGAGTTTTTGATGAGTAAAAGTACCTTGGGGCTACATAATGAGGGCAACAGTCAAAAGATGAGAAAGAGGAGGCATAGGGAAGGCATCTGATTCGCTGCCTTTCTCTATGCAGCTCCCCTTATCTAGACTGCTAACTTCATTATTCAGCACCAAATTCTGTTTGCACCTAATTTTTTTTTTTGCTCAAAGGAGATTTTGTTATTTGCTCGGATTAGAATTTAAAAAAAAATTTAGAAGTTATGTACAAAAATATTCTGGCGTACGGTACAGAAACAAGGTGACTGTCAGACTGAAGATAGAATATGGTTTGGAAACTAGGAAATGTTTGGTAAGTCAAACAGTGTATTCGATAAAAGACATCCAATAAAGCAGTGAATGGGAGAAGTAATCAAGACAATGACTATTAGAGACCTGTAGGACTGTTATTCGACGAATAGAGAGTTTGGAATGGGATATACGAAAATAATACATATATCAAGTTGTAAAATTGTGAAACTGCATCAGTTACATACAGTTTACTAGTAACGGCAAGTAAATGGTTAGCATAATGTAATAGAAAATGAAGAACTTAAGGGGAATTTTGGATGAGGATGGCCCCAGGTAAACGGAGCCTAAAATAAATACAAACTTTTGCTCAAGAATAATCCTTGAGCAAAAGTTTGATTTATTTTACAAAATTATTGCAAAATACCTACAATCCTGAAAAATTGGTTAAAAATTATTTTCTCCCTCGCTCTTCCCCCTCTATCTCACCCTCACCCTCAATCTCTCATTCACTCTGTCTCGTCTTATGAATCTATCATCTAACTTTCTCCCCCCATTCCTCCCATCCATCTATCTATCTATCTCTCTGTATATCACTCTCACACCCACTTTGTACTCGCTCACTCTCTCTTTCTCGTTCTCCCCTCTTCATACTTCCTCTATATCTTCCTACTTTCTCCCCTCTTACCCATGGAGATCACTACCTAGTTTTATACCCTAAGGAAAAGTCTCTCTATCTATACGATCTTCCTCTTGCATGCTTCTGTTGCGTCCATTTACTCCACTCATTCACCACTCTGCTGGTCGTCCTCTTTTTCTTCTCTCCCTGCTCTACACACTGCTGGGCCACCTGTTTTAATTCATCCTACTGACACAAATGTCTATAACATAACAATATCTTTTCTTATATTTCTACTCTAAATATTTGGCCTTCCTACCTTTCCCAGGTTCCTTCGTTCTTCACATGATTCAATCAATGACCCAAAAACTTCTTCAAAAGTCTATCTGCACGGCTGCAACCTCCCTTTTACTTTTTCTGACGATTTCCACGTTTATGCACCAAACATACAGATGCTTTGCAGAATTGCTTTGCCAATCCTCTCATGTGTTCTCATTCGAATATCCTTTGAATGAAAAACGAAATTTAGGGTTTCTATAGTCTCATTTGTGAAAAATACTTATTTCCTTAGAAATATATTTCAATTAGTCTAATACAATATTTCATACTGAATTTTACTTTCTCTTGCCTGTATGAATATAGGAAGGAAAGTATTGTTTTCATATTGACTTTTTCGAAATCGAGTTTTCACCGGATATGGACGTTTTCAGACCTCCTGAACCCCAAAAAACATGTTTTTAGCGATTGGTGTGTGTGGGTGTGTATGAACAAAATATCTCAAGAACGGAAATAGTACAAAGTTGGAATTTAAAACTTAAGTTAGGTGATACGAGAGGACGAGACACAAACATTATTCGTGTAATTTTTAACTTTTTTGCGAGTTTCTCAAAACCGGTTCCTACGATTTTTTTTTAAAAATCGCCTCATTTACTACATTATTTTATGCTCTACAAAATAGGGTAGGCGCCATGTCTGCTGAAATTCTTGGGGAAGATGCCCTTTCGTAGAAAAAAATTGTTTTTTTAAGATTGCGGCCTTAATGAATTTAAGGCAAAAGTTTATATAATCGAAGTTGTAGAACATAAAAAAGCCTTTAACTTTTATGTCATATATTTCTTAAGGCAGGTTTTTTTGAGGTTAGTTTTTTTGCTTATTTCTAATATTTTGTTTCTAATGTGAGGTTATATTGTTCATTATTGGCATTGGTAAGAGAAAGTTGTGTGAGTATTTCACGCCAGATTTCTTTTTTATAAACTGTTATAAATTTTGTTTTAACAGTAAAATGGTACAATAATATCAGAAATGTAGTAACTACAACAAAATTACTACACATAAAGCAACCAAACCAATCGTGTGTTTGTAAATTTAGTATACTACAATATTGGACAAAATTACGCAATGTGAATACATTACCTCTCTCATACTAACTCTGTTTCACTCAGAGTCCACTCATTTTTAACATCCACCCTCTCAACCCTGTTCAATATTCGAAACTAAACCTCAATCAACGGAATATAAAATGGTCTGCCTGCAACTGTCCGATGTTCATACATATACACTTGCGGTTATTAGTGGTCATTTCTCCATTTACATATGTAGCGCACATACTCCAATATTTAACACTTACTGGATATATCGCAATTCAAATAATAATTATGATACGTTATTAAACCTCTACGTGTTACATGACATTATTATTTCAGTACACGTCATTGGCTACGTTTAATTTTCCTTGCATTGTAATAACTTTGTTATCCATAGATACTTATTAATAAAAACATGATGAGTTTAATGAAACATTATTATTTAGTCCTAAGGTGTGGTAAAATTTTCAATTAAATTGTTCCCATACTCTTCTCCAATTTTGTAATTACATTCCATTAGTCAAATGGAATACTACAAAAATACATTTTACATTATTACTGAAAGTTATAACCAAATTAATATAGAATGATATGACTGCATTGGTTTTCAATATAAGCTGTTTGTTACTTCATAAAATTGACTTCATACAGTTCCTAACCATTTGTAATTTAATAAATTATTGTAATATTAATCAGACATTTAGCCAAGATTTCGGTTGGGGGGGGGGGGGATTAAATCTAGAGATTTTGTTTTGGTTTTACATTTGACTTCATCTTCTTACTATCAAGGATTAGGTATGAGCCTGTTCCAAACCCACAAACCTACACATATAATCAAACACGAGATATTCCAACTCGCACTGCATCTCGACTATTGTCATCTTCTTTGAGGTCTTCCCACCTCCCTTCTTCCAACTGGAATATATTAGGTAACTTTTAACAGTATTCTTTTCTCTGGTATCCGTTCAAAATGTTGTCTCCATTGATTGCAGTACTTCTCCACTTTTTTATTCAGATTAAACACACTCAACTCAGATCTGATTTCCTCGTTATATATTAGATCCAGCCTCCAACAGACCTTTACCCTTTTAAAAACCTCATTTCAGCAGCTTGGATCGTACTTTCTTCCCGTTTCGTGGTAACCCATGACTCACTTCCACAAAAAAGGAATGTGGCTGCCATTACCTTCGACTTTTACATTTGACCTTTACGCACATTAATACAAGTGAAGGGTTTTCACTTTCCCGTCCGACTGTTTTGCAATAACTGCTAGTGCAGGTAATGAAGAAGGTGATAGACGAATGCCAGATCTAACCGGGAATCAAACCCGGGACCCCTGGCGTAGAAACACAACACCACTGATCGGTCGTGCAAAGGGCCGTAGTGAATGGTGATAGTTGAAAACGAGCGAATATTTGACTGGGAATTGAACCAGGGACCCCGGAGTTAGATTAGTCAAGTAAAAAATTTTTATTTTTCGTTTAGAGGGTTGGAGCCCCTTAAACTCCTCTTTGACTACATACCTATTGATTGATACATAATACGGACTGTTAATACATAGGATTTGTAAATGTTGATCAATATGAATTAAGAAATTTATTTATTGTCTGGATTTATTACACGATCTGAATCCTTGCTTTCTCTCAATCGAATTTCTTGTTGCAGTTATAGAATTTAGTCATTTACGACTGATCTATCAGTACAATCAAATAAAAATAGAATAAAATTGTTTTAAAATAAATTTTTACATTTAATCAAATATTCTTTTACTAAGTAAGTAATTCTGTCGTTTATTGGGAGTACAATGAAGAAGAACTACTAAATATAATAGTCTACCTGTTTTCACGAAAATTCAGAAAAATCACTTGAATTCGCAAAAATTATTAAAGGAATTTTGAAACGGTGATATCTTATAAAAAATATGAGAATTTCTTGTGGGAGATTCCCTCAACCAAAAATAAAACAGGACATTACGTACTTAGGGGGTAGTCAACCCAGAAAATGAAAATCAAAATTACTGGTTATAATATATCTATATGTACTTTAAATGAAAGAGTAATTTACTAGTAATTATCTACTACTTGAACCAGGCCAAAAAATTAATTACAGCCCCTATATAAGGGTGGGGTAGAAAAGTGGGATTTTACGGTGAACCATATATCTCATGAACCAAGAAAGATATCAAAATGATTCTTATTTTAAAAATACAGAAAATTGTTGTATGTTATCTGTTGTATGCTCTTGGATGTATTTTTTCTTAAAAGAAATTAATTGAAGAAATAACATATTTTCAAAAACAGTTATTTTATATATTCACAGATTATTTTTTAACTAAATCCCTATTAAGTTTTTTGTTATAATCATTTGACAGAGATAATCTTCTTCTTCTTTAAGTGCCGTGTCCTCCTAGAACATTGGCGATCAGTCGCATGACCTTCACTCTGTCCACAGCCAACCGAAATAGTGTCGTGGTGCTCACCCCGTACCACTGGCGAAGGTTCCTAAGCCAGGACGTTCTCCTGACAGATAATAGAGCAAGAAATTATGAACGTTTGAAAAATGTCATCCAAATATCTCTAACACAAACCAAATATTTAATTCCTAAGAATGTACAATCATGAAAAAACACATTTCCGAAAAACTTAAAACTTTAAGGAATTATTTCACTCGCCTTACTAGTGAGCTTTATTTTAAACAGAAGTTTTTGTCAACTTACAAAGTAAACACATGCTGTGATTCAGAAAATTTTTAATTTTAAATAAAGGCGAAAAACAAAATTAAAAAAAAAATCATCTTGAGTTGACTGACTACCCCCTTAAAGTAACATAGTTGATATTTGTTTTGTTAATTTATAACTTTATTATTCCTAAATTAAAGCCAAATTCAATCGTTCTTCCAAAAACTATTCTTTAAACCAGTAAATGAATTATTATGAAATTTTTCACAATGTATACTAAGAAATGAATACAAAATAATCTCAAAGAGTAATTTATTCCAGAGAAATTATTAATACGTACTTTAACTACCAATTAATCAAGGATTACTATAAAATATTTTTCGTATTAATCCAAATAAAAATATTTATATTGTAAATATTAAGATAACTTAAGTTTATCTTAAAATAACTCCGTCTTTTTTTTAATGAAGAGCTGAAGCATAATATTTAAGAGTTATAATATCAGTTACGAAACAATAACAATAAATAAGTTAACAAGTAAAATCATGTACAGATATATTGTTTAAAGAGACTAGATTAAAAATTAAAACACTTTGTATAATGAAGTGTAAATAAATGAGCCGACTTAATGATCATTGCATTAGAAACATAAGGGTTTGTGTTTCTGAGGAGTTCATATCTGAGTGAATAGTGGGTTTGCAAATACTACGGAACGTTTAGATAGAAGATAGAGTGGGTAAGACTTGGATAAACGATGAGTCGTTGAATGCGTGCTATTAGCGATGACAACTCTGTGGGCTGCAATCACTCTTCAAGTACTCCGCGAGAGAGCTCTTCTGATGCATTGCCACCCTAACCACTTCGTGACGCAAATTAAAGTTTTCACATCCTCTAATGCATGAATCCTTTGTTTTCTTTTTACTTAATACTTATGTCTATTTTTATTTTTTGGTGTTTAAAATCCATATTTTTTGTTGCATTATTACATTTTTCTTTTCCTTAGTTTGTTTAAAGTCGCATAAACAGTCTGGCTATTAGCAACTACGATGGGTTTTTTTAACTCGAACGTTGGGTGTTTACTTGCTATATTTTCCAGGAATCGAACCCGGGACCTCCGAGTATAACTACTACGCTACGGAGGGGCTTTTATTAATGTTACCTTGTTACGATACAAAATTATTTAGAAGTAAATTTCAATAAAATGAATAAAAATTATTAAACGTGGACAAGGTTCAAAATAAAAAGGTCAAAAAATATATATAAAATAAATAATAATTGTAGCCTGTAATACTTCATTTGAAATATTTAATCTACTGGCTTGAGAAATTAAATTTACAGGACATTCTTTTAAAGACTGTCTGATTGTGTATCTTTTTGTGATTTTAGTATTTATTCATAGAGTGTTAGACTTTTTGGTGTTGGCCTTCATATCAACCCTTTTAGCTAACTCTTTCCATTCCACCGCATGCAAAAGGATGGAGGACGGTAGGTCAAAATGGGGTGCACAGTAGAATAGTTGAATCCTTAGTACACTGAACGTATCTTTTCTAAAACAAAGGTATCAGTTAACTAAAATTATGTATCAGAGCATATTCTCCCTTTATCTTTATAGTTGAGATAAAGAGAGAGGCGTAACAGGGTTGTCCGTCACAAACAGTAACGTAGCAAACAAAACATAAACGATGTGACAACCGAAGTAAAAACAAATATCTAATAAACTCGGATCTTCTAAAATACAAAACTCTTTAAAAAATCCAAACAATTTAAACAAACCATTGGAAACTGTTGTACAACGAACCATCGGGCAGCAGACTTCAAGCCCGTCACACCTATTCATCGGAAAACATCTGATCGGTGATAAAAAAACATCAATAGCAGCATTATGAGAGCTCAAACAATATAGAAATTTGTAGAAGAACAAAAAGTACGTGAGATATCTTTTATCAGAAAGTTTAGGATTCTGGAGATGTCTACAACCCTCTTCATAATCGTTCACTTGTTCAACACGAGGATACCTTTTCGCCAGGAACGAAAATCTTCCTTTGTACCAATTCAGTCATCTTGGTAGTAAATTCTCCTCGTAGTCGATTCCATACTGCAATACAGTAAGGACTACAATTATTATGATAACGTAAAGATGCATTTGTTTAATAATGAATGGAAACAAATTTAGGAAGATTAAGATTTGCTTTCTTAGTTTGTAGATGATATAATAATAAGTTTACATTTAAAAATACAGTCCTTGTTTTGTTGACTTAGTACTAAAAATGGTACACCAAAGTTATCAAAGTTACCTTTTAAACTTAATGATAAACATCTAAAATTGTTATCGTTCTTTCGTCCGGGAAATTATTTTTAATTTGATGCAATCTCGTATGAAACATAAATGATTTTTGGATTCAAATTCAAATGTTTATTGGCAAACATTCTAGTTTTATCCATTACGAATATTTTCAAACAGAATGATCGAAAATCACAGCCATACTGAACAAATGTTTGACGAAGTTTTCATAAACATTATTGAATTGTTTGCAAAATTCGCAAATATTTATTGGTCTGGTTACGGCTACAGACCTTTAACCTAATTTGTAATTCAAAATTTAATAATAATCAATATTCCTTGTTACGTCACATTGCTGGATTTACAACCAACATCGTTTAATTAGCATTTCTTGTTGCTTTTTACTCTTCGTTCGGGTCTGTATGCTTCTTCTTTTGCAGTGTTGCGAAGTAAAGCATAATATGTTTCAACAGAAACATTAATATCTCCTTGTACTTTTAAGTTTCAAATACGTTTTAATGCAAAATTATAATTTTGAGAAAGTAAATTTAAACCTATTAGTAAAGTCTCCATTACTGTATCAAAAAATACATAAAATTTACTTTTTAAGATTATTTAAATATTCGTCCCAAGTTTTTTAAAATGTATTGTTAGCCTAGGGCGAGAATTCAGTCAGTCAGCTAGTAAAAGCTCGCTTTGAAATTGTTATACGTGTTACTCTGGTTGCGCGAGCCACGTTGTTTATATATTGCGACCAGCTGACAGCCACACATGAATAATCATCACTGGCTGTTCATTTTCAAATTCATGACTATTCACACCAAATATTCAGTGGTATGGAGCGAACAACGAATTGAAGGGTTGTTTTATATAAAACCGTTTCTGATAAAAACCACAAAGCTAAAACAATTAATTAATATTAAAAATAACACATCATGAAGATTCGAGATCTTTATGAGATTTTTGCAGATCTAGACCTACTTTTAAGCTGTTAAATTTTTTTATTCTAAATAGTTTTGTGATGCATATAAAAAACAATACTATAACACTAGTCGATCTGTTTATTAATACACATCTCAGAATCTTAGATAAATCAGGTATTGGTGCAGAATAATTCTTTTATATTTTGTATTTCATAATATGCAATTATTTATTGGTTTATCACCTTCTACTGACATCTGAATTGAAACGTTATTTAGCTGTTAAAGCTATTTACCTTATTAACAACAATCAAATAAAACTGACTTTAACCTTTTTAACCAGCAGCATACAAATTGCCTAAAGCGTTTTAGTATACTTTAGAGACCAAAAGACATTAGATTGCCCTATTCGAGTGTTAATTATTGTTAATAATCTAGTATTACGTATTATTTTTTGAATTATTTTTTTTAGTTTATCTGATATTTTACAACAGTTTTTTCTAAAATTTTGTAGAAAAACTTATCCTTCTAAATCTGTAGTTTATTCTGATTGATACTAATATTTTCCACGAAAATGGAAATTGTAAAAGTAAACCAATTGAAAATCTTAAAAAATATTTATTGTGTCAACTGTAATTACATTCACTGTAATGTTACAAAATTTGTTCAAAATGTCCACAATTATTCTTTACAGACTCGATAAAACAACTTAAAATTAATTGATAATACCTGTTTATCTTCAGTAACCAAAAGAAATGCATTTTGACAATTTCAATTAATTTAGGTTTCGGAGAATACTTTAATTCCTTAATAATACAACATCGAACAAAATTAATTAGAGTTAAGTCTGGCGAACGTGGGGCCCATCTATTGTTCCTCGACGACCAATCCATTCATTAAACTTGAAAGTTAAAAATATTTTAACTTTTGTTCCAAAGTAGGCGGGCCCTCATCTTGTCAGAAGAGCTATCGAAAATTACAAACGGAATTGTTTTCAAGTTCAACGCTACTTGGCTCGGAAACTCTTAAGTAGGTTTACTAGTTAACGTTTCCCTCAGATACGGTTCAAAATGGATGTATTAATTAAAACGTCAGCAACATTTTGTAGAGTTGTTTTTATTACAAATCGAACTTGGTCAACCAAACTTCTGTGTATTCAAAAAGTTTTCTGTCATTTCAAATTACTTATTTAGGTTTTTCAAATGTTGTCGTGTAGGTAAAGGTACACCAAAAAATTTAGCACTATACTATAAATTTCAGTGTTTTGTTTATGATGCTTCCACAAAAACTGCAGCACATAAACTCGTTTTTCTTTAGTTATTATTGAAAAAAAAACATTGCAAAATACTACCAAGCGGTGATTAAAAGCAGACAAACTAGTACTTTTGTAGTAAAAATGGGAGGAATATACTAAGTGTTGTGGCTAATTATTGAAAAAAAATTATTTTTAGGGGAATGTATCAAATGCGCCACCCTGCATACAGGCTGATTTGAACCTATAAAGGGTTTACTAGGTAAAAACAAGAAGTTAGGTGGTTTACTATTTCCTTCCTCACTGAGTTGAAAAAGTATGCTTATCAGCATGCTAGCCCTCCAAAAAGCATCTACTTTCCACCCTAAAAATGACTCCTTCACTTCATTCACCACAGGGTCTGGCTGTATAGTGAGATTCATTACTCTCAGAGGAGATAACTCTGACTAATATCTTTTACACTTCTAACTCTTCTGTTCCTAAATAGTTAAGTCATATAGTTGGCTGACTATCTGATAAGACACAGAAATATATTTTGTAGCCTTGGAACCAACAGATCGAGTGCAATTATTGTAATAATCCAATTGCCCGTTATAGGGAAAGTATATATGTAATAATACTAAAAAAATAGGTTTAGTATAAGTAAAAGTACCACAAGAATATATTTTCAATGAAACTAGGTTTAGTGTTACTGTTCATGTTATCCATTTGAAGATGACACTTAAAGGCCGAACCATGTTAGAAAAAATTTCTTCTATGTTCTTGGTTAAACTGTAGGGAAATTCTGTTAACTAGTACCCTATTAAAGCTAACCATTTACTAACAAAATAATATTTTTTTTAGTTAATATTAAAGTAATGCATTATTTCCTAGTTTTTATTCAGTATCTAAGTCAAAAATTGATATTTTATATTCAAAGTTGCAGAAAATTCAAAAATGAAATAAAATACGTACCTATATATATAAATTTTGTTTTCGGCCCTGTATTTTTCAGTAAATTTTCATATTATCTGTTTTCATAAACGAGAAAATATTTTAAGTTCTTTCAACAGCCGTTAAAACTCAAGCAACTGCTATCGGTTAAGGAAATCATTGATTACAGTTCACTTAAATAAGCCATGATGAAAGGTAGACCAAAATTAATAGTTAAATTAAGTATCAATATTAAAGAAACAAAATAATATAGGCCTAATATTTAAGATCGTTGAAGTAAAAAGTTTTTGTTTGAGCTACCTTGTTTAAATAATACTTCTTTATGAAATAACTTTTCAAACATTCTTCACTAATAAAAAATCTAAAGAGACTAAATATTTTATCGATTTTAATTTTTTTTCTCTTTGAAGTGTTTTTTTTCTAATCAAAAGTACTTCTCACCGGGAATTTTCTATAATATTAAATTTATTTACTTGGTATTTAATTTTTACACCTCCGGTTTTCTAAATAATTTATTTCCTTTGCTTTTTGTTTTTAGTATCTATTTAAATACTTTGGTGATAAAATCTTATGAGTGTATTTTACTTAAACTTACACAACTGTGATATCTTCTTACAAAATGAATAAAGTGAATATTTTCTCGTGCATTATTTCATTAAAGTTTTAAGATACAAGGAAAAAGATTGGTTATCTTATGATTATTTGGTTTCTAGTAAACATCAAGTTGTAGGATAATTTGAAGGAATTATAAATAAATCTTTTCTAAACTTAACACGGTGGTGAGAGAAGAAACGTTATGTTAAAAATTAAAGGTAGATATGTAAATAAATATATTTGAGTACTTTATTATTACATTTTGTAAAAGTATTAAGGGCGATCTAACTGGATTAAGGTGCTAAGAAAAACTTTTTATATCAGCATAAAGTTCATAGTTTTTATTACGTACTTTAATTTACTTTTAGTACGAATAAGTTATAAAATTTTTAAATATATTTTTATATTATGTTACTTTTTTATATTCATTTGTTTTAATTAAAGTTTGTGAATCACAAAAGACCAGCAATACAGTGGTTAATCTAATCAGCCTGTATTCCTGTTATAGAAATGGATGTAGGTAAAGTGGTGGATTCAGGGAGGAAATGTAATTAATATTAAATTGATCAAATAACCACAAGGTGCAAAGTGTGTGTTTACTATCGAACAGCTACTAACACGGAACGTCAAACTTCTATAATCAAGTTATTGATAAACTTTTGAAAGAAAGTTTTCGTGTTCACTGCTAATATAAAAAGTTGCTTTAATACTGGATTTTTATATCTTTAAAAGATAATAGTAGGCCTAGTTTTGTATGTAGCCTATATTCATTTACGTTCTTCTACAGAGTGATTTTTCAGACCTGTTACCAAGTTGTTAATGTCTGGTAATTTTTTTCTAAGAAAGGGAAATTTTGTTTTGTGACACGAAATTGGTAGCCCTAATCAACCGGTATAAATACAGCTGTGAGTTGATTCTTCTTGAGCTGTGTTAAATTTTGTGCCGTTTATGGTCTTGTTACGAACATAATGTCTTTTACCCTAGAACAACGGGTTTTCATTCTTGAACACTATTTTGCTACGAAATCGTACGTGAGTGTAAAAGAATCATTTCAAATTAAAATTGTTGGTGTTCCTCCACCAGAACAAATGTCAGTTTCTAGGCTAACAAACAGATTTCGAGAGACACGTAGTGTTTGCGATAGAAAACGTAATGGTCAACCAATTCTATTGACAGATGATGACGTTTTAGAGAATATGAAAATAAGATTGCTCAATTTTTCACGGAAAAGTTTACGAAAACTTTTCTTACAAGTTGTTCTGTAATATTCAAGTGTTCAGAAAGCTGCTAAAAAATTGAAATTGTATTCGTATTGCGTACGATTTCGTAGAAAAATATTGTTCAAGAATGAAAACCCGTTGTTCTAGGATAAAAGACATTCTGTTTGTAACACGATCGGAAACGGCACAAAATTTTACAAAGCTCAAGGAGAATCAACTCACAATACTGTATCCATACCGGTTGAATAGGGCTACCAACTTAGTGTCATAAAAAATTTCCCTTTCTTAGAAAAAAATTACCAGACATTAATAATTGGGTAACAGAACTAAAAAATCACTCTGTAGTTTGAAATAATCTACCCACACATTACTCGTGCATTGGGAAGAATTTTAAATAACGATTGTCAAAAATTATTTATTCTGATTAATAAAAAACTTATAAATGAGGGGTTTAGTATCAAAATCAGCCACATCTATATCATAAAATTTTTCAGGAAGACAAAAAAGATCTGTTTTAATTTAAACTACAGCAACAAACATCTGGGTAAATAGTTAAAGTTATAAGTATTAAATCCCTCATTAATGTGTATTAATATAATATTTTTTTTCTTTTAAATCTAGGGAAAATGATTTTTCTTTTGAATGCGGCTGGTTATGAAACTCATTTGGGGACTTTGCTATTTTTGAAACAAAAGTTTAGTCTACAGTTGTTTTGTGAAAAATCTTTGTTTTATTTATTAAGGTGGTCAATGAATTTGATTGTTTCAACTAATTTAATGAAGTAACTACTTTTAACTATAAATAATTCAATAAAATACACTTTTCATTGAGTACCTTGTCGTGGTAAAACTTAATTGTTCAAAATTGATATTGTTTAAGCAATTAAAAGTAATCACATGAATAGTAGGCCTACTCAGTCATAATAACAAAATTAAATGATGTTGTTATAGAATTTTCTTAACATAACTGTATTAACTATAAAACTACATTGTTTTTAATAGAATATAATTTAGTTCACCAAAGAAATGCACTAGCCCACCCGCTGGCTATTTCTGTAAGTAGTCTATGAATATGGCTTGATTTGAAAATAACTTCAGAATTTCCTGGAGCATTTTCATTGGATACAGATTAATCTTGATACAGATTCGCCTATTTACTATATTGATAACATTGAAAACTTGTAAAAATGAACAGAAACAAAAAAAAATTATTTTGGATGTGGCTGGTTTTCAATATCGAAGTGAGACAAATAAACTTGGAAAGGAAGATAAAGGGGTAGAAGGTATAGAGGTGCAGTAATTGAGGGGAGTGTAGATTAGCAGAACAAAGAAAGAAAAATAATAATAATAACGTATCACTATCGGTCGTAAACAAAAAAACCCGTCGCAAGCTTGAACGGAAGTCAAAATGTATCAGATACATTATGAAACCCATGATTTAAATGTAATTATTTTAGATGGTAAGATGCTGGGTAAAAGAAGTTTGAGAAATATAAAAGGGTTAATGATATTTTATAAAAGTCTATAATTATACGAAAATAATTTGTCATTGAAAGGAACTCATGGTTGCAACAAGATGAAGCCTTACGAATATGAATGAATGAAATTGTAATGTTTAAATTTTGTTCCACTGATCACATAAAATATTATAAGGAACTCAGTAGTTTTATACTACAGGTACATCAAACAAAATTAGGATAAAGTAAAAACTTATTAAATTTAGTTATTAATTAAATGCAATTGTGCATAATATATATTTTAACAGAATTTAAATTATAACAGCTCAAGTTATGCAGATATTGTTGAAATGGTAGAGCATTTATTAAGTTATCATTTGGTTTTATTAGTTTACATATTAAACAGCCTTGAACTTATAACGGTTTTCATGTATGTAATTTAAATACCCGAGAATGATATAACTTTTCACATAAATTTGTAGCAAACCATTGGTTGCACAGTAACTTTACACACATTCAGTACTTTTCTTCTTCGGTCTGAACGTTCATACAATATGCATTTATTTAAAATATGATGAATCCAGTTCAAAACTAAAATCTGATATTTGATTAGTTGGTGCATCAGAAGTTTGTTTGTTGGTTCGTAATAAATAAACTCCGATGAAGTACAGAATTCAATGTGATGCAGTTTGATGAAAATATACTGACAACGAGTTTCAATGTGATTGTAGGGAAGTGAGTTCTTGTTCAAATGAGATAGTATCCTAAACACTCAGCGTCTAACGCTCCATTCAATATTTTCAATGTAGCCTCCGTCTATTGTCATCAATTTTAACCTTTAAATGGTTCTAAATTGAACTTTCCTTTTTGCCGACCGGTTTCTGCTGAACACTTTCAGAATGTCTAATGTACTTTTTGTACCACTTCAAAATCTAAAATTAGATTCTGCCCGATAATTTTTACGAAATTCATTGTCATGTAAATACTTTTACCATTGATCTTTTTATTCTTCTTCTTTTTCGCGTACCATATACCTTCAGAACGTTGGTAACAATCACAAAAAGTCCAAAAAAATCCAAAAAGTTCATTCTTATCTACATAGTACCATTCCCGAAGTTTTGTTAACCATGACGTTATTTTCATTCTAAAAAAACCTAATATTCTGCAATAATTTGTATTCATGACTTCTCATCAAGGTCCGAATCCTTTTTTTATGTTTGTTTAGGTCATCAGCCAAAAGGCTGGTTTGAACCAGCAGAGGTTTTACTAAGTAAAACGAGGAATGAGGTGGTTTACCAGCCTTCCTCACTCAATGGAAAAGTACGCATATCAGCATGCCAGGTCTTCTGAAAAGCACATATTTTCTACTCTGCAAATGACACCTTCACTTTATTCACTGTTCAAAGTCGAAAACTTAACACCATACTTCAGAATTGAAAAATTACCAGCGAGGTAAGAAAATTCGTAGAGAAATTTTGAGAATTTTACAATATTAGATTTTATCAATTGTTTAAATTTTAGTCCTAAATTTGACTTCCGGCTGGTTCTGGAAGAAGTTATCCAACGTTACCTTTAAAAAATACAAAGTATTGCTGGTGACTGTGAGTTACTGCGTAATAGTTTATTTCTAAATTACTTTACTTCTGTGTATATTACAGTGACGTTTTCTTTCCTTACCACCCTAGCCTGGGTAATGAAATGACGAGTTAAAGCAGCGGTCTATTGGCGATTATGTTTGTAAAACCATGCATAAAATACATAATTTAATCACTCTAATCTTTAATCAGCTCTAACAAATCCGTAGATGACCAATCACGCAGGTTTCTAAGCGATGTTATTCTATTTGTCTCTACACTTCTTGACCCACTATTTTGCCTTGCATAATTAGTTGCAGCAAACGGTTTACCGTTAACTATGTTCAGAATCCGACCAAATAGAATTAGATATTACAATACTATGCTCAGTTTTTGACTGTTTTAAAACCTAAATTAAACAAAAAATATTTTGTTATTTTAAATTTAATCTAGTCTCAAATCTTCAGTTAAGTACATATTTTACATTTGTATTTTTTTACTTCACTAATTTCCGTATGGCTCATACAAAACTTACAAAACATTGTATATTCTTAAGAAGACGTCAACAGTCCGGCTGACGTCAGAGATTTTTTCAGACCTTATCAGATTTTGCATCGGGGACCGTTGGTAATGAATAATCGAGTATCCTATTTTACAATACTGCCGATATGATAAATTATCATTTTTGTATGTTATCATTATTGTAATCTAATTAAAAAATTAATCTAATCTAATTAATAATAATATAACTAATAATAATAAATTATCTAATAATAGAATTACTCAAATTAAAAGTTTCAGTGAATGGGTAGCTGATAAATTAATGCTATAATTTTTTAAGCATTTAATTCATTTTAAGTTTTAAGCTATTATTTTTTATGAACTCAGATTAATTTAAAATGTTTAGTAAACTTAATGTACTAACTTAAAACCAATTTTTAAAACTACACAGTTTTAGTTTGGTGACATTTTAAAATAATTTTGAAAAAGATATTTTAGATCTTGATAATAGTTTAATTTAAGCAAAACTAAGAGGTCAATTATGTAGAGTGCTCCTAACTAAGATGATTCGGGTTCACCAGTGGATTGTAAAGTGCACTGAGGGCGCAATGGGATAGGATAAATGGTTGGTTAGTTTTGTGCGAGTCCTCAGCTCGAGAGTTTGAGAATTATATTGTGGAATGAGTATCAACAATAATAAGCGAAAGGAGTTCAGACAGTTATCTCATAACAACTTCCACCATTGTGCGGACGGGTCGATGTTCTGGCAATGGAAATTCTAAAGATATTTTACAGTACAAACATTTTCTCAACACTAGTAGATGTACACAAAATTAATTGATATTTATTTGAAAATTGTTAAATTGTTGTGCTAGTTTCGTCATCCCTTATGGTAGCCAATTCAATCTAAATCGTGCATTTTATATGCTCGGAATTATTAATTCTAAAACTATAAATTATCATAAATTATATTTAATTTTAGCTTTATGATTTTATTTCTTTAAATTTTTTATTTGAAATTTCTTGTCGATGTAAATCATCTGTTTTTAAACTTGATCCCTGATATTTATTTCTAAATTTGCGTGTGTTTTAAGAAAGTATCAGTTTTATAACATAACTGACAGTTCTAAACCAAATTTCGTTATTATTTGCATAAATTAATTCATTTAATATTATGGTATTTTATATTTTCGTGTATATTCTTGTAAAAATTCACACCGTATAAAATATAACATCTCGTTATTATTTGATTGAAAGGGGCTTAAAAATGAATCTATTAGAGTGTAAAGTAAAATATATAACAATATTTAATCAGGCATTTCGGAGTTTTACTCATCATTTCTGGGAATATTTCACCTTTAACTTAAAAAATTATGTTGATTTTAGTCCACGGATTAACTTTTCCTAAACTCAAGTTGAAACTTATAAATTGAATATTTTCGCTAAGTTCTTGGATCAACCCAATCATTCAGCTAGTAAAAAGTTCCGGTTGCGTTCCGAACATAAAGTAAACAAAGCAATTATACTGAATTCACCGAGTCTAGGGACAAGTATCAACAAATGCATGCATTGTTCACGTGATATTTGTACTGCCGGTTGCCTAAACGACACCGGCTATTGTATAATGAACCGCGCTTAGGTAAAAATAATTTCTTCCTTTCCTTCTAAAAATTTAACAAATTTTCATGATCTATGAAATCTATGATCTATTTTCTTTAAAAATAACACGCACTATATATTAAGCTAGGGATAATGCAACGAAGACTGGTGTTAGAAGCATGCATAATGTCCTTGGTTATGCGTTCGATCAACAGCTATCACGTGATCCATTTGTTTACTGCGTGTCTCCAGACTCTGTGAATAGACTATAGGTACATTTTATTTTTTGTAGCCTACTTATAGTATGACAAGTGAAGTGAGACGAGCCATACCAGCGTTTAGCTGTACTTTATTTTAAATAACTATAAAGGTAACACTGGTAACACGGTGACCAGCTAATAGCCACACAGAAAAATATGCAAAATGTTTAAATATTTAATATATACTGTAGTAATTAACTATATTTAATCACCAATTACTAATTTATGTGGCAGTGTAAAATCACTCTGTTTTAGTAATATTTTGAATGTAGCATTTTCATTATTATTTAAAAAATCATGTATATTGACCAGTATTTGTATCTACATATTCTTTAATGAAACTATAGGAACTAGACAGAAGTAATGTATGAACATTTTTGTAATTTGAAGTGCTTACCACGTACGTACATAAATACTTACATTGTATAGACTTGGTGAATAAATTTTGTAAAAATTGATTTAGTGCAGTGATTAAAATAGTTTCTTTAATTTGTTTTATTTTTATGCACAATAAGTTGCAGCAGATAACCAGTTGTATTGGTTAATGGACTCTGGCAGACGGTTTTAAGGCCATTGTCATTTTGTGTCAGTACACGCGTTATCAAGAAAGGGGAGAAAATAAAAATATATCTTCTTATGTTATTTCTTTATCTTTTTAAGTTAAAATTGTATTATTTAAATTTGTAACTTATGTATACTGTACTTGAGTGAAATAAAGCGTACTTCTTCTTCTTCTTTCAAACAGGGATTAGGCCATGGCCTGTTCCGACTCACATTCAGCTTATATTAATAATTTTAGAAAACAATTCCCTCAATATTAAATATGTAATTGGCTATCTTATAACATTAAATATGAGGCTATCTTATAACATTTGTTTTTTTAATCCTTATGGTATAATCATTGCCACCTTTTCCGTGGCCTGCCTATACCTCTTTTGCCTACCGGCTGATACTTGAGAATTTTTAGTGGAAGCCTATCGGCTGACATTCGTTCAACATGTTCTTTCCATTGTTGGCGATACGATGCAACTCTCTCATTCAGGCAGAAGATGTTCAGCTCCTTCCTTATTTCCTCATTCCTGATGTGATCTCTCCTGTCACAGCCCTTAGTTCTGCGAAGAAATTTCATCTCCGCTGCCTGCACTTTACTCTCAAGTGGTTTTGATGTTACCCAAGATTCACTACCATAGAGGAGTATTGGAGCTGCCATTGTTTTATAAAATTTCATTATTGTGTTTGTGGTTGCTTTGTTCCCCAATGTCCTACTGATACTTCCACAAATCATTTGGAACTTTCCTATTTTCTTCTCCACATCCATTTCATCTTTGTAACTTATGTCACAGCCCAGATATGTGAATTGAGACACCTGCTCCAATACTTTGTTGTCTATCACAATTTTAGATCGTATTGGGTAGGCCTACTTTCCCTTAAAAGCCATGATTTTTGTTTTCTCCTTTGATATTTTGAGATTATATTCTTTACAAATTTTGTGGAGGATATGTACAGATTTTTGGAGGTCATTTTCGTTTTCCTGTATTACACACAAATCATCAGCAAACAACAGTGCATTTAGATAAACGTCTTTACCAAGATTGATTCCTAAATCTACTCTACATTTCCATTTTCGGAAAATGTGGTCCACATATATATTAAATAAGGTGGGCGATAAACTACACCCTTGCCTAACACCTTGGTTGATCGTGATTTCATCTAGTCGATTATCACCTGTATTGACTATTATTTGAGTATTGTGATAAAGAGATCGTATTGCGTTTACAAGATGTAAAGGATATCCTCTTTCCATCAGAATTCTCCACATAAGACTTCTATTCACTCTATCAAATGCTTTTTCAAAATCAATAAAAGCCATATGCGTTTTAAGGTTGAACTCTCTTCTTTTCTCTATCAGTCTTTTAACTGAGAAAATGTTGTCTGTGCATGAACGACCTTTTCTGAACCCACACTGCTCCTCATTTAAAACTGCTTCAGCGATTTTTCACTCTAGAATTGATTACTTTTGAGTATATTTTATATCCTGCATTCAAAAGACTGATACCTCTATAATTTTTGCAGTCATTTCGTTTGCCTTTTTTGAAGAGAGAGATTACTTCTGCTTTACTCCACTCTTTCGGAATTTGACATTTCATCCAGCATTCATTTATCAGGTGTAAGAACCTTAATTCTAGTAACAAACCACCGTACTTGAAAAGCTCACCATTAATTCCATCCAAACCTGCAAAGCGTACTTTATTATTATAATTGTTATTATTAATTATTAATAGCCACACATGAACAATCTCCACTGGGCTCGATTCAAATTCATGCCTATTTCAAGCCAAAAATACAGCTGAAGGAGAGATTAAAATTTAGTGGTTGGCAATGGTGAATAATTTCTGATGACGAAAAAAACTAATATTTTCTCTTAACAAGTTATTGTTTAAAAACTGGTAGTATGGATAGAGTAAACAAAGTTTTGAATTTTCACGAATGTTTTATGAAAAAGACAAATAAAATTCAAAGTTTTTATACGCCCATGTATATGTAAGTGCACTTGTATGCGTTTATGGGTCATTTAATCGTATTGTAATGCTATAAAATAAAAGTAAAGTATTTTTTTTCGTAAAGAGATTTTATAACAATAATGTATTGTCCCATTATGTATGAGGAAAAAGAAAATCCCTGAAAGTTTTCCAGTGCAAGTAGAATACATTACCCAGTGAAAGTGTAAAGTTGTTGTTATTCAGCGTCACGTTGTTTAGAACTTAGATTCTACGACTAAAAGTGTATCATTAGCCATTAGATAGTCATAAAAAATAAAAAAAGTACTTCTTTGTAAACGTTTTTTCTTCATGAGATACTTGGTTGAAATTTTAAATAGGCAATATTTTTTAAGTATTTTCAAACGATATTATATGCTAAAATAGAGTTATAAATTCTGCATATTGCTTATATTTTTTATTTCTAGACATTCATTCTTACTTGTTTTTATACAAAGAAATTTATTTTTAATAACAATAAGTTAATTTTGATACCTTATATTTTAGGGTTTATAAATCATTTATACAAATGTTCTGAACCCTAAATTATGGTTATTCTCTGTAACTATTTCATGTGTTTTTACACAGTATTGTTTCCTGTGGTATGTGAGGTTTATTTACATACCAGAGAGCAACTTTCCAATAATTCCTGTAGGTGCATGATGTAGGTAAATGTATCTTTCGAATTCAAGCAAGATTATTACCATGACTTTACTCTATTCTGGTTAAACTTTTGGTGATGGTGAATTTGACTTCCCTTGCTAGCTTTGTTGTTTTTTCTTGGTGTAAACGGACCTTGCCTACGAAAGCATGTTGCAAGTGATATATACTCTTCATTAAATTACTTTTTAAATATAATATTACTTTTTCGGAAGCTAACTTGTTTTGACTTGATAGAAAACTGAGTCATGTAACGTTAATTGGTAAGCGCCAACACGACACAATTTAAGTGCAACATCACTGACACTTTAATGCCTACAACAATCGACTAACATTGACAACGGATGTAAACAGAATATACGATAACTTGTACAAAATTAGAGCTTTTACTTTTTATGCTGTAAATGTCCCTGGGTAAATAAATTTCAATGTATTTTGGACCACCCTCGTACATTTTCAGAAACAAGGATAGCCGGAAACTTTACTAAGAATGTAGGGGAGACTATTTACACGTGAAAATCATCCAAACTTACAAAATTCTCTAATTATAAAAAGAATCACAAAATGTAATTATGTAATTATCACAACTGTATTAAGACAATCGTTCCCGCTAATAAGGGGGGAAAACACTAAGAGAACAATAAAGTAGGTACAATTACCAGCGTGATTTAAAATTTTTAAATATTCCAAAATTTAAATTCAGTTTTCCAGGTTATAAACGTAAAATAAAAACATAACCAATAAAAACTTAACAAGATAACATAATAAGATAAAAACATGAGATGCCACCAAGATTGCCTTAAAATTTTATTTATGCCTCATTTCACCGGTGTAACTGAATTCCGGGGGAAATTTTTCGCCAGCCGTAACTAGCTAACGAAATTTTTTATAGATATGAATGATTTCTCTTAGTTGTAGCTACACAATCAGTATATCAATGTTTCTGTTAAGTTTTAAATCACCCTGTATATCCAGTATACACTATTTATTAATTAAACATACTAATTAAGATAGCATAAATAACTATAGGAGTAAATACGAGATAATAAGAGTTCTAAAACCATTTTCTGTAATGCGCTCAACATAAAATAGATTGCATCAAGTTAGCAATTTCATGAGTACATATTTTAATTATAAAACAATATTTAAATAAGTTCTGACTGCGAAATAATCGTGATTCATTAAACTGTGAATCAACAATAAACTAGCATTATGTTTTGTAAAAAAACGGAAATATTTGCATCCATAAAATATTTCAGCTAATGAGAGATAACATTAAAAGAATATTTCATTAACGCATAAATACATGAACTTTAAACTCATTTTCTATAAATTCACAAAGAAGTGGATTCGCGATCGAAGAAAATCTGTTAATTTCAAGAAGGCTTGGATAAATGTTTAGAAAACCGGCAATGAAATTGTTTCGTTTAGAATCAAGTAGATCAGGAAAGGCCTTCCTTTTCATTAAATTTTGTATGGATTCCTTTCAATTTCACTTTCTTTCATTAACAACATCTTAAATAAATTAGCACTTCAAATTTAACAGATTTTTTTATTATTTTTCTCTAAATTCGATTGTAACGATATAATTTATTAATCCGATAGAAAATATACCTCTATAGGAAATGAAGTCTTTATGTATACATAATAATAGGCCTAATAATAGAAAATATTATAACAAACCATATTACGAAATGTTTTTTTGTTAAAATGTTTACACAATGATAAAGAATTTATCGGAATATACTGTATATAGATTTTACAAATAATAGTTCCTTTAAAAATACTCCAAGAAAAGAGATAAAATGAAAAATGGCAGAAGAGCGGTTTAGTTGTGCTCAACTAAAGACTACATCATGTCGGAGTGAAGTCTGTTACAAAATTTCAATCTGTGTCACGAGTTCAGTATTAGTTCAGGAACTTTTTATCATCTGTCTTGGCAATAAAATTTTATGTGATAAGAAGTCTAGATAGTTCATATCAGATTCCGCATAAACATCTTTATCGTTTTTATGAACCAAAAATCTGTGTCAAAATATAATAAACAAAGTAACGTCAAGAAGACACATCTACAATTTTTTCCAATAATACTCTTTTATAAAATCAGAGAGATACCGTTTCTATTAACAAATACTAAAAAATCGGGTGTGAAACACTCACGAAAATTTCTCTTTTCAATGCAAATAATTAACAATATAACCTAACATTAGTGATAAAACGTTAGAAATAAACAAAAAAACTAACCTCAATAAACATAACCTTATTTTAATCATGAGTGAAAGACGCAAAATAAAAATTAACCTCAGTTTGACTTAAAAATACGGAAATAAAGTAGTCTTTAATAATCTATGGTTTGGGGAAAAAAATCAAACGTAAACAAGATACAGACTTTTCAAAAATGTTTTTACGTTTTATCACATCTTAGTCCCTATTTGGTACTAAACTGTATCAAACATTGAAACCTCTACGAAAACACCGTATACTCAACATTCATTTTTATTAAAAATTTATAAATCACATGAATCCAGAGATACGAACATTGTCACATCCATACTTACTACAAAATCTTCAAAAGAAATAAAAAAGATGCTAGAATAGGGATTTGATAAAAATAAGCGACGAGGGTTTGCCACTGGAGGATTACCTCAATGAAGAAGAAAACAGGATATTAGCCACGTACATTTTAAAAGTACGGTTTTAGAACCGGTCGTTCAACGATAGACGACATATTTAGCTTAAAAATTCTATTGGAAAAAAGATAAGAGTTCAACCTGGAAACCCACTTAGCCTTTGTGGACTTCGAAAAGGCGTTCGATAAAGTGGATAGGAAGTTACTGTGGGACGTTTTAGGGAAACGAGGTGTACCCACTCAAATCATAGATGCGTTTAGAAGTATGTACTTATCAATAACTATATGTATAGATACGGGAAGTGGGATTCTGCAGGAAATAAAAATAAATCAGGGAGTAAGACAGGGGTGTAGCATGTCACCAATACTCTTCAATGTATATATTGACGATGTGTTAAGGAAGTGGAAAACAAGACGGGAACCAGGGATTCACATCAACAGGAACTTCAAATTTGGCACAATTTTATTTGCAGACGATCAGGTCCTTGTTGAAGACTCCGAAGATAATTTACAAAAGTCAATATATAAACTACAAGAGATAGGTAAAGACGTAAACCTAACAATATCCTCAAAGAAGACAAAGATAATGGCTTTCTGTTGAAGAGATATAATACGATCTAAGATTGTACTAGATAACAAAAGCCTAGAACAAGTTTAAAGTTTTCGATACCTTGGATATGAATTAAGTATAGACACTGAGAAGGATATAGACAGGAAGGTAGTAAGGTTTAGAAATACATGCGGAACAATCAGAAGGACGCTGAGAAATAAGACGAGAAGAGATATACAAATACGATTGTATCAGGTGATGGCGGTTCCTACCCTGTTGTATGGCTCAGAGGCTTGGGTATTGACGCAATGGAAAAAAACAAATGTTGGAATCGGCAGAAATTAGTTTTTTGCGAGCAGTAAAAGAATGCTGAAGGGTGGACCACATAAGAAGTGAGGACATAAGAGAGGAACTGCAGGTTGTTAGCATACATGAGAGAATCTTAAAGTACACGAAAAGATGGAAGGAACATCTAAACACAATGGCGAATGGAAGAATACCGAAGCAGATATGGGAATATAAACCACAAGGCAGAAGATCTCTGGGTATACCGAGGAAAAGATGGAGCTGAAGAGAGTAATGTCGGAACAGGCCAAGGCCTAGACCATGAAGAGAAGAAGAAGAAGAAGAAGAAGAAGAAGAAGAAGAAGAAGAAGAAGAAGAAGAAGACATTTTAAAAGCTGGTTGTATAAATATTAAGTTGTAGTTATAACTAAATAAAGATAAAAACAATCTTAATATAGAAAAATCATGAAGTACCAAACTGTCGACTGTGCGACGGTGAAGAGGAGGAGTCCATTGCTCATATTTTTGAAAGATGTCCCTATTTTGGCCTTGACAGAATGGAGACATCTGAGAAGATAGGCATTGCACAGTGGATCCCAGAGAGAGTAGGGGCAGCGAAGCTGCGAGATGAAGAGAGCTGGAAGTTGGTCGCTCAGTTTGCGGAGAGGGTGGTCGGGAGACTGCAAAGGGAGGGGGCATATGGAGATTAGCGGTGTTGCCCTCTCCCACATTGAATTAATGCTATCCCGATCTCAGAAGGTAAGGTAGGCACACTAATTTCGTGAGCTGGTGATGAAAGAGATAAATGAAAGTGAGATAGTAAGTGTAGGTCTGTGGCAGCGAGAGGGGAATTAGGCTACGGTTCCCTTCCACGCCCCACTAACAGTATGTATCTTTTTTTTTAACCCGACATTTCCCTTGTAGTGTTATATAAACAGTTCCCAAGGAGGGATGGAGGGTTGTTTGCTGATTTCAGATCAAGTGGCCAGGCGGCGGTTTTTTGGTTGGTCGGCGGTTGCGGCCTCCTTGGGGCTGGACGAGAATGCCTCAATTTTGAGTCCAACACTACTTCCCCCATCGTGAGGGAGTGAATATGAGTTTTTCTCGCCGCCTCGGATATAAAAAAAATATAAATAGAAAAATCCAATTATATAATATTTTTATTTTCAGTAAAATAAAAACAATCAAGTATATTTACATCAAATTTGAAAAAAAAACTTTTTTACTATATAAATAAATATAAAGTATTTATAAAATGTTAATATAAATATTAATACAATATTAAATATTATTAAATACGATATAAAATATAATTTACGAGTAAAACGTTTTATAGATGTAAAAATTTGAAATTGAAAATCTGAATTGTTTTATGATTTTTTTTGTCCACCTTTAAGGTAACATGTCCTACATTGTTAAAGAAGGAGATTTCACAAAAGTTTTTAAAATTTTGAGAAATGTTTTTTAAGATCTTTGAACGAAGTGACTTAGAAAAAAAGTAAGCCTCTTTTTTCTTTTAGCTACATAAATCCCTAAAACTCTTCATGAAATATCGTAAAATTTAAAAAACAAGCAAAATTCATCAGTTGTATTCGTTAATGTGGCTGTGTATTTTTGGACTTGACACGAAAGAAAGAACGAACAGAAATATTTGTGTTCAGGTTATTATGAAGTATGACGTTTAACTAGATTTCTGGTTCTCTATTAGAAATTGCTGTTTATTGCCTCTTCGGGGTTCATAGAATATATATTTTATTTACTTTTCCTGGTTACACTCCAAAATTTTCTTCCTGTGTGATTAAAGTGATTTTCAGAATTTCTGCTCTTTGGGAATAAACAGAAATTTAACTTCAGGATATTCACTCCTTGGTAGTTTTTTACCCCGTGGGTGCAAGTATTCGAGTTGAGGAATCTTTAGTTTTCAATTTAAAATTACAAAAACAAATTCTCCAAATTTAAGCTCTCTAGATGATCGGGAAGAAAGAGAATTATTGATTGATAAGTGAATGAGTCAGTCAGTAATTATTTATTTGTACATTTACTTTTTAGTATAAGATAATATATTATTTAAAGACATTTACTTATTACACTTAGAGACTTAGATAAACAAAGCTTTATTAGAATACTTAAAGGGATTTTATAATTTAATAATAGGACTATCCGCTTTAGACAAGAGAAAATCTTATTTATTGACCACGTTAAATGAATTTACGATAACAATAATTATTTTTGTTCATTGAAAGCATCATTTAAATCTTTACCGAAGGACAATAATGTATGGGTGGGTTAAAGGGGCAGAGGGTGGATCAGTGGGTAGAGATGGGTCGTTTGTCCGAGAACAATTACTACTCGGCTTGGTTGCTATCGTCCCGCTGGCGCCGTACCCACACAATTGCATTAGGAAACCCCTTCTATGTGCGAATAACGCAGTTTAGGGGCCTCTGTCTCTTCTTTGCTTGTTACAAAGAAGCTTCTTAACCTTTGACTTTTTTTATCAAGACATAACGCAATAATAAATAATTAAATAAAACCCGACATTTTGTTAATAGAGTAGACGTTCTGCAAAATTTCTTAAACGGGATTTAAAGAAGGAAATAACTATGCCGACACAGCTATTAGGAAAATTACTTAGCGTGAAAATATTTTACAATAGACTAAAAATTACAGCCCCGCTGTGCGTAGGCTTACTGATAGACTTCTAGCTCGGAAAAAACATCACACTTGATTTTCCCAGACACGCCAACATTTCTAAAGAAAATAACTTTTTATTTCTTAAAAATTACTTTCATTACCAAATGAATCACTATGTAAAATTTCAGTCTCGTAGGCTTTTTTTTCCTTTAAATAATCAGTGAGTCAGTAGTATTACCTTTGCCCATAACAGACAGGTGGGGAGTGTCAAATTATTTGCACTCAATCTATTAGTTGCAGGGGTAAAATAAATAGTTCTGTTTCTTACCACATGATCAGCTAATTAAATGACTGAATTATTTAAGACAGTGGAGGCAGAAGTGTAAAAGACACTAACCAGAGTTATCTTCTCTGAAAATAATGAACTTCATTATCAGCCAGACCCTGTGGTGAATGAAGTGAAGGTGTCATTTGCACTTAGAAAATATGTGCTTTTCAGAGGGCTCGGCATGCTGATAAGCATACTTTTATACTCAGTGAGGAAGGCAAACCACTTCACTCCTCGTTTTACTTAGTAAAACCTTTACAGGTTCAAACCAGCCTTTCTGCTGATGACCTAAACAACAATGGTACCTATATAAATTTATTTCGTTCCAGTATGCTTAAACTTACTTCAAAGGTTTGTGTTCATTTATTTAGATTCAACATCTGTCAAAGTCTTACAACTCATTTTAAAGTCTCATCAAGCGCTTGGTTATTAGCGGCTACTTCGGGTTAAAGATTGGTGTCTTGAATTTGTAATAATTTTCCATATCCTAACCGTGAGTCGAACCCGAGACTGACTGCTTTGCAGCGTAGCAGTACGTTTTGGGCCAAATAAGTGGCTCTTTACATTTATTTAATACTATATTTATAATTAACACAAATATGTTCTGCCAATTAAGTTAACATTCTAAAAACATTAATCAGTGACATTGTATTGCTGAACAACAATTTAAAAAATAATAGTAAACCTACCTCTGTTTAGTTTCTTAAAATTTACTTTGAGTATTATTATATTCGTACAAAAACTATAAATCTCTTTTAATGACAGTTGGACAATAAATAGAGTACAGTTAAAATGAGACGGATAGTTGTGGTAATATTCCTAAAGCATGGGGAGGGCAGGTTCACACGCGATATGAAATGGTACTGCACTACACCTTTTGTAACTTTTAAATTTAGGAAAAAACTTGAAGATAACATTGGTAATTTAACAAACCACGACATTTTGAGAAGTTCCTGGAGCAGGGACCGCAATAATCAATAAATTTGTGTAAGTGCACACTAAATTTTTTTATTTTTTAATCAAAGATTTTAATTAACCATCTATTTTTAGTACTCTTGGAAATCCTTATATTGGGGGTGTCTTTGTTCAAGCCGTATTGTACAGTTGTAGACAGTTGTAGACAAAAAGGAAAAGTGAAGATAAAAATGAGAAGTTACCACATTATTTGAAGAATTAATGAAATGCATTTATTTGATCATTTAAATGCATAATAATATCGTGAGATATATAGATATTTTAATTAAGAAAATGCAGATTAAACAAAATATCACGATTATTTAAACTGATTTAATGAAATCCTTGCTAAAATGTAAATAATTAATTAATTAGAGTAATCCTTACCTTTACAGAAGTAACGAGATTATTCATTCTTTAAAATAAATACATTTAATTTCAATTGAGATAAATATATTAAATTACTTTCAATGTTGTTTGCTTTCAAACATTTATCTAGATTTTTACAAAATGTTATTGCTGGTTATATTTAAAAAATAAAAGTCAAGGATTCGTTAACAAACTATGAGTACTTGTAAAGTGACAAAGAAATTTACTGCTTTGTGAATGAACATTTTAAATTATTTTATTAGTCTACAAAATAGTTTTACAATAATAATCTGTTATAATTTCAATTTAATAAAATGAAATTAGGAACAAATTTATTAATACTATCATGATTCTGCAGTAAGAACTGTAAATTAACTTCAAAGATGTCTAACAGTTCAGTATTTAAAGTTGTAAACAAATAAAAAATTTACAGATTTAAAAAAAAGTTATTTTACTCAATTTAAGTCGCATCAACAGCTTGGTCATTAGCGACTACGGTTGAATAAGTAACGGTGGGTTTTATCTTGTGAAAATCTCCAAAGCCTGGCCGGAAATCGAACCCGGGACCACCGCTTGGTAGGCTAGCTTGCTACTACGCGTTAGCATAATATTCAGTTTTACACATTAACACTTATACAAATTTTTATAATTGTTGGTTTTTGTTTTAAATGGAGGAGGAAGAAACTTTCATTAAAGTGTTTCCTGAATTCATGAAAATTTAAATTAAGATCAACAAAATATAAATTTATCTTTAATGAGATCAGGTGGGGCTTAAAAAATTAAGGTAGAAGGTGGTGTTGAAATTGTTAACATAAAACAAACATCTCTACTGCATGATTTCCCAAGTCGTCGTAAATTTGGAAATTGCCTCACTGATACATTTTGAAGGAGCTTGTTTGGGTGTCAATGTATTGGAATTTTTCTGAATATATATGATGACGACCACTAACCAATAAACCTCTTTACCACCTGAAGGTAAAGTTCAAATTTGTGTTATTCAAACTATGTTAGTAATATTATCCCCCTCTTCCCCCTCCTTCTTTTCACTGCTGGCTAAGTTGAGGTTTGAGAATATTAAACAAACTTCTCTCAATTGTGAGCCTGATGAAGTAAGGTGTTTCCATCTGTGCGGGTTCATTCTTGATATTTCGTTACTATAATTTTCTCTTTCTACTTAACCCTTTCTTTTCTCCAAATTTTACTTCCAGTAACAATAAATTTTTTATATATTCTCGTTGGCGCATGATACGAGATGCCATCTTCCTAATTTTTACTACGGCAGCTATATTTAGATACGATCCGTGTTAATACTCTTCGTTATTTGTTTTACATTCTAGCTTAATCTTAGCAATTTACGATAAAAAACATCTCAAACGCCTTTTTACCTTTTTTTATACCTTTTTGATGTAGTATTTTTGTTCAAGTGTCTATATCTCACAACCATACATTAATAAGGAAGAAACATAATATTTCAAGATTCTCAGTCCTATTGCAGTGGACATAAACACACAGTGGGTATTAATAACATAATTAAACATAACTATTTTATCAATAATGTATATATGAATAATAGACCTATGACAATTTTACTTCAATGACTTTTTTTAAACGAAACGTATATCGGATTATCAAAAATATTAAAATAATAGTAAATGAAAAATACAAAGATTTAGTGTTTTCTGTTAAGGAATGATAAGTCTGTAAGTAGATAAAATTTTTGTGACATTGATACCCTTATAATTAAGTTTATATATTTTAGAAATGGTTATTGGAATAAGTTTTTTATCGTAAGAAATAGCATATCGTATGAGGTGATGTGTGCTGACATGAATAATGGATTACAATGAAATAAATTCTTGGAATTCTCGGAAATCGAAATAAATAGAACCGTTTTTTAATTTGATTCCTTCTACCATGTTCTGTAAAAAAAGTGGAGGAAGTTCTATAAGGGTCTTGATTGTTTGGAGAAACTATCAGATCGCAGTTATAAAAACAGTTAGCGCATTTGTAGTGAATTGGTTAGTACTTAAGTGTGATTAGGAGTGGAATATGTATATTCATAATGTATAATATATAAGAACCTATAATTAGTGTTGTCTAGCCGTTATGAAAAGGTTACGTGGCCGGTACTGAATTACGTTAATAGTGCGTTGCATACGGATGGTAGTAAGTAAATGTGGGACAGGTAAACCATTGTTTTAATTATTCAGTGACATTGCCTAACTTATAGTCAAGTTTAGTTTAAGCTTAACTTTTGTTATTAATTTAATTAAAGTATTCTAATTGTATTTGTTGTAGTCTAAGAATAATAATTAATTTAAATTTGTAATCTTGTAAATAAATAGTTGTTATTAGTTTAAGGAACGTCTGTTTTTTTATTTATTATATTCAGATTCCGAATGAACCTAGGCGCAGGTATTACATTGTATAAATCACCAATTTTATATTTATCATGACACTTAAATGTAATTTAATTATCTAATTTGGATTTTAGTCGATTTATTATTTTTATGGCTATTGGGATTAGCATTCCTATCTGTTGGGAATAACATTTTGGTTATTGCGATCATAACAATACCTTACGGTTTCAGTTGTGCTAAGTATGTAGAATAAAAATAACTGTGCTGGAAAAACTTTAACTTACTTCTCTAAGTATACAAACATGATACTGTATAAAGAGAAGTAGCTTCTAGTAAGTGCATATAAAAAGACAAACGTTTTTAACAGAGGTACTAGAATTATACACGTCAGTTATAGTACTATTTCTACAGTAATCTTTTAGTGTAAAATTAAATTTTTCTCTAGTTTGTTCCGCGTCCTTTCCTTTTCCAACATCGTTAATGTCTGACCGGTTACTGTGACAATCTTTACCGAGAGAAGACAGACAAGTATTATTGTGTTTACCTTTCAACCTAAATATAAAATCTTAAGATAGCTTTTATAATTCTTTTAGATTAAACTTTCTGTGACATATAACAACATTATAAAATACAATTTTTTATACCATCCAAGTTTATTTGTTGTTAGTTCAAACAATAAACTGTAAGAAAATGTAAAAAATTTACGAAAATAAATACTTTAACTAAAAAACGTTTTTCCGCGTATATAAACTAACTATCCTATGATATAAAAACATACAGAATATACAATTAATGTTTAAACAATTAATTAAAGTGAGATTGATAGTAAGAGAGATAGGGGAAAGGGGAACTGATAACTGAATATTCAAATTGTTTTTATGTATGTTACGACCAAGGTCCGCAATCGGCCACGTCACGCACTAGCTGGATACTTCGCTTTTTGGCTGACAGTGCAGGCCAGAGTCCGAAAGAAAATTAATTTTTGTTCAGGCAAAGTGGCTGGCATAGGATGGCCTAGAGCTAATGTAACCTATAAATCACTGTATGGAATTCCAGACATGATAAAACATGCGTGAGTGTTTAACCCACAAATGAATTGCACAATCCGCAAATCTTTCAGTAAACACGAAATTTACTCTTTTTCATTTCGTAAATGAAGCTCATATTAGCATAAATTTCAAGTTTAGAACTTTTGGGCAAATCAGGAAAAAATAGTCTCTAAAACCATGTAAAAATTATAAAAAATAAGTTTGATAGAACTCTGTTTTAAAAGTTAATAGTATTCGCATTTGAAATATATTGGAAGCGATTTTGCGTTTTATATAGATCTTCATAAAATAAGATATTAAACAACTTGGTGAAAAATATCTGAAAATATTGGAAGCACATTAGAATTCTTTAGCAATCAACATATTCTACAAAAGTCACACTGAAATAGGTATTAAAATAAAAAATTTACCCTCTCGATTTCGTTAAAGAATTTACTAATAATTATCAGTTCTGCTAATTATTACCATTATCATTGGCTCATGAACTTCATCTACGTCATCTGTCAAAAATATTATTCACATTTTAGTTTAGAATTAAGTTTTGAAATACACTTCATTGTTTTGTTTCTGTTAAAATATAGACACTTGTCATTCTTGCTTAAAGTTATATTTGTATTTAGAAACTGATTGCAAAATAATTACACCTCGTTAAGAAAACATTCTTACTTATCTTAGTTTATGTTAATTTTCGTTTAAGTAATTTTATTAAGAAATCCATGTGACATGAAAATTTTCCACAACGTACCAGTAGCTAAAATTATTAAAATTAAGGTTTAAATATGTGCATATTTATAAAACTGTAATATTCTTATTATAAACTAAAACTCTAAAAATTTAAGTTCTTATACTGTTCAACGAAAATGACTGATATGCAATACAAATTTTACTTCCGTTTCTGTCATGGAGATCCTAAGTACTTAAGAGCAACTAAGTAACTAAGCAAATAAAAACTTTGCATCTAAAACTATGAAAATTTTTGGTAATATAAGTTGGTAAACAATAACTTTACTATAGTGGTATAATAAGTTAATAAATATTTATTTAACATTGTGTTAATATTTAGATTTATCAGTTTATTTTGAAATGTCCTACAGCATTATTTTTTTTTGTCTCCTGGATGAAGTAAACTCAAAGTAAAACAAAAAAATCTGTTGGGAAGTAATTTTCTCGTTAACTTTCTTGGAATCTAAACTGGTTAAAAATATATTTTTCAGTTTACCTTGTTAAAGTCACATCAATAACTTTGTCATTAGCGACTATTATAGGTTATGGACGTTGGATTCTGACATAATAATTTTTAGGCTCTTGCAGGAATCAAACCTGAGACATTTTGAGTTATATGCTAGCGCACAAATCCCAAAGCCACGGAAGTGTCCAGTGGCATAATAATGTAGGAAAACTCAATGTAAAGTAAGTTTAATTATATAACCAATAATATAATTTAATTTTGTAACACTAATAATACCAGTCCGAGGAGACACTTCAGCTGGGAACCTGCAGAGAATTTCTATTTTCAAAAAGACAGCTTTAAAAATCTTGGGAATCTTGGGAAGCTCAGAGAATAGTGCAGAGAAACGTATAAGCAACTATAATCTATTTGAAATCAACGTGCGGGTGAAGGTCATGCCACTTCCTCACCTCGCCTACCCCACCAGTCGTCTGAATGATGCAGCGCGGAGTATGTGTGTGCACTTGTGCCTACGCCTTCATCAGGTTTACATTATTTCACTTCGTGAAGTACCGTACGCTTAAAACATCTGACGAGACCAACACATAAATGTGTTATTTAAATCAACTTAAACTTAAACTCATTCGAGAAGTTTAATTACAAACAAAAGGAAAACTGCAATGGAAAAAATCTAAATCCAGTTTTTTTTTGTTTGTAATTAAAAAAACTTCTCAAATGAGTTTAATTTTCATAGACGTTATTTATATCATTTTTTAGAATAAAATTCTTCACAATTTTCATTAAAATGTTTCGTGTTTTTATTCGCAATTTAACAGAGTTATTTTACGCTAAACTTAAAAAGTATATTTTCTAAGCCTTTTCTTTAATGTATTTACGTAGTTTTCTTAAAAACTAAAAGCGATACGGTTCTGGGACTCATTTTTTTAAGTTTCCCAGGTTAAATAAAAACCATAAGAAACCACTAAACATTTTCCTAAATTTACCTTTTCAAAATTTCAGTATTGCTTTATTTCACTCTTTGCCCAGGAATCAAGGCAAAATCTTTCGCCAGGCATAACTCGCCAACGAAGCATTTCCGGACGTATATTTAGACAAATATTTTGTTACATGTAATAACAATAGTATATACGTGGTGTAATTTGTATTATATTATTGTTATAATTGTTATTAATATTGTTTTATGGTTATTATAGATATTATATGTACGCACTATTACAACGTAATATGGAATAATAGAAAAGTTACTGAAATAGAAACACGGTCATTATACTATGCGTCAGCAATGACTCTGTGATATTTTATGACTTTATGAAGCTTACATGTATTGTTTTAAGTAAAAAAACATGTTACAGCACCTTTGTCACCACACACAGGCCTATTTATTTGATTTTTTATACTCTTTCGACCAGTTCAGATTAAAGTTTTGTATTATACAGATGTGCAGTTTCTTTGGCGGGCTTGTGTAAGTTTAGTTAATTCAATTGTTTAAGCGTGAAAGTTGAGATGGCTGCAAACAGTCCTAATCTTCGCAGACAATCCAAACAAATAATTTATAGGGTATATAATTATTTAAAAGAACTTGTGTGAAATTAATTCTTTGCGAACGGCGCTCAAGATTACATAAAAGGTAATTGACAGTTTATTTCTCAGTCGTATACAAATTTGTAACAATCCAGTTTCTGTATGCATGCTTTAAAACATAAAAGATAAATAATCATCTTTTTCGTTTAGGTAAAAAGGTTGGCGATGTTTTTATTAAGGTGCAGTTTGTATAAAGAAATATTAGGATAGAACTGTTCCAACGATCCGAAAGTTAAGCACAAAAATTAGGAAAATATATTGTGTAGAATAAAAAGGTTTCACATATCATAGTAGGCCTAATGTCTTATGTGTATCAGAGTAACCATTAAATTTCTTGTCGTTAATAGACAAAACTTTAGTCTGTAAAGAGAAAAGAAGTAGTTCAATTCAGTAATGTAGTAGAAGTAGTGTAAGGGGTATGAGGAGAAATCTTGCGGAAGGGAAGGGGAAGAAGCGCGTGACCTTCACCCGCACGAAGAAATCAAATGGACTCTAACAATCCTTATAGTAATAAACCTGTACATTCTGGAGGCCATAACCTACATATTCTTCAAGAACCCGGAAAACCTGAAGAGAGGTGTCCAGATTCATAGTTATAATACTCAGCAAGCGACCTAACACTACCTTCCTGTATGTAATCTCAATGAAATGTAGCCGACCGGGGCCGACGACACGTGGCAAACCTTGCTTGTGACTTTGGTGGCTCTGAAAAGGGCTGGGTGTGTGTTGTTGTTGTTGTTCCTGCGAAGGGCCGTTGTCGGTGGTCGGAAGCGGCGAGCCGGCGTGTTTGAAGCGGAGCCCTAAGAGTGACGGCTCGGCCACCGGATTCAGGCCTAGCCTTCCCTCAACAGCAGTTGGTCCCCACTGCAGTGTGACATTGTTGGCCCCCAGAGTCCCGCAATGCTAGGTCGGCGTAGGCCGCCGGCCGATAGCACGGCGGAGGCGATTCTCTCCAGGTCGGCAAAGGCTGACCGGTGCGGGAATGTGCGTCCGCCACCGGTAACGTAGACTAGGGATAGTGCGTCCGGTCTTGGCTGGACTGCTCTTCTTGCTTGCTCTCTTCTTTCTTCTTATTCTTTGTTTGGAAGCTCGATTGCGAGTGTCACTCGGGGTTCAGTGCGGCTGCTTAAATACCCCTCCGGTGAGTCCACTTCATGGTGGAGGGGAGGCATTGCGTCGGTAGCGCTCCTCGTGGCAGGCAGGTTCTAGGACAGGCGCTGATAATGGTGCCACGTCGGCGACAGAAACTAAAAAAAGGCTGTTGTGCATGGGAGCTAAAATGTGAAACACCCTCCCGGAAGACATCAAAAGAACCGATTAACAATATGGTTATAGACTAAAAAAAATATATGGCTCAAAGGCAGGCTATTCTACACGATGTCAGATTTTTTTACTGGTGGTGGCCATAAACATGGAAGAAACGAATTAAACTAAATTTCACACTTTAGTACTACATACAATAATAAAGTAGCCCTACACTAAATTAATTTTAACACTGTAACAATAGTGAATTTTAATAATAATAATAATGTAATACTTATATTAGTTTTAATGTAACACTAACTTACCCGTAATATGTAAAGATAATTCTGGTTCTGATATCTACTTAAAAGGAAATTAATAACGTTTATAAATGGGTTATTATGTTATGTAAAATAATTATTTAGTTATGTATATTGATTCAATAATATAATTTTGAATTCCTTCGTGGCCCAATGATTAACGCGCTCTGTTGCAAAGTTTAAAGTCCCGAATTAAATTCCCGGTTAAGGTCTGGAATATTATTACGCGTCCAAACCCAACAGTTCTTAACACAGAGTAACCGCTAAAGATGTAACTCCTGATGCATCTTAAAACAAACTTATTAAAAGAATGTAGTAGACAATAAGTATTGCAATAATTTGTTAAAATAGTTCCAAACTCCTTAACGCAGTAAAAATATTCACTTTGGTTATATTTTACTGTTTACATAAAACTTCGAGCAAGAAAGATTTTTATAATTCATTAACATCTTTAGTAACTACTTTAACGATTATTACGGACTGGCTTACTAAAATTTAAAGCAAAAATAAAAAGTGTAATGAAAATTTATCATTGTCATACTTTTTGATCTATAATAAGTTACTTATACTGGGAAGTAAACATCCTTTCTTCGTAGAATTTTTTATATTACAGCTAGTAACAGTTACATGTCTCCTAGAATACAAAATATCAAGTTACATTCTTTTAAAAATGTACTTAATTGGGTTCCCGCTTTTATCATTTTATCTTTCATTATTCTAAATATCAACCATCTTATGTTTCACATTTTCGTCAAAATGCGACTATAAAATAAATTTTTTTTAGCTCTTTTATGAAGTTGTTGTCTTTTGGAAATAACTGTGTATGGCTATAAATTCTGTACTCATACATAATCTATTTCCATAAAAATGTTCATTATCACATATAAATTTTATATATTTCAAGTGAAAATATTTCACTACTCATGCGCTAGTTTTTGGCGGAGAATAACTTCTTCAATCTGTTCTCATTATAAAACATACATCTACGCTACAATATACCAGTCTAATAAGTAGCAAAATTTTACCACAAAATTATCCTAATAGATATTTTATTTTTTTATTCCAATTGAAACTGTCATAACTGTACTAATATATCTTAAACAGCTGTAATAATATTTATATTTATGGGTTATGTGAGACGATGTTGTGTTCATTTGAACTATAGATAGGAGCTCACTTGATTGCTAGCGTAAGGTATTCGGTTGGAGAGGATTGTTTGTACGATTTCCCTCCTCCTATAACCTAGTAGTAGTAGTAGTAATAATACCATTAGTACGCGCTCTTCTAAAAACATTAGTCACAGACCACTTCGAATAACTACTGTAGTACCAAAATATTTTAATAGATTTTAAACTAATACCTAATATTCCAAAATATTTTAATAATATACTATAGTTCGTTTGTTTTAGGAAGAAGCTTGTAAGGGGCGGGTGAGTAGGTAGAGTAGGGATAGTTTCAACGGGGAAAGTGTTGTCTCCTTCTCACTTAATGATCATTCCCTCTCTTTCTAACCGTATACTATGTTACAACTACGAGGTGCTTCCCTCACCACTAAACAGAACAGCTCAGCGGCACACAGCGTTGGAGGGAAAGCTTCTAGCTAGAACAAAATGACCTGTAAAAGTTTATTATAATAGCCTAATAAAGTAAAAAATTTGGTGTGAAAAACTCACACAACGTTATCTTGCCAATACAAATAATTAACAATAAACCTAACATTAGTAAAAAAACATTAGAAATAAACAAAAAACTAATCTCAATAAACACAACCTAATTTTAATCATGAGTGAAAGACGCAAAATGAAAATCAACCTCAGTTTGGCTAAAAATACGGAAAATCACTCTTTCACGCTAAATTAGGCTCTGTAGAGAAAAATGCCTAAAATAAAAGTTGTAGATCTTTCAATTTTCTATAAATATAGTTATGTATATTTTTGTCGTAAAATGCAAACTGAGGCCGACATCTTCAAAAAATCGATTTTTCAAACGTTTTTGTGAGAAAAAAATAGAAAATCACTAATCACCGTTAAACTAAGCGTTATACAGAAATGTTTCAAATAAAAGTCGTAGGATTTTAAATTCTCTACAACTTTTATTTTACATTTTTGTGCTAAAATGCATATTAAAGCCACAATCTTAAAAAAAAAAATTTACGTAAAAACAGCCTCTCCAAGAATTTCAGCAAACATAAATTAATAAATTAATTAATAATATAATACAAATAATAATATTAATATAATATTAATATTTATATATTATTAATAGTATTAATTGTGTTGCCCTTTCTTGTAGAGCATTAAAATTTTGTAAACCAGACAATTTAAAAAAATTCGTAGAACCAGTTTTTGAGAAAATCGCAAAAAAGTGAAAAATTACACGAATAAACTACTACTTCCGGTTGACCGATTTTGTTTAAAATGTTCGTGTCGGGTCCGGTAGTGGTATGTAACTTAAGTTTCAAAATTAAAGTTCGTACGATGTTCCGCTTTTGAGATATTCTGTATACACACGCATACACACACACACACGCGCGCGCGCATGCACGCAAACAGACCGATCGCTAAAATCATGTTTTTTGGGTTCAGGGAATCTGAAAACGTGTAGATCCGGTGAAAACTCGATTTCGAAAAATCGACAGGAGAACAATACTTTCCTTCCTACATATTCACATAGGCAAGAGAAAGTAAAAACTGTTTTAGTTTTTGATATTTTACTACCTAGTGTTATACTTTATATCAGTTTGTTTATAAGTAGGCCGCATATAACAATATTAAATTACATACGCATACAATATTAATTACATAATATTTAATTACAGAACTAGATTAATAATTTGACGAGCCGAGAGCGTAATTAACACCACTACAGCGAACGGTCTCACAGTAGCCACTGACAAATTTTATGAAGAATAAATATTTTCAGATGTATAGTACACACGTCGCCATGCGGATTTAAAGCAACCGTTGCTAAGATAACTTCACATCTCACAGTCGCCAGTCCCCTTGCACTTCATACCGCACTAACTGACAAGTCAGCTCCCAACTATAAAACTATTTTTGTTCTAGTCGAACGTCTTTATTTCTTATTAATATGTAAGCCTATTTATTTTTCAACAATTTTTTTTATATCTTAATGTGTGTACATTGCAATCTGTCAATTTAGAACAAAACGCAACCAACCCCATGACCAAATGAGATGAGGACGATATGTATGACGTGTAAATGAGGTGTAGTCTTGTACAGACTCAGGCCGACCATTCCTGAGAGAGTATGAGTAATTGAAACTCAAACATCTAAGTACACCGGTAACCACTCTCTAGTATTCAAATCCGTATAAAAGCAACTACCTTTACTAGGATTTGAACCAGGAAACTTCGTCTCCGAAAATCAGTTGTCAAACAGCTGACTAGCGGCGACTATGTTACCCCTAGACCAACCCGGTGGGTTAATTAATTCAACAAATTTAGTACATTAAAAGGTTTTCGTTGGAAAAAACTAAATGAAAGTATGGTCGTAATATTAGGCTAAAATGTCATGAAATTTCCGTTATTTTAATAGTGTTTCATAACAAATTTTGAAACAAAATATTATAAATTTTAATAGTGGCTTACTCCTAAGAAAGATTATAAATAATGTGCCAAAATATGTTGGCATATATTCAGGAAATAAAAAAGTAGGGAAACTAAATTAACGATTTAACTGAAATATTGATTAGAAATCTTGAATGTTAAACATATTTAAATTTTATCTGGCATAAACTCTATACAATGTTGTTGATTTCCTTTTAATTTACATAATGGAATGAACATTCATAATAAAAATGAAGAAAGATAAAAACCTTTTACTCAGTCTATTCAATTGTTAAATTGCTGCTTCTCAGATAAAAAACCATGGCTGAGAAATTTTTAACTTATAAATATAACTCAGAATATTAATGAATTAAGAGATTGAATAAAACGTTTTAATTAAATTGATCTGCATTTTAAGAAATATAGATGTAGGGTATTATTTTTATGTGATCACGTTCATGTAGTTTTTTTTAATTTCTATGAATACAATAACATTTATTGATCAAGAAATACATTATATAACATTGCAAATTAAATCTTGATGGAAAATTATTAAGGGCTTTAAAATTTAAATCTTTTCCATTATTTTTTATAGCTATGGAATCATTATTTTTTGTTCTTAGTAGGTTATATTATATTTCACCCAAATAAAATAAAAGACCTGCAGATTTTTAACTATCTATTGACAATAAATTGTAGGCTAACTGTACATTTATAAAACCAACAGTAACTATGATGTAGGCCTACGTATTTAATGACCTGTTTCCGTCTTGATTTAGGAAATCACTCAGTGGTAAACCCTAGTCGCTATTTTATACAAGATTCTATTCCAGCATATTTTTACTTTCTCTTGCCTATATGAATACATAGGAAGGAAAGTATTGTTTTCATGTCGATTTTTCTAAATCGAGTTTTCACCGGACCTACACTTTTTCAGACCCCCTAAAACCAAAAAACTTGTTTTTAGCGATTGGTCTGTGTGTGTGCCTGTGTGTGTATGTGAACAGAATATCTCAAGAACGGAAGATCCTACGAACTTGAAAATTGAAAATTAACTTAAATACTACAAAAGGACCCGACTTGAACATTTTCATGAAAATCGGTCAACCGGAAGTAGTAGTTTGTTTATGTCATTTTTCACTTTTTTGCGATTTTCTCAAAAACAGCTTCTACAATTTTTTTAAAAATCACCTCATTTACTAAATTCTTTATGCTTTACAAGATTGGGTAGATGCCATGTTTGCTGAAATTCTTGGAGAGGTTGTTTTTACGCAAAAAAAAAAATTTTTTTAAGATTGGAGCTTTATGAATTTTAGCGCAAAAATGTATAGTAAAAGTTGTATAGAATTTAAAATCCTACAACTTTTATTTCAAAACTTTTTTTTTATAACGCTTATTTGAGCGGTAATTAGGATTTTCTGTTTTATTCTCACGAAAACGTGTGAAAAATCAATTTTTTTTAAAAATTCAGCCTTAGTATGCGTTTACGACAAAAGTGTATGTAAAAAAATTTATAGCAACTTAAAAGGTCTACAACTTTTATTTAGAGCATTTTCCTCTACAGAGTTTAGTTTAGCGTGAAAGAGTGATTTTCCGTATTTTTAAGCCAAACTGAGGTTGATTTTCATTTGCGTCTCTCACTCATGAATAAAATAAGGTTATTTTTTGAGGTTAGTTTTTTGTTTATTTCTAACATTTTATTACTAATGTTAGGTTTTATTGTTAATTATTTGCATTGGCAAGAGAAAGTAGTGTAGTATTTCACACCAAATTTTTTATTAGGGGATAATGCCTACATAATAAACCTTAACTTTTACGAAGGTTGATATGGGATTATATACAAATTTTAAAAAATGCCAGTTTAATTACTTTAGCTAAAAACTCTGTAGTATTGAGTAACCTTATGTTAACCAAACCAGCAAGTTCAATGTTTATGAAAATGTATTTTTGATCAAGTTTAACGACTCCCATAGAATACACCGTTTACTGAAATTTAATAAAACATTTCTAAAAATATACTGTATATATAAAATTAATATTGAAGTTGAACAATATAAACCAAGTATGTACAATAAGTTCACTGGGGCGTTATGAGGTTTATTACAAATCTTAAAGTTGATTCTATATAATTTTCATTATAGTTTACCAATATGAAAGAAAGTTTAGTCATTTGATTTTTATTGCTTACTCTTAAAATGATAATAAAGAAAGCAATATCTTATCTCTTGGAATATTATGGTAGTTTTATAGTGTTGGTAATGTTAAAGTAATATTAATTAAAAAAGTACTGATAATATCTATTAAATTCTTTACTAATATTGAAATATTCTTTGCCTATTGAAATATTCTTAGTGATATTTTGATTAAATCCTAGTGTAGATATAACAAACCACATGCAGTTATCCGTGTATATTTTTATCTCAACGTGTCATTCGGTTAATATAAAACGACTTTATCCCGGAAAGAAAAAGCGAAAAGTGTAGTAATGTCCAGGATAGAAAATGATGGGTTTTATGTACTACTCACATGTTGCCACTCTATGAAATGGGGAAAAGATCGGTGGATGAATGGGGCAGGGATGAGAATAGAGGGATATGTAGTAAGTTTCGAAGGGTGGTTGGTGTAAACGTGTAAACAAGATGATTTGTTGCATCACATAAAATGTTAGCTGTCCATTATCATGAAAAAGAAACACAACCTTTCAAAAGAAATTTTTATCCTTCAAAATGAAACCAAAAAAAAGAAAGATCTCATTATGTATTCAGAACTACGCATTTATTTTACTCTTTAGATATTTATTTCTCTGAGATTTTAGATTGTGAACATTTATTCATCTGCATTTATAAAAATAGATAAGCGCTATGGTTTCGCATATTTGGTGGATGTCATCCCAGAAACAACCGGACTAAGCATTCCAGACGTCCGTTTTTCTCAGAGGGTCGATTTTTGCTTGGAACGTCAAGTTACAGCGCAACCATTTAACTTAAATTACGCCCATTATAGCTGTGTCAAACAGTTGTAGGCCGTTTTTTTATGTCTAGCGATGACTATTATTTATGTAATGAGTACAAGTGATTTAGACCACCAAACATGATGGTATTTTGATCGATCTTGTAAAAACTCATGAAGCTGTATGCCATCATGAAGTTCAATGTATACTTTAATAATGTTCAACGTATTCAATAGCTCACTAAAATCTTTATCATTGCAGTGAAGATGAGGTGAGATAATTACATTAAAATTTAATTTGAAAATTACGCTCACCGAATCACGGCATATACCTCCGCCAGATAAAGATACGACTTTTTCAGGGAACTATAGCTTTACTGATTTACTCAATCACTCACTCACAATTATTTCCATAATTTACGATCATAACTGGAAATATTAATTCTGTAACTTTTCCTAAAAAATGCATTTCTAAATACAGTTGTGGATATATTCTAAGTGATATCTGAAAAATTAAAGCATTCAAATTTTTACCACTTGCCCATTTAGATGTGAGAATGGTGTAGCTGCCTGTGTACAAATAAATACAGAGTGATTTCTTAGTTCTGTTACCCAGTTGTTAATGTCTGGTAACTTTTTCCTAAGAAAGGGAAATTTGTTTTGTGATACAAAGTTGGTAGCCCTACTCAACCGGTATAGATAAGGGGCAGTGTGCGTTGATTCTCCTTGAGCTTTGTAAAATTGTGTGCCGTTTCCGGTCGTGTTACGAACGGAATTTTTTACCTTAGAACAATCACTTGTTTAAATCTGGAGGCTGAAGCTCTTGGACTAATCGTACGCGATACGGATACAATAAAAATTGTTTTGCAGCTTTCTGAGCACTCGAATATGAAAAACCGAATTGCGAGGAAAGTTATTGTAAACTTTTCCGTGGAGAATTGAGCAACCTTGTTTTCACATTCTTCAAAACGTCATCTGTCAATAGAGTTAGTCGACCACTACGTTTTCTGTCGCAAACACTACCTGTCTCTCGAAATTGATACTTTTTTTGGTGGAGGAGCACCAACAAATTTAATTTGGAATGATCCTTTTACACTCTCGTACGATTTCGTGGCAAAATATTCTTCAAGAATGAAAACCCGTTGTTCTAGGGTAAAGACGTTCTGTTCTCAACACGAACGAAAGCGGCACAAAATTTAACACAGCTCAAGAAGAGTCAACTCACACTGCTGTATTTATACCGGTTGATTAGGGCTACCAATTTCGTGTCACAAAACAACATTTTCCTTTCTTAGAAAAAAATTGATGAGCAAGAGATGAGGAAAGAGGAGTGGGAGGAGTAACAACCTCGTTAAAAAACCAGGGTCCATCTGGCTCCGGATGGTAGCACCCTGTAAGGGCCCCTGCCGAGGGTTACTAGGTGAAAAGCGGTCAATGGCCTCGAAGGCGGATGAGGAGTAATCCAAACGGCGGAGAGGGCGGATGAGCCTAGGGAGAAAGCCCAAATTAAATCCAAGGTAGACTTGACTCGCAGCTGTGGTGGAAGCAACAAGTCTAAGGGAGTAAACCTGATAAAAATCCTGCAAGTTTGGAGGCAGTAAGGTGGCGGCCCCACCATCAAACTTAACTTGCGCAGCGCTCGTAACGCGGCCAAGGGATTATTCAATTACTACTGATAAATTGCAAACAGCCTCGGATAGGACCGGAAAAAAGGAAAAACAAAAAGGAATGCCAACAAAAAACGATTTGGAATAATGGATACGATGATTTTTGCAACTTGGAATGTGAGAGGTGTGAGGGGGAAGGAGGAGGAACTGATGTAGACCTAGCAGTAATCACAGAGACAAAGAAAAAATTGAGGGGCACCAAGGATTGGGGAGATTATGTGGAATTATGGAGTGGTGTAGAACAGAGCAGAAGAGCATGTGCTGGAGTGATGGTTTTGGTCAATCGGGTATGGAAAAATAAAATAGAAAGCTATTCATGGGTTAATTAAAGAATTTTGACAGTTCGGATTAAATTAGATAGAGGTTTTCTGACACTGATAGGTGTATATGCTCCAGAAGAAGGGAGAAAAGAAGAGACTATTGAATTTTACGAGATATTGCAGAAGCAACTGACATCGTGTAAGAAATCAGATTATGTCATTGTCTCTGGAGATTTAAATGCACGTGTTGGTAATCAACCAATCCCACAAGTGGTTGGAGCATATGGAGAATGTCACTTGAACGAGAATGGTAGACAGTTACGTGATTTTTGTACATTCAATGATCTGAAAATCACAAATACCTTTTTCAGAAAAAAAGACATCCACAAATACACTTGGGCAGCAAGAAGATACAAATCATTAATTGACTATGTTATTGTGAATAAGAAAACTGCAAACCAAGTTCGAGATACCAGAGTATATAGAGGAAGCGATATTTCAAGTGATCACTACCTAGTTGTTTCAAAAATACAGTTATGGACCAAATGGAGAAAGAATAAAAAAGTCACAAGAAATGAAGGAAATGAAGTTTATAAAGTCTACCTCCTGCAGACTGAGAGTGTCAGGACCCTATATCAGACAAGATTAACACAGAAACTTTCTATGAGACCCACAGCACCGACAGTGGAGGAAGAGTGGGACAACTTAAAAGATACTTTAAGAGAAGTAGCCTATGAAACGCTGGGGACGAAAAAACTTGTAACAAAACATATAGGTTTGAAAATTTGGAACGAAGAGATTGCTGAAGCTATTAAGGATAAGAAGATGCCTACAAACAATTATTGAAATCACCTACAGATCAGGCAAAGGAAAATTACAGAAGAAAACGTAATGTAGCTAGAGCCATTGTTAGGAAAGCTCATGAGGATGCATGGGATAGGTTCATTGCAGGAATTGAAGATGATCTACATGGAAGGCAAGAAGTTGCCTATAAGTTGATGAAACACCTTAATAATGATGAGAAGGAGATGGCTAAAATAGACAATATAGAAAAACAAGAATGGATTGAGCACTATAAAAGATTGTGGTACAACAGCGATTTACCATTCATGGAAGAAGCTCATCATTCAGAAGCAAAACATGGTATTGATCAAATAGCTATTGAGGAATTGGAAGAGGCATTAAAACAAACAAAAAATAGGAAGGCAACAGGATTAGATCATTTAAATTCAGAACTATTGAAATATGGCGGTACACCACTCAAAATTCGCCTGCTACACTTGATGAACATGTGTTGGACTTCGCGATACATTCCTAAAGATTGGAAAAAAGCCATAGTAATCTCGCTGTTTAACAAGGGTAACAGAAAAGATACAAATAATTACAGAGGAATTAGTTTGTTGAGTAACATATAAAAATTATACAGTAAAATTCTGAACAATAGACTCAGAAAAATCTCGGATGTGTTATAATTAGAAGAACAAGCCGGCTTTAGAAAGGGCAGGTCTTGCATTGACGAAGTTTTTTCTTTAAAGCAGATAATTTCAAAACGAGTTGAATTCAATTTGGAGACACACCTTGCATTTGTAGACTACGAAAAAGCGTTTGATAAAGTTGATAGACATATCCTGTTTGATAGATTGGTCAAAAGAGGTTCCAATACACTTGGTGGAAGTTATAGAGAGTTTGTATCATGGAACAGCTGTCATCTTGAACTGTTCAGGCTCTCTCACAGAGGAGGTTCGTACAAATGTTGGTTTGAGACAGGGCTGCCCGCTCTCACCAACTTTATTTAACATTTATGCTGATGATCTCTGTAGAAGATGGAAGCAAAAAGTCCACTCAGGCATTTGGATAGCCCCGGAAGTCTCCATCAGCTCGTTGTGGTTTGCTGACGATCAGGTGATACTGCAGGAAACAGAAGATAATCTCCAGAAAGCATTACACCAATTGAATCTTCTCAGTGCTGAATATAACATGAAGATCTCATTCAGTAAAACGAAGGTGATGGCTTTTGTGGGAAAAGATCCAATTCGGTCTAAGATAGTTCTTGATAACAAAGTCCTGGAACAAGTATCACATTTCAAGTATTTGGGGTGTGATATCACATATGAAATGGATCAGGACTTGAGCATGAAAATAAATAGATTCCAAGCTATCTGTGGAACAATCAACAGGACCTTGAGGAACAAAGCCAGAAGGGAAACGAAAATGAAATTCTATAAAGTTATGGCTATCCCCACTCTTTTATATGGTTCTGAAACCTGGGTACATAAAAAGAAGGAATGGAGCAGGTTACTGGCTACTGAAATGCAATTCCTAAGAGCAGTGAAGGGTTGTACTAGGGAAGACAGAATCCATAATACTGAGATCAGAAAAGAGCTCAACATACCCTCCATATGGCAGAAAATCGAGGAAACCAAACAAAACTGGAAGGATCATGTGAAGCGCATGGAGGATGGTAGAATTCCCAGGGCAGTCATTTCCTATCAGCCAGTAGGAAGGAGAAGTGTGGGCAGGCCTCGTAAGAGATGGAATTGATTAATAAAGGTGTTTGCAGTCGGAACAGGCAATGTGCCTAATCCTTGAAGGAAGACGACGACGACTAGAAAAAAATTACCAGACATTTAACAACTGGGTAACAGGACTAAAAAAATCAGTGTATATATATCTTTACTTTTACTAAGAACTATAATTCTGAAATCCTATAATAATATTTTCAAAGTGATAACTATGGAAAGTAAAATGTGGTGTGAAACCGAAAAAATCAATAAACCGCTTCATTTAATGTACCCATGTGAAACTACATTGTTCCCGCCAACTGAATGGATTATTTTTGTAATATATAATATCTTTAAAATGGTTCTAATTTAATAAACGGTATGTTTCAAACATAGCGTTAACCTAAAAAATCCAACCAATAATAGAGAAAATTTTGAAATTTTTCCGAAAATGAATAATAGATTAGTCGTTGTTATTTAATATAATAGATTAGAGTTATAATAGATTAGAAGTTGTTATTTGAGGATTATCAGTTAGGTTATTCTAAATAAATGCATGGTCTTTACCTGCCTAAAGTGGTTTAGGATTTTGCCTTCAGTGTAGTGTTTCTTAGACTATCAACTACATAGGCTAGGGTTAAGTTCGTGTTTGTAATACCACGTTGATACGACTTTTTAAAATTACAGTAAATATTAAACTCACAGATATATATATATATATATATTTATATATACAGAGTGTTCAATAAGATGGAAACAATTTCAATCAGCTATATTTCCTAAACTGCATGTTATATTTTAATTCTGTAAATTACATTTGAAAGAGGAAATAACAAAGTTATAAATAACGACACCAATGCGTTCCAGCACCGCATTGTTGCCGTCAGCTGCGCAGCCGCGTACTGCGTCAGTTGTAAGCAAGATGGCTGCTATGGAACACAAGATTTTTTGCGTGCGTGAGTACAGTAGAACCGAGTCTGCAACTGCGGTGCAGCGTGCATTTCGGCTTAAGTTTAACGTCGAACCTCCAACGAGGAAGAGCATTTATCATTGGAATAAACAATTTAACGAAACTGGCTGTCTGTGTAAAGGTAAACGTCCAGGCAGACCTCGTGTATCGGAGCAGAATGTGGAACGCGTTCGAACTAGCCTTGAGCGTAGCCCTATGAAATCAACCCGTAGAGTGAGTATGGAACTCGGACTACCGCAAAAAACTGTCTGGCGTGTATTGAGGCGCCGATTATTGTACAAACCTTACCGTTTGCAAATGCTACAGGCTCTTTGCCGAGGCGATAAGATACGGCGTGTAGAATTTTGTGACCGTATGCTCCAACACATGGAAGATGAGTTGTTTCTGCCTCGAGTGATTTTTAGTGATGAAGCCACATTTCATCTAAGTGGGAAAGTCAACAGGCATAATGTTAGGATCTGGAGGCTACAAAATCCCCATGTAACAGTGGAACATGAGCAGGACAGCCCGAAAGTTAATGTTTTTTGCGCCTTGTCGCTGACAAAAGTTTATGGGCCTTTCTTTTTTGATGAGAATACGGTTGCTGGGGAAACGTATCTTAGAATGCTACAAAACTGGCTCGTTCCTCAAATGAATGAAGATTCAGGAGATTACATTTTTCAGCAGGACGGAGCTCCACCCCATTGGCATCGCAATGTTTGGCGTTTCCTAAATGAATCCATACGTCAACGATGGATACGTCGCATGGCGAATGACGACTCTGCACTTCAGTTTTGGCCACCGAGGTCTCCAGATCTCACACCCTGTGACTTTTTCTTGTGGGGGTTCGTGAAAAGTGCAGTTTACATACCACCTCTTCCCACCAATTTGAATGAACTAAGGAATCGTATCACAGCTGCAGTCAACTCAGTGACCCAAGACATGCGTCAGAGAGTTTGGGATGAGTTCAGTTACCGTCTAGATGTTGTACGTGCAGCCGGAGGAGGACACATTGAACATCTATAAACTTTCATGTATGTAAATTAAAATTTAAAACTTTCTCTTTCAAAATGTAATTTACAGAATTAAAATATAACATGTAGTTCAGGAAATACAGCTTATTGAAATTGTTTCATCTTATTGAATCACTCTGTGTACTTGAAATTTAAATTTAAATGGTCAAATGAGGAGACACCAGTAAAACTGGGCGTAAGTAAAGAAAGGTAAGGAGATGAACGATTTTAGATAAGCTAAATACCTATTGAATCGAAGATCGAGATTCCGTTTATCAATACTATTAACAATGGTCTTTGGAAACGTTTCTAATTCTATTGGAAGAGTAAATTATGACAGGTATGTGAATAATTTGGAGTAAGTAACAGTTCTGTAACTTTCCATATATAAATATTGACGACAGTTACTGTCCATTAAGTTAATTATATTGGTTTATTATAAATACATATAAATAAGCTGTGTCATTAGGCATTACAAGCTATCACATATTTTTTTATTTTTTTTTTATTTTGTACTTTCATCTTTGGTTTTACGCTCTAAAAAATATTTTTACCTTTAGGGTGTAAAACATTCATATATTTTTTATAGTACATTTGTGGACAACTAGCGAAGAAATGGAGGCGACAACTAGTAGAGGTCTACAGAAGGTGATGGATTGGATGTGGTCTTGGCGTATGGTATAGAAAAAAATCTGGTGTGAAACACTCACACAACTTTCTCTTGCCAATGTAAATAATTAACAATAAACCTAACATTATTAATAAAACATTAGAAATAAACAAAAAACTAACCTCAATAAACATAACCAAATTTTAATCATGAGTGAAAGACGCAAAATGAAAATCAACCTCAGTTTGGCTTAGAAATACGGAAAATCACTCTTTCTATCTAAATTAGGCTCTGTAGAGAAAAATGCTTTAAATAAAAGTTGTAGATCTTTTAATTTTCTATAAATTAAATTATATACACTTTTGTCGTAAAATGCATACTAAGGCCGAAATCTTACAAAAATCCATTTTTCACACATTTTCGTGAGAAAAAACAGAAAATTGCAAATAACCGCTAAACTAAGCGTTATACAAAAAATTGTTAGAAATAAAAATTGTAGCATTTTAAATTTTCTATAACTTTTATTATATACATTTTTGCGCTAAAATGCATATTAAAGCCGTACTCTTAAAAAAACAACGTTTTTACGAGAAAACACCCTCACCAAGAATTTCAGCAAACATGACGCCTACCCTATTTTGTAGAGAATAAAAATTGAGTAAATAAGGCGATTTTAAAAGAAATTGTAGGACCAGTTTTTGAGAAAATCGCAAAAAAATGAAAAATTATATGAATAAACTACTACTTCCGGTTGACCGATTTTTATGAAAATGTTTGTGTCGGGTCCGGTAGTAGTATGTAACTTAAGTTTTAAGTTTCAAGTTCGTACGATGTTCCATTCTTGAGATATTCTGTTCACACACACACAGACCAATCGCTAAAAACATGTTTTTTGGATTCAGGGGGTCTGAAAACGTATAGATCCGGTGAAAACTCGAATTCTTAAAATCGACATGAAAACAATACTTTCCTTCCTATATATTCATATAGGCAAGAGAAAGTAAAAATTCAGCGATACAGAATGTCAAAGAAAAATATAATTGTTGCAAAACATTACCTTAACCTTAAATTATGTCGGAAATAAATTTTTAGGCTACGTCTAGAGTGTAAAGGATGATTATGACCACATGTTTATCATTAAAAAAATATAGTACTAAAATTGTAAGTTTATTTAAAATATTAGTTAATTAAATGTTTTAAAATTTGTATTACTTTCATATCTCAAAATTATGTAAATTCGGTTGGATACGTCGCCTTTGGATTACAAATACTGTTTACACTAACAGGAATCCTGTCCATTTAACGTAGTACCGCAAATTACCGTATTAAAGTTGTGTTTAATTATTGTTAGGATTGTGTAATGCTTCATCAATTAGTTATTGATCCAGATAATCACTTAGCCCAACTTAGTCCCCGAGCTTTATCCGTCAGTTAATTTATGACATATTCCAATTGATTCAGTATTAACATCTCATAGTCATCCTGACAATTATATTTTGAGTAATTTAACAACAGTTAAACTTTTTTATAAATATAATGTACCTAATAAATTATATTTATTTTGAAAATTAATTATTATCTTATAATTTTTTGTTAGAAACTCATTTAATCGTATTTTTAAGGAGTAAAAATAGAGAGAGAATGTACAGATATGCATAAAGTTTTGCCAAGTAATGTAATTAAATTTATCTGAAATATTAATTATTTGGTCTTTCTTTAATTTTTTTTTCAAAAATTAAAACTTTTTTTTATATATTTTTGTTTTCTAAACAGCAAAATTACATTCTGTTTTTACATTTCAAAACAATAACAATATGTAGTAAAAATAACGCAGAAAAATACTAAATAAAATATTAACATCCATTAATAATAAATGTTATAGACAAAATGAAATAAAATAAGTTCATAAACAACTATAAATTAAGTGTAAAATTTAAAGATTACCTAATCGTTGTCAAATCTGCTACTCAAGTCAAACACATCTTATCTATTGTGTTGTAAAAGCACAGTCTTTCTAAACCAGTATGTTTATCGCAAAATCATTCGGATATCCATCCAGTCTTTGTTCAGTTATTCTGCTAAACCTTTGTAATTTCCTGTCTTACCGTATTAAGCCGTATGTCGTTATAAATGTATTAATTATTTCGTACTTTAGATGTTTTAATAATGTTAGCTGCAACACAAACATATATTTATTTTATTTATTGACCCACCGGTTTGGTCTAAAGGTAAAGTCGTTGCCGCGAGTCAGGTGTTAAAGAGCTGATTTTCGGTGACAAAGTTTTCTGTTTCAAATCCAAGTAAAGGTGCTAGTAGTAGTTACTTTTATACGAATTTAAACACTAGACAGTGGTTACTCAGGAATGGTCGGCCTGAGTCTGTACAAGACTACACCTCATTTACACGTCTTACAAATCATCCTTATCTCATTGGGTCATGGGGTTGCTTTTGTTCTGAATTGAACTGATTACAACGTGCACACATTAGAAATAAAAAAAATTTAAAAAAATTGTTTATTTGATTTCAAATAATTATAATTATAAAATTAACAAATACAATAAAATAATTAAAAAATAACAATAAAAATATACAAAAAATTAATTTTAGATAAAATTTAAAACTTGTGCTTTATGATGTTTCAGTAAAATAAAATAAAACAATAAAAATTGTTCTGAGGGTTGTCCCCTTTAATATAAAATATACTTTTGTCTTTTTAAAGACAAACCACTTGTTTAAAAAAATTTAAAATTTAGACTTAAGGGGTTTCTGAAATAAATTGGAGTAAAATGTTAAATTAATTTGTTTCCTGTAAAATACGTTGTTAGACGAGGAGAAAATTGTGCTGTACAATAGTATTCATTTATTTATTTCAGTAGTTTACATTATGATTTAAAATAACCTTCTACAAAAATAAAATTGAAATTCTTAACTTTAAGAAAGAAAAATGTTGATTTTTAGGGCTATTCACGTTCACCATCGTTGTCATACCAGTAGTTACACACCTTAAAAAGATTTTTGCATAGAATTGTTGTATGTCCTCTTCCACTAGAAAGTAGAGCTTTAAGCTTCAAAAAACATCCACTTCATTTATTAAGTAGAAGGAAATACTATATATCTAAGAATAAACCATTTCTTGGTGGCTTTTGTAGGGATGGTGTGTTTACATTCGGTTAGTTCTAAAACACTAAAGAAAAAAAAGTAAATTTTTGACTTATAAGCTTTCTGAAATGACTGATTCAAATGTGATTAAATTTGAGTAACAAGTTTGTGAAAATTAATACTTAAATTATCAGAATACTATACTCGATATAATTAGGTCAAATTTTCGCATTAAAATATAAGTAGTTCATAATAAACATAAAAGTAACGTACAATTTTCCTTTCCTTGAAATATTATTATAGAATCTCATAAAGACATACAATTTATAACTTAGTATTAAATTTATTTATAGCAATAAAGTTATGGTTCATCTATCTGAATTTTAGTATATCAGAGCACCATTATCATAAATTATTCTGATTATTTTTGATACAATTGGTTATTTATTACTACATTATTATTCTTCATGAGATATTATACTGTAGTTTTTCAAAAGTATTTTTCTGTAATGCAATTTGAAGGAGTTTTGTGATTTGTTAGAAAGTACAGTTCACTATCTATTGAGAACACAATAAAATCTATAAGAAGTTGAGTTTTAATTGCTAAGTATTTTAACATATTAAGATTAAAACTACTGAGTTTAGTAAAGTATAAAACTTTTAAGTATGTAAGGAAACGTATATAAGTACCTTTTGAGTTTTTATGTTATTTTATGTGATCAAAAATTAATTAAGAAAATGATATACCTAAAAACTGAAAATTAAGCGAATAGGAAAAGACCTACATAGGATACTAGTACTTTAGTTACTAGTATCCTTAGTACTTTAGTACTTTAGTACTTTAGTACTAAGGACTTTAGTACTTAGTACTTTAGTTACTGAATACGTATATCAAACATTTTTTTTGCATATCCGAAGTAACTGAATAGAAAAATCTTTAGAACCAAATGAAATATATTTACGATTTCTCTAACATTATGGTTTATTAGAAATTATTGGCATCATTTTTCAGTAAGATAATATTTTACTACTGTAAACATATTTCTGTATCTCTCTCATTGGTAATAAATAAAATTCTTTTTCCCTAGATCCGTTTGTATTATCTATAGGTTCGGCAGCTTTGTTACGAATATTGTTCTGTGATTAAAGGTTTCTTCATAGTCTCTCCACCAGACATCTCCTGTTTTTTCTCAGAGATATTTTTAACATACATCTTATTCTGGTTTTGGTTACCATAAAGTACTATAAAATACAGGTTTTATTGTGTTTTATTTGAGATCGATTCCGCTATTTTTATAAATAATTTGATTCGGTTCATCGTATGGGTACTCCAGGTATCTAGAGTACAAAACAATCAGAGATCGTAACGTCCTTTAGCAAGATTAGCTTCGAATTATTATTTCAAACGGTAATTTTGACTTATCACCGAGAAATGCCTTCTTTTCTTGTTCTTCTTCTTCATGAAATTATGTAAAGAGAAAATGAGTAATCAAACCAGGAAAGGAGTTTATTAAGCAACAACCAATTTTCTTATACTACGGTTCCTTTTTAATGCCACTTAAAATTGAATAAGAACTTTCTACTATAATAATTCTGATAAAGTTTTAACAGAAAATCGGTTATATTTGCGGGAAATATGATGAAATTGAAAATGAAGTAAAACAAACATTTACATAATTACTGCATCCCAAGAGGGAAAATCAATAATGACTAGAGAACTTGGCAAAGGCTTGAAATGTTGCTTCCAGCAATCTCTCGCGACGCTCATTAAATCTGCCTTCATTGCCCTTAACCCAAATCCAGACATGAAAAGAATACAAACCTCCTTTTCTCTAAAATTTAATCAAAAACACTTCATAAGTAAGTCTAAGTTTTATTTGCTAATAATCTAATTTGTAATCCTTGAAAATAATTTAACGACCAACGGACTACTAATTTTCTGATTTTATTTATATATATAACAAAAGTAAATTATAAAGAAAAAATAATGCTACAAAGGTTTAGATTTTTTCATAATACTAATTTATAACTAGGGAAGCACCCCGACGCTTCACGGCACATAAGAAGAAGATGATGATAAAGAAGAAAAAGAATTAGGGAAGAATTAAGGAAGCCTTCAAATCTTGGTGAATTTGTTTAAAAATTATAGTGAAAGACATTTTAAAATTTTACATTTCATTTTGGAACATAATACATTGGTTTGAAACCGTCTGTTCGTTAGTCATGAAAGCGTAATGCTACCTCATACAGGATAAAAGTTTGATCAGTTGTTGACCTTATTGTAGTTTTAAACTATAATAGATTACATAAATCAATTATTATTCTGTCAAACTTTTCCACAACTATTAATATGTACTTTTAAACTACTAAAAACATGTTACAATCCCGAACAACTAGATGAGTTTGTTTTTATTTTGTAAAGAACTGAACTGAAATTAACAAATTTAACAAAAGCAAATAACATTTTAAAAAACATCGAAAAATTTATTCTACAAGCGTCTATTTTGTTTTAACTTGTTTCAAGTTCTGGACAGGCTAGTAATAAGACAAAAAAACTGAAATAAAACTAAGTTTTTTTTTGTCTTTGGGTTCTTAAACTGAAATTGAAAACTGTAATTGTAACTGAGCCTGTTCCAGCGTCCATTTCTTCCTCGGTCTACCCACTCGTCTTTTACCCCTTGATTCATGAAGTCATGGATTCAAAAGTTGTCGGTCCTGTGATATTGTAAATAAATGATCCACTGTCCTTTATATTTAGTGATGATCTCACTTAGTGGTTAAGTTCCACATTCCTCTTTTATCACCTAATTTCTGATGTGTTCTTGTTCCTTAGATCCTTTAACAAGTCTAAGGAACCTCATTTTTTGCTGCTTCGGTCATTGACTTTTGTTTCTTGTTAAGTACCCAAGCTTCCCTTCCATACATCAGTGTCGGTGTGGGCATCACCTTGTGAAACTTATAAAGAACATAACCGATTAAGTTTTGTAAGGTGCTTAATAATCTTCTTATTAAAAAATTAAGCGATTGTAGTATTATTTAAGTTTTTTTCTTGTTATTGTTAAGGTCAGGATGTATTCTTTACTTTGTTGAAATTAAGTGCTATCGATAATGAATAATTTAGGCTTACATCAAGTATTAAGAATGTTAGAGCTAAAACCTACGTATTTTATGTCGGATATTTTTCAGCAATAAGCCTCTGTAGAAAAAAGTGTCGAAATAGCGTTAAATGTATACGAAAGTTTGAAACGTGATATGGAAGAATAAAAAACGGTTGAAAGCAGAGAACGCTTTAGTAGTGGTGGAAAGATAAGCCTTCTGTATAATGACGCTGTTAGACTGTTAATGGCGCACACGATAAAAACACGACTTAAAAAATAAAACATAAAAATATAAACTCGGTATTAATTTAATAGGGTCCCTGAATGATCGTAAATAGAGTCGACATGATATACGAGTACAGTCGACGTTGCTTGTCACAACGAGAGACTCAAAAAATTAATTATAATTCAAAATAAACTCCAGCAAATAAACTAAGCTAAATTGAAATTTGATCGTTTTATTGGTATAAAAATACGAATTATCCTAGTTATTAAATTGTAATGAGCTTGAGTAATTTAAAAATTTTATTAAGTATTGTATTCGTTAATTAAGTAGTTAACTTATATTTTAATTAACTTCCATTTAACATTTTACTCAGAGGTAATAATTTTTAAATGACTACCGTTTTATAAAATTTCTTTTGATCTACTAATGCGTTTAAAAACATGAAATAATGAAATACAATTTACAGTTCGTTAGTTTTATCTTTTGCCATTAACATATAAAAACCTTCATAAAAATAAGAAAAAGAATTATACCATTTTTGTCAATTTTCTTAGGTAATTTTTCTGAGTGGATTATTAAAATATTTATCACTTGGTAGAGACATTATTAGGTTCCGATCTAAATTACTCAGGACAATCACAGAATCACCTTGGTAGACTACATGACGAACAATATAATTACGCAGAGATCTATAACATTCCTACGGTTCACCAAGAAATCAACACAAATAAGATACAGCACAAAATCTATATAAATAGAATTGTGATTTTGTCTGTACGATTTTTCAAAATGCCCCAAATTTTCTTTCTACGTCAGATGTACCACGTAAACACCGAAAATAAGTTCAGCTGAATTTTTGTCTGTTTGTTTATCTTTTTGTCTGTTTGTATGTTACGGCATCACGCGAGAACCGCTGAACCAAATTCAATGAATTTCGGTATCTAGGTTCTGGACATAATCAAAATGAAAATAGGTTATAAATTGTTTTAATATCACAAAGGGATAGGGGAGTTCTTAGGAAGGGGTGAATAAGAAACTACGAATATATCCGTTAAAAGTCAATATATCAAAAACATTTATATAGGCCTAATCAAAATTACGAAACGTTTAAAAACGAATAAGTTTGATTATGTAAAGTTTTTAATTTTCATGCATAATAACGGAGATATTATATTAACAATTAAAAAAACTTAAACCATATTTTTAGAAGAATATTAACAATCAAAATAAACAGTACAATAAACACAGGTCTACGCGCCGGTAATACCCGTTAACATACAGTCAGTTACATACCTACCCATTTAATAGTTAGTCGTCCTACCAGATACCTGGTTACCTACCCAGTTAGTCGTCTTACCTACCCGTTACATACCCAGTTAGTCGTCTTAATAGTGGTCACCATCGTGGTGTTCCTATTGTGATTTACCTTTCATTTATTATGAAAATAATAAAGCGCTGCATATCTTAATTTAAAAACACCAAGATCTCGCTTTTGTTTTACGTTCAACTATTTTTTTAGACTAGTCCTAAAGAAGCAGAGAAATTTGGGAGAAAGATCTTTGAGAGATAATGGATCCGAGATAGTTGACATATAGTATAGGTTACATAAGGACGAGAGAACTGTGAAAGAAGTAGTTTTTTTCTTGTACAATGGATTAATTGAAATAATTAGAAAAATAAGACTAAAATTCTACAAACGGCTATAATATAGAGTGAATGACAAATGGTTGACAAAGGAAATTTTTAATAATCTAAACAATAGACCTAAATTATCGGATAAGAGGTTTAAAGAAGTCAGAAAGGGTACTGAGAAAACTGAAAAGAACTGAAAAAATATAATGGTTCGAATTAAATTAAGACAATTGATTACTGACTTTAAGGGCTTCCACGAATAGCAAAAATACAACACTGGATGTACGGTAGGAAGACAAAAACTGACAGTTAACGAATGATAAAAATATGGGTCGCAGAAAAAGCTTCCAGAAATGTCAATGTCACTTTACGAGGTTTAAAATTAGCCTAATACAAAAAAATGTAAAAGCTTTGTTCAAAAAAGATTAGTTTCAGTTACAATTTTCTTTAAATTAGTTAACTCTCTACTGACATGCTTGTATTTACAGTGAATTTATAAATTTATGTCAGGGAGTGCAGTATAAATGTATGGTTTTTATTACTTACGGAGCTTTATTAACTTCAATTTAAATTTTCAAATTAACTAGAATCCCATGTTTTATACATACATAAATAATCAAAGAGAATCCACTATGATATGTATTTCAAATATTTATGAATTACTTTGATAAGTGAAAGCTTGTGCAATTTAATTTTAGTCTTTAAATTTAAAATGAAACCAATCGTGAATGTACGTATTTTAATTATATTTAAACGGAATTTACAATACATGTCATAACTTCTTTTCTGTTACTAGCTTACTTGTTCCTGTAAAATACAATACTATCATGATGATAAATGTTGGTAAAAAACAGATGTGAACGACTTGAAGAAGCAAATTACCCATTTGTGTCAATTTCGATAAAAAAATACTAAAAACTTATTATTAATACTATTATTATTATTATTATTATTATTATTATTATTATTATTATTATATTATTATTATATTAATATTATTATTATAAGTTTGGACAATATTAATTAAAGTAGTTTGTAATTATCTTAAGTCTAAAAAAATCGGTGTGAAACACTCACACGACTCTTTCTTACCAATAAAAATAATGAACTAATACCTAACATTAGCAATAAAACATTAGAATTAAACAAAAAACTAACCTCAAAAAATAACCTAATTTTAATCTTGAGTGAAGCGATTATTAAAAAACAATAACACTAACGTTTTGAATTTTTATAAACAAAGCAATAATTTCGTTTTTTATGTTAATAAAATTCATAACATTTATTTTAAGAAAGGAATAATTCAAAATCTTATTTTTGTTCCTCTGTTGATCCAGGAACACGTTAATGTAAAAAAACCCAGCCTAAGAATAATAAAAAACGCATCCTCAAAAAGACAGCATACATTTTGCTTTACAAATAGGCTACTTCAATGTTTTTTACGAAATAAAGATTTAATTTAGTCAAAATTGGAAACTAATATACATAAATACTCACTTAATGTAATTTGTTTATTAGTTAAAACATGAATAATGTTTATTACATTAATGGGTCATTATTAAATATTTCGAATTCAGTAAACGAACTGCATAAATATAATTAAAAGTAACTATTGTGATATTGCATCATTTAATATATGAACTAGTTAATAATACATTATTATTTTTACAGTGAAATTTGTAATCAGTTTAAATACTTATATTTCATCAGCTCAAGCCTTGCAAAACACGCACACTTTTGATGCATACCTCCACTTTTCTAACCATACCAACTATTTGTACAGTAAAATGCATTGTTTGCATTGAAATAAAATGCAAAATAGGATTCACACCTTCAGCTTCTGTGTCTCTAAATAAGTTAAAGGAGTCATTTTTTTATTTTAAGTGCTAGGAAAAAGGGTATTTTATTCCCGTAATCAGCAATTCTTGTATAATGATATTGCAATTTTATGTAATTATGCTGAAATTTAGCATCACTCTTGACTGAAATACTGTTCTCCTATTTTTCTTTAACTAGATGAATAAATTCTTACTCATACGTTTTGGGTGTTGCATTTCTTGAAGTAACTACCATTAATATTGATTGCACTTACCAAGAGAATCATTTTTAAATTTGAAATATACTAAAATGTACAAATACTATGTAAATATTATTGCAGAATGGTTTATTAAGACATCTGCGAATCATAAGAAATAGAGAAATAATATTGTTGATTTATTTTACGTTTTAATTTCTAATTATAAAAATATAGATTCAAGTTCGGAATAATTCAATTTCGTAATATTTGACAGAATAAATAATTTGTAATAAAATCATGAGAGGAATGTTAAATCGATAAGACTGTTTAAAAGTGGCAGACTACATTACTAAAAGTACTCGTATTTTGTGATTCTCTTTGAGAATATCCACCAAAGGTAAAGCAAACGACGATGAATAGACTTCTAACAGCTTTCTGGGGAGGCAAATGAAATTTCAGTAAATAAATTTGGGCTGTTCAGTCGCAAAGGTAGTCATTACCTTTAATAAATAAAATTGGTATTTCTACGTCACACACGTTTACACTCCAACCCTCTTTTGCAGTAACGTGAACTCATAGAATCCCTTAACGCATATATGTGTAATGTTACCGTACATATAATATAGACCTAATCAGAATGACCGTATAACAAATTACTTCATTTCAAATAATTTGTTAATCATTGATTGCTGTACGGCATACATTTTTGATACTAATATTAATTGAATTAACCTCAATTCCACCATTTTAATTGATAAAATCTACGTAGCAATAATTTGTCAATAATTAGTAACAACTTAATGAAACATTTTTGTTCGTAAATTAAATATAAAATTAAAACAGTCTCTACAGATTTATTATGAAATTTTACAGAAATTAAATATGTTTTCATAATTTAAATTTAATTTTAGAATTTATTAGTATTATTACATATAATTTTGAAATCATGATATGCCTATCCTGTAGCCGTCAGATTTGAGGCAACATTTTTATAAACATATGTCATTTTATAATAATGACTTAAGACAAATAAACATATATAATGTAATTAAATAATATAATAAACATAAGACAAATTTTCAAAATTCTGAACTTATAAATTTTATAGTAGCCTAATTTTTATTAATTTTGATTTAATACATATACTGTTATTCTAAATTTAAATCTAACGTTTGTATTTAAAAAGAAATTAAATGAATAATAAAATTAAATGAAGAATAAGAATAAACAAATGTTTTGTCGGTACCTGGTTACCACTACCCATAACAGACAGGTGGAGTGTCAAATTATTTAAACTCAATCTGTTCGTTGCAGGGCTAAAAGAAATAGTTCTGTTTCTTATCACATGGTCAGCCAATTGAATGATTGAATCATTTAAGAACAGACAAGGTAGAGGTGTAAAAGACACTAATAAAAGTTATCTTCTCTGAAAATAATGAATTTCATTGTACAGCCAGACCCTGTGGTAAATAAAGTGAAGGTGTCATTTGGAGAGTGGAAAATATGTGCTTTTCAGAGAGCCCGGCATGCTGGTAAGCGTACTTTTCCATTCAGTGAGGAAGGCAATGATAAACCACATCACTACTCGTTTTACTTAGTAAAACCTGTACAGGTTCAAACCAGCCTTTCGGCTGATGAGCTAAATAACAACAACAGTTACCAGTTACTCCGTGAAGTTGTGTTATTTTTATTAAATAAATTAAGTTAACTTTAACTCTACAATCCTTATAATACACATCTTGATATAATTGCGTCCGAGCTCAGCGTATTTTTTCTGCTACTTTAGAAGGGCGAATTAAATAATTAAGTTTATTTATGTTTCCGGTTTTCCTTATTTCACTTCACAGATTACTTTTCCAGAATGACTTATTCGTTCAATCACTTTAAAATACTGATGCCATTTAAACATTTTCATCTGTTTGGGAAGGTACAGAAATCATATTTATTGCTGTAGGTCAGTTACATCCTTACTATACCTTAGGTGCACGTGATATAATGTAAATAAATATTTTACGTTTGCTGTTCGAACCCTAAAGAATAAAATGTGCCCAATTTCACTTATCTAGATGACCGGAAAGTTTAAAAATTAGAGAGTTAGTTAGTCAATCAATCTGGGAGGGCTGTTTTAATTGCCTTCAATTATAAATAATAACTGAGTTTAAGTGGAAGTCGGATATATTATATAAAAATTATTATTTACGGCTTTTTTTAAATTTTAGTAAACAGATGGTCATTATTACATTACAAAACACAACGGGTAAGAATATTGATGAAAAAATGCTTTTCTTTCAACTCATTAGATTTTTCTTGTTGTTATTTACAATGAGTAAACGACTTGAGGCATTTGAGATGTGGTTATGCAGAAGGTTGCTGTGAGTCTCCTGGGTGAATCATGTTTTTAATGAGTAGATACTGAGATGAATGCCAGAAATTGAAAGAACTCATAAAAACGGTAAAGATTAGAATCGCAATAATGTAGGGCATATTAATGCCCAACAGAAAAAGATTAAAATTGGTTGATCCAAATCTGTATTAATTAATTACAAGGAAGAATAGCTGGACAACGTAGCATGGGAAGAAATCGTATTTCTTGGTTCTCAGAATGTGGTACTCGAAAACGATAATACAATTACTATTTTGAGCAGCAGTGGAGATTTTTAATAAGGTGGCCAACATCGGGAACGGATAGGAACCTAAAGAAGAAGAGATAATTAACAAACTCACTGGATTGATCTAGTGGTAATGTCATTACCGCGAGTCAGTTGTTTAACAGCTGATTTTTTGGAGACGTAGTATCCGTGGTTCAAACCCTAGTAAAGGTTATTTTTACAAAGGATTGAATAATACAGAGTGGTTACCGGTGTACTTTGATGGCGAGGTTTAATTTAATCATACTCTCTCAGGAAAGGTCGACCTGAGTCTGCACAAGATTACATTTACACGTCATACTTGTCATTCTCCTCTCATTGGGTCATGGGGTTGCTCTTATTGTTATCAATTTAACAGATTGCAACGTACATAAATTAGGATTTAAAAAAAAATATTTACAAAATTTGAAAGAAGATTTAAAAAAATCTCATCTGGTTTAATACAACGAACAAAATTGAAAAGAATAGTAACTGAATGACTGATAATAAGCATAAAGAAATTATGAAATTGTTGCATTACGGCTAATTTGAACTTCTGCAGCCGTGTAGATCAGCCGTTTTCCATAGTAGACGACAATACTATCACTTAAAATGTTATGAGAACAGCATTTAAATGTGATTTTCATATAATATTTTTTCCGAACATTGTTGGTGGATTTCATTATCACTAAATAGAAAGTAAACTTAGAAAATTTTCCTTTTTTTATAATAAATAGTTAACTCAATCGAATTCTCTTAGTCTTTCTTAACATGTGTATTCTACATGTTATTTCCGTAGCCGATATAACTTCTTTCAAAAACCATGTTAAAATTTTATTTATATTTAAGTATTATGAACATTTTTTTAAACTTACCATATTCAATATATGAATTAAAATATTATTATAGAATTATTTACAAGAACATTACAAAGAATACAAATGGAACAAAGTGAGAATACAAAAAGTTGTTAATCACTTAAGCAATTCCTAATGAAAATAAAAACTTTTTATAATGTCCTCAGTTAAATTTGAACATGCCAAAAAAGAAGGAAAATATTGTCTTTAAAACAACTTTCTCGTTGAAAAGATAAAAATCATAAGTTATAAAAACAAGAAAAGAATGAAAATGAATAAAAGTAACAACTTCCTAGTGACCGAGTATAAAGTTTTGAAACTTTTATGTATTCTATCTGACCCAAATCAGTTAGGCTACACAATTGTAGTAAGTTAGTACGTTCTTTAGATTGGCTAATACATTCTTTGCATGAAAACGTCTCGTTCAGTAATTTTGTTGCTTTTTCATAAATTTTTTGCGTTTCCTGTAATAAAGCGTATTGTTGTTTACGATCCTTTTATTGAAATTTTAATTCTTGCAGAAATATACTATTTTTAAAATTAGACTTCATCTTAACGGATAGAAAAGTAATATTAAAACTCTCTGTCAACAACTTATACTATTATTTTACAATGAAAAAGAACGTGAAAACATGGCTTGTTCTGCGTGTACTGTTTTCGCGTCCCCCACTACTGTCCATCGATACTATTTCCTCACTGTCTATCCACTGGTTAATCATCGCTGACGATGTTCCCACTACCACAAAAAGGTAGTTAGGGAGGAAACTCTTCCCAAATCAGTTAGCGCATGCGCACAGGACATTTTTACTGTTTTTCTTTTATAGTACGCCAGCTACTAATTTATATTAATAACTAGCTTCAGATCATAATAACTTTTAAAAAAATGTCGTTTTCTGGTTGTTTTTTAACTTCACTTTTTATTATTACACTTTTACAAAAATAAAATAATGATTTTAATGTTGAAGTAAATAAATTTAATATAATTTGATTATATACCCCTAAAAATAACATCCGGTAATATTATTAGGGGATTGTAGGATGGATTGACTTGTACTCGAATTAATGCTTATTAGGGATCCATTCAAAAGAATTTGTGTACCTACTAATTAGCTAAAATAAAATACAAAAATGTAAATAAATACGAGTAAAAGAGTTGTTATTGTCAGGTAAAATTAAATTCATTTTTTGCGACGTCATAAATTTAGGGCAAGGGAATTTATGAATGTATGCTACACCATGTGGACAAAAGGAACTGTTCTGACACTGTTCCTAGAAGAAATAAAGACGTGAAAGAAATAAAGAAATAAAGACACCTTCTCACTGTTCTGTAAGAGCAGATCTGACACTCTCAGTAACTAATAAAAACGTTATCGTGAAGGCCAAATAAATATGTTACTAATAATTTTCAAAAACAAACTTTCTTGAAGTATTAAAAAAGTATAGGCTATAACGTTTATTAAATTAATTATTAACGTTGCACAAAAGAATAATTTCAATTCATTAAGAATAGGAAATTCGTTGTACAAATTTACTTTTATGTGATTTTAAATTAATTTGTTCCGAAATTGATTTCCAATTAGTTCTGATGGGAAGAAGGAAAAACCCCTGAAGAAAAAGAAAAGAAGCTAATGAATACGATCACAAAAAAGAATACAGTTAAAGCAGGTAGACTTAAAATCCAATTATAATAAATGAAATTGACTTGCAAGTACAATTGTAAAATTTTCATCAAAAAATTTTAAAATTAATTTAATTTATTTCAAGAGTTACTTTTCCTTATTTTAAATTAAATACTTGTTTGTATAACTACATTGTAGTAAAATTATTAGGGCCTATATTATTGTTTATTTAAATAAATAGTACCTACATTTGAATTTTAAAAAACTAACTAATTTATGTTCGGATAAATTACAATAGCTGTATTTGAATTTCATTGTTTTACGAAGTTTTGAACTAATATCGCTGTTTTATCTGGCTAAATTTATTTATTTAGTTTATATAAATCCACCGGGCTGGTCTAGACTCTAGAGGTAAAGTCGTTGACGCGAGTCAGCTATTTGACAGCTGATTTTTGGAGACGAAGGTTCCGTAGTTCAAGTCCTAGTAAATTAGAGCGAACGCCAAATAAGCTGCCGGTGTAGCTGTGCGAAAAGTTCGGATTCAGTCGGTAGATTTCGTGTCTTAGTACTGAACTGCCTATTAAATCATAGGCGCTAAAGATAAATTATCATATATGTTAGCGACTTAAAAACATTCAATTGTAAACATTGTGTACAACAATTTAACGGCTACCATATACAACACATTACAGATTAATGTTTTCAGGCTAGCTGATGTATAACGTTGCGAGAGCGACGTGACTCTGATCGCAGCTGGTACAACACTGACCCCCACCACTCGCTGCGGCAACCGACCGCACCATTACCAAAATAAACCTTCTGCGTACTCAAGAAAAATAGCAAGCTTATTTGGCGTCCGCTTTAGTTACTTTTATACGGATTTCAATACTTTACAGGGGTTCCTGTGTACATAGATGGTGTACTTTAACGGGGTTCAATTAACAATAATCTATCAGAAATGGTCAGAAAAAGTTAAAAAATACATAAAAAAATAGACAAATACGTTTTTTTATCTAGTTTATAAATTCTTAATTTATAAAAATATTTAATTTTGAAATTAATAATTAATGATGATAATAAAAATGATAACTAAATTAGTTTAAAAAGGCTATAAAGCTATTAACAAGGTTTTCTAAATTTATTAATAAATTATCCATAAGCTTATTCATTAAGAATACACATTGTTTTCACAATAAGGTTTTATTTAGTAATGGTTTCCTTTCAGAATGTCATTGGGTAATATCGTTTTTAAGACGATTAAGGTAATTCTTTTTGAATAATGGCAAAATAAATAAACGTTTTGTATTCTGGTATTAAATAAGTATTTTCATCAAGGGTGATTTAGTTCTTTTTATATTATGGTTATTTTTTTCTTAACACAAGAAGAAAAAACATAACATTTAAGAAAAAGTATAGCGTACTTATTTGGACGTGTTTTATACTGAAAGTTCTTTGAAAATCTGTAAGCGCCTGAAGGTAGGCCTACATTTAAAATTTTATTATGAAATTGCCGGATTGTAATATAAACTTGGAAAAAATATCACTATTTGAAAAAAAAATAATACGGAAGAAACAAATATTGGATCTATTATGGCAAAGATAAACTACATTGTTCTATACTTATTTTTCTCGAAAAGATTAAGAATATAGGCTTACACAAAAAAGGACCCCTTTTAAATCGACCCAAGTCTATTTTCTTGTTTTAGGATTGAAATTTCACTTGGAAATAAGGCGCTAAAGTACCACCGTAAACGTTTAACAGTTTTTATTCAACCAAAACTTATTTATAATGCATTTCCTTATTCACAAAGTTTTTAACGAAAAAACTTTACATTGGACAGATAGATACTGCGGTAAGAAAAACAACGAAAATGTTATAATACCTGAAGAAAATACTAACTGTTTTTTTGTAATTATGTTTGTTATATATTTTTCAGTTAATTTAAAGTTACACCTGTTTGCTTGGTCATTACAAACTAATGTGGATTATGGTATTGTAACGGTAGGTTTTAACGTGATAAAATTTCCAGACTGTAGCCGGGAATCGACCAGGGACTTTAGTAAAATTATTTTATGTATTATTAACATTAAAATAGTCAGATCCATTGTGTTGTTTAGGTCATCAGCTGAAAGGCTGATTTGAACTTCTAGAGACTTTACTAAGTAAAACCACGAGTCAGGAGGTTTGCAATTCCCTTCCTCACTGAGTTGAACGTACGCTTATCAGCGTCCCAGGCCCTAATGAAAAGCATCTAAGTTCCATCCTGTAAATGACACCTTCACTTCATCCACGAGAAGGTCCGGCTGTATAATGAAATTTACTACTCTCAGAGGAGATAACTTTGGCCGGTGTCTTTTACACGCCAACCTCTTATATTCTTAAATTCTTCAGTTATATAATTGATTAATTTATACCCGCGGACAGGCTATGCGGGTATTAGGAAATAAGATAGCATAAGATTCATTGCACTTGTTTTAAGCGATAATATATAAATAAATAAATTTATTTATTAAAAGTTAATTTCAGTCATATAATTGGCTGACTATGTGATAAGAAACAGAACTATTTTTAGTAGCCCTGGAATTAGCAAAACGAGTGTAAATAATAATTTAACACTCCACCTATCTGTTATGGGCAAAAACATACGTTATTAAAATTTTTACAAGTTGAGTAAGATAAGGAATCAATTGATCTGTCTCCACAAGTCTTCATTTTATGACAAAATAAAAATAGTAAAACAAATTTAGAAATTTAGATGAATATTGTAAACGAGTATTAGCGAGCTAGTGTTGTAAATATATATTTTTTGATCGGTTAAAATATACAGATATAGTTTGATTCGATACCCATTGAGGTACTTTATAACTTGAAGATCTTCATTAGGCCCCTTTTACACGGTCAGTTCAATTCTCATATCAGTTTCCGTTTTAGATGAAATCTCAGTTAAAACTGATGTCAAACATCAAAACTGTGAAGGATTGAACTGAAACGAATAGCTGGCTCGATGGGTAAACCATCGAACCATTTGTCAGTTACTTTATTAGTTCAGTTTGCAGTTCAAACAGCCGTGTGTACAGAAGCTCCAGTTCATTTCTCATTACTTTTGTAATATTGAACGTACCTGATGTCAAATAACGAATTGTGACTCATTTCTTCAATTGTGACTGTCATCAATTGTGACTCATCAAATTGTGACTCATTTCATTAAATTAGTAGCCTACATCGCAGTTTTCCGTTCCCTGGGAATAAAAGGGACTCAAGTTACCATAATACACTTAAATGAGTGGATACGTTTAATTAGTTATAAATATTATAATATAATTAGGTATAAAGAATGTTATCTATCAGCTATCTAAAAAAGAAATTAAACAACATAGCGAAAAAATTAACAAAAACTAAAAGACCATAAGAATCCATTAGCGATTAACCTCCTTGACAACAGCGAAGATAGTCACAGACGGAAACGTTTTAACAAATTAGCTTACCTTTACGATTTTGTTAATTATTTAAACTTTTTTATTCTTTTCTACTTCAACTACTAATCATCGTCATCTCATAATAGGCATCGTTATCATCGCTATCATCGTCATCATCTCTAGCTTTAACAAATTTGTGTTTCAAGATAATGATTCACAGTTCATCAAGTTTAGTTTTGTACACATACATATAAATTATTTTTTTAAACATTATTTTTCGTTTGTTTGCATACACTATATGATATATAATGAACAGCCAAAACTAAACTAATTAATTATAACACTCACCTCAGAGTATTAGTACATACATTCAAGATCTTTGTCTCTCTCGGAGACATCCTCAGAAGCTTATTACAATAAACACAAAACATGTATCACATTTAAAACAAATACGGTCGAAGACCACGTCAATTACTTAATTATTGTAAAAAACATGCCGCGCGCGAATATTCGGCCGAATCAACATCGCGCACGGGATGGTTGTTACATTAATTAAGTAATTGACGTGGTCTTCGATCGTATTTGTTTTAACTGTGATACGGGTTTTGTGTTTAGTGTAATAAGTTCCTGTGGATGTCTCCGAGAGAGACGAGAGATCTTGAATGTATGTACTACTTTGAGGTGAGTGTTGTATTTAATTAGTTTTGTTTTGGCTGTTCATTTTATAATATATAGTATGTAATATATATAATTTTTTTTCTTCACAGGTTAGTCTTGTTGAAACACACTACTGAGTGTAGTTTATATTTTAATTCTAAGGACATTACTCAGATTTTCTCATCTCTGTTTAAAACTTTTGTGCAGTATTTATAAACTGATTGCAAAACAAATACATTGTTAAGTACAAAAAAATCAGCTACAAAAAAACATGGTGCTATCAAAAATGAGACAGGGATTGTCTTTTATGTAACTATCTTTTACTCCAATTTGATATGTTTCTCCTTTAGTTTGTTAATGCTAATGACAGCCGAATTGCAATAAGTAGATTAAAATTAGGTACTGAAAAAGTAGAAGCGTATTTATGCTAACTGAACTAAAACGAAAACTGTTATGAGAACTGAACTGACCGTATAAAAGGGGATTTACAATCAAGCAGCTGATTTTTTTCTCCTTTAAGGCCAATTTTAGAACACGTGAGTTGGTCTAATTTTAGACGATTCCGGAAGCTCTTATTGCAGCCCATATTTTCAATATTCTTTATTCTGTATATGAAAGGTTTTTCATATATGCAGAAAAATATTATGAAAAATCAAGAGAAATTTAAGTATTGTAGTGTTTTGGCTTATCAGACGAAATTTATTCATGTGGATTGTCTAATAAACAACGATTTGATCACATTATTTTACTACTATAATAATACTGATAATAATGGTATTACGGTAAGTGTTTATTTTAGAAATAATAAAATCTGGTGTGAAACACTCACAGGACTTTCTCTTGCCAATGCAAATAATGAACAATATAACCTAATATTAGTAACAAAACATTAGAAATAAACAAAAATGAATCTCAAAAAACATAACCTCATTTTGATCATGAGTGAATGATGTAAAATGAAAATCAACCTTAGTTTGGCTTAATAAAACGGAAAATCACTCTTTCACGCTGAGCTAGGCTGTAAAAAGAAAACTGCTCTTAATAATAAAGTTGTAGATATTTTAATTTCTAATAGATTTGATTATATACACTTTTGTCGTAAAATGGCTCAAATCTTAAAAAAAATTTTTTTACAAATATTCATGAAAAAAAAAACATAAAACCACTAATTACCGCTAAACTAAGCGTTATAAAAAGAAATGTTTAAATTAAAATTTGTAGGATTTTCAATTTTCTACTGCTTTGATTAAATACATTTTTGCGCTAAAATGCATATTAAAGTCACAATCTTAACAAAACCATTTTGTTACAAGAAAACACCCTTCCCAAGAATTTCAGCAGACATGGCGCCTACAATATGTTGTAGAACATAAAAAATTTGCTAAATGAGGCGATTTTTTTAAAAAATTTAGGAGCCGTTTTTGAGAAAATTGCAAGAAAGTGAAAAATGCCACGAACAAACTACTACTTCCGATTGACGGATTTTGATGAAAATATTCGTGTCGGGTCCGGCAGTAGTATCTAACTTAAGTCTCAAGTTTCAAGTTTGTACGATGTTCCGTTCTTGAGATATATTGTTCATACACACACACCAATCGCTAAAAACATGTTTTTGGGTTCAGGGGGTCTGAGGACGTGTAGATTTAGTGACAACTCGATTTCCAAAATTCGACATGAAAACAATACTTTCTTCTCTTTATTATATTCATATAGGCAAAAGAAAGTTAAAAATAAAATTGAAAAATTTTTAATAACTTTCTAGAAGAACAGTGTACTTAGCAAGATTTTTTGTAAAATAACCTAATACCTACACCGCCATATTAAGTAGTCACCTTTACAGTTTTATCATGAATTTATTCCTTGGTACTATAGGCTGTGTTTTATCTCTACAGTGCAATGACTTCTTATGGAAAACAATGTTGCCGGGTTAAACAGTTGGTTTTGCCCATGTTGACTGAATTAACTAAGGCGTACTAAATTCTGTTAGCATTCACATTAAGTTTTGCAATGCAAGCCAAAGCAATGGAATGAATTAGCTTACATTTACATGATTTATAATTGCATTAATGCCATTTGAATAATACTTTAAATTAATTAATTTCATTAATGAGAAAGAGTTAATTAACGGGAGTACACAGCAATGAAGAGCAACGTCAGAATTTGCATTCTATATGTATATGCATTGGAAGGATTTATTTAGTAATATTTCCTTTCGAGAATTTAAGAGCTTGGTGTTTAAAAGTGCAATTTAACAGAATTATATTTTTGAGATAAATATGATCAAAGTTCTAAGGTTACAAAACATGATAGACTTTCTCCTGAAATTTCAGATAAAGGCATATTAATATTATTGTGCCAGCCCATGGTGTAGTGGTCAGCGCTACTAACTGTGCTGTTGTCCCGGATTCGATTCCCTGTCAAGGTTGGCGTTATATATATGTATATTACCTCATATCATTCCTTACGCACATTCCAAGGCTTATGTAGGCATCATCACTAGATAGCAAAAAAATTGAATACATTAGAGAGGATTTTAGTGACTAATGTTTAGCTTCAATACTTCTGATAACTTTATATTGTAAGTATATAATATTTTACTGATAATAACATATTCAGGCATTATTACACCCTTTTTCCGACAAATTGATAGTCCAAATTGTCAAAACAAAAAAAAAATTGTCTCAAGGAAAATTATTAAATTTACCCTCTTATTGTTGCCCTAGTATTTTAAGTATGGCTTCACTTCACCGGGATGGGTGAAATCTGGGTGAAACAAATTCACTGGCTGTAAATCAATAATAAAACCTTCTAGGGCCTTTTTTCCGAATCACCCAATTTAAAGGGTAGGCCTACGATTAATCAATCTATTGGCCCATGCTTCTTTCATATTTCCTTCTTTCTTCGGATCACTTCTAGGCGTTTTTTGGGTTTTCCTCCTAAAACTCTAGGTTTTTCATTGAACTCCTGAACTATTTTCTATTACAGATAATTCTGAAGTAATTTTGTAAATTACCTGTCCTTTACTTATTTATTGCTGCCCCGGGACTTTGGCTTTACGTTTATTTAAAATGTTGAAGATATGTTTGGTTACCTGCATTTGTCCATTTTCTGTAAATATGGCCATAAAATTGTAATCTTCTTTTTCTTATTACGTGGAAAAGCTTTTCCACATTTCTGTAGATTTTTTTGTTTGATTTTAATCTGCATTCTGATTCTAAATTCTTGAGTCCTAAATCTTCCTTAATATTTTTCTTTTTTTTCTCACTAGTTTTATCTCAATAGTTTTTTCATGGTGAAAAATTTAATTGTTTTTAAGGTTTCCGCTGCCTGTAAAATTTCTGGGACTTTTATTTATGTAAAATTGTTTTCTATTGATTTCTAAAATCAGATCCTGTGAGATTAGAGTGCAGTACCGAAACACTCTGTTTCTTAACTTATGAAAAACTGTACTAAATAACCACCGTTTAAAGATTTTTTAACTTTTTAAATTTATTTATTGTAAATTATGTCAAAATGTTATATAAAAGTTTTTGCTAAAACATCTGTTTCAGGTTTAATTTTTTCCACTAAAATTTATTGAGTAAACACTACTTTTATCACAAATTCATTTGATATAAACACATGATGTAATTTAGCTCTGGACAAAAATATATTTTCAATATGTCAGAAACTCATATTTTTTCTCTATTTGTCCAATAATAATTGAAAAATTATAATCTAAATTTTAAAATATAGTTTAAAACTTAATATCAAGTCTCGAAAGCGTACCGTAACTATGTTATAAAACAGGATTGCGGAATTTTGCAACAGGAATACTGGGTAGGGGTATAAATAAACGCCTTGTGAAAATTCTAATTTATATTGCTCTAAAGAAATTAACTGTTAACTTACTATCAAGCTACTTCATTCCAAAGCCCATTATAAACAAAATTGCAACTTCCTTATACATTTCACCATAAAGGAGTACCAAACCACAAGTTTATTAGCGTTACATCTGCAAAATTGCTTGTTAAAATAGTATTACACGACAAAGTGCAGCAAGATTGAAGAATAATATATTTAACAAGAGATAAGAAGTAACAGTATTTCAGTAATTCGAATATTCTTCAGTTATAATGATACCAGAAAATAAAATGAATTATTTTGTTACATTTCTGTCATGTACAAAACCGTTATTATCGATACGTAATAACGCAGAGTCATGTACAAAACCGTTATTATCGATACGTAATTACGCAGAGTTTCCAAAAAGCATTAATTAATTTCTTATTTAGTTTAAAGTTGTTGTGATTAGGAAAATGTGCATTCGAAAACCTTCGGTTTTAGGGTTAAGTCATGAAAGAATTAATTCTTTTGAAGATCTGGACTGCTATTTGTGACGAATTCCTTAAGCCGTGTCATTTCTATACTTAATATTTAATAACAGTAAGAAAAACATATTCGTTCATTACATTAAACTTTACTGATTGTAAAGTCACAGCTGTAAATGTATGATAAAATAATAAAATATATTGAACGTTAGTTTTAGTACTGTTAAGTAATTACATAGAATATGTTATCATATCTTTACGTTACTATTAAATGTTATTAAAGAATGCATATGGCTTAAAAAAAACCTGGTTATTATTTTGGTGCTTTAAAACAGCACTTATTTCCACTTCTCGTCATAGCGATTTTTCTGACCACATTGCATAATACTCAAAGAATATTACTGCTTGTTAGTTTACACAATTTGTTTGTTTTAAACTTTACAAAGTGTTTGTTTAATCTGAAATAAATCCATTTCTCACGAGGGTTTGAATTCTGTGTAAAGAAATTTTTGTGGGATTTACTAATTTAAACCCATGAATAAGTGCATATTTTGGTTTACACTGAACTGTTTAGTTTTAAATGAGTAACAAAATGCCAAACCCGATCGGGAATTAAACCCAGGACTTGTAGTGTAGAAGCCACTTGCTCTGACCACTACACCATAGACCTGTCAATAAGTGCATAAAATGTATTGTTTGATTAATATAGAATAATTAGTGTATGTAACAATTTAGTCAATAAATTATTATTTTAAGAATAAATTATTAGCAAACAAGTAAGTTCACTAAAAATTTTCGAATGATTTGGCACTTAAATCCTATTCTCTATAAGTTTTTATTTATTTACAGATTTATGTATAATCCGTTCTTAAAATAACAATAAATATATTTGTTACACTATTAATCATCATGAAACAGTATCTCTCAATCAAGACACCTTTAAAAAAGTTATCTCTAAAAAATATAGTATAAAAAATGTGGTTGGGTATTAATTAAAAGACTTAGTAAAATTTAAAACTCAATAAAAAGAGTGTCAACATATGAGATAAATTAAGTACCAGTATTAAATAATTAACAATGCGAGTTGAAAAACTTAATTAACGGACTACTAAATCACCAACTTTGCGTTTATTATGTACACACAATTTATTTGGAAGATGTGGTACAAATCAGGTGAAATTTATTCGGACTGAATCGATTTTAGCGATTGCTTGAAAACCTGTTGTGCTGTGTAGTTTTTTTGATGTACAAGTCTAACAAATTTTCTGAGGTAAAGAAATTCAAAATACTACATTAATTTTGTTTAGTGCTGGTTGTTTCTTATCTAAATAGAATTCTTTTGTTAAAATTTAACTTCGCCTACTTTGGAGTCTCATTCTTTATTTTGTTTTACTGTAAAGCCTGAAGATACAATTTCTTAGCTATAGCAACAATAATTAAAAAAATATAACTTGGTTTCAAAAATTATCATAGTTGCTGAAACTTATCAACAGCGAGTGATTTATATACAATAAATTACATTAAAAAAATCATAGTTAAAATGTTATGAAATAGTTTTTACTGTCAATTTTTAAAAATAATTCTTTAAAAATAAAATTCATACACAAAATGAACATGTTGTATAACAAATTATTACAATACACTCATAAACTCTGTGACTTATTTTCTTTTAAAAATGTTTTAAAACAACAGACTGAAACAACTCTATTGCTTTGTGTGCGTTCTCAGTCACTTCTTCCTTTGCAACAAATACTATTACTACAAAATTAATAGCCTACTATAACTAATTCAGGCGTACAGATTTCAGATTTTTTTGAGAGGCTACAATGAGTAACATAAAAAAATTAGACCTTCGTATTAAGATTTCTGAGAATCGCAACTGGAGCTCTATTTTATATAACAAATACAACGTTACACAATGACCTGAAGATACTTCTTGTAAAACATGTAGCCGAAGATATGTACGTTCAACTGTTTGACAATTTTCTCAGACACCTATAAGAACTTTATCAAAACCTATTAATGAGAAAGTTTTGAAATCTACGACGGTTCAAAAAATCTGGAGTATAAACCTACTGCAATAAAAACAATTTAACCTCAATTTTAAAAACAGATACTCTTACGATAAAAACTTCAACCACAACTAGTAAATTATTCTGTTGTCATCATAACTAAATAAAATAAATTTTAAAACCACGCGAAGAGAAAAGTTATAGAATGTAGAGGTTGTGCTAGGGTACAGTGCTAGATATGAGGTTAAAGCCAAAAAATTTAAAGTCGCATCAACACCTTGGCCGTTAGTAACTACTGTTGGTAATGTAACGGTGGTTTTCCATGTGTAATAAATTCCAGATCAAATTCAAGATTAAATATTTCGCTCAGTAGATAGCGTCTTAACCACGACGCCACGGAGGGGGTCTACGTGAAGAGTTTTGAAAACAAAAATTTCTTCTTAAATTTAAAATCCTGAGTTAATAATAACTATACTATAAGACCGAATACTATATATTTTTTTAATTCTAATACAAAATGATTTTCAGTTTTATTATTTAGACTTATCAAACTTTAATACAACTCTTTTGAACTTAGCCTTACTTTTATTTAAAACTGTACAATATTTTATGCACAACTAGTAAATGAAATGATAATTGGTTAATAATAATGTCATGAATGTGAATATATCTAGTGAACGATTTCAGCATGAATTTTTTTAAGGAATGTAGAGTACTATGGTAAATAATGAAATGTACGACTATGTATGAAGTCTTTAGACGACGCACATTTGGGAAGTCCATGTAGCTAGATTACGGCTGGTTGGTTTGGATGGTCTCTTATTCGTTCGTGAAATTAACTATAGACAGACGTGGTTAGCTCCTTTACTGTCGGAATTTTGAAATCGTCGTGAAGGGTTTTACTTCAAGGGTTTTTAAGGGATTGCTTACATCAAAACGAGCACCAGAAGCAATTATTAAGAATTTTGATTGTTTTTTTTTTGATTTTGTATGTTCAAAATATTTAACGTATTTTTAATAAATAATGAGAATATAATTAAACAATGGAGTAATTAGAATCTAGGTATGGAGAAATAAAAAGTAATAGGTTTTTTTATTATTTTGTATAATAAAATTAATAACCCTCACTTTGACAAATACTGTATATAAAAGTTTTAATTGCGTTATGCAACCAGTATTAAAAATAGGTCATAGATAATTCTTTCCGTAAAAATTTCTCGTTGAGTTCAGTTCTATTTTTTAAAAGAATAAAATATTTTACGATGAAATATTAACAATAATTAAAATTAAAACGAACTATGAACATTTAATTAAAAGTTTGAATGTGTTTCATGAACATAATACCTAGTTCTGACTAAATTATCATAACATCATTTATGACGTAATGAATTTTGTAATATCAAACAGTGGGTGTAATTCAATTGTTTTGAACTATTTTTAAAAATAACTTTGGAATTCAAAATAGCTTCATTAATTATTCATGATGATAACACCCGCATGTTATCCGTCGTGCATGTTTAGTACGGATAAGCAAGTAACTGACAATTGATTTTTAAATACAGTATAATATAACATTACAATAAAATAGAATGTAGCAGCTGATATGTGAAAATTAATTAACAAAATGTAGTGGTGCAATTGAGTTGTATGTATTAAATATTAACTAACTAAATTTTATGAGTCATTATTTTAATTTGCATTGATGTTAATTTAAACTGTATTTTAAAAATTATTTTGTTTAATTTTGATTAGATAGAGTAAGTAACGAAGTTATCCGCGCCGAGTTCAGTCACTGTTGGAAACTTTAAGAATATACAGTAGGCCTATAAGAAAAACTGGTCCAACCATTTACTTCGCATGCCAGCTCACAGACTTCATCTGCGAGCATGGAAATACAAACCTAGAGGGAAGCGAGGCTTGGGAAGACCTAAAAGGAGATGGATGCCGGAACAGGCCATTTAGCCTAATCCTCGCCAGATGATGATAGTTTTGAGTACATAAGATAAAGTGTTTACATTATTTTACTATACTATTAACTTAAAATAGTTTTATCCAAACAATGAAATTTATTTTTTTATTACTAAGATATAGACCTAATGGTTCATTAACGTACGGCAATAATTTTCATTACGGTTTCTCATTAATGTTTAAAGTTTTCCAACCTCTTTAAAGATTTGTAAGGTTAGGAAATGGGATCTTGAAAGTAGTTTAATGAGTTATTTACACAACTTCTAACTAGAAATAGTTGTATTAATAAACTTGTATTTCATTTACTAAATATGAGGCAACTTGAAATGAAGTAACAACTTTAAAGTTGGAATCGCATTAACAGAATTCGATGTAAATGACATTCTAAATGAAAGTTTACAAAAAGTTTAGTTACATTTTACCTGAGCTACAAACGATAGTTAATTAAATAATATATTTGGTAAGTTATTAATTATATTCAAGCAAATTTAACAGGAATAATTTTAATATTTCTTATTAATTGTTAGAACAAAAATTAAATTTATACAGAAAAATAAAAGGATAATACAACATTAATTCACATTAAATTTTCTAAAAACTTCTTTAAATAAATTAACATTTTTTCAGTGTCACATTAAATAATGCACGTACATTATTAGAACGAGTCAAAAGAATTTGGGGTAATAATAAAACGATTATACTACTGCACAATATGAATGAAGAAGACGGACCAGGCAATCGTTTGGAGTAGTTTAGGAAAACTGAGTAAAAACATTTACCAGAAAATGCCTAAGAAATGTTTTTTATCTTTAATTTTTATTACGGTACAATACATTGAGCTGCACGATTTCTGCATTCGAGTAATGATAATTTAAATGGTGGTAGGGAAATTACTCTAAGGGGAAAAGGTACCTAAGGGTCTACTACATGCTCCGTTTTTAACAACGGGTGTTGTCCGTTATTATGACCAAGAGGTCTCTACTCCATTTTTGCTTTAAACGTCGCACAGCTGGGAAGTTCCTTGTAGTTAGATCACGCTAATTGGTTTGGATAGTCATCTAGCAGTTGGAGAAATTTATACTATAGAAAGACGTGGTTAGTTCCTTTTCTGTCAGAATTTTAATAACTAAGAAATTTAATATTTAAATTAATAAATATTAAAGAAATCGTGATTGCATATAATATAAAAAAAAACAGATTACGTTTCCTTTTACAGTAGTGTAACAATTAATTCATTTACAAAAGACCTTCTTGATATCATGGGTTTTTCCAAAAAGTGATTCCCGAAATTGATTCGCCTTGAACACAAAAAGATGTGGTGATAATTATAAAAATGAAGCATTGACGTATTAGATAAAAATACTGGACGGTAGTTTACAATTACGGTACGGAAATAAATCTGCAGTTTACATGTGTACACTTTAAAGAAGAAATATCAGGAAATATTATCTATGTTTTTTATCTCGTTGTTTCAAATGTAATTTAGTAAATTTAAAACATTAAAAATTCTATTTCAATAAACATATTTTGTTTTTGTGATCATAACAAATTATTCTCAAGTATTACATTCTTTTGCCCATAACAGGCAGGTAGAGTGTTAAATTATTTTCACTTTATCTGCTAGATCCAAGGCTACAAAAATAGTTCTGATTCTTATCACATGGTCAGCCAATTGTATATGACTGAAGCATTTAAGAACGAAAGAGGTAGACGTGTTAAAGACACTAGTTAGAGTTATCTTCTCTGAAAGTAATGAATTAAATTATACAGCCAGACCCTGTGGTGATTGAAGTGAAAGTGTCATTTGCATGGTGAAACGTAGATGCTTTTTAGAAGTCCCGACTCTTATAAACATACTTTTCCACTAAGTGAGTAATGCATGGTAAATCAGCTCACTCCTTGGTTTACTTAGTAAAGCCTCTAGAGGTTCAAACCAGCCTTTCGGCTGATGACCTGAACAACAACATTATTTGCATAGGTATACGAATCCAAGTAAATACAAGTATAGTTGGGAGTTGGCTTCTTTGCTAGCGCGGGATAAAGTGCAAGGGGGACTGGTACTAGAATAGTTATTCAAAATGGTTTGTGAGTAATATTCTTAGAAGAGCGCGTACTAATGGTATTATCACTTCTACTAGGTTTTATGAGGAGGGGAATCGTACAAACAATCATCACCCGAATTCCCTACGCTGGGAATCAAGTGAGCTCCAATCTTATTACTGCATTAGAAATAAATCTAATTGAGAATTGCAATAGTGGTTATTAAAAAGGAGCAATATTTCCAAAAAAATTATTCCATAAGGAACTATATTAGAATAAAATTTTAAGTTTACGATTACGATTAATTTAAAGTTTAAATACTTAGATACTACCAATATCTAATACTTTTAAGAAATTTGTTTTACACTTTAGTTGTTCACTGAATTTCTTTTTCTCTAATTTCTTTTTTTATATTTTTTCCATAAATCTTATTTATCCTTGCTGCTATTCCTGCCATTAAGAAGGAATTACCACGTATTTATGTTTTGTACTTTTGTCGATAAAAAAATGATATGTTGTAATCTTCACAATTTAATATTTTAATCCCATCTGCACTATACTGAAGAATTTTTAGGTAATCTATTTGGTAACAGGTGTTCTTATCTGCACCGACTTGTATATGTTTCAGGATTGTGCGATGAACACTTGTTTCAAAAATTCCTTAATTGAAAGCTCAGTCCAAAGTTGCCAACTTTTTTTCAATAGTAAAAAAACACTTAGACAAAAGCGTATCCTTTAAAGGTAAAAAGAAAATACTAAGCCACCTGTAGTAGTTAGAAGATGAGTACTGTTTTCCGATACGCACTAGAATTTCAAAATGCAAAGCGTAAACAAATCTCTATTGTTTTAGTAAAACTAATTTTTTTTAGATAAACCTTTTCCTGGTTCATACATACAACATATAAGACAAGTTCATTCCGTACTCAGTTTAAAAAAAATATATTCTTTTTATGTAATCTATTCCCAAAACGTTTTATATTAACTAGTATAAATACTAAAGTAACGAGATTGCCTTTTGCGTATAGATTGGCTGAGAGGAAGGGAAGTGAAAATTTGCAGTGCTACCAACCTAAGCAGTGAAATACTACTCGTACATTTCACTGCCGTGCAGTTTCTACATACAATTTGTAAGCTGTAGTTTATTCTGAGAAAATGTCTTCTTCATAAACCTTATAAGAAATAAATGTGACTGGTAGTATTGCCTAAAGCTTAATTACATGACTACAAAAGTTTAATTTACTGTAATTACCAGCTACCTTACTCCATTGGAACAAAATTTTCTACGAATGAATCTCCGTCTTTACTATCGCTGTACACTCATCCTACCATACTGTGTTATCACTCCACCCGCTTTACCCGTGGCATAAGAATTGCTTCACTCAGTCAGTTCAACGGAAGCGTGACATGCACTACGTTTCGTAAAGTTTGTGTGTTGTTTTTAAAAAAGAATTTTCGTTTTAATTTTTTTTTATTTTATAGGCCTACTGTTTAATTAATTGTTGTATAGGTCATCAGCCGAAAGGGTGGTTTGAACCTGTAGAGGTTTTACTAAGTAAACGAGGCGTGAGTTGGTTTACCAGCCCTCCTCACTATGTGGAAAAGACCGCTTATCGGCATCCTGGGCCTTCTGAAAACCACATATTATTTTATACTCTGCAAATGACACCTTCACTTCATTCACCACAGTGTCTGGCTGTATAATGAAATTCATTACTTTTAGAGGAGATAACTCTGATTAGTGTCTTTTGCACCTCTACCTCTTCTGTTCTTAAATGATTCAATCATTTAATTGGTTGACCATGTGATAGGAGACAGAACTATTTATTTTCGTCCTGCAACGAACAGATTGAGTGTAAATAATTTGAGACTATACTTGTCTGTTATGGGCAGAAAATTTTATTATTTAATACAGTCTATCGTTAAAAAAATTTATTAGTTATTTTGCAGTGTATTGAATGTAGTTTAAGCTGTAAATATGAATGATATCAGTGATTTTGATGAAAAACCTGGTAAATTGACTCCGAATAGTGACCGTCGTTATTGAAAGAAAGTACTTAGAAAACAAAGAAATAATCATTCATATTTATAATTTTTTTCAAAATTTGGCTACAATCCTGAAGCAGGAACATAATTAAGTTTCTAATTTTTATGATAGTACGATAATATTAAAAGATAAAAAGTTTATTCCCATTCTAACAAATATGGCAACACTGCGTTACTGTCTAATTAGATCCAGGCTCATAATTTCATGGTTTCTAGTGTAACGATTCTTTTCCAGTTTAAAGAGAATTTAGAACAGTGAAAGAGGTAGTGGTTAAAATTTCATTTATCTTTTAGTGGACAAAATCTTTTTAAGATGAAACGAAATTAAAGAAGTGTTCGTTTTTTAATATTCAGTAGCCGCATCATTGAGTAATCTTGAACAATCGACAAATTATTTTTACAAAAATAAAAATAAAAAATATATTGATGAATAAAATGAGAACGTATGGTTGTTAATCTTACTATAAATTTTTTATTAATCTTAACAAAGAGTGAAAGATTGGAAAGTTGAATTAACATAAAATCTACAAGAGGATTACTGAAATGTAGCTACATTATGTAATAAAATAGAATGATATTCATTGTGCATGTTGTTGAGTGTAGAAGTGGCTGGATGAGTAATGAGTGAATTGCTGGGTGATCCTAAGTACAGTAGTGAAGTAGTGCTTAGGGGGTGTAAGCCTCTTACTGAATCTTGGCTGAGGTTGGATTACAGTAGCTTACCTCGTGCGGCTTCCCATTACGTTGTCCCTAATTCTCTGTATCGAGACACACCAGGTATTCCCTTGTTTTTTTAACACATTGTTATAAAAATTGAGGTAAAATTAATTATGTTTTTATTTGCTATTTCATTATTATTATTATTATTATTATTAGTATTATTTGCTAATCAAAACCCTAAGCAACTAGTCGTTAAGAAATACATTTTAAAATAAAATATGTTAAAATAAAACTAACACAGTCGAACATCTATAACTCAAATCCAAAAGGGATGAAGAAAAAATTTGAGTTAAAGAAATTTCGAGTTATGGAGAAATAACAACAAATCAGTTATTAAAAATAACAAACACAGAACATTCCACATAGGCTAATACAATAGCCTACAATATGTAAAATATGTAGGCCTACTGGACAAGCGTAATTTCACAATACAGTACTGTACGTTGGCATTTAGTTTAGCTATAACCTACAGTGTTAAGTACTGCACGTATATTGTATGCACTAGACAGAAGTAATTCTCAACCTGGGGGTTGCGAAACGACTTATTCAAACATGTCCATATGCATGTTCAAACATTCTCTCACAGTGAGTATTATAGAAGAAGATTAAATTACAAAGAGCACGCAAACGTCAAGTTGAAACTTGTAAATTGCTCATGTATGTGCACGTCATACACGCATGTTCATACATGTCGATACTGTAAAAGTATAAACGCAGCAGTATAAAACAATAGCAATAGTTGTATTCCATTTGTTTTTACTGTCTGTATTTTCTTTAAAGCCATAAAATTAGTACAGTTTGATTACATAATATTAAAAAATCATTTAACATTTATAACTGCAATCAAAATTCAGTTATTAATAGTAAGGCTTACTATTTTTATCAAGGTGGTTCGCGAAATATTAATTTTATTTATTTTTACTATTTGGGGGTCGTAGAGCAAAAAAGGTTAAGAACCACTGCTATCCAGTATTCCAAAATTACGCTATTTTATACAGTACATGCTGAATGAGGTACATTGTACCGACAGACTATGGTTCTATTTTTCTGCAGTCCACCAAAGATTCATTGATTCAAAGAAACTCATTGTTTTGGTTTACGCTTGTTAGGCCTACAAAGGCAACTAGATGACTTTGAGGGTCTGAATCCTTTTATAGTCGAACATTTCCTCTTAAAATGAAATGAGCAGCACTGTATCTACAGTTTTCAAAAGATCAAAAATGGTATTTTGAGAACTATGTACACAATTACTTTAAAAGAACTAAATAAATAATTTGACTTAGAGAAATGACGGAATTCAAGTTGTAGACATGGAAGGTTGAAGGAAACTAGAATTCAAGTCGAGATATAGAAAATTCGAGTTATAGAAGTTTGACTGTATTTAGAAAGTTGTTACTTATTTTAAAACGCTCGTCTTATTTTGACGTTTTAAAAATATCAGGTAACATGACTGACTAAAAATTTAGATTTTCGGTTTATCATGTTTTTCAATTTTTTAGCCTTATTTCTACTAGAAAAATATCAATACGTGAAAAAAGTATTTTATTGAAAGAATTTCAGGTTTTATCAGGGTTACCCAAAAAAATTATTATCATGTCACCAATTTTTATATTAATAATATTTTTCATAATTTTATACTGCTCGTTTTAGTGCAAAGGGAATTTTAGTTTTTAAGTATTAAAGCATCTGCATCGCTGTTTTTAACATTCTAAGCTGTTGGTTTAGCTTTCTAGTCAACTGTTAATAGAAAATTTATTTTGTGTACAATTTGTGTATTAGCCTTTTTCCGTAAATTTAGATTTTGAACATTTAGCTACACTTTTCTCAGAAACCATTAAACTTTAATAATAAATTTTTTTTAAAAGTTATTTTACGTATTAAATTTTTTTCTAAATTATGGTCCAACAGATTAAGTTGAAAAATGTTAGTACCTAGAGAAACGCGACAACAAAAAGTGTGTAAAACTTAACTTCTCTATCTTATACCAATGTTATGCAAAATATACCAAAATAATATCAAGTTAGAAAATGCCTAATACAATTCCGTGTTTCGTAATTTGTACGAATAAAATAACAAGAAGCCAAGCTCTAAAACGAGCAGTACCAGAAATATTTATGTTTCTTACTTGATCAGTTACGCGGTTCCAAAAACAGGCTTCATCTTGCATTTTACGTACTATAGCCGATTTTACTACTACACCGATTGTGAAGAGGTTTGGGCGTTTTTCAATCACGACTACGTATTTTAATCACGACTGTAATGTTTTATGTTTTTCGAAACTTCAGATACTATTCAATACTTACAGCGGTTGTTAATAACCAAGTAGCTATACAATGGTGGAAAAATGTTTCATATTACTATACAAATAAAAGCGTGCACATTTATTTATTTTCCAATAACTATTAAAAACCATTTAAATACATAATAAATTGTCTTTACTTTATTCACAAACTAACAGCTTACAATCTGAAATAAATTATATTTCTAGTAATAAAATTGACCTACCCAACTTTCGTCTAAGATGTTCAATTTCTAGATCAGTTTATGCCGGCCGCATTAGCGTAGTTGGTAGCGTGCTTGCCTCTCATCATGCGGTCTTGGGTTCGAATCCCATTCAGGCACGGCATATTTTTATACGTTGCAAAAAAACATTTCAACCTTCACCGTCACCATTAGCAGTAATTGCAAAACAGTCGGACGTTAAACAATAAAAAAAATACAGTTTATTAAGCTTACTTCTGTGTTTATTTTTTGACTACTTCCGCTACTATTGCGTTCGTGTGTTATAAGTAAGAGTTTCGTTAATATTTTTTGGTATATTGGAATAATTGACAAATGTAATTTAATAAAAATAAAACCAATAATAGTAAGCACCAGGGCAACAATTGAAGAATAAAAAAAAATGATCAGTTAGCACTTTCAAGGAAAACAGTATTACATTTTAACCAAATAAATAATAATACTAGTAATGAAAAGAAATAAATATACAAAATAATGAGACGGAAGTCTTATTAACAGTTACGTAACAAGGTAGCGAAATGGATGAAAAAAAATAAAAAAATAAAATGTTTTTAAAAGAAAAGTAAAAATATAAGAAATGAAGTAAAGGAGTACGGATACATTGTTAAGACATTTAAATAAATTAAACGGAGATGTGATAAACTTGAAAATACGGCAACATTTTTTCTAAAAGAAGAAACATTCATTAAAGTAGCCTAGTTAACCTTTTAGGACCAAAATGAATACAAAACACAATATATTATTCTTTCTTGCTTTATCTTTTTGTTGCACCACAAACATTTATATTTTCAAAAAAAAAATATTTTATAATATTTTTGAAAAGCTTACAAACGTATAAATATTTGATGTAAATTCTTTTTCATTTTTAAATTATGTTTTTAAGAATCTGAAACGCCTAAAATATTATCGATTTAACAAACCTCTATGAAATGTTTTACGGAACTCAAACTGTGATGGCTGATTTTGGTCCAAGCCATATTCTCGCCAACTGATATTGAAACGTTTTATTAACCTTACATCTAACACTCTGCTATATCAACCATATTTTGTTTGAAACAAACAAATAAAATATTAATTCCAAGTTCATGTCAGATTTACTTCTAAGGACATTATTTAAGTCACCGATTTATTATTTGTCTACTATAGTTAGATGAGTAGATAAGTTTTAGATACCAGTAAATTTATTTGCAATACTGAAAACATATCGTGATGCAATTTTGTATAGGCCTACTCTTTTTTGGAAGATTACAACAAAATGTCGAGGTTGGGTCTCTAGTTTGATTGCTTTTATAATATTGAACCAGTAATTTGAAAAAAGAAAACAGATAAAATCTATCCATCCTGCATAAAATTATGAAAAACAATCGTATAATAGATTAAGATATATACATGAAAATAAAGCCTAACTTGATATCAAAATTTAAATTAAAAGTTCAACTCTAGTACGTACGATTAAATACAGAAGTCAAAATTTACAAATTTGAATCTCAAATGACTGTAAGTTATTAAAGATTATCCTCGTTTAAATTTATTAAATAAATTTATAAATAATAAATTCAGTTTTAATTATTATCATTAATCTATTAAAATTTCCTGCTGTCACTTTAATAATAAAAGAGAAATAAAACAAAACTGTCACATAACGACGAATTTACTTTGCATATTTTATAACTTTGAAACTAAAGTTTCGGTTTTGAATTACATTGGTTATAGAATAATCGGAATCTGCGTTGCCAATATTTGATGCATCATATGAATGTGACAAGAATAGAGATAACATACGTAGATTTGACTGACAGTCACTAGAGGGCAAGGGTACAGAAGGGGAAAGGTTTGAATAGGGTGGCGGGTGATATCATGTCCATGTTAAATCAGATGTCGGTTCCATCGCTTCCCTTTCTATTTCATAACGGAATACGTACTGTCTCCTTCGAACATCACAGTTCAACGATTTGGAATGATAGCTGTGTAATATTTTCCTGAAACAAATGTTCTTAAGTTGCAGCTTATATAAGAAAGAAAACAATAGAAATATTATATATCTTTGAACATTTTATAAAGAAACTTAGAGAAATTATAAAACACTTTGATAAGATTTCCATCATTAATACAAAAACAAAATAACAAATAAAAATGTTGAAGACTAATATATATGTTAAACAGTATATGCCTTGGTTATGCCCACAACAGGCAGATCGGGTATTAAATTATTTTGTACTTGATGTGCTAGTTCCAGAGGTACAAAAAGTTTTTTTCAGTTTCGTCATATGGTCAGCCAATGATATGACTCAAGCATTTAAGAATAGACGAGGTAGAAATGTGAAAGAAAATAGTCAGAGTTTTCGTCTTTTAGAGTAATGGATTTCATTATACAGCAAGTATAATGTAATGTAATATAGTGTGGTAAATGAAGTGAAGGTGTCATTTACAGAGTGGAAAGTAGATGCTTTTCAGAGGGTCTGACATGCTGGTTAGTATAGGTACTCTTCCACTCAGTGAGGAAGATAATGGTAAACAATTTCACTCCTCGTTTTACTTAGTTTAGCTTCAAACACACCATTCAGCTGGTGACCTAAACAATTACTACATACCGAGGTTAAATTATTCATTATAACCTTTATAAAAATTAGAAAAAGATAGCAACCTAAGGTGGTTCAGAGGGCCCTATCTTTCCCATGTTAAATTTGCCTTGTTGATGACCCATTATTTCACAAACTACTTAGGCTATAGCTGCTCTGGAATGTTTACCACATACTATTGTAGTTCAGATGACCACTTTAACAACAGCTTTTATTTGTTCTTCCTTTGTTTACATTTTTTTTAAAAACCATAAATATTTATTTAAAAAAAATTTGATATTAAACTTGATTTAAATGACAAATCTAAAAATTTAATGTTAATTTTAAAAAAAACCATAAAATCATGAATATTAAAGACGATGAACATTTTATATTTACAATATAAAGTAAAAACTAAGCCTTAAAATTCAAAAAGTTGTACTTAAGTTTGCATGTAAACTACAAGAGTATGTGGTAAAAATTTCAGAATTGTATCCTAAGTAATTTTGGAGATAATGGGTCATTTATACTAAAAAACTTAGTTTTAATAAAAACGTTGATAAAGTTTGGAACAACGCTAATAAATTTTATTTTATAAAATACGTTTGCTTTTCATCAAAAGTTGTGAAAGCAATCGCTTTCCCCTTTGCAGTCTTATTTTATCCATTTCACAAAACACTTAATATCTTAAGAAATTGTAAATAATTTTCAGTAAAATACTTGTTTTAAAATAATTAAAAACAATAGTTCACTGTACACTTAAAGTACAATATGAGGCAATCTACGTTAATAATTTAAGTACTTGTTAACGGTTTAAAATAAAAAATAAATAAAATTTTATGTAGTTGATGTCATAAACTCCCACTTCGAGTTTGATCCGCTGCTGAAACAAGGTTTTTGTTAGATTCACTGCTATTTGCATTCGATGTTACTATAGGTCTATATAAAGTAGAGAGACACTAAACCAAATTGAGATGAAAAGATTCGCGGTATTTAAGAAGTAATATTACAGAAGGTTGCTGTGTATCGTGGACCGACAGAAAGTAGAATTAAGTATGAATGAGGTTGAATAAGAATAGAAAATATAAATATTATGAAACGTGGAAAACTTTAGTCATGTGATGAGAGGTGAACATGCAGAATGCTGCAATATATCATTCAGGGAATGATAAAGGATAAGGGTGATCTAGGTTTACGCAACAGGACTTCATAGTTAAAGAATCGATGGAACGAGTATTTGTTTGTACAGTTACCCTTTTTCTAAGGAGCAGTGGATAGAACTTAATAGTATTTGATGGTAGCCAACGTCCCCAGAGGATAGGGCACCTGAATGAAAACAATGTTTTAAATTTTATCCATTGCAGTGGATAAATATAAAACATTTATATCGTACAACTTGACCATAATATCTCATAAAATTTAAAAAGATTTTTCTTTACTCACTGAATATTTTCAAAAATTCAGTGAAGTTTTAATTTGAGTGTAATAGCGTTTCTCAAAAGCAAGTAATGATTACACCTAATTATTTATAAGTAGATAACTTAAGTTTAATCTTACAAAACTTAAATCTGAAGTTCTGGTAATGAAAAAATTACTTTAATTTAGAATCATATCTTTTACAATTAGTTTGTTTTATGATCAAAAATATCTAATAATAAAGTAAGAAAATTATTGAATTGTTTACAATATGTGCTTGAAACCAGAGTTAATATTTGTTATTCCAGTGTAAAATAAAAATAGTATATTTTTAGCATTTTGTTAGTCTCTCTACATATCTTAAATTACCACCCCGTAGGTAAAAGGGATGTTGGTAGACCGCGGAAAAGATGGCAGTAATAAAGGGAAATAAAATAAGACTCAATGCAAGTTGAATGATACAATATAGTAATTTAAATGATATAAATGTTAATAAGCTGATGTGAGTCGGAACAGGCAAAAGCCTAATCCTTGAGTGTAAGAAGAAGAAGAAGAAGAGTTAGTCTCTCTAACTTGAATAGTAATATTTTCTGGCATTCTCTAATCACTGAACAATCATCCGGGATAAAAGTTAAAAGGTAATTGAAAAAGTTGTTACATAGCGATCAGGGAAAAGTAATTTCAATGTAATCATCTTATTGGTGTAGGAAAAAACAAAAGAACCTATTTAAGTAACCCATGTTTTCTCACCTAAAACTTTTATACATAAATTAAACCCTTAACAACTTATAAAATTCAAAATTTAATAAACATTTATATCTCTAATGTTAATGAACTTTCTTTGTAAAAGTTTCGTAGGAGGTGTTTCAGTTAAAGTGCACCAAGACTGATTAGACCATTATAAAAAAGATGTTGAAAGAATTTTAATGAAAAATATTATTAACTCTAAGAATTAATTATACTTTATAATTACAAAAATATATTAACCCCCTTATACAAAAACGTAGGAAATTTGTTGCTAATAAGGGTTAGTTTGTTATAAAGTACGACTTAATAATAAACAAAAAATTGAGTTTAATTCTTTCTTGTCAAGAGAAAGGTATTACAGCAAAAGAGAAAGTTAACATCTCGTTCACCAAGTGATAGTCAAGCTGTCAAGAATGAACCCATACAATGGGTACTTTCTCTTGCTTATTTGAATATACAGGAAGGAAAGTATTGTTTTCATGTCGATTTTAAGAAATCGAGTTTTCACTGGGTCTACGCGTTTTCGGACCCCCTGAACCCAAAAAACATGTTTTTAGCGATTGGTCTGTGTGTCTGTGTGTGTGTGTGTGTGTGTGTGTCTGTGTGTGAACAGAATATCTCAAGAATGAAACATCGTACGAACTTCAAACTTGAAACTTAAGTTACGTACCACTACCGGACCCGACACGAACATTTTCATCAAAATCGGTCAATCGGAAGTAGTAGTTTATTTGTGTAATTTTTCACATTTTTGCGATTTTCTCAAAAACTGGTCCTACGATTTTTTTAAAAATCGCCTTTACTTAATTTTTTATTCTATACAAGATAGGGTAGGCGCCATGTTTGCTGAAATTCTTGGAGAGGCTGTTTTCACGTAAAAAAGTGTTTTTTAAAATTACGGCTTTAATATGAATTTTAGCGAAAAAATTTATACAATAAAAGTGGTAGAGAATTTAAAATTCTACAACTTTTATTTCTAACATGTTTTTGTATAACGCTTAGTTTAGCAGTAATTAGCGATTTCCTGTTTTTTCTCACGAAAACGTGTAAAAAAATCTTTTTTTTAAGATTTCGGCTTTAGTATGCATTTTACGTCAAAAGTGTGATAATTAATTTTAAAGGAAATAAAAAGATCTACAACTTTTATTTAGAGCATTTTTCTCTACAGAGCCTAGTTTAGTGTGAAAGAGTGATTTTCCGTATTTTTAAGTCAAACTGAGGTCGAATTTCATTTTCCGTCTTTCACACATGATTAAAATTAGGTTATATTTATTGAGGTTAGTTTATTGTTTATTTTTAATGTTTTATTACTAGTGTTAGGTTTATTTTTAATTGGCAAGAGAAAGTCATGTGAGTGTTTCACACCAGATTATTAAGATAGCTATAGTCATTAATTTAAAAAAAAATTTCTGCCAAAATTAACAAGTTTACATTAATCATAAAAGAACATTAAATTTCATCTGAATAAATCTGATAATATTTCATTATGTAGTTATAATCATTTTGAATGCGACTAATAAAGCTAAAAAATTAAGGTCCATAATAGCATCAGTAATACATTGCACGTTTAGTAGCGAGTACAGAGGACTATTATCTGTACATAAAACACACTACTATAACACACTGTTTACTATAAACACACTGTTTATGTTCGACTTAGTCCTGATTTTTTCTTCATGCACAATTTGAAGCTCTTGAAATGGGTTAAAGCTCAGTAGTATAACCGATTGTCTACATGTTTATTTGTTTGAAAATCTGTATCCCTTCTGTTTGTAAGTCTCCAGTAACAAAAAACACCTGTTTTACCGTTCCACTCGTCTGTCATTCAATACACGACACCATGTTTTCCGGTTTTAGACCACGTAAAGTGACTTCTGAGATTTTTCTGTAAGCTTTTTTACAGCCCACATTCTCAGTATTCGTTCATTGTAAGATTTCCTCTTCTTCTGTTCAACCAGTTTTGGCTCTTTTTGGAAGCTCTTAAAGGGAGTAATAAGTTGTTTGAATTTGGTTTGATGCATTATGTTTCCAAAGTTTACGTTTCTTCAATAACCACTTCTTTGGTTTCTTTGACCACCTTCTTTAAATCACTTACCTGAAATTTTAGGCCTGTTGTTTAAAAATTAAATGGTTTAGTGTCTTAAAGATTTATTTAGTCAAACGTTTATCATCCATTTTTACATGTATCCATAGAATAGTAGTCTTCATTTTCTAATAGTTTCCTTCAGTTATTTTTGTTATTGTAACCTTTACGGTATTTATAATACCTTTGTACTCAATATGGCCTATCTTGCGGAGAGTCTTCCTCTCAAATTTCTCCGCTTCTCCTACACCAGCCTTCACGGTGATACAAAAGCATTCACTGCAGTAAATACATGCAGCATTGTTTCATAATTTAGTTCATTTAGTTCTATACCGTATGGTCTTTGTATTGTCCTTTTTTATTAAAGGCTATTAAAATCTGTAGGTTAATATCATGAAAAAATCTGACTTGTCAGACGTCATTATTCAGAGTTTTCAGCTGATCATAAGTAAGAGTTTGTCTAATCTGTATGAGTTTTTTGTTTCTTTTTATGATGTATGATGTGAGTACCGATTTGTTTTCATTTTGATAAATATTGCATTTCTTTTATGTAGAATATATTGTGTATATCATCGTACAGTAATCGGTGGTGATCATCGGTTTAAGTAATCATTTTGGATGATGTTTCTTTAGTAATATCTTAATTTACGCCTAGTTGCTGGAATTTGTAATGTAGGTACACCAATTTACACTTTCATGAAGAGGTTAATTATTACATTAGGTAGGATTAAGAGACAAGAAATTTTCAATATTTAGAGGAAAATAATAATAAAGACAAAATGTGTAGATAAAAAGAAATACATTGAAATAAACACGAGTAGAAAGAGGTAATAAGTGGTTTTATAAATAAATAATATAATATATATTGTAGCCTATATAATATATGCAATATATAATATAATAATATATATATTTATAAATAAAGAAATTAAAAAGGTTTTGCTGTCTAGCTTTATTTTCTACTAATGACTGATAAACGATAACTTAAAACTATACATGAATAACCGCCATTTAATCACAATCACGAAAATTGAATGCTATTTTAAATATCAAAAATATGTTTTAAATGTAAAGAAAAACACCTAAGTTTTTTTAAAAAAATGATAGGCTTATAGTAGTTTCTATCGCGGAATACTTTCAAGATTTTATGAATGTAACTTTAGTGTACTCTACAACACTACACACATTTGCGCATATTTGAGGATCTGCCGTAGAAAAAAGAATAAACAAAGGAACTTTTTAAAGTAAAGAAACATGGTGCCACCGTTCTCCCCTTTGATTAAGTACTGTGCTGCCGGCTACAAAGCTTCCAACGTTGCGACAAAGGGAAACGCTAATAGTTCCAAAAGGGGCGGTAGGCCTGTTGCGGCGTACCGACAGAGGCCTTTTTTCGTCAAGGTCAGCACAATACCACAGCGCTCTCGGCGACTATAAAAAGTACGCTGTACTCAGCCAAGAGATTCAATTCCGATCCAGACAGCAGAAAAGAGGTCCACCATCGGCACGCGGCTACCGAAATCCAACGAAGACTCATCGATGACCCCGAAAGAGAGAAGATGATGCTTCCGCTCGCCGACCCGACACTGTAAGCTGTCAACCGGACCGTCATCGCCCGCGAGCGATGTACATAGCAATCCCTCGACCGAGCCTTACGCCCACCGGATCCGACGAAGCAGCCATCAACGCACGCTTTACTGCGAGGGAAGAAGATGACGTCTCCGCTGGACGACAACACGCACTGTCACCCAGCCTCCAAACGCCACGACGATTACGACCGACGCTTCTCCAAGACGACCACCGCTACCGGCCCTTTTCAGGGCTACCAAAAATTAAAGGTTTTAACTCGCCTCTTAATGTCGCCATCCGGTGACAATCATATGGAAATTATTATATTTTTTAAACAAGCAAAACAAAATTATAAAATATCAACATTTTTATAAATAGTAATGAAAATGTTATAAATTGGGTAAACAGAATACAGTAAAATTATGAAAACTGACAAGAGATAAAGGTAGAGATAAAGGTAGACAAAGCTTCTTATGTATCTATTCATAATCATTACAGGGTAAGATAAGTTTTTTTTAGGTCGTTAGCAAAATGAATTATTAAAAATTTAAGAACTCATTGAAATAGCTTCTCAACACATCATAGTAATTTTTATATTATATTACGGTAAGATAATGTTCCAGTATATTTTCTTTATGAAAATAAATTACCGGTAGTAGAAGGTAATCGAAGGATATGAAGCAGTAAAATCCAGCCCCTCACGGTTACAAAGAGGTTGTATATCTCCTGCTAACTCACCTAATCTTCTATATAGAGCCTACTTTAGCATGCTTTACTCGCTCAGGTAACTATTACTTCCGCTTCTGCTTCTTGTAACATGATTTGGTATCAAATTTCAAAACAATTATTGTAACAAACCACTGAATTTAACAGTATTATAATATTATTATTCACATCAATATCAGTTTGGTTATGATAATGCAAAATGCAATCTTCTGAGTACTTGTATTAAAAGTTAATGTAATAAAAATTACTTTGTTTATCAATTGTTTGATCTCGAGGAATCAATTTTATAGTTTTCTATACTGTTTATTGATGATAATGGTTTGTACGGAGAACCCCAAAAACAAGAGAAAACGTACTAAAACAAATACATTTAAATAATTGAGCTTTAATTACAAATGTAAAGTTGCCTAAGAATAAATAAATAAGTAGGAACAATGAATTATACATTATATTTGGTGTGCCCAGATGTCATTTATGGCTGTGAAATGTAGAGTCTGAAAAGGATTGTAACATGCTAAGAAAGATTTTAAGGACTACTTTTAAACCGGTAATTTGAGGAGATGGCTGGAAAAACTTAAAAAATGAGATACTTGGTACTCTCATTGAAGAAAGAGGTACGGCCTACAATCCGTTTCATAAAGGCTCAAAAGTTGAGATGGTTGAAGCAATTATAAAACCTATTGTGAAACACTCACACGACATTCTCTTGCGAATGCAAATAATGAACAATATAACCTAAAATTAGTAATAACACATTAGATATAAACAAAAAAACTAACCTCAATAAGCAAAACCTAATTTTAATCATGAGTGAAAGACACAAAATGAAAATCAACCTCAGTTTGGGTTAAAAATACGGAAAATCACTCTTTCACGCTAAACTAGGTTCTATACAGAAGAATGCTTTAAATAAAAGTTGTAAATCTTTTAATTTCTTATAAATTTACAATTTACACTTTTGTCGTAAAATGCATAAGGGTGAAATCGTAAAAAATCAATTTTACTTGTTTTCGTGAGGAAAAACAGAAAATCCCTAATTACCGCTAAACACAAGCGTTATACAAAAAAATGATCGAAATAAAACTTGTAGGTTTTTAAATTCTCTATAAATTTTATTATACATTTTTGCGCTATAATGCATATTAAAGTAGCAATCTTAAAAAAAAACAATTTTTTTTTTCGAGAAAACACCCTTTCCAAAAATTTGAGACATGGCGCCTACCCTATTTGTAGAGCATAAAAAATTCAATAAATGAGGCGATTTAAAAAAAATCGTAGAAGCCGTTTATGAGAAAACCGCAAAAAATTTAAAAATGACAGGAATAAACTACTACTTCCAGTCAACCGATTTTGATGAAAATTTTCGTGTCGGGTCCACTTGTAGTATCTAACTTAAGTTTGAAGTTTCAAAATCGTACGATATTTCGTTCTTTAGATAATCTGTCACACATCATACACACAGACCAATCGATTAAACATGTTTTTTTGGGTTCAGGGGGTTTGAAAACATGTAGATCCGGTGAAAACTCGATTTCGAAAAATTGATATGAAAACAATACTTTCCATCCTATGTATTCAAATAGGCAAGAGAAAGTAAAAATGGAGGCAACGAAAATGATTAAGATAATATGGAAGAAAAACTGTACTAGAGAAGACGGAAGTGCCTTTCTAGGAAGAGATGGGTACATTAATAGTGCACTTCGCTACGTATAAAAATATATTTTACACACATAGATAGACACCTTAATTTCAGAACATAGTAGACATTTTTATCAAAAATAAAATTACGCTAAACCTACAGTTTAAACAATTGTTTTGGATACAGAGACCGAAAATAAATTTATTATTTTATAATATGTATTGTGACAATGTCTAAAGGGAATGTGGGTTCGAGAAGATTCGAGGAAGATGGAGAGGTTGATAATCTTAACGAAAATAATAAGAGTAGTAATGGGGTAATAAAGTAATAAATAGTGTTTTCTGAGAACAAGTTAAGAAATATTATGTGTAATATAAATGCTTTTTTATAGTAAAGGTTGGCCTGGCTTTTTGTGTCACTCGGCATTGTGAGAGTCGGGTGGTTACCTGTTTAGATAATTTGCCTTTTTATAACACCTTATTCAATCCTAATTATTGTTAACAGTTGTTGAGATTTATTCAGAAGCCGTCAGAAGTATTTTGTATTTTATTATTATATCGAAAATCTCTGTTTTTTTCTCGAACTCTCCATTAGGCCACCTTTTTAAGCGCCGGTTTGTTTATGATCATAAGTCAGTATTTAATTTATCTTCCACAAGTGTACATTGCGTAGTGTTAAACGGTTACGTTTGGAATAGCCCAGCTTACTGTGGATACTCTCTATTGTATAACTTTTATTTATTCTGTGTCATTTCTGTAAGTAGTATTTAGTAAATTGGTTGTTTGTTGTAATAAGTAATAAGTTATTTATTGTTATTTATTAAGTAGTTTAACTGTAATATACCTGTAGACTTTTAGCCTCTTATTTAATTGTAAGTCTTAGTTGTAATAAACACTTGTAATTTTAAACTTTAGTGTGTTAATTATTTAATTTACCCAGATCCCGAAACGGACCTTAGAGATAAGGGTCACAATATATTATATCTTAATAAACAAAACAGTTTTCAAACTAGTCTGAACCTACGTTATACAGTAATGGGGCTCATCCAATAATTCAAGCAGGCTATTCAGCGTTTTCAGTCAAAAGTCATCCGAGCTGTAACATCTGGCTAGTAAATGACAAAAAAAATCATATTTACAAACATTTATTAAAGAAGACATTTATTTTAAGGAACAATTTTTTTACTGTATGAAAAACAATTTTAATCTCACGAAAATTACTTGGTCACCACTTTACTGGATAAAGATGCCGCAATGGAGACATTTAACAGACATATTAGTGGTTTGTTAAGTAACTTAAATCTTATTTTTAAAATTTAACTTAATTATTTGTAATAAATTAAGTACAAGTATAAGTAACTTTTAGTAGCTTACAAGCACCCTTTTACGTTAATAACAAAACCGTACTCACAGATTTGTAAATAAACTTATCTCAAAAATTCTATCAAACATTATCTTATACAAGCGCTATCACAAAAGTCACAAGATAACGGTAACCTACTTGTACGTTTACGTTCTATTTTACATCTACCTGACAATCCAGCAAGACGCTGAAAATTACGCTGGAGTAGAGAACTAATAATTTAATCAAAGCTTATTCAAAATTCACAATACTTTTATTCCCAATTCTTCAGGAGACAATGGTGGGCCGTACGCCTCTTATGCCTTTAATTAATTGTAACACAATCAGTATCAGATTTATTTACTTGTGTAATTTCTACTGTTGTAAATAGCATTAATGGACAAAATTATTTCGTAAAAACATCAAATTGTACAGATTATTTGTAAATATTATGGTTTTTAATGTATCTCCGCTGCGAAATACCTTTTCATATTAATGAACGTTACATATATTTATATTGCTCTTCAAAGAATATCGTATATTTACAATATACAATATATTTATTGTGATAAATTAATAAAAAATACATACCTCTTTGTATTATATAATATATACGAAATTACTTTTTGTCAATATAATTTATAAATAATTATATTAATTTGTCCAGAATTTAATTTAAATTAATGTAAAATAAATAACGATTAAGAATATTCAATGCAAAAAAATGAAGTTGATTAAAATTTTATAATAAAATACTATTAATGATTTTATTTCTATTTAACACTATAAAATTTTAAACAAAATTATGCATATAATAATTAAAACTGAAACCCATTGTAAAAACAAATAGAAAGTAAGAATAATGAGAAAACTTAAATAGAAAATAAAATGGTCTTTTAGTAACGAGAAACGGAAAATCTTTCGATGAAAACGAAAACTGAAAAGAAAGTAACAACCAAGTCGAAAGCACTACATCACGTACATTGCAAAAGATTCCATTCAATAAAAAAGAAATTTAGGTGCGTCAAAAACATGAATTTACTAAAGAGTTTTCACTTTTTACCAACTTGTTCTCTCAGGAAATTCAAATATTTTTCCTTAAAATTACATCAGAATTAAAATTCCAGGAACATTTAATTTTACTTAAATTTTAGAAATATCTTGACATAATATTACCTAAATGTTAAAGGGAATTTTTGTTTTTATTTAGTTTAATTAATTTAGGAACGAAAGTAAATTAAAATCAACAAGTTTTGAAAAATATGTGTTTTTGATTAATATTTAATCCATGGTAGTCAGTCGTAAATTAAAATATAACTTTTCTAAAATTTCACTACTACAATAAATCGTTCAATATCCTCTTCAGGTAAACCAAATATTATGGTCTGGTATATGGATTATTTTTGCCAAATAACTGGGATTCCCTTATTAGGTCAAAAAAGGTTATAAAATATAAATTATATAGGATACCATTTAATAAATAAAATAAATTCTGTTATTTTGGTCCTAAATATTACAAAAATGCTCAATTACTTTTAATGTATTGTAATATTGCATTGACCACCCTCGACAGATAGTCACAGTTACTTTTCAATTAAATTAGTAACGACAATGGGTTAAGGAATTAGGTACCGGTAGATTATTATGTAAATAAATCCTCAAAACCATGTTTTGGAATCAAACCTGGTACCTATGGTTTAGAATTTAGTGTAATTTAGAACTTTGAACCACGTACTACAGAGACGGCCACATTTTTGGCAGTACGGTTGTTTAGGTCATCATCCAAAAAGCTGGTTTGAACCTCTAGAGGCCTTACTAAAAGGAGGAGTGAGATTGTTTATCATTATCTTTCACACTGAGTGGAAGAGTATACTCGTACTTATCAGCAGGCCAGGCCCTCTGAACAGCATCTAATTTCCACCCTGCAAATGACACCTTCACTTCATTCACCACAGGGTCTGACTGTGTAATGAAATTCATTACTCTCAGGAAAGATAACGCTGATGATGTATTTTACATCTCCACCACTTCTGTAATTAACTACTTCAGTCATTTAATTGGCTGACCGTGTGATAAGAAACAGAACACTTTTTTGTAGCCCTGGAACTAGGATATCGAGTGAAAATAATTTAACACGCCACCTGCCTGTTATGGGCAAAGTAATATTATACAATTTTTATAAATTTCAATTCACAACAGTGCAAACAACTTACATTCAGTAAATATAACGAAAAATACAAAACATGAGTTTACTTGAACTCTAGAAAAGAACATATTTTTTCATCAGTAAGAATTCCACGCGGTTTTAAACAAGATAAAACTTATTTCTTAATTAAATTTACTATAGTTTCTGTAGATTTAGTTTTTTCTTCTATAAATTTATTTATTTAATTCAGGGTTGATTTTAAAATCATTCAGCAATCTTTAACGTTAAGTTAAACCATGTTTCTGCTCGGTCTTATACGGAGCCTTCTTTATCTGTTCCCTGGTAAATTTGTTGCTTTTAGAACACATTTAAATAGTTATTTGTTTACATTGAAGTTTATTTATGAACTCACAGTACATCACAAATACATCATTTACGAAATTATTTTTTGTAAAGTCTGTTTGCGAACATCTATCTGATAAGTAAAAAGATGCCTCAGTATTACCTGAGTAAGTTACTTAAATAATAAACCTTTGTATTTTTTGATATGACAGACGGTTTAGTGGAACCATAAATTTGGCTTCTAAACATTCAATTCGGGTTTAGAAATTTTCGATAAACGGTTATTTTTTAGTAAAGTGATAATTTAGAACGTTTAAAAATCAGAGAGAAAGTTATTTACGTCGTAGCTTCCTTCTCAATTTTCACACTACAACGAATCATGAACCCTGACCATTATAATCTTGGTCTTCTCTCGCGGTGATGTTCAGAAATGCATATTATAGATTTAAAATAATTTTATAAAATATTTTAAGAACAGAATATTTTATAGTTTACAATTTGTACCAATTAAATATTAATGAAATTTAAGCAGGTTAGTTACATAAAGTTATAATTAACATAAATTTGTAAAACGATTTATAAATTAGTTTCACAGCACATTGTACAAAAAATTTTAACTAAAATTTATTTTAATTAAATGAGTAAAACTTTGTTTTACGCGTTTAAATCTACCAACAAGAACCGATACTCATGAAGTTAAATCTGTGCATAAAAACTGATAGGCAAACTCCTAAACGTTTTCTTATTGCAACGAATTTTTTTTTAATTTCCTGTACTGAAACAAAAAACTAAATATTTCTCTTGAAATGTACAACTACGAGGCTTGATTAAAAATCCAGTTAAAAACTTATTTTTTGAACGGATTTACTTTTGCGTGTAATATTTTACTTTAGTTTAAAATAATGTTTTAATTTGTTGAAACGAATGAATACGGATACAATAGGCTAATAGGGTTGTTGATTACACCTACTGTTGGGAGAAAGCACTGGGTGAAATATTATAAAATTTTCCCCGGAAACTAAAATATCCAGAAAATAACGGTAAATTTTAACACTTAAATGAATTCGTAAGAGAAAGCTACAAGTACAAGAATTGGGTGGGAGCAAGTGAGAGTTTGAAAGCTTTAATACTCAGTATCAGGCAATGTAGGTTTGAGTTGAGTTCACGAAATGCATACGGCTAATGAAGTGAACTGTGTTTTACGTCGTGATGAATTAATGAAGAGGTTAGGGAGGCTTGCTCGGGACGGGTAATTTGATACTCTCCCAAACACGAAGAGAATGCCCGTGCCAACACCCACAACACTCACAACGCTCTAGTACCTTCCTATAAACTCTTCGATACAGTGATAGCACACCTGCTTTGCAATAAAACCAGAGCTTTCCTCTCCTCAACATCACGCTGTTGTTAATGCTATTTAACTATGCACTTAATAATGATTTCAATTTAAATTACTATGTTGTATCTTATGGATTTAATATTATCTTTTTGTAAATCATATGTGATTAAAATTTAGAAAATATTACCAGTACTGGAAATGTTATAAACGCCTTTCTTAAATTTAAAATTTATCTTACTTTGTTAACTATGAAAACAGTAAGATCATTAAATTAACTTTTAATGTAATATTCTTATTAATTAACCGTTGCCATTTTTAGCCATATAAACATATGCTTTTTAGCTATAAACGTTAATCATTATTACCATTAATGAAAAAATGAAGGTGAATTATAAATAGTTTAAAATTGAAAATCTAAAATTATTAAAGAAAAGTAAACATGTGAAAACATTTATGAAGGCCGTATTGACTGTTATTAGTTAAATGAAAATGAAAACTTCCATACCTGAACCGCATTGTGGGAGGAGACGATGGCGTAAAAGGGAGTTTAAGAGCCTCCTAAAAATTAAACATAATAAATTAATCTTATGACATAGTAATTGTAAGGTTTTATAACTTATCAGATAAATAATAATTACAAAATAACGTTATCCAAAATGCGTTCAGTACCTTTAACATTTGGAAGTCATGGATTTCCATTGTATTGATGTATTAATTACGTTATTATACTATTTTTCAGGGCTGATGAGCTCTGAATGTACCTATTGCCCCTACCCACTTCATAGCTAGCCAATGACTTGCCAGCAACGTTGCCAACACTCGCTCTGTTATGTATTTCTTCAGCCACTATTTTTTTTGGTCTTTCAATAACAATAATAACCTATGAACATAAAATCAGCTGATTATATTACAAAGCATTGCTTGTTAACGCTCTTCATAGTTGATGTTTTTAGTTGGAGATCCAAGACACGAGTGAACTACTGCGGCTCTTATACGCATGCGCGCGTAATGTTTATCAGGCTGAAACATTCTTACAATGTCACAACACTAGCAAACGTTCTGATTGGTCTATACGCGTGGAACAGGAGAGCTCATCAAATGTGAAAAGCATAATAGAAATATACCCGCGGTGTTAGTTACAAGGTTCTAAAAACCAGAAATCAAGCTTGAATAGTCATCCAAACTAGCTTTTTTATAACAAATTGTCATTATTTTGAAATATAATCAACGACAAATTTTAACTAAGTACAAAATATGTAATACACTAGGGCGATACCAGTTACTCAGTGCAGACGTTTAAAGCATCTGTGACCAGATATTTTTGGATCTTCTCGGTCAGAACTAATTATAAAGACATCTTGTTCTTGGTGCACCACCTTCAATCTATATCGGTGGGCAAATACTTTAATATGAATCGAGAAAGATAATAAAAAAATTGGACGCCATCTCTATCTGCAGGGCTTGAGAAAATAAATAAATAAAACTATGTTTCCTGGCATTCAACTAAAACATTTAATACATTAACAACCTTATCCTTAAATTACCCTAAACTATTTTAAACATAGCCAACCTTTCACTGCCGCGAGTTAAAAGAACAAACTACCGCGACAAAAAGAAAACTCAACCCTTAATAAATACAAAATGAATTTACCTGAATTAAATATTTTTCCCCTATCTTATTTTCCTCGTTCTCCTAGTCACTCCCCGTTCTTCTTGTCACTTCTTCAAATACTTCTCCTTCTTAACCAACTGTTCCAAACTTAAGTCCCAAGGGAACTGATTTCGATCTCTTATATCTGAAATCAGGAAACCTCTGGTCGACAAGCCCCCCTCTCCTACCAACCCTGTTCAACCAACCTGGAGGGCCAAAAGGAAGGAAAACCACCCCTAATGATTGGATGTAAGGTGACAGGTGAAAGAAAAGCCCACAAACACAGAGGGGAAATACGTCAGTCTAAGGAATACTATCCCGTATCAAATGATTGACAGTTGGCTATACTTACAACTTATTGTATAATTACTATTTTAATGTAACTAATTCTAGCAATGGGGGAATTTTCCATGCACTATTTCATGGGTTTTCCTTAGTAATGGAAATTATAGTAAGGTTAGTAAGGTAAGGTTAGGAAGTAGTAAGTAGTTAGTAAGGTTAGTAAGGTTAGGTTGGTAAGGTATAGGAAGTTATAGTAAGTGTAGGAATTACCATAACTTCCATTGTTTGTACAATTGTTTTTACGACGGTAAATTGATATACCTATCCGTTTCAGATGTTGGCGTCCACCTAAAACTGACTGATAATTTATGAAAATTAGCTTATGAACAGAAGTGTCAAATCGCTATGTACTGTGGATTAAAGATAATAACTGTAAGTCAAATCGATTTGTCCATAGTGATTTACAAACCTAAATTTATATTAGCCAGTACATTCATTTGGTCATCAAGATTTTAAGGTTGTACTAGTCTGGTTTTTTTACAGCTATTTTAAAGTTTTACGGAGTTTGATGTCATTATGTTTATTAATAAACTAACAGAACTGAAAAACACAATACAAGCAAAAAACCAACCGGTGAAAAACCGCTAAATTAAATAAAAAATATCATGCGGTTGGAAAAATACTTTTTCTTGTTGCTATGGAAAATGGCAAAATAATGTATGAAGAAAACACAAAACTACACGCACATGGTAATAAAACGTAACAGAAAGGTAATAACGTCAGTATTCTTTTCAAATAAATACCTAAAGTGGTTACTAACAAATGTACAAACTTGTACGATCATTTCTAGTAGATACACATATAAGGGGTACTTTTCTTCTGGCTTTTGATTTACTGCATGAGTGAAAACGAGGAAATTTGTCAGGTCAATAAAAAAATAGTTTCTCTTTCTTAAAGTAGTAATGAGCGATCAAACTTACTAGTGAATTAAATAACAAACCTATTTACATGCAGATATAAAACTTGCCTTAAGTTTCGGTTGTCCAGGCTACTGTATGCTTCAAGATTTGGAAACTTCGTTGAAACTGTTAGCAACACCTTTAGGAAAGAAATTATCAGCATGCCAGGCCTTCTGAAAACCATTTACTTTCCATCCTGCAAATGACAACTTCACTTCATTCACCATAGGGTCTGGCTGTACCAGGATAAAATTAATTACTCTCAGAAGACATAACTCTGACTAGTGTCTTTTACACCTTCACCTCTTCTGTTCTTAAATGCTCCAGTTGTATAATTGGCTGACCATACGATAAGAAATGGAAATAATTTTTATAGCCCTGGAAGTAGCAGATCGAGTGCAAATAATTTAACACTCCACCTGCCTGTTAAGAACAAAAATGGGAAAAATAAATCTTACTTATGAAAAATAATTCTTTGGTAGGCGTTTACAACTATATCTTTTATTAAATGAAAATACTTTCCAAGACAATTTTTAAATACGTAAATCGGAAATACGTTAACACAATGTTACACATACAGAGAAAAACGTTACTTTCGTTAACATTTAAATTAGCTACAAAAATATATATTCAATGAACTAAATCAATTAATTATATTAATTACCTCAATTGAGTAAACTATAATTAATTAATTGGCACTGTTATATACACTAATTTATAAAAACGTCTTACTTATGATTATATCTGTACTTTTAGTTACATAATAATTTTGTATATTGTTATAATTGACCCTAATTAAAAATGAAAATTAACAGGTTACCATTTGCTTATAGAAATATTTGTTGTTGTTGTTTCATCAGCTGAAAGGCTGATTTGAACCTCTAGAGCCTTTACAAAGTAAAACGAGAAATGAGGGGAGGTTGCCTTCCTCACTGAGTAGAAAAGTATGCTTATCAGTGAGCCAGACCTTCTGAAAAGCATCTACTTTCCACCCTGCAAATGACAACTTCGCTTCTTTCACTACAGTGTCCGGCTGTATAATGAAATTCATTACTCTCAGAGCAGATAATTCTGACTAGTGTCTTTTACATCTCTACCTCTTTAGTTCTTAAATGTTTCAGTCATATATTTGGCTGAACATGTGATAAGAAACACAACTATTTTTTGTAGCCCTGAAATTAGCACATCGAGCGTAAATACGAGTAAATTAACACTCCACCTGCCTGATAAGGGTATAGAATTGTTTATAAACGTTATAAAAGTAAAAATAATTTTCTATTGTGAACAATCTCAAAAACCAGTTAACCAACGGTAACTAGTTGCGATTAACTTTAAACTATGTGCAGAACTGATATAACATTGTTGTTAAAGAAATTTACTTAAAAGTAATCCATAGTGCACTTAGTTATTGAACGTTAAAACTGGGAGTCTACTAATCTTAAGCGATATTAACCGCAATTCAGAGTTCAGAATATGGTAACGGCAGTTGTTCTGTGGAAGGAAATGCATTCAACTTGAAAGACACTCAGTGGTATGAGTTAACCTATCGTATCTTTAGATATTTATCTTTCCTACAACTGTACCCTTACAATATAAAAGAGAAAGACACTGAAAAGAAATGACACACTTTCAACTTGAAATCATGCAACCCAAAACCTTCACCAAAAAAATATGTATGATAATAATCATTCTTTCTCACAGATGATGTAGATAAATTATCCAGATTTTTGTTTTTAAATAAAATCCGAGTAAGTTAAGAAAAATCTTCTTTTGTAGGAAATTTATGCAGAGCACGTATTATACTAGTAAAGCCATTCTGTAAATTTTTATTTTAAATTTTATTTCCAAAGTAGCTTACTTTAAATTAAATACAGTTAAATTAATTTTTTTTCTGTTACGTTTAATTTACTTTTTAAATTTGACTAACTGACTCACGTAAATTAATTCGCACAATATTTTTGATTAATATAGTTCACTTAATTTATTCTGAACAACCGATTTCACGATTTATATTAACACTTTTAGTCTTTTTTTGTGATTTTTGTACCAGTATTATCTACGAAATACGATGTGTACCTAAATAAACAATGCCGTCACAATAGCGACCCTTCAGACCAAACTGAACTTCGAAACTTTGCTGCCAGAATAGTAGTAGCTACATCAAAAAATTAATGCTGTTTACTTGACACAATTTAGTTATGGCTATTACCAATTTCATTATCGAATTTTTTGCAGAGTCCCGAAAGTGTCCACTTTTCAACTTACGTTACAGGTTCACTTGATAAAACTTATTTTCTGTATAGTAGTTAACAAAAATCCGTTTTCCGCCGACATCGATATCTTTACAATGCGAAAAATATCTCGGTGACAAAATTTGTTATAAAATATATAAATTATTCTTAAAACAAAGAAATTTCACTGTAATCAAGGAATATCTTATCAATTTAACACAAATTATGAAGTAAAACTTATGATTAAATATACATGATCCGTAAAGTTACTAATTATGACAAACAATAATGCCGGGACGTAACAAGTAATAATTCAGCTGTATAACTCTTAAAAGAGTAAGAAATTGTTACAGCTGAACTTAGCGAAATGCAATTTGACAAGAAGTACATCTGACATTTATATTTCTTTTAAAACTAAAACAAAATAAGAAATATTAAACTTTTTATCACGTATAAACTTGTATTGTTTAAGAAAATAATGTAATAAAATTTCTTTTTGTAATTGTTTTGAAGTAACCTTAATTGTGATAATAATGGCACTGTTATGATAAACTTTATAAGTTTTTGTGATAACATTTCGTTCCAATAAATACTTATTTAAACAAAAAAATGTATTATCTATAATTATACTTTAACCATTTTTCAATTTATTTGATTGATTATAAATAAATTAATAAATTTTATTGCTTCTTAAATTGTATAAATTATACGTGACGTCAAAAAATTTGAGGTAGGAAATTGAAAAGTTATACTATGGTACAGAATGCGGAAAGAGACTTGCCAGACATTCACTTTAGTGGCCAAAGCGAGTGCAAAACCTTTGACCAGGACATCGAAACGCTATACTAGAACTAATTAAAATTAATTGAATACAAATTAATTATTAAAAAAATTACAGTGTTAACATTTACAAGGCTATTAATTAATTGTTCATTAAAGTTTTTAAATTTATTTCGTAAACGATTTAATATTTGTGTCATAAGCTGACTGGTCGATGGTGTTTTGTTTATACGGATTTCTGTGCTGTGACAGTGTAAATTATTGCTTTCAAGAGTAGGTAGCAATATATTAACATTTCGGCAGTAAGATTGGTTACAATAAAATAATATGATATCAAACTCTGAACTAAAACACAGCTTTATTTAATGTAATACAACGTAAAAATAAAACAGAACTAGGAAACGACTCGTCTACGAATCACTAGTGCACTCCCATGTATGTAGGTTGCTAAAGTAACCCTTAAAAATGTTCCAGAAAGTTAACGGCTAGAAAGTTCCAGAACCTTAGAAACAGTTTTTTTGGCTTCAATTCAATTTTTATTTACAATAACTGTACAATTTTTAAAGCACAACTAGTAAATGAGATGGAATGAATGAGGAATGGTGGGAATGTGACGTGAATGTGAATCGATCCAGTGACCGATTTCGGAGTGAAATGTTTCAAGGAATGTGATGCCAATTTTTAATGATAATGATTTATAAAGTATGATGAATGATTTTTTTGTGAGATGATTTTTTTTTATGAAATGAAATAGGCATGACAAGTTAAACTAAAAAGTTTTTATTTTGTTATTTTAATGGTGGTCGGAGAAGATCCCTATTCCACCTTCGTTTCAGTCATCTGTTAACGGGGAGATCGTTAGTTGAAAGAGATTGGACATTTGGATTTATGTGGTCAATTGTCTTTGTGCGTAGTAAGTTATATGGTGCGTTGACAATGTCTCGAACCGTTGGCATTTTCAGGTCTTTGTGAAGGGTATGATTGGTTACGTAAAAAGGTGCGTTTGTTATTGCTCTAAGTGTTTTTGACTGGTGTCTTTGAAGAATATTCAGTTATTTAGAAACAGTTAGTGGAATAAAAATAACAACATTATTATTAAAGTGTGTGAATGCGGTTATACATTAAATAACATGACATACATCGTAACCTACCCTCACGTAGGCTATTGTTTTTAGTATTGAGTAGAAAGTTTATTTATTCTATCTATAGTGTATTTATCATAATTAATTTGTGGTCTTGACCTTTGAGAATGTTCTACGTGGATTGTTATAAAATCAGCTGTTCTGTTATTAAAAAGTCAGTGGCGCTGTATTTATTGTTTGTTAAAGGATCGTTTAAATGTTAAGCTATAGCAAATTTTACTTAACTCTTTTTTTAAGTTAAGTAGTTTACTGAATTTTCTAGTTTTTGTAACGGAAATAATTAGTGTAAATACATATTATTCGTAAGTTTAAAAGAAGGTATCGTTATATATAAATAACCAGATCTTGAAAAACTAGGAATAAGCGTCACAATACGGATATTTTTGAAAATAAAAATTTTTTAATATGATATTAAAAATTATTAATATTTGTTATAATAAAAGCTGGTATAATCCTTAATGTTTTGATATTTTTTTGCTTTAGTTTTGCAGAAACAGTTTATACTTATAAACGAAATTACACTAGATTTTATGGAATAATAATTTGAAATATCTACAAAAAAGTTATTTAACAAATAATCCTTGGCTTAGGAGGTTAGTACACGGACTTGGTTACAAATTTTATCTAACTAACTACCTCTAGAAAAAGTTTCATGGTTTACTCCAGTTGATTAAATTACTATAGGTGTAATTGTGGATGCTTCTTTAGACAAAGTTTCTTTATATCTCTAACTAGTTCTTCCGATACATTAGAACTTGTCCTCTAATATTTTGTTGACGTTGGAAAATATATGTTTCTTGTTTTCTTACAAAGAATGATTTCATTAAAATGTTTAGTTATTATTAAACAATTTTAAAAAATGTGTTTCCTTGAACAGAGAAACTGAAAAAAAAATTAAAAAATATGATGTTATAAAATTGTTGTAAAAATATTTTACGTGCGTTTCTCTTATTGGTATTTTTTGGCAATTTTAATTCCTTTTAATTAAAATAAAAAAGTAGTTCAATCAGAAAGTGTTGTAGTGGTCCGTACGACGTTATTTGCTTCAACAGTTTTGACTATTACTTTTTTTTAATTGCTGTATAATATTTGCTTCCATGTTCATAAAAGAATTAAAAGTAAAACTGCTGCATAAATGAAGTATAAAATTAAAATCTAGAAATTCGGATCTGCCCAGTGTATAAAAAAATAAAATTACTTATTTTTCTTCTTATTCTTTAACTGATCATGTATTTCTGTCTGTTCTGGGAACCATCTCCTTCTCGGGTACCCAAAACTTCTCTTACACGTGGATTTGTAAGCTTGGAATAAAAGGCCAAACGCTCTTCAACCCCAACTGTTTCGCATGACTTTACCCGTTCCTATTATCAATTTTTCCTTCTCTCATCTAGCCCTCCAATGCACAGATCATCCTATATATCCGCAATCCTTAGCCTTCCCTCCCAAGTACAACTCTTTTCTCTCAAAAACCTCATTTCCGCCTCCTCCGCAACCTGTCTTGTTTCCGTTTGGAAAGTGCTTACATCCCACTTCCATATAACACCATAGGTATTCAAATCGTCTCATAAAATTTTAATCGTGTGTATTTCCAAATCTTGTGGTTTAATGTTTAATATATCGCCACGCAAATAGTCTGAAAAATATTTAGTTTATTCACATCCTTCTTGTTTGAGAATGACAGGTAACATCTCAAATATTTAAAACTGGATACCTACTCCATAATATTTCCAATAATTTCTTACTTAAAATTTTAATTTTTGACCTTACCGGGAATTTCCTCATAAACACCTTTAAACAAATTAACGAATTAAACGATTCAAAAACAAATGGTTTAAGCCTTTCTTTGTGTACTCCCAAGAAGCGCTTGGCAGAAAACAGAAGTTTCTTAGATTTGAATCGTTAAATAACTTGTATTACTTAAATTTTGCCATATTCCATACCAGTTAACGTGATAACCGCCGAACGAACTTAAGTGGCTTTAAACAGAAAAGGTGTCAATCTTTAAATTAGTTCTTTTATACCGAAAAACACAAATTTAAATTTATCAACTTTAAAAATCTGATGAACATGACAAAATGTAATTACCTATAAGACACAGATTATTTTTTTCTTAACTTGAATTCTAATAACACAAAAAAACCACATAGGCCTAAGTAGGCTATATTTAGTCGATATCAAAATTCACACAATATATATAAATAAGATAAATGGTATATAATTTTCGGATTATGGTAACTATAAATTACAGATAAATATCTCCGGAAGTAAATTTCAAAATATTTTTGGTACGATAAACCAGACGTAGGCCTACGGTCTGAAAGTTTCATGCATGGGATCCGTATAAAACGCCATTGTTCTTTTTCAAATAACGGAGCGCTGTTCACGTTATCTGATAAATAAAGGAGTTTCATATTGTGTAGTAAGAACCGAGTGTAAACTTAGAGTTTGTTCTGTGCTTTAGATATCTTTGAAGTACGCTGAAGCACAACTGCATGTATTGTTTGTTATTTCTGGCATGAAAATGTTGGTTTTCCGCTGTAACTAACTAATAATAACAATATTAATTTATAACAATAATTAACAAAATAATTTATACTGTGTTAATATATCAAGAGGTTATGCAATGAAATATGTCATTATTTATAATTATAATAATTAATTAATTAAGTTACAAATAATATACGTTTATATTAAAATTATTGTAAATATATGATAACTAAAACTAATTATTTTCTTAAGTTTGCTCATTAGTTATTATATAAATTTATTTGAATAAATAATAACCTTTGTTTTGTTATATAATTAGGAACAATGCAATACTGTAAATTTTTTTCAAAAAAATAATGTATGCATATTTTAATTTTATTTTTAATCAGTTAATTATGAGTAATTTCAAAGACATCTTAAAATAAGTCGATTTTTAAATAAGGTAAAAATTTGTGAAATAATACGATAATATTAAATAATTGTGTGTATAATAATATTCTACTGTGCTTTTGAAAACGGTATACCCAGTTTTTATCCGTAGGGTAATTTAATTAAAGTTTTATTTAACTCTCTTAATTCTTTATTTGAAAATATGCAGATAGTGCACAACAATTAAATTGTTGAAAAACCGTACAATATTTTTTTTATTTTATATTTTGTTTTGCTTCATCTTTATTTTTATTTACAACTGTACATTTTTTTAAAAGCACAACTAGTAAATGAGATGGAATGAATGAGGAATGGCGGGAATGTGACGTGAATGTGAATAGATCCAGTGACCGATTTCGGCGTGAAATTTTGCAAGGAATGTGGTGCCCATATTTTTCAATAATGATTAATAAACTATAATTTTTTTTATATGGCATGATTTTTTGTATTTATGAAATGACAGGCTGACTAGTTAAATTGAATTTTTTTTTATGGTGGTCGGAGAAGATCGCTACACCACCTTTGTTTCAGTCGTCTGTTAACAGGGAGATCGTTAGTTGAAAGAGATTGGACATTTGGATTTATGTGGTCAGTTGTCTTTGTGTGTAATAAGTTTTATGTTGCGTTGACAATGTCTCGAACCGTTGGTATTTTCAGGTCTTTGTGAAGGGTATGATTGGTTACGTAAAAAGGTGCGTTTGTTATTCGTGCAATATTTGAAATTTTGTTTGTGAATATCCGTGTCTGGAATTGGTATGGTGTTGTTCATGGTAGATTTTTCCTGTGCAAAACATTAAATTAATTATATGAATAATTATCTAACTAAAATTCACTATTCATATGATGGCTAACATTTTAAATATGTTCATTTTTCTAGTAAAAATTCGAGTGATATACAAAAAAAATCGCATAATTTATAAATATCTGGTGTGAACATTCACAAGGCTTTCTTTTGCCAATGAAAATGATGAAATATATAACCTAACATAAATAATAATAGGCCTACATTAGAAATAAAAAAGAAACTAACCTCATAAAACATAACCACATACATTAACATTGAGTGAATAATGCAAAATGAAAATCAACCTCAGTTCAGCTTAATAATACGGAAAATCACTCTTTTACGCTAATTTAGGCTCTGTAGAGAAACATTTTAAAACATACGTTGTAGATATTTTAATTTCCTATAAATTTTATTATATACACTTTTGTCGTAAAATGCATACTAAGGCTGAAATCTTACAAAAATTCATTTTTTAACAGATTTTCATGAAAAAAAGAAAAACCACAAATTACCGCTAAACTAAGCGTTATACAAAGAATTTTTTTTAAATAAAAGTTGTAGATCGTTAAATTTTCTACAACTTTGATAACATACTTTGGCTTTAAAATGCATATTAAGGCCTCAATCTTAAAAAATAAATTATTGTTTTCTACAAAAGAACAACCTGTCCAAGAAATACAGCAGACGTAGCGCTACCCTATCTTATGGAGTAGACTACCTATACAAAATTTGGTAAATGAAGCGATTTTTAAAAAAATCGTATGAGTTGATTTTGAGAAAATTGCAAAAAAGTAATAAAAATACACGAATAAACTACTTCTTCCGGTTGACCAATTTTGATGAAATTTGTTTTTTTTTTTGGTCCACTAGTAGTATCTAACTTAACGTTTAAAGTTTCAGCATTGTACGATGTTTATTCTTGAGATATTCTGTTTACACATAGACGCCCACACAGACCAATCGCTAAAAACATGTTTTTTGGGTTCAGGGGGTCTGAAAACGTGTATATCCAATGAAAACTGGAATTCAAGAAATCGACATTTAAACAGTACTTTCCTTCCCATATATTCCTATAAGAGAAGTGAAAACTAAAATGATTATGACTAAATAATCGACTTCGGTTTCAAAAAATATTTTAGGTCATTGGAAATTCAACTAGAATTGTTATAAAATTTTCTATTTTTATTTATTTTCATTTATACGTGATTTAATTACTCTTATTAAACCAGCAACAGATCAAAGTCACTCACCGACAACTGGAGAGAAAATACAACTATCCTTTGACTTGGAAATGAGTCTCAGTATTATCAATTGGAAGTGTGATTGGGTTGCTAAATCAACAGTTTGTCGTCCTGTGCTTAATGTAGGTATATTACTGAACAGATTTCATGATCTTATCCGCTTTTGATAGCATGCAAACTACAAGTTTGCTAAAACATAACCCTGAGTAGTGAAACACATGCTGATGAAAGAAGTGTAGAATATGTTTTTGAAAAATACTTTCTAACCGTTTTATTTGTTTGGAATTTGTAAGCGATGGCAGAAACTAATCATGTAGTACTTTTTACGTTTTGCTGTTTGATTATTTGATAAACGGTTTACTTTTCCCATTGCATTCTTTCTTGCAAATATTGTTTTATATTACGACTTACATCCAACGAGTAGGACCTGCAATTCTTGAGAACGTTGTGATCAGATGCTGATTCGTCAGAAATTTTTAGTATAACTTTAAAATTGTTTAAGAATAAAACTGAAGAAAGCAGAGTTACGTAGTAAATAAGTGAAGCTATCCCTAGAATAACTTATCTGTGCCTTTCTGTCACTTCACTTTGTGATTGACCCCTTTATTTAATTCACACCCAACATATAATTGTATCAAAAGTATAACTGGGTCTATACTTTTGAATTCATGAACTTTAACTACGATAGCCTTCTTCTTCTTAATCACGTCCTGTATCCTTTCACAACGTTTGTAACTATCACAGCAATTTATTTATTTTTACAACATTTAAAACTTGCCCTCACAACTACAACATATCAGCTCCGAAGGTTATTTTCTCAAGTTTTTTTTTTAACCTGGATCAAGTTTACCCATTATTTTTCTTTCTTTATTCATCGATTACTTAATTTTTGACCTCTCACCACATGTTCAGTGCATTCCAATTTCCTTATTTTAATTATGGCTATAAATTCAATTTTCTAATTTAGACGATGGAGATTCGTCAGAAATTTTGAGTTTTTGACATTTGTATTCAACATTTATTATTTTCAATATTCTTCTGTAGCATCACATCTTTACATCTTTAAGTCTTTTCATGTCACTACTTTTTAAAATACAATCCACAAACCGTACACAGAATTGAAAACACATAACAGAGAAATAAGCGAACTCACAAGAAAATGTTGAGGTCTTTACTACACAAGACTTTGCCCATTTTCCTGATTGATATCTGAGTTTGTTTTATTCCAGCTCGCATCTTTGTTTAACTGTTCTCATTATTTAATGGACAACCAAGATGTCATCCTAACTTGATGAACTTGCCCTCGTTTTTGTTTTTTAAAGTTTTATAGCTTTGACGAAAGTTATTTAAATATATATTAGTTTTATTTCTAAACAACTGACTTATTTTCTGCACAAAGTGAAAAAATCATTCTTACGAATAGATTAAAAAATATTTTTGCATGAGATGATTCTAAAAGAGGACTAAATTTTATATCTGTATCCCTAAAACCTAAAATATTTAAAATTATTATTTTTAAATGTTATCTGCATTCGGTAGACAAATGAAAAATAAATACGATTAAGCTATTAATAATATATTAATAAGTATGATTAAGTACGATTGAGCTCATTTAAATAAAAAAATTCAAAACTGTTGTACTTTGGAAGAATTTTATTTTTTTACACAAGAATATACGATTTTAATTTACAATTTATTTTACATTATCATTGTCATAAAAGTATTATTTTTGTACGATTACGTATTTTTTTGCTTTTTTCTTGATGTTGTTATTATTAAAAAAGTTTTTTCAAACACAAAACTCTTACGTTTCTTCTTTGACTACAAAATTTTCTGTTAGCAATAAGTCGGATGAGTGAGAAAGGTATTCATGAATAGAAAGTAAGAAGATGCTGGGTTAATCCCTCATGAATACATCATATGGAAAAGTACATTTTCTGTCTAACTTCCTTCTCACTGTTGCACCAGATTCGTTGTTTCTTAGAAAGTTACATTATATTCAAAAAGTACCTACCTAAAAGAGAAGTAAAAAAATATCGTGGAAAGAAAAATATTTATGCAAATATTGTATGTTATAATCCATTTTTCCAATTTTTAAAGATAATTTTGATTGCATTGCAAGATATTTGCATCATATGTTATGTTCATCACGACCAAACAGAAGGGATTTAATCTGCTTTCCTTACTGACTCCCCAGATAAACTTATATTCAACTTTAACTTCGCATATCATGAGAATTGTTAAAAAACAATTTTAAATATTAATAATAATTACTTTATTAATCCAATAATTAATCATGATTAATGGAAAAGTCAAGCAGAAAAATAAAACAAGGCTTTTAAAAAAATTTACATTTAATCACAGAGCCTACTTACGAAGTTCTTACATACAATGAAATCTTAACATAGATATACTGTAAGTGCCTGCACATGACAGGTCAAACTATTTATCTATTTATCTAATTATCTTGATTTTAGGAATACAACTGAAATAAATATAATAATATGAATAGAGAAAAAACTGCTTAATAACCTGAATGGACATTCTGTAATATGTTATGTTTGGAATGTTTCATGGAAGCAAAACACATACATAGGAGAGAAAAATAAACACATGCTAGAGAGTTTTGAAATTTGACTTGTAATACTGTTAGAACGTTATCAAGAACGTGTAAAAATTAAAATGTATTTGTCTTATTTTTTCCTTTATTGTTGATTGTAAGTTAAAATTGCATTATTTAAATTATATTACTTGTGTTTTCTGTATTTAAGTCAAATAAAGCACAATTTATTATTATTATTATTATTATTATTATTATTATTATTATTATTATTATTATTATTATTATTATTGTTGTTGTTGTTGTTATTTATTTATTTAGATTGTTTAGACCCATTCAGGATCACATAAAGTCAATTATGAACTGTTGCCGCCATTCCTCTTGTTTCTCCAGTACTCCTTCATAAATTCGCGGTGTCTAACACGACGTTCATCCGTCCATTTTGCCCTAGGTCTCTTCGGCTTACCCTCTGATGCAACTTCCCAGGTGTGAATTTTATGCCTGAAGGTTTTACGGTCTTTGAGGTCTGAAGGTTTGATATTTGCATCTCTTAGATCGGATTGCACTTGCTTGATCCAGACGGTTGTAATTTTGAGTTTCTGTGAGTGCATCAGAATCTTCTTTATAAGCCGAGAGTCATCCAGTCTCATTATATGACCATAAAATCTCAGCCGTCGTTTACGGAAATCAACTTCAATGTTTGAGTATTTTTCCGTCACTGTGTGTGATTGTAGACGATGTAACGATTCAAACCAGTCACAGTTAAATCTGTTTATGTTTGCTCTAGTTGAGAGTATAAACAAACTCCAGCTGATTGGAAAATAAACACTTTTAAAAATTATTTAATTTATACTACCAAAAAAATATTGAAAAGAGTTATTTATATGGTTGCTAGGAAACTATAAAAAAGAATAACTGTGAATTTTGTGAAGAAAGAATGGTGTGGTTCCGAACATCAAAGAAGATGGACGGGCCACAGAATAAATAAAAGTTTAAATTAAAATATACAATATAGATGGGACATATAGTTTGAAAATGACGATATAAAGGGACAGTGAAACTTAAAACATATTATACACGTTTTGTAAAGTATCAGATAAAATATAAAAGTGACAAAATTTTAAACATGTAAAATGAAATATACACTAATCAATTGTTACGAAAATATTCAAAATTATTAAATAAAATTTATTCAACAACTTGAGTTTATTTAATCACTGTAAAGTTGACGATGCCTAACAGGGAATAAAATTTATACTCAACAAATTTGGAATTCAAACTCTTGTGGAATAAAGTTACTTTTCAAATTTGGCATATCCTTGTGGTGAGAAACGATAGTTTCTTACAACGATATCCTTCATCTGTGAGTTTTGGGCCAAGAATTTTCCGAATGATTTTTCTCTCAGCTTTCTTAATATTCTCAAGATCCCCTTTAAAGTTGAGGTTCAAGGTCTCACTGGCATAAAGAGACTCAGGTTTAATGACAGTCGTGTAGTGTCGAATTTTGGTGTTTATGCTCATACATTTTTTGTTGTAGATGTTTGCAACTTTTCCATATGCTCTACGCATTTTCAGTTCACGTGTTTTTTGTGCTAGCCTTTCTGTACCTGTGGGTTCAATGATTTCACCCAGGTATTTAAAGTGATCCACCTTCTTTATGGTGCCATACTTCGTAACTAAACTCCGCGATCTAATGTGTTTTGTGGTCATGAATTCAGTTTTGGTGAACGATTTTTGCAGTCCAACTTTTTCCGCACATTCTTTAAAGATCTCAATCTGGTGGATTGCCGTTTGCTCATCTTCAGAGAGAATTGCCAGATCATCAGCAAAGGCTAGGCATGTGACGTTGATATTATCCTGTTGCCTACCTAGCTTGATGGGTTTCCATATGTTGTTTTTTTCTAATTCTTTCTTCCATTCCTTAATGACTTTATCAAGAACAATGTTGAATAATAATGGAGAGAGTCCATTGCCCTGCCGAACACCCGTTTTGATGGAGAAAGGCTGAGATATTTCGCCAGCAAATTTGACTTTGGAGGTCGTGTCAATCAGTGTCTGTTGGATGAGTCGGCTCGTTTTTGGGTCCAAATTGTTCTCTGCCAGTATATTAAAGAGAGATTGCCTGTCAATGGAATCATATGCTTTACGGAAGTCAACAAATGTGCATATTGTTGGAAGATTTCTAATTGCTCGAAGTTTCAGTGTGGACTTGAGGTTGAAAATTTGTTCAATGCCTGATCTATGCGGTCTGAATCCAGCTTGATATTCACCAATAAGGGGCTCAATCTGTTCTTGTGTGCGTTGTAGGAGACAATCAGAGAGAATCTTATAAGGGACAGGAAGAATAGAGATTCCTCTATAATTATTCACATCAGATTTATCTCCTTTTTTGTGGAGAGGATGAATGAGGGCACATTTCCATTCATCTGGTAATTTCTCAGTTTGCCAGATTTTTTGAATTATTTGAGTAATCTCTTGTAGTGACTGCGGTCCCAAACTTTTTAGCAACTCTGCAATAATTCCATCTTCTCCTGATGTTTTCCCATTCTTGAGTCTTTTGATATGTTGGTGGATTTCTTCTTGTGTTGGTGGATCAGCATTGGGTTTAGTATGTTCTGGAACAGTGTATTCAAATCGCTCAAGTGGTTCAGGGCAATTGAGAAGTTCAGAAAAGTAGCACGCTAGTTCTTTACAATTATCTTGATTGGTAAGTGCAAGTCTTCCATCTTTTTTCCTGAAAGCCAAATTTTGTGCTGAGTAACCTTTAATTGTGTTTGCAAAAGTTCTGTAAAAGTTTCGGCTATTGTAATTTCTGAAATTTACTTCAATCGTTTGAAGTTGTTCATTGTTGTTATTATTATTATTATTTTTATTATTATTATTACTACTACTACTACTACTACTACTACTGCTGCTGCTGCTGCTGCTGCTGCTGCTGCTGCTGCTGCTACTGCTACTACTACTACTACTACTACTACTACTACTACTACTACTACTACTACTACTACTACTACTACTACTACTACTATCAGAGAGGATGAATTGCATTAAAAGAGTGAAGAGTAGAAAATATGAAAAGATTGATCAAAACCATTTGACGGAGAAAAGCTAATTAGCTAGTACGTATAGTGAGAGAAAATATAACTAACTCTATGTAAGAAGTGTCAGCAAAGGCGAAAAGAAAAGTAATTGTTGAAGAATAAAGGTTATAAATTATTTAAAATGGGCAAAATATAGATAGTTATTAAAAGACGTATGCCAACTAAACGAGTAAGGGTTAACCATAATACAAGAATAGATATCCACATAATAATCATGACAATGCTCCGCAAATAATATGGAAAAAATGTATTGTGGATATTTATTAAAAGTTGGATTGCTTTAACAATTCTATGCTACCAATTTCAAAAATAAATTATTTAAAACTTTTTGAATTATTTTAACAAAACAATTTTAGAATTTTATTTTTCTAATGCCTACAAAAAATGTTATTCGTTCTGTACTTTGTTTCTGTCACATATGAATATGTCCTAAAATATTGATTAGGACTTGGTCTGCAAAAAAAGTTGTAAAAACGACGAGACCCAGAGAATATACGAATTACATTTTTTGTTTTATGTAGTACTTTTTTAAATGACGTACAACTACAGTTATGATGTAGACATTAAAACGGGAGGGATGATTTCAAACCCATATCCCTGGGTGTCAAACTAACACAATTTTTCATTTCATCAGCCTATATTTTATCTTTACAGCCATCGTTCTGTCCACATTTTATGTCCTTAGTTAATGAGAAATAAAAATAAATTTTTCAACCAATATTTTATATAAAAGAACAGATGGATTATATTTTGTTCGTTTCAAATTAACAGATCGTTCATTTTAAAACAAGTAAATTTACGAATGCGTTTGTGGCCCAGTAATTAAAATGCTAAGATACACAACGGTAGGTACCGGATTTGATTCCCAGCTAGAGTCTGAAAAAAACATTAAACGTTCAAACTCATCGTTCCCTAACCCAAACTAATCGCTAATGACTAAGATGATGATGCAATTTTGAATAAACTAAAAGAACACATGTTTGGAAATTTTGGAAGCAATGCTAGTCATAATCACAATATCGCGATAAATTCACTCATTCCATTTGAGTCTCAGATGGGCTGCGTAAATAATTTGGTTGAGCTACATCACTGAGTGAATACAAAATACTATTATTATTATTATTAGAATGTATATATAATCTGAGCTTTAGTAGTACTGTATCTCTTTGGTAAGGTATGGTAACAATATTTTGTGTCTCTGTAGGGTAGAACATTAATAATTATCCTATAGACGCAAATGATCGCAACCAAAATGCTTGGAATTTTTCCTGGATAACACTTAAAGGACACGCTTGTGGATCTTCAAAACTGTAGTTTTATCGAAAAGGAGTAAAAATAGTAGGATATTTATTTCTTTTTGAGTTGTCACCTTATATTAGGTACTAACGTATGCGCAGTTCATTCAATTCTTTGGTCAGTTCTGTTTAGTCCCTGAGAAACGAAATTTCAGGTTCCTAAAAGAATGAAAGGTGGAAAGTTAGTAATTCGTAAGTGAGTAAGGACTTTCGCAAACGTTGTATTGTGTATCCACAAAAAACTGGTATTTAAGGTTAGTTTTGACAATGTAGGGTTAAGGTTCTTAATGTGATTTCTGTATATGCCAAGAATATCATGTCAAACTCCTATCATCAAAAACAATTGAAAATTCTTGAACAGTAGGTGAAAATAGAATCTAAACTTGATAGCTGAAACATATAAATCTGAAGTTTCGGAGTTACTGAAACTACTGATTATATTTCCAATAAGTATTAATAAAGAACTTTTATTTTTGGCTCCGTAAATGGGCTTAAAAAATCTTACTACGATTGAAAAATAAAGTAGTGATAAATTATACTATTATTATTTGTGATTTATACTAAATCTTTCCGTTGAAGAGGTAACACAGTCCTATTATAAAAAATTATTTAACAAAATGATAAAAAATCCGAATCCTCTAATTAAAGAACTTCATCGCTTTCACCTTCCTGGGAATCCAGCTCGATGCCTAAAAATAAGATGGAATAGAAGTCTTCTCTGAGTTATAGCTAAAAAAACTGTTACTATTATTATTTTATTTAAATTTAATACCTAATTATATACCCAAAGATATATATACCAATGTGTATCACTCTTTGTCCGTGAGTTTCCTTTTCCTATGTTACTTTGTTATGTACGTATATCACATTTTCTAGTAGTCTTTTATTTGTGTACTGTTGAAAATTTCAAAGAGAAGATAAAAAAATTATACTAAAACATGTAGTGAATAAAAACCTCTTGGTATAGCTGATAATGAAGACCACTTTATACATTTTCGTTAACAATGAAAAATTTTCAAAAACATTATTGTAACTGTTTTCTCCCGAGTCAAAAAAAAACTGAGCCTTCAAGGGTTATTTCAATTGAAGCTTTAGTAAGTAATTCTATTATACTTATCGTATACGTGTTCCCTCTGAATTGTTGTCGTTATCATTGTCGTAGATATATATTACAAAAGCGACAATATTTTTTACACGTGTCACACTCTTAAAGGTCCTAGATAATTATATATCAATATCGATTTGATTATCTTTACCTAAAATGAGACTTCCTAATTCAAATTCTATGATGAAATACTGATTCATTTGAGTATTGATTTTGTAAACGTATTAATTAACATTGTATGTTCAAATGATTATTAATACACCCGTACATTTGATACGCATCAAATATTCTACTGCTTTAATAATTATTAATAGCTTTAGTAACAATTATAGTAGTCCTATTAATTTAAATTTACCTTTTCGTTGATACATTCCCATGTGTTTATTAATTTGAATCCATTAAAGTATTACATAAAATTATATTCATTAGAGCATTTACAATTTATGTATTTCATTTTGTTTTTAGAATTTTTTAAAAATAATCTTACCGATGGACTTAATAAATATACTGAGTGTCCCAAAATTCCGAGTACGGAAAATATTTTGAAAGTACAGGAAATTTCAAGATATATGAATATGTGAACCTCTCTGAAATACAAAATACTATTCTATGATGAACCAAAAAAAATTTCCACAATCTTAAATGTAACTTTATTTTTAAATAAGAAAGTTGGTCACGTGACACATGATTCAATGCAAAATTTTTAAGGCAATTTGAATGACGAAAACCGCAGATCAATATTTTATACGGTTTGGAAGATATTTGCTTTTCTTTACATTTCAGTAACACCTTATTGAATGTCATGTTTATTTCCTTACGATGAATGAAAAGTCCGAACACCGCTAATATTTCTAATGTAACGGAAATTTTAAGATGTATCCATATATAAACCTTACTCGATTACAAAATAGTATTTTATGGTGAATCAAAAAATGTTGTCCGCCATTTTAGATGCGCCAATTTGAATATAACTTAATTTTTTTAAACGAGAAGTTGGTCATGTGATACAAGATTTCAATGCGAAATTTTAAGCTAATTGAACGACGAAAATCATTCATTGATATTTTTACGGGTTGAAAGTTATTCACTTTTCTTTACATTCAGTTACACCTTATTGAATGTCATGAGAACACAAAACTGTATGACATATCGATATGATTCAGGTTTTCGCCATTCTAATTGACTTAAAATTTTGCATTGAAATCATGTGTCACAAGACCACCTTCCTAATTAAAAAAATAAAGTTACATTCAAGATGACGGAAAAATGTTTTTGATTTATCATAAAATAGTATTTTGTAACGAGTGAGGTTCGCATTTGCATTTTTTTTTTGTTTCTCTCTAATTTTTTATTTACAACTGTAAAATGTTACAACAAGCAAATGTGATGATTATCGTGATTATGTAAATGACATGATAGGCATGAGAGAGGTAGGGCCCCCATTGGTGCCTCCCCAAGAATGAAATTTGTATATCAAATTAGCATGTCTCTACTCCAGCGTCTTTTAAGGCGTCTAGGAGGATTATCAGGTAAATGGACGGAGGAAAGTGAACGCACCAGTGGGTTCTCGTGTTCGTGTGACTTGTCGTGAAAGCGTTTGTATAGGTATTCAATGGAATTTTGTACAAGTGGTGTTTTCAAATCTGTATGTAAGGTTTTGTTGCTAACGTAAAGAGGTGCTTTTGCTATAAGGCGTAATGTTTTTGACTGGAATGCTTGAATTCGTTGCAAGTTAGAGGGTTTGGTTGAACCGTAGATTTGGGATCCGTAGGTCCAAATAGGTTTCAAAAGGGAACAATACATGCGTAATTTTTGTGCCATTGGTAATTTTGATCGTTTGTGAAGTAGGGAATATAGAAGTTTAAGTCGGGAATTCAGTAATAAACGTTTCCGTTTGATATGTGTGCTCCAAGTTAGTCGGTTATCAAAAGTCAGACCGAGATACTTGACCGTATCTGTTTTTGTGAGAGGTTCATTGTCTATGTATACTGGTGGGCAATCACCATGACGGAGTGTGAAAGTTACGTGAAGGGATTTTGTCGTATTAAGTTTTATTTTCCATGTTTTACGCCATTCGTGTATAAGATTGAGATGATGTTGGATTGTTAGTGAAGCGTGTATAGAGTTTTGGTCTCGGGCTAATATCGCTGTGTCGTCAGCGTAGGTAGCAGTGAGGGTCTGGGGTAGGGTCGGTAGGTCTGAAGTGTATACAGAATAGAGAAGTGGGGCTAAAATTGAGCCCTGAGGCACGCTGGCTAAGACAATAAAGAAATTTGAGTAGGATGATCCTAAACGAATTCTAAAGAATCTGTCAGATAGGAAGGTATTTATGATAAGGTAGTAGGTAAATGGTAGTATTTCTTTCAGTTTGTGTAAGAGACCTGTATGCCAAACTCTGTCAAAAGCTTGAGCGACATCTAGGAAACCTGCGGACACATACATCTTTTGTTCCATAGACGAAGCTATGTAATCAGTCACCCTGTGCAGTTGTTGGGTAGTTGAGTGTTGAGTGCGGAATCCGAATTGATGTGGAGGTAGTGTATCATGAACCAGCGGAAGAATGCGCTTGTAAAGGAGTTTTTCGAAAATTTTTGAAGGTACTGAGAGGAGGCTTATTGGTCGGTAGGAGGAAGGTAAGTGAAAAGGTTTGTTCGGTTTTTGTATCATTACTATTTCTGCATACTTCCACTGAGTGGGGAAATGTATCGTGCGCAATATACTATTGAAGATTATAGTAAGGAGAACGAGCGCTTTCCGCGGTAAGTGTTTAAGTATGTCAGCTGTTATTAAATCATATCCCGGTGACTTCTTGCGTGGTAATCTCGAAATTTCAGATTTTACTTCGGAGGGGTGAAAGTATTTCGGCGGGAGGGATAATTGAAGCGGTTCATCTAGTGACTGAGTAACGCGTTGGTGATGTACAGATTGGATGTCCTTATGGGGAGTGAATGTTTCAGAAAGATGTCTACCAAAGCATTCAGCTTTGTCGTCATCAGTTATTAGCCAGGGTCCGTCACCCACCCTAAGGGGCATCGATGTCGTGTGATGCCGTAGTAGGCGTTTTGTGCTGCGCCAGAGACTACCATCCTTCTCGTTCAGAGTTCCAGTATAATTTTCGTATAAGCGGGTGTTGTGTGTTTGAATTTACTGTTTCAGCTCGTTTGTCAGCCGGTTTAAGCGACGTTTATCAGATGGTAGGCGAGTTCTCTGCCAAGTGTTACGGGCGCGGCGTTTTTCACGAATAAGTTCTCTGATATAAGTGGGATAGTGTGGGGCGTCTGGGACATTTGAACGGTATGGCAGTGTTGCCTTCCATGCACACTGTTGAACAGAGGTAGTAAATAAATCAACAGCATCATCTACCTCCGTGTCCGTTTTAATTGATAATGGGATATCTAAGGCGTGTTCTAAATTGAACTGGAAGAGATCCCAATCCATAGGCCCGGGAGTAAGACTCGGTCTGCGTTCTGTAGAGACTGGTTGGTCTGAAACCGTTAAAAGTATGGGGGAATGATCTGATGAGAGGTAATTTACTGTGGTTATTTCAATAGGAAGGTGTGATAGATTCTTACAAACAAAAAAGTCAAGGAGGTCTGGTAATTTGGTACGCGCGGAGGGCCAGTATGTTGGACTATCTGGAGAAATATAATGTAGATGATTTTCTGTTATAGCTTTTAGTAAATTTCTCCCCCTGGTAGAACATACACGGGATCCCCACTGTATGTGCTTACCGTTCCAGTTTCCTCCATTGAGAAACCGATTACCTAGACTATTAAAGAAATCTCTAAACATTTGGACTTTTTAGACACCCGTATATAAGCCATCCATAACAATTTTATTCATAGTTATTGTTTATTTAAACTTGTTCTTTCTTGAGCGTTGTCAATTAAAATCCTGGAAATAGTTATCTATTTCTTATTGTTACACCTGGATAGAATACATGCGTAATTTAAATATACTACATTCACATAGAAAACTTAAATTTAAGGATAAATTGTGATGTTGCAGTTTGGTAATACAGAAAACTTATAAATTATAATATTTAATTTCATATTTTTAATACAGATTCTAAGAGTTCAAAATAAAATAATGAAAAATACGTATATTACAATACTCTAAAATGTTACATAATAAGAAATAAATCTGTTTTCCTTTTATTTGCCACGGAATTAATTTTTAAATATTAATATTTCATAATTTATCTAACTTTTTATGCAACGTAAGATACAATCCATGTAGAAGCTATCGCTCCTAGCTTATCTCATTAATATATACCGTCTTCAATATTGGGCATACATTCAATATTCCAATATTCGCAGCTACTTGCTTCAGAAATGGAACTTAAAAATGTTTCAAGAGATGCTGAATATAATTTTAAATTTTGTGCTTAGATTTACATATATATAAGAAATCTGCTACGTTATATGAAGACGTAAGGAACAACGTTACCTTAATCGAAGAACCCTTCTTTTCTTATCTTATAATATGTAACACACAGAAAATTCTGCCAGCCAACCATCTGATCCTACTTACCTTATAAAAAACGACACTCTTTCACAAAAAGCTATTTTTATACGAGAGTTTAAAGAATGAAAGGAAATTTAAACATATTTAATCATCAATAACAGACAGTTTTCTTGAAAAGAAAATACTCAGTCAATAAGATTCTGTTTTCTTGTGTAATAAACTCTTCCGTAAAGGTGCACAATATGATATAACACAGGAATTTTGGTGTGATGTCTGAAAACCATTAAAGTTCTGTTGAAAAAGAAACTAGCAGACTACTTTTTAATGATAATAAACCAATTTTCTAGAAATGTAATCGTTTATGAAACTGATTCATAAAAACTTTTTTAGTTTATTTTAAGTTGCATCAACGGCTTGGTTATTAGCGATTACGGTAAGTTATTCTACCCTAACAGTGGGGATTGATTTGTGAAAATTTCCAGATCCTACCCAGGAATCGAACCTCTGGATTCGACTTCCACGTTGTAGACTAGCGCGCTTACCACTAACCCACTGAGGTGACCAATTATGATTTTTGTAAATATGTTTAAAATATATAATATGCCTTGAAAAAGAGAACACTAAGCAGCGTTGGTTTGTGTGTTCTTTTAGTTATTAGAGCTTACAGGTGATAAAGTTTTTCATCTTGAGTTCAGACGATGTCCAATTTTTCGTTGAGGAAAAATACGCCATGTTTCGTTTGATACCTACAGTAGATGAAATAAAGATATTGAATATTTGTCCGTACGTTTGTGGATTTTTTTAAGTTATTTTTTGTACTTATTTCTATTACGATATTATACACTGAGCTGCACAACTTCCTAATATGATAATTAAATGGCGGTGAGGAATTTCACTTTAAGAAGAAAAGGTACCCAGTGGTACATTCTCCGTTGAAAACTGCGGGTATCGTCCGTAAGCCGCGCCTCGGTAGGTGTTGCAGTATTAATTAAAATTAATTTAAATGAAGAAAAAGAGTTAACTAATAGTGAATTCAAATATATTTATTTGTAATAAAATCTTGTTTCTTCATTTTTAAAAGCTGGTTAAACATATAATTCGGATGAAGCGTTAAGGAAGATCTTATAATATTCTGGCCTTTTCGAGTTTTCATCTTCAACAATATCGTTGAGAAGAAAACCTAAAATATGTGTAATCAGTATTCAAAACTGTTTTTTCAGTAGGGTCTGAAAATTGTTATTCACTTAAAACGCAGTAGTCGCTAATAACCCAGCCGTTGATGGGACTTCAAATAAAGTAACACCATCCCAAAGGACTGTAATACAATTATTTAAATATTCTTATTATTAGCAAAACGTGAATAAAAAAGACCAAAATAAATTAATGTGTTAAGGAAAAATGCGAGAGAAAATCTGTTAAATAATATTCATAAAAGTAACATATTAAATAGCTTTTGTAATACTGAAAAAGTATTACAACAGTACAAACAGTAAATTTAAGTTAAATTTTGTGATTGTTACGGTCATTTTAAATAAAATTTGTACTGCGATGGTAAATAAAATGTTATTCTTGAAACATCTACTTCTATTAAGTGTTAGTATAAAACATCAAATGAAGCATTAAAAAAAGAAAAACACCATGTGAATTAAAACAACATTTTTCCTTCTATAGGGAGATTTTAGAAAACACGAAAAGTAATTTTAGAGATTCTAATGGAAGCTCTTTTTATAGCATGTATTTTCCCAGCATTCTTTCTCTGTAGGCTTCCGTACATCTGATGTTCTCATTCTGTTCTACTTGGAAGCTCTTGAAGCCGGTAATCAGTTGTCTAAATCTGGTTTAATCATTTAAATTTTCGCGGTTAATTCCAGTTTTCGCTGTATCATTGTGACTTCTTTAACCATTTATTTGATCCAATAAACTTATTTTTGTTCCTTTGATACGTTTATTTTGTCATCCATTCCATACAAGTACGCTTATTGTTGATATTGATGTTGACGTTTTCTGATCGTTTTCATTAACTTAAAAAAAAAAAAACATTATACAGTGGAGCGTCAGTTATCCAAACAATTGGAACCTGAGCAGTCTGATAATCAAATAGTTCGGATTATTACATATGCTAGTATTGTAATTTGATACACTGTACCGTAAAAATGTTATACAACCTAAATGTTTAGAATGTTAATAAATGTTTTATAAAGGCTAACATAAAGTTTAGTTTAAAAACACCAATTTCTTGCATTTAGTGTAAATGTTGAGTAGTAAAGATATTGTAGAATGAAATTGAAAAATACAGAATTTCAAACTGAATAAATTAACGAAATAAACTATGGTAAAATCCTTTACAAAATATTTTTTTAACTCACTACTACATAGACTACTAACATACTGTACCTGTAATACTGAACTTTTTGTTACAGCAACAAATCTAATTTTTTTTTAGTAACCATGCTTCAGCAGCACCAAATCAGGTTGTTGTTAGCACCATAGCATTTCAGTTTCCAGGGTAGAAACGGCCTCTGCGTGAGTAAATATGTATTTTTCCCCTCGATAGGTGGTTCGGATAATCGACGCTCCGGTGTATTTTATACAAAATTATTTTAAATATTTAGAGTAGCTTATAAATACGAAAATTATTATTATATTTATGTATTAAATGCGCTTACTAAATATACTGTTCTCAAAATAGTGGGAAATAATTGTTATTACTGACATGCTAAAATGTAAACTAAACATGGGTTGTACTTGCATAGTTGATAACCTAAGGGTAGATTAAGGGTATGTATTTGACTAAAATCTTCCATCTCGCTCTTTCTCCTTATCCATGTCTCCTTTATCCGTATTTCTGTCTCCTTTATAAGTAGGGTTGTGATTGGAGAAAATGTATAAACGGATTCAACCACCCGTTCTTATCTCAAGACATTAATTTTCACTTAAATAATTTGATTATCAATTATTATTTAATAAGGTTTTTGCTGACACCATCTCAGAAAATTTGAGCAGTTTTATCGTATTTTATAATATTACGTTCTTTATAAATTCTTTGATTAGCGTATTCAAATTAACTTATTACGGAACAGTATTAAATTTAAGTTGAACAGAAATTTATGATATTATGAATGACGTTAAAAATCAAAAATTTGAATTTTTCATAATATTATGCATTATACTTTTGAATAAGTATGTAAAACCATGATTGTATCTAAATGTTGAAGAAAATGCACGTGAAAAAAAAAGAAAGCTTTAAAGTCGCGATTGCAGGTAATTAATTTGTTCGATTATGCAAATTATGATATTTTCTTTAAAATTTTCGTATGTTTTAAATTAATTTCTTTAAAGTCACATGAATTGCTAATGCAACAGCTACCTCATTAAATGAATGTATGCCACATTTCCTCGATTCTAAGACGCACCATTTTTCACAATATGATACCTTGAAAAGCGATGTGCGTCTTACATCCGAGGATGTCTTACAGGCACATTAATTTATTATTATATATCTTTGAACCGGTATATTAGCACTCTAAAATACTTATAAGATAACTACTATGCATTATAAGTTAAAATAAATTATCTTTTAAAATAACAATGAAATAAAACTTTATAAATAATTATCGTAATTCGTAGAAGCGACGAGCACAAAAACGCAATATTTGATTTTGGTACGCAGCTCTTGTAAATTTCCAATGCCATATTTTTAACTTACGAACTAAAAATATCTATACTCTTGATCAGATAGGTAATACAGACAAACTTCAGTTTATTTCGATATGCCTAGAAACTACAAGGTCGATATGAAAGGTACCAAAGAAGTACAAAACAAAACTACTCGATACGAGAAACTGCGAATAACAGTTATGTTAAGCATAACAGCTGATAGAACAAATTTTCTCCTTATTTGATACTCAAACAAAAAAGTAAATTCAAGAAAGTTATTATTTCTATCAATATCTTGTTACATTTAATTCTGTTTCATCACCCTTTTCAGATAATAAAATTTCTCTTTATTAGAAATAAGATTTTGATGACATTTCTGGATTTTATTTTTTTCCAAAATTTATATTCCAAAAATAAGCGGCGTCTTAGATTCGAAGGCGTCTTAAAATCGAGGATATACGGTATTTAAAAAAACAGTGAAAACATAGACACAACATTGAATCAGAATTGAGATAACATATATAGAATGAATGATGCAATGAAAAAATAATACTACGAAACGTATAATGAAACATAGATAAATACTTTGAAGACGATTGTTAATAATTTAATATTATAATATTTAATTGTAGTTCTGTTATTACGTAGCAGATTTGTTCTTAAATTTCAAGTATAAGATTCATTATTATAACGGGTCATTAACGTAAAACATTTGTGGCATAACTGTAGTTAAAAGTATGGTCTTGTAGTGAACAAAATTATTAATGGAAAAGTTTATAATTTTAAATTTTATATTCTATTCGATTTTTCAATTCGTACCTGATTAAAATAGGTGGCAGACAGAAAAAAGGTTTGTTCATTGCTTCAACTACTCACTAGCTCGATAAAGGAATTGGTTTCCATCTCTAAAAGCGTTACCAGGTCTTGTTCGCAAATAAATGGGCTACTGCCAATTTCAACGGGAATGACTTTGGTCAGAACCTTTTCTTGGTATACACTAATTCTATTGAAGAAAATTGAAAACTCTGCTGATGTGCACTTTGAAAAAATAAAAGGAACGAAGTTTCATGCACCTCTACTTTGAATAAATTTTATGTATTTATCAATTCGTTTCAGACATTAAAATTTGCTCAGGTGTTCCTATTATAGGCCTATACATCTTATAAATTATTATATTTAAAATATAAAAACATGGTTTAATTTTTGTTTTAATCATACAAATTTTTAATATTGAAGTTATGCAATTATCATAACATTAAGTGTAGTGTAACTTGTTCAATAGGTGTAACTTGTTATACATCACGTATAACATAAAATTTAAAAGAAACCATATTCGTTAAAATTTCATCGTGTTTTCCATAAGAAAACATTAAAAAAAATAATTTTAATTGCATAAATTATACGAATTTTGACCTAAGCGTACTGAAATTTTTTTCAATATTTTTCACCATAAAATACAAACGTGATTCCTAATAATATTTATATGAAAATCAAATTAAATTTACTAGAATATTGTAGAACTGAGTAGTAGATAAAGGTGTTATATAACATTGTTTCAAAAACATATTTTTTGTGATTCCTGAAGGTGTTAAGTACATACTTAGTTACTTGGATGACAAAGAACGTCTACAGAACATCTACAGTTTACGGAAATACTAAAGTATGAACGGACGATGTACTGCTTAATGTTAAGTTTTGTGGAGGGTTAAGATGTTAAGATCATTTGACACCCTCTTCGACCAGAATGCACTAACCTAATAGATATATTTTTAGAGTAGCCTAATAACAGTTAGATGTAGTATTGAACACCTATTGTCATCATTAATCCATTTGTTGTTTAAGTCAACAGCCGAAAGGCTAGTTTGAACCTTTAGAGGTTTTACAAAGTAAAACGAAAAGTGAGGTGATTTACAATGCCTTCCTCACTGAGTACAAAGTAGCCTATACTTATCAGCATGTTAGGTCCTCCGAAAAGCACCTACTTTGCACCCTGCAAATGACACCTTTATTAACCACAGGGTCTGGCTGTATAATTAAATTCATTACTTTCAGAGAAGATAACTCTGACTAGTATGTTTTACACCTCTACCTTTTCTGTTCTTAAATAGTTCAGTCATATAATTGGCTGACCACGTGGTAAGAAACAAAACTATTTTTTGTAACCCTTAATACGCATTATGTCTTCTTTTATAAATGTCTTTTATAAAGATCTGTACGAGCATTTTGTATTATTAAATTACTGTTAATCCATTTATAGATGATGCAGTATATAATAAAGACTTTTAGTTGATGAAAGTGTTGTATGCGTTAGAATAAATTGTCATAAGGTGTTATATTACCATGGTAGTCAATATTCGATAAATCGAATAAAAAAGTGACAGTGAAAAGTAAAGTTTTAAGAACTTATAATTATATAAGACAAAATTTTTATGAAGGGATAGGCCTAAGTACTTTCATAGCAATTTCCATAAAACTATATTTTCGTTACATAGCATCTTCATTCACTAAGCTCTTTAATTGTAAATTATATCAAAGTAGGTTTAAAGATGAATAGATTTGTTTTTTTTTGTGACTACTAGTAACTTTCTAAAAATATTTCTACTTATTATTTTTATTGATGTCCTACTTGAAAATGAATTTAATCATTTAATTTACTAATATTGTATCTGTTGTATTTGAAACAAATAATAAAAAATAATTCATGTATCGCTGTAAAATTAAAATTTCATTTCATGGTATCATGTGTATGTAACTATTTTCGTACCGTTTTTGAATCAGATATAAAAAAACGATTAAATTTCTGAAGAGGAACAAGTAAAAATCAAATTTTTGTCGTACGTTCCGACAAAGTTTTCATTGAATGCTGAAAAATTCCAGTGGTTTATAAGGTGTGCAGGACAAAGAACTAAATAAATGGGAAAGAAACAGCTGAGAAAGAAAAAGAAACAAAAACGGCAACAAATTACAGGATTAGGGGAAAGAAAAAATTAAAGATGAAGAAGAGACACAGAATAATAAGAAAGGAAGAAGGAAATTAGTTAATGTTGAATCAACTTCCGCTATTAGCTATTTGCCAATCAGTAAAACCATTCAAACTTTCAAGCTGCAACATTGCTCTTCTTAATTCCTCCTATTATTTTCTTTGTAAGAAAGCGTTGTATTTCGTATGTTAATTTGCTACTTTCTTACATAGAATTATTCTTTTACTTTGGATAATTACGAGTTAATCACCAAAATTATTAGAAATATTACAGCCAACAATAACATATTTTAAAATCAGCTGCATAAAATAAGCTATTATAAAAAATATTTATAATAACTAGCTAACCCCTGTGAATTAATATTCGCCATAATGCTAATTTATTTTGAACAACCAGTTCAAAATTATATTAACATTTCTAATTTTATTTCGTAATGTTTTGTATTAGTGTTATTTATGGCATAAATGATATACCTAAATATATAAATAATTTCCGTCAAAAGAACGACCTTTCAAAACGATTTGAACTTCGAAACGCCGCCAAAATAGTATCACTCTAGAAACTTAAATTAAATTTTTTGTTATTTACTTTGCAATATCTCATTGCGGTTTTTACAATTTTCATTTTCGGATTTTTCCCAAAATCCCGAAAGTGCCCTCTTTACAATGTATACCTCTTTGTATTTTTCAAAAATCCGTTTGGTAGAACCCTGTATTTAAGGTTAATAACAGAATCTTCATTTTTAAAATTTCATTGCACTGGATTTAGCCTTTTAATAATAGTGTTGGTTCGTTTTCCTTAGACAGCTAAAAAAATTGTTCTTCAAAATATTTGTTACCTAGCCCACAAACTGTTCACATGCTTTTAAAAATGTTTAAATAAACGAAACATTATAAAGTTTAAAGCGGAATTACAGAAATGGCTCTTTATTACCGGTAGGAAGAAGACAAACAAAATGATTGTACCTAAGCTAATGAGCTAACAAGTTTATACTTTGTTTCTGGGATTATCGGTGTGTTACAAGAGGTAACCGTAGTTAATTACATCTCGTACATAAATTTTAAAGAAGAAATGAACATACATGTAAATTTAATATCATGTAAGGCATGAAAGAGTAACATGTTGTTGTTGATAGGTCATCAGCTGAAAGTCTGGTTTGAACCATTAGAGGTTTTACTAAGTAAACTGAGAAGTGAGGTGGTTTACTTTACCTTCTTCACTGAATTCAAAAGTATGCTTATCAGCATCACAGGCTGTTTGAACACCACGTATTTTCCACTTTGTAAATGACACATTCACTTCATTCACCACGGGGTCTGGATTTATAATATAATTCATTACTTTCAGAGGAAATAATTCTGACATTGTCTTTTACACCAATATCTCATTTGTTCGCAAATGATTCAGTTATTTAATCAACTATCCATGTAATAAGAAACACAAAACTACTTTTTGTAGCCCTGGAACTAGCTGATCGAGTGAAAATAATTTAACACTCTACTTGTCTGTTATGGGCACAGTAAAACTTTTAAAAATAAAATTATTACCGTTTTTACTCGTATACGACGCGCCCCCGCGTAAGACCCGCACCCCAAAAATGGGAGTAAATTTTTAAAAAATAATAAAATCTGGGTAATTAAAACTCACATTAGAAGCTCCACTCAATTACTCAAACAAATTTAATTACTGAATTATGAATATAATTTCTTTCGCCTTTAAAGTTGCCATCTCCGTTGATATTGCCAACCCTTCTTGAAGACGGTCTTCAATGTAGGACAGTAGCTATTCTTCTACTTATGAAAATTTTAGTTTTCCTCCGCGAAACGCTCTTCAGTTTTTATTGGAATCTTGAATCTTCTCTTTATTCCTTCTCCGATTTCTTACACAGGATTTCGGAATGTCATACTAACGGCCCATTGCAGGGTTACCAATATTTTCTGATTCAAGACGAACTTATAATTTTTCACCAGTAAATAAACGCAAACGCTTTACAGAACTCATTTTCACTTAATAAACTGTCTGAACCGAATATAAACTGAAATGTATGAGTTGTACGTAAACGGTCTGTTTACCGCACATACGAAAATCTCTGAAGAAGACGAACTGAACAGACACTTTTGTTGTGAACCCTTACACCGGATGTAACTCACCACTACTTGTTATTTAACAAAATGCCTTAGTCGTTGTTAAATCTAAAAAAATAATTGCATTTGTTTAAACAAAAATTACTTATACCCAAAATGCTATGGACAGATTAGCTTACCACCGGACAATAATTTGGCGAATTAGATTAATGTACTATCAAACCACATACCGGTATTGTATGTACCAGAAAACCCCGTATATGACACGCACCTACGAGTTTTGTGTTAGATTGTTGTAAAAACGTTGCGCGTCGTACGCGAGTAAAAACGGTAACATTATTAAAATCACATAGTATATCATAATATTCAGTAGTGTCTATCTCGCAAAAAAGAAAAGGCTAAATATCATTTGTACTGTAGAAAAAATTTAATAATATAATAAAAAATTTAGTAAGTTAACGCTAAAAATTATGCATGAAAATTAAGTCAGTTAGCTGTTTATAATTGAACGGTTATGGACAATCAGTCAACATATTTTGTATGCACATCTTTATTAATAATTAGTGTTTACAAATACAACAGAAATATGTATCGTAGTACATTCACAACCGCATAACAATAGACACCGGAAAGATATGGTACCGTTTATAAATGTTTATTCAATTGAGAGAACCCCGGATTGTTGCAGTCTATTCAACCTTCATTACAGGAAACACAATGAATCTCTACATAACAGCGAGGGACAGAAACCAATAGTTAAGCTTACTGAATTGTGGATGTATAAACACAATTCACCCGAGTCTATTGAGTCCAGCATCAGTACATTAATATAATAGTACATAGCAGGGACCACATTGCAAATTGCTAACAGTCTAATTGCAACTGATCAAAACCTTAATGGAACAAATTTATGTTGGTGGATAAGCTAGCCGGAGTTTATATCATATAGATTAAAGGAAGTGTAGAGTACAATGTCGGGTTGTATGAATTACAAACTGTTTATTTTGATTTATGCTATTTCTACAAACCTTAATCATTACGACAGCCATACGTTTGTTAATATCTATTACTTGTAATATATCATAAAGTTCGGATTATTGGACTGTTTATAAACTAAATATTTGTATTAAACGTCATTAACAGATATCACAGAAAAAATTGAATAATATTTAGATAAATATTTGGAATTAAATAAAATTAAAAAATCTGGTGTGAAACTCTCACACGACTTACTGTTACCAATGCAAATAATGAACAATATAACCTATATTTATTCATGTGTTAATAGTGTAGAATAAATACATAACCTGATTTTCTGCCCATAACAGATAAGTGGAATGTCAAATTATTTTCACTCAATCTTTTCGTAGCAGGGCTAAAATAAATAGTTCTGTTTCTTATCACATGGTCAGCCAATTAAATGACTGAATCATGCCAGAACAGAAGAGAAAGAGGTGTAAAAGACAGTAATCAGAGTTATCCTCTCTGAAAGTAATGAATTCATTATACAGCCAGACCTTGTGGTGAAAGAAGTGTAGATGTCATTTTCAAAGTAGAATTGTGCTTTTCAGAGAGCCCGGCATGCTGATAAGCGTACTTTTACATTCAGTGAGGAAGGCAAGGGTAAACCACCACACTTCTCGTTTTACTTAGCAGTTTTACCTCTACAGGTTCAACCAGCCTTTCAGCTAATGAGCTAAACAACCACAACCTGATTTTAATAATGAGTGAATGATGCAAAATGAAAATCAACCTCTGTTGGACTTATCAGCAATTCTCTTTGTTTACGCAAAATAACCTAAAATTCTTGCCTTAGTCTACATCGCTATTTTAGATTCTATTATCCTTCGTACAATCCTTGGCGCTTCTCGGACAAATTACCTCTTCAACTTCAAATTTTTACTGTCTTCTTTTTTGTAAGAACCCAAGTTTTGCTATCAGACAAAAAACTGGAAATCTATTATCCGATAAATTAGTAAAATATTTTTTAACAAACTTTGTTTTAATTTTTATGCTCATTTATTTAAAGTCATGTCAACAATAAAGTCACTAGCGACCACTATAATACAACAATTACAAAATTTGTTATTAAAATGTCTCGTGTAACACAAAGTTCATTTTTTTGGAACCTGGAAAAAAGTTACAAATTTTCTTCATAAAATTTTATAAGGTTGCTATTGAACGAATGTCATCTATAATTTATGACAAATCAGGTAAACATTGGTAAATGTTATACATGAAGTTAAGAGATGTGTAGTTAGGAATTGTTCCAATTCAAGTTTGGATTTTAAATTCAAAATTATCTGTAAGAGGACACTTAATCAATTTAATTTGGTAGTTTATCTTACTATGAAATGTTCATTTCACTGGATAACTGTTTCTTTATAACGATTTTGTAAGATCAGCTTTACAACTGACTTTATGAAGGATTGAAAAACTTATATTTCAATATTGTAACATTTCTTTGATTTTAGGCAAGTAAAGCTAATTCAATAACTCGGGTTTGAAAAAGAAATTTTTTTACCGAATCAGAAAATCGTCAAATAATACAATTTTTCCCTGTTATTTTGTCGTGACAACATGTCAAAATCTGATAGATTATCAGTAAGAAATGAGATTTTTCTCAGTAAATAACATTCGCAATTCTTTAACCCAAGTGCAGATGAAATGTAATCTAAAAGTAACGGCATCGAGAAAGGGGAAATGTGACAAGTTAAAGGAACTTATAACTACAGTACTTCAGTGGAAAAGTAATGGAGTAATCATAACACAAACGTCGGCAATGCAAGGCAGGAGTAGAAATTCTAGGCAGCTGGTATCACAGGAATATTATAGTGCAGAAACCGCCCATGACAACACGGACTTTCCTGATTTTACTTCCTTCATTAGTTGTTCCTTTTATCAATGTTGTCTTTCTGCTTTTATCCTACTGTACCTACAGAATTTATTTCAAATGAAAGCATACAAGCTAGTCAAAACTAATTTCCTTTCGTGCGGAATGCTGATGCGTAGAAAAGGTAGATGCAGTCCCGTGCTTCTTCGTGAACGAAATGTGTTAGTTCAGAAGAAAATTAACGGAATTCGTTGAAATGTAATAAATTTTATTGTGTTTTGCTAACATAACATATCTCATTTCATCTACATAATTTTTAACTTTTCTTATTATTTCAGGTTAGGCCTACAAACTGTCTGTTTTATTTTTTATAATACGTAGGCCTGTATATCGTCCGCAGGTTTTGAAGTAATTCTGAGCAACCAATGTAATTTTTATTTTAGTTGTATTTTAATTTTAAACATTTTTTAATATTTTATATTCATGGCTACCTCTGTAGCGTACTAAACCATAGACTAGAGCAAAAGTTCTGGGGTTCGATTGCCGGCGAGGAGCTAAAAATTACAATTAAATAAAACCCAACGTAACCGTTGCTAATGTTCAAGCCTTTGATTCAACTTTTAATGAACTAAACATAAAATATGCTCTTAAAAATATATTTTTACAAAATAAATGTTAAAATGTTCCGCGTCATAAGTGTTAAACATCTGAAAAACAACGATGCAAATCTGTTAGTCGTAAATTGTTTATAAAAATGTGCATTGCATGCCTGAGGTTCTGTTGGTAAGTATCTTTCCACTCGCCTAACCACAAGTGAGATGCAGGAACATTATTTAGCTAAGTACCTCGTGAAAGCACATTTAAGTAAAATATGAAAACTAGTGACACTTTCTCGTTTAGAAATGGCATGTTGCTGTATAGACCGGAAAGATTGTTGTAACTCGTGGAAAGCCGGAGGCGTTAGCAAACGGATACAAAAAAAGTGCGTAAAAATTACAAATTCTATTAAAACTCTAAAAATAATTAAAAAATCAAAACATTTATAAAGATAATACATGTGTATATTTTATCTCACGTGCAAATATTATATACAGGGCATTCTGAAAAAGGGCTCCAAGAATTCAGGGTGTGATTCCCCACAACAAAAGAAGAAAAAAGTACAAAATAAGATAGGCCCGAAAATCATTAGTTACCGAGTCATACAGGGTGAAAAATTTCGTCAGAATTTCAGTTACCCCGTTGAAACGAAGCCCTACAAATATTTGTTGGGCGCTAAATAGGCATCCCATTAATAATCCTTGTCAGCAACTCTTCTTTGGTATCCACAGGCGAGGCCTGCAAGGTCACCTGACCTAAATCCTCTAGACGTTTTCTTATGGGGACATTTAAAGTCGCTTGTCTACGACTCGCCTGTGGATACCAAAGAAGAGTTGCTCACAAGGATTATTAATGGGATTCAGAGGATACGTGAGACACCTGATTTCTTAGAAAGAGTTTGCCAGTCCATGAGAAAACGGCTGGATGCTTGAATTTTGAACGAGGGTAAACATTTTGAACATCTATTGTGACGTGGCTATTTTTTTATGCCAACTGTTACTTTTTTGATGTATGATAATTTATGGTTGTTAAAAATGTTTACTTGATAAAAATAAACAGTAAGTAACTCATTAATTTAAAAAACTCTTAACTAAAAAATCTGGTGTAAAACACTCACACGACTTTCTCTTGCCAATGCAAATAATGAACAGTATAACCTCACATTAGTATAAAAACATTAGAAATAAACAAACAAATTAATCTCAGAAAACATAACCGCATTTTAATTAAAAATGAATGATGCAAAATGAAAATCAACTTCAGTTTGGCTTAACAATACGGAAATCACTCTTTCACGCTAAACTAGGCTCTGTACAGAAAAATGCTTGAATTAAAAGTTGTAGATCTTTTAATTTCCTGTAAATCTGCTTATAGTACACGTTTGTCGTTAAATGCATACTAAGGCTGAAGTCTTAACAAAAACCTTTTTCACAGATATTCATGAACAGAAAATTACTAATTACCGCCAAACTAAGCGTTATACAAAAAAATGTTTGAAATAAAAGTTTTAGGGTTTGAAATTTTTTACAACTTTTATTTTACATTTTTGGGCGAAAATGAATATTATAAGCGCAATCTTGAAAAAACCATTTTTTTCTACAGAGCACAGCCTCCCCAAGAATTTTATCAGACATGGCGCCTACCCTTCCTTGTAAAGTATAAAAAATGTAGTAAATGATGAGATTGAAAAAAATAGGAGCCATTTTTGATAAAATTGCAAGAAAGTGAAAAATTACACAAAAAAACTACTATTTTCGGTTGACCGGTTTTGATGAAAATGTTCGTGTCGGGTCCTCTAGTAGGTCCTAACTTAAGTTTCACACACAGACCAATCGCTTAACACATGTTTTTTGGGTTCAGGGAGCCTGAAAACGTGTATGTACGGTTAAAACTCATTTCGCAAAATCTACATGAAAACAATACTTTTCTTCCTGTATATTCAAGTAGGCAAGAGAAATTAAAAGTGAGTTAAAAGTAGATTAAAAGCTTAACTGCTGTTTTACGTAATTTTATATCTTTTAACGAGAGAACTACTTAGAGGATTAATTCCACATATTAATTTGTATGTACGCGTATGAATTTGTTCAGGAAGCGAGAAAAGAAGGTTTGTGCAAGGAAGTCGGGAGAATATTGATGAAAAGCGTGACCGGTATATTGCTGGAATAGTACGATGCGCAGCATCTCTGCTGGGTCAGGCTGTGCCTTACGTAGGAAGGAAGGATGAACGGAAGGGGCTTAAAATTCCTAGATGACACCGCAGCCTGTCTGTCTTATGATATATCGCGTATCCGCCCGCCCCATCAGTTTTCCCAGTCTGTCCGTCTTCATAATCCAATTCTAAAATAATGAACTGAATAAGAAATACAGGACTCCAAAATTTATTTCTCATATTAAGGCACAAAAAAGAGAACTAATAACACGATAATCTTTCTTCCGTTAATAAATTATTTTTCATTCAATATAAAATTTCTAATAAAACACATTACACTTTATTGAAAAACAAAATTATCGGTCATTTTAACATGAAATGAACAAAATTATCAGTTACAAAAAAAATATTTCGTAAGATACTAATAATGAAAAAATAAGTTGATTTTCTTAAAGAATACTAATCACAAATATGTACAGTATTTTTAATACATAAATACCTTTACAAAATATAATAAAATTAGACCGTTTGTCTGTTTGCTTGTTTCTAGTACAAGATAATCTTAAAAATTACCCAACGGACTTCAAAAATATTTTTATTGTTGAAAAGCTTAGAGCTTAGGCTGAAATTTAACATAGAAAAAAACAGACAGTTAACTTAATTTGTTTTTACTGTTATTCCTCGGGTATTTCACGATCGCTTCAAATATTTAGTTACACTGAATTAAACAACCATACGCTTAATAAATAACCGATCAGCATTTTTGTATAGACATCCATTGGATATATTACCATATGTACGCCAAGATTTATTAAATGGTCTTTATCATTTTAATAAAAATTTGAACTACCAGAGTGAACCAACACCAAAACACCCGCAGGGACAGTCACAAAATTATCGCGCTAGGTGACAGCCAAATTGGCAGCTATAAAATAGATATTTGCCCATAACAGACAGGGGAAATATTAAATTATTTGCTGTCCATTTGCTAGTTCCAGGGCTACACAAAATAGTTCTGTTTCTTCTCATATGGTCAGCCAATTATATGACTGAAGCATTTAAGAACAGAAGAGGTAGAGGTGTAAAAGAGACACTAGTTATCTCCTCTGAAAGTAATGAATTTCAATATAGCCTGGCCCTGTGATGAATAAAGTGAAGGTGTCATTTGCAGGGTAGAAAGTAGATGCTTTTCGGAGGGCCTGGCATGCTGATACGCATAATTTCCACTCAGTAAGGAAGGCAATCGTAAACCACCTCACTCCCTGTTTTACTTAGTAAAGCCTCTAGAGAATCCTAACAGCCATTCAACTGATGATCTAAACAGCAACAAAAGAGATATATCGAATCCACCCGTGTCTTAAAAACTATTTACCGAACAGAAGCAAAAGTTATTTTACTTTCCAATACCGTTATGTAAAGCGATGCATTTTTTCTTGAAACAATAATATTATTAATTGTTATTATAATCAAAAGTTTTCTTAAGTTATTGATGTACAAAAAAATGTTTATTACTGGTATGTATAAATATTTTATCTGTTAAAACTAGTTGGGCACAAGCTGTTTTTATAACGTTATTAATTTTGTAGTAGTTCTAATACCCAAACATGATAATGAGTTTATTAGTAGAGGTAAATGGATATTTTGTTATTAAATGGTAATTGAACGATAATTACCTATTAATAGGTAATGGTGAACTGCGATTATAATAATGTGTTGTATTAATTTATCATTACTCTATTCATATACCAATTAAGGTCAGTAATGTTGTTTTGAACTAGTATACCATGATATACGGTTAATGTTGCCAATATTCGTTAAAAACCAATACAGAAGTTCCAAAATCAAAGCAAAAAATAAAAAAAAATATCCGTTACAATGGAGAGATATTTAATGATTCAAGAATATGTAATCTAGATCTTTTTGTTAGAAATATATAGTTAATATAGATCTTTTTTGTTTTGTATAGATCTTTTTGTTAATTAGTTCTCAGATATGGACCACAAAATATCACCTAACTTCTAATATATTTAATTTTGTTTATTTGTTAAAGTATTGCCTCTTTAAATTATTATTTTTTATTTCATTTACGGCTTTAATAGTTCATGATACGTTACCTTTTTAACTTTTATTTCAAATTCAAAACTTAAAAACTGTACACCAACTAAATGGAATGTTACAGTCAAAGGAATTGTCAAGAAACTTTGCAATAAAGAGGAGGGCAATCCAGTGATTTTTCCTCTAATTTAATACTTGTGTAGAAGTAATATAAGCAATATTTATGTAAAAATGAAAGATAGGATATGGACAAGAACAACAATGAAATAGATTAATAATGATAGAATAACGAATGCATTACAGACAATATTAAAAGATTGAAAATTTGGAAGGATAAGTGTAATTACTGTGTTGAAAATGGAATTAATAAAAATATTTGTAGACAAAGATCCTTGGCCATCTTTTCAAGCCGTCTTGCTGGTAGTGTTACTGTTTCAATCTTGCTGTGTGCATACTAGGTAAAACTTTTTCACTTACACTCATAGCACTCTTTCACCGTAATCTTTCATCCACTCTTCTATTTTGCTCTTCGTATAAAACTTTTAATCGATAATATATAAGTTACTATGTTTTCTCGTTTTATTCCAGTGTTTTAAAGGTCCTTACTGTCTACCTGAAACCACTTGTTAAAAACCTTACATTCATTCTATAGTGTCTTTCAACGACAAAACAATTTCAAATTATAAAATTATTTAAAAGTTTATTTTCTTTCTGTTATGAAATTTACGAACCTCCAAAGAAGCCATTTTTCTCGCTCAGTCAGTTGGCCGAATAAGGAAACAAAATTGCTAAACAATTTCAGACCATCGAGCCAAATAACTATAAACGTAGAAGCGTAATGTTTGTCACTTATAACTAATAGTATTCAGCAAACATAAGGACCATTTAAACATATTCAGGGTAATAAATGTGACATTTTAAAAACAGTTTACAACTAGCACCACGAACAACAAATATGTATGATTCATATCAAGCTCCAAAGCAATTATAATCAGTAGCAATTAAAATTAAGAGATAGAATTTGATAATTAAATAATTATATAGTTCACAAATAACAGAAAATATAATACAGGTAATGAAAATATATAATCCTTATTTGAAAAATGTTTACCTTTCTACGATGATTTGAAAATCCCTATGTTAGAAATCAGTATGAACTTCTGTCAGATTTTATGAAAAGTTTATATCCAAAACATTCAGGTAGAGTGTTAAATTATTTTCACTCTATTTGCTAGTTCCAGGGCTACAAAAAAAATAATTCTGTTTCTTATCACATCGTCAACCAATTAAATGATTGAATCATTTAACAACAGATAAAGTAGAGGTGTATAAGAAACTAGCAAGAGTTATCTCATCTGAGAGTAATGCGTTTCATTATACAGTTAGACCCTGTGGTGAATGAAGTGAAAGTATCATCTACATGGTGGAAAGTAGATGCTTTTCAGAAGGCTCGGCGTGTCAATAAGCATACTTTTCCACTCAGTGAGGAAGGCAAGGTAAATCCCCTCACTCCTAGTTTTACTTGGTAAAGCCTCTAGAAGTTTAAACCAGCCTTTTGGCTGATGACCTAAAAAACAATACAACATGGTTTATTTACTTTTGTAGAATAATTATTTAACATTCCAGAAAAGAAAAAAGATTTTCAGGTTATTTAAGTTTTAAAATTACAAAATATTTTTTATAGAATATAAATGATTTGATTATTACTTATAAACGCCTCGGGCCCAGTTTTAATTATGCTGACCATAATTTGTATAAATTATTGTAAGTTTTATGTCTTAGTAACATTCTAATACTAAACAATATCAATACATAGTTAATATTATTTGTAAGGCATATGAACACGATGAGTGAACAACTAGAAATCTGTGATATTCCGTCTAATGAAATATTATCTCTGTCTTTCCTTTCCCTCGTGAACCGTGTATTAATAATAATGTACAAAAGATTCAATAGCATTTTAAATTTATTTTCAATTTCAAATTTATTATGAATTGAGAAACTAGCAGAGCTACATTAAACCATATAATGGTTATGAAAAACAAGAAATCATTGATTGCAACTAAATATATCTGAAGTAAAATTAAAATTCTTGATTAAGTTACACGGTTATAATTTTATTTGTAATGGAAATACAGCAAACAATGTGATAAAATCATAAATTTCAAAATTACGTTATATTATTTCGTTCTTCATCAATAGCAAACAGGAAAATGTTATTTTACTGTGTGTTTGCTAGGAGAAGGCTCGACTACTCGTTTGAAAACTGAAATTATTAGATGAACAAACTTCATGTTTCCAGTTTACCAATCTATTTTATTATTAACCAGATTTTACAAATTACATTATTTCCTAATAATATCACTGGTACCAATTCTCCGATATAATATATTTTATTTTTCAACTTTAATTTTTAAAATTTAATTTCTTTGATTTGATTTAAAATCAATATTCATTTTCATATGCGATATTTTTTAAATGTATAATTTAATGTTAATATTTGAAAAAAATACAAAATTTAATTATTCTAACAAACGTTTTCCTGCGATCTTTATGTAACCTAAGTCACTTTTCCACATTACCCCAATTTGCCATTTAAAACTGATATTCACTGAAATTTGGTCCATTTTCCGATGTTCAAGTTAGCAAATTAACCTAAAACTCGCTATTAGTAAATTTAATAGCATAAATGACAATTGGCGGGTGTTAGTCGTTTCGTCAATGCTTCTCAGATCCCGATCGAATGGAAATGGCTGTTTGAAATTAATACGACGGCAATTACGAACTTGGGCAAATTTAGAAAAACTGTTTCTTTTATCTGCAAACAGAGTTCAAAAATGATGAATTTAACCCCGTGACCAAGATGATAATGTGTGTGTTTTTTTAAAATAAAGGAGACTGGCTCAAAGTGCCTTTCCTGCAAGCTTCTATACACATACTAAAATTCATTATTCTGAGTTATCTAGTAAGAGTTACTTAGTAAATTCATTATTCGTCTGAGTGTAGCCGTTCTAAAGTAAATTTCTTTTTAAATTAAAATTTGGCCTATATTTGAATATGTTTTAAACAAAAAAATACAATAAATTAGCTCTATTAAAGATAGAGAAATCGAATGTCTGAGCTGAAATACTACTAAATTTAAGGGCTATTTGGCTAATGTTTTACATTGTATAATTTAGCAAATGTATAAGGACAAAACCCAATAATGTAAAAAGTAGCGGTATCCTTAAACTTTTGACAGACACTGACTGTACTGACAAGAGAAAAAGCGGTGTTCTTTTTTCACGTAACACCAATGTTAAATAATTCAAATTTGTTAATTTCTTAATTACGTAGTTAACTATACATCCAATAGCTAGTTTAGATGCGAAAGTTCTCTCTGACTGACTCAGTCCACTTATCAAATCTTTCCTGACTTTCTAATCTGCTAGAGAGCTAAATTTGGAGCATTTGTTTCTTAGAAGATGAAGAAAAATGTAAAAGTTTGATCAACTGCTGTTTTAACAGCTAAGAAAAAGTGGCGATCCTAAAGTAATAGACTACATAATAAGTCTATAACTTTCCGAAGAAATGCATTTCTAATAAATTGTCAGGCGTGTTATCTCAGTATTACTTAGAAATAATGTGGCAATTAAATTACGACTACTTGTCCCTAAGTGGTAAATGTTAAAACGTGTTCGGAAACAAAGAACGGAAATCGGAAACAAAGTAGGGAATGATTGAACTTTTTTTCCATATAACTTTTTTTTAATGCATAATCTGTTGTATAACAATAAATGCAACTAATCAATAAAATTAGCACATGAACAAATCACAACCCACTGGTGTAATTAACAAATTATAAAATTAAAACATATTACACTGCTCTTAATTATTATTTACAATCAAAATTAGATAGTTTAAAAAAATAAATACAAATAAAAAAATCCTCTTTAAAAACCTCTTTAAAACGGAAAAAAACAGAATGAGAAGTAATAAGTAACATACATAAAAAACACATAAGCATATGATTCCAAAATATATGTACACCGAATTTTATTGAAGATAAATAAAAATGTTCATTCAGCTATTTATAACATTCACACACACACACGCCAGTCACCTACAAAATATTAACATTATAGGTATTATTTACAATGTAAAATCATACTATCAGAATCGCTTTGGGAGATCCAGTAGGCCTACTGTAGCACGTTTTAGTTTATGAACATCATTGCTGTTGTCTAAGAGATTCAGTGTTAAGTGATTTACGTGGTTGTTTAGATGTTTGATGTATTTACAAGTGAAACTTCTTATTTTTTCTCGTACCGTTTGCACATCCACATCACGATATAACGGGTGATTCAAAAAGAGCGCCGGTTTTTAAACGGCTGGTAAATTTTTGTTTATCGGTTGGCAACATTGTTAGACCTCATTTCTATTTCGAAGAACATTCCGATTGACGATTCAGTTGTAGTTTCTCTTGTTCGCAGTGTAGTACTCTCGCAGTCTGTGTCTAACCATGGAGAAGTTTACTATTGCACAACAAGTGTTAATCGTCAAAACATTTTACCAGAGTGGAGAGAGTTATGCTGCTACTGTCAGGCGACTTCGCGGTACTCTAGGACGTAATGAAGCACCGAATGAATCAACAGTTCGCAGGCTCATGAAAAAGTTTTTTGAGACGGGTTCAACAGTCGACCTTAAAAGTTCTGGACGTCGTCGTTCTGGCCGAACTGAGCAGAACGTAGCGTTGGTTCGTGACAGTGTGGCTGTTAGCCCAGCAAAATCAATGCGTCGCCGTTCTCAACAATTGGGTTTACGATGTTCTTCTGTACGGAGAATTCTTCGGTACGATCTCCAATATCACCCGTATAAAATTCAGTTGCTGCACGAGAAACAATGTTGTTGCTCTGTGAACGGTTCCAGGATCGCATCATTTCTCGTAATTCCGACCATCAATGGCCACCAAGGTTGTGTGACTTGACGCCTTGTGACTTTCATCTTTGGGGTCATCTGAAGTCATTGGTGTATGCCAATAAACCCCGAAACATCAATGACTTGAAGGAGGAAATTCGACGGGTTATCGGGCAAATGGAAGTCGAAACTTGTCGTGCAGTAATATCCAATTTCATGGACAGAGTTGATGCGTGCCAGCGCAGTAGAGGAGGACACATGCATGACATCATTTTTCATACATGAAATCGGAAGGTAAGATGAACTTGTTGATGTATTTATTTTCAGTTTTTCAATAAAATAAATCTCTTAATTTGATATATCAAAACCGGCGCTCTTTTTGAATCACCCTATATATCGGCGTTGGTAATATACCACGGTGCATTTAGTAGGGCCTATGGTCCGCAGAGCTTTTGATTGAAACCGTTGCAGAATCTCGATGTTTGAAGTTGATGCTGTGCCCCATTACTGAATTCCGTAGGTCCAAACCGGCTTCAGCATGGATTTGTACAAAAGTAGTTTGTTGTCAATCAAAAGCTGGGAACGCCTACCAACTAAAGGGTGATTCAAAAAGAGCGCCGTTTTTGATATATCAAATTAAGAGATTTATTTTATTGAAAAACTGAAAATAAATACATCAACAAGTTCATCTTATCTTCCGATTTCATGTATGAAAAATGATGTCATGCATGTGTCCTCCTCTACTGCGCGGGCACGCATCAACTCTGTCCATGAAATTGGATATTACTGCACGACAAATTTCGACTTCCATTTGCCCGATAACCCGTCGAATTTCCTCCTTCAAGTCATTGATGTTTCGGGGTTTATTGGCATACACCAATGACTTCAGATGACCCCAAAGATGAAAGTCACAAGGCGTCAAGTCACACGACCTTGGTGGCCATTGATGGTCGGAATTACGAGAAATGATGCGATCCTGAAACCGTTCACGGAGCAACAACATTGTTTCTCATGCAGCGTGACAGGTGGCACCATCCTGCTGAAACCACAACTCGTCAATGTCCATTCCATCCAAATGACGCCACAAAAACTCCCTAATCATCGTACGGTATCGGTCTCCATTTACTGTCATGGCTTGTCCTTCTTGATTTTCAAAAAAGTAAGGGCCGATGACACCGCCTGACCGAAAACCGCACCAAACTGTCACTCGCTGTGCATACATTTCCCTTTCATTAACCACGCGACGGTTTTCTAAACACCACATACGGCAGTTCTGTTTATTAAAAAAACCGTTTAAGTGGAAGTGCGCCTCATCACTGAAAATGATTTTGTTTGCGAAGGTGCCATCATCCTGCCGTTTTCTCAATACCCAGTCAACAAACTTCGTCTCTTCTGGTGGTCTTCCACTTTCAAATGTTGCGTCAACTGAATTTTATACGGGTGATATTGGAGATCGTACCGAAAAATTCTCCGTACAGAAGAACATCTTAAACCCAATTGTTGAGAACGGCGACGTATTGATTTTGCTGGGCTAACAGCCACACTGTCATGAACCAACGCAACGTTCTGCTCAGTTCGGCCAGAATGACGACGTCCAGAACTTTTAAGGTCGACTGTTGAACCCGTCTCAAAAAACTTTTTCATGAGCCTGCGAACTGTTGATTCATTCGGTGCTTCATTACGTCCTAGAGTACCGTGAAGTCGCCTGACAGTAGCCGCATAACTCTCTCCACTCTGGTAAAATGTTTTGACGATTAACACTCGTTGCTCAATAGTAAACTTCTCCATGGTTAGACACAGACTGCGAGAGTACTACACTGCGAACAAGAGAAACTATAAGTGAATCGTCAATCGGAATGTTCTCCGATCTAGAAATGGGGTCAAACAATGTTGCAAACCGATAAACAAAAATTTACCAGCCTTTTAAAAACCGGCGCTCTTTTTGAATCACCCTTTAGTCAATACATCTTCCTAAATGTTAAATCCAGCTGTTTCCTTTTCATAACTTACAAATTTTGTTTTTGAAAACCACTTAATCATACTTGTAAGAAAATCTAATTTACTAATACCTATATTATCAATGATGTTATGACAATTGCGTGAAACAAGTTAATTATAGTAAAATTCGCTTGTTTAAACATTTGGGTCAGTTAAAAATAATGCAAAGTTTCGGAATTTTTTTTCTTTGCTTAGGATATTCACAATCTGTTAGAAACAATCAAAGAATGTGATAACACAAAATATGAAAAAATTAACATGATAAATTTAATAAACGTGAGTGGAGATACGGTCCAGTGACAGAACTCCGACGTGAATAGATAAGTGTAGCATTAAGTACAGCATTTAGAACACTGTAATATAAAGTATGAGGAGGCTGGAGGCTTTTGAAATGTGGGTCTACAGAAGAATTCTCCGAATAAGTTGGGTGGACCGAGTAAGAAATGAAGAGGTCCTACAGAGAATGAAAAAGAGCACAAAAATAATCAGAACAATAAAAACACGTAAGCTCGAATATTTTGGCCACGTGATGAGATACCCAGGAAAACATAACCTTCTGCATCTAGTGATACAGGGTAAAATTGCCGGAGGGAGAGGACCGGGACGAAGAAGGACGTCTTGGCTACGAAACCTCCGTGAGTGGTACCACAAAACATCCACTGAGCTATTCCGAGTTGCAGTGAATAAAGTGATGGTAGCCAATATGATTGCCAACGTCCGATAGTCGGGCATGGTACTTAAAGAAGAAGAAGAATATAAAGTCAATTACAATAATACGTTAATTCATAAGATCCCGGCACCATCGACGTTTTAGTCGTCTTATCGGATTATTTGGGAGAGTCTGCGTAGCCATATTTGAGATCAATGGGTTATGGTGGTTCACAAGTTTCTTTTTAAATTTTGTATCGAGTTTTAAAAAAAACGTCATTTATGTAAGGTACGTTTAGGTCTGAGTGTAGCTTTTTATTGGTTACATAATAGGGGGCGTAATTTTTCCTCCGCAAAAGGTTTGATTGAAAACGCTGAATTTTTGCTAATATGGATGGTTTTTCACAGCAGTATAGCTAACTGGCATAGCTCCATATTGGTCAAAGGAAGGAGCTGTGAATGGTTAATTTAGGTGTAGTTGGTAACTTGGATTTGCGTGAAAAAAAGTTTGTACAACTGTTTGAACCTTTCCTGGAGTGCCGTTCTCGTTTTATCCACGTGTATATTCCACGCGAGCCTCTTATCTAGATATAGGCCTAAACCTAGATAACAGATAGATTCAGAAGTGTGAAGTTGGGTTTCATAATGATACAAAGAAAGACAAACTCGTTTATGCAGGGTAAATATAACGTGATATGTTTTCGTAATGTTAACTTTCATCGGAATTATTGTTTATTTTTTATTTTTCGAAAAAACAAATTAAGAGATATTATATTACGTCTCTACAGAATAGCAAACTCATGAATAAAAAATTATAATAATTTGTATGAATCTTAGTAGTAGTTATTAATCTAAAAAAAATCCTTTCATAAGACGACACGTCTCATAGCTGGTGCAAATTTTTAAAAAGTCTTAGCTTTGACTTATTGCAAAAACCATTAGTGATTTCTGTATCGGCTCTTTTAAGAGGAATCTTTGGTTTTTATACAACACTATTTTTGTTTCCGAATTCCAACTTTGATTTTTAGGTTTCCGGTTTGGGACATATCCGGCCAAACCAATACTTCAAACCCAATGGTTTCTGTACCTAATCTTTAAGAGAAATCGAATAACACTAATTTTGTTTCCAAATTTGATTTCTTAAATTCCGGTCCAAACCGGAACTTTCAACCCGACTCAGTTTTACTAACTTTTTGTTTAGCTTGTGAAACCAAAAACTGTTCGTTGCTACGTCTTGTAATTTCTGATTTTGATTTCTTCACTTTTGGTTTTCTGCCACTTTCGTTGGAAACCGAAACTTTAAACCCACTTTAAGCCCACTAACGTTTTTTGCGTAGATTACGAATCAGAAAACCGTTTGTTGCTATCTCTTGTAGATTCTGATATCTGCGTGTTACGGATGGACGGACATAAAATTATAGATGACAATTTTAAAAAATGCCACCAATTAATTATTGTTATCAATAAATTAAATAAACTTAAAATATTAATATGAGTTATCAAAAATCTAATATTTTTGTTGTATTCTTTATTTTTCAGGTGCTATTTTTACACAAGAAGAAAAAGACAGTAGTACTGAATTAGCTTTTAAATACGCTGTATATAGGATCAATAAGGATAAAAATTTACTGCCAAATACTACAATTGTTTATGATATTCAATATGTACCACGTGATGACAGTTTCCGTACATCTAAAAAAGGTAAGATGCATATTGTATTACCTTACAACAAAAAACAATTTAAATATACAATACGTAGAAGTCTTTATATAAACTTTCACGACTGTTTTCAGGATTTTCATTTTACGTTACGATACTTCTCAGAATATCACTGAGATATCAAACGTTTTAAGAAGCCGCTTTTTTGGAGTATTTCTAAACAATTCTTGAAGCTGCTTGATTCTTGGAGTAGACCTACTTACTAATAGAACTCTTTTTATTTAACTGAATATTTTAAAACAACACCGTTGGTTAAACAAAAATTTTAATTTATTTTAAATAAAATATTTAAAAAACAATCATTATCGAACTATATTAACAAACTGAAACAATCCGTTGCCGATATTTTTCCCCAACTCATAGTTATTAATAATCGCTATAGTATTAATAATGTACTAATATTTGTATAATAATAACACAATTTATGGTCCCCTTATTTTAACGGCAACGTGGCTAGCACGCTAGCCTACAAAGCGGAAGCCCCCGGGATTGATTCCCGGCTAAGGTCTGGAAGTTTTAACACGTTAAATCCCACCGTCAAAGTATCAAAGGCCCACAGCAATCGCTAATGACTAAGTTGCCGATGCGACTTTAAATAAACTAATAAAATAAATTGCAATTATTTTTAACAATAATAATTATGCATAATACGTATTATGTTGCTAGCTGACCCGTACTAATACATTCGCATAATAACTTTTGATTGATGCACTTAATTTATTTTAAACAACAAACACAATCACAATAACACTTTTAATGACTATCAAAAAAATTAAAATTTAACCTAATACTTAGGCTATATTATATTCTACAGCTAACTAACGCTACCATAACGGCTCTTCAAAACAGATTTTGTCTATTTGAATTTCGCAAGGTTGTCACCAGAATAGGATAGCACCACCGAAACATTGTTTTATTTATAACTTATTACACCAAAACCTACAATCTGATTCGTAAGCAGAAAAATTGGTAGATGAGTTTTCTTCGTTATATGTCATGATTGAAATAAACCCCTACAGTAGTTGGTTACAAAAAGTCAAAATTGGTTTAAGAATTGATTTGTAAATAAAAAGTTTGTTGTTAATATTGAGTGTGAAACGTTTACCAAAATCCAAAAGAACTGTTTAAATTTTGTATTCAGCTGTTTCCTTTTGTTCTATTTGCTGTATGTTTTCTAATTCAGTCGTTTGTCAAGATTTATACCAAAGTATCTATCGGAGCCTGTGTGTTGTTTTGTAAACTGGTGGACATGTGTTCTTTTCTTAATGTGAATGTTACTTGTGTGATTAATGTAAATTGTATTACTAAACAAAAGGCTTTTTATCCGCCGCAGATAAGTCGACCGTACTTTTTCTTAGGATATTTTTGTCAAAAAGTTGACATTTTTGGTCCAATTTTACTGAACTATTGCAATAACTATGATTTGATGAAGTTTTCTTACAAATTAAATTATAATTAGTAAAATTTTGCATATTCATTAAAAAAATAACTCTTTAATAATTACTCCAATTGTTAACTCAGTTCTAACATTGTGAAGATTTAATAGAAAATTGTATTTGTTTGTCTGGTTACATACATTAAATAAAATATTGTTTGTATTGTATGTTTCGTGTTTAAAGTGGAGTTATTAAATTATCTCAATAATAATAGGTTCCCCTTAACAATTGTAGTACACATAGTTTACATACTTCAGGGTATATATTCTGAGTGCTTTTGTAGATTGTAATTAATATCCCTTTAATCTAATGAACAATGCTTGAAATGTAATTAAGCATAAGACAAAGGTATGCTGCAAACAATATTCCGGTTGATCATAAGACAACCGTACACTTAACCGCAAATGGTTCAACAAGTAAGTACAAACATTATCAACAGTCTCCAGGTCACTAAAAGGTATGTACTTATAAAATCTATTGGATTTAATATGTCCGTACATTATGGACATCGAGTTTCAGAGGAGATACTAATTTCAAAAGTTTTTCGAATAAGTTAAGAGTTGAACTATTAAGATAGTTTATTGTTTCCTAATTGACTTAATTAAATTACTAATAACCACATTAAAAAACAAATTAAAACACTTAATTTTAGAAACTAAAATGTTCACCGAACAGATAATACAAGAAATAATTAGGCTTTTAATGTCAATTATAAAAATTAATAACGATTGAGTTGGTATGGACCTCAGCACAAGTTACTATATCAGGAAATGAGAAGGCAGATAATGCTGCCAAACATTCCATAAAAGGACTATTTCATGATCATGCTGTCTCACATTTTGATTTATCAAAATTTATACTCAAGGCCGCACAAGGAGTGTGGATCGATGAATGGAAAGGACATCATAGTAAACTACACGACTTCAAAGAAAACACACATGACGTATTAATATCACAAAGTAGAAGACAATGTCAAGTACTTATAACACGCCTACTAATTAGGTATTGCAGACTTACATACGAATACCTACTTCAAAAGGCTGATGCACCGACCCGTTATTTTTGCAATGATATTAAATTGACGATAATACACTTACGAATAAAATGCCGAGTTACGTAATTTACGAGAAAGGTATAACCTGACACAAAATACGAAAATCATGATAACGGACTTCAAGAGTATACATAACGTGGTTTTGTACCTTACAGACTTACAGTTACACAAGACGTTTTTAGTTCAAATTTTATTCACTCAAGAAATTTTAATTCAAATTTTGTTATTTAAATTTTGTTAATTTAGGATTTTTGTGTAATTGTAGTCGCTAATGACTTTATTGTTGATGCAACATTAAATAAATACATAAATAAAAAATGTTCACCAAAGTTTATTTTGTATTTTCTAAATAGTTTTAGAACTACTACAAAAAATATGAACTAAAAGAGAAAAGTAAATGAACGAGAAGATACTTAATTTTTTAAATTTTTTTTACTTTTTTACGTGTAGTTACTAATAAGCTACACAATTTATCCAAATTTGCAAAAACTTTACTAGAAAATATGAAACTTTTCTTTTGGGTACACCTACATTACAGTTATCATTGTAGTTGAATGATAAGTAATTTGTGTGGCAAGGAGAAATAAAAACCAAATGAAGGAAAAATCTATCAATCTTTCCACAGATATACGAGGAAAATGAAATGAAACAAACAGAAATAAGATTATGCTAAAAATACGCTAAATTTTTATTCAGTAATTTGAAGACAAGCTTAAAAATTAAATAATTTTTTCCTAGTATTTTGAGTCTATAGTCTAATAAATTGATAACTAGTAAATTTAGATGTAAATTTAGTCTGTTGTAAATTACCGCTTAAATCTGAGATTTCTTTTGCTGTCTTTCAATAATATCTCCAAAGATGACTTTATTGTTTATCTACCAGAGTAAGTAGAGTACGTTTCTATATGTTTTTGATCGAAATTGTTTCAAAATTTTCATGTTAGAATTTACAGATATGAACCAGTACACCTATTTATATATACCGTATGTAAAGAAAACGTCATAAAAAAAACGTTTCTGTAATTATAAATTCATAATAGTATTCATAAATAAATTATATATTTTTAAAAGTAAGTTTTAATTTAATAAAAATCTGATGTGAAACACACAACATTCTATTCTCAATGCAAAAATGAACAATATGACATAACATTAGTAATAAAACATTAGAAATAAACAAAAAACTAACCTCAAAAAACATAACCATGTGTTATGATGAGTAAATGATGCAAAATGAAAACCAACCTCAGTTTGGCCTAATAATACGGAAAATCACTCTTTCACGCTAAACTAGGCTCTGTAAAGAAATATGTTTGAAATAAAAGTTGTAGATCTTTTATTTTCCTATAAATTTGATTATAGTACAATTTTGTCGTTAATTGCATACGAAGGCTGAAATCTTAAAAAATTTTGTTTACAGGTTTTCATGATAAAAACAGAAAATCTCTAATTACCGCAAAACTAAGCGTTTACTTATGTTGTTGTTGTTTAGGTCATCAGCCAAAAAGCTGGTTTGAACCTGTAGAGGTTTTACTAAGTAAATCGAGGAGTGAGGTGGTTTACCATCTGAGGTGGTTAACTTGTACAAAAAAAAATTATTGAAATAAAACTTGTAGGTTTTTAAATTCTCTACAACTTTTATTATACATTTTTGCACTCAAATGCTTATGAAAGTAGCAATCTTAAAAAAAAAACGAGAAAACACACTCTCCAAGAATTTCAGACATGGCTTCTACCCTATCTTGTAGATCATAAAAAATTTAATAAATGAGGCGATTTTTAAAAAAATCGTATGAGCCGTTTTGAGAAAATCGCAAAAAGTGAAAAATTACACGAATAAACTACTTCTTCCGGTTGACCGATTTTGATGAAAATGTTTGTGTCGGGTCTACTAGTAGTATGTAATTTAAGTTTTAAGTTTCAAGTTTGTACGATGCGTTCTTTAGATAATTCGTTCTTTCGATAATTTCGTTCTTTAGATAATCCGTCACACACACACAGACCAATCGATAAAACATGTTTTTTGGGGTTTGGGGGTCTGAAAATGCGTAGATCCGGTGAAAACTCGATTTTGGAAAATCGACATGAAAACTATTTTCCTTCCTATAATCATATAAGCAAGATAAAGTAAAAATTTGGAAGGTAACACAAATAAATCTATCTAGTTAATTAAATTTAAGAAGGATAAATTTCAATATAAATAAACTAGTCGTATTCATTTCTAAAGGTTGAATGAAACGTATACATAAATATATTTTTCCAAGTTACATACTTTTGATCTAAATTTTGTCCGTGACTTGATTTTTAATTTTTGATATCATTAAAAGAAAATTTAGGTAAAAATGATACAGAATAAAAAAATTCGTAATCCTTTCAAGATTGCCACTTTCGTTTAACAAGGAAGAAAGTAGTAACATTTTGATATTACCTTTTAGTTTCCAGAAAATGTAAGAAAGAAATGGAGTAGCATGAAAACGCCCTCATTACACGAGAAAAAACTATAATGCGGTCACGCAATTCTGGGTATGAACATCAATGATGAAAGAAAGAGTAACAGAATTTCTCAACGGTGAACCTTTTGCAAACTCTCTTCTATCGCATTATGAGTACAAACATGAGAATATTAGAAAATGTAGTCTGCTCATTGAATGAAGTGAACATAGTGTTATTACTGCGTCTATGTGTACTAAGTCTTTGTAGAGTGTAGCATCATGTCCTTTGAAATAACCGTAGTATAGATCCGTATTATGAAGTAACATTTAAGGTTTAAAGCTAGGCGGCTTTTATAGAAGCTATCTAGTATGTACAAATGACAAGGTAGATCAATAGATTTCAATAATCTGAATATTATAAATTTTGCTATTATAAAACAAGTGAAATTTCATCATTACTGAGATTGTTTGTCTTGTTCCAAAAAAATAATAATGAAATACATTCACCTAAAATATCGAATATTTAAAAGCAAACTGAATGGAAAATTACAGTAATGAATATTTTCAGAGCTTTATATTATTTATTTGGTATATAAAATGTATTAAAAGTAATTAATGGTGTTCATTTTATATCTTATTTTCAGTGTTTTCAATTAGAGAATAAAGATTAATGAAACTTGGTCAGTACAGATTACGTTCAGTTTAATGAAAGGTGACTGACCGGTAGTAATGTGGTACAGTAATATCAATCCTTTCTACTTTGCTATTAGATATCTAGACGTATACGTAGATCATGGAAATATCACATCTAACTAGAAAAACAGTTCAATCTAAATTTTCATGAAATGTATTGGTTTTTACTTTATAGAGCAACAAATCTCCCTTGTTTGGTCAAGCAGAAGTACTATTCGTATAAAAAAAATTTTAAACTCTTTAGAACGTACGGATAACTAGTTATTTTTGTACTTATTTTGGTAACTTAAAGGCATATTCAAATTCAAACCTCAAAATTTTAGATAATTTTTAGTGTAAAATGATCATAAATGACACTGACCATGACCCTGGTACATAAGGAAAAATTTATTTTTGGAAATTTAAGATTTAAATATTTGAACAAACTGTACGAAAATAAAATTTTACCAGCAACTAATTAATTAGGCAATAGTTTAACTAAAAATTCAACGATGAAAAGATATGAAATTTTGGACATTCTTAATAGAAAATTTAATAAAAACTAATTTTTTTTGTATTATTTACATAACATATTAGCCCGTGACCTGGGGCATACCTACGGTGAGAAATTAGCAGTCGGAGTAAAAAGTATTTAAACAAGTTAGATATTCATCCTAAACAATTTAATACTTATTAATTTGGTTTTAAATCTTCTAGGCGACAATATTGAAAATCAAAGACTCAAAAAGGCGAGAATATTAGATCTTCCATTCTGGTTCACCTGATCATAAATGTTTAACCATCCTTTCAAGATTAAAAACACAAAATTATGTTACGAATCGTTAACTCTTATTTTTCAATAAATTTAATTATAATAACACTCATTAATCTAAAAACTCAATCATCAAATTAATATTTAATCATCAGTTTAACACACCGTCATTTTTTACGTATCATATCTAATTCTCTACTTTTCACACCGTTATTTTCCTCGCCCATTAATTTAAAAATGAAAACTACGTCTTTTTCCGTATTAATAAAAAGACATTGTCAGGACCCAAGAAGAAATCCTTTATCACTTATAACCAAACGATTACACGAAAGAACGCTGCGGAGTTCTGTTCTCTTCAGGATATATTCTAAAATTTTTAACACATTTACTGAAAGTGTTTGTTGAACAAATAAATAATTAATAAAACTATAATAGTTATATTAATAATTAATTAATAAATAATTATTAATAATGATAACTAATAAATAATTTTTAACTGTTAAAAATTTTTGTCAAACAAAATTTCATATCACGTCAAACGTAAACGTTTAATTTTTTTTCTATATTAATTTTATTGATTTATTAAAAGTAAATAAATAGCAATGCAGGAGAATGTTAAAAAAACAAATTTAAAAAAAATTGTTAGTGTACAGCCAAAAGCCCGATTTCAACTTCTAGTGGTTTTACTGAGTGAAAAAGGTGGTGAAGTGGCTTACGCCTTTCTCATGGGATTCAATAGAGAGTGTTTATCAGTATGGTAGGGCACCTGAAGAGCATTTACTTTTCCATCCTGCAATTGACACTTTCATTTCATTCGGCACAGTGATTGGCTCTCTAATAAAACCCATTAATTTTAGTAGGGAAATAATAGAGATATTTGTTAATTTTCCGTTCATTTTTTCTGTTATTAAATACTTAAGTCCTTTATTTCACTGAGTATGAGAAGAATAAGTTGTAGTGGGAAGTGCAACTGGATTTTAGCCAGGAGTCTTGCATTCGATTTCCGGATAGACTCCCTGGAACTTCTTTGTCCCTAATTTTTATCCATAACTCTTTATCGTCTGCATAAGTCTCAATGTACCAAACAGTCGGGCATAAAACAAAACTTGAAAGAAGAAGCAGGACTATATTTTTAGCTTTGGAACAACCTATTTACCTTAAATTAATATAACACTGTGTGCATGTAATGGGCAAATTTTTTATAACATACGACATTTTTTTTCAAGCAGTATAGAGCAATAAAATAGTATTAGAACTGCAACATACACTTCTAACGTAACAAGTACATTTTACCTTCATAACACAACTGAATTTAAACGAAATAATCCTGCAAACTGAAAATATCATCATACCCATTTATAAAATTAAAAGTATTCTCAAATATGCTAATTCAGTAGGTCATATGAAATTATAAAACTACGAACAGGAGCAAATAGTTAAGTGACCAATTGATTAAAGTCTCTTTGTAAGTATTAAGACACTCAATTTTGGTTTGAAGCCCAACCTTCAAACTTCACCGGTGACTACTCTCTAGTATTCAAATCCGTATGAAGTAACTAATTTTACTAGGATTTAAACCAGGAATCTTTGTATCCGAAAATCAGCTGTTAAATAGCTTACTCACGGCGACGACTTTACCTTTAGACCAACCAACTGTTCCGGGTGTCCCACGAAGAGGTTACTATTTTTTAATTAATATGCCGGAGGTATCGCACACTCTACAGACTGAAAACCTTACAGTTATAATAAATAAATTTGTAAAAAAAGTACTTTCGAGTTTCCTTTGCTTATGATCGTTCTGAAAATTTTATTGACATTTTGAAAAATAATTTGAAAATTAAATTAATAATGACCTTGAAATTAACGATATAACTTGAATGTTAAATAATACACAATCAAAACTAGTAATAAAACAATTTAAAAAATTGTAGAGGAATTTTAATTTCAAACGGGGACACTGTTTAAAAAATATATAAAATACCCCTCAGGAGAAAAGTTACTATCTTCATAATTTAAAACAACTTTAAATAAGTTAGTAAAAAATAAATACCTAAATAAAATGTCGCAGACTGGTGCGTGGTATTTTCCATGCACCTTATCATGTCATTTCATTCATTTTTTCACTCACCGTCATACCGCTGGTTGTTTAATTCGCAATTGATGTGAATTTCACTAATAGTCAGAAATAATAAAAATATAAATTGTATAGAATTATTATTGATAAATATATAGAATTTATTATTTAATGAATTGTTAAAATGTGATTCAATAACTAAACACTGGATATTTCATTTCATCTCTCTCTTTTTAATCATACAAATATAAAAATACTCATGAATATTTTAAATCTTACTTTTGATAACTGATAATGTAGTACAGATTATAATGATGGAATTAATAAAATAAACTCGTTCTATCTTTGTATACTAATGGTACATCATGGAACTATGCCATTATTTCTTTTTAAATAACAGGAAGGTTTATTCAAATATTTTACTTAATTCAATTTCTCAGTTATACTTACTATTACTTAAATATACTTCTTTTTGTAACAATACAATTATCATTAAGACCTATTCGGTAATACAGGGTTGAATTTCAAATTATCTAAGGCGAATATAAAAATGATAAAAACAAATTCTTATGGTAATTAGAATAAAAATCTGAACAATAGAAAGAAAATAGAGTTTGCAAACAACCAAGTACATTTAGAAAGACTTGTAATATTGAACTAAAAAGGAAATAGCTTGCTGGATTTCCCTATAAAAGGATTAAATTTGCCGCAAGGAACGAGGGAATGCATGCACGACAACTAATTTTCTGAATAGTACAAGTACCCATTCAAGTTAATGTGTAAATTTCTCAATATTAACTTCAGTGTGTTAGTTATTATTGTATGCGAGAAATAACAATTACCATTTATCTACAATTAAACTAAATTAACTCATTGTGTTCGCGTATATCTTGAACTTAGTGCATGTGATAATATTTTACTAAGTAAAGATTTCATTGTTTATGGTAAAAAGGTTTTGTGGTACAAAAACAACCTTTCTAAACTTACAAGGCTATTAACATAAGTAAAACAAGGTATATTTCGGATTAAGTGACTTGCAGTCATCTGGCTACCTAAGTCAGCCAGCTGGTAGTAAGCTGCTATTAATTTGACCGGGCCGTTGGTATAGTAGTCAGCACAAAAAACTCCTATGTTAGGAATCATGGGTTTGATTCCCGGTTAGATCTGGAATTTTTTAATCTATGTATCACCTCGTATTATTACCCACCCAACAAGCCAAGGTTTTTTAAATAAATAAATTGTAGTGACACCAACTAACTAGGCGAGCAACTTTTTTGGTGATTAGCTGACACCCACTCGTTAACAAATTCAAATTTGGTGTCCCTGTTCAATTTCATGTCTACTTCGTACCAAACATAAGCTACAACAAAAGCTGCGATTACATCGGGTATAGCCTGATTTTCGTAAGGAGAGCGCTGGGAAAAACGTACGTCTGCATTAGTATAGTCTTGTATTTACTGCAATAGTGCAGCGTATGTTATCAACAATGGAACAGCATGATTACAAAATACAGTGGGTGTTTTCAATTTTCAACAACACTCTGACTGTACATCTAACTGTTGGTTGGAGGGGTATGCACGGTCAAAGTCAAGTATGCGCATGCCTAGCCCAGCGCTTACAGAAATTGTCTTGGTCTTTAGTGGGTAATAACGTATACAGGTTCCAGATGACAAATTTGTTCTAAAAGCAACACGAATAAAAGATTTATTTTAAGTTTATTTTAAGATGCATCAATATCTTGGTTATTAGCGACTACATTCGGGGAGCGGTTTGTTTGAACTTGTAATAATTTTCCAGACCCTGCCCGGGAATCGAACCCCGAACCTCCGCTTTGTAGCACAGCACACTAATCACTGTACCACAGAGACGGCTAAGAAGAAATTTATAATTTAAATTTTACAGATTAACCAATATTTAATTCTATTGCATCATACTTCCGATTACACATTACACAAAATAATAATTTTGTGAAAAAAAATTATTATTTTTTCAGTTTATTAAATAGTTGTATCAGCAGCTTGGTTACTAGAGTATTGAGGAAAGTCGAATGACAGAAAATCAACCCGTAAAACTTCCCTGAACCTGGCTGGGAATAGAACCCAGGAAATTATACTTTGCAGTCTAGATCGGTAACCGATGCGCCATAGAGGCAGCAAATGTATAGTTAATTTTTAAGTTTAATTTCAAAAATCATTATAATGCAATATAATTCTGGAAAACTTTAATCCATTTTGTTAACTTTATTGTGAAACCAACTACTGAAATACTTTATTGTTATTAATAAACAATGCAGATGATCGATCATTAGACAGAAAAACCGAATTGTATAATTTTGAAGTATATAAACAAATAATTTTTAAAAATTTGTTCGCTGTTTTAATAAATCTAGACAAGAAACAGGTTCAATAAAAATGTTATTTGTTTCTTTAATTTTGTATTGGATTTGTTGTTTCCATATGAATAGAAAAGAAAATAACATCGCATAATCTTAATACTGGATGAGAGTTGAAAAACAATGCAATTTTATCGGATAGTTAAGATTTAAGTTGGTAAATATAAGGTATTGATTGAAGATATTTACAGGAAAGAATATGTTTAAGTCTCTATACACTTCAAACTAAAAGTTTTTATCTTAACTTTTGAATTATTCTCTCCACGTGCCCTTAAACAAAAATAGGGAGAGATTATTGCTGAAGTCAGTATATAAATTGTTTACCCGAATAAAGGTTTATGCAAGTCAGATTTAACAAAAAAATTGTGGAATATTATTTTAATTCCGTGTTCTCCGATTTCTGTATAACGTTAAGGTCTTTATCTATCAGATTTTAAAAGTAGTAAGTACATACATAATATTTTTGGATAAATTTTTTGCGAATTATTCAAAAATAAAGCAAAAAATTGAGTTAATTTTGTGGTTTTATCAGTTTATTCAAATTTAGATAATAGTAATCGTTATAACTTTACACTACGAGGCACTGATGAAAACTGCGTTAAAAATCAATCATGTTACGGGACACGTGATAAATAACGCAAGAATCTTCATGTTATTTAACGTCTTGTGTAGCCGTGGGTTTACTGTAAAAGAAGCCGCGTCATTTATCGAAAAAATTAGCGTCAAATTACGCTCACCCACCGAGTTGGTCTAGAGGTAAAGTCGTCGCCGTGAGTCAGCTGTTTAACAGCTGATTTTAGAGACGAAGGTTCTTGGTTCAAATTCTACTAAAGGTAGTTACTTTTACACGGATTTGAATACTAGGCAGTAGTTGCTGCTGTACTTTGATAGTTGGGGTTCAATTAACCATATTCTCTTAGAAATGGTCGACCTTGGTCTGTTCAAGATTACACCTCATTTACAGGTCATATACATCATCTTCGTCTCATTAAGTCATGGAGTTGCTTATTGTTCTGAATTGAACGGATTGCAACGCACACATATTAGAAAAAAAAATAAAAGATTACGCTCACTCACCGGGTTAGTCTAAAGGTAAAGTCACCGCCGTGAATCAGATGTTTAACAGCTGATTTTCGGAGACGAACGTTCCTGGTTCAAGCTCTCGTAAAGGTAATTATTTTTATATGGATTTGAATACTAGACACTGTTACCGGTATACTTTGATGGTTGGGGTTCAATTAACCGTATTTTCTTAGGAATGGGCGGCCTGAATCTACACAAGGCTACTTTTAAATTACACGTTATAAATAACATCTTCATCTCATTGGGTCATAGGGTTGCTTATTGTTCTTAAATTTAACAGATTGCAACGTTAATACGTTAGATAAAAAGAACGCCCGTTTTGCCGTAGCCTGATCGTCGTTGACGAGCGAAATAGACGGCGGCGGCTACACCGCTTCTTCTTTATTTCCCGCCGCAAGCATAATCACATGATAATAAAAGAATTATTTAAACACAAGACCATAAAGAAAAAATGAAAACTAAGTTACGTTACGTAAAAAATTAAAAGAAATTAAATAAAATCGAATGAACATACAATATATTATTTTATATAAATTCCAGAATTGAAGGTAACGCCTACAGCTTCATATTTTATTAATTGTAATGATGTCTCATAATCTCTAAAACTGCAAATATAACCGACAAACTATGAGAGTTCACACGCAGTCATAATCGTACCACATTATAATAACACATAATGTGTTAGTGTATTGAAATCATCTAAAACCATACAATATCGCAATTATTACTTAACATTTCAAAGCATCTTTTTACCAGCTAGCTGACTGCGAACCTTTTTTTAACAGGGCAGGCCCGGAAACAAAATATTATTTACAAAATATTTGAGAATACTCTTTCTTCTTCTAAAGCCCTTTTGGTTTATACAATGCTGCATCTTCAAATATATTACATAATATATTCTAAAACCCAGCGGCTTGGTCTACTAGTGGTACTATTAGTGGTAAACTCGTTGCTGCGAGTCAGCTGTTCAACAGCCGATTTTATAAGACGAAGCTTCCGTGGTTCAAATCTCAGTAAAGGCAGTTACTTTTACACTTGTTTTAACACTATATATATAGTAGTTAGCGGTGTACTTTGATAGCTAGAGTTTAATTAACGATACCATCTAGGAATGGTCGGCCCGAGTCTGTACAAAACTACACGTCATATACGAGCTATGGCTATTAAATAACGAGACTGACGTTGTAAAAATTTTATTTTTATTTTATACATAATCATTTGTCACCTTCAATATACACTCCTTCTCTATCCCTACAACGCTCCTGAAGGAGCTGACAGAAGATGACTTCCAGCACTGTTTCCAACAATGGAAAATTTGCATGGAGCGTTGTAGGGATAGAGAAGTGTCTATATTAAAGGTGACAATAAGTGATTATGTATAAAATAAAAATAAAATTTGTTATAACGTCAGTCTCGTTATTTAATAGCCATATCTCGTATATTATTCTTATCTCATTGGCTCATGGGGTTGCTTATTGTTCTTAACTGAACAGATTGCACCGTACATGCATACACTACCGATAAAAACAAATTTTCCTGACGTGAGCTTTTCTCATCCAGCCTGCCCCAGCCGTTCTTTTGATATCATCCACCTACCTCATCCGAGGTGTTCCAACATCTCTCTTACTTACACAAGGTCTTACTGTTCTACCTTGCCTCATGTTCTTTCATCCCCACTTAAAAACCACGACACCTAAGACATCTTTGTTTTGTTTTGAATTACCTCATCTCTTATTCTCTCTCGTAGAGAAACCCTAACATTGCGTTTTTCATTGATCTTTGTTTACCTTTAAGTTCTTTGTCAAGGCCATGGTAGCAAACGTAAAATTCAGTGAAATTTTAAACTAGAGTTGTATCGCAGTAAAAAAGCAATTATGCCTTATGTGCTCAAGATGTTGTCTATTTTTACATTTAATATAAGCTGTAAAAAAGTAGGCTATTAAATATATTTTATTTGTATTTGTACTTATGTTTGAATAAAAATTTATTCGATATCCTGCTAAACAAGAATTAATCAAACATAGTATCTACTGCGTGATTAAAACAGAGCGTGATATCAAAAGAACATATTTTTCTGTATGAAAAAGAGTGTGATGGATTAATTTTTTAAATTTTATAGTAAAAATTAATTCAAAGAGCAAATTGATATAAAAATAAATTTCAAAAGCCTAATTTATCTGTCTGTTGCGCTGTATTTAAACATAAGTGTATTTATCGGATTACATTCTAAAATACGAATTGGAAACTCTTCTTAACGAAGGAAAATCCAATCATAATTTCATTTCTCTACAGATTTTAGGTTCTGTATGAAATTAATAAATAATTCATATCTCCGTTGAACTCTGGGTTTGGTTGGAAAGTTAGCAGCCGAATATTTTATTATAAACGTAGGAAATATTTGTTTCTCTTACAAATTCGTTGGTAGTCAATAGTTAATTACTACCATCGTTCTATCTGCTTTGTAAGCCAGAAGCATCACTACGGTCACATAGAATCAATAGGGTTAAAAGACGTATAATGAAATTCAAATGGATTTTCTGTTTCTGTCTAATGAATATAATAATTATTATTTTCCTTCTGTCGACACAATGAAAACATTTAAATGCTTAACGAGAAAAGGAAACTGCTGATTGTAAATTACAACTGTATGGACTAATAAAACCCCATTGAAAATTGTAGTTAAGTATTTTATTAGCAATTACCAATTCTTATTTCTAAGTCTTCTATTCAATTCATGGAATCATGACGATAATAATGATCATGATAAGGATTCGTTGTTGGCATAACCTTTTTTTTAATAATTATTTGAGAGTATCAGAGGAAAATACCTTTTTCAAAAGCTATGCAGAAAATCCTTAAAGTTTAATCATTAATAAATTAAATATTAAATATATCCTTCACGGCTATATCGAGGTAGTTTTGTTGAAGAGAAGAAAGTTTTCAGTTATTTAATGAGACTTCATTTCATTTTCCTCATGAAGACGTGAAGAATTTACACAAATATGAACAGAAGTCTAAACCAGAAATTAATCTTATAACGTCTACAATCTAATATTTTAAAATAATGTATGCCAAATTTTCATGCAAAATAATTTCATTGTAAGAATGTTTTCACATGGATGGCGTGGTGTTAGAGTTTTAGTTTAAACAGATCAAGATACTTGAAGCGAAAAGGGTAGTAATTTTGACGTAAATACGTCATGTTGTTAATTGTATTTTTTAAATGTTTTGAAGATTCTAGAATATTTTGTCTGGAAACATCTAGAAGGCTAGCTTAGCATCTTATTTGAATAGGTGTGCTCTAGTCAATTGATAACGCTTGTTGTTTGAGAACTTGTGCTGTAAAATTGAATATTGTGTCTTATTGTTCAGAGTGAATCTCTTTACGTGTTAAGGGCACTCTGACTTCCTATCTTACGTAATTTTAACTTTTTGCAAGATTTCTCAGCTTCTAATGGTGATAGAGCCTTATTTTTTTGTTTTAAACATCAATCTATTTTTTTTTCTTAACATAGGGGTTTAGCAATAAATTGAAAACAAAATTTTAAATAAAAAAATTGTGACTGTCCAAATTTTTTGACTAAAAATAATAGTTTAAAAATTTATAAAATTCTTTAAAATTGATAAATAAAAAAATCTCTTCGTTAATAACTAGATTTACATGGGGTAGATGTGTCCTAAAAATTTGAAGGTGATATCTCCAGTAAGAACAGAGAAATATTGCTTCAAAAATTAAAATATATGAATTTTCGGGCAATGGCAGTTAAAATAATAATAATGCTATATAATAATAATAATAATAATAATAATAATAATAATAATAATAATAATAATAATAATAACAACAAATCGTGCTACTGCGACGTTAATGTTCTAAACTTATCAATAATCACTGATCGTATGTAATACGAATTAAATAAATATAAATCAGCTGTTATAAATAATTCAAACAAGTTAACAAGATCAATGATTTTTTGATTGTTTACGATTCGGGGTTTTCAAACAAGAAATCCTGAAAACAACATGTAATACATTTTTTTAGTTTATTTAAAGTTGCATTGACAGCTCGGTAATTAGCGATTACAGTCGTTTTGGTACTGTAACAATGGGTTTTAACTATTAAAATTTTCAGACCCTATCCGGGAATAGAACCGGGAACCTTTCGTTTTTTAGCTAGTGCACTATTCTCTGCGCCACGAACGCGGTCATGTAATACTTATATTTTTGAATCGGTTACATAATTACATAAATGTATCTTGTATGAATGGTGTTTTCATTATTTAGATTGAGCCTGGTTAAAACAATCTTAAAATATGAATGGCTGCATAAAATGATCATGCTAAGTTTCTGTTAAAAAATATTCATTACTGTTTCAAAAGATAAAATTGCATTCAAAACTTGTTTGTATGAATACCGGAAGTAATGCAATATGAATAAATATTTGCAAGATTTTATGTTTATGAATGTATTTTTATTATTACTTGTAAATTCTGTACGACGAAATGTTTTAAAAAACGATGAAGTACATGAAAATTAGTTAGATATTCTTAAATTCTGACATAAGAAACTGCATTGCATATTTTTATTGATTGATAAGATGCATATCGTATTTTGTAGAATACATTCAAATAATGTATAAATAAATAAATAAATAAAGTAATAACTGTGTATGGATACCCGATCATATAAAGAAGTATGTATTTCTATGGTGAATATTCCCTTATAATGTATTGATATATTCAAGTACAATATCGAAATAAATTGAAAAATATAAAGTAAATTTTGTGGGTTGAAAGCAACATTGTATTTTGTAATCAAGTATCATATTCCTGTACATAAAAAGTACTGCGTCACAGAAGTGCATTTATTTTGAAGTAGCCTACATTAATGTTTATCAAAAATAAAGCTAAAACAACAAATTTTAGAAAACAAATTAATACAATATAAACTAATGACAAACGCCCTGTTTCTCTATGGTATATATTATATCAAAGATAAATACAATGATTTATTTGTAAATTTTTGTCTACTAAATAAGGATCAAATTAAAAAAATCTACGTCAAACTGAAGAAATAGAATTTTAGATTTGTTAAAAAATTAAATACAATTTAATAATTTAATTAATATTAAATATGAATATTCTTCTGTCTAGCGTAAAGTCTATAATTTAGGCTTTACGCTAAATTTAAGCCTAAAATTTAGAAGAATGACGCTGAACCACCACAAGAGACATAAAAGGCTTCCGCTTAATCGCAGAAACTTGTACACTCTACTTCACCGTACATCTCGCTTGCGTATTACAAGAAAACTAAATTTTTATAATTACTACCTAATTCAATCGATATGAATGTACAGTGATTAAATTTATGATTTGGCAAAAACAATATTAATTTAAACAGAAATTAACATTTTAAAACAGGTTTCTTCGATTAATCACATGTTTAATCCCCCGGATTGGTCTAGTGGTAAATTAAAATTCGTCGCCACGAGTCAGCTGATTTACCGAGACGAACATCTGTGGTTCAAATCCTAGTAAAGGCAGTTACTTTTCTACGGATTTGAATACAAGATACTAGTTACTAGTGTACTTTGATGTTTGGTTTCAATTAACCATACTCTCTCAGAAATAGTTGACCGGAGTCAGTACAAGACACCGCCTCATTTACGTATTTCATTCTCATTTCATTCGGTCATGGCGTTGCTTATTGTTCTTAAATTTAACATATTGCAAGTTACACACATTGTTAATTTAAAGAAATCACTTTTTCCTTTTTTGTACAAAACTCTGCTATAACTTAAAATCTATCATAAACACAGTATCCACAACCATTAAAAGATGTTTTATTTATTTTATACAAGAAAAATTTAAAATCAGTTGTGAGAAACTTTTAATAAATAGTTATGTAACGATGTAATAACACTGACATGTGTAGAGAAGTGTCTAGCGACTCTTCTCTACAAATTAACGCCGATATTCCACCAGAGTAGCGTGGAAGCGCCGTGGCACGGTAATTTACAAATTTTGCAACCGGCAGCATGCGATTCCTTGTATCTACACGAAACAAATACAAGTACAAGTACAAATACAAATACTCGTACATTCCATCAGAGTGAACACCAAGACGCACGCCACTTCCTTACTCCTAGTCACAAAAGTCACTTGTTCAAAAATTTCGCATGTTCTATTTTTGCCTCGCGTTGCTTGTGCGACTGGTGTTTGTCAGTAGTTTGCGAATTTTAATAGTGTTTTTATTTAATTATGTTTTTACTAATATATTAGAACAAGTCTCGCATTTTAAATATTTAGGATGTGACGTAAGCTTTTTAAAAGATGACGATGTTATGAATAAACTGAATAAGTTTAGAACAATTTGCGGGACAATACATCGAACTTTGAAAAATAAGACAAGAAAGGGTACAAGAATTAAACTGTACAAAACTATGGCAGTCCCGGTTTTGCTGTATGGCAGTGAAAGTTGGACCATGACGCAACGAGAGAGAACTCTAATACAAAGTGCAGAAATGAAGTTTTTAAGGGCGACGGCAGGCTAAAACAGACTGGATATGAAACGTAATGAAAGTATTAGAGCAGAATTACAGGTCCAACCACTATTAGACGGCATTGCGCGCTACAATTCCAGGTGGTGTGAACATGTGAATAGAATGCGAGAGGAAAGACTACCAGTCCAAATATTAAGTTATGCCCCACGGGGTAGACGTGATAGAGGCAGACCGCTACGAAGATGGGTGCCGGAACAGGCTTTAGGCCTATCCGTGTTTGGGTGATGATGATGACTAATATATTTAATATGAAAGATATAAATTATAATTTTTAATTTTACTTGAATTAATTAAATTGAGCCATCGCAACGAAACAATATCCTTTGCATAATTCTCCTTACTAATACCCAAAACTACTATAATACTACTATAATGTTGTTATTTGATCGTAGTTGATAAGTAACTATGCACAGAAGTATAAATAAAAATAAAAAGTGCTTAAGCAGATTCCCATAAGAATTATACTACACCGTTTGATATGCGCTGCTAGTAACATTTGTCACTCCAGTTGGTGGTGCTAATATTTATTACTGGTCGCACCTAGTAACATTAGCAACATCGCATTTGTGAAAACGTTTGCCACGCTACTCTGGTGGACTGCTTGCCTAAAGACAACAAGATGATTACGACATAAATAATATCTGCGGTATTTATAGAATTAAAGAAAACATAAAACCAATATTTACACAGAAAATAAAAACATTAAATGGTAATAGAAAACAAATCAAAATAATAACTTAATAGCTCAAACCAAGATTATTAACATTTTAAAGGTAACTAAAAAAATTGATACAGCTAGTTTTTAATTTGATTATTTTATGATGACATAATAACATTTTAGATCGTCTACAAAGTTATGGCAGCTCCAGTTATTCTGTACAGAAGTGAGGCGTGGACAACAATAAAAACCCATGAGCGGAGAATCCAGACAGCAGAAATGAGATTTCTTTGAAGAACTAAGGAGTGTACACGCTTGGATAGAATAAGGAATGAAGAAATCAGGTCAGAATTGGGTATTTAAAACTTGAACGAAAAGATAAAGAATTATCGCCAATGACAGCATATGGGAAGGATGTCGGGTCACAGGATACCTAAGCAGGCACACTGGTATGCTCCAGAAGGTAAAAGGGATGTCGGTAGATCTAGAAGATGGAGATAGATGATAAAGATAGTGAGTTCGGAACAGGCTGCAGCCTAATCCTTGGTTGGAAGAAGAAGGAGATCGTTTACAAATTTCATATAGTTATACAATAATGTGATACTTTAACTTTATTGTAATACATTCATTAAAAAAAATAACCACAAAAATAGGGCATTACATAAGTAACTACATTTACATGAATACTGGGATTGTAATATTTTACAGTGCAATTTCTTCCGAATAAAGATAAAAAACAAAATTAGTAATTGAATTTTTAAGATATTAAACATTTTTAATTTTAACTTAAGTATATCGATTTAGTAGACTCGCAACAATATTTAATTGTTTTTTAATTTTTTATTTAAATACAACTATAAACTTGTCGCCATTTTTTAAAGAGGTATCAACTTGCTTAACTATTAAGAGTATCAGAGACAAAATTCATTATTAATGACCTTTGTACACAATCAAATTAATCGTTACAGGTTTTAGCCTTTGGAATATTTTATTATAATGTTTTTCACCGTTGATAAGCTCTGCTGTTCCACGCATTTAAACCAATTAGAATATTTGCCAGCGTTGTCAGATTGTATGAGTGTATCAGCCTGACAAACATACCCATTCCCGCGTAAAGTACGCGCGCATTGGTTTAGAACCACGGTAGTTCACTCGTGTCATGCATCTCGTACTGAAGATGGCGATTATAAAACGCGTTACATGCAATAATTTATAATATAATAAGCTGGTTGTATTCATAGGTAATAAATTGTTATTGAAAGACCAAAAATATGGCTGACAAAATATATAACAGAGTTACGAGAACAAGTATAAACAACGTTGCTGGGAAGTCATTGGCTAGCTATGAAGTGGTTAGAGGGCAATGCGTACGTTCAGAGCTCATCAACTTTGAAAAATAGTGTAGCTCTACTTTGTTATCAAAAACCGTTATTATTCTCAAACAATCACCAAATTTTATCCAAGGTTGTTGCTGTATTTTACTTTTGGCATGAATTCGAAGAGAGACAGCCAGTTGTATTAATTATTGTATTACTGTCAGTTTCTGTATGAAGTCATTCATCTAACCGGTGTTACTTAGCAACTGAAACCATTTTCATGCTAGCTGACTGAATGGGCGCGCTAAAGGCTTCCGAAAATCTAACCCGGAACCATTGCCTTTGATACTTGTTGGATGACTGACTGAGATAACGAGTCAGTCATTTATATTTTATTTTAAAGTATAAAAATTAGACTTGGTTAATAATGAAATTAATGTGACCAGTTTGTAAATGACATACTAATAATAATAATATAGCTCCAATTAATAATAAAAATTATTATTAATAATAATAATTGATGAGTTCCACTTGATTTTTTGAATAAAAAAATTAATTTCATAAGTGTGTAAAATGTATTTTACTCCTTTCACCGTCAAACCTTTTAACTAATTTTTAATTTATTCATTCAAATAAAAATGTTTTCGTAAAAAGATAATTTGTGGATTTTTGAAAATACGTATTTGAAGTAAATACCTGAGATTTTAAAGTCATTGAAATGGATGAAATTCAGAAATTTTCAAGTAGGGTTTTTCAAACAAATCAATGAACGTATCAACCTAGACACTAAGTTCAAACTCCGAGAAGCTGGGTGAAAAAGATAAGGAAACAAAAAGAAATCAACGTCTGTTGGAGTATAAAATATACGTATGATATATCTGACTTTAATTTCATGAAATATTGAAAAAATACAAATGATGGTGAAATAAAAATGAGCATGAAATTCTAGTGATATTTTATCTCTCCTTTTCTTAAAATTGAAATACTGCGGTGAAAAACAAACTTTTACATAGTACAAACCGCAATTCCTGGTATACGTACAAAAATACTTCCGTGGGTTACACTGTGTATTTTTCTAGGTCACGGAACTAACATATAAATTGTTTGGGCTTACCAAACAATCAGTGGACTGAAAAAATTCTATCTTCTTTTTTATCAACTGTCGATTTTAACATCAATTATTTCTTTCGTTATAAAATGTCACTTTGAATTTATTTTGTATTATTTTTTCCTTGTTTACATATAGGAAATGGTAGGATTCGAGCTATAACTTTCGTTTGTTTAGTTTCTTCAGTTAACTACTATCTCGTTGCAAAAACATTTTAAAACGCACAGGAATTGGATCAAATTGTTAAAGTAGCCAACACCATGTCAAATTAATATGAGTTAATTATTTAATTTATAAATATAAATATTTTTACTGCATCCTACAGCCTATATTAAATTTTATTGTTAAAATTTTTAATTTTTTATTACTTGTTACAGCTTCTATATTATTTGTTTTTATTTAACTTTTATTGTACATAACCCTACTTTCTGCTCCCATGTTTTGGTGAATCCACACCATCATCAGAGTACATAAAATTGACACTAAACATTTTACATTTTATTAAATTTGTCAGGGACTGACAAATCTTCAGTCGGTCTTCAGTCTTCAGTCGGTCGTATAGATACAATATTTTCTGAAAATTTTTATGAATTTTAAATGCTTCATTTCAATTTTATGTACTCTGTTGGTAGTTGATACACAAGTTAGTACGAAATAGGATTACTACTCACAAAAAAAACAAGTGATATAGCAGCTATAAAAGTTCCGTAAAATTTTAATTTCTTCTTAATATTATTTTTATTTTTTATTGTAACTAGTCTTAGACTATCAAACTATTTTATTCAAACTTAAACTACCTAAGGATTACATTATCATAAGAAAATAAAACCAGCATAATGGCTACTCTTATTTTCTAACAATAACAATTATTTAAGATACAACTCTAATGCTACTCTTACTTTTAAGATTAGTATTTCCTATTCCTATTCTTATTTTCTATAATAAATTTACCTATATTAAAGTATTCTTCTTATATTAAATTTTCTCTAATAAAGTAGACTACAGCTTTGTAGTCTTACATTACTTACAGCTCTCACTTATTTTTATACATTTACATAATCATTGAGACATAAATGAAATGTGTAACTGATTCATAAAATATGTAACAAATACACAAAATACATTGATGGAACCATTATATATTAGTTATCTTACTTTCTAAATAGGCTACATATTTCTTATTTTCAAACTTAACATACTATTTCTTAATATGTTAATATTATTATGACTAAGTGGCTTGAATTATTCGGAACGGGTAACCAACAGTTAGTATTTCAGGTTTTTCATTTTCAGGATAAAGTTTCATTCTAGATTAACAAATTCGGTTACGTCTATGAAAGATCTGATAGGAGCATTAGTTACATATATATATTTACTTTTTTTGCCGGGCCGATGAGTAGTGGGCAGCGCAACTGGCTTCTACGTCAAATTTCCCGGCTTTGACTCAAGACTAGGTTTCGCATTTTATCGTCATAAATTTTCAACTATCATCATATATATCTTCTGCATTAACATGAATGTGCAAAGCAGCCGAAAGTAAAACAGAAAAATACATACATCTATACTATTTCAAACTATTTTCCTCCTCTGTACATTATGCTTTCGTTTTAACAACTTTTAACCAGTTTCATTACTCCATCAGTAAAGTACTAGTAATTCAAGCAAAGGATCTTCTCTTAGTTAATTAATTTGAATGGGTTTGATGTTGAACTTCACTGCTGAAAAAATATAATAAAATCGTTGGTCAGTCTTTTATACACTATTTATGTTCGTCAATCACTTAACAAAATGCTATCGTAATATATTTCTCATAAGTCACTTTGATATGACTTTTATTAAAATTTTTAACTTTTGATAGTGAAGGATATTTTATATCAACTTTAATTGCGTGATGGTGTATTAAAAGTTTCCTAGCTCTAATTGAAGTTTAAACCTGGGGTTTCAGGATGTCCAGCTGAATATTATGCAACCAATAGTTTAACTCTGTAAAACATGAACCTTTTTAATTAATCACCAAATTATTTCATGTAGGTACATTAAACCCATATTATTTGATTAGTTTGTTTAGAACTTTATAGATATAAATGTTAATCCGATAATAAAGTTAATTTGTAAGAGCTTCAATGTACTGTTATTTACCGACTTGGCTCGTAGATTTTTTTGGCTTAGATAAAATGAGATTTTAATTTATACCCTTTTTGATAAAATATTTAATGAAAGCCAATTGATATTAATTAAATGGATTTCAAAAAATTTGAATTATTCAATTAACTAAAATGAAACGAACCCCATTATAAGCAAGAAGAACGCTTTCAGGACCAGTGAATGATTTAACGAATTGCTTTATTAAACACTGTTCAGTGGTTTTAGTCACAGTTCATTTGTGTAGCAACTTCTACATTGGTCGTATTGACAAACCCAACTACATAAACAACAGTCCTATTCATTTTCAACAACTCATACCACCAATTACGAGTGAAACCCTAAAAAGGATGTATAAAATTTGTCACACCTAACGTATTATATTAATAAAAAATTTCACAACAATTTTTCTTTACAAAATTATCTTCCCCTAGTTTATCTATATTAATTGAGTAACATTTTGTTCCTATATCTTTCGGTACTTCCTAAAAAAAAGCATTGTATTCGTAAAATCTGTAATTTCAAACAAAGTGAATGATTTTGTCATTTCAATCGAGAAGAGTTTATATAATTTTTTCAAAACAACATAGTACTATCTTAACTAATGTTTTTTTTTTAATTTAATTAATTAATACAAATTTTGAAAAATATTGCTAAATAAAAAATGTCAATGGTGACCGTTGTTAAACTTAAGTGCTATTGAAAGCTACGAATAATTTTGTCTGTAATACTTATACTTACTACATAATTTTTAAGAAACAAAAAATTTCAGATTTAAAAAAATTATTATACTGTGAATGTTTTTGTAAAATACGTAGTGTCATTTTTACACCGCTTCCAGCCAAAAGACATTTTGAGGAAAGCAGAGAGTTTATGTTAATAAGGTCTTACCATTATATTTATGTTTGATTACATTGCTAGTCCTTATAACGAGTTTTCAACTAAAGAGTTAATAATTCAAAATAAATCATATAAGTACCCTTGAACTAGAAAGTTAATTGAGCATGTATGTTGAAATTGTGAAGTTAGCTATTTTATTCAAACATAACAAACAACAGTTCGAATAGTTCGAAACTTGAACAGATTTTTAACATTTTACCACACAAATCAATAAACAATATGACAAAAAAGGTAATTTTTAGATCTGTTTTATTTTACTTATTTAATTTTTTTTTAACTTTATCAGTAAAATGCACCGCTCTTCATAAAACAACGAGTGATTTAGATGGTCATGAAATGAAATAAACCGCGCTTTAACTTACATGAGATCACCACTCAACGTAGGCCCCAACTGTAATTTTCCATAAATCGTTTACATAAATTTTTGTACTATCAAAATTTACTTAATCATCCATACGTCATTATCCATACTTATGTTAATACTTCATAATCAGTGTAGATGTCTGCGGGGATTTCCGGGAAAGCGTGGTAGGTATAGATTACGTACAAGTATTTAATTACTTATTTTATTTTACAGCTGTGCAAAAACATTTAGCAAAAACGGTTAGATAATTATAGCCGATTAAATGGAAAAATGGTGTAATTGGCTTAGAGGAGGGTAGCCCTCCCTTTAAAAGTGCTATAGAGAATTAAAATTACGTTACATTTAAATTTTTAGTTAAAAGTTTACTATTACTATCATGTCTCTTGATCTATCATGGTTTCTTCCGTTATGTACGAATGGGAGAATTTATATATTACTTTAAAGGTATAATTTTGATCTCAAAATATATCTCAGAACCTACGGTAAAATTTTAGAAAATGTGTTGTTTACCTAAACGCGTAAGTCATCGTGTAATGTGTTATTGTATTCGTTACTCGGGAGTAATAATGAGTCGCATGAGTCACAAATTGTTGTAAACTTTAAAAATGCTTTACTAGTGAAATAACTGACGACCTAGTTACATAAATCTGGCTACCATACTTCCATATCGGTTGGAGCATTACCTTGTACAATAAGAATGTTGAAGTCATGGGAAATTCCGACCTCTTGACGAAAATTTTGTATAACTGTTTGTCTAAGTTGAGAATAAAATTAATAGTGTAAATTAACATTAATTTTCTCAACGCAAAATTTTTTTAAAAATGGTTCACAAAATTTTTCAGTAAATCAATTTTTAAAGTAAAATACGATGTTAATAAAAACTTTTGCAAAAATGTATAAAAGGTGTAAGAGTAATGAAAATCATTTCCGTCACCGTCTAATTGCTTAATGCACAGTACAGCGAGTTTAGTGACCTGTAAAGCTAAAACTAATAAAATAACGTTATGCTATCATTATTTTGTGACATGACTTTCATCTTTTGTGAGTCGTTAACATCCATTAACTATATGGTTTAATGTATACGTAGGTATCTGTTCAGTTTACTGATGGTCAGAATTAGTTATTTGTTATGGCACCATTAACGGAAAACGAAATGTAGTACTTGCTATTAATACTATCCATTAAACAACAAATAAATTGTTGCAAAATTTGGAGTTTAAATTACAAGTAATTTTACATTTTTCTAACACTTAAATTTTACGTTCCAAAAATAAAGCTAAGTTGGTATACATTTAAAAATCACTTGTTATATTTATGATACTATTCTTAAGACAAAGTTACAATACCATATCAGGTAAAAAAGTAAACTTGGGTATAACAAAAAAAATATTGTAAGCATTTTACAAGGCAATTGTGATAAAATATTTATTCTTTTATGTGGTTAAGACAGCGTTTCTCAACCAGTGGGTCGCGACCCATTGGGAGGTCGCAGGAGGTGTCTGGAAGTCGCGAAATATGTGGGAAAATTAAAAACCGTTATTGTTATAGATATTTATTTGAAAGAGACACAAAAATTGAACATTACTTTTACAACAATTCCGATTTGATTAACTCAAAACTTGGTCTTGTTTAAATTTAACAAAATTTTTAATGTCTGGAATTATTTTTTTAACACACCAAACGATGTAATTTTCTAGTGTCAAATTTCCTTGATTTGGTTTTCAAATTCACCATTATGGAAAATCCTGAATCCTGAATCCTGAATCCTGGTTGAGAGGGCCAAGAAGCCCTATGATGGCGACATCGTGTTAAGGAACACCTGGTCGCTCGGGGAACAATATAACAGAATAATTGCAACCTCAAGAAATTTAGGGGGAATTTTATAGTTTAAATAGGAAATAGGATTCTGGTTCGTGGGACATTGGAACTGGGACTTGAAAGGAGGTAATTCATTTTTAGAAGTTATCTGTGGAAAATTTAAAGTAAGGGACAAGCGGGTTTAAGAGCGGCTCTTTTATTTTATTTTATATTTTAGTGGCCTTTTTCAGTTTTGTGGGAGTCCCATTATCTTGGTGAGGGGAAGGCATGCATTTTACTGAACGTGGACTAAAGGTATAATTTAAGGTAGGGGTTTGTTTATGATTTCAGGGGAGACGGAAAGGGTAGAGTTTGGCATAATCACCGGCCTTTTTATTTTTTGAGTGTTTACTAATTTAAAATGGCGGCTCTTTTCACCGTAGTGGAGTGATTATGCATAGGAACATGGGGACAACTACCAACTGGGGGGAGTGTCATACAAGTAGAAGGGGCATGGGCAAATAAGAGGAATACAGGGCGGAATAAAAATGTGGCAACTCTAAATTTTGTTAAGTGGGTCATACTGGAATTTAGATAAAGTCATGGAACGGTAATGGCATAGAGACTTCAGGTGGATGTGGGCGTCGGTACAAGTCCTGGATGATCTGGGGTCCGCCAGTTTTCCCAGCGTCGTGTAGCCGTTTCGAGGTATTGTAAATAAAGTCCTCCATAGAAGGGAAGAGAAGGTGTTCGTGTATGATGCGATTGGATATAAGATAGTGGAACTGTGTGATGCACCGGAGGATTTTGTTCTGGTACGCTGAAGTACGTCTTTTGTTGGACTTGGAGAGAAAGGGCCACCATACCGGTGACCCGTACAAAAGGAAAGGACGTAGGATAGAGGAGTACATCAGAAGTTTCAGTTTTGAGGAGTATGCAGGAGAGAGGCACAAAGGGATGGGTAAAGCGAACAAGGCCCTACCCTTGCTAAGCTTGCTGTCAATGTGCTGTCGAAGTGTCAGTCGTTTATCTAGGTCAACCCCTAGATATCTCACGCTGTTCTGCCATGGGAGGAGTTCCCCTTCCAATCGTAGAGGCGGAGGAACATTGCGTTTTAGTGTAAAGTGGATTGCTTCGCATTTTGTGGGGTTAAGTGATAGTCTCCAGACACGACACCAGCTAGTGATGTCTAGAAGCTGAGTTTGAAGCGCGCGGCAATTGAGGCGGAGGCATCTGCCGTGATGGTGCAGAATAGCATCATCGGCAAACAGTCCGAATTGGATTGAATCACGGACAGGAAAATCGAAGGTGTACATAAGATAGAGGATGGGCCCAAGGACCGAGCCCTGAGGTACACCCGCGGACGAAGGGGTGAGTGGGGACATGGCCATGTGGAACTGAGGAATAGTGACAGAGACTTGGAATTGTCTTCCAGTAAGATAGGAATGGAGTAATCGGACAGTTGAGGGGGAAAAAATTGTGCCAGTTTGTAAAGGAGGCCCATATGCCAGACGCGGTCAAATGCAGCCCGAAAATCAAGCAGCACAGCCGTCGTGTCACAGTAAGAATTTCTGGCATCCACAAGCGCCTTGACGATGCGGAGGAGTTGGGTAGTTGTGGAGTGTCCTTGACGAAAACCAAATTGCTCGGGGGGAAGAACAGATTCAACAACAGGACGCAGGCGCGGGAGAAGAAGCCTTTCGAATAATTTGGACAGGATCGGCAAAAGGGAAATTGGTCTATAACTTTCGGGATCAGTCGGACGTTTGTGGGGTTTCAGAATAGTAATGACTTTGGAAACCTTCCACGAAGAGGGGAAATGTTGCAGCGCCAACACTGCATTGAAAATTGCCAAAAGATGAAGCTTTAGATCTGGCGGGGAATTCAGGATGGCGTATCCAGAGACATTTTCAGGACCAGGGGCCTTACGCGGATTAATCGAGGAAATTACAGAGGTGACATCATCCTCCGTGAAGGGCTGTAAGTTACAGGGCGTAGGGTCAGAGAGCGTTGAGTTGACTTCATCATGAATGAGTTCATCCTGGTCATGATGAACGGGCGGAGGGGCAACAAAATGTCGTTCAAAATGCGAAGCGAAAGTGTCAGCAATCGCCTGCGGAGAGTATGTCAAACCATTAGGTGTCATCAGAGGATGCGACTTCCTCTGGGTCGACAACAAACGACGTGTAGCCTCCCATGGTCTTCCGTCTTCCGCTACTCGATGAAGGTAGTCCTCCCATTTACTACACCGGTGATCATCGAGTAGCAGTTTACACCTAGCAGCGGCACCGTTGAATAGATCCCGATGATGTGGATCTCTGGTGCGCTGCCAGAGCCGTCGAAAGCGACGTCTATCGGCGATTGCTGTTTTGATAGGAGCTGGAAGTGACGACCTAGTGCGAGGCGGGCGTGGGTGTGAGTTCTGGGTAATTGAATCGGAAAGTATCGAAGTGAGGGAATCAAGATGGGACTCAAGCTCAGTTACAGTGGTAATAGTGGGGGGTTCAGGTGGGATTTGGGAGACAACTGAGTCATAGAAGGAACGCCAGCAGACCTTCAGAGAAGGAGGCGGGACAGGGATACGAGCAGTCAAAGGATGTGGTATCGTATCTAAATTTTCAACGCTGCTCTGGACAGTTCTAGGTTATCCTTTTTAATGTACTCATTCAAAAATTGTCGGCACAAGCATTGTTAAAAGTTTATTTCATTGCCTGCTCACTTGATAGCTCTATCAGTTCACCATGAAGACGAACACTTTCTCAGCATTTTTACAGCTTGCTCATCAAACGATTTGACTACACACAAAAATATCCACTCTTATCCTTCAGTGAAAAGCTTCCCAGCTTATACCTACCGTGTCATTTCAACGTAAGCTTCATCATTATATTTACCTGTTCTATTATTTGTACAGTTGTAAGTAAATCATTAAAGAAAAAAAATTAAAACAGACTAAAATTTATTGAAAATCGCTAAAATTATACAAAACGTTTTGTTCTTATAAAACTGACTATCACCCGCAAGTTACTTATGCATTAAAAATAACGAAACAAACTATATTGAACAAAGTTTAATAATATAGTCCTACTTTACTTTTTACATGAGTTTTTGCCGATTATTTGCATTTCTGTGACTCCCAGAATGGAGAAATATCATTTAAGAGAGTTAGGTAGCGATTTCCGCCTTTAGCTGCCACTTTCGACTGCCACATGCATTTATTCTCCGAGGGAAGAATCCAGGTGAGGACGAGCTGTACCTCTGTATTTCTTATTTCGCCATTCTGCATATCCCCACATGCTTTCTACTCGCTGTGTATTCGCTGGAGAACAGTGTAGTAGTCAACAATATTATATTTATGATTCACAGTGAAGTGTTGAAAACCCGCGTCGTCTGTCTCGTCCGTTTTGTATCCAGTCGGTTTTTGTAACAGTCGGTAATTATTATGGTACCTGGTTCAATGTGCAGTTGAATTTAAACTATTCCTGTAACCTGAGGTTCCTGAGTAATCTGAGATGGTGATTGGTTTAATGCAAAAGTACCAAAAGTTTTAAGAATAATAAGCAATTTATCTCATTACCCGTTTTTAAATTTGCAAAAATTTTAAAAACTTTAAAATTTGTAGCAAATTTTTAAGCGGGTACCAGGTTACAAATAAAATGTCTATGGCGAAGGGATTTCCTTGAATATGGACAATTACAGGATTACGCAAATGATTTCTAGCTCTATAAAGTAAATTAAGTTCTGAAAACATGAAAATTTATTAATATTTCCAGAAACATATTCACCGATTTTAAATAATCAAGAAAAATAAATTGTACATTGAAGTGCTTGGAAATAAATTACAGAAACGTCGAATGTTTAACACCTTGTAATGTATTTAATAAATTCTCAGAATATTTATTGCACAGAAAGTTTTATATTAAAAATCGTTCGATTAGTTGAAGAAATAAATAATTCTTGAAAAATTTGATCGAGCTACTTAATTTTCAATAATAATTTTAACCTACATTAAATTTTTCAAACTATATTTCTAAACGCTTCGATAACCTAATGTGCACAAAATATTTCTAAACGCTTCGATAACTTAATGTGCACAAAATATTCAAATAAAAATATTCAAAAGTCTCATAAATATTAAGAAAGTTGAAAATATTCTTAAGGACAGTTTCTTGCTTATCACTTCTTAACGTAAAATAACAATGTGTTCGGGTTTATATCGGAACAAATTTTCCAATGAAATTACGAAAAGGAAGAACTTGAATAAAGGTTAATTGTGAAAATGTCTGTAAATCTTTAAAATCTGAATTAGCGATATCTAAGTAACGTCGATTTAGCATAGAGCGTAAAAGGAAAGAAAGGAAATTGGTTGCTCTAGGGAGAGATGAAAGTACAAATAAATCACCTTGTTAACGAACGCTTCTTCATAAGAAATACCCTCCTCCTATTTTCATACTTCTCCCAACCATTTTAACTTAAATCACCCGCTTCTTATAGAATTAATACTGATTATTCAGCCTTAAGTCAACCACCATCTACAACATCTTGAACCTCTTATTCCCCTACGGAGTCTTATCTTCCATCTGGAATATGTCTCCTAATTGCACTATACAAAATGATTTACATTCAGAATGATTAAACAATATTGTTTTTGCCTTTCATATTTTATATAATATAACATTAAATATTATTTTATTGAACGTCATTACATTAGTTTAGGCCGTTACTTTCTAACGCCGTAATTTATGTCTCAATTATTTATTCCAATTCCAGTAAACATTTTAAGTTGAAGCTACTTACAAATGGTATTTACATATGTCTGAATAATTGTAAGTAAACTTTAAAAGTAGTTACTCGTGGAACTCTTATACTGTTATTTCTCAAGCCATTTGTGTTAGTTATTTTACAGATCATCGCATAACAATTTAATATCGTTGACATATCGTACAGAACTGCGTTTGTAAATAAAATTAATGATTCTTTTTTCATTTTTACAGTTAATCTACTTACAATCTGCACTAAAATGTAGAACATTTTTTGATTGAAGTTATTTTTTATTGCTCTTAAATGAAGAAAGCAACCTCACTGCAGACGTATCTTTTAAAATTTTTATTTAGATAAAATATAATTTCTATGCTGTTTCGTAATCGAGTTTGATATTATATTTAATGTAATGAGTAAGTATAACGAATGTTCAAGATTTGTTTAACGCAAGTTAAAAAGAAGTTTGCGTTTTAACAGAGATGTCTAATAAATTCATGGAAGGATGGTATATGATTCAAATTTCTCTTGATATTGAGTCCCGTGTCTAGAAATTTTTCCTTTAACTAACGCGATTCTTAGTCTTTATGATAATATTTTGTGTGCTGCATAATACCAAGGTGCACCTTTAATGCAGAATGAAAACTTGTTGTGAATTCGTTACAAGTCCATGGTGGCCCCATACAACTATATTCCATGTATCCCTACTTATTTGTATGTAGCTTTTTGAATAAGAATTTGTTCAGTGACGATTTTGAATTTCATCCAATTAAACTGTACAGCCGTTTAAAATTATTTGTTGTTGTTTTCTTTAAAATTGTATATGAAATTTTAAAGTAACCAATTCAAGTAAAAACTTCTTCATAATATGTTCGGGCAACCGAGCCAGTCAAATACGGCTTCTGGTAAACGTCAGTTATGAAAGTCAAAGGACATAAGTTGAATAAGTCAATTCAGATGTAGTACCGAAGAAACAAAAGAAGACTCTGATTTCTAAATTAAGATCCAACCATGTATACATATCACTGAATATCCTTTCTTGAATAGAATACTAGAAGAATACATCTTTGCAGGAAAACTTGTAAACTTTTTATTACCTGTAACACAAATGTAATGAATCCACCCACAAAAAGTTCCTTAACCCTTTTAAGTTCACGAGCCGATATATCGGCTCAAAAAAATTTGAAACGGCTGCTATCTATCAGCACCACTTTTGTGGAATTTTTTTAAAAATTTTGCACCATTTAAAAACATGGTCATAAATTATATACTACTTGGTGATGATTTAACAAAAAAAGATTTAAAATAATGTATTGTTAGGCTACATAATATTGATGAACGGTAAGATATTAAATAGACTATGGTAACTAAACAGAGAGATTTTCAACACAAAATATTCATTTGTTGTAGACTGAATGAATCCGTAAAATGCTGAGAATACATACGTGTAGTTCACTCTGTTTGCTTACTTAAATTTAGTTTCAGTAACTCAGTATTGTAATATTAGGCTCGTCAGTAATGTAATTTAGTTACAGTTTTGTAGTACAAGACTTGCTGTGTATATATAAACATTTACACAGTTACGTGGCTTATTGTAAATACTCGTATAGTATAGCGTAGATTACAGTTTGTGCGTTTAGCCTGTTTTACTAATTACCTAAAAAACTTATTTTTTAAGATATGGTTTAAAATATCAGGATTTTTTAGTAATTGTAAAAAATCAGTAACTTTTTACTTAATTTACTTTCAATTAAAAAAAAGCATTTTAAGTTTTTCTCAGTTTTTTACCAATTGTTTTGTTTTAAAACTAATCGAGTTATTGAAAATTAATTATACAGTTCTAGGTTTGATATCTGGTAGATCTAATGAATTCAAATTTTTGGCATACTTTTATATTCTCGTTAAAGTACCATTTTAGGCTTACATTTTTCAACCATTACTTTTTTAAAAAAAGTGGTTTTTCGGAACGGATGATTTTTTCCCCCACCTTAAAACGTTAAAATTCTAGTTTAGTGATGTAAATAATACAACAGTTTTGTTTAAGAGATAAATAGTTATAATACGTACATCATTAAAATTTCATTCTGTTTAATGCAATAGTAATAGCTTATTACGCAATTAGTTTGTATGCCATACACTTTTGAGTAATAACTGATATATTACTCGCAAATGTGCTTCCTCTCGTCTGGATAAACACTAACTAATATTGCATTATAATAGAGTCAATAGATTATAACACAATACATTATAGAGTGTTGTTGATCTATTAACATCACTGTCAGCAAGAATATCACTTAATCGTTATAAAAGTTGATCGATTATTGTGAATGCCCCAAGAGATATTAGCTTGGAATTAAGTGACTGCTTACTTGAGGTCAGAATGTGTCAGCATAACATTATATTTGCCTCCAAATTTCGTCGGTTGGTCATTTTAGGTCTCTAGAGTATAAGGTTTGCCATTCTATTTTTCAAAAATTTCAAAACAATGTGTTTAAAGATATCATGTTTAAAAATTATCTAAACAAAATCAAATAATAGATTTAGTAATATTAAAAGTAAAGAAACAATGAAAAAGGAATTTTTATAAGGATTAAAATGTTTTATGCATACTTTTACAATCTGTTAAATGTTTATGGCAGTAAACGAAATGCTAATTTTCTTTCTTGATTCGTTTATTCTCGTCTGCGTAATAATAACAACTAGAGAATATTTTTTACAAAAAACACAAAATTATTTGATAAAATGAACGTGTTTGCCGATCAGCTAACATTCTTAAGTAGGCCTACAAAAGCATAATTAAAAATAATTTTCTAATATGATTTGAAATAGTAGGAAGACTAAATTAAATTTTAGAACTATCAAACAGAAATGTACAACTTTTTTCAAGAAAAGAACCTCAAATACATTTTGACAACAATTTATTTAAAAAAGATAAGAAGTATTAGTTGTCATTTCGGAGGACTTAATAAGTCACGATTCAAGCTACTTTTAAGCCTTCTACCCCGGTTCTCCGGAAAATTTAATGAAGATAGGTTTCGTAAAAGAGAATTAGTGTGGTTAGAAGTTTGTTTACAAAAATTTTCTAAGGTTTTTTAACAATTCATGTGCAAAATTAGTGTGTAAATAACTGCAATATTTTGTCTTCTTTTTCTTCTTCTTCTTCTTTAACAATTCATGTACAAAGGTAAAGTAGATAACTGTGCAATATTTTGTCTAGTTCTTCTTCTTCTTCTTACTATCAAGGATTAGCCATAAGCCTGTTCCGAACTTACAAACTATCCTTTACTTCTACACAAACACGAGATATTCCAACCCCTACATCTCGACTACTGCCATCTTCTTCGAGGTCTTCCCACCTCCCTTCTTCCAACCGGAACATTATATTACTAAAATTACTCTAAAACACATTGAATCTTCTTATTGTTCCTTTAACGTATTAGGCATCTCTGCCTGTTCCAAACCTCTCAAACCTGCCCATCTCTTTTCTCGGGCGTCCGCGTTCTCTCTTTCCTTCTAGTTTATAGCGTAGTTTCACTTAGGAACACTATATGAATATGGAAGATATTTCTAACGGCAGAGGAGGCGGAAGAGCCTGGAGAAATCTTTTGTTTGACACATAATAAGGGGCATTTGTCAAAGCACGTAATGATTTGGAGTGATAGTTGAAACATATCATGTATTGTTTTATAACAGCTAACGTTTGATTAAGCAAACAGATTTGTTTCACTTGATGAAACTTATCAATATGATTCTTAGTTTCCTCGATAATTTTTAGCAAGAAGGTCTTGAGGCCATTTTCTTTGTTTTCTTTAGGTCGATATCCCATGTTAAGCTTCAGTCAATTCACATGCTTATAGCTTAACAAACTAGACACTACAAATGAAGGCGGAGCATACTGACCTACATCACAGCACAGAGCCAATTGACTTTCGTTAATCGTACCCTTCGTTGACACGTTGTGGTCCCGCTGTGGTGACAGCCTAACAAAATATCAACTAAAGTTCGGTGGAACAGTGTGACTTAGCGAAGGGGCAACCTCACACCCGGCCTTAGCTCTTATTGGCTAGATCTCATCTGCAGTCTTTAGTTCGCTGGAATATAAAATATACTATTATTGCTTTGCTGGTCAAAAGATACAGTTACTTTGTATTAACCATTAAATGAAAGATAGTGCATTGAAGTAAATGAGTAGGCCTATTTGGTCTGATTTTTCTGTCCTTTGGATAACGTAAAATTTATTTCTTCTAAAATATGTACCTAATTTTGAAGTAATTTATTACTTAGAACATAATTATTTTCCTTAAAAATATTTCTACCATAATGTTTACTTCTGAAATTTGATTTTTTGAAGAATATTTGATAATATTGATTATAGAATATTATAATTTTAGCCGATAATGGGGTAAGTCAAGTGATAAATTAACTAAACTAGATCTGTTGTTTCCAGGGCTACACAAAATAGTTCCGTTTCTTATCACATAGTCAACAAGTTATATGACTGAACTATTTAAGAACAGAAGAAGTAGAGGAGTAAAAGACACTAGTTGTTTCCCCTGAAAGTAATTAATTTCAATATACAGTCAGACCCTGTGGTGAATAAAGTGAAGGTATCATTTGCAGGGTAGAAAGTAGATGCTTTTCAGAGGGCCTGGCATGCCGATACGCATACTTTTCCACTCAGTGAGGAAGGCAATCGTAACCACCTCACTCACTGTTTTACTTAGTAAAGTCTCTAGAGAATTCTAACAGCCATTCGACTGATGACCAAAACAACATATAATTTTAATTTAAAAAGTTGCTTTTATAATTGCACTTTTTTGAGTGTAGTTTACTTAATTGATGGAATCATCACTCTTAGGAAGATATGCCTATGTTTAATGATAATAATAAAACAGAAATTCATTAATTATTAATTGTCTTTTCCCTTTAAATTTTCAGTATGTATTAAAATAGGTCTCCCCATCCTTTAATTTTTTTTTCTTGTTCAGTTAACATAGTGGACACATTCACCCTTTGGACTATTGGTAAGCCTATAAAGTGCGAATAATATTACTGGACTTTGAATTTTTTCACGAACCGCATTGAAAACAGCTATACACAGAATTTGTAAAACCGTAAAATCGCCGACTTACAGCTTATCTGAAATTCAATCCTTAGTACTAAACAGTGACCAAACGTATAAAGAAATTGTAGAGAGTGATTCTCTACTATGTATTAAAGTAAATTCAAGCTGTTCCTTCATTTAAATTCACTTAGATTTGGCGCATTACAGAATTAATTTTTGTAGAATCTGAGCGTCAACTTTAGCATCGATCTTACACGAAATTTTAAAACTGATGATTTCATTTCACACAAAATTATTAATTTCTTAAATAATTACCATTTTGCAGTAAATATAAGTATAGGCTCTGTCAATATATGATCTACATTTAAAGTGTATTTTTTATACTCACGCATAACAGTTTAGTGAAAATTATAGTTAAAAAGGAAACATTTCATATTAATTTATTTTAGATAAAAACTAATTCCTTTTAAAGTTATTTCTTTTAATGAATTAGTCTAATAAGTATTTACTTTTGATATTTTTACACACACGTGTTATATACAGATAAACCTTAAAATAATTATGATTTTAAAGATTGAAAAATTATAACAGTACGTAAATTCAGGGCCGTTGAATAGGAAAATCCCTATTCAACAACCCTGAAATAAGTAAGAAAAATAAGTAATTATGCTTCACTAAAGAAAATTAAGTACCGGTAAGTTTTCAAAAATATTACCGAATAAATACAAACCAAATATGTGAAAAATTTAAATAATATAATAATTTATTTTTTGTTATTAATGTTCAGTATAGAATTACAGTATAGCCTACACCAAAGCACAATCCGTAGAATGGACGAAAGAATTAGTTTAGGCGTAAAAATCCTTCTACGCTTAAGGAGGGGTCACACCGTGCAGAGTTTCCTCCGGTATGATGTAGTCATACTACAATGGAGACAAACTTTAAGTAAAACAATGATAGCGTCAGCAATGAAGAAGTTGATAAAAAATGATGGTGGTGCTGATGAAATAGCAACAGAATATTGTTTAAGGAGATCTTTACGCCAAAAAAGTTTAAAATGTTTGAAATTTGGAAAATTTCAAATGGCTTTGTGTCGAGCGAGGTCATTTGGATGGTTTTTTTTATTTTATTAAAGAATCTTGTATGAAACTGTCTTGCGATGTATTTTACATTTGAAGTGCGAAGGTTTTAATGAAGAGTGTCATTTCTGACGTAGCTATCAAGATGGTTCAGCAGCGAGTCTTAAGTATTTAGATTAGTACATCTGGATCCTGTTAAAATTTGTTCGTGCAACAGCCCCAAATATCTGAATTCCTTACTTTGAAAGTGGTTTCAGCAAAATTTTGCACAAGTTCATTTTTTGCTTAGGTGGGAAACGAGATCGAGATTTAACTAGTTGGAGATAGCTTTTAAGGTGATTATTTAGTAACTACTGTATTTAATAAAATTATTTTTATTTGTTTAGATATGTACAAAAACTTCAAGTACAGTTGTACAGTGTTCAAGTACAGTGTTGTTAAAATGTTTAGAATTTTAAAATTAAATAATTTCCATTTAAAACTTGAAATTGTATTTCAAATAAAATATTTTAAACCAGTATTAAAAATTTGTAATCAATGTTGAAAGCAAAATAGAATTATAAATTATAATTTTTATTACATCTTATAAGAATAAAGGGAATTTTCCAGATGAAGTGAAAAGATAAAGTTAAGCTTTAAAAAGTCTTGAATTTTTTATTTGTAGAAGGATCATAGCGCCCAAGAATATTCCACTTTTAAAACACGTACTCATCTTCAATTTTATTCCATTCGAAGTAGAGTCTAGATTCAAGAGATAAACAAATATGAAAAGAAAATTGAAGCTTTGTGCTAAAAGTCCAGGGAAAACAAGCGAATATGACTTGAACAGACAAAGAAAAACTGGATGTATAGAAAAACGGGTGATAGTTACATATGCAAATTCTTGATGCAATATTTAAACAAAAAGTCTGAAGTGAAGTGCATTTAGGTTAACGTTATATAACACAGAACCTTTGAGTAATGCTGAGATCAACACACATATAATTTACAAAGACTGTATTTTTCTATTGAAATGAAATAACGTAGTTTTTTTTAGCTTAGTTATAATACAGATATTTTTACCTTTGTCTTAAATAGAATTTTGTTTTACGACAACAATAATAATATTTTATTGTAGTAAAGCAAAGAAGATAAATTCGGCCCCAATCAATTATATTAAAATTTTATTAAGAGTCTACATTCCGATACAGAAACTGATCTGATTAATTAGCAACCTCCCTCTAATTATAATTTTATTCGTGACAAACTAAACTTGCAAAAATTAACTTCTCACACAACCTAACACGTTGAAAGTAAAATCACGACTTTATAAATAAAACTAATTAATATTAGTAACAGGAATTTTATTCACTTCAGTGTGAATCAGTAGTAGAAGGGTGTAACGAATCAAACCAGCTACAGTTAAATCTGTTTATGTTTGCTCTAGTTGAGAGTATAAACAAACTCCAGCTGATTGGAAGGTAAACATTTTTTTAAAAACTATTTAATTTATACTACCAAAAAAATATTGAAAAAGAGTTATTTATATGGTTGCTAGGAAACTATAAAAAAGAATAACTATGAATTTTGTGAAGAAAGGAGGACTGTGGTTCCGAATATCGAGCAAGATGGACGGGCCACAGAACGAATAAAAGTTTAAATTAAAACACATAATACAGACGGGACGTATAGTTTAAAAATGACGATATAAAAAGGACAGTAAAAGTTAAGAAATATCATACACGTTTTTTAAAAGTTTCAGATAAATATAAAAGTGATAAAATCTATACATGTAAAAACAAAATATACACTAATCATCAACTGTTACGAAAATATTCAGAATCATTTAAATAAAATTTATTCAACAACTTGAGTTTGTTTAATCAATGTAAAGTAGACGATGTCGAGCCGGAAATAAAATTTGCACAGAAAAGTTTGAATTCAAACCCTTGGAATAAGGTTACTTTTTGAATTTTGGCATATCCTTGTGGTAAGAAACGGTAGTTTCTTACAAATTTGCCGATCCCTTGTGGGGATACCTCGTAGAGGAATTTATCATCTTACAAGGGAAATACGACTTGGCAATAATATTTGTCATGTGTTATTAATGAACGGCAAATGAAATCTGCTTCTTAAAGTAATGCCGAAAATAGTATAATCTCTTCGATTTTTCAAATCTAGAAAAACTTTTTATGCAGAAACCAGGTGTGGCATTACTTTTTGTATATCTGTTCGATATAATATACGTATATTCAAAAATGTTGAATAAGGTGAAGGTAAAAAATATGATGTCAAATTATAGGGTGGTAGGGCCACTGTACCGTACCTAATATCTGATCTTCATAAGAACGTACAATAGTAGCCTGTATTATGATTAATTGTATACAGTAAATGGTACATTAGAATAATATTGATGTTATTGAAAATACGAAAGAAGTAACTTTACCAAAATGATCTTAAGAAATGAAATAAACGATCACTTCATTTTACAAATCATAATTTTTCAAAAAATAAAAATTATGTAATGCCGTTTAGCCTATGTGACTCAGGAAGCTCTAAACTCTAACAGTGAACTGATTTTATAAACATTGCCTTTTTTGATATTACCTCATATAGATAAACAAAGTTTCCTTTTTTATAGTACTAGGTATAGTTTAATATAGATTACTAATACAATAATTACGAGAAAACAGAAAAATGTGACAAGAAAACAGAGAAATGAAAATAAATAACGGCGTACGACAAGGCTGTCCAATGTCTTTGACGTTATTTAATATTTATGTTGATAAGATTTTAACAATTTGGAATCAAATAAATGACTCAGGAATTTAGCTTTGGAATAACGTCTTCCTTAATTCATTCCTGTACGCAGATGACACAGTATTATTTTTGACAAGGAAGACAGACTCTAATATGCCATTTATAAGTTGCCCAACATTAGCGCAGAGTTTGAAATGAGAATATCGGTCCAAAAATCAAAGATTATAGCATTCAAGGGAAGATGGCCGGTCCGCTCAAAAATAATACTTAGCAACCGAACTGTAGAACAGGTTCGAGATTTTAAATATTTAGAATGCAGGATTTCCTATGACGAAGATGATGACGTGAGTGTAAAACTAGCAAAATTCAGTTCCGTGTGGGATTCTATTCGCATGACAATAGGAAAGAAAACGAGACAAGACACAAAAATAAAATTTTATAGAGCAATGCCTGAACCACTCATTTCATGTGGGAGTGAAACATTGGTGTCATTACAGAGGAATGAATCTCGCATACAGGCTGCTGAAATGAAATTTTTGCGGGGGTCAAAGTAGGTTAGATAGAGTACGTAATGAAGCTATACACGTCAAGTTAGTCACTGTGTGAAACGTTGAGAATATATAAAAGAAACTGTTCCAACCATTTACTTCGCATGCCAGCACATAGACTTTTTCAACGAATGAGATGGATGCCGGAACAGTACATTAAGGCTAATCCTTGACCGATAATTGTGAAGATTAGTACAAAAATTAAATTACTAGGAAAATATTCATTTATTTTAAGTCGTATTAACTTCTTGATCTTTCTTCTTGACTACAGATAATCACATTACCTTATCGATTATTGACATAATTTCTCAGTCTTTGTCAGGAAATCGAAATCTGGACATCAACTGATTTGTAGTTCAGCATAATCTAGAGCACTAAACCCTCTATGGAAACGGTCATTAATTTGTTTATTTTTCACTTCTTGAAATATATATCATACCTAAGACAAACTACTGATGCAGATTTGCAGATTATGAAAATTATAGACCTATCAGCACATGTCGTGGTATGAAATAAATGGTTTAATTTCACATAGCAGGTGAACCGGCCCCTCCATTCCACAGAAATAGTACTGCCCGTCTCATCATGAATCTATAGTCTGTTTATTGGCCGATCATCGATAGTAAATGTAGAATAAAATAATAGTGAACTAGCATTCTGAACCCGTGCAAGTAAATTCGAACAATGTTCTTGGGTTTCAAACCCCTATCATTAAATAAATGTTAACAACAAACTTAACAGTTCAAAGAAGGACGGTGAGGAACCACTAAAGCACAGTAGTCCGAAAGTTTCGTCCTGAAAAAAAGGGTTTAAACTAAAACTTTAATTTTTTTTTTAACAGTAAGAATTATTTACAAACAGTTTAACAAAAACTTTCAGTAAATGTGTTGATGATGAATAAAACTTGAAGACAGCACTCAGCAGCGTTGCTTCCATGTCATCGTTTGGTTATAGTTGATGAAGGGTTTCTTCTTGGTCCTGGTGACGTACAATTTTTTTTTTATACGGATGAAGTGAATGAAGGTGTGAAAAGGAGCGAATGAAGACGTGATACTGATGATCTGTGTAACTGATGATAGAAAATTTGTTAGATGATTAATTTTAGATTAATGAGAGTTAGTAAGATTTAGTTTATTAATAAATAAGAGTTGACTACCGCAATATAATTGTGTGTTTGATCTTCAAAGGATGGTTAAACATTTTTGATCCGGTGAAACGGAATGGAAGATCTAATATTCTCGCCTTCTTAAGTCTTTGATGTTCAATATTGTCATCGAGAAGATTTATAGCCAAATGATTGGAATGAGTGTCCAACTTGGTTAAATACTTTTCACTCCGACTGCTAATTTCTTCTCCCACCGTAGGAATGCCCAGGTCATGATGGAGTACTTCATTAGGCACATACCAAGGTGCACAGCATATAAGTCAAAGAAACTTCGATTGGAATCTCTGTAATATTTCGACATTAGATGTACTTGCTGTGCCCCAGAGTTCAATTCCATAACTCCAAACTGGTTTTATCATCACCTTGTACAGTGTCAATTTATTTTCCAAAGACACTTGTGATCACCTCCCAACAAGCCAATATAGTTGTCGTAATTTGAGTCCAAGTTGTTTCCGTTTGGTCCATATATGTTTTCTCCACGTCAATCGCCTGTCTAGATAGATGCCCAAGTATCTCACATCATCTGAATGTGGAATTACGTTGTTGCGAAACGTTACTGGTGAACATGATTCTCGTTTCATCGTAAAGGTTACGTGTGCAGACTTCTATTCATTTACTTTGATCCTCCATTTTTGGCACCAGTCTTGAATGTCATTTAGATGTTGCTGTAGTTTTTCAGAAGCGTGGACTGGGGAGGCATCAGATGCAATAATAGCAGTGTCATCGGCAAAAGTTGCTGTTGTTACATGTTCATTTACAGGAATATCTGCTGTAAATAGCGTGTATAGAAAAGGGACTTAAAATGCTACCTTGAGGTACACCTGAACAAATTAGGTGCAAGGTCGATAACTCATCATCAAATTTCACTTGGAAAAAACGATCGGTTAAGAATGATTTTAGAATAGGAAAATAATTATGATCCAGGTTTAATTTAATTTTGTGTAGAAGAGCTAAATGCCATACCTTGTCAAAGGCCTGAGCTACGTCTAAGAAGACGGCTGAGCAAAATTCCTTTTTTTCTAAAGTATATCGAATTTGGTTAACTATCCGATGTACCTGTTCTATCGTAGAATGTTTTTCACGGAAACCGAATTGATGATCCGGGTAAACACTTTCTTCAAAAAAAGGTTTTAGACGATCAAGTAGTAATTTTTCAAAAACTTTTGATGTCACGGATAGAAGACTGATCGGTCTATATGACGTAATTTCGGTAGGTTCCTTGCCAGGTTTGAGAATCATGACTATTTGGGCAACTTTCCATTGAGATGGAAAGCAACCCGTCCTTAGAATTGCGTTGAAAATGAATGTTAGGAGTAAAATTCCCTTCCTTGGGAGTTTCTTTAACACCTCACCGGTAATTAGGTCATAGCCAGGGGCTTTTGTGGAACTCAGGCGCGTTTGGATTGTAGATATCACTTCAGCCGGAGTGAAAGATTTTATAGGAGGTGATAGCTGAAATGGGGCTTCAAGATGTTCTAAAATGTCTTCTTCTAATTTTCGATCGATATCATCGTCGTGTGGACGGAAGACAGTAGACAGATATTCTGCAAACGCTTCCACTTTTTCTTTTGTGGTCCTAGCCCAATTTCCATCCGTTAGACGAAGAGGTGGAATTTGTTTCTTTGATCGTTTTATGTATCTTGTAGCTTTCCATAATGAATAGTCAGTAGCTGCCGTTGGAGTAATTGAACCAACCTGTCTTGGAAATAATTATTACGCAGTTCTAGAAGCGTGTACTTTAGATGTTGTGCTGCACGATTGAATCTTGTTTTATCATCTGGATGTCTGCTATGCTGCCAAATTCGACGTAATCTTCGTTTGTAGTTTATCAATTTTCGAATGGTAGCAGGACAACTGTTGCCATGAGTGTTTTTGTTGGCGTCTGTAGTTGATTTCCATGCGGCATTTTGCACTACCTTATTAAAATGCTCAACCGCTTCCTCAATCTCGTCTTGCGATTTTAATGACACATTTAGAATTATATTTTCGGTAACCAGACGCTTAAAGGAGGCCCAATCTGTGTTTTTGTTACACAAAATAGGGAGTTTCTTCTTTTTTTGTAGTTTACAACCAACGCTGGCGATTATAGGAGTGTGATCTGAGGACAAATCCAGGACCGATTTTACTCGAATAGAGTTTTGACTTATATTTTTTGTAACAAAAAAGTCGAGGAGATCCGGAATTCTGCGTCGATCGGTTGGCCAGTACGTTGCTTCGCCCGTCGATAACAAGCCTAAATTATGTTTTTGTACAACATTAAACAGATCTCTACCCCTTGGATTACATAAACGAGAACCCCATGCCTGATTTTTCGCATTGTAATCACCTCCCGTAATAAATTTATTACCTAAACTTTCAGAAAAAGTTTCAAATTGAGCGGCCGTAATGTGATGCCGCGGGGGAGAGTATAGCGCTGAAATTGTTACTTGTCCGCGCACGTCCTCAATGACAATGTTTGTTGCTTGTAGATAGGTGTTTCGAATTTTTGAAGTTCGTAATGTTTAATATTATTTTTTATTAATACAGCGGAGCCTCCATGCGCCGTACCATCAGGATGATTAGTAAAGTATAGAGAATAACCGTTGCACCTGATGTAACTCCTGTTAGTGAAATAAGTTTCTGATAAAAGCATGACATCGATGTTGTATATGTTTAAAAATGTGAGTAGTGTAATATGAGACATCTACACAGACACACAACAAACAGTATACACATTAACAACACTCAAATGTAAACATAAACATAACTTTACAGCATCAACACACATACCAGATGACCTCACTTACAGATGTGAGAAGAAAATTTTGATCTAAAGATATGAGAAGAAGTAAAAAGAAAATTTTATTACATTAATAAAATTGGATTGTTGACTCCATTCCATTTTAAACTTTTAAAGAGTGAAGTGGCTTATACAAGTTTTTATAAAAAAAAAATATTTTTGAAAGTTTATTAACATTAAAGAATTGTATAAAATTTAAAACAAATATTTTTAGAAGATTTGCTGAGAAAAGATTCAACATTTTTTAAATAAGTTTTTAGGGAATTTTAAAAATTTTAATTGTTTTTAAATGTTTTAAAAATTTACCTACAATTTTTTGAATAAACAAAGTTGAATTTTTGAAGACAAAACCTTTCAGATTTATTGTTATTTATGAACCTGGGACAATAAAATGGTGCCGTGACCAGGATAATTTCAACATAATACCAGGATAATTTCAACATAATTTCAAGATAATTTCAGGAAACAAAATATTAAAATATATAAACCCAACGACAACATTTAGAAGGAAAACATAGCAAGAGGAAAAGGAACGAACCGGAACAAAATCTATCAAACAAAATTAATCAAATAACATATAATAAAAGAAATCTTCTAAAAATTTACAAAACAATTATAAATAATAATTATAAATTATAAACAACTCACATCTGGCAAGTATACTGAAGTCATCTGGTAAGTCATTGATCACATACACTTAAATCATCCTCATCATCAAACAGAACAGGTACAAACATGAATAGGGAAGTAGCACCGATTCTTGACCTCACTAAACTAGACGAGACAAACATTAACTTCCAACTACGAATACGAAAAAGCACAACAACAGGAAACGTAAGACAAAAAAAGCAAAGGTTACAAAAACTCTTAGATAATGGACGACAAATTGATTTAACTACACTACATAGATTTGACATAGACAAACAACTGACGGAATGTCAAAATTATTTAGTAAAATTACGAAACATAGAAAATTTAACCGAATTAGAAAGGTATAATGCCGAAATATTTGATGATCGGCTTAACAAACTATTAACATTCATATTACCCAACAAACCAGATAAACTCGTAGGATTTCAAAATTTAAAAGAAGGATTTGATATTTGGAAACTTAATAGGTTACAAAATTTCGAAGTTGAACCTAATTTCGAACAAAACAACATAAACCTTGAAGACGTACATTTAGGAAATAATTTCTTACCTGATCAACAAGGAAATCTTGATGTTGGTCATGTTAATCTTTTACATTCCCCAGTAATGCAAAATCCTGTTCTTAGAAACGAAACTCCTGACATATTAATACCGAATGCAGTAGGTAATCATAATCCCGCCTATTTTCATCGTGAATTAAATTTCAATTGGACAAAAATTGCAAATCCAATTGAAAACGAATTAAAACAATTAACTATAACTGATGGACGTGATATTGACATGTTGGTACGAAATATCAAAATTATTAAACAAATTCAGAAACGTTATGCAGTAGATTTACCTTTGGTATTGTTGACTCCGTTTATGACCGGTTTCACTGAACAAATTTTTGAAAATTCTATTAAAAATAATCATAATTTCGATCAATTTCATAGAGATTTAGTAAGCAAACTAATCACACCAAAAATGAAAGAAATATTAAAACTCAAATTGTTATACCGAAATCAGTCACAAACGGAGACCCTTACTGAATACATAAGAGAAATTTTAGAAAACCATGAGGTGTTAAGATTAGATCTGACAGAAGGTGAGTTAATTAATATAATTTTAACCGGTTTAAATGAAATATATGCCACGCACATAGGTATAATCGGTAAACCTAATAATTTACAAGATTTCAATAAATTAGACACCTATGTCTATGAAAGAGTTTATGCTAGGACCCTTAATGACATCGGTTTATCTAAAATAAATGATACAAGTGTGATAAATAATGTAAATAGCATGGTACCTAACCAAAATAAACAAAATACCTTAAAAGATACAGCTTGCAACAAAATCAGATCACAAATGCCTGCAACATCCTTAAAATGTTTTTATTGTCATAAATTAGGTCATATCAAAAGGAATTGTAAACTTTTACAGCAAAAAGAAAATAATAATGTTTCACAAAAACTGAATCTTTGCAAACACACATCATATGGCTTTAACGTAGACAAACAACGTGTTTGTAAACAAAACTCATGTAAACATTTAAAGTTAAAAGAAAACAGGTTAAACTGTAATTATACGTTGAAAGCTTTATCAATAAAAATCAAAAATAATATATTTAACGCTGTCATTGATTCTGGTTCCACCCATAATATTATTAATCAACAACTATATACATTTTTAAAAACTAAGAAAGCGATTATAAAGGAAGAAAACATTAACACAATTTGCCTTACAGCTGATTGATTTCCTCTGAAAATTAATAAGCAGATCTGGATTAAACTTACTCTTCACAAAATATCGTGGAAACTAAATTTTAAAATATTACCAAAAATACAACACAGAATAATACTCGGAATGAATTTCTTACAAAAAACTCACGCAATATTTAATGCTACAAGATCTTTCATAACCTTTGATTGGGCAAAAAATAAACAATTTCATCTAACGAATCTATATCCAGAACAGATTAACAACGTGGAACAAAGTGAGTATATTAAAGATACAATTAATAATTTATGTAAGGAATTTCCTGATGTACTCACAACTAAATTAGGCTGTACCCATGTATTAAAATATGATAATAAACTCAAAAATAGCGAAATTATAAAATCTAGGCCCTATCCCTTAAATCCAATAAAAACGCTCCAAATGAAAAACCAAATTGACAAATTATTAAAAGATAAAGTAATTAGAGAAAGTGTTTCACCTTATTCCACCCCAGCCTTTTTAATTCCAAAACCGAACGGCACAAGTCGTCTAGTCGTAGACTATCGCCAAGTCAACTTAATAATTGACTCAGAAGCCCAACCTTTACCAAATATAAATCATGCTTTTCAATGGTTTTCTAATGCACGATGGTTCAGTACTTTAGATTTAGCGCAAGCGTACCATCAGATACCATTGACAGAAAAATCTCGTCAAATCACCGCGTTTTGCACACCGGATGGCTTATACGAATACGTAAGATTACCTTTTGGTCTCTCGACTGGCGCACAAGTTTTAACACGTCTTATGAATACATTATTCAAAAATATTAAATATAAATTTGTATTTAATTACATGGACGATATATTAATATATTCTAAAAGTTTTACAGAGCATGTCAAACACATTAAAATAGTATTGGCAATTCTGCGGAAAGCTGGCATTACAGTTAATCCTGATAAAGTAACATTTGCTGTAAATGAAATACCGTTCCTTGGACACACATTATCATACAAAGGAGTTTCTATAGACCCGACGAGGACACAAAAAATATTGCAGTACCCACAACCTATGTCAGTAAAACAAGTGCATCGATATTGTGGTATGATTAATTATTTCTCTAAATTTATCAAAAATTATGCTGATAGAATCGAACCCTTAAATAAGTTGCGTCGTAAAAACACTCAGTTTATCTGGGGAGACTCACAAAAAATTGCGTTTGAAGATCTCAAACAGGCAATTGCTAATCCCCCGGTATTGGCAATACCAGATTTCTCCAAAGCTTTCATTTTACAGACGGATGCGTCTGATACAGGTCTAGGAGCAGTCCTACTTCAGGAACAAGAAGGATCTAGAAAACCCATAGCGTACGCTTCCAAAACATTAACAGAAGCAGAGCGGAAATTTTCTGCATATGAACGAGAGTGTCTTGCAGTTGTTTTTGCAACAGATCATTTTAGAACTTATTTAACACATCGTGAATTTCTTTTAGAAACTGATAACCAAGCCTTAGCCTGGCTTCTTTCCAGACCAAAGCAGTTAGGTAGACTGGCTAGATGGTTACTTAGATTATCTGTTTTTAAATTTAAAATTAATCACATCCGTGGTTCAGATAATAATGTGGCTGACGCATTATCGAGGATGTACGATTTAAATAACGAAGATATCTCAAAAGATATATCTTACATTAATACCTTATTATCCCAATTCCCCCTATCTTTTACAGACATAAGACAACATCAAGAACAGGATACCTTTATCCTTCAACAAAAACAACAAATGAATAATAAATTTTGTTTATCCAAAGACGTCCTATGTCTAAAAGATAAAAACAATAACCCAACCAAAATCGTTCTCCCCAATTCCTTAAAAGATTTAGTATTTAAATACTTCCATCAGTCGGAAATCGGTGGACATTTAGGTGTTGATAAAACTATACACAAAATTACACGGTATTTTTATTGGCCAGCTATATATCGAGAAATTCCTTTAAAAGTGAATGCTTGTACAACCTGCCAACGTAGCAAACCTGGAATAAATTATAAATGGGGAAATCTTAGTTCCAGAGTCCCGACAGTGCCATTTGACACGTTGTTTATTGATACTGTAGGCAGCCTGCCAAAAACCAACCAAGGTTATAAATATATTCTAGTGGTAGTAGATAGTTTTTCAAAATTTACATGGCTAGCTCCATTAAGAAACACTAATACATCCTCCATTGTAGATGAATTAAAACGTATTTTCCAAAATTACTCCATCCCGAGGTTAATTGTCACAGATAACGCTAAAAATTTTAATTCCATAATGTTTAAAAACTTTTGTTTCAATCTAGGCATAAAACGAACCACCCTCTCACCCTATCATCCCCAACCATCTCACGCCGAACGATTAAATCGAAATCTTAGGTCTATCCTTATTGCATATCATGCAACGACTCAAACAACCTGGGACAAATCTCTATTTTGGTTTCAATTAGCCTTTAATATGGCTCGACATAATGCTCATGGGAAATGCCCATTTGACATATTGCATACTTTTCCAGCTCAAACACCGTTGGATAGAGCATGGAATATCCAAGATATCCTCCATAGAAATCCTATACGTTCCAGTAACATGATGTGTGACATTAGAAGAAACTAATTAAATCCCATCATGATATGGCACGCCGATATAATGCTACACGCCACCCCAATCCGTTTTCGGTGGGAGATAAAGTTTTGCTTAAAACTCACCCCGTAAGTTCGAAACGGAGAAATATTTGTGCAAAAATGGCATATCGATGGTCTGAACCTTTTTATATCATCGGCTTCTCTACTCCAGTTACAGCCTTACTCCGTAAGACTATTGGAGGAGAAATAACTAAAGAACATATTTCTAACCTTAAAAAAGTTACATAATTTACATAATTTATTTTTCGGTGATGTCTGTCGCGATACTCGAGCTTGAGATGATTGTAACAAACCGAAAACTATGCTGTTTGCATGCTATTTGAATGTTTTATTGAAAGGGGCCCCGAATGAATGAATATTACCATCTCAGGCCGACAACTGCTACATACTCACCTTCTCTTTTTCCATTTAAGCACTCATCCCCTTTATTTTGCTTACACGTACCTTGTGCTTCTGTCTACTCTATGGTGGGGGGGGGGGAAGATTGTAATATGAGACATCTACACAGACACACAACAAACAGTATACACATTAACAACACTCAAATGTAAACATAAACATAACTTTACAGCATCAACACACATACCAGATGACCTCACTTACAGATGTGAGAAGAAAATTTTGATCTAAAGATATGAGAAGAAGTAAAAAGAAAATTTTATTACATTAATAAAATTGGATTGTTGACTCCATTCCATTTTAAACTTTTAAAGAGTGAAGTGGCTTATACAAGTTTTTATAAAAAAAAAATATTTTTGAAAGTTTATTAACATTAAAGAATTGTATAAAATTTAAAACAAATATTTTTAGAAGATTTGCTGAGAAAAGATTCAACATTTTTTAAATAAGTTTTTAGGGAATTTTAAAAATTTTAATTGTTTTTAAATGTTTTAAAAATTTACCTACAATTTTTTGAATAAACAAAGTTGAATTTTTGAAGACAAAACCTTTCAGATTTATTGTTATTTATGAACCTGGGACAGTAGTTCTTGAATATGTTGACTTAAGCCATTGGCGTTCCAGAGTGCAATTTTATATAATACTTGCTCCATTTTAATTCAATTTCGAAACAACGATTGTAAGTAAATTTAATAGTGTCGCAATTTGTTCTGTTTGTTTTTGTATTACGTTTCGTAATTCTAGAAATGATTGTTGTAGATTTGAAATCTGATCAGTTTGCAACGGATTGGTTGGGATTGGTTGCGTAGAATTGCCCTTTACGGCTCTCGCATAGTCTAAAATACTGTTACCGTTAGGTGTCTGATGTAATGTTTCCTGGACGCTGTTTTTTGCAACAACTTGGGTGACAAATTTCGAGCTGACCGTCTGAGTTTCCGGTGGTGTAACTGTTCTTTCGCGTAAAGGTGAAAATTTTCGTTGTTTAATCTGTTTGTATATTTCGCAACCTTTGTAGTTAGAGGGATGGTCTCCTCCACACAAAGCGCATAATGGTGGGGCGTCCTTCTGTTTACCACAAATAGTAGTGTCATGATTATCACCGCACTTCACACAACGAAATGGTCTGTTGCAGTACGCTCTTGAATGCCCGTACCGTTGACATCGCTTACATTGAATAATATCGTTTTTTTTGGTAGGGTGGCTCAAATTTTATTTTGGCGTTTTGCAATAATTCTATTTCATAAATATCTCTGTTATTAGACGCCGGTTCTAAATCCACAAAAAAAGCGAAAGAGGTTCCTTCGTAATTCTGTGCCGTATGTTCGAGATGTTCCGTACGGCATGGTTATGCGTAGCCAGTTCTTGTATCACGTCGTTGACGTCAACTGAGTACGTCTTGTATCACGTCCACTACGTGACGTAGAACAACCCTGAATGCACGGCACTGTTTTAGCTGGTAGGTGTGGAAGTCGATTTTAGAAGACTTCAGATTTTTTATTATCGTCGAATATGCACGGCTGTTGCTGGCGTTCAATTTCATTTGACTTCGAGAGATAATTTTGTACACATAATCTGTTTTGTTTACACCATTGCTGGTGATTATATTTAAAAGCAGTTGCAGGTTGCTAACGCTGGGAATAAAGACAGGGGGCGGCTTTGGTTCAGTTGTAGATGAATCGTCTTCCATGTCGGAATTGTCTGACAACACATCGTAAGCGTTGCTAAGTGAAAACGCTGTGGCTGTACTATCGAGTCGCTTCCCCGCACGCAAATCATTTGATGACTTTTCCGCCTTTCTTTTATTATTTCTCGCTCTTACAACAGTAAACTCGTCTTGAGGTTTTGATGATAATGTCGATATGTTTTTGTCAACCGATAAATTACATGATTCATTAACGAGTCTTGGATCCCGAATGAATCGTTTTTCCGATGTGTGATTTGCAAATCTATCAATACATGGTTTAGCAGCGCCTTCTTGTCGGAAGAGGTTGAAAATTTGGCGACCGATAAGTTGTTATTTATAGACATACCACTAGAACAATCAATATCATATGATTGGGTTGAAGAAGAAGAACCCTGTGTCGACATTTTAAAAATTTAACCTAATAATGTTCTATTTTAATAAAACAAACAAAAAATATAAATTTAAAAAGTCTTTCAGCAACAAATATAATAAAAAAATTACCAACTTACATATTGATGTAACATTCACACACAATCACACAATAATAACTGTTAAATTAATAATATTTTAATGAAAAAACAGTGGACAAATACAGCAGTGCACTTCACAACACACCAATCCACCACTCGTCTTTAAATCTTTAAAACTTTAAATAAACCAACGTTAACATAATTTCTAATACCGACTGAGTGTGTCATGTTGTGAGTTGAGAAGAGAGATGTCACATATCCTGGATGCTTATAGAATATAGTTATGGAGAGGGTAAATGTGGGAGAACCACATTATATTACGCTGTATTACTGTTACGTTATTAACGAAATTTTTTTTTCATTTTGTAAAATGAAGCTCATATGAATTTCAAGTTAGAACTTTTGAGCATATCAGGAAAGAATACTCTTTAAAACCATGTAAAAATATAAAAATCTGTTCCGTAGAACTCATTATTAAAGAGTTATTAGAATTCCCATTTAAAATACATTGGAAGCGATTTCGCGTTTTATATTTATATAGATTTTACTAGTAGTAACTTGCAATGACTATATACACAACTCCCACCCGCCACAGCCATATTACGAACCGGCTTCACCTATACAAATATGATCGTTATTAACACTAATTCGTTATACCACAGCTATAACGAAAGAACATTTCTATGCATAGTCTAATCACACACGCGTGGGCTACAGATATCTAATCATAAATTCTATAACATCACAAAATCAAGTTAGCAACAAAAAATATTGCATCAAATGACGGGTTTTGTTTTCCAAATTACGAAAAATAATTGGATTTTATATAATAATTTGACAAAATTGATTTAAAAGGCAGTTTTAATTTGCTTCTGATTGATTCAAGATTGTTTTGAAATTCTGATAAAGGGATTTTATTAATTATTGGGGATGCTGTGATATCACTTTAATAACAGTTTTATGAACGAAATTTTTCTGGCATAAATCAATAAACTTCTGTTCATATTTTTTCCAAGGGTTTTTATTAAATCCTCATTTCTCCCAAATGATACCCCGATACTAATATTCTCCTAAAACTGAATTTAACTAGAAATGATATATAAAACCATTTTAATAAAGTTCAAAGAACATTTTTGGGGAAATTTGTAGCATTCTTTTATGAAAGAGTTTAATAACCTGTATGTACAGAACGAAAATTGTAATCTTGAAAAATATTTTGTTGTTCCGCTACTATTTTTGTAATGCTTAAAATAAATACTATTTACTTTTATTCTTATTGAGTTTGCGTCGTAACAATCAAATATAATTTCTTTCCCAAGTCTTTTAATATTATTGCTTGAAAATACTCGTCTTACAAAAACACCAATAATAGTAGTAATATTAGTAATTTTAATACTGAACGGTTTGGGAAATTTTTGGAAGAATTGAATGTTAATAATACTGAATGTTTTACTATTTGTAATTATTATTTATTATATTTTTGTTTTGTATTAAAATAAGGCATAAACTTTTAAAAATTTTTGTAAGAATTAAATCGTTAAAAATTTATCACAATTGCAATTCGTTTAAAATTAAAATTCTTTGAAATAACAACTATTTTCTTCAAAAAAATATGCGTTTTCCTAATTCTTTTATGATTACCAATAAATTATGTTTCGCCTAAATTACTTCATTTGCTGGTTCTTCTAATATTTTCTTATTTTTCGTATAGAGCCAATTTTAGACCGGGTACAGTGACATGATTTTCTGGAAGTTCTTTTTGCAGCCTACATTCCTCAGCATTCGTTCATAGTAGGGGTTTTTCTTTCTTACCTTCACCGGTTTTTCTTTCTTACCTTCACCGATTTTTCTTCGTATTGGAAGCCCTTACAATCGATAATCAGTTTTCTAAGTTTGGTTCGATCCCTTGTAATTTCTTGGTTTATTCTAGTTGTCTCAATATTCTTCTAGTTTGGTTAATCCACTTATTCGACACTTTCGGTCTATTGTTTTTTTTTTGTCTTAAATTTTTTTCTGAATAATTTTTCATCCCTTCTCTACAGGTTTCAGTAGAATGCTAACTTAACACTTATTTATTTACTTACAGGATGTAATGCACACTTATACTACAGCAAATATTTTTTGCAGTAAATATTTTCAAAACTATTTTCCAAAAGTATTTTGTTTCTTATTCTATATTTGGTTATTTATACCTCTTTTTCTGTTTGTTTTTTTGTTTAGATTTTTGTGAAAGTTTTTAAATCTGCTTTTCATGATCTTTTATAACTTCTATAAACCTCTCATGTAAATTGTTTAATCTCCTAAATATTTACGTGTTTTTCAAACGATTGTCGTCTATTCCGTTGAGTTGCAGTTTCCGACTTTTGTTGATTCTATTAGTTGTTCACTTTCACTGCACAATTCTTTTCTTCTTCCGCTGTCCGTTTACTATCTTTGTGTAAGATTGTTTTGCTTATCTCAGCCTTTCCGGCCATTAATAAGCATTCGCTCGCTTTATGAAATTTAGGTTTTATCATCAGGTTATATTGTCTGAGCTTTATTTGTCTTGATGATGCTATTTTAATGCACACGTCTTTAGATTTTCGAAGTACAGGGATCATCTACTCTTTCAAGCTATATTTATTTGGTTTTCACAAGTTTTGAACTTATTAATTTACAGAGCTATTTACGTGTTTTAAATTTCACTGCATTTTCCCTTCAAAAGATGTTTAAGATAGTTTAGATACTCATTTCGTATTCCAAATTTTCAAAGTAAATCAGTAGTCTGAACTATCGTTCTTGTTTTTTTTAAGACTGGGTTTTTCAAACTACCGTTTTAGTGTTTCTAGAAAGGAGCACTAGATAGTCAGCAATACCAAGATAGCTAACGTAACGCTGTTACTTGATCCACCAATATCAACCTTTATAAAGCCAGAGTGTCAATTTAATTAAAAGGAAGGTATGATATTAATACACCAATTCAGATGATTTTCAAATAGTTATTGAGTAGAAAAATTATCTAATTTTGTTTCTCAAATCCTGATTCCTTTCCTAAAGAGAAGTGGCCAGTTAGATTCAAGATAGTAGTTACAGATTTTGTGCTGGAGCAAGTGTACACTTTCAGTTATTTGATTTGCTGTTATTTGATCTTAATCTAAAATAATACGTAAATAATGGTAGGGAGATGAACAGATTTAAGTCAATTTGTGTAAATATAACACAATCTAAAAGGAAATGATAGAAACCATACGTGATGACACTTTATAAATCATCGGCTGTTACCGTATTGGCTTTTGGAAGTGAAATATGTACTAAAGGTTCAAGAGAGGAACAGAGAATGTAAAAAGCACAAATCCATTTCGGGCCGTCCAAGGTTGTTTCAGATTGGACAGGCTTTAAAATAAAAATATTCTACTCTTTTCTATCTAATCTCTGAATACTAAAATCTTTGAGTAATCTTTGGAGGTGGAAGGAACATACGGATACTTCCAGGAAGAGGCTTTCCTCAAAGCACTGAGATACTGACCTGAGAAAAATAGGAGTACAGGTGAGCCTGGTTACATAGACCACTAATTAATGTTGAACTGTAATAGTTTTGTAATCTCAAATTTGCTATGTGAAGACCTATGTAAGGCCATTACCAAACAGACTAAAAAGACGTTTCCATAAACGATTTGGTTAATAACTGACATACAAAAGAAATTAAGAAAAACTTACGAGAACTGATAATAATTACATATATATTTTTGTTACTAACAGAAATTTGCGTTTACTTCTTTGAGTCATATTCAGTAAATTTCCGACAGCAAATTATTAATCAACGACTAAGCTAAAGGTTTTGAGTTTGATATACTGTTAAAAGTTGAAACTTTTAATATACATACTTTACCGTATCGTAGATATTAGTGACTAAGGTGTCGACTTTAATGGAAGCAAAAAAGAAGTAATTTGTTTCCTAGGAAAACAAATTCAGTTTTTATAAATGTTTCTTAAAATTATAAATTAGATTACGTCAGATTTTAATTTGAAGGTTAGTAATGGATTCAATTTTTTATTTAAATTTTTAAAGAGAGTATTCTAAGAAAAATATTGCGACATCTTATCATCCAAGATAAATGATATTTTTCTATTAAAATTACCATAAATGTTTTTTACTCGCTTCTAGTCGTGTATGATTTTCTGACAGTTCTTTTCTTTTTTAAATCTTCTTAAATTTTCAGATGCCATTTTTTGCTCTAGTGTAAAGCTATTTGTGATACTTTTACCAATTTGTTGTACTTATGTCGCTTGATACCTTATTTTTCACGGAAATCATTTTTTTCTTGCACATCCTTTTTTATAAATGTTTCTTGTAATATTTAAAAATGACAAGCATGGAAAATATTATATTAATAAATCACAAGTATATTAAAATGAACTTATTAAACTGCTTTATTAAAGTAAGCTAATCAAGACAACTTCTTCTACCTATTATAATCAGCTTATTTAATGCACTTAAATATAAGAAATGGAAAAGTTTTATTTCAGTTTTCAAATATTATCAGATATACTTATTTGCTTGAAAACTAAATTTTACTGAATAATACCGATGATTAAAGTGTGAATTACATCAATTAATTTCTGTTCTACGGTTTTACAGTATAGACTATCCAATGAGAGTGTAGGTAAGTATGAATAAGTGACGACAATAATAAACAGATGTTAAAAACAACACATACGGACATATGTGTCAACACTGTGAAAGAAGAAATTACGCAGCTAAGTTCTAAATATCAAGAAAAATTAGCAGATCACCCGAAATCTTTGGCGCTTAAGTTACTTGATAATAGCGAAGACGTGACACGACTAAAACGAATAAAATTGTTTGACCTTCCTTTTAGAATTACCGACTAACGTACATTTTAAAAATTGAAGTCCATATCAACATCAACATCATCTCTATTAACATAATCTTCTTTCTCTACGCATTCTACTATCACCGTTATTAATTTTGTTACCTTTACTATTACTGTTTTTCATCTTTTATCTAGTTAATGTTGTCAAAAATTATGCTTACTCTTTTTCCTTCGGATGCAATACCACTGGGTATTGCCTTCGTCATATGAACCCGTTCATGCTGTTTACATATAGGGTTTGTTTTTAAACTGATTGTAAATGATCTCAGATGTGGAAGACACCGATCGTTTCAGAGGAAGTTCGACTAGCAAGGTCAGCCCGAATGAGGGCATACTGGCAAAACATCAAGCTAAAGAATATAAAAAGGAAGAAGCTTTTTTAATTTGACTAAAGTGATCCATTGTGGTCATAAAAGACAAAAAAAAAAATATAAATATATATATATATATATATCAAGTTATGTTTTAATGAAACTCCAATATAATAGTTAAAATTCGTCTAGTTATAATCCGCCATTTGTTTTTTTTTTCTTGTAAGTACAGTTATTATAAATTTTTCATCATAGTTGTAAACGTATAACATCGGTCAGTTAACGCGTTGTAATAATAGCTTGAAAGTAGGGTGGATGGGTGAGTGAGTGTGAATAAAGTTCGAAAAGTGACAAGTTGTTCGCTTTGTTGCCAAGTCGGGTTCTGACGCCAGAACCCAACTCATTCGATTACCCATAAAACGTCACAGACTCTCCGCAAGACCAACTTCTACTTCGTAGGTGTTCTCGAACTTTGCAATAAAATTCCCCTCTAATAGGGCAGGAAAAATCTAATTCCCAACCCCGTCAGCCAATAGTAGAAAATTTCAACGTATCAACTTTTTCAACCACATATGAAATGAGAAATGTAGCGTGTTCAATAACATGTTAGCAAACTTTTAAGCGACTCTTACTATATAAATAAATACTGAAGTTTGAGGAAACAATTTGCAGTTGAAAAATAAGGAAAATAATTAATTTTATTTTTGGAAATGTATTTTATTTGTTGTTTCAGACTAACTTGTAAAAATATCGGAACTTTTGTATTATAAGGAAGGTAGTCACTTTATTTATGAAAGAAAACATAATGAACAAAAGGAAATTACAACCAATTAGTGTTTGGCCAATTATTGTTTAGTGTTGGCCGGTAATTCAGGCAGAAGAAGTAGACCTACATAATTATCATTGAATTCTTGATTCTCTACGTCCCTGGTCTTCTTATTACAGTCCGTTAAGTTATAATGCTAATTAATATTAATACAGTTTAAGCTCCATAACTCAAACCAGTAGAGAATATTGTGACAATTATCGCTAAGGTCCGTTTCGGGATCTAGGTAATTAAATAATTAGTACACTAAAGTTTAAATTACAAGTATTTATTACAACTAAAAGATTTACAAGATAAATAATAAACTAATTACAATACAATAAATAACTTAAATAATTCACTTAGTACTACTTACAAACAATTAAACAAAATGCACATACACAAAAACTGAATATAATGCACATACACATTAAGATAGTATAACAATAGTTGACCACTATAATGCCCGGGTACGTGACCTGTACTACGCACCAATAGCTTCACTCAATAAACACTCGTCAAAGATCAAACGAATACTAACTCACTGACCGCCTCGGGGGTCTCTTTATATAGGTAGATCAAAGAGTTTTCTCGAAAAGCAGATCTATTCCATACAAAAATCATTTTTATTAGTTCTCGAAACATCATAACTAGTGTAAACAAGTCACAATTGAGTGATAATTACTACTTAATTGCTTACATTACTTGTTACTTACATTACTTACATTACTTGTATAATTACTTTTTGACTAGTGTTATTGGTAATCAACCGACTCTGTCACAAATAGTTGTACAACAAAGACCCTTTTAAAATCCCTTTATAAATAGGTATCCTTTTATAGCTAACCCGGTTGTTACTTTTTCACTCTATTATCTACTCTTTATCTTTTTATGAATAGAAACCTATCTAGAAGCCTTTAGACCACATTCCTTTTTCGATATTGTCACAATATAAGTCGAGTTAAAGAAAATAAAAATACAGAACAACAAAACCATAGAATTTTGATCAATTTTTACTTTATCTTGCCTATATGATTATATAGGAAGGAAAGTATTGTTTTCATGTTGATTTTTTGATATCGAGTTTTCACCGGATCTATAGGCCTACGTTTTCAGACCCTCTGAACCCAAAAATGTTTTTAGCGATTGGTCTGTGTGTGTGTTTGAGCAGAATATCTCAAGGACGGAACGTCGTACGACTTGAAACTTGAAACGTAAGTTAGGTACTATTACCGGACCCGACCCGAACATTTTCATCAATATCGGTCAACCGGAAGTAGTAGTTTATTCGAGTCATTTTTCACTTTTTTGCGATTTTCTCAAAAACGGCTCCTATAGTTTTTTAAAAATCGCCTCATTTACTAAAATTTTTATGCTCTACAAGATAGGGTAGACGCCATGTCTGCTAAAATTCTTGGAGAGGTCATTTTCTCGTAAAAAAACTTTTTTATAATTGCAGCTTTAATGTGCATTTTAGCGCAATAAAATGTATATAATACAAACTGTCGAAAATTTAAAAATCTACAACGTTTATATCAAACATTTTTTTGTATAATTCTTAGTTTAGCGGTAATGAGCAATCTTCTGTTTTTTCTCACGAAAACGTGTATAAATTATATTTTATTAAGATTTCAACCTTAGCATGTATTTTACGAAAAAAATGTATATAATCAAATTTATAGACAATTGAAAGTTCTACAACTTTTATTTAGAGCCATTTTCTCTACAGAGCCTACTTTAGCGTGAAAGAGATTTTCCGTATTTTAAACCCTAACTGAGGTTGATTTTCATTTTGCGACATTGACTCATGATTAAAATTAGGTTATGTTTTATGAGGTTAGTTTTTGTTTATTTTTAATGTTTTATTGCTAATATTAGGTTATATTGTTCATTATTTGCATTGGCAAGAGAAAGTTGTGTGAGTGTTTCACACCAGACTTTTAAAGATAAGTTCAACATTTAAAGAATAATTCTGTTTAGTTCTGTTTTCTGTACAGAAAAATCTTCTGCGCTGTAACTTTTGATTAGAGAAAGTAATATTGATTGCTTGTAATTTTAGAAGTCTTCATAAGAAACTGAAGAACTTTCATCATAAATATCCTTTTGAACTATTCCATGACGATTTTCAATTTTTTCAAGTCTTCTGCTGCTGGTTTAAAATTTGGTATGACCATGTTACATCGCTACCATGCCTACACCGTGGTGGTTGTTGGTCTTATAGTCGCTTAATACGGATAAAGTTAATCAGATGCAGGCCACACAGAAAATGAAATGTGTTCTTCAGAAATTGGTTGTAAATAGAAATACTTGCTTTATGAAGGTGTTGTTGATTTACTATTTAATTTTTCCTTGCCTAATTAGAAATTAATGTCATTAAAAATCGTCTCTCCTTCTTCTTCTTCTTCGTCTTCTTCCAATCAAGATTAGGTCCCAAGACCTGCTCCGACATCCACCTAGCCACCGGTCGCCCCGGATCGCGCCGTCCAATCGGCCTGTAATTTCTGACCAGTGCATAATTTTTATCTGTTGAATCAGATTCAATGGAAGTTTAGTTCTATCATTGTGAATTCTTATTGTAAGAAAAAATTACGTATTGCTCCCAATTTATAAAGAAGCTGTAGCATTCTTGTAAATTTCTTAATAAAACAAATAATTATTGAATTTTCTTGATATTTTCATCCAAAATATAATCGTAAATAAACGGTATAAGTACAAGAAATTAGATTATAAATGTTTTAATTTATGTAACATCTTTCGTTATTTGAAAATAATAGTGACGAAAATTCTAAAACTGAGGAAATTTACAATTTGATATAATATTAAATAAGTTTAATTGCAACAATCACTTTGCAGTGTAATTAGTTTTACATTAATACCTTTTACAAGAAAAAGTTTTATAGAAGTATGAAAATTTATTAATGAATTTACCGAATGGTGCATTACTATTTCACAAATTTATTACGATGACATAGAAGTAATTAATTTTAATTTTCATAAAGTTTAAATTAAAGTTTATAATTTCATTTTAAAGATTTCCGATTATAAATTGCGAGCGAAGTTAAATCTGAATTTTCTAAAATACTCTGAAAAACAACTAACTAGTTTAAATAATAAACCTAATTTGTACAGAATAAATAATTAAGAACTTCTTGAAAAACATAATCCGCATAGAGGAAGTAATTCAATAAATACACGGAATGCACTTTCAGTATTACTATTATTGAATGTTACAAAAACTTATTAAAAGTTTTTAATAATTCTAAAAGTTTGTATTACCTATTCTTTAAAAATTATTACAGGGTTATTGAACCAGAAAATTGAAATAATTTTAATACTGCTTCTCTCAGGTTATAACGTGAAAATTCTTCAAATAAACGTGATTAAATTACAAATCACTAATCAATAGTGTTTTGTTTTAATTATTATATTCTAGCAGTAGCTTAATTATAAATAAAAATCTTTAAATTAGAATTTATGTATCAATTATATTCAGGTTTAAGAATACCCTTAATTACTTTATATTCACATCAGCATTTTTTAATTTTGAAAATCAGTTTTCCCGTTATTATTTTCACCTTTAGTTGAAATAAGAAAATATAACCATTGAAATATTTTTAAATTAACTATGTCGTATTTTAAATTTATTAATTTGTATTATTGGGCCACCTCCATATCGTAGTAATTAGGGCGCTGGTCTACAACGCGGAGGGTCCCGGGTTTAACTACCGGCTAGGTTCTAGAAATTTTCACAAAATACCTACTGCCCTAGGTACATAATCCAAAATATATTCGCTAATAACCGAACAGTCGACGTGACTTTAAATAAACTAAAAAAAATTTTTTTTTAAGAATATTACATTTAATGTAATATTCTTATTTTACGAATATTCACTGGTGACTAATGAAACTTTATGTAATAAATTATCAGATTTAAAATTAAATCAGAACCCCATAATATCTACTAAATTTATGTTTCATGTAAATTCCTCTGTTCTTGTCTGATTATTAGCCATTATAATTATTCGATGTAATGCAGAATGTACTATGTAGGAATTAAGGTAAAAGAAGCCGGGGTAGAAGACTTATACTATGGATAATTAAAAAAAAAAACAAATTACGAAATTCCAAATACGTATATGTGTTCTGTAATTTTTTTCTAAATTTTGTCTAAAAAATCTATACTCGGTCGAGTAAAAAATTACGGCTATTAAATGTTTATCAACTTATTTAGCGTAGCTAAATGAGTACTCATCATTCCCAACGTTTCCAGGTGGTCAAAAACGAAACATTACGTTATAACTTAAAAATCTGGTGTGAAACACTCACACAACTTTCTCTTGCCAATGCAAATAATTAATAATAAACCTAACATTATTAATAAAATATTAGAAATAAACAAAAAACTAACCTCAAAAACATAACCTTATTTTAATCATGAGTGAATGACGCAAAATGACAATCGAACTCAGTTTGGCTTAAAAATACGGAAAATCACGCTTTCACGCTAAACTAGGCTCTGTAGAGAAAAATGCTCTAAACAAAAGTTGTAGATCTTTTAATTTTCTATAAATTTAATTATATACACTTTTGTCGTAAAATGCATACTAAGACCGAAATGTTAAAAAAATCGATTTTTCTCACGTTTTCGTGAGAAAAAAAAACAGAAAATCGCAAATTACCGCTAAACTAAGCGTTATACAAAAAAATGTTTGAAATAAAAGTTGTAGAATTTTACATTCCCTACAACTTTTATTATATAACGTTTTGCGCTAAAATGCATATTAAAGCCGCAATATTAAAAATAAAATGTTTTTACGTAAAAACAGCCTCAAGCAGAATTTCAGCAAACATGGCGCCTACCCTATATTGTAGAGCATAAAAAATGTAGTAAACCAGTTGATTTTAAAAAAAATCGTAGGACTAGATTTTGAGAAAATCGCAAAAAAGTGAAAAATTATACGAATAAACTACTACTTCCGGTTGACCGATTTTGATGAAAATGTTCGTGTCGGGTTCGGTAGTAATATGTAACTTAAGTTTCAAGTTTCAAGTTCGTACAATGTTCCGTTCTTGAGATATTCTGTTCACACACACACACACACACACATACACAGACCAATCGCTAAAAACATGTTTTCTGGGTTCAGGGGGTCTGAAAACGTATAGATCCGGTGAAAACTCGATTTCGAAAAATCGACATGAAAACAATACTTTCCTTCCTATATATTCATATAGGCAAGAGAAAGTAAAAATCGCTAACATTAAAGACGTTTCCCTTCGCTTAAAGATATATAAAAAAGAATTTCCTTAAAACGAAGACCAATTTATAATTATTATTAATTAATTATTAATTGTAATAGAAATATAATCTAAGCTAAATACAGTAATCTGTATCCCACGGAAGATACTGTAGAATACTGTTATCCTTAAAGTAATATTTTTATTAAATTTCCTTTTTTAGTATCTTATATTTTGTTGGTTGTAAATTTATAGTTCTAAATGTACGATTACAAGTAATCAAAACCTGTCTGCATGTTTTTCAAAAGATCTACAGCCCTTAACCATTGATGAAACTGAGTACAGTTTAGCGGATTTTTACTTCATATCTTTGTTCATCTAGTAACATCTAGTAACGTCCATAGGTAACTTATATAAGCACGGCCAGTTTGGTCTTGATTCTTACTCCTGATCTGTCATCGGTGAGTGAATTGTGTACCGCATAACTTAACCGCTATGTTGAAGAAGGTCTAACGTCTACTGTGTATTGTACGTTATAATTGGTTGTACTCGAAAGTGGGATTTAGTTAAATTAAGTGCAAGATAATCTAGTTACTACTGTCGGTTTCATAATCATAGACACCCGAGTTTGAACCCTTGCATCTCCAAAACTATATATCAGATTTCAATATACTTTACATCAGAATTTAGCTCATTTTATTTTGGGTTGACCATTAATAGTCCTATATTTTTAATGTTGTTTAAAAATTGCCATATCGAGGTTGAAAGACAAAAAGACCCGATTTTCTTGATACCAGTTTTCTTGATTTTCAGGACTAATCACGTTCTTGTTGTCGTAAACAGTAGTTATCTCTCTTAAAAAGATTTCTTCATAGAATCTTAGTACGCCCTCTTCCACTAGAAAGTAGAGCTTAAGGTTCAAATAATCATCCACTTTCATTTATTAATTAGAAGAAAGCACTATGTATCCTTACGTATAAGCCTTTCCTTAGAATTATATTACTTAAGGAAAATCATACTTAGACCTATGTGATTTTTATAGAGATGGTGAGTTTACATTCAGTTAGTTCTAAAATGCACTTAAGAAACAAATGTAAAATTTTGACTTATGGGCTTTCTGAAATGACTGATTCAACTGTAGTTTATGGTGTAATAAATACTTGTTTGTAAATCTAACGATAGTTTTTTTAATTATTTATTTTACCCAGATCTTGAAACGGACCTTAGTAATAAGTATCACAATGCTTTAAGAAGTGGGGGATTGTGTAAGTTATGACATACAAAGATTTTTATAATATAAATTTGTGTACCATTGTAAAAGTACAATATTATACAAACAATGGAAGTTATAGTAATTCCCAATTATTATAACTTCCATTTCTCAGTTATGCCATTAAATAATGCCTAGGAAAACCCCTATTGATAGAGTAAGTTAAACTACAATAGTAGTTAGACAAGTTGTAAATATAGCCAACAATTAACCATATGATATTCATTATGCCGAGGTATTTCTCCCTTTGTGTTTTTGGGCCTTTCTTCCATCTACCAACTTTCTGCCAATCAGTGGGGTAGTTCTCCTTCCCATTGACTCTTCAGGTTGGTTGAGAGGTTGATGGGAGAGGGAGCCTTGTCAACCAGAGGTTTCGTGGTTTTGACCTAGGGAATTCACAATCAGTTCCTTTGGGACTAAAGTGTGGAACAGAGGAGTTTGTAAAGAAGGAGTAGTTGAAGAATTGAATAGGAGAACGAGAGTGACCAGGAGAACAAAGAGGAAGAAAGGGGAGATATTTAATTCGATGTAATTCATTCGTATATTTTATTAAGGATTTTAAATTTCTTGCTATTACATTATCGTCGCGGCAAAAATGTTAGCTAAATTTTTGAAATAGTTTAGCGTACTTTAAGGATAATTTTGTTAGTAGTTTATTATTCATTAAATATTTACTGTAAGTAAGGAGGTATCGCCTTTTTTATTTATTTCTCATGCTCTGCTGACAGAGCTGGCACCCAACTATTTTTATTACTTATATTTTTAGTTCACATTTAAGTATTTGCCCACCGGACGAAGTTGAAGGTGGTGCATGTGTTGTAAATACGATTTCATTGTATAAATACCTAATCTAAACATAAGGCACTCATTTTTGGTTTTAAAAGATTTGCTGAAAAGTTAACACGATTTGCCAAACAATTTAAAAATTTACCTTCATTTAAACAAAAATATTTTTTAAAAATGAAGAACTAACTTTGTTATTACACACGATGTATTATAATGTTGCAACATTTCTTTCAGACAGATATTCTACAACAACTTTATAAACGAGAGTAATAAAAAACACAAGGTTACCTAATTGAATTGTTTCCCAAAAGAGTACTTTACCGTAAGTAAATAATACTTAAGAAAACATAAGTACTACGCCAGGAAAATTACCTAATTTAAATTTCATTCCATTTTTGTATATAAGTGTTTTTTATTCAGTCATGGCTTATGAATGCAGTTAATCCTTAAAACATCTTTACGAATATTTTCTAAACTCTTACGTTTGCAAAAGCGTATAATTTTTAAAAAAATGAATAAAACAGGAAATATGAACGTTAAATGACAAGTAACTGACAAAAGTTGTTTACATAAATTTGCATGGTCAAATACCGTATATGTAATGAATAAAAGCGTTAACTCTTAGTTTAAAGTTAGAACTTAAAAAAAAAAAAAAAATCTCATAGAGAAAATATAAAATTTGTTTCTTTACTGAAAAATATCTTATAAATGCATGAACTTTTCAAACGGAAAACTTTTGATGTTATTAAAATCTTTTCTGTTCTGTGTTATATACAAAATATATACTCTTCGGAATACACAATACGAAAACAAGTCTCATTTCTTTAAAACAAGAGTAGTCTACTAACCTTTTTAAGAATATTTTACATAATTTTTTTATGAATAATCTGACATCTATAGCAGAAAAATAAATTACTTTTTTGATAAATACAATATCAGTCAAATATTTTGCAGGGGGCCACAATTTTTCAGGTCAGTAAAATAGTTTTTGTTTTAATCTAATCTTAATATACGAGTGCTTTACAAAAGAATGGAATTTTTTTTTAAATTTTGGAATGCCTATCATGTCATTTAAAACAATCATCATTATCGCATTTATAAGTTGTATAATGTTTCATAGTTTTAAATAAAGGATTTAAAAAAATGTGAATTCGGAAAGTTAACTGAATAATGTTCGGTATATTTAACTTAAAATCTGAAGTTTACAGCTAATTAAAAATTGATATTTTAATGAAAGATGCATATTTCAGTTAGAACAAAACGAACCTGATCGACTGAGTGTACGTTAGGCGGAACAATATAAGGAAAAACAACAAAAATAAAATGGTCAAGATAAGCTTTATAATTATTCGATCTTAGGCAGAATATGCTACGAAGGAATTTAGGCAAAAGAAGACGTGGTAGAAAACGCATACACTGGCTAAACAACTTAAAAACATGGTTCCAGTGCAGCTCGACTGATTTCTTTAGGCTACATATACATCATCCAAAGTTATAGTTTTAAAAATGAATGCCAACTTTCTTAGAGGAGACAATACCTAAAGAATAAAGTACAGTTTTGAATATTATGTTCAATATTAGTTCTAAAATTCAATACAATTACTTTTAAAATAGATGATCCATTATTTTAACTAATATATCACATATCCATTGCTTCGAAAGCTTAATCCGTAATACCGAAATGATGAACTGTGACGTCACGGTCAAACTCACGTCCCTTCGTTCACATGCGTAGTGTTTCACGACATGTCTCACGATAGAATTTCACACTCCGTGAGGACGCTGCTTTACGGAAGCGGACACAGAAGTTAATTTACCATATAATATAATAGCAATCATTTATTTTACGTTATTTTTGTAGTTGTACGCTATAGTTGGGCTAAAGCTAAATAATCATGTACGTACATGTTTAGAAAAGCCTCTTAATATCACTAAAAGTTCAACAAGGTTAGCGTTTTATTAATTTCAGGTTAAAGAAATATTTAAAAAATACAGTTAGTACGTTAACAACGTATAGAAAACAATGTTACTGTTTTAACTGCGAGTAAAAGATAAATTATAGTTTATTAATTTAAAGATTGACTACTTGGACGCCGCTCTTCACTGACTCTAATATCAAAACTATTACTATACAACGTTTATTTTAAATCAATATGGACCTATGGGCTACAAATTTATGGCACAGTTAAACCGAGTTACCTACAAAAATTACAAGCATTTCAATTAAAATTTCTAAGACCGTACGTACCTCTTTATGTCAACAACAAAATTCTAAATGACGACCTTAAAATTCCGTTTATAAGGGAAGTAGTTAGGTCAAGCTATAGCGTTTTTCACAGAAAATTGCAGGATCACCCCACCGAATTCATCACCACGCTATCGGATGCATCACTGCCAGGGAACCCGCAACGCAGGTTAAAACGTCAATGGGCCAGAGATCCTCAGTAAAGTTATTTATGTTTCTTATTTTATTTTTCGTTCTTCATTTCTTATGATATTGTTATTTATATTCATGCATTATGAACATTATCTCATAGAACATTATATACTGTTTCCGTCATCCCCTTTGATTAAGTACTGTGGTACCGGCTACAAAGCTTCCAACGTAGCGACAGAGGGAACCGCCAATAGTTCCGAAAGGGGCACTAAGCCTGTGGCGGCGTACTGAAAGAGGCCTTTGTCACCTAAGTCAAGACCAATAGCCGCCCCTACCACAGTGCTCTCGGCGACTACATAAAGAGCGCTACACTGAGCCCGAGGAAATTCAGTTCCAATCCAAACAGCAGACAAGCCGTCGACCACTGCACACGGCTACCGGACTCAAACGAAGGCTCATCGACTACCCCGCAAGAGAGAAGATGATGCTTCCGCTCGCCGGCCCAACAGCGTAAACCGTCGACCGGACCGTCATCGCCCGCTGCAGCAAGCGATGACTACAGCGGTCCTTCGACCAAGCCATACGCCTACCGGATCCGACGATGCAGCCATCGACGCACTACTGCGAGGAAAGAAGATGACGTCTCCACTGGATGACGACACGCCGTGTCGCCCAGCTTTCTGACCGCCATGACGACTACGACCGACGCTTCGCCAAGACGACAACCGTTCAGGGCCACCAAAAAGTAAAGGTTTCAACTCGTCACTTAATGTCGCCATCCGGTGACAATAACAATGGGTATCACTGTTCTTTTCTTGTCAGCCCTTTTTTCATCAAATTGACGCGTTGTAATTTAGTATATAGTTGCAAATAAAGGCATTAAAGATAAAAAAATAAAAATCATAATAAGAGTGATTATTATAGTAATGTTACAATTTAATAAGTAGTCTACCTATCAAAAATGTGTTTTATTTTTGTTTAGATGATAATATACGTAAAAGGTCTATTTCCCTTAACTATTTAGTAACTCCCATGGATACGGTAGAGTTAAGTAAACGGAGTTGATGAAACGTGAGTAGGGGCAGTAGTGATGAGAGAAACGCTGAACATTTACCCCCTTTTATAGATTACCTCAGAGGGTCGTTTAATTACTACACTAGTGGTCTAGTTATTGCTTCCACGTAACCAAGAAAACAAATTAGATTTTAATTAAATAACTGATTGCATCTATTTAATTAATGTAGATCCCTAGGGAAGTTGTCAAAAGATTTTAAATTTTTAATAAAAAAAATATTTAAAAGATTGTTACGAATTGTAAATGTTTAGTGTAATGAATTCTGAATAATATTCTTGTTCTTCAAATTACTAAAAAATGGCTAACAGAAAATTTACATTACGATTTAAATTTTCTGTAACGACCTTCTTAAAAATAAAAAACTTTTTCGTGAAAAATACTTCATTAAAGTGAACCTCTATTTCCCGATTTCTTTTCATCCTTTGCTTTTTACTTAATTTGGTAGCATATATTACTTTTAAAACAAAATAATGGTTATGACGCGTAATGGCTGAATGAACTCAGAGCTCAAGCCTCACTTCTGCTGGTTGCCTATGGTACAGCATTAATTACTATGTTATACTAATTAAAATTTATTCTGTTAAATTAAAAATGTGTGTATTAGTTATTGTATAAATAAAAAAATAATAAATAAAAAATATTCGTGTACTATAAATGTCAATCAAGAACGTAACCTAAATACATTTCAATGAGATTAGTACGTTGCAAAAATGAATAGCGCAAAATATGTTTACACATAATTTATCACAGTAAAATACACCAAGTACAAGATACAATGTTACACAAAGAATACAAGGATACATTTTATGTTGTACTATTTATTACATACTCTTCCAAGGATGGAACATCGGTGGCAGTTCCGGACTATTTACGTCAAGCCACTGTATAACAGGATATCAACCATCTAGGACAAATAGTTTCTTTTAGTTTCTTATTTCTTTGACTTCCTAATTCACAACCCAGTTTAAGATTATTAAGCTCATGCTCTAGTGTCCTATTTTATTTATAATTTTATATCTAATCGATTGTGTTTAGTTCATCAGCTGAAAGGCTGATTTGAGCTTCTAGAGGATTTACTTAGTAAAACGAAGAGTAAGGTGGTTTACACTTCTCTTTCTCACTGAGAAGTGAAGTACGCTTATCAGAATGCCAGGTTTTCTGAAAAGCATCTTCTTTCCATCTTGCGAATGGCACCTTCACTTCATGCACTACAGGGTCTGGCTGTATAATAAAATTCATTTCTCTCTAAAGAAGATAATTCTGACTAGTGGCTTTTACTCCTCTACCTCTTCTGTTCTTAAATGCTCCAGTCATAATATTATTGGCTGACCATGTGATAAGAAACAGAACTATTTTTTGTAGCGCTGAAACTAGCACACCGAGAGTCTAATCGATTATTTTCATTTAACATTTATCTCTAATCATTACATTCTTCGTAAAACTGTTAGACGATAAATTAAACTAATGGTTTATAATCAAAAGTGATCAACCGGTAGCTATCATAGGTTTCCTAAGATAGCACATCGTTTACAACAAAAAGGTAATCAAAAGTACCATAAGTCAATTTGATTGTTGTTTAGGTCATCAGCCGAAAGGCTGGTTTGAACCTGTAGAGGTTTTACTAAGTAAAACTAGAAGTGAGATCGTTTACAATTGCCTTCCTCACTGATTGAAAAAGTACGCTTATCAGCATGCCGGGCCCTTTGAAACGCATATATTTTCCACTCTGCAAATTACAAATTCACTTCATGCAACAGAGGGTTTGGTATAATGGAATTCATTACTTTCAGAGGCTCTGATTAGTGTATTTTATACTTGTACCTCTTCTGTTCTTAAATGATTCAAACATTTAATTAGTTGACAATGTGATAAGAAATAAAACTATTTATTTTAGCCCTGGAACGACCAGATTTAGTGTAAATAATTAGACACTCCACCTGCCTGTTATGGGCAGGAATATTCATTACTGAGAATAAATATCCAAACATTTTTATATCAAGTTTTCTGGTAATCCAAAAGTAATAAGAATTTAAATAATCTATAATATTATCGTCTATTTTTTACCTTATTGGGCCTTTATAAGGCAAGTACTTTAGACATTTCTGAAAGCCCTTTTCAGTCTCAGAATTCTTTCACTGGATGCTTGTCTTCTTTCTTCTGTCCATCTGGTCTTTTGCTTTTTTACTTGATGGAAACCCATAAAGTCAATAATCAGTTATATAAATTTAAATCGGTTGATTATGTTTTCTTGGTTTATTATAGTTGTTAGTACATCAATTCTGTTTTCTTTGAATCGTTTTTGTGACACATTAATTCTATTGTTTAGTATTTTATCTTAAAAATGTTCTTTGTTAACCGTTTGTCATGCATTCTATACATGTGTCCATAGAATTTTATTCTTCGTTTATTAATCGTTAATTTTTATTGTAAATAAAGTTGATTTATTCTTCGCTACCTGTATTGTCCTTGTACTGTCTTCAAACCTATTATCTAGTGAAAGATTTTCCCTCATACTACACTGCTTTCGTTTGATTAAAATTAATAAAAAATTTAATTTCTCATAAAAATTAATTTTGAATAAAATCTAATGCTCATAAAATTTAAGGCTAAAGAGTTCATCAATTTATTTTATGGCCAGAAATTCTATTTTGGAATGATTATATTGTAACATTGTACCGTGGCATTCTAGAAATTATCCAATGAATAATTGTTTATTTTAAGATATTGGGTATTGTATGAGGTGGAGAGTAGTGAACACTGATAATGGATTGTGATGAATGAAATGTTTTAAATAGGAATTCTCGGAAATCAAACTAATAGAAACGTTCTCTTTTGTTTTCCTTCCTTTTACTATGTTGTAGTAAAGCGGAAATGTTTTAGAATGGACTCAATAATTGTTTGGTTAATTATTAGATCACAGGTATAAAAACAGTTAGTACCTTTGTAGTGATTTATTTTTTACTTGTACTGTGAATCGCATTAGTCTTATGGGGCCGTTTGGAAATATTCTCATCACGATACCGATTTTGAGTTACGTTAATCGTGTGTGGGCATACTGGTGGTGGTTTAACGTCCGACTGTTATGCAATTACTGTTAATGCAGACGGTAAAGGATAAAATGATTTTTTTGTAACGTATGAATATATACCGTGCCTGAATGGGATTCGAACCCAAGACCGCATATTTATTATAGGCACACTCTGAAACAAACGTAGGCTTAGGTGTTACAATATTTTTGTTACAATTTGTAATTAATTTAATTGAAGTAATCTAAAATTGTTTTTGTTAGTAATCAAAGTTTAATAATCAATTCTAATTTATTGATCGTGTCACTAAATAATTTTTAACTTTTAAAGAGAACTGTTTTATAGGCAGATTCTGAAACAAACCTAGGCTTAGGTGTTACAATATTTTGATTACAATTTGCAATTAATTTAATTGAAGTTATCTAATTGTATTTGTAAGTTTTCTAAGTTTAATAATAAATTGTGTCAATAAATTTTTTTATAATTTTAATATAGTCTAATTTACAGGCAGATCCTGAAACAAACTTAGGCTTAGGTGTTACAATATTACAATATTAATACCAAATGTTTTCATTACAATGTAAATTTTGCAATGGCAATAATAAATTTCAATATTGAAACTTCTGAACAAGTCCTTAATTAATTGATAGATGAAAGCTAATAAAGTAAAGATAATCCGAGAGCGGTATGAAGTTATACGTTTGATCTTTTAAGTGGTCAGGGTGTTTCGACACCAACAGTGTTATATAATGAGATTGTAGGCAATGCAACTTCGATAAGATGATTGAGAGGAAAACAATAGCGGATTATTACAATGGTACAATTGTTCGAGGATTATAATAGGAGTGCGTAACCCATTCGGCATTCAATAATAATGGCCTAGTCTAACATTATTAAGTCCATGTAAAATGATAAAGGATTATCTAAGTGTTATTTGAAGAGTCAGTAGAGGGTACAATGGTTTAAAGTCTTTGGATCGATGTTGTCGTCCTATGTCCCAGTAAAATGTAATAATGATAAGAGTTCAATATTGAAGTAATCCATTGATCTTTCTTCTTGAAGTTTTGAAAGAAGAAATATTAGTCGTGCTGTGTAAGGGTACTTTGCATGCAAATAAGCCGCCTGGAATATCTGAGTTATTAAACCCCGGGGATCCTACAGGCATCTGGTTGCATTATTAATATGCTGAAGAGATACATAATGAAAATATCAAATACCCTTTTACCCAGTCACTTGTTCTCCCCTCGCAGACCTATTCTCACAAACCTCATAGCCAGGATTTGACCAAACTTTATATGCATTGTATTACCTAACTAACTTGCCTGGTTTCCAAGCAATCGTCTCTATACCTTCGCTTTCTAACTATATCGTTTCTCAGTTTTCGTTGGAGAGAATGTGTTCACTCTGCTCAAGCGGAAATACCTTCATTCACACTGTATTAGCTAAACTCTAATGCAGGTCTACCAAAATATAATATGAAGGAATATGTGAATTTCTACTCTAACAATCTGCTTTATGTTATGAATAAATAACACAATGCCTCCCCCAGCTACTAATTTCATCCGATTCATTTTCAATCAAATTTACATGCATAATCACAACATAAATAATTGTGTATTCATTTACATGTGTAAATATTTGCTACTCGAAATTGGCAAAATCTAATCAATTTACTTACTTTTCTAAACTTACATTACATTTAATTTTGATACACGACTCAGTTTTACCGTTGGTTCAATCTACTATTAATGAAAAATACAAGTAACCGTTAATTCAATTATCAGAATGAATAATTAAACTGTAATGTTGTAATTAAACTGTGTCTAAATGTTTTAAATATGTTAATACAATTTTCAAATCAATTCATTGGTTATTGAATTCACTATCAACCTTATATTAAGATACATGAAATTTTTGAAAAATTTTCAAAAATTTGAAAATTTTTGACAACTAAATACAAACTCCCAAAATTATTTAGCCCTAAATAAAATTTAGGTGAGTAATACACCTTTACTTTTTACTTTCTGTATACTTTCTGTTTTTTTTTACTTTTCTGTATACTTTTTTAAAATTTGAACTGCATACAGAATAGTTTACAAATTCGAGCTTTATAACCTAAATTTTTACGAATATTACATGTGTTATTTTCTAATTTCAAATTCAACTCTTTATAACGATCGTAATACTTTAATACAATTTTCAAATCAATTTATTGGTTATTGAATTTACTATCAGCCTTATAGTAAGGTTTATGGAATATTTAAAAAGATTATGTCTGACAACTAAATATACAAACTATTTAGCCCTAAATAAAATGCAGTTGAGTAATAGATTTTTTTGTACCTTTTTGTATATAGTTTTTAAAAAATTTGAACTGCATATAGAATAGTTTACAAATTCGAGCTTTATAACCTAAATTCTTACGAATATTACATGTGTTATTTTCTAAATTTCAAATTTAACTCTTCAGACGATCTTATTATGTCCTTGTATACTTGGTTGCTCAATTGACGTATTAAAAATTGAATAGCTGACTAAATCTTCATTCAAATTATTTAGTACCGAATTTATAAAGGAAGAAACTTACCATAAACAAGCACACTTAACAATAAGTAGTTGTGATCTACTAAATTAGGAGTATCAAGAAAACAGCCTGAACTGAAAGGGTAAATCTCAATGGACACATTTTCAAAATTTTTTATCATTTATATATTATTGATAATTGAATGGTTTTAACGGACTAGTCATTGAGAACTCATGTTAACATCAATTGTGTAGTGATAAAAGACAAAAGTACACAAACTTATCTGGGTGTTACACCACCCTTAGGACATGACCTTAGGACATGACCTTTAAACATAGTTCGGAAGGTAATCTTCCTCTGATTCTTACGATGTAAATTCTTTTAAATATATTATAATTTTAGAAAAAAATGTGCCTAAATATGATATTGTAAAAAATTAAGTAAATAAGGTCTTATTATTATTTTTATAGGATAAAAATTAATATGTATTTTCTAGAACGATGAACGAAAAAACTATAATTTTGTTTAAAATATTTCTGAATTCTCTCAGTAAAGGATTTAATTAGGTTTATTCTTATTGTTTTTTAATTTCGTTTTGCCAAAGTGAGTTTATTGTAGATGATATTGACCTTATAAATATTTAAACGAAACATAAAATATTCATATTTATGATTAAGTCTCTTGGTTCAAGTCTTTTGAGTTTGTATTTTATTGCGGTACTACAGAAGAGTTAAAGGGGTTCCCTACAGAAGAGGTTTACGGTTGCAATTGCGGTCCCTTCTTATTACCCGACTGTCTACTACATGGTTATAGGCCCACCGAGTAGGCTATCTCATTTCTCCTTACGGCTCATTTAACTTCCCACTCGCTTGACCGAATTATCTTTCACGTACGTACCCTATCATATCATATTGTGTACGGAAATAACGTTAAAGTAAAACATAAAGGGGAATTTAATTTTGTTAATAAATTACTACACTTTTGTCGGAAATGATCTCTAAAAATGTATATTATATAATTTTATCACTAAACTGAATTAAATGGACTTACAAAAACAAAAGTTTCATATGCATGCAATATAATTTCATAAATCGTGTTTCAGACCAAAAAATCATGATTAAAAAACGCGGAACAGCTTTATTATGAAGGATAAATTTAAACATCTAAACAACTTGCTGCTAAACCTAGCAACAACTGTAAGTTAAAAGCATTCTAATCTAAATTTCTCCGACATGTTACCGGTACACTTCACTTCGTAAGCAACAAAACTCTTCACGATGACCTCAAAGTTTCCTTCATTAAATAAGAAATATGCACAAATTACTTATGATTCTACAGCAGATTAACTGATAATCCTAACGAGTTAATACGACAAATTGGACGAAAGTCTTCAAGGAAATCCACCAAAGCTACTTTCGAGCTAGTGAAATAAATATGTAATATAAGTGTTATATAATATTATATTTATAAATGACATAAAGAACAGCCGAAAAAATTATGTACGACACTTACCTCAGAGTATTCGTATCAAGATATCTTTCATCTCACTCGGAGACATCTTCAGGCTGAAACAACTTCACGTTATCACACATAAACACAAATAACGAAAGAAGAACATAGTCGAAGACCACGTCAATTAAATATACAATATTAGTAGTTGAAACTTGATTACGAGCGACTATTCGGCCGAATTTATTGAACTAGTCTTCGACCTTATATGTTGTATAATTTTATTTTGTTCATGTGTGATAACGAAAGGCTATTTCATTTTGATGATGTCTTCGAGTGAGATGAAAGATATGTTGAATTCAATACCCTGAGGTGAGTGTTGTACATAAATTTTGTTTGGCTGTTCTTTATGTTGTAATAATTTATTACATACAATCAAAGGAAATAATATTTAATAAAATAATAAATAATATTTATGTATATCAGTATAAGTTATAGCGTATACTGACGTTAATAGAATATAGAAATTACAAATATGCGTGTTCGAAAATGCCCAAAACGTTTAATAAAATTTGATTTTCATGATGAAACTTAATCCTAAGTTTATGAGACATAAATAAACATATTGATTTAAACGAAGTACAAGGAGGTAAAATGGAAAAACTTTAAAAAAACACGAACAAATTCAATAGCAATGAATATATATCTATATAATTTAATGAATGAGACCTCACAAGGGTTCTAACTGTCCGATTTAAATTTTCGTTGCTAAATACCACTTAAAATCAGTCGGCTCTATATTTTCTGTAAAAGATTCTTCTGTACAATCTAAAAATTAGAAAAAAATAATTCAATAATTTAATAGTTATTGTCAATAATCAATAGTTGCCAGTCAATATCGATGAGATTAAAAGAAAACTGCTGTAGACATATTTATTTGTTTGAAATTAATTTTTGTAAGGAATGAATACCCTACGGGAAATTTGCTTTTCATTTCAATCGTCTCTTTAAGCAAAAAAAATGTCTAAGTTTGCAGAGTAAATTTTCCGAGAATTATTAAACGCTTTCTTTACATATTATTTCTACTTGTAATAAAAATATATAGTGTAGATAAAAAAAATATGACGCGTTAACTAAATTCTTAGCATCTTGTGCATTGAATAGCCTACAGATACTTTATATATATCTATATATATTTTGTAAATTGAATTTTATTTCATATGGTTTTAAAATAAGTTAAAATATTGCACTAGATCAGAATTTGGAATACATTAAGGTATATACAGTACCAATGGAGTAAGCGGCATAATCATCAAGTTAGAATGGATGAACGAGTTTATTTAAAATAAATTGAAATCGATTGAAAATGAGAAAAAGAAATGATAGGATAGAGACAATTTTTGAGGAAAGAGTAAAGGCAGGGTAAAATGAATTTAATGGACGATTTTCTACAAAAACATTTAGTTTTATTTTATTAATACGAGAATGGCGTATAACGCAGGATAAATGGAAGAAAATTCGGTTAAAAAAGAAATCTTAAAAAAAAACGTTTAGGTTTTTAATCTATATTAAATCGTAATCTTATAATACTTAAAGGTCTAGCATCTAAAAATTATGTTTAATACAATATCTTAAAATAAACTGTTAAAAGTCTGTAAAAGGATTAAAATATTTTTTACAAGCTTGATCTTTTAAAGTATTTTATATCGCAGGGCTACAAAGAGTGAATATTGTAGACAAAAGAGAATTTATTAAAGAGTAAAAGGGTGGTTGAAAGTGACTTATAAACGCGTGTAATGAAAGACGAACCATGCTTTAGAGGTATTACATGAACATTTCATAGGACTCTAGCTATGTAACATTTTGTCCGGTCTCAAGGGCCTTGTTGCTTATTGATTACAACAACTTGACTGACTGATACGGTTCGCTTTGGGACTACACAAAATCAAATTTACGTTTTGAAAACGAGGTACGCTTACCCGACTACATGGGCTTCTATAAAGCCATTCCTTTTAAAATGAACAATACCACGAGCAGAATTGGAAAGGGGTGGAACAGCACCAATGGAGTAGCAATCTAACCATTTCACTGAATTATCGCTACATCCTTTATTCCTGATTCCTAATAAAGTTATGGTTTTCAACATAAAATACTTCATAGATTGAAATGTAAACTGTATATTGTAGTTCTTAGCTAAAATTGTTTCATTTTGCTTATAGTGTATAAAATATCTCCATTTAGTTTAATGAAAATATATTATTGAGCGATCTATTTTTTTTTGTAGTATTCTATTATACGAGTAATTTATTAAAAAATACATAAATTATATAAGTTCAAAATTTTTCATCCTTTTATGTTTTGGTATATGAGGTTCTAAAACCAAATTGATTGATGTTTTATCCTTTTGTATAATTTTTTGCAGGTAAAGTAACATATTAAAATTACCAGAATAGCTTGATTTTTGTTTACAAAAATTTATCAAAAACCTTCTTTTTGAAATATCTATAATAACTAACCGCTCATGTTAATTTAAATTATACCTAAAAGTTATTCAGATGTATTTTCGTAGTCATAATTTTGGGGAGGCAGCTATGGGGGCCAAACCCCGTCATGCACGTTGTATCATTTGTACAAAATCATCAAATTTTCTTGTTTTAACTTTTACATTTTTATAAATTCATCATAAAAGAAGAAATTTTTCTAATTAAATTCGAAATATTGTTATTCAATTACTAGTAGGCCTACTATGTATTTTCAGATAACTTGTTAACTCTTCAGACCATTAATGTTTTTTACATTAACTTAATTCTTAGCATTTTGTGCATTGATTATATATTTTTTTTTGTAAATTGAATTTAATTTCATGTAGTTTTAAAAATAAGTTAAAATATTACAGTTAATTTAAAATAAATTGAAATCAATTGAAAATGAGAATCTCATAGGAGATAACTCTAACTAGTGTCTTTACACATCTACCTCTTCTGTTCTTAAATACGAGTTCATTCATAAAATTACTCGTAGTTCATTCATAAAATTGGCTGACTATGTGGTAAGAAACATAATTATTTTTTGTAGCCTTGGAACTAGGAGATCGAGTGCAATCAATTTAACAACCCACCTGCCCGTTGTGGGCGTGTTCAACAAATATTTTCCCTAAAAAAATACTGAACTGTTAAAATATTTCTTTGACTTCACCGAAAATGTTATACCTCCGATTATTAATAATTATATTACGCAAAATGTATAACACGTTATTAATAATAAGTTTAACAAAACAATACCTGTTTTTTTCACATAAATCTACGGGAGGGAATTTATTCCAAAAATTGTTTTTCTTCTGCGAATAAAAGTAATAACTCGTCTATTGAGATAAATAATATTATGAATTGTATTGTCTTCGACATGTTGATACAGCGTGCATGACTAGGCAAAGATGTTCCTGTGTTCGACTCCCGCCTAGAATCAATAAATTTTAGATGTTGGAGCACACAATAACTGTTGAATAAATTAATGTATTCGCTAATAACCTACTGTGACAACCTAGAAGAAACTAAGTAGCCTCTTGATCAATTTCTACTACATAAAAATAATATAAAAATTACATGAAATTTTACTAAAAAATTAAAATTTTATGTAAACCTTTTTAATTAGAAAACGTAATTTAATTACAAAACACATTAATTATTCTTTCAAGTACTGCAGGTATACAATTCTCTAATATGGCAGCATGACGGCTTCTTCATTTCAATTCAACATGAGTACGAAAACTTAAACTTTTTACTAGGAATAGTAAAACTCTTTTTAGACAAAAGAATGTTAAGAGTTAAAAAGACACTCTGAGATCTGAAATGGGATAATGGAATGGGGAACAAGACAATAAAACTAAGAATAACTCTTCAGAAGAAAGTAGTGTCCCAAATGATGTAAGAACTAACTTGTTTGCATATAAAGTTTGATAAATCCCTAGGAGAACAGCTCCTTCTTAAGCTAACTAAAGAAGCTATTAATCAAGTGGAAGAACGATGGCTGAAAAAGAGTGCCAGTATTTCAACCTACAGGTGGTCAAAGTATCCTCGTTTTAAACTAACTTAAAGGTTTTTCCTGCAATTTTACGAAAGAGATTAATGGGTTTATATAACGCTGCAATAATTTATTTATAATAGTGCATTTTATCATGTCCATTTTAAATACTACTTTAAATAATAAATTCGAAACATATTGTTATGTTGATCGCTCGAGTTAAAATGTATACATTTATAAAAAATATTCTGTATTTATAAAATACATTCATAAATCCTGCAATTGCAACTCGGAAGACACAAAATCATTTACACCTGATAGAGTCATGGCTTAAATTTTGAAAAATTAAAATTAATGAAAACAAATCGCAACAAATGACGTTTACTCTTAAACGACAAAACTGCCTAACCGTTGACATTAATAATATTTTGCTGCCTCACAATACTCAAACACGCTATTTAGGCTTACACTTGTACAGAAACTTAAATGGAACACACATGTTACACACACGCGCCAGAAACTCAAAACACGCTACTACCAACTGAAACGCTTACTCGATAGACGTTCTAAATTAAACATGTCACAGAAATTAACAATCTATAAGACAGTCTTAAGACCAATCTGGACATATGGAGTTCAACTTTAGGGATCTGCTAAACCTTCACACACGAAACGTATACAAGCTATTCAGAACTAGATTCTACGAACGATAACGCAATGCCCCTTTTACATCGCAAACTCAATGTTGCACAAAGACTTACAAATCCCATACGTAATTGATGTCACGAAACAACTATTCAAGACGATGCATGACAAATTTGAATTACATGACAACCCGCTTTATACAAAACATGTACAATAGGGCGATACCGGGTGCTCAGCGCAGACGTTTGAAGCGCCTCTGGCCAAGAGATCTTCTTGGCCAACTGTAGGACTGTGGTGATGAATGCTCGCTCCTTCAAGTAAATCAAGTTTTGGAACATTAGCTTCACATTTAGAATGTTTCTGTAACTTTTTTGTTGTGTTAAAACATATTTGAAGTTATGAGAGGGCCGCCTATGTATAAAGTGGTTAGCGTGCTAGCCTACAACCTGGAGGTCCCACTTTCGACTCCCAGATAGAGTTTGAAAATTTTCATAAAACCCACTATTCTAGATACATAAACCACCGTGGTTACTAATAACCAAGCAGTTGATGTGACTTTAAATAACCTAAAAGTAAACATTATGAGAATTTAAAAAAATCTGTATTCCATTTCAAAAATTGATGTTTTATTACCGGTAATATTAAGGATTTAATAATTATGAAATAATTATTCTCTGTACACATTTCAGATAGAATTGAATTCAAAAACTTTGAAGATAGGTGGACAGAAAAGTGAAAAAACTTATTTGACTTCCTTTTCTTTAATTTTGAGGCCAAATTTTATGAGAAAAGCCTTAGCCAAAGAAGATGATATTGCAAAAATTGCAAAAGTAATCAGCGTCGATTCCTAATACGAATATTTTTGTTATAACTTAGTAACTCATATTTTTTCTGGTTTCAAATAAAAAGTATAGATATTTAAAAAATTGCCTTAAATCTAAAACTGTGTAACTATTGTATTAAAGAAAGTAAATGCGGCCATGCTTTTTTGACAAAAAGTTCTGATGCAGTATTTAATTGGATAAACCAAAAAAATTCTTTGGAAAAGGTAAAGTGTTTTTTGATTATACCCAGTAGACAAAAAATTAACAAAATATCTTTGGAGATTTTATCATAATGAACATTTTTTGTAGAAGTATAATAATTTAAACAAAAATCTAGTAGAGACAAAATTAAAATAATTTGTTCGCAAGGTAAATTTAAGATAAAGTGTAGCAAGCACATCTTATTTTAAAGCGTAAATACAAAATTCAAGAACAAAGAGAGTTAGCCAGATTTACTATGCTAAGAAATTGTTTAAGAATGACATTGTGTCTACAAAGAGTAAAGGGTTTTAAAAGAAAAGATGCGGCGGTGTACCTAAGTGGAAATACAGACGCAATTTATATTTTCTTATAGCCAGTAAACATTATTCTCCCACTCTTATTGTAGCGTCATCTTTGTAAAACAATTTAAGTGAACTGAAATGAGATTCTCTCTTTAAAAAAAAAGTGGTGTGTGTTGGGTGTCCTGGTCTAGGTTTTGCTTAAAGGACCTTTTGCATCTTTCAATGCGCCTTGTTATTTCTTCGTTTGAAGCCTGTTCGTAACCGAACATCTTAGCTTACGTAAACAAATTGGAGTACCACGCTTGTCTTTTGTAGTTTTTTCCTGTTCAGCTTTAATAATACGTTCCTGTGCTTGAAATTTATAACGTGCTTTTCAGAAAAGACAGAGTGAAATTCATTTTATAATGGGATAATAACGGGATCAGAAAATATTTTTACAAGAAAACGAATAGGCCTTCAGAAGGCCTTTACAGAAGGCTTTTCTGTAGAGAAAGAAAATGTTGTTAGTAAAACCATTGATGGGATATCAAAAATATTAGCGCACAAGATAGTTAAACGATTTCATTCATCATTAAAAAATAATATTGGATTCTTCTGTGGCAAAGTTTTTTGGAACATTGGAATTCGTTACTGCAAAACAGAATGTTTAGGGTTCGATTCGCAGCCAGAGTTTGGATGAATTTTACTTCTAGACTTTACTGTATGGATCCTTAATGGAATAAATAAACTATATTCTTCTTTAACTTTGTAAACTCTACTTTTTTGGCGAGAACTGCACTATCTTTAAATATCCACCTAGTTTAATAGCTGGATTTGTTTTACTTAATTTAATTTGTTTGCATGAATTTGAACTGGGACGCTATTGGTTCTGTCCATTATATAAGTTTCAGATGACAGTCCTTCGCCCAGCGTTATTAAACAAATCAAATTGACTTCCTACTTGCTAGCTGGACTGGTCTCGGCCGTAAACATTTTTTATCTTTAAAAAGCTTCTCAAGAAATGTTCATAACTATCTCACTTATTTCACAAAAAAATATCAAATGTTTAACCTAAATAAATTACATAAATCTTTTGTTTTTTATTAAAAATAAAATGCAATATAAAAGAAAAATATTTGGCAATCAATTCGTTCAAAAAACCAGCGATGCAACCCAAGGGCTAAAATGAAGTACCGATATGTTATTGTGATACTTATCTCTAAGGTCCGTTTCGGGATCTGGGTAAGTCAAATAATAACACACTAAAGTTTACAATTAATCACAAGTATTTATTACAACTAAGAATTACAATGAAATGAGCGATTGTCACATATAAATTTATTAAAAATTGTAGCGTATATACACCATTAAATGCATTTTGTACTTAAATTAAAGTTATTGAAAAATAACACCAGAATGATCAAAGCATGAGTAAGAACAAATTACCGATGCAGAAGTACTTTTGTAGTCTTACCACATCGTCAGGTCGTTCAGATTTACAGATAACTTCTTTTGGAGACACTAAGCTTTTCTGTATGCCATGAGATCTGATTCTGTATACAGGGATCTGATTCCTATAATTCTGTAATCCTGCAATTCCTGTTTTCTTTAAAAAATGTGTGTTTGAATATTGTAACAAGCTGACAATGTTATAAAAAACCACGAATGTACTTCTCCATAGGTAATTGTTCTTACTTATTTTATGACCGTTCTGGCAGTTTTTTAATGTTTCTTTTAAATTTATTTTTAATCTCATAGACAGATTGGTTTTTAGCGATTAAGTTGGGTTATGCAAATGGTACAGTGGGTTTTGACTTTTTAAAATTTTCAGGCTCTAGTTAAGAATCGAACCCGGGACCTCCGCGTTGTAGTGCTAACCACTAAGCTAATTTTTAATATATTGTTTTTTTATTGTATTGTCCTATATAAAGAACGCACTGGTTATGTAAAATTATTTCTTAAGCTGTCGCTTGTTCGCATGGTACGCCTTCATCCTCTCGCTAACCTTCTCCCTTTGTTCCTGCGTCCATGTCCTCTGCCTTGTTTCTGCAGTCGGGAAATTCCCAAAATCTTTTATTTTCTTTCTAAAGGCAGTTCCATCTATTACATCGTTACGTGAAGCGTTTATGGTGTTTAGGTTTGCTTCGATTTCTTTGATCTATCTATCTTTGGTTTTAAAACTTTCTTGATATGTGATCATTTTGTACGTTTCGTTATTTTTGTTTTGGAATCTCATTATGTGACCGTAATATTGTAGTCGACGTTTTATGAGCTTAGTTGTTAGAGTTTCGCCTAGGAAATTCATTATGTGTTCGTTCGTTCTCTTCTTGTGGATCTTGGTTTTTGGGTCGAAAACTGTTCCTAGGATTCTCTGGGTGAATCTCCTGTGTATTTTATTTAGTTTTGTTTTTTAATATTTTATTTATAATAAAATAAAAAAAATAATAAAAAAATCAACACATCACACGAAAGTAGCTCGATGTTTCTGTATTTCAATATCAAAGTCAAATGTAAACTAAAAAATTTGGTGTAAAATACTCACAGGACTTTCTCTTGCCAATGCAAATAATCAACAATATAACATAACATTAGTATAATAACATAATAATAGTAATAAACATAACATTAGTAATAAAACATTAGAAATTAACAAAAAACTAACCTCAAAAAGCATAACCTTATTTTAATCATGACTGAAAGACACAAAATGAAAATCAACCTAAGTTTGGCTTAAAAGTACAAAAATTTACTCTTTCACGCAAAACTAGGCTCTGTAGAGAAAAATGCTCTAAATAAAAGTTGTAGAAAATATAAAAAAACAGGAAATTTCTAATTACCGCTAAACTAAGCGTTATACAAAAACATGTTTGAAATAAATGTTGTAGGATTTCGAATTCTCTGCAACTTTTATTATACATTTTTGCACTAAAATGTGAAAAGTCACAATATAAAAAAAAACACTTTTTTTACGAGAAAAGATCTCTCCAAGAATTTCTGTAGACATTGGACCTACCCTAACTTGTAGAGCATAAAAAATTTAGTAAATCTTTAGTCATTTTTGTATAGATATTTTGTAGCTACAAGAAGTTATTGCAAAATTACAAGTTGAAAGTATAACAATTATTGGCAGTCTTACTTTAGAACCTGCAATAAATGAGCAAAAGAAATTTAAATAATACAAGGATGACATAAATTAGTCATCCGTACTAGCGCACAACGGAAAAGGTTTTATCTATGTAGAACAGAGAATCCTTTTAAACTGATGTTTGAAGGTGCTACGTGAATGTTTTTGCAACGGATTATATTATACTATTCTATGATATATTGCATTTAGGAATTTAGAATTGAGTAGTGCTGTAAAATCTGTGAAACACCCTTATGCAGTGTATGTAGTAATATCTTTAAACTGGAGCAATCTGTTAGAGCTAAGGGAATATTAAGGGAGTTAATGGGTTTGACAGTGTTGATGATCTTAATGTGTGTTTTCCTTTAGCTTGGCTGGTATCCATTGTAAGGTAAATATTCTGCTGGGAAAGGCTCATGAATACAAAGCACGTCATTTGGTACGAGATGTGCCGCCATTTCCTTGCTTGAGATTGACGACTCTATATTGCACTAAGTGAGGCTGGACATTATCATTCCTCCTTACTTCCTCTTTTGGATTGTCTTCACGTTACGCTTCAAGTCTTCCCCTCAAATATAAAGTTAGCTTAACGGCTGACCATAATTACTTTTTGCTTTGAGTTTTACATTTTATTTTGTTTTAAAATCATATTTGAATTCCATTTTAAGTAGCACAAGAGGGTTAGATAGGGAAAAGACAGGAGGCATTTCTAATTTTTAATCAGAATAATATTTCGGAGTGCCGTACTACTTCTAAATTGATTTTACCGATGCTAATGCTCAAAGTTTTTAAAAATTGAAAATCCTCTATCTTTTATGTATAATAAAAGAATTAAACAAACCTTCTTTGTGTACTTAACCTTAATCCTTATTCTAGTTACTCAAAGAGAACTACAAAAATATAAAAGAGAATCATATTAATTTAATTGTAACAATTTTTACTCTTTCTTGCCTATATGAATATATAGGAAGGAAAGTATTGTTTTCATGTCGATTTTTTGAAAGCGAGTTTTCACCGGATCCCATAAACCCAAAAAATATGTTTTTATCCATTGGTCTGTGAGTGTGTGCGTGTGTGTGTGTGTGTGTGTGTCTATGTGTGCGTATGTGAACAGAATATCTCAAGAATGCAACATCGTACGAAGTTGAAACTTGATACTTAAGTTAGATACCACTAGAGCACCCGACACGAACATTTCCATCAAAATCGGTCAACCGGAAGTAGTAATTAATTTGTGTCATTTTTCACTTTTTGCGATTTTCTCAAAAACGGCTTCTTCGATTTTTTTTAAATCGCCTTATTTACTAAATTTTTTATGTTCTACAAGATAGGGTAGGCGCTATATCTGCTGAAATTTTTGGAAAAGCTGTTTTCTCGTTAAAAATTTTTTTTAAGGTTGCGGCTTTAACACGCATTTCAGCGCAAAAATTTATAATTAAAGTTTAGAAAATTTAAAATTCTACAACTTTTATCTAAAACATTTTTTTTGTATAACGCTTAGTTTAGCGGTAATTAGCGATTTTCTGTTTTTTTTTCTCCCACGAAGACGTGTAAAAAACTCGATTTTTTAAAGGTTTTAGTCTTAGTATGCATTTTACGACAAAAGTGTTTATTACAAAATTCATAGGAAATTTAAAGATATACAACTTTAATTTAAAGAATTTTTCTCTACGGAGCCTAGTTTAGCGTGAAAGAGTGATTTTTCCATATTTTTAAGCCAAACTGAGGTTGATTTTCATTTTGCATCTTTCACTCATCATTAAAATAAGGTTGTTTTTTGAGGTTAGTTTTTTGTTTATTTCTAATGTTTTATTTCTAATAGGTATTAGGTTATATTAGTCATTGTGTATTGCCAAGAGAAAGCCATGTGAGTGTTTCACACCAGATTTTTTAATTATAATCTCTAATAACTAGACTGTGGGGTACAGACTATAACAGTACATTAGCAGTCAGTTAGTACGTCTATTTACAAAAATGCGTTTAAAAAAATCAATTATTAAATACAACGGTTAAATTAGAGAAAATTTATTACAGAAAAGTAAGATTTCATTTTTTACAGTGAAGTATTTTCGTGACACCAAAAAAATTACTTCAATCATTTTAATAAAAATGCATACAATTACGTGAAATAATGTAATATTACTACAGTTTTTAATCTACTAATTTTATGTAATAACTATATTAAATTAAATGCCAGTATACCCGAATGAATGTAGAGAATTCAGCAGGAACATAAAATTGGAAATGATTCATGTAAATATGCGAAAAATAAATCAAAGCTTTTTCAAACAAAACTGAATAATGTACCTCGTTGTTATACATATTGATCATCGTTGTTAATATCAGCTAGAATAATTTGATTGTGCTCAATTAGAACATATCCCGCCAACAGTTTCACATGGAAAAATGCAATCAACTCTTACCCCTGAGGACTAAACATTTCCACACAATCCAGAGAGACGTTTTATTTTATGTTGGACTGTTTTATCCATTCCCGTACTCAACGGAAACCAAAGGGAGAATTTTTTTAGAGAAAATGGTCAGAACTTGTGTTTTAACTATCATGTTGAAGGTATTTTATTCCATCTGTTTCGTTTTATTACAGAAGTAACTTGTACAGTAGAACTTTGTTAATAAGACTTCATCATGTTTATTTTGCGACTAACTATTCTGTTTAATTTAGCTTTTCTTTTGTATCTAGAAACATATTCATTAAAAATTTTATTCATTCTTCAATGAAGCTAGGAATAATAGGTAAAAAAATAAAAAGAAATATAGTTGAGTTAAGTCCAAAAATTTTCAGTCAAACTTAATATGTTATTTAATTTTTCTTTCCCTATATAGGTCTACATAAAATAAAATAAATAGTTCTGTTTCTTATCACATGGTCAGCCAATTAAATGGCTGAATCATTTAAGAACAGAAGAGGTAGAGGTGTAAAAGACACTAATCAGAGTTATCTCCTCTGAAAGTAATGATATTCATTATACAGCCAGACCCTGTGGTGAATGAAGTGAAGGTGTCATTTGCAGAGTGGAAAATATGTGCTTTTCAGAGGGCCCGGCATGCTGATAAGCGTACTTTTCCATTCAGTGAGGAAGGCAATGGTAAACCACCTCACTTCTCGTTTTACTTAGTAAAGCCTCTACAGGTTTTTCGAATTCAAGTATTCACCGGATATACACGTTTTCAGACTCCATTAACCCTAAAACCATGTTTTAGTGATTAGACTTTACGTAAATAAATTCAGCATTGCAGACAGGATTTTTACCCCGATGAGTCATTTCCTTGCTGTGGCATACTAGGCCTACTGTTTATTTTGCCTACATCATCTTTAGTGCAAACAGACATCTCACCAAAATCAAATACAACAAAAAGTCTATCAATACACACCAAACTTAAATAATAATAATAATAATAATAATAATAATATTTATTTATTCCACTTTATACAAATACAAAATTATATCTTATCTACTAGGAATAAATAACCACCAACTCAAGTAAACGGTGGTTATATATATATAAACAAAAAAACACAAAATACGTAAAAACAAGTTTACAAATGAATTATAGAAATAAATTACACATCAAATGTCGTCATCCACTACAAATGACAACTCAAATTTTAGCGGCAGCTACAGCGCATGTTAACTATATTTTTTAACAACAATATTAACCCAGCCGTCAATCTTCAGAGCAGATATTCACCTGTACATGACTAAAACTAAAATCAGTTATTATTGTTATATTGTTTACCAAGATCAGTAAATTCCTACAAAGACTGAATAGCAAGCACTGCAAGTCAGCAACGGTAAAACACCAACACTAACCAACAATTCTTACAAGTGAATCAACATCAGTTATCTCATTGAGCCAATCTTTAACCTTTCTTGAAAATATTAACACGTTTAAGCTACTTTTAATTTCAATAGGCAACAGATTAAAACACTTGGGACCCAAAAAAACAAAAGTTTTAGCAAAAAAGGATTTATTAACTTTCGGTCTTACAAAAAGTTGTTGGCTTGAACCTCTAGTTCTGTGATATAAGTTTTCAGTACCTCTGTTGCCACTTTTTTTATAAAATAGTTTTAAAACTTTAAAAATAAATAAGTTTTTGATGGGCAAGATACGTAAATTTTTAAAATCATTAACAGTACTGTCTCTCTGACGTTTAAATAATAATATTTTAATGAAATATTTTTGAGTTACAAACAATTTATTTATTAGTTTATAATGAGTACCCCCCCAAAATTCAACAGCATACTGAAGACGCGATTGAACCAAAGAAAAGTACAAAGATCTCATTAAATTTAAGCCACATAGGTTTCTTAAGAAATAAAATGCCCGAATTGATTTACTGATATCAGAATGTAGCTGATTTACATGATTTCTAAAGGAGACCTTATCATCAAGAATCAATCCTAAATATTTTATTTCTTTTACCTGTTCAATTACTTCGCAGCTGCATCCAACAGGATCGGAACAAACGTGATATTTAATGTCACGAAGGAAATTGACACCGACTAAGTCAAAACTAATTATTTTTGTTTTTGATGCATTTACTACCATTGCATTTCTCTCACACCATTTTCTTAGCAATACTAAATCATGTGATATAAAGTCATAAATTTGCGACCATTCATCGCTTGCGTAGATAAATGCAATATCATCAGCAAAAGCTGTAATTCTACCATGGAAGGGTTCAAATAATAAATCGTTAATAAATAACGAGAAAAGATCTGCTGAAATGACAGATCCCTGAGGGACGCCAACTCCTGCCACCCTCTCATCACTTAAACAATTTTTCACACGGACTTGTTGCGTCCGGTTTTCAAGGAAAGTTCTGAACCAATTCAAAACTGGGCCTCTAACTCCTGCAGCTTCTAGTTTGATAAGTAGTAGATTGTGATTCACCAAATCAAACGCTTTTTTGAAATCAACAAATAGCCCTGACACTTTTTTACTACAATTTAAGTTTTCAAATACATCGCGTAAGACGACTTCAATCGCATCTTCAGTACTTTTTCCTTTTTTGAAGCCAAACTGGTTGGGGGAAAAAAAGTCGGTAACATTTAAAAAGTTTAATAGTCTGGTCCTCATAACCTTCTCAAATATTTTGGAAAATATTGAAAGTAATGAAACTGGCCTATATTGCTCGACCGCATCTGGGTTGCCCCTTTTAAAAATTGGCACAATAACAGATTTTTTTAACAACTCAGGAAATTTCCCAGTAACAAAACTAATATTAATCAGTTGAGCAAGTGGACAAGAAACTAGGTGAATAATCTGCTTTATGAAAGAGACATTAAAACCATCAAAACCAGATGATTTTTTATTTTGCATACCTAAAACTACACTTTCCACTTCACATTTGTGAACAAAATTGAGAAATAAAGAACTAGGCTGAGATTTTAAATAAAGTGAATCACTCAAATTTTTAGAAATTGCGCACACATTAACACTATTCAAAAAGAAATTATTAAAAGTGTTTGCTATCTCCCTTTCGTTATTTATTTCTCGACCATCAACTACTAATTTTTCAATTAATTTATTTTTCCTTCCCAGCAATGAATTAATGACTCGCCAATTATCAGCTGGTCTATTTCCACATTGTTGGAATTTATTTGCATAGTATTGATTTTTTCTTAATTCTATATCTGAAGCTAGTTTATTTTTAAAGTTTACATAGTTATTTCTAAAGCAAATATCGTAAGGCCTACATTTTAATTGATTGTACAACTTGTTTCTTATCTTAATTCGTTTTAATAAGTTATCATTCATCCAAGGGCTAATTTGTTTTGCTCTAAATAACTGATTACTTATTTTAATTTCAGAAGTATTTTCTAAGAAACAACTTGATAGTAAAGAATGAAATTGATTGAAGCTGAAATCAACATCATTTTTGTCAAAAATTCCGTTCCAGTTTATTAATTGGAGGTGTGATTTTAATTTATTTATATCAATGTATTTTTTGTTATCATAGACATGATTAGGAATAAATGACTTTTTATTAGGGATAGAAAGATTTAATCCAACTGCACAATGGTCAGATAAGTCGATATCAAAAAATACAATTTAAGTTTTCAAATACATCGCGTAAGACGACTTATCTGACCATTGTGCAGTTGGATTAAATCTGAACATCCTGGCTCGAACCCCAGTGTGATCGAATTGCATATCTCTTATTTAGTTTTTAGTTTATTTAAAGATACAGTTCTTGAGTTTTAATGGTTTTAATGGTTTTATTGGATTTACTTACTTGGAAATACTGTAAATCAGTCCTTAGATCTCAAGTGATGAACCGAAGTGAACTCTCTTCAGCATCGACGGTGGTGGAATCAAAGAGAAACTTATAAAAGTTGAGAGAAGAATCTTAAGGACTTGTATCAACAAAAAACACCAAATCGATGGACAATATAGGCTTTTACCCAATGAACAAGTCTGCAAAGATATAGAACCGGTCACAATTGCCCTGAGAAAAAGGAGAATTTTCGTTCTGGGACACATACTGAGAACTTCAGCAACATGCCTTCTAAGAAAAATGACTGAAAAACTAATTACCGATAAATCTGAAAAAAACTATAGTAACCTGGCTCAGAGAAATTCAAAACGACATGAAAGAACTCGACCTAACTATGGAGGACCTAACGCAACGTACAATTTGGTATAAACACCTAATGGTAAGTCACAAAGTTCGATTAACCACCAAAACAGTCAAACGCACAATTGGGGTTTGCTCAGATGAACTAAGGAAAATAAAATCTGAAAATATGAAAAAGTTTTGGAACAGCAAAAAGAAATTTAAGAAAAACCATTTAAGATGACTAAAGTCCTAAATCCTATGCGGTTATAAAAAAAAAATTTCTTTATTTCTTAAGAAAACCCGGCTTATCCGAAAACCAATTTTTTCGGATAACCGGAAGTTTACTGTACTTAAAAACTCTTGTTTTTTCATAACTGCAAAAACCTTACTTGGATTTATTAGATTTTTAAGCATTCAGTTTTAATCCCCAGCTAGATTAAGGAAAATTTATCCACTACAGATTTCCAATTCTCATTTCGTTGTTTTTTTGTTTTTGGTGACATCAGTTTGCCAAAAACTAAGAAAAAGCAGTTACTGAGAGCTTAAATTTATATCTGAACATCCTGGCTCGAACCCCAGTGTGATCGAATTGCATATCTCTTATTTAGTTTTTAGTTTATTTAAAGATACAGTTCTTGAGTTTTAATGGTAGCTCCGACCTTGAGAACGCCGCGAAAGAGTGGGTAGCAGTGCGGTGTCATTATAATACATGTCTACAAACATCGTACACACTTTAGTCACAACAAAAATAAATCATTTCGTTGAGAAGTCGTTATTTGATTGCTTATTATGTAGAAATGGAAGTTTTATATGTATAGCCTATATCTATCTTTCATGAAATGTTACTTTTAATTTCGAATTTACCTAGTGAGTGTATATTCACCAACGCGGATGATGTTTATAGTTAGACTAGTAGCAGCTAGGCTCGGCTGGGCGAGAGACACCGATTTACCTCACGGATTGTTCATCAGAAACTTAGTCATTGGCGACTACTGTGGGGTATCCTGTTTTATTTTAGGCCACGAGAGGTATTGATTGATAAATTGTTCATACTTCTTTTTCTTCTTCTTCTTTTGCCTTTCAAGGATTAGGCATCTCCGCCTGTTCCGAACCTCTCAAATCTTCCCATCTCTTTTTCGGGCGTCCTCGTTCTCTCCTGCCCTCCGTTTTATAGCCCATTGTCTGCTTAGGTATGCTTTCCTCCCTCATCTGGTTACATGCTCTAACCACTTCATTCTGTTCTGAGATACCTTATCATTTATACAGAAGATGTTGAGTTCTTTCCTTATCTCGGTATTCCTGTAACGATCTTCTCTTCTACACCCATACGTATGTCAAAGAAATTTCATTTCAGATATACATCCTTCAGCCGGGAATCAAACTCGAAACCTTCAGCTTTGTAATCTAGGACGCCAACTACCACGCTATGAAAAATGCGGTCTCTTTTATTTAAAATAATAATCAATTTGAGGAAATTAATGTAAACTTCCTGGAATATCTATAGATTTCAAGAAGTTGAAACTCTCTAATCTCGAATAAAAATAATTTTATATACAATATAAGAAAAATTAACTGATACGGATAAAAACATCTTAAGTATCTCGATTCGATATCAATTAATTCAAGGATAGGAGAAGGAACGGATGTGTCCTGTTGTGCAATTTATAGCCAAGGCGCGTCGTCTGCAAGTTAATCACACTGTAGATGTGACTCGGTTACCCACAATTACATTAAGTTGAATTACATTACCCATAAAATTCTATAAAATCAATGCTGGAAAACCATTCTCTACTTACAATCTATTTACTCAACATTAATGAAGTTGAACAGTTTTCAACGAAAAAATATCTTTTGAAAAATCTTTTAAATATCTTTTGCGTTTTATTTATAAAAAAATATTACTAACTCCTCATTGAAAAATCTAATAACATATAAAAAAAATTAAAACTTCTTCACCTTATGAAACACTAACACGTTAATTAAGTTTCGCCTACTCATTCTAACTTTGAACAAACGTTCTAGAATCACCGCTTGATTATTAATTTATTGACATACACACGCCATGCTAACTGATACGTGGAATAATTTCCACGCAATTCGTCATCTCGACGCTCCAAATTCTCTAAACCACTGAAGTTGTGTGCAAAACCATATTCATGTATAACTCGAATTATTGAGAATAATGAGGTTTGTTTCTCAAGATTAATTTTACTCGGGATTTTGTATGAAATATTATCTGGTTACTCATATGTGAACAATCAAATTAGCAAACATTGGTTGCTGTATAATAAACATGACAATTTTATATTTATTTTAAGATGAATCTAAAAACTTTCGTTGAAACACAAAAATTGTTGGAGATTTGTCCACTTAAAAATATTTATAGATTTAATAATAATCTTCTGTGTGTTTACCTTCACTTGAAAAAATCTTTATATTGGGCATATAATTCCTCAAAATTTCTGTGATTTACTTATTTACAATTATTTAACTTCCGTTAAAACGGAGAACTTAAATTTCGACTATTTTCTTTTTTCAATGATGAGCAGAAAAAATAAAATTATTTGCATATCGGCCACTTCTGCTTTAAAGGTATCGATAGGACAACTACCCTACAATAAAACGTAATAAATTGATTCTTCAAAAGAACCTCCGTTCTGAAATTATTCAGACATATTATCCACTTAATACTTAAGAAAAAGGAAATTGTTTAACTTTTACTTGCTTCTACGAAGTCAAAGGGGTAATTAACCGAAAAGCAATCAATATTATTTCTGTACCCTCCTAAAGAGGTTTTGTTCTGATAATCGAAGTGGATATTCTACGAGTAGTACCTACATCTGGGAAAGCGTGTAGTGTAATAGGGATAACCAGCCAAATCAGTTAGATTACTTATATACCTGAGGCTAGAAAATTATTAATTACGTTATAGATTGATAATAAATGTTGTTTTCATCTTTATAATGCCTTGAAATATCATTTGCACCGGATAGAGAATTCTTAATTAAAGGTTTTTTTAATGCAATCAGATATATTCGTGTAATTTAACCTCCATGTTTTTTTTATTTTGTTACAGCTTGTAAGCAGATGGAATTTGGTGTTCAAGCAATATTTGGGCCTAGCGATCCGTTGCTTGGTGCACACATTCAATCTATCTGTGAAGCGTTAGACGTGCCTCACGTAGAAGCTAGAATTGATTTTGAACCCAGTTTTAAAGAATTTTCTATCAATTTACATCCGTCTCAAGAGCATATGAATCACGCCTTCAAAGACGTTATATCATTTCTAAACTGGACGAAGGTCGCTATTGTATACGAGGAAGACTACGGTAAGAGCAGTAACAAACAATACAGTATTATTATCGTAAAATTGCATGAATTATTAAAGATGTTTATACAGTAAGTTCATATGGTGCTGTTTCGAGTAAGGATGACCAACAGGTAGGCCTATACAATGAGAAAGAGAGCATTAGCTGAAGAAGAAACGTTTTTAACATTTACCCATAGTTAATTTAACTAAACTTCAGAATTATTATTACAAAATACTATTGTAGTACCAAAATTTTGTTTAAGTTATTTATTTAAGGTCACATCAACAATGCAGTCATTAGCGACCAGTTATTACAAAAAAATTATAACAGTATCCTATAAACTGCTGATACATAATTACAAAAACCAATCAACAAAAATAACAACAATGAATTAATTACTAACAAAAATTAAAAACATTAAATAATAACAACTACTGATCGGCAAAATTCAATCGGTGACACAAAATTACTCTCACACCCACACAAATACCACTCATTTACATGTACACAGAATTATTTACATAGTTTTACTTAAAGACATCGTAAAAGTTTTGTTCAGTTATACAAATTTAGGCTCCTCATCACTTGCAACACACTTTCAATTTTGTCTTCACCTTGCAGCTGAAATTTTTTTCTCTGAACTTCTGTGAAACGACAATCACAAAAAATGTATTTCACCGTCAATTGATGCTCATGGCAGAAATGACAGATCGGTGGGATAGCAGGACTTGAGAATATGTATTGTAACTGTGCACAAACTGAGTATGCCCTACACGTAATCGTGAAATAACCACCTGATCTCGTCGACTCTACAATTCTACGGGTTTCTCGAAGATGCTTTTTCTAATTTCGTGAAACTTATTTAGTACCAGAATTATAAAACAAAACAATACTTTAATTCTGGAGTTCAAACGTATGTAAAAATTGTTTACAATTCGATATTAAGAGTGGACTATACTCTATTACTCGTACGTATACAACAAAAGTTTCATTCTATTTGATATGATTATTAAAACTTGTTGTTAATGAATAGTTCTATATAATTTTATATCACTTCAAATTTCTCGTACATGCACTGTAAATTACTTCCGTACGTGTACATGTTCTTAGTACTTACTATTTCAGCTCAGGAGATTAGATATTAAAAATTTATTTGTACATTTGTGTAAAGGAAAGTATGAAAGGAAAAGATAGTAGATCAGCTGACTAAGATTTTTTTTTGAAATTCAAGAACGAGTTGGAAAACAAGTGGCTTTATAAGATATTTCGTTCTTAACTTTCTTGTTACACAAACAAAATACTATACATAACAGAAAAAATTTAGGTCAGTGTAATAAAATATATTGTAGCAATTGTGAATGGTTCCTAAACGTTTTTTGTGGTGATTTTCTGAATAGAAAATAAATTTCAACTTAAAGAAATTTTCTTCAACATTTTTTTTTATTGTGCGGCAATAAATTTCTGCTCACGTCTAAAATTTTAAAACTATATTTTACCGTTTCACTATAAAAAAGTGATGTGTTATTCACCAGAATCCATTCCCACATCCACCTAAACTATAAAAGAAAAAATAATAAAATGAAAAAATTGAGATACGCGTTTTGCTATTTGATCCAATCGAATAGTGTGTTGAAGGGAAGTGAACAAATAAAACGTCAGGAAGGTTTATCTAGGTTCCAAGAGTCAACTACTATAAAACAACCGGGGTCAAAGACGCGATCGAGCTAGTGTCGGATTGAACATAGCAGTACAAAGTAGTAACAGTGGTTTTCCGAAGTCTGGGAACTGCAATCCAGCAAGAAGCTAAGCAAGCAACCAGCGCCAGGCAAAGAGACTTTCTTAACCCAACCAACCCTATTCTCCTTGCTACAAACTTTGAATTACCTCCTCCTACGCCTCTTTCCTCGTCATTGGCACACATCCAGATTGCGTATACAAAATAAACTGAACAGAGAAGTACGAATACAGTCAGATGACTGCAAGAGTAACCCTTCTTATTAACTATAAATCTTTTAGGATGTAAACAAACCCCTTTTGCTACGTAAATAATTTTATATCTTATTTTATTTAGCAATAATGATGGTGTAACGAATTGTATCAGAAATAACATTTCTAACGTTATTTATTATTTCTTTGAATTGTTGACTCAATTTATGGATATTTTATTCACTTTACAGTAAGATAAATTAATGCAATATTTTTTAATATTCACACACAAAACGCTCACAAGTGATACAAAACATTATTTTATGTACAATAACACGATGACCATTGTGCGTATATCGCAAATGCATCAAACATTACACAATGACTTACAAGTTACGTACCTGACAAATACACAAGAGATTGTGTGACAAATTTAAATTACAATCAGATTTTTGTACACAAAAATGAACTTTAGAACAATGCCAGATAATGTACTAAAGACATTAAAAGCACATCGAACCCAAAGGATTTTTCTGATGATTTCTAAATATAAAAGCGAAAAAGTTATGTTTTTATGTACCTATACAAATTCTAGAAATTTCAGATTAAAATTTATATTGCTATATTTTTTTCTATTTATATTGTTTTCAGAAATCTTTCCTTCGATAGTAAAGTATATAAAAACATTACAGAATTTCTCACATCAATTACAAATACAAAAATGGTAAAATATTAAAATAATTGGCTAATTTTATGATGCTCCAGTGTTAGATACCACTAGAGGCCAGAAAACGAACATTTTCATCAAAATCGGTCAACCAGAAGTAGTAGTTTATTCGTGTAAATTTTCACTTTTTTGCGATTTTCTCGAAAACGGCTCCTACGTTTTTTTAAAAAATCACCTCATTTACTAAATTTTTTTAAGCTTTACAAGGTAAGGTAGGCGCCATGTTTGCTGAAATTCTTGGAGAGGCTGTTTTCACGTAAAAAATGGTTATTTTAAGATTCCGGCTTTAATATGCATTTTAGCGCAAATATATTTATAATAAAAGTTGCACACAATTTAAAAAAAAACCTACAACTTTTATTTCAAACATTTTATGTGTAACGCTTAGTTTAGCGGTAATTAGCGATTTTTTTTCACGAAAACGTGTAAAATATTGATTTTTTTTAAGATTTCACCCCTAACATGCATTTCACGACAAAAATGTTATAATCAAATTTGCAGGAAATTAAAAAATCTATAACTTTTATTTTGAGCATTTTTCTCCACTGAAGCTAGTTTGGCGTCAAAAATTGATTTTCCGTATTTTTAAAGCAAACTGAGGTTGATTTTCATTTTGCGTCTGTCACTCATGATTAAAATTAGGTTATGTTAATTGATTTTAGTTTTTTGTTTATTTCTGATGTTTTATTACTAATGTTAGATTATATTGTTAAAATTATTTGCATTGGTCAGAGAAAGTTGTGTGAGTGTTTCACCCCAGACGTTTGTCATTGTATTGCAGTATACAGACACAAATCTACAATAATGTCAAAAATTGAACTATTTTTAAATTTCATTCTTTGGGATAAAATAAAATGTAATAAAGAAATGCAATAAAAATTAAATTTTTTAAAGTTGGTTTGGAAACAAATGTTAGCAATTACTTGGTAAAGTATACTTTTTTTAAGACGTAAGTTGCTGGAAACAAAATGAACCTAAAACCAGATATTTCCTGGGGTAGTTTGCGACAATAAAATCAACAGACCAGAAAGTGTCTATCACAGTAATCAATAAACCCCAGCGTTAACAATACTTTTCTTTTGTTTGAATCCTTTAAAATAGAGACGGTTCATTCTCTATGTGATTGTCACTATACAAAGAAGTGTAACATGTCACTATTCTATTTGTTCTTTATTCATTTCCTTTACATTTCCTATTGCTGAGTCTTATATTAAAACAATAAAAACTTTTGTAAATGTTACGTTCTACTCAGGAAAACTATAAAAATTTATTGTCAATGTCGATTAATTTTCTTTTTTTTTCATATGAGGAATCCAATGAATTGAAACTGATATATATTTTTTGTTTACCAGTAGGCTATATTTTTTATGTTTTTTTAATGATTGTATAGAAATGGAAAATGTTTTTGTACAACAAATTTCTATTAATTATTGGAGTCATAATTTCAAAATCAAAGCATTTTGTCATTGACTTAAATATAGGGCCTACATCTGTGCAACTCTCCACAACTTGTAAACTTTTCTCGATTTGTCGTCATTTATCTTAACTTTCCATTTCTTACAGCAGTTCTCAGTTATAATCAGATGGCCTGTAGTATTTTTTAGCAAATATAGAGTCGTATGTTGCTAATCGAGCTGTGCCATCAGCAAAAGTGTCGATCTACATGTTTTTGCTCTCTGGTAGATCAGAAGTATATAAATTATACAAAAATTGACTTAAAACACCACTACCTTAAAGAACTCCAGAATTAACTAGATGAAAATATTTGTATACACTTTTATATTCAGTTTAGAAATACCGGTTAAACACAAATTATTTTTAAAATAGAATGATAAAAAGGTTTAATTTTTATCTCGTATAAAAGGCCAGTGTGACAAACTTTATCAAAATGTGTTTGCCATGTTCAAGAAAGCTGCTACAATACTGTCTCCTTTCTCAAGAATTTTCAATGGTATTTACGAGACAGTATATATTATTTGCTCTATTGCACCACGTCTTTTCCTGAAACAGAACTAGCATTTTGGAATAATATTTCCGTCCTTCATAATAGTTTAAGTCGAATAATTATAAACTTTTCAAAGATTTTAGAAAAAATGGGTAGGAGACTAATAGCATGTACTGTGACACTCATCGCTAAGTTTCGTTTCGGGATCTGAGTAAAATCAATGACTACAAACTATCGCTTAAATTACGAGTATTTATTAAAAACTAAAATTACAATTCATAATACGAGGTGAATTTACAAATAAATTAAAATTACTAGAATTAAATAACTTATAATAAATAAATAACTAATTATAATAATTAATAACATTAAATAAACTTAACCAATTACAAATATTTTTCTTGTTTTAATTAAACTAAGTCCTACTCACAAAATTTACGATTGTAGGTGTCTACAATGTTCGTTGGATCTCTTCGCAAACGTAGCCGTTACACATTATAATGCACTTACTGAATGGCAGATCAACACTAAGACTAAAACTTCAAAACAGCCGCTCCTGTATAGACGTAACTGACGTCTTCAAAAAACCTACATAATATACCTTTGTATATTATACAAAGGTATATAAAAATACAAAATCTTTCAAAACGTAAACAATACATTATGACTGAATAAAATGGTTACAAAAAGAGCCAATTTTTTTAGTAAAAAAGTATACCGAACCAATCATAACAATAGGCCTACAGCCTACTAACCATTTATAGTCTATATTTCTCACCATTTCTTAAAAATAACCCGTTTTAACAATTTTGTTATTTACATTAACACTTCTTAACCCTCACTCCCTCTAAAGAATTTTAGACACACGATTTCCCTTTAGATATTGACACAGTACGAACTTAGTGTACTCAGATCTTTCGCCAACGTTACATTTTGACAGAGGTTCCATTGGGCTGGAAAACGCCCAGTACGTAGAATAGAATTGAAAATAGCTGTAAGCAATGTGATAACTTTTTCAGAGTGTTTGTTCAGAATTTATGTTAATCTGGGTTTGATAGATAATAAATAGACTAACTGTGGTGAATAAAGTGAAGTTGTCATCTGCAGGGTGGAAAGTAGGTACTTTTCAGAGGACCTAGCATGCTGATAAGCATACTTTTCCACTCAGTAAGGAAGACAATGTGAAAGACAATGAAAAAAAAAACATTTCACTCCTCGTTTACACTTAGTGAAACCTCTATTGGTTCAAACCAGCCTTTCAGCTGTTGACCTGAACAACAAACAGACAAACTGTAAACTTATAATGATAAGTTATTTATTTAAAAAAAATTATCATTTAACTTAGCCTACTAACAAATTCAATTAGATTACATAGAAGAAATCAAAAAAAAACTTAAGCTTAAACCCAATTTGACTAAGAATAGATACTAATTTTAAGAACCAAAACAATTGAGTTATTTGTCCACAATCACTTGTTATCACCCGTACGCACTATTACAGTAGTTCTGAACAAGTCCCTCAACGACACTACTTCAAATGGCCTGACACACTTCCCATTAGCAATTCAGATGTTGCCAACTAACTACAAAGGTGCTAACTGTTTTTACACCTGCGGTCTGATACTTTCCTAAACAATCCACATCGTTCTAACAAAATCACCGCTATTTCCGAACATAGAAGGAATCAAAATAAAGACAAACGTTTGTAACATTTTAGATTTTTTAGAACTCCTATTGAATTATATCATTCATCACAGTTCACTATCCTTGTTCAACACACTCTACACCATACAATACAAATATCTTACAATAAACAATCTCTTCCGTCAACCGTTTCTAGAATATTACAATATAATTTATTATATAGTTGGCACATGTAATAGTTTACTATTTCAACATAAATAACGTGGATGAGACTGGTATTTTATATTACTAAATAACACTAAAATTATACTATAAACATTTATATAAAATTAGTAACAGTTGTTATATTAATCAATGACAGTTTATATAAATTTAATAATACAATTTCTGTTTATTAATTTAAATGAAATTGTCTGCAATAACGTACTGTTCAATACAAAACGAGTACTGCTATTGTCTACAAAGGTTTAGTATGGTAAATTATAGAGTGTATGCAATCACAACGTTTACCGACTGAGTAAAAGCAAAACAACTAGAGGGCGTAATCAAACTCATACTCTGTAACTACAGTAGCATATTGTTAACAATAACATTATTCTGCTGTGCCTACCCTTCTCATCACATCATGGATGATTAGCTATTTTTAGTTAAAAGTATAATCAAAATTGTGTATTATGGTTACCTATCCGGAAATTGGTCAATATACAGAGAGTGATCATCATTATAAGAAATATTTTTAAAAAATCTGGTGAGAAACACTCACACAACTTTCTCTTGCCAATGCAAATAATGAACAATATAACCTAACATTAGTGTTACAACATTAGAAATAAACAAAGAACTAACTTCAAAAAAATATAACCCTTTTTTAATCATATGAGTAAATGATGTAAAATGAAAATCACCCTTTTAGTTTGGCTTAATAATACGAAAAATCACTCTTTCAAGCTAAACTAGGCTCTGTACAAAAATTCTACAAATAAAATTTATAGATCGTTTTATATTTTATTTTATATATCATAATTTATGTTTGTTTGTTCATTGCTAATTATATCGGTAACATGTAGAGGACCGACACAAACATTTTCATCAAAATTGGTCAACCGGAATAAGTATTTTAATTTTTTATATTTTTATAAATTTTATTATATACACTTTGTCGTAAAATGTATGGCCAACGCACGATACGTACCGTGTCGGTCTGTGATGCTTACTAGTCTTAATACGGTCTGTAATACTTTAGTAGTCTTTACTAATGGTGTGTTGTGCGATTGCAGGCTGTTCTAATTACCATAGACACCAAAACAAGTTAGGCATTATGAGTTTTACCGTTTTCCAAAGGCCATTCAAACTAGATTGAAGTGGATAAATGCTTGCAAGCCGATTCATTTTCTGCTGCAAACGAAGAATTATTAAAATTAAAATCGATTTCCCGTGTAAACTTACTTAAACCGCTATGTGTGTAAAAACAATGCAAAAATCCTACCGTCACTACGCACTGACCGGGTTGTTGGGGACCAGACTACGTCATCTTATATCTCACAGCAGCTGCGCGTGACCACTACCGTCCAGTATGGTAACCGTGGATTTTCTTACAAAACTGAAATCAGTAGGTTATGAAACTTGAAAATCAGTTAAAACTTGGACATCAAAATTTTTGTACTTTGTTGTTCTATATGATATTTTACATTCACGTGAGTGTAAAAATTTCAATACAACAGGTTTATTGTAATTAAATATAGGTAGTACAGGTTTTTAATATTAAAAAATTTGCTTTTGTAAATTTCTATAAAATCCAAACAAAATTCTTATAATAAAGAATTAAATGTTTAAATAGACTGTTTTAAAATATTCATATTTTGATTCTGTGTTACTAATAGCCAAATTCTAACTGAATCACTTAGTGTAACGCACTGGAAATTATTTTTTGAGTACAATTGGGAACGAACTTACGTAAATAGGTATATGTAGCTTTCAATACACTTTCATCCTAACCTTTTGTAGAATTCTCTTTCGTCTACCTCATCACCCGGTTATAAAATACAATATTTAAAACATTTTAATCAACTAATCCAATCCTTTGTGCAGTTTCTAAATAAAAATGAAAATGTTTTATCTCCGTATAAATATAACTGAAATATTTTGCTTTACATTATTGATAAACAAACGTTAAACAAAATCAAAACCGTAAATAATACTTTAGTATAAAAATATTTTTCCAGTAACCGTTTTTCCAGGTCATTAGGGAAGATAGCTATCCACAGAAGCAATATTTTCCGGCCGCATTGGTGTAGTTGGTAACGTGCTTACCTCTCATCATCGGGTCTTGGGTTCGAATCCCATTCAGGCACGCGATATTTTCATACGTTACAAAAAATCATTTCATCCTTCACCGTCTGCGTTAGCAGTAATTGCAGAACAGTCGGATGTTAAACCCAATAAGCAATATTTGCCTTACAAATTAAAATTTAAAATATTCATATTTTGATTCTGTGTTACTAACAGCTGAAGTCTAACTGAATCACTTAGTGTAACGCACTGGAAATTATTTTTTGAAAAGCAATCTTTAAAATTCTGCACAAAATTCTAAAAAGCACAGCTAAAAATTCTAGGCAAATCCATGTATTTTGAACTTTAATTTTTATAACAATCCTCTCATAAAAAACCATGTACACTAGGGCGATACCAGGTACTCAACACAGACGTTTAAGACGCCTCTTGCCAAGGGATTTTCTTGACCAATACAATATAATTATAGAACTATAGAACTAATTATAAAACGATTATAAAACTAGAAATTATAATACAATACAAATTGTAGGGCTGTAGTGATCATTGCAAGCTCTAGCAAGTAATACAAGTTTTGGAATCTTAGCGTTATATTTAGAAATTGTTATAATATTGTAATAACAGATACTAAATTTTCAATAAAAAGTGTCAAAAAAATTATTTAATATCTCTACTGCCGTCGAGCCAGCCCGGTCCATCAGCTGAATGAAAGTTACTAACAATGGTTAAAAACCACTGTCGATCAGGAGATCAGCCAGCAATCATATACGTGTGACAATACATTGTTCGGTGTTCTAATCCCCGGGTAACTGTTCAAAATTATTGAATCCTGATTAAAAATCCTGCAACAATATATTATTTAATTTTTCGGAAATTAAAACATTTCCCAATTATAAAATGAATCTAAAAAAAAAATGACACAGTGATAACATTTTTTAAACGAATTAACCGACAAAATTCAATGAATTTTTAAAACTTAACGTCTCAAATTTCTATGTAAATGGATGAAAATGTTATATGTTTTTCTTATTAGCAATTCTTTAGTAACATAATAAGAATTCAAATATTTAAAGTACGGAACATAACCCTAACAAACACAACTTACTGAAAGGTGTACTGAGATATCTGGGAATTGAAATTATTTGCTTCCTTTAAATAATATTACAATATTTATTAAATTATGGTGTATCCTAAACATAAAACAATTAAAATAAGTAAGAATATATTCATAGGATTCTTATTTATAATCTTCTCCGCTATCACTCAATGCATTTGTTCCATTAATATTGTTATCGATTAATTTTTTCATTATATATATTCTACTTAATACATAAATACTTATATAATTCATAAATACTAATACATAGTACTTACGAATTTATTAATACGTAATAAATTTTTTAACAAATGAAGACTGGCAAAGGGTACTTAAAAGAGAAAAGTTTTTTGTTCATTTGTGATTTTCCCTCTTATCACGCAATGCGTTTGTTTCATTAATATCATTTTCGATTAATTTCTCATTATATTTCTACTTATATATGCTGAATATAAGTAATAGATATAATATATTTTAAGAAACCAGGACTTGCAAGCTACTTAAAACAGTAAAGTTCGTAGTTCAAATACCAGATCAGATAGTGTCCGGAAAATTTTGCTCTTTCAACCCAACGTTCCATAATCCACTGTAGTTGCCTAATGGCCAGGTTTATAATAGAGCTTTAAATAATTTAAAATTAAAATTATACATTTTAATCAACAGAGTTATTATAAATACTTAGTGACTACCGGAGGAAAAATCAACTCCAACCTAAAAACAATTTCATTTAAATGGGTTAATGTAGTAAGTATTTTTCTATAGACACAGGAAAACGAGTTTCTTTGTTCGCCATATTTAAAGTTACAAATTTGTAATTTCATACTTTTAAAAAATTATAGGTTATGTTGTAAAACTTTAATACTAACACAAAAAATTTATTTTTACAGGTCTTTTCAAATTACAGGATTTGGTCAAAGCTCCTCCTGCCTCAAGAACGGATATGTACATTCGACAAGCCGGTCCCGGATCATATCGGCAAGTACTACGAGAAATCCGTCAGAAAGAAATTTTTAAACTTATCGTAGATACTAATCCTAGACATATGACTCAATTTTTCAGAGCAGTAAGTATTAAAAATACTAGTATTTTTTATTTGTATTATTATGAATATATATATATATATATATATATATATATATATATTTTTTTTTGGTTTTACGTCTGGCTGTTTTTCAATTTCTTCTAATGCACACGGTGGAGAAATGATGATATATGAAAATGAGTGATGAAAAAATGCCAGACCTTTCTGGTAGAATCGAACCCGGGACCCCAGCATAAAAGCCAGTTGCGCTAACCAAGAATAAATATCCCTTAAATAATAAAATTGTGTTTCACCTTACTTTGTGAGGAAATGATACGTAACAATTTTTAACAGCCATGCAATCGCTTACTACATATTCAGTAATCATTAGCTTAAACAATGTAAAAGTGTATAAATTATACGAGGGGTATCCAGAAAATAACCTCCGTTTTGAAATAAAAAGTAAACGAGTGAAGATACAAAAACTTTATTACATAAATATTAAAACTACAGTTTTTCTCTATTTTTCGACATAGTCGCCAAACAGATTCAAGCACTTGTCGTACCTTGGAACAGTCTTTGAAATACTCTCTGCATAAAAATCTGCCGCCTGTGTATGTAGCCAACCATTCACGGCGTTTTGAAGCTCTTCGTCATTGGCAAACCGCTGAGATGCAAGCCACCACTTCATGTTCAAGAACAGGTGAAAGTCACTAGGAGCCAAGTCCGGGCTGTAGGGGGATGATCGAAAACGTCCCATTTAAACTTGGCCAAAAGTTGCATGACAACGCTCGCCCTCAGACAGCTCGAAGAACAAATGAACTTTTGGCCAAGTTTAAATGGGACGTTTTCGATCATCCCCCTACAGCCCGGACTTGGCTCCTAGTGACTTTCACCTGTTCCCGAACATGAAGTGGTGGCTTGCATCTCAGCGGTTCGCCAATGACGAAGAGCTTCAAAACGCCGTGAATGGTTGGCTACATACACAGGCGGCAGATTTTTATGCAGAGAGTATTTCAAAGACTGTTCCAAGGTACGACAAGTGCTTGAATCTGTTTGGCGACTATGTCGAAAAATAGAGAAAAACTGTAGTTTTAATATGTATGTAATAAAGTTTTTTATCTTCACTCGTTTACTTTTTATTTCAAAACGGAGGTTATTTTCTGGATAACCCTCGTATTAATCACAAAAGTTTAGTTTTTCCTTTATGCGAAAATGACAGCTGTTTCAAACCACAATCAGCAATATCGTTCATTGCATAGTATTTTAGTATTTAATGGTTTGAATTTTCGTATGTAAAGAAGTAAACCAGAGACAATCCTCATGTAATGCTTTCATAACAGGTCTCTACTCGAACGTCGCTTTAGTCTGGATTATGTGGTAAGTGTGAAAGTGAAAGAGCATGAATTATGGAGTTAATGCGCTCTTAATTTAGAGTGGTAGCGAACGCATTATTTCATCAACTGTCGCAATGTATTGTTTGACTTTAGTCACGTATGAGAGCCACTTTGTTATCAGTCATAAGACGTTATTTTCCAATGTTTGTATGCATTTAATATTTCAGAGTTTTTCAAAATCGTGTATCTGTAAACCGTATGTCCAAACAGGTCTCAAATGAACAGCACTGTGTATAATTAAAATATTAAAACAATGGTAACAATTGAGTTTCTGTCAGAGTGAAAGGTAGAAATATCTCTGTAAAAAAAGTGTATAGTTGTTTCATTACGGTAGTACGGTTGAATAAAACCCGTTTTACGTGTTTGTGAGTTTGTTTAAAGTCAATTTGTCTAATGTAACTGAGATATTTAACAAACTTTATTTTTGTATCAATAATGCTTCCAAAACCTAAATCTTGGGTCCAAGGTAATTGTAAATTACTAATATGCCCCATCGCGGCTTCGCACGCAAAAATGGTCTAATCAATTATTTAAAAAAAAAATATATAACAGAAATTGCATAGGTGCTAGATCGACTGTATACTCCAACGTAAGCACCACACACTCACACACACACACCCACACATACAACGTTTTGATAAATTACCCCGCATATGTCTCTCTCCATTCTACCCTTTCAAATACGTAGGTAATGTAGGTACTGTACTACAACAATAAGTACATACACACACACACACGATGTTTTGATCATTTTCCCCCGTAGGTCTTTCGCCTTCATCTACTTCAACAGCAAGCAATACGTACTCACATGTACACAAACACACATACACATTTATGAAAATCTTCATTTGGAGCCTTAGGGTTATCAATTTGGAAAATTTAAAAAATAAAATGTTGCTGTGAATATAAATACGAATATACTGTCAAAATTTCATGAAACTTTGTTCAGTAGTTTTTGAAATTAGCCTGCACAAAAAAAAAACAAATTTTGTCTTTATAATATTAGTATAGATTAGTAATGATTGGGTGGTTAGTAGCGCATAATATTAATTAAAACGTATCGATATCTTTTGATATGAATGCTGTTTCTCATCTTGCAACAAAAGTCAGAGGTTATTTCTCTTAGAAAATATATATAATCGTAGTTACTCATTCACTTATTCCAATGCAATTGCAATTTTCATACAAATGTGATGATATATAAATTTCCATATTAAATTACACAGCAGGTGTTAGTCTTTTTGAACAAAGGACGGTTTATGGAAGGCGAAGAATATTGTTATATGATGGAGTGAGACTGAGATGATGAACAAGAAAGAGAACAATGAAGGAAGTACAACTTACAGAATGAGATAAAACAAGTAAAAGTATCACGTTATTAACAGTACGTACAGCGGATTACATAATATTTTACATTTATTTAAAATAATGATAACTGCAAGTATTACACTGTATTTCTGGTAGGTGTGGTCATAATGTAGCATAGAGTTTCAACTACATGTAAATTTTAGAAGCATACTACCCAAATCATCCTTTCAACAACGTCGCTTCAACCTTTCGAACAAGTACCACTTTTGAATCTAATGAATACAGTAACATAAAATGAGTTGGAATATGTTATAAGTATTAAAATTCACAACTTTTTAATATAAAATGTATTTACTTTTACAAATAAAAAATAAATACAGTATAAAAAGTAAAATTTTGCGAAGTTTACTCTGGAAGTAGATTAACAGAAAAAACTTATTATTCTCTAATACTAAATAAATTAAGCTGTAAAGTTGTAATTAGGGCAACTCGAAGTAATATAGGTTGGCTTAAAATAAATTTGATGACATCAAATACGAACAAAACGGCATTATTTTCATAAAGTAACTCGTTACTTTTTGCTTTAGTACAAATCAAATTTACACAGTACTCAATCAAAGGGGTGACGGTGACAACGTATTAGTTGAAATATCAAAGATTTTACTGTTACAAAAAATATTTTGTTACCAATTAAAAAGTGTTATGCAATGTTCTTGGTATAAGGTGTTCGTGAATTGAAAGTATTGACAAAACTCACTTAAGTAAGTTAAAAAAAAATTAATGAAATAAAAATTGTGACACATCTAAGGTCCGTTTCGGGATCTGGGTAAATTAAATAATTTTTTTTTGTTTTTTATTCCTAATTTGTGTACGTTGCATTCTGTTAAATTTAGAACAACAAGCAACCCCATGACCCAATGAGATGAGGATGATATGTATGATGTGTAAATGAGATGTAGTCTTGTACAGACCCAGGCCGACCATTCCTGAGAGAGTATTGTTAATTGAACCCCAACCATCGAAGTAGACCTATAACCACTGTCTAGTATTCAAATTCGTACAAAAGTAACTACCTTTACTAGGATTTGAACCAGGAATCTTCGTCTCCAAAAGCCAGTTGAATCGCTGCGACAACTTTACCTTTGGACTAACCCGGTGAATTAAATATTTAACACACTAAAGATTAAAATTTCAAGTATTTATTACAATTAAATAAGTGACTAAAATCTACAAGTAAATTACAATTAAGTTACGTAATAAAAATAACAACTAATTAATTACAATTAACTAATACAATAAATAACTTAACTAATTTACTTACTACTACTTACAGAAATGATACAGAGTAAATAAACGTTAAACAATAGAGAGTAATTCATAGTAACGCTGGCCTACTCCAAAGGAAACCGTTAAGCACTACGCGATTCCCTCACTCAAACACAGACAAATCAAGACTGACTGAATAACTCCCGTCGCTTATATAGGTTGCCTAATCGAGAGTTCGAGAAAAGACAGAGATTTTCGATGCAATAATAAAATACAAAATCCTTCTGATGGCTTCTGGATAAATCTTAACAACTGTAAACAAATTATGATTGAATAGAAAGTGTTACAAAAAGGGCAAATATCTAAATAGGCACCCGGCTCTCACAACACCTGTACAACAATAACTACCTTTACTATAAAATACCATTTACTATTACACATAATATTTCAAACTATTTTCGAAAAACACTATTTATTACTCTTATTATTTTCGTTAACATTTTTAATCTCTCGGTCGTCCTCGAAAATTCTCGAACCCACATTCTCTCTATATATTGTCACAATATTATAATTTTGTCACTTCCTTGGTCTCGTGGCTAGTGCGCTAGACTGCGATGCACGCTTAAAAGTGGAAAGTCCCGGTTTCAATTCCCTGCTAGGATCTAGAAATTATGACACATTAAAATCTCATGACTCCGTACCGTAACCCATCGTAAACGCTAATAACCAAAACACTTGATACGATTTCATAAATAAACTAAAATCAATAGCATAATTTTAAGATTTGGGTTACTTCTGATCTACGTCGTTAAGCAAAAAAAAGCAAAGTTTAAAAAAACAAAGATAAAGGTAAATTCTTAGATTAAGTACTTAGATCAATTAAGTTAGAACAAAATTGTTAGTAAGTTTCAGACTAATCACAATAAATTTCAAAAAAAGAAATATTCCCTGTAAGATTCTTATAAATTTTCTTTAAAAAATTTCATTTTTTGTTTATGATGCAAGTATGTATAAAATGGAAGTAATGCAGCGACGCCATTGAATAGAAAAAGTAGAACAATTTTACTACCAATTACTGTGTGTTTCTATTAGATTACTATATTACTATATAGATTAGATATTACACGTTTCTATTAGAAAGGTATTTTCTCCATTTTGACCATCCGCTTTAATTTTTTAACTATGATATATTATATTGAGACTTAACAAAACTATATGAATGTATTTCTTTTTTACATTTTTTCTTTCTTAACGAGTGAAATATTTGGTATTTGTAAATTCAAGATGCCATGATATTTCATGAAATCGGAATTATTGAGGGAGAAAGAGTAAGGTATTCTTAGCACGTCACCTTCAGCTTATACGGGATAGAAAAGTTTGCCGAGTATGAAAGAACTTTGCCTTGCATTCCAAAAGAAGCCTGCAGTTCATCACTGGTCAATGTTCTTTTTCTTTTATTTTCATACCGTTTAGGTTGACTCCGTTTTCATTTTTTTAAGTTTTAATTTATTTTACACTACTAAATAGATATGGGCGTAAACAAAAGATGTAATTTAGGAATAAGAAGTTCAAGAGTGTGCTTTAGATTTTAAAAAATGTTATATTATTTTTTATTTTTGTTTTTCTCTTCACGACATAGACCACTTAGCATGTTACCGTATGAAAATGTCTTACTTTGTTTGTTAGAAAACTGAGAATATAATAAATTATTCCCAGCGTTTTAGAGGCCTTCCTAAGCTTCTTTCCCCCCACATCTGCATTCCAGAACCCGTATTTAAATTTTATTTCCTTCCAATCTTTTGAGATGGTCCGTCCACTTATTGCTATATTAGCAGATTCTCCCATTTACACTTTCTGTCTGCTGCTCTTTTCTTACATCGAAATTTCGAATTCTGTCCTCCCACGTACAACCCTTGACCTTTTTTAGAAAAATAATTTGCTTCCAATTTCTGTTTTTTTCTCCCTTTAATTAAGAGATTAAGTTTCGCTGTCATATAATAGTATCAAAACTGCCATACGCCATAAAATTTTATCAAACGATGTTCAAAAGCTCTGTTTCTTAGTGTATCAGCAATCCTTACACATATTATTTAGAAAGGTGTATTTTTTTGTGATAAAGTAATAAAAATATTAATATTATAAAAATAGGTTTATTATTTTTTCATTTTATATTGTATTAAAACTTTGGGTTTGATTGCTAGCAGCATGTCACCACATTATTTTTTTTCTCTGTTAGTGTAATATCAGTTCAAAGCTATTTTCAATCAATTGAATGTCTGGGCTGTCTTGGAAGTCTAGTTTTAAAAACTAATTTATAATTTTGTATTTTTAAATTCTCTTTTACTTAAAATTTATGGGGTGCTACTTAATTCTTAACATACTTAACAAATCTTTTTCTTACAACGTTTATTTACATATTACAGCCCAGTAGTACAATTAACAAAAGTAACACGTCGTTGTACTGTTCATAAATTATTTACAATAAATTAAATGTAAATTAAAAGTTTCTTAAAATTAAAATAAATAAACAATATTTATTATGATGTTCATGAAATACATGTGCACCAAATCCTTCTTAAGATCTTCATTCAATTTCTAGGAAAATTTTCATTCACGCGGTATTATTTCAAAAATTAAATAATCTTATTGAATTTCAAATTAAAATCACACTATCAGAATTATCCTGGTAGATCCAATACGTAACTAAATATTAGTTTATTCACATTGTTAGTAATATCCAACAGATTTAATGCTAGGTGATTTACGTAGTTATTTAGTTGGTTGACAATTTTGCAACTGTAATTACAGATAACTTCTCGAATTGGTTACATATCCAAATCTCAATATACATCAGAATTGGTAATATACTACGGTGCATTTAATATGGTTTTCAGGGATTTTAATCAAAACCTTTGCAAAATTTCGATGTTGAAATTTGATACAGTGCCCCATATCTGAACCCTGTAGGTTCAAATTGGCTTCAGTATAGATTTGTACGACAGTAATTTGTTTTCAATCGAAAGCTGCGAATGCCTACCAAAGAGTCGATACATCTTTCTAAGTTTTAAATCCAATTCATTAATGAGAGACTCACACCTGGGCAACTTATATAAAAATCAAAAGACTGACTTTGAACTCTAAACTGAAAGAGCTATTCCGACTACTTTGAGCCACATGAATAACTGACTCAAAAATTTAAACTATTACTATAGAAAGTTTATTTTAAACCAATATAAACCTATGGACTACAAATTTATGGCACAGCTAAACCGAGTAACCTACAAAAATTACAAGCATTTCAATCAAAATTTCTACGTGTAATTACCTGCACACCTTTTTATGTCAACAACAAAATTCTACATGTATGATGATTTTAAAATTCTGTTTATAAGTGAAGTAGTTAAGTCCAGCTACAACATTTTTTACAGAAAATAATTGCATGATCACCCCAACGAATTGATCACCAAACTATCGAATGCATCACTACCAGGGATTCCGCAACGCAGATTGAAACGGTAATTGACCCAAGATCTTCTATAACGTGATTTATTTTCTTTTTTTAATATTTTTTGTTCTTTCTTCATTTCTTCTTTTGCGCATAACAGACAGGTAGAGTATCAAATTATTTACACTCAATCTGTTTGTTGCAGGGCTAAATTAAATAGTTTTGTTTCTTATAACATTGTAAGCCATTTAAATGACTGAATCATTTAAAAACAGAACAGGCAGAGGTAAAAAAAATACCAATCAGAGTTATCTCCACTGTAAGTAATGAATTTCATTATACAGCCAGACCCTATGGTGAATGAAGTGAAAGTATCATTTGAAGAGTGAAAAATATGTCCTTGTTAGAAGACCCGGCATGCTGATAAGCATACTTTTCTACTCAGTGAGGAAGGCTAGGTAAACCACTTCACTTCTCGTTTTATTTAGTAAAACCTCTACAGGTTCAATCCAGCTTTTTGGCTGATGACCTAAACAACAATATTTCTTCTAACATTGTTGTTTCTCATTTATGCAGTATGAAAATTATTTCATAGAACATTATGCCAATGGGTATAACTGTTCTTTTTCATTTCTTTTTCTTGTCATCCTTTCTTTACTTTTAACAAAATTTGCTTATCGTATTTTAGTAAATAGTTGCAAATAAAGTTATTAAAGATAAAAAAAATCCAATCGTTTTCTTTTGATTTGGATGCGTTTACTCCAAGTCACTCCTCTGTCCAAGCACATTCCTTGATATATTTTTAACACCACTTGGCTGTTGAAAAATCTTGCCGTTCAACTGGAAAGGAGGACAAGTTGCTCTCGTGGTAGTGAATCTTATTTGTGTGGTCTTAGCTTCATTCACCTTGATCTTTCTTTTCTCCAAACTTATTTTCAGTTCACTTAGATACATTTGTTAATAGATACATTAAGTAAGACGGTAAATTTTAAAACATAAGTAAAGTTAACTTGATGAAGCCAATTGTTATAAGGTAGGGTTTCTGATTGAGTATCTTATGAATGAATTCCGACTGCACAATATATTTATGAGCCTTCATTTTAAAGACTCAACAAACCGATAATTTTTTATGTTATTCAATCCAAAGTGTAATAATAAATTTCGATTTTATTGGCAAGTTAGTGTTCATTATTTTCTGAAATTTTATGAAACAGGATGCGTTATTAAATTAACTTATATTGGAATTTTTATACATTAATAAACTTTTATAATAGAAAGATAAATGGTGTTTTTATTAGGGAAAATGATATTAATACTTTACAATATCATGAGCAGTATTTATCAATTTAATCTAGTTTTTCAACACAATATTTATTTCTAACTCCGTATTAAATTTTCTTTCCTGCGTAATATACTATACCGAAATTGACTTTTATTTTGGTTCAGTACATCAGATAAGAGAAAGTAAAATGTAATATTCTCGTAATATTACAGAATGGACAGTATTTCATAACGGTTTAAAGAGAGTTTATCTGAAGTGGACATCTCCCAAGAAAATCCTACCTAACCTTACCTATAAGGCAACTCTTCATCAATTACTCAACATATTTCATACAGTTTCCAGCTTTTTAGTTCTTGTTCCTACAATAATAACAATAAATTCTTTAAAAATTTCATAAAAATATCTTACAGTATTCTGAATGGTACTTGCGTTTTATTGCTTTTTTAAGGAATATTATTTTAATATATTTACTTTTACGAGTATAGGGGGAAAAATCAATATCATGCTTTTATTTTTTTGACATTACAAACTAGTGATTCACTTTAACTAAATCTACAACTGTCCAGCGGAAAATTTAACTGGAACCAAAATTTGATACAACTTAAATTAATGTAATATAATGACAGGGTTTTAACAGTAAGACCTCGACTTACGCGAATTCACTTTAGCGCGGTTTTGTTATATCATAATTATAACATAATATATAATATTATATTGTGTACAGTAATTATTCATGTCTTACGGATATTTACATTTATGGCCACTGTTTTGCTAATTTATCTCGAAATCATTATCCTAGTTGCTCTCCCCATTTTTACACTGGAATTTTATCTTGGTTTGCTTTTGTTCGAAGCATTAGTACTGTTTAGTGCGTTAAAAATATCGGTCGTATATGATTACGTAGATTTAATCGTGTTTTTAATTGTGCTACATGCCGGTCTTTTATTTTCTTCTTTTTGTTGTTACTTTGCGTACAATATGAGTTCGAATAAACGTTACAGAAACGGAAACCGATTATTTTAAAGGAAAAGTTAGATGTCGATAAAAGATACGAAAGGGTTGAAAAAACGAAGAACATAAAATGAACGACTTGGTTTAGTGAATCAACACAACGGTCAATTAGCGAATGTTTTAAGGTTAAACTGAACACTCCAAGTTACATAAATTTCACGTAACGCGATGACTTTGCGGAACGCACCCCTCGCGTAAGTCGAGGTCTTACTGTACTTAATTTAACATTTATGGTTTATTTTTTGGAGAATTTATGGTTTATTGTTTTTTAAATAGCCTAAAAAAATACTTGTAGTGATGAATATTTTTGATGAAAATTTTTTATGCTAAAAATTGTCAATGGTAAAGCAAAAATGTTGAAGAATAAATAATCTGGGTTTTCATTACGAAAATTTTTGAATTCCTTTGTTATTATTTTTGAACAAAGAATATTTTCTTTTTCAAGGTTTTGTTTTATCCTTTTACGTTGAGCAAATATAAGATAATCAAAATGAACACAGGCCAAAACATTGTTTAGGCTGCTCATCAGATAGCGTTACCAATTTAGTTATAAAAAGATGAAATTCAAAAATGTATTCAATATTTTGCTTCTGCTCGTAAATATAGCTTATAATAATCCCGAAAGATTTTCAAGAATTTCTTCATTTTTATAAATTGTAAATTAATACGGTTAATTAATTTAAAAAAATCATTACTTGCCCTATGCAGTTTTAAATTACGTCAAACAATGAAATTTATTTAACGTTAGACAATTCTTTTGCTTATTTTATTTTATAGAAAAGCCATTAAAATTATTACAAACTTGCATCATCATTTTATTGATTTTACATTAAGTTAGGTAATTCAGTCTTTCCTAAGGTAACCAGTCGTTATATATATTTTTCTTTTACAAATGCGTTGAGTTGTAAAAATTGGTAGAGAATAATATTCAACCCAGAAAATTATAGTCTTATTTGGTAAATAGCGTATAAGAATATGCGCTTCGAACTAAGGGTTCCCGATATGCGAATCTACTCTAATTGAAAATCAGAAAACAATTGAAGTTTTAATATGTTATCACTTTTTTATGAGATAAAATTTAAATAAATTTAAAAATTACATAAGTTAAGTTTATGCACTATATCATCCAAAATTATTGATTGAAACGGTTATTGTTATATCGTTTTGCTAATTTTCTATTATTATTATTATTATTATTATTATTATTATTATTATTATTATTATTATTATTATTATTATTATTATTATTATTATTATTATTATTACTGTAAAATTCGGTTAAAACGAGGTCGGTTGTAACGAAAATCCTGGTTATCCTGGTAATAATTCTGATATGTAATTATAACGAATATGCAATCCGGTTGTAACTCCCGAATTACTATCTTGAAATAATAATAGACAAAAAATTATGTAGATCACGTATGTATAACGTGATGGCAGTTCCTCAGCTGCTATATGGTTGCGAGTCATGGGTGCTAAGAACAGCCCAACTAAGGAAAGTTAAAGCCGCTGAAATGAGATTCATGAGATCGGTGAAAGGATGCTTCCTGTGAGATCAGATTTGTAGTAGTGACATCAGGAAAGTACTGGGTAAGAGACGAAACCATCGTAGAGAAATGAGCAGATAGAGGACTCGATGGAAAAATTATGTCGCAAGAATAACAAGGGAAAGGGTTACAGTCCAAGCATTGCAATATTGCCCAATTGGAAGAAGAAGCTTGGATAGATCAAGGAAAAGATTGTTTGAGGCTGGAAGAGAAGTAGCACCTAATCTATAAGTTGTAGAAGATAAGAAGAAATACATTCTCTGTGAAATAAGAAGCAAACAGTTTTGTGATACGTATATCTTATTTTATTTCGGGAATCACCTCATCACGGATTTTTGGTTAGTACTGTACATACTTAAACGATTTTTTTAAGTTGCATCAACATTTGCAGTCATTAACGACTACTTTGTGTTTTTCTCTACATTGGTAAGTTGGGGAGTCATCGGTAAATTGCAGTATTATCCTGATTGCCTCAACCCAGACCTCCTGGAAATCGAACTCGCTACTTTTTTATGCCTTTAACAGCTGACAACTGAACGTCGCTAACCGTTGTTCTAGGAATTGTTCTAGACATTCTGTTCGTAACACGACCGGAAGCGGCACAAAATTTTACACGGCTGAAGGAGAATCAACTCACATTGCCGTTTCTATACCGGTTGAATAGGGCTACCAACTTCGTCTCTCATAAAAAATTTCCTTTACTTAGGAAAATATTACCAGACAATAACAATGGGTACCAGGACTAAAAAGTCACTCTGTATAGGTGTACATTATGTCGTAAAAGAGAGAGTTAGTTATCACTCTTATTAGGTCGACCGAAAAAATTCAATTTTTAGAAGTTACTAGATGGTTCAAAATGTACTTTTGGTCAGATTTATAAATTAATAGTTTTAAATGAAATTAAACGTTGCAAAGAAAATATATATTATTTTATTCACATAGTGTTTCATTTCCTACGATGTTTTATTAAACAGAATTTGATGAGCAGGTAAATCACGTTGTTTCTACGATGTTTGTACTTGTACGACGTTTTAGTCTATGCTCTTTGTTATTTATTATAACTCCTCTGCTCCACTTGTCACTAGTCATACTCCCTACTGATTTATATCTAATTCTCTTTAACTGACAGACTTTTGATACAGTTCCAACAGATTTTCTTCCTCCAATTTGTATACTTTCATCAACCCACACATAGAGTTAATTACGTTAATTATTATTGTGTTGTTTATCTTAAAAAAAACAGTTTTAACAAAATTATGCATTACTTCCCTTTTAAAATGAAAAACAAATTATTTTTATTTATTTGACCGTTGGCATTTTTTGGGAATAGGGTAAACTTATTACAATTAATTATTCTAAATTTTATAAAAATACCGTACATATAAATTACATACTAAATACACACTCCATAAACTAGCACATCACTCTTAATGTTTCTTTACAGATCAGAGGTAATATGTAAAACGTGTAACCACATTTATTTATGAAAAAGAATGGAAATAAAGTACAGACCTACCGTTTTTATAAATTTATTGATCGGTACTTAAAACATCAGTCACGATAGGTCTATGATGTAGGCCTAACAGTTTCATTTATAAAAATACTTTTCAAAGTATTTTGTTGTTACTTTTTAATCAGGGTGTACACATTTTTAAATATTGCGCTTGGTCAGTAACGTCATTATTTGTTTAGTTGACATATCTTGTCAAGTAAATTGTCACTTCATTGTGATAATTGACATTACACAAAAACATCACACATTGTGATAAAGTGAATTGTCACTTCATACTCGGTTCATCGTTCTACACGATGAACCGAACATAGAGATGCGTTTACATGAGACGACTTTAAGGTTACAAATGATGTGATGTGAAATAACGGAATAGGTCCCTTGCGAGGTCATCGATTAGTCTTTGCTGGAGTCCGGTAGCCGTGTGCCGATGGTGGATGCCTCGTCGAAGCTGTTGGGAGGTTGGAATCGAATGACTTTGGGCCAGTGGAACGCTCTTTAGTGTCTCCAGTGCACTGCAGTGGGAGCGATTACAAGCCCTCTGTAGTGCTGACACACCGCCCCTTTTGGCCTACCGCCTTTAGGCCTACCGCCTCTTTCGGAGTTATTGGCGGCTTCCCTCTGTCACTAAACCGGAAGCTATAATAGCCGGCAGCACAGTACATAATCAAAGCGGATGACGGTAAGCGGAAGCGGTGTTAGCGGACAACACTAACAATTTTTTTAAATTTAAAAAGAAAACTTGCTCTCCTTGTACTGTTTCCCCTGGTGTTGATTCAGCTGTGAATCGTCGCTGACACCAGCTCAGCTATTACAAAGAGGCAGTTAGAAATCTTTCGAAGTCTTCAATTGACGCACGCGGATAGGACATTTTTACTATGTTGTTCTGTTATAATGAACACTGCTGAATATTTAACAACATAAAAATATGTAATTGAATAAATTGTAGTAAGTTAATTTAATGTTTAATTACAGAATATATCAAGATTTGATTTTCTTCGTAAATTTGTGTTTTGTTTTTGGTTTAACGTCCGACTGTTTTGCAAATTGCTGCTAATGCAGACGGTAGAGGATGAAATGAATTTTTGTAACGTATGAAAAAATGCTATGCCCGAGTGGGATTCGAACTAAATCGAACCCACTCGAAATCCCGAGTGGGATTTCTTCGTAAATTAATAAGGTACTCAATATCAGAATAAAAATTATTACTGATTATTTATTTTTTCAAATTAAGAACAATATTTAAATGTTACGGTTGTATCATTTAACTGGTTTTAATTATATATTATTGTCACGTTAGTTTTTATACATTCATATATTTTTCTTATATAATAACCTAAAAGAATTGCATCAAATTATTGCACAATAATATTTCTTCTTATATACGATATAGCAGAGTAATTAGATATCCGCAATAATAGTTTTTAAGGAATACAGCACGCAAAAATTTATTTACCTACTTCAAAGTTTGGAATGAAGAGTCTTTGTACTACTTGTACATTTACTGCATATCGCAAAAATTTTAGGGAACTAACTAAAACGTAGGGCGTCCATAAAGGAAGTCCATTGTAACCAAGAGTATTTTCTCTACAACTGTATAGTAAATGGGTCAGGAACCGTGCCAATAAGGCTGCAAAACGCAGTCATTTCACGCAACCTCTTGTTTTTACGACCACTTTCAGTACGACGCATTTTGTTCTCTTCATTCTCAAATATCAAGTCTCAATCTCTTCTGTGTTTTGTCTCCTAATCAAATTTGTTTGAATTATTTTTTTCATGTTTAGTTTTACCAAAACAATAAATTTAATATTTTATTTTTCTTAATTGTACGTCTAGGAATATAGAAGAGTTGTATAATTTAAGTAGGCTTCTAAACTTATTTTTTATATTTTAAGTATCTAGACAAAAATGATATCCACTTACACTACATTTGTTGAGTGTTGAATTTTAACTTCACTTGAACTACTGTCTAGTAACGTAATAACACTGTTCTCGTGATCAACTGACTATAACGATACCAGACTACATATAAAATTTATACACATCGTTTACTGATATCATTTAACCCATAAAGTATATGCTACAAAAATAATTATTTCTTAAACACAGTCGCCAGTGAACCGGTTCTCCCGTTCTATTGTCGTTTTCCCTACTACTATCTCTGGTCGACAATAATAAAACTTGCACCACCTTTAACTTCGTCCGGTGGCCAAACACTTAAATGTGAACTAAAAAATAATTAATAACTTGTTGGGCGCCAGCTCTGTCAGCAGAGCATAACAAAATAAATAAAAAAACTAGATCTCCATACTTAAAGTAAATATTTAATAAATAATAAACTACTAACTAAATTAACCTTCTACTAAGAAAATTATCCTAAAACAACCCTAACCTGTTTCTAAAATATAGGCAACCTTTTTTGCCGCGACGTTAACATAAAAACAAGAAATTAAAAACCATTAATAAATAAACGAATTAATTACCTCGAATTAAATGTCTCCTTTTTCTTCTTCTTCTCTTCGTTCTCCTGGTCACCCTCGTTCTCCGTCACTCCTTGTTCTCCTACACTCCTCTTTCTCCACGTCTCTTCTTCAAATTCTACTCCTTCTTAACTAACTGATTCACTGGTAAGTCCCAAGGGGGAATGTGAATTTCCTGGGCTTGAACCAGGAAACCTATGGTTAACAAGCTTCCCTCTCCCACCAACCGCTCAACCAACCTGGAGAGCCAACAGGAAGGAGAACTATCCCAATGATTAAATGGAAGTTGGTAGGTTGAAGAAAAGCCCAAAAACACAGAGGGAAAAATACACCTGTCTAAACAATATCAGATGACTGACCGTTAGCCGTATTTACAACTTATCTAACAACTACTCTAATGTACGAGTATACTATTCTAATAATGGGGGTTTTTCCCAAGTATTATTTAATGTCTTAACTGAGTAATGGAAGTTATAGTAATTGGGAATTACCGTAACTTCCATTGTTTGTACAATATTGTACTTTTACAATGTTACAAACTGTATAATACTTCTGATATATCATTCAGGAAATGTGAGATAAAAAACTTATAAAAATATAGACAATTCCTAAAATTTAAATGACAACTTTTAATAGTTTGCTCCAGGTGATCGAAACTACATCTTCACTCAAAATTGTGAAGTATTAAATCTTTAGTCTGACCTTTTTGGATTTAAGGGTGTCAAATATTTGACCCTTCTGAGTAATCCCTCAGTAATGACGAAATTAAAAAGTTTTCAATCCAAAAGCGTACACATGTTATGTTATATACATAATAATGTGTATAACGAAATACGCATACCATTATTCTTGAAGTCAACGACATCACGTATCAGTGTTACGGGTGTTTCAATGAGAAACTTTCTGTTTACAGAAACGAACGGAAAACTTGGCATGCCACATTTGCTTGGCAACCATCAATGAAATCTTCATAGACTATGAAATAGACAAATTTTATTATTTCTTCTGTCTTTCATAATGTCTTCTCACGTTCTGTCACATACGATAGTCATACAATTTACGAGTTCCACAGTTGTATACGGTAGTAGAAACGTTGATAAAATAAAATAAATGTTAATAAAATTTCAATTAATCTTACTCCAACAAAAGTCAACGCTCTTTCGTTCGGTGTCTTATTCTAGTCCATTTACATGGAGGGATAAATTAGTTTTTACGTATTTTTCCGTTAAAAGTACCTTTTTATAAAAATCAAAAATAAATAGATATTATTTTAGATATTAAATCCAATATGCAAATTTCATTAGTATTAGTCTACATACAGTTCAACAAATATAAACATGTATTATAATATCTAAAACTAGTTCTGAATTTCACCACACAAATTTAATTATATTATTCTGAGACCAAAAAGTCCATTTTGTTTTTAATATAATAATGTGAATGAAATATAATATGACTATACAAATCGAAATCTATAAATATAAAATGAACCTTCCTAATAAATCTAGAAATGACATATAATTAATTTATCCTTCGACATACCCTCGGGGAAACCAAATATTAATCCTGGATTTTACGACTACCACAAAACTGGTATGTACGATTGTGAAATCTAATAAAACCCTTCCGTTGTTGTCGTTCGTTTATTTTTGGAGCATAAGATGTAATATAATGTTATTATTGTTCTGTTTGTTCCTTTATGAAATATTTATAATAATAAATATTCATTTTCTGGATCTTAGTATATTTTAATTTAGATAATGTAGATTTTACTCAAAATTTGTATAAGATTTTGAAAAAGTAATTTATTAATATTTTCTTTTCTATATTACTAAATAGAGTAGGTTTCCTTAATTTTATTTAAACTGTTTACAGCCAACTAAAAGTATTTAACCATGGCGAATTTGTTCAACGTTTAATAATATTTCTTGATGGAGATTCATTCTTGTAACTCCTTAATATTTTGATTCGGTTTTGCTGCGATTGGGTTAGTTTTAAATTCTGCCTTTAAAGTTATTTAAACTTTTGTCGGCCATAGTAGCCAATTTTAGATATTAATTGTCTTTTCAAAACTCAGGCATTTCAGTCAAAATCTCAGAGGATCACAACTGGAGCTGCAGTTTGTCTCAAACGTAACATTACAGGATGATCTGAAGATACATCACAACTATATGTAGAACTCAACTTTTCTAAATAATGCAATCACAGGCAAAAAAAAAACGGGCCACTTATATTTTTTCAAATATTTCATCGTATGTTTTTTTAAATAAAATATGACCAGCTGATTCTATAAGGTTTCCAGATGGACAGGAAAGAGTTTGAAAAAGACAAGGAGAACGTTTTGCTCAATGCACCTTCAGTTCGCGAGTCAGTTTCCAAGGTAGATCAGTAATGGTGTGGGGTGACATTTCTAATGAAACTCGCTTTCACTGATACAGGTACTTTGACTGCTGAAAGCTACATTGATGAGGTTTAATTCATCACGTTGTACCTTACGCTCCATTTATTGGTGAAGAGTTACGCTTGATGTACAACAATACCCGTCCTCATGCTGCAATGATCGTGAATGAGTTCCTTGACGACGTTGAACTGAACAGACTGGTGTGGCCAGCACGAAGTCCTGACATAAACCCAATTGAGCATGTGCGAGACAAGCTAGGAAAGCGAGTTAAAAGTTGTCTACCTTCTTTAAATCAATTGATATCAGCTTAAAAATGCTTTATGTGAAAAGTGGAACAATATTGACCAGGGTGACATTCAAACCTTATTCGAGGGATGAACCGGCAAATGGAAGCCATCTTACAATCACGAGGAGGAAATACCCACTACTAGCAACATGTAGATGGCTACTGGAAAAGTGATTTTTTTGTTTGATAGGACCTGTATTTTTACTGTTTGCATAAAAAACCAGAACCGGTATGTTTCATTTTTCATTTTTAAGTTGAAAAATTTGTTAATTTTTACACATTTTAATGCAATTAATGGTTTTATAATTAATTTAAAGGTAAACAATTTTTTATTTTTCAAAAAAGTACAAATTTGTATGCTAAAGAGCTAAGAAGATTTGTTTGTCTTATCATTCTATAAACTTGTGGTATAAGGTGTTTATCATACTATCTTAAAACATAAAAAATGAGAAAAAAAGGTGGGCCCGGTTTTTTGCCTGTGAGTGTATATTTCATGAAATCGACATAACAGCTGGTTGTTACAACAATCGGACTTAAAAAAAACAATATATTAAATCTATTAATTTTCTTTCTGTCAAAAATCCAAGATGTCATTCGATTTTATCATTATCTGATAGATGAATTGAATGAAAGATTAATAAACTTAAATAAATGCTACTGAATACTCTTACTTAGTTGCTACAAAAAAAAAACAGTTAGGTATTTGTGCACTTCTACGTTTTGAAAATCTTAATGTGTTTACCAAATTTCTCAGCACTATTATGAAATTTTTAAAAAATATTAAATTATGGGAACCCACCGGGTTGGTGTAGTGGTAAAGTTGTCACCGCAATCTATCTGTTTAACAGATGCTTTTCGAAGACGGAGGTTCCATAATTCAAATCATAGGAAAAGCAGTCACTTTTATTCAGGTTTAAATACTAAACATTGTTTGTTTACCAGTGTACTTTGATGATTAGGGTTCAATTAACTACACTTGGAGGATTGGTCGGCCTAAGTCTGTACAAGACTGCGCTTCATTTCGCTACACGTCGTCCGCATCAACCTCATCTCATTGGATCATTGGGTTGCTTTTTATTCCTAAATTGAATAAAAAATGTAATTATTATATTCTATGACTGTGTTTTTGACTTAGTTCTCCGTTAAATTTTATTTCAAATTTTTTACTTTCTTTTGCCTATATGAATATATAGGAAGGAAAGTATTGTTTTATAATTATTGCAAAACTTTGAAATCATGTACAATTTTGTAGACGTTTTAGAATTTCCTATTACAACTAAAACGTATACGAAACTAATTATTGAATCTTTTAACCTGAAAGATCATACATTTAATTAACACTTCTTTAACGATTTATTTTTTTAACATTTATTCTATTTTCTTTGTTAGCAACGTAAATATAGTTATACACAAACATTCACACTGAAACAATGGTTTTTCTACTGAAAATTTTGTTTGTAATACCTGTTATGTAAAAAGATTATGTTTCTTCTTTTGTAGAACTTGATTGTTTAAAACATTTATTATATTTTTTTGTTTTCAGATATTGCAGCTACAAATGAACGACTTTAGATATCATTATATGTTTACAACTTTTGTAAGTTTATTTTGTCTTAAGCTTATATTAACTGATAAAATTATTTGCATAAAACTACATTTTACTTATTAGCTTTTATCTAATTAGCTTCAGAGTACTAAAACCTTAACTAACAAATGTACAGACTTTCTTATGTTATATTTGTCATTTCAATATTTCTTACAATTATGTTTCTTGTAGCATCAGTCATAAGAACCGAAATTATTATTATTAAGACGAGTTCTACCGATCTTTATTTTGTCCGTTTTTACCAGAAAATGTTAGATAATATATAATAATCAAATCCTAATTAAGATAGTTAATTTAGTTCCAAGATGACCGACATTTATATTTAATGTTGTGTATTTTTAGTAATACTGTATATTTCCAAAAGATAAGGTCAAAAATGAAAATAAGAAATAATTATAGCCAAATCTGCTTAATCAGTACTTTTACATCACAATAAACCTAGACGACGTGGCAACGCAATCTATTTTAATAATAATTTTGATGGTTAAATTCAAGTTTGGTTTAAAATGCTTCCTGTAGTGCACCTGTAATTCCAAAATTTGTGAATTAAAGTGCAAAATTATTTCTTTTGACATTAAATTTATCACATACTGGAATATTAATGATATAGTTTTTGAAATAATTATTTTACATCAAAAACTTCTTTCATTCATTTATATACGTTACTTCCTAACATCTTTTGTAAGTGAAACAAAACTACGTGGTATGTTTCTTAATGTTTTGCAATATTTATTGGATTTCAAAAATTTATCTGATATGAAATAACAAACATTAGGTAATTAATTTTTTATTACGGAATATGTTACGTTTAACGAAAATAGCTTTATATATTATATTGTTTAACTCTAAAACAAACTTTTTCAAAATCTCCCTATCAAAAATATTTATGCCTAAATTACCTAATTACCATCAAATAACTACCTAATTTACCTAATTAGCATCAAATAACTACCTAATTTACCTAATTAGCACCAATGATTACTATTTTAAGGATGTTGTTGTTTAGGTCATCAGCCGAACAGCTGGTTTGAACCTCTAGAGGCTTCACTAAAAAAACCGATGAGTGAGGTGGTTTACAATTGCCTTCCTCACAGAGTGAAAAAGTAAGCTTATAAGCATGCCAGGCTGTCTGAAAACCATTTATTTTTCACCCTGTAGATGACACCTTCACGTCATTCACCATAGGGCCTGGCTGTGTAATGATTAAATTCATTACTCTTAGATGAGATAACTATGACTAGTGTCTTTTACACATCCACCTCTTCAGTTCTTAAATGTTTTAGTCATAAATTATTGGCTGACCATTTGATAAGTGACAGAACTATTTTTTGTACCTGGAACTAGCAGTTCGAGTGCAAAAAATTGAACAATCCACCTGCCTGTTATGAGCATATTTTAATGATACTGAACACAACAGTTATTTTTAAATTCATTGTTAAGTTCTAGACGTAAACTTTTGTACTCCCTATCTCATAAACGATAAAAATTACCAATGGAAAAAATTATGTACAGTTTATATTTTTCACTTTTGAAACCTATATGAATTCACGTTCTCAAATTCACGGTACAATTAGGCCTAAATATTATAATATATAACACTTTCAAGCATTTTAGTCAAAAACATTACCTGTTTTAGCACAAGCACCCTTTACGTTAGTAACAAAACGTCACTAACAGATTTGCAGATACCTTTCCTCAAAAAAATCTGTCGACAGAAATACAAACGCTATCACAAGTCACAAGAACATAATAACCTACTTATACCTTCACTTTCCATCATACATACACCTGAAAATCCTGCAAGACCCGTAAAAATACTCTAGAGTAGAGATCTACAAATTTTATGAAATAAAGGTCATTAAAAATTTAGAATATTTTCAATAATTATTCTGAAAAAGACACCAATGGAAGCCCGACCCCTCTCATACCTTTCATTTCACCACAATTACCATCAATATTACATTTACTAGTTGTATAAATTTTACAGTTGTAAATAAATCATTAAATGGTAAAAAAAATTATTTGTCTTCAGTTTACCAATAAATTAAATATCATTTTTTACTAATTTTATAAATGTTTGCTTTTTGGACAAGGGAAATTTGTAAAATGACCAACCCATGCCTGAATTTTTATTTAACAGTTTTTTTATTATTTGGACTGTTGTATTAGATAACTAATATTTTAATAAGACAATATTACCTGTTAGCATTGCACAGGTTCAGTGATTACTCAACCAAATGGGTAAATTGTGACATCAATTTCAATCGTATATGACACGGTTATCATTGATACAAAATCATATAATTTGGTTAGCCTTTTGATCAGTTCATATTACAAGTAGGTCCACCACGATTATTTGTGAATGATTGCCAATTACAATCAATCATCGTTGTTACCCTCAACAAACGTTGGTGTAATCTGAAAATGTAATCAATAATGTAACAAAAATATATTCCATTGTATAATGGAGTAGATTTAGTATCATATAAAGGGTTACAGCTATTTCACAGTTAGATTATGATAGAGATTAATTATTATCAATTACAAATAAAATTAATTAATTTTATCGAATTTTAAATTCTTGAATTTAGATTAAACATAATGATTTTTTATTAAGATAACTTAAGTATAATTTACCAATTTTAGTTTACATCTGAACTTTATAGTTTATTTGATTTTAATATTTTTATCAGTCGCCTACGGCCATGGCCGATCAGGCAACCATGAGCACGTCCGAAATGTTGTCGATAATAAGTGCTCACGTCGACAACAATTCTAGCGATACAGATAAAATAGAGTGGACAGATGTCGTTCCCGAAAGAAAAAGGCAATTACATGAAAATGGTCTGCCAAATAATAGTTCAACTAAACGTTTTAGGGACCCTCGAGTGAGGGACGGACACGTCCCAATTTCAAACAGATTTGACCCACTTCTGACTGCAGCAGATGCAGTAGAAGAAAGCGTTACAGGTCACTCCAGTACATCACCTATTACAACAAAACAGTCGAGGCCTCCTCCTGTGCACTTGAAATCAGACGTGGATTTCGTGAAATTTCAGGGTTATCTCACGAATTTGCTAGGTACAGATAAATACCGCTGTACCGCTACAAGAACCGGCATCACTATCTACACACTACATTCTGATGATTATAGGAGGCTAGTACAGTGCCTGCGCACTAACAATGCAGAATTCCACACTTACCAATTAAAGGAGGACAAAGCATATCGTGTAGTAGTACGAGGGTTGCACCACACTATACCCTCAGAAATAATTAGCGAGGAAGTTACGAAATTAGAGTTTAAGGTGCGTAATGTGACAAACATACTGTCTCGCGATAAAGTAAAGTTACCACTTTTTACATTGATTTGGAGCCAGATAAGAAAAATGGTGAAATTTTTGACATGACCGCACTGCTCCAATGTAAAGTTAAAATCGAAGAACCGAGGCAAAGGCGACAAATCGCTCAGTGTGCCCGCTGCCAACGATACGGTCACACTAAAACCTACTGTAATTTATTACCCCGCTGTGTGCGGTGTGCAGGTCCACACGAGTCGAGCTCATGCTCTAAAACCCGAGAAACACCGCCGACATGTGTTTTATGCGGCGGGGCACACCCATCCAATTACAGAGGTTGTACAGTACACCGCCAATTACAGCACCGTCGATCTCCAGCATCAACAGTGACCGATACGAAGAAATTGTCTTCAACAGATTCTAACTATCCAATCTTACCGCCACCTGGTACCTCTGAAACTCGTAGTCAAACAACTACGTTACCAAAAACTCCACCTCATCGATTCTCCACGTACAGTCAAGCAGTGAAATCTGACCAGAAGCCAGCTGAACACGACTGTTTGCCTACATCTCAGGATATTTCGAATCAGCTTACAAGTTTCCTCACAGAAATAAAAGACCTCTTCACTCCGGTCATCACAATGATGAGTCAACTGATCCAGATGCTCTTGACCAACCATGGTAAATAATAGAACAACAGCTAGTTCACTCGTCATCATGTTATGGAACGCCAATGGCTTCCTTCAACACCGAAATGAAGTAGAACTATTGCTACATGAAGAGCGTATTGACATTGCTTTGCTAACAGAAACACACCTGACTTCTCGCAGTCGCTTGAATATCCAAGGATTTAACATCTACAGAACCGATCATCCAGACGATACAGGCCATGGTGGAACTGCAATATTAATACGACGAGGAATCCAATATTATTCCATCCTATGACACCACCTAGTGAGCATTTGCAAGCCACAGCAATAACTGTGTTAACACGTGGGTTTAACGTCACTACAGCTGCAATCTACTGCCCACCTCGCCCGCTGACAAATGAGAGACATTTCCAGCAATTGCGTTCTGATCTAGGCGATTGCTTCATTGCAGGAGGAGATTTCAACGCCAAACATCCAGCCTGGGGCTCACGTCTTACAACATCAAGAGGTCGAGCCCTTCACAAAGTTATTTGTGATGGCCAGTTACAAGTACATTCTTCAGGTACACCAACCTATTGGCCCGCTGCTAGAAACCGTCAACCTGATCTGCTCGATTTTCTTTTCTCCAAAGGAATGCGAAACTACCACCTTGCAACTACAGCTACAAATGATCTCTCCTCTGACCACTCGGTTGTAATCACTACGCTGAGCACTGAACCGGTGCTGACCCCACCAAAACCAACTCTAAATCTTGGACGAATGAACTGGGATTTATTCAAAGAAAAAATTGAGAACAACCTAACGCAAAACATACCACTTAAATCGAATGACGATCTTGACAAGGCTGTGCGACATTTTACGACCGAAGTACAGAAAGCTGCCGGGGAATCACTACACCCATTAAACGTTACCCTACCACTCAAGATGTTCCGCAGTATGTTAGACGCCTGATACGAGAGAATAGACAAGCTAGACACAGGTGGCAAAATTCTCGTCTACCAGACGATAAACAATATCTCAATAGAATCGCCAACCGTCTGAAGAAAGAATTAGCCAGATTAAAAGCAGAGCATTTTGAGACTATTTTATCATCGATGAATGAAAGCACAGACTCACTATGGCGTACATCTAAGAAGCTTTTACAACACCGAAGTGTTTCTTTGCCACTGAGAAATCCAGATGATACTTGGGCGAAAACGGAAAACGAGAAAGCTACTCTCTTTGCGACTCATCTAACCAGTGTATTCAAACCACACGAAGATGTGCAGGACGTGAATTTTATACAAACCATCGATGAAGAACTGCAGTCACCTCTCTAGCTTTCACTGCCTCCACAACCATTTACGATCGATGATGTCGAAAAGGCAGTACAACGGCTGCCAAAGAGAAAATCGCCGGGATTTGATCTCATTACATCTGAGATACTGCAACACCTACCGAGAAACGGCTTACGCTTTTTACTACTATTATTTAATGCAGTCCTTCGTGTGGCGTATGTTCCTGGACAATGGAAATTTGCCGTAGTTAAGCTTTTCTTGAAGCCCGGAAAGCCGTATTACCTGCCTTCATCCTACCGTCCTATCAGTCTCCTTCCGACGACAGGAAAATTATTCGAACGTCTCTTACTACCACGCTTGCAGATACAATGTGAAGACGCCAACATTATTCCACCTCATCAATTTGGATTTCGGCCGCTACATTCGACGACACAACAACTGCACCGAGTTGTGGACTTCATTTCGGAGGGTCTAGAAAGGAAAGAGTATGTCATTGGCATTTTCTTGGATATCAGCTCCGCGTTCGACAAAGTATGGCATGATGGACTACTATTTAAATTGAAAAGTTTTTAAGTGATTCGTACTATTTGGTTGTAAAATCATTTTTAGAGCATAGATTCTTTGAAGTCCAGCACGGTACTGCTTACTCTGAGCTGCACAAAATTAACGCCGGAGTACCCCAAGGGGCAATACTATCCCCATTTCTATATAGCATATTTGCATCGGATATGCCTATTTTGGACACATCGGTAACCGCGACGTATGCTGACGACACAGCAATTCTTGTACGGGAAAAGGGTGCGGATGAGGCTTCCAGGTTAGTACAGCGACATCTTTTATTAATACAGGACTGGCTTACCCTTTGGCGTATTAAGGTGAACCCAGTTAAGTCAACACAGGTTACGTTTACCTTACGACGTCAAACTTGTCCACCTGTGATGCTGAATAACGTTCATATCCCCCGAGCCAGAGTGGTGCGGTATCTTGGTTTGTGGCTTGACAGACGACTAACTTGGAAGCATCATCTGCGTACTAAACGTTTAGAACGTAACCGCCGCCAAAAGCTACTCTACTGTTTAATTAACCCTCGATCGAAATTGAACCTCCGCTCCAAAATTTTATTATACAAAACCCTTTTGAGACCAATCTGGACTTATGGTGTCCAGCTATTTGGAGTAGCGGCAGAGAGTAATTTAAAGTCGATTCAGGCCTTTCAATCAAAATTCTTAAGACTTGCTTCTGGCGCTCCTTTTTATGTAAGCAATAAAACCCTCCACGACGATTTCAAAATTCCGACAGTGAAGGAGCTAACCGCGTCCTTGTATAGTAAATTTCACGAACGACTAGATGTCCATCAAAACCAACTAGCCCGTGATCTAGCTACAAGGAACTTTCCACCTGTGCGACGTCTAAGGCGAAAATGGAGTAGAGACCTCTTGGTCTAAATAACGGATAATACCCATAGTTACAAATGGAGAATGTGCCACTGGGTACCTCTTCTCCTTAATGCGAAACTCCCCACCACCATTTAAATATCATTTACGGAAATTGTGCAGCTCAATGAACAGTACCGTAATAAAAATTCAAGACAAAAAAAAACTTAAGTAATATGTATACCATAATATTAAAATACATAATAAAAGTTTTGGCAATTAGGTTGTGTGTAAATTTAATGTTAACTATACTTATAAAGCTCTTGATAGCGGTGTAACTTTTTTTTTCAACTGACCATTTGTAATACGTACTTTTGTATAGATTGTACTCTATCATTAAGATTGTTAGATAACACTGGGTCTGATGAGCGAGCCTCTAAACGAATGGTGAGAAATACAAGTAGTGTTCCGCATACTGTAGTGTTAGAATCCTATACAAAAACACGAAGAGAGATAAAATTGAGTATTGACAAAATTGAGTATTGTCGCTGACCGGGACCGACGACACGTGTTCAAACCTTCGTCTTGCAAAATGGGTGGCCCTGAAAAGGGTCGTTTACTCTGTAAACGGTGTTGCTGTTAGTGGTGGCCCTGAAAAGGGCCGTTGCAGGTAGCCGGACGCGTCGAGCCGGTGTCCGTGTCGTGTCCAGCGCGGTGTCTGAAGGATGACGGCTCGGCTACCTGGTTCAGGCCTAGCCTTCCCTCAGCGGCAGTTGGGTCCCCACTGGTGCGTAGTAGTGGTGGCCTCCAGAGCCCCGAAGTATCGGGTTGGCGTAGGCCGTCAGCCGAGGCGTTTTCCTCCGGGCCTGCGCTGTTCTCAATCTTCACCGTATAGTGCGGGCACGCAACGGGTTTCCATCGACTGACCGCTGCGGGAATGTGACGTCCGACAACGGTAGCTTCGACCAAGGAAGGCGGTGTCCGGTCTCGGCGAGGCTGTTCTTCTTCTTCTTCTTCTTCCTCTGGTGTTCCTTCCTAGTTGGCGGCTGGAGAGTGAGTGGCTTTCGCTGTTCATTGCAGCTGTTTTTATTTCCCACCGGTGAATCTACTTCACGTCGGAGGGAACACTGCTTGCTGTGCGTTGGAAGCGCTCCCCGTGGCAGGCTCCAGGACCGTCTGTAGTTGACGATATTAGTGGGGCAGTCGGCGACAGTATTTTAAAAAATATTTTTGGTAAATATTTTGTCATTTTTAACAGCCGAACAAACACATTTGTTTTCATTTTCTATTCCCAATATTTAAACATGAAATCAATTAAAAATTGTAAAAATTAAAAAGAGATTGGTTTGATAGTTTCTGAGAAAATTTTCAAGTTAATTATGGTGGATAATAGGGATTCCGTGTTTCCTTATATTGAATATATCAAAATATTCCATTTTTTAATTTTATTGACTGATTTCATTTTGATCATCAGGTTAAATGTTAAAACAGTACGGTTACTTATGTAGCTAGTTCCTAAACTTTAAAAGTATCTCTATTTTTTCTCATGTGATCAGTAAGTTAAACGACTGAAGTATTAAAGTTTAAAAGAAGTTGAACTTGAGTGACACTTATAATAGATAATTTATCCAAAAATTGGTTTAATATATTTTTATATTGTACAGTCATATTCTGTGATGAAAAAAGTGAATGTGTCATTTGTAGCGAAAAAGTATGTACATTTAAGAAAGTTTGGCGTAATCATAAGTAGTCGTAGGCTTACTTTTCAAGGCAGTACGTAAGGCATGAAAAATAACCTCATACGTTATTTACCTTCCTAAAAACTCTATATCAAACAAGCCTCTTTTCATAAACAATAGAAAAACCGTGCCAGATCTACGTAAAGTGAAATTGGAACAGGAAAGGTGCTAATACTATATTATACCTGTAGATCAATTTCACGTGAAGAAATTAACAGACTTAGTTGTTTCTAGAATGAAAAATGAAAATAATGTAAAGTGTAAGTTTATAAAAAAAAAGTTTAGAGATTTAGCACTGGTTAAATGTTATATCTGAAAGAAAATGCAGTTTCTAACTATGTTATTATATCAAAATTCAATGACTAATAATCTGTATACCACTTACTGGCCTGCATCTGTTGTAGTAATTTATATTAAATTATTTTTTTTTTAAATTAATTGAATTGAGACTAATAACTCTGTACTTATTTTCAGGATATTGAAACGTTTGATCTAGAAGATTTTAATTACAATTCTGTAAATATAACTGCATTTAGGTTAGTAGACACTGGTGATCCTAAAGTAGCGGATATTTTAGATCAAATGGAAAGGTTTCAACCAATAGGACATGCGATATTAAATCGGAGTGGTGTAATTCAGGTAAGTTATATAATTTACGTTTTTTTTTTAAATATTGTATTACTTTCTCTTGCTTATATGAATATATAGGACGGCAAGAATTGTTTTCATGTCAATTTTTTGAAATCGGATATACACGTTTTCAGACTCCCTAAACCCAAAAAAAAACACGTTTATAGCGGATGGTCTGCGTGTGTGTGTGTCTGTGTGTGTATGAACAAAATATCTCAAGAACGGAACATTGTACGAAGTTTAAACTTGAAATTTAAGTTCGATACTACTACCGGACTCAACATGAACATTTTCATTAAAATCAGTCAACCGGAAGTAGTAGTTTATTCGTGTCATTTTTCACGTTTTGCAATTTTCTCAAAAACTGCTCCTACGATTTTTCTTTAAACGCCTTATTTACTATATTTTTTATGCTCTACAAGATAGGGTAGGCGCCATGTCTGCTGAAATTCTTGGAAAGGCTGTTTTCTTGTAAAAATTTGTTTAATATTGCGGCTTTAAAATGTATTTTACTGCAAAAATGTATATAATAGTATATAATAACCGTTGTAGAAAATTTAAGATCCTACAACTTTTATTTCAAACAATTTGTTTATAACGTTTAGTTTAGCAGTTATCAAAAATTTTCTGTTTTTTTTCATGAAAATCTGTAAGAAAAATGATTTTTTTTAAGATTTCAGCCTTAGTATGGGTTTTACGACAAAACCGTGAATCATAAAATTTAAAGGAAAGTAAAAGATCTACAACTTTTATTTAAAGCATTTTTCTCTACAGAGCGTAGTTTAGTGTCAAAAAGGGATTATCCGTATTATTACCCCAAACTAAGGTTGATTTTCATTTTGCATCATTCACTCATGATTAAAGCTAGGTTTATTTTTGAGATTAATTTTTTTATTTATTTTTAATGTTTTATTACTAATGTTAGGTTATATTAATAATTATTTGCATTAGCAAGAGAAAATCGTGTTAGTATTTCACAACAGATTTTTAAATTTTAATTTCCTACCGAAACTTAAAAGTAGTTTTTTGTTTGTATTTCACTAGTAGACAAGGCCTATTGTATAATTTTATTATTTCAAAGTAAAGACAGTTGTAATTTATTAATGAGTCGAGTAAATTATTTCCACTTTATAGAATACTAGGCTGTACTTTGTGCGCGCTGCTACGCCTACAAAAATCGAATTTATAGAGAACTCGTTATAACAACCTGTGGTTTTTTATTGAATTGCTCTTAGATATTTTTTTTTCTTTTACCGTCTGGTGCGTACACGATTAAATCGGAAAATTTTCCGATGCATTAAGTGGCCACATACAGCATTTTATGTGAGAAACAGGAATTTTCCAAATTTAATCCGCAAACTTGATTAAATATTTTTGCAGTATTTGATAATACCAGGTGTCCTAAGAAGAGGTTGATAATTTTGAATTAATATGGTACAATCTACAGACTGCAAACTTTACAGTTATAATAAATATCTATGTAAAAAAGAACCCTCGAGTTTCATTTGCTTATGAATAATCAAAAAAAAAATGGCGGAATAAGCAAATAATTATTAAAAATGAACAATAATCTTGTGGATTGAAGAAGAACTGCTGTTGACAGCTCGGCAATTTTTCAAAAAGGCTTATGACTCATTTTTGTTTCGTTGCTATCTGTGGATAGCTATTAATGGACATCACTTCGAATAAAGGTTAATGTAACGAATTGTGTTCATTAATAATTTATGACTTTCATATATCTTTAATTTTATTACTTAACATTGTAACAAATCACCAATTTGAAATGGTTATGCAAATAAAATTACTTTTTGGCATTTTGTTTTGATTAATCATAAGCAAATGAAACTCAAGGGTACTTTTTTACATATCTATTATATAACAGTAAAGTTTCCAGACTGAAGTGTGCAATACGTCTGGCATATTAATTCAAAAATATCAAACTCTTCGTGGGACACCCGGTATATTTTATTTATAAAACAAAATTATCTGTTTTTATTTGTCCTTTGTTTTAAACATCTGTATTTCAATAGTCAAACATCTTACTTTTTGAAAGCAAAAAAACAACATTTACGCCCATACCATCCTATCTACTGATCAGATCGAAATTTTTAAAAGTGACAAACTCTTCAAGAAACTGAGTAATCTATATAACATTTTATTTAAATCGGTTGAACAGTTTACAAATGAATAAGGGACAAATTTTTAAACAAATATTCGTACACGAGATTAAGGGTACATTTTATTTTCTAAGTTAATTATTTGAATTTCTTTGTTGGCCTTATAAATTCAAGTTCATCCTCTTGGATAGATGGAAGAGATCATTGGGTAGAAAGATTCTGGCAATCCTGGAACATAATTCCAAAATTTATTCCACATATTGTTTTTTTTTCAATATTTGTATAGCTTTAATACTGATAATATATTGTATTAGTTATGAAAGTGTATAAATACGGTTACACAAACATGAACGCTTAACATCGTTTGTCGTTTATAAATTGAACGTTATTATACATTAGTTCTTGATCATTGTTTTATAATATAAAATGCGATGATAGTGACGACAGAAAAAATCAATGATACAAACAACATGAGAAACCAGATGACTCGTAGAGTAGCTTGCGTGATTTCATTTTTATTATTTAATTTTTTGTTAGTTTATTATTATAACCATCTAAAGTTTTTAAGGAGAACAAATTTTTGTTTCAATGTCCCTCTACCTTTCTTGGAGGGTTGCCAAGTTAATCAACTGAGTTAATTGTCCGATTTTTTGTCTTGTTAATATTCTGTAAAAATATTGATAGTATTGTTTTATTGCACGTAGTCTACGTTACATACGTAGTCTATGAAACTTGGTAATTATTGCGAATAGTCTCGTTTCTTATTCACTAAAAGGGACTTTTACAAGTTGACGCGTACGTATTTAAAATTATATCAAGAACTTTACCAATATTTAGGCTTCCGTCTTAATGTGTAGTAAGTACATCGTCGTACATCTGAAATATTTTTATTTTTCAAATCATTGGCCTTACAACAATCAAGGTAGAAGTTCCTAAAATGAGTCAAAAATACTGTCAACGCCTGGAAGAGCATCCAAATCAACAAGCCTTGGATGTCCTTAATAATTGCTTACGAGTCAATTTAAGATTAAAGCGAACTAATTTTCTAGATTTAAGTGAGAGATTTTAAATATGTTATTAATTTTAATGTATATAATCTCTTACAAAGTTTTTACTGTCTGTAAATATGTTATATATTAATAATTATTTTTTTATGTGAAATAATGAGTATGTGTTTGTTTTATTTATTACTAGCATGCCCCGTCGCGGTTTGCACGCAAAAAATGGTGTAATCACTTTTTTTAAATATGTAGCAGAAATTGTGTAGCTGCTAGATTGACTGTTTACTCCAACGTACAAAATCAAATATCAAAGCAATTGATCACTCACCAATTAAGAGAATTTTTTTTCTATTTAGGAATTTCACAATCTGTTGGAAACAATCAGTGAATGTGGTAACGCAAAATTCGGAAAAAATTAACACGGTAATTAAACGTGAGTGGAGACACAGTCCAGTGATAGAACTCCGACGTGAATAGATAGGCTAAGTGCAGCATTAAGTGCAGCATTTAGAACACTGGAATAGATAGTCAATTACAGTACTACGTTAATAGATAAGGTTTTGGCTCTATCGACGTTTTAGACGTCTTATTGGATTGTTTGGGAGAGTCTGCTTATCCAGATTTGATATCAATGGGTTATGGTGGTTCACGAAATTCTTCCTAAATTTTGTTTAGAGTCTTAAGAAAACGTCATTTATGTAGGATACCTTTATGTCTGAGTGTAGCGTTTTATTGGTTACATAATAGGGGGCGTTAACTATCCTCCGTAAAAAGAAAATTAAAACAAATTAAAAAAACACGGAACTTTACTTTTATAAAATATTCAACAATACAAAATCGTATCTACATAATAAAATACAATAAAATTATCATGTGATGTTGTCACCAGCTGATCCTTAGCACCACATCGCTATTTGCTAAATCATATGACTTTATTTATGACAAATCTTTATTTGAATCACATCAGCTGGTTTAAAAGCAGCAGATTATCTAACCTCATAAAAGCCTTAATGTAGAACATAAACATTATTTTCAACCCTTTAACGCTAACTTTTTAAGGGTTTCAATAGCCTAAAACTTGCACCAGCATCATAGTTATAACATAAAAAAACTGCATGAAAATTGGTTCGGTAATTTAGGAGTTAAAGGGGAACATACACACTCACATACATCGAATTTTATATATATAGATTTCAATCACATTATAATATTGACTGTTTGTTTTTGTTGCTTTTGTACTTTGGTAGCATTTAAATTAATATCAGTGGATAATAACCAATACTAATTATTCTTTTCAAAATTTATCTGTATTACATATTGTTCGTACATGAACAAATTGTAATTTTTCACATACGTTAAAATTAAAAATATATTATATTATAGAGTTTTTGCTTGTTCTAAAACAGTTTCAGGAAAATATTTGAGTAAAGCCGTCGGATAGAAATTTATTTACTGCTGAAATTTGACCTTTACATTATTATGGCTAAACAATTGAATAAAATATTAATCACTTCTTGCCAAAAATAAATACGTTTGTCAGATGAACAAAAGAAAAATATAAACATTGTTAATATTGCAAAGTATATTTCAAATTTACAGAAATAATCGTCCAACATAGTAGAATATTAATTCTCCACTGTACACTATATGCCCCAATACGTAAATGCATATAAAATATTGAATTTTACTGTTATTTTACGGATTACCTACTGGTAATCAAAGTAGACTAATATCGGTAACAAAACGAAAATACAACAATATTTTACATTTAAATAAATTTTAATAGATATTACGGAATACCAAGTAATAGTTTAAATGAAATGGTAGATATAAAAAAGAAATCAATATTACAAAAATATTGTGGTAAAAGAGTCATAAAATATTAACATTTGAAGTTTTCATCTTTTAAATTTATTTCATGCTCGTATGAAAAACGTGTGTCAGAGTTTCAATAAATTGTATTTAATAAATCAAAATTATTTTTCAAGTTAAAGAAAAAGTACAGGAACAAAATTCATTAAATAAGTTTGAAAAAGTAAATTTCAAAGAAATACAATTAGTAAAGAGTTTCAGTTCAGTTGACGGTGTTCCATTTGTCATAAAGGTTGAGAGAAAGGCTAAAGAAAACTTAATTGAGTAGGTATGTCTTCTATTAATTAAAGAGTAGGGCTAATAATTATTTCAATATAAATTGAAATATCTCTATTTACATTTTAGTTAAAAATATACTTTTTTAATTTTAAATACCATGTTGTTAATTAATATTATAAATTGATAAATAAAATGTATTCTAAAATACAAATTAAATTATGAAATACGAACAACGTAGATTTATTTAAAAATTAAATTTTTATTTCTACGAATTATTTTTTATTCTACTTGAAAACGTGTTATGATTCCTGGTACTCGAAGTTAGTTTTTTACAATTATTCGTAAATCTTCGTGAGTATATCAACAGTCATTAATTTTAGAACTTTTTGATGTAATAAAATATACTCCATGTAATATCACTTCCGTGAAAATCACAATATTAATTTTAGTTTATTTTCCATTTAAATATTTGCAGTTTGCAATTTTTTTACGTCTGATCGTTTTGCAATTTCTACAATTCAGACGTTGTAGAATGATGGTATATGAAAATGAGTGATGAAAAAATGAAAAACCTGACGGGGAATCGAACCCGAGACCCCGGCTTAGAAGCCTGTTACACTAACTACTACTAATGTTTCGTAATATATTTTACAGAATTTATGTTGGTAATCATAGGATACAATATACTGGGTAACATGTTTACTTAACCAAACGTTCTGTTTATTAAAAAAAGCCACCGAGTTAGTCTTCTGGTAACATCGTCATCGCGAGTAAGCTGTTTTACTGGTTTATTTCTGGAGGTGGAGGTTCCTTGGTTCAAATCCAAGAAAAGGACTAGTACCAAAAGAAAAAGAAAAAGAGTTTTCTTTTGGGTTTACTTTTATACGGTTTTAGACAGTGGTTACCAGAGTACCTTGATGGTTGGCGTTCAAATAACCAAACTCTCTCGGGAATGGTCGGCTTGAGTCTGTACAAGACTACACCTTATTTACACGTCATGCGTATCATAGGGATGAAAAAAAGTTTAAAACGTTAATTATACGCTTGGTTGTTCAGTAAATCTAAAATGAACATTCTAATAATCGGAAACATTATTTTGTATAAAATTTTAAATAAATAAGCGGCATTAACAGATTTCGCAGTATTAAAAAAAAACTGACTGTGTTTTGTGGATTATACTAATAAAAAAGGTTACAATAACAATGAGACTTATTAGTAATAGTCCTTTATGAAATAGTATTCAAATTGGATCAGTTTTGCTTAAGTGAACAAATATTCATAGGATTTATTACCAAAATATTTTGTAATAATTGTTTTTCTCTCTCCCAGATTGTAGATGTTGCTGAAATAAGAAAATTATGGTTTTGATCAAACTAAAAATATTTATACACGCAAAATATCAAACACAAATTAAAACTTTAGTAAATCTATAACTAGTAAGCGTTGAATAAAACAAACTTCACTCATTATAATATCATTGTGCATTTCATAAAATGAATTCCAAAACGATTTTTAGCTTTTGTAGACCTAAACAAAGGAATTATAAAAATAATATTTTACTGTCAAGAATCAAGATTAACTTTTATTTCGGCACTATTAAACGAGTTTTTGAAAAGGAAATAAAGTACTTAAGTCCTTGGCCCGACTAGAAAAGCGCGTAGGAATTTAGTACAGGTCGATATAGGCCTAAGTGAAGAGCAGAGACCGGAGTTTCAACGGACACCTCCCCACAAATAAAGACTTCGCTCTCCGATGAAATAATCCTCATCATTTTGTGCCCCGCTATTGTAGTGCTGAAGCACAATGGCGACCACAACACGCTTCTAAATTGCACCACCAACTCGTATATCTATACAATTACATTCCTGCACCCTCTCTCAGACTTCCCACATTTAATACTCAGCCCATTAGTTTCGCGACCGAATTAAATTGCGCTGAAATACTGACCGAGATATTATTTTAATTTACGTAATTAATATTTAACATATAAATCTTTTACATAATTCTATGTTGAGTGCTTATAGTCGGACGCAGGCAACACTTAAACCCTAGTACGACATTATTAATGTGCCTCACATTGATTTTTATTTAGCCTCTTTATTCATGCGTACAGGGTTGAAAATTTTAACTACTGTGCTGTTATACATTAACCAGATACTTCATTCACAATTTATTATCATATTCATCAGATGAAGTCGTTCTCTTGTATTAATAGCCTCGAATAATACTTGCGGATCGCGGCAGACTGGCATAAGATTCATTTAGTGCAATCTCCAAAGAGCCGCGCGAGCTGAAAAACAAAATTAATCACATATTTTACAATGACCGCTATTTCGACAAAGTAAAAGAAGAAAATTCCATAAAAATGTTTATTATGAGAAGATATTTCCAAATCAATTACCAAGATTTATTTTATATAAAAACATTTTTTGTGAAGTAACTTTAATATTGAAATACATAAAATGAAATTTTAAATATAGCTTTTACTTAGTAAAAAGGAACGGATAAGAACTAAGAAGTAGGGCGACTGGCAGAAAAATTTCTACAATTAAATATTCTACAAAGACCACTGTTCGGACGGTGTACTAATATTTTTGTTTTATTATTTCCGTTTACTAAAAATAAATAAGAATAGGAAGAGAAACGCTTATCAGACAAAACATCTGAATCTCTACAATAACCCGTTGAATCATTTTAGATCTCTGTGCCTATGAATTACGACTCTCTATGGTTCGACTGTATGTCCAGCCAAGTTGCTGTTATACCGAACATGACTTTTGTTATTTTTTCAGAAAATAAATATTTTTTACTTTATTTAAACCAACTATATTGGATGTTCAACATAAAATCTAAACTATTGGCACAAAATAATCTATTAACTTACCCAACATTACTGAAACATGTGTAGCCATAAGAGATACAACTCTAGGATGCAATCAAAAAAACAGTATTGTTAAAATAATTGCAAGATTTCAGTCAAAAATACTTTGGAACATTATAGACTCGCCTTAGTGAACACCCAACACTGTAATACACAGAGAAACGAATATTCCTATAGTACAAGAAGAAACATAAAAGATTTGCACCAGTTACCAAAAACGATTTGAAAATTATCTGAATCCAAAAGCTATCAACCTCCTAGACACCAGTGAAACCCAGTAAACTGCAGAAACTACATCCTACAGTTTTGTTTAATACTTTAATGACGCACACTCAAAACACATCAACTCTTTAACGTAAATAAAAAAGTGATTTTGTCTATAAAATTTTTGAAAATCCCCTGAATCCTGAATCCTGGTTGAGAGGGCTGAGAAGCCCTATGATGTCGACATCGTGTTAAGGAACACCTGGTCGCTCGGGGAACAATTTTACCGAATAATTGCAACCTCATGAAATTTAGGGGGAATTTTATAGAAAATCCCCAAATTTTGTTTATACGCTACATCTACCAAGTAAACAAAAAAATTAGGTCAACCAAAGTTTTGTCTGTTTGTTTTTTGTCTGTTATTGCATTACGCAAATACCGCTGAACTAAATGTTATTAATTTTGGTATTTAAGTTCTGTACTTGATTGAAATAATCATGGGCTATAAATTAGGGCCCTGAGAGCCGAATAGAGCTCTATGCTGCTCTGGTTTTGAAAATAGTATTCATTGGTTGATGTATTCATGTTAATTCGTTACAATTAAAATTTTTCTCCAGTGGTACATTTGTTTGTGCATACCATTACTACTTTAAGTAATTTATCATTAATGCAATGACATTCAGAGTAGACATTCAGCGTTAAATTTTCAAGCAAATACTTTAACATGGCCAAAGTGTATCGTACAGTGATAATGCACAATAGGAAACACGTAATATCATTAGGTACTATTTGTACCTCTTGGTAAATGAACTTACTACAAATGCAACCGCAGTCAACGAGTTCATTACGGTTTTATAATGTTATAAATCTTATAATATTGTTCAATTTTTACTTATAATTAACATTATTTCAAAAACATATTGAAATTATTTGGTAATTTTTCAGACCGTTCACACCCCTGAATTTTTTCGTATCATATCTTTTCATACTGCTTATTTACCAACTTCAGTCTTTAATATTTTCTCACGAGTTTCTCCCTTAAAAACATTCAAACAATGTGCATACATACTTACAATACAATACATACATACAATGCAATACATACAATACATACATACTTACATACAATGTGCATACTTTTATCGTCAAAAATCTTGTATAAAAAAATATTTACATAAAATTTATTAAACAAAGTGTATTAAATAACATTGTTTAAAAAGATTAAATATTAAAAATACTTTATAACCTCTTAAAAAACAATGCTATAAAACTGAGCAAAATAAAATTTAAAATGTCTACCAGTGTATTTGATAAGCTTCGTTTTAATGCCTATAAGAGCGTGTCTGTTATTAAACATAAATATAGTGATACAATAAAATCGTACGAGTCCTTGGTAAAGTTGTTGAGCTTTATTACTCTTTTATAATATAACTGGGTTAAAAGGATGTTTTGTAAACTAAATAACTTTATTAAACAATACAATATAAACCGTGTTATAATATTTAACAACGTATCTAATATTGTTTGGGGGAAAACATGAGAAATTTCATCACCATTTTTCACATTACTATGTTCAAATTAACTAAAATAATGAAGTTATTTAAACTTTTAAATATTTTATGCTTGTATAAAAAAATATTAATGAAAGAAGTCGAAACAGATTTTCAATGAAACTTCTAATTTTTTTCTTTGCTTTTTCGCCTTTAGATATAAATATGATCTTTTAGCTTTAAAATGAGATATAACTAATCAAAATCTGAGCACTAGAAAAATTTTTCTGATTAATTAATTAGTAGCTGCCTATCCTTGTCATGATGATAATGAGTTTGTTACATCTGAGCTTCATTTATAATTTTTTTCATTTGTTTTTCTATTATTATTTTGTAATAAAGTTTACTTTTTTTCTAGTACTCCTCTGAGAACACTGTTTATTAAATCATAAATAATATTCTAGTAGCATTGTCTTTTCATTGCAAATAATATATGAAGAGAAAAACAATTTTTAATATATACTATAAATATGTAAAATTTGCAATTTTTTTTCTTTTATAACAATTTGTCCGACACATTATTTTAAATAAAATACCCACTATTTCAGAAAATACTGATGATATAGACTTCAGATTTTTGGAAGTACTCACTATACTGCAATGCAACGATTGATGAGAAGGATATTTAGTGAATTGTTTTAAACGCCAGTTCTGGCTGTTTTGTCGATACTTTCGGTGAATTAATTAGGTAGTGATGAAAACACGGTTCTCTATTAAAATTACTTATTATTTTATCAAATCCCTTCATCAAAAGTTGTATTAGATGACATTAATAAATGACGTACATATTTATAGCCAATGTCTTTTTGGCTGCTGAGAAAACGGTTCAAATGTTAACAAAACAATATAGATATCGCGATACCCCTTATGTTATGAATACATTTTTTATTTATTTATTTCAAAAGATTTCACGTAGTATAGTGGCCACTCGAGTCAAAATTGTCATTTGAGAAGATGTTCGTCCGTACGTGTTTACCTATTGTTCGTCCTAGAGCAAAAACTATTTTTCCGAATAAACAATAAGGTTCATATTTTCTCATTCAACCCAGAGAAAGTTGCAGAATTAGTCACATTATATCTAATAAAAAATACTCTACTCAGTAAATAAACTCTGATACAAACTTGAAAAAATCTTCTTTTTTTTAAACAAGGTATAACAGTGTTTAATCAATTTCACCCATCCATTACATTTGTTTTAATAAATCTAGAGTGTTTGGTAAAAGGAGTATAAGTCAAAAATTCATAATTTTCAGGAGAGACATTTTATTGATTCTAATTTTTTTTAAATATCAATTACATTTAACTTAATGATTATTAATATGATTATCTAGCAATGAATTGTGTGTGACTGAAGTTATAAAACTTTCAATATTTACAGAGATACATGACTTATACTATTTTGATCAAAATTTTTACGTGACTTATACTATTTGACCCTGTGCTCTAAATTCAGCTGTTGAATAATTATGAATTTTATCATACATATTTAATAAAATTTGGTTAATCATTTTTTTTTATTTAAGATGCCTAACAAAAGTACAAAATATGTCTTTGTGCGTGAAACATAACTAATGTATTTTCAGCTTTCTGACCTAGTTAACTAAACTAAACCAAGCCTAACGTTTAAAACTAAAGAAACAATACAAAAAAAAATCATTAAATCGCCTAACATTTAAAAAAATCTATCATATTAGAAGTTCACAAATTTATTGATACTGAATAAAAGTAGGTACATTTTTGCAGAACATTAAAATAATGGAATGATACACATTTTTACTAAAGGTAAATTTAACGTTTAATAGTAATATTTTCTTAAATAAAAATCTTTAAAATATTGTAAAATAATAAAAATAAAATATAGTGATAATTGTAATTTAAAATAATTAAAATATAAAGTTCAATTTAACTGATAAACCTTAAGTGAATTAAGAAGTTTAATCATCTTCTTGGTGTCCTTCAATATCCGGATAAGTGTCTGGTGTCCCCTTTGATGATTTTAAATCTTTATAAAATTGGTGAAACACATCAGGGATAAGTTCAAGTAACTGAAGTATATCCTTCTTCTTTGCTTCAGAAATTGCCAAAGGAGAATTTTACAGTTGTTCTGGCTGCAGTTTTGTGTTGTGGCCTCGTCGAACAAAACTCAACGTTTGAAAATCTTCGGTTTTGCTAAGACTGTACTTGAAATTTAATGTACCATACTCTTTTGTGTAACGAAACCAACGACTTTCAACCAGCTAAACATTTCTCCTTTAGTAACTTTCTTTTGAAGAATTAAGGGACTTTTAAGCAGACCATCAAACTTACGAAAACCAGAATGAACAAGTTCTGTGACTTGACAATGGTTTTTGATACTACAACAGAACGAAGCAGCTGATACCAGTCATGAGGATGATAAACTGTGGTGTTGAGCTTTTTCTTCTGTTTTTCGATAAATCCGTGATCAATATCGCACTCCATGTGGCTATGACCACTTACCATAAATTTATGATCAATGACTTGAAGGTTTGGGTTGTTTTGAATAGCAGTAAAGAACATTGATGATACGTGAGAGTTACGGTTCTGGCCGCCACACGTATCTGAATAAAGTATTACATGCTTTACTTCAGGTGGCAATGAAATTAACTCCTTGTAAATGCACGTGGCAATTTGGTTTGCTCCACGCCCTCCTTCATCTTCATGCCACATGTAGCATTTTACATCGCGGCCACTAGTTTCATGAAAAGTGACATTGAATGTCCACAGTTGTCTTTTATAAAATGAAAAGTTAGATGATAGGAAAGGTGTAGGAAGGCATTGCTGCAGATCAAATGAATAACATTTTAAAGACTTGTCCTTCTCAGCCAATTTTATATCCTCAGATTTTGTAAGATATGTATTATCAGCTTCTTCATGATGCTTATCAATATCTTCATTTATTTTATGAAGTTAATTTTCATCTGCAGCAACTTTCTTTTTAGTTTGAGCAGATCACATTTATAGCAAGTGTCGATCTTCGGTTCCTTAAATGATATGTTCATATCATGTAGTTCTCTTTGATAAATAGTTCTTGATACTGGGTTATCAACGACTATTTCCTTATAAGCATCGTACAGGATTTGTAGATTTAAAAAAGACGGTAAATATTTTTTGTTACTTTTACGACGACTATAATGGTGATTCGTACAGCGGGTACGAATTAATGTGATTTCTAACCTCAAGTAATCTAGCATCACTAATTTTATTTGCCGGAGTTCTTCGGCCTCTATTATCACGTTCAGGTATCCCTGACAATGAAAGAAGTTTATTTTTAATAACTTGAGTAATAAACATGTTGGTTTCGCCCAGAGTGTCCATAAAGCATTTTCTACACACCTTTGTACGTTCCCCATTAATACAAAAATGAAATGAGTTTGTTGCAGTCCTATTATGCTGTTTTTCTGGGTCGTTAGTTCTTTTTCGGCTTGTTACAGGAGATTTGGTATCAATTAGTCCACATAAGTAAGCCACACGTCTGTCCCTTTCTTTCATAGACCAGTACTCGTCAAACAATAATTCTTTGACCATTTTGTTTCCCACTTGATTTTCCAATTTTTCCTTGCATTTTGATCTACACATACGAATATCTTTAGAGACTCGACCGACAACTACTTTCCCTTACTAGTAATGTATTCTTTGCCACTGTTACGACAATAATTTCTTTAAAATATTATTGGAATTGTTTTCCGTCTGATTTTCTCTCAGATTTTTAGAAATTTTAGAGTCTGATGATAATTCAATTACTTCCGCATAATTGTTATTAATAATTTCATTACCATCAGAAGTATCAGCTGCGGTTTTAATCGGTAACAATTTTCTTTTTAATTTCTTAGGTGTTCGTTTATTTGATTGTAATGGACTCTCATCTTCAGAACTATTTGTATCCTGGTCGCTTGAGGGAATATATGATTATGATTATGAAATAAGCAAGCAGTATGAAAAAACCTGATCTTCCATCAGAAATAATAAAAATATATTATTGTATGCAGTTATTCATACAAATTATTCCAGAAGACAATAATAACCAAACCCGTTATTATAAGGTTTCCAAATTTCCTAACAAGGTTTAATAACGTTTCATAGGTTAACTTTGAATTAATGTCAATACATACCTTCATTTGTCAGGTTTGGTAATGTCGTAATTAACTACGTTCTTTCCCGAAATGACATTTTACTTATTGAACTATAAAGCACAATTACGTAATCTATTTTTAATAAACGGTGAATTCAAAATACGTTAAAAATATTAAACGCTTACATACACACAGAACAGATTGAAACAATGCAACAGCTGATTACCATATGATATGTTAACAAGCACAACTTAACCTAACTTACGACTTATACTATTATGACCAATATCTAATTCTCGTAATGGTGACTCTAATAGTATAAGTCAACATATACTGTTTTTACCAAACACAAATGTAAGGCTCAGAATTATATTATTTAAACCAAAATGAATATCTCTTCGAGTATTTATTGTTGACTTATACTAACTAGACCAAAAAAATGTAGATTTTTTTTACATCTGCTTGTTGACTTATCTCATTTTGACCAATTTTTGACTTATACTCTTTTTACCAAACACTCTAGAAATTTAAATGCTTTTAAAAATTTCCTTTTGTAAAATAGAAGTTAAAAAATCATAACTGCTGCAACTTTACCCCTTATTGCCTTTTACAAAGTGGATTTTTTTAAAAAGTAATAGTTTTTCGTAAACCTTTGTTTAGTTATTTTAGTGAAACTGGGTCAGAATAGATTTGACTTTTTTTGTGTCCAATTTATTCCTGTATACTACTTAAAGTTAGAACAATTGATGTCGATTATTTTAAACAATGAATCCTATTTACACTTATTTCTATTTTTATTTATATCAAATTTGGTTTGAATGATTTCATTGATAAAACTTTTTTAATGAATAATCTGTTGCATAACAATAAATTCATCTAATTGCTTAGATTTAACACCATGAAAAATTTACAATCCAATGATGTAATTAACAAATTACAACATATTACTGTGAAAATATCGAAAAGGAAAGAGTGTTTGAGAATGATCGAGAGTCTAAAAATATTAACGTAAATAATAAGAGTAATAAATAGGGTTTTCCGAGAAATAGTTAGAAATAGTATTATGTGTAATATAAATATACTTTTATAATACATGTAGAACAGGTTTATTGTTGAACGGTACCTATTTAGATAATTGGCCTTTTCGTAACACCTATTCAATTCTAATTTGTTTACAGTTGTTAAGATTCAACCAGAAGCCGTCAGAAGGATTTTGTATTTGATTATTATATCGAAAATCTCGAACATTTCTCAAACACTCCATTAGCCCACCTATATAAGCGCCGGTTTTCTACGGTCTAGTCCGTCTCGATTTATATGTGTTATATTGTATATATTTACATTTATATATGAGTAAGCGAATCGCGTAGTGCTTAACGTTTACGTTAGAAAAGGTTAACGTTACTGTTTATTGTTTAACGCTTATTCTGTGTAATTTTTGTAAGTAATATTTTAAGTAAACTGGTTAAGTTATTTATTCCATTAGTTAATTATAATTAGTTTGTTATTATTAGATAATTTAATTGTAATATACTTGTAGATTTTAGTCACTTATTTAATTGTAATTTTTGTTGTAATAAATACTAATAATTTTAAACTTCAGTGTGTTAATTATTTGATTTACCAAGATCGCGAAATGGATCTTAAAAATAAGTATCACAATACTTTTCTTAATTGTAAACAATGAATTAAATTATTATAAAAAAAGTTTTCTTATATAAAAATATATAAAAAAACAAAGGATCTATATGATCTCGAAATCTATGTACGCCAACCTTTCCTAAAGTTAAATAGAAATGTACATTTAATTGTTTTCAACATTCACACTCATCTAGAAAATATTAACTCATTATATTATTTACAAATTAAAATTAAACTATCAGAATCGTACTGACAGAACCAGTACGTTTTAGTTTATACACATCTGGCACGTTTTAGCCTACAGTATACATCGTTGATATTGTCTAAAAGATTTAACGCTTTAACATGATTACTTAGGTGTTGGATGTATCGTATTTACACCGCTGAAACTAGGTATTTCTTCATGAAACGTTTGAAAATTGAAACTTCAATGTATTTCAGCATTGGTAATATACCATGGTGCATTTAATATGATACGCAAGGCTTTTGATTGAAACCTTTGCAAAATATCGATGTTCGAAGTTGAAACAATGCCTTAAAACTTCAAAATGCCTTAAAACAATGCCGTAAGTCCAAATCGGCTTCTTCATGGATCTGTACAAAAGCAATTTGTTTGCAATCAAAAGCTGAGAAACACTAACAACCAGCTTCTTAAAATTAACATTATTTGACTAAATGTTAAATCCAGCTGTTTCCTTTTCATTTGAATGTTCAAAGTTATTGAAGTTTTTCTTTGATGATGGCTTGAGAGAAAATTATTGCTGTTTGCTGAGAATTTATTACCATTAATGTTTTTTTGTTTCAGGCTGAACCCGCTTTAGTATACGATGCAGTTCAAGTGTTTGCTGCAGGTTTAGCAGCACTCGATAGGGGTCACGTTTTACGACCTGCAAATCTATCTTGCGAATTAGAATCACCATGGAATGATGGTTTATCATTATACAATTATATTAATTCGGTAATTATTACAATTTATTTATTTTGTGTTACTTTGTTTACATTTTTGGTTAAAAAAATTCATAATTAACTTGAATGCTATGCTAAACCTACTTGACTTTCCTTTGAGGAGGTTTAAGAGAAAATAGATTACACATTTACTTCAGGATTAATATAAAAGAATTTATCATTACTGATCACTATTTGTACATTAATTTGCAGTAAATACACTATTAGCCACACATAATAATATTATACAATATGAAACGTCAGAATGGTTACCAGCTCTCTCATGTCACTCATATCAAACAATCATCATAGAGCTAATTTCTATTCGTTTCTTTATTTATGAATAACATACACAGGATATGTTACAAACACTATGTAAAATTATCAGAGTGATACTGTTTGATTAGAGTGATTATGGACGTGATACATTGATCTTTTGGTCTTCTTCTTTTTTAGGTTTCTATCCGTTTCGGATGTTGGCCACCATATTAACAATCTGAACCTTATCCACCGCTGTGTTGTCGTTTTCGAGTACCACATTGTCAGATTTTTCGACCAGGAAATACACTTCTCTCCACGTTAGATTGACAGCTTTACTTCCTTGCAATTCAGATTGCAGCAACCCCAAATACTAAATAAATACTTGTTGCGCAATATCCCAAATACTCGAGCTTCTTAATCGTTATACTGTTCATGACTTCTTTTAATTTTTGCATGCGTCTCAATACGTCCTCATTTGAGATGCAATCTGCCCAGGAGACTCTCAGCATCCTTCTGTAGAGCCACATCTCAAACGCCTCAAGTCTTTTACTCATGAAACATTTAGCGTCCAAGACTCCATGAAACCGAGAAATCATAGTATCGCAATAGTCGCATTTTTGTTTTAATATTCAGATCGTATGTTTTAAATACGTTACTCATTCTATTTAATGTCCACGAAGCTGTTTCAATGCGTATTCTAATCTTTTGAGAATGATCCCATCTATCATTCAATGTTGTTCCCAAATATGTATTGACGCGTTCAATATTGTGGTTATTTATCTTAAGACTCCAATTTTGTTGATAAGATAAAATAATACTTGTGTTCTAAGTAAAACTTCACGTGTAACAAGTGAATTTGTAAAACCGAAGTGAGTATCATCACACCTTCTTTATATCCTCCTACAATTTATTTTCAGAAGTAGCTTCGGTGTATGACTAACCAAGCTTATGGTACGACAGTCATCACAAGTTTTTGCTCAGGTTATTTTTATCTTGCTTTAAATAGCAAAAATGTAAAGAGTAGATGTTTTCCCAATGAACATGCAAATCAGGTGTCAATTTTTTTTTCAATTTAGTGAGGAAAGCAATTTACAATGATCGACAATTAAATATCAATTACACATAAAGAATGTATGAAAAAAGTTTTGTTTGTTCGTAGGTCAATGGCTATATTGTTCCAACATGATGTTGATATTAAAGTTAATTGGAAACCATCTCTCCCGCACTGACAAATTAAAATCATGACAGGTTAAAAATCAGCCCTCAGACTATTCAAAACATCATGTTACTTTTTTAAATTTAAATTCATTTTGTAAACAAACTGATTATATTTTAATCTATTTCAGGCAGTTGCAAGTGGTTTAACGGGCCATATAGAATTTAATGAAGGCAGACGTAGTAACTTTAAATTAGATTTACTTAAATTAAAGAAAGAAGAATTGAGGAAAGTTGGTCATTGGACCCCTACTGAAGGAATAAATATAACTGACCCAACTGCGTTTTATGAAACAACAGTTACCAACATTACATTAGTCGTAATGACACGAGAGGTAAGTTTTAATGTTTATTCCGTTTTATTTGCTACAAATAAGCGAAATAGCTTATCGACATAAGCTTTAAAGTTCTCTATCATAAATTTACGATCAATTTTAGTTTCGAAAATGTCCATAAACAAGTTTATTAGATAAGAACAATTAAAAATCTGTTATAAACTCAGGTAATACCAATATTATTAGTATGCGGTACTTACAATGTAGTGGAAATTGTTTTCCGAGAAATGGAATAAAATATATAATTAAAACTGTTATAAAATGAATTATACCAAATGTTTCAGTAGAAATAAATCTGTTTAAACAGAATAATATAATGTTTTTCTCTTATTTTACGAATTCAAGGAGGAGGTTCTCCATACGTGGATGATATAGTTCAATTTTGCAATATAATGTAGGGTTACACGGAATAGTCCTAAACCAAGATTGTTCAATCGATTTTAATGACTTTTGCGTTATTTTTAATAATTTTATTGGGAAAATTCACAACTGTACATAAAAACAACTAGTAAATGAGATGATTATGATATGGGACAAAATGCGCTTTAAGACTTAGAGGAGATCACCACTCAACCGTGGGCTCCAGCTGGAAACGTTCTCTGAACGGATTACATAATTGTGTGTACTATCGGAAATTACTTATTACAAAATGATATCCCTACTCCATCGTCGGCGTAGACGTCTGCGGGGATTTCCGGGAAGGTATGGTAGGTATAGGTTGCGTACAATTTCATTGTTATTATAAGATAATTTTATATGGAATGTTGTGTAAATTTTACGAAATAAGTCGTTTACGTACGGCATTTTGAGGTCATTGTGCAAACAGTCAATGGTAACGTAAAAGGGAGCATTTGTAATTTGTCGTTAGAATTTTGGTAAAATCGTTGGATTTTTGAAATTACGGATGCCTTAGCAGTTCCATTTTGCGTTATTAATTTTTAATATCGAAAAAATTTAAAAAAATTAAAATTAAATTAAATTAAATTAAAAAATTAAAATTTTTAAAATTTAAAATTTAAAAAATTTAACAAGACAGAATGTCATAACCACTGAATATGACATTAATATTACTGACTCAAGCGAAGTATATAATAATTGTTAGTACTGTTTTGTTAGTATGCGAGGATGAAAATATGGTGATATAAGAGCATTTTTCACTTCTAATTTTCCACTATTGGTACTATTTTAGTCACAATCTTCCCGAATTACGACGTGGCGCACAGTAAAATACTAATCTACGTATGTGTCCAATAACTTTTTTTTATGAATTGTTAACTATTTTTTAAATCCTCTCACGGTAATTTACAATTTATTTTTCAATTTATAGTAGTATACTTATTTTTAAACTGCACTAATATACAGGGTGATTCTAAATTATGTAAATAATTTAGTACATGATTTTAGAACTAAATATTAAAAGAAATCATATAAACAATTATGTCCGCAAACGCTTCATTATCGAGTTACAGCTAGCAAAATATTTCGCTCCGATTTCAGTTCCCGTGGTGAAATACAGTGATACTATTTTTTGGGGGCTACTTTTTGCGACAAATATGGTGGATTTATATTGAAAATCACCTGAAAAATCGAATAAAACCAAACTGGATGCTGTAGTGTTACCATTTTGTGAGAAAAAGGATGAAATATGCAAAAAATCTTAGTAGAAGAACAGAATCTTCTACGTTTGATGCCGAATAACTTTGTTAATTAACCAATGAACAAATTATTTTTTCCACTGAACATTTTAAAAAGTTTAATTCTGAAACCAATTGTGTTAACATTGAAAACTAAATTTAAATAAAATTTTAATAAAATGGACTCTTGTTGGTACACTACACAGCAGTACTTCGCTGTTTTATGAAAAGGGAACGAATAACTCATTAAGTAATAACTTTTGTATGAAATTGCTATTGAAACGTTTGCGGACATATGTTCATATGAACGTTTTTCTTATTTTTAGGTCCACAATCATGTATTAAATTATTTTATCATAATTTAGAATGACCCTGTATCTGGTGCTGTAGCTGTAATACTTTATTTTCATAGCTCCCTAACTCTACTCACAGTTGTTTTCTAGTAGGTCCGATTAGTAATTCACCCAGTATCGTTTAGTTTCAGATATCAATAAATTATTAGACATAAAATATGTTTGTTATTGACATGTATTTACAAATAATAATAATTCTACAGATTTTTATATTTCATTACAATTTTCCAGAGTAAATTGTTACTTCAAAGAACAAATTTATTTTTAATTAAATCATTTTATAGAATAAATATCTATGGTATTTTTATGATTTATTATTAATTAAGCTTTTTAATTTCAGTCTATTAACTATCACTGAAATTAACTAATCAAGGAGTAATTGTTTTTATATTTTCTTACGTTTAAGTAATAACTAACAAAGTAATTTTCAATAAGCTTTCATTTCTTCAATAAAAAAGTTAATTCAGAATCGCACGAGAAAATTTTAATTATTAAAATTTTATTCAAATTAATTACAGAGAAATACAATTTTTATTTTTAAATTCTGGTACAAACCATTCTATAAAATACTTTTAGACACAGTTAAGTATTTTTAACAGTGTTTGCTGATGATTAATCGAGAAATTACTAGTTAGTGGAATGATAGGTGTATTAAGAGATTGAACAATTTTTACAGAATCAAAACCAAATATTCAAACAACAAAATTGAAAGGTTCCCGCCTCCGTAGTGTGGTGGTAGCTGGCTAGCCTACAACGCTGAGGTCCTGGGTTTGATTCCCGGCTAATGTCTGGAAATTATAACATGTCAAAACCTACCGTTACAACTACGTAACTTACCGTAGTAGCTTATTAACCAAACTGTTGATGTGACTTTAAATAAACTAAAAGCAGCCCACGTAGTACCTCTTGACCAATTTGATAGATCAGTGGTAAAATGATAGATTGCAATTCACATTGAACAACTCAAGTTTTAATCTCTACTGAAAATATGACATTACAGAATTATTAAACAATTGTACACTTAAGTCACATTATTAATGAATAAATAAACTTTATTTCCAAGTAAAATAGGTAATACAAATTGTAAAATGAAAATTTAAGATTTGAACTGACTATGAATTCGTTGGAAATGACTGAGGAAAACTGTGCGAAAAACTTAACAAGGACATTCATATGATAATCTTAGAATTTGATTTGTTTAAAAATAACCATAAAATATATTATTATATTTTTTAATATTTAGGATATTCATATAAAAATTATTAGCATCCAATTTTCTTTAATATGATAAAGCTAATGAAAATTCTTTCATTTTGTTCATAAAATACGATATATAGTTATAAGATCAATTGGTAAATCTAATACTTAAAGAAACTGTCATATATTCTATAAAAAATGAAATGGTTTTTGTGGAAATACGAATACAAACAATCACGTTCTTTATTGCTACTAAAACAGAAGTCGATTTGGAGAGAGAAGGATTATCTTTGTTATTGTTGCTGGAAGCAAGAATATTCAAGATGATGTATGAAGAAATATAGAAATTGTAGTCACATCTCACATAATATGCGAAATTTATGTGAACTGATAGATTAGATTGAAACGATCATTGAACCTTGTAATATTCAAATAAACCACTTTTTTGAACAATAAAAGTAAACCACGCGTATAAAAGTAAAACTTTTTATAAGTAATCGATTATTTCGTTTTCTAACCTACGCACGCACACATATACACAACTCGTACCCAAGCGTGCACCAAATAATACTGAAATATAGTTTAATTTTGTCATTTTTATATGTGAATATTTTCTCGTTTTTACGAAATTGTAAAATTGATTCAAAAACTTTAAGAGAAGAAATCTTTCTCGTATTTTAAATTAAGAATTAACAATCTCATTAAAAAAATTTACATTAAAAAAGCAAAACTTACAATCTGAATTCGTTGTTTAGGTCAACAACCAAAAGGCTGGTTTGAACCTCTAGAGGTTTTACTAAGTAACAACGAGGAGTGAGGTGGTTTACACTTGCCTTACTCACTGAGTTGAAAGAGGATGCTTATCAGCATGCCAGGCCGTCCGTAAAGCACCCACTTTCCACCCTGCAAATGACACTTTCACTTCATTCACCACAGGGTCTGGCTGTATAGTAAAATTAATTACTCTCAGAGGAGATTACTCTAACTAGTGTTTTTTACACCTCTACCTCTTCTGTTCTTAAATAGTTCTGTCATATAATTGACTGACTATGTAATAAGAAACAGAACTATAACAGAACTATAACAGTAGCCCTGTAACCAACAGATAGAGTGCAATTAATTTAACACTCCACCTGCCCGTTATGGGAAAATTCTGAACTCAAAAACTCGTTAAATATTTTAACAGGTTGATTGTAAAAGACATATTTTTATCTCTCAATGGCCAAACCCGCACCGATTTAAAAAAAATGGATCAATTTTGCTACAAAGTTTTTTGTAATATTCTTATTTAATTTGAAGATGTAAGAAGTGAAAAATACCCAAACGATTTTCTTGTTCATTCATGATTTATAACAACTGGTTAAAGTTGAGAGAAAAATTAATCTCACGTAGCACTGGAGGACGAAAATCTAATTCTGGGAAGAAACGAAGACAATAAATGTCCTAAAATTATAAAATAAATATAGATAAATTTTTAATTCAGTTTATTACAATTTTTTTTATTTACTCATTTTTACTACTATTAATTTTTATTATATTATACGTTATCCATGGCCACAACCACAGATTACGTTTACTAAACGTTAGGCAACACCTAAACAAAATTATGTTTTTCCAATCGCAGAAATGAGAATTATCGTACCAATTGTTTGACTAAATCATAATATGTATATATATAAATATAATTTTTTCACTAAACAGAAACAACCGAAATTTGCTGAAAAAGTTGTGAATCCTTAAATTTTTAATAAAAGTGCTACAAAAATGCTAAGACCATTTCTGAAAACTGCAGAACTTTTTTAATATTATGATTTTGTTATTGACAATGAATAATGAAATAATCGCTCAACTGCTTTTATGTTTAAAGTATAGTGGAGAGATGACTTGAATGCTAGTGTGAGATGAAGTGGAGAACAGGAAAGCTTGTTCATAGATAGGACAAATACCTCAATCATCAAGGTGATAATATCGGAAAGTATAGTGGACAGATGACTTGAATACTAGTGTGAGACGAAGTGGGAACATGACAGCTTGTCCATAGACAAGACAAGCTTTCCTGTTCTCCCACTTCATCTCACACTGGCATTCAAGTCATTTCTCCTATCCATAGATAGGAGACCTATCCTTTGATAGGACAAGCTTTCCTGTTCCCCTCTTCATCTCAAACTAGCATTCAAGTCATTTCTCCACTACACTGAGAGACAAATTCATTTCTCAAGAAATTTAGCAAGAACTAATGAGAGACATATTTCATCTCTCAATAGTGTATCTGTAAAGGTCACATTGATTGTGCGCAGCACTCCTGTTTACTGTTTAACAGGTGTTTAACACCTATTAAAGAAATTAAATAAAAATTTGTAAAAACTCATGTTAATTCTCGCGGATTTTCACATATTTACGGGTGCTAACTGAATTATCTTTTATACATAAGCACTTACAGGTTAACGTTATCCATCTGTTGCCAGATTTTATACCTGTTTTTTTAATTTTCTTTCAAATTACGAATATAATTTGCACCTGTTTGGCCTGAAGTATTCATATAATATTGTAACAACTAAAACTAGGTTCGTTCCAAATCTCGGTTTAATAGAATAAATATTAAACAAGCTTATAGTTTAAAAACTTATTACTGTGTTTGCAAGTATTATTTATTACAAAATTAATAACTAAAATTATTAATTATTAATTTTAGTCTACAAACAAATATAGGTACATAAATTAAATAGATTACATGAATTACATCAATTGCAAAACTTAAACTTAACCAACTTGATGTAGATTACTGTTCTCAATAACTAAAACGATTACCTGTTCACAAACATTTGCTACCATTCGCACGCACATTCAGCGTAACACAGATCCAATCTCGTAACGATACTATTTTGAACGGTCCGACACTCATTCGCAAGTTGACTATTGACTGCTACAACAAAGGAGCTAAGCGCTTTTATACCAGAAGTCTCAATTACCAAATTTTCTACCATAAACTTCGTTATTCTGAAAACCCGTAGCAGGAATCAAAATAACAAACAAAAATTTTGCTGTATTCAGTTTTCTTGAAGTCCTTTTCAAAACATCTTATTCATTGCAGTTCATGATTCTTGTTCAGCACACATTACCCCATTCAATGTACCATTTCTTGGAAATGAAGGCAACCTGTACAAAAATAAACAATTGTTTATTAAAAAAACAACCTATTACATTAACCATTTCTAAACTATTATCGAACTATGTTACAATATTTTAATAGCCATCTTATTAATTTTACTGTTTTCTAATTCTAGGAAAAGCCATATGTGATGGTGAAAGAAGATAAAAATTTAACAGGAAATGCTAGATTTGAAGGATTTTGTATAGATTTGCTCAAATGGATAGCAACACAAGTAGGATTTCATTATTCTATCAGATTAGTTCCTGATCACATGTACGGGGTTTATGATCCACAAACTAAAGAATGGAACGGCATCGTTCGTGAACTCATGGAAAAGGTAAGTCAAACGTTGAAAACCTTCTTTTCATTAATTTAAATAAGATATTATTTTTATAATCAACTGAATTTTTAATACTGCTCAGATATCACCGACTTATTAGGACTTAATAAAGTTCTAAAGTATGAATGTTTTGAAAAAATTCATCAGAACTAATATCAGAACTTAGAAGAGTTAATGAAAGATATGGAATTCAATAAGTAAGTAGACATAAAAAATAACTGTTACTGAAAGGTTGGAGTGACAAGGCAAAACCTTTAGAAACTGAATAAATGAAAAAAGAATCATTATAAAACAACTACAAGGACTTTTTATATTCTACGTTTCTTGACGTAAAAAACTACGGTTGAAAACAACTTGTTAAAACAAGTGGGCTAAGTATTCAAATTTCAGCCAAAAATCGTGATTTAAAACACTCACTTAACTTTTAATAAAATTTACACTGACTTTGTGATTCTATTAAATTTAAAATCTTTTCAAAAATATGTAAATTTAAATATTTTTAAAATCATTGATTTTTCTGAAACGAAAATTTATATTTAGGTTATAAGTTTTATGTTTTAAATAAAATGGATAAGAATTTCTAGTCTTTACACGTTTCTTCTTTTTGACAAGAAAACCTTGTGATAATAATGTTGAAAATACAACACATTATGTCTTATAGCAGTTATAATCACATTAATCCTTATACTTTTGTAGAGCGGGTTTGAAAATAAGTAGTAGAAGCCTTAACGACATGGTACATTAAGTTTAAAAATACATAAAAGTATATTTTGACCAAATTATGTAGTAGTGTTCATCGATATTTTCATTTCAGTCATAAGATGCAACAGTAAGTTGCATCTTATTTTTATTATATTTTTTGATTTTACATTTTTACCTTCAAATTGTTTTACTAAAACAAATGAGCTGTTAGGATGCTCATCTAAACAAATGTTGACATGATGAAGCAATATACATGAGCTTCTATGATTTTTCTTTATAATATAATTTTTCATTACTGTTTATAGTCATATTTTAATCATGTGATTTTTTAAGAGAGCCACTAATCTCTGTTCCAAGCGCTCTTTAGCCTTCTTGAAGGAATTATATTTGGTAAAATAACTAAGCCAGTTGTTCTGATTTATTTGTTTGTATATTTTGCTAATTTTTTGTGAAAACGTTGATAATATTATTTTTTATCGAATACGTAAGGAAGTGGTAAATTATTGTGAATTGTGTCATTTCGTACGTAGTACTAAGGGAAATCTGTTATGATTCGGAGTGCTCCGCTATGGTAGGCCTGTAAGTAATCGAGCTACATTAACGATCTAGCAGATCTGTAATTATTGTGGCAACCGCTCGGAAACCGATCGGTTTCAAAAAGAAATAATATTGCTTTGATAAAGTGACAGAAGATGTTTTTCCAATTATACTGTATAAATATTTTTCTCTGTATGTGAATATTTATCGTCTAGTAAAATGTGAAGTTCCATATGAGTATTTTGTCATGAGTAATTCCTAAATACCTCACTGTATTAGTCGGTGGGACGGGTGTAAGAAAATTTAATTTTGATACATTGTTCCTCTGGTAATCTACTTCTAATTTACAATTGCAGTACAGTAAAATACATTATCATACAAAACAAAATTCAAAGCATTTCTTACTGTACAACTACAATGTAGTCGTCATCTTTATTTGCATACCAGAATGCAAACGGAACAAAGAATGAACCAAGAAAACAATTTATTCATATAATGTGTTTAGTTACAATTTATGCCAGTGATGCAGCATTATTATTCACATAAATTTGAGCAAATAATTACGCGAGAAATTGCTTTAAAATAAGAATTTTAGACATTTGAATGATGTTCTACAAAAAGTACAAATATTCAATAGCATTTGTGATAGGCCTACAATATATCGAAATTTTAAAGAAAAATCCCGAACTGACACACTGATGTAATTTGATAAAATAATGGCTACCCCAACATTGACATACAGCCGTGAAGTCCAAATGTGGAAGAAATATGAAAATCCATCTGGTCTGCAGAGATGTGCTTTTTAAAAGCGTTATGGGCCGTAGTAGACTGGATTGGTTCAGAAATGAGGAAATATGGTGAGACTAAGGGACCAGTTTATTTTAAGGAGACAGTTATATACAACTGCCTTGTACTAATCATCTTTAAAGAATGTCTTCGCATTCGATTCCTTTATTGGCCAAAAGTTACAAACAAATTTGAAGGCGTGTTCCAGGTTGACCAGTGGCTAAATCGGTCCCGGAATAGATCCTGGGACTTAATTCGTGAATAGTAGTAGAAGAAGAAGAAGAATATCCATAAAATAATGTCACATCCAATTTCTACGTAGAAATATTATGTACACCTTCCATAAATCAAAAAGGTTGTACTATTGTGTAAGAGAAATTTATTTACCAATATTCTTATCACAGAATAGGTCTATTCAGTTTTTCTCAAGTAATAATTTTCCTTTTCCACTACGTGTTCATGCTGATGTCAACTAAAATTCCTGGTTCAGTACGAACTGGTTACTTTCTCTTGCTTATATGAATAATATAGGAAGGAAATTATTGATTTCATCTCAATTTCTTCAAATTTAGTTTTCACCAGATGCACACATTTTCAGACCTCCTGAACCCAAAAACATGTTTTTAAGATTGATCTTTGTGTGTGTGTGTGTGTGTGTGTGTGTGTGTGTGTGTGTGTGTGTGTGTGTGTGTGTGTGTGTGTGTGTGTGTGTGTGAAAAAATATATCAAGAACGGAACATTATACGAAGTTGAAACTTGAAACGTAAGTTACGTATTACTAGAGGACCAGACTGGACATTTTCATGAAAATCGGTCAATTTGGAAAGAGTAAATTATTCAAATAATTTTTTAGTTTATTGCGATATTCTCAAAAACGGCTCCTACAGTTTTCTTTAAATCACATCATTAACTACACGTTTCATCCTCGACAATATAGGGTAGGCGCCATGTCTGCTGAAATCCTTGGAAAGGGTGTTCTCTCGAAGAAAAAAAAAATGTCTTTTTAAGATTGAGGCCTTAATATGCATTTTAGGGAAAAAGTGAAGATTAAAGTTGTAGAAAATTTTAAAACTTAAAAGTTTTATTTCAAAAATTTCTTTGTATAACGCTTAGTTTAGCAGTAATTAGTGATTTTCTGTTTTCTTTTTCATTAAAATTTGTAAAATAATCAATTTCTTAAGATTTCGGCTGTAGTATACATTTTACGACAAAAGTGCGTAATAAAATGTATAAAAAATTAAAAGATCTACAATTTTTATTAAAAGCATTTTTCTCTACAAAGCCTAGTTTAACGTCAAAAAGTGATTTTCCGTATTATTAAGCCAACTAAGATTCGTTTTCATTTTGCATCACTCACTCATGATTTAAATAAGGTTATGTATATTGAGGATAGTTTTTTGTTTATTTCTAATGATTTATTACTATTGTTAAGTTATATGGTTCATTATTTGCATTGGCAAGATAAAGTCGTGCCAGTGTTTCACACCAGATTTTTGTATTTGTTTTCAATCTTGATTTAGCTTTCAACGTATAAAGTTGTAAAATCAGTTAATCGCTTTAGTTTAGTTTGCAGTATAAAACGTAGCAACCTAGTTTCATATCTTGTGAAAATAATAAAAATAAGGTAATAATAATAATAATAATAATAATAACCGGAACTGGTTTCTACGCCGGGGTCACGGGTTCCATTACCGGTTAGGTCTCGAATTTTTTCATCACTCATCTTCATCTATAATTCTTTTCACCATCTTCATTAGCAGTAATTGCAAAACAGTCGGATGTTAAAACAAACAAAAAAATGTATGGCAACGCATAATTTTATTCGACCTTTATGGGCTCTACGCTTCTCTTAAAACAAAATATGTGTTTTTCTCACAGCCCACAATATTTAAATGAAACAGAATTTTCTGATATTTATCAGTTATTTTATATTGATTTTATTTTGAGTTTATTTATACTACCATTAAAATATATTCAAATAACGTAAAACAAGTAAACACACGAGATATTTCTGTGACCATCTTTTGCGTACTAACATAGATTGTGGTAATTTATTTATACATAGGATACGTTGACATATTAAACACCTGTAATCATTTTATTCATTCCCCCGTATAGCAGAATTTGTTATGTAATCAAACAGAGGAGTGGGTGAGTGTATGTACACTGTTCGCTGCCTCACTGTCAAGGCACTCAGTGATTGCATTTGCATCAGTAACGACCGCTAATTAGGCCTACTCTATATTTCCGGGTATGTTATCAAAAGAATGGGCTTAAAAATTTAATCAACTTTATTTAGTTAACAATAAAACGTGGTAACAATTTCATTTTAAAAATTATAAAATGTAACTCGATTGTAATTCTACAAACGAATTGATATATCCCCGTAGACACAACAAAAAATTAAACAAAAATTAACTGTTATCTAATTAATTATTTTAAAATTAGAATGAATTAATATTGTTCAAGTACACGAGTGGCTTTCCTGATGATAAAGTGAATGGTCTCGGATTCGATTCTTTGCTAGAATCTGCCAATTTTAACAAGTCAAAACCCACCGTTCCGTAACACACAGTAGTCGTTAAAGACTACAGCAAGCTGTCAATACGACTTTACTGTAACAAAAAACAATCTGGTGTGAAACACACGACTTTCTCTTTCCAATGCAAATAATGAACAATATAGGCCTACCTTACATTAGTAATAAAACATTAAAATTAAACAAAAAACGTAACCTAATTTTAATCATGAGTGAAAGACGCAAAATGAAAATTAACCTTAGTTTGTCTAATACACGGAAAACACTCTTTTAAGCTTAAGTAGACGCTGTAGAGAAAAATACCTAAATTGAAAGTTGTAGATCTTTTAATTTCCCATAATTTTGTGACACTTTTCTCGTAAAATGTACTATACTAAGGCTAAAATCTTAAAAAAATTATTTTTACAGATTTTCATGGGAAAAACAGATAATAACAAATTACCGCTAAACTAAGCGTTAACTAACCGTTATACTAAGAAATGTTTGAAATAAAAAGATTTTTAAATTATCGAGAACTTTTATTACATACTACACTTTTGCCTTAGAGTGCATTTTAAGGCCGCAATCTTAAATAAACCATTATTTTTTTCTACGAGAGAACAGCCTCCCCAAAGATTTCAGCAGACATAGCGCCTACCCTTTCTTGTACAGCGTAATAAATGTAGTAAATGAGGTGATTTAAAAAAAATCGTAGGAGCAGTTTTTTAGAAAATTGCAAAAAAGTTAAAAATAACACGAATAAACTACTACTTCTGGTTGACCGATTTTGATTCAAATGTTCGTGTGGGGTTCTCTTGGGGTACCTAACTTAAATTTCAAGTTTCAACTTCATACGATGTTTCGTTCTTGCGATATTTTTTCACACACATATATATATATATACACAGACCAATCGCTAAAAGCATGTTTTTTTTTTTTGTTTCAGCGGGTCTGGAAATTGTAGATCCGTTGAAAACTCGATTTCGAAAAATCTACATTGAAACAATACTTTCCTTCCTATATACGAGTATTTATATAGGCAAGAGAAAGTGAAAAGAAGCATTGATTAAGTATTTGAAATTATCTTTCTATGCAGCTCTTTTTATAGTAAAATTTACTTTAAAAAAATCTTATCTAATTTTTAATTTTAAAAATAAAAATTTTTATTGGCTCGCCATATTTTTTTATATTCTATAAGCTGCTATCACGTTTATTTATATTAAAACAACTAACCAACTAAAGTTTATTTTAATATACATAAAATTGATAGCTGGCCGCCTCCGTAGCGTAGCGGTTAGCGCTCTAGCCCACCACATGGAAGTCCAGGGTTTGATTCCTGGCCAGGGTCTGAAAATTTTCACAAGTCAAATCCCACAGTTACAGTCACGTAGTCTGCCGTATTCGCTAATAACCAAGCAGTTGAATAATAGTAAATAATAAATTAAATAAAAAAAATTAAATTAAATAATATAAATATTAAGTATTGTTATATACTTATTAACAAATAAATTAGTTATTATTATAATTAATATTAGTATTTATTAATATTAAATAATAAATATTAAGTATTTTAAATAATAAATTTAAAAAAGTGATACCAGCTTATATAAAAAATAAGGTGAGCAAAAAATCATTTTTTTTAAATTTAAAAATATTAAAAGGCTGTAGGATGCATTCGATAACCTTTTTTAAATATATAAATAACATGTAATCATTAAACGTTATTAGATTATCAAAGAATGTATCAACATTCTGAATATATGTATATCATTGATAATATAATTAGTTTACATATTTATGTGCCTTAAAAGTAAGTAAAAGGATTTCAAGTCCCTTACCTTGTATTTTTATCTGGCATAAAAACCATATATGATAGCTCTATAATGATTTAGAATAGAGCATTTATGTTTTACGAAATTAAACATGTTTCCCCAATCGATACAGCAAAATATCTTGGTCTCTACCTGAACAGGCATCTAACGTGGAGGAATCACATTTATGAAGCAAAAGAAATCTCAATTAAATCTCAAATCAATTAAATCTCAAATACCAACAGCTGTGTCGGATGCTTAACGGAAATTTTAATTGGTGGCCATTATAAAATAATGGTTTATAGAATAGTACTCAAACCTGTGTGTGAGATAAGTTTTTAATAAAATTTATTTTCAACTATAACCAAAAGACCTTTGTTTCCAAAATTCAAAAATCCTTTTTCTTTTTTATAAGTACCTACCTATTTTCAAAATGTTCCTTTTTGAGGCACATTTTGAACCTAACAGAAAATGTTGTATGGTAATGGAGATTGATAATATAATATAATAGTTTATTTTTGAATTGTCTTGACAACTGCCAGTTCTAAAAATATTTCTAAATAAATTAAAATAAGGTGTATTAGAATTTAATAAACAATAATCAGCAATCAATTCGTGATAAGTAACGGACAATGATTTAGGACAATAGCAGAATTCTTTAGGGAACAGATAGTAGCATATTAGGACAAATGACTTTGACATAACATAATGTAACAATATCGAAGAAAAGCATGGTTCGCGAAATTTCTAGTACTTAATTCATAAAATGGTAAAGAGTAGATAATAGAGGGGAAAAGTAACAATAGGATCAGTTATAAAAGGATACCTATTTATAAAGGGTCTTTGTTGTACAACTATTTATGAGAGGATCGGTTGATTACCTCTGAATCCTGAATCCTGAATCCTGGTTGAGAGGGCTAAGAAGCCCTATGATGGCGACATCGTGTTAAGGAACACCTGGTCGCTCGGGGAACAATATAACAGAATAATTGCAACCTCAAGAAATTTAGGGGGAATTTTATAGTTTAAATAGGAAATAGGATTCTGGTTCGTGGGACATTAGAACTGGGACTTGAAAGGAGGTAATTTATTTTTAGAAGTTATTTGTGGAAAATTTAAATTAAGGGACAAGTGGGTTTAAGAGCGGCTCTTTTATTTTATTTTATTTTTCAGTGGCCTTTTTTCAGTTTTGTGGGAGGCCTATTATTTTGGTGAGGGGAAGGCATGCATTTTACTGAACGTGGACTAAAGGTATAATTTAAGGTAGGGGTTAGTTTATGATTTCAGGGGAGACGGAAAGGGTAGAGTTTGGCATAATCACCGGCCTTTTTATCTTCTGAGTGTTTATTAATTTAAAATGGCGGCTCTTTTCACCGTAGTGGAGTGATTATGCATAGGAACATGGGGACAACTACCAACTGGGGGGAGTGAGTCATACAAGTAGGAGGGGCATGGGCAAATAAGAGGAATACAGGGCAGAATAAAAATGTGGCAACTCTAAATTTTGTTAAGTGGGTCATTCTAAAATTTAGATAAAGTCGTGGAATGGTAATGGGATAGAGACTTCAGGTGGGTGTAGGCGTCGGTACAAGTCCTGAATGATCTGGGGTCCGTCAGTTTTCCCAGCGTCGTGTAGCCGTTTCGAGGTATTGCAAATAAAGTCCTCCATAGAAGGGAAGATCTTTTACAATAGATCTATTTACTTGTTTACAATAGTTAAGACTTTTCCAACAAAAAGGGGTTTTTTGTACTATATTATTTGCATGGAATTTCTCTGCTTCTCTGGAATTATCTTCTTGAACCGCCTATATAAAGAGACCCCCGAGGGGGTCAGTGAGTTAGTATCCGTTTGATCTTTGACAAGTGTTTATTACGTTGGATCAGGTCAACGTAGTATCCGGGCATTGTAGTCGTTAACTATTGTTTTATTATTTGATTGTGTATGTGCATTATATTCAGTTTTTTTGTATATACTTTGTGTATAATTATTTTTAAGTAGTACTAAGTAAATTTTTAAGTTATTTATTGTATTACTTTATTATAATTAGTTTAATTTATTCTGTAAATCTTTTAGTTGTAATAAATACTTGTAATTGTAAACTTTAGTGTATTAATTATTTAATTACCTAGATCCCGAAACGGACCTTAGCGATAAGAGTCACAATACTTTTTAAGTTTATTTAAAGTTGCATCAATATCTCGGCCATTAGCGACTACGGTGGGGTATGTAACGGTAGGTTTTAACTTGCGAAAATTTCCAGACCTTGTTTAGGATCTTGTTTAGGAAGTTAATGTACATACACGTTTTTTTTAAAACGTTGATATTTCTTTGTCCTATTCCACTACGAAACCACAGGTATATCTGCTTAGTCGAAACCGATTAGAATACAGACTTTGACCATCTCTTCCGAGGTTTAGCCATACCTCAATTTTCCTCAGGTCTACATCTCAGTGCTTCAAGAGGGATTTTCCCTCGAAACACCGTTGAAAATAATCACTCTACCTGTTTCTGTATTCGCTTGATTTTAGCATTTAGTTTTTGATCTCGCATCTCTGATCAATATTTTTATTCCAAAGGAACCTCATACCTTCTGCCTGCGGTATGCTTTCTTCTCTAGATCCTTTAGTCAAGATTTCACTTTCGTAAGCCCAGGAAAATTGTTAAAATAGGTACTGGTAAAGGTAATAGTTATCAGACTATAAACATTTTTTAAATAAAAAACTGATAATTTGATTACCTGAATCATGTGTGTAAAATCAATTAGCAGACGAACTAGAAAAGTTTATACAACGGAAAATTAATTACAGAAAAATGTCGAAAGTTTTTGAATTAAATAGGCTATAAAAATATTTATATAGTACATATTGAATGAGTAAAAGTTATACGTTAAGTTAAACGTAAGTTCCTAAAAGCTTATTACAAGAGTTAAAAAGCCAATAAATGAAGTATAAAACGCCCAAATATATTTATTTTTCGAATCGTTTTGAAGAAGAAACTGGAAGGGACCGTTTCGAACTTAATAGAGCTAACAAGACAACCAAGTCGAGTGGGATCGGCTCAATAAACATTATAACCCACTTCTTTTCTATTCCATATACTCGTGCTCTCTTTCTAGCAAAGCCACAAACGTCAGCTAAAGTTTCTTATCACTTTATACCCCTTCAATATCTTCCCTATAAGTCCAACAATTTTGTAGTTTTCTCGTACTCTTTTAGGAGTTCACACGTATTTTCATTTTATTAAGTTTTACTTAAGTATAGAAGTTTTTATTTGACATTTTCATTGAGACTCATTCATACACTAGTAAAAAATTTAAGAAAACAAATATTATAATTGTTTAGAATTAAAACGGAATTAAAAACCGTGTATTTTTAATTACACCCAAAGTAGTCTTGAAGTTAAAAAGAATATACCTAATTATATAAAAAAAATTGGTTTGAAGAAAAGTATTACCCTATCGATGAATTAATAAAAGTTACTGTGTTTTAAATAATACACGATGTCAAATCATGTGCCTTAAAGTTCACTAAGTATCAAAACTTTTTTGCATTGTAAAAGCACGTATTGTAAGTTAAAAATAAAGTACATTCCTAGGTACGTTAGGATTTTAGAGATTTGCATACAATTTTCAAGTTCGTGAAGGACATTAAATATTGTGACGCTTATCTTTAGGTCCGTTTCGGGATCTGGGTAAATTAAATAATTAACACACTAAAGTTTAAAATTACAAGTATTTATTACAACTAAAAATTACAAAATTAATAAAGTGACTAAAGTTTACTAAGTAGTAAATTACAATAAATAAATAACAAACTAATTATAATTAACTAATAACAATAAGTAAACTAATATTACTTAATATTACTTACAAAAATGATACAGAAAGACAAACGTTAAACTAGACAGTCATTCACAGTGACCTTCTCTATCGCACTGTTTTGGACTTCTCAATTAACTCACTGAATCACAGACAAATTGAAACTAAACTGACCGTTAACAAACCGGCTGCTTATAGAGGTGGGCTATGGAGGTTCGAGAAGGACAGCGATTTTCGATATAATAATAAAAATACAAAATCCTTCTGACGGCTTCTGGGTAAATCTTAACAAACTATAAACAAAAAAGGATTGAATAAAAGGTCTTACAAAAAGGCCAATTATGTAAATAGGTACCTGGATTTCTCACAATACCCGTACAACAATAGGCAAGTTTACCTGTAATACCTACATCTTCTTCCTTAGATCCCTTCTCCATTACGGAGGTTGGCTATCGTCATGGTTAGTCGTACTTTGTCTACTGCTGCTCTGAAAAGGTCATGCGACGAGCAGTTAAACGCTTCTCTCAGGTTTCTTAACCAGGATATTCTTCTGCGTCCCACCGAGCGTTTACCAACGATTTTTCCTTGAACTATGAGATGCAGAATCTCGTATTTAGGCCCACTCATGATGTCTCCAAGGTATGTCAGTTTCCTTATCTTTATACTCTGTAGGATTTCCAGCTCTTTCCCTATTCTTCTGAGGACCTCCATATTTGTGACTCTGTCCGTCCACAATATTCGAAGTATTCTCCGGTAGGTCCATATTTCAAACACTTGTAGTTGGGTTTCACATTCTTTGGTGAGTGTCCACGCCTCTACCCCATACAAGAGGATGGGAAAGACGTACCATTTCAAGAGGCGGGTCCTGGTTTCGAGGCTCAGGTCGCGGGCCGATAGAAGAGGACTCATTTTTAGGATTGCTGCCCTGGCTTTTTCAATTCTGATCTTTGTTTCTGGCAGGTGGCTTGCACTGCAGTTGACTCGGGTTCCCAGATAGTTATAGGCTTCCACTTGTTCGATTCTGTCTTGCCCAGCAAAATGTTGTTCTTGTGGATTGTCTCGTTTAGTAATGACCATGTATTTTGTCTTCTTAGCGTTTATTGTAAGCCCTTTTCACATACTCTTCCCATACTTCCCATACTCTTCACTGGCTTTAATTATGTTGTTCAGCATTCTTTGCAGGTCTTCTATGCTTTCGGCGAGCAGTACCGTGTCGTCTGCGTATCGCAGGTTGTTTATAACGGTACCATTCATGACAATATTCGTTGTTTCTCCTTCTAGAGCTTTTGCTATGATCCTTTCAGAATACAAGTTAAACAGAAGTGGTGAGAGTACACACCGTTGGCGAACCCCACGTTTTATTTTAAGCTCTCTGCTAGTTTTTGATTGGATTAGAATTTCCGCTTTTTGTTGGAAATATAAGTTTTTAATTATTTGTATGTCTCTGGTGTCAATGTTCCTACATAACCAATTATAACTATTTCTTAGAAACCCTTTTTATCACTCTTATTATTTACGTTAACATTTTTAAAATCTCGGTCTTCCTCGAAAATTCTCGAACACACATTCCCTTTAGATATTGTCACAATATGTAAATGAATTACGTAAGCACAAAACTAAAGTTTAATATGCCGATGTTGCCTAATATTTTAGGAACTAGTTTTTGAAGTGTAAATTATGAATAATAAACAGGAATATTATTTTCTACAAAAACGTGGTTACTCTATGTTTATTTTGTCATGCAGTACAAATAGATGCGCATTAGTCCAATATTCAGTAATGCCATTTCTGTATAGTAGTACAGAGGCCACATTGCACCTTCCTGTCCTTTGCCCCCTAACCGCCGGGACTGCAACCTATCCCCACCCTCCGTTTTTTGATATAAATTTTTAATAAAATTTGAGATGAAAACTGAGCTTACAATTAACTTCTAAGTTTGAGGGCCTACTAATGATTTTTTACTTTTATAAAAAAATAATATCAAACCAATTTGGACATTGGGATTAAATTCTGGTGATCAGCAAGTCTTTCAAACATAGAAATCCTGGAAATGTTCAAAATAAATATAGTCAGAAAATTTCAAATTTGGCAATAACAGTATGGAAAGGATAAGTAATATGAAACGTAATTTTTTCTTCTTATATACCTATTTAAATATTTTAATACAAAAAATACAACAATATAATATATACCATTATTTTAATAGCTGTGAATTAGAAAAAGTTGTCGGCTATGTGAAAATTATTCTTTATAAAGAATTTTGTCGTACAGCCCACTTTATCTTATACCCATTAAAAAAATTTGAAGATATTATTCAAACCAAAATATGTATTTCTCAATCGATGCAACCTTAATGCATGTTATATTTTCAATACGTCCAACCCATTAAGTACATATATCAATAGACTTTTCTACTATACAATACGATAAAAGTAGAGCAGTTCTTACCACACCTGAAAATGTGCTAGCAGAAGTAATGTATCCTGACAGATTTCTCTAAAGCATTTCAGACTTCTGTTCAGAGCTGAATAATTTGAAAACAGGCGGAAATATTCATTTTATTCCACTGACCAGAGATTCTCCAGAGAATGACTGTGTCAAGAGAATACTCTTTCCTTATTTGCCGTGTCAATATAGAAAACTCTTACAAGAGAAGTTCTTTACAATCCACAACTCAGAACCAATTGCATTCGTAGATTCAGCTGATCTTTAACCCCAGTTTTAACGGTGTAAAATTATTTAACTATTACAAAATTGTTTAACTTGATTGTTAATAAATTTACAAATTATGTATGAAAATGGACATATAATATGTATGAATGTATGTGTTTTATTTGGTTTAAAACAAAATAACTAAGCTTTGTATCATTCATCAAAACTAAATAGGCCTACTTGTTTTTAATTCAAAATACTATTCTTACTTTCTCTTACCTAACCATGCAAATTAAATTGCAAACGAAGTTAACTATTTAATTTACTTTTACGGCGAAATAAATAAATAATTTAATGCAAGAAAAAATAAATTTTCAACTTTGTGAAACATATTAATTATAAAACCTTTTTTTATTGACTTTTCTACCCCAAATTTTGATTAGCCTATTTTGTTAATTGTTTATCGGTAACGTGTTATAAATAGTAATATTTATTTATGAAACAACTTCTCTATTATATTATATATTATAATAAAGATATGCTTCGTTAATTAAATGTAAAACTAATACATTAATTCTATTTGAATTCGGGTTTATGCAGGGTAAGACGATGTTTTCAGTTTGCAAGTAGACTTTGGTATAAAGAGCCCTTTCGCTGTTGACTGACCCAGAAATCTTGAGGTTAGTTGTAGAGAACGGGGTGGTCGAATGCGGTCTACTGTAACCAATCCATTATCCCAAAATTTGATTATGTAATGCAATTAGGGTACATTAGCTGTATTATTAAACTGTGTTTTCTTCATTTATTTACGGTTATCTCAAATATATAATTTCATAAGTCATTAATGTATTGTTGTAAAAACTATTTATACGTTTTAATAGATTTTATAATTATAGGCTAAAATCTATTCGTTTAACTCTATCACGTATTTTTTCTATTTTACAAGAATTTCTTTAAGTGTAAAATCCCTTCTTTAGCAATACATATTTTATTTATTTTAATTCTGAACAATGAAAATATTATTAGTAAGATTAAAAATTAGTTAATTGAGCATTCAATATCAATATATCTTTTTACTATTACAATCGACTGTTATGCACTCTAAGGGTAATACAGATAGTGAAGGTTGATAGATTAAAACAAATACCAAACCTGACTGGGAATTGAACCCGGGACTTCTGGTGTAGGAACTATTTATGCTATCTAATACACCAAATTGTCATCCTCAGTGTTAAAGTGTATCGTCGTTATTGACATACATTTACAAAATTCAAATATTAAGTTTTGTGGCCAACCGGGGCCGACGACACGTGAGAAAATCTTGCTTGAGAGTTTGGTGGCCCTTCTCAGGGCCGTTCAATTGTGTTGGCGGCCCTGAAAAAAGTCGAGTGTTTTTTGTGGTTGGCCCTGAAAAGGGCCATTGTAGGTGGTCGGAAGCGGCGAGCCGGCGTGTTGGAAGCGGAGCTCGAAGAGTTACGGCTCGGCTACCGGGTTCAGGCCTAGGCTTCTCTCAGCGACAGTTGGGTCCCCACTGCAGCGTGATAGTGGTGGCCCCCAGTGCCTCGCATTGTCAGGTTGCGGCGTAGGCCGTCGGCCGAGGCGATTCTCTCCGGGTCGGTGCAGGCTGACCGATGCGGGAATGTGCCTCCGCCACCGGTAGCGTAGACCAGAGATGATGCGTTCAGTCTCGGCTGGACTCTTCTTCTTGCTTGCTCGTCTTTTTTCTTCTCCGTTCGGAAGTTAGTGGGTGAATGCGACTCGCGGTTCAGTGCGGCTGCTTAAATACCCCTCTAGAGAGTCCACTTCATAGTGGAGGGGAGACACTGCTGGCTGCACTCTCTGCGGCAGCTAGGTTCTGGGATCGTCTGCAGGCGCTGACAATGATGGGTGGGGTCGGTGACAGCTTATAATATATCCCTGCTTGGTCAGCTCATGCGAGGGCTTGGCTCTGAATCAAGTAACGGCTAAGCTTAACTCTTAAGTAGGCACACTCTAATCTACAACGTAAGTAGGTGCGTGGGGGTTTACTTGAGCCCCATCGTAAATGATTAATTAGATAAACTTTACATATACATTTTTTAAACTAATAAGTCCTCTCTTTTAATTGTATATCAGTCACGTTTTAATGAATTTTCTTAAATTAAAAAAATAAAATAAAATAAGACTTTTATATGTGAACATGTTTTTTTCTAAAACTTTAGCATGACATTACATAATCAAGCATTTTGTACTAAGTATATACTATATTTTATTGTCTAGGTACTGCTTTTATTCTCTTTTTATTTTCCAATTGTGTTTTCTTTATTTTAGCGTGGTTTTTGCCTTATTAATCGGTCCAGAAAAACGACGAACGAAGTTTACAGACCGAGTTCTTACGGCACTTAGAGTAGCTGGTTCTCTCCTCCAACGTCTTTTGTCTTTTCCAAAAAAACATCGATCGGAACTTTCTTCTTCCGATTCAATTTAAAATTCAGAAGCTGAATCATGATTAGAATCACTAACGTGATCTTTTTCATGGTCTGATTCGCCGCATTCCTTTTTCTGATTCAGATGAAATTTCTTCAGAAAGAAGTTGCCGAATTCATTCGACTTATGTTCTTCAGAAATATGTGACATATTCAATTTGTTACCTATGTAGACCCATGTAATTTTTAATTTTTTACAGTGTAGATTAGTTACAACAGAAAAACAATGAAATGTGTAGTATGAAACATGACCCAATACTCAAAAAATATTCCATGAATTAACTTCATTGCTATTAGATTATGTACAATTTAACACACTTTGATGAATAGAAACAAAACAACGGCAACTCATGCACACAAAACTGAAAATGAAACTGAATGGTTGGATAATATTTTGTAAGGTTAGTAGGCGACGGGCGTCGAGTGAAGCCCCGACACTATAAATTTTTATTATAGTCAAAACAAACCTTTTTATAAACTTTTTAATTCTAACACAGAGTTAGACAACACAGAGTTGTCATTAAAGTTTTAGGGAGATACTAAGAGCCGCAAGTTGTTAACGAATATTGTTAAGTCAGAAAATGAAAAACTATGTACATAGGAGTTACCTAAACCCCCACGTGCCTACTTAAGGGTTAAACTTGTATGGTACACTGTGATGGGGGCCTCAACCCCAGCACGACGCGTCCCAATGGCTGAAAGGGAACGTACTGTAGGTATCCAGGCAGGTATGATTAAAGCATAGCCAAGTAAGTAACGGCGGGAGAGTTGAGGTGAAAACTGGTCAACGGTCTTCACGGTGAAGATGGAAGATTCCAAACGGCTTGAAGGGTAGAATAGCCTAAGGAGTCAACCGAAATAAAATCTAAGTCAGGTGGAGCTTTGAGAAATGGTCAACGATTTTGGAGGCGGAGGAGGAATTTTCCCAACGGTGGAGTGGGCGGATGAACCTAGGAGGTGAGTCTCCAAATGAAACCCAGGGTTCGTCTAAAAGCTCTAAGGTGGCAGCCTCACCACTGGACTACCCAGCGCAGCTCTCATAACTCGGCCTGGAGAGAACTTTATCACTGGCAAGCATCAAAAGTTAGAACCTACAATCATGTAATATGCTCGTTAATTACTTACTAGTCAATTTAACCGAAAACAAAAATATTAAATAGAAGTAAAAACATTAACGTGTTTCTGGTTGGTAACTTTTTACACTGAGTTGATTTCACGAATTAGTATCTGAAACCAATATAATTAAAAATTCATAGTAATACTGAATTCCATCTAATAATGATGTCAAGTGTTTGGAAAGCGAAAAGGGGACTAAAGGTAAACGATAACAAGTTCATATATCATGACAGAAATACTCGTAGTACAAAAATAACTCGTAAAACAACCTTGAAAGTTAATGGCAAATAAGGAAAGACTTACAGGAAGGTCCAAAGGAAGATTTGTAGGATTTAGGAAAGATTTTAGAGATTAACGTTACATGACAGAAAACTCAGACGAGGCTTATTGAAAAACATACGCTCAGTATAAATGGAGAGGGATTAAATATGTACGTTTTTTCCAAGTTTTGTTTTATTTTAAGCTCATTTTTGTAACTAAGAGATTTATTACAAATTCGTCCTGTAGATTTACCTGTGTATTCCAATTGAAAAGTAAAACAAGAAATAGGAAAAAGAAATTAAACAGTAAGGGTAGTGTCAGTATTATCCCCCGGAATCCATTAGAATCATTGAGAGAGTGAAATGAGTAAAGTATCCCTTATACCGAGAGAGAGTTTTAATTCTTCCTGAAAGGACAATTTAAATAATGAAATGAATGAATCCTGGAACTCATTAATAATTCAAAGACTTATTCCTATCCTCTGTACACCTATTGCAAATAGTCTAGATGTCCCCATGATAAGTTTTTCTCAGAAATAAAAGCAACAAGATTCGTGATTAATATTTCATTAGCTTTATTGAACTTTCCATAAAAGTTACCTAACGATGTTACATCTATATTAATTTTTTTATTAATTAGTGTAATAAATTTATTATATTTTTTTAAAACGTGTGATGAAGTATTTTAAAAATATTATTAATGTTAATTGAGTAGAAAAATCGTAAATTAATTTATTATTATTATTTATTAATTAGTACATTGCTAAATTGGTTGATTAACTAATTGACTACAATGAATAAAACATACTTTCCCTACAAAATATTAATGATGTTACTAATTTGTTAATTAAAATAATTACAAATTTCTTTTAAAAACTAATATAAAAAAAATCAAACAAATCTGTGATGAAACACTCATACGTCTTTCTCTTGCAAGTTTAGACAAAGAACTAACCTATGTATAATCATGAGTAAACAATTTAATACATAATCTTATTTTAATTATAGGTGAATGTCCAAAAGTTAAAATTTATTTTTTTTGGACTTACAACACGAAAATTCACTAATCGACACTGATCTAAGGTCTGTAGAAAAAATGCTTGAAATAAAAAATGTCGGGTTTTTTATTTCCTACAACTTTAATCTTGTACCTAAGAAGCAAAGGAATTTAACTCCGTTTTTGTAATTTTTCAGCAGAACCAAAAGCACGAAGTTTTTTGAAAAATTTTTAAAGGTGTTATAATTGTTTTTAAATTTACACAAACATAGCTTCTGATACAAAGATTTAAATTACTAAACAACTTTCCTAACTTCTACACTCTTTTGACCAACCACAGAACTAGATTTAATCAAACAAAAACAAAACTTAGACAAAATTTATTGTGCTAATTCTATTTTGATAGAGAAACAGCATTTCATTCACAACAATATCTGAAAAAAAATACAGAATTCATGCAAATCCTGGGGCCTGTCAGTAAGAAAATAAAAATAAATTAATTCAAAATAAAATAAGTTATTGTCAACATCGAGTATTCATCCAATTAGAGTTAAAAATAGTGATTTTAAAAATCTTCCACATCATATACAAAAGCGGAGTTAATGCGGTTACTGCAACTTTTAAAATATAGAAGTAAGACAGATAAGAGTTAATACTGTAAACAATTAATTATGAAGCATTTCTTGTTGATTTTCTATCTTAATTTTGCCAAAATTGGAATTATCATCCTTTACTTCTAGGGCACAAAATTATATATAGACCAGTTTTATCGTAAAATGTGTTGGCCTACTATCATCGTTCCTACAATCGTTAAACTTCAAATTTGATGAGCAAAATACAAAAAAATCACTAATTGACTTTAAACTAAGCGTTGTAAAAGAAAATTTATGAAATCAAAGTTGTAGGGTTTTTAAATTCCTAAAACTTTATTATATATTATTCTGACCTGCAATGCATATTTTAAAAAAACATTTTTTTCCACGAGAGCAAAGCCTTCCCAAAAATTTTAGCAGATTATGGCGTTTATCCTGTATACCACTAGGTTCCCTAGTGGTACATAACTTAAGTTCCAAGTTTAAACTTTGTACGATATTCCGTTCTGGAGATATTTTAATAAAATACACACTATCACACACACACACCGATCACTAAAAATATCTTTTTGTGTTCGGGGGGGCCTGAAAACGTGCATTTCTGGTGAAAACACGATTTTCAAAAAATCGACATTAAACAATACTTTTCCCCTATTCATATAGGTAGGGAAAGAGAAAGTAAAGATAGGTAACTACCAGACTAAACTTTTGCTTCAATCAACTGTTTATTTCTTGTAGGTGCAGAATTAGTAACTATATACTAAAGGTCCACCTAATAGTATAATTTACCTGCTTGATTGAGAATAGCATACACCCGTTATTAAATTAATAATTTTAAAAGTTCTAGAGATTTTAGAATCATGAAAAACATTATTCTTCTCTGTCCTTCTCCCACCACGAATGGCCAAACAAGCCTGTTTTTGGTTCACTCCAATCACAAAACGGCTTCTGACCATTTCCTCTAAGGGTGGCACTAAACTCCTAACTTATCGAATTTGAAAGATAATCCTAATTTTACATATTTATAAAATAGATTCATCTATTCCAAAGTCTTAAACCATTGGTAAAGCATTGTATCATATAATTTAAGAATTAAATTATACATTTTTTAAATAAACCCTTTGATTTCTGTTAAAAATTTGAGTTATATCTCAAGGCTTGTTTGTAAATAGTAATTAACATAATTTTGGGAGATTTTTTTAATTTTATTAATAAGAATAATAATTATACGCATGTTAATAACAATACCTTCCTTAAAAGGATTTATGTACTTTGTGTTCCAGAGAGCCGACCTTGCCGTTGCATCGATGACAATCAATTACGCTCGAGAGAGCGTTATTGATTTTACGAAGCCATTCATGAACCTTGGTATTGGAATTCTTTTCAAGGTATGAAGCCATTTCAGTATTTTTATTTATTTTATGCTGTTATGGAATTAAATTTTATTTTTAAAACATTTTACATTAATTTTTTTGAATAAGAAAACCTTTTGATTGAAACCTTTTAATTGTCCATGTTTACTTGTTTTTAAACAATTTTTTTCAGGAAAAACAAAATAATTTAATTTACGTTTTGTACTAAAATAAGTTTTAGTTATACACTTTGCATTAAAAAACATTAAGATCTGGAATCGCCAGATCTTTTATACTCGTATGCAATTATGATTCTCCTATTGTGCTCAGTTAAGTAAATTTCTGAAGTATTTAAGAGCAGGGAAGGTAGACGTACAAGTGATCACAGATATCGCTCTGAAAGTAATGAATTTCATATCCAGGCAAACCCTGTGATAATTGGAATGAATATATTAATTTCAGGGTGAAATAGGTGCGTTTTAGAAGGCCTTTTGTAGTAATAAGCAGTCATACTACTCAACTTAGTGAGAAAAGCTTATTAACCACATCACATTTTTATTTTTTTACTTATTTACTTTGTCAAGTAGCATTCTTTTTACGAGAATATTCGTAAAAATATATTCACTCATATATTTGTAGTAAATATTCATTCTTTTCGTAATGTTAGAATAAAAACAAAATAAATTTTAAAGTGAGATGTCGAATGTCCTGGTGTTGATACGAACAAGATTTTAATGGTAATTAAGTATTGTCAGTTTACGCTTTAAAATATACAGTGTTATAATACACGGTTTTTATTTTTATTAAATCTGACATTAGTAGGTACTTTTTGGACTACTTAAATACATGAACCTTGTTGTAGTTCAGAAAATGTACCTATGTGCTTATTAAAATGGTTAAACGAAATTATAAATCATTATAATTTCAAATTCTAATCGTATATTCAAATTTGAATAAGACTGACATTTGAAAGGCAAATGCTTATTAAGGATATAGCTGACACTAACACCTTTTACGTGTATGCTTGTTTAGTGACTTATACAAAACAATGTACCAGGTTGTATATTGTATCAGTTAACCATATCCTAAGTTATCCGTTCGTAGTGCAATAAACTGAACAAACTTTCTTGCAAGTCTCCCACTAAGCCGGTTTGATATTACATTCCAAAATTAAAAATTATTTTTAAAGCAAATTTTATTTTTTATCTCCTACTGTTATGTAAACAAAAGCTAATGTAAACGTAGAAAGATGATAAATAAAATTAGTGATAAAAATTACCAGATCTGATTTGGAATCAATTCTCTAGTATAGAAAAAATTATTGCGCTGACCGCCACATCAACAGTAATTATATTTTGATGTCCACTATCTTAATATTCATATTTCTTTTTATAATATTCAAGTTACTAAAATTAAGATTGTAACTTACAGCAGCTTTTGTGTAAAATTTTGAATGGAAATACTCATTACGTGGCAATTTTATTTGAACCAATCTCCGTTACAAAAGGAGAGACTTAACTGGTGAGCTTTTAGAGATTTCTCCAATGCAGTATTATTGTTATAAAAAAGTACAAAATAATGTTTTAAAAGCAGTTGAAGCCACTTAAGAAACAGTGTTTCAACCTGTTAATATATTTTTTTATTTGTATGAAATATTTCCAGAACCCACTTTTTCGTTTAAATCACGTCGATTTCTTGTATTTAGTGTATTTTACTTATATAGTGGTGTATTTCAACCCTTGCCAGGAGGAATCAAAACTGAACTTTCAGCTTCTCATTACCTCTACAACGTCATTGACACTCTAACTTTTTTCTGTGAAGGCAAACCCATTTGTTCAGTTTTACGTAATTCAAACATAAATTGATACATAGCAAAAGTGATATTACATATATTAACAAAGATTGAAAAATTTATACAATCTCGTTAACTATTATAATTTTTAATTAGAATTTTTATATTAAGTATTTCCAGCAAATATTTGTATGAATATAAATATATGTAAATAATATAAACATAAATATATATAGTTGAAGTTGTGTGACATAGTTAATTAAGTAAAAGTATAAAACCTATTATTGTTAACACAGTCCAATTTTTACTTGCATATAGTCCTACAAAATATCGAGTTAAATGTAAACATTTCAGAACACTTTATTTCATTAAAATTTTAAAAAAATTTAGAATTATAATATACATTATACAATATGTATGTTTCATTTACCTGGTATACTGCATTAGTTCATCTTTTTTTGCCAGAATTTAAAAACATTATTAACATAATAATAAACGAGTGTTTCAGAAAGAACGTAACTGTAATATTAAGAAAGTAAAAGTAATGCATACTTTGTATATTCATATCTATCTATGTACCTATATGTAAATTTTAAAAATTTTAAAAGTCAAATTATTTACACTCAATCTGTTCGTTGCAGGGCTAAAATAAATAGTTCTGTTTCTTATCACATGGTCAGCCAATTAAATGACTGAATCATTTAAGAACAGAAGAGGTAGAGGTGTAAAAGACACTAATCAGAGTTATCTCCTCTGAAAGTAATGGATTTCATTATACAGCCAGACCCTGTGGTGAATAAAGTGAAGGTGTCATTTGCAGAGTGGAAAATATGTGCTTTTCAGAGGGCCCGGCATGCTGATAAGCTTACTTTTCCACTCAGTGAGGAAGGCAATGGTAAACCACCTCACTCCTTGTTTTACTTAGTAAAACCTCTACAGGTTCAAACCAGCCTGTTGGCTGATGACCTAAACAACAACATGTAAATTTCATATCTCCTTACATTGGCAACAATGTATCCAAGGTAAACAGCTTGTAAGAAATTGAAATTTCGTTGTTGTGCACCAGCGCTGTTCTAGTAGCTATTCGTCTGTATTATGTCAACCATGTATTTTCCAAAGACAAACGTATGTTTATTTTTGAGACATTTTTCACTTATAAATTTTACGAACGGGTAAAAGACGAGTTCACTTAATGACTCCCAATTATACTAATCTGAATTAGTCGATAATCTTGCATTTGCTAAATAAATTACATGAGACTGGGAGAGTAAAACATTTCAAAAGCAGAAGTTGACCATCATTGAAAAAAATGGAATTTTTGAAGGATATAAACCCTTAACTACGGACACCCAGTTTTATGACACTAACACTGACACGGAGTCTCCCAGACTCCGTGTCATAAAATATACTTATTTTGAAACTGGTTTTTACTTTCTCTTGCCTATATGATTATATAGGAAGGAAAGTAGTGTTTTCATGTCGATTTTTCGAAATCGAGTTTTCACCGGATCTACACGTTTTCAGACCCCCTGAACCCAAAAAACATGTTTTAGCGATTGGTGTGTGTGTGTGTGTGTGTGTGTGTGTGTGTGTGCGCGCGTGTGTGTGTGTGTGAGTGTGTGTGAGTGTGTGTGTGTGTGTGTGAACAGAATATCTCAAGAACGGAACATCGTACGAACTTGAAACTTGAAACTTAAGTTACATACCACTACCGGACCCGACACGAACATTTTCATCAAAATCGGTCAACCGGAAGTAGTAGTTTATTCGTATAATTTTTCTCTTTTTTTCGATTTTTTCAAAAACTGGTCCTACGATTTTTTTTAAAATCGCCTGATTTACTCAATTTTTTATTCTCTAAAAGATAAGGTAGGCGCCATGTTTGCTGAAATTCTTGGTAAGGGTGTTTTTACGTAAAAAAGGGTTTTTTTAAGGTTACGGCTTTAATATTAATTTTAGAGAAAAAATGTAGGGCTATATAATAAAAGTTGTAGAAAATTTAAAAACCTACAACTTTTATTTGAAACATTTTTTTGTATAACGCTTAGTTTAGCGGCAATTAGCGATTTTCTGTTTTTTCTCACGAAAACGTGTGAAAAATTGATTTTTTAAAGATTTCGGCCTTAGTATGCACTTTACGACAAAAGTGTATATAATAAAATTTATAGAAAATTAAGAGATCTACAACTTTTATTTAGTGAATTTTTCTCTACAGAGCCTAGTTTAGCGTGAAAGAGTAATTTTCCGTATTTTTAAGCCAAACAGTTCGATTTTCATTGTTTTTGAGGTTAGTTTTTTGTTTATTTCTAACGTTTTATTGCTAAAATTAGGTTATATTGTTAATCATTTGCATTGGCAAGAGAAAGTTGTGTGAGTGTTTCACACCAGATTTTTATATATAAAAGTATAGAGACAATAAGTAAAGTATATTTAGACCTTTTGTTAGTGAAAATTATAAAATTGCACAATAGAACAAAAAATATTCATTACCAAGAAAATAAAATATAACTTCATGGTTAATATTTGTACTCGGAAATAAGTTGTCTTATTTAATTTTTACTGAACACAATATTATTTTTAATGTATAATGCTATTCTACAAGTATAAAAAATATAAATAAACTGAAGTTGTATTCCTGAAGTTATAATAAAAAAAAATCTGCATAGGGTGAAAAATTACCACAATCACTCATATTGGCTAAGGCTATAAATTCGGTTTCATCAGCTTCTACTTCACTATTGTCACTGTCCACTTCGTCCAACCAATGATTGTCTGTTTCGTCATGGTTTGGATCAGTAATAGTCGTGTAATTTGATGAACGAGCCATATTTATAAAAACAACTTTTGTAACACAAACACGGACACGGAGTCTACGAGACTCAGATTGTTCATAAATCGAATAACTTTAGCCGCACAACGAAACAACTCGGTCTAGCGTTAGTTTGCCACTGGTTGTGATGGTACTCAAGGCTACAGCATCTAAAAATAAAAATTTGTGGGGATGGTAATAGAATGCATATGTCGCGGAGTCTGCTACACTCCGTGTCTGTAGTTAAGGGTAAAAGAAAGTTTGACTTGCTTTCCTAGAAAACCATTCAGAAAATTTTCTTCACAGGCTGAAATTCTACTATCTACTGCTTTGAAGGCTACTAAGAAATTACATTTGCATGCTTACCGCATCAATGTCGTATATGAAACGCAAGAAGTAGACTACGGAAAACATTTACTGTATTGTCGTTAGTTTCTTTCTCTTGTCGATGAAAACGGTACTGAGATATTGGATCGTGTTGTTTCTTGTGATGAGGCGTGGTTTCACTTGGATGGGTATATTAAAAGTCAAAAGTGCTGAATATAAAACTCTGAAAATCCTCACGTGGTTTACAAACGACTCTTACACGTAAGTAAAATATGGGTTTCATATACGATCTCTTGGCGTCATTTAACAGGTCCTTTATTGTTTGACAAATCTGTAAATGATGTGCTTTATCGCAAATTAATCCTTCAGTTTATTGCAATGTTAGATTTACACGGACTAGAATATTGATTCCAGCAGAATAATGCAACTTGCCGTAGCCTACTGCCGATGACATGGTAGACATGTTAAAGGATGTTTTGGCCATCATTTGACACCAAAAGTGTTGTGGCCTCCAAGACCCCCAGATCTTACACCAGTAGACTTTTTCTTGTGGGGATATTTAAAAAGTGTTGTTATTAAATACAGTCTTCATACACTTGTCAAATTGAACGTGAGATGTTTAACTGATGAAACAGTGTTAGAAACATAGGTACAATTTTTACTAAACGTGCACAATTCTGCATCCGGGTCAAAGGGAATTGTTTTTAACATCTATTTTAAAATTATTAATGGTAAATTTCATTATAATTTCAATGTTATTACACAAAAACATAATAAATATTTAAATAAATTCATTACAGTTTCAATTCGAAACGGCAGAATTGAAATTGTTATGATCTGTCAAAAATTATGTGACTAGACAGGATCAGATATGAAGATATAAGGCAAGAATTGGGAATTTTTCACTCAACGAAAAATTAAAATTGTATCATGGCAATGGGTTGACCATATTATAGAATCGCAGAGAGCCGCTTGCCTAGTTAAGCTAGAAGATTTAAACCAGTGGGAAGTAGAGTAATTGGCAGGCCGAAGAAAGGATGGGTGCCGGAACTGATATAAATGACTAACCCGTTAAGAGAAAAAGAAAAAATAATTCATAAATCTAATATTTCTGTACTATATTCATGTCATCTAAATATGAGCTGTATCCTTTTTTGAAACACCCAATTCGTTAGGCTTGGTAGCTGACTGTTACAGGTAAAAGAAAAATGGTAATGAAAAAAAATATGTAGTACACCAAGGTAATTCTGTTTCTGTCCTGCTGTACTACCTCGCATTCCTGAAACCAGCCATAGTCGTGGGTGTAAACGACGGGGTGTAGGGTAGTTTTTCTGTTTATTACGTACTACAGTAGTTTAGTCAATCTCCTATACTACTTGTATTTAACTAGTAAATTAATAAAAATTCTACTTTTAACAATCTATTCAATTCACCATTAAGGAGGAGAAAGGGTTTTCTTCCAAGAAAATCTTATATTATTCAAAACTTATCTCTGAATCTGTGATTTGAAACGTAGTATAACATTTAGTAAAATTGAATTATCAGAGGTACCTTACGCATAAAGGCAAGGTGTAAATTGGATTAAGATACAGCACGCACCTCTTCAATAATTATCAGTTCACTAGATAGAAGCACCCTTCAGCTTCAAATAATCTCATGAAGAGAATAACTGTAGACTATCCATTTCAAAAGTTTTTATCTTATTACGACAATTTTTTTAAACTTATTTCTTATCAATGATAATGGTGCATGGAATGGTTACTTTAATTGTGTGTCTTTGTGTTTATTAATTTAGTATTATTAATAGAGGTTAGATTATTAATTGAAGTAAGATAGGGCTACATGGTTTGTATAATTTACAGCAAACAGATTAACCATTTATGCTTCCGGTTTTGCAGAATAATTTATACCTAATTCATTCTAAGAACCAACTGCGAAGTAAACAATGAGTGAATGCCGTCACAGTTTCAGAACCGTACGCACCAAAAGTATTATGCGATTTTTATAGTATGCGAAACAACTTGTACTTAATACTCTTATGAGTAATTAAATTCTTTAATGTTTTTATAATTCTAAATGCTTACTTTATAACTAAAATTATTAATTTTTTTAAGTTTAAAACTCACTTTATTCTGGGTAGTTGTCTGATAAACCGTTCATCATAATTATCTCCGTTCATCATATTCCGTTCATCATATTATCTCACAACCAGAATTTATGCATAAAGATGAGGATGGGGATTCGTTGCCTACATTTAATACTAAATTGCGCACCATTCAAACTAAATGCACAATTAAACTGAACTGGACAGTTTAAAATAACAATGCCAACTAAACTGAAAATAATCATTCAGAACCATAAAATTAAAAATGATGTATACATGAAGAATTTATAATACGAATATTGAATAAGCCAAAAAATGATACGAAGTCTGCAATTGAAATCTAAACAAAACTAAATGATATGGGAAAAAATTTATTGACGTTGGGGAATGCGAGTGTTTGTTGTTATTGTTTAGCAATTTTTAAAGTCTTAGTGTCCACGCGGTGATTACTGCTAGGCTGTTGGATGTATTTGTGTAGTGTATTTACATGTACTACCACTAATGCAGTGCGTTGAATCGACAGTTAGTTCTTACCGTGAATTCACTTAAAATAACCGTTTCTTCTAATATTTTAATTATGAAATTTTTCCATTTATTTGAAAAACACTTTATATCTCAAATATGTAATCGATTGTTTGATTAAAATCAATTTATCATACATCTGTTAAGAATCGCAAATAAAATATGGTTTCTTGTAAGTAAAATTATATCAACCTGACGAAAAACCTTTAATTAACCTCTTGAAGCCACCTTAATATGAAATAAATTTCGTTAAATAAAACTTAATAAACAGAAATTATTAACTTAAAAATTCAAACTTCGCTTCCTCAAAATAGTCGCTAATATCCTTGCTGTCGATACAAGTTTAAAAAAACACAAAAAAGTTTTCACAACACACAAAAAATCTTTAGAATTTTGGTCAAATTTAATTTTAACTTATTCACAAATTATTATAAAATTTTGAACTTTTTACAATATTTTATAATAATTTTCAATAACGATTTATGTTTTGTTTTGATCTAGTTTTTGTAAAATAAACGATGACAAAAACCCCTCTACAGATTTTTGGCATACTTAACGAAAAGATAACTACGTATACGAATTGAAATATCCCCTTATCAAAAATGGCCTTCTTTTCCCTTACGTTGAAAAACGAGAATCAGGATCTAAGCCAACTTCTCTCTTTCCAAATCTTATTACTGTCTTCGCATTCTTAAATCGTATTAGTGTATTTACAATATTACACATAAAGAATAATTTCAAATTAATCCAACGTTACCTAATTAACTTTTTTCTTTGTACATTATTTTTGTATTATTGTTACTTAGAAATGTTTATTTTTTAATTTAACAATAATAATTTTATTTAATGATTTAATGAATTTAAACGGCTGTAAAGTATTTTATATAAATTTTTAAACGACAATTTGTTTAGTAATCAGAATTATACTATTAATTTAATAATTTTGTTGTAAAATTAATTTGAAATATTTACCAAAATATTGTAATAAAATAATAAACTTATTACGCCTTAAAATAATATCATAATATTACTTTGCTGTAAGTTAAATTTTTCAGAAACCTAATTCACTTATGACTAGTAAAAAGAGAATAATAATGGTCAGGTACACAAGGGTTTAGTGGTGTTTTATGTAACACTTTCAACAGGTTAGTTTGTAGTTGGTAGATTCTGTTTAACTCTCAACCGCATGAGCACCACAGAGTTGCTTCACAGACATATAACACTGGTAACATACTGTGTTACTAGCTTGCTTTCTCACACTTAGTAACTCCTAACTGTTACTTATCAGCAGCTACTCCCAGTTTAAACTCAGCGTTATTTTTAAAAAAGCTTGTCTGCTTTTGAAAACTACATTAAGTGATAAATTTATTGTATAAATTTTGTTGTTATAACTAAAATTTACTTTAAACATATTAAGAAAAATTGTCTTAAATATTCTCAAATAAAAAATTCAAGTAACTACCTTATCTTTATTTGAATAATTACAATGGTCTCAAGTATTAGCCTAAGGTAATTACACAATAATATTTTTTTTATCCTTAATGTGTGTACATTTCAATCTGTTCCATTCAGAGCAATAAGCAATCTTATGATCTAATGGGACGACAATGATTTTTGTATGACGTGTAAATGAGATATAGTCTTGTACAGATCCAGGCCAACCATTCCTAAAAGAGTATGGTTAATTGAACCCCAACCCACAAAGTACACCGGTATTCACTGTCTAGTATTCTAATCCGTAGGTATAAAAGTAACTACCTATATACTAGGATTTAAACTAGGAACCTTTATCTTCAAAAATCAGTTGTTAAACAGCTGACTCGCGGTGACGACTTTACCTCTACACCAACCCGGTGTGTAACTATCTTTAATCGAAAATATATTCCCTCCTTTAAATTTTTATATACGTTTTCGTATAGTTACATGGGTTATTAAAATGCTATTTGATTGGCAGAAAAATATTTCGGGGAACTTAGTTTATTTCTTATAAACAAAGTAGCTACTCAAAAATAAAATTTGAATATAGGTTTATGTTATTTTTTTGTGGTCACCTCATCTCTCCTCATAGCCATCCAGTTCCAAATAAAAGTAAAATTATAAATACTTTGGGTAGACTATTTAAGCCCGGCCCGTTGGTATAGTGGATAAATATTCGCAGAGTACAACTGACATTTACACCAGGGGTTTCAAGTTAGATTCCCAGTTAGGTCTAGCATTTTTAATCTGTGTATACAAATGAAAAATGCCAGACCTAACCGGTAATCTAACTTGAAAGATGATATTATCATCTTACATCATTATCTATTCAAAAACATAATGTAGACATCATCAAATTAAAAAAATAAATGAGCGCCTCCGTAGCGTAGTTGTTAGCGCGCTAGCCTACCAATTGGAGGTCCCGGGTTCGATTCCTGGCCATGGTCTGGAAATTTTCACAAGTCAACCTTACTGTTCCCGATTAATTAACCACCGTAATCGCTAATAACCAAGCAGTTGATGCGACTTTTAATAAAAACGTGAAAATGTTAGTGAATTAGTAAGTGAATTCCTATAGAACTTTAAAATAGGCAGTATGTTCGTTTCTAGAATAAAATAATAACAAAGATTAAGAACGCTCTAATGTTATTTATGTTTGCATAATCGTAAAATTTGTATATTCCTCCAATAATATAAACAAGAGATTAACATTAAATCAAGTATTATTAAAGTAATATTAGTTTAATGTTCGGTTGTTAGAGGTTAAAGTAATTAAGAATCGTCTAATTTGTTTTATTGTGTTTAACAATGCGGGTATTTTGTTTGAATTTTTTAGTAAGAACTAAATTTTACACTGCATTTTAATTAATTCTGGAAGATATTTAAATATTTCATTATTCTAATAAGATTTTACTGAACGCAGAAACATCTTAACCAAGACTAGTAGTATATAATATTAAAACTACTGAAAGCGTCTGCTTTAAATAGCATATTCATGCTCACTGATCGTGTAGATAAGTTGTGTAAATAATTCACATGTGCTGTGCAGCGACTAAGCAGACCCGAAGCAGAATGTGAAAGAGAAAGATAGCGAGTATGTAAGAGAGTAGCAGAAACAATCTGCCATGAGTTATCAGAACTGAATAGGCTGAATAATGCAGCACACTCTTCATGGGATTTGTGCCGATCCGACTTTCAGAGCACCGGCTTTACTCAGCATCTTCATCAATACTTTGTGAGAAAGAGAGAGATGGTTCACACCTTTTTGTGGAGACAATACCTCTCTCAACATATTGATTAATATCCTTCAATTTATAAGCTAATATATTTTTTGTACTTGCAATACCCAAAAACAACAAACGTCAATTTAACAAACTTTTTACTAACCAACAGACAAAAAATATTGACAAATTTATGGATCAATTTCTAAACTAGGAGTAAAGAAATTGTATGATATTCTTGAAAACTTTCCAAATAAATTAAAATTAAAAAATATTTTCTGCTCTTGGCTTTCTAAAAATTTGTAATAATATAAATATTGGACGTGTAAAGGAATATTCAAGAAAGATATTCCAACGAAATAATTATTGTTCAATTAAATAGGCCAGCTCATGGTGCAGTGGTCAGCGCAACAGGCTTCTACGCCAAGGATACCGGGTTTTATTTCTGTCAGGTCTCTCATTCATTTATAATCGCTCATTTTCATCTATCACCCATCATCGTCTGCATTAGCATTAATACGCAAAATTGTCGAACGTAAAAAAAATGCATTACCAATAATTTATTTATTTAATAAAGTAATAATCTTTTGTCTTTAATTTTTATTACGGTACTGTACTTTGAACTGCACTGTAACGTTTATAAGTATTTTATCTAAATTTAATTTTGTTTCCTTAATTTTTATATTTTATTTGTACCTCGAATACTCAATTCTATTAATATGGTAGATTCTCTTTTTGTAATTTCTGTTTCTCTTTTAAAATGTTATAGAACTTGTGGTAATGTTATATTTTTTTTTTGTTCGTTAGAAATATGTTGTAGTGAATTTTATAATTCTATTGTGTGAAATTCTGGTCTATTTTTCACTCCACCCTCCGCTCCTTTGTTTGAGGTCATTTACTTCTTGGGGTCTACGTGCGTTCTTAGCAGTAGGTTTCATCGGATGATCGCTAGAAGTGTTCTGATTGGTTGGTTGATATGGCGTGATCTTCCATAGAGTCCCGGTGGGGATGTTTTGAAGGTTTTTCGTCCTGTTGTCTCCCGACTTTGATGCAATGCGGAAGCATAAGTTGAAAGTTTAATGCCCACAAAGGCAAAAATGAGGCGGTATCAATCTTGTTTTAATTAGCTTAGTTAGTTTAATGTAAAGTTTAATTTGTGCGTTTAGTTTCGTTTTTTGTTGTTGTTGGCGAATTATGTAAAGTTTATACACCGTTATGTAAATTCTAGGCGTGTACTTCCTTTATATTTTCTTGCACCCGACGCTTCGGAAATTATTGGAAATATATATTTATCCTGGTATTCTGGTTCCTGAAATCCTGGAAATCCTGCAAAGGAGATTCTTTGGGGAGATCTTTCATCTAGAAGTTCTTTTGGAGATTCTAAGAAAAATGGATTACGAATATTTTCAAATTACCAGGAATTTCACCCAAAGTTCCGTTGTGTGAAATTGAATTATCGGGGAAGTAAAAATTTTATGTGTTATTAGTAAAGTGTTAAAAGTTTTTATGTGTTCTTAATTGAACTTAATATTCTTGAAATAATGGTGTAACTTATAAATTTTTTTAATTAAATTTTTGAGATGTTGTTGGATCCACAACTTTAACTTCCATATGATGTATACTTATTAACAAACTTAAATTTGATTTTAATAATTAAAATTCTTAGTCAACAGCATAACAGTAATTATTTTTTTATTTTTCTTTCCCAAAGTGGCTCTTATAGCCTTTTTGTGTGGTAAATCTCATCTCTAGGAATTCTCTTCTCCTAGAATGAAAGTTCTGAGCTGAATTAAAATGTAATTTAGGGTGCGACGGCTCAGCACAATTCCGTATAATGATATTTAAATGGCGGTGGAGAATTTCACTTTAAGGAGAAGAGGTACCCAGTGGTAGGCCTACATTCTCCATTCATAACTACAAGTATTAACCGTTATTTAGACAAAGAGGTCTTTACTCCAATTTCGCTTTAGACGTCGCACAGATGTAAGTTCCTTGGAGCTAGATCACGGGCTAGTTGGTTTGGATGGTCATCTAGTCGTTCGTGAAATTTACTATAGAAGGATGTGGTTAGCTCCTTTAGTGTCGGCATTTTGAAATCATCAGGGTTTTGTTGTTTACATAAAAAAAGCGCCAGAAGCAAGTCTTAAGAATTTTGATTAAAAGACCTTGATCGACTTTAAGTTACTCTGCCGCTACTCCAATGAGCTGGACACCACAAGTCCAGAGTGGTCTTGAAAGGGTTTTGTATACTAGTCTAAAGTTTTGGAATGAAGGTTTAATTTTGATCGAGGGTTAATTAAGCAGAAGAGTAGTTTCTGGCGGCGGTTAAGATCTAAACTTTTTGTACGCAGATGATGCTTCCAAGTTTGTCGCCTGTCAAGCCATAAGCCAAGATATCGCACCACTCTGGCCGAGAGGATACGAATGTTATTCAGCATCACACGTGGATAAGTTTGGCGTGTAAATTGAAAGTAATCTGAAGTAATTGAGTGGTAATTATTCTTATTACTTTATATTCAAAAGCTTACCCTTGTATTAGCCGCGTGAAATGTATTTTTAAAGATTGTTTCTTTGGTTTGAACTTGACTTTCAGCTTTATTGATTGATCTCGTGCAACAGATCTACATTCGTAACGGAAGATCTAAATACTTATTTCAGATAACAAGCTTTTGTCTAAAATAATAAAATCTTCATTATTTTTCAATTTTAACTTACATATTTCTTGGCTTTTACTTGTACGTAAACTTTACCCTATTGAAAATCCTCCAAGTTTTACTACTTGGCTGTATTTGTGGCTTGGAGTAGACAAAACTTTATAGAGAGTCTGTTTGTATGCGGCTGTCAGCTGCCCACCACACAAATTTGCCCGTCTAATTGCTGCAATGTAACAATTAGTAACAATTTTCTATTAGTTTACTTCATCTACTCTAAGGACAAAACTATTACAATAAATTAATTAAAAGCATGAAATCGTTTTTTGTCATTTCTATTAAACTGAAGTAGTTCGTAAAGGTTTTTCATTATAGAAATTTGTACAAAAAATTTGTTTCTAAGCGAAAATTGTTCCGTATGGAAAACTTTATGAGTCTTAACAACAATATTTTTCTTTTATATTAGACTACACTAATTTTTAAGTATATTTTTTCTTATGCTCTGTCAAAAGAATAAATTAAAAACCGCTCACAACAGTCAGATTTCTTGAACCTTAATGCATATTTATGTAATTTTAAAAAATCTTAAGTGCACATACATTTGAAATATTAAATATTTGAATATTAAAGCAAAAAAAAGATGGGTGAATGGTTTTAGTACTATATTTACTGTTGCAATTAGATGGCTAAGCAAACCAAAAAATTATTTGAACAAAACCCTACTTATGCGGGGGAAAAATATATCAATAAATTACTCCAATTTTTAAGATGTGATAATTTGCATTCCTTTAAAAGAAATCTGAAAAATTATTTGATTGGTGAAACTTTTTATAGCGTACAAGAATTTCTTTCTAAATAGTAGCGGTAGAACAATATATGATTGTAATATGTATAAATCAGGTGTTATAACTTCTTGACATGTCCTGTACTCCTCGGGAGTCATTTATACGTACTCATAAAAAAACATGGTAGACAGAATTCCTAAATTGATAACTTTATTTTATGTAGAATTATTATTCTGTGCATTAATTCTAATGCAGATGATGAAGGTTGATAGACATACGAAGTATATTTTAATAAATCGAAACCCAGGTCGTTTGACGTACTGTAAACCAGTTGCTCTGAACACTTAACCATGGGCCAGCCTGGGTTACTAATAAAACTTGCTTTATAATCTTTAAAATGTTTAGCTCTTATAAAAGCTAACTATTACTGGAACTCACATTACATATTGTCAAAAATGCATAAATTTGGTTTTGTATGGATAATTAGACACATCGGGTTGATCTAGAGGTAACGTCGTTGCGGCAAGTCAGTTGTTTAACAGTGATTTTCGGAGACGAAGGTTCCTGATTCAAATCCTAGTAAAGGTAGTTAGTTTTATATAGATTTGGATACCAGTCAGTGGTTACCGGTGTACTTTGATGGTTACAGTTCAGTTAACGATAATCTCTCAGGAATGGTCGGCCTGGGTCTGTACACCTCATTTACTCGTCATCTTCATCACATTGGTTCATGGAGTTGCTTAATGTTCTGAATTGAACTGATTTCAACATACGTACATTAGGGATAAATAATAATAATAATAATTAAAATACTTTGTTCATTTGTAATAAATACATTTTAGAGTTTAACCCACTAGTATCATTCACCGTATCGATCGTTATATCTCTTGTTAACTTTCGATATTACCAAAAGTATATTTTTAAGTTGTAAAGAAAGAAACTTTTACCTCTTTTCCGATGATATTCTTTCAACCGTTCTACAGTATTTTATCTCCCAATTCTTATTTTATACACTCAATCTATCTTTCTTTCACCTTTTGATAAATATTACTCGTTTTCTAAGAATTCTTAATGACATCATTTTTCTACATTTTTATACTCGAATCTTGAAAATACTGAATTTACTATTCAATTTTTTTCTTTTATCCAATGTAAAATGTATCAAAAATGTGTAAAACATAGCAATTCTTCATTTAACTTTCTTAATCTTTAAAAGTTTTCCACTCGTCCTTTAATCGTATCGTTTGTGGTAGTCATAGTTTTTATGTTAAAGTAGTACCAAATCTTTAGTAAATTTAATGGATACAGCACTTTCGAGTACAGTATAATCCACTTAATACGATTTTCATGGATCCGACACAAATTAGCGTTTTAGGCAGAAAATCGTCTTAACCTAGAAGCGGCCAAGACAATCTTAAGAGAATGCTTTTAAAAGAAATCATTATTGAAGGCAGAAAAGTGTTTTCTTTTACATTCTGCGTTATGTGAGAAAATATTAATGACAATAATTACAAATAGGTATTTATAAAATTTATAAAGCTATTTAATAGCTAAATATGTAGGTTATATGTAGGCCTACTACTCAAAAAAACGAAAAGTTAGATACCTGTTTTTGAACATAGCGTTTAATTAAAAAAAAAAACAAACAAATAGTACCACTAATACCCATGTACATAACACCCTGCAAAAAACCGATTATTGGCCTCTTCGTAAGAATATTTAGCAACGCTCTGCATTGCTAAAGACGTAAGTAGTCTGGAACCTCATCTTGGCCAGGATTAGACCATGTCAACACTCTCCAAGAAACTGCATCACAACATAGTTCCTAAACGCCACGTTAATGGGACGCTAAATTAAAAACAGATAAACTGATTTTTAAATATACGTTTGTCAGTTTTGATAGCTCAGTTCTAAAATCACTAACACTGAACTGAAGACGCTGAGTTTGATTCTGTGATAAAATGTAGAATATTGATACTCATTAAAATCCCTACCAATTTTTCATTGCCAATAAAAATCAATAATTAACAGAAGAAATTAAAAAAAAAAACATTTCAACGTTTAATTAAATTGTTAAAATAAAAGTTTAAAATGTTTCACAAAATTTCATGTATGTTAGTTTTTGTATAGTTAAACGACGAGTAAATAATTATATCAATTAAAATATATCCAAACAAATTTATTAATTAATAACCAAGTTGTTTTAGGAAAATCATTTACATTTAATTAATATTATAAGTTTATCGAAGACTTCAATTTAATCAGGAATTCCGAACCCATAAATTACCCGATGCACTTAATTCGTTTTAATTAAAAATCGGTGAATATATTAGAATAAATGAGTGATATAGTGAGCCATAATAAAGCTCAAGAGCATAGTTTATAATACTGATTATGAACTTTGAGGAAATTGCTCGGATAAATCAATGTAATTCCCAGTTTTAATGACGGTTATCTACACCCTACAACTCTCTCACTCATGTCATTTCCGTTTTCTGTACTATACGTTCGTGCAATATTGTTTAAATTACAAATACAGGTTAGAACGATCATAAAAGTGTATGGTTTCATACAGTTATGGTTTGTTAATTAATTGTAAGTATTTGTCTAGAGTGAAGGTGTGTACGTTCCCTTTTAAAACTGATGAAATTAGTTTGTTTAATAACAAATAAACTGTATACAACTTATTTATTAATTTTAGTGAACAGTTTATTTTCCTAATTTATCAACGGTTTCATCATATATCTAAGTCTATTACAATTAAGGAGTGTGTGGCCTAATTTCATGTTGGAAATATAGTTAAAAAATTTCTATTCAGTGTTTTCAATAGTTATAATTAACATTTTTAGTTATAGTTTTATTTTTTTGCAATTGTGTTTAAAATTCGTTAGATGTTACTGTTATCAGTGGTAATTTTTATTTATATTATTGATTATTAGGTGGTTTTGTTGTTTAGGTCAACAGCCAAAGGCTGGTTTGAATTCCTAGAGGTTTCACTAAGTAAAAACGAGGAGTGAGGTGGTTTACTATTGCATTCCTCACTGAGTTAAAAGAGTATGCTTATCAGCATGCCAGGCCGTCCGAAAAGCACCTACTTTCCATCTTGTAAATTACACTTACACTTCATTCACCACAGGGTCTGACTGTAAAGTGAAATTCATTTCTCTCAAAGGAGATAACTCTGAGTAGTGTCTTTTACACCTCTACCTTTTCTGTTCTTAAATAGTTCAGTCATATAGGTGTTTATAATGTTAATTAGCTGAACATTTAAAAATATTTGATTAAAAAATTGTATGTTTACTTTCTCAACAGTTATAAGATTTGCTGAAACAACCACATAGAATATTGACAGAGATAAATATGACTGAAGTAATTCGTTCACCAAACAAAGTAATGGTTTCTAATTTAAACGCTGAAAAAATGGAAGCCTTTCCTGGTCAAAAACGAGTTCAACTAAAGAATGTAGTGCAGGAATTGAAGAAGCATTTTTCTTAACTAACTCTCAATACAGAATTTGTTTCATATAGCTGATATTATCGTAGTTTTTTAAACGTTGAAGCATATATCCACCGTTTAATGAATTTCTTATTTTATTTTTTATCTTATAATAAAAAAAATGATTAAAAATCACCAGAAACGGTCAAAAAATGAGGAAGAATATTTACCAATCGAGAAGTAAATTCGTGGCTTTCCCACATGTTCAGCACATCACAATACTTAAAACTGGTGTGAAACACTCACACGACTTTCTCTTGCCAATGAAAATAATTAACTATACAAAGTAACATTAGAAATAAATAAAAAACTAACTTCAATACACATAACCTAATTTGAATCATGAGTGAAAGACGCAAAATGAAAATCACCCTCAGTTTTCTTAAAAATACGGAAAATCTTTCACGCTAACTAGGCTCTGTAGAGAAAAATGCTTTAAATAAAAGTTGTAGATCGTTTAATTTCCTATAAATTTGATTGCACTTTTGTCGTAAAATGCTTACTAAAGCTGAAATCTTTAAAAAAATCAATTTTTACACGTTTTCGTGATAAAAAACAGAAAATTCCTAATTATTGCTAAACTTAAGCGTTATATAAAACAAATGTTTAAATAAAAGTTGTAGGATTTTAAATTCTCTACAACTTTTATTATATACATTTTTGCAATAAAATGCATATTAAAGTCAAAATCTTAGAAAGACAATTTTTTTATGAGAAAACAACCTCCCCAAGAATTTCAGCAGATATGACGCCTACTCTATCTTGTAGAGCATAAAAATTTAGTAAATGAGGCGATATTTAAAAAAATCGTAGGGATGATTTTTGAGAAAATCGCAAAAAAAGTGAAAAATGACACGAATAAACTACTACCGGTTGACCGACTAATATCGTTATGATAGAAACAATCAAGTTTATTTATTAATTTTATAAATCAGTCGGTAAAAACATGTTTTTTTTGGGTTCAGGGGGTCTGAAAACGTGTAGATCCGGTGAAAACTTGATTTCCAAAAATCGACATGAAAACAATACTTTCTTTCCTGTATATATTCATACAGGCAAGAAAAAGTAAAATGATTGTGATGAGCTGACGATATGGTAAAGCCACAAGTATACTTCTCAACTGGTAAGGTTCTTACTTGTTCTTTAACCATTTATAGTGATTTTCAATTACTTTATTTGTAATATAATAAAAAATAAAATGAAAATAACGTAGTTTTATATAGTGTAGTCAAGGTTTTATTGACCAAATAGTCAGTTTTCTTATTTTATATCCATTTTAATTGTCCTTAAATCAGGAAAATTATATTTTTCAATATTATTTTTTAAACCACACTGTGTTTCTCAGCAGAACTACTTTCTAAATCGTTGAATCAATTAATTACACTCTAACCATATTTTTAGTATTTCTTCACATTCAAAAAGTTATAATTTAAGAGTATTACCAAAACTGTAGGTTATGTAAACCAAAAGTGTAGATTTCTTTTTGTTTCAAAGTTATGGAAAATTTTTATCTATGTGTAATATTATTTTCTGTGTAAGTTACTATTGCCTATTCCTTTCCAATAAAATATAATTATATTTAATACGTAATTATATTGGCAATCGTACCAACTAATATTTTTTAAATAAATGTACTTTTACGTAAAACATGTTTTGATAATTTTATTTAAATTAACTAGATTTAACAAAAAATATTAAAAAGTGGCTGATTATATTTGCTGATGAAAGAAATTATAAAATTATTTCACTCATATCGTTATGATAGAAACAATCAAGTTTATTTATTAATTTTATAAATCAATTAACAGTAATGAAAGCTACTAGCTAAATTTTCGTCAATGAAATATTTTAAGGTTAGTTTAACCTTTAAATTTTGTACAAGTAATAAATTGTTAACGGTAATTTTGTAACATGTTTAGTATGAACAGTATGGCCTGAGAAGTTATTTGTTCTCTTGGTACAAAATCTAAACAATTTTCTGTGAAACGTGTTTTTATTTAATGCAAAGATTGTAGAATGTGTCACGATCATAGTTTATGTATTTTAACCTAGATACTGTTTTCTGTTTGTTTCGTAATGAATACAGAAACTCAGATTAGTATTGTGCAAAATGTATTCATCCCTTCTTGATAACAAAGTTAAATAGTTTAAATTTTATCGAAGTGTTAATAATTGGATGATATGATCCAATAAAATGGTAGGTAAATCGGTTCTTCTGACAAACGGAAGACAGTTTTATTATTTTAAATTAAATATATTTTTAGGTACTATAAATGTATTCTGAATTGTAAGGAATTTAATGTAGCAGCTGTCCAAACACTCTTTTCGAGTTTTGTTATTTTTTTTTTCTTTAAATTGTGTGAAATTAATAAAATTCCACTTGCCAACGGTTGCAACGAGTTTTAATGTAAATTTGCGACATCTTAAACTTTATTACAAAAAAGTGAAAACATAGAAATGAATTCGTTTTTTTTTAAATATTTTCCTTCAACATTTTAAAGTTGGGATGCAATGGAACAAGGAATTCAACTGTTTGATAAGGTATACCGCATCATAACTCACTCTATTTTTTGTCGGGCTTTTATTGGTTTGTGTAATGAAGAGAACGGCGTTTTTACGATCAAGTCGCTTCACTGGTCAAAGGCAGTTGGTCTATCCTCCTATGCCAACAGAATAAAATACGCTCTCATCTATTGACTGAAAAGACAAAGTAAAATAAAACGTCATGACTCTGAAAAGACCAACGTGCACATCTAAACACACATGGCAGATTAAAAGTCAGTAAAAGATCAAACCATTTAAATTGATTTTATAATTCAGATAAAAGATTTCTACACGCTTTAGGACACTCACATTAAAAGAAGCAAACAGTGGTGAATACACTGTTCAATTACAGAATAATTTTCAATGATCTAACACAGTGCCTCTTAGATATCTAGCACTATAAATAAATTAACAAACCACAATATCTTTAATTACTTAAATTAATTAATTTTTAATATAGGTTCTTAAAATGAGATTACCAAGCCGATTTTTTTGTCTTTAATTTTTATTACGGTAGCTACTGTACATTGAGCTGCACAATTTCTGTATATGATATTTAAATGGCGGTGGGGAGTTTCACTTTAAGAAGGAGCGGTACCCAGTGGTACATTCTCCGTTTATAACTGCGGGCATTGGCCGTTATTCAGACGAAGAGGTCTCTACTCCATTTTCGCTTGAGACGTCGCACAGGTGGAAAGTTCCTTGTAGCTAGATTACTGGCTAGTTGGTTTCAGGGCAATAGAATACTATATATATTATATAAGTTAGTATATATAATAGTATTCTATTGCCCTGAGTTGGTTTGGATGGTCATCTAGTCGTACGTGAAATTTACTATACAAGGACACGGTTAGCTCCTTTACTGTTAAAATATTGAAATCGCCGTGGAGGGTTTTATTGCTTACATAAAATGAAGCGCCAGAAGCAATTCTTAAGAATTTTGATTGAAAGGCCTGGATCGACTTTAAATAACTCTCTACCGCTACTCCAAAGAGCTGGACACCATAAGTCCAAATTGGTCTCAAAAGGGTTCTGTATATTAAAATTGTGGAACGGAGGTTCAATTTTGATCGAAGGTTAATTAAGAAGAAGAGTAGCTTCTGGCGGCGGTGCAGTTAAGTTCCAATGTTTCGTATGGCCGTAGGTTTGGATGGTCATCTAGTCGTACGTAAAATTTACTATACAAGGACACGGTTAGCTCCTTTACTGTTAAAATATTGAAATCGCCGTGGAGGGTTTTATTGCTTACATAAAATGAAGCGCCAGAAGCAATTCTTAAGAATTTTGATTGAAAGGCCTGGATCGACTTTAAATAACTCTCTACCGCTACTCCAAAGAGCTGGACAACATAAGTCCAAATTGGTCTCAAAAGGGTTCTGTATATTAAAATTGTGGAACAGAGGTTCAATTTTGATCGAAGGTTAATTAAGAAGAAGAGTAGCTTCTGGCGGCAGTGCAGTTAAGTTCCAATGTTTCGTATACAGATGATGCTTCCAAGTTAATCGCCTGTCAAGCCATAAGCCAAGATATCGCACCACTCTGGCTTGGGGGATATGAATGTTATTCAGCATCACAGGTGGACAAATTTGACGTCGTTCCAAACCGTTTTACGGCATAATTGAATTAATACAAATTAATGCAGCTGTTTACCATTTTCAGGTCACATTTTTTACATTAAGCACTGGCTCGGCGGTAACATATCCGTTATTACGCCTAAAAATCTGTAAAAACCGATAATTTTCAAAAGAATCAGCTAATAGCTTATGACTTGTAGATTTTCTACAATGGTATAAGTTCTTTGGAATTTAAGAAAGCAATATTTATTCCTCTTAGAGGATACAAATTGATTAAGTAAAGAATCTGTTTGGTAAATCTTTAAAAAGTCTTGTAATAAAATTACTTTCATCCACCTCCGTAGCATAGTGGTTAGCGTGCTAGCTTACCACGCCGAGGTCCCGGGTTTGATTCTCCTTCAGGGTCTGTAAATTTTTACAAGCCTAAACCCACTCTTCTCGATACATTAACCACCATAGTTGTTATTAAACATGCAGTTGATGGAACTTAAATTTTTGAAAAATTACCTTAATTCTCTATTTTTTGGATTAATCTGGAATATGGAAAAAGAATAATGGGTATTAGAAAATCTGCACGATGAGAGCTACGTATTAAAAACAGGTTGACCGGAATCAGTCCACTGAAAGCTGAGACCGACCTCGACCAAAAACTTCTTATTCTATTAAATAAATAGATAAGGTAATTATAACTATCTGTTACAAAGCTATTACAATTAAAGGAAGAGTGAATGATAATTTAGCTATTAAATGAACTTCACGTGAATTTAAGATAAGTTTTTAATAATACATTAGTTTTATTAAATTATTCTCACACATAGAAATTAAAGCTTAAAGATAGGGTGACTTAATCATTCCTGAAGAAATCCGGGACACTGACAACCTACCGAGTAGTCTGGAGTCTAGAGGTGTTTTATTTCAAAACAATAGAAGAGATAAAAACTTTTGAGATATCCTCCTGAATCTGACGTAAAACTATTTTAATTATTGTCACTCATTTACGGAAAGAATAATATACAGTAATATAAAACAATAATGGATACGTTTGTATATAAAAATTACAACAGAAAATATGACTAAAAGAATAATACTCTGATTTATAATATATTTTACTTTTGTAATTTCTATAAAAAAATTCTTAAAACTCATTTTTAAAACTAAATTCCGGCGCTATATAGCTTTCCAAAACAGTTGTTCGGGATGCTGCAAATAACACTGAAAAACCGAAACAATTCCGAATTTCCGGAATGTTTGGTCTCTCCACTTTGAGAGGAAAATTAGGTAAGGCAAACAAGTTTTTTTGTGAGATGGTAATGAGGTATACTACATATACCGACAAATTTATAAAAAGATTCTACTTTGAAACTAAACAATATTTACTCCACCAAAGTTATTAAATTCATTTTGTATTCAGATCAAATGTGAAGAAAGCAACCAGAAATACGGGAATTTATTTTGTTATAAACCTGTTCTGTTTTCTATTAGCACCTTAATTTTTTAGAGCTCATTTAAAATCATCTACAAAACAGGTATCCCAAAAGAAACTGAGAATGACGTTTGTATCAACTGATTTTTGTTCATTAGTAACCATTCAATAATTATATTTATCAGACGTGCTGTGCAGTTACCTCCTGCTATAATTGGATAACTAAAAAAGAAGAAAGGATTTGTAATTCGCTATTGTGTTCGCCACGATTTATCAGCTGTTGATGAACGAGATGAAAGGTGTGAATGGGAAAGACTGTTTGGGTGCCAGTATAATTTTCCGTTGACACGAAGTGTTTACTAAAAGAGAGTCAGTCAAATTGATTCAAGGAGATTGTGGTCGGCCGTCTAGTGCCATTATTGAAAACATCGGTATTGGGGGCCCCGTTTTCGTTATGATCGACATTTATCAGATCTGAATTGAAGAATTAGTGGGTTCTCCACCACGATAACGCACACCCGCACACGTCAAATTCCATTACGTAGGTAAACAAAAATATCATGGTTATTCCTCACCAAGCCTACCGCTCTGATCTCGTACAACCGACTTTTGGCTTTTTCCAATACTCGAAAAAAATTAACACGGCGAGAGATTCAAGAGGGAGAATTAAATCACAAATGCTGTTCAAAGTTTTTCCAAGACCGTTCCGGAAGAAGAGTTCACAAAGACAACCCTTCAAAAATGAGAGAAACGCATGCGCCCTTGCATCCAAAATGATGGGAAATATTTCTAAAACGATAACCATGAGCCTTTAGATGACGATGATAATATTAACCACTTTCTAAATTTGCTACAGATTTTGTTACTTTTCTTGTGAAATAAAGCAATGTTCTTGTAAGTTCATGTTAAATGAAATAATGTTAAAATCTGGAGGGTGCTGTTCAACTCCTTTCACAAAAAGTTTCATCAATCAGTTAATTTTCCACCAAATTAGCTCATTGAGCACTCTGGCGATATCTAGTGAGTTACTAGAGATCTAAACTACCCCCATGCCTCCAGCTAACGCTGTCTACCCATACGAACGCCAGTCCAGTTTTTTGGAGACACCCTTTGTATTATCTTTTTCATTCGATATCTTCTTTTCTTTTTGCCTTGTTTATATCATTCAAACATAGTTATATTTAAAACTTCTCTTTCACTGTATGGGAATTCTGTATATTGGTTTTCCGTACTCGAATGCTTTCACTCAACCTTTTCTCGTTTTCCTCTCACCATATTTCTCGTATTTCTTACTTGTCAGAACATTTAATTTTCTCTAATCATCTCCTTTGCTACATTTCAAAAGCCTTTGTAGTCTTTGTATGTCATTAAAAGCCGGATAATGTCCGTAATGAAGTTAAATATTATAGATTAATTGCTAACAAATGTATTTTTGCTCTAAACTCCTAATTTTTATCCAACCCTATATATAATAATAAATGAAGTAATAGTTCAACGAAAAAATGAGATTATTATCGTGGGGTAGTTTGCATCAGGAACGCTTCTGTTAGATATTCATACCAATGCTAAAGGGTAATCAACCTATAAACCGTTTTTGAACTCTACTTCCAGTTATAGGGTGGATGGAAATTCATAGCCTTAAGCATCGAGTTCTCATTTATGCTCAACTAAATTTTCCCCTAATTTTTATCGTATTATTCGCGATTAACTTTCCAGAATAGACATCAAATTAAATTTAATATGTGAAATGAAGTTTAACTTTTTTTAACTTTGGTATAGCTACTTACAACCTATAACAACCTATTTTTAATAAAAATAAATTAACAATAATATTATTGTTTAATAGCTATAATATATTATTTCATGTTTCCATTTATATAACAGAGATGAAATACAATACCAGAGGAAGAAATATAACGACATAAAAAGCTATGGCAGGTACTTCTAACTTTAACTTCACCACATTGTAAAATTTAATTTGGGAGAATTTCTTTTAATGGGCATATCTAGGAAGGAATGATTGGAAAGATGATGGGTTAACTGATGGAAATTTGGTGAAATTTTTCTTCGATTCAGCTGAAACTTCATAATATCTTATGATATGGAACCACAAAACCTGACATAATATTTAGATGTATGGAGCTTTCTTCTGTGTTCCAGTGAAATCTTAAATATGAACAGAATACAAGCTTTTCAAAATAAATTTTCAAGTTTAGCCATGTGTAATCCTAATACTAATATGAAATTCTGTCATACATCATGACCTCGCAATAAAACAATGTATACACGACCATTAAAAAACTTTACATTCTGTCTCTTTTAATCTTATAAGACCACACAAACCCACATTATCACAATCACTTTATTCCCAAAAATGATTAAAGAGATGAATGGGGACCTCAAATTAGACACTGAATAGCGTTTGCATTTGATAATTTTCTCAACTAAGTGTCATAATGTAATATTAGTTACTTGATTTACAATAAATACTGCTGATCATAATTATTTACATTGCAATTATCTACACTAATAAAAAAATAACGGTTGTTTGTACAAAGGACTCTCAGAAACTACTCAATCAATTTTTTTTTAAATGTTTACTGTTGAGAAGCAAGTTATCCTATTTTTTTTGGAATCATATCATACAGAAATCTCAATTTTTTTGTATACAACACATAATATTCTGCAGTCAGGTATCAGGTACGTTACAGTACCGCCCTACAACAAACCATCTTCCTTTTCTTTTCCTTTTATTTCAAATTTTTTAAAAATTATTCATGGAACAGATATCAGAAAAAAATACAGCATCCGAGTTTGGTGCACAAAATTATATAAACCTCTAAAAATCAAAGAGATCGTAAAATTATTTTTAAGAAATATGTTTCACCTACTTTTTCCTATAACACGTAACGAATTATTCTTAGGCCGTATTTCTCGCTTTCCACATCTGATATTTACAAAATCACTATTTGTTTGTACAGCCCTAATTTTGCTGTCAACGTACAAGGTTTAGTAAAAATTTAAATAATTTAAGTTTATTATGCCGTGAAGCAAAGCGAGCAGAAATTGCTAGTTGCTAAAAAGCGTAAACCAAAACAAAAATCAAATAGAAATGTTTCTTTTTACTTACTTTACGGATTGGTGCTACATTATTTCTATTTAATGCACATATTTTAGTTACTCTAAGCTGAATAATAATATTAATAGTAATACAGTATAGTGTCTCGCAGAGTAAATACATCTCTTTTGCAAATATTTTATGGCAAATAAATTTAAAATGTTATTGAGATTAAAACCAAAGTAAATAATTTTTTTTTAAATTAATGTAAAACCGTGTTTATAAAGCAAGTTGAAGTAACCGTATTTTACCTCAAAATCAGTTTAGCAGAGAACACGAACTCTCTCCTCGTTTCCATTAAAATTTTCTAATCTGTTGATGTTTTACGAAAACGGTTGGCAAACAACAGTGAGCGTAATAGTCAACTGCTTGAAGCAATCAATCTTTGGTTAAAATTTAAACTCACTAAAATATAATATATAGTATTGAAGTTCTGTATTCAAGCAGCACTATTTTAAACCGTATTTGTAAAGTAAAATCCTATGTAACGAATTTGTTATTATTGAATATTTAATTTCATCCAGAAGTGTTAAAATATTGTTTTCTACATATTGATATTATGTAAAAAAATATATACTTTTTTGTATTTACGATTGAAAATGATTATATTTAAAGTAACTTTGTATAAATCCCCTTATGCGTAGGTGCCGACTTCTCAGCCGACCAGATTATTTTCCTTCATGAATCCTCTGGCGGTTGAAATTTGGCTGTACGTCCTCGCCGCATATCTGTTAGTCAGCTTTACATTATTCGTCATGGCAAGGTTTTCTCCATACGAATGGAATAATCCTCATCCTTGTCTTGCGGAATCTGACGTCGTCGAGAATCAATTTTCTGTCTCCAACAGCTTCTGGTTCATCACAGGAACTTTCCTTAGACAGGGTTCTGGACTTAATCCAAAGGTATTCTAATTCTCTTGAATATAAAACACTTTTTGAATAATTAGTAGCCTATTGCACGTTAGCTTCTGCATGAAAATTTTTATTCACTTGCATGTTTATTTAGTTTAATAATAGGTACAGCATGTAATTTAAAGTTAAAAGGCAATTACTGTTAGGGCTGCAGTGTCAAGAACAGGACTTTCTGTTATAATTGCCAACCTCTGTTAGGAAAAGGCGTCTAAGGAAGACTGTTACAAAATCACGTTATTTCTATTGTACACATGAAAAAACTAGTAATTACCTTTACAAAAACAATAATCTTGATTGTATTCAATTAAAATTTTACAAACCGCCAAGCAAAATAATAAAAATAAACTTTTCTCAAATTGTTCGATTATTGGTTCATAACTAATTACGTAATTCACCATGACTCATACATAAACATATTTCTAAATGTAATACGTAAGACGACCAAATAAAAAATACGAATACACACTTGAATGTCATCAAAACCCTTTGGTCATCAAAACGCTTTAATCAACCTTCCGGATGATTTTGTAGTGGTTATCACAGACTTAAACGTTTCAAAATTTGAGATTATCGCTAAAAAATATTTTTATAATTATTTTATGTTAGCAACTTTTTTTATTTTCTATTTATCTTAAAAATATAAAATCTGATAAAATCAAATAAGAAAACACTTGAACATCATCAAAACCCTTCGGCAATCAACCTTCCGGATAATTTTGTGACCATTACCACAGACTTAAACGTTTCAAAATTTAAGATTTTCGCCCAAAAATTTTTTATTATTTTTGTTAGCAACTTGATGCTGCAGAAAGGAATCGGACAATTAGGAATGGTTTACGTACAAATGAGGAAATTTTATAACAAGAAATGCATTTTAAAGAATACCAAACTAAGGCATTTAAACGCAGTAATACTCTCGCAAGCCCTATATGCAGCAGAAACCCTCACCTTATACAGAAAAAACGGCATGAAGAAGTTAAACAAATTAGACGGAAGATTCGGCCAGGTTATGCTAGGAACCACATATGACCAAGAAAATAAAATTCACAAGAAACTATCCAAAAAAAAAATCCTAGGGGGAAAAATTCCTAGGAGAAACCTTGATAACTAAATTTAAGAAAAGGAGCGTCAGTACTATGGACACATAATGAGACTGCGAAATAATAGGAACGAGACCTACAAATTAATATTAAAACTCACGAAAACTACAAAACAAGAGTTAAAAACAATAAAGAAGTATAAAAATCGACTTAAAACATTAAAAATTACAAAAGAAAGTATCTTAGATAATAGCAAAACTAAAGCTTTTGGATAATTTTTGGTTGGAAAGCATAAAAAGAAAGGGCAAGCCTGGAGTGAGGAACGGAAAAGGCCGTTTAGCGTGAGAATGAAGGATATCCATGCCCTAAGAAAACTCGGCGGAATATCTAGAAGACGCAGAAAAAAATTGACTATACGAGTATATACTATTGCGCTCTTAATGGGCTAGACAAAAAAAATAAGTAATATTACGTACATTTTTGATTTCAATAAAAATCTAAGACAATTTCAAAAAATCATAAATCTTTCACCTTGATAAAAAAATATTCAATAAATTGATTATTTAATCAATTTAAAAATTAAAGATTAAATAAATCTCAAATCTGGCTACGCAGACTCTCCCAAACAATCCAATAAGAAGACTAAAACGTCGATGGAGCCGGGATCTCATCAATTAACGTAGTACTGTAATTGCTTATCCATTACAGTGTTCTTAATGCTACACTAATCTATTTACGTCGGAGTTCTGTCACTGGACTGTGTCCCCACTCACGTTTATTTATCATGTTAATTTTTTCCAAATTTTGAGTCATCACATTCACTGATTGTTTCCAAAAGATTGTGAATTTCCTAAATAAAGAGAAATTAAAAAAAAATAAAAATAAAAAAAATAAATTGATTGTAGATATAGTTTTATGTCCGTAAAGTCTATCCACGTATTTAATACTGAATTCTGAAAAAAAAAACTCTTAGTAGTAGACTTCAATAAAAATTATAAATGATGTTGATATCGTAAATTGTTTCAATAATATTGCAGAGTTTGCAATTCTAAATCTAAATTGGAAATGGAATCAAGTTCTGTCTACCAGCACGCTACTACGGTACTAATTGAGATACTGAAGCGAATAATTATTTGATTAAAATTTGGTAATGCTATTAAGTAAAATGACTCAGTAATTAAGGATCGGATCACGAACATAACAACTCCTCTGATGCAAACTTAAATGCATTACAACCAATAATACTCATCATTATATAGTCAAACTTGTATTAAGCGCCACTGAAATGTTACACCAAAAAGGTATTTTTAAGAAGTTATCTTTAAATAGGGGTGAAACCAAGATGGCGTTTTTTATACCGAACATTAAATACAGATATGTTTGTGGTTTCGTATTAGAAACAAATGTCTCAGTTGGAAAATTCGTTAAATATAGAGTTTTGAATTATGAATTTAGTTTCCATTTTGAAATATGAGTTTCTGCGCTTTCACTACTGTGTAAAACCGCCCAGTACACAAAGTAATGGTGTTGAACAATATGTTTATATATATATATATATGTTAAACAATATGTTTTATACAACTAAAGTATGTGTCATATCTTTGGAAGCTTGAAGGTAGATGGAGTTAGCCACAGTATTACAAAATCGCACTTTTCATGTGCTACGTCGTATACGATTACTCAACTTACACAAGCACATGAGCACTACTGAACACGAAAATAGTTTTTGTTATTCCTAATGAGTGTTTGTTGTAATCTGCTCAATTTACGACAATAAGCAACCTATTAGACTCTGTGACTCTATTAGATGAGGATGATGTGTGTGACGTGTAAATGAGGTATAGTCTTGTGCAAACTCAGCCGATTATTTCTGAGATAGTATGGTCAATTGAACTCCAACCATAAAAGTACATCGGTAACCACTATCTAGCATTCAAATCCATATGAAAGTAACTACCTTTATTAGGAATTCAACTACAGACTTTGCGTCTTCGAAGTCAGTTGTTAAACTGCTGGCTCGCGGCAACGACTTTACCACTAGACCAACCCGTTGAGTTACGACAGTATAAATCTTCTTCTTATTCCAAACGAGAATTAGGGCGCAGCCTGTTTCGAAGTAACACAATATATCATCTAACTACATGTTTTCCTAGGTCTACCGACATCCTTCCTCCCTTCTAGAGCATCCCAGTGCGTCCGCTTAGGTATCCTGTGATCTGACATACTTTTCATATGCTGTCTTCAACTTTGGCGATAATTCTTTATCTTCCCCTTCAAGTTGTAAATACCCAATTCTAACCTTATTCCCTCATTCCTCATTCTGTCCAAGCGTGTACACCTTTTAGTTCTTCACAGAAATCTCAAAATTTCATCTCTGTCGTCTGGATTCTCTGCTCTTGGGTTTTTGTAGTTGTTCGTGCCTCACTTCCATACAGAAGAACTGAAGCTGCCGTTACTCTCTAGAACTTAAGTTTCGTGAACCTCTTTGCTCTATGTCCCAAATTTCTGCTTATAATTCCACATATCGTCAGAAATTTATTGAATTTCTGCTCTACATCCAAATCAGAATCAAATCCCACGTCACACCCTAAATAACGAAAGTGAGATACTCTCTCCATGCTGGTATTATCCACAACTATTTTTGAACGACTGGATATTTGCCTTTAAAAGCTATTATTTTGGTTTTATCAATCGAAATGTTAAAGCCAAAATCTTTACACAGTTTGTGTAACACATGAACTGCCCGTTGAATATCATCAACTGTCTCCTGAACAACCTACACGTCATCCGCAAATAAAAGTGCATTCAAATAACTACTGTCGTACTGACAGTAGTATAAATCTATAAGCTAAATATTATACATTGTATCATACATGAAATAAAACTACATGAAACAGATTTATTTTTTCATACAATAATATACCTGGTAATACGTCTTGACATTTATACGACTTTCATGAAGCAGCGACCGAAATAGGCTCTTGTTTTTGGCAAAAGTAGTACAAAGATCTAGTTTCCCTTGACTATTTTATATTAAGTGAATGCATGGTCAGCCTCTACTTGCGTTCCTTGCGGTAGCATAACCTTACCATACACGCTACGCGTACTTTTTTAACGAGGAGCGATTATTTTGCGATCATTCTTTTTATCGTCAATCTTGTCCACCTGTGGTGCTGAATGACGTTCATATCCCACAGGCCAGAGTGCTGCGATATCTTGGTTTATGGCTTGACAGACGATTAAGTTGGAAGCATCATCTGCGTACAAAACGTTTAGAACTTAACCGCCTCCAGAAGCTACTCTTCTGCTTAATTAACCCTCGTTCAAAATTGAACTTCCGTTCTAAAATATTTTAATAAACAAAACCCTTTTGAGACCAATCTGGACTTGTAGTGTCCAGCTCTTTAGAGTAGCGGTAGAGAGTAATTTTAAGTCGATCCAGGTCTTTCAATAAAAATTCTTAAGACTTGCTTCTGGCGCTCCTTTTTATGTAAACAGTAAAACCCTCCACGACGTTTTCAAAATTTTAACAGTTATGGAGTCAACCGCGTCCTTACATATTTTATTTCACGAACGACTAGATGACTATCCAAACCAACTAGCCCGTGATCTAGCTACAAGAAACTTCTCAACTGTGCGACGTCTAAAGCGAAAATGGAGTAGAGATCTCTTGGTCTGAATAACGGACAATACCTGTAGTTATAAACGGAGAATGTACCACTGGGTACATCTCCTCCTTAAAGCGAAATTCTCCACCGCCATATAAATATCATATACGGAAATTGTGTAGGTCAATGTGCAGTACTGTAATAAAAATTAAATACGAAAAAATGTCTTTTTCTGAAAATATATACGCTAAGGAAACGATATGAAAGTTTTTATTATAACATTTTTTGAATGCAAAACAACACTGAGTTGTGTCTTTCGCAAAAATAACACTGAGCCAAACTTATACTATTTCACGAGACAGTAATAATTTATCTATTTATCTACATTATTCTAATTATAAATTTTAATTAACATTCTATATATAAAGTCTCTGGAGTCCTGCTGTTGAGGGTGTTCTCCGTTCCACAATATCAATTATAACTCTTGTTCGTAATCCCGATAACTAGTTGTTAGTGTTTTACAGTTGTGAATAAAAAGTAGGGAAAAATTAAAACAAATTTACTTTTTATTTTAAAATAAAATATTAAAGTTAATTACTTTTATCATTTAACTTTCCAAATAAATGAAAAACATTCAATAAAAGATGTACTGGAAATAGTTTTTTAAAATATAAAGAATTATTTAAATAAGTTCCTTATGTTACATCTTTTTTACTATAATGCTCCAGGAGAAAAGCTTTAGACAAAATAGGAAGTTTACCGGGCCACCGATAGAATTATGGAAATGTCAGACAGGAGAAGAGATCCTGACCCGCGGCAGAGAAAGCTTTCATATCTTCACATCCAGTATAAGCCCCAATTTCCGCTATCTATGATGGTGAGGCAACCATTAAATAAACTTACATCTAAGCTCCACAATCTGCTTCTTCTAGCAAAGTCTTAGAAGTACGGACAATAAAAGTATTACGTACAAACTATCCATTATATGCATTATGTATAACGTAAACCACCTCGTTTTTCTTTCTGGAAAACTAATAAATTTATTCCTAAATAATATAGACTAACCTATAAATATATAAACTCTCCAGCACAAAATGAGTTAAAAAAACAAAGAACGGTAAAGAAACTTACAATTTTTATTACTACGTTAAAGTATGCTAACAAGGTATTTTTATATTATAAAAACCTCAAAAACATAAACTTATATTTTATTTCATTGAATGTAAATGTTATAAAATATAATTTGAAATTCTTTAATAAATTATTAATAAAAAAGTATACGTAAAATTTTATGATGCCGTAAGCAAGTGAAACACGTTTTTAACAAAACAAAAACAACTAATAATCGGCTGAAAATGAATAAAACAGTTAATTATCTGAGTATATTAGTAATTTGTATATTGTTTATTTTAATAACAGTGTAATGTTCTTTAATGTTGAGATAAAAAAATTTAAAATCTCTAACAACAATATTTTCTTTACTTAACATTAATTAAAATTATAATATTTAAATCAAAAATCTAAACGAAAAAGAAATAGAATTTCAGAAGATATTTATTAAATTTTCATATTATATTTTGTTATTGATGGTTAGATAATAACCCTATCAAATATGAAAACTTTTTTTGGTTAAACGTAGTCAGCCACTTTTTTTTAAAAAAAGATTAAATTTATTAATAAATTTTAATTAAATTTTAGGCTTCAGAAAGCATGCATAACCGCCATTTCTCTTTTTTAAATCCGTTGGCTATCGAGATTTGGTTATATATGGCAGCTGCATACGTGGTAGTATCTCTGACAATTTGGATAGTGGCAAGATTCTCACCGTACGAATGGTACGATCACCAACCTTGTGCTCACTGTGAAGAACCATTCGAAGACGAATGTTTTTATCCTGCAACTTTAGCAACGTTACTTGTGTCTGAGAACGATTTTACGCTTGGTAACAGCTTTTGGTTTACTATCGGAACATTGATGCAACAAGGATCTGACCTCAATCCTAAGGTACAATCATGTTTTACTAACTAATTAAAAAAGGGAAATATTTCCATTAATATTACATATAAAATAACTCTTTAATCTGATTATTGTATATAAATGAAAGCTTCTTACTTAGTGGAAAATTTCTGAATTATTCATTTAACACTCCTACCAATTGTTCACACCCTTGCCACTAATTTTCTAATTCTGACGTTCCGATCACTCAGCGCATAAATTTCAAGTTTGAATGAAAATTAGTAAATAATAAAGAAACAATAAATAAAACCATAATCCTGCAGAATTCAATCACCTTTTACCTTCACCTTACAGCCCAAAACATGTTCTCCAGTTTACACAAACAATACACCCATCTCGCAGACTGACAAAGACATGTACCGGGTGGCCCATATGTCGGTTTCTTTATGATATGGGACATTTCATTTTGATAAGTTGGTAATAGTGTAATGTTGGCAGAATCACGTATAACATTCATTAGTTGTCTGAAACAATGGCTAATGTGAGGTACGTCTCCATGTATTTACTATTTGTTTCCTTCGTAACTGTACTTTTAAAATGTTTACAACGAATTTATATGTTTCAGTTGTGGTGGAAGCATCATAAAATACTGCTACTAAAGTACTGGAAGAATTTATTGATAAGTATCCAGGTGTGTCGTTACCGACTCAGCATTATTTACGAAAATTAAATAATAAATTTGAAAACACAAGAAGCGTATTAAATCCCCCGAAGTGTGGTCGTCCACGATTGATTTGCAATGACGATAACCTACAAAAGGTTGCTGAAGCGTTTGTATCCAATCTTGGTAAATCAACTAATAAGGCATCTTAGGAACTAAGGTTATCACGAACTAGCGTGCAAAGAATGATAAAGGAATTAAAATTGAAGCAATTTCGTTCATCTTTACTCCAAGCGCTTTATGAGGACGATAGTGGCAGGCGGTTGAAATTCTGTGAGACAGTCGCTATCAGTACGGAAGCCGTAAATATTGGGGAAAGCAACATATGGACCACCCTGTACTTATAAATACTGATGTCTACTATAAATACTTACTGAAATAAAAAATATTCTGATGTACTACTTTTAAATACTTACTGATACTTAGGAATCTCTCTTCACAAAAGAATCACATGGAAACCACACTTTCCAGTAAAACGACAAAATATTCACTCACAGATTATAATTTTTATATACAGTAGTTTAAGTGATAGATATTCTTCTCTCCCTTTATAAAAAAATTGAACCTGTATTATTAGTTTCTAAAATTATCTGAAAATACGGTTGCCTTTACCTTTACTGATCCGCTAAACCAAATAATACAGCTCCATTGCAAACCAGCCAGTCCACAGCTCTTACCATTATTAAGTATTTCTTTTGGTACGTACAAAACGAGGCTATTTACGATAGCCTGCAAGTTTCTTACGTATACGACGTAACAAAGCAGTACTATCAATATGCCCGTAGAAAATTACCGAGACATAAAAACGAACTGTTTGTTGCAGGGGTAAAATAAATAGTTCTGTTTCTTATTACGTGGTCAGCCAATTAAGTGACTGAATCATCTAAGAACAGAAGAGGTAGAGGTGTAAAAGACACTAATCAGAGTTATCTCATCTGAAAGTAATGAATTTCATTATACAGCCAGACCCTGTGGTGAATGAAGTGAAGGTGTCATTTGCAGAGTGGAAAATATGTGCTTTTCAGAGGGCCCGGCATACTGATAAGCATACTTTTCCACTCAGTGAGGAAGGCAATGTTAAACCACCTCAGTCCTCGTTTTACTTAGTAAATCCTCTACAGGTTCAAACCAGCCTTTGGCTGATGACCTAATCAACAACAAAAACGAACTAATTATTATTACGACTATTGGCTCGGTTACTTTACCGGACTACATTTTAAAAAGGCTAAAAAGAGCTTAAATGTTAAAAGAGCTTTCTTATAGTTATATTTTAATTAAATAAAATACAAACTATAAAATTTAAAATATAACTATAAACACTAATACAAAATTAAATTAGAAAAAGCAAAAACATGAAAGCTCCATCGATGGATGGGCTGCTTCCCCACGTCTTTTTTTTATCGTGTTATTATTAGTGTCGTTGTCACCATTAGCTCAATTAATAAGGTAAACAAATACATTACAGCGGACGCTAAATAGGCTTGCCGGTTTTCTGAAGTGCGCAAAAGTTTTATTTTGGTAATGGCGCGCTCGATTTCCTCAGCGAGTGGTGGGGGATAGGGCTGTAGTAGTTGTGATCAGAGTTACATCGCTCTTGCAACTTCATGTATCAGCTAACCTAAAAACATTAGTCTGTAATGTGTTGTATGTGGTAGACGTTAATTGTTGTATAAAATGTTTACATGAATGTTTTTAACGTCACTAATAGATGATAATTTACATCGCTTAGAACATGTGATTTAATAGGCAGTTCGGTACTAAGACATGAAATCTACCGACTGAATCCGAACTGTTCGTGCAGCTACACCAGCAGCAAGCTTCTTTGGCGTCCGTTCTACACTTTGACCAAAAAATTCGAAATTTAAAATTCAATTTGTGGACAGTTAGAAAATGTTACATTTGAAATTCTTTTTCTTTCTTAATTCGAAAAATCCCACAAATTCATAGATAAGAACATTACACACAGAAGATTAAAGAGATGCAGGAATAAGGATCTCTTATGAAACACGGCTGTGAAACTTGCCACTGAATTATTTCTTCAATAAGAAAAAGAACCGGAAGATCACACTCTTAACATAAAAAATATGTTTACGGTAAATTAATTCAACATACAAACAAATTATTTTGTGAACAGTTTTAAAGATTTTAGTTTTTAAGTTGCATCTTATACTACATAAAATACAATTTTTAATTCACGTTTACCATTTTCAAAATTTTTGACAGAGGTTTTATTTTCTTATAAAACCAAATTTACTGCGTATTATAATGAGTAAGTTATATTGTAATTAATGGGTTGAACATATTACAGTTCAACCACAGGTGTACTTTACGTCACAGTGAGAAATACAGGTTGCTCTTTGCTAGAAATTAAAACTGTTCAAATTTTTCCCGTAATAACAAATGACAAAGAAATATTTTTTTCCTACTAAAAATATTTGTATATTTTGTAGTTCAAAGTTACAATCTTTGATGTCAGGCTAAAAGAATTGAACAAAGCATGCTACAGTAATTGCCTTGATTACTAATTAATGATTAGTTTTTGTTAAGTATTTTAAATTTCTTTTATAAATTTATACATATAAATATATATTGCACGTGGTATAAAAATATTGAATAAACTGTATAATGAAATGACCCTTCATTAAGTTCATTCAGCGTCAGTAGCGAAGCAACTTTTAAAATTCTGTGCAATTAGGTTAAAATCTAGGTTAATATAGCCGTAAAATTTCAACTATAAAAAAATTATGCATGGTAAAATAAATTGAAATAATAATTAATTACGATTAAAAAATACTATTAATCGTAACTTTTTTATTGAATTTTCTTTCATCAGTTTTACTATCGTTTAAAACAAAAGTTTACGAAAAATATCTAACAAATTAGATTTTATAGTTAAACTAGAGTTTTTATAATTTATTGCAATAAATAAGAAATTAGAATAACTCAAAACTTTTTCACTAATTTTCTGACCTATTAATGCATAAATTAATGAAGTTCAAATTTTTTTTATTTGAAATGCTCTTCTTTTTCTCTTTTCCTTATCTCCTTCTTTCTCCTTCTCCTTCTCCTCCTCCTCCTCCTCCTCCTCCTCCTCCTCCTGATCTAGCGCTACAACTTTGTGAGCATTGCCTTCCAAAACCAATATCCTCTATTTCTCACTATCTTCACATATAGGTACTCTCGACCCACACTTCAAAGTTTCTCAGTTATGTCAACAAGCCATTTAATTCAAGGTCGACCCCTCTTTCTGGTACCATAAAACTGACGCCTTCTTTATCTTCTTTGGCATTCGCCGTTCTTTCGGTCCAAGTAAGTTTTGCTGAGACTTGACGAATGTTATGACATTTTCATGTTTTAATGTCTTGTCTACTTCTTCTTAGCTGGTATCGTTCTCTTTATATCATCCATAGACACCCCGCACAATTTTCCTTTTAAAAATGTTTGGAGTCTTAGCTGTTCCTATTCTTCTATTGTTCGTGTTTCACCTCCATAGGTAACAACTAGCCTGATAAGCGTCTTGTACATTTTTGATTTTATACTGTGACTTATCATCTTGCTTTCTAGAAGTCTAGAGTTAGTAGGGTATAATATTCCCTATTTCCGTACTGAATTCTTTCACGAATCGTTTTGCATTTGGATCTTTTATTACCTATAACGTTTTCAAATACAGAAATTACTTGAAATGCACTATTTTATTTCAATAAATTACTTTTAATTAAAGTAAATTTAGTTTCGTTTATGAATTTAATTTGAAATTTTTAACCTAATGGACACAAAATTATATTTTTGAAATACGTTATTTAATGAAATAATTTTTTAGCCTACCAATATTAATTATTAGGCTATGTATTAAAAATGTATCACGGTTTTCTTTCAGGCTACATCAACCAGAATTGTTGGTGGAATTTGGTGGTTTTTTACGCTTATAATAATTTCATCGTATACAGCTAATTTAGCTGCATTTCTTACTGTTGAACGGATGATAACCCCAATTGAAAATGCTGCTGATTTATCAGAACAGACTGAAATATCTTACGGCACATTAGCTGGTGGATCAACTATGACATTTTTTAGGGTAAGTCTCAAGATCAAATCTATTTATCTAATTTTTTGATTGTAAAAGAAGATATATATACATAATATTACAGAAAATTTGCTAATATTTTAATTTCTAGAGTCGCTCAACGGTTTTTTAGGAGAGTTACATGATCAAATAAACCAGTTTAATCAAAGTCGAGCCTAATTTACAAAAAAGTGTAATTATCTAAATAAATTCATTAATAATTATTCTAAAACTAACCGAAAACGTGTTAATTTTGTAAAAAATATATTACTATAAAATCATCTATTACAAAATTATTCATAAAAAACAGTATGTTTCATAGAGAAAAACTTATTGTTTTAACTGGTAATCAAACCAATTACTTTCTTCTTTGATAAAATCTCACTAAAAGCCTGTTCATTAAGAACTATTTACATTGTTTAGTGGCAAAGTATCGGTGAGCTTCCATCTGTTACAGATTTTCAGGCCAAAGCCGAAGATCGAAACCCCATAATCTTCCGCTTGCCAGTATAGTATTCAAATACTGAGCAGAAGACCTGGTTTGTGCGACTTTCCTCGTTTTTTTTTTTATTTTTCTCCTTATTCAGTATTCACTACACAAATGTTAAAAACTCTGTTTTATAGAACAGTGTGATCACTCACCGAGTAGGTTTTAGTACTTTTGTCTTTTGTCCCGGGTTCGATTCCCGGTTAGGCCTGGCAGTTTCCCATCACTCGTCTCCATCTACCATTCTTCTTATCGTCTGCATTAGCAGTAATTTCAAAACAGTCAAACAAACAAAATTAGTCCTTTTGTCCAAGAAAATACTGACTGTGACGTGCAAACACTTAAATTTATGAAACATAATACTCTTTGGTGCTTAATATCTGTTTATGTCAAGTATCTGAAACTGCATCAGTCAAGTGACAAATCGCTTCCTGATTAACTTTCTGGCTTATATTATATTGTAAAAAGCAGCTAATAAATTTTTAAGCTAGTCGTACAGTAAGGAAATATAATAAGTAAAAATACGGATAATATTATTTTGAATTAACTGTTATTCACATAATCATGAAATTGGAGTGAAATATATAATCATTATTATTATTTCTTATGTTCTCATTGATGAGTTTGTTGCATTGCAGTAAATATTCATTGTTTAGCCTATATTTTAATTTAAGCGAGGTTAATTATTTTACAAAAAGATAAAAATTTCGTCACATTCACAACATCGCTATAAATATTTGTTAATTTTTTTACTGCTATATTGCAATCCGTTCATTTTGTTTTAACATTAATTGATATGCCAAAGAGATACAAAAAAAGGCAAAAACCCATCGATATATTTTATCGTTTTAATATGTTGCGAAAAAATAAAATAGAAAGAAGTAAAGTACAAAAATTTTTAAAAACCTTAATTTTGAATACCTATCTGTAAGGCAGGTCCAAAAATTTATAACGTTTCATGTTTATCAAAAATGTCAATTTTGAGTTAAACTATTAACTCCAATAAAATTAGATCGCTAGTAAATGTTTGTGTTCGTGGAGTCTATCAAAATATATAATGGTGAATTCTGAAATTTCTTATTATGCTATATTTACGAAATCTATCAAGTTAAATTTGTTGCTTATGTACAAGGGTATGTATAATTACGTTTCTGATAGTTTTTGATTAGAATAGTTCCAAACTTCCGATGTTGACATTTTCAGAAATGCCCCAAAATTAAAATAACCAAAAAATTTTAGTAGTGCATGTAAGAGTGCATGTAGTAAGAGTATTATGTAATAAAAGAAACCCATCAAGAAATTTACACGAATTGTCACTATTTAACTTCCGGAAAATAAACTCAGAACACAGAATTTTCAAACTGGAGTGACGGGTCATTGGAAGGTGTATCAATAAGAAGCGTTTATAAGACGGAATTCGGAAACCGATGCACAGAGAAGAATCTATAGGAACACGGAACCGCTTGCGGATCAAAAAGAATATAGAGCATTTTTTTTGGGAACACATCATGCGGACGAATCCCTCTAGAATGTCAGAATGTCCAGACAGATCATTGAATACTTTTTAAGTTCAAAGTCCCAACCGCACTGGTTTTGCGAAATTAAAGAAGCCCTAGAAGAACTTCAGATTTCACTTGAAGAGTTAAAAACCAAGACAATAATATGTCATAAACTGAAAAACACGAGACTCCAGCAAAGGAAACCAACTAAACATTCAAAAGCGGTTTATTCTGAGGAAGAAAGGAAAAGAAGATCTAACGCAATGAAAAATTATTGGGAGAAAATAAAGGAAATGGATAAGATCCATGAGACGAAACTAAAGATTTTCCAAACTTGAAGATTTTATGTAATCCTATGAGGCTTTCAAAATAAAGAAACCCAGTAATAAATTTACATTAATTGTCAGGAAAAAGAAAATATTATTTATGATAAAATTAAACGATTCTCACGTTAACTACAGGGTTGCTTACACAACATATGGAAAATTCAAATGACGAATAAATTTTACGTTAAAAGTGAAGAACAAATTCACATTTATATACTTGATACCCATTAAGAAAAGGAAATAGAATGAAACTGAGAAAAGGAGTTATATTAGAATTAACAAGCAATACAAAAATAATTATAATTAGTTCAAATTACTTTTCTGCAACTAAAAGATTGTGAGGAATTTATTAATGGCATTTCGTAAATTACATTTTTTGAAATTTTCTTCATTAAAATAAACACAATTTCTAAAAAAAAAATATATAGTAAAATCAGCTTAGAATTCAAACAACCTTCTTTATTTAATGAGATCTTAAACTCAGAATATTTAAATTTCATGTTTTATTTATAAAAATGTATACTTTTTATAAATCATTGTCTACTTTTCACTAAACTTTAAAAATACATTAGTCTACTATTTTTAGTTTTTTTTTAAAGTATCTAAACTAAAATATTATTATCTAATAATTTGAAAGAAACCGGTTCCGAATTTGATTATTTTAATCAGAAAATCTCATACAGTTATTGAAAGCTCAATGTAAATTAATGTTGAATGTTGAAGAATAAACTTTACAAATACATTTAATCATAAAAACATTCAAAAAATACAACATGCCTAATCAGAAAACTTTTAGGGAGTTGGTACAAATAAGTTTCTTGTCAAGAGTTGGCCAATAACGTTTATTCAACTACGTTAACTTTGAAGATATAAGATCTTGTTTAAAACCTTACTTAACAGTGTGGCAACTCAAACATTTTCAAAAAAACTTTTAAAATTTTATGTTAACTTGTAATTTTAATATGAGTAGCCTATTTAGTTTTTTCCTTAGTATTTCTTCACTACATGATCTGTGGGTTTCTTTCCCTTTGTTTTTCAATTGAAAAAAGTACAATCCTTTCACTTAAAATTGAACATTTCGTTATAATAATTATAAATTTTCATACGTACTTATGATTCATCCGTTAGTGAAAATATTATTGTCTTATTGGAAGGAGACATAAGTTTTTTTCTTTGTTTATTTAACGCCGCATCAACTACTGTGGTCATTAGCGATGACGTTGGGTTCCAACTGTGAATGATGAAAATGATTTTTTGTAACGTATGAAAATGCCGTGCCTGAGTGGGATTCGAACCCAAGAACGCATGATGAGAGGCGAGCACGTTACCAACTACGCCAATGCGGCCGGCATAATTCATTTTAAAACAAAAAATCAACAACTTTTTTTTTTTTTTTTTTTAACTTTAATAACTTTATTTGCAACTATATACTACGATACAACGAGCAAATTAGATGACAGTAAACAAAGGATGACAAGGAAAAAAAAATAAAAAAAAAAATAAATAAAAATAAATAAATGAAAAAGAACAGTGATACCCATTGGTATATGTTCTATGAAATAAAGTTCATGATACATGAATGATAAATAACAACATGAGAAAAAAAAGAAGAAAGAAAAATAAAATAAATCACTTTATAGAAGATCTCTGGCCCATTGACGTTTCAACCTGCGCTGCGGATTTCCTGGTAGTGATGCATCCGATAGTTTGGTGATTAATTCGTTGGGGTGATCATGCAATTTTCTGTGAAAAACACTGTAGCTGGACTTAACTACTTCACTTATGAACGGAATATTAAGGTCGTCATGTAGAATTTTGTTGTTGACATAAAAAGGTGCGCAGGTGATTAAACGTAGGCATTTTGACTGAAAGGCTTGTAATTTTTGTAGATTGCTCAGTTTAGCTGTGCCATAAATTTGTAGTCCATAGGTCCATATTGGTTTGAGATAAACTTTGTATAGTAATAGTTTAGATTTTAGAGTCAGTGAAGAGCGGCGTCCAAGAAGTCTAAATAGTTCTTTCAATTTGGAGTTCAAAGTCAGTCTTTTGGTTTTTATATGAGTCGCCCAGGTGAGTCTCTTGTCAAAGTGAAGTCCAAGGTATTTAACTTTTTGTCGTTGTGGTATCGGTTTATTGTCGAGGAATAGTTGAGGACATTCGCCTTTCCGGAGAGAAAAGGTGACATGCACTGATTTTGAAGCATTGAATTGGATCCTCCAGATTTTTAACCAATAATTTAAAAAGTTAATGTGACTTTGTAAATTATTACTTGCTGCTTCTGGCTTTACATCAGAAGAAAGGATGACTGTATCGTCAGCATAAGTCGCTAAGGTGGTGTTAGCAGATGCAGGTAGATCTGATGTATAGATGCTGTAAAGCAGTGGCGACAAGATTGATCCTTGTGGAACACCAGCGACGATTTGTTTGTAGTCAGACAGAGCCGTGTTATGTTTTACTTGAAAAAATCTGTCCGTTAAAAAGGAGCTGATGATTAAGAAATAGGCATCTGGCAAGAATTTTCAACTTAAAATCAACAACTTAAATCTAATAAACTGTCTTTCCATTCTTAAAAAAAAACTTAATCTATATAGTTGAGCAGATTTACAGTCAATACATTCGGATTATGGTAAAGTTTTCCTTCATAATTAGAACTGGATTTTGATAATACAGGTGAACTTCTATAACTCGAATCCTCAAGGGAGAGGAGAAAAATTCGAAATACAGAAATTTCGACTTATGGAGAAATAACAACAAATCAGTTATTAAAAAATAACTAACACCGAACATTCCACAGAGGCTAATACAGTAGTTTACAATATGTGAAATATGTAGGCCTACTGGTCATGCCTAATTTCGCAATGCAGTACTGTACCTTGCATATTTTAGCTTAGCTATAAGCTACAGTGTTAAGTACTGTACATATTGTATACACTACACAATATTCTAAAATTACGCTATTTTAATGAAAGTACATGCTGGATATGGTACATTGTACCGACATACTATGGTTCTATTGTTCTGCGGTCCACCAAAGATTCGCCGATTCAAAGAAATTCATTGTTTTGGTTTACGCTTGTTAGGCCTTTAAAGGCAACCAGATGACTTTGAGGGTCTGTACCCTTTTATGATCGAACATTTTCTCTTAAAATGAAAGAAGCAGTATTGTAACTACAGTTTTCAAAATACCAAAAATTGTATTATGAGAACTAAGTACATTATTTCGTCAAAAGAAACTAAATAAATAGTTTGACTTAGAGAAATGACGGAATTCGAGTTATAGATGGATTTTTACACAGTTAATGCATGGAAGGTTGAAGGGAACTGAAATTCAATTCGAAATATAGAAAATTTGAACTATGGATTTTGCAAGACATGCCGCAAAAATATTATTCATTTTTGTAGTAATAAGTTTATTATTTTATAGCAATTTTTGTAGTAAGTAATATTTGAAGTAATCCTTTCTAATCTAATCCTTTCTCATCCATTCCATTTAAGATATCCTCTAGTTCTTTCTTCGTCTCGGCTAATACTACTATATCACCGGCGCATCTCAGCATTTGTATTGTTTTTCCTTAAATTGTTATTCCTGTGTCATTTTTCCTTCACTTATAGCCTCTTCATTTATAGCCTCTTCTATAAACAAATTAAAAAGTAGTGATGACACTGAACATCCTTGTCGTACACCTTTTCTGACAGCAGCCTCTTTATCGTACCCCTAAATTCTCAAAACTGCGTTTGATTCTTATACAGAACGTAGATAACTTTCCTTTCTTTGTATTTAATTTCTAGTCTTTGAAAAGTTTTAAATTTCAGTTTTAAGTTTGTAATTTTAGGTTAATTACTTTGGCATGTTTATCCTCATTTGAAGCGCAAGTATTTTCTATTGAATTTTTATAAATGACACTTATGGTCACTTGTAAAATTAGTTACGGTAACCATGTATTTTATATTCATACTCTCTTCAAGAATTTGCTCATTGTTAAACAAGTATGTTAATTTATGATAAAATCTGTAGTTGTATATCTTGATGAATTATTTCTTTTATTTTGTTCTTAGGTTTCTAATCTAATTCATTATTTTTTATCAAAAAAAAATATATACAGTAATACAGTACTGTACATTGCATTAAGCTTAGCTATTGGCTGCAGTGTTACGTACTGTACAAATACTGTATTCGGTATTCCAAAATTACGCAGTACATGTTGAATACGGTACATTTTACCGACAGACTATGGTTCTATTGTTCTGCGGTCGACCAAATATTCGTCGATTCAAAGAAATTAATTGTCTTGGTTTACGCCTGTTAGGCCTATTTTAAAGCATCCAGCTGACTTTGAAGGTCGGTTCCCTTTTATGGTCGAACACAGTCATCTTATAACGAAAGAAGCAGCACTGTATCTACATTTTCAAAAGACCGATCCGCCATTTTAAAAACTATGTAGAAATTTTGTCAAAAGAAACGAAATAATTAGTTCGACTTAGAGAAATAGCGGAAATCGAGTTGTAGGATACTTTTTACATGGTAAATGCATACGAAGGTTTAAGGGGACTTAAATTCAATTCGAGATATAGAAAATTCGAGTTATTGACGTTTCAGTTATAGAAGTTTGACTGTATTACTGTTAAAATTTAAAAATAACGGGTCTAAAGATTATTATTACATTGTTTAATACTCTTAAATAATATTATAAGTTGTGGTTATATTTAATCGCTTTTCACATTATTCGTCAGTAAAATAATTACATTATCGTTACATACTTTGAAAGTTTCATTTGGGAAAGCAATTAGATATAATAATATGTAATAAAAAGTTACGGTTGAGAATGACTTAGCCTAAATTTACTTTGATGATAATTCTCAAAGTGGAATAACAGTAGATAATGCTTATAAAAGTAAAGTTTAAGTTGTAAGATACTTTATCCCCGATATATAGGCGTACTTTAGGTACACGTTTAGAAAAGAGATCGTCTTCTTAAGGGGAATGATACGCTGCTAAACTGAGAGCAAAGATTACGCCCTCAGTGCAAAGTGTTTTTGGTGTTGAAGAGAGGTGGGTTGAAAGATATAGTATCTCTCAAAGATTTTATGGAGGAAAATATGCCGTTGATAAAATGTTTGGATCAATAACAAACGCTGACTCTAGCATTCTATTTCATACGTACGCTTCTGTAAATAATCCATAGGCCTATAACCTACTGAGAGTTGAAAAAATATAAGCTATGAAAACTTCAAATCAAAATTGCTATTAGTTCCTCAAATATATCGTTTCTTTAAAAAGAAATGATATATACAATTTCATTCTAAAATACTGACTTAAAAGATGTTTACTTTTATCATTTCTTAAGAATTTACAATGTTCTCAATTAGTTGTATAAATGACGTAAATGAGATTCAAATTTACAAAAATATCTACAGTTTTATTGTTAAATATTTTTACATAATTTTCTTTTCTAACATCATTAAAAATTTTGCATAAAAATTAGTAACTTCATAATTAAAAATCTCTTATCTTAAACCGACCTAATGCAAAAAAAACATGTAAAGTACGTCAATGTTTCCGATGTTAATAGAAAATTACTCGAATCCGTAAAAGCTTTGAATACTTATGGTTCCTCCACTACTTTTAGAACTAAAAATAACTTTTGTTACAGCATTCACGATAATACGACGTCTGTTGATGAAATCAAATGGTTTATACCTTCAATTACTAACATTGAATTGAAATTTTTTAGTATTCAAGTTATGTGTACAAGTGTGCCTTGATGAACCAACTTTTGAATTTCAAACAGTTGTTTTAGATAATAATTATTTTATGATCTTTCAAAATCAGAATAATATTAAGTATTTTCTTCTAGTTTGTTTTACTTAAATACTATTAAATCTGTTTTATATTTCAGTATTTTTTTTTTTTTTTTTGTAAAAAGTCTTGTACTTTATCTTTTATGGAAACTAATAACTTTTAGTATTGAGGTGACATGAAAAAAAATCTACTTTTAAGTTTGTGTTAACTATAAACTTAAAAAAAACCGTAAAATCTTATAAAATGGTAGAACGGCGCAAATATTAGTTTACTGTTGTGAAATGATATGGTGTATTTGCTGGTGAATTCGTCGTTGGCGAGGAATAGTACTAATACAAAAGTTGAAACAAGAAAAAACTCATGCTTCAATTATTTTCTTCCTTTCTCTTCATTAAGAAAGCCCCTCAGACTTAGGAAAGGAAATAGGTATAGCCTTAAATATAAAAAGAAATATGAATTATAATACAAATATTGTTACAAATTTTGAGTAAAATTTTACTTGGATTTCAAATTTATATTATTTGTTTCACGAATTACAGTTTTTGTGATTAATCAATGACGAGTTTTTATATATCTATGTAAAAATTAATTTCATTTTTAAGAAAAACATAAAAAGTAAAATCCAATGAAGCTAATTGGAACAAATTTTGTTCGTTTTGTATACAAAAATATGAAAGCTCCTACTGATTGCCTCTTTTACAAATTCTCTAACATTCCGAAAAACTAGAGAGCTGGAATTCGTGACAATTTTTCCTTAACGTCAGTAAATAAAAGCTACATAATTTACGTTTTGATCACTTATGTCTATAAGGTAAAAAGGAAGCGACTACTCCAAAGCAATTAATCACCAAAAACAATAAACCATTCTGTTTATTGTAACCCACTAATGCTACCAATATATTTACGGGAAGCGCAAGCGCAATTTAATTTATAATCTAGTGTCAAATTATTTTCTTTAAATTTATAATACATTGTTAAAATTATTAGAATTCATATTGGGATGCTTTGTTGATAGATATTGGAATTCTTTTGAAGTTTGAAATTTTATTAGTAAATCATTGTAGTTCTAAACAAGCTCCATAACTTTTACAGTATATACAAAATATATTTTTAAAATGGTATAATAGGTCTTAATAGAATAATAATCTTTATTTATATACAAGCTGCTATTGTTAAGACATCAAAAACAATGAGAAACTGCTAGTAATGGATGTCAAGCAACGACAAAAGAAAAGAATAAAAACATTTGTACAATTCCTCAGAACAAACTTATATTGCATTTCCGTGACACTGATGTTAAAAACTGAACGTTGCTACTATTTTCCCAAGCGGGTATACCACAAAACGAAACCTTGTTTTTTCTTTCAGAAAAGTGAACAACCTACTTTGTAATAGCAAAACCATATATCTGAGAACATAAGGACAAAAAATTCAAGATAATCTTGAACTACTATCATAAGAATGAAAATTGCAGGGTATAAAAGTTTTTTACGCTGCAACAATTTCTATCCCTCCTGACATTTACACAATCACGACTAGGATACTAGTACATGCAATGACGTGAGATTTCACGCACGACCGCTTTCAACAACACACACGTACATTTTGCCACTTTCTTTAACAAAATTGAAAGTATGTAAACCCAATGTTTATTTTTATTTTTTGACTGTAGAAAATTTGAATATAAATCCAAAACGTATGTTCCGGAAAATTGTCAAAAAATTCATGTAAATTTATTTCTTACAACAACCAAAATGAAATATTTAACTATACTAAATCTTAGCTGTTGTCACTTCTGAATTACAATTTTTAAACATACATCTTTATTCATTTCGAAAATATATTTGTGATTTTCATTTAAAAATTTTGCTCTTATTGTTGGTTAACTTACTAATTTGTGTTAGTAACTAATGTATTACTTACCAATATAGTTAGTTCTACCGAAAAAACTATGTAAGATTATCAGACAAAAAATCCATCAGATATAATAATATGTTTTGGACGTTTCATTCAATTTGTTCCATGATTTCCCCTAAATTTAATTATATTATACTGCAATATTTTAACGTAGAAATCAATACCTGTAATTTGATTGAGGTACAGGGTGTAGCTCTTATGTTACATAATATTGTCCACTTACGAGGTTAAATCAAATATTCAAAATATTATATTGTTACTTTTATTCTGGTTTCTTTCGGTGTTTGGTTTTTTGTGAAAAAGGTTTCCTTTTATTTCCTTATACACTTTTAAAATTCTTTTTAACTTATAATAAATAATAAATTAATAAAAATAACTTATAATAAAATAATTAATTAATAAAACTTATAATAAATTAATTACTTACATTGATACAATTTTATCTAAAATATAAACAAGATTTAAATTTAACTTAAGATTGGTCATTTTTCAAATTGATTAATGAACTAATTAATTACTAACAATAAATTGAGCGAATTCTTACTTTCGAACCAAACAATTGTACAGTAACTGCTCGTTACAAAGAACTACTTCAATCGTAACTTTTTATATTTACAAAACTGGTTTTAACATAAACTATTACTCTAATAACACAGGCTTTACAACCGATTTACTACTGACAATTTTTACAAATTAAAGTTGGATGCTTTTATATACGAGTGTATAGATAACTTAAGAATTACATTTTACGGTTACTTAAGAATTATTATTGATAGTATTTTATTACTTCGAGAACTTAGGAAACTTGTTTTTTTATTTTTTTTTTTTTTTTATTGTATTCTGTCAATAACTCTTAATAATTAAATTTATCTATAATTGGTTAAAATTTTAATTTAAATTCTCAGATTTAGTCTGTATAAATTTTTCTTATTTTATAAAATTTTTGATATTTTTTAATTAAGTTGAAACAAGGAAACTGTTCTTATTTTTAGATATTTTTAATTGTATTTTAACAATAACTCTATTTCACGTACATTTTTATAATAATAAGAATAAATTACTTTGCATTACATAAATATTAATAATAATTTATTTGCAGGACTCAAAAATTGGAATATATCAAAAAATGTGGCGATATATGGAAAGTAAAAGGCCGTCGGTTTTTGTATCAACTTACGAAGATGGAGTCAAAAGAGTACTTGAAGGAAATTACGCTTTTCTTATGGAATCCACAATGTTGGATTATGCAGTACAAAGAGATTGTAATTTGACGCAGATAGGAGGATTACTTGATTCTAAAGGATATGGAATAGCTACTCCTAAAGGTAAATCATCACAAGTAAATTTTATCTAAATTAGTTCAAAAAATGAAATAAATCACAAATCGTTAATGCATGATGTTTGGTTAAATATGAGAAAAATCTTTTATATTAGAATTGTAGGCTTGATGTTTTTTAATTGAAATATAATTTAATGAAATATAATTTTATATATTTCAATTCACATTACTATTTTACACATAAGTTACATAATAACCTACTGGTATGTTAACTTTCCACCTTATATCTACCAGACAATCCCACAAGACGCCTAAAGAGACGCTGAAGTAGAGACCTGCTAATTTAGTGAAAAAACTTTATTCAAAATTCAGAAGATTTGTGTTTAATAACAATATTCTTAGGAATAGGACTCTACCTCTCACATGCCTATCATGTCATTTTAACACAATAATCATCATCATCATCATCATCGCATTTTAAGTAGTTGTATAATTATTTCAGTCGCAAATAAAGCATTAAAAAAGTACCAGATGAAATTTAAAGCAAAGGTAGTAATTTGTAAATACGCTTACAGTCAAATATAAAATTCATTTGTAGTATTTAATCATGCTCCATTTTACTTGTATCATAAATTATTTTATTTTTATTTTAGGAAGTTAAACAATGGGTGATAACCCTCCTTTCCCGATGTTATTATGACTCTTTAGTTAGTTTGCTATAATTTTCTTTTTGTCTGTTAAAAGTAGCCTACCATGTCTAAAACGTATTAGAGAATAAAACCTTAGAGTTGTTTAAAATGGAAACAGTTCGACTTTATAAAAAAATAATATTGATTTTAAACTATTTATCTTTATAAATTTCAACGTAAACACATTATTTATTAAAACATAAATAAAGTATGTTCAACTTTTTATTTAGATAGGCTACCTAAGGAATTTAGAAACTTCGTTATATCTTAATATTATGAAACTTGGTTGCAGTTAAGGATTTATAAATGTAGAATGTTTAACATTAACTACCAATAATCATATGATATATCTTGATAAAGAACTAAATGTATTCTCATAGAGTATACGACAAAAATACAAAATTGTATTACAAGATATTGAGATTTTTAAAATATTTAGAATGAAAGCTTTTAAGGTAGAAAATATGTGTCCATAAAAAGGCCCAAAAGCTTTTTAAGACTTACAGGATTTAAAGAGATGATTGCGCTCTTAAATAAAAGCTTAGAGGTGAACACTGAATAATTCAAGACTGAGGAATGTCAGTGTAAAATTCAACCGCCACTATGCTTTCAGTTGGTTTACAATTTAAATTAAGCCTATTATAAAGGTTCTGGTAAAAGTCCCATGAATGTATACTATTTTACTACGTTGCGTTTTATTACAAGCGGCTGATATTAATTGCTACAAAAATATTTTTTTTAAATGAAAATTTAGTAAAGTTAAGTAATTTCATTAATTTAATAAAATAATATAATTTCCTTTGGCAGTTAAGTTTACAAAAATTAACACGATTTTTAAAATACAAAAAAAATTAAGGTTTGATTTGTTCCCAAGTTGGGATATGATAGATTTCCCTTCCGATTTATTCAAGGATACCAATAGTAATTTATTTCATTTCCTAAATTCTTACCCTTTGCAATGCCTACATGAAGCTTTCATTGCATTAAATTTGCATACATATTTATCTCTACTTCTGAAATTTTATTTATGTACGAATAGGGAAATTAAGTAACCAACAATGATTTACCATGTAAGTTAAATTCGTTCTTCTACAAACACCATATCTTCCAGAACCGAAATATCAGTGCGTGAGCCCAGAGACGTTCAGTAATTTCAAATTATTCAGATAGTAACTTTTTCCACTGAGGGATATTTTAGATTTATTTTTAAAACAAATTCCCTGTTTGAAATTAAAAATTTCCCGCTACAATTTTTTTCATTGTTGTTATTACAAGTTCAAATTGTGTATTATTTAACCGAAGCTGTGTTGCTAATTTTTTACAAATGTTGTAAATATATAGCTAATATATGAATAATATTGTAAATATTTAGCTGTATTGTTACAAACTGTATTGTTAATTTTCGGTCATTATAAAGTATATTAATAAATATTATTTAATAATAAAATTTTCAGAACGATTTAAACTATATTTTACAATGTTAAATAAAAATTCTTGTAATGCACGGTATAAAAAAATCAATTTATTCGGTTATCAATTTAAAACTTTAACCATATAAATATCATGTTATAACAGCCGATATGGTAATTTACAATATTATGAAAAATTTACCTCTAGCAGTAATGAATGCGGTATAATAATAAAAATTTCACACGTTCCTTATTTAAACAATTCTGTCTCATTAAATTGAATCTACTGTAAAACTACAATATTTTATGTTTATTTACTTACCGATGCTAAAGAACCAATTCTCTTATCTCACTTCAAATATTTTGAAGTTTCGCATACTTTTACAGTTGTAGGGAATCAAGTATAATAGTTCAGGTAACAAATTTCTTTGGAATAGCGTTTTTAAGCTCCGTACAGGGTAGGCAAATCAATTGCTTATTTCATGGACTGTAGTATTGTAAAAGAAACCTTCGTCTATTTTTAATCACCTTGAATAAAGAGACAACGTAGAGGAAGACATGGAAACTTTACTTACTTAGGTTAGTGGTAACAGAATAAAAAGTTAATTTTATAAATTACTATAGCCTATCTAATGTAAGCTAAAGCTTGGCTGCCAGTAGAAAACCTATATTCATCGTCCTGAAAATATCAACTACTGTTAACAACCGCTTAGTCAATGTGCTGTAGTCAATGTATTTCAACAAGCACCTCCATCCGTCCCTCACCATAAGACTGTAGCCTACTTTCTCCAAACCCAAGAGCCAGCTTACGTTAGATACACTATAATGTTGAATCTTCAAGGGAAAAACATAAGTTATTCATAGTGAGTCCAACTAAGATCTTAATGAATAATGTAATCGACATAAAATTTCAAATAAAATATAAACCACCAAATCCTGTAAATGTATAAAAATAGGTACATAATCTAACAAATCTTAATAGTTTTACAAAAAAATTATAACCTCACATGTACACAATAACTTTTAAATATCTATCCTTCCATGCATGGTTTAGCAGTCAATCAACACCTAAACAATAAAAAATAATCCAACACATTTAAACACATATTTGCATTATTAAGGACGCTAGGGTTTTAAAGAAGAAATGAATTTTTATGGAGCTACGCCTAACTCGTTTATTATGCATGCCATCTTAAAATTCTATAAATTGGATTACATAAAATAGTTGCTTAGAATTTAATTAATTTTTTTAATTCATGTACAAATTGAGCCAGATTTATGAAAAATCGCTTGTCCAAAAATAATAAAACCAAGGGGAGATTATAAAACTGACAATGAGTTAAATAGTTAGATTGTAGTGTTTGTAATTCATTATGATTGTAAAACTACCAGGTTGGTCAAGTAGAGAAATCGTTGCTGGGAGTTAGCTGTTTAACACCTGATTTTTAGAGACGAAGGCTCCTTGGTTCAAATCCTAGTAAAGGAAGATAGATAGATAGATTTTATATTGATTTGAATTCTAGACAGTGGTTGCAGGTATACTTTGATAGTTAAAGTTCTACTAATCATGCCCTCTTATGAATAATCGGCCTGAGCCTGTTTTCGACTACACCTCATTTACATGACATACATATATCTTTATCTCATTGGGTCATTAGGTTGCTTTTATTCTTAAATTGAACAAACTGCAACGTACACGCTTTAGAGATTAAAAAAAATAATATTGTGAGCAAGTGTAAGTATATATTCATGATTTTGGTTTATAAACGAAATTCTCTGATTTTTATTTTCAGGATCACCCTGGAGAGATAAAATTTCTTTAGCAATCTTAGAGTTACAAGAAAAAGGAGTTATACAAATTCTCTATGACAAATGGTGGAAAAACACCGGGGACGTATGTAACAGGGATGACAAGAGTAAAGAATCGAAAGCGAATGCTCTTGGCGTTGAGAATATAGGCAAGTACAACCATCAGTATTTTTCGATATCGCGTTATTATAAAACCTTTCTAATAAAAAACACATCCGTGTTATTTTATTACATAAGCTACTTTTCTTTTATAGAATCTAAATATGGTATAAAAATGTAACAAAATAAATTTAGGAAATCCTTACGTTTAAAACATGTATCTGTGAAAAAATACAGACATTTCTCCTGACATGGGCAGACTTAACACTCAGTCTATAATTACTACGCTTTTTTTACGAAGAAAATATTTTTAAATGGTACAAGCATTATTGTGAGTCGTTTACCAGTTATGACATTCTCATGATTTTCTACAAAAAATAATATTGTTCTCACTAAAAAAATAAAACAAAATTCGTTACATATTTCATTACGACAATCATAATTGCAATTTCTATGAAATAAAATTTATACCTATTAAAAAATAACTAAAAAAAAATTGTCTTAAAAGACAATGAAAAGAATTGCATGCGACTTTTTATTTACAGTAAATCTCAAATTACCACAAAATTAAGCAATCCTCTAACTAAAAGATAGGCTAATGAAATACAGAGTGACCCATAGTCGGTTTCCTCAATATTTACGAAAATTGGAAGAAAGGTTAATGAAATAAGAAACCTATAGAAAAAAACAAACAAATTTATCATGTGAACTGTACATTTATGTTACCTTCAAATGTTATGGCAAGTGTTCAAAATGTCCACCGTGATTCTCTATAAACTTTATACAGCGACTTGAAATTGATTCACAAATTTTCAGCAGTAACATTTTATAGTAATTTATATAGTCAAATGCAATTTCAATTGAATTTTTTAGTTCATGCAGGTTTTGTGGCTTGGAAGAGTACACTAGTTCCTTTATATTGCCCCACAGTGAAAAGTCAGATGGCGTTAAGTCTGGTGAGCGTGTAGGCCATTCGATTGTACCACGACGACCAATCCATTCATCAACTTTGGAATTTGAAAACTCACGAACTTCGATACCAAAATGTGCTGGGGTGCCATGTTGTTGCAAGATGAGCGATTGGGTATTGTAAACAGGATTGTTTTAACTAATGAATGTTGTACGTGATGCTGCCAACATTACGCTATTACCAACTTATCAAAATGAAATGTCCTATCTCATGAAGAAACTGACTTTATGGCCCACCCAATACAGTTATAATTTCAAAATGATTAACTTTTTGTACAATTCTTTTTAGTTAATTAAAGTTGCATCAACTGGTAGGTTATTGGCGACTACGGTGGGTTATGTACCGTGAACGGTGGATTTTAACTTCTGAAAATTTCCAGGTTCTAACCGGGAATCGAACCCGGTATTTCCGCGTAGGAGACTGGAATGCTATTACTAAGCTACGGAAGTGACCAGTACAATTATCAATTGATTTTATGAGCATTTTTGTCATCTATTGAGTTCAAAGCCGGTGAATTTGAAAAATTAATGTCCAAGACGCATTCAAAAAACTGTTATCTCGTTAAAGTATCGAATCTTCTTTTTCGTTCTCCTCACACTTTATGAGCTCTACAGCTTTGGATAACACAGGAAAGCACCCAACTCTTTTGACTAACGTCATTCTTTCCACTTTCCACAGTTCAAGATCAGTCTCCTACTTATTTCTGTTAGGTGTTTCTAATCTTACATTTCACACTTTCTTTTATACTCTAATTTTCTTCTCCGGTTAAAGAGGTAATAATATAACTTTCAAATGTCACGATATTTTACGTTTACAATACTTGTTCCGATAATTCTATCATTTCCTGTTTTGCACTAAATGAGTTAAGTAATTAAACTCAGATGAGCTATTGACCCTGAGCTAAGGATAGTTATGTGAAAGGGCTGCTTATTCAGATCAACATGACCCACCCACAATTGGATCAACAAGGTGTTCCGGCCCCCGACACAAATCTGTTCTCCGATCAGTGTTCTGTTGGGAGTCCCACACAATCCCCGTAGGGTTGCTCGGCTTAGTAGGGATTAATTAATTAGTAATAAGTATTATATCACGAGTCAAATCCTAGTTATTTATTTTATTTTTACTTTCTCTTGTACGAATATATATAGGAAGGAAAGTATTGTTTTCATGTCGATTTTTAGAAATCGAGTTTTCACCGGATCTATACGTTTTCAGACCCCCTGAACCCAAAAAACATGTTTTTAGCGATTGGTCTGTGTGTGTGTCTCTGTGTGTGTGTGTGTGTGTGTGTGTGTGTCTGTGTGTGTCTGTGTGTGAACAGAATATCTGAAGAACGGAACATCGTACGAACTTGAAACTTAAAACTTAAGTTACACACCACTACTGGACCCGACACGAACATTTTCATCAAAATCGGTCAACCGGAAGTAGTAGTTTATTCGTATAATTTTTCACTTTTTTGCGATTTTCTCAAAAACTGGTCTTACGATTTTTTTTAAAATCGTCTGGTTTACTACATTTTTTATGCTCTACAAGATAGGGTAGGCGCCATGTTTGCTGACATTCTGCGTGAGGCTGTTTTTACGTAAAAACATTTTCTTTTTAAGATTGCGGCTTTAATATGCATTTTAGCGCAAAACGTTACATAATAAAAGTTGTAGAGAATGTAAAATTCTACAATTTTTATTTCAAACATTTTTTTTTATAACGCTTAGTTTAGCGTTAATTAGCAATTATCTGTTTTTTTCTCACGAAAACAGTGAGGAAAATCTATTTTTTTAAGATTTCGGCCTTAGAATGCATTTTACGACAAAAGTGTATAAATAAAATTTATAGGAAATTAGAAGATCTACAACTTTTATTTTAAGCATTTTTTTGTACAGTGCCTAGTTTAGCGTGAATGAGCGATTTTCCGTATTTTTAAGACAAACTGAGGTCGATTTTAATTTTGCGTATTTCACTAATGTTTTTTGAGGTTAGTTTTTTGTTTATTACTAATGTTAGGTTTATTGTTAGTTATATTATATACAGATCAGTGTTCTGTTGGGAGTCCCACACAATCCCCGTAGGGTTGCTCGGCTTAGTAGGGATTAATTAATTAGTAATAAGTATTATATCACGAGTCAAATCCTGGAGTTATTTATTTTATTTTTTTCTCTGGTTTAACGTCCGATTATGTTTTACATTAAGTCTAATGCAGATGATGAACGTTGATAAATGAATATGATTAATGAAACCGTGCCAGAGATAACCGGTAATCACACCTGAGATTAGAACCCGGGCATGGAAGTATGTTACACTGACCATTACACCACCGCCCGGGTAACTTCTAGAGTTGACGAAAAAGAGACTACCGTATATTTCTCTTTGTGAGTTTTTCTTTAAGTTATTTAAGGTCGCATCGAGTATAAGGTCATTAGCCACCACGTTACATATAAGTACATGTAGTACAAAATTTTTAAAGAGCATAAATGAAAAAGAACATGATTTTACAATTATATCAAATCTGAAATTTTGTGAAAGTTCAAAAAAAATTATTGTGTTTTGAACCGCTACTTTGTCTACCAAATTGAGTGCTAAATTATTGTTAATTTTAAATAGTGTTCGTGTGGAATGCGTAGTTTGGCAGTCTGTGATGATGTGTTTGATCGAAATTGTCGTGTTGCAATGTGTACAATGTTGGGCTTCATCTTTCTTCAGTAAGTGTTTGTGTGTAAAAGTAGAGAGGCCAATGCGTATTCGTGTAAGTAGTACTTGATACCTTCGGAGCTCCATGTAAGGCTGTGGATTTAAAAAAATATGTTTTCTGATGTAAAGTTTCGTTGAAGGATGTTGAGACCAGATTTCGTTCCAGTGTTATTTGTTTTGGTTATGTAGGTGTCTCCTGATATTTGTATGAGACGAGAGATGTTTTTTCTATCAGTGGGATCTTTAACGCCTCTTTGGCGGCTGTGTCCGCTCTCTCATTTTTGTGTATACTACAATGCGATGAAACCCAGACAATCATTTATATAGACAGTAAACAATACTTATGACAAGTGCCTTATGCTTTGTCATCCCCATCAGCGGTAAATAAAAGATTATTTCTTAACAAGCCTATATTGTACCTTAAAACTCATATTAGTTGTGTAATTTAAAAATAGTATTTAATGATAGCAGAGATCGCATTCATTTTAGAGCCGTTTTTATTGATTTTTATCGAATTAAATTACTTATAATTTTTAGATTGGTAAGTTATTGATTTGAAATGTAAATATATCAGAGAGTTGAATGAGAAAACTTCAGTTTTGAAGTTTTATCCAAACCATTTAACTAGAAGTTTCAAATGGCAGATGAATTTAAACGTGAGTGGGAGCGTAAGCATGTACGCACAAACACGGTCCTACACAGATGGATGTCCTTACAAACAAAAACTTATCAGGGGTCATGGAAACGTGAAATTCAGATAACGTCCGAGTGTTACATTTGTTCAAGATAACTTAATTTTCACTATATTGCAACCTATATAGATTCATGTTTCACATATTTACAATGTTTTTCACATATTTTCTAAATAGGTCAGGATCATTTAAATATTCAATTTATTTTAAAGTTTAATTTAACAAATATTAGATGTTCCAATAAACGTGTATTTACAAAATTAATTTACATCATTGTATTTAACATCCAAACTCTGGCCCAATGTATTTTGAATGGACATCTATTCCCTTTAACACATACAGAGCTAAAGACTCACCTTGCGGGTCATGGGTAGGTGTTACCGCCAGGCTGCCGTATCACGTAGCGGGTTCTGTTTTGTTATAATTTTAAGTAATATCGGAGAGACACCGCCTGTCGAATATAAGTTTGTTCCTATTATAATATAATAGCAACAAACTTATATCCGACTTATAACTTAACTATATTATAGCTAAATTATAGCTATATTATAGAAAGGTGTTTTTTTGTAACTGTGCCGTTTGTTTTTGAATTTTCGTCATACGCTCTTCACCCTCGTATAGTATACTCGTTCAGTATTTTTAATGGGTTTTCAGGGTAGAGTTGAAGCCGTGAATTTAGTATCTTTGTAGGTATCGATCCGAAATAGCTTACACTTTTAGATTTACTTTAAAAGTATATTACATATAGTTTAAAATCGTATGAGAAATTACGCGTAAATCGTAACGGTAAATGGAAAATTCAAACAAGAAATACATTTATTATAGCAAACGAAGATAAACCTAAAAAAACATTGAATCGTTTACTTTTATGTTATTAGCAAACATAAATCCATGTACAGGTCGGAAATAAAATAAATCTATAAAAACGTTAGTAACCTAAGTTGTAGGCCCTACATAAAGCAAGCGGAGATCATGCTACACGAGTAATCAGCCTGATGGTACAGATACCTTACAAATTCTCAGCATTTAATGTCTGAAACTTAGTTTTAACGAACGAATTTTTAAAAAAATCTTACTAAATAAGGCACTTACGGGATTCTGGTGAGAATCCAAAACCTGAAAATTGGAACAGCCATTACAAATTATGCAAAGTAAATAACAAAAATTATTTGAATTAAACTTTTGATGTTCTACAATTTTAACACCAGCAGCGTTACGAAGTTCAGTTTCTTTTGAAAGGTCTTTATGGTGACGAAAATGTTTTATTGAGAACTATATTTTATTTCATAACTGACAGAAAACATTGAGAGACAACATCATAAAGTTTTATGTAATTATGTAATTTGTTGTTAATAACTTATAAAGATTTATTAACAAATCAAGGATTGTGATATTAAATTTCAGAATGATTTAATTATAGTAAATTGAAGTAAAATTTGTATGGTTAAAAATTGATAGGTATTTATATGAAAATTACAGATACTTTTACATTTTAAATTTAAGCCTAAATAACTGTTAAAATTTTAATTGTTACCGAGTTCATATTGCCTGAATTTATAAGCATAAGTTTGAAATCCATGTTCACAGTAGATATTACTCGAGTAATTATAAAAGTAAATTAGAACAATATTATAAGGTACATCGTATAAACTTACTAATTTCTTTCCGTAATTAATTAGATTTACATTTAGCATTTTGTGGTTAGTGTTTCAGCATCAAAGCAGGCTGTAATTATGGAAAAGTTTCGTACAATGAATGGTTCAGATTAAAGCTTTCCTATACTGTAGTAACATCAGCATGATAATTGAGCGGGTAAAGTCCCGGACATCCTTTTTGCCATCTAAAGAGTTAGACGATGCCTTTGACATCAATTTATTATCTGCAGTACTTTAGTTAATTCCTTATTTCAACCATTACAACTTCAAAACTTATATTTAGAAAAATTATTTAAATTTACTTAATTTAATAAATTGTGGTTTTCATTAAATATTATTAATTTTTTGAGTTTTTATTATGAGCCACCGCTTTTTACTGTTAGACTTCAATAATTTTTAAAAAGAAAATATCATAATACCTATTTAAATAAAACGGTTGGTCATGTAAGTCATAAGTAAATGTTTTTTGCACCGGGCAGGTGGAGTGTTAAATAAATTGCACTCAATCTGTTAGTTCCGAGGCTTCATAAAATAATTCTCTTTCTTATCACATAGTCAGCCAATTATATGACTGAACTATTTAAGAACAGAAGAGGTAGAGGTGTAAAAGACACTAGTCAGAGTTATCTCCTCTGAGAGTAATGAATTTCACTACACAGCCAAACCCTGTGGTGAATAAAGTGAAGGTATCATTTGCAGGGTGGAAAGTGGGTGCTTTTCGGAGGGCCTGGTATGCTGATAAGCACACTCTTTTAATTCAGTAAGGAAGGTAATAGTAAACCATCTCAATCCTCGTTTTTACGTAGCAAAACATCTAAAAGTTCAAACCAGCTTTCCAGCTGTTGACCTAAACAACAACAAGTAAATGTTATGAATTAAAAAATTTGATGTTATTGAATTGAATTTAATTTAAATTTAGTGTAGACACTAGCCTAGTTGATTTTTTTTAAATCTTTATTTTTCAGTTACTTTCTTTTAATAGAAAAATTATATTTCCTATTTTACTTTCAATTAATGTATCAATTGTAAAAAATTTGAGTAATCTGCTAATTTTTAAATATCTCTACTATTTTAACGCTTCAGGTTTTATCATTATCTAATGTAGCTCTACTTGTAAATTTAAATGGTTTTCAATAAAACTGATGTACTTTTAAATTTTTTAATTTCTTCTCTCACTGTAGGTACAAAAAATATACTGATGGATTTCAAATTTCGAGACAAAGCTGGTTGCATTAAATACGACTTTAGTACTGAAATATTTTGCCGACAAGATAATCAGTGTTTTCGTTTAATGTGCCATATTCTGTTTTGTGTGACAGTGTAATTTATTACCTGTTGGACGCCGATTAGCTTGTACTTACGTGTTGATTTTTCTAGTTTAGAGTGGAAGATTTCAGTAGGGTCTATAATGATTTTTTATTGTTATTTATTTTATTTGTTACTTTATCATTATATTCCGTTATAATATGTGCAGTTATTTCTCTGGAATATTATTTGTTTATATACAAAAACTCCACCCCTTTTTCTATTTAGTCAAGCAGGAAACGATGCGAAGCGAGTAACGTATTGCTTTAAACCATGTTAAGGTACTGGGCTGAAAAATCTGGTTTTAATTGTAAGCTGTGGTAACACGTTGCGTAGTGAAACAGTTTATAAGTAGCAGGAAAATAGCGTACAATTTAACTTGTTGGTAAAGACCAGTTAATTAATTGATTTTAAATTGTAATATTTTCTTGTTAGTGAAGTTTAGTTTGTCTTAAGGTTATTAAATATTCAGCAATCAATGTAATTTATTATTAAATTAAGTCATTTTCGTAGCCTAATTTTATAGCAGCAACTGTAAGTCTTTATAAAAGTGATAATTTTGTTAATTAATATTTGTTATAAAATATTAAAGAAAGTTATTTTACTTAGAATTGACGAGATCCCGTAAAGAACCTGGCATTAACGTCACAATTATTTAATAAAAATTTATTCTGCAAGGATTTTCTTCCCAGTAGAAAAAACCACGAAGTATTATAGAGAAGATTTTTTATGTTTCAGGAGAATTAAAAAGTAATTGCACTAGTACTTTGATTTTGCAATTTTTTTCTTAATTAAACAGCAAAAATAACAATAAATACTGCAGTTTATTTCATGTAATGTTTTTTCCTTTCCGTTGTTCTCATACTTATCTGAAAAGAGTTCACTTACGCGATAGTTTTGTTATCTGCTTAAAGCAGTTTTCTCGTTTTTGAAGAAAGCACTATTAACACAAAAGTCTTTTAAAAAACTTAGATGTTAATATTTTTCTACTTTATAAGTATAACCGTTTATGCTTTTCTTTTAGTGTTCTTCTTAACATTAAACACAGCAATACACACAGTGTACTGTAGAGACTGGAATAATGGTATGTTACTACTTTTGTATGGGACTTGATAATACCCGTTATCAAGGAATAAAAGGAAAACAGTAAAAATATGAAAAGAAATTAAAATTCTGTAAATAAACTAATGTGGCGAAGTCGTTAAAGTGAATGCTTAGAGTTGAATTTATAATGTACTATTCTGAGTATTTTATTGAAATTATTTTTATATTAATTTCTACGAATCTACTGAATCAAATTTACTTCTTAAAGATAATAACTCTGAAGAAACCATAAGTTTTAATTCGATATTCGTTAAATTTAGATAACTCCATAACATTACACTCTAGTATTCATTGTCAAAAACCACTTTGCTTTTTAGAATACTATTACACAATATCAACGACTATACGAATTGGCAGATATAGCTAAATGTTTATTTTCTTAAATATTTGTATACATCTGATTTTTATTTTCTCTTGCTTATATGAATATATAGGAAGGAAAGTATTGTCATGTCGATTTTTCGAAATCGAGTTTTCACCGGATCTACACGTTTTCAGACCCCCTGAACCCAAAAAACCATGTTTTTAGTGATTGGTCTGTAAGTGTGTGTGTGTGTGTGTGTGTGTGTGTGTGTGTGTGTGAGAGAGAGAGAGAGAGAGAACAGAATATCTCAAGAACGGAACATTTTACGAACTTTTTTTTTTTTTTTTTTGGTTTTACGTCCGACTGTTATGCAATTACTGCTAATGCAGACGGTGAAGGATGAAATGAATTTTTGTAACGTATGAAAATATGCTGTGCCTGAATGGGATTCGAACCCAAGACCGCATGATGAAAGGCGAGCACGTTACCAACTACGCGTTACCAATTACCAATTACGAACGTTCGTTACCAATTACGAACTTGAAACTTAAGTTAGATACTACTAGAGGACCTGAGACGGACAATTCAGTCAAAATCAGTCAACCGGAAGTAGTCATTTATTCGTATAATTTTTCACTTTTTTGCGATTTCCTCAAAAACGGCTCCTACGATTTCTTTAAAAATCACCTTATTTACTAGAATATTTATGCTCAACAAGCTAGGATAGGCTCCATGTCTACTAAAGTTCTTGGGGAGGCTGTTTTCTCGTAAAAACAATTTCTTTTTAAGATGACGGATTTAATATGCATTTTAGCGCAAAAATATATATGATAAAACATGTAGAAAATTTAAAATCCTTTACCTTTTAATTCGAACATTTTTTTTGAATAACGCTTAGTTTAGAGGTAATTAGCGATTTTCTGTTTTTTTTTTCACAAAATTGTGTAAATAAATCGATTTCTTTATGATTGCTGCTTTAATAAGCATTTAAGCGGAAAAAATCTATATAATAAAAATTGTAAATAATTAAAAAACCTACTTTTATTTCAACACTTACTCAATTATTGCATCTTATTTGGAGGACCGATACTTTACAGTGAAATATAAGGACGAACAATCATCTCTAAAATTAATTGAAGCTGGTGTTCCTCAAGGAAGCGTGCTGTCTCCTGTTTTGTACACCATTTACACTTCTGATCTTCCACAAAATGACAACACTACAGTGGCAACATTTGCCGACGACACAGCCATTCAGGCAATACACGAAGATGCACAAATTGCATCTCATAACTTGCAGCAACACTTAGACAGCGTACAAAATTGGCAAAAAAAGTGGCGTATAAAAACAAATGAACACAAGAGTCTGCACGTCACATTTACACTAAAACGGGAAACATGTTCACCAGTGTTTTTGAACAACGTTCAAATTCCACAATCCGATACGGCAAAATATCTTGGCCTCCACCTGGACAGGCGTCTAACATGGAGGAATCACATATGGAACAAACGAAAACAGTTACATCTTAAATACCAACAGCTGTATTGGATGCTTAATGGAAAATCCAAATTATCGGCACAAAACAAATTGTTAATTTATAAAACTGTACTTAAACCTGTGTGGACATATGGGATACAACTCTGGGGCACAGCAAGTCACAGTAACATTGAAATAATTCAACGGTTTCAGTCAAAAATACTTCGAAACATCATGGACTCACCTTGGTACATATCGAACACTATATTGGAGAGAGACACGAACACTCCCACGGTACACGAAGCTATACAGAAACTTTGCACCAGTTACCAAACAAGACTTGAAAACCATCAGAATCCAGAAGCCATCAATCTCCTAGACAACAGTGGAACACACAGAAGACTATGCAGACTACACCCTACAGATTTATTTTAATATGTGATTGTGTAATTTATTTTACATTCCTGGCAAGATCAGTTCAACAAAATGGGAAATTTTATAGAGTAATACCAAGGGGTATTACTTACTCAAGATTTATACTTACAACACATCTACTCATTGTTCTATCAGAGCAGATCGTAGATTTACAGTTATTCAAAAAAAAAAAAAAAAAATTTCAACACTTTTTGTATAACGCTCCGTTTAGCGGTAATTAGCGATTTTCTGTTTTTTTTTTCACGAAAATTAGTAAAAATATCGATTTGTTTTTAGATTTCAGCCGAATATGCATTTTACGATAAAAGTGTATATAAGCAAATTTATAAAAAGTTAAGAGATCTACAACTTTTATTTAGAGCAATATTCTCTTCAGAGTGTAGTTAAGCGTGAAAGAATGATTTTTCCGTATTTTTAAGCCAAACTGAGGTTTATTTTCATTTTGCGTCTTTCAGTCATGATTAAAATTAGGTTATGTTTATTGAAATTAGTTTTTTGTTTATTTCTAGTGATTACTAATGTTAGGTTTTTTTTGTCATCAGTCTCTCGACTGGTTTGATGCAGTTCTCCAAGCTGTTCTATCTTGCGCAATTCGTTTCATATCTACATACCTGTAACACCCTACATCTTTCGTAATTTGCTTTATATATTCTAATCTTTGCCTCCCTCTACAATTTACTCCCTCAATATTACCCTCCATTATTGATAGCCCAATACCTGGATGTCTTAGGATATGCCCCACTAACCTATCCCTTCTTTTGGTAAGATGCTTCCATATACTTCTTTTTTCATCCACTCGCCTAAGAACCTCTAAATTACTTATTTTGTCCACCCACCTAATCTTCAACATTTTCCTATAACACCATATTTCAAAAGCTTCTATCCTCTTCCGTTCTACAGCCCCTATCACCCACGTTTCACTTCCGTATAATGCTACACTCCAAACATAATGTTTTAAGAAATTTTTCCTAATCTGTAAATCAATGTTTGTAGTCAGTAAGCTGTTTTTCATTTCAAAGGCTTTTCTAGCTTGAGCAATTCTACTCTTGATATCACTTGTGCTTATTTATTTGCATTGGCAAAAGAACGTTGTGTGAGTGTTTCACACCAGATTTTTATAACTATATTTATTTCAATTAGTTTAGAATTAATTACATCATAATTTGGCCAACTTACAAAACTTTTAATTAATAGTCTATAAGACATTTTAATTCAGAATGAATATTTAAGCTCTTCATTGACCTTTATCAAAAAAATTATTATATAATATTACAACCTTGAATCCCGTTAACTCTGAAAAATTCGATTACATAAATCTTACATTCAAATAAAAGACAAAAATCTTAAAAGCCATTTTATAAAATTTTAAAGGGTTTACTCAGTGGCTATCAGTGACGTCCGCGACTGCAATTTCCATACTAGTTCCTAAGTTTGGTCTAAGGTTGTTTCAAAAACGATTTTCACACCCTACAGTTCATGGATACAGTATACCATAACGCACTTTAGTCGTTCTATTGTCCAAGCACTTTATGCAACAGATAAACAAACACGAAAATTATAATAAATTAATATTTTCATCAAAATTTTCCTTGAATTTTAAAGATATTTAATACGTATTTTGCATCATTAAAAATTACATTACTGTCTTTTTAGGTATCCAATTTTATCTTATAAATAAATATATATTTTTCTGTTGTGCACTGTTAAGGTAGAAAACCGTATCTTAAAAAAGTAAAGGTGAAACACGTGCTTTCAAGAAAGGAAAACGAGAATAAATTATTTTTAACCATCTTGAGTCAAGGCGTAGGGGTTTCAAAATCACATCTAATACAACGGCTTGTGTAATAACAACTCCAAACTAATAATTAATTATCTAAAAGTTTGCTACAAATTTTTTATTGATTGTGTAGGTGTTCCGTACTTAAATTTACTTAAGAAAATTCTTTTGAACAACAATAAAAAGAAAACAAGAAGTAATCTTATGTGTCATTTTTCTTTCTTGTAACCTTGTTATTCAACCTGTACTGGACATGTATCTTCTTTTCCGCTTTTATTCTTTGTACTATAGGCCTAACATTATGACAGTAACATCATATTTTTTCTGTAACAAAGGTTATTTTTGAAATATAGTGTTAACCAGAACAGGTACGGGATTTTGAGGGTCATAAACCAATGAATTTTTGGTGCTTACATTTTTTTATGTCCCAATGAGTACACAGTTCTTTTCTTTAGCCTATCTTGTGACTATAGTAGTACCTATGTCCAGATAAAGTATTGTATTCATTAAAATATGATTCACCAGCTTCAACTTGACGTAAGATGTGTTATTTTATGTACGACCAAACTCACACAATTTAATGATTATGGTGTTTTTTTTTATAGTATTAAGGGTTTGGAAGGTTCTAGACCATTCCGTCCAAAACCTTCTAAAAGGCCAGCTAAGCAACTTATATAAATTACTGTTCACTAGTGAATCTTTGATTATTTTACTCCAGAACGTTTCTTCTTCTTCTTCTTCTGCCTTTCAAGGATTAGGCATCTCTGTCTGCTCTGAACCTCTCAAATCAGCTCGTCTCTTTCTCGGGCGTCCTCGTTCTCTTCTGCCATCCGGCTTATAGTCCAGTATCTGCTTAGGTATCCTATCCTCCCTCATTCTGTTCTGAGATACTTTGTTGTTTATAGAAAAGATGTTGAGTTCTTTCCTTATCTCAGTATTCCTGTAACAATATTCTCTATACACGCATAGGTATGTCGAAAAAATTTAATTTCAGATGATTGCAATCTACTCTCCTCTCACTTTGATAGCACGCAAGTTTCACTGTCATATAGTAGGGTCAGCACTGCTATTGTGTTAAAAAATTTCACCCTCGTGTTTTTGCTGGTGCTATTTTTTGAGAAGCGGTGGATAGTCCCGCATATTTGCTGAAATCGGTGCATCTTATTGTAAGCATCTTTATCCTGTTGGTATGTAATTTTTCTTTCTTTTTAAAAAGTTGAATAAAGTTTATTGTGTTCAGAGTTTGATATATTTTTATTTATTAAGAAATGTACGTAAAGACAACAGTCTTGCCCTTGCTTATATTCAAGTGCATAATTTTCCTAGAGAAAACTGATTAAAATGAAAGTTTAAAATTAAGGTTTTTGTTTCTTATCTGGGAGCTTTTGAAATTAGCCATGTAATAACAAAACAAGGTTTTTATAGATAACAAAACTAACAGAAATCCACACTGATCCACGGTTCAAACAAAATAGATCTAACGATTTAGATCAAAATTTTCCTTATGCATGAGCTAATGGTTAGTGTGCAAAGCAGAAGGTACAAGGTTTGAGTCCCAACTAAGGTCTGGAAATATGTTACTCATTTAAACCCACCTTTCTTATCTCAAAGTAGTCGCTAAGACTACGTTGCTGGTGTGACTTTGAATAGAAAAAAAAATTTCCTCGTTTATACCTTTTTTGGGTTAGTAGGAACACAAGATAAGTGTAAGTGGGTTTTCTCACAAAATCGGAAGTATACAATTTTCTTATTGCAAAACTATTTTTTTAAAATCAGTCGTAAGTTCATTGTAATCGAAATAATCATAATAAATTAACTAACCATGTACAAATGTTTTACTAAGCTCAGTTTAGCGACAATATACGATATACTTTTCTAGAGACTGTATCTAAATCAGTTCTTATAGTTTCTACCTAAATTCCGTTAAATTTAACATTGAATTTACCAATGTTGTAGAGAAATATTTCATAAAATTAACTTTTTAAATGCAATTCATATCAAAGGTAAATAAATAAAATGTTTTGGCTTAATAGTGCAAATTGTGGGAATTATTTTTATGATTAGAAAAAACTAACAAACCAAATGTTAATATTTTTAAATACATTTACATCTAAATAACCAATAAAAAATGTATCGTAGTACAAATTACATTTCCGTCATTTAATTTTAAAAAAACTGCGATATTTATAAACAGCCACTTGGTGTTATTCCTTTTTCATTATCAGAAATAATAATTAAAATATTATTTTGTAAAACAACAGAACAAACGTTAAAGATAGAATACTAATAAAAAACGAAAAACATTTTAAATAAAATATTCATGTATTATTTATTTTTGTAAAATGGACTCTTTTCTAAAATATGATTCTTTCATTATGCAAATTCCGTATTATAAATGCACAAACATTCTAACTAAGAAGGAAAAGAAGAAGTATAAGAAGGAAATTCTTTTCCAACATCTTTTATTTATGACACTTTCTGTCACTTGTAAATACCGCTTTTGTAAGCTTTTTAGATATTTTTTTATTAATTTCTGTGTACCTTAGAATATAAAATATTTGCATTCAAAATTCTAAAATTAAATATCGTCCTCAATCGTAGGCGTAATTGAGGAAGAAATATATAAATAAATGTGTTAGATGATCTACAAAATAATTATTCCCTTCCTTTTTTTTAGAATGTAATATGCATTTTTAAATCTAATATTGTTTTAATGATTTTATATATTAGAAACACAAATATTTTCCAGCAAGTAACACGAGAATTCATCTTTATAACCAAAATACATAACCCATTGATGCAGTGGTCAACGCAACTGTCTTTCAAACCAGATATACCCGGTCCGATTCTCGATCAGATTTTTTATTTTTCACTACTCATTTTAATCTGCCAACCTTCACCATCTGCGTTATCATTTATATACAGAACAGACAAAAACAAAAAAAAAATAATTTCATTAAAAATGAAAGTTGTGAAAAACTTAAAGAAAGTATCGGGTGAGTCACGGGAACAAAGTGGTTTTGAAATAATCAGGATTTCAAATCAGCAAGAGAAAGTAAAATATCAAGCGTTTGTACTTTCGTAACACTTGGACGTACTAATACAATTTGTGGAAAGCGATAGTTACTTTCAAAAGTGTTATTTAACGTTAAAAGAAATGAAGCAAAAGTTATTAGAAAACAATACGAATGTAATCAAACTAAAATTTCGAAATTTTTTATACCCGTAAACAAAAGTAAAAAAAGCTAATCTGACAATTTTGAACAACCATCTAATAGTGGAAGTAAATAATTTCCTGTGAAGTCAGTGAAAACTGTAACTACAATAATATTTTAGGCTACTTTATATTTAGGCTACTTTACTGTACCTACATATTTTCATACAGAGTACCTTCCTAATTATGTTTGGAATTGATAACACTAGTAGCAGTGTTTGTTTTGTAAATTAATCCTTCATTAATCAAGTTTCGTGTATAGACACAATTAAATTTTATTTTATTTTATAATAAATACTGTAGCTAAAGAATATGAAAAGGAAGAAGCTTTCTAAAATTTGACTAAAGTGATCCATTGTGGTTATAAAAGACAACAAAAAAATACTGTATTTAAGTTTTAAATGGAATAAATGTGTTTTAAAGTTATTTTTTTCATCATTTTCCAATAATCATTTTTTAAGGTTGATATTACAAATTTAACCACTACATCATACGCTAGTATAAAGAAGTAGTATAGTATTTTTAAAACTCTCCTAATCCGGAATTTTACTAATTCGGACTCGTCTTCCCACCATATATTCCGAATTAGTGAAGATTTACTGCATTACATTTATAATTTCAGAGTGATCAATTTTCATGCTTAATATAATTTTAAGAACAGTTATACAGTTGGTTATGTGTAAAACTTCACAGTACAAACTCGGATAGCTTGAAAAATGTAACCTACTTAAACTTTATATGAATGTAATTTTTAAGTATTCAATTTTAAAACGATACACTGAATAAATGACCTGAAAATAATACATTATTACAAAACTAGAAACTTAAACTGTAGTCACTTGTAATTTTTATTATAAATAAGAACACGTAAAATCAACGATTCTTTATTTGTTTTATTTTTTCTGACAATTTTACAGAAAGAACCAAATTTAAAAACGGTAGTAAAGTAGGTCGAATAATAAAAGTAACAGAAATGGTTCGTCCGTTGTACGTATCACGATTCTATGATATTCGTACATTTCTCTCTTTGTCACATTTTGCTGTCTTTCTCTTACACACACGCACATACACGCTCATTCTTTCTCTCTTGTACTCAAATACTGTATTCATTACTCTTTCGTTGTCTTTGTTTCGCTCTTAAACAATGAGTATGCAATCCAGCGCCAACTCGCCCCCAGGAATTCCAACAAAAATTCTCTCATATATCACAGTTTCATATGCATTTTTCATTTTTAATAGTGATTTTTCTTTATTGCAGGCGGAGTTTTTGTTGTATTATTGTGCGGCCTAGCTCTCGCAATACTCGTAGCAATACTTGAATTTTGTTGGAACTCGAAAAAGAATGCTCAAACAGATCGGGTAAGTGTTTTGAATCTAATGTGTTTAATTTTCAAATTAGGATTACTTTAACCATCGTTTCCAACGTCTCACAATTCTTACAACAGTTATTAAATACCATCCGCTTATCTGAAAAAGTATACTAGTAATTCGATTGCCTTCATCTTAGTGATTTGATTCAAATTGAAGATAAACTCTGTAAAGAACAATTTTACGATGTAAATGTTTTAAAACTTCCTGCATCATTTATTTAAATCAGTGTTCTTTAAGGGTGAATTCAGACCAGGAGTAACAACTAACTGTAATTTCGAGACCAAGAAAATAGTTCATAAATATGAGTGGTCGAACACTACAGAGGATATAATGTTTATACCCCAACGAACTGAAGACTGCAGATGAGATCTAGTCATTAATAGCCGAGGTCAGGTGTGAGGTTGCTCCTTCACTAAGCTACAATCTGTTCCACCAAACTCCAGCTTACTTTACGTTAGGCTATCGTCCACAGCGAGACCACAACGTGACGATGCAGGATACAATTAACGAAAGTCAATTATTGGCTATGTGCTTTGATCTAGGCCACTATGCTTCGCCTTCATCTGCAGTCTCCAGTTCTTTAAGGTATAAACACTTTTTTATTTTTTATGGTAAATAAAATTTTAAAAAACCACCAAACAATCAAACCGAGCTTTTACACAGCCTACTTTATCGAATTACCGCGCCGACTGCAACAGTGTCTCTAGTAAGGATTCTGGGCACATCAAATCAACTAATCAGTCCTATACCAGTTACCAAAATATGTGGAACTAATTGGTATAAAAAGCTTACAGTTTCACCGAAAGAAATGCAAGCAAACCCTAAAATTTTAAATATATATAGTAGAAGGTTATTTTTAAATGGTTTTACGAATGTAATGGCAATCACAAATTAAAATTAAATTATTCTAACCCCGTACGTTTTCCTCCTTAGTTTGACGGTAAACTGCATATGCCTATCCCCTGAATGATATTACCCAGTTTGGGATGTCTCAGAAAGTACCAGTCAATATTAATATCTGTAAAGTCAGGTAAAAATTGCTCTTTGGTGACTGAGAGAAGCACTGAAGCCGACTTGGTGTCTAAGTAACGTTAACATGAAATTTTATTTAATAGCTCAGGCAAATATTTCGTAGATACAGAAAGAGATGGAAAATAAACTGGCTCCTTAAAACTTGATTCTCTGGGGTAAGGTATTCGTCACCCTAACAGAAGAGTCTCTAGTTCTCCAGGTTGGGGATTGTACAGCATGTACATCTTGCCTTTAGTAAAAACGTTTCAATCGAAGTCCACAATACACTCTCAGAAATTGAACTAGAAAAAAGTAATTCTAATCGGAATGACTAAAATAAAAAATATTTGAAAAAGGTCAGAACTGATAAAAATATGGATGGTGTGTAGGCTTGAGGTGGTGGTCAGAGGTGGTATTTTGATTGATATGGAACGGAAGAGGCTTGTTTGTCTATCCAAAGTAGAAGCGAAATAAGGTGATTTCTGAGTTTTAAGGCAAGACGATCAGTCACTAAATTAATATCCATATTTCAGTTGATAAAAAATCCAGAATATTCTCTTTAAGTAATGTACTCAAAAACCTAATTAATTCATATATAAATAGAAAACAAGCTAAGTACGTAACTACCTTATTGCTAGTCTCCTGTAAGGATTAAAAAATAGGGAAATTAATTTTTAATAAACTTGATTGATATTTGAAACTCGGTATTACTACCTTGTACCAAAGTGATAATGAAAACAAAAAACTCGGATCATTCTGCAAGGGGAACTCTTTTTCCGGATTACAGTAGAGATAAATGAGACTTAAATAATTATCTTCAGTATAGTAATAAAACGGTCTTCCGTGAAAAATGTAGGTTAGAACTACTATAATTATTTTGGGAGACAAAACATAAATATGTTTCGTTAAAGTTAATTGCCAGATTACTTCGAATTTCAATCTACAACTAAGATATGTAAGTTAGTTTTTTATAAGCGGAGTTAGAAAAATCTCTTTATAGTCGTATTATACAGAAGTAAATGTAAAATAAAACTACTTTTAGTGCGGTGAATAATCTTAATAAAATTTACCGGTGTGTTTATTCGTACGGAAACAAATATTTATTAACTTACCCGTGTTATATCAGTGCAAGAGTAACAATATTGACCCTTTATGTAGCTAAAACAATAAATTTAATTTGAATAATTTATGTACTGTAAAGTTAAACGATTCCATCGTTATTTAAAGTTGTTGAAATTATCTGCAACTTTAACGACACAAATAAACAAGTACTACTACTGCTGCATTAAACTGCAATAAGAAGCAGTTTATCACTTTATTTTTCTCAAAACGCTGTCCTTATTTTCTCTGAAACTAAATAGAAAATCCATTATTAATTTCCTTGATGAATTATGTATTCTTACGAAATTTATTAGAAAGAAAAACCTCTGTTTATATTAACAAATATTGTTTTATACTCGTATGATAAACTATTTCCTTATTACTTAGAAATTACCTTCTTAATTTATTATTATTACTTTTTCTATTAAACGTTTTACGTTATTTCATTAAGTCGTTTTTTGTAAGCGTCTCAGTGCTCAGTCGGTAGCGGTCTCGTCTACAAATCCTGGTTCTATTTCTTGCAAATGTTTGGAAGCAGTCAAATAAGAGATCTTCGAATTCGTTCAAAATATTATTTTCCTAAAAGAGCCCTTAACAATCTGTATATTATATGGCTCAGCTAAAGATAAAAATTGTTTACTTACGTCATAGTAAGCATGTGATATATCAGTGATATCCAATTTACTAGAATCCTAAAGCCAATATCTGTTCTGCAGATATAGTGGCGGGCCGTACAATTAACAAACAATTTTTGAGACAAGAAAAACGTAAGACAAAATACCAAAAACTGTGTTTTCAATTCTGTAAATATCTGTAAATAATGCGACACAGAAAACAAAAAATTAATGAAGATCAGTTTGGATAAAATACTAAAAATAATTAATGTGAAGTCTAAAGTAATTATAATGGTGGTCCTTTTTCGCAAACGAAATGAGGGAAGGGTAAACGCCTACAGCTTACGAACAAGAGATATAATTTGAATATTTCGGAATAAAAGTAGGACTATTACAGAATAAAATAAAACGGTATGAAGAAGGAACAAAAATACCATGGAATAAAATATAAACGTGTAAAAAAAATAGATATATATTACTAACAATATTCCAAAGTAACGATTATTAAATTCTGACAAGTAGATGAAAAGGAGTGTTTAAAAAAATATTATTTTTTATTAATTAATCATCTTTCGTAATTTTCTAATTTCAGTGTTTTTGAAAACAAGGAAAGATGTTTTTTACTTTGAAATATTGTTTGGTTACTTTGAAAAAACCATCGTTGGCCGTATAATAAGGAGGGGTGGGCCACCAGATGTAATACGGAATAGTTCCATAATTTTTTTTAAGTTTTCGTATAAATGAGTTTCTAACTACCTTAAAATTTGAACCTTAAGGTTTTAATTTAATTTTATCAACTAGTTTTTCTGATCCTTTTACCTTCAGGTCTAATAGTAGGCCCTAAGTATCTTTTAGGATGAAACCACTCGAATAGCTACAAAAGAATAACTAAAGAATAATAATTATTATAATTATTATTGACAATTATTGTCAATGGTTAAAACTAATATATTAATATACTTTTTTATTTTATGTATTAATGCTGACTTCTAAAGAAAATTTTATAAATGTAACAGCAGTAGCCATAATAACTATATGCGTAAATGATTGTTGAATTTTCGTGTACTACTAGTAAACAGATTAAACATCATTAAGTATTTTTTTTCTTCAATTTTGTTCCCTAACTCGTCTATTTACAGTATTATATCCCAATATTTTAACGAACTAAAAACGGAAGATAAGATCTAGCCAATATCAGCCAAGGTCGGGTGTGATGTTGCTCCTTTGCTAAGTTACACTCTATTATGTACATCAAACTCCACATCTAAACTCTTATTACATCTTAACTCTTTTTGTTAAGCTGTCATCCACAGCGGGACCACAACGTGACAACGCAGCATACGGTATTGAAAGTCAATTGGCTCTGTGTTGCGATCTAGGTCCCTCGCTCCGCCTTCATCTTTAGTCTCAAGTTCAGTAAGCTGTAGTTAACACGTCTGTCATACTCCAAATTTAGTGTAGGCACCATACTTGTTCCTCTCTAAGCACCGAGTATGTAAAAAAACCTGTACTTTCCTAACTGATGATGATACTTTTGTTATTACTTTACGACTCTGCCTAAAATTATAAAACAGGTCATGTAAATTACTCCTAATTAATTCTCTTCCAGATGTCATAGATGCATAAAACATAATTTAATTCATAAATTACTTTCATTAATGGTTCGTTAGGTAAGTATGTTCTTTTTGTGATAAAATTCATTTTTATATAAGTAGGTTATTTCATTTTGTTTTGTTTGAAAATTGGTTGATGTTTTTAATTAATATTTTTGTTACAGCAATCATTATGTTCAGAGATGGCAGAAGAGTTAAGATTTGCAATACGATGTCACGGTTCACGACAACGACCTGCCTTAAAGAGATCTTGTACAAGATGTTCACCAGGAACAACTTATGTACCAGCTGCTTTAGAGATGCCTCATCTTAATGGGGTGAATATTGTTTTTTAAAATTGAAAAATCATAACTTTTAGAGTTTATTTTTTAGGTATTTTACACAAAAACATATTTATTTAATCTGCTTTACTTGTATGCGTTATTGTCTCACTGAAAAATATTATTGAACGGCATTTGATATGATTTATATTTTACTATGTTCCAAAAGTACAATTTTATTCTTCGCGCTGTAAAACGTTGCTCGTACAAATGATGTACGCCTTATAATAAAACAAAGGATTTTATTTTCTTAGGTTTAACTTCCAAGTGCTACGATATCCTGTACCAGATATGATTTACACCAATAGATGTTACAAAATATTTGAAACTTCAAACTGGCCCATTTCCAACCAACTTTACTCAATCCGATTCGAAATATCAATGTATATACATAATACTTGGTATAATAAAAGTATTTCATGTACTACATACAAGAGCTAAGTGTGGTTTTATTGGTGAAACATTTCTACTAAGTACACCATAGCTTCTATTAGCTTAATAAAATGTAGGTATAAAAACTTAGATTTTCAATTTATCTGTATGTTTAAAAGGATAAGGAATTTGTTTTCATAGTTTGGTTACAGCTCCCTAGGTTCGTTCCTGTCAGATTTTTTTTTTTTTTAATGAGGCTATCCGAGTCCAAATTTTCCATCACCCATCTTTAATATTACCAAATTTATAAAACTAGAATATAATCTTCTTTCACCGCGGATACGCAACCATGCCTATTCCAGTTTAAATCGAATAGAAAACCGGCTCTGACATCTCCAAGGCTTACCCACACCCCTATTTTCCTCATGTCTGAACCTAGATGCTTCAAGGGAAATTCTTCCTGGGAATATCGGTTGAATTTAAATATTTTAGGTTGAGATTTTAAATATTTACGATCCAAGATTTCCTGTGACAAAGATGATGACATGAGAGAAAAACTGCAAAATTCAGCGCTGTGTGCAGGTCTATTCGCAAGACAATAGGAAAGAAAACGAGAAAGGACATCCAAATGAAATTATATAGCTGTACCACTCATAACATATGGGAGTGAAACATAGGTGTCATTACAGAGGAATGAATCTCATATCCGGGCTGAAATGAGATTTTTGCGGGGAGTCAAAGGGTGTACCCTGTTAGATAGAATACGTAACGAAGCTACCCGCGCCGAGTTAAATGTTCAGTCACTGTTGGAAACTTTAAGAACATATAAGAGAAACTGGTCCAACCATTTACTTCGCATGCCAGCTCACAGACTTCCTCTGCGAGCATTGAAATATAAACCTAGAAGGAAGCGAGGTTTGGGGAGACCTAAAAAGAGATGGATGCCGGAACAGGCGATTGAGCCTAATTCTTGGCAGATGCTGATGATGATGATGAACATTGGTTGAATATGATCCCTCCATCTCCTTCTGTACTCATTGGTTTTCGTATCCCATGCTTGGGCTTCCAGCCCAAGCATTGTTAAAATATTTTCACTGGACTAATCTGGAACAACCTTTGGCAGCCCGAAAAAATTTAATTTCTGCTTCTTAGAGTCTCTTTTCTTCTTCTGAACCTATAGACCATATTTCATTCCATAATACCAGAATAACTAATAATTTATAATATTTTAACTCTGTATCCCTTTTAAACTTTCGTTTTAGATTACGGTTTATAGTTTCGCATATTGCTTTAAATATTTTTATTTGCAGCTAATATCTATCTAGCAGTTAACTAACTCAGAAAATAGAATATAAACTCATGTTCTTGTAATCCGATTTGTACGAGATCACTTTGTGATCTCCATGAATGGTGCTATTTTGTGAAAGTTCCTTCGTTTCGAAGGAAATTGTACCGTTTAGAAAATCCTGGAATATGCAGCTGCTCACTGACCCATTCGGAGATTCCGGAACTTTGAAAATGTCAGGCATACAAATGGAAATATGTTGATTTCATGTACCGGACTTTGCCCTAAAAAATACGACCAAGAAGTTTCAATCGCTATATTTTTTCATGGATACATTCTATCACTTTTACAACCTTAGTTTTAGAATCTTCGTCAAAAGTTAGCAAACAAACGAGACACTTCAAAGATACATAAAACCCTTTTAGTACTTTTTGATAGTTCTAAAGTTTTAAAATACACCTTTTCCGATGTTTTAATTTTTTGATTACTTTATGATGTAGCTGGAACCTGTTTCTACCATGTTACTTATACTTCTGTCTACTTAATGTCAGATTTTAATTAAATTTTTTTTTCATTAGCTTAATTTTTGTCCCAGATTAACCTTTCTGTCATTTGAATCACTGATAAGCGCTCATTAATTGGTTATGATAGGTTTAATTATTTCAACAATTAGGCTTATTAATACCATATTGATACCAATTGTATTAATAACAACAATGGTATAACCAACCCCTGTGATTTTTGCAGTCCCAATTTTATCATTACCTCTCTAAAGCTTTCAATTAGCTAATTTTGCAATAACCAGTTAATTTATAAATCCGTAATATAATTTCTACTTTAATTTTCTGTAATTTATGTTTTTCGATGTGTTTAAATAAGCTGTATTTACCAAAAAAATATTGTTATTTAGGTAATCAGCCGAAAGGTTGGTTTGAACCTGAAGAGGTTTTACTAAGTAAAACAAGGAGTGATGTAGTTTACCATTGCCTTCCTCACTGAGTGAAAAAGTGCGCTTATGAGCACGCCGGGCTCTCTGAAAAGCACATATTTTCCACCCTGCAAATGACACCTTCACTTCATTCACCACAGGGTCTGGCTGTATAATGAAATTCATTACTTTCAGAGGAGATAACTCTGATTAGTGTCTTCTTCACCTCTACCTCTTCTGATCTTAAATGATCAATAATTTAATTGGCTGACCATGTGATAAGAAACAGAACTATTTATTTTAGCTCTGTAACGAACAGATGAGTGTAAATAATCTGATACTCCACCTGTCTGTTATAGGCAGAGTAAAAATTATTATTTTTTTAAAAACCTATTTTTCTTTGATTTAATTAAATATATATATAGGTAATATGTTATAACGATTTTCAAAAGTATTATATTTTTATGAATTTCATATCTTTTATAGTATTTAAAAAATAGATCATTATTTTGAAATATGTGTACATTTATTTTCGTACAACATAAATCTAGACTATATAAAATATAAATAAAACTCTGCGTAAGATAGAATGTCATATAAATCAAGAAAATATTGGTCAACTGTCATAAATCTAAACTTACTTTTTAAAACTTATAAAATACAGTATAACTATCATTCTAATGTATATATTGTTCTCATAATATTTTAGTAAGGTCAAGCACAAAATGTTATTGCCAATAATATTAAATATAGCCAGTTTTAATGAATTAAACAAAAGCTATGAATTGATATTATTTTAGATTTAAATATCAGTAACAGATGGTATGACATACGTACATAGTTTAAATAATATATTCAAATCAAAATGCTTTAATGACAACTCTTCAGTAATCTGTGAAATTTATCAGGAATAAAATTTGCTCATTTCATTAAATTCAATGAATATCAATAAATATTTATATTTTCTTTATCAAATTTGATGTTTGAAGATATAAGTTGATATTTAATTTCAAAAACAGAAATGATTTTAAACTATCCGAAAAATATCTAATATTTTTGTGTCAATAACATGTTATACCACGGGATAAATTTACCAATTTATTTTTTCAAACCTCATTTAATATGTGGCTAAGAATGGATAATGTCAATATTTTACGATATTGTATTCAAAACTAATATAGAACTATGTACCTTGCTGGTATTTATTATAACAAACACATCTTAGTACTCGTTCACTAACAATTTTATAGAATTAATTCTAATGCAATTTAGCCTCCACGAAGATATCTTCAGAGGAAGAACTGTCTACGAAAACTACAATGATGATTATATTTACGGTTTTCATAAATTAAATCTATATTTTTATGTAATTTTTACAACCTTTATGTGTGTATTTTTTAATTAATCAAGATAAATGCATTCTGTAAATACAATATAAATTATGGTCAAAATATTGGATACATTACTAATTTCAGCGATAGTTTGTAACTCTAATGGTGAATATTTATTATAAAATGATATGGAAACGTTACTTGCAGCATATTTGAATCATTACAATTGGAAATAAGTCGTTCCTTTGAATATTTTTGTACCTTATTCAGTTCCATGTTACAATCTGTTGTCATGGTAACGGTAGCCCCTTGACTAGGATTACACATATTTTGCATGCTAGAATTCTGTTGAATCTCCCGGCTCTATTAAATGAAGTAAGGGAAAATGTATTGATACACTAAATTAACAAGATTTCCTGAGAAATAACTATATTTTTAAAATTTTTTAATCCTTAACGTGGGTACGTTGCAAACTGTTTAATTATGAACTATAGGCAAACCTATCACCCAGTGAGATGATGATAATAGTACAACATGTAAATGAGGTGTAGTCTTGTACAAACTCAAGCTGATCATTTATGAGAGAAAATGGTTAATTGAACCCGAAACATCAAAGTACACCTATAACCACAGTATATTATTTTAATCCGTATAAAAGTAACTGTACCTTTACAAGAATTTAAACCACGGAAATTTTGTCTCCGAAAATCAGCTGTTAAACAGATGACTTTGGTGACACCAAACTCTATCGCTAGATCTACCCATTGGGTTAACAACTATTTATTTTTATCCCTAGTGTGTATAAGTAGCAATCTGTTCAATTAAGAACAATAAGCAACCTTATGACCCAATGAGATGAGGATGATATGTATGACTCGTAAATGAGGTGTAGTCTTTTACAAACCAAGGCCGACCTTTCCTGAAAGAGTATGGTTAATTAAACCCTAACCATCAAAGTAAACAGGTAACCATTGTCTAGTATTTTAATCCGTATAAAAGTAAAACTACCTGTACTAGAATTTAAACCAGGAACCTTCATTTTCAAAAATCAGCTGTTAAACAGCTGACTCACGGCGCCGAACTTTACCTCTAGACCAACCCGGTGGGTAATAACTATTAAAACGGAAAAAGTAAATTATTTTTTTGATCACAAAACAACGTGTTTGCTAACACAATCAATTACAGGCTATTTTTTTATATTAAAAGAAACAAAATCATAACTTTTTAGAAAATCAATTGCTAATACGATATGTGTATTTTTCTGTTCCTACGAACAGATCAATTGTAACTTTAGATTAATAGTTCTTGCAGAGTACGTCAAAAGAATTACTTAAACATCATTTAACTCTACTATTTCAAAGATTTTAACTTTTATTCTTTCATTTTTGTAAGAACTTCTGTTCAATGCTTTAGAAATTTAGTATAAAATTTCAAGAAATTTCTTTGTAATCAATTCAATTGTGCGCCATTTTTCTTTCTGTTTACATTTTCAATTATGTGGTTCCAAATAAAAAACTAGGATCTAGTTATAAGAACTATTGTTGAAAGCGTATTTCCTATTTTTCTAAGCTCTATTCTGCAGTGAACAATAAGTAGATTTGTTAATAAAACGTTAGAATAAGAAGCCAATTCTTTATGGAGCTTAAAGTTTAAAATGCTCGAATATCAAATTAAATTTTCCCTTATATCTGCAACTTTATTAATATTAAATCGTTTTTGTCTTGATTTCGGTTACGGTACTGTACACTTAGCAGAACGATTTCCGTAAGTGATAATCAAGTAATAAAATATTTAACGGGCGGTTGGGAATTTTATTGCCAGGAGAAATGAAGCCTAACTATATTGTAAATCTACATTCACCGGTCAGACTGGTGGGTACTCTCCATTCAGATCAAGATATCCTGCTCCATTTCCGCTTTAGACGCCACAAACTTAAAATTGTCGCTTGTAGCTAGAACATGGCTTATGTGGATCATTCGTTTGTGGGGTTACATAGTCGACAATGAAATTTACTGTAGAATGATGTAGCTAGTTCTTTCAGAGTCTTAAATTTTGAAACCGTCTAGAAAGAATTTTATTGCTTACATGAAAGTAACGCCAGAAGCACGTTTTAAAAATTTTGAGAAAAAAGCCTTGATTAATTTTAAAATACTTTCTTCGGTTCTACTGCTGCTGCTCTAAAGAGCTGGAAAAAATACGTCCAGATTGATCGCAATTGGGTTTACTATATTAAACTTTTACAAATGTAATTCAATTTTTAAACCTTCAAAATTTCTTGCAATGAGGGTTAATTAAGTAAAATACTTGCTTCTTTTTTTTATTTCTAATTTGTGTACGTTGCAATCTGTTCAATTCAGAACAATAAGCAACCCCATGACCCAATGAGATGAGGATGATGTGTATGACCTGTAAATGAAGTGTAGTCTTGTACAGACCCAGGCCGACCATTCCTGAAAAAGTATGGTTAATTGAACCCCAACCATCAAAGTACACCGGTAACCACTGTCTAGCATTCAAATCCGTATAAAAGTAACTACCTTTACTAGGATTTGAACCAGGAACCTTCGTCTCCAAAAATCAGCTGTTAAACAGCTAATTTTGGCGACGACTTTACCTCTAGACCAACCCGGTGGGTCTGCTTCTTATAAAGGTTTAATTCTAAACTTTTGTCCGCAGATTATTCTTTCAAGTTAGTCTTGTATCATAGCGCAAGCCACATTTCTCACTGCTTTCACCTGGGCGGTGTTGTCTTCAATCAGTATTACAAACGAATACGTTTGGCTTTGTAAAGTGAACGTAACTTCTGTTATTTTTGTTTTTTCTAATTTAAAGTCGCATCAAAACCTTGGTCATTAGTGACTACCGTGAGTTAGGAAACTGTAACGCGGGTTTTAGCATAATTTATTTCCAGACCCTAGCCGGGAATCGAACTCTGGACCTCCGCGTTGTTGGCTAGCACGGTACCACTACGCTACGGAGGTAGCATGTTTTGGTAATAAGAATTCACCATTATTATGGTAAGCCAATCCTGTATTAGAAAAAATGTTTCTGCGAACCTGGAGACTCCTTTTCCGGTCCTTTTGGTAGAGTTCAGTGGTGGAGCGTATTTGGCAGCTTATTGACGGTAAAAAGAAGGTTGATTATACTCACCTTAGACGTCCTGAGACTAACCAGCTGGTGTCAGTGGCTTATCGATGAGTGTTCAGCTGCCGAAGATTTTGAATAAGTGGACTATATTTAACGCGGTCGGTTTCCTAGAGTGTCTCAAGCCCGTAAATTCGTAGCGAATCGTGAATTTAGTTAGTTTGTGTAGTGATTTAATTATTGGTGCGATTTTAGAAGATTGACCTCTGCGGTCGCGTAAATGTACGGATAGAACAGCGAAAAAAACGTTAAAACAAGATAGCATCTGTTCGCGTATCAAGTTAGCGGGCGATTGCACTGTTCAGTTTAAAACTAGTTAGTAAGTGCGCACGTAGAATTATTTCCATTTTTCGAGACTGATAAATAAAAAACTGAATTGTAGCCAAATAAACTGATGAACTGGTTATTACCTAGACATAAATCTTATATAGTACAAAGTAACTTTTCTTTATAAGAATTTCTGTGTATTCAGCATGTATTTTGGTTATCGATTTCTAGTATTTAAATCTAAGAATATATTGATAATTCAAGTTTTATCCATTTTTTTAAAGAAATCTGTCAGATAGCTTAACTTTGCTTTATATAATTTATAACTCTACGTGTACATCTCAGAGTACTATTTTATTACTGCAGATCTGTTACAATCGCTAGCTTTGGCTAATCGCACTTATAAGATTGTTTTAGTATTATCATGTCTATAGTTTTGACCACAGGAGAAATTTTTACTATGTTTGATAATGGTTTTCAACCCGCAATAAACATTTATGTATTTTTTAACCCTACCCGTTTTTAATATTTTCGATCCGTAAAGTCTTGACACATACTCATCTCAAAAGCATGTAATCATTTCATGTAGCTACTAAAAACCCAACATACGATTTTCAAACTACGCAGCACTATAAGACAACCTCTTAAAAGGAAAATAACGTACAACATATATTAAATATTATTTCATTAATGAAATCGACATAAATTTTTATTTACCGTAGTTTTTCTTTTGAATTATTTTTGTATTCTATAATAATCTTAAAATCTTAAGAAATATGAAAAATAGATTTGAAACAAAATCAGATGGAAGAACAAACCCAAGCAGGAAGAAACCGGTCGTTCAGAGGAAGTTTGACAAGCAAGATCAGGCCGAATGAAGGCATACTGGCAGAACATCAAACTAAAGAATATGAAAAGGAAGAAGCTTTCTAAATTTGACTAAAGTGATCTATTGTGGTCATAAAAGACAAAAAAGATATTTTGCTTTTATCTTTCGTAATCAAAAATATTTTTTAATATTTAAGAAAGTTATAATTTACAAATCTTATGAGTTACAATTTTTGTACAATATGGTAGAAATTTAGTTTAATAAAACTTTTTATTTGAAACATAGATTTTAACCGTATTTTGAAAGATCAGGCAGATGTTTTAAAACTCTGCTTTAAAAATAACTATGTTTACTTCCGTGTCCTATTTCACTACTATAAGTTATCTTTCTCTCCGGAATGGAAGTAATTAGAATGTATTAGAAATACTAATATTTAAAAAATTATGTTAGATTATAAAAATTGCATATCTGTATTTAATGTTAAATACATGTTTATTGTTTCTTTTCTAACAGGACAGAAGTATTTTACCAATGATTGAAATGAAAAAGCCATCTTTAAGCTATGAAACGGACACCTAGTGACGACTCCAGGCTCGATCCATTGACGAATATTGTATCGAGCCAACATGTTCCAGTTAACAACCGCCCTTCGATGTGGCTTATGTTTTTCCGTAAGCTTATAAATAAAATTAATTTTAAAACCTTTATAATATCACTTCGTTTAAAGAAGACAGAATTCTCCAGAAGGAAGTAAAGAAAACGTATAATGATACTAATATTAAAATTATAATAATAAAACTTATAAAAATAAATGTTTGTATTAAATATGAACATTTTGTATTGATATTAGAAAAATACCGTGATATTAATGATATTAGGTTATAATGTTATTAACGTAGTACGATAGGATTTCGTAAATATTAAAGGTCAGGTTAGTTGCCGTCATTTTGTAAAAGAAGATTTTTGTTTATATGGGGCCATTTAACAAAAATTATAAAAATTTACTAACACGATTTCATTTTGCCTATGGTACCAAATCTCAATTTTTATTAAGGAGTAGACCCAGTTGGAATCTTTTAATCCACATTAAATCAAAAGTATATCCATCAAAAAATAAGTCGGAGAAGCTCCTAACTTTTCAGGTATCTGAAATGCAATTTTTTAAAGTACTAATTTATTATTACCGTGATACTGATCTGTATTTGCATTTTTGAAAACATTCCGACTATGCACTAGAAAAACGCGCGTCCCGACGTTATTGCATTAAGCAAATACTTCACTTTGGAAATGTAGAAAGTTTTCACTTCATTGCTTAAGTAATTTTTTTTTTTTATTTTGGCCGCCTCCGTGACCTAGTGGTTAGCGTGGTACGCTGCAAAGCTGCAAAGCGGAGGTCCCGGGTTTAATTTCCGGCCAGGGTATGGAAAATTATTAAAATTAGAAACCTACCAAATCTGGACATATGGAGTTCAAATTTTGGGATCTGCTAAACCTTCACACACGAAACGTATACAAGCAATTGAAAACAATATTCTACGAACGATAACGCAATGCCCCTTTTACGTCACAAATTAAATGTTGCACAAAGACTTACAAATCCCATACGTAATGATGATACGTTTGATGTCACAAAACAACTATACGAGACAATGCATGACAAATTTGAATTACATGACAACCCTCTTATACAAAACATATGCACTAGGGTGATACCGGGTACTCAGCACAAACGTTTAAAACGCCTCTGGCCAAAGGATCTTCTTGGCAAACTGTAGGACTATGGTGAGGACTGTAGCTCTTTCAAGTAGATCAAGTTATGGAACATTAGCTTCACATTTAGAAACTGTTGTATTAATATAATAACAGATACTAAATTTCAATAGAAAGTGTCAAAAAAAAAGAAACCTAACTTTCCTTAACGCAAAGTAGTCGCTAATAACCGAGATGTTGATGCGACTTAAAAAATTTTTAAATTGAATTTTTATTATAATTATCATTATGTTTTGCAATGAGTTTCAAAGGAAAAATTTATTGTCGAGCAGTTCTTTACAGTTTCAAAATGTTTAGTAAAACATGTACCTTAAAATTAAAGATTTAAGAGACGAAATATTTTGAAATTAAAGTGTTTTCTTGTTTTAGAAAGAGCTTTCACTGAGTATTTATAATGTACATACCTGTATTATAAAAGCTCAATCTATCACACTTTTAAATAAACCTGGTTCGTTGGTGTTGTGATCAGTACAATCGCCAAGGATCGAAAGTTCGATTCCTGATCATGTCTATATTTTCTTTGCCATTCATATATTCATCTATAACTATTCACCGTCTGCATAATGCATAACCCTTAAGATGCGTAACAGTCGGACATAATACCAAAAAGGAGCTCTTAACCAGTTTATCTCTCTAAAGAACTTAAACTATTTTTGTGCGAGTTTATTAAATAAAAGTTTTAATAGCAAAATTTTAAAAAAATAAACTCTTGATAATTCTGAGAAACTCTAATTTACCTTCAAGCATGGTGAAATTTATAAAATCAATATATATCTTAGTAACGCAACCCGTACACAGAATATTTCGATTATATTTCCTCCCTAAAAAATAAAAACAATCCAAAATGCACGACCTTTAGTTCAAAAACGTTACGGTTGTATTAAAATCTCAAAATAAGTAACTTAGATTACTATTACGTAAAAGTAATGTTAATCTGAGATGTAACAGGAAGGTAACTAACCTGTCCTACATTTTATTCTTTTAATTTTTTTTATTTCTATTCAAAATTTCCAGAAAAATTATTTTTTATGTTAATTTTTAATTGATAAATGTTCTTGATTTTAAATGTTCTTATTTGATAAATGACAAAAGTTCTTGAACGGATGATCAACATTTATAAAATATTGTGAAGACATTATCTAATATAATTTAATGTACGATACCTTAGAATAGATACAGCTGTAAGAAGAAATTATCCATATGAAGTAAACAAACTGGACCAAACCACTTTTGGTGTAATTTTCACAAAATATAAAACACTCATTTTTTTAATATTACCGCCAATAACAAAACCATGGCATAAAAACAAAACTTAAAATTGGAGTTCCATATAACATATCACACTGTTGTTCACTGTACCTGTGAATCAGTGATACTTGGTGTTAGTATTTTTAAATTGTTATAGCTATCCATTTGCCCATAACCGACAGGTGGAGTGTCAAATTATTTACACTCTATCTGTTCGTTGCAGGGCTATAATAAATAGTTCTGTTTCTTATCACATGGTCTGCCAATTAAATGACCAAACCATTTAAGAACAGAAGAGGTAGAGGTGTAAAAGACACTGATCAGAGTTATCTACTCTGAAAGTAATGAATTTCATTATACAGCCAGACCCTGTGGTGAATGAAGTGAAGGTGTCATTTGCAGAGTGGAAAATATGTGCTTTTCAGAGGGCCCGGCATGCTGATAAGCATACTTTTACACTCAGTGAGGAAGGCAATGGTAAACCACCTCACTCCTCGTTTTACTTGGTAAAACCTCTACAGGTTCAAACCAGCCTTTTGGCTGATGACCTAAACAACAACAATAGCTATCCATATTATTCCTTATTTCTTAAAAGCCACTTAAATAATTTAATGCTATTTTATCGGGAAAAAGTAAATTATAAATAAACTGTTATGATACACTGTTATGTGAAACTGATTTTATTGTTACATAAACAGAGAAAAATCTACAAAGAAATATTAAGGTAAATTTCCGTTTGTTATTCAATTATAATTTCTTCTTTAGCTCACTTTCTGATTTAGTTATTTTAACCAGTTGTAATACTGAATACATAATGTAGCCAATTGTACAAACAGAACAATTTAAATATGCCATATTCGTAAAAATAATTTCATACCCTACACTTTATCGTAGAGGTCGTTTTCAAACCAGTTTACTTTTTATTCGTTCTCAACAAATACCTGGTGGTTTTAAATTTAGTTATGCAGTGTAGTTTACGACACATTCCTTGTTTATAAAAAAATTTAGTTTCCAATAATTCCTACAAAAACAACAGAAAATGTCAATTCGTGTCAAGCAGTGATCACAACCGCCTTTACTGCTCCATTATAAAATTTGATTGAGTTTCTTTAATAACTTTTGTTGCGTTCATAATAATCCATTTTCAGTTAGTTCTACAAAATATCTAACCTATTATAATAATTAATACCTAACCAAAGGGTCGTTTCGACCTAAATGCCTACGGAGTTACGAGGTTGAAAAATAATTTTAAGTGACATTTAAGCAACACCGAAGCAACCGAAGTTCAGTGGTTTGAAAATATTATTTCAGTAAGAATGGTTAAAAACATTTTAATAAAACCAAACTAAAAATAGTTTGGTTCTTATTTAAAATAAAAAACTAAAATCAAGAAAAAAATCAGTTCTTAAAAAATCCTATGATTTATTTTGGAAAAATCTTTCTTTATTGTTAAATAAGTGTGAAAATCAACATTAGGAGAAATCAACATTGAAAAATTCAAAGCTTAATGTTTATTCATCATTTAATGTTGAAGCTACTTCATCCAGTTTAAGAGAAACTACTTTGAGGTACAGTGAACAGCATTTTTTAATGTTTTAGAAATGTTTAGACACTAACCAGTAGTACAATCTTAGATTAAAATTTTTGCAGTAAAATCCTCGTACATCACTAACAGTGATCCGTTCATTATTTATATTTATTTGTAGCCTAAATTCCAAAATATTGATGTTTTAACAGATTTTCCATTTTAAGCGGCTTGAAAATTGTCAGCCATTTCTTTCGAATACGTGACCTTAGCGATTCAGAACCGTACGTCTAATTGGATGTGTTAGTCAAACATCAACAAAATAATTTGTTCTGCTTGTACAAGAATGTTTTAGTTTTTAGTACAATAAACTACAGCTGTAGTTAAAAGGGATCATTTGAAACAAATATATAATTATATATTTAATAGAAACAATAATAATTTAAAACTACAAAAGCAAAATACACTATTTCAATAAATTAGCAAAGCTTTGCTCAAAGAAGTAACGAAAAGAACATAAAAAAATTAAACAAATTGATAATATGTAGCCTGTAATAGTGTTTTTGTTTCAATAGATTGTAGAAAACATTAATTTCAGTTCATTAATTCGATAAAAAATTCCATGTAACTCAAAAATCATTAGGCTGAAAAAATGGAAAGCACAGTTTTCATGGGCCATTGAGAACGACCAGAAGGTACAACTAGCGGTTTACTGCCAACGGCGTTTTAGAATGAAGCGTACCTTAGCGAATCGAGTGTGTGTGCTATATTTGGTAAAACAGTATTATTTGTTATACAATTAATACTTTCACATCATTACGAAAAATTTTATTCGGAATAACATTTTCCTACCAATTCGTATCATTATAGCAGCACGCCATTGGATAGCGTCGGTTTCTTTACAAACGATTAAGTATTTCAATAGTAACCCATACAAAGAATCGGTGTACCGTTTTTCTAAAAACCTTGGATTATGATACTGAAGGTAGAAGAGAGGTTTGTGCAGATGACAAGTAGTTAATACGCATGTGTGGCCCATCATTCTCATAAATTCAACTTACTTGTAGTAAGTTTTTATCAAATTATTTAAAATTTTATAACACAAATCAAACAGTGTGATTTGCTGCCTCTATTAATACAATTTCAGCTAAAATTTTGCTTTGAAAGTTACGTAGCTTCTTTAAACCGACAAGATAAATCCATCTGGTTTGCTAACAGGAGACTGTTGAAGTACCACACAGTTTTCCCTCCACTCCGAGCGCATGACGGTACATGGGCGTCCGATGATCAGGAAAAAGCAACATTGCTCGCTAACTATCTGTCACAAGTGTTCAAACCTCACGTAGATAATTTTGACGCGCAACATAATCAGTTGGTTATGGATCAAATAGCTGAGGCATTGCCGCTTCAATTGCCACCCAAATTGTTCACCCCTGCTGAAGTTAAACAACAGATTTTCCAATTTCCACTGCAAAAATCTCCAGGTTATAACCGTATTACTGCAGAGGTCCTCCGAGAGCTGCCTAGGAAAGGAGTAGTTTTCCTTAAATATTTATGCAATTCTGTGTTATGAAGGACAAAGTTTCCTGCTCAGTGAAAATTCGCTGCGGTCAAAATGATTCTTAAACCAGGAGAGCCACCAGATAACCCAACCTACTATCGTCTAATTAGCCTATTGCCGATTTGCTCCAAAATTTTCGAAAAACTACTTTTGAAACGACTACTGCCATTGACTGATCATATAATTCCAAATCATCAGTTTGGCTTCCATTCGAATCATTCTACAATTCACCAACTGCATGGAGTGGTGGATTACGTTGCTGAAGCTCTCGAACATAAAGAGTATGCCGCAGGTGTTTTCTCGATACAAGCCTTTGTTCGGGTTTGGTACAGCGGTCTGCTTGCTAAATTAAGAGTTCTCCCTTCCCATTACTACTCAAATTCACTCACTTTTATTTATCATGTTAATTTTTTTCATATTTTGTGTTACCACATTCACTGATTGTTTCTAACAGATTGTGAATTTCCTAAATAAAGAAAAAAAGTTTCAGCTGGTATATCAACTAATAGCCTACCAATAACAGATTTTTATAAAATTACAAAACGTATAATGTTAACGCTTATGTTAAATATTCATCGATTCAGATGGATAATTTTAATTCAAGACTATTTTTTTTTTAATAAACCGTCCAATAACTTATTTTTTGGGAGCAATTTTTCCCTACATCAACATTTTTAAACATTTTATTCGTATGATAGGCAATTAATTAGTAAAATATTATAAAGAAAATATTAGCGTCTTTTGTTCATCGTAATAATTTAAAAAATTAGTAAGTTAATAATGAAATTATTATGATCAATTTATTTGATACAAAATAAATCATTTTTTTTTTCATTATTAATTAAATTTTAAAGAAAGTCGAGTAATAAAATTAGTAAGTTATATAGGTACCATTTTATAAATTATATTAGGCCTATGTTAATTAAGGACATTACTAATAATTATTATAATTATAATGTACAATTAATACATATAACGTACCAATATACGATTATACTAAGGAAGTATATTATTGCATAGGAATCGTAAAACCTTATTTACTTTTTTTACCATCGGATAAAGGAGAAGATTAGTCGTTACACAAGGATAATTTAAATTTAACTATATCTGAAATCGGGATAAAAAGATCTGTGCTTGAATATGTAAATTAAGAGATTTAAATGTTACTTATGCAATTCTGCTTACGGATAAATGAGTGTTAAGAATTTGTTGTTTTAGAACTGTGGATTATTGTGCAACGAACGTCTATTGGCGTTAATAAAAGTATGCAAAGCCGTCTTCCAATTTGTCAGTGATGGATACAAAAGTTTTACGGCTTTCTTTTCATTCCTAAAGGAAAATTGTAATATAATTTAATTTCATAACTGGTAATTTTATTTGCTATTTATTATAACTATATATTTGTATTTTATGAATTGAAGTTTAATTTCAGATGGAAGTTTTACCAAAATAATTTTCAATATGTTATACAACAAGTATGAATATACGTTTACATGATTACTAAGTTTAATAAGTGCCTAAGAAGATATGTGATTGTGAAATTATGTATAATAATTATTAATAATTTGTTAATAATAAACAATAACAGATAAATATTAAACTATTACAAATTACCCATTAAAAAAATTAAAACTAATTTATTCAAAAGTCACGTCAATGGATTTTTTAGATTATCTTGTTTGTGTAGTGTATAAAATGTATTTATTTTTATTTGCTTTTTTCTTCCAGTAATTTATACAATTTAATCGAAAGTAAAATGTAACAATTAATGAGATAGTTAACCTGAATAATTTTTGTAACAGAATCCCAATTACTAGATTAATTTATTATTTAACTATGAACAAAATTTTCTTGGAGTCTGCAACTACTTCTTCCTGCAGTTGTTCAGACAAGTGAAGAAGTTTTCACTGCTCAGCCTCTTTCTTTGGTATAATTGGAGAAATTTAAGCCTAAGAAGATAATTTCTCCTTGGGTACTCATAATCGAAGCTAGGGAAAATATAGTTCACCTGGGAAGTTCCCGGCATGTCAGATAACGCTGATATTATGAGAGGTGGCTAGATCCCTTTAGAGTTACCTCCCCTGTAATATTCAGCTCTGGGAATGGAAACACTCAACACCTTGATTTACGGAACGTTTACCAACCTTCCGTTCAGAGTGAGATGAGTATGATACGCTACCATGTTTCAATTACAATGCTTAAAATTACAACCAAAAATATAATACAAATAATATTATTTAATAACTTTAAATTCTGTTAAAATTTATTTATGAAATGTTACATCAGATTGGTTACATCAATTGGCGTAGTGGTTAGTGCAACTGGCTTTTACGCCGGGGTTCCGGGTTCAATTCCCGGTCAGGTCTGGCATTTTTTCATCACTCATCTTCATGTATCATCCTTCTTACCGACTGTATTAGCATCAATTGTAAAACAAATAGGTTATTGGAAAAGAGGATGGGAATTTTAATTGAGTTGATCATTTCAGAAGGCCCATAAGTCAAAAAATGAAATTTGGAAAAATTAAAAACTGGTAAATTACTACATTTCAATAAAACACAATATTAAAAAGTATAATTTGTTCAGTGGGCTCTCCCCTTTAATAAAAAATGTATACTTTTGTCTTTTTAACGGTATAAACTTTTAACGTTATAAAATAAAATAAAAAAGTGCGTTGTTAGACCAGAAGAAAATTGTGTTGTACAATATTATTCACTTATTTATTTCACTAGTTTACATTAGTGACTTAAAATAGCTTTTTGCAAAAAAAAATTGAAATTCGTAACTTAATAAAGAAAATGTTGGTTTTCAGGACTATTTACGTTCTTCGTCGTTGTCGCAAACAGTGTTTAACTTCCTTAAAAAGATTTTTGCATAGAAACTTAGAGTAGCCTCTTCCACTATAAAGTAGAACTTAAGCTTCAAAATCATCTACTTCCTTTTTTTAATTAGAAGGAAGCACTTTATATCACTTTGGATATGCCTCTTCTAAGTGTTATGTTACTATTTAAGGAAAGCCAGACTCATGTGATTTTTGTAGGGATGGTGTGTTTACATTCAGTTAATCCTGAATACATTAAAGAAACAAATGTAAAATTTTGACTTATGAGTTTTCTGAATTGACTTGATTCAATTATGTCTCCATACCCGAGCTGGAATTAAATGTGGAACTTTCCGTGTTGAAGTCCTGGATCTAACAATCTACCAACACACCTTAAAACCGACCAATATGTTTTAAATTTTATTTTTAAAGGCTTAAATTAAAGAATTTTACTTTTAACATTACCTAAATTTTTGTGACTTTTGAATAGGAAAAGATATGACTTACTCAATAAATCAATGTATATTAAACCCCATATGTCAATAAAATGTAATAATGTAATAAATTGATTTTGTTTTTACAGCTTGCGTACTAGTGAAAATAAAAAAAAAATCGTTGTTAATAACACTAATATTAATATTGTAAATTGATATGAAAACAAAGTGTGATATAAATAGATAATTACATAAATTTAAATGTATTGCACACATGTGGCTATGCACTTTAATTTTTGTTGGAAAACGATTGGGAAATGATTATTAAATGTTAGTAAACTAAATTGTGATTTGTAGGCTACCATGTTATTTTAAAGATATTTAATTCATTTTGGTTTTATTTGCTTTCTGTTTCGATTATACAATATTGAAGTACATCGAATTTTTAAAAAATACAAACGAACTTTTAAAATAATAGCAAATTTATTTCTAGATGAATTAATTACATTTAGTTGTTTCATAATTATTTTGTTGCAAATATGTAAACTAAATTAATACAAATAGACGATAATTGAAAAATAAACTGTAAATGTTTACTTATAAATTGATTTTATACAACAAAATGTAACTTATTTGAAAATATTGAAGAATAAAAGTCAGTGTTTTACAAAATGTTTCTTCAATTTGTTATAACGTGTATTGTCTACTTCACTTTCTGAGTATATTCCCTACCCTGAATCTTCATCCTTCTTGTTTGTATTTTTTCAGTTAACCTTTTTTCTTTCTTAATGTCGATTTTCTATCGTTTCTTAAATTCGCCTTTCAAAAATAAAACTAATCAGTCAGTCACTTTCTTTTCTCTTGTACAAGAATGGATTCCATTTGAACTTGTTTCATAAAAATGTCGCTTCCACACAAAATCTGAAAATTGCAAAATTAATGAAGTAAGAAAAATAATAAGATTAATATTGTTAAAAAAGATTTTAGTTATATTCTATAATTTATCTTGTTCAGAACCGAAAATAGCGGAAATAACATACGCGCTTACTAAATGTAGGAAAACAGCCCTTGGGAATTACAAGTTATGACTAAGTGAAAATTATTTACTTATATGTAACGACCAATCATCAAACAACAAATCATCACTTACTTGTCAGTCATTTTATACATAATATTTTAGAAAACAGTGGTTCTAAAATTGTAGGTGTTATTTGTAATAACATCTATTTTTTAAATACGTAATAATTTGTTTTCCAAAAATTATTTACATGTGAATAACCTAACAATATTGTCCATAACAGACAGGTTGAGTGTCAAATTATTTGCACCCAATCTGTTTGTAGCAGAGGTAAAATAAATAGTTTAGTTTCTTATCTTATGGACAGCCAATTAAATGGCTGAATCATTTAAGAGCAGAAGAAGTAGAGGTGTAAAAGACACTTATCAGAGTTATATCCTCTGAACGTTATCAATTTCATTATTCAGCCAGACCCTGTGGTGAATAAAGTGAAGGTGTCATTTACAGAGTGGAAAACATGTGCTTTTCAGAGGGTCCAGCATACTGATAAGCGTACTTTTTCACTCAGTAAGAAAGGCAAGTTAAACCACCTCACTCCTCGTTTTACTTAGTAAAACTTCTACTGGTTTAAACTCGGCTTTCGGCTGATGCTCTGAACAACAACACAACCTAACATTATATTTGCATACTCCTTTACCTTAACTTTTTAATTTATGCACGAGATGGGAAATTGACCAGTTTAACTAAGGTTTCCTATATCGTAGAATATGTCAATTAAGTGTATTTTTTTAAATACTAGGTAGTTCAGAATAAACATATCAGGATGTGAGCTTACAGATTCAAAAGTGTTACTACTTCCTTCACTACTGCCTACCGACGCTAAAGATTCATATCTATAATTAAGCTTTACACGTCTTTACGATGTTCTGTATAGTACTTCTATAATTTTGGAGAGTAGGTTATCTAATTTGGAGGCAAGATAAGAAAAATTTTTTGGAATAGCGTTTTTGTAGCTCTGTGTAAAGGATCAAATTCTTGTTTCTTTTACTGAAGTTGTGAATTTCATTCAGAATCTCCAAAAGTAGGGCCTATATGAAGATTTTTATTATTATAAGATATTTTTCACTCATTTTTATTTGTGTGTAGGACTAAATGGTGTGGTTATTCATGGCCTCTGATTTCTAAATAAGCAGTAGTTCTAATGGAAATTGGAGTAGTGTTGGGGTTTAGACAATAACTAGTTTGTTATCGAAACCAGTTAGTAAACATCTACTGCTATAGTAGTTTGAAAATATTAGTCAATTACAACAAATTCCTGTATATAAACCACCTCCTGGTAAAAAAAAACATGTAACAGGGGGAGGTGAACCGATACAGAAGGGAACGAAGACGCCTGTCTGTCTGTTACCATTAAGAACAATTTACAAGTACTATTCTAGTTCATATCTCCTAACGGGCAGGTGGAGTGTTAAATTAGTTGCACCCAATCTGTTGGTTCCAGGGCTTCAAAAAATAGTTCTGTTTCTTATGACATAGTCAGCCAATTATATGACTGAACTATTTAAGAACAGAAGAGACAGAGATGTAAAAAACACTAGTCAGAGTTATCTCCTCTGAGTGTAATAAATTTCATTATACAGCCAGACCCTGTGTGAATGAAGTAAAGGTGTCATTTCCAGGGTGGAAAGTGGGTGCTTTTCGGACGGCCGGGTATGCTGATAAGCATACTCTTTAACTCAGTGAGGAAGGCTATAGTAAACCACCTCACTCCTCGTTTTTACTAAGTAAAACCTCTGGAGGTTCAATTCAGACTTTTGGCTGTTGACCTAACCAACATTCTAGTTCAATAACATAGCCTACATGTATTTGAACGGCTCTAGAAGTAAAAACTACATTAAAAACTTGAACGATAGATAAAAAAATACCACTGAAACGTAAATTGCTAATAGATAACTACTACAAATGTGTAACTGTTAAAAATTAAGGCTTGCTCAAAGTACCATTGTGCGTATTATCCACAACTCTTGTTCCACGTCACATACTGAACATGGTTGGTACGGATACTGTGCAGTAACATTTCCGAATGCGACATTAAACGATAATTTAATTAAATATAACTTATTAATATGGCGTTAAATTATTTGTAAATAAGTTAATTTAAATGTTGCATCAATAATTACGACGGTCTACTTAGCAAGTTATCCAATTCGTTGATATTTAATCTTTTTGTTTGTTGAAGTACTATATGTCTTCAACATTTTGAAGGACGTGACTCAAAAACATTATGTTAATTTTGTGTTGTATTTTTGCTTTAAATTTACTGCAGGGTATTGAGAATAAAATTCACTTGAGTTAAAAGCGTCAACTTAAATACATAAAATAAATCACGTACATAAAATCAAACAAATTCGATTAAAAAAGAATTTGTCCGTTTAGACGACTGGTCTTGCATTTCGTAAATGATTACAGTAAATTTTTTAATAAGTTCAAAAGGAAGAACGTTACCTGAGTTAAAGTTTAAATCTAACTTTCAGGAACAGTGATTTTTAATAGGTCTAATTAAAAAAAGACTCAGTAGATTTACACATAGCGTAGTAAATTTAATGAACAAAGTTTCGCCGTCTAAATTTCCTTTCTGTATTTTTAATAGACCTACCTTTGTAATTTCTTTTATGTATTGTTTGTCGGAAAGAAGTAATGTACCGAAAGTTTAAAAAGACAGGGATATTTTATGGTTTATATAAAATTACTAATTTAAAAATAAACTAAACGTATAACATGATCGTAAAAATATTTTTTGTTTAAAAAATTTAAAATAATTTTTAAAAAGATAAGCGCCGTGAAAAATATAATGTAAAAGCGAAAAAATATATGTTTTATTGAATTTATTTTATTTGCCCTGTCGTATTCAATATTCGTATGTGATGTAAAATAGTCGATAGAATGTGGGGAGATTTTGTTGAGTGAAAGTTCAAAAGAGGACGCGCCTGCATATGACAAAATGATTGTTACATTACACGGTAGGAAGCCTCATACTAACCGCTGTCACATTAAGCTTAACACTCTAAACGGACGCAAAAAGTTGCTAGAATCCATACAGGAAAATGAATACACCCTACTTTCGTTAGATGGTTTCATACAAAGTAATCAATGGAACAGCCTTCTGTAATTAAAACAAATATATTTTCTCAAAATTTAAACAAATATAACATTTATTCTGCGTAATGAGTATTAATTAAAAACAAGAGAAGTTATGTCATGGTATATAAATTTGTTTAGTCTCTCATCCCTGAATTAAAAATTTTTTTCTTTGGATTAATTCAAACAAGAATAATTTTTTTTAAAAATAGGCTATTGTAATAAAACCACAATATAATAATAAAAAACTTGGAACACAAAAATAAGACACTTTTAGACAGTAGTCAAACCAGAAATTTTATATACAGCGAAAAACTTAAAATCAATTAAATTTTCCACCAGAAAAACTAGAGAGAAAAGAAAGAAAAATCTTAAGGGAGTTTTTAGGACCCACGAAAATAAGAACAGAATACAGGTTAAAGTCAAACAAAGAAATTTACACAAACTTGGAAAAGCTTTCACCACAATCAGAAAAAAGGTAACAATTTTATGGTCATATATTTACAGAATGAACGAATCCAGGTTAAACAAACGAATCTTCAAAATTTTAACTAAGCACAAAGCCAAAATCCCGTATCACTAAGAAATAAGTAAAGAACTGGGAATTTACAAAGTTACATCAATAATTATCTGCAATAGAGAAAAGCTCAGGAGTTTAATAAAAAACATAGAGTTACAGGAGGAAAACCAACAAACGCTAAAAAACAAGCCGAAGAAAGAAGGAAAGAATATTCAGAAAAGCTGAAAACCATGGGCCAAAAGGTTGATTATTAACCCTTTAAATTGGGTGATTAAAAAAAAAATATAATAAAACTGCAATAATACAATCTGTTCTTCAGAATACCAGAATTATATGTTCGCCTATATTGCGTCGTTTATTCCGGGTTCTTTAAGAATCTGGTTATTTCTAAACCACTAAATTTTCCTTTTAATTTAACAATCATTTATTGACAAATTCTATAAATTATTAATAAGTAAGTTACTTATCATATTTATTTAAATATTAGCCAAGTAAAACAATAGCACATAATACATTTTAGAATATCACGTTGTAATTTAAAGAATTTTAAACAAAATAACAAATTTTCTTTTAAATTTTGTGACTTACAAAGTTTTTAAATAAATTTAGGTTTAAACCTTTACTATTAATAAATATTTAACAATCCTTATACATACTGAATCGGTTTAATAACTTTCAGAGGAAGCGGATAAGACAGTGATAATCCTAATATCTGTCACTAAAGACAAATTACTTTTTCTTTCTGAAGTATTTCAAGTTTCTTTCATTTCATTTCCCTAATTTATTTTTAATACGAACAAAACTTAAGTAATTTATTAGGATCGCCTACCTAAAACTAGTTGAATTTATTTTGCTGATGTTCTTGCCATTTTCTGACGTTTCTATTTTTAGTATTAGCCTCATATAATTAACTTTTTAATTTCGATATATGGGTGAGAAAGTGGTTAACGGACTCCGATTGGCTCCGTTTGAGACGCTATGCCATCATTTTATAACATTTTTAGAGTATTTTTATAAAAGTTATGCTTTTCACAAATTAAATTTCACTTTGCTCATTTACTCATTTTATTTATGTAGCAGTTTGATCTTAGTGAAGAGAATGGTTTAACGTTGAATATTGATAGACTACATTCATGGTAATTTCAAAAACACAAAAAAACAAAGAAAGTAGCAAATCTTATAAATTCTCAAAGAAAGATTTGAGAAAATTCGAAGATAGAAATGTTTGGAAACAATTGTTTACGAGAATAATGACTTTGCTGAAAATAATTAAAGGTAGAATCAGGTAAACAAGATAAAATAAAAAATATAGATCTACTGTAAAGTAAAAAACGTACTTTAATGTTCATAACTCGACTTCTTAGATATTATGTTTTCAGCATTATTTTACGGGTGGAGGCCTGGACCTTGACAAAGAACATTACTGACATATTGGAGGCGTTCAAAATGTGATCATGCCGAAGGCTTTTGAGGTTGAGCTGGGTGGATAATTTCAAAACGAGAGTGTTATCAGAATAATTGAAAGAAGAAGGAGGTTGTGAAAATCATAAAAATACGCAAAAAGCAATACTTGGTCCATGTGATAAAAGAAGAGAAATACAGCTATTTGCATGTACTAATTTAGTGCAATATTATGAGCAAAAGAGGTTACAGTAGAAGAAGTATATTTTGGCTCAACTACTAGAGCATAAGGTTAAAGTGCATCTCCATTCATGTTTTTAGATTTTAAGCATCAAATTCATGTTTGTCAACCTTCTTAAAGGAAACGGCAGTTAATAAAAAAGTAATTTGGCTAGTTATGACCACCAATTTTCCCATAACGGGCAGGTGGAATGTTTAATTAATTGCACTTGATCTGTTCGTTCCAGAACTACAAAAAATAGTTCTGTTTCTTATTACATAGTCAGCCAATTATCTGATTGAACTATTTAAGAACAGAAGAGGTAGAGGTGTATAAGACACTAGTCAGAGCCATCTCCTCTGGGAGTAATGAATTTTACTATACAGCCACACCCTGTGGTGAATGAAGTGAAGGTATCATTTTCAGGGTGGAAAGTGGGTGCTTTTTGGAGGGCGTGGCATCCTGATAAGCACGATCTTTCAACTCAGTTAGGAAGGCAAAAGTAAACCACCACACTTTTCATTTTTACGTAGTAAAATATCTAGAGGTTCAAACCAGTCTTTCGGCTGTTGACCTATATAACAACATGACCACCAAATAGATAGGCCTAGTACTTATATAATTTTCTTATACTTTTCCTTTTTTTTGTTTAAAATTTATATTATATAAAAAAACACCAAATACACTGCAGATATTTAATGTTATGACATTGTCATGACAAACTGACGAAATTGTGCTTAAATGTACTATATATGGCAACCAAAGATATAAATTATATCCAAAAGGACATATTTGCGTTTTTAATCGGCAAGAGTCATCTTTTGTGTATTTGATGGATTTTATATTACATAATTATTAGAAAATGTAATGTTATGAATTATATTGCTTACTTAACACTCACAAACAAAATATCGTGTTTAAAAAAATAGAAAAAAGAACCAGTAGAGATATAGAAACTTTCAGGAAAACAATACAAAATTAGAGTTTCAGGAGAAGAAAAAAACCCACTTGCAGTAGAAGAAGAAAATGGATAAAGAGCACACTCAAGAAAGATGAAAGAAGCATAGGCTAAGAAGTTGATTAAACATGCCTTCTAAAATGGGCTATTCGAAAAAATATCCATGAGTAAAATTAAATTCGTAAATAGTACTTCAAATCGCAATAACGTCCATTAAATACTAACCGAAAATTAAATTTCATTTTAACATAAGGAGTAACTTACTAATGAATTTATGATTTTTTTCAATCCACTAAACTGATGTTTATTTGAAATGAGATAATAGTTCATCTGAAAACCTACCCTTTGGTTTATTTAAAATTATTTTCTAACAATTCACAGGTTATTTTTGATCAAGTTTCTACGCGCGATCTTAGTGAGGTTTTTAAAAGTAAAATAATATTTTTTTTAAATAAGTTTTCTTAAATGCTTAAAAGAATTTAAAAAAAACGTATTCCGGTTCCATTTGTTCAAGTAGTAAAATTATAACAGTAGAATTCAGTAATATAATTCAGTACAAAATTTACTATTTAATTTTTAACGATTTTTACAGAGATACGAAAAAAATAAATTGAAAGGTTGAGTAACGCGGTTGGACAAAAGATATTCCTGCCGCTATTTAACTCCCCGTCATCGAGTAGACGGATGAAAGCTTTAGGGCACTTTTCAAGTTAGCAACTACGTTGAAAAAACCTTCCCGGATGCCCTGTATTGCAACATTGATCGTTTGACCCTAAAAATACACGTAAGGTTCACCGGAGAACACCCTAACAAAAACACTAACAATATAATTTTCACGCAAAACATAATTTTCCACGTGTTCCTATATCAGTTAAAAACCTTACTGAAAGCAGTTAAAGGAATCAAAATATTTTTAGTAATCATAGATAATTTCAAAGCCACCTATTATTGGTTTCTTTCAAATTATTTTTAACGGTTCACAGTTACTTTAAATCAAGATTCAACGAAGTAGGGCTACGAGATTCAGCGTTGCGGACACTAACAAGGTAAGTAATGTAGAATTATGAATCCTGTTGTCCTACGGAATTTGAACAATAGGAAATAGCATTGATTTTCATTAGTTTGTTAATATTTTCTTCCCACTAATAAATGAAGACTTGTTATAATCAGGAATCATTAGAAAACGTTTAGACCTTTAAAAAATATCATATTTGATACTTTTTAAACTGTATTTAGGCTTAAAATACATAAATAAGTAAATTTTTAAACTTTTCTATTTAATTATTGTAAATTTTATAACTACCTCATGTTGTATGTTTGGAGTAATTGCAACGTTGTTTTGTGGAGATGTAGAGATAAGTGGGTCGAATCCGTCTGCAGAATTGTTTATTTATTGTGAAAAATTTTGGAAAATTTTTTTTTTTTTGATGATGTATAAAAGACTACACCTCATTTATACGTCATACACATCATCCTCATCTCATTGGGTCATGGGGTTGCTTATTTTTCTCGATTGAACAGATTGCAACGTACACAAATTAGAAAATAAAAAAAAATTTAACTAAAGTTATTGCAACAATCAGCTGACTCTGAAAATTAAATGTTACTGAAGACTATCTCTACATCCCCACGCAACAACGTTACCATTACTCCAAACACACAAGTGACGCAATCATAAAATTTACAATAATTAAATAGAAAAAGGTTACAAATTTATGTATTTATCATAAAAAAATTATCATAAAAATTTAACTATAATGCAACTAAAAATGTATAAAAATTAATATTATTTTAAAAGGTCTAAACATTTTTTAATTTTATTTCTGATTATAACAAGTCTTCATTTATTGGTGGGAAGAAAATATTAACTAACTAATAAAAATCAATGCTATTTTCCTAACAAATTCCGTAAGACAACCTGTATAAAATTAAAGCACGAATGAATCAATACCTTATGAGCCGATACGGAACTCAGTAAAACGCAAAAAACTAAAATTACTTAAATTGAGTCAATTCAATTTTTTCATTGCCAAAGTAAATATTCAAAACATAATAATTGCAATAATAATAGTTATATATTTAAAATACAAGCTCTGGTTGAAGCATTTTAACACTTAAAATTCTGTTTGTCCTTAAATACAGAGTTCTACCGAAAAGATAAAAAAATTACAGAAATTGTAACGAGAGTATTTATGGGTTTCTGCGGAAAATCGAAAAATCGAAGAAAATAATAAAATGTATTAGATATTCGTTATGAAATTTCGTTTATTTCGATGGTGCTACTGTTCTGGCGATGACTTTACTGAGTTCAGTTTATTTTTGAAGGCTGGGTATGGAGAAGGAAATTGTTTATTTAGAGGCATATCTTATTTCATAAAATAACACTTAGGCCTACACAAAAAAGTGAAATAAGACTATAATTTGTTATACAATTTGAAATTGTTCCTTAATAATAAATTATTAAGAATTTTGTGCAAATTAATTCGCAAGAGTCAGCTATTTATAAAAAAATCATAACAACACAATAATAGAATATTCTGAATATATGGCAACATCAGTACGGAAGAACCAGGCCGCTGTTGTCGGCTCAAAACAATCACTTTCGTATTTCAAAAGTTACATAAGCATTAAAGTATTTTTTTTTTTGAATTCTCAATTTAATTAGAACATCTTGCACCCTACATGTTAACCATATATACTTAAAAGCTTCTTTGGCATTACGTATTTTTACTAATTTTAATTTAATAAAAAAATTATGGTTAAAATACTCCTTTACGCTCTGTTGAACCACAAAGAACCAGAAGATTGAAAAGTAAACTTAATATGGTTCTCACCTACCATAAAGGTAAGCTATAATTTAGTTCCTTCCACATTTCAAATGGCCGCGGGTAACAAAGGCCCATGCCCTCAGTTCACTGTTCTCGTATTATGTCTGAACTCTCTCTTTTATCAAGGAAGGCTTTCGCTTTTTGAAGGTAAAGAGCATTCTCTATTCTATCTTAAGATATGACACAGACCTAAATATATAATATATATATATTTCAGAGAGAATTAACTTTACTTTCATCCAGAATGAATTTGAACTCATAAGGTAACTCCGTTCTAATACTTTGAAAACTTGAACAATTTATTACAATGAAAGAAACCGTCTTTTGATATTTTTAAAAGGATGGGAAAATAGTATAACATCATCTCAAGAATGGAACAGGCTAATTAGTTGCAATTAAAACAATAAAAGAGATATTACTACTTTAATCGTTTTCGCTATTCGAGATAACTCTGATCATTATGAAAATTAAGGTTATTTCCAAAGTGATTCTATTTAATTTGTGCATGAAATTTAAACCTATAATTATTCAATATTAGGTACTATTTGTAATTTTTTTAAATCTTGAATATATTTACGACTGTTTAATACTTCTTTATTTCTTAATGTTATTATTATGTACAATCTATTTTATACTCCTTAAAAATTTGGTAAATCGATAAAACATTTGAAACTCGATGTTTTGTTCATACAAACATCGCTACAGAATCTTCATAAATTTCACTAAAGGAAAATTTAAAACATGTAAATTACAAACATTACTACTAGGTACCTATTTCTTTTATTTAACTCTCCGGATCGGTCAAACGATAAAGTCATCGCCACGAGTCCGCTGTTTATCAGCTGAATTTCGGAGACGAAAATTCCTCAATTCAATGATTACTTTTAAATGGATTTGAATACTAGCCATTGGTAATCGGTATACTTTGATGGTTGGAGTTCAATTAAACATACTCTCTCAGGAATGGTCGGCCTGAGTTTGTACAAGACTACATCTGACTTACACGTCATACACATTATCCTTATCTCATTAGGTTCTGGGGTTGCTTTTTGTTCTTAATTAACTTGATTGCAACGTAAAAACATTAGGGATTAAAAATAAATCAGATTAAAAAACCGGTCGCATTGGCGTAGTTGGTAACGTGCTCGCCTCTCATCATGCGGTCCTGGGTTCGAATCCCACACTGGCACGGCATATTTTCATAGTATGTTACAAAAAAAATCATTTCATCCTCCACAGTTACACCCCAACATCGTCGTTAATGACCGTTGCAGTTGATGCGACGTGAAATAAATAAATAAATTTTCAAAAAAATCAGTTATTTAGTTTATTTTAAAATCTCAGTTGGTAACGTGCTCGCCTCTCATCATGCGGTCCTGGGTTTGAATCCCACTCAGGCACGGCATATTTTCATACGTTACAAAAATCATTTCATGCTCCATTGTACAATAGTTACACCCCAATATCGTGGCTAATGACCGTTGTAGTTGATGCGACGTTAAAAAAATGAATTTAAAAAAATCGCATCAATAGGTTGTTTAATTGCAACTACGGTGGATTTTATAACGGGAACGGTTGGTTTTGACTTATTATTTCCACAACGTGTTGTAAAATATTACAAACTGCTCTCTTCAGATAACTTTCTGTTTTTTCAATAACCACTATACCATCGCCGCAAAACAAGGCATTTGACTTGTTACAATTGGCCAGCAACTTGCAATCCAGTATGTACTTTTTCTTTCATTCTTTTAAATCCTGGTAAGTGTATATACAAAAAAGCGTAATAGATAGCACCGACTTTGTTTCACACATTTTCTTGTCGTACCACCTGCGGTCATGTAACTAGCTCCCTCTCTCTTTCTCTAAATAAATATAATTTCTTTAAAAGTTACTTCTACTAATTCCTTCTTATTCACCAAAAAAGTTTAATTGAATTCAATAACTTAATTTTCAATTTAATTAATTCGTTTCTTATTACTAACTTTAAATTACTAACACAACAAATTCTTCAAACTTAAGATCCTTTTACACTACAACGCGACTAACAGTTTACAATTTTCCTACCTAATTTTCAATTTAAGTAATAATTATTTCATCATTTAAAATTACTTATAATATGCGTATACTAGGGTACAGAAAATTTAGAGCCTTCGTTCAAGATGATCAAAATGGAAATGATATTTGTACAATTTTCTTTAATAGGCTAATAATACAGTGATTTTTTTAGTCCTGTTACCTAGTTGTTAATGTCTGGTAATTTTGTTATAAAAAAAGGAAATTTCTTTTGTGACACGAAGTTGGTAGCCCTAAGCAATAGGTATTATGGCAGTGTGAGTTGATACTTCTTGAGCTGTGTAAAATATTGTGCCGTTCCCGTTTGTGTTACGAACAAAATGTCTTTTACCCTAGCGCAACGGGATTTCATTCTTGAAAAATATGTTGCTACAAAATCATACGCGAGTGTAAAAAAAATCATTTCAAAATTAATTTTTTGGTGTTCCTCCACCAGAAAAAATGTAAATTTCTAGACTGACAAAACCGATTTCGGGAGGCAGGTAGTGACAGAAAACGTAGTGGTCGACCACGAAACATAACCGCCTTGAAACGTAGTGCTCTCTAGACAGATGACATTTTAAAGAATGTGGAAACAACATTGCTCAATTCTCCACGGAAAAGTTTACGAAAACTTTCCTCACAAGTTGTTTGTTATATTCGAGTGTGCAGAAAGCTGCTAAAAAAATTTAAATTGTATCCGTATCGTGTACGATTAGTCTTAGAGCTTCAGCCTCCAGATTTAAACGAGCAATTGTTCTAGAGTAAAAGACATTCTGTTCATAACACGACCGGAAACGGCACAAAATTTTACACAGCTCAACGAGAATTAACTCACACTGCCGTATCTATACCGGTTGAATAGGGCTACCAACTTCGTGTCACGAAATAAAATTTCCCTTTCTTAGAAAAAAATTACCAGACATTACCAATCGGGTAACAGGACTAAAAAGTCACTCTGTATAATCATGACTCATAATTTCCAACTCATGCGTTGCATTTAACAATACTTTAACAACACGTTTTTCATAAACGTAATGTATTATAATTAAGTTGAACAAATAATTGCATTAATCGTTACCAATAAGAAAAGTAAGAATTGACAATTCGGCTCGTAAAGTAAATCAAACGATAAAGTAATTTGTTATATTTAACATTAAAAGTTTTGAAATTAATGATAAAATACTCACCTGTATAAATCAAACAGAACTCATTAAACAAATTGAGATTACATGCAACGTTTTCAAACATAAAGTAAATAGTGAATGAAATTCATTTATATCTAGTGATACTCTGGTAGATTATTTTAGATGCACGGAGATACGTTTTAATACATAGTTTTAGTTGATTCTTTAAAATAAAGATTAACTTCCAGTAATGGTCTGTTTTTTATTAAAATTTTAATAGTGGCCAAACTCTGAATTTTAAAAAATACAATTTCCTTAAAAAAATATTCATGTAATATTGATCTATTGTTTTATGTGTTTTTACTTAATATAACCAATGTTGAGGTGCTCCGACGTTTAAATAAGGAGTTAGAAGTTATGAAAAGTATAAAAACAGGAAAACTAGAATATTTGGGTCACATAACCAGAGGAGAAAAATATGAGTTGCTGAGAATTATTATGCAGGGAAGGATCCGAGGAAGAAGAGGCGTAGGAAGAAGACGCATCTCCTGGCTGCGGAATCTTAGAGAATGGTTCAACTGTAGTTCATTGCAACTATTCAGAGCGGCAGCCAGCAAAGTGACCATAGCCATTATGATATCCAACCTCCGATAGGAGATGGAACTTTAAGAAGAAGAAGACTTAATATAAATATCTTAAAACCTGTTAGTCTTTTGTATGTACCATTACATTTTATACGGACGTTAGAAAAACAATTCATGAAGAGTGAAAATGTTTCAAGCAACGTTTAATTGATAAGAGAAGAAATTTTACCTGTTTGTTTTTATACCACTATAACAATAGTACTTTACTATCAATTACTGTTATTAAAGCTTATTTATTCTAAAATTCATCAAGGCTGGTTTTCTTATTTAATATATTTTTAGGATTTACCTAGAATATTATAAAAAGTAAAATAAAACTTGAACTTTTAAGAGACTTTTAAATTTCACCACATTATCTAATTTGGAAAGTAAAATTGAGAAACTGGCCAGTATAAGAATATTGTACCTCTATTATATATACTGTAGTTATTCAATAATATGAATTATTATCTTCATCATCCTGACCACTGAAGAAAACTGTATACTTTTGGGTAAATACATGATAGAACAATTATTGACGTAAGTAAATATGAAAGTGGTTAATATATAATTTTGTAATGTGTGTGTTTAGGTAATACGAATTAAATTAAATTAAAAGTTCTTGACATGTTCTGTATACTCCCTTTAGGAATTTCCTGGATACAAATAAGAAAAATTAAAGAAGTTAGCGTCAGTAGACTCTTGTATACCATGAAAGATACAATTATTGATAAATTACACTTTAATTAATTTTTTTTGTGAACTTATCTGTGCAGTGGACGTAGTTTTAATAGTTTAGTTAGTTAATAAATCATCTTATTATTATCACGGGATAACGGCCGCCACCGTAGCTCAGTGGTTACAGTGACTACGCCCATACTGCAAAGCGGACGGTTCCGTATTCGATTCCCAGTAAGGGTCTGGAATACGTTAACCCCCACCGAGTTTGATCAATAAGCCGTAGCTGTCACTAATAACCAAAACAATTATTTTCAAATAAAACTTTATCTTCTTCTTCTTCTTTTTTCTTTATTCTTACCTTACCGGATGCATTCCTGAATAATTCATGGTTTTTTCTCCACACCACACCCTCAAATTCTGCAATTCCTCAGATTATGTTTGCCCTGCATCTTACCTTGTACGATGGATTTGAGTAAGGTATATTCACTGTCATTCCTCATTGTATGTCCTGAGTATTAAAGCTTGCGGATTTAAATGGTTTTCATGATCTCTGCTTTTTCCACTCATTGTTGGTTATACCGTCCTTCCATGATATCCGTTCCATTCTCCAACATTATCACATCTCAAAAACTTGTAAATTTTTGGTAAATTTCCATGAGAAATTGTTCACCAGAAGAAGTTACACGAGAAAATTAGGAGAGGGTTGAGTGTCCAGTCCTCACCATAGACCAAGATGGAGACAATGTAACATCTAAGCATACGAATTTTTGTGTTGAGATGGAGATAATGGCTTTTGAATATTATATTTCTCGTTCTTATATTGTAAAGGTTGAATATTATATTGGTAAAGGTGGCTCGTACTTAAACGTTCTAAACTTGACTTTTTGAGTATTACCCCTTTTACGGTTGTTTTGTTTTTACGGTATGTTTTCGTTCACATTTTTTTTCATCAGCTGACTGTGAGCGTTCAGGTCAAACAAACAAATTTTTAAGCGTCAGTAGACTTTTGCATATCATGAAAGACACAATTATTGATAAATTACGTTTTAATGAAATTTGTTTTTGTGAACTTATCTGTGCAGTGGACACAGGAATTCCTGTTGCAAATTTATAAGTTCAATGAACCACTCTTCTACGGCCCCTTGTATGATCCAAAATTTCAGGAACATTTTCTAACCAATTTCTCTACCTTTTGGAAGTTTCAATCACATTTACTTTAGTTTAGATGAAGGTATACTTAGAAAAGTGGACAAATCTGATATGTTTGTTTCCGCGATTTTTTATTGTGAAATCGGAGAGGGGTTTACATTACATCATTTTCCTCTTCTTAAAAAGAGCTTTAAAATGATATGTAATTCAATAGGGGTTGCTATTTAAAATTTTTGATTTGCACCCACTTGAGTTACGAGCTTTCACCAAAAAAGGAGAAAACGTGATTGAAACTTCCAAAAGGTAGAGCAACTGGTTAGAAAAAGTTCCTGAAATTTGTTTGGGTGTAATACCCGTAAGAGGTTCGAAATTATAAATGGGTAACGGAACTTCTGCATCACTATGTGCGTACAGATAATTAACAATAAATTGTTGTTGTATGGTGATAATATTATCTGTCCCTATTTTTGTTTATGTGAAATTTTGTTGAAGTGTAAATTTTCTTTTAAAGTAGCTAAGTAATCCTTTCAAACCTTGCAACTCAAAATAGAGTATCTATTAGTATAGACTAGCGCGTATCGTTAACGGGAAAAACAACTCAGGTTTTTAAACGTGGCATGAAAGAAGAGTGCCTACTCATTACGTAAAAAGATAAAAAGAATCGGTCGATGAGGTACTTAGATAAACTGTAAACAAAAGAAAACCGCTCATAATGTTCGTGAAAGAGAAAGCTCTATTTCTCTGAAGTTTTTTCTTACATAATAAGAGTAAATTATCCAGTTCTTTGAAAATTACAGATTTAATCGTGAAGTGCTTTACAATACTTTTCATATACAATAACTAAGCATCACCAAATAATCCGCTATTTCGATGAATATTACCATACACTTTATTTTTAAACTGATAAAAATAAAAATGCCAGTGAAGGCAAACAATTACGAAACAGAAAAGTATAATATTAAAAACCTAGAAGGGAAGAGATACTGTAAGACACAAACACGTATGAGAATGTACAAGAACACAAAAGTAGTACTGTTAAACCTCTCTAATGCGACCACCGCAATTTTAAAAGTTTTAAATTGGTCTTTTGGGGGGGGGGTGGCTTAATAGGAGTTTGTAGAAATTTTGGCGGTTTATTAATTAAGTATTGTAAGCTTATGTTATGCGTAATGCTGTAAAAGAGTGCGAATTTGGCGGTTACGGGATTGAAACTAAATTAATTGTATGTAACAAGTCCTTATGTAATTTTGTATTTTTTGTCACTAAAACCTAGTAGAACATAATATTATTTACTACTGAATTTGTATGCTGATAAGCATGCCAGGCCCTCTTTCAACTCAGTAAGGAAGGCAATAATAAACCACCTCACTCCTCGTTTTTACTTAGTAAAACCTCTAGAGGTTTAAAGCAGCCTTTTGGCTGTTGACCTAAACAGCAGCCATTATATATATACCGCAAATTCATGTTCGCAAATTCAAACGCTCGCCGCACACAGCGGTGACTCTTTCAGCCCGGGTATGGATGGGTCGATACACAATACGGTAATAGAAGCGCAAAAATATCATTTGAAAAAAATTCTTGGAATTCTAGGAGCTTAATTGTTCCGTAGACAACCTAACAATGAATAGCAGTAGGCAAACAACTAACATGTGCCATTGGTTTCCTTTTACAGTAGGCCTATTGAAAATTCCGTAAACCTTGAGGCTGTAAAATTCATCGTTGCCCGAAAACGGAAATGCCTTTTTACCCGGCGGGCGTTGGTCGGAGTGAGGGGTGGTCGTTTAATAGTGGTATAGAATACATTGGTTTTATGAGTAATTAAATCGGTTCCGCAAATATTCGGTTGGAGAGAGGGGTGGTCGCTGAATAGGCGTGGTCGTTAAGAGAAGTTTAACTGTATTCAGAGACATGTTTCAGAGTAGTGTGCAGTTGCAATTGAACTGTGTCAATTGAATTTTCACTAACTCGTAAGTAGAAAAGCAAGGGGTAACTGCTCTAACAAAATCAACATTATTTTATATTCTTTTCCATTGAGCATTAATTCTAAAAATCAGTAATAATTAGTATTCCTGAAAAGTTATCTTGAATTACTTTGCAAAGCGAGACCAGAAAACCATAAAAACAACAAACGAGTTAAGTTAATGCACCTATTTGAGGCATAAAATTCATTTGACAACTATCAGGTTTTCATCATACTGTGTAACTAATTCAACCCGTGTAAGTTAATACATAAAAGCAAGAACAGGAATCCCAAAAAATGTCATGAGAAAATAGACGACAATACATTTTGTTAGATAATTACATGGTTTTCTCATTATCAGTAATTGTTTCTTCTTCTTCCACCATAGATAGGTAAATAAATACCTATATCTATTCCGGTTTATACTAATCGGAAAAGTAATTCTGACCATCTTCACGAAAGTCTATTCACACCTCTACTTCCATCAGGTCTGTATCTCACTGCTTTCTTCCTTGGAGCATCTGTTGATGAACATGAGCCTTCCATCTCCTTCTGTATTCACTGATTTAAGTATTCAGCGCTTGAACCCTCACCTCTACTTCAATATTTGCATACCGAAGTCAGTTTAACCTGCAATAACTTTTGACAACCCGAAACACTTGCATTTCTTCTGCCTGCAGTTACCCTCTCACACCACAGCAGATACTCGTAGTTCTTCTCTTGAACCTATAGCCCAGATCTTATTTCGACAAGCACAAATGGGAAAAGCCGAATGCCATAAATTTTTTTTTCTGGGTTCTTTCTAACTTCTTTTTAATGGGTCAGAAATGATTGGTATTTCTTTATCTTTAATGATTTATTTACAACTGTAAAAATAATACAACAAATAAATGTTCCGATGATAAAAATTCCGTTCAAGCAACATTATAGGTGTGAGAATTATAATTAAAAATTTTCTAAATTTTGAATAAGCTTTATTTCATTACATTAGCAGCTTTCTACTCGAACGTCTTTTTATGTGTCTCGCGGTATTACCTTGTAGATGTAACGTGAAAAGTAAACGTACAAATAGGTTATCGTTTACATATGACTTGGTGTGACTTTTAATTTAATTTAGTAAATATTTTATTATTAAAGAAGATCCAAGCAGCTGAAATGAGGTTTTTAAGAAGGGTGAAGGGCTGCTCGAGGCAGGATCTAGTAATAACGAGGAAATTAGATCTGAGTTGGGTGTATTTAGCCTGAATGAAAAAATGGAGAAGTAATCAATGGAGGCAACATTTGGAACGGGTACCAGAAGAGAGAATACCCTTAAAAGTAACGGAATATGTTCCAGTTGGAAGACGGGAGGTGGGAAGACCTCAAAGAAGATGGCAGTAATCGAGATGTACGGATTGGAATATCTAGTGTTTGTGTACAAGTACAGGATGGTTTGTGAGTTCGGAACAGGCTTATGTCTAATCCTTGATAGTAAGAAGAAGAAGGAGAAAATTAAAAATATATAAGGGGGCACATAAATTTGTGTATTACTTACTATTATTATGGGCATTTCTGAAGTCTAAAGATTTAGGCTCTAATAACCTTTACACCAATTCTTTTGCCCATAACAGGCAGGTGGAGTGTTAAATTATTTTCTCTCGATCTTCAAGTTTCAGGGCTACAAAAAATAGTTCTGTTTTTTATCACATGGTCAGTCAAATATATGACTGAAGCATTTAAGAACAGAAGAAGTAGAGATGTGAGAGACAGTTTTCAGAGTCATCTCTGAGATGAATAAATTTCATTATACAGCCAGCCCTGTAGTGAATGAAGTGAAGGTGTCATTTGCGGGGTATAAAGTAGCTGCTTTTTGGAGAGCCCGGCATGCTTAGAAGCAGAATACTTTTCTACTCAATGAGGAAGGCAAGGGAAAACCAGCTCGTCATTTTACTTGGTGAAACCTCTACAGATTTCAAACCAGCCTTTCGGCTGACGACCTTAACAACAATCTTTATACAGAAAATACTGCTTAGATACAAAGAAAGGTCGTATTGTTTTCTTTTAAACATATCTGAAGCTTGAAAACTCCTTACAGTGATTAGGTGAACATAAAACCTGATTTATTATTAATTATAGCAATATGTACATAAAATTATATCTGAACCATTCTGTACTTTAGAAAAAGTATTTTCCAAACCAATTTATACAAAACGTCTTTACTAATATTACGTGCTATAACGCATTTTCATATTGTTATAAATTTACATATATGTGTGGGTATTTCTTTGATATATATATATATATATATATCAAATCCATTAGAACAACCATTACGTTTTAACATATACAAACTAAGTCACACAGAATGACACTACTTCAAGTTACAAACCGAGTCACGTCTAAGCTCGAGGACTTGTCTGTATGACTAGAATTATAGCCCAATAGTTACAATAGTGACTACCATCAATTACGTTGGTAAGTATTTGTGCGAACATCTCAACACGTACTCCGTTGTCTTGCTACGGAATCATACAATTGACGAAGTCAATACCATTTCAAACTTACCTGCCACAATCTGCACATTATAACTGGATTACTGAATAAAACTATTAACATTGGATACGATTACAATCGATATTGAAAGTTAATCGATTCTACTGCTAAACTTTCATGATTACCACTTTAGAAAGTATGTACATATATATTTTTAATTGTAGATACCTTTTACTATAATTAGTTGATTTACTTAAAACTATTAAGATAACATTAGAAATTAAAATAGGCAGAATCAAATTATTCATATTTATTTTAAATTAAGAATCAAACCGCACTCTCTCAAGAGTCATTAACCGGTAATTTATTTTAATAATTTTTTACCTTTGATGTATCAACGATAAAATTGTATTTTTTTACCTTTAGCTCACATTTTACAATACATTAACCACTCACACACAGAAGGAAAACTTAACAAAATCAATTGATATAGTCTTCTTAGCCTTTATCAACGAAAATAGCAAACCCCCGCTTGCTGCGCTTTATAGCAAACAAAACTTAAAGTAACTTCTCACTCAAACTTACAAGTTGTAATACAAATCACTAATGGACAAATAAAACCGATGTATATTGGAAACAAAAATTTTGTTGACAAAATGTATGAATTAACAGTGAAAAGGGATACGACCTAAAATTAAGTGAGTATGCATTGTAAGAAAAGGTAGGTCAAATATATTTCTTAAAAAACGGTACGATTTATAGATTTTAGGAAGGTTTACTTAACTTTTTATGCAGAAATTTTATAACCTTAACTTTTCTGGATAGCTATTTGTGCCGTAAATAAGATTTTCAAATAACTTATTTTGAAAAAAGATATCATTCAGGTGTCGTAGGGTGTTACTTAACCGTACCTGATACCTTACTGACGTTTAATATAAACCGCTAGCTTTTTGGCCTGTTCTTGAACTGGCCAAAAAAAAAACAACTAGATGTACTTAGACTGTGAATGGGATTAGTGTTGTCGAACAGTTTCCAGAGCGTCTTTATAAATTACGATAATAGTGCCTATGGGTACAGTTGATAGCAAACGGTTGTTGACCGATAAAAATCATTGTTTTCATTGTTGTGACATTAAATTTTTTAATAATTAAGTTACTTCAAGCTTTAAGTTTTGTAATTAGTTTAATTTAAGTAATATAATTGTAATTTCTTAGTAATATAATTTCATTATAATTCATTGAAATTTATGTTCTTTTAAATAAATATTGCTATAAGTTTAAAGGAAGTTTCTTTCTTATTTATTACAACCAGATCCCAAAAGAACCTTGTTTTAAGTATAACAATATTAATATAAACACTAACGCAAAATTAATTTAGAAAAAACTTAAAACGCCCCATCGATAGGTGGTCTACTTACTCAGCAATAAGGAATCTCACTCGATAAAATGAACTAATATTTTAATATGCGGTGTCCGACGGAATTTGAACCAAAGATAAATAGCATTGATTCTCATTAGGTTGTTAATATTTTCTTCCCACGAATAAATGAAGACTTATAATCAGGAATCATTAGAAAATGTTTAGACCTTTTAAAAAATATCAATTTTCATACATTGCAAGCTGTATTTTAGCTTAAAATACAGAAATACATAAATTTGTAACAGTTTTCTATTTAATTATTGTAAATTTTATCAACTTGAATTATATATGTTTGGAGTAATGGTAACGTTCTGGTGTAGATATGTAAAGACAGGTGGGTCCAATCCATCCGCGGTAATTTTTTTATTGTTGAAAAATATTGGAAATATGATAAACTAATTGATAAATTAATTTATTTATTTTTTAATCTTGATAATTTTGTTTTATTATCTGAAGTTATTGCAGTAATCAGCTGCCTCTGAAAATTAAATATTGCTGAAGGACATATTTAGGTAAATAAAATAATACTGAATTTGCTTCCAAAAAAAAATTAAGTAAATAATTTTAGATGATAAAACTAATTGTCAAATTCTTGATTATTACAAGTCTTCATTTATTCGTTGCAAGAAAATATTAACAAACTACTGTAATGCAAAATCAATATGCTATTTCCTATGGTTCAAATTCCGTGGGACACCCGGTATAGGCTTTAGAGAAGTTTCGGAATTGCAGAAGAACGAACATTATATTCACGACAGCTTGCACTCACACATGTAGATATTATTTCAAAAAGTTTTTAATGGCTTCTCTATTGAATTTTTTATAGCCGCAATACTTTCTCGGTATACTCTATAAATATAAATTTAGAATAATTGTGATCCTGTTCATTTTCCGATTACTGGATAATTTTAAGGTATTATTTTAATAACGGCTGGTGTTTAATCTGTTAACAGTGCGATATTAATTAGTGGGAATTTCCTGTATTATTGTTATGCTAATAACACAGTTCTAATTAAATAGCCTGATCGTAAATATTAAAGAGAGCCTAATTTGTTTACTATTATTAACATCACCATGTAGCCTATTTTCAAGCATTAAATATAGAACAAAAATAACAAACAATTTACCTAATCACTGTATTAGAAAAAAACTTTATTGAAAGAGTTTTAGTTATCAAAAAATTACTTTATTAAAAAGGTTATGTCCTTTTACGTAACTTCTTTATTTGGGCATTTACAACCTCTTACTTGTACTTTTTCTCTTCACGGCATTGGCCACCCTGTTTTGACAAAATTTGTACCGACAAAATTCTTCATGTATTATTAGAAAATAATTACAATAAATTTACACCCAGGGTATTAGAGACTTCCCAAACGTCGTCGTGGTTCAAGCCGGTATCCCTAATCGTATATGGAATTCTATCCTTTTTTCATACGTTGAAGATTCTCCATCAATTTATTGCGATAGCTGTTCTATTCTTTACCCTTGTTCTCTGGAACTCTTCCCTTGTACCTAAATTCAAATCCTGTCTTCCCTCGTTCAACCCTTCACTCTTTGTAAAACCAAACATCTTCACCGTAGTAATGTATGTTCTGGTGATTGGTAATGTATGTGCATGCCGATTAGTGATGGTGAGGAGTGAATTAGGCTACGATTTTCATCCACGTCCCATTGTCTGTGTGTTGAGGAGTAAACTTTCCATTGTTGAGGAGTGAACATGAGTTTTTCTCGTCGCCTCGGGTACAAAAAGAAACTTTATAAACATACAGTTTTTTGAGTTATTTCTGAGTCCAGTTCTTCAGAATAATTGCAATCATTCCGTTTACTCTTCCCGTATTTTCTTTTTATAAATTATAAGTAATAAGACGCTAAGTTTTAAATAAATAAGTTTTTTTATATTATGACAAAACTAAAAGTCATTCCTTACCTTCCGTTTTGATTTCATGGTCGTTGGAGTTTAAGCTACCGCGCAGAATTATCGGGTATGTTCATTGTGCTTACACCCTATATAAATGGCTAAGATGTACTTTATTGATTTTTTATGAAAATATTTTACCAAATCATAAATTCATGGCAGTTGTAAATCTTTGTGAATAGTACTGTTTAAAATATTAAATGTGCATTGAGTAACTAATTTTTCGAATATTTTTTTTTATTTTGGTAGGTGAATTCCCTTAGTATAGGATGGTTTCCTGGTTATCAAAATTAGACCACAAAAATCCATACTGATCTTTTAACTGTTATTCCTAGATATACTAAATTTTTAACATCTAGTAGGTAGTATCCTTATTAATTATAAACAGGAGTTTAATTTTATATATTTTAATTTATTACTTGAATTTTACTAGTTACTTGTCTGACTAAATTCAAGCCAAAATAAATCTTACCGCTGATTTTTTCTACGGATGGATTATTTATAAAAACATTTGGTTAGTCCTTTTACATCATTTGAAAATAAATGATTTTGGTGAAGTTTTGATGCAACTACAATTAGTAGCTCCACTCTCAGTTTCATCTATTAATTTTTATTCATAGCAGTAATTTATATTGTGCAAATTTTCTAGAAACTATCAAGTTCTGTCTTCAATGTTAGGCATAGTTAATCCGTATAGAGATAAGTCGAGAAAATTGCTGACTTTTAGCTTAAGAATTATTTTTGAAAAAAAGGAGAACTAGAAAAAGATGAAAGAGTCAAATCACTAAAGCTTTTTACAGTAACACAGAATTTCGTTTGAAATTAAAGCAGAGTACCACTTGGGAAAACTTAATGGGCCTTGAAAACCTGATTGTTCCTAACCGCGACACTAGACCGGTGCCAACTTCTGGGAACGTATTGATTCATTTCAGACTCTTACGAGTGCAGTATTATACTTAACCAAAGTAAAATAACTGTTAGACTCTTTCTACATGGTAATCCTTTCAAGTTAATTTATAAAATACCAGTATTTATAAAGTTACATTGAAGGTTAATTTACTTGTGCTCGTTTACACCCTTTCAGACTCAACTACCACAAGTTTGTAAAACTTCCTACCTTTTGAACCCTGCAACAAAACGGGGAAAATACTGAAACTGAAACTCTTTACCACAGACCGAAAATGAGACTATTGATACAACGATTACTTTTCAGTTCGTATAGTTGGCACCTGCAAACAAACTTTTTATTGTACTGGTGTTGACCAAAAAAAGAGTAAAAATAAATGCGAATTATGCTAATGTACAAACGACAGGAATGTTCATATAAATCATAAATAAATAATGAAATTAAAAAGTATAATTATAATTGGGTTTTTTTTTAATTGTTACGAGCATGTAAAAACATTTGACAAATTAAAATTAATAGTACATTATATTTTCTCAAAATCTGGTGTAAAACACTCACACGACAATCTCTTTCCAATGCAAATAATGACCAATATAACCTAGCATTAGTAATAATACATTAGAAAAAAAACAAAAAACCTAACCTCAAAAAACATAACCTTATTTTAATCATGAATTAATGATGTAAAATGAAAACCAACTTTAGTTTGGCTTGATAATACGGAAAATCACTCTTTCACGCTAAACTAGGCTCTGCAAAGAAAAATAATTGAAGATCTTTTCCATAATTTTGATTATATAAAAGTTTGTCGTTAAATCCATACTTATGCCAAAATCTTTAAAAAAGTAAATTTTTTCACAGATTTTCATGAAAAAACATAAAATCATTAATTACCGTTAAACTAAGCGTTATTCAAAGAACTGTTGGGAATAAGGATGTAGGTTTTTAAATTTTCTACAACTTTTATTATACATACTTTTGCTCTAAATTGCATATTAAGGCAGCAATATTAAAAAAGAAAACATTTTTTTCTAGGACAGCACAGCCTCCCCAGAAATTTTAACAGACATTGCGTTTACCCTATCATGTAGAACATAAACAATGTAGTATTGAGGCGATTTTTAAAAATATCGTAGGAGCCGTTTTCGAGAAAACTGCAAAAAAGTGAAAAATGACACAGATAAACTACTTCCGGTATACCGATTTGATGAAAACGTTGGTATTGGGTCCTCTAGTGGTACCTAACTTAAGTTTTAAGTTTCAATTTTGTGCAATGTTTCGCTCGTGAGATATTTTGTTCACAGACACAGACACAGACACAGATACACACACACACACACACACACACACACACACACGGAAACACAGGCGCACGGACACACAAACTCACTGTAACGATTTCTGTATTAATTTAAAATAATTTTACTAACATAATAGGCCTACTATTAATTATTATTAAATTATACTGTTACTTGAAATAAAACACAAATTCAAATTTAAATTTTTGGTTGGTTCAAGACAAATTTATTTTTAGTTGTTGCAATTATAACTTGGGAACGACATAATTTTTTTGGAACAAAATAAAAGAAATGATACATTTATTAAATTTTAAAAAACAATTTTGTCTTACTACTTTAGTTAATGAAATTTAAAAAATTAAATATTATGGTTTATATTTTTATACTATTTAAATTTCGAAAATTAATAAATTTTATATAAATTAAAAATATGCCTTCAGTAACAAAATGTATGAATCAGCTGTTCTAAATAAATTTAAAAACTGTCGCAACAGCTGACCGCTACACCACAGACCAATCGTTGAAAATATGTTTTTTGTGTTCAGGGGTCTGAAAATGTGAATATCCGGTGAAAACTCAATTTTGAAAAATCGACATGAAAACAATATGTTCCTTCCTATTATATTTATAGACAAGAGAAAGTAAAAAATTAAACAGAGAAAAATTTTAGGCCAGCACAACAGTAAGAGAATAAAGTACTGACACTATCGTTCAAATTTGAGTTCTTAATTACCAAAACAGAAGACAATATAAAATGAACGTACTTAAAAATCCTTAGATATAATCTGCACAAGCCAAATTGCATCAAGTCTAGAAGTACAATAGAAGTAAAAGTATGAACTAGAACCGAGCAAAATTGGTAAATGTGTATAACAAAGTGACCCGCTTTCAGTATACCATAGTAAACAGAATTTCTTATTTTATTTTATAAGGAAAAGTCACAACTGTACATAAAAACAACGAGTGAATGAGATGATTAGGAAATGAAACAAAATACGCTATACGATTTACAGAAGGTTACCACTCAACAGTGGGCTCCAGCTGAAAATGTTCTGTGAACGGATTACATAATGTGTGTGTATATCGTGTATACAAATGTGTGTGTATATATATCGTGTACATATCGTGTGTATATGTGTGTGTACATAAATTGTGTGTCGTCGTCGTCGTCGTCTTCATGGATTAGGCTATTCAAGCCTGTTCCGGCGTCCATCTTTTCCTCGGCCTACCAATATTTCTCTTTCCGATTGGTTTATAGAGCAGCGCAGATCGAGGGAGGCGGTCTTGTGACATTCTTACAACATGATCTGACCAATTTTTCCTGTAGGTTCTCAATATGCTCAAGAGTGGCTGGGGACTTTTCTAATACTGGCAAGCGTCAAATAAATTGTGTGTACTATCAGAAATTACTTTTTACAAAATGATGTCCCTACTCCATCGCCGGCCGCGTTGGCGTAGTTGGTAACGTGCTCGCCTCTCATCATGCGTCTCCCTCACATGCCTCTCATCACGGTCTTGGGTTCTCCCTCACATGCCTCTCATCACGGTCTTGGGTTCAAATCCCATTCAGGCACGGCATATTTTCATACGTTGCAAAATATCATTTCATCCTTCACCGTCTGCATTAGCAGTAATTGCAGAACAGTCGGACGTTAAACCAAAAAAACATCTATGGTCGGCGTAGACGTCTGTGGGGATTTCCGGGAAGGTATAGTAGGTATAGTTTTCGTACAAGTTCGTTGTTATGATGAGATAATTTCATATGGAATCTTGTGTAAATTTTACGAAATAAGTCGTTTACGTACGGAATTTTGAGGTCATTGTGCAAACGTCATTGGTGAAGTAAATGGGAGTATTTGATTGTCATAAGAATTTTGCCTGGAATCGTTGGATTTTTGAAATTACGGATGCCTTAGCAGTTCCATAGATTTGGCAGGCATACACCCAAACATGCCGAGGATAAGCTTTATAAATAAGAAGTTTAAGATGCAGTGGTAATTTAGACCGTTTAGAAAGTAAAAAGTGAAACCGTTTTCATCTGTCGTCTAAAGTTCTCTGAGTAAACAGAGTTGAGACCAGAACGTTGGTACGGTTTGAGTAAGTGCAAACCATTGGGACCGTCGTATAACTTTGATGTTAGGCATTTCTGATGCTCCTCGTAGATTAGTCCTAAGTCTACAACATAAGTTTTAGGTGTGATATTGTCGATTCGTTTTTAAGAGATAATTTTGATTATTTCTAAGAATCCCAGTACATTTTGAGGATTAAGAATTTGAAAAGAAAAGTACATTGAGAAAATTTGAGGATTAATTGTTTTCTTTCACTACAAATTTTCCAAGTTTTCCAAGTAAGGCGTTTCTCATGGTGTAGTCTCAGATACTTTAAGGTATCTGTTTGAGGTAAGGGAATGTTGTTTAGTGTGATCGGACGGCAGCTTTCTTTTCTTAGTTTGAATGTAATGGTGCACTTTTAGTTTCATCAGATTTGATTTGTCAAACTTTCTACCAACGAACAATGTTATTTAGTTTTCGTATAGGTGTTGTCATGCAGTTTTCGCTTTTTCGTGTATTGCTGGAACTGCTATATCAATACGTATATAATATGGTAAATTCATCTGTGGTTGTATTATTTGAAGTAGGTATACATAGTACCAAAAGTGTACAGGCAGTAATAGTATTGGGTTCAACCCCTAAGGAAAGCATTTCAGCTCTTTACCTAAAGACCAACCCTCGAGTGTTTTCCGATAAATTTATCGGGAAGTTAGAGAATCAGTGATGAGTGAATGAGTGAACCAGTCAGTGAGGGCTTTGCGTTTATGTAAATAGATAATCCAACTACAATAGATTTTTAAAGTTACAGAAGAATAATCTAGCTTCAACTCTGAGACCAAATTTCTTAAGTTTTCAAGAATAATCTATTAAAAAATTTAGTTGAAAGTACTAGCATAGTTAGTTAATTTTTTTTGGCTTCAACTTTATTTTCATTTACCACTGTACAATGTTTTTAAAGTACAATTAGTAAATCAGATGGAATGAATGAGGAATAAGAGGAATATGATGCAAATGTGAATCGATCCAGTGACCGATTTTTACAAGGAATGTGGTGCTAATATTTTTAATGATAATGATTTACAAAATATGATAGATGACTTTTTTTATAAAATGAAACAGACATGACAATTTAAATTAAAATGTTTTTTTATGTTGGTCGGAGAAGATCCCTATTCCACCTTCGTTTCCATCATCTGTTTACAGGGAGATCGTTAGTTGAAAGAGATTGGACGTTTGGATTTATGTGGTCAATAAAGTTGTCTTTGTGTGTAATGAGTTGTATGTTGCGTTTACAATGTCTTGAATCGTTAGTATTTTCAGGTCTTCGTAAAGGGTATGATTGGTTACATAAAAATATGCGTTTGTTATTGCTCTAAATGCTTTCGACTGGTGTCTTTGAAGAATATTCAGTATTGTATTGTGACAGGCTCCAAAAATTGGTCGACCATATAGCCAAATTGGCCGTACTAGTGATTTATAGTGGATGACTTTTAAGTGTAGAGATAGCGAGAACTTGCGGCCTAAGACGCTATAAAACATACGAAACCGTAAGTCTGAGATTGCTCTGACGTGTGCAACTTGTGGTTTCCACGTGAGACGTCTGTCAAGTATTAAACCAAGGTACCTAACTTTGTCTGTAACTGTAAGTCTAGTATTATCGATGCGTAAATTTGGGCAATCAACAGGCCGAAGTGTAAAAGTTACTTGTTGTGATTTGGAAACGTTCAGTTTAATCTTCCGGATCTGAAGTCATTCTTTGATAGCATGCTAGTTAATATATATAAAAACAAATATTGAATGTATGTATGTCAGAAGGCTATATTTACATGTAGATGTTAGGTTAGTAATAAGCTTTGGTAGATAATATATAAAAAAGCTGAGTATAAAACTATCTAGAGCTGTGGCTAGAAAAACGACTAACGAGAAACAATCACATAAGATGCAAACGTCTGGACCTAAATTATCGTATTCAAATTTCATATCCTTAATAACTTACATTTAGACAGAAAAATGATAATTTACAATAATAATATGTACTCTATCATTAAAATAAAACCTATTTCATTAGGTTGTATCAAACTTGTCGGTGCAGCTCGAAAAGTAACACTTCAAAAATCAAGTTTTCTAAATTAAATTCTTACGAACAAATACACTTATACTTACATTACAAATACCTCTTACACTTAAAATTTAATTCTTATAAAAATATATTATTCCAAAAATACTTACATTACAAATACCTCTTACACTTAAAATTTAATTCTTATAAAAATATATTATTCCAAAAATCAACAGCTAATTACTTAAATTTTTCATCAAAAGATTTAAGATTGAATTATGGACTACGTACAACCCACAATTTAACTTAGCAGTAGATTTATAATGCTCATCATATTGCAATTATTAAAAATATATTAAAAGCAATATATCCGTTAAGAAATAGATGCAAAAAAAGCATCGTTATAAAAGCATGCCGTAATTTTATTAACAGGAAATAATATTTCATTTTTAATTAAATTTTAAATCTTATTCCTCCCAATTCTGTTTTCATTCGGTCTGTAAAGCACACACGTTTAAAATCACAATTTACGTATTTCATGCAATAGTTTAGTGCATAAGGAGAGGCGAGCTGAAAAATTAATTTATTTCACAGATTAACGATTTTGCGTGTTTACAGTTGTGTTTCATGTAAGCTTGTTATATCCTTTCTGACCAAATTTATTAGATTTATAATGAAATAGTATTTTCATTACAAACAGAAAACTCGTCAGATAAAATTGTGATTTTATGAAAGTATTGTAGCGGTAATTATTATTTTTTAAACGTATGTATTATTCTGAAACTGTATTACAGCATACACCAAACGTGATGACAAATATAGAAACAAAATTACATAAATCAAATGATTAAAAATTCATATATTCTTAGTTTAATACAAGTATGCCCATAACTGATAGGTGGGTGTTAAATTATTTGCACTCAATCTGTTAGTTCCAGGGCTACAAAAAATAGTTCTGTTTCTTATCACTTTGTCAGCCAATTAAACGATTGAATCATTTAAGAACAGAAGAGGTAGAGGTAAATGATTCAAGTTCTTCTCTGAAAGTAATAAATTTCATTATACAGTCAAACACTGCGATGAATGAAGTGAAGATATCATTTGCAGCGTGGAAAAAGTGAGATTTTCAGAGAATCAGGCAAGGCATCCTGATAAGTATACTTTTCAACTCAGTGAGGAAGGCATTCGTTAACCATTTCACTCCTCGTTTTACTTAGTAAAACCTTTAAAGGTTTTATTAAGTAAAACCAGCCTTTCGGTTGATGACATAAACAACAAACAATACCAGTAGACTATTTAATTAAAAATTGTCAAAAATAGAAACAAAACTTAGTGTAATAACATTTAAAGATAAAACAAATTAATAGTAAATCTCTCATCAACTGGTTTTATTACAAGGAAGTTTCTTCAGGATCACGTTTTTAATAGTTCGTTTTAAATTGTTTATGAGTTTCTGATAAAAATTATTGTAGAAAGTCGTGACAATTGGAATGCATATTTTATTTTAATAATACAAACATACACAAACGAATATGATAATAAATTGGCATAAAAACTGGGACAGCCGATCTCATGCTTGATTTTAAGTCAAAAGATATTAAGGAACCATCATTATTGATTTATTTACTTAGAATACCTAAAAATGTATAACCACTGAGTAGATTAAAGAACAATTTAAATAACGTGATTATAAATTATTTAATTTTTTTTAGGCTCTCATTGAAGCAAATCTAGTCAAAGATGGAAAGACTATTTCTGGGAATTTTTTCCCCAATACTCTTTCATTCTATTAGATCACTGAAATCTCTGATCCTCTGTCATGTTTTACTTCCTTTGTGTTGCAGTTTTGATTTTTAATTTTGTTTTCCCGTTTTAAAGAGTAGTTTTATCCTCCCTGTTCAAAATCTGTACTTCCGTTGTTTCTAACTCCTCAAGGTCTTCTATTTCTTGTAGCCAACTATTTTTAACTTCATTTCTCTGTTGGTAAGTTAACAGTTTCTTGGTCAGTCTTTCTTCAGGGCGGCTTACTGGATTACTATAAAAGGCCAATCGTTTTTCCACAAGATGTTTAGCAAGGGTTCGTTCTCCTTAAATATCATTTCATTAGGAAGAAGTCAAAGTTTTCCATTCACTATATGTTGATGATTGTTCTTAGAATTCTTCTTTCCACTCGCTGAAGTTCTTCTGTTTTGTTCTTGATTTTAAGGTTAAACAGTGTTTCCAATGCATAAGTTATTTCTGGTCTTGTTACTATATTGTAGTGATTAACTTTTGTCTTAATGGAGAGAAACTTCTTTTCGTGGGCCACGTCAGTTTTTGTGAAAGTCTTAGTTCATTGATTCTGTTTTTGATTGCTGATTTTTCGTTTATGTTCCTTGATATTAATTCTCCGCGATAATTAAATTTATCTGTGGTTTTTATTTCTTGTCTTTTCATAAAGGTAATGTGATTTGGTGTATTTTCTGTGATTGTCAAAATTTCAGTCGTTTCTTTGAAAATTTGAAGATTCTTTCAATTTTAGTAATTTATATTCATTTATGTTTGTCAGGTGGTAAATAATTTGTTTATAATATTTGTTTTCTACAGTTAATTAAGTACAACAACTTCATTTTCTTTCTTGTACTTCTTGTTTGTGGTATGTTTTTGCCCTTTGCGGCAGTACTACAGAATTCGGCTGAGGGATTAGTTGGCTATGAAATGTTGACTACATCAACTTAGCAACGTAATTTATAAAGCGCGTATTAACGTCATTTTAAGGTTAAAATTTCAAATTTAATTTTGGAAGCAATTGTTCTCAAGAATTTAAATTAAAAACTTTAATTTTTGAAATTTTATTGGTGTAGGTTTTACTAGCTGCACCATACAACTGGATTCCGTGTAGCCAAATAGATTTCAATAAATTATTAACGAATTTTATTATTATATTTAAATTTAGTTTTGAACTTTATGTTGATTAAGTTTTGCCAAAGCATTTTCGTTAGAAAAATAAACTAATTTATGCAGATTACTTTAAAGATAGCAGTTAAAATAATGTTTGATATTTTAATTATAAGAAAGTAAAATAACTATCTAATTTATTCCTTAGACTTATATTTAACAATTTAGATTGAAACTAGACCCATGTCATAAAAAGTAATTTATCTATTCGCTGCACAATGGTATTACGTGCTTATCATTTAATACTTTTAAATGCATCGCACGTTTATGAAATTATCAATGCTAGAAAGCATTACAAGTATGTTCAGCAGTAAAGTAGGGGGTTTATTCAGAACCGCTTCATCCCTTAAACTGACTTTGATCGAAGAGATAATAAAAGGCCTGATGAGGAAATGTGCGAGAAAAGCGACGTCTGAAATACAGAGACTTTCTCTTGCGAACAGTAAATAAAACACCCTCGAGACACACGGTCTGTCAACATTGGTTTACGGTAATGCTACACCTCACTTCCTGTTTGGTTGTTGTCTACACATCTCCCTGCCAAACACGAAAACTCTTACCTTACCATCCATCGTTCAGTAAATAGCAGACACAGAAAACAGAAAATATTATAAATGTGATTATCCATCCCTCTGGGAAAGCTAGTGAAATAAATAAAGTAGGCCTTCTTTACGTAAGCTATAAAAAAGAATAAGGAAGCATTACTTTGGGGACTACGAGATCTATAATACTCTCCATTAAATTAGTACCTGATAAACTTTTGTTTTCCATTAAACATTATAAAAAGACAGAAATCAAATTTTCAAACTATTTAAAACGCTGAAAACCCCTTAAAAATAATGTTCAGCTAAAAGCAAGGCTTTTTATTTCATTTTAAAATAGGATATCAAACTGATATAATTTTAACATCGATCTTATGATTAACTACGAAAAATTAATTTGATTTCAGATGTGATTATTTTTTTATTTAAATAAAAATACCAATTACTTGGTCTTCTTTGATATAGCTTTTTACTTTTCTTTTTGTTCTTTCATCGGAATGCTATTACTGTCATAGAACCAGACCAAAAAGAAAGAGTACAAAGTTCAATTAAATACCTATTGATTCTAGCTTAGTCAACTTTACGTGGTTATTTCGTTTAGTTTTGTACAAACCTATTTAAAATAATGAACAGTTAAACAGAAAATTAATCTATATACATAAGTTAAAATTGCATTTGTAGGACTAATGTACAAATTTATTATTGTTGAGACAAAAAAACCTCATGGTTAATAACCAATAGAACACCATATAATAGTTCCCATGTTAATAGTCATCATGTTGTCATGATGACTAACGCATTTCTTACGTCAAGGACACTTAACTGAAATATTGTACCGTAGGTTCAGGGACAAACTTCAAAATCATAACAACCCTTAATATGCACTATGATTTTGTAGATCTACCAGGAATCGCCCAAAGATAACTAAAACGGCGATGGAGTAGAGACATAATATATTAGTTGTAAACATTTTTGCTGGTTTTTTTTACACAGTTGTAAAATAAATTAAGTAAAAAAAACAAACATAACAAGCAAAACGGTTAATTTTTCTTTGATATTATTTCATACAATTTAATTGTATACTTTTATAACTTATCTGTTAATAACATGAAATTGAATTTATTGTCCAATTTTTTTATTAATAGCTTGAAAAGTTTTGTTTTGTACTTATTCAAAATTAATAAAAGTTTACTCAAAATTAAAAGTTTAAACGATTCATTTTTGGGCTTGAGATACTGTAACCAAAATATTGCGCAAAAGGCGTTGTATTTTACTAATAAATTTTTTTGACACTTAAATTGGAAATTTAGCATCTGTTATGACAATAATATAACAATTTCTAAATATGAAGCTAAGGTTCCAAAATTTGAATTACCAGAATCTTCAGTCATCACGACAGCCCTACAGTTGGCCAAGAAGATTCCATAGCCAGAGGCGTTTCAAACGTCTGTGCTGAGTACCGTATCGTTCTATTGTACATGTTTTGTATGAGAGGGTTGTCATGTAATTAAAATTTGTCGTGCATCGTCTTGTATAGTTGTTTCGACTTCAATTACATATGAGATTTGTAAGTCTTTGTGTAACATTAGTTTGCGACATAAAAGGGGCATTGCATTATCGTTCGCAGAATTTGTTTTGAATCTCTTGTGTACGTTTCATGTGTGAAGGTTTAGCAGATCCCAAAGTTGAACTCCATAGGCTTATGTCCAGATTGGTTTTAAGACTGTCTAGTAGATTTTTAATTTATGTGACATGTTAAATTACAAAAGTCTATCTAACTTTTATTCTACATACTTACGTTTTTGTAAATATCATAAATGTCAAAGATCAATTTTGATGTGATTGAATTCATTGAGTTTATCGCTCTTTGTTGTTAGTAACTTATTTTTCAAAGACAATAAACATTTTGTAAAAAGTAAAATGTAATTTAATATTAGATGCCATGATTGGTGACATGCATGTTCTACAACAGTTATTTAGGACAGAGATTACTAGATAAATTTGTAAGAAGGATAGATTAATAATATATAGTTTCCAAACTGATTTAAAATTTAGAAAAATTTAAATTAATAATAAAATGAAAGTCTATAAAACTGAAATATAAAGTAAATATCCTACGTTAATTTACATTGAAATCAAAGCCGTAGCTATGCGATCCATAAAACAAAAACGAACGGTCTCGTTAAATATCCTAAGCGTTAAATCTGAACCCTTGCTAATTAAATGCCTAGAAAATGATGTCCTCGCTTTTACTGGATTTGTCAACAAGAAAATGCTATGTTACTACTGTATGTGAGTTTGTCAAAAAGAATTACAGATTACGCTTGCATAACCAATTTCAGAGTAGAGAATTGTTTGTCCTAGCGGAATTAAAAATACTCTTGCAATTAATAAGTTAAAATGTTGAAAGTAATATATAAAAAATTGTCTGCTTCTGTGTGCCCATTATATTTACATGTTCACATTATACAAATAAATATTGCAGAATATACATTTATAAAAATTGTCTCAAATTTCTGTAGAAATTGTTAAAACTTCATCAGCTTTCAAAATAAAATAGTTTTTATTTTTTCATAATTAGTTTGTGATTTAATTTGTTTTTTCTCTAAATATAGCATATTTAGTTTCTAATACTGAAACAAAATATCATTAATGTGGACAAAATATCATATATTATTTTATTTTATAGCTTTTACGATGTTTACGTGACGAATATAAAACTTTTAATAGGTTAATTTTGTTTCGTTACTTTTTCATTTTAGATAGGTAAAAAAGTTGCATTCCTTTTTTGACAATTGAGTTCATTACAATCAAATTAAAATAACTTTAAATGAATATGATGAACCATTTACATGGTAAAGACAGTAGTGGTATTACTTCCAAAAAACATTGAATTCTGGGCAGTAAAATTACAATCTGTTCCTACATTCAAAAATATACAAGAACAATAAGTTTATGTCACTAAATATAAATTTACTAAAAATTTACAAATATATGTTTCTTTATTTTATTTTATTTTAAGGCCCATTGGACCACTTAAGTCAAATAATATCAGTTCCTCAATTTCCTCTTAATCCTCTCTCAGTAGTTCTTCATTCTCTGGGATCTAGCACCCCGTTCAGCATCTAAAAAACTCTAGGGTTCTGTATTTTTCTACCCGTTTCTTTGAACTGATATTTGTTTGTGTGATCGCTTTCAGATTATCGGATTTTTTTAAAGGTCCTCCAATGTTAGGTTCAGCTCTACTGAGTTCTTCTTCACTTCCCGAATCCAAGCCAGCCCCGACTTAATTTTTTTTTTTTTTTATTTAACGTCCGACTGTTTTGCAAATTGCTGCTAATGCAGACGGTGAAGGATGAAATGAATTTTTTTGTAACGTATGAAAAAATGCCATGCCCGAGTGGGATTCGAACCCAAGACCGCGTGATGAGAGGCGTGCCCCGACTTAAGGTCCCATTTAAATTCTATTAGTTGTCTGGGGATTCTTGTTTGTGGAGTTCTTATGATGTGTCCAAGGAAAAAGATCCGTTTTTTGCGCATTGTGTCTGTTACAGGTTCAATGTCTCTTTAAACTTCTCTGGTTGGTAAAACCAGCTAAATACCATCTCTGAACACTCGTTTTCCAATGCAGGTTCATCCTTCTTTCCAGCATCTGAACTTTTTGAATCCTGTTTCTCTTAGTCAGTTCCGTCAGGATTTCGCTGCAATAACTGACCTCTGGTTGTACAACAGTTATATAATGCCGTATTTTAGTGCCGGTGGACAAAGACCTTTTGTTGTAGGTGTCATGGGTGCATTTCTGAGCTTTAAGGAACTTGTTGATACGTTCCCTCCATGCAGAATTTTCGTTAGTGTTTTAAATGTTTAACGTCAGATAGATTTCTTATTAGAACTCAAATATATTGTGACTCTTATGTGTAAGGTCCATTTCGGAATCTGAGTAAATTAAATAATTAACAAACTGTCGTTTAAAATCACAAACAAATTTTTGTTAAGCACTATAAATTACAATTAATGCTTTTACTTAAATCTACAAATGAATTACAATTACTACAATAAGTAACCAACTAATTACAATAAATTGGTAACGTAAACTTAAGCCATTATAAGATTATTTTTCACTTACTTAAAAAAGTAATGCTAAGTCTTACTTACAAAGTTAACAACGATTATACGTGCCTACAGTATACGCTGGATCTCTTCGCAGACGTAATCTTGCACAGTATAAATCACTTACTATATCTGTACCTAGAACAAGAACAACCAATGTCATTCTTTTACAAAAATGAGTTAAACACGTTATAAAAGTATTTTTTAATGCAAGAACAACCAATGTTTATTATGTATAGTTCATGAGATATTACCTGTATTTATTACCAATGTCAGTCAGCAGCGTGAAAAATAATATTGCAAGGACAACAAAACACTACATTGGTTCTCAGATACCATAATTTCTTCATGCAAAAACAACCAAAGTCATATTGGTTATTATTGAAATAAAAATTTTCTAAATGAATTTCGTTAGCAATAAGAACCAACGTTGACATTGGTTGTTTTTGCAGTGACTTTTCTTAATGTTTGCTGCCATTGTAGCTGACTTAGGTGGAATTACTGGTGTTGTTTAAAAATTTACACAGCTCTTTCTTTGCTCTTTTCTCAAAACTGTTTTTTTTTACATTGGTTGTCCTTGTTCTATGGTACAGATATGACAGATCAAAACTGGTCGATGGCAGATCAATGGCTAAACCCAATAATTTCAAAACGGCGTGCTACTTATATAGATGAAGCTACGAAAGTCACGAGAAGAACAGAGATTTTCAATGTAATAATAAAAATACAAGTTTTTACAAAAGGTAAACAACTCATTATAATTTAATAGAATAGTTACAAAAAAGCCAATTATCTAAATAGATACTCGACTCCTTCAGGTAGCCGTACAACAATAGGCTGACCTATACATGCATATCCATTTGTGCATTATATTTCTATATCTTAACAAACCTATTTAGTATTTTCTACTATTATTTTTTACATTAACACCTTTTAAGTCTCGGTCCTTCTCGAGAATTCTCTAACACTCTTTCTTTTAAATATTGTGATAAAATATTTTGTTTTAAACTGTCGTGTGCCATATATTCTCTTGGCAGATGGGTAGTTTTTAAGTTTGCATTGTTACCGATTCACTGTGGAGTGGATTTAAATTGCGGAGTGAAATTAATTTAAATACATTTTGACAGCACTGGTTTTCCGGTCGCTGTAAGTTTCTTAGAATTTTGACGAGGGATAATGGCCATGGCAGTCGATGCCCGATAAACACAAAAAAAAACAATAAGTTATATTGATAACACAGAGAAATGTTAAATAAAACATTATCACCCATTAATAACAAATGTAAAAGATGGAATTAAAATAAAATAAATTTAGAAAGAATTTTAAATAAAATTTTTGTAGTAAAGTTTAAAATAAATGATCTAATCTGCTACTTAAGTCAAACACACCTTATCTACTAAGACTTGTAAAGTACTATCTCTGTTCTCCAGTAAGTTTAACGCGAAATAATTCAAACATCCGTTAACACTCCAGCGGCGCTTGGCGCCGCTTCCATGCAACGTATCAGTGGGGTAGGTGGATCAGAATTCATAAGTGGATCAGAACCATGGAAGTGTGGGCGCTGCATGCACGTACTTTGTCAAAAGGTGATGTGCGGCAGCGAAAGGGATTGGGCTGATGACAATATTTTGATGTTTGAAGGTTTGAAAGTTTAAAGATGATGTTTGAAGATTTAAGGTTTGAAGTTTTTAAGTTTGAAGGTTTCCAAGTTTAAAGATGTGAAAGTTTTAGGTTGATGTTTCAAGTTCGAAGGTCTGAAGTTTCAAAATTTGAAACTTTAAGGTTTTATTTTAACAAATTAATAAACATGAAAAAATTTATATCATATTTACTAGAATAAAAACGTTTTCATTCAACTTTTCAAAATCTAAAAGAAAAATTGATCTAACTATTCGAAGAATTAATGAAAAGTTCAAATGAAAAATTTATAAAGTACAATACAATGGGTAATAGAAAATGCTTGTATAGATGAAGAAATGATGTAGTTTCAGACAAAGGTTTCTTACGTTAGTTACCATCGTTACATTGGTGAATAGCATAATAAACCAGAAAGAAAGCTTTCGAGTTTAAATTGTTTTACTTCAAAAGTTTATATTGTTCTACTATCGGATAATAAATTAAAAAATATTGTTTAATAATTAAATGAATCGTTAATAATTAAGTCTGATAATTAGTAAAGCTCGAAGGAGTAAGAAAAGAAATTAATGGTGTACGGTTTTTTATTGATTACTAAAAAAATTAAAGTAATACGGTGTCAAAAAATTGTAAATTAAAACCATTTTTTTAACTTTATTAAAAAATGGAAGGATTCAAGTTGGATTTCAGCTTGATTCAAGTTGGATGTCCCATTACGCTCAGAATTCTGTTAATAAACAATCTACTTATATAACTTTGAGCGACTAAAAATATATGTTGAGAAATATATGACTAATAAATGTTGAGCATTTTAATAAGGTAGTGCAAAATGCCGCATGGAAATCAACTACAGACGCCAACAAAAACACTCATGGCAACAGTTGTCCTGCTACCATTCGAGAATTGATAAACTACAAACGAAGACTACGTCGAATTTGGCAGCATAGCAGACACCCAGATGACAAAACAAGATTCAATCGTGCAGCACAACATCTAAAGTACACGCTTCTAGAACTGCGTAATCATTATTTCCAAGACAGGTTGGTTCAATTATCTCCAACGGCAGCTACTGACTATTCATTATGGAAAGCTACAAGATACATAAAACGATCAAAGAAACGAATTCCACCTCTTCGTCTAACGGATGGAAATTGGGCTAGGACCACAAAAGAAAAAGTGGAAGCGTTTGCGGAATAACTGTCCACTCTCTTTCGTCCACACGACGATGATATCGATCGAAAATTAGATGAATACATTTTAGAACATCTTGAAGCCCCATTTCAGCTATCACCTCCTATCAAATCTTTCACTCCGGCTGAAGTGATAACTACAATCCAAATGCGCCTGAGTTCCAAAAAAGCCCCTGGCTATGACCTAATTACCGGTGAGGTGTTAAAGCAACTCCCAAGGAAGGGAATTTTACTCCTGACATTCATTTTCAACGCAATTCTAAGGACGGGTTGCTTTCCATCTCAATGGAAAGTTGCCCAAATAGTCATGATTCTCAAACCTGGCAAGGGACCTACCGAAATTACGTCATACAGACCGATCAGTCTTCTATCCATGACATCAAAAGTTTTTGAAAAATTACTACTTGATCGTCTAAAACCTTTTTTTGAAGAAAGTGTTTACCCGGATCATCAATTCGGTTTCCGTGAAAAACATTCTACGATAGAGCAGGTACATCGGATAGTTAACCAAATTCGATATACCTTAGAAAAAAAGGAATTTTGCTCAGCCGTCTTCTTAGACGTAGCTCAGGCCTTTGACTAGGTATGGCATTTAGCTCTTCTACACAAAATTAAATTAAACCTGGATCATAATTATTTTCCTATTCTAAAATCATTCTTAACCGATCGTTTTTTCCAAGTGAAATTTGATGATGAGTTATCGACCTTGCACCTAATTCGTTCAGGTGTACCTCAAGGTAGCATTTTAAGTCCTTTTCTATACACGCTATTTACAGCAGATATTCCTGTAAATGAACATGTAACAACAGCAACTTTTGCCGATGACACTGCTATTATTGCATCTGATGCCTCCCCAGTCCACGCTTCTGAAAAACTACAGCAACATCTAAATGACATTCAAGACTGGTGCCAAAAATGGAGGATCAAAGTAAATGAACAGAAGTCTGCACACGTAACCTTTACGATGAAACGAGAATCATGTTCACCAGTAACGTTTCGCAACAACATAATTCCACATTCAGATGATGTGAGATACTTGGGCATCTATCTAGACAGGCGATTGACGTGGAGAAAACATATATGGACCAAACGGAAACAACTTGGACTCAAATTACGACAACTATATTGGCTTGTTGGGAGGCGATCACAGTTGTCTTTGGAAAATAAATTGACACTGTACAAGGTGATGATAAAACCAGTTTGGAGTTATGGAATTGAACTCTGGGGCACAGCAAGTACATCTAATGTAGAAATATTACAGAGATTCCAATCGAAGTTTCTTCGACTTATATGCTGTGCACCTTGGTATGTGCCTAATGAAGTACTCCATCATGACCTGGGCATACCTACGGTGGGAGAAGAAATTAGCAGTCGGAGTGAAAAGTATTTAACCAAGTTGGACACTCATTCCAATCATTTGGCTATAAATCTTCTCGATGACAATATTGAACATCAAAGGCTCAAGAAGGCGAGAATATTAGATCTTCCATTCCGTTTCACCTGATCAAAAATGTTTAACCATCCTTTGAAGATCAAAAACACAAAATTATATGGCGGTTGTCAACTCTTATTTTATTAATAAGCTAAATCTTGCTAACTCTCATTAATCTAAAATTAATCATCTAATAAATTTTCTATCATCAGTATCACGTCTTCATTCGCTCCTTTTCACACCTTCATTCACTTCATCCGTATAAAAAAAAACAAATTGTATGTCACCAGGACCAAGAAGAAACCCTTCATTAACTATAACCAAACGATGACATGGAAGCAACGCTGCTGAGTGCTGTCTTCTTCAAGTTTTATTCATCATCAACACATTTACTGAAAGTTTTTGTTGAACTGTTTGTAAATAATTCTTACTGTTAAAAAAAAAAATGTTTACCCTTGTAATAACATAAACAGGTTTTCGTTTGATAGTTTAGTTGTTTTATTAGTATGACTGTTAAATTAATGACAAAAATACAATAATAAATTGCTACGATATTTGAAAAGTTGTGTTAATTTTTATTTGTTAAAAAAACTGAAATATACAAGAAAGTTGAAAATTTTTACAGCGTACAGGTAGAGCATACAGTACAAGTAAAGAAGGGACGAGTAAAGTAAATAGTGTGCAAGTAAAGTATTGCAGTGTTCCATTATAAATACTTTAAGTTCTAAAAATAATTTAATTTCTGAGTAAATGTTGAGGAAATATGAGTATTGTTAGGTAAATATGATAAAATAACACTTTACTGAAGTAATTAAACATGTACTACGTTATAATATAAACAACAAAATTATAACATAAAAGGTAATATGTAATTTAGGTTTTAAACAGGTAGGCAATGTTATAATCACTCAGTCCTTTCCGTACACTCTTGGACATAGCCCTACCTTATTGCTATCCTTTCTGCCCTATTTTGGTGCTATCCGTACACACATACCAGCCATTCCCTAGACATCATCAGTTCTACGTGTGGGGAGGTTTTCCTCTGCGTCACATGTCTGCTCTCGATCTTCAATTAAGCAGTCTCTTTGTCCATCTTCCATTCGTCATTCGGAATATACGTCCTGACGAATTCCACTGTACTAGAGTTAACATAGTGTCAGTATTTATTTTTATAAGTTAGTTTTACTTGTTATATTGCTACTCCCTTTGAGAATTTATCGGACGCTGTTTACAAAAAAAAAATACTTTAAGCAGAATTAAGAATGCTCAAGACAAAATTTCACAGGACCCGACACGAACATTATCATCAAAATTGGTCAACCGGAAGTAGTAAATTATTCCTTTCATTTTTCACGTTTTTGCGATTTTCTCAAAAACGGCTCCTACGGTTTTTTTTAAATCGCCTCATTGACTACATTCTTTGCTCTATACGATAGGGTAGGTGCTATGTCTGCTAAAATTCTTGGGGAGGCTGTGCTCTCGTGGAAAAAATGGTTTTTTAAGATTGCGGCTTTAATATGCATATTAGTGCAAAAATGTATTGTACTAAAAGTTTTAGAGAATTTAAAAACCTACAACTTTTATTTTTAATATTTCTTTGTATAACGCTTAGTTTAGCGGTAATTAGCGATTTTCTGGTTTTTTCACGAAAATGTGTAAAAAAAAACGATTTTCTTTTTGTTAAGATATCAGCCTTAGAACATTTTATGACAAAAGTGTATGTAATCAAGTTTATAGGAAATTAAAAGATCTACAACTTTTATTTACCGCACTTTCTCTACAGAGTCTAGTTTAGTGTGAAAGAGTGTTTTTCTGTATTTTTAAGCCAAACTGAGGTTGATTTTCATTTTGCATCATTCACTCATGATTTAAATAAGGTTATATTTTTTGAGGTTAGTTTTATGTTTATTTTTCTAATGTTTTGTTACTAATATATATTAGGTTATAATATTGTTCATTATTTACTTTGGCAAGAGAAAGTTTTGTGACTGTTTCGCACCAGATTTATTTTTATTAAAGTGCAAACTGTTTTATGGAAAATTAACAAGTTGGACTGTAAATATAAAAAATGAACACTATTAAAAATTAATTTCCAATCAATTAGTTTTGGTTTAGAGTTTGATTGGTCAAGTTTTGTTACTCAATTTTCTTTCACCGCTCCAAGCAATGCCTAGTCAATTTTTTTTTTTATTTAATTTTCTGTGTAGTAGTTTAACCTAGACATTTCTGTACGACTATTAGGCAGAAGTGTAGGTTATAGTTAAATATAAATCCAGGTAGGTCCAGGCAAAAATGAAAATACAAAATTTTGTGTCACTTTTAAATACTAGCTGGTATGTACTGCTTCCATCAACAGATCAGAGTAAAATCAGTAGTTTCAAATTATGCAGATAGTAACTTTTATCCCTGAGGGGTATTTTAGGTTTATTTTTTTAAATAATATTTTCATGTTTGAAATTAAAAATTTCCCTCTATAATTCTTTTTCATAACTTTTTGTTTTTGCAAGTTTAAATTGTATATTATTTAACATTAAAGTTGTATTGTTAATTTGTTAGTCATTATAAAGTATATTACTAAGTATTTATTCAATAATAAAGTTTTCAGAACGATTTAAACTATTTTTTAAAATGATAACTACAAATTCTTGTAATACACGTATAAATAAATCAATTTATTTGGTTATCAATATAAAACTTTAACCATATGAATATCATAACCCACCGGGTTGGTCTAGAGGTAAAGTCGTCGCCAAAATCAGCTGTTTCACAGCTGATTTTCGGAGACGAAGGTTCCTGGTTCAAATTCAAGTAAAGGTAGTTACTTTTATACGGATTTGAATGCTAGACAGTGGTTACCGGTGTACTTTGATGGTTGGGGTTCAATTAACCATACTCTCTCAGGAATGGTCGGCCTGAGTCTGTACAAGACTACACCTCATTTACACGTCATACATATCATCCTCATCTCATTGGGTCATGGGGTTGCTTATTGTTCTGAATTGAACAGATTGCAACGTACACATATTATGAATAAAAATTTTTTTTTTTAAAAATGAATATCATATGATGTAACAGCTGATATGGTAATTTACAAAATTATAAAAAAATTCCCTCTAGCTGTAACGAATGCGGTATAATAATAACAAAAAATGTCCCTTTTTAACCACTTCATACGTTCCCTGTTTAAAAAATACTGTCTCATTGAATTGAACCTACTGTAGAATGTTAATCCGTGAAATTAATATTGATTTACATTAACCGAGTACTGTAGTACTACAGTTAAAAGAGGAACCATAGTGTACTTTGTGATGAAGTACGTAGTAGTTCAAGTGGTACAGTACATAAGCATAGTTTTCAAAGTGAGTTTATCTAGCTGGTAGGTAACTAATGTAAATCTGGTGCGCTTATCACCTTTAGGAGGTGAGTTAGTGTGGGTGCACGGTAAAGAGGGGTGACTAATGGCGCGACTCCAGAGTCGATAGCCAGAGACTGTGCTAATGTATCACAATGTATGTGATACATCATGACACTAGCGTGTGCGCTGCTGTTAAATTTCTCTGTGCCATTTCTATGCCATTTCTCAGAGATCTCGTGTAGTCTATATTACATTATCATAACTGAATAACGAGCGCCACCTAACTACGTTCTATCAAAATTTATGTCGTTTTTACGTTTTGTAATAAGCTATTATATACTTACTTTAAAAATTCTTTCCTTTCTGGAAAAACCAAACTTCATTTTTTCTTTACAAATGATATACACTATATTTTAATAAACCTTACATTTTTTATATGTTTTAAAATAAAAATTCAAATTTACAAATTATTGAATTCCTACTTTATTTTAAAATTTCAGTTTTATTTTTTTAACTTTTGTTTTATTTATTGTAAGCTCTTTAAAACTATTGTAATGAGACAAATTTAATGCACACCTGGTGTTGTTTACATTTGAGTCTATTTAAATAAAAATGAATAATTCCAGCTGATTAAGATAAATATTTTAAAAAAATTATTTAATTTACATTAACAGAATATGGTTACTAGGCAACTAAGAAGAAGAAAAGACTTTTGTAAATTATTTTAATGGGACGTGAAACCTGAAGAAAAGAACTTGTTTTTTTTAAATTAAGCGTCCCATTTAGTCATTTAGTTTTTTTTTATTATGTTGTTCATACATTTACTGTTTAAAAATAATAATAAAATGCACATAAGAAGATAAATAGTTTACCCAGCAATGTTCATGCTTATAAAAGAGATAATTCATTCCATTTGTAATCATAATGATAAAGTTTCAATGGCAGATACATGAAAACATTGATGGAGATATTCATCTAATAAAATAGCTAAAAGAAAAACTTGAATTGTTAAAGTTAAAATTAAAATTAAAATTGAATTGTTAAGTTAAAATTAAGATATGTATCAAATTAAACTATTGAAATATTAAGTCATTAATAATAAAAATGTATGTATGTTATAACTAACAATGTTGTCATTAGATTTTATCATTCAAACCAAATAAAATCAGCAAGTTGAATTTTACAGTATTAAGAACTGCAACGTTATTTAAAAAAATTGTGCTTAAATAATGAAACTTGTGATTATAATCATGAAAATATATTAAATAAATAAAATCATAATGTATTAATGTGAATGATGTTTTATTGAACGAAATAAGGGACAAGTTAAATGGAGAAATAATAAAATCGAACTTGAGAACTGATACAACCAATAAAGAATGCAATATTAATAAATTATATTACAAATTTGGCTAATTCCTCGTGGAGATACCTAGAGGAGTAATTTAATTTACTACAAATTTGTCATACCCTTGTGGGGAATAAATAGTTTTACTACACTATGTCAGATTTTTCATAATTTATCTACGGAATTCTTATGCAATAAAAATGTTCAACTTAAATATCTAACCAAGTTTTTTTAGATTTTGAAATACTTTAACCCTTTATAGGTCTAAGGTAACCCTTTGTAGGTAAGTATACTTACCACTGGCAATAAGGTCAATTTTTACTTTCTCTTGCCTATATGAATATATAGGAAGGAAAGTATTGTTTTCATGTCGATTTTTCGAAATCGAGTTTTCACCGGATCTATACGTTTTCAGACCCCCTGAACCCAAAAAACATGTTTTTAGCGATTGGTCTGTGTGTGTGTGTGTATGTGTGTGTGTGTGTGCGTGTGTGTGTATGTGTGTGTGTGTGTGTGTGTGTGTGTGTGTGTGTGTCTGTGTGAGTGTGTGTGTCTGTGTGTGAACAGAATATTTCAAGAACGGAATATCGTACGAACTTGAAACTTGAAACTTAAGTTACATACCACTACCGGACTCGACACGAACATTTTCATCAAAATCGGTCAACCGGAAGTGGTAGTTTATTCGTGTAATTTTTCACTTTTTTGCGATTTTCTCAAAAACTGGTCCTACGATTTTTTTAAAAATCTCCTGGTTTACTCAATTTTTTATTCTCTACAAGATAGGGTAGGCGTCATGTCTGCTGAAATTCTGGGTGAGGCTGGTTTTACGTAAAAACGTTGTTTTTTTAAGATTACAGCTTTAATATGCATTTAAGCGCAAAACTTTATATAATAACAGTTGTAGAGAATTGAAAATTCTACAACTTTTATTTCAAACATTTTTCTGTATAACGCTTAGTTTAGCGGTAATTTGCGATTTTCTGTTTTTTTCTCACGAAAATATGTGAAAAATTGATTTTTTTAAGATTTCGGCCTTAGTATGCATTTTACGACAAAAGTGTATATAATTAAATTTATAGAAAATTAAAAGATCTACAACTTTTATTCAAAGCATTTTTCTCTATAGAGCTTAGTTTAGAGAGAAAGAGTGATTTTCCGTATTTCTAAGCCAAACTGAGGTTGATTTTCATTTTGCATCATTCACTCATGATTAAAATAAGGTTATGTTTGTTGAGGTTAGTTTTTTGTTTATTTCTTATGTTTTATTACTAATGTTAGGTTTATTATTAATTATTTGCATTGGCAAGAGAAAGTTGTGTGAGTGTTTCGCACCAGATTTTTTTTAAGAATAAGCTTTGCAGCTGAACCCTATTGGCATTTTATGGTTTTACAGTGATGTTCTCTGGTAAGTAGGCTATCCACATTTTGAAATTAGTGCGCAGCGACCATTTTCTTCATGAGTTACTCGAATGTGGTAAGGATTCATACTAGCATACGCAATCGTGTTGTTTTGTTGTTACTTTTATACAGTGCTTAGAAAATTCTAGTTTTTTTTACGGGAAAGCAAGTATGCATGCTTATACGTAGTTGAGATAAGTTATTTTAAATATTTTTCTGTTGTATAGGACTACAAGTTTTTTTTTAATAAGCATTCTTACCACTAAACATTACGTAATTTCCATTTCAATAAACGTTCCTTGGTAAATATAGTTACCAGGGCTTAACATAAATAAAGAAATATCTTACTGTTATGGCACTAAAAATACAGTATTCAAGTCCCTATGAAACAAAATTTAACATTTTACAACATGCATATTTTTACCCGTAGTACTGCTCTATAAAGGGTTAATTTAGTTTCTTATAAGATACTTGATGCTGAATCAATTTCATCCAAAGCTTTTAGTAGTATTTGTTATTTAATCTTTAGCCAGCGTCCGCAAGCATAAATTTGGCGGTATAAAAGTATTTTTAGTGAAATATGAATTTGTGCTTTTTTTACTGTGTATTTTATTAGTTTTCTACTCCGTTATAGTAAAATAACAGTAGAAGTTTAAAGTTAACCTTGCTTTTCAAGAACCGCAGAATAAGGCATTCTAACAGAGTAGGGTGGCAAACGTTCTTACAAGTACGAAGTCGCAAATATTACTAACTAATACGTGTGACTACTAGTACGTGCGGGTAGTAACAAACATTAGTACCACCAACTGGAGTGCCAATTGTTGTTGTTGTTTAGGTCATCAGCCAAAAGGCTGGTTTGAACCTGTAGAGGTTTTACTAAGTAAAACGAGGAGTGAGGTGGTTTACCATTGCCTTCCTCACTGAGTGGAAAAGTATGCTTATCAGCATGCCGGGCCCTCTGAAAAGCACATATTTTCCGCTCTGTAAATGACACCTTCATTTCATTCATCACAGGGTCTGGCTGTATAATGAAATTCATTACTTTCAGAGGAGGTAACTCTGATTAGTGTCTTTTACACCTCTACCTCTTCTGTTCTTAAATGATTCAGTCATTTAATTGGCTGAACATGTGAAAAGAAACAGATGCCAATTGTTACTATTTTTTTATTACTTTATTTATTTTGCAACTGTATTACAACAACTAGAAAAAAAATTCACAACTAAATTTTTAAAAAATTAAAAACCAACCGCGTTAATGGCTTTGAGGAGGACACCATCCAGCGATAGCTCTTCAGATAACGATAAATGTGTTCATTTTTAAATTATATTTTTGTATACGCAATAATGTTACAGTTGCGTTAATGTATCATTTTTCTACTCCATCGGCGTTCCAGTCGTCTTTGTGCGATTTCTGGTAGGTCCGCAGAATTTATATTACATATTTAGGGGTTGTTATGATTTTGAAGTTTGTCTCTGAACCTGCGGTACAGTTTTAGATATGTGTCGTTGACGTAAGGAACGCATAAGTCATCGTGTAGTGTTCTATTAGATTTAATTAAATAAAGTGAAAAAAATTACTTAAAAAGTAGGGAAAAAAATTGCTTAAAAAAATTTACTTCTTGAAAAGTTCTACAATACAGACGTATTATCCTGATTAAATATTTCGTAGTAAAATTTTATCGTATTTTTTCTATTTTTTGTTAATAATTTGGTATTTTGTTAATAATTTTTTATAGAGATATTGGTCGTTGAAATTAGTTTTCAATGGTAATATTAGAATTGGCGAGTGGTTTCTTTGCGAGAGTAAATGTACAGGCAACAATAGCTATTTTTTTCGGTTTAAAATATGCCGAACAGTTTCAGAAGATTTCCTTGGAGAAGTGGTAGTTTCTGGATTAATATTTTGATTTGTATGATCAAGATATTAATTGTAGTTTTATTTTGAAAATAATTTATAGAAATTTGAAAATTAAATCTTTTGGACAATATTGATTATTTTGAAACACACACACACACACACACACAAACACACACGCACACAAACACACACACACAAACACACAAACAAACATAAACACTTTCTAAACGTAAATACAATACCAGAGAATTTTTAATAAAATAATATTTGTCAAAATATGAAATTTTGCCCTCAGTACGCTTTCCAAACCGATACCCGACTGTCAGTCATTTCATTCAAACACGTAAGTCATCGTGTAGTGTTATATTGGATACATAACTCGGGCAATTAGTAATCAGGTAAGAATTTACTTTGAAAAATAATATTATATGTTAATACTTTTTATAGTAACGCATCCCAAAACGTTATTGTATCGTTCTGACGGGAATCTGCTTAATCAGTTTTTATTTTTATTATTTTATACTTTTGTGCATAGTTTTTTATTGACTACGAACTAATATTAACATTATAGTAATATTACAGTAATTTGGGGCATACGTAATGGAGAATTATGGAGAGGATAATTATTGTTTTGTTGCATTGGTTAAATTTAATTAATTCCAATAAAATTAAAAATTATAATTAATATCACTCAAGTTGAATATGGTAGTAAACAAATATTAAAAAAAACACTACTAAAATGCCCAAACTACAGACAGAAACACCAGTCGCACAAGCAACACGAGTGGCAAAAGTAGAACATGCGCTATTCTTGAACGAGTGACTTTCGTGATTAGTAGCTTCCATTTTCGTCAATACTACAGTGCGTATCGGGTTTCTCATTTTCTAGCTTGTATTTGTCACTGACCTTATATAGTATTATACATATACTCTGTCGCAACCGTCATATTCAGAGTCCATACGCATTCGTTAATGTTTTGAACATGATAATAGTTAAAATAAAAGTGGTCAACACAATAATTGGCTTATGTGCCAGGAATCCCGGTTCCATTTCTGTTCAGGTCTGGAATTTTTCAATCGTTGCATCACCTGATTTTATCAACTACGCATAAGCCTAAACTTACGCAGGCATAAATTTAAAGTAAATAATATAAAATTGTATATGAAAGTTCGTTCAGTTACTCATATCAACCTCCGAAAATCCAACTTAATAGAGTATCAACGGCTTAGACACAAAGTTTTTATAAATATTCCAAAAAAATTAATTAAAAAATAATTTTACGACTAATCTCTAATTTAGCAGTATTTTGTTTTTACTATAAAATGGTTTTATTAGTACTAAAAACAAAATTGTAGAAGAGAATTTTTATTTTAAATTGGATGTTCAACATAAAAAATCCAATGGGACTGATGGGTACAGAGCGCAACAGAGCGGTAAACGGTTAGATAATACGGCAGCAACTATGTTTACGTACTGAATGCAATGTCCATACCAAGGCTTCTTTTTACCTGACCTAAATTTGCTGATAGTTAAATTTAACCAAATGCATTAATGTTACTTTTTAAATTTATATTTCATTAAATTGCAATCAGTATGAAAAAGTTTTAATTTCTTCTAAAAAGAATATTCTAGAAAGTATAATTAAGTTAAAATTAAAAGTAAATGGGACAGTAATTTCTAATATATTTTCTTTAAAAGATATAAAAATAACACTTAAACAAAATGTATTAATTTAGTTGAAAAGCACTACAATTAACGACATTTCTAATTACATAAATAATTAATGTTACATCAGAAATTCTTTCATTTCTATATTTTTTATATTAATCAATTTCTTTTTTAAATATCTCGTAGTTTTGATTTAAAATACTAATCTCCTTACACAGACCGATTGTTCTTTTACTTTGTTGATTTAAATAGGTATCCAAGTTGTTTAATTATTCCTGTTATTTTTAATAGAAGTTACAGTACTATGTTTACTTCTTATATAAAATTAAAAATGTCTTTATTTTATTTTATAAAAATAGTATAACCTAAATATTAAATTATAAGTTTATTTATATTTATTCAACTTTAAACATAAATATTTTACCCTTTTATCCCATTTATCTACATACTTTTACATTACTCAGACTGAAAAGACAACAAATGACAATATTTTTTGCTTGAGCTAGACTATAAATTTGATATATTAATTTGCGTATGTCTAGATAGGTTTGAAGAAAAACCAGTGTAGTATTTTCTTGTTGTTACGAAAAACGGCGTGATTTTAAGTATTAAGATTGTTTTGTGTCTTATGACGGACTCTCGTTGGTATGTAAAAAACAAAACGCTTCACAAATTTCTAAAGTTAGCAAATCCATGAGACACCATTAAACATTTTTATTTAAAATTTAATCGAAAGTAAGACAGACATAAAACGTTTTATTTTACCAAATGCATACAGACAGACTTCCGGACAATCCTACCTGACAACTAAAGAGCTCGTAAGTCATAAACGTATTTATTAAACATATGATACTGGATAAGAATGGCTACAATAACGAGTTCTGTGATCTTAAAATTTTGGTGGTCCTGAAATTTTGGATGTTGTTCTGCTGGGCTATATTAGAGAAATTTAACAAAGGCTCGAGCAGATAATCATGTTATTAACAGTCTCTAAAACAGTCTCTAAAGTTACAGGGATGAATATATTTTTACTTTTTCTTGCCTATATGAATATATAGGAAGGAAAGTATTGTTTTCATGTCGATTTTGCTAAATCGAGAGTTTTCACCGGATCTACACGTTTTCAGACCCCCTGATCCCAAAAAACATGTTTTTAGCAATTGATGTGTGTGTGTGTGAATAGAATATCTCAAGAACAGAACATCGTACGAACTTGAAACTTGAAACTTAAGTTAGATACCATTAGAGGACCCAGACACAAACATTTTCATCAAAACCGGTCAACTAACTACTGTCTGTCTGTGACTTGATGGCCCCTCGCAGAGGGGAGCAATATGCGGATTGTAAAACCATTTCAGAAAACATTTAATTTTTTTTAGATCACTGAAACTTTTCGGAAATGACGTATTTTTATAAATCAAAGTATTTCGCATGTTTTTTGTTTTATAAAATTATTTCGAAAAACACACGCCTAATGAGATAATGTATAATTTAGTAAAAGTTTTGTTTTTGAAGAAAAACCCGTATTTTTTCAAATACATCGTCACTGTTCAGCAACTATTCCACGGATTAACGTAAAATTTGGCAGGCTTGTTCTGTAATAATTATGAAAAACGATGATGCAATAAAATTTAACAGAAAATCAATACTTTTTAAGTTACAAGGTATTTTCATAAATACATTTTGTAAAATCGCGAAACACGACATAAAAAATTCAGCATGCGAGAAACTTTTTTGTCTTTAAAGATAACTGTACACTGTAAGCGAATGAAATAAAGAGAAAACTTTGAATTAATTTTTAGTGAAAGAATTATTTAAATTTGACGAACCGTATAGGAGTTACAAGGATTTAAGTATACCATCAAATACAAGCACACGCATCCAAAGCGCATAAAAGGCGTACGTAATAGTATTATAGGCTATTTTAGTACATGTATAAAATTACACCCTTATTGTTTATCTGTTCTGTCACGTAAAATTTATGTTTTGACAACGGTTTTGTAAAAAGTAAAATATTGTTTTTTTTTATTTTCAAGAAACCATTTCCGAACATTTCAGTAAGCATGTTGTCCTTTTTTTCAACCAGTTCTGTAGTATCGTTGCAATGCGTCGGACGTAACTTTTACTTTCCGGGCATACATTTAAGTTACATATTGTAGGCGTAACTATTTTATCATTTATATTAGGTTATCTGTTACTTTTGCTAAACAAATATTATAAATTACATACAAATTACGTTTACTACATGAACACTACATTACTACATTAACATGTCATTTACTTGTAAATGGTGCTTCAATTGTTGTGTCTTGCTCGGGTCATGTGTGTTTGATAATAGTTTTATATATTCACCAATACTTTAGGTAATTAGGAAGATGTTAGTTTCTGTTATGCCTTTATGGTTTATAACATATATTAAAACCGTAAACAAATATGGATGCAAAACAGAAACATGGGCAAACCGTTCACAGTGATGGAAGAAATGTAATAAACAATGTCACTAAACGTTGAGATGAAGAACGGGTTACTAATTTACTTAGTCTTCCTTTACAGAAAGTTACGCAAGGAGCTGTAATTAACAATTTCCCTAAATTAAGGTTCCAATACAGTTATTCGTTCAAATAAATATTGGTGATAAGTAATGGTAGTAGTAGAATACCAGCGCAGTTTATTGTCATGCAATGCGCGCCGCGCAGTTGCGAAATTTGAACTGTGTTAATTTTAAAACGGATGATCCGATTTGAATGATATTTTTTAGAGAAAATATATTTAAGCTCTGTTAATAAACTTCATGCGTGCACTTTTTCGAACGACAGAAAAATTTTCCCGATATTAACTTTTCAAAACCGCGCTCAAAAATATTATCGTTGTTTCTTATACTTTACGTCAGTACAATCAAAGTACAGCGTTTTTTAAATCCTTGTAACTCCTATACGGTTCGTCAAATTTAAATAATTCTTTCACTAAAAATTAATTCAAAATTTTCTCTTTATTTCATTCGCTTACAGTGTACTACAGTGTTATCTTTAAAGACAAAAAAGTTTCTCGCATGCTGAATTTTTTATGTCGTGTTTCGCGATTTTACAAAATGTATTTATGAAAATACCTTGTAACTTAAAAAGTATTGATTTTCTGCTAAATTTTATTGCATCATCGTTTTTCATAATTATTACAGAACAAGCCTGCCAAATTTTACGGTAATCCGTGGAATAGTTGTTGAACAATGACGATGTATTTGAAAAAATACGGGTTTTTCTTCAAAAACAAAACTTTTACTAAATTATACATTATCTCATTAGGCGTGTGTTTTTCGAAATAATTTTATAGAACAAAAAACATGCGAAATACTTTGATTTATAAAAATACGTCATTTTCGAAAAGTTTCAGTGATCTAAAAAAAATTAAATGTTTTCTGAAATGGTTTTACAATCCGCATATTGCTCCCCTCTGCGAGGGGCCATCAAGTCACAGACAAACAGTACTTGGAACTACTAGTCAACTACTACTTGGAAGTACTAGTTTATTCGTGTCATTTTTCACGTTTTTGGGAGTTTCTCATAAACGGCTCCTACGATTTTTAAAAAAATCGCCTCATTTACTACTTTTTTATGCTCTACATGATAGGGTAGGCGCCGTGTCTGCTGAAATTCTTGGTGAGGCTGGTTTCTCGTAAAAAAATTGTGTTTTTAAGATTGCGACTTTAATATGCGAATTTACAATGCTACAACTTTTACTTCAAACATTTTTTTGTATAACGCTTATTTTAGCGGTAATTAGCGAATTTCTGTATTTTTCTCACGAAACCGTGTAAAAAATGATTTTTTTAAAGATTTTAGCCTTATTATGCATTTTACGACAAAAAGTATTTTATAGGAAATTAAAAGATCTACAACTGTTATTTAGAGAATTTTTGTCTACAGAGCCTAGTTTAGCGTGAAAGAGTAATTTTCCGTATTTTTAAGCTAAACTAAGGTTGATGTTCACTTTATCTCTTCACTCATGATTAAAATAAGATTATGTTGTTTGAAGTTAGTTTTTTGTTTACTTCTAATGTTTATTTTGTTTATTTCTAATGATGCTATTGTTACGTTATATTAATGTTATACAGTATTGTTAATTATTTACATTGGCAAGAGAAAGTTGTGGGTGTTTCACATCAAAGTTTTTATATTTTACAAAATTTCGGGAACTTATGTGAATTTTAACTTAGCAATAAGATACAGGAACAAACAATAAATTTTAAATCTAAGAATTAACATTCCTAGTAATTTAGTATGCCCAACTATACGGAGAATCTATTATAGAACTTAAATTCTTGAACTTTCTTCATAAAGTTCTCCTTTCATGAAAAGTTTATGGTAAAGTGATATTTGAATCTACTACACCAAGCTAATTTGAACATTTAAAATTAATTCCCAGAATTTGCTCTCTCAATGGACTGCTTAACATAATCCTGTTTATTTCTTGTGTTTTGTTTGATATTATATACAAAATGATGCAGGGTAGGCTATTTTGGAAATCATTTCAAGAGCCCTTATATCATCATTTATACGTCAAAGGAATACCTTTGATTAATACATACGTTAAAATCCGAATCGGTTTATTTGTTTTTGAAAAACAATACAGTCAGGAATTTTTTCCTGTTTTAATCTCCACATACTCAGAACCTTAATACAACTTCTTGAATTCATTCGTATTTTTTCTGTTAGATTTTTTGTACCACCCTTATAAATATTAATTAACAGTTACTGTAGCGGTGTAGAAAAATTATAAAAAGCCATTAGCAGCTTTTTTAGTTTTAATAATTTTACTAAAAGTAGATCTGGTAGCTCGGTTCTAAAGAAATAAAATTTCGTTTGAGAATTTGCTTATTGAATAAATTGTTGTCATGTCACAAAATGTTTAATGTCTGTTATTTAATTACACAAGTACAGATAGATCATGTTAATAATGTTTTAAGTAAATTATAATTACATACTAAAAGGGTAAGTTCACGCATTTGGAATGCTGAATAAGACATTATTAGAATCATGACAAGTTTGTTTATATTTGATGTTGTACGTTCATAGAATATTGTAGCAGTTATGGGGATGAATAGAAACCGTACGATTGATGACGAATTAAGCTCTGCAAAGACCTGTAAAGATTAAAATAACTAAAGCACTAATAAAAATACCTAAGGTATCGGAAAAGTGGTTCAAAGAATTCAGAATTCAGAATAAATCTTAAAATAATCGAATAACATAAAAAACATATTGGGCCAAATTGGGCCCCGGTTAGATTACTGTCTTCAATGGCTTAACAAGGAGAACGAAAGACTAATGGATGGACGAGAGAAAGTAAAACATCTTACAGTAAAAACGTGTTGAGAACATTTTTTAATAACTCTTCCAGAAATATTTAACATATAAGTAACTAAACGATGTCTATAAGGCCTTAAAAATAAAAACGATTTGACTTAATTATCAGATAACAAAACGAATTATTCAGTCACATTATTATAATAATGTTCCGATAATTCGCTGTAACTTACAAAGAACAAATTCAAATAATACTTTGTAAAAGTTTAATAAAGTCTTTCTGAACTATTACATAAAGTAAGGTTTTGGTGTTTAGACTGATGTGCAAGCTTGTAAGTGAAAATAAGTTCAAGATATTTCAAGGCATTTAAATTTACAAATGAGAAATGGTATATGTGTATCAAATAAAATTATTATATAATAATTTTGGTTAACAAATGTTTGTTATTGATATTTAGGTAATCATCCGAAAGGCTGGTTTGAACCTCTAGAGGTTTTACTAAGTAAAACGAGGAGTAAGAGGTTTACCTATGCCTTCCTCACTGAGTGGAAAAGTATGCTTATCAACATGCTAGGCAGACGTATAAGCACGTACTTTCCACCCTGCAAATGATACATTTACTTCATTCACCACAGGGTCTGGCTGTATAGTAATGAAATTCACTACTCTCAGAGCAGATAACTCAGACTCTTTTACACCTCGACTTCTTCAGTTCTTGAACTCTTCAGTCATATTATTAGCTGTCTATATGATAGGAAACAGAACTATTTTTTGTAGCCCTGGAACTAGCAGGTCGAGTGCAAATAGTTCAACACTCTACCTGCCTGTAACGGGCGAGCCAAATGTTTATTGAAATTATAAAATTATTGAGTCAAATTATTGAGTTAATGTTATAGAACACTTTCATCATATTTAGCTTTAACTGATAATTTAATACAAAAAAATGTATTTATTCTTTACACAAGTACAAATATAAAGTTAAAATTTTGAAAATCATGTTGTTACTGCACAATAACAATTGACAAATTTTATTTTAAACAAATGAATCCAGATAATTGGCAGACAAACAGGTTATATACAACTAAAGTTTATATTAAACAGCTTAAGGCAATTGAAGGAACTTGAACAAAGTTGCAATTTGTGGAGTAAGAGAGAAATAGTTTGTGGAAACACACGCAACTACAACGAATGAACTATATATGGGGCGAATGGCGGAATGGCCTGACCCTGGCGGCGCTTGCCTAATCAAGATATTCGAATAGGCTTACCCCCCGTCTCTTTCATCCCCTTTTCTACCCCCAGGAACGAACAAACAACACAATTCTCATTAGCTGGTTGACTGATCATTGCTAACGTATTACTGGAATTGTTAGCCAGTCTAGTAACTAGCTAATTAACTCAGGCCCTTCATTCACAACTAGTTGATTTAAGGCTCACAACTAAAACGCAACTAAGAAAATCAAGAACATACAACTACATTTTATATGATACTTACCATTTTCACGTGAAATCTAAACACTATATAGACATCAAACGATTGACAACACGTCAATATATAAATTATGCAATTATATTATTTTTTATAAAATTGGCTCCTACTACCCAATGAAACCAAAGTTTCGTCTTTGTAACTATTATATTTTTTCGTTTCATTTAATCCTCTCATTTGAATATTTTTTCCATAGTAAAAACAAGTAGTAATGATTTTCTTTAGTTTCAATCTATTTTCCTTTATATCAATGTTAGGCACAAACTTTTTAATCACTTACACTCTTTAAACTAAATTCACATGTCACACGTTGTTCTTTTATGCTTACATAATATCACAATCTCAAAGTAGACTCATTTTTCACAATAATTAATTAATACTTTACTTAAAGTGGCCTCGTTGATGAGAATGAGGACTTTGATTTTCATTTTGCATCATTCACTCATAATTAAAATTATGTTATGTTTTTTGAGGTTAGTTTTTTTGGTTTATTTCTAATGTTAGGTTATAAATTGTTCATTTTTGCATTGGCAAGAGAAAGTTGTGTGAGTATTTCACACCAGATTTTTTTTTTCTTAAATTCATTTTCATTGAAGACAGTTTCTGAAATTATTTTTAAACAATCTAATTATAAACTATCCAATAGCAATAAAATATGTAGAGTAACGTTGCTGTAAATAATCTCAGAACTTTTTGAATAAAATTTTAAATTAAACTAGTTAAAAATGTATTTCTAGTTTACTATAACATAGTAATAGGATTTTGTGTTATGAAACCACCCGCTTAGTACACTTACGAAAGTTCTGCATAAAATTGAAAAGAAACTACAATAAATTCTAGAATAAATAGACGAGTTTTCGAATTGGATTAAAAGTCAATACTATAAATCCGTATATAAAAGTTTTATTCTATAACGTAAACCATAATAAACAAAGAGAACATGTTATGGTAAAAAATTTAAAACTTTGTATATTAATAAACTATAAGGTAATTTAAAACATGGAAAAGCTTTAAAATATCATCAATATATTTTTTTACCTTATAAATTTGTTTTCAATATATTAATCCACTTGAACAAAAATTAATTGACGACTTTATTATTGTGCTTACGCAGGCAATTGATCCCTTTTTTTAAGGGTTAATCGAAATACTTTTCAAAAATAGTTCATATGAATGCAGTAAACGATAGTCATCTTTTGCAGCATTTTCCATCAATAAATATTTTTGTTGTAAAATTTAAAGGAATGAAACGAACAATATACTTTGATATGTTTTATACATCTAAATGGATAAAGTTTTAGTAGGAATCAATGAATTATACCATGTTCTAATAAAGCTTTATAATGATCTTTTATATTGGGCTAAAAAATAGACTTAAACAATCTGCCTATGCCTATTTACCAATGATGATGATGATGATGATGATGATGATGATAAACTCTGTATTGGAAATTTATAGTTAATAAAAATGTGAAAACATTTTATAACTGATGGAAAGTACATCGTATTTATGTGTAAATTATGTTGAATGAAATGACTGACACTCGGATATTGGTTTGGAAAGCGTACTGAGAGCAAAATTTCATATTTTGATAAATATATAATTCAATTAAAAATTCTCTGGTATTGTATTTACGTTTAGAAAGTGTGTGTGTGTTTCAAAATAATTATAATTGTTCACAAAATTTAATTTTAAAATTTCTGTAAATTATTTTCAAAATAAAATTATATATAAAATATAATTATATAAGATATCTTGATCAAAATCTATTATATATTATATATTTGATCAAAATTAGCAATAGCTAATTTTTTATCGGTTAAAAATATCCCGGTCAGTTCCAAAAGATTTCCTTCGAGAAGTGGTGGTTTCTAGATTAATATTTTGATTTTGATCAATTTTTTTTTTTTTTTTTTTTTTTTTTTTTTTTTTCTAGTCGGACGTTAAACCAAAAAAAAAAAAATTGATCAAAATCAAAATATTAATCTAGAAACCACCACTTCTCGAAGCAAATCTTTTGGAACTGACCGGGATATTTTTAACCGATAAAATAAAAAATTAGCTATTGCTGCCTGTACATTTACTCTCGCAAAGAAACCACTCGCCAATTCTAATATGACCATTTAAAACTAATTTCAAGCGACCAATATCTATGAACAGCAAGCTATTAACAAAAAAACTAAGTTGGATTTTTACTACGAAACATTTAATCAGCATAATACGACTCTTCTGTAAAACTTTTCAAGAAGTAAATTTTTTAAAGTAATTTCCCTACTTTTTATTTAATTTTTTTCACTATATTTAATTAAGTTTAATAGAGCACTACACGATGACTTACGCGTTCCTTACGTCAACGACACATATCTAAAACTGTACCGCGGGTTCACAGACAAACTTCAAATTAATAACAATCGCTTTATATGTGATATGAATTCTGCTGACCTACCAGGAATCGCACGAAGACGACTGAAATGCCGATGGAGTAGAGACATGGTACACTAGCGCAACTGTAACATTTATTACGTACACAAAACTACAATTTCAAAATGAACACAATTATCGTTCTCAGGAGAGCTATCGCTGGGTGGTGATCTTTTCAAAGCCAATAACGTGGTTGTTTTTTTTTTAATTTAGTTGTGAATAATTTTGCTGGTTGTTTTTATACAGTTGTAAAATAGATAAAATAGTAAAGAAAAAATTAATTAAATCTTCAACTATGCAGCTCTGCACAACCCTGTAAATACATTTGTAGTGTATTTTACAATACTTTACTACTTCTGAGAACAACACTTCACCAACTCATTAGCAAGACCTACATGACAAACACCTACATGCATGACCTACATGCAAGACTTTACATGTGTTTAAATGCTACAGGTTCTTTTTATTTTTTTTAATGATTGATTTACAATTTTAAAATTTTTTTCAAGTAAATGTGATGGTTGAGTAGAAATCATCACATAGGCATAGGTAGGCATGAAAATGTTAGGGCTCCCATTAGTACCTTCCCAGAAATTGAAATTAAATTAAGTTTTGAATAATTTTTAATAAGGTATATTTCATTAAATCAAGTCTCTTTATAAGTATCTTGTGGGATTTCCAGATAGAAGTAAGATGGAAAGTGAATATACAAGTGGGTTATCATGTTATTGTAACTCGTAAAAGCGTTTGTATAGGTGTTGAATGGAACTGTGAACGATAGGTATTTGTAAACTCGTATATAACGTTTGTTTACGAACGTAACCGGGTGCTTGTACTATAAGACGTAATGTTTTTGATTGAAATGTCTGAATCCGTTGTAAATAAGAATGTTTAATTGAACCTTAAATTTTTGAGCCGTAAATCCAAATAGGTTTCAATAGTATTTCAAAAGAAAACAATATAAATGCTTATGAAGTTAGTTGAATGCTATGAAGTATGTTCCACGAAGAGCTTGCTATTTTTGAATTAATATGCTGGACGAATAGCACATTCTACAGACTGGAAACTTTACAGTTGTAATAAATACCTAGGGTATGTAATAAAATACCTTCGAGTTTCATTTGCTTATGATTAATCAAAACAAAATGGCGGAATAAGAAAATAATATCGAAAATGAACAATAATCTTATGATTCATCATAATAATAATCTTATGACGCTTATGACTCATTTTCGTTTCGTTGCTATCGGTGCATAGCTATTGATGGACATCAGTTCCAATAAAGGTTAATGAAACAAATTGTATTCATTAATAATTTATCACTTTCATATTTCTTTAATTTCTTTCATTTTAGTACTTAAGTAACATTGTAACAAACCACGAATTTTAAATGGTTATGCAAATAAAATTACTTTCCGCCATTTTGTTTTGATTAATCATAAGCATATGAAGCTCGAGGGTACTTCTTTTACGTATGGATTTATTATAACCGTAAAGTTTCCATGCTGTAGTACTATACGTACTATGTACTATACGTCCGTCATATTAATTTAAAAATAGCAACCTCTTCGTGAGACACCCAGTGTATATTAGGTGTGTGAAGTATAACCTGAAAGAGAATGGAGTAAAAAAGTATTAAATATTTTATTAAAAATTTTGTTGGTGACCCGTCAATTGAGTTGTGCTATATTCTCTAACCCAACGGACATAGGGAAGAGGTCATTGACAAAGAGTGTAATTACTGGACTTTAAATTAATAGCCAAATGAATTCTGTGAGTATAATTGATTATAAAATTGATAATGACAAGGATGTGTCTGTAAGGGAACGTTTTTACCCTGAGTTTACAGTTAAATTTAGAAGGGTTATATTATATACTTGGTTCTGATGACCATACATTTCAATGCTGAACGTTGCATTTAAATGATTTAGGGGTTGTTAAGGGCGTGCAGCCACCCGTTCTTCTCCTTACATCTAAATGTACTAAATTGATAGTTTTTCTCTAGTAATATATGCACTTGCTCAAATGTTAGGTATGTGCGTGTAGGAGTGAACTGTAATGCATTGTACATATTATAGTAGTTAGTAATTTTGCAGGAAAGAATGTCATCACAATTTAAGAAAAAATCGATAAAATAAATTTAAGATTTTTAAACCCATCTAGACATATGGAGTTCAAATTTGGGTTCTGCTAAACCTTCACACACGAAAGGTATACAAGCGATTTAAAACAAGATTCTACGAGCGAGAACACAATGCCCTTTTTACGTCACAAATTTAACGTTGCGCAAAGAGTTGCAGAACCCATACGTCGTCATGAAACAACTATACAAGACCACGCACGAAAAATTTGAATGATATGACAACTCTCTCATACAAAACATGTACACTAGGGCGTTACCGGGTACTCAGCACAGACGTTTAAAACGCCTCTGGCCAAGGGATTTTCTTGGCCATTTATAGGATTGTAGTGATGACTGCAAGATCCACCAAGTAATTCAAGTTTTGGAACCTTAGCGTCATATTTAGAAATTGTTATAATATTGTAATAGCAATTACTAAATTTTTAATAAAAATGGGTGAAAAAAGGTAGTTATTTTAACAACTTAACCGCTGCCAGAAGCTACCCTTCTGCTAAATTACCCCTCGATCAAATTGTTCCAAAACGTTAATTTACTAAACCCTTTTGAGACCAATCTGGACTTATGGTGTCCAGCTGAGTAGCGGCAGAGATTAACTTAATGTCTGGATCGACGTTCTAGAAGTTTTATAATTATTATAATAGTAAACAAAGCATTAAGAAGCTGAAATTTAAAGCTAAGTTAGTAGGCCCTAATTTATAGATAATCACAGTCAAATATAAAATTCGTTTGTAGTACCTAATTATGCTCAAATTTACTTGTATCATAAATTTTTTTTTAGATCAAAATTGAACCTCCATCCCAAAATTTTAATATACAAAACCCTTTGAGACCAATCTGGACTTATGGTGTCCAGCTATTTGGAGTAGCGGCAGAGAGTAATTTAAAGTTGTCCAGGCCATTCAGTCTAAATTCTTAAGACTTGCCTCTGATGCTCCTTTTTATGTAAGCAATAAAACCTCGACAACGATTCCAAAATTACGACAGTAAAGGAACTACCCGCGTCCTTATATAGTAATTTTTTCGGACGACTAAATGACCATTCCAATCAACTAGCCCGTGACCTAGCTCTAGGGAACTTCCTAACAGTGCGAATTTTAAAGTGAAAATGCGGCAGAGACCTCATGGTATGAATAACGGATAACACCCGTAGTTAAAAACGGAGAATGTATCACAGGGTACCTCTTCTCCTGAAAGCAAAATTTCGCAATGCCCGTTAAATTAAATATCATATAAGGAAATTAGGCTGGTCACAATAAATGGTACTGAAATAAAATTTAAAGACAAAAAAATTACTTAATTGTTCATATTTTTCAAAATTTAATTTTTTACAGTTCTAATGTACAGTTCTATACTCGGCTGGTAATTTAAATAGAATTATAGGCCTAACTATAAAAGTTTTGTTAATTCGAAAGGATATAATTTTTTTATTTTGTGATCCCAAACTTTATCAATTTTGATATTAATATTCAAAATAATACCAAAGACATAAATCAATCAATCTGCTGGTAAATTTAAGTTTCATAAATGTTAATTTGTAGATGGAAAATAGTAAATTTTCATATTGACCAAATTCTACATTTGCAACTAAATTAGAACGTGAAACTCAACTTCTTGACTACAATCTTATTATACCGTAATCAAAAAAAAAAACACATAAATGAAATTAGGAAAAACAACTATAATGGAAGGAAAGAAATTAAACTCTCGAAACATCACTTTTTCATACATGTACTCGTAGATAAATTTCCTAGATAAATTTTATTTTTTAAACAATATTTAATATATAAAACGTTTCCTAATTTTTAATTAACTTGGAATGTTCATGTTTCAGTTAGAAGACACATCTTGAATGCTGCTGCACCTTGAAGGCCTAAGCTTCTGAACTGATTGATGTTTTGATGCTCGGTAGTTTGAATAAGGCAAAAACTAACGATATACATGTCCCTTCTCAGGCCAATTTGGATACACTCGGTTGGATACAGTCAGGATCCCCTGCACTGTAGACCGTAGGGGAGGAGAGATGTTGGAAGGCCACGCAAAAGATGGCAATAATTCTATAATTTGTCGCTGTTGAGAGTCGGAACAGGCGGAAGCTTAATCCTAGATTGGAAGAAAAAGAAGACTACTTTAATTATGCAATAATTTTAACGAGACCGAACAAAGCCACAAATTGTTGTTTCGAGAAAAAAGTTGACACATTTTATTAATTAATTAATTAAAATATTAGTCATAGTATTAATTTAACAAAATTAAAAATAAACTAACAAGAAATACGTATCTTCTAAAATAAATTTAAATTATTTTAAAATTACTTTATCCTTTAAAAATTGCAATCAAAAAAGGTGAAGCGTATATTAGTTACAGTAGAATGACTCCCATTATTTTCAGCCGTAAAAATGCTTATAATCCTTCTTTATGTGCTATGAAATTTATATTGCAAAGAAAAACCAAATTAAAATTGTTAGTTTTATGAAAAACTATTATACTTTATGTAAATTTAAAAGCTTTTTTATTCTATACAATGGTTAGAACATTTAGGACAAAGATGAAAGTACACAGCCTTCTTTATAGGCTGTTTGGCGTCGTACTGGGAAGGATACATAACCCTGTATATTTGCATATCAAAGTCAAAACTGCCCGTTCTGAATGTTACTTGTCTTCGATAAGGTCCATTGAGATACTCGCTGTAAATAGTGATATGATAATAACTTAAATTTAGCATATTTTAAAATACATACTTATCATTTTATTGCATAAAATTTATGACGGAATCTTCAAATTTTATGAATGAAAAAATTGCTTTTGCATTTCCTCATACGTAATAAAATCGACTCAATATAGACTTTTATATTTGTATGTTATTCAAAACTGACGAAGAAGATCAATTTGATTTGTACCTACAGGGAGTAAATAAATTAAAATTATCGGTTAGAAATACCTTGTTCGTTTAAAACTCCATATAAATCCACTATCATTATTGATCAGTAGATTTTAGTGAAGATGCGAAGTGTTTAGAAAGAAGAGATATTTAATTTCTCAGATTAATCAAATTTCTTATAAACAATGTATTAAAATTAAATTAAATTCTTCTTCGCCTTCCCCACCGATAACAAAACCGGCTGCGACTTTTTCATCCAAGGTCTACCCGTGTTCCTACTTTTCTTATATCTGTATTATAGTACTTCAAGAGGAATTATTCTTCTTGGCAGCATCCAATGAAAATTATCTCTCCATTTCCTTCTATACTCACTGATTTTAGCATTCAACGGTTCGGCTCCCAGCTCTGCTCAAATATCTTTTTTTTTTAAGCCTGTCCAATCTGGAACTAATTTTGACAGATCGAAGGAATTTCATTTCAAATACCCGCAGTCTGCTTTCCTCTCTTAAACCGCTGTCCAGATTCCACTTCCGTAAGGCAATAGGGAAAAGCCAATACCTTATAAAATTTTAATTTCGCATCTTTTCTTACTTATTGTTCTCGATTACAGTGTATAGTTCCATAGACTGCTTCAAATCTGATTAAATTAAATTGAAAATTCATTAAATAGTCAATAAAATATTTAAATCAAAATAAATAGAAAAAGTACAACAAAACGCAAATAAAATTGATCTAAACGAAAGCCGCTAGGTTATTGCTTTAATGAAAATATTAGCTTATTTGTTTCTCTACTGGCTGATAATACGTGTAAGTGACACAACAAGGCATAATTTATCAACAATTTACTTAATCGCCTCCGTAGCGTAATAATTAACATGCTGGACTACAAATAGGAATGTCCAGACTTCGATTCCAAACTAGGATCTGCAAATTATAATAGTACGTCCAAACCTACCGTTCCACATCCTACTGTAGTCACTATTGACCAAGATGTTGGTGCGAATTAAATAAGCTAAAAACAGATTAAATTTAATTTATAGTCATCAAACTGTAAATGTAGCCTATACTTTTACAAATACGCATTCATTAAATTTGAACTGTTATTCCGTTAAGACAAAACACATACGCTTTTCGGCAAAAAATCACTCCTGACAAAATTGATCTTTACAAATCAGTATTGAAACCCGTTTGGACATACGCAATACAACTTTGGAGTACATCTGTAAATACAAAAATCGAGATCTTGGACCGATTACACTCAAAGATCATCAGACACAACATATTAAACATACCCCGGTATATAAACAACAAATTTATTTTTACAGATCTTAACTTATACACGGTGAAAAATTTTTAAATCCATTATTAATTGTTGACAGACTTTACAAACACAATAACTTATTAGACAATAGTGTGAATACAAATTCAAGGTGGGTGAGATCTGAATCTTTGAATTTGCCTTATCGATATTGCAATTAAAATTTATCGTAATATTCATCTCTTTTTTATCTATTAATTTACTTTATTTAATTTTAATTATAATTGTTTTTTTGTTTTTATAAACATCATAGAGATCAAACATCAAAGAGTGTTTTGACTTCTTTTAGCTTTTTTTCACTTTTCTGCCAGATTAGTTATTTATTGACCAAGAAAATGAGCAGGTTATAACGTAGCAGTAGGCCTACATAAAATTTAAAAAATAAGACGAAGAATCACTTAACTGTCCAGTGTATTTTGACTGAGATAAAATGAACTGAGTATTTTAATCACATGCATTCTATAAAACGAGCTATCACCAAATAGCTAGAAGCAGTATTATGAAAAATGATTTCAATATTACAATAGTCTTCATCGTTGTATTTACGTTTAATAACAAAAAGCTGTTCTAAAACATACAATTTTTCTGTGTAGTTAAAATATTTATTTTTTTGTATTGGCATCTGATACGGTTTGCTAGGTAAACATGAATAGTCAAACATTTTAATAATTCTTAAGGTTTCATAAGAAATTTAATTGGTTGTATTTTTACAATACGAATTTTTGTGGTAACGAGCAGTAAAACTTTTATAATATATGATTTTACACGTAAATTTCAGAGAAATATTTATTTTAAATAAATTTATGAATGTCACAGGTTTTTTTTTCTTGTAAACTGTGAAACCAAAGGAAGAAAAACTGAATAGTCATTTTTATCTCTTTGCCTGGGTTTTCTGTTCCGCAAAGGAACTCTCCCACATCGAGCTCTGCCAATTTTCAATGAATTGGTTCACTTCCTGAAGCACCCTCTACCCAAGCGAGTAGCACGCAACTTTCAAAGAATTTGTTTCCTCCTCCGTCGTCTATCACTATACTGCTAGTTTATTCTCCTTTTATATCGAGGATAGCACCGCTTGCAATTCATGTTGTTAAATTAGGCAAAAACAGGCACTTGACGCCGGCAGTACACTGTCTTACAGCTTTTGTAAGGATATAAATTAAATTAGTTAATTGTCGCGAGTTATATTTCGTTTTGTATTCTAAATATAAGATAATTGAACACAGTTCCAAACAAGTACAAATCGACAGTTAATAGACCAATAATGGTTTTAATTACTGGTACTTAGCTATCTTTATCAGTTAGAATCAAATTGAAGCACGTAGTTCGTGCAACAACCAGTATTTAATGATTATATCGCTAAATTTATTTTAGTGAATTTATTTCATGAAATGTATTGGGTATTAATGAAATTCATTCCCTTCATTTATATTATCTTATATCATCGATAAATAATTTTTTGAAACTTTTTATTGAAAATTTAGTATCTGTTATTACAATATTATAACAATTTCTAAATATGACCCTAAGGTTCCAAAACCTGAATAACTTGCTGGAGCTTGCAGACACCACTACAGTCCAATAAATGGCCAAGCATATCCTTTGGCCAGAGGTGTTTTAAACGTCTGTACTGAGTACCGGGTATTGCCCTAGAGTACATGTTTTTATAAGAGGGTTTTCATGTAAATCAAATTTGTCGTGCATCGTCTTGTATAGTTGTTTGTAACATCATTTATGTATGCGATTTGTTAATTTTTTGCAACTTTAAGTTTGTGACGTAAAAGAGGCATTGCGTTATCGCTCGTAGAATCTTGTTTTGAATCGCTTGTATACGTTTCGTTTGTGAAGGTTTAGCAGATAATAATAAAAATAAACTAATAATATTATTGGGAATTTTATGCAACAGTAACTTATTACTTCCTTTGGATCTACAACAAAAAATATTAGCCAGCCGCATTTGGTAACGTGCTCGCCTCTCATCAAGCGGTCTTGGGTTCTAATCCCACTCAGGCGCGGCATATTTTCATACGTTACAAAAAATCATTTCATCCTCACACAGTTGCACCCCTACGTCGTTGCTAATGATCTTGCAGTTAATGCGACGTTAAATAAATTTTTTTTTTCATATAACTTTTTTAAATGCATAATCTGTTATAAGTAACAATAAATGCAACTTATCAAATAGATACAATTCATGAAAAAATTACAACCCACTGGTGTAATTAACAAATTATAACATGAAAACATATTATACTGTTCTTAATTAATATTAACAATCAAAATTACATAGTGATTTTTAAAATAAATAAATAAAAAAAAACAAGAAAAATAGAAAAACAAATAAAAAATAAAAAATAACAAAAACCTCCTTTAAAACGAAAAAACAAGTAAGAAGTAATAAATAATAAGCACATGATTCCGAAATATATGTACACCTAACTTTTCTGGAGATAATTTAAAACGTTCATTCAGCTATTTACAACATACACACTCAAACACGACAGTCATCTACAGAATACTAACATTATAATATTTACAACTTTAAAATCACACTATTAGAACCGCCCTGGGAGATCCAGTACTGTAGCACGCTTTAGCCTATTGACATCATTACTGTTGTCTAAGAGATTCAGTGCTAAGTGATTTACGTGGTTGTTTAGACGTTCGATGTATTTACAACTGAAACTTCGTATTTCTTCTCGTACCGTCTGCACATCCATATCGCGATGAATATCGGCATTGGTAATATACCACGGTGCATTCAGTATGGTCCGCAGAACTTTTGATTGAAACCGTTGCAGAATCTCGATGTTTGAAGTTGATGCTGTCCCCCATAACTGAATTCCGTAGGTCCAAACCGGCTTCAGCATGGATTTGTACAAAAGCAGTTTGTTCTCAATTGAAAGCTGGGAACGCCTACCAATGAGCCAATACATCTTCCTAAATGTTAAATCCAGCTGTTTCCTTTTCATCTGAATGTGTTTGCGCCAAGTCAGACCTCTATCTAAGTACATTCCTAAATATTTTACATCCCTGGCCTGCGGAATATTCTTGCCATTCAGTTGCACAGGAGGACAAGTTGCCCTTCTGGTAGTAACGTGACATGCGTATATTTGTCCTCGTTCACCTTGATCTTCCACTTTGTCAGCCAGATTTCCAGCTCACTTAGATACATCTGTACTCTGCGTGTCGCAATAGTTGGGTCTGCATCACATGACATTATTTCCGTATCGTTAGCAAAGGTAGCAATGATTACATGTTCAAGAACAGGCAAATCAGCTGTGAACAGAACGTATAAAATTGGTCCCAGAACGCTTCCTTGCGGAACACCAGCCTTGATCTCTTTCAAACCCGTTAAGTAATTTCCAACCCGGACTTGAAATAATCGTTTGTTAAGATACGATACAAGAACACTGTACAGGTTCTCCGGAAACACAGCTTTTAATTTATGGAGTAGACCAGGATGCCAGACTCTGTCAAATGCTTGAACAACGTCTAACAGCACAGCCGAACAGTACTTCTTTTCCTCTAAACATTCACGGATGACGCTTGTCAATCGATGCACTTGCTCTATGGTACTATGCTGCTGCCGAAACCCAAACTGATGATCCGGAATAAGATGACGACCTTCTATCACTAGTTTCAACCGCTTTAGACATATTCTTTCAAAAACCTTTGACATCACCGGGAGTAGACTAATAGGACGATACGAGGAGACCTCATTTTCCGATTTACCTGGCTTCAGTATCATGATAATTTTTGCTACTTTCCACTGGCTAGGAAAATAACCCAAGCGGAACACAGCATTAATTATCATAGCAAGGATTACTAGGGCTTTTCTCGGTAATTCCTGCAACATCCTCCCTGTAATGAGATCGTACCCTGGGGCTTTCTGAGGATGTAATTCAGAAATCGCACGCTTAACATCACGAACTGTAACCCGTTCCAAATCGTGCTGTCGCTGCTGCGGATCCGTTACTAACGACCTTAAAATTTCTGCTTCCTGTGCCGGGTCACATTGTACATCATGGGGCTGAAAACGCTGCTCCAAGTGATTTGCAAATAGAAGCGCCTTTTCACCATCACTCCTAACCCAGTCATTGTTCTCCATCTTTAACGGTGGAATAGGCCGGCAAGGCTGTTTAAATCTTTTAGTCGCCTTCCACAGGGAGTAATCTGTATTAGCCGTAGGACTTAGATTCTGAACATAGTCATTAAAAGTTTCTTCTTTTACATTCTGGATCATCTCCTTTAGTTCACGCGCAGCTCTGTTGAAGTTGGTCCTATCCTGTGGGTGACGAGAATACTGCCATAAACGTCTCAATCGGCGTTTTTCCACAATCATCTCCTTAATCGCTGTAGGATAATCCAAGTACTTGGTCGTAGCTTTTTCTTCAGGTGTTGACTGCCAAGAAGCGGTCTGGATGGCCTCATTAAGGATTTCTACAGAATTTTCAATATCATCTGACGTTTGTAGAGGAATATTAAGTTGAATGCCTGATTGTAATAAGTTACGAAAATTACACCAGTCAGTTCTCCTACTACAAAATTTAAAAGGTTTTTCAGAACACAGTACTGTTGGGCTGACCGTAACTAATATAGGCGTATGATCTGAAGACAGGTCCTGACTGGACCGTACCGCAAGGTAATTGTGAGAAATACCTTTTGTAACTACAAAGTCTAATAAATCTGGTAACTTACGTCTATCAGTCGGCCAATATGTAGGCTCACCAGAGGATAAAGTGTTAAGGTTATTAATTTGAATTGTTTTGTACAATTCCCTGCCTCTTGGATTGATAAGTCTCGAGCCCCAAAACGTATGCTTAGAATTATAATCACCTCCAGCTTAAAATCTTGCACCTAATGTGTTGAAAAATTCTTGAAATAATTTATCTTTGCTAATGTTATGCCGAGGCGGGCAGTAAACAGATGTTAAAGTTAAATCTCCAGCCCAGTCTTTAATACAAACGCTTGTTGCCTGAATATGATCTGTTCTATATTTAGGAAGCTCAAAGTGTTTAATCGAATTTCGTATAATTACAGCCGTTCCTGCATGCGCCCTATTATCGGGATGAGTGGTGACATATATGTTGTAATTTAAAAGTCGCATATAGTGCCGTTCAGTAAAATGGGTTTCTGATACAAGCAACACATCTATTTTATTTTCATTTAAAAATACTTCTATTTCGTGACGGCGTTGTATCAAACCGTTTGCATTCCACACTGCTATAGTATAAAAATATTTCATTTTAATTTATTTATAACGGCAGTTAATAAGTTAATCAATGTTGTTATTTGTTCCGCCTGCTTTGACAAAATTAATTCAAACCGTGTAAACGCACCTTGCATAACGGATGCTATATCAGGACCCTGCTGATTGTCATGAGCACAATTGTCGACAGTATGATTTTTCCTGACCGCTTGAGAATAACTCATACCTGAAACTACTGAACATGTTCTGGTATCCTTATTGCCGACCTCATTAACGGGAGTTTTGACGGCATTAGACCGTTTGGCAGGTACCGCAGAAGATCTGGACTTAATAATCTCCTGAAAAACTCGGCAGCCCTTATAACTTGCAGGATGATTATTTCCACAATGAATACATGTAGCTGGTTCATTTTTCGAAATAGTACAGCAAATCGTACTGTGGTTGTCTCCACACTTAACGCACCTCGGTTCACGCTGATAATACTTTTCGGTATGGAAAAAGCGTTGACAACGCTTGCACTGTGGAATATCGTTTCGCTTTTTGTAAGGTGGTTCGAACTTAACTTTCATATTAAGCAAAAATTCCATTTCAAAAATGTCTTTACGTTAAATAAATAAACAAAAAAAATATTATGTAAGGAACTTGTTTTTATGAAAATTTTCGTAAATCAAATTTTTAATCCAAAATGCATGTTTTAGATTTCCTGAGCTCAAAAACATGTTATAATCGTGTATGTGTGGGTGTGTGCACAAAATAGGAAAAATTGTACGAAATTGAAACTTATAATACCTCAAGGAAAGCAGACCATCAAAATCGGTAAACCGAAAGTAGCGGTTTTTTCCTTTCTTCCATTTTTTTTAAATGACTTCTACTATTACGTTTAAAAGTAATTTAGTTACTATGTATTCTTTGTTCTCAATATGGGGTAAAAAGCATGTCCTCTAAAATTCATGGGAAGGCAAGAATTTTTTTTAAGATAGCGGCCTTCATTTGCATTTCAAACCGCAAGTGTATAATTTATGTTATAGAAAATTATAAATCATACAACTTTTATTTGAAGTATATTTTTTTCTGCATTCCTTAGTTTAGTGTCAGTTAGTGATTTACATATTTGGTCTTTGAAATCGTTAAAAAATTAGTTTTTAAGATTTCGGCTTAATATGGATTTAGGCAAAACGTGTATATAATAAAAGCTATAGAAAATTTAAAATCTACAACTTTTGTTTAATTATTTTTTCTTCTAAGCTTAATTTAGCGTGTATTAGTAAATTATAGATGGGAGCTCACTTGATTGCTAGCGTAAGGAATTCGGGTGGAGGAGGATTGTTTGTACGATTCCCCCCTCCTATAACCTAGTAGTAGTAATAATACCATTAGTACGCGCTCTTCTAAAAATATTACTCACAAACCATTTCGAATAACTACTGTAGTACCAGGCCCTCTTACACTTCATACCGCACTAGCAAACAAGTCAGCTCCCAACTATAAAATATTGTTTCACTCATCAAAATTACTCCAAAAGCGGTTGATTTCTATTTACTATCATCTACTCATGATGATTTACATTAATTACGTTTTCAAGAAGAAATCGTGTAAGTGTTTCACACCTGATTTTTTTTATTAAAGTTTATATTTTTATGTTGTCAGTTTGATACTTAAGATTACTTCTGGCCTTTAAAAACAGGAGTTTATAACGAGGAGTCAAGCTTATTTAAATGAGGCTTGAAAATAAAAAGCAACAAAAGAATTGTCAGCACTGCTGCGAAATCGTTGTAATTTTTAATTAAAGCTACACAAAGTATTTTTTGTTCACGAAAAAATATTATCAGACCTACTATGTATTCGATAGGTGTACTTATATTTCATTTTCTAGTAGTAAATTCATTATATAAAATCAGCTTAATATTTTTTTCTTTAACCCTTTAATTGTATAGATACTTAACAAGTTTTGGAAGGGTTTGTTCCGTCTCTGATAACATGTTTAAGACGTATTATTTAAAAATATAACACTGCCATTAGATTTTCCAACTACTTTTTTTATAGTTTGAAAATTTATTAAAAAATCAGGAAAAAATCAACAGTATTACTACAAACAGCTAGAGTAAGAGTTTGCTCTTAAATTACAAAGCCATTTTTAATCAGTGTGAGTTCACGGAATTCAATCGTGAGGTTACATAGATTGTACTTCAAACATCAACATCAAAAAGAATTCAATCAAAATTCCTCCGTACAATTACAACAGTACGATAGTAGGTACATTGCAAACAGTAGTTTTCACCTACCATAAACTGAGACACCAACAACTCTAATGCACATGAATTGAGGATGTATCAAAAGATAGTACTAAAATTATAGCAATCACCATTGCAGGGCTAAAATAAATAGTTCTGTTTCTTATCACATGCAGGACACATGGTCAGCCAATTAAATGACTGAATCATTTAAGAACAGAAGAGGTAGAGGTGTAAAAGACATTAGTCAGAGTTATCTCCTCTGAAAGTAACAAGTTTCATTATACAGCCAGACCCTGTGGTGAATGAAGTGAAGGTGGTATTTGCAGAATGGAAAATATGTGCTTTTCAGAGGGTCCAGCATGCTGATAAGCGTACTTTTCCATTCAGTGAGGAAGGTATGGTAAACCACCTCACTCCACGTTTTACATAGTTAAACCTCTACAGGTTCATACCAGCCTTTCGGCTGATGACCTAAACAACAACAACAGCAATTACCATAACTGTGAATAAATTCTCCATGTTAATTGGTATTCTGGTGTTCAGTTGATCAAGTGAACAATGCTACTACAGCCATTCGTTGAAATAGTTGTTCAGGTTAACTGCTTACTTGCAACATTCTTTTTATTTAATTTGCGTTTTTTTTAAAATCCGACTGTCTTGCAATTACTGCTGATGCAGACAACGAGATGATGAATGATGAAAAATTTGAGACCTAACCGGGAATCAAACCCAAAAACCCCGGTGTAGAACCCAGTAGCACTAACCACAATGCCAACGATCCGGCCTTTAACATTCAATGAATCTAGTATATACTGACTTGCTAAATATATCAAATCAACGTTCGAGTCACAGATTAATACGGTATCACCACAAGAATCAGCAAGATCGTTATGTATTTTTTCTTTCTTTTGCCTAAATGAATACATAGGAAGGAAAGTATTGTGAACAAAATATCTCAAGAACGGAACACCGTTCGAAGTTAAAACTTGAAAATTAAGTTAATCACCGATACCACTAGTGGACCCGACACGAATATTTCTATCAAAATCGGTCAGGACACATGGAGCCTTGTCAACCAAAAGTAGTAGTTTATTCGTGTCATTTTTCACTTTTTTGCAATTTTCTTAAAAATGGCTCCTACGATTTTTTTAACATCGCCTCAATTACTACATTTGTTATGCTCGACAAGATAGGGTAGATGCCATATCTGCTGAAATTCTTGGGGAGGCTGTTCGCTCATAGAAATATTTTTTTAAAAGTTTGCGGCCTTAATATGCGTTTTAGAGCGGAAGTGTGCATATAATCAAAGTTGTAGAACATTTAAAAACTTAAAAATTTTATTTCAAAAATTTCTTTGTAAAACTCTTAGTTTAGTTGTAATAAGTGATTTTCTGTTTTTCATTAATATCTGTAAGAAATGGATTTTTTTAAGATTTTGGTCTTAGTATGCAATTACCGAAAAAAGTGTAAATAATCAAATTTATAAGAAATTTAAAAATATTACAACTTTGTTTTAAGCATTTTTATCTACAGAGCCTTGTTTAGCGTCAAAGAGTGGTTTTCCGTATTATTAAGCCAAAATTAAGGTTGGTTTTCATTTTGCATTGTTTCCTCATGATTGAAATTAGGTTATGTTTTTAAAGTTAGTTTTTTTGTTTATTTCTAATGTTAGGTTATATATTGTTCATTATTTGCATTGACAAGAGAAAGTTGTGTGAGTGTTTCACACCAGGTTTTGTTTAATTGTAAAATTTATTATTGTTTGCGTATTAAGAGGTAGTAAATAACTTTTTTTGATGAAAAATAATATAATAGGCACATTGTCCATATCTTAATAATTTCCGATTGTGCTTTGTTTATTTAAATTGAAAATTTTTATAATTTAAAAAGTAATTTTGAATTTCTTTAATAACGATTATATTTTATCATTGGTTAACTTGAGTTCAAATAATACTCTGTCAGTTTCTGTGAACCCTGGAGCAGTATTGCTAGCTAACAACGCGTACCCTCTGTTCCTAGCTAAGGTACTGATTAGTTTCGTTGTATCCATTACAAGCGTTCTCTTAATAACATTAATGATGACTCCTCTAACAACATGAAAACGTTATCTCGCGTTTTATTTTAGTAGATGAAAATTAGGATCGTTTGGTGAAAATAAAAATAATGGGTTTCATAAATTATAAAAACTTTAAATTGAATCGAACGAAATTAAAGATTTACTTTATTTTTTCTATTAAACAGAATTTTTTGATAATATATTAATCACTCTTTTGCTCTAATTTCGATCTTCCATATCGCTTTTATCTTTAACCGTTTATTTTAGAAAAAATAGCTATAAAAACATGTTTTATATATTTATTTTCTTCTATAATCATTTTAAAATAAAATAATAAATCAGTATTTATTTAGAAATTTTATACTCAATACAAATAATGTTGACAAGTGACGTACTAAAGTTAACCTCCCTAACGATAGTAATTGAAACTTATCGTAACATTTATTTTATGTTCTTTCGGGATCTGGTTGTAATAAATTATACGAAAATTTCTTTTGAAACAATCATATAAAAACGATTTAATAAAAATAAATAATAAATTATTACGTTTAGAACTGCTTGTCCCATACAATTTAACAGCAGAGTACATTGATTATAAACTAAAATTAAACTTAAGACAAAATAAATTTTAAAAAATAGATAGCCATTCACAACTAATGATTGCGTAATTGTTATTTACAAAACCAAAATATTATATTCAACTTATGTAGTTGACAACAACTTATGTAGTTGGGATCCTACGGATCCCAAATTTACGGTTCAACCAAACCCTCTAACTTGCAACGAATCAAGCATTCCAGTCAAAAACATTACGCCTTATAGCAAATGCACCTCTTTACGTTAGCAACAAAACCTTACATACAGATTTGAAAACACCACTTGTACAAAATTCCATTGAATACCTATACAAACGCTTTCACGACAAGTCACACGAACACGAGAACCCCCTGGTGCGTTCACTTTCCTCCGTCCATTTACCTGATAATCCCCCTAGACGCCTTAAAAGATGCTGGAGTAGAGACCTGCTAATTTGATATATAAATTTCATTCTTGGGGAGGCACCAATGGGGGCCCTACCCCTCTCATGCCTATCATGTCATTTACATTATTATGATAATCATCACATTTGCTTGTTGTAACATTTTACAGTTGTAAATAAAGAATTAAAGAGAAAAAAAAAACTTATGTAGTACGGAAATACGCTTGCTACACTCGCGCCGTTAAGTACAAAACTGGTTTCAATTAAAACCCGCTCTAATAATATTTTGCTACACGTTGTCCAAAACACAAAAACAAAGATTGATACCCATTCGTCAATCTTTAAGTTTATAATTATGTATTAAATATGATAATATTAATATATTTAATAGTTGTTTTTTCTTTAGTTATAACTCAGAGAAGATTACTATTCCATCTTATTTTTAGGCGCCGGGCTGGGTTCCCAGGAAGGTTCTTGAAAAGCGATGAAGTTCTTGAGTTAGAGAATTCGAAATTAAAAGTAATTTTGAAAATATTTTTTTATAATAGGACTGTGCTATCTCTTCAACGGTAGGAATTCCTAAATCGCACACACAGACCAATCGCTTAAAACATGTTTTCTTGTGTTCAGGGGGTCTGAAAACGTTTATATCTGGTGAAAACTAAATTTCGAAAAATCGACATTCAAAAAATACTTTCCTTGCTATATATTCATAAGCAAGAGAAAGTAAATAATTATTTCAGCTAAATTCCGATTGCATTTAAAAATAATAATATAAATTGAAATAATTTTTCAAAGGAAGATAATTAGGTTCCTAATAAGGTACTGTGAACCTCAAAATTGGTATTTTTTCAATGATGCTGAACATTAATCTAATAATGTAAGCCAATAATCTGAGATAACTCTATTATCCAATCATAAATTCCAATATTTTCAATAAATCAGTAACGCAAAATAAATTCAGAAGAATATTTTCACAATAAGATTTATAAGCAGTGAATGGAATATTAAAATAGTAAACGGATTCTTGAAATGTAGAAATGATTAACTCGGTACACTGTTGTATACTCTTTGTAAAAATAAGAGAAAAGCAGAAAACACACAGAAAGCAATATTTTTCTCGTTAGAGAAATCCAGGTTTTTCTATTAAAGAAAAAAAATACAATTTCAAACGATTCAACATGCTGTTTGTGTTCTCAATATATGTTTATAAAACTTTTTATCATTCCACCCCTCTTTTAAGTTTTGGTTTTTAATCCTTGAACTTTGTAAAATCAAATTGTAAAACAAGTCAATACAAAACATTTATTATCTGCTTACTAATAAAAATTGCACTGACATTGTTTTTATAACTTCTATTAAAGTTCTTAAGGGAGTATTTCCTCAAAAATATAATTTTTCCCCTTAGTACTTACAGCTAATATTATATTACATATGAGCTCAAATTAAGTAACTTTTCTTTAAAAATAAAGTGTACAAAATGTTAAAAAGAATCTTTAAAGCAGGGTTGAAGTGAAAAATTAGGGGTTCACTGAAGAGTAAATATTTTGACCAGTTTTAGCGATATCTTACTGACTTTTTTAAATGAAAGAGAAATACTCATTGCATGAACTGTATTATTTAGTTTTTATTAAATTTGATTAAAAAATTTTTTAACCAGTTTTGTTAGGGACTAACAAAAACTCATTAAGGGAGATTAACTCCCTTAACTCAATATTATATCAATTTTCAGATCTAAAGGATTTTTTTTGTTGTTATTATTTATTTTAATCTTTAACTTTACTATAGAGAACAACCAGATGATGAGAGAGCATTGATATTACATTAAAATTAACGAGACTAGCCACGAATATAAAATACAACCTTCAGCAATGTTAAAATTTGAATCACAATGAACAAAAACTATACTAAACTAAGAAATTAATCAAAACAATAAAATTTCTTATTCATCATCATCATAAGCATCACGGTTTAGGCCTTGTAGTCCTGTTCCGTTCCCAAGCTAGCAAATCTTTAAGTTACTTGCGATGACCATCTTTTCTTTGGTCTTCCTATGTTACGTCGCCCAACCGGTTGGTAATTAAGGATAATCTTCGGTGCTCGCTCATCTGCCATTCTTAGCACATGCTCATACCAGCTCTGCCTATAACCAGTGATCGCATCCGTTACACACAGCATCCCAAGCTCATTTCGTATATCCTCATTCCTCTTATGGTCCAGCAAACTGTACCCCGCTAGGGGCCTCAACAGTCGCATTTCTGCCGCTACGATTCTAGTTAATTGCTGAGTGGTTAACGTCCAGCTTTCAGATCCATATAACAGGACTGGCAGCACTAGTGCTTTATAAAACTTCAAAACCGTTTCTCTCCTTACTTTTCCCACCAAAGTTTTCCTTACTGTATAGATAAGGCGCTGAAATTTTTGTAATTTAAGTTCTACGTCTCTTGATTGTATGTACGATACTTCACATCCGAGGAATAAAAATGTCTTCACCTGCTCCAATATTTCTCCATTGATAACAATCTTGCTTCTAAGATGATCTGTGCCCTTAAAACCCATCACTTTTGTTTTTTCTGAAGAGACCTGCAGACCAAATCCCTGGGCAATCATGTTAAATGCGTGCAGGCATCGTTGAAGGTTATCTTCTGAGTCAGCAAACATCACCAGGTCATCTGCAAAAGCCAATATCTGCAAGGGCATCTGTCCAAAAACAGCTTTCTGTTCCATCACGCAGTACCATTGTCTCATGACGTCGTCAATGAATAGGTTAAATAAAACGGGTGATAACGGGCACCCCTGTCGAACTCCTTGAGATATTCCTACCACTCGTTGACCTTTGGTCATTCTTATAACTGTGCCCGCATACATACTCTGCACTACTCTAATCAGATGTAAAGGTAATCCCTTCCCTCTCAGTACTTCCCACAAGCGGGGCCGATAGACTTTATCAAACGCCTTCTGCAAATCTATAAAAGCCAGAAACGTAGGAATATTAAACTCTCTATTTTTCTCCATCAACTGAGACAAGGCAAACACATTGTCCATACATGACCTTCCAGCGCGAAAGCCTGATTGACCTTCCAGAAGAATTGCATCCGCTATTCCACTTAGTCTGTTTGTTATAATTTTGGCAAATATTTTATAGCCACTATTTAACAGGCTGATCCCCCTATAGTTATTCGGATCATCTCTTTTTCCTTTCTTGAAGATTGGAAAGACAACAGCCTGGAGCCATTCCTCAGGTATGTGTGCCTCCATCCAGCAAGTATTTATGAATTCAAGGAAGCGATCCAAAAATCCACCTGAAGCATACTTAAATAACTCCGAGGGCAAGCCATCAGATCCCGATGCTTTACGGTTCTTTAATTTCTTCATCGCATACAGAAGCTCTGGCATTGTTATGTGATCTATACTATTCTTCGTCCGAACTGGGATGACCACTTCATCATCTAATTCCCCATTGCTAGGTCCACCCCATAAATTCTGAAAGTGAGTCAACCATTCACTCTCCGAGATAGGATCAATTTTTAAATTATCCCTTACATCCCTATTCAATTCTTGTAATATCTTATATGCTTTCAGCTGTGGTCCATGGATATCATACTCTATATCCCCAATCATCTTCTCCCAGCCCAGTCTTTTTTTTTCTAACTTCTTTTTTAACCAAAGCCGAGTTTTGTTTATACTCCAAAAGATCTTCTTCAGAGGATGTACTCAGGTATCTCATATAGGCCAACTTTTTCTTCTTGATTATCTCTGCAAGTTCCTCACTCCAAAAGGGTGGGCTCCTCCGATTTTGCCTTTTCGTCCTCTCTCCCAATGCCTCCAAAGGCGCTGCGTTCAAAACTGTCTTTAAGTTATCCCATTCCTCACCAATATTATTGCTCTGGGCTGTTTGACTACAAAGGGCATCCATCCTCAGCTGAAAGAGATTTCTAATTCCAAGATCTTGTAATAAATTTACTTTAAAGATTTTTTCTGTTTTATCTCTATTTCCCCTTACTCTGGCCCATCTCACTGGAATTGTCAGCCTTGTCACAAGAAGGAAATGATCCGTTCCCACATCGTAACTCCGATAAACTCTAGAATCTAGAATACACTGTGAGGTCTTTCTGTTAGATAGGGTATAGTCAATAATTGATCTGCATCCTCTTGCACTCCATGTGTACTTATGAATGTCTTTATGCGGGAAGAATGTATTATTGATCCTTAATCCATTAGTGGCAGCAAAGTCAATGAGATGCTTACCATTCCTATTACAGGTTGGTTCACCATTTGTTCCAACCACCTCCTTTACTGGAATATTCCCAACTCTTGCATTAAAATCCCCTGCCACAATGATGTAGTCCCGTGCATTCGTTTTTCCAACGTGCTCATAGAGCATATCATAAAACTCTGCTGTTTGTTCCGTCCTTCCCTCTTCTGGGCCATAAACTGCAAAAACTGTCATGCCAGCTTTCCCCAATCTCATCCTGATACTTACTATTCTCTCATTCACCATTTCATACCTTTCAATGCTATCCTTCCACTTCTTTGCAATAAGTACCGCTACTCCTGCCGCTGCCCTCTTAACATGTTCTACCCCACTATATATCATCACAAAATCCCGTAACTCCATCATGCCCTTCAACTTTTTCTTTGTTTCTGGTATAACTGCAATATCTATCTTGGCCGCTTTCAATTCTCTCTCCAGTTCCTTCTCTTTATCATTTATTCCTCTGACGTTCCACACCCCTATATTTAGTCTATCCATTTTCCAAAATCTTTTTATATTTGACGGGTCCGTATTGTTTACCATGTTACCTGTCCTTCCGAGGCTAGCCTGAGTCTTGCCAGTAAGTTTGCTTTCCCCTGACTGCGTTACGGGCGCCGTGCAAGGTAAGTCCAGTGGTGGGGCTGCCACCTTAGAGCCTCTGGACCTGCCCTGGGTTTCATTCGGAGACCCACCTCCTAGGTTCCTCCGTCCCCGTCGCCGTTGGGAGTTTATCCTCTTCCGCCTCCGGAGCCGTTGACCATTTTTCACCTGTTACCCCAGGCAGGGGCCCTTACAGGGTGCTACCATCCGGAGCCAGATGGACCCTGGTTTTTTTACGAGGTTGTTACTCCTCCGACTCCTCCTTCCTGTCACTTGAAAGACAGGCCCCGGGCTTGTCACCGGCTTAGCGTAATTTCTTATTGTAAACGAAAGTTATTACCAATAGTACCAAAAGCTAATTTAAAAACAAAATTACATAAATAATATTTTACAATTAGCTTTTTCTGCTAGGTATACATAAACATGTAAAGAGAATTAAGGAAGATCTCTGCTCCATCTTTTTTTTTAATCTTCTAATGAAGCCTGGTGGATTTGCCATGTCACTGATAAGTGAAATTTTATGAATTTGTAATTTCGAATAGAATTTAAAATAACTATTTTTGATGATGTCGGAAATGAATGGTGTTTCTAAATCGGAGGGTAGTGTGTAATTTGAGACGTAGTAGGTTAAACCGGTAATTATACGGAGAAATTTAGACTGGAATGATTGAATAGTTTTTAAATGACTCTATTTTGCGCAAACAAAAAATTTGAATACCATACATCCACATAGGTTTTATGAGGGAATTGTAGAGTAATAATTTCCGGGTAAAAGTATTAAAAATAAAACATTGGAAACTGCAAGGTGGAAGTATGATATACTTGGTTAAAAGAGTAATAACGTATTTACCCGAGTATAAGACCCTCTTTTACTTTCTCTTGCCTACATGAATATATAGGAAGGAAAGTATTGTTTTCATGTCGATTTTTTGAAATCGAGTTTTCACCGGATCTACACGTTTTCAGACCCACTGAACCCAAAAACATGTTTTAGCGATTGGTCTGTGTGTGAACAGAGTATCTCAAAAAAGGAACATCGTACAAAATTGAAACTTGAACTTTAAATTAGATACTACGACCGGACCCGACACAAACATTTTTATCAAAATCGGTCGACCGGAAGTAGTAGTTTATTCATGTCATTTTTCACTTTTTGCGATTTTCTCATGAACGACTCCTACGATTTTTTTTAAAAATCGCCTCATTTACTGTACATCTATTATACTTTACAAGATTGGGTAGGCGCCGTGTCTGCTGAAAGTCTTAGGGAGGCTGTTTTCTCGTAAAAAAATTGTTTTTTTAAGATTGCGGCTTTAATGTGCGTTTAAGCGAAAAATGTATATAATAAAAGTTGTAGAGAATTTAAAATCGTACAACTTTTAATCCAAACATTGCTTTGTGTAACGTTTACTTTAGTATACTAATTAGTGATTTTCTGTTATTTTTTTTTTCATTAAAATCTGTAAAAAATTGATTTTTTAAGATTTCAGCCTAGTATTCATTTTCCGATAAAAGTTTTTAATCAGATTTATAGGAAACTAAAAGATCTACACTTTTATATAAAAATTTTTATCTACAGAGCCTTGGTTAGCGTGAAAGAGTGATTTTCCGTATTATTAAGCCAAAATTAAGGTTGGTTTTCATTTTGCATCATTCACTTATGTTTAAATTAGGTAATGTTTTTTGAGATTAGTTGTTTTGTTTATTTCTAATGTTTTATTAAAAATTGTAGGTTATATCGTTCATTGTTTGATTTGGCAACAGAAAGTCGCATGAGTGTTTCACACTAAATTTTTACAGTTTAAAAACATATTTTTAGTCTTAACCCTAAAAATTATTATTTTTAGAACTAAAACGGAGGGGTCAAATTTGAGAGTAAATGCGGTAAGTGTTTTTAAAGATACCCATTACAAACAAGTTTATTAATAGGCAACCATTTTTCAATATTTAGCGGGAAATTTTGTAACCAATTATCTTAAATGTATTGCTAGTACTACTATCCCTTAATGTAAAGAATAATTTAAAGTAATTAAAACACTTGTAAACTGTCACACAATTACAAATTAATTAAATAAAAATTTACTTAATTACCATTTATGATATCAAATATTGTTCAAAGAGAAAACTGAGGAATGTAGTCCAAAGTATTACGTTAAAATATAACAGAAACGTATGTACATAAACAATACAGAACTTTGCCATTCACTCGTATAACTTTACTATAAACTTTGCTATTCATTTCACCATTTGTATTTACTTATACTAATTCATTAAAGAGATGGATTTAACAAGGTTATCTTTAAATGAAACTTAATAAATATAACAAGAGTAATACTAAACGTTAATGTCGTCAATAATAAATTCTCATTTAAAGATTAACATTATTAGAACAGGATCATTGAATTACAAGAATTATTTCATTTATTCAGTAATGTTACAAACATAATATGAGTTTTGTATTGATTGAAATGTAAAGGTATCTTTCAAATATTAACTTTAACCACGAAACATTTTCATGTTGCATTGAATACGTTTTCGATAAATTTCAGATGGAAGTTTTCTTTTGCATAATTTATAAACTATCTCTTTTTAAGTTTCAGATTCCTGTATTTTATTTGCCTTGATATTTCAATCACAAAATTCCCTAAAAATTGTTTTCTTTTAGTTAATTTATTGGAAGTTATTAACTGGATACTTATTACAGATTACATTGGGTTAATACTCATTACCTAAAGATTTGAGCCTGTGAAACTTTAAGAAGCAGCCGGAAATCAAAGTTGAATCGTTTTACGTATACAGACTGACGCCTGGTTATCGACACAGTACATTTTAATCCTTCCTTCTTGTGCAGAATTTAAAAAATCTATTTAAAGATATTCCACACTCTATGCTCAACAATAAGGAAGTTATGAGATATGAGATTTGATATCCGCTATCATACTATCTAAGACCCCCACGGTCTTAATTATTAGACGCCCGACACTCTGCTAGCGCGCCTACAAAAACTGCAAATGCAACATTCAGCACCATTAATATCATTATTATTACTGTAATTATAATAATTATAATTTAGCGTTCTAAATATTACAATTATTGTAATAGATGATTTTGAACACTCACACGACTTTCTCTTGCCAATGTAAATAATTACCCACATAACCAATTATTTTTAATTATTAGTGGACAATATAAAGTGAAAAATATAAATAATTTTTATCATGAGTGAATGACGCTAAATGAAAACCAACGTCTATAAGATTTAAAAAAAATGGAAAATCATTAAATTGACGTTAAACTAGGAGCTTTGTGGAAAAACTGTTTCAAATAAATCTTGTTATTTTAATAATTATGATTAAATAGGGCTTCGCTTTTTTTGTATTTAACGTTGCATCAACTACTGTGGTCATTAGCGACGACGTTGGGTTGCAACTTTGAATGAGAAATGATTTTTTGTAACGTATGAAAATGCCGTGCCTGAGTGACCACTTTTGTTTGTAGAAATTTTTAAAAAATCGGGGATTTTCACTGATTTTGATAAAAAAAACAGAAAATCACTAAACTAAGGGTTGTAGAAAAGTTGTTTCAATTCAAATTTTTAGGTATCATAACAATATTTGTAAATATTTCAATTTATTTTTTAATAGTTTAACACTATTAATATTATTGTTAAACAGGTAGGCCTAAGTGTTAATACGTTTAAGTAGAACTTCACTAGCATTCTGGCTTCCTGCTTATGTGGAATTTTATCAGTAACAAAAATGATATGTATGTTTCATGTATCATCAATGCAAGTGAAGTATATAATACCTCCTGTACACCCGCAATGGTGTATTGTGTTGCATGTTGCATTTGTACTTTGTGTAGGCGCGCTAACAGTGTGAGGGGTGTCAGATTAAGACCGTGATAGTGTAAAAGAGAATTTATCTTTCATAAATATAATCAACACTGTATTTAAGGTATCGTCATATTGTACCTAATATGCTATTAATTGTTATATTTATTAAAATTTATTTTAATTTATCTTTTCTAATTCCTTAATAATATTTTGTAGTTGCCCTATTTTTGTATTCTTTTGACTTCTATTTATCGACATTTCTAAACTTATTTTTAAGTATTGGCTCATATGTAATAGTCCGCAACTAGATTTAGTCAAGTGTAGGATGACATAAAGAAAATATAGGTGTATTTCATTCGTTAAAACCAGTTTAGTACTTACTGCGATGCAATTGAACAGGTCTTCGTATTGAGCAATTGAGGTACAATAGTTAGTTTTGAAGGTAAGAGTAATTTATTACTAACTGCGCATGGCAATTTTTTTTTAGTTAAATACAGTTTAAGCTTTACGTTTGTAATAACATTTTTGTTATTAATCACATTAAGTAATTTAATTGTAATTTACGATTTTGGTAAACGTAATAACTTATTGTAGTTCATTATTCTATTAATACACACAGTTGTTTAGGTATAAAAGGAAGTCTGTCTATCATTTATTATAACCAGATCCCGAACGAATTTGGATTAAGTTTTATTACTTATTTATTTTACTAATTAAGGTAAATAATACTGTAAACGGTGAAGTAAGATTTAATGTATTAATATTTTTTGTTTCTATAAATGAAAAAAATTTTGGGAAAAACGCAATAAATTTTGAAACAGATTGGCTACAGTAAGTAAATAAACTTAAACAGTTATTCCGTTTATGAACTAGGTGATATTACGTTTCTACATTTTAATTTTACAAAACTAAAAGAAAATTTAATTAATAAAATATCTTATTGACAATATTCTGATAATAAGAAACAGAAATTCTATAACCGTAACATGAATAAACAAAAATTTGATTGCAAACAGCAAATAATCGTACGATTAGATTGGTTAAATTTTGAAACAACAGGGGAAAACCGCAATAAGATATTGTAATGGTAGGAGGGAAAAGGTGTTTCTCAAAGTTACTGACTGACTGACACTTTAAAGTCTCAATACACAACGCAATACGTTTCTGGAAATTAAGACTTAAATTGCTTCTAGTCAGCGTGACAGGTTTTCGGTTGTCAATTTAAGATAGCTGTGTAATCGGGTACGATTTGTAGATGTTTGTAATATTATTTCGTTTTATTCGCTTCGTTTTATTAAGGTAATGTTATAAATTAAGACTAATTATTCATTAATTTCAAAACCCACAGCTTTTTTGTATTTATAATTTAAGATTGATTAGTGTAGAATTGATATTAGAATTGTTATTAAAAGGTTGATACTATACATACCCCGTTAGTTATTACTTTACTATTTATGAGTTTATAAAGATGGAAAGTATTGTTTACATATCGGTTTTTCAAAATTGAGTTTTCACCGGAAATACAATTTTTCAGGTCTTTGTACCCAAAACTTTTTTCAGCGATTGGTATGTGTGTGTTGACAAAATACGGAAGTTGTACAAATTGAAACTTATAACAGCAAAGTATAGATTTTTAAGACTGCGGCCTTAGCATGCGTATTACAATAGAAGTATGTATAATTAAAAATATTGAACATTTTAAAATTATACTACTTTTAATCCAATCATTTCGTTTCTAAAGCGCTTTATTTAGCGACAGTTAGTGATTTTTTTTATTTCGTTCATTAAAATTGGTAAAAAATTAAGAGTTTTTAAGATTGCTGTCTTAGTATGCGTTTTACGATGGGTGTAGAGGTTAATGTATAGATGCAGATGCTAAGTGTAAGTATAATCAAAGTTTTAGACAATTTTTAATTGTACTTTTTCAATTCAGTTATTATTTTTAATGCACTTAATTTAGCGTAGATTTAAGTTTAAAAAAAGTTCCCAAAATGAACTGGTATAAACGCTACAGTATTTTAGAGACCTGTTTTTTTAGTTACCTTCCGTTCGAGATTCTTTAAACTCTCGGTTATTTTAATTATTGTAAGTAAAAATGAACAATAAAATCCTGTATACAGACATATTTAATTTAAAAATTTCAATAAAATTCTCTATTTAATACGCTAACAAAAAAATTCCACGTAATGCCTTCCTGGGACAATTTGATAATTTTTTTAATCAGTTAATATTTTTTGGTTAAATCATTTTATTATGAAACAAAACCTATGACATATTTTGTAAACAACTTCAAAATATACATCTTAAAATACGTCAATATAATATAAGAAAACAATATTTCTGCAAACGAAAACTTAAGTATCTACTTAAGCTCATTTTATCGTCAATATTTCAGTAAGCCTATATATAGGATCAATTTTTCCAACTATATAACATCAGTATGTTTTCCTTCTAGACTTCGGAAAATAAAGTAACTAGTATTCCTATCGAAACTTTGTTTCTTCATTAAACTTTTTCTTTTGAAAGATATCATGTACTTTGTTCAACTCGGCCTACAACTGTAGGTAGTGAAAGGGTTTCTCTCATTTTTCTCCAAATTTATTTTTCTTTTTTTACTTTTCTCACGTATCTGAAGGGAGTATTCTGACGATAATAGCCTACTTCCGAACTGCAATATGATTGTGTTTTTGTTTCACTAATTTTAGAAAAGCTAAACTAATATAATTTTTTTAAAAGATAATAAGCTAATACTTCCAGAATAATTTAAATAATCTTCTTCTTCTTCTACCTCCTCTTCTTCTACCTCCTCCTCCTCTTCTTCTTCTTCTACTTCTTCTTCCTCTTCTTCTACTTTTTCTTCCACCACCACCAAGTTACTACTTCCTGGCCAATGAAATTCGGCAACCAGTTTTAAGTCATCTCTCCACCGTGTTTATGGATAACCTTTATTCCATTTTCCCAGCCATGGCCTCGACTGATGAACCATATTATTGTAGAATAGACGATCATCCGTCTACCTTATTGTATGTCCAGCCAAACGCCATTTCAGTGATGCCACATGCTGTTTTACGTTCACTTTACAAGTTCTCTGCTGCATAACCTAATTTTTACTCGGTATTTGAACATAATATTTCGTATCAGTATTTCAATCGACCCAATTTGTGTTTTGGCCAGGCTCTCCGTCATACCTTTTGTAAAGAACCATTTTTGTGGAGCATTTTGAGAACAGAAAGTACACACTGGTTTAAAACTCATCTACTTAGTCTTAAGGGAATTTTCTATATTCTTAACAACTAATAAATAAATAAAACATTGCTCATAACAGGCAGGTGGAGTGTTAAATTATTTACGCTCGATCTGCTAGTTTCAGGGCAAAAAAAATAGTTCTGTTTCTTATCACAGTCAGGCAATTATATGACTGAAGAATTTAAGAACAGAAGACGTAGAGGTGTAAAAAAATACTAAACAGATTTAACTCCTCTGACAATAATGAATTTCATTGTACAGCCGGTGAATGAAGTGAAGGTGTCATTTGCAGGGTGAAAAATATATGCTTTTCAGAAGGCCTGGCATGCTGATGAGCATCCTTTCCACTTATTGAAGAAGGCAATTGTATACCACCTCACTCCTCATTTTACTAAGTAAAGCCTCTAAAGATTTAAACTACCCTTTCAGCTGATGACCTTAACAACTAAATAACAGATTGACTTTATTTTTAAATGTTTCAAAACTTAACCAAGACTTAAACTAAACTAAAACGAAATATGGTCATTTACAATTAAATAATTAATTATTCGTACATACAGTTGTACACAATAATAAGTAATTGTTTACTATTTGCCTATCACCAATAATCTATTTCAATACGCGAGTTATAAACCGGTGTTTAACTATTACACTCACAGCTGTTCAACACTGACTAACTAAGCAAAATTAGCCGCTTTTATAATAATCTCAATAGGACTTTCTCGAAGGATAAAGAATGTAACAATGTAATCGAATAATCTAGAGAAATAAATAACTGTATACGTAGTATAACCAATATATTCTACACTACACTAGAAGGTGTTGGCGGTCTAGTTGAAGCGAGGTTACAATAGTCGAGGATCCAGATAGGAATAGGCTTTGTCACAACAAACAAATGCTGCACCGAAAATTGTTTCACATGTCTCACTATTTTTTAGCGCTGCTTCCAAAATAAACCTGTTTTATCCCTTTGGTGTATTATTCCTAAGGTTGCTTCCAAATACGAGTATTTGTTTTATTCTTAGTTACGTAAACATGCCTATTACTAAATTCATGAGCAATGATAATAATCCTATTATGAACTCATAGAAGTTCTAAATTCGTAATGTCCGAATTAGAAATACGTTATTAATAAAAAAAGCACTGATGATCTAAACCACTATCTTTGCATTAAAAATTAAAGATAATAATATGTTGTTAAATACCATTAAGATCTAACTATTATGATTTATGGAATATATAGACAGTAAAATTGTGATAAAGTGTTGACAAGCTGTGATAGTATTCTGTTTATATCAAGAAGCACTTGTAATACACGGTGACAAGTTAAGTAGTACCTAATAAAGCGAGAAAAGCCTCTCATTTGAAATTCTAAAACAGATGTCAACTTTGATATAATAATGTAGCGTTTATCTTCAAATAGCGAATTTTATTTTGGGCTGAAGATATTGAAGTGTGTTTACGGAACACGAAGAAATATATCACAAAATTTGATTCAAATTTGATATATGATTTTTACTTCATCAAAATTCGTTCAATATCAAATATATTTCCTTTTCGTATTAATATTACCATCCTGTAGAATATGATTTGCAGTGCCTACATCATAATATGGAATATTAGTTGAAAACAATAAATAAAATATCACTGATTGAATTACTGTATAATAAAAAAAACCGTTAAGTGCCTAATTTTGAACTCTACCATGAAATCGAGCCAATTTTTGACATTATGCGGAAGAAACGAATTTATTTCTTCGGACGTTTACTTAGAGTACCGGACAATCGAGTAACTGAACAACTCATTTTTATAATTAACTCGTGGAAAAATCCTCCAAGGTGGTTTCCCGATATTTGCCGATATTTCCAGAGATTTGCAAGATATGCAAAAACTTAATATTGAGAACAAGATCTTTTAAAAAAATCTAAACAACTTAAGTTTCTTAAAAATTAAGAAACAAGATTCTTCGAAAAATCTCGAGCTCCGTCATCAATGATTAGTACAGATGAAATCAGACAGATCAGATCAAAAAATATGAAGAATCATTGGGAAAAACGTAAGAATCCTAAAACCAAACCAAGAAAGATTTATAAATTTGATTCAAGTGGTCAAGTGAGACCGTCAAAGTCAAAAAACCGGTTATAGTAAGATTCCCGGTTATCTAAAATAACTCACGTGGGCACATCTCGGTTAACCGATTTTTTCAGATAATCCGGATTTAACAAATGCAAATAGATGTAACAAATGCACCAATATACCACGTGCCAACCTCTTATGTAAAATAACCATCGTAGCCAACAAGGGGTACTAATTTTGATCCTCGGTCAGGTCTAGAATTATTTTATCACTAATTTTCATTTATCAACCTCCATCATGCATTACCCTCAATGCGCAAAACAGTCGGAAGTAAAATAAAACAAAAATCTGTACCCAACTACTGTAACCATTCGTAGGGCTACCCTCTGATGTGGGGTCGAAGGAGTTTTGAAAGATTTTTTTTAAAACCGTGTCATGGCGGTGACTTTACTCTTTGTAAGACAAGAAATCGTAAGTAAGGATTTCTAAATTTTAGAAACGTAAGAAATCGGCTTGTAGGCGATTTCTTGTAGGTGTTCTGAGAAAAACGTACTAAGAGTAACCAAATCCAAACTTTTATAATATTGTGACAATACGAAAAAGGAAAGAGTGTTCGAGAATTTCCGAAAAGACCGAGATTTTAAAAATTTTAACGTAATTAATAAGAGTAATAATAGAGTAATCGAGTAATAATAGGTTTCCAAGAAATAGGTATAAACGGTTTTTATAGTAAAGGTAGGTCTAAGTATTTTTGTACTGATATTGTGAAAGAACAGGTACCTATTTAGTCAATTGGTCTTTTTGTAACACCTTCTATTCAATTCTAATTTGTTTACAGTTTTTAAGATTTACCCAGAAGCTGTCAGAAATATTTTGTGTTTTATTATTATATCGAAACTCTCTGTCTTTCTCGAAATCTCCATTGATCCACCAATATAATCGACATGCATTATTCAGTCAGTCAGTTTCGTTTTTGCCTGTGAACCAGTGAGTGAATTGCTAACAGTGCGTTTGAAAAGATTGACGTTACTGTGAATTACTGTGTATTGTTAAACGTTATTTCTGTATCTTATGTAAGTAGTATTTTGTAAAATGGTTAAGTTGTTTATTATTATTAGTTATTATAATTAGTTTGTTATTCATTATAAGTAATTTAATATTTTAATTCACTTGTAGATTTTAGTCATTTTATTTTTTAACTTTTTTAGTTGTAATCAATAGATAGGCCTACTTCTAATTTTAAACTTTAGTGTGTTAATTATTTAATTTACCCGGATCCCGAAATGGACCTTGGAGATAAGTGTCACAATATGAAACTTTTGTCAAATATAACTAACTAATAAACATAACTGTAATAACTAGAATATTTATAATATTGTGACAATACTGCCCATAACAGACAGGTGGAGTGTCAAATTATTTACACTCAATCTGTTCGTTGCAGGGCTAAAATAAATAGTTCTGTTTCTTATCACATGGTCAGTCAATTAAATGACTGAATCATTTAAGGACAGAAGAGGTAGAGGTGTAAAAGACACTAATCAGAGTTATCTTCTCTGAAAGTAATGAATTTCATTGTACAGCCAGACCCTGTGGTGAATGAAGTGAAGTTGTCATTTACAGAGTGGAAAATATGTGCTTTTCAGAGGGCTCGGCATGCTGATAAGCGTACTTTTCCACTCAGTGAGGAAGGCAATGGTAAACCACCTCACTCCTCGTCTTACTTAGTAAAACCTCTAGAGGTTCAAACCAGCCTTTCGGCTGTTGATCTAAACAACAACAACATTGTGACAATATCGAAGACAAATATGGTTCAAGAAATTTTTAGATAGGTTTCTATTCATAAAATGTTAAACAGTAAATAATAGAGTGACAAAATAACAATAGGAGTGGTTATAAAAGGAGAGTATAATAAGGTAGGGTCTTTGTTGTACAACTATTTGTGAAAGAGTCGGTTGATTACCTGTAACACCTTTTATTCTATTGTTACTTGTGTACATGAGTTAATGATCTTTCGAGAACCAATAAAAACGATTATTGGTCGAATGTCTGTGTCTTTCGAGAAGTCTCTTTGAACTGCTTATATAAATAGAGCTTTGAGTGTGGTCAGTATTTGTTTGAACTTTAACGAGTGTTTACTGAATGAGTGCTATCGGTACGTAGTACAGGTCACGTTCCGGGCATTGTGTTGGTCAACTATTGTTATACTGCCTTTGTGTGTGTGTGCATTGTGTAAAGTTTTTATGTATTTGCATTCTATATAAATGTTTGTAAGTAGCATTAAAAAATTATTAAGTTATTTATTGTATTACTTCATTACAATTAGTTTATTGTTTATTTTGTAAATCTTTTAGTTGTAATAAATACTTGTAATTGTAAAATTTAGTGTATTAATTATTTAATTACCTAGATCCCGAAACGGACCTCAGCGATAATTGTCACAATATACTCAGTACTATATTCAACAGTCACTTGAGACTGTGGGAAGGATAGGCGATTCCAATTTAACATAGGTTGTATAGAGCAATACGCTCTCCGCTACTATCTGTCCCACAAACATACGCAATAGTTGATAAATAACATATAAGTTTCAAATATATTGTAATTAAAACTAAAGTTAAAATGATAAGTGATTATTATTTAAAGAATAATGTTTGGCCCCAATATTCGATTAAAAGACGCAGTATTTCCTACATTGGCTAAATTTACATAAATACATACACAGTACATAATACTGTAGTATTTGTAATGTTTATGGAATGTTTTATGGAAGGCAGCATATAGGCCTACGGCGATGAAAATGGGTAAAAATATAGATTTTGAAAGAATAACAAAAATTGTTTAATTTAATTTTGACATTAAATGGTTTTACAAACAAAATGTTGTACATTACACTATAAATAGATATATTCAATTGCAAATGTAATAGCAATTCTGTCTCATAAGTCATAATTTATATATTTCAGATAATAACGTAAAATTTTTAATCGTAAACGTAATTGTTTCAATATCATAAGCATTATATTAGCCTACGATAAAACTTTTATTTTCATAGCTTGAGTCAATGTTTTTAACACAGTGCGTAACAGCACTGCGGCCATAATAAGCAATGGTATCTTACCTGTTGGACAAAGAACAGTTATTACATATATAGGTAATTAATAATATTTAATTTAGCATATATATTATTATAATAAATATAATTATACAATATATATTAAAATAATTATTATTATTATTATAAATATTATAAAATATTTTTAATTAGCTATGTTATTAATGTATTATGTAGTTATAATTGTAACAATTATAATACATAATATATTTTCTAGTTATTACAGTATTGTAATTACATATGTTATACGTAATCATTTTCCATTGTTTACGTTCTACAACCTTTTTTTTGACACTTTTAATTGAAATTTAGTATCTGTTATTAAATTAATATAACAATTTCTGAATGTGTAAACAATTTCCAAAACTTTATTTTCTTGAAGGAGCGTGCAGTCATCACCACAGTCCTACAGTTGGCCAAGAAGATCTCTTGGCCAGAGGCGCTTCAAACGTCTGCGCTGAGTACCCGGTATCGCCCTAGTGTACATGTTTTGCATGAGAGGGTTGTCATGTAGTTCAAATTTGTCATGCATCGTCTTGTATAGTTGTTTCGCGATATCAATTACGTATGGCATTTGTAAGTCTTTGTGCAACATTGAGTTTGTGATGTAAAAGGGGCATTGCGTTATCGTTCGTAGAATCTTGTTCTGAATCGCTTGAATACGTTTCGTGTGTGAAGGTTTAGCAGATCCCCAAAGTTGAACTCCATATGTCCAGATTGGTCTTAAGACTGTCTTGTAGATTGTTAATTTGTGTGACATGTTTAATTTAGAACGTCTATCGAGTAAGCGTTTTAGTTGATAGAAGCGTGTTTTGAGTTTGTGGCGTGTGTGTGTAACATGTGCGTTCCATGTAAGTTTTCTGTCCAAGTGTAAGCCTAAGTAGCGTGTTTGAGTAGTGTGAGGTAGCGGAATATTATTAATGTAAATGGTTGGGCAGTTTTGTCGTCCAAGAGTAAACGTCATTTGTTGCGATTTGTTTTCATTAATTTTAATTTTCCAAAGTTTAAGCCATGACTCTATCTGGTGTAAATGGTCTTGTGTCTTTCGAGTTGCAATTACAGGATCGGCATCAACCGCAAGAACTGCCATATCATCAGCAAACATAGCCATAGTGGTATAGATACAATTTGGTATGTCACTGGTGCTTACAGAAAACAGCCGTGGTGCAAGAACGCTTCCTTGTGGTACACCTGCATTGACTTCGTACATTCCAGAAAGTTCGTCACCTTGTTTTACTCTAAAGTAACGTTCCACTAGAAACGATTTTATTACTAGATACAGGCTATCTGGAAGTATTAGTTTCAATTTGTATAGGAGTCCATCATGCCAGGCCCGATCAAAGGCTCGAGATACATCAAGAAACACGGCTGAACAATATTGTCTGTTTTCGAGAGCTGAAGAGATTATATCAATTAGTCGGTGACATTGCTGAAGCGTGGAATGAGATGAACGAAATCCGAACTGATGATCAGGAATTGTGTTTGAAGCATCGATAAACGGTACTAGGCGTGGAAGAAGGAGTTTCTCAAATAGTTTGGACAGAATAGAGAGTAAGCTAATTGGCCTGTAAGAAGTTAGTTGGTGAGGTGGTTTGTCTGGTTTTAAGAAGAGAATTATGATAGAGTACTTCCACTGAATAGGGAAGTGAGCGACTCGGAGAATGGAATTGTAGATGTGAGTTAAGAGTATGATGGATTTCCTAGGAAGATGGTGCAAAAGTATTGAAGTAATAAGATCATATCCCGGGGCTTTGCCTAATGGCAGGTCGTGAATTGCTCGGAAGAGTTCCCCGGGGGAAACTGGCTTTGGGGGAAGGCTAAGTTGCAGAGGAGCATTAAGGAAATTTTCTATGTTCGGATGATCTTTGTGTTGTAGGTTGTGTGGTTGGAATGTGTTATGCAAGTGCTGAGCAAGCATTTCTGCTTTCTCTTTATTGGTAGTCGCCCAAGAACCATCAGGTCGTTGTAGACTAAATGAAGGATTGTTATAGTTAAGAATTCGTCTTGTCGTGTGCCAAAGTGTTTTGTTTTGAGTAGAGAGTGTCTCAGTGAAAGCCATAAATCTATCTGCTCTGTAACGCGAAAGGACAACCTGTAAATGACGAGTTAGCCTATTAAGTTCTGCTTTAACGCTGGGGTATCGGTTTCTCTGCCATAAACGACGACATCGGCGCTTAGCAACTATCATTCGACGGATGTAAAAAGGAACGTTCGGTATCTGTTTAAATTCCATGTTCTCTCCTTCGCAACTATCCCAAGCTGCGCTTTGTAGATTCTTTGTGAAGATTTCCACTCCACGCTCGATTTCACTAGGGGTTTTGAGAGAAATTCCCAGGTTTGTTGTTTCTGACAATATACGTTGGTACTTATTCCAGTCTATTTTACCAGATGTTAGGGAATGCCTGTACTTTAATTTGGTTGGTTCAGAGTTTAACGTAATTATTACGGGTGTATGATCAGATGATGGATCAGGAAGAGTTTCAAGTTCGTAGTAGGGGAAGAATTTAGACGATACAAAGAAATCTAGAATATCTGGGAGGCAACGATTATTGTGGGGATAGTAAGTGGGTTCTGCAGGGGCATAGTAAAAATATTTTTTGTGAGTTAAAACATCATATAAAGTTTTTCCCCGCGGGTTTGTAACTCGGCATCCAAACTGTTGATGTTTTGAATTAAAGTCACCACCTGCGATGAAATTATTTCCTAGATAATTGAAGAAATGTGTGAATTGTTCACGCGAGATATTATGATTAGGCGGGCAGTACACAGAAGAAAGGGTAAGGGAATATGTGATTAAAGATACTTCTACCGTGGTAGCCTGAATGTACGATTTTCTGTACGGAGGGAACGAATTATGACTAATACTATTACGAACAAAAATAGCCGACCCTGCATGGCTAGTTCCATCTGGATGTGTACTTCGATATAGTGTGTAACCAGTGATATGGCAGTGTGTTGTGTCCTTAAAGTGTGTCTCTGTAATAAGTGCAATGTCTACCCGATTGTCATGTAAAAATTGTTTGAGTTCGTGAACATAACGTACAAGACCTGCTGAGTTCCAGAGAGCAACGACGAGGGACCTGCTGGTTTCAGGCATTGATATGACTTAGCAACTTGTTAACGACCATATTAAGCGTAGTAATGAGAGGTGTCAAAAGGTCCTGAAAGCGTGTAAAAAAAGTGTTAAGAGTGGCTGTAAAGTGATCATAAGGATTCTGAGTCGTTAAGGGATCTGTTGATGAAAGAGTTGAGAATGTCATGGAAGACTGAGACGGCTGAGAGGGCTGGAATAACTGAGATGACCGAGTATGAGATGGCTGCTGCCGAAGGGAAGGAGCAGCCATCTGAGCGTATGACCGTGAATTCAGTCTCGGGTCACGAGAAAGGGGGACGGTGTTAGTATGAGTGGACTGTGTATGATTTGACTTTACCGAGGTACTCACGGGGACTGCAACAGTGACTGGAGGCTCCAACATTACATGAGATTTATTACCTGAATATTTAGCAAAATTAACATTTCTTTTGTCTCTTAGTTGTTTATATGTTTGACATCCTTTGTAAGTGGACGAATGATTGCCTTTGCAAAGAAGGCAGACTCGGGATTCATTGGCACTTCTTGGACAGTCAGCTGTTGGATGAGAGTTGCTGCAGCGTGCACATCTGAACGGATGATTACAGTACGAGCGGGTGTGTCCAAATCGTAAACATCTTTTGCACTGAACTACGTCACTTTTCTTTTTTGGCTCTTCAACCTTAATGCGTGTGCTTAACAAGGATTTAAAATTAAATATTTTTTCGTTATCTTTGTCAGGCTCAAGATCAACGAAAAATAATGGCAAGGGCACTCTTGTGCCAGCCTGTAAAACATTGACAACGTTTCTTACCTTAAAAGAGAGATGTTCCAGCGATTCCTTGATGTCACACGGATCGATACTGGGATGCAAATGGCGTATCACGACTCTGTATGCTTTTTCGTGGGGTAGCTGAAATGAATGAAAATTGCGTCCCAATTCTCTTAATCGGTGTACAAGAGTACGGTACGTATCGGATGTTTTTGGGTAAATGGTCACCCCGTCGTTGTTGGTCGCTTGAAATTCAAAGTCACCAGTTACTGTACTCTTCAACTGAGATTTTAAGTTTTTATAGTCGCGCAGTTCTACGTTCTTTAAATAAATTGGCGGAGGCTTGCAAGAGTCTGCTTGTAACAATTCTAAAGGTCCGTATTTATTTGTTGTTGGGACTCGAAACTTAGAAGGAGGCAATTCCGAGTCAGCGGAACTCTTTTCCGTATCCAACGGACGTTTTTTACTAGACATGACCTTAGTCCATGCCATTTTCTGCGTACCAGTTGTCTCAGGTGCGACATCCAGGTGAGCGTTGATCACCTTCAAGTTCTCTTCATGATTGAAGAGATTGTCCATAACTCCCTGCTCCATAGTCAATGGAAACAGGGAGGATTATTATACATATAACAATAGTTTATGAAAAGTACTTACAAAAAATCAATGTAAACAGAAACACAAACATAACCTCATACATATGCACAATTTCCGTGTCTGATATTCTATCTTCACCCTATTTTAAAATAAATTTCACTTTCCCAATAAGAATAAAGTCTTTTTTTCTTGTGAATTTAATTTTCGATGGTTTCTCACAGAAAATCAGAAAATAAATTTATGAATGTTATTTACTATGTCGACACCCAACCTTTTTAAATAAATATTTCATATAAATACTTTTATGGTTATTATGCTTCCATATTATTTTAAATGTACAGATCAACGAATCCGTTGAAAACTTCAACATTTATAAACTTTTGGAAAGAGAAATTCATTTATTTATTATTGTTGATTATGTCAAAATTTATAAATGCAAAATTATATTCGTTAATTCTGAATAAATGTATTGATTAAAATGTATCGGTTAACGTTCAGTTTAATCCAGTGTTTTATAAATCAGTTTCATTTAAAATGACATTTAGTAGCAAATTTAATAAGTATCACATAGGTAGCTATATATAGGTTAACTGTAATTTAATTTATAATGAATTGCGATACTTGTGCAATGTAATAATATAACATTTTCGGAAGTTACTATAGAGTAATTCATATTTTTTTGTCTAGCAATTTTTAAATGAACGATTCAAAAATACATTAATTATATTAAACCGAATAAAAATACTTTGATTCAAACGTACTGACTTCAATTTACATTGATTAACTTTTTTCAACATACATAAAATAGAAAATCTTGCCCGTACATTAATTTTTTGCCCAATTTTTGAAACTTGTTTTTATAATATTCCTCTTAAAGTGGTCATCCTAGGCTTTTAAATGTTTGTCATTTATTTTTATAATTACTGAAAGTTATTTTATTATATATCAATAAAACGGAGGTAAACTTCATAATAGCCTAACCTTAGAGGCTGGAAGTTTTACTTCTATTTTCTGTGATGCAGTCATATTTACAAACTCTTCAAAAGGTTATTCCATCAAACTAATCAAAAGGAGGTTTTCCGGTTAAATCTTTACGAACTAATGTGTAACATGGATAGTAAAGCTGTCTCCAAAACGAGTGAAAAAGACTCCAAGTGCTAGTTTCTAACACAGAAATAAGGTAAAGGTTTCAGTAAAACGAGCGACCCAAAAACGCTTCGTTGTTTTTTTAATAACCCTAATTAGTATTTTTTTAACTATTAGTGAAACTCCCACTGTTTTAAATAAACAACTTTTGAGTATCATGGTGGGTGAAAGAGCGGACACATAAGTTTGATGCATGGAGAACACCATCCACTAACAGGTCCCCGACGTTTAATTTTCTGTTTTTTTATTAATTAATGCATTTATTTATTTATTAGAGGCATATAATTCTTAAAACAACAGATCTCTGCTTCACTTTCTTCTTAATCACCGTTGAGCATTGTTTGGTAAATGATAAGAAGGAGTTTAAAGTCTGTTGTGGAAGTTTCGATAAAGTTGAATGAAACCGTCAGTTACCAGAATGATTTTGAGATCATTATGTAAAGTATCGCGAGAATTATTTTTTTTGCTATGACTTTATTTTTATTTACTACTGAAAAATGTTTAAAGCACAACTAGTAAATGAGATGGAATGAATGAGAAATGGCGGGAATGTGACGAAATTTTGCAAGGAATGTAGTGCCAATATTTTTTCAATGATAATGATTTATAAACTATGATGGATGATTTTTTTATATGAAATGATTTTTTGTTTTTTATGAAATTAATCAGGCACGGCAAGTTAAATTGCAATGGTTGTTTTATGGTGGTCGGAGAAGATACCTATTCCACCTTCATTTCAGTTGTCTATTAACAGAAAGATCGTTAGTTGAAAGAGATTGGACATTTGTATTTATGAGGTCAATTGTCTTTGTGTGTAGTGAGTTGTATGTTGCGTTTACACGAACCGTTGTATGTTGTCTCGAACCGTTGGTATTTTCAGATCTTTGTGAAGGGTATGATTGGTTACGTAAAAATATGGGTTTGTTATTGCTCTAAGTGCTTTTGACTGGTGTCTTTGAAAAATATTCAGTGTTGTATTGTGAGAGGCTCCAAAAATTGGTCCACCATAAAGCCAAATTGGGCGTACTAGTGATTTATAGAGGATGACTTTTAAGTGTAGAGGTAGCGAGGACTTGCGGCCTAAGACGTCATACAACATACGGAACCGTGAGTCTGAAATTGGTCTGACGTCAGTAACGTGTGGTTTTCACGAGAGACTCTGTCAAGTATTAAACCAAGGTATCTAACTTTGTCTGTAACTGTAAGCACTAGGAATATAAAAGAGATTGTTGACTAATAATCGTAACGTCTTTGATTGAAATATCTGAATCATTTAACAGCTTTCTAGATGAATTTTTTAGCTATTACTGATGGTTTAGCACATCCAAATTGGCTTAAGAAGGACCTACATATTACAACAACCTATTTCAACAAGATGATTATTCAAGAGTATATTTCTCTTCGATTCACCTATACCGACAACTCATCAGTGAGGCATTGATGCCGGCGTACAAGATTGCACTTGTATATGCAACCCGCAGAACTTGTGTACTATATTATCTATTTCTTTATTTATTTATTTTTATTCCTACTTTGTGTACGTTGCAATCTGTTCAATTCAGAACAACAAGCAACCCCATGACCCAATGAGATGAAAATGATGTGTATGACGTGTAAATGAGGTGTAGTCTTGTACAGACCCATGCCGACCATTCCTGAGAGAGTATGGTTAATTAAACCTCAACCATCAAAGTACACTGGTAACCATTGTCTAGTATTCAAATCCGTATAAAAGTAAATACCTTTACTAGGATTTGAACCAGGAACCTTCGTCTTCGAAAATCAGCTGTTAAGCAGTTGATTTTGGCGACGACTTAACCTCTAGACCAACCCGGTGGGTTCTACAGTATCCATGAAAACAATTAAAGGAAACAGATATAAATTTAGATAAAATGTCATAGTTGTTATTGACAGTGTGATGACGAGTAAAAAATCAGCTGTTAGCATTACTATACCTACCAATACTATATAATTAGAAAGGCATGACTATTGCACCGTGTACCTCACCTGGCCAACACTATATCTCTCTAGCAGAAATATACAATCTTTTACGCCGGTATCAATACTTGGAATTGGAGGAATTGGAGTAAATGTATACCCTAACGACGGTTGAAAATGCCCTAATGAAATTAATAGAAATATATTTTAATTTGTTAAACTGTATATTATGTTAGATCATAACTAACTTCTGTATTTTATGGATTTTGACTGTATTTTTAATTAATAATTTTTAGGGAGTACTGATAAAATTGAAAAATATCAGTTTATTTTGTCGAAAAGTGATATCTGATGTTTTATATGTAATTCAATATAGTTTTTCTTTGTAAGCCTACGTTGAAAGTCAATTTAAGATTAACATTTTTGTGAAGTAAGCTAAGTTACAATTTGATTCTAAACTTACGATACTTTTTTATTAGTTAGATTATTGTACGTGTATACGTATTACAATGTGCTTTCCCCCTATTGTTGAGATATAAATTTTTCTTAAAAAGTACAAAATGGAAGCCCGATGGATGTTATTCAACAATGTTAAATGAAAAATATTACCAATAGTAAGAAACCATCACCTGAAGTTTCTGCGTATTTCAGGAACATCTGAACTACAACAGAAATTGAAATGCATTCATACTTTCTTTAAACATTTATTTATCAATAAATTGCATAATTCGTCCTTTGAGTCAACCGTTTAGGGTTTTACATTTTTTTTTAACAGTAAGAATTATTTACAAACAGTTTAACAAAAACTTTCAGTAAATGTTTTGAAGATGAATATAACTTGAAGAAGACAGCACTCAGCAGCGTTGCTTCCGTGTCATCGTTTGGTTATAAGTGATGAAGGGTTTCTTCTTGGGTCCTGGTGACGTACAATTTTTTTTTTTATACGGATGAAGTGAATGAAGGTATATTATTTTAATATAATATTAAATTTACATATTTAATATTATAATTTTAATGAAAATTATTTCCTTTGTTTGCATACACTAAATAGGCTATATAATCAACAGCCAAACTAAAGAAAATTATATGTAATACTCACCTCAGAGATTCGAGATAACTATCGTCTCTCTCGGAGATATCATCAGGAACAAATCGATTACACACATCACACAAAACACATAATATACATAAAACACAACATACGGTCGAAGACCACGTTAATTAATTTAATTCAGCTGTTGCAACCTTGTTACCACCAAAATTGGTACAACTACGATATGGAATAAAACGGGCACAAAATGATTATCTCGTCATTTGACCGAATAGTCGCGCGTGACATGGTTGCAACAGTTGAATTAAATCAAATGTCGTGGTCTCCGACCGTATGGGTTTTGTGTATATTATGTGTTTTGTGTGATATGTGTAATCGATTTGTTCCTGATGATGTCTCCGAAAGAAACGAAAGATAATATCGAATATGTAATACTCTGAGATGAGTATTATATTTATTTTTTTGTTTGGCTGTTTATTATATATACATAATAAAAATAAAATAAACTCTGTGAAATTCTCTACAAACATTTTATTTATTCTAACGCATTGTATTACTATCTTGAGAGAAGCCCAGAAAAATGGTATTTGCGCTCATTAAAAGTTTTGGGTTTCACAAATATACCAGACCTGTTTTATACATTGATTGTTACAAAAACGAAATTCGGTCTACAACTAATATTTAATGACTCACTATGTTATCCAACTAAAGGTAATGTAGTTCGTTAAGAATGCTGGTTGTATTTGATGAAGGGAGAGCACTGTGTTATATTGTTTATTCCCCATAACAGCAAAATTTTTGTAATAAAGATTCTCTTTGCGTAGCTATCGCACACGTGTAATAGCCAGTAATTCAATTCCATATATATGTAAAATATTTCACCATATCATCTTTAGAATCAAAATATAAAATAAAATTGCTCACTGCAGCATAGCTAACCATCAATATATCTGTCGTAAATAACATAATATAAACTTTATTTAAATTTTTATTTTAAAATATATATTCTGTAAATTTATGAGATTATGATACAATCGAATCGTACAGAATTTTAGTTTATTACATTGAAAAAACCTTTACATTTCTATCAGTGATGGACGTTTTATGAATGTAATGATTTCGAGTATTTTATTATCGTTTAAAATAAAACAGGTAACAACATTTATTTTTTAGTTTAACGAACTGTAGATTTAAGTTTATTGAACTACTAAAATTTTTATATTAAATGTAAATTCATTTTTTCACGATTTAGGCACTACGTAGGCATACATAATCCACCCAGTATTTTTCATATTAAGTGGTCAAAATAGAAAATATTACACTCGATCTTACATGTAAAAATATGATTATAGGCCTACTTTAAAAAATAAATTACAAGAATCTATATACATTGGGAAATGCTTTAAGCAAGATTTTCTGAATTGTTTTCTTTTATTACTTTTAATAATTGTTTTAAAAAGCATTATACTGCTGTGTGAAGATATCTTTAGGTATAAACGGGAGAATTCTCATTGACTGACTTATCATTGATTCTCAAACTTACCGAAACTGTAAATAGAATGGTAAATTTTGAACCACTCACCCCTAGGAATTAAAAATCGAAAAAGCAAACAATTTACATTTCGACCACTTACACCTTAAGGAACTAAGCTGTTCTCTTGTAAAAAAACATGGTTTTTTTAAGATTGCACCCTTAAAATGCATTTTAGCGCAGAAGTGTATTATATAAAAGCTGTAGACAATTTAAAAATCTATAACTTTTATTTTAAATATTTTTTTGTATAACGCTTAGTTTAGCGATAATAAGTGATTTTTTGGTTTTTTCATGAAAATCTGTAAAAAATCGATTTTTTAAAAAGATTTTGACCGGAGTATCTACTTTACGACAAAAATGCATATAACGTATAGTCTATCTATTTTACGACAAACGCACTCATAGGAAATTAAACGATCTACAATTTTTATTTGAAGTATTTTCTCCACAGATCCTAGTTTAGCAGTAAAGAGTGATTTTCCGTATTATTACGCCAAACTAAGGTTGGTTTTCATTTTACATCATTCACTCATGATTAAAATTAGGTTATGTTTTTCGAGGTTAGTTTTTTGTTTATTTCCTAATGTTTTACTTCTAATGTTAGATTATATTGTTCATTATTTGCATTGGCAATAGAAAGCCGTGTGAAAGTTTCATACCAGGTTTTTAATTTTTTTTTTAGCATTTAGAAAAATTCTTTAAAATAGTCTAATAAATGGAGTGCGGTTCACTAAAAAGAAATAAATTGAAAGCAGCAAGTAAACCTAATGCCGAGCGGGCTTTATGCTCATGATTTTTGCAAGAAAGAGCAAGCAATCTATAGTCAGAGGAGACATTCTCACCCAAAAGTGAAGTTTTCTACAAGGAAATGACCGGGAAAGACGACTTTCAAGCCAATAATGGCTGGCTGGACAAATTCAATTAACGAAACATTATTAGACTGAAAAACATTTTAGTGATATCGACGATTCTATGGACTTCAAAACAAAATTCCAGGGTGAAGTTGAAACCCTAAAACAATCTTCAAAAGAGAAGTAAAATTTATATCTTGTTAAACAGAAGTCGCAACTGAAGGTTCGAAGGTCCTTGCTCAGCCTTGCTCAGCCTTGCTCAGCCGAAGGTTCTGTAAGTATTTCCTACGGTTGTCATTGCCTCCCTTCTCTGAACCTCTGTCTCCATTATACTTATTCATCCAATCCTCCTCCCGAAGTTCTCTCCTATCCAAGACCTTGACCATCTTATCTTTCAGTGACCTTGGGGTCTATCTTTTTTTGTACTTTCCCACTAAACTCCAATTCGTTAACTACCCGCGCTATTTATCTGCATTTGTTCGCACTTTCTATATGTCCACATAATATCAACCTCTTTTCTACAATGTAACTCAAAACATTCTTTCCACTCCATTCATCTTCGTATTCCCTCATTGATAAATCGGCCCATTTTAGTCAGCAGACAGTTTCACTTCCATAACTCCGTTTCAGTTGCAATATTTTACCTTTATTTCTTTTATTCAATAATGCTTAATATTGTTAAATTCGGTTCGAAGTCGTTATTTTTTTGTAACTGAATACTGTTATAATCTGATTTTTTTCGATTTGATTTATTTTGCAACTGTATAAAAAACAACCCGCAAAATTGTTCACAACTAAATTTAACAAAACCAACCACGTTAATGTCTTTGAAGAGGACACCACCCAACGAGAGCTCTCCAGAGAACGATCATTGTTCATTTTAAATTGTATTTTTGTGTACGTAATAAATGTTACAATTGCGTTAATGTACCATGTCTACTTCATTGGCGTTTCAGTCGTCTTTCTGCGATTCCTGGTAAGTCTACAGAATTCATATTGCATATTAAGGGTTTGTTATGATTTTGAAGTTTGTGAACCTGCGGTACAGTTTTAGATATGTGCTGTTGACGTAAGGAACGCGTAAGTCATCGTGTGGTGTTCTATTAGATACGTAACTCGGACAATTAGTAATCAGTCGTAAGAATTTACTTTGAAAACGTTGTATTCGTATTACTGATGGTTTTGCTGCACCATAAATTTGGCTATCATACATCCAGATCGGTTGAAGCATCGCCTTGTACGTCAAGAGTTTTGAAGTCATGGGTTGTTTTGACCGCTTGGCTAATACACACTGTATACCTGTTACACTGGTAACTGTAAAGCCTGTATAACTGTTTCAGTCCGTTATTTAGTAGTTGCTGCTTTTGGTTAATAATCTGAATATAAATACAAAAGCCATCAATGACTCACTCACTAATAAGTTCCCGATCACCTAGAGGTCTGAATTCGGTAGGCTACATTTGATTTTAGGAGCTAAAATAAGAAACTAAAGTATTGTGACAATATCGAAGACGAATATGGTTCGAGAAATCTGTAGATAGGTTTTTAATTCATAAAATGTTAAAGAGTAGATAATAGATTGAAAAAGTAACAATAGGGTTGGTGATAAAAGGATACCTATTTAAAAAGGAATGTATTGAGGTAGGGTCTTTTGTTGTACAACTATTTGTGAAAGAGTCGGTTAGTTACCTGTAACACCCTTTTATTCAATTATAACTTGTTTACATTAGTTAAGATTTCTCCAGAAAGGACTTTTGTATCGAATCTCGGTGTCTTTCGAGAAAACTCTTTGATCTACCTATATAAATAGAGCCCCAAGTGCGGTCAGGGAGTTAGTATTCGTTTGATCTTTGACGAGAGTTTTTGGCGAGTGCTATCGGGCGTTAAGGAAGGTCAACGTTCCCGGCATTGGGTTGGTCAACTATTATTATTCAGTTTTATTGTATGTGCATTGTGTATTCAGTTTCATTGTGGATGTGCATTCTATAAAATTGCTGTAAGTAGTATTAAGTAAATTATTAAGTTATTTATTTTATTACTTCATTATAATTAGTTTATTATTTATTTTGTAAATCTTTTAGTTGTAATAAATACTTGTAATTGTAAACTTTAGTGCATTAATTATTTAATTACCTATATCCCGAAACGGACCTTAGCGATAAGGGTCACAGTGTTTTCATTGCAACAGCTTACGTCTAAAAAAAGGAGCAACAAGCAATAACATTAAAGTTTAATTTTGTACATTCTGAAACAATTATACATATCTGGCGCTCGTTTTCTATTAGTGATAACTTGGAAAAGTAAAGGATTTGAAATTCGATAATGTGCAACTAAGGGTTAAAAAAGGGTACAATTTCCCCAAAGTAATAGTTATTATTCCAGTGCGTTCCCAAAAAGCTGTAATTTTAAAAAAACGGCTTCTATATTCCTAAAGTGGTATCTTCTAAATATGCAATGAACAGGTATAGCAGCGAAGCCTGAGGGCAGCGTTGTACAGTTGTCAGTTCAAAATATTAGAAAGGAATAGATTTGCCTTAGTATTAATAAATTCGGTTTTCATATAAGATCTTTTATGTTACGCTCTCTATGGTTTTTTTGTTCTAATAATTGTATCCAGTAAAATGAAAATCTATCAATATAGATCTAGTAGAGCAAAGTACGATGTATTTTAACGGATACTCTATAGTTTATTTCCCCTTAGTGTTTCCGCTACAAACTTCTCTTCTCCGCTTTATTTGGCAAATATTTGCTACTCTATTGTATTCATTAAATTACTGCTGTTTGATATGTATTCAGTCATGTTGTCAATTGATTACGGTGGGGATGATTTCGATTGATCAAAACGTCATTTTCAACTTTTACACTACAAAGAAATAGTCTTTAAGCTTTTATTTCATCCAATTTTTTGGAGCATTCTTTCTCCTAAACACTTTGAAATTGGGGAGATCGTTAACTCAGTGATTCAGTTTTTTTTTGCCTTTTAGATTAACTTGATTTATTATAATTATTTATAATGAATTTTCACTTAGAATTTAAATAAGCTTATAATACATTTTTTATAAAAAATTGTATTAACCTACTAGATCTAATTTTTCATTCCTTTTAAAATTTGTAAAAGTGAACAAAACATTTTAATTATTATGTTAATTAGATTATCGGTCCACTAAAAATTTCAGTGTTATCCAACTAAAGGTTTTTTTATATTGACTAACCGACTGATTGATTATCGACTGGGTTCAGAAGTATTTGATAGTTATGGTATTCTGAGAATCAAGATTATCTCACGATTTTTGTATTCCAAGGTATTTGATTTATGTGTGCTCCCAGTACGGTAGGAAACGTGAGTGTTTACGACGTAGAATATTAGAAAATTATCAAAACCACAACGTACCTTGGAAAGATCTATGATACTAACATTTTAACATCAAAAGCCAAACGAATATAATATTATTATAGAAAACCTAACCAAAGTGCAGGATATTATGCAAAAAAATGGCTGAACAAAAATAAAAATGGATGGAGTAGAGTAAAAAAATACACGGACAGTAGATGGAATAGTGTTGTTAAAAGATGGAGACAATCAAGGGGATCAAGGGGATTTGGATTATCTTGGAGGCAATAGGATGATACGAAGAAAGTGATAAGACTGAATTGGACACAGTAAGAAAGAAACAGAGAAACTAGGAGAAGATTGGAGGAGGTTTATAATCAATATTGGATAAGTGGGCTACAAAACAGATCTTTTGATTATAATGAAATTACGAAAATTCCTCTGTAGAATTTGGATTTATATCAGCGTTTTAATAAATAAAATTTAATAATACGCAGTTCTGATTTAGAGTTAAATCCTGAATAATCTAATAATTATATCACATAGCTTATGCCATCAAGTTTATTAAGGTCGACAGTTAAGTGGATTGGAAGTGTCAAATTGTTTGAATTCAACATAATAGTGGATGTGGTCATAATAAAACATGAGTTATTATAAGAGGGGTTTAAATGTGGATTAAGTTTCAGTTAGATGCAGCAATAGTTAACATTACTGCAGTAAATAGATGTAATTGTAATATACTCAGTGCGTAAATGTTAATACCAGAAAATCACATATAAATTGACTGAAGTGTAAATTTGTAGTGCAAAAATGATTTATCATTGAAATGATTTCATTTGTTCTTTGATGTACTCTTAAAAAATTATAATTTTTTCTGGTTGGTAATAAGGTTATTGCATTCTTTGACTAATATTTGGTGAACTGGTATAACCATTTTTTTTTTGTTTTAAATAATTAGTTATTCAAAATAACAACAATAGGTGAGAGTAATGCATCTTCAACTAAGTAACATACTCGTACATATGAAAACAAGACATCTGTTACAAATAATTAATAAACTAGCATGAGTGGAAAAAGTTTGTTAGATTCCGTATCAAGATGTCCAAATGAGGAATTGAACCTCTACACCACGCACCGGGTGAAACTGTTTTATCTCCATTCGCTGCTGCTGTTATCATCACAATGTGTGTGTAGGGTGCCTACTGTACTTTTTATCTTGTGACATTCTTGTACACCATTATTCATTGAAACCCACTAACAAACCACCACTTGTATCATCCACATAACAGAAAAATGTGGTTTTTTGCCAAAAACATAATAACTTAACAGTTTTTTTTACATTGTGTTGACTTAGGAACTTTTATAAAACATCCAGGACAAAAATTTAGTACGTTAGAAATAAATAAACAAAACAATTTCAGCAATAAGGTATAACGTAAGGAGTCAAATGTAATGAAATCTAAGTGATTAAGCACATAAAAGATTTGGCAGGATAATAATAACTTATTTGAATTTGGCAATGATTTTCAACTGTAATTAATAATAATACCTTATTTTCTTGTTACTTACAATAACCAATTTCAAGTTCAATCTATACTAACATTATAAAGACAAAGCATGGTTTTTTGTGAGGCTAATTTCCAAAACTACTGAACGAATTTTCATGGAATTTTTACAGTAGGTTATATTCGTATTTATATTCACAGCAACTTTTTATTTTAAAACTTTCAAAAATGATATCCCTAAGGGCCTTAATGAAGATTTTCATAAATATGTATGTGTGTGTGCGTACGCATGATGTTGAGAGACGTACGCGGGGGAAATTATCAAAACGTCGTTGTGTGTTTGTGTGTGTGTGTGTACGCGCAAGTGTGTATGCGTGCGTGTGTGTATGTTGGAGTATATAGTCGACCTAGCAACTAGACAATTTATTTTACATATTTATTTAAAAACATTTATTAGACCCTACACATGTTTTGCGTGCGAAGCCGCGCGGGGCTTGCTAGTAGTTTATAAAGTCGTACTAAAGCCTTTCTGGAGATGTGGATTGCAGTAGTGGTATTGGTAAGCAAGTCAAAGTGTTGAAATTTTAGAAAGTTTCAAGTCAAAAGTAATAAGACAAATCATGGACATTTCTTGGTACGTAAGAGTAACAACTACTATAACCTATAGGTAGTAACTAATTCCAGTAACCGAAAAACTTACCACAAATATAATATAGCATTTCAATGTTAGATATAAATTGTTATGACAATATAATGTTCATGATAATAATGTTGATTGAAAACTTATTTTTATAAAATTACTGGAAATCTAAATGATGTTTAAGTATTAAAACGTATGATCATTTATTATATCAAGACCTTTATGTCAACACTTTAAAAAAGACACTTCATTGGATAGCGATCGTTAAGAACAGAGGGTAAACTGTCATCCTAATTATCTGGCTCTTAATTTGTTAAATAATTAATAATAATGTATTCGATTTACCGTATAGATTTTAGATTTCGTTCTTAATTTTTTTATATAAGATTAATATTATTTAAAATTTTGGTGCTAAATTGTTCACAATGTTTATCAATTGAATTAGATACATGTGAATTCTTATTTTTATTAAAATTACTTATTGTTTTCATATTTTTTTTTCTCTTTAATTCTTTATTTACAACTGTAAAACGTTGCAACAAGCAAATGTGATGATTATCATAATAATGTAAATGACACGATAGGCATGAGAGGGGTAGGGCCCCCATTGGTGCCTCCCCAAGAATGAAATTTGTATATCAAATTAGCAGGTCTCTACTCCAGCGTCTTTTAAGGCGTCTAGGGGGATTATCAGGTAAATGGACGGAGGAAAGTGAACGCACCAGGGGGTTCTCGTGTTCGTGTGACTTGTCCTGAAAGCGTTTGTATAGGTATTCAATGGAATTTTGTACAAGAGGAATTTTGTACATATTTTTAAAGAACAGATTTTATTGACGCAGATTTGTTACTAAAAGAACTTCAGATATAGCTAATCTTATGTCTAATACAAATATTTATCTTATAAAATATTGTAACAAGATCGATAAAAGACGAGATTGGTCACGAAGGTTCCAGAATTCCATTCATAAAAATAATTAAGGAACAATAAAAATAAGCATACACAGTAGCAATAGTGAATGACAGTTTTACAATGATGACCATAAAGGTGTGTCTATTCACAAAAGTTGTAAAAACTACCGTGTAGTACGCCTATTATAAAAGTTCAGGTATTGTGTACAGCTATTTTTATGAAGTTGTTTATGAGGTTGTTTACGTTTTCTATTTACAATAGTTGACTTGTTAACAAAGGGATTTTTCTAGCATTCATTAATAAAGAGTTATTTTTGTACTTGAGTGGATTTCACTACTTTGTTCTGGAACGATCTTTGTGAATGATTATAAAAGGAGACCCCCGAGCGCGGTCCAGTCAGTATTCGTGTGATCTTTGCCGTGCGATTATCGAGGTGCGTAAACAGATTACGTATCCGAGTAAGATTGTTATACTGCCTTTGTTGTGTGCGTATTGTGTAAAGTCTTTTTGTGAGAGTATTGTAAAGTTAATGTGAATTCAGTTTCTGTGTTTTGTATGTTGGGTAATCTATAAAAGTGATTGTAAGTTATTTATTGTTAATTATCTATTTTAAGTGAATTATTAAATCATTTATTGTATTTCTTAGTTATAATTAGTTTAATTATTTATTTTGTAATCTTTTAGTGTAATAAATCTTTGTAATTGTAAACTTTAGTGTATTAATTATTTAATAACCTAGATCCCGAAACGGACCTTAGCAATAAGTGTCACAATATTTTAACTTATATTGGAGAAATGGTAATTAGCAGGAAATAATAATAGGCCTACCATAGTATAGGGTCTCTTTAGCGTCAATTTTAATTGTAATGTAGTTTACGGTTGAAAGAATTACTTGTTCCAAGAGTAGTTACAATAAAAAATATATTAAGTTAAATATAAGAATTATTATTGATAAATTTAAAAGAATGTAAAGAATCGTTTATGAAAATTAATGAAATTGTTTTAAGGGTTTTGATGATTGCGTTGAAACAACTGTTCTAAATTCATAAAGAGATTTCTAAATTTTTCTTTTAATACTTTACACTGAATGAGAGATTAATGAAACAGTAAATGTACAATAGGATTAAATTTAATATTTCTTTTTATGTCAAGGTATACCATTCATTTTGAGAAAAAATATTTCCAGAAATATTCTTTACCCAAGTTGAACTGTGTACGTTTTCCAATAAATCGAAAACAAGAACAGCAAATTATAGCAACAAAACTTAAGGTAGGCATTTTCTTTTTACAACTAATTTTTTGTATCATATATAATCAAAAGAAAAGTGAGAGGGAAGTAAGAAAAGAATAAGAAAGGAAATAGTAAAAATGCTGAATGATAAAGAAAAAGGGTTAGCGTAGACGGCGGGTTAGTAGTAAGTTTAAGATTGGCGATGGTTGGTTCTGGAACGGTAGCTTGAGGCCAGACAGCACGAGCAAACAGGATTATCACCGACCTTTCCCCTAATACCAATCCTACTACCTTCTTCCCTTCCGAAAACCATCCCCGTACACCATCACAATACCCCAAACCACAGTAAAGACAACATTTCCTCATAAAACTAACCTCTGTAAATAGTCTACCTTCTTTTTACTTGACTTCAAGCAAAACTAAAATTAATATCAAAAATGCAATATTGTTTTCATAAAGAACATAAAAGACGAAAAATAACATTACTACTGAGATGTTTCAACTTGTAATTTTCCAGTTTTATTGCTAATAAAACTTTAAAAACAATACACGTACTTTCAACAAAAATAATACTAATTGTTCTAATGGCTTTAATTTAAATTATATGTCAGAAAATAAGTATTAACAGAATTTAATGAAAAACAGATTACAAAGATAGATATTACAATTCACAGCCGTACTACGTTTTAACATATATATTACTAATTTTGACTTCATGGAAATTTAATAACGTTTTTAAAATAAGCAGTGTGTATCGTACTAAAACAGACGTGCTCCAATAATAGCAATCTGAAGGAACCTCTGAGACTTATTAGGTTTTCAAGTCAATAACGTAACAATTTGTTCACATTAAATTAAACAATTAGTAATTATATTATTAATTTTTATTTACGTTCTTTCATCCGTTGAAGAAAGTAGGGAGTTACAAAAAGGCTAATTATCTAAATAGGTACCCGCTTGACTCTTTCACAATACCTGTACAACAATAGCCAGGCCTACCTGTACTATAAAACCCGTTTATAGTACCAATACTATTTCTAACTATTTTTTTGAACCTTATTTATCACTCTTATCATTTTTGTTAACATTTTTAAACTCTCAGTCCACCACGAAAATTCTCGAACATTCCATTTAGATATTGTCACAATATAATCTTATTCAGTTGTTTTTATTATTGTGTCTTTGGCAAGAATAATTTTCATCCCTGAATTCAATGGACAAAACATTAATGAGTAAACAACTGTAATGTAATTATATTCTAAATATTGCATTAATTAAATAAATATTAAATTAATTAAATATTGCATTAACATTAATGAGTAAACAACTGTAATGTGATTATATTCTAAATATTGTTAGAATTGTAAATTTAGTATTTCTTTGTTTCTTGTTTACCGGGCACCGGCTACCATGGTCATTAGCCCTCGTAAAATTTCTACGATACTTACTGTGACTGAAAAACCAGTGCTACCAAATGTATTACATCTGCTTACCCTTTATCAGTTAGATGCAAACTTAACAACTACCCAATTGCCAAGAGTTTACAGGGTCCGCAACAGTTCAAAAAAAAAATATATATATAATAATGAACAGCCAAAACAAAATAAAATAAAATATAAAACTCACCTCAGAGTATTATATTCATTCAAGATCTTTCGTCTCCCTCAGAGACATCATCAGGAATTTAAAATTACACTAATCAGACAAAACATAAAACATTAAAACAATATGGTCGCGCGGTTATTTGGCCGAATAACCGCGCGCGGAATAGTTATCGATGTAGGATATCTATGTTTTGAACAATTGACGTGGTCTGCGACCATATTGTTTTAATGTTTTATGTTTTGTGTGATTAGTGTAATTTTAAATTCCTGATGATGTCTCTGAGGGAGACGAAAGATCTCGAATGAATATAATACTCTGAGGTGAGTTTTATATTTAATGTTACTCGTATTTTGTTTTGGCTGTTCATTATCATATATGTAGTGGTGCAAACAAAGTAAAATAATGTTTTATAAAATAATATATATATATATATATATATATATATATATATATATATGAGTTCTTAATAGAACTCCGTCAGACGTTAAACATTCAAAACACATACGCCGCAAAGTAAAGAATCAGCCGTATGTGTAACAAGCACACAATAAAGAAATAATTCACACACAAAGTAGCATAAAATCTAAAACTTATTTGTTCAGATATAACTAAATAATTCACTTTGTTTCAAAAAGTCTATCACCTTTTTTCAGACTTTAAACAGGGTTCTAAATTTTCTTTATGCTCCTATATTTACTTTACTATTTACTTTATTCTTTCATCATCATCATCATCATCATCTTCACTTCCAAGGTTTAGGTTACATGAACCTGTTCCGGTACCCATCTCCCTCTCTGCCTCCCTACATCTCTTCTGCCAACTGGTTGATAATTTAAAGCTGCCACTGGCATCCTTTCGTTTGGCATTCTGTCCAGGTGACTACACCATCTTTGTCTATTTTTTATTATCTTTTCATGCAAAGACTGAACTGATAGTGCGCTTCTAATATCCACGTTCCTTATTCTATCCATTCTGGTACATCCATGCACACTTCGTAAAAACTTTATTTCCGCAGCTTGAATTTTACTATCGCTTTTAGCAGTATGCACCCAAGACTCACTGCCATATAGGAGTGTTGGAACCGCAATAGTGTTGAAAAATTTGAGGCGTGTTTCCTTCCTCGTTTTATTCTTCAGATGTCTGTGAATATTTTCACAAATATTCTGAAATTTGGCCAGTTTAACTGTTATGTCTTTATCAAAATCGTATGAAACATCACTCCCAAGATATTAAAAATGTTTAACCTGTTCTATTGCCCTTCCATTCATCTCTATTCTCGTCCTTATTGTATATTTACCTTTAAAAGCCATAGTTTTAGATTTTGTGGATGATATTTTCAGATTGTATTGTTTTGCAACTTGTTCCAACATAAATACCGATTATTATTCTTTCATATTTAGTATTTATTTGAAATAATGAAGGAATACGAGCTGAATAATTGTTTTTTATTGTACCGAACACAATTTTATAATATGTACTGACACACTCAAATAATTGTGTATTCACATTACTACAAATATATTAACTTTTTAAAAGAATTCAGGTATTTCTTCACTCCTTGCAAGAAACCAAATTTTGGAGATTAAACAATATAACTAACTAGGATTTCTTAAGAAACAAAAATTATTTTGAATGAAAGTTTGATGATTGATAGAAGTGGTAAACTATTTGTTGTAATTATAATTTGAAATACATTCTTGCCAACACCAGGATTCAAAAATCTGAATTAGAGTGAAAAAAACTAACTTACTTCTAACGAAAGTGGTAAGTGTTCTGTTACCACGAAACTGTTTTTAAAGAAAATTATAAAAATTCCTTCTCATTTAAAAGCAAATAAATAAATGAATGCACACATTAATAATTTCAATTTTTAAATAAACTTCCTAGTAGAACATTGTGATGCGTGGTACATTTTTTAAAATTATCTTTACTGGCCAGTTACGCTTTTAAAATATTTTTGAATATAATTTAAAAAATAAAACTCTCAAGTAAATATTATATTTTAATATTTAAAAAGCAAAAAAAGATAAGCGAAAGTAAAATTAAAAGTAAATAGAAATAACTGTGAAAGTAATAAGAAGCTTTCTCATTAAGTGCAAAGTCGAATCGTAGAAAGAGAAACGAGTAGGTTGGTTTTAGAGCGATACACAGCAAGCTTGGCTCATAAATATCACAGGCTGTCTTGAGCCTGGAACCCATGCCCGCTGTAACAAAAATGTTCTTACTACACTGCATCCCCTTACTCTATAAATGCGCCCCCACTACAAACCAAAATACCCCTTAAACACAATCCTTTGGCGCCAGACTTACTGCAGCCATACAGTATGAAAATGCCATGAAGAAAATCAAACTAATACAAAAAAAAAACAAACAATACATTTATATCAATGTTCGATATGTAGATATGTAGAATACGTAGATTCATTTCTAAACCGTTTATTAGTTTTAAAAATACTGATTCATATCTTGTAATAGCCCTTTAAAAATGTATGCAGATATTTCAAAATTTCCTTTTAAAATTGTATTCTACAGTAATATTAAAGTAATAAAATTACATTACCCTTATTATTCTAAAAGAGTGCAATAATTAATTAATGCATAATATACAATTATAATGGTTCTGGGGTTCCAAATATACATTTATGTATATTTTTTCTAACTTTTAGGTAAGCTAAAAGTAAAGCTAAAACACTGTTGAATTATTTACCTGTAAGTAAATGAGTTAATGTTAGAAAATAAATCTTGGTCCTTAACTCCAACATAAAAATTGGTTTGTTTTGTCAATTAGTTGGTTTATGATCTGAGTTAAAATTATTTTCAAAATTACTGCTAAATCCGAATTCTCTAATTTTAAGAACTTCATCGCTTTCACTTTCCTGGAAATCCTGCCTAAAATGAAGATTGAATAGAGATCTTCTCTGAGTTAGAACTAAAAAACTTTTTCTCTCTCTCTTTATTAAGGAAATTCACAATCTGTTGGAAACAATCAGTGAATGTGACAACACAAAATTTGGAAAAAATTAACATGATAAACGTGAGTGGAGACAAAGTTCAGTGACAGAACTCCGACGTGAATAGACAAATGTAGCATTAAGTGCACCATTTAGAACACTGTAATTGATAGTCAATTACAGTACTGCGTTAATTGATGAGATCCCGGCTCCATCAACGTTTTAGTCGTCTTACTGGATGTTTGGGGGAGTCTGCGTAGCCAGATTTGAGATCAATTGGTTATGGTGGTTTACGAGTTTCTTCCTAAATTTTGTATAGAGTTTTAAGAAAACGTCATTTATGTAGGGTACGTTTAGGTCTGAGTGTAGCATTTTATTGGTTACATAATAGGGAGCGTTAACTATCCTCTGCAAAGGTTTTGATTGAAAACGCTGAATTTTTGCTAATACGATGGTTTTGCACAGCAGTAAAGCTGACTGGCATAGCGTCATATTGGTCGAAGGTAGGGGCTGTAAATGGTTAATTTAGATGTAAATGATAACTTGGATTTGCGTGAAAGAATTCTGTACAACTGTTTGAACCTGTCCTGGAGTGGCTTTCTCTTAAAAATATTTAAAAAAGCAATTAAATAGACTAATTGTCATATTTAATACTTAATCATATTCCCAAAGATATACCAATGGGTATCAATCTTTGTCTATGTGTTTCCTTTTTTCATATTACTTGGTTATGTACGTACCGTATGTCACATTTTCTAGTAGTCGTATATTTGTGTACCGTTGAAAATTTTAAATAAAAGATAAAAACATCTGAGTTAAATCAATAAAAATAACTATATGTTAATATTATGAAAGTATTTGCATGATGGTTTGAAAGAATTTGCATGCAGGCAATAACCAATTGTATTGCTTCTGAAAGAAAAACCAACCCATTTAAAAGTTTTGAAAACATTAAATGTAGATAAAAGATGAACAACATTATAATGGAAATACAAAGATAACAATACAATGCGTAGAAGATAATGATGATAAAGAGTAATAAATCAACTTACGTTAAAAATATAGGTTAATCGGTAATCTGAACAGAATGTCAAATAATCTTGTTCTTTTTAAAAAGAATTGTTTTTTTATTTTTTAATAAGCTAATTAAATTAAAATATTATTAATTGTTAATTCTATATGTACGGACAGATCAAAATTTTGAAACGTTCAAGTCTGTAGTACTGATTACGATTATCCAAAAAAGTAATTTCCACAGGTTAAATTTTTAATACAAATTTATCTCCGTCAACTCCTTTACCTCTTTTATTATTCTGTGCATGTATTACAGTGAATACTTTTCAGTGATCTTTGTTGTATTCTGATTTTATGCACGAATACTAACAGCTAGTGAGAGATATAAGGAAAATTATTCATAATTATATTAACATTACGACTTTGAGAAGAACACACTTAATTGTAGTACTCCGAAAGACTTTAAAAATAGACTGCTAATCAAAAGTTATAAAGATGATTAACAACTACATCGATGTTTTTACTTTTACCAGAAACTACTACTAATAGGGGTATCTCTTCCGGATGTAGAATAGCAGTCCTTGTTCCAGTACGTCGTTGATCGAAGATCTAATTCAATTAATCAATTGTTGTAAATTCAAGAAGTAATTGTTAAAAAATCATAAATAATAATCAAAATTGAGCAATTTCTAATTTAAAACATTCTAAACAGTAATTAAAGATATCAGGATGAGTTATAAGCAGAAAATAAAATATTTAAAAACTTAAATCCAGAAACCAAATTTCTCAAATTTAAGCAAGAAAACAAAAGATAGCATAATTTTAATTAAATAATTTGAAATAATAAGAAAATAAGTAAAGGAAAATATTAAAGTATCAAGAGTGAAATTAATTATGGAACTAAAGAAGATAAATTTGATAATTTTAGAATATTAAAATAAAATTTAAATAAAAAATTTTAAAGACTATAAAACCAAATGCAACAACGACTCGACGCCCCATTTGATTCCCGGTCAATGGACGGACAAGAAGCAAGAGCAAGACTACGAGGATAATTTCAGAATAGTAACTATGAAATAATTAACTTGAGCTCATAGCTAATATACATTTAATATTCAATAATAGATATTGCAATATATAATTAAATATTATAATTTATAATCAATTAAAATAGTTTTATATCATAGTGTCGTCACTAAATAATTCAAGCATTTAATCTGATTTTTTGTAATATATTTATATTTATTTGTCAATTCTTTGCAATTTTTCCAACTTTTCTTTTTTTCATTAAATAAATTTTTACAGTTTCAATTTGCGTTTTTCATTTCATTATTTAAATTTCATTACATTTTTGGCACCCAACGCGGGGCAAAACAATTTATATTGACGCACATTAAATTAATTTTATTACACAGAAACGTCGCAAACTTCGAGTTGAGTTACCCGATATATTATTAGAAGAAAATTGTAATTTATGTATGGTATTCGAATACAGTACGGCGACAGTTACATAAAAGGGGACGTCTACTATTTGTTTTAGTATTTTATACTGAAATTTTATATATTATTACCGAGAGTCGAATTTTAGAAATTACTAACAAAATGTACATTTTAGGTTGGTTATTAATTTAGATTGTCGCTCGTGTAAATAGTAAATGTAAATTGTCTTTGTATGTCTTTCAATGTTTTCTGTTTGGTAGTTACGTAAGCATTCTGTGTCAGTCGTGTAATTCAATGTAACGAACGTTGTCGGATTGAGGTAGATATAGGCTACACCATTTACAGACATTGTTGACGGAATATTTAAGGATAAGGTAACATTAGACAAATGAAGGGGTCCATAACAAAACTCGCTTATCCGTTTTTTCGGATTTAAAAGGAAACACAAAAACGGATTGCAGCTAAACCATTTATGAATAGTGTATAAGATAACTTTTGCATAATTTATATTGTTATATTGCACAATTTTTAAAAAATATTTTTACTGAACAAACTAAATTTTGACATCAATTCTCTTGTTTTTCTGATAGACCTTGTACTAAAAAACACCATTAAGTAGATAACTCCATTTTGAAAAAATGTGGATACGGTGAATTTTATTATAGAACCCCTAAATTAACCTGTAACCTACAACAGTTTTAGGTTATATAGGATATTATATAGATAATAATCTACATTTTAAACTCAATAAATTGAAGATTAAAATGTACTTATATTTTTACAATTCACCACCCACTCAATAAAAGTATAATAACCAGTCGATTTTATGGTCCTGGAGGATGTTGAATAGCCCCCAACTTGAGAAACTCCACGATCGAAAAAAATATTATCTGACTTTTAAATGGGGCATCGAATGCAGGCTGTACATTAAATTAACAAACAAATTGTAACTAATCAGAAGTTTTTGTGGGATTCATACCATTTCAACGGTTTTGCCCCAAACAATATAATATATAGAAAATGAGAAACTCTTACATATAATACGTAAGAATTTTTCATTTTTCTCATTAAGGAAGTTAAACTTCTTCTATTTTATTATACCAGACCCTGTAGTGAATCAAGTAAAGGTGTCATTTATAGGGCGGAAATTAGATGCTTTCCAGAGGACCTGGCATGCTAATAAGCATAATTTTTCACTCAGTGAGAGAGGCAATGGTAAACTACCTAACTCCTCATTTTACTTAGCAAAGCCTCTAGAGTATTGTAGCGAAACCAACAGTAATATACTTGTAAAACTCTCTCAAAATTAAAACAGAATAATTTAACAGAAAGGGTCGTAAAAATGGAAAGAAGGATGCATAGGTAAAATGCATCAGAAAAACAGTATTTTTATACTATTACCTAATAACCAAGTTTATAAAGATATTGACCAAATAACAGATGTGATGAAAAAAAGAGTTTCATACTATGGTCATTTACTAAGAACACCGAAAAGGCGAATTTAAGTCAAATAATTGAAAATCAAAGCCCACGAGCAACCCTACGAAATTGGATAAAAGAAATAAAAGAAGATATGCACGAATTAGAAACAACAGACGAGATCTCAGAAATAAAACAGGAAAAATCAAAATGCTTACCGATAAAAACACAAGATTTAAATTTAAAGAGGAAACAAGAGGCAAAAGGGTTTATTCAGATGAGGAAAGGAAGGAAAGATCTGAAAATATGAAAAGATACTGGGCAAACAGAAAAAAAGCTTAGAAAAAGAACTCCAAGGATTGATTTTAAGTGGTTCTATGTGGCTGAAAAAGTTAAAAAAAAACCTAAAGAGGTTCAAACCAGCCTTTTAGCTGATGACCTAAACAACAACAAACTTCTTAATTACCTTAATTTTTATAATATTTTTATAATTGACTATAGGTGAACTTCATGAGATTTAAGAACATTTCCAAGATTTAGTTATTAAATAATAACAAACAATTTATATATGTTATTTTATATTTAAGTCCGTGTCAGAAACAGCCTACCCTATTCCCTTTAGATCAAACTAATTTATGATTTTAATGTACATGATAAAATTTAGTGTTCATTTGAAGAATATTTCACTTATTTCTTAATGATTTTTACTTGAATTTGTAATATTATAATTTGTGTATTTTGTTAATCAGTTAATTATTTGTGTTTAATCTAAACCAAAAAATAGAGTTTATATTTTCCACCAGTCAACTGAAGTATGATAGGTAAGAAAAAAGTGGTAATAACATGTTAAACAGTATTATTATTACATCTTATCCTTAGAAAAAGTAACTAGGTATAGATATTTCTTTCATAAATTACATAAGATAGACTATATTTCTTTATAAACTTCGTAACCAATTTCGTACAACTTTAAAGTGATACTTATAAAAACTTTTGCAACCTTAGATAAAATACAAGTTGAACTATAATTTGCAGTTATTGTGTAACGGACGTCAAATTATTTATCTTGGATTATTATATCCGTATAAAATATATACAAGTACATAGAAGTATATTGAATTAATATAAATACATTCTTACTGTAAATGTTGCTTAAAACTATTATTATTTTATTATGTAAAAATGAAAGGATTGACTATACAGATAGTGTTTTGCCTCTTTTATACGTTTTCCTATGTATAATTTTAACAATAGTTGACTTTTTTTTTTGTTTTTCCAGTGTAAACTTGAAGACCTATTATCATCTGTATACGATCTTTTCTGGAAAAATTCCAGGTTGAATTTTTGTTGTCTGACGTTTACATAACACTCCTTTATAAATTCATTCGTGATATCTTATGATAAAAATAAATTTGTGTTTCCTAGAAATCCAGAATTTTTCTTTACATCTTTCGAATATAGCATATCATTTAGTACTTTTAATACTTTTCCAGATATCTATAACTGTGTGCAGTGGTAAAGAAATCATTTAATATTTATTTACATTACTGTTTTGTTTCAATAATCAATCACATGATTTTTTAATGAATTTCTACGTGATAATTAAACTATTATTTGGTTTAAATAAATAGTTCACTGCATTTTTATTGCCAACTTCTGTGGGTTGTAGTAAACTATCAGCGGAATTTAAGTAGTGTTGGGTCGGAAACTACTTTTCTATACTTATACAACTCGGGATGAAATGTTCTTTATTTTTATTGTGTTGTTGTTTAGGTCATCAGCCGAAACGCTGGTTAGAACAAGAAGCTTTACTAAGTAAAAAAGGAGTCAAGTGGTTTTCAATTGCCTCCATCACTGAGTGGAAAAGTATGCTCATCAGCATCCCAGGCCCTGCACAAAGCACCTGCCTTCCATCCTGCAAAAGACACCTTCACTTCATTTACCACAAGATCTGACTGTACAATGACATTTCATTACTCTCAGATGAGATAACTCTGACTAGTGTCTTTTACACTTTAACCTCTTCTGTTCTTAAATGCTTCAGTCATACAAATTGGCTTACCGTGTGGTAAGAAACAGAACTATTTTTTTGTAGCTATGGAACTAGTAGATCGAGTACAAATAATTTAACCGTCCATTTCCCTGTTATGGACAATTATTTTTATTATAATATTTATTAGTTACGTTATGTATGTTGTAATTATGATAACTATTTGTAATAAATATTTATTTGATATTTTTTCGTACTTTTGTTTATTAAATTTAAATTTGCTTTCTCTTTTAATTAACTTTTTTATTTATTTGTTGTATAATTTATTTATTATTATATTGTCATAATTATTAAAAACAGCGCAACAGAAAAATCGCCTCTCAATTCGGTAAATGTTCTCATTTACTCATGGACGGTTCTGGTGGTTTTTAATAATTTTATTTACAACGAACAAAATTAAAAATTCTTTAAATAGTTGTAGTGGTATGGTGACTAATAAAAAAATTAGAATTTAAAAGAATTTATTGTGTTATGAATTAGAATAATAATTAATAGTGATTAGAAATATAATGTTTATATTACGTTCATATAAATATATTCAAAATGTATGATACTTGCAGTAAAAATTCACTTACTTCACGGTCTCTCCCAACCGACAAAGCCAACAGCTGTTTGAAATTTTTATCTTTTTATGGTTTAACGTCCGACTCTTCTGCACTTACTGCTAATGCAGACGGTGAAAAATGAAATGATTTTTTGTAACGTATGAAAATATGTCTTGCCTGAACGGGATTCGAACCCAAGACCACATGATGAGAGGCCAACTACGCCAACTACACCAATGCGGCCGGCATTGAAATTTTCATCATAATATAATCATTTTCAAATATATATATATATATATATACATATATATAATATATATTTTTATATATATTAAAAATTATATATAAAATATATATTTTATATATAATATATTATTTTCATCATCATAATTTTCGTAATAATAAATATTATTTATTTTACAACAATTTAACATTTTTAATTTAAAAAATTATTTTATAAATGGCTTTATCATATTATTTATATCATAATTTTTTTACTATATTTTATCATATTTTAAATAAACTTACATAAATCATTTTTAAATTGAAATTAAAGTATTAAATTTTTTAACTCAAAATTTAGAAAAATTTCTGTTTTTCTTTAATAATTATTTATAATTATTTATTTATTCAGAAGTAGCAGAATACTGACTGCTACATGGTGAATATACAAAATGTTTAATAAATTAATTATTTTTATCTACGCATTATTCGTACTGTACTACAATACAAAATAGAATACAAACAGTTTTAGTTAGGCCTATTATATCTCATTTCTTTGTTGAATTTAGTTAGTAGTTATTTTAGTTTAGAAGTAACTCTCGAGTAATTGGGATATAGAATGTACCGGGGTTTGGTGCAGATTATACAGAATTCACCGAGTCTAGAGACAAGCATCAACAGATACTTGTGTTTTTCAAGTTATATCTGTACTGCCGGTTGCCTAACTGACGCCGGCTATTTGATAATGAACCGCACTTACGTAAAAATAATTCTTTTCTTTCCTTCTAAAAATTTAACAAATTTTCATGATCTATGAAATCTATGAACTATTTTCATTAAAAATAACTCGCACTGTATACTAAGCTAGGGTAATGCAACGAAGACTGGTGTTAGAAGCATGCATAATGACCTTGGTTATGCGTTCAATCAACAGCTATCACGTGATCCATTTGTTTACTGCGCGTCTCCAGACTCGGTGAATAGACTATAGGTACATGTTTCTAGTACGCCACGTTTTCAGTTATAAAGAATTAGTTTCCTACGGCTCTCTCCATCATTAGTTGGCTAAACATGTAATAATTTTCCAGGCCATAGCCGGTAATCGAACCCAGAACTGCGCTATGAATGCGACCAGTTCAGTATTTTTGTCAAATAGACAACTAGCCAATTCTATAACCTAGATCAATCAATTTGGTGTTTTAAGTGTAAGAAACAAATTATTTTTATTATTATTATTATTATAGTTTGTAAATATTCTATTTCTCCTCCTCCTCTGTACTTTACCAAAGATTTATTTATGTTTTAGGAAACAGTATTTGGGGTTACAATTTAAATTAATTTAAAATAATATTAACTTTTTTTAAGTGTTGTGTACATAAATACATTGTCACAAGTGTCAGTTCGTGTGGGGTAGGGCTACAACAAACTTATAATTAGTTTCTGTGCTGGTAAATAAATAAATTATTGATTATTTATTCAATAATTGTTTAACGAAATTAGAGTTCTTTTATTCGAATCCATTTGTCCCGTCAGTCAGTTTAATTAGTTTTATTTGACATGGTTTCAGGCTGTGTTAACGTCACCCTCTTCTACAATTGAACAAGGGGGTTGTTCCAGACCAGTGACTCGAGCTCAATAGGCGACATTTGCCAGCACATACAGCTCGACATAGCTTTCCACCACCAACCCTCAATTTTCCGCTAATTTATGCAGCTATCTTCACAGGGTGTAAAGTAAACACTGGTTCAAAAACCAATACAATGTGAATATAAAAGCGAATGTCTCTATTTTCCCTAAATGTTATTTCAATTAATAATACATAATTTTTCCCCTCTATAAAAACGGTTACCCGAACAAAAAACAACAGCAAAGCGAATCTTTTAAACCAGCACAAAATGTTAAAACCGTATTAATAGCATGTATCATTGTTATCCCGCATAAGCTTCCATATGCTTTATATACTATGGACGCTAAAGTAAACATATACTGTAGCTATACTAATTATACCTCCTGATTAAGAAACATTACACACACTAGGCTTATTTCGGTATTTTGCTAAATTTGAATCAAGATTTACTACTTTTACAAATCCACTTGTAAATCCCATAACTTATTTAAATTTTGCTATTGAAATTTTAATACTAAATTTCTAAAATCTAAGAATTCAAAGGACTATTAATTTTTAATTTATATACATTGCACAACAAGCTTGCAATTTAACCGGCGCTTTGCGCTGGCTTACTGCTCGACTGATAAAAGTGATGAGTTAGTCACAGTGTTAAGTCGGAGAGAAAATTTCAAATTTTTTGTACGATTTCTAAAATTTCGGTTTTCCAAAACTGGTCAGGAGGTCTTCAAGAAAATCCTACATTTTGTAGCAAGATTTCTCTGGCTGTTAGTGAAAAGATTTTACTGTGCTGTTTGCTTTCCCAATAATATTAAAAAACTGAATTCAACTCATTTTGGAGACAACTTTAAAAGTTCTAAGTGCTGAAAAACTTTCCTTTAAATTTTATTTCTAAAATTACTAATGGTTACATTTTTCAAAATACTGGGATTTCAAATCACCCCCATGCTTCATTTAAGTCGTTCACTTTGAAGACCCTTCATTTAATGGCCGGAAAGCAAAAAATAAATAAAATAAAAACCAGAGTTTATTTACCCGTAACAACAAAAAGGAAGTTTCTAGGTTCAATTCCCGGCTAGGGCCTGAAAATTAAAACAAAATAAAATCGTAAACGTTCCATAATCCATAATGGTCTCTAATGATCTGGCTGTTAATATGACTTAAAATAATTTAAAATAAAAACAAATTAAATAACAGTTTTAATTACAAAACATAGATAAAAATGTTGTGTGTTATTAGCCGTATATCTAAAAAACACTAAGTAAAAATTACAATATCTATTTGAAATAAAAAGTAGACTTTATTCATTCAAAAAGGAAATGTTGCAAAAGAAAAGTATTAGCAAATAAATCCTTTTTATAAGATACAATATATTACAGAATAGATATGATCTTTCAAATTCCAGTTATAGTTTAGGATCTCTGAAAGTTGTATTGTAGACATAGCAGTAACAGACAGCAACAACAGAAATTCTCATGAATATTAAAAGAGTACAGCCGTTCTTACACAAGCCCCACTCTCCAGTCTTAGTTGCAGTGCAAATTGTGAAATTCCTGCTCAACTTTGTCGTCCGGGTCGTAATTTTTTTTATCGAATTGAAATCTAAAGAGAAGCGAACCGTGTACCGTGTAGGCAGCAATAATATCAAATGTATATTCCATCTGAAGCAAATATGCATAAAGCCCCTCTATTCGAAAATACATTTGAATATGCAAACAGTCATGAGTTTTGCTATAAAAATTACTCTGAAAAATAACGTGATAATAAAAACATTTCTTGCTATTTCATTTAAAACAATTTTATTAAAAATAAATTTTTATGAAAACATGTTTTGTCAAACTTAAACCAAAGATTCTTTCCATTTTTTTCTTTCCGCTGGAAAAAATGTATAAATCTTTTTTCACGGAAGTTTATTATTTTAAGGATGCGTAATATACCAAAATTTTCTTTCAATGTATTCTTTCAATACAAGCTATGTTTTATGTATTGAATATGTTTATTCAACGCGTAAAATACTTTCTTTTCCGTTTTTATTTTGTTTAAAAACTACATTCTATTTTAATATAGAATAATAAGTAAAAATAAGATGTTTTATAATGTATCTTAAATGAAGAAACCCGCCCCCCCCCCCAAACGTTACAACGGAAGAATTTCGTTGATTTTTATACAGTATCTTGTCACTTAAAAATAAACCGTATTCGTTTTAGTCGCCGATTGTCAGTTTAATTTACAAAAGTGTGATAACCAGATGATTTGTATTCGAGGCTTCTTTGGTGTTTTTTTCTTCTTTGGGAACAGAAAGTGCACAATTCTTGTTACTTTTTTTATTATCAAATCAGAAAAATTACAACCTGTTCTTTTATAGAGAAAAACAAGAACAATAAGTAATAAGGTTAACATAAATAATAAAAATCCACATCGTTATACATTAATAATAATTGTTACAGTTAACCTTTTTTTGTAATTTTTGCAATTTTTAAAATGAATTAATTTTATAATGATTCAAAATTGAAGTTAGCAAAATATATACTGTCGTCGACCGGGGCCGACGACACGTGGCGAAACCTTGTTTGTGAAATTGGTGGCCTTGAAAAGGGCCGATGGTGGCGAGCCGGCGTGATGGAAGCGGAGCCCGAAGAGTGACGGCTCGGCTACCGGGTTCAGGCTTAGCCTTCTAAGAAAACAAATTAGCTATTTTTATAAAATAGATAAGAAATTAAAACAAGGAAAAACAAATTAAAACGACAAAGATGCTGGAAACTCCAGTCCAAGTGATTGCGACAGTTTTGCTGACGGAGAAGACTCACAAAGTATTTCTTAATGGGGAGTATTTTGCAGTGGAATGTTAATGGGTTCTCACCGCAATTGGAAAATTTACAAATTCTATTACATGATCTGAGACCAGCTATTGTCTGTCTTCAAGAGACTAATTTCAAAAACGACTATTGTTCACAATTAAAGCATTATAAACATTTTTTCAAAAACAGAAGGGACACTGAGCGTGCTAGTGGTGGTGTAGCAACTTACGTCAACAATAAATATCCGTGTGAAAGTATTCCCCTGCAAACCGATGTCGAAGCTTGTGCTGTATCTGTCGCCTTGCCAAGCGGGTTTATTACTATCTGTAATATCTATCTCCCAAATTCTTATAAATTTTGTCTTCTAGAGTTAAAATATTTGATTGGCCAACTTCCACCACCATTTATAATACTAGGTGATTTTAATTCTCATAGTACGTTATGGGGTTCCAGCAAAACAGATAGCAGGGGGATAATTATAGAAAAATTACTTGAGGACCCGAACATCTGCATTTTAAATAAACCTCAACATACCCATTTCAGTGTTGCACATAATACGTATAGTTCAATAGATCTAACTATTTGCAGTTCTCAAGTCATTCATCTTTTTGATTGGTCAGTTTCTGAAGATCTGTATGGAAGTGACCACTTTTATATTAATGTCAATATTAACCATCGAAATAACTTAATATCTTTCTCCAACAGCCAAGATGGAATTTTCTGAAGGCTGACTGGGAGAAATTTAAATTGTCAGTATCAAATAGCACCCGACATATTAGTTGCTTACAAAATTGTCAAGATGTTAATCATACAGTTGAAGAATTTATGAACATTTTACTTGACGCTGCTGATTGCGCGCTCCCTAAAATAGACAACAAGAACATAGTTAGGCATGTTCCGTGGTGGAATAGTCAGTGCAAGGAAGCTCAAGAAGCATATAAAACGGCTTTTAACCGTTTCAAGCGTCAACCAACATTCTACAACCAATTGATGTTTAAGAAATTACGAGCAAAAGCCAGAAGAATATTCAAGGAAAATAAAAAATTATCTTGGATCAATTTTGTATCGTCGATATCTAATAAGACTACTATATCTGATGCTTGGTCTAAAATTAAGAAAATCAACGGAATGAAACAATCAAATGAAATAATTTTAGTGAATCCAGTAGACTATGTTGTTTATGAACCACTAAAAGTAGCAGTTATACTCGCCGATAAATTTGTTAGTAATTCCTGTGACTCCAACTATTGTGCCATCTTTCAAAAAATTAAGGGAGAACGGATATCAATATAGATCTCATTTTGCAGCAGAACACTTCCTCAAATCCAGATTTGAACGATTCTATTTCATATGATGAACTTGTGTCTGTTTTGCGACAAACTAAAAATTCTAGTGCTGGCCCTGATGGAATTTATAATGCCTTTCTGAAGAACTTGCCGGAAAGGGGAATACAACTCTTCAAAAAAATTATAAATAATGTCTGGTGTTCAGGTAATATTCCAGAAAAATGGAGGCAAGCAATTGTTATTCCAATCCGTAAACCAAATAATGACAGTAGTAAAGCGGATAGTTACAGACCTATATCGCTTACATGTACGATGTGTAAAATTTTAGAAAAGGTAGTCAATAAACGTCTTCTTTGGTATCTACAGCATATCAATTTTTTATCACCTTATCAAAGTGCTTTTAGAAAATATCGCTCTACCAGTGATCATCTAGTTAATATTGAAGCTAAAGTGTGTAATGCTTTTGTGAAGAATGAGCATCTTATAGCAGTCAGTTTAGATATAGAAAAGGCGTATGACATGGTGTGGCGAGACAGAATTGTTCGTATTCTATTAGATATCGGCGTCAATGGGCGAATGCTGAACTTCATAGCCAATTTTCTTAAAACTGGATACATCTGTGTAAGGGCTAACGGAACCTTCTTAAAAACATTACAGATAGAAAATGGAGTTCCACAAGGATCTGTTCTAAGTGTGACTCTGTTTTTAATTGCAATAAATGGTTTAATTCTGTCAATTTCGAAACCTATAGTCACGCTGGCTTATGCTGATGATATCACTTTACTTTGTAGTGGCAAAAATATCCAGACCACACAAAAATTAATGCAACAGACTTTAACTGATTTAACCACTCTCGTATCTTCTACTGGTTTCTCTTTTTCAAAGACTAAGAGCAAGTACATAGTGTTCTCTAGAAATGTGCGATCTCACTTTAGTTCAACTTTGACTATTGGTTCTTTTCAAATAAAACGATGCAAAGAAATAAAAATTCTGGGTCTAATATTTGACGAAAGGCTTACATGGAGACCACAAATACACAAACTTAAAGCGGATTGCATGCAAAGAATGAATGTAATAAAATCCATAGCGTCTAGCAACTGGGGATCAGATAAGAAGACTTTGCTTAATACTTACCAGGCACTAATACGATCAAAACTGGACTATGGTGCGCTGGTTTATAACTCAGTAACGATCAGTACTCTCAAATTATTAGACTCTGTTCATTATGCCGGTCTTAGACTAGCTATAGGGGCATACCGTACAAGCCCAGTAACAAGTATTCTGGCAGAATCCGGTGAGATGCCTCTTGATCTCAGAAGAGAAAAACTGAGTTTATCTTATGTATTCAAAATTGCCTCATCTTTAGATAACCCTTCGAGAGATAACGTTTTTACAGGTCGGTACACAAATTTATACCAAACTCGCAATTCCTTGCCGAAGCCTCTGCGCGTAGGCATATCAAATTTTTTCACAAATATCCGTTCTTTACCGCCAACTATTATCCCATCAACTTTATATGAAGACCCGCCTTGGCTGATGAAAAATCCTATTGTAGATCTAAGCCTAACAAAATACAAGAAACATGAAACAAGTCCAACCATCTTTTATACTCTCTGTCTTGAATACCTAAATAAATTTGAAAGTTTTGACAAAATTTACACTGATGGCTCAAAAACGTCTGCTGGAAGTGGGTGTGCCGTGGTAATGTTAAATAAAGAGTCTTTATTTAAATTACAAGATTGTTCCTCAGTATTCTATTGTGAGGCATATGCAATAAAAAAAGCATTTGAAGCCATAGCTTTATCCGATCATAAAAAATTTGTGATCTTGTCAGATTCAAGAAGTGTTTTGGATTCCCTTAGGAGTATCGAACAGGATGAACCAATACTTCAAGAGATCATTAACGTCAATCACAAAATAACTAACAACGACAAAACAATAGTTCTTCTGTGGATTCCTTCCCACCTAGGTATCAAAGGGAACGAGACAGCCGATCGAGCAGCCAAACGCGCCACTACATGCTCCAATAGGATAAACAAGTCTTCCCATCGAGATCTGCAGAAAATGTTCAGACACAAATTTGAAATAATTTGGAACGAGTGGTGGAAGACTTTAAGGACTAACCTACACACAGTACGGACTGACATTCGAGACTTACAACCAGAAATTTTTAAAAACAGACTTGACCAAGTGACTCTTACACGACTACGAATTGGTCACACTAAACTGACACACAGTCATCTCATGACGAAACAAGACTCTGTTTACTGCAGACACTGCAACACGAAATTAACTGTCAAACATATTCTTGTGGAATGTCCTACCTTGAACACTATACGGAAACAATTTCACTTACCGGACAATTACAAAGACTGCGTTAACCACACACAGTACACAAAGACACTGGACTTTATACAATTTTTAAATATTTAAAGACAATTTTAGTGCAAATTAAAGTGCAATCCATACAAAATAATTTATAATTTAAAAGTGTAAGATACATCTGTTAAAGTGTACATTTTTTTTTCTAACTGAAAAACATCATTGTAAACCTACAGTGTTATAACCTTATGTTATGAAATTAGCGTTTTTTATGTAATGGGGTCGCTAAAAACATAGAATGTTGATGCGACCATAATAAACCAATTATATATAAAACAAGGAAAAATAAGCATATTTAAATACATATAACATGATCGCATTATTTTACAACGATTGTCTATTTGTATATTAATAAGAACTTAGTTGCTGAAATACTATCATTATTTAATGCAGTTAAATTTTTTTGTAATTACGTTTGTTTTGTTTTTAAAGTTGTAATTCAATATCCTTCTATTATTCACTTTTTCCTTTAGTAATTTACATGAATCCTTTTAGAATTATATTTTCTAAAAATCGAGTAAATAAAAAATATACCTTAATTTACCATTTACAAAAGTAATTTTACGTTGACAAAAATGTCTCATCCCAAAAACTCATAAAACTCATGAAGGTACATTACTGGGATAAATTTTATTCAAATTATCAGGTGAAAATACATTAGAAACCATCCGATTTGTCTCTTTATTGCAGCCTTAAAAATCTATACATAAAATCTATATGATCTCATTTCACCGAGGTTCTGAGTTCTCGGCAAAATCTTTGATTCTGTATAACGCGCTAACGAAGCGTTTTTGAGCCTATGTTTTTATAATTTTTTTTAATTTTTAGCTATAGAACAAGTACCGAGAGATTCCTTACTTTCTAAATATTATTCTACCGGCATTTCAGACAAAAAGTTAGTTGGCTATTCAATAGCCCTGTCGGTTTTCTTCAAGTCAAATGAAAATTACCTTGTGCAATATTTTAAAACAGTTAGTCGAAGACCATTTCAAGTGTTCTTCAACAACTCAAGATGTCACTATTTACTTTTCTAAATTCTACTAGTGACAACTACAGAAAATGTGTTAAATATTTGCGAGAAAATAATGCTAACTTTCACGCAACCAGATTTCTGAAGATAAACTATTCCGCGTAGTCATTCGTGGGTTGCACTAGTCGATGGATCACAATTTGATAATTTCAAAACTGAAGGAGAAAGCAGTGGCGTAGACATAAATTTTCTTTGGGTGATTGTTGGTTTCGACATAATGTACTAATATACGTCTACTTCTTCAAAGTGCTGAAAAAACTACAACCCTTTGTTTTTCCAATGGAAATTTCAACTTAAAATTCCCATCCAGTATTTCCCCCTGGTGTAGGGCCAATTTTAGACCACTTGAGGTCACTTCAGTCGTTTCTAGCAGCTCTTTTTGCAGCCCACATCCTCAGGATTCGCTCACTGTAGGCTTTTCTCCTTTCCTCTCTTCACGCGCTATTTTTGTTCTTCATGGAAGCCTTTAAAATCGTAATTATTTGTCTGAATTTGGTTCGGATAATTAAGCTTCTCTGTTTATTCCAGTTTTTTCAATATCCTTTCTGACTTCTTTAAAATATTTATTTGACAAAGTCTACATTTAGTGTCTTAAAGATTTGTTTTATAAACTGGTTGTCAACTATTCTATATAGGTGTCCAAAAAGGTTTAGTCTTTTTTTTCTTATCGGTTCCATTATTTGTTCATTTTCCTTGTACAATTCTTCTCACCTCGTATCCAATATTGCCCGTCTACGATCTGCGACCCCTATATCTTGCGGAGGATCTTTCTCTCGAATTTCTCTGCATCTCTTAGACCAGCCTTCCCGATCATTCTAAGCCATCCCGTCGCCTACAAACACACAGGTTTTATCACAATATTATACGGCTAATCTTGGCTTGTCTTGAGAGTACTTTTTACTTATACAAGTAGTGAGTTCCTCGAAGTGCACCGGCCATCTTTCATCGTCTGTTGCTGTACGCTTCGTTTTCACTGGCCTTTGGTTGAATTATCTCCCCAAGGTACTTAAAACAACTTCCCCAACCAGTTCTATATCTTTTGTCGATATCAATAGAATTGTACAGCTTGACCGTGTTTTCTTCACTGATAAGGCATGGTTTCACCTCAGTAGTTATGTCAATAGTCAAAACACAAGAATTTGGTCTACTGAAAATCCTCTTGTCTTCCACAAAACTTCCTTGCACTGTCAGAAAATTTGAGTGTGATGTGCCGTATCACGTCATCGATTTGTGGGCCCTGGTTTTTACGAAAGTACTGTAGACAGTCTGTGTACCAAGACATCATTACACAGTTTATTTCGTTGCTTGAAAATGGTGAACGTGATTGTTGGTTGCAGCAGGATCTGTTGACGTGTACGACTTTTCGATCACTCTGTATAAGGGATTTTTTTTTATTAACAAACAATATGGTAAATTAAATCAGAGTAAGCAAATACAAATTTCATAATTTATATATAAATTATTTAAAAGAAAAGTTTGTTTGAATCAACGGAAAGAGGTATGGTAGCTAAACATATTAAATTAAATGTTTGTAAACTGAGTATGCATCCTATCTTATTAGCTAATGAACTCGTGAAGTGTGAACTCCATGAGTAAGTAGAACGATTGGAATGTCAAGAGAGCTGTGGAAGGTGAGACTTGAAATACTTAGAAGTAAAGGATGGGTATTTCGGAAGGTGCTTTATGGAATCTTAGATCATAGTGTAGTAGAAAAGCCATCAGAACTACTCGCTCCGTCTTTACTTTTCAGATATTAAAAATTTCCACAGAATTATATCTAAAAATGCCAACCTCTTAAAAAAAATAATGAAGTATAACGCTGTTTGTGGTATTCTTGGTATGAACTTAGCCCATTATAAATTTCCTATAATAAAATTAAATAAGAAATAAATATGTTAAACATGTAATAATAATATTACGGCGGTATGTTTATTGTTATTACTATTATTATTATTAATATTATTATTATTATTATTATTATTATTATTATTATTATTATTATTATTATTATTATTATTATTAAGGGGAGATGAGGAGGCCACCCAAAAAAATATGCATGATTTTGCCCATTAGGTTATATAATGCAATTTCACTAATACTTTTGCGTACTAGGATTTTTAATAAAATATTCTTAATAACTATAAGTTATTCAACTGCCTACCTGGTAGAATCAGGGACAAAAACTTATAAATGGAAATATTTAATTAATCATTTTAGAAATTTGTGTTATTTATGGGGCCTCATTATGTACCCGAGGGTTGACAGGTGACGTGTTAGATAGCCTTAAATATTAATATTAGATGAATTATTTTAACAGTTTGTGAAAGTTATGACGAGGGTTCTTAGGGTTTTTTGTATTTTATCCGAGGCGGCGAGGAAAACTCATGTTCACTCCACTCCCTTACGATGGGGAAGTAGTGCTGGACTCAATTGAGGCGTCCTCGTCCAGCCCTAAGGAGGCCGCAACCGCCTACCAACCAAAAACCCGCCGCTTGGCCACTTGATCCGACATCAGCAAACAACCTTCCACCTCCCTCGGAACTGTTTATATAATACTACAAGGGAAATATCGGGTTAATATTGGGCTGTCAGCGGGGCGTAGACGGGAACCGTAGCCTAATTCCCCTCTCGCTGTCGCTGCTCAACACTCACTCTCTCACTTTCATTCATCTCTTTCATCACCAGCTCAAGAAATTAGTGTGCCTACCTTCTGAGATCGGAACAGGACTGATTTACTGTGGGAGAGGGTGACTCCGCTGATCTCCAGATGTCTCCTCCCCCCGCACTCTCCTGACCACCCTCTTCGCAAAATGAGCGACCAACTTCTAGTTCTCCTCATCCCGCAGCATCGCTGCCCCTACACTCTCTGGGATTCACTGTTCAACGCCTATCTTCTCAGATGTCTCCATTCTGTCGAGGCCAAAATAGGGACATCTTTCAAAAATATGCACAATGGACTCCTCCTCTTCACTGTTGCATAGTCGATATTTCCGTACTTCACGAAGTTTGAACCTCGTCAAATACGCCCCAAAGCAACCATGCCCTGTTAGCAACTGCGCCAGTTCGTGGGTGGTATCACCAAATGTCCTCCTTATCCACACCTCGACACTTTGTCCACTCCCCGACCACTCCATCTTCACTCCATCTTCTCTGCCACCTGCTGAGTAATCGACTCCAACATTCCTCTTTATCACCCAGTTTCTCTAAGGACGCAGTTTCCACTACGTCCTTAGAAGCCTACCATGGTAACTTTAAATCTTAGGACTCTGCTCTACACAGGTACACCATAAAATACTTCTGAAGTTGCCACTGCCGCCAACATCAATCTCTTTGCTTGCCTTGGGCCCCCAATTATCAATCTATTTAAGGTGCTGCAGATTCTTTCGGTTTTAGTCAACGCCTCAATAGTATGCAACCGAAAGTTTCTTCCAGAGTCCAACCACACCCCGAGGTACTTCAATCTCTTTCCAGGCACCGCTTCGACATCACCCTTAGGTTGATGGTTCTTACGTTCAGCCTTAGGTTCTTAGGGTTGATATACAGCTCATTCCCTGTTAGGTAAAATGCAGTAAACGAAAGTTCAAATACTTCCTGCTGCACAAATATAAAAGAATTAGAATAGATAATTCGCTTCCCTGCGTAAAGTACGTATTTCTTCGTGGTGGAACGGGATGGCTATAAGGGAAGATGAGGAGGAGATAAATATATACATTATTATTATTATTTATTATTATTATTATTATTATTATTATTATTATTATTATTATTATTATTATTATTATTATTATTATTATTATTATTATTATTATTATTATTATTATTATTATTGTTATTATTATTATAACTGTTAAATGTTGGATGGATTGATTCAGTTGGGACAGCCATATGACGAGTTGGTAGGTGAACTGAGTAGCCTACCAGCGTTATAAAGTCATATTGGACTCCTCCTTTGATATTTGGTTTTTTTTTACTTGGCTGTTAGCTCGGTTGTTTGTCTTTTGTTAGTGTTTCTTTTCTTCTCACCATTGTTCTCTTTACACACTTTAGGTGTGGTATCATTGCCAATCCCTGCGCATTTTTACTTGTGAGTTTAGACATATGAGTTAGTGTTTTCTTTTGACGTCCCATGTTTTTACGTCCCGATGGGTAAGTGCAGCGTTCAAGGATTTCTATCTGTTGCTGTACTTGCTCTACTCATGTAGGTCGTCCTCGCTTCCCTGTTAGTTATCTTCATGGAGGTTGGGATGGCTGTAAGGGGTGAGTGGAGGCCATCAAAAAAAAAAAAAAAAAAAAAAAAAAAATTATTTTTATCATCATCATCATTTGCGTATGTTTCCCTTAAGTAGAGCGCTTAAAACACAAAAATCTAGCTCTTGGTGGTGGCTCTTTTCCTCCTTTTAACTTCCCAAAAACCTTTCATCCGCTCACTTTGCGCCTTTTTCTCTTCGTCTGTCCATTTTCGCCCACTTCTTTTGGCTTATGATCTGAACTGAATTTCCTGGTTTCTGATTTTTCTCTACAAATTTTGCGGTCGTGAATGTCTTCCATTGTGATGCATAATTTTTTCAGGTCTTCCATAGCTTCTTTGTACCAAGACGTGCCCAACTTTGAAGTGGAAATTATGTTTAATATTCTTTTTGTCAGTCTGGTGTCATTCATTCTGGCTCTTTGTGTAAAAAACCTCACTCTGTGTTTTCTGACGAATGTCGTGATGGTTTCAGTGCGCCTGTATAGTTCTTATGTGGGTCTTTTTTGCCAGACGTTTTCTCTGAAAACTGCACCATGTATTTTCCTCAGAATTTTCCAAAATCAATTAAAAATTTTATTAATCTCAACATTGTATTTTAAATACAACTATAGTAATCCCTACTGCTCAATGAAAAATGTAAAATACTACGCTAAATGGCCCGTTCACTTTCAGATTAGTCTTTGTAAATTTCTTTAAGCTGACATAAATCGAACTTATATAATATTTGTGAACCAAAAAGATGAAAGTGTCAATAAACGAGAAAGCAATCGCGCATAAAGTGCCTTCCTGCAGTCCTGTAAATTCTACCATGACAGTTCATAAAGAATTAATCTACATTATATTTTCTTAAAAGATTTAGAAACATTAAAAGGCAAACTGAATAGTTTGTCTGATTTCATTCATTTCATAAAAATTTATGATTTTTCACCAAAGAGGTTGGAATTTTATGGAATATGAAAGTTTATATTTATGATTGAAGATAATATAATATATATTGATAAATAATAATATATTTACTCGTATAATTGATGAGTTTACGAGTTCTTCATTGAAACTTTTATTAGTGTTCTCGTTTGAAATTTTATTGATTTTAATTGTTTATTTTTAATTATAAGGTTGAGTAAAAATCAAATCAATGAAATACTGTTAAGTAGAGTTTTAATAAAACATTAATTAAAATTTCGGTTAAAGAAAAACATTTAATTAAATTTTTTTCTTTAACTTGAGCGGTAATTATCCCGTTATTAATCCATCGCTAATCATTCTCGTGTAAGATATCTCCTTAGAAAATAAAACAAGGACTGCTTGAACCATTAGGGAAGTATTTGTTATTATGTGTTATAACCAAACCACAACTTAATTTACACTTGGTGCAAAATATTGTATCTTATGAAACTTATGAATTCCAATTTAAAGTTAAATATTCAGCTTTAACACCACTTCAACAGTAATAATCAAACTAATAGGGTTTTGTAATCAATATCTTGAAAACGAAAGTTTGAAATATTTGATTTAAGTATTACTGTTACTAATATAAAAGATAAGGTGATTTTCACAGCTGATTTTCGGAGACGAAGGTTCCTGGTTCAAATCCTAGTAAAGGTAGTTACTTTTAAACGGATTTGAATGCTAGACAGTAGACAGTGGTTACCAGTGTACTTTGATGGTTGGGGTTCAATTAACCATACTCTCTCAGGAATGGTCGGCCTGAGTCTAAACAAGACTACACCTCATTTACACGTCATACATATCATCCTCATCTCATTGGGTCATGTTTTTTTTGGCTTATTGTTCTGAATTTAACAGATTGCAACGTACACAAATTAGGGATTACAAAAAAAAAGATAAGGTATTAGAAATACATATCAACCCTGTAAATCAAAATTTTTGGATAATCCGGATTGATTTCTATTTTTTTTTTTTTAATTATTTTTACGTATAAAACGTATTTTCAAAAACAACTCAGTAATTTTATACAGAAAGATATGTTTAATAGGTTTCTAAACAAAATAATATTAAAATGTAGTTGAGTGTAGATACATTTACCATCTTCGAAAAGGAACACCACCAAGTTCTTAATACAAGATGTACACTACTTACGATGTGTCGCTTACTGGTAAAGCGTTTCTTGTAAATTTCGTCCAACAGTAATAAGATACCATTGCTTATATGGCCGGAGCGCTGTTACGTACTGTGTTAAAAACTTTGACTATACTATGAAAATAAGTACAGCAATTAGTATCTTCTCCTCTTCTCTGTCTGCTATCCATCAATGGATGTTTGCGACCACCGCTGACCATTTTTCCCTGTCACCACACGTGTGTATTATGTCTCCTGCGGCCTCCATCCCTGTCCATTGCTTGATATTCTGCAGCCACGACATTCTCCTTCTGCCTACTCCTCTCCGTCCCTCTATCTTCCCCTCAATTAGCAGTTGCAGCAGATGGTACCCACTGAGTATAGAATAAATAGAGAAGCCTTTCCATAAGCGGCAGACTGGCGGTTGTGTGCACTGACCCCCCCAACTCCTTGGTTACCTACCTCGCCTAGACCAGCCACCTGCCATCACACTGCTGTTTCTGTTTCGTTTGTTGCTCTGCCTTATCTCAGATTTCTTTGGTTTTGCTTCTGTTAGTTTTCAGTGTAACTGAGAGAATAAGTTAAATAATATAGAAAGCCAGATGAACAAAATTATACAAAATATGAAATCACTGGTATTTATGTTTAATAAAAAGCACTAAATGAATGTATATTGATTGATTCGTTACTGTAAGAAGTAAAAATCAAAAACCAAAATTGGCTGTCGACTATTATTATAAATAATACATTAAGAAAATAAATGAAAAAAATTATAATTCAGTGGTAATTAATAGATTTTCAATGTTTGTTCTGTTTTACTTTATTTTAGGTTAATTTATTTTTTGTTTTAGGTAAATCTTTTTTCGAAATTTTTGTTTTTAGTTTGAGTCTTTTAAATTACAACCAAATCTTACGAAAGAAAAAATGTTAGATTATCTGCCATCGCAAGTAATTGAGGCAACTTTGATGTTTACGTCAGATAGAAGTTGCAAGCATTGAAAGGTCAGAGAATAAATTTGTTCACCGGTGATTCCTTTAATAAAAATGTACCCCAGAGGTATTTTCCATAACTTATTGACACATACGAGATGAATGACAAACACTTCATTGGCTATTGGAGCTCCGTTGTCAGTATTTCCGCGTCCCAGATCCATGTAGCCATACAATTTTTTTCCATCCCAATCTACATGCTGCCGAATGGCCATTGCATCAAACATTAAATTGCACACCAAACCATGTTCATTTTGACACTTTTCTTTTAGTACTCGGAAAACTTCTGAGCTAAACCCTGGTTCGGCATTAATTGAAGAATACCACTTAGCTATTGTTCGGACATGAGGATGGCAAGTCTGAAAAGTGTGTCAAAGTTGTACGCTTTAGGAGACAAAAGAATGCAAAGTCGTGGCGAATTACGAAGGCGGTCATCGTACAGTTTTTTCAGTTTAGGGTTGGTGTGCTTTTGTGATTCTCTCTGTATAAGAACGATGTTTTTGAAATATTGCTCAATAGATCACCGTGCTCCGACTGAATAAGATTTTTTTTTTAATTCTCTTATGATATCTTTTACATTAGCCACTTTTTACTTTGGTCTCTTTTGTTTTAATGTCATATTTCTTAATCGTTTTCTTGTTTCAGTTAGTTTCCATTGGGTTTTCTTAAGTTTTGCGGTAGTTATTTCGAAATCAGTTTTTTGTATTTTTTCCGATATTGGGGGCGAAATTGGTGAGATAGCACGCTTTAAAACTCTCCTTACATTTGAAGTTGATGTTGACGGCTGTAAATGTGGTGGAAATGCTGCAAATATCGATAGAACTGCATCTTTTTTTAAATATCTTCGAAAAAGAAGAGTTATCATAATCATCTTCTTTGAAATGGTCACGACAAATACGACTGTGATTAGATGGTTTCCAGTTGTCTCTCCTGATTGCTTAAATCCATTTTTCTTTGAGTTCTGGATTGTTAGGAAAACGGTGGAAAGAAATTTTCATTCCCTCTACAGCTTCTGTTTTCTTTTTTCGGTTATTGCATCCGTACGCCAAACACATATCCATTTTAAAGCTGGATAAGTGTCCACACACAACAATTTACACACTATAATAATATTAAACAATAACTGAAAAAATTAAAAGAAACGTACAGATTATAGGTTAGTTACCGCTTCACGGGAAGGGAAATGATTGAAGTGGCAGGCGATATGGGTAACCAAAGAGTGGGGGTACGTAGAGACACTTCGCTTCTCCACTAGGCCGCTCTATTACTTCTATACTCTGTGATGGTACCTCTCATTGCGCATCACATGTCCCAGATAAGCGGTCTTCCTTCTTTTTATGGTGCTCATCAGTTCCCGTTTCCTTCCTATCCTCTCCAGAATCTCCTCATTGGTTCTTTTTGCCGTCCATGGAACCTTCAGGATTCTTCGGTAGATCCACATTTCAAATGCTTCCAACCTGTTCATGGTGTTAACCTTCAGCGTCCAACCCTCCATGCCATACAAAAGTACCGACCGACCATAGCATATATAAACCACCATACCGACGACCATAGCAATTAGTATATAAACCCATTAATTGTTATGAAAAGATAAAATTTAATTAAACAGAATTTTCTTTTATTCTTTCAAAATCTATATTTATCCATTTCATCGCCATAGTACATGTACTCCCTTTTTCACATCCAGTTGGCTTCCAAATATTTAGTGTTGCGATACCATTTGTCGAGTGAAGTAGTGTTGTTGTGCATGTAATAATTTAATGAGTATTGTTTGTTAGTATTTATTGGTTCAGTGCTGCATTTCTTTAATAATACTTGTTTATTGTAGGCTAACTATTAATAAAATGGAACAAGTAAGACAAAGGAAAGTGTTTAGTTTAAATTAAAATTACAACTAAAACTTATAAGTTATGAATTAAATACCACGTATGTTTATAGGACAGATAGTAGCGGAAAGCGTATTGCTCTATACAACTAATGTTAAATTGGATCGCCAATCGTTCCCGCAGTCTGAAGTAACTGTTGGATATAGTTCAATGGTGATTTCAAAAGATTATAATAATTTCACTACTGTCTAGCTGGATAAGTTCACTAATTGTTTGGTGTCATAATGCTGAAAATGTTGATGATATAAAAAACGACGTATTATTTTGTCATCGTGTCATAAACAAGAGTCTGTGTACGTATCGTTGTTGTGTTGCTCTACGTACTCCAGTGGTGTCTCTAGTGTTCTTGCTGCTTCTGAATGAGAAATAAGGCTTCATCGTCAGCTGGCAGGCATGTCAACTTAATCTAAATTTTTACAGCCTGGAATTTCTTGAATTAGCTCAAACACATCGCTACCCTTATTCCCTCGATCTGGCGTATCAACAAAAGTAAGACTTAGCCATAATTTTTCCACTACTTTCCAAGCAGTTGGTCAGTGGATTTTTTTTATGTACTATTGTGCATTGAACTCTCACTTAATTGTACACAACTGGTCAACACCATTCCGATAAAGCGAGAGTAACGCTAAATTTAACTATTTTTGGATTATTTTTTGTTATTATGCACACTTTTTAGATAATCCGAACACGGAAAAATCCGAACAGGTCCCGGTTTCAATTAGTACGGGTTATCGGGGCTGTTGTTTAAATTGAAAAGTAAATTATATTTTAAAAAATCCTATTCAGATTACGTCTACTTATCATTTTTTACATCTTACATGTATATCAAATTTCAAAAGATTAAAGGGGAATAATTGGAACCCAACCATTTATTTTTTCCTTAGTTTTAATAAAATATTTACTCTGCATTAAGAACGAAAACCAAATTGTAAAGAAACAGAATTCAAAGTAGTAACTACTGGACCATGCCTGTGCCTTTTAATTCTCAACCGCAAGAGAAAATTACACGCTATTAAGTTGCATGGCTTAATTATGCACTACGAATTGCATACAATGACGTACCAGTTTTCTGCAGATTTCATGTTCAACAAATAACTTGGAAACAAGTTTATTTACTCTTGGATTAGAAATTTACATATAATAAATTTCAATTAAGATTTTTATTTGCATGTATTAATAAAATTGTGTAGTTTTCTTATTGTACAGAATTTTATTAGCGTCGTTAACTTCAAACATGAGAAGATAATTCTTATAAATACGTAATAATTGTTAATCTCAGACTTAAGAAGCTAATTCATACATATGTAAATTAAGGATCGTGGGAATTTATTTAAATTCTTGAATTAATTTCTATTTTAATCAGTAAATAGTTCAAAATTACAAATAAATCTCCATTTTTTTGACCTATATATGAAATACACAACCACTGAATTTTATAGTGAAACTACAAATAGAACACGAAAAGCTTGGACAGAAAGAATAATTGTACACAGAAAATATACAGCAATAATATCAAAATTTGGATGTTAAGAAAGAATAGTTGTTTTCATTACATATTGTAATAGCAATTACATAATTGGTTGGTAAAACTTTTTTACAAGAAACTAAAAATATTTGTGAAGCATTTTTAATTTCAACGTTTCTTGGCAGTGATAAGAACGTACGCTAAAAATGAATTTGTGATACAGTAAAGCCTCTGAATAGCGGAAATCAGCGGGACCACGGCAAATGTCCGTAGTATAGAGATGAGCCTGTTCGTAAGTACATACATAAAAACTCAGTGGTCAACGCTTTTTAAGGTTTTAACATATGGAAACTAACGTAAAGAGAGGTACGCGATTTTAAGTTAAAATAAAAAATTAAACAAAGAGTCAAATCAACTAAGTACACGCAATATGTAATTGCTAGAATCTATCTGGTAGATAGATAGTATGTATTGGTAAATTCTATCTGTGGATGTACTATAATATAAATCTACTTACCAAACATAGACATAAAATGTGTGAAATAAACACTACACTTATCATCCGAAACGAAACAAAAATCACTTAAATAACTTTTAAATAAAAATGAATGTTGTTGTTACTGACAAGATGAATAAATTACATTTTTGAAAATTATGTATTAAAGTAGTCTGTGTTTTTGTTTTGTTTAGCTTTCGCATTGCACGCTTGTTTTTTTATAAATAGGGCCTACATGAGAAAATTCTTCACCATTAAAACCATTCTTCTTCATCTTCCTTCGAAAGTAGGCTACTAAGTGTTTTACGTCTTTAATTTGTTGCACTACCTCCTTAAAAGTGAGTTTGGTTGCAGGTTCTTCAGTTACCTGTTCATTGTCGCTGTATAAATAAAAAATGAATTTGGGAGACTTTTGTTCAATTCCCTGTCTCATGGAATCAGAACTGCAAAAAAAATGTCGGCTACATAGCGGGGCCGTAAATTGGAGGTGTCGGTTAGAAGCGGTCTCACTGTATTATTATTATTATTATTATTTATGTAATGTATAATATTATGGAAATAAATAAATTTTTATTATTATTATTATTATTATTATTATTATTATTATTATTATTATTATTATTATTATTATTATTGATTGCCACAGCATTCTAGAAAATATTAATGGTTTGACCATGCTCCTTCACATTTGATGGTTCAGTGCAAAAGAATTCTCATACGAAAATAATGTTTTAACGTAGGTTAAATCATGAGATTGAACACTTATTCTGCGGCGTGTCCAGAGAAATGTGATAGTGCACACTCACAGAAATGGCTGTGTTCTTTAATTGTATGCATTATTTTTTTTAATTATTAAAAAAAAGAAAAATTATTAAAAAATTATTGTTAAAAAGACATATTGTTGATACTTTGTGAATTTTATTAACAGTAAAAGATTTGACGTCGCTTTTGTTTTCAATTTCAATTTACATTTTGCATTATTTTAAAATAAGCGTTCTCAGAATTAGTTGGTAAATAAAGACTCAGTAAAGTTATAAAAAGCAAACTCTCATGAGTTACGAATATGGTATAAATATTTTATGTGGATAAAATTATATTTATTGATTCACCTTGTAGGTAAGTTGTAAAGAAGGGATTAAATAAAATTCGAATAAAGAGACATTAAAAGAAACATTTTGAATAAGCGATCCATCAACAAACTTTAAATTTCCTAACTTCCTGGAATATTTCGGTTTCCTGAAATATTTCTACTGTCAGTAAAATTAGGCGTCACGGTTTGTAATTTCTTTCAAATGTTTTGCTGGAATAAAGTAACACGGATAACTTCGGTTATGCATAGAGAATTTTTTTCGTGTAAAGTTTTCTATCACTTTTTACCAGAGTTTCTCTTTGTGTGTACACAACTTTTCCAGAGGGTTGGTGAAGCTAAAAGAGAAAGAGAAGCATCCCAGGAAGGGTGACTTCCGGATCCGGTGTACCCTAGCTACCAGCCTTTTGACCTCAAATCGTAGCTCGTTAAATCTCTTTAACTTACTCACAGCTTATCGCTAATGTTTTATTGCAATATTTTAATTTACACTTTCCATAAAATATAGACTGAACACCTGGTTGGAAAATCTATTATTCCGTTCGGTTAGTTGCTTTTTCATATTTCCAACATCACGGAAAACAAACCTTCGCAATTTATGAAAAACCTCCTCTGCTTCACTTATTCATAAAAACTTAATTCAATTATTCAAAAGGCCCCTTATGAATAATAATTATACAGAAAGTTTTATATAACGGCAACTTTGTTTCACTTAATTAAAATGTTCACACTAAACTTCTGTAATTTCATTACTTAAAAAACAACATAATAAACTTGAAGAAGCACATTTTTTAAATACTCAATGATAAATACCGATTAATATTTTTTATCAAATTGCATTATAAATTGTTAAAGGAAACAGGGACGCGGCTATCTTGACAGTGTTAAATTTAAATATTTAGGTACACTTTACGCAAAAACCATTGAACCTATCACCTCTAAATTTTGTACATTTACAACAGTACATTTTGTAAAGACATGAAATAGTAACTGTAAATATTGATATATAACAAAGTTATGATTTTTGAAAGTTTTGGTATAAATTATTACCCATAATTTTGGATAAATTTTTTTATTGTTTGTTTCTCACTAAAAATTTTCTGAAGATACTTTTGTAGTTCTACATGAAAAGAACAACTGGTAAAAATTTCATCAAAATCTGTCAACTAGTTTTGGAGGAAAGTGTCCCAGAAACATAAAAAAAACAAATTTCCGGGAAATCAAAATTTAATTATTATGAAATTATTTATTAAACCAAATTTCCGAACTCTAGGCATTTTATTGTCAATAAAAATGATAACCACAAATTTATTTGTGGTACAAGTTTGTGGTACATGTTTGTCTGGTACAATGTTGTTGGTACAATGTTTGTTAGTGGTAACAAGCACAGTTAAAATAACACTTCTCACCAGTTGTTATTATGCACAGTTTATAGGTTATGAAGAAAGCTGCAAAATCTTTCAGATTTAATCTAACCTACAGCATTAGCCTAACCTATTTGAGTTATCGATAATTCTAATACAGTAATTCCAGTACAGTCGGCCGCATTGGCATAGTTGGTAACGTGCCCGCCTCTCATCATGCGGTCTTGGGTTCGAATCCCATTCAGGCATGGCATATTTTCATATCATCCTTCACCGTCTGCATTAGCAGTAATTGCAGAACAGTCGGACGTTAAAAAAAAAAATAATCACAGTACCTAAAACACAGTGTTTTAGTCACGGTGATTCTTGTAGTAAATAATCAAAGTCAATAAGAAAGTCAATAAAGATATCGTGATATTATGGCGGGTCTTTCCAAACTTGCAGAAAATTTAACAACATCGTAAGCCCTGTATTTCATGGAATGGAGTAGCAGTCAGTAATCATAACACTAAAACTACTTGATTTTTTAACCCCATAAAATAATTAATCCCCACAAGTTATACTACATCAAAATGTTCAGAAAAATTATCTATCACATTAATGTGAAAAACCAGAAAATGGATTTTTTTTTACGTCCTTGTTCCTTTATTACTTTTAATATGACCTATTTTTTATTATAAAACTGACAGCACCATAATATAATGTACACCTAAATATCACAACATTCAGTTTAAGGAATGGCAATTGTCTGGTAATTAAGCTATGTAATAATAACATTCCATATTGTGACATTGTCAGATACCCGAGCCTACATTTATATCGTCGTCGCCTTGAATGGAAACAACACATGTAGGCTAAACCAAGAGAAAGCAACTAGAACTAAATGTTTGTATAATGTACTTTTGGGTAATAAATTTCTTCATACAAAATAAATCTTAAATTAAATTTTAAAAGGATTTAGACATATTTAATACTATTTTGGGCATTTCTGCAAATTCCAACATCTAAATTTTAGAACGATTCTAGTCAAAAACTATCAAAAATATGTTAAATATACCCTAGCATATAAGCAAAAAAATTACTTTTGGAGATATCTACTTAAAGAGAGTAAAAAATAAATCTCAGATTTTAAAATAAGTCTCTGGATATTCACACTAAACTTCTAAACTTATAAATAAACTACATGAACATTAAAATCCATGTCAAATTAATTTATTAGATAAATTATTTGTCTAATAATTAATATGTTTCAACTAACGATCTCCCTGTTAACAGACGACTGAAACGAAGGTGGAATAGGGATCTTCTCCGGCCACCATAAAAAAATCAATTTTACTTGTCATGCCTGTGTCATTTCATAAAAACAAAACATCATTTCACATAAAAAAAATCATCCATCATAGTTTATAAATCATTATCACTGAAAAATATTGGCACCATATCCTTGCAAAATTTCACGCCGAAATCGGTCACTGAATCGATTCACATTCACTTCACATTCCCGCCATTCCTCATTCATTCCATCTCATTTACTAGTTGTGCTTTAGAACAAAAAATGTACAGTTGTAAATAAAAGTAAAGTTGAAGCCAAAAAAAAATTTATTAGACATATTTTGCTGAAAACTCAAGGTTGAAACTATTTAATTTTTTTGACTTGCTCTAGACACTGTAATCAAAATCAATGTTACAGTATTTTTATTTTATATATTATGTTATTTTTTTCGTAAATATTACAGAAATCAAAGATTATTGGATGGATGATTTCTTATATTTGTCTTTACGCTTTTTTCCCGTATAAAATACTTATTGATCAAATAAAATAAACAGTAATGTAGCAAAAATGAAAAAAATACGATGGACAAAAATATAAAGGAAAAATATCAAAATAAATGATTTCTTTTTCATCCTAAAATTTTGAATGAAAATTTTCTTACCAAGAAATCCGGTGAATACATCTAAACAGAACAATGATTCGAACGGTAACCCAGTTCTTGGTACCAGAAAAATACTAGTTATATTTAATTTTGATGTAGAATGTATTCAAATAAACGAAAGGTTAGTACAGTCTATAAAAATATTTTAAAATGGTGTAGTGTGTGTGTTATTTAACTGCTTGTTGTAAATGTGTGAAGTCAAGAAGTGAAGTAACAGTCAGTAAGTAACAGCGCTTCACGATAAGTTCGTTTATCTGAAAGCTACAACTGTGCAACCCTTCCCCACTACAATTCTCCTTCGCTCTGAATGGCATTTCCTCTATGGCTGCTGACAATGATTTTCACCGTCTCACTTGTTCTTGAATCAGACGAAACACTTAAACAACACCTTTTCTACATAGTTAAATTCCAAATAATAATAGCTTAGCAAACTTGAATTCTCTATCTTAAATTTTCTAGATAATACTCAATTCCTGAACCAGAATTTGTACAAATTATTAGAAACTGAATATGATTTTAATATTGTGATGACATTTTTTATTTTATTTTATTGACAATCAATATTTATTTTTATCAGTAACATATTTTTATATAATAAATAGATATAAAACCTACAACAATTTATTTGAACATTGCAGCATGCAAACCCTCGTATAATATTTTAAATTTATTAACGTTAGTTAATATTTTAGAACACGATACACGGTGAAAAAGATATTAAAAATATATTAATAAAACAACACAAGTAGCATTTTTTGGCTTTACCACATGAAGAAAACTAAATTTATTAATGTAATTAATTAATATTGTTATTGTTTTCTTTATTTGTTTTGCCTCAGCTTTCAAGTTTGATTTTATTATTACTTCATTTACCTTGTCCCTTATTTCACTCAATAAAACATTATTTACATTTAACACATTATGGTTTTTATTTAATCAATATTTTTTCATAATTACAAACACAACTTTCACAGTTCAAGTGTACTTCTAAATATATGTTCCTGTTCTTAATACTGTTAAATCAACTCACTGGTTTTATTTTATTAATATTCTTTATAATTATGATGTATATTTAAAATTGTAATTTTGAAAATGTGAAGACCTCCTCATCCTTTCAAACTCCAGGCCCCCCCACTAAATCATTTTTACAAAATTCTTTAACCTACTGGCCGCCTAGCAACCCGATTTTGTTTATATCTTTTTTAAAATTAAATTATTTTTTTTATTATTTTAATTCCACCAGCTGGGTCTATTTACATTTATTTACTTCAGACCAAAACATAAACAAAGCCAGCTGTTGATGATTTTGAGTCGTCACAAATTACCCCCCATTTAAATTTTGAAAACAAAGAGAAATTTAACCAAAATTATAATTTGAATTTTGAATTTGTTTGAAAAATTTAAATGTCATAAAATTTGGCCAAAACGTTTTAAATATAAGTTGCTAAACAGCCTTACAATATTTAGACCTAACCAAATAAACTATAAACTATAAACATAAACTATAAACTATAAACATAACACAACAAAACACAAATAACAACATAATGTACATTAACTTCTTTTTCACATTTATTGTGATTTGTATATATATCTATATTCGGTTTCCAGTTATTTAGTCTAACACATTTATTTACAACATTCATACTTTCATAGATTAATTTGTTCATAATCTGTGAAATCACTTTTTTCTTGTTTATTACTTTTAAATATTTCTTGCTATTTTCTGTTAAATCAGATTGAATTTCTTTTTCCAATGAAAGATCCGTGATTATTTGACCATCTATTGTTTCTTGATTTCTTAATTCTTTCAAACCATCATCCAAATTATTTTTTGTTGATATAACTCTCATGCTACTACTTTTCTCCTTGTTTTGTACATCACTTTTGGTTGAATGGCTGCTTCCTTTCCTTGTCTCATCAGAATTATAAGCTGAACTACTGCTAGTGCTAACTTGTGTAGGTATTTTTTTATCATCCTCTGTTTCATTTAAGATTGACACCCTTCGATTTACACTATTTCTCTTTCCTTCTGGTGATTTTAAACAGTTTTGACTGGCATCGGCATAACTACTTGTTTCTACTTCAACATTATCTTCATCTGGTTTAATATTTTCAGTTAATATTTTATCATCTTTAGTACTTACTGATCCATTTTTTAATATACTTTCCCTTGTTTCTACTACAAGATTATCTACCACGACTATTGTTAATTTATCCACTTTATTGATTAAATTTTCTATTAAATTTCTATTCTCTTCAGCCTGTTGTTTTCTCTGTTTATCAATTCTATCTATCTTACTGTTTAAATTTTCTATTAAATTTTTATTCTCTTCAGCCTGTTGTTTTTCCTGTTTATCTATTTTACTGATTACATTTTCTATTAAATTTCTATTCTCTTCAGCCTGTTTAGTAACCAACAACATGAGCTGTTGTAACATGTTTGTCGATATATTATCATTATTATTATTATTATTTTTGTTATTTTTCATTCTCAATTACTTCGTATGATTCCTCCAAAGGTCGTGAATCCTTCCCCACAATCGGGTTGCCAAATTTGAAGAAAACTAAATTTATTAATGTAATTAATTAATATTGATATTGTTTTCTTTATTTGTTTTGCCTCAGCTTTCAAGTTTGATTTTATTATTACTTCATTTACCTTGTCCCTTATTTTCCTTCAATAAAACATTATTTACATTTAACACATTATGGTTTTTATTTAATCAATATATTTTTCATAATTACAATCACAACTTTCACAGTTCAAGTATACTTCTAAATATATGTTCCTGTTCTTAATACTGTTAAATCAACTCACTGGTTTTATTTTATTAATATTCTTTATAATTATGATGTATATTTAAAATTGTAATTTTGAAAATGTGAAGACCTCCTCATCCTTTCAAACTCCAGGCCCCCCACTAAATCATTTTTACAAAATTCTTTAACCTACTGGCCGCCTAGCAACCCGATTTTGTTTGTATCTTTTTTAAAATTAAATTATTTTTTTTATTATTTTAATTCCACCAGCTGGGTCTATTTACATTCATTTACTTCAGACCAAAACATAAACAAAGCCAGCTGTTGATGATTTTGAGTCGTCACACACACTATCAAACAATTTATCAATATTATAATTCACAAAAAAATTAATCAATAATTATTAAAAGCTATGTTGTTGAATTACAGTCATTTGACGGGGACATTCTGAAGTTGACATGAGAAGTTCGGTAGGTCATGAATGTGTCTTTGAACGAAAAAATATATATGTGACAAAAAGTGTGTGGCTCTATACGAAAGTTCTAATGAAATATTTCAAAATGTTCTATTGAGTAAACAATTAGTAATGAATTCGTATTTTTGAGTGTATGGTAGATGCTTGAATTTATTGAATACTATTGTGTTCTGTAAAATACGATTGAATGTTTTGTGCTATGCAATAAAAAATTGAACAAAACTTTCTGGTTGATAATTTCAGGTAATTACCGTACTTAAAATAAATAGCTACATTTATGATATACTTTTAAACTTTGTGTTTTCCAAATCTTATAACAAAAATGTTTATCTTTACAATTTTAATATTATATTTATTTCTAAAGGATTCATTTACAAATTCATTTTAAAGCGCCTAGCTCATTTTTCACACGATACTTCTTTCCTTTTTTTTATCTAAAGCGGCGAAAAACTCATGTTCACTTTACTCCCTCAAGATGGGGTAAGTAGTGTTGGACTCAACTGAGGCGTCCTCGTCGAGCCCCAAAAAGGCCGCAACCGCCTAACAACCAAAAACCCGCCGCCTGGCCACTTGATCCGACATCAGCAAACAACCCTCCACCTCCCTTGGAACTGTTTATATAATACGCGTACTACAAGGGAAATATCGGGTTAAAAAATGTACATACTGTCAGCAGGGCGTAGACGGGAACCGTAGCCTAATTCCCTCTCGCTGTCACTGACCAACACTCACTCTCTCACTTTCATTCATCTCTTTCATCACCAGCTCAGGAAATTAGTGTGCCTACCTTCTGAGATCGGGACAGGATTTATTTACTGTGGGAGAGGGCGATCCAGCTAATCTCCAGATGTCTCCTCCCTCCGCAGTCTCCCGGCCACCCTCTGCATAAACTGAGCGACCAACTTCCAGCTCTCCTCATCCCGCAGCATCGCTGCCCCTACTCTCTCTGGGATCCACTGTGCAACGCCTATTTTGTCCGATTTCTCCATTCTATCGAAGCCAAAATTCACTATATATAGATACTATATAGATACTAGAAATTCACAAGTGCCTTTAAGAACTTAAAACTTCATATTCGCTGTTCACTTATTTACATAATTTACACAAAAATTACATAAATTCTGATTAGGTAGATAAGAGGATAATTTACTAAATGTCAAAATAAATTTATTAATTGTTTTTCATTTGGGGATTTTAATAATAAAAATGTATTAATTAATAAAAAAGTAAATAATGTAAAATTGATTACTCATACCTTACATATATATGTAGAGCCTATTGTTTCAATTCCGACAAGGATCTGAAAAATGTTATAACTTAAAACCCACTACTACTCTACCTTAACCGTCTGTAATAGCAAACAACCAAGCAGAAGATACGACTTTAATAGGAAAACTAAAAAAAATAATTTTTATGTGCTTAAAACACAATAACAATTTCATATTTATTAAAGTAACAAACAATCTCTTCGTTCTGTTATACTTGTAAATCTTTTATGTATTTAAAGAAATGGAAATTATTTTTCTGACATTTATAACCTAAGAAATATTTATAATTAACTTATTCAAAACAGGATTACTTAGGATTAAGGATTGAACGCCAATACAGGGGCAGGGGGAATTGTTTGAAGGCAAAATTCAATTTGCAAACACGATTGTTCACTAGATTACAATTAGGATGTAAGGAGAAGTAGAGCAGAACTTTTAATGGCAAAACTTGGTTTGGAAACATCTTGTATTCTGTCTTTTTGGTTTCATTTTATTATTGTATACCTACAACAAGAAAAACATAAATTATAGGAACGTATTTATAATTGACTTGTACGTTAATTACACTTTTACATTGTCTTTTAAAATTTAATAAGTAATTATCTGTTATTAAAAGTAAAACAAAAATACTGTAATTATTAAATCATAATTCATTTTATCATTAATCATTTGAAAGTTTTTTAATTGTTTTGTTTTTAAAGTAAAATATAGTTTTGTAATTTTTATTTAAAATTTTAATCAAAATATTTTCAACAGATATAACCAGGAAACTTATTAATTTGAAATTTTAGTACTACGTTTTTTTTAGCCCATAACAGACAGGTGGAGTGTCAAATTATTTACACCCCATCTGTTAGTTGCAGGGCTAAAATAAATAGTTCTGTTTCTTATCACATGATCAGCCAATTAAATGACTGAATCATTTAAGAACAGAAGAGGTAGAGGTGTAAAAGACACTAATCAGAGTTATCTCCTCTGAAAGTAATGAATTTCATTATACAGCCAGACCCTGTGGTGAATGAAGTGAATGTGTCATTTGCAGAGTGGAAAATATGTGCTTTTCAGAGGGCCTGGCATGCTGATAAGTGTACTTTTCCAATCAGTGAGGAAGGCAATGGTAAACCACCTCACTCCTCGATTTACTTAGTAAAACCTCTAGAGGTTCAAACCAGCTTTTCGGCTGATGACCTAAACAACACGTTTTTTTATAACTTGAGGTCTTGTAAGTACACAATCCTATATAATAAACCAGACAAAAATTTTTTGTACTAATTTTTATAGTACACAGGATCAAAAAGTATTTGAACAAGGTTTTGAGGAGTTAAAGTTATTAATTTAGTTTGTTAAAATACAAAACGTAGTTTTTTTACGAATCTCATGCTGTTGATAACAGAATTAATTGGTATTAAAACAACGGATAAAATAAAAGACACAAAAAATCCTTATTGTATTGGAATATAAACGAAAAACTATCCGGTCTGTTGGAATTAAACTATGACGAGTTAAATGTATGTTTTATATTAGAAGAGAGGTTGAAGAAAAACGCAAATGGATGTACAAACACAAACTGATATTTTCATTTTCTCTGATTTCCATATTATACAAAAATAAATTGCACATTTAATTTGTTCAGCATGCATAAGCTAAATTTAATTTACCAATAAACAAAATTGAGATAAGAACTCTGTAACATAACAAAACATTAGTTTTTTTATTTTAAAAAAAGCAATAATTAATTAATAAAATAAAGTATAAAATGTTCTCTTTAAAGAAACAAACGGTATGTTTATTCGGTAGAACAGCAGTGATTTGCTGTGTAAACAAAGTATAGCAAGCGAAGCTCTACAGGAGGTACGAAGAGTTATCAGTGGAGCGTGCAATGCAGCAGGGTTTAAATACACAGTGAGCAGTACCCATTGCTTAGAGTTCGTTCACTAAGCGCTGAACGAATTATCTGTAAATGGGCTTCGTAGATTGTAGAACAGAACCCGACTCGGGCAGTTACTTCGGTATCACCCCATCCGCCACCAGCCTTTACTTGAAACCGATGAAGCCTTTTCAACTCGTCATTAATTCATCACTTTGCAAGACACGCTTAACTTTATTGCACAAATTGCGGAGCTAAACCAAATTACGAGAATTACAGATGGGTCAATGTGTTTGTACTCCTTACTACTAAAATTAAACTGTCGGTGCTCCAAAACTCTCTCTTATAAAATATCATCCAGTTTCAACACAAATAACTAATTACAAACTTTTCAACTTAATCTAATTTGACAAGGCATACTAATGACTACATTTACAAAATTCAATTCAGTTTTAACTTACTCCTATACGTCAGAAATTTATTCAATAGAATTAAAATCTATAAAAATAATTCTCATTTTGCATTAATTAATAGATGTTTGTTCTTAATTTCGCTTTTCTACAACTTTGAATTATCCTAACAAAACTTGACACCGATTTCCTAAAATATCGTACAAATATATTACACTGTAAATTAAAAACCTTAAAATTTAACAGTTTTCTGTTTTCAAAAACTTAATTTTAATTTAGATGAGGTAACCGACATCAAATAATTTTCCAAGAAATCATAAGCTATCTATTTTCACGTTACTTCACCTTATATTTTATGATGTACGTTTTCGTATAAAGTTATGCATTCTAAAAAGAACACCAATAAATTTAACTTTAATTAAGCCGCTTATGATGCTCCCAGTAGAGCACCAATAGAAGAGGAGGTAAGTGACACGCCCGTACGACTGCATAATATTAAGTACCATGTAACCACTATTGCGAAAAGAGGATGGAGAGATCGATAGTGGACACTAACAACTAAGTTAAATGAAATGAAGAATACCCCATCAAAATGGAAATGTGGGACAGATATAACGAGGAAGAAAACAGAGATTTTGACGAGATTAAGAATAGGACATACAAGTTGACCTCTGAATTCTTGGTAGCTGGTACTGATAAGATCAATTTGTGCAAACTATGACACACCCCTCACTTTTAAGCACATATTGGAAGAATGCACAAACTACACCGACCTCAGAAGGAGACTAAAAATGAAGATGAAAAATGAAATGAAAATGAAGGAAGAATTAAAGAAGATTTGCAACTGTGAGAAAAAATTATAAACTTTTTGAAACAAAACGGATTATTTAGTTATATTAGAACGGAATAAGTCGTACAGATGATGTCACTTTGTATGTGAATTATTTATTGTACATGCTTATTACACATGCACTGGGCACTTTTCAACCGGCGTATATATTTTAAATGTTTGACATCTAACGGAGTTCTTAGAAGAACTCAAATATATTGTTGTTTTAAATCTGTTATGGGCCCTATACACTCTTGGTAGTTGGGTAGTTTTTAAATTTTCATTTTAACTGATTAAGCGTAAAAGGATATAATTTCAATACATTCGACAGCACTGGCTTTACGGTCGTAGTAAAGTTCTTAGAATTTTTACTAGGGCTAATTACCATAGCAGTCTATACCCGATAAACACAAAAAAAAGAAGTTTAACCTCTTTTTGCTTTACGACAATAATTTTTTGTGAATATCCTAAAAAGATTTTTCATTTGTATTTTTAAATAAATTCATCATTATTGTTACAATATTTGAAGGGAATGTGTATTCGAGAATTCTCGAGGAAGACCGATAGTTTAAAAATGTTAACGTAAATAATAAGAGTGATAAATAGGTTTCTAAGAAATAGTTATAAATGGTTGTATGTATAGGTAGGCCTGTTTATTATTGTATAACCATTGCGAAAGAGTCAGGTGGTTACCTATTTAGATAATTGGCCTTTTTTAACAACTTTTTTTCAATTCTAATTGTTTAAAGTTGTTAAGATTTAGCCAGAAGCCGTCAGAAGGATTTTGTATTTTTATTGTTACGTCGAAATTCTCTATCTTTCTCGAAATCTCCATTGATTCATCTATATAAGCGATGCGAGTTATTTAGTTTAGTTTAGTCTTGATTTGTATGTGTTTCAGTGAGCAAATCGAGTAGTCCTTAACGGTACCGTTAGAAAAGGTAAACGTTACTGTGTTTTGTTTAACGTTTATTCTGTATCATTTTTCTAAGTAGTATTTTTAGTAAATTGGTTAAGTTTATTTACTGTTATTAGTTAATTATAATTAGTTTGTTATTTATTAAGTAATTTAATTTTAATTTATTTATAGATTTTTAGTCACTTTTTATTGTAATTTTTAGTTGAAATAAATACTTGAATTTTAAACTATAGTGTATTAGTTATTTGATTTACCAAGATCCCGAAACGGACCTTAGAGATAAGTGTCGCATTATTTTATGTGTAATTTTATGGATTGTATCATTTATGTGCTGCATGTGTATTGATTATCATAATACTTCAAAGTAAACTGAAGAAGGGGCATGCTGTTTAATAAATGTTATGTAGTGTGTGTAGTACTACAGCACCGTACGATAATAGACCGGATCATTTAATATCAGAAATCTTTACTAACACATAGTCTACAGGCGATGAATTCCCAATGTCGTCGGCGTACAAGTAAATGAGATTAAAAAATTTAGAAATTTTTTTCAGAATTTCATGTTTTTTCCTTACTTTACATTAAATTACATATATTATGTTCATCTCTATTTCTATAATTATGCATGAGGTAGAAATTGACATATACACCAACTGTGGTTTCACATGCCCTAGGATAGGTGAATTTAGTGACTCTTGTTCAAACACTAGGTCTCCAAGAACCAAAAGTTTAGTTGTGACGTCACAGATTTAAAGTTCATCATGCCTGTCGTGTTTTTCCTACCGACGCAGAAAAGGCATTTCTGGAGTTCCTATTTAAACTTTATGATTTTCCGTAAATTTTTACAATTTTTGGGAAAGCATATTGTATGGTGCTGAAGGCCATGTAACAAAAAAATTTTGAATTAGTGTACAAAAACCAAGTGTTTCTTCCTTATTTCATATTTGTGGATATGTTTTACGACAATTTCTGCATTTCGTGTGTCTATATGATTAGTTTTCAGTCATAAAGTTTATGAACGTCTGTGATTTGAAAATGTTTAATTAATTACTCGGAAGGACAGAGGGGTGGTTTTTGTTTATCAGCATTCGGTAAGTTATAACTAAATTGTATAATAGATAAAAATGCAATTTTTAACGTTCTAAGATCAAGTACTTCTTTTAATATCTGGAAAATGTGAATTAATATCCTCAATCAGAGAACCTTGCAAGTGCTCTTCCAAACAAAGGAGACCGTCAATTTTTATTCCTAAATATTTAAGGGACATCTCCTTTTGAATAACTTGATCGTCGCCATTGTGGCATTTAAGTAGCTATATATATATATATATATTTATATATAAATATTTATATTATTATTATTATTATTATTATTATTATTATTATTATTTATATATATATATATATTTATTTATATATATATATAAAGTCCTGAGTTTCTTTGCGCAAATTCCAGAACAATGCTATAACATACACTCCTTTTGTGTAGCAAAAATAGGAATTTCATAAAATCGCTTCCACAACAAACTGAAGCGATACAGTAAATAAGTTATCACAGAATTAAAAATTCTTTAACAAACAGTTACTTGAAAGACTAGCGATTCAAAGTACAGAATTTAACTTATTAGATACATTTTTTAGCAGATCAAGAAAACAAGTACAGGAAAATATAACAGAAACAAGGATTAGATCCTGAAGCTTACAATTTCATAAATAACCTGAAATAATACCTGTAAAGAAACACCAAACATCTAAAGAATTTAAATAAGTAACTGAATATGAAACAGATTCAAAAAATTAATTCAGAAAACTTAGTGGAAGAGAATGAAAAGAATAAATGCATTAGATTTTTTGCTCTTTGGAATAAAAAATATTTTTAATAAATAATTTTAGACCTAAATATTTATCGCAATTATTATAACACCTACAGAAAATGTAAATAAATTAATCAAAATTTATGTTTTAAAATCCATATTAAAAGTTATTCAAGAAAAGTCCGGTTTTTTCGTTTTATTAGGCTCCTGAAAAAATACATACTTAATAAAAAGAGATAAGGAAATTATTTAAATACAACACGATTATTTCTTGTGGGAAACAATTGAATCAATAAGTATACAATAGAAAATCAGTTTTTAGTTATCCAACTGTTAAAGGCAATTGGTTGATTAAGGAAGAGACTAAAGGAAAACAAGTGGGCGTGTAAACGTATTTTCCAGACTGGTAGCTCAGACAGGAGTTCAATATAAGACTGGAAACAAAGCAAAACTGAGGGGAATAAATTAAAGATGAAAAACACTTCAATTCTATCCGTAGATTATACGTTTGCATTAGTATTAGTATTAGCATTTTATTTCTTAAAAAATACAAAAAATCTAATTATACCGGCATAAAATTATTAGATGTTCATCAATTATAGATGTTCATTTTCGTTTGTTTTTTTATTAATCGAAACTGTTTTGTTTATACACTGGCAACCCCGAGCTTTCTGCACTACACGGAAAAATAAATTTAAAGCAATCTACTGTTCACCAAGCCTTACACGTTAATAGCCAAATTATACAGGGCGTTTCATAATGTACTTCGGGGTTACGAAAATTCAGTACAAAAAATGTATTTCATATATAAGAATGAAACAAGTACTGTACGAAAGAGCACTTCAAATAGTTTTTCCACACATTCTGGGCAGTTAGTTAACCGTTTGCCCACTAGGCGTAAAGAAAATGGCTACCACAAAAAGCGAAAAGTAGTTTTGTGTGTTAAAATTTCACTTGTCAAAGTCAGTATTACTGTGCAACGTGCGTTTCGGTTGAAATTTGATAAGAATCCACCAAGTGACAATTCAATTCTTGCATGGTATCAACAATTCAGTGAAACTGGTTGCTTGTGCAAGCGGAAATCAACTGGTCGTCCACCAACATCAGATGCCAAAGTCGAACGTATGTGTGCAAGTTTTATTCGCAGCCCGTCAAAATCTATTGTCTGCAGGCAGAGAGTTAGGAATTCCGAAAAAAACAGTGTGGAGAGTTCTCCGTAAATGTTTATTATTCAAACCGTACCATCTTCAATTAATGTAGCATCTATTTGATGGAGATAAAATACGTCGGCGCTGCATAGGACACGCGTCTGAAGAAGACCATCACATTATGCTGTGGCCACCAAGATCACCAGACCTCACGCCATGTGACTTCTTTCTCTGGGGTTATGTGAAAGACAAGGTGTTTATCCCACCAATGCCGAACGATATCGCTGAGCCGAAGGATCGCATAATCAATGCAATCAACTCTATCAAAAGGAACATCTTATAATGTGTTTGACAAGAGCCAGACTTCCGTATTGATGTGTGCCGTGTCACCAAAGGAGCACGCATTGAACAGTTATAGATGTTTAAAAATAACTGTTTGAGTCCCTGCATCGACCCGTACAACTTTTATTTATTTATTTAATTTATTGTTTTTTTTTATTTCCCATTGCTTACAAAAAAAAATCAATACAAAATAAATGTTAATTTCCTTAATTATACTTTGGTAATCTAAGAACTATTTATTTTAATTAGCGGTGGGGAAATTAATCCACCCAACTATGGTTTCCCATGTTCAAGGGTAGATCAATTCAGTGCTTCTTTATCCATTATACTACTGCAACTACTGTACTACGGTAATCTATTAGTGTGTTAGTAATTACAACTACATATTAGTTACTTAAATACTAATTAAACTAATAACACATTTTTATTAAAAAATAATATGCTGGTATATAATTACATGTACAAATGAAAATCAAAACAAACAATATAATATTCAAGAAAAAGAATTTATTTAAAAAATAGAAAACTAAAATTGAAACCGGTAGCCGAGCTCACAAAACTATGTTTCCTAGAGTAACCATTTTTTCCATAACGGCTCTCCCTACTTCCAATAGCGAAATGGTTACTGCTTTTTTATACCTTATGATTTAGGTAGGATAAGTGGAATAGTTTTTTTGTACTGAATTTTCGTAACCCCGAAGAACATTATGAAACCCCCTGTACTAGGCTGTACAAAAACCAATTAGTACTACTGAAAATAGGATTTTTTGACATCATTATGAATCACCAGTGGAAGGGGCTATATTAAGCATAAGATACCTATGAATAACTGAATATGTGTTGTTATCGAACAAACAACAGGTACGATCTATTAATAAAATATATTTTATTCTTTATATTTTTCTTAAAAAAATCGTACGATATCTTTGGCTTTTGGGAGGTTTACATGACTTTCTATAGTGTGGCTATGTTGCGTAACTTATGCAAAACGTACAGCATACAGTGTTATAAACCGTTATAATAACAAAACTAATAGACTCAATTCATTTAAAATTTAGTTATAAAAATTTTATATTATAGTACAGTTCCTTAAGCTGTCAATTTTAAGGTTAATATTTTGCACATTACCGGTGCGTAGATTTTTACTTTCTCTTGCCTATATGAATGTATAGGAAGGAAAGTATTGTTTTCATGTCGATTTTTCAAAATCGAGTTTTCACCGGATCTACACGTTTTCAGACCCCTGAACCCAAAAAACATGTTTTTAGCGATTGGTCTGCGCGCGCGCGCGCGCGTGTGTGTGAACAGAATGTATCAAGAACAGAACATCGTACGAACTTGAAGCTTGAAACTTAAATTAGATACTACTACCGGACTCGACAGGAACATTTTCATCAAAATCGGTCAACCCGAAGTAGTAATTTATTCGTGTCATTTTTCACTTTTTTGTGATTTTCTCGAAAACGGCTCCTACGATTTTTTTTAGATCGCCTCATTTAGTACATTTTTTATGCTCTACAAGATAGGGTAAGCATCATGTCTGCTGAAATTCTTTGGAAGGCTGTTTTCTAGTAAAAAATTGTTTTTTAAGATTGCGGCTTAAGCTATGCATTTTAGGGCAAAAATGTATAACAAAAGGTGTAGAGAATTTTAAATCCTACAACTTTTATTTCAAACATGTTTTTGTATAATTAGTTTAGTGGTACCTAATTAGTGATTTTCTGTTTATTTTTTGTCATGAATATCTGTAAAAAAATCAATTTATTAAGATTTCAGCCTTAGCATGCATTTTACGACAAAAGTGTATGTAATAAAATTTATAGGAAATTAAAAGATCCCTAACTTATATTAGAGCTTTTTTCTCTACAGAGCCTGGTTTAACGTTAAAGAGTGATTTCCCGTATTTTTAAGCCAGACTGACGTTTATTTTCATTTTGCATCATTCACTCATGATTAAAATTAGGTTATGTTTATTGAGGTTAGTTTATTTGTTTATTTTTAATGTTTTATTACTAATGTTAGGTTATTGTTAATTATTTGCTTTGGTAAGAGAAAGTTGTGTGAGTGTTTCACACCAGAAATTTTTAAAGTAACTTACACATTAACATTTTTATGAATCAGACAACACATTATTAAAGTGTTTAACTTCAAAATAAGGTAAAAATACATAAATTGAAGAAGTTATTACTAAAGGTTATAAATAACTCCTTTTTACAAATTGCGGTTTTTCTCCAATGGGAAAGGGACGATACAAAAGTTGACAATACACTAGGGCCAGGTGCTTAGTTTAAAGTGAAGAAGTGATTCACCACGAGGGAAAAAGAAGGGCACTGTTACGTCTTGAGGTGTGGCAGAAGTGATCCATTTTACCGGTAGAAGTAATCCTAACTAACGTGCAGCTATTTTTCTTCGGGTATGGTCCTAACTGTTAATCCTATTGCGTCCTATGCTGTTGCACAGATAGATACAGGACAAGAAAATCATGTCTAAAAACTTCTAAAATGAAATAATCCTTTACGTTCATAAATAATTCTACTTACGGTTTGCTACGTTAGTTATCCATCCTAGAATTTTGTTCTTAATTTTTATCTCTTTTCTTAAGCATTAAAAATCTTAATCCAATTTTAGAAAAATATTGTGCAACATAACGTAAAGAGCCGGTTTTTTTTTAGTTTCATTCGTTTCATAATTTTTTCACTATTAAAAAGTAGTGTTTCAGTACAGGGATAAACCCCCACCAGGTTGGTCTAGTGGTAAAGTCATCGCCACGAATCAGCTGTTATCCGGAGACGAAGGTTCCTAGTTCAAAGCCTAGTAAACGTAGTTATTTTTATACTGATTTGAATACAAATAGACAGTGGTTAACGGTGTACTTTGATGGTTGGTATTCAATTAACCATACTCTCTCAGGAATGGTCCGCCTGAATCTGCACAAAACTACGCCTCATTTACATATCATACCCACCATCTTCATCAATGGGTGATCATAGGGTTGCTTATTGTTCTTGAATTAAAGAAATTGCAATGTACATACATTAGGGATTTTTAATAAAAAATACGGGGAAAAAGGTATTTTATTTTGTTTTTTTTCTCTAATTGACACTAAACAAACTATTCGTTTTATTCTGGTTGATGAAGGATGATTGTATTTTATAGTGTTATGTTTACATTTCTGTTTAACAAATCAACAAAATGGTAAACTCATTGTTGGAGTTACATTAATTGCTTGTTCCAAGATAATTAATATCATCGTTACATAATGGAAATATGAACATTGATATACATTTACAAATTTACATTTCCTTGTTTATGGTTTCGTCGTGGTGTTGATGAAACAAGTAACTAACTGCATGTAAATTTACACTAGTCTACAAGACTTTTAATTCGGAATAATATATCAAAAACAAACAAATGCTTGTATCAGCAGTGGAATTTAAATCAAAATTTTCTGACAAAAGTAAAATATTTATAAAACATTGGTACGCAGTATAAGTTCTCTCACTCAAATGTACAATTTATTATTTGAAATATTATAACACCAAAAGTTTGCTAGCAAAAGTTTTTAGCCGACAGGCAGCTGAAAATAACCACCATTGTGTGTTATTGCTTTAATATTACCGTAATACTTGTTGACAACATAAAATATTTTCTTGTTCTCGAAAGAGTTTTTAGATGGAATAAACCAAAATGTTAATAGAAACTAAAAATCCGACTGAGAAAGTATCTACTTGAGCAGGCTACTTTTAATTAAACAATTTTTTAAATCACCTTTGCATAAACTATTTTATTTTTACCGTCCTCGTGTATATACTCATAACTATTTTGACACTTTTAATTGAAATTTAGTATCTGTTATATTAATACAACAATTTCTAAATATGAAAACTAATGTTAAAATTTCTAATGTTTCAAAACTTGATTTACTTGAAGGAGCTTGCAGTCAACACCACGCCTCTGGCCAATGTACAAGTATCTTGGCCAGAGGCGTACTAAACGTCTGTGCAGTATCGCCCTAGTGTACATGTCTTGTATAAGAGGATTGTCATGTAATTCAAATTTGTCGTGCATCATCTTGATTTTATCGTTCGTAGAATCTTGTTTTCAATCGCTTGTATACATTTCGTGAGTGAAGGTTTAGCAGATCCATGGCGTTCTCTAGTTACAGGCGGGATAGCAGTGGTGGGGAGAAGTCTGACTGGTGACGTCAGAGGTCCAGTTTCTAATTCATTACATTACATTGTAATAGGCTATAAGTACATAATATTATTATGAATCCTCACTTACTATCTGTGTTTTGTGTGTGTGTGTTTGTTTTGAATACAGATTATATATAAGATTACTATAAATTTATTTATAAAAATTTGTTTATTTAGATCTAAATACGTAATTACAGTTTATGGAATAAAATGTTTCTTCTCTTACCTTATTTTAAATTTGTTAATTCATTTTAAAGTTGTTAATTTTCTTGCTCATGATTTATTTCTTTAAGCCGCCACCTTTCCAGGATGGCTGCATAACACCGTCTTAGGGTGGCGTCATTACCCCGACTTGACAACATGGCAAACATAGGTAACACACACGAAATAGGAAATAGAACAAGCAGATCTAGTGACGTTAACATGTCGCTATAAAAAATACACTATACAAATATAATGTTCTTACAAGTCTATTATCAACATAATTTTTACATACCTCAATAGTTCGAAAGCAAACAATTAGATGAAATTTTCAATAAAAACTAAAACTGTTCTACACACTAACTTAGTTTTCACTCAACTGTGAACGCAACAGATAGTGCTTATGGCGTTGTCTGCTAAGTTCCAGCACCTATTCTGGGAATATCCGACTCAAGGCTTGAGTTATACATGGGGTGGCGGAATAACCCAGGATGGCGCGATTCCCCCGGTCTCCCCTACTAAAATATGCAAATGAGACAGTGTGTAGACAGCGCCAGGTCAGTAATTAAGACTGCTGACGTCATTACCCCCACTACAGTACTCCCGCCTGTAACTAGAGAACGCCATGGCTGTACACGATTGGGAGATTCAAATGAGATGCCCAGGCCAATACACATGTTTATAGATGTAATGGTACATCCTACAGGGGAAGATAGAGGGGCAACGATCAGTGGGGCGAAGACGGATATCGTGGCTGCGGAATTTGCGGGCGTGGACTGGGATGACGTCAACGGCTCTGTTCAGAGCGGTAGTGAATAGAGTAATGTGGACCAATGTGATGGCCAACATCCATAGAGGATAGGCACTTCAAGAAGAAGAAGAATGTAATGAAACGGTAGAGGTGGCGCCAAGTAACCTAACCTTTAGGAAGGAGAATGTGACTATACAGAGATAAAACATGCACTGAATTATGTGTGTACATGCATATGCGTTGGAAGCGCTCTCTGTGGCAGGCTCCGGGACCATCTGTAGACGACGATATTAGTGGAGCAGTTGGCGATAAATTAATAATACGAAATCACAAAATAGTATATTTCAAAAAAATTTGATTACTTCTTTTAGCCTCTCAGTAATTTATAATTCAACTGATTGCCGTAAAGTATTACTGCTGAAAGCGAGGCGGCTGACCGCGTCCACAATTAACCACCGTAGTGCGTATGAACCCCTTGATGCATACCAGGGGAAATAATTTTTTTTCAATAAATAAAAATACACAACAATAGGACAATGCAAATTGAAATAAAAGAATAGTTTCTAAGGTAATACGTCTCTTAATTATTTCATTTTAATTTTGATTCTGGACTCATCAACATCTCTCATTGGAATAATACATTATTTTCTTCAGGAATTGATTATTTTTCGACGTTTAATTAATCGGTTAGAATCTTGGCAGGAAGAGGATGACATCATTTCTCTGCATTGGTTAAGGATCGCACGCTGCATCCTCATAGCTTGCTATGAGGGTGTAGTACGATTGATTTGAGGTACTCGGACTGGTACTTCCACAGCCGCGTTTCCACTAACGCAGCTCCAGCGGGGTATATTCGTTCGCGCGCGTTACGAATATACATTTTCTACACTCCAAATTTCGAGTCGGGTGACGCGCATTTTCCTTTTTGGCCAGGAGTAGGGGGTGGATCGGCCATAAGAGGCGTGCCTTTAGTTCAATGAGTGTGACCTTACCAGGAGGGGAATGATGTTATTTTCTGACAAGATTCTAACAAAATAATTATTGTAAAAAATACAAACTTGTTTTAAATTTGAAAACTTGATTCAGAATATTTTTTACCGCCATCTTTACATACTGTACAAAGCAAATATTTAAAAAATTGTATATTATTTAATTTTTCCATTTCCAATAATACATATTTAATAGTACAAAATGATGGAAAATTATTTAGTACCTATTACAGTCGTATTTTTTTGTTTATATTAGCTTTGAATCAGACGGATATTTCCACACGATTAATATCATTTACCGTCAGTGTGTAATTTATAAAGTGAAGGTCAGGATTTATTAACCGATAACATTATGAAATAGTTTTTATATCAGAAACTTTTTGATTTTGTTTTTAAAACTTATATTGGAAGGTGATTTAAATGATTTGGTGGATTTTTATAAATTTTCACCTGAAATCTAATTTTCCCGGTAATTTTTAACAGTTTATTACCAAAATTATATGCATGTTGTTTAGGTCATCAGACGAAAGGGTGGTTTGAACCTGTAGAGGCATTACTAATTGAAACAAGTTGAGTGGTTTACATTTTGTCATCCTCACTGGCTGGAAAAATATGTTTATCAGCATGCCACACCCTGTGAAAAGCATCTACTCTCCACCTGGCAAATGACACCTACACTTCATTCACCACAGAGTCTGGTTATTTAATAAAATGTATTACTTTCAGAAGAGATAACTGTGACTAGTATTTTTTTCACCTCAACCTCTTCTGTTCTTAATTGCTTCAGTCGTATATTTGCTTATAACATGCAGGTGGAGTGTTAGTTAAGTTATTTGCACTCGATCTGCTAGTTAGAGGAAGACAAAATGAAAACCACTCAACTTGTTTCAATTAGTAATGCCTCTACAGGTTCAAACCATCCTTTCGTCTGATGACCTAAACAACATGCATATAATTTTGGTAATAAACTGTTAAAAATTACCGGGAAAATTAGATTTCAGGTGAAAATTTATAAAAATCCACCAAATCATTTAAATCACCTTCCAATATAAGTTTTAAAAACAAAATCAAAAAGTTTCTGATATAAAAACTATTTCATAATGTTATCGGTTAATAAATCCTGACCTTCACTTTATAAATTACACACTGACGGTAAATGATATTAATCGTGTGGAAATATCCGTCTGATTCAAAGCTAATATAAACAAAAAAATACGACTGTAATAGGTACTAAATAATTTTCCATCATTTTGTACTATTAAATATGTATTATTGGAAATGGAAAAATTAAATAATATACAATTTTTTAAATATTTGCTTTGTACAGTATGTAAAGATGGCGGTAAAAAATATTCTGAATCAAGTTTTCAAATTTAAAACAAGTTTGTATTTTTTACAATAATTATTTTGTTAGAATCTTGTCAGAAAATAACATCATTCCCCTCCTGGTAAGGTCACACTCATTGAACTAAAGGCACGCCTCTTATGGCCGATCCACCCCCTACTCCTGGCCAAAAAGGAAAATGCGCGTCACCCGACTCGAAATTTGGAGTGTAGAAAATGTATATTCGTAACGCGCGCGAACGAATATACCCCGCTGGAGCTGCGTTAGTGGAAACGCGGCTGTGGAAGTACCAGTCCGAGTACCTCAAATCAATCGTACTACACCCTCATAGCAAGCTATGAGGATGCAGCGTGCGATCCTTAACCAATGCAGAGAAATGATGTCATCCTCTTCCTGCCAAGATTCTAACCGATTAATTAAACGTCGAAAAATAATCAATTCCTGAAGAAAATAATGTATTATTCCAATGAGAGATGTTGATGAGTCCAGAATCAAAATTAAAATGAAATAATTAAGAGACGTATTACCTTAGAAACTATTCTTTTATTTCAATTTGCATTGTCCTATTGTTGTGTATTTTTATTTATTGAAAAAAAATTATTTCCCCTGGTATGCATCAAGGGGTTCATACGCACTACGGTCGTTTATTGTTGACGCGGCCAGCCGCCTCGCGTTCAGCAGTAATACTTTACGGCGATTAGTTGAATTATAAATTACTGACAGGCTAAAAGAAGTAATCAAATTTTATTTAAATATGCTATTTGTGATTCCATATTATTAATTAAATACTTAGGGTTTGCTAATATTAAGTTATTAGTAATGTAACCCTTTTAGTGCCAAAACAATATTTAAAAGTTTGGTCTAAAACCATTTTATTTGAATAAGGATGTACAGAAAGTGACAGCCCTCATTTCGAAAACTTGCAGGTGTTAACCTGCCTTTGCCAACCAAAATTTCAACTTTACAGAAACATAAAATTTCCAGTTAAAAATTAATTTTTTTATGTTCATAAAAAAGAAATCGTTCTTACACTAAAATTATTCAAAATAGTTTTTTAGTTTATTTAAAGTCGCATCGACTGTTAGGTCATTACTGTTAGGCTGTCATACTGTCAGGCTGTTAGGCTGTTAGGCTGTTAGGCTGTCATAGACTGTTAGGTTAGTTAGTAACTACTGTGAGTTTTGGTACCTTAACAGTGTTAAGGTTTTAACGTGCTAAAATTTCCAGACCCTAGCCGGGAATCGAACCTGGGTCTTTCTGCTTTGCAGGCTGGCACGCTAGTCACTATGCCACGGCGGTTTCAAAATACATTATTCCATTAATTTTTGTTTAGAAGTTTTATTTTCTAAATGTTCGGTTATCCGGACGTTGCCACTTTATGCATAACTTACGGAAGTCCGGAAAACCGGATGTTGTTACAACGTAAAATATATCGACGTCCTGTTTTCCGGACGTTGGTACTGAAAGGGTTAAAAAAAATTGTTTTAGGGTGAGATGGGACTTATTTTGGTGATAAAACCAATTTGGTGTCTAACTTTTGTTTTTTCTCAGCAACACACTCCATGGTACCCCGGTTGAAACTGCTACGATTTAACAACAGAGTGCATACCCTCAAATGTGCCTCGTAATTGAAACGTAAAATAATTTACCGGGATAATTGGATTCCGGACGAAACATAGGCTATCACCAGCCATAACATGCTAACGAAGTAAACATTTTAGTACAATTTTAGCGAACGCTTAAGAATAACATTTATTCTTGCCTTAAGCTTTAGATATTCCCATAAAAGGCAGGTGGAGTGTTAAATTATTTGCACTTGATCTGCTAATTTCAGGGCTTCAAAAAGTAGTTTTGTTTCTTATCACATGGTCAAACATTTGCATGAATGAAGCAATAAAAAACAGTAAAGGTAGAGGTGTAAAAGACAATAGTCACAGTTATCGCCTCTGAGAATGATGAATTTCATTACACATATCCTGTGGTGAATGAAGTGAAGGTATCATTTGCAGGGTGGAAAATAGATGCTTTTTGAAAAGCTTGGCATGCTGATAAGCATACTTTTCCATTCAGGGAGGAAAATAATAGTAAACCACCTCACTCCTCGTTTTACTCAATAAAGCCTCCTGAGATTCGAACCAACCTTTCGGCTGATGACCTTAGCAACACTCAACCTGTAGAATCAGCTTCCGAGAGATTACCGTTCTCGTATTTTGACTCATTTAATATAATTACACATTTCTGTTCTAAAGAGCGCCTAAAACGAATACTTTTGTAAAACCATATTTTTAGAACGGGAATAGTAGGTCTACCTATTCCCAAATTTTCTAAATAATATTTTAGTCACAGTCATTGCAATTTCATATTTGTCACTAAAAATAAATTTATCGCCTGCATTGCAAAATTTGGTCTTTAAATGAAAAAATTATTATTATAACATTAAGGGCTTAATTTTTAATAAACAGATTGACTTTTTAATTTTAGCAAGTTGCAAGTTGCAGAGATGAGATAATTTTTTCTTTTTTTTAATTTTCTCTTTTTAATCCCGAATGTGTGTACGCTATAATCTGTTCAATTTAAGAACAATAAGCAACCCCATGACCCAATGAGATGAGGATGATTTGTATGACTGTAAATGAGGTATAGTCATGTACAGACTCAGGCCGACTAATCCTGAGAGGGTAGCTCTATGGTTAATTTGAAACCCAACCATCAAAGTAACTCTACACCGGTAACCACTGTCTATTATTCAAATCCGTACGACAGTAACAACCTTTACTAGGATTTCAACCACGGCCGCATTGGAGTAGTTGGTAACGTGCTCATCGTGCGGTCTTGGGTTCGAATCCCATTCAGGCACGGCATACTTTCATACGTTACAAAAAAATTTCATACTTCACCGACTGCATTAGTAGTAATTACAGAACAGTCGGACGTTAAACAAAAAAAAAAAATCAACCATGGAACCATAGTCTCCAAAAATCAGCTGTTAAACAGTTGATTCGTGGTGACAACTTTACAGCTAGACCAACCCCGTGGGTTATGATATACTTAAGACAGGTGAAAGGTACCAGTTGAGACTTGATCTCAATGAAGAGATACGGAAAGAGTTGAAAATACACATCATGAACAAACTTGTGATAGAATACTGTCAGGAATGTTCGTAGAATGACAAATAAATGGTCATTACTTAAGTAATGAAATACTTTCCATCAGGAAGAAGTAATCTAGGACGGCCATAGAAACGATGATAAACCTTGTGAAAACGGAACAGGCAAAAAACTAATTCCTGAAGGAAGAAGGAGGAGGAAGGACTTTTTCAGTCGTACAAACGTAATTTCTTTTATAAGATATTTTTTTTTATATTACATACTAAACTGTACATAATTTAAAACATGTATTCAATAATTTTACTAAAAATATTTCAAATATTTCTCATAATTATTATTATTACTTAGAAGTTGAAGTTGTATATTTTGTTCGACACGCAATATTCCATGTTGTTTGTTGAAGTAATAGGATTTTTACGGGTACATACTTTTGCGTGCAATAGACAACATTTTATGTTCTTTAAGTTATTTGATAAATAACTTTACTGTTATTGAAATACTGGTTTCATCGTATGTTTAAATTATTCGAAAATAGTATTTCAATTTTTTTTAAATTTCATAAAAACTGTGAAACGTAAATACTTGTAGTTTTTTTAGAAAAAGTAAAATCAAATATATTGTTTGCCCCCGAGCCACCCTTGTTTGTCAACTAGTAAAAATGTTTTTGTATTGTTAAAAAATAACACCGATTGACCGATCCTAGGACCATAAATACCACCGACTAAAGGATTTGAGTTCGTCCACAATATTGGAAAATTCGTGTTCTTCGTTTTCGTCTTCATAAGCAGCGGTCAAATGGTGAGTAGAAATTAAAACGTTCATCGGAAAATTTTGTAGGGAATTAAATTTTCTACAAAAAAGATTCTAAGCATTTTTATCGGCACTGCACTGGTTTAAAAGTTATCCGTCATAAAAAATGAGAATCACAGGAGCGTTTTGACTGAAACCTGGGCCCTTAAAACTTTTTTTTATAAAGAATTTAATTCTTTACAAATTTTTATGAAATTTTTTACTTAGGCTGACTGTTTTCCGCTTAAAATAAAAAAATTAATGAAAAATACGAATTTTTCACCATTTTCCAATATTGCGGACAGAGCTGAAGTCCCAGAGTTAAGGATTTTAGTTGGTCTATTATTTAACAGCTGTCAGGAGTGTGTTTACCAAATTTGAAAATTACAGATTATTTCCTAAAAAAAGGCCTGAAAATGAACTAAGGGGGTGGACTAATAAATCCGTTTGTTAAATTGATCCTACTTCCTGTTATGCAATGCGGATTTTCGATACTCCAAATTTCCAACTTTCGAGTAATCGACTATTTGCAATATAAGATAGATTTAAAACTTGTAATCAAATTATATTGTGAAATACCAGATCGTATCGATAATTTTTTAACAATCATTTTACTGATGAATGTGTTGTTTAAGTTATCAGACGAAAGGCTAGTTTGAACCTCTAGAGACTTTACTAAGTAAAACGAGGAGTGAGATGGTTTACAATTGCCTTACTCATTGAGTGTAAAACTATGCTTATCAGCATACCAGACCCTCTGAAAATCATCTAATTTTCACCCTGAATATGATACTTTAACTTCATTCACCACAGGGTCTGGCTGTACGATGAAATTCATTACTTTCAGAGGAGATAACTCTGCTAATGTGCTTTTCACGGTTGATGAGCTCTGCTGTTCCACGCATTTAGACCAATCAGAACGTTTGGCAGCGTTGTCAGATTGTACCTGACAAACATTAAGCGCGCATAAATATAAGAGTCGCAGTAGTTTACTCATGTCTTGCATTTCGTACTGAACCATGGCGTTCTCTAGTTACCTGTACCTAGAGAACACCATGGCAGATCCCAAAAGTTGAACTCCATACGTTCAGATTGGTCTTAATACTGTCCAGTAGATTGTTAATTTATTGTTTCATTTAGGCCCAACTTTAAATTCAATTTTCAACACTTTTATTGATGTATCGAAATACACTTTTCAAAGAAAATTGATTTTTGTAGATAAGACAATAGCTATCATCCGCTACTTAGTTTGTCACATTTTTTAACATAATTGATGATAGGCTATTAGAAGACTAATTGTTGATGAATATAACATAAAAGATCACATCAATATTTCACTGTTCCTTTATTGAAATAATAAGAAATAACGAATTGTTAGACATATCCTGCACAAACCAGTCCTTGTTTGATTAAAATTAGAGACTTATCTATCTTAATTTTCAGTTATTTTAACAATTACTGAGTCTTAAAGCTTGTATCTGCATAACATATACACATTTTTACTTACTTGGTTACTCACCTCGGGGCTTTTTTTAAGTGTACTCTACTACGGTTATAAATATTAAAGTAAATCTTATTAATTATTGCTTGAGAAATAGGTAATTTTTGTGTAATTAAAACGAGCTATTCAAAAGATTTTCTGGTTTTTTTCTTCAATAAATCAAGAATCAGTTTAATCAAAAACAGTAGTAACTTCACGGCAACATTAAAGTAAACCCAAAATTAAATATTTCTTTTTCTTCTCCCTTGTCTTGATTGAAACGAGAAAACTGCACTCGGTGTATTCCGCATTAGGGTTGTAAAGAGGGTGGTAGAATAAAGGCAGGAAAAGCCACAAACCTTCACTTTTCCAGTAATATCCTGGTATAAATAATAAAATTTGCATGAAGAATATTGTTCTAGCAAAAACACGAGCAAAGAAGAAAAGCAATTGTATAATCTGTGATTGCCTCGGGAATCTACGTACTTAAGTGTTCCATCTCCTGGCACATAGCGTCGCAATACTCTTCAAAATTTAACATTTAATAATAATTCTAGATATTTTTTATACAGCCACTTTAAAATTCATTTCAATATTTTTTGGTATTTTATTCACAATCTAATAATAGTAAAACGAAACATACCGAAAGAAAAATTAATTTCAGTTTACAAAAGGAATATCATCCAATAATACTTAAAACTTAAGTACAAAAATATTTAATAAGCCTCTTATACTACTTATTCATTTTTCAGTGTCACTGACTGAATATCCCCTTCTTATATAAAGGATTTATAAAAACGACGGATTTTAATTAGTCTTATATACTGTACTTACACCAATGTATTAAATCGATATTTTTTTCAATTGTATGGAAAAAAAATTAATTTTTGAATTAATTTATAATGTACGTTCAAATATGAATATTGTCTGATAAAATGACGTAATTTAATTGCAACTTTTCAACATTTTTTATTGACGTGTCTACAAATAAGTTACACTCCTTACGTTAGAATGGTGTCCGTAGGAAGGTAGCCAACCAGTTCTACTACACGTAAATAAAAATATTAACTAATTTTGAATCACATATTTTGTTTGTTTTAATATACCTACTGTGAATCAAGAATGTAGCCTATTTAAATTTCAAATTTTGTTTAATTTTATTTAAAGTCGCATCAACAGTTCGGTTATTAGCGACAACGGTGGGTTATAAAACAGTGAATTTTAACTATTTAGAATTTATTTTATAGTATAACTTAATTACAATTTTAAATTATACCAAGAGGAGACAGCTTAACCTGTTGTTGATAAAATTATTAATGCTTTACTATACCGTGAACAATTTGAACTGGCACAACTCTTGTCTTCGTGTACACACAGTTCCGCATCCTTTTCTTTCAACAAGGTCTACAAATTTTAATGTACGCAAATGCCTACAACCTTATATCAATGGATGAACTTACAAATAATTATTTCATTTTAAAATATGCATTTAATTTATCCCAGTAAAAATTTAAATTATAAATTACAAGAACTGAACTGCAAAAACTCACTAAACTATACTCTACAGACGCACGCAGCTAATTAAACAAATTGGTCTGAATATATTATAATGAACAGAAAATCATGTATTCAAACAAAATATTAGTCACATCATTATGTCGGACATACAGATAGATATATGAAATTACAAATTTTGGAAAAGGGATTAGGATAGTTGTGCTACTGCACAGAATGAAAAAGGAGGCTGGCCAGGAATTTGCTTAGAAAGATCAAAGGAAACTGTACAAATACCTTGACTAGGACAAAGATATTTATTACTAATTAATTACAACAAAATGTCCGATCTTTTTTCACAAAATGTTTACTTTCACAAAGCCATCTTATCTGTTTCTTATCGATTAATTATAATTAGGAATTAAGAACAACAGTGAAAACAAAGCGTAGTGACCGTGCGTGAGCCGCACATTACAGTAGTAATTGTATACTTTTGTGACTGTACCGTCGTTGCATGGCGAGGGGCGAAAAGTGGAGTAGATAAACACCGAGGCTGCTTGTGCCAATTCAAATTGTCCAAGGTATACATAATTAATTACTATATAACACATCTATGTGATAGTAGAAACAATATTTGCAAAATGCAGTCACGTTACTCAGTCGACCGGTTACAATACCGGTCCACTGAGCACAGAATAAAGCAAGCAAAGACACATTCCGACGTTTGTACTGAAGTTATTTTACGTGGGGTTCAAGGGAGAGGCAGCAGGAATCTAGCGTCTCTTCTTAATGAAGACTGGCTCTCGGCAGTCCAGCTGGAGAGGCCATTAATGAGTAGTCTGCCGTACTCATATCGGAGTTAGCGAGTCTTATTTTTCCTATCATTCTTTTCTTTGGTCGTGGGAGCTCTATTTGTATCAACGGCGAATCCGTGAACTGATGTAATCTAATAGACACTCAGAGAATTTTTTCAAATAAATAAGGAAACGTTTATAGTCACGTAAAATAATACAGATTATAATATATGAAATGACAAATTTTCGAAAAGGGATTAGGACGGTTATGCTACTGCACAGAATGAAAAAGGAGGCTGGCCAGGAATTTGCTTAGAAAGATCAAAGGGACTGTACAAATACCTTGACTAGGACAACGATATTTATTACTAATTAATTACAAGTCCGATTTTTTCACTAAATGTTTACTTTTACAAGGCCATCTTATCTGTTTCTTATCGATTAATTAACAATTGTGAAATAACAAAACCAATGAATTGCTAGTTTAAATAATGAACTATTCTATACTACAGCTGGACTATAAATGCTAGTGTGCAGACCCAGCTGAAAACATTAACTTAATAAAAATTCACATAAATACAGTAGTAGGCTGTATACAAAATACTAAGAAAAACCATTAAGATTTCACAAGTGTAATAATAGCAATGAAGACATTTAGGTGGAAATAATTGGGAAAAAGCTGAATTTTGGCAGGCCTACATTTATCAAGAGTATTGTATCCTGGAAATTCTCCACTTATACACGCTTGCTCCCCCCTCTTGTTCCTGCCAAACCTTGAATTTGCAGTAATTGCTTACAAGGCTTTATCTCCTAAACTAAACCACCTATCTGCGCAAACTTTTTTTTATAGTTTTTTTTTAAAATAATTCTCTATAAATTAATTTCTATTAGGTTTTTCGATAACTCTAATAGTTTTTCCAATATTTTATAAAAATATTGCTGAGAAAATGGAATTTTTATAACTTTACTTTTTTAAGATTAAATAACTTTTTGTTTTTAAATTATTTTTAAATAAACCTTTAGATCATTTCATAAGCCTTAAAATACTGTGAGACAGGAAAGAGGAACTCAATGAAACGTCTCGCGGGAGGATCTCAAAATCCTTAGCGCCTATAATGAATGTAAAAATAATCAAAAACTGTGATGAAAATTTTGAGGAGTAAAGTTACATTGCAAAAATTATAGATAATAACAAGTGTAATTGAAGTAGCATCAGACGAACGGTTAAACGAAAAATTTCATGTTACCCATATTCAGTTTATTTATTTAGGTTTTCTTATAAATGCATCCACAAGATTCCAAAGGGGAGTATAGGACGTGTCAAGAAATATTTGTTTCGTATGCAACAAATAAGTTAATTTACATAAATAATTTTATGATCATCATTTTGGAATAATTATTATTTAGCATAAAATAAATTGAAAAGAACTGAAATAAGTAACAATAAAAATTGTAAACACTGTAATGGCCGGGCCGTGCGAATCGACCCCCTTTAACTGGTGTAGAGCCCGCGCAAAACCGCATCTCTGGCGTCAAATACGAAAAGATGGCACTCTCCATATGGGTAGGCTATTGTAAATAATTTTAAAGCTTTTAAAATTAGCTAAAAGGTTTATTTAAAACATTTTTTTTAAATAATTTGAGTACAAAAAGTTATTTATATTAAAACAAATTAAGTTACAAAAATCCACTATTTCAACAATTTTTTTTTGTAAATATTGGAAAAACTATCAGAAATATCAAAAAATATCCTGGAAATTAATTTATAGAGCATTATTTAAGAAAACTAGAAAAACCGTTTGCGCAGATAGGTGATTTAGTTTACGAGATAAAACCTTGTAGGCAAAACACTGCAAATTCAAGGTTGGGAGGGGCACAGGGAGGAAGCACGCGTGATACGAGTGGGTAATTTTCAAGATACAGTACTATTTATATTTACTTTATGCCTGCCAGAATTGAGCTTTCCCCTAATTAGTTCCAGTTTGGGCCTATTTTATGACTTCATTGACTGGACTATAAAGTCATGATGACGGACTGGCAGAGCATTCTTTTGGTTAGCATTTTCACTGAATAGTATTTTCACCCTCAACCCAATGCGGGGTAAGCGTGAAGGCTCGTAGACTCGAAGTTGGTGTGGCGGTAAGTTCGTAGTTTCAGCAGTTGTCTGACGGCTGGCATTCGCATGACAGAGTTTTGAAAACACTCCGAACTTTTAGGACTATATGAATCAAACGTTATTTTGCATTTTTGTATGTATCGAACAGCATACGGAATTATATTAAATTATAATTGTGTACTTCATTTTAAGCTCAATTGGCTCAGTTAATTTGATAATTAGTCAAATATTTAATCAACTGATAAAGCTAAAATAAATGTTTATTTATTCAGTGACGTAATAATATCGTACGATATATAAGTTAAACAAACAGTAACATACTTGTTGTCACCTACTTTTAGTTTACGTAAAGGATTACCGAAAGGAAGAAGGAAAACAAAGGATGAACCTTAGCATTCCTTGATGTCTCCTTCAAAACGGAACTCTGACTGTCTAGAGTCTTTCGACGAACAGTGGAAATAGCGCATGAATAAACATTTTCCTTTAAGTAAAACAGACAGACGTTCACATTACTGCCTCCCTAAGACCAACCCTGAGTATAAGAATCTCCTCTTACAAATACGCATTCACTCGTTCGTTCATTAATATTATACATAAACACAAACTAAACAGTCTTACGCACATCCACTGAACTTCTCTGTCTATTTTGTTTAATTAAAGATGAAAGATAACAGAAGTACTTCATATACCTCTTACACAGTAAGCAAATATTCATATGAGTTCACATAGTAATTGTTCATCCCTGAGTAATTTAAATAAATTATATAAAATATTTGAGTAACTGTTTATATATTTAACACAAATACAGTAAAATTTTATTCACATCAAAAATATTGAGACAATATCTGAGGGGAAAGTGTTCGTTCCAGAATGAACTAGCAGGACTAAGTTTTAAAGTGTTAATGTAAATAATAATAGTTAATAAATCGGGTTATTTCCAAGAAATGGTTAGAAATATAGTGTATAAATTGTTAGAATATGCCTATTGTTGAGACGACTACCTGAGAAGGATCGGTGTATCTATTTAGATAGTTAGCTCTTTTGTAATGGTGGTCTAATGTGTTTATCGTTTGTTAAGAGACATCTAGAACTTGACAGAAAGGCTTAGTATTTTTATATAGCTTTGTTAATCTAGTATTTTCTGTAAGGTAGGTATACAAACTATAGCGGGCATCTTGAAGTAAGTGAGACTTTAGTTATCATCGCAAGTGAATTATGTGGTTGAAGCCAATCAGATACTGTATAACAGTTACATTTGGAAAAGGTATTACGTTTACCATGTATCATCTAACATGTATTATGTATCGCATAATTGATTGAAAGTAAGATTTAGTAAATTGAGTGAGAAACAATCTTGTTAAATTTATTTAATGTCATTGATTTATTCTTTACTATAAATTAGTTTATTATTTTATTAATATAGTTTATATATAAATAGTTTATTATTATTAGGTTTGCTAATACAATCTTAGTGACTAAGAAGCTAGGATGCACTAATATAAGTTAAATTTTTCTTTTTTGTCATTTCCAAAGCATTAATTTTTTAGCACTAAAGAAACATTTTCTCAGCAACCACTCAACCAATTTTGATGAAATTTTCAGGGTAGTTAACCTTCATAAAGATGCATAGTTTCTATGAATAACAAGTACAAAAAATGTTTTCTTAATTATTTTACAGCTATGAATGTTTCAACATTCATAGGTCTGAAAGGTGAGCCTAATATAATTTTTTATCTTTGTTAAAAATCAAAATATTACAAACTGTATATTCAAAATGTATATACAAGCATAATAATGATTGTTGTTTAGGTCATCAGCCAAAAGGCTGGTTTGAACCCGTAGAGGTTTTACTAAGTAAATCGAGGAGTGAGGTGGTTTACCATTGCCTTCCTCACTGAGTGGAAAAGTACACTTATCAGCATGCCGGGCCCTCTGAAAAGCATATATTTTCCACTCTGCAAAAGACACTTTCACTTCATTCACCACAGGGTCTGGCTGTATAATGAAATCCATTACTTTCAGATGAGATAACTCTGATTAGTGTCTTTTACACCTCTACCTCTTCTGTTCTTAAATGATTCAGTCATTTAATTGGCTGACCATGTGATAAAAAACAGAACTATTTATTTTATCCCTGCAACTAACAGATTGAGTGTAAATAATTTGACACTCCACCTGTCTGTTATGGGCTATAATAATGATGTAAGAACAAAAGCATAATGTTTTAAACTGTACAAGCTGAGAAAATGTTCCTTAAGTAAGTATGGTGAAGTATAGGACTCCCATGTCCCCTTAAATAATAATAGCCTAAGAATAAAATATGTTTGGTTTCTGCTTATCAATGGACACCAACAAACTGATTTTCCCTATTGTTAGAAATTTATATCCACGGTATCTAGACTTGTGGAAAATTGTTTAATTCTCATTGGGAATCATAAACTCGACCCACAGAATAGAAACTTCGTATTTAGACTCCTAGTTCCTAGTTTCTTAGTACCACAATAAATTTTAGTTGTGCCAGCCATTAAATTAAAGTTACTTCAAAGAAAATTGTGAAGATAAATAAGTTACATCTATGCTATATATACAATAATTGCATATCTTCATGTAAATTGGAAGAAAAAATAATTCTACTTGGTCCATTGGTGTAGTGGTCAGTCCGATCGGTTTCTATGACAGGGATCCCAGGTTTCATTCCTGGTCAGGTTCTTCATTCTTTCACCACTCAATTGCTTTTATCACCTTTTTCACTATCTGCATAATGTGAACAATAATAGGACATTAAACAACACAAAAATTTAAAAAAAAATAATCATTTTGCAATGTAACATTGTTACATTGCAAAATGATTATTTTTTTGTCATAGAAACCGATCGGAGTTAATTTAAAATATTATTTTAAATTAAACTAAAATTTATAAATTTGAAGAAACCGATCATAAACGTTACTGTAATAATCTGTAGTACATGTATAACTATACTCAATGACATGTTTAGTTGAGACTACTGTTCAAATTGACATAAGTAGAATTTACTAACTGTTCTGAACACATAACAGTGAAATTTTCAGGGCAATTCTTTCCTTCCTGACTCTCTTTTCTTATCTTTACTTTTATACTATTTCTATTGAAGTTATAACTTTTCTCGCTCAGTATAAAAGCAGTATGACATACTGTTCTAAATTTAGACATTATCTATTATTAATTGAATTTATTATTATAATTAAGAGTACTGTAAATTTTAAAGGAGCTAACAACCAAAAATGGTTTTTGTCAGGATTCAATAAAAACAGTTTATTTTTGTAGTTAATAGTAAACTAACTGTTTATATAATCTGTAATAATTTCCAGACATTCACTTATGATTATATTTCTACGTTGTCTATTAATATAATCTTTTTATTAAGTAGTAGTGTTGAAAAATAATAAAGAAATTTTCAACTAGCAGAAAGAGCTATGTTCAAAAATCACATAATCCCAAATGGAGGTACATGCCAAGTTAAAATACATCAATAGGAGCTGTGTTCTAGTAAAAAATATGAAACAGGTTAACAAAAAACATTACGAACAAAATAAGCCAAAAGATTTTATTTTATATTTGAGATGAATATTTTTTTAAATACAAAATACGAGAAAAATTATGTTTTCATTTTATTAACTTCTGCAGACTTCATTAAAAAACTGTCTACTATCTTCGTTCATGTAAGGCATCATTTTCATAAGATCTTCTACTTTAGTCGCAGGTAACTGAACTGTAGATGCCAGATCTTGGAATGTAATTGATTTGATGGTTTCAAGTGTAACATTTGGTTGAAAAACTGAACGCTTAATCCAAGGAAAGGCTAAGATGTTGCTGGTTTTGGCGTCTTTTTGTAGGTTAAGTATGGACTTTCACTCGTTCTTGCCACTTTTTGACACTTTTTAAAGTTAGGTTTCCGTGTTTTGGGAATGACAATTTCATCATCGAGAAACGCTTTAGTAGTACTCGCTCGCGATAATGCCATTTGTACTTTATGGACTTTGAAATTATAAAAATAAGCTACTGATTCGAAACCGGTTAGATTTACAGAACACTTCAACACAAAATGGCAGCCGGCGTCATAGCTCTTTTAGTTGTCAATGTAATGTCAAGTTACACTACTGCTATCTGTCGGCAATAAATAAAAATACTTCCAGGCTGCTAATGTTCATAGCTCTTGTACCTATACATTGGCGTTGTTTCATAGCTTACATAGATGTTAAAAACTCGTTTTCGAAAAAAATGGCTGTTAGCTCCGTTAGAATTTACAGTACTCATTATACTCTAACTTATCTGTTTAATAATATTCAAAATAACATTGCTGGTTAGTTTCCACTGATGTATTGTGTAGATTATGGTACAACAATAATAATCACGAAATAAATATAGTAAATAGAATATACACAATTTACTCTTGTGTTTGCAAAGGCTTTGATAGTTAAATGTTTTCATCATGAATAGTAGTTCCAAACTTCCATAAGAAATGCACGGTCAACACTACTCAAAAGTCTCAACTAACTATGTCAAGTATACACTTACAAAAGTGTTCAATTAAAACCCTAAAATCAGAACAGTACCTACTGTACAATAATGCTAAAATATTATAATGCATTAACCTGTTTTAAAGGAAGCCTCTACAATTCACACACAGTACAATCTAAAACAGGGAATGGTCATCATTTGTTTTTAGGGTTGGAAACATTGTACTAAGTCAGTAATGGAGGGAAAGTTTTATGGATAGGGTGGATTTAGAAGATACAGAATGAGGGTTGTCTGAGAACAAACTCTAGAGAGCATAAGGGAAATACATTTGCATGGTAGAGTGGAAACCAGGCTCATTAATGTACTCGTTAATCACTCAGCAGGAAGGAAGGCCAACGCTACAGGTGGTGAGGAACATTATAATTCACAAGTTTGAGAATTTATTAAAATTAATAATAGAATAATTCCCAATGTGATTGAAAAGTAATGAAAGAATAATTTTATTGGTACTATAATTTTGGAATACAATGAAAAAATTAATATAAATGTTGTAACATGAATATTGCATGAATGTACGTCAATAATAATTTAGATTCAGACTTATACAAAATTTTCAGAATAGTCCCATTAAATCTCCACATCATCCCTTAAGGTTGCTTAATATATCTACTTTAAAATTTGTATTATAATTTTTTTTACTGAAGTACCATCTGCCCATGTTCAATCTGAAAATATTTAATGTAGATATTTGTTATATACCAATGGAGATGAAGCGCCTATTAGCCGTGTTTCAATATGAAAATACTTAATGTAGGTATTTGTTATACACCAATGGAGATTCTTTTTTGTAGATGATTCTCACAAATTTTGATTGGTCATTTGTGATCAATCAAAATGAAAACAGACATTATGGTTGATGACTCTGTTTTACAGCATACAGATGAACATATCTACCTTGGGCAGGTCATTTAATGTGGAAAAACAGGTCGAACTGCTGAAACAGACAGGCACATAAGATCAGCATGGTGTGCTTTCAAAAGACAAAGTTAAAGCCTGAAGAATCAGAAAATTCCCTTAAGACTAAGAAGAACAATTTTTAAACAATGTGTACTTCCTGCTCTCTAATAAGCTGCAAAAACATGGTCCTTTACAAAAGGTATGATAAAAAGTCTATCCAAAACACAAAGTTCAATGAAAGACTGATGCTAAATATAAAATTAAAAGACCGAATAAGAAATAAGGACATTCAGCAGAGAACTGCATAAGTGGATGTGAAAACAGCACATGGCATCACTGAAATGGTAATGGCCTAACATTTAATGATGCTGATGGATGATTGATGGAACAAGGTGGTTCAGCAGTGGAGACCCTCATTGAGGTAAAGGAATAGAGGTCATCGCAAACACAGAGGTGAGAAGACTTAAAACTGGTGGCCGGATTTAATTGGGCAGGAATGGCACAGAACAGGGGATTGTGGAAACAGATAGGGGAGGTATATATACAACACTGTAGGATAATGGGCTAATAAAGAAGAAAAAGAAGAAAAATTGTCAAATTTTGGTTAATCTGACCAAGATAAAGAAAAATCCCTGGGCAAATATTTCCAGCAGTGGTGGAGGCTACAATCTTTTCACATAGTGGGCAATCTTTTGAAAAATAACCCCTTCATTCCTTTCATGAACTTAAATAATGAGCCATAACCTCGGTTCATTGCTCATATGTGTAATGTTAAATACTAAATAAATATTGTCATTAAATAATAAAATATTAAAGTTGAGGTTATCAATAATCAACAACATATTTGAATTTGTTAAAATACATAGGCTTACACTGGCTTCCAGCTCGGTCTTGAATCTCCGATTTCAAAGATGGTCTTCAGCATCAGTTATTCAGAAAGCCTATGCTATTCTAGCTTAATAGCTGATTGTAGTATTAGCTCTGTACAGTTCTTTACACTTGCCCCATGTTGCCTTTTGTACTAAAAAATCACATCCAGTTAAAAGGTCTGCCATCCTACCTAACAAAATTCTATGCAAGTACCTAAATCATTATAAAGATAGTATTATGTTATGTAGAATTAAATGCTACATTTATTATGTTGCATTTTTAGGTATGAGACATTTATGTTCAAATGGATCCTCTTAAATATCCACCAACGTTTCCCAATATTATTTTCAATAAAAAAATTGGATCAAGAATTAATAAATATGATAAAATGGTAACTTAACCTTCATACAATCTTAATAATAGGATACAAATACATTAACATAAATAAAATCAGCAGGTTATTTTATACAGCCTGATATTGAAAGCTGTTTGACATGCAGTTCAGATATTTTGTGATATCCAGGAAGAAGTCACGCAGTTCATATAAAAAAAAATAACCAAACTTGCTGTCAGATTTCCTTCAATTGTATTATATCACTGATATTGTTAGTACTTCTTTTTAACACGTTGACTGCATTATGACCCGCTGATGAGTCACACAAACATTTCCACTTAGGCCACATAACATTGTGTTGCACTTGTCACCAGGCCACGGAATTTTTTTTGTGTTCTAATCTGTCATTCACACTTCTTTTTACCAAAGAACTTAATGACACAAAAGTGATACAAAAGAAGAAAATTTTAAATAAGTTGTAAATAAAGTGTGCAATGGTTTTGGGTCATGTGGCCTGATGGAATATTTACCATAACACAGAGCCCATGATACAATTATGTGTCACAGCAAATGGTCCATGTAAATTGAGTTAAATTAATTACTTGAAGGATTAATACCGAGTGCACACAACAACACTGTATAAACAAATACAAATACTCGTACGAAAACATTGTACTAAAAGGACTGCCCCAATGTCAACAAATAAGGCAGTACAGAATAGGTTTAGAGACACTAGCTACTTAATTTTCTTTTCTATGATACAAAACATTATAATATGAATTGTTTATTATGTTCGTTTTGTTGTCTAAATTTATAACAGTTTTTATATTACTGAACCAAATTATTTAAAACTGTTAGAGAAACTGGTAAAAATGTTATACATATTTAAAGACATTACTTTGAACAAATAAACAAAGTCAACAGGCTTAAGTTAATAGAGTCGTTCTCTGATGCTGCTCACATCCATATATAAATAGAAAAGTATAGTAACATTATCCATAGATGAATCACTTAACTTTTAGTAAAGTGATGTTTTTTAAGTTGATCTATTTCTGGGTCTTGTGGCTTATTCAAAAATTTTAGTAAGATCGAACAGTGGTTCAAAGGGCCTGTAGCAGAAGCTTATCAGAATCACTGTGAAGTCTACTGTGAAATCTAGGCCTACTGTGAAATAGAATCTTTTACAGTAGGTACCTACCTATAAAGTTAAAGAATAGGTTAGTACAATAAATTGGTTTCCTGATAGAGGAATGATAAGTAAGTTAAATGTCAGTTATTTAATTTATTTTATTATTATTATTATAACAACAGAAACAAAATTTTGCATTTACATAAATTTCTAAAAATTAAAACCTAGTATCATAAACAGACAAAAATTTGTCTGAAACATTAAAGAAAGACACCTTATCACCCAAAAAAAAAAACATGTGAAAGGTATTCACAAAAATTTACATTGAATGAGAAAAATCTTATAGTTTGAAACAAAGTTTCACAGGAAGAGAGTAATGAACACGTCTTATACTGGAGGTTTGCATGGCTCACAAAAAAAAAGTTAACGACATTTTGAGAAAACTTAGCTGAGAACTTATTTAAAACTTGAAAGTTAGGGAACTGTTGAAGCAAAGTAAATACTGAATACCTAGAGAATTTCATCAACTCCATCAAAAAGGAAAGTACTTGCGTCCTTTATGGTTAATTTATAAAGGGTGTCTATCATAATTTAAAATATTCTTTTGTGCAGTGTTACAAAGTAACTTACTAGATATAATGAAAATTTAATTCAAACAAAATACTATTTACTCAATCATGACATGACCAGGAAATTCACAGTAATTATTTTTCAATTTTAAATAAAGATTTCAATAATTTAATATTTTTTTAACTCCTAACGAGTACACCTGGTGTAATACTAATTTGATTAAAAATATTTTTTATTGTCCCAATCATTCTTTCCACTAATTACAAGTACAACATAATAATTACATTTTATTTCCAGATACATGTTGTATGCTATATTTTTATTCAAGCTGTATTCTTTCCCATAGTTACACAATTTTTGGCTTAAAACTTATGTAAATTAGTTTTATTCATAAGAAATTCTTTGATAGCCGTCCTATGAAGCAGCCTGCTTATATTATGAAGAAGTAATTTATCTGTTTCTTTGTTTGTACTCACCAGTGGCAGAGATGGATCTTCATAATAGGTAATCTCTAATAAAAAAAATCTCCTACATTCCTAGGGATTCCGGAATCCCGGAACCCCGGAAACCCGGAATCCCTATACTTCGCAATGTTAACATAAGGAACATTTTCTCAGAAAGTACTTGATGGAATCCAATAAAATTTTGGTCACTTGTTCATTGGACACTTATGCCAATTTTAACAGGAGCTTTTTTACATAACTTACCAATTGTGTTATGATTTTTTTTCAGATCGCTATTAATTTTTCTAAATTTTTAACAGAAAAAACTAATTAAGAATTTTTTGATGCGTATATCTTAAAACAGGCGTGTTAAAAACATGATAGTAATCTACAGAATGGTCTGTAAAAATTTCAACCATTTTCGTTATGTGGTTCCTGAGAAAATGTTCCTTTTGTGCCAAAAAATTAAATTTTTCAGGAACGGCAAATAAAGAAAACAAACATGATTTCTTAACTCACTTTAATGCATTCCAGGGTCATAGTCAGATTGTACATTTACATTTTCTTCCTGCTTCTTTCTAACAAGTCTTCTTTGTCTTCGTGCTTGTTTTTTTAATTTTGAAATAAATTTTTCCAGCGTGCGCAGCCGTTCTTTATCGAGTCGCTTCAAGGCGTTGACCATGTGAACTCCCAGTGTTATCCCCAATTTCTCCAGAACTGAGCATTTTACTACATCTCCCTCATTGTAACATGCTACTGCGTCAAGTACACCCACTTGCAGAGTCTCTAATCCAACAAACGTTGATTTTGGTATGCGACACCAAATCAAGTGATTTAGACTCTCGTTCATATTCTGTGACCTACCGTGAAGGCACTTTTTTAGAAGATCTTCATTAGTCAAATCCCTAAACACTGGTTTTATAACTTCCATAATTGCTGGTGCTATGCTATGTTTGTGCCTATATATAGAGCCAACGTGTAATGAATTGTTGTATTTACACCAAGAATTTGGTCCTGGAGGGCACAAGCCATGGGATGGTTTTGCATCACTGGACAGTTTATGGAAATACACAGCCCAGATAGCTTTTTTCATGTCACTTGTATTAGCCAAAGTGTCAGAAATAGCCTTACCATAGTATGACTGCAGCTGATCAATGACAGTATCAGTCAGTCTGTCTTTTATTGATTTTTACAACTTCCCCATATGGTTGATGATCAGACACTGCTTTGAAAGATTTTGTGTCACCATCTCCGAGGTAATTTATGTACCAAACACCATACTCTTCCACTGATCTAGAGAAGATGGCAATAGCTCCAGCAGGTTCCATCCCTCCACTTGTACCTTTATAGTTTGCTGTACAGTTGTTGCTATGGTTATCTTTATCAAAACAACGGCAATATTCACACATCACTTCAAAATCAGCCACCTTACCAGTAAAAAGGGTACAGGTAACTACACTATTCAGTGATGAGAAGCCACGCTTCTGCCAGGTGCCATCTAATGCAACAGATAGATCTTTAGGATTTTCATTGTTATTGACAGCAACTGCTTCATGCACAGCTTGTTGCATTGACAAGTTAGCTACAGTAGTAACAGCCTCTCTAATTACTTTGCTATAATCTTGAAATTTTGTTGGAGGCGGAGGTAGATTCAGTAATCCGCACAATATCTGCCCTCCTGTAAATCCCTTTCCTATTGATCTCAGACCATAAAAGTATCTGACATTTATTTAAGAAAATGAATTTGTTTTAACCAGGTCTGAGGAGACACTAACTTCTTAAGAATTAAAAAATAAATGTGTGAAATTGCAGTGACTGCACCATAACTTCAACTGAGAAGCAAGCCCAATTCGAACATTTGTGCAATTTACCTGCAGTCCATTTTGTTTACAATTTGAACACAATGAATTACACATTAGCTCGTTAGAAAACAAGTCCAAATCAATAATTTTATTTCCAGATGAATCATTAGTTTCAAATTTTTCAAAAGATGAATTCAGTTTCTGACTATTTATTCTATTAGATGTTAGGTTAGGACAAGAAACATTAGTTTTATTTTCTGAATTACCTGGCTCTAAATTAATTACTATTTTCGGTTTTCCAACACTCTTTCTCTTTTAAAAAACCTTGTCACTAAATCTAGGCATTTTGAATGTTTTTTAACAGAGTTATTTTCAATCGGTGAAAACAAAAAACTACCCCTGAATCACTAACCAAAAATCACTTTTTTGTTTATAATACTGCAGATGGCTTCTTGATCACATTGCCACAAAAAAGAAATAGTATAAAGAACACACTGAAATGCTCTCTAGTGTTATTAATTAGTACTACAAAGCGAAATTTTCAAATACCTTATTACCTACTTATTGCCTCTATTAGTACAACTTACATGAACCTTATGTATGTCCCCTGACCTAAAAATTAACTTGCAATATCATTTTTAAAAAATAATTAAAATATCAAGGAAACATTAAATTTTTAAGTGTTGTAAATCAATTTAAACAGAAAATCCTAAATTTTAATTTAGTGAAATAAAAACAAAATGCTAAAAAATTAATTTTTTTACATTCCGGGTACCCTTAATTTTTTTAAATAATGCTAAATGACAGCCAAAAGCTTAGGAACAGAAAACAAAAATTAAAACGCTTTGTTATAAAAAGTGGGTGTTTTTACACAAATTACTTTTTGCAGTTAGTTAAATTTCTCTATAAACATGGCAGTTCTGCTCCTCTTTGCTTTGTATTACACCCAAATTGTTTCCCTATATTGACTTAAATTTAAAAGTACAGCGTTGTTCAACATTTTATTCATGGAACTGGAAGGAAGTGTTCTTTCTCTTGAGAGATTTTTGTAACAAATACAGCTACCCTAAAATAAATAATTTAAAGTTCATAAGAAGGTGAATTGCTAGCTGTTGTCAAAGTAGATGTAGTGAGGAAGGACGTTTTTGGTTGGCAGAATTGTGTAAGTGAGATTGTACGTATATGTGAGTTGTGAGAGAAATTAAAAAAAATTATAAGTAAATATTCATTGGATCTGTAGAAATATAAATGTATATGTAAATGTAATGTGAAAGATCTGTAGAAATGTTTAGCGTCAGAGCAACTTTTAATTTGTATCCTATCATGTAGCTGCACTGATTTTTGTAAAACAATGTTAATTTTAGGATAAATCAGTTCTTGCAGTCTGACTACATAATGCAATATTCATATCCTGAGCAACTACTACAATTTTTTTAGTCAGGACCTGCAGAAAGCCTGCATCCTTGTATCCTGCAAACCAGTATAGATGTATGTTATCAGTAGCCGAGTTATAGAACACAGGAGCGTCGATTATCCAAACGTCAGTCATACGAACCGTCAATTGTACATACCACCATCGATGGGAAAAATACATATTTACTCACGCAGAGACCCTTACTGTCCTAAAATCTGCAATGCTTCTTTTTAACATTTACATGGATGATATTTGTAGGCAGTGGAAACAGTATGCAAATGAAGGTCTTGAGTTGAGTAGCAGCTTCTTTGTTAACACTTTACTATACGCGGATGATCGTAATCATTCAAGAATCAGAAGACGAATTGCAGCGTTCTATAAATATTCTTAGTAATATATGTAAAGAATATAACATGGCCGTGTCAGTCAGGAAAACCAAGGTGATGGGCTTTCAGGGTAAGGTTCCAATAAGAACTAAAATAGTCCTGCAAGATAAAGTATTGGAACAAGTGTCACGTTTCTCATATCTTGGGGTGGACATAACATATGGCTATGATGAGGAAATAAATAATAGAATAAGTAGATTCCAACTGGTTTGTGGCTACATCAACAGGACATTTAAACATCGGGCCAGGAAAGACACACAGCTTAGAATGTATGATGTGATGGCTGTGCCGATCCTATTATATGGTTGTGAGACCTGGGTGCCAAGAAAGAGAGACTTAAGTCGAATTGCAGCAGCTGAGATGAGATACATGAGGGCGGTGAAAGGTTGCAGTCGGAGAGACCATATTAGAAATAGTGACATCTTGCAAGAACTAGAAAGAAAGGAGTCAGTCTTGGATAAAATGTGGATATATAGACAAAGGTGGCAGCAACATGTATACAGAATGACTCCTGAAAGGACCCCTTTCCAAGCCCTAAATTACAAACCAGATGGTGTAAGAAGCTTGGGAAGGCCAAGAAAAAGATGGTGTGATGTGGGAACAGGCAATTTGCCTAATCCGTAAAGTAGAAGAAGAAGACGAAGAGACCCTTACCGTCCTAAAATCTGCAATGCTGTGGCGCAAAAAACAGCATGAATTTAGTGCTACTGAAACATTGTTACTAAAAGGAATGAAACATATAGCTGACACAAAAATAAGTTCAGTCTTAGTTCAAAAGAAAATTTTAGATATTTTTAATAATTACTATAAAGTATGAACGAGGAACGATCGAAAAACAACAAGAATTTTAGTTTTTCTTAAAAAATCTTTATTTATTCATCTATATCAATTTTGCCCCCTTCAAAGTAATCACCCTCAGGTATACACTTGTGCTAGAGCTTTTTCCAATCTTGGAAGCATTTCTGGAACTCACTTTTAGGTATAGCTTTCAGTTCCTTTAGTGATTGTGGTTTTATGTCATCAATGGTGGCAAAACGTCGTCTTTTCATGGTTCTGTTCAGCTTAGGGAATAGAAAGAAGTTGCCGGGGGCTGTGTCCAGTGAATATGGTAACTGAGGTAACATAATGGTGTTGTTGTTTGCCAAAAACTTATGGACAAGCAATGAAGTATTAGCACGAGCAATCGTGATGCAATTTCCATGAGCGGTTTTGGCACAATTCTGAACATTTTCGGCGAATTGCTTCACGCAAACTACACATAATTCCCAAGAAGTATTCCTTATTGACCAAACCACCACTGGCTGGAACCCTTGTACAAGTGTGTTAAAAAATATTTCCTAATGGATTTTACCGTAGTTTACATGGTTATTTATTCAGTTTTGAAATTCAGTATTTTTCCCTTTATTTTTATGATCTTATTGGTTGTACTCTAATATTGCAATAAATAAGTGTTTTTTTAATCAAAGTTTATGTTAGCCTTTATTAAACTGTTAAACATTTATGTTACATTGCATTGTTGCAGTACAGTGCATCAAATTACTGTATTTAGCGTATTTGATTATCCAAACTATTTGATTATCATAACTGCTTCGGTCCCAATTAGTTATTAGTATTATTAGTATTATTATTATTAGTTAGTATTATTTAAAAATGAATCGTAAGTGACAAAGTAAGAACTAGTTCATGGAAGCCAGCAATCAATACCTCACAGCTCTTTACGTTTGACATGTGAAGAGTAAATATATTATATTCACCTGGATTCAGGAATTTTTAAGACAAATGCTTAACCTCTTTACTATCCCATGTAATTCACGTACATATATTCTATATTTTAACTAAGTTGTGGTATTTATACAACTCGTCTGGCTGACAATTTGGGTAAAAATCTAAGTTTCATCAGTAACTGTAGAATTACTTTTGACAGTTCTTTCTTTTCTATGCAATTTGAAAAACTTACCGGCATAGAAAATCCATGTCTTATGTTAAATTCTCATGATGAGTAGTTCTATTACAAATTAAGTCTTTTCTCTACTATAGTACAGAGCCGATTTATAGTCATGTAGGAGGACAATACGTCGGTCCCTACTCTTCGCTTGTCATTCCCTCCTGTCGCAGACAGTGTGTGATGTGTGTCTTGTGTACATTAATATTAATTCTATTGGTTAATGATGTATAAATGCAGTATTTCCTAGAAATACTGTACTTACTTCCCCATAACAGGTAGGCAAAGTGTTAAAAATTTTTGCACTCGATCTGCTAATTCCAGGGATACAAAAAATAGTTTACAGCCAGACCCTATAGTGAATGAAATAAAGGTGCCATTTGCAGGGTTGAAAGTATATGCTTCTCAGAGGGCCTGGCATGATGGTAAACTTACATTTCCTTTCAGTGAGGACGGCAATGGTAAACCACCTACTTCTCATTTTACTTAGTAAAGCCTCTAGAGGTTCAAACCAGCCTTTTAGCTGATGACCTAAACAACACTGTACCTATCTGGTTTCTTTTTTTCTTTCTTTTCTATTATGGGTATTTCATACAATGAAATGGTGATTCGACCACCTCTGTAGTGTAGTGGTAGCACGCTAGCCTACCATGCAGAGGTCTCGGATTCGATTCCTGGTCAGGGAATTTTCACAAGTTAAAACCCACTGTTCCATATCCTCTGTAGTCACTGATGAACGAGCTGTTGATGCGACTTTTAAAAAAAAGAAATGGTGATTCATTTATGTACGGTATCAATTACTGTACAAGAAAATAAAATTGATTGAATCACATTCAATCTCTTACGTCAATTTAACAAAAAACATTTAAAGATTTTTTTGACTTGCAAATTCCATAGCCTAATCTTTTTAATTTTCTCATAACACAATGTTATTTGTGGCTCTTTGAGATTAATGAATGATTTTTTCTCTAATTTCAATTTTAGAGAGCTTCTAAAGAAAACTGTAACATGACCTCTCGAATTTGAACTTTTGGGCATCATTATAAATACAAATTTGAAAATAATAGACACTTTTAATTAATCAAGTTATAAAGAACAGAAAAACTCCTCTCCCCCTAATTTAAGACTATAATTTAAATAAAAGTCAAAATAGTATTTATAAGTTTAAAGTAGTGAATGAAAAATAAAACAAACGTTTTAAAATTTCTTGAAAATATAAACATTTATAATACCATGAACATAGAAATGATGAACTCATACAACATGTTTCTGCTTGGCATCAATCATGTACACATTGATGAACATTATACTCCTACCACTTTCATGTGTACATCTAGCTTGAAAAGTAGAGGTGGGGATGGTGAAGAGTAAGCCTTCACACACCAATAAATCTGTTTGTTACTTTATATTGGTTTACGTTAGTTTTTATTTGGATCCCACTAAATATGAATCAATCTTACTTGGATATTATTTCTTTTATAAACAAAGAAAATAAATAGATAAGGTAAATAGCATGTAGCCTTAATCTCCATGCCATCATTTCAAAAAAATGGATTGTACCCTATTGTAATTAGGTCAACAAAATTTCCTACTGTATCTCTCTAAGATTGATATTTTCCTTCTCTAAGTCTGACCTTAATAAAAGAACAATTTTCAATTAGGTTAAAAATATTTTTATAGGTTAGACAACCAAGTAATTCAATCCTAAAACTTCTGTAGTTTTACCTAAAACTGTCATGCAACTAATCTGTGATGAACGCCACTAATTTGAAAACATAAGGGATCTGATATCACCTATAAACAAACAAAAATAGAAACTAAAGTAAACATGTACAGAAAACGACTTGTCAGTACTGCTCATTGTCAGTGATATAAATACCAAGACTAGACATCAGGAATGAGTTCTTGAAATTCCTAAGGTCTCATTTTTTTGGTGCTGTTATAAAATCTTTATTTTACTGCTTTATTCTATGATTCTGTGGTTTCATTAATACACACGCAAGGCAGGGACACACAATGTAGGCATTAAGTTTTTGTTTTGCTAGGTACTTTAGAGTACATTCTTTCACTATAATCAAAACACAGAAATAATACAGGTTTTGCTCTACCAATTCCTTTACTTAGATATCCTTGACATGCTCAAAAGGAAATCAGTCCAATCAAATCCATTCATAATACATGAGTACAAAGATATTTTTTCTGACGACAGGAATTCATTGTAAAAGTTATAGTCATTTTTTAAGTAATTCAACTCTACTCCTTTTTTTAAGAGTATTCTGTCTTTCTTTATGGTTTTTTAAGGACATGAATTTTAGAATGTTGGTAACATATTAAACAAACAGTATATATCACATAATATAACTATAGTTCAGCCATCCCTACTTTGCTCCTTCTGTCAACAAACCAAAGCCAGCTGCTACAGGGTGTACGCTAGGGTTCATGACTTTATAGATGTATTCTTATTAAGTTTAGTATGTTTTAAATTTGATTAATTTTAATGACCTAAATTTTAAAAATTGAATGTATATAATGTAGTTTATTTATTAAACTATAAAGAGTTACTTACATTTTTTAACATTCTTAGAGCCAGATAACTCTAATTTAGTATAACTCGTTTTTCAGTAACAATAGTTTTTACATTTCTTTTTAAATATTTAAAACCTAAAGATTTTAAAACTGTTTGTAAAGTTCTTCTTTTGAAATTTCGCAAATCTGGGTCATGATTAACCGTGCACAGAATTTTTGATAATGTGGGAGGCTCATTATTTTGAAAAAAATTTTGTACTTTTAGCTTAATGGCCATTTTTACGAATTTATCACACTAATTACTTACTGGTTCATCCTGCCAGCCTGTTGGCGTAGCGATTAGCACAACTGGCTTCTACGCCGGGGTCCTGGGTTCAGAGGTCAGACATAACTTGTAACCACGTTTATTTATGAAAAAGAATGGAAATAAAGTATACCGTTTGTATAAATTTATTGTTCAGTACTTTAATATCAGTCATCATATGATATTATAACAGTTTTATTTATATAAATACTAAAAAACTTTTAAAAGTATTTTGTATTTAAATACTTTTAAAATTATTTTGTAGTTACTTTTTAATCATTGTGTACACATTTGTAAATAATGCGCATGCTCAGTGACGTCTATATTTGTTGACAGTAGGAGCAAACTAAGGACGGCTGGACTTTAAGTCAGATTAACCTAATCGTCACAACACATAATGATACTGTAGTTTGACCAATTACAGTTTTAGAACCATATCAAAGGATAATCAATGTTAGGTGACATAGCACAATTTAAAAACGTAATGAACTCTTTAAGCATACCAAGCAGAAGGAAATAATGTGGGGACTCTAGCAGTTGCAATGGATTGTCAATAATTGGGCCACTTTTAACAGTAGGCCAGTTTCTTCCTTAGGGACATATTACAAAAAATGTAAATAAAGCACAGTGAATGCTCAAAATAATGGCACGGTTAGGACGCTATTATTAAAATTTTCTGGTAACCCTCTGGCACACAAGCTAAACTTTTAACAGTATCATTCTTGTAAAAAAACTCTCAGTCTGCTAGAGTTTTTCTCATTTTTAAATAGGACATTTTTATATTAGATATACTAATACTTTACCCTATTCACTTACAGTCTGCAGTTTCACAGTTTCACTTCTGCAGTCTTAAGTCAGCATGCTTCTGAAATACATATACGAGGGTGGTCTGAAAAGTTTCCGACCTAACAAAGATACAAGACATTTTTTCTGAATTTTTTATTTTATTTTTCAACATAGTCTTCTTGTAACTCTATACACTTCTCCCAGCAATGCTCCCATCTCTTTAACCCGTCCAAATAGTACTCGGCATTGTTCTCTGCAAAAAAGTTGTTCACGAAGGTGATTGCCTCTTCATTTGACGAAAATCTCTGTCCTCCGAGCGCAATTATTACTTATTACATGAGAGAACAAAAAGAAGTTGTTTGGGGATAGATCTGGTGAATAAGGCGGTTGATCAAGCAGTTCAAACCGCAATTTGTGGATTTTCATCATGGGAACCGCTGAGGTGTGAGACGGTGCGTTGTCTTGGTGAAACAGGATTTTCTATTTTTGCAAATGTGGCCGTTTTTCCACTAATTCTGCCTTTAGCTTGTCAAGCAATGATGCGTAGTATGCTTCTGTAATGGTTTTTCCTTTTTTAGATAATCAATTAAAATAACTTTATGACTATCCCAAAAAAACAGTCGCCATCACTTTCCCAGCCGAAAAAACAGTTTTTGCTTTTCTTGGAGCCAGTTCCTCCTTTGCAGTCCACTGTTTGGACTGTATTTTTGTTTCGGACATATAATGGTGTATCCAAGTTTCATCTACTGTAATAATTCGGCGCCAAAACTCGAATTTATTGCGCCTAAACTGTGCCAACAGAGCGTTGGAAATGTTCATTCGAACACGTTTTTGGTCTAACGTGAGCAAACGCGCACCCAATGCGGACAGCTTCTTATGCCTAAATGTTGATTTAATATGTGACAAACACATGCTTTTGACATGTTTATAACCTCTGCTGTCTCTCTCACTTTCATTCGGCGGTCGTCTAGCACCATTTGGTGAACTTTGGCGATGTTTTCGTTGGTAGTTGCAGTTTTTGGACGTCCCGAACGTTCATCGTCTCCCAAGCTCTTACGGCCACGTTTAAATTCAGCTGCCCAAAATTTCACTGTGGTAAATGATGGTGCAGAGTCCCCATACACAGAATCCAACTCATCTTTGATTTGCGTAGGGGTATTGCCTTTCAAAAACAAATATTTAATGACAGCTCGATACTCGATTTTGTCCATTTTCACAAAAACACTCACATCAACTCACTCAAACGACTGTTACATAACAACTGCACATCCAAAATGGCTGAAACTTTGGTGAGTAACTGGCAGCAGATGAACAATGAAATTCACTAGCTTTTGTTTACGAGTGCTGTTATCTTCACGTAGAGGTCGGAAACTTTTCAGACCACCCTCGTACTGCTATATACGTTCAATTTTTACTTCTATCATGTAAATGGTTCTTACTCTCATTTCTTCGGGTTTTCAATTACAAGTTTTATTGGCATATTCTGTCATCACATTTTCTAATCTAATCCATTATAAGATTAATTATTCTATAAAAACATAATTATCCTTTTTATCCCTCTTCTAACTTTCCTCAGGTCTGGCCCAACACAACTTCTATCCAATTTCTATCTCTTTATTTCTGAACACTCTCTTCCATTGCTATCCTGGTATCACATCTTTTCCCCAATTCCTCAATAACTGAACTTATCTCCTTCACTTTTAGTCTACTTTGTGGTCTTTTTCCCTTCATTTCCAAGTAGCCTACAGTAACCTTTTAGGTAGTCTACCCTCCTCGATATGACCAAACCATGGTAAACCATTGTAGCTTTAGTCTGTCCAACTATCCGTATCAGGCTGCCTATCCCTAATCGTTCCCTAATTACATCATTTCTCACTCTATCTTTTCTAGTCTTTCCTACAATATTCCTCTCAAATCTAGTTTCCTCTGACTGTATTCTACTCTCTGCCTTCCTTCCATCTGTCAATGGTTCTACAATATAAGTCACTATTAGCACAAAGTATGCATTAGGCCCATACAAACTTTTCTCACAGTATACAGAAACTTCTTAATCTAATGAAGAAGATATCAAGATCATTAAATCTTAAAGAGGAGAAAATTTATGAAGAAAACAAATAAGGTTAAACAAATTTTACTAATTATTTTATTTTTATATGAACTTCCAGCTACATAATCAATCTCTCATTCATACCAAAATAATACACACCAACATTTGAAACATGGACATGAGTTATAGCATTATAATATCATATATTATTTTCATAATTTATTAACATGTACTTAAAATGTAATTAAAATAACTAACTAAAAATTACTCAAAATAATATTACATCAATATACAATGGACAGGTTACCAAAAGGTCGATCTGAAGTAAAAATATATTAAAATCATAAATTTTGGGTTCGAGTCGTTTAGTTTATAACACTATTATTAACAAACAGTTTTTAAAACAAGTTTTGGTAGTTATCAACTAGTTTACTTCTCATTGTGACTGTGCATTTGTTTTTTTAATGTATAGTTTTATATGATTTTTATTAATACACTCTTTCCTGCTTTTTCCAACCTCTAAAAACCTTTGTTAATACATCAACAAAAATTGTTAAAAATCTAGTTTTTACTTTTAACTCTAATTCAACTTCTTGTATTTCTAGCGTTAGAGCCAAAACTACGCAAAAATTGCATTAGTTTCTAAAAATTAAATATTTCTTTAGATATTCAAACTTCATGCTAAGTACGATGCACTAGATCACAGCATGCAAAACTATATCAGTAGATTAGGCTGTTTTCAGCATTCAGCATTACCGAACATATAAATTTTCAAGATTACTTGAAAACATACATGGAATTTTAAATATTATATATTTAGTTTAATAGATTAAACTAATTCATCAATACTTTCAGTTTTCAATGCTTACCCTGAAATTAAGTACTAATGGTAAAACAAACAAACTCCAATTTAAGAAACAAGAAACAAATAATAAAAAAATCACATTGGGATTTTATAAAAAAATTGAATCTAATACAATTTGTCAAAAAACAATATTTACATAAAATAATAACACCTGTAACTTGAAATTTTTAATGATTTTAGAAAGAAAAAGTAAAATCCTGAAATACTTCTTGTAAATTCAATAATTCTTCAACGGTAACCCATCATAAAATAAAGAAAATAAAGAAATAAAAACAACACAATGGAAGCGATTATTTGTATAAAATTATAATGAATTAATAATTAATGTAATTAACATAATATATTATATACAAAATAAAATAAAATTAATACTACTAAAAGAGATTAATTTAAATAAATGATATCATTCTCCTGATGTAAACATCCATTACAAAAATTGTGATATATTTTTATATGTATTAATTTAAATATAATAGTTAAATAGGAGGGAAAAAATTTTGTCACATTCATCAGCCTGACAAATCACATTTATCGCAATAACCACATTTTACTCGAAGATAATGAATGAATATCATTATCTCAGAGAAGTACGTGTACGGCTAAAACATTCAAAAGCCCTAGTAAAAAAGGGAGTTGACATCTACAATTTTGCGATATAATATTATTTTAATTAATTACCGTTATTAAAATTATAAAATTAAAAATGTCATTGCTTTTGTAGTATACATAAACATTATTTTTAATCATCATTATATGAAAAGAAATTATTTTGTTATTCTTAATAATAATAATATTTTATTATCAGCTTAATATTTATGGACTATTTACATGGATTTTGTTCGAAATAGCTTGAGTGACTTCTAACATTTTTTTAAATAATATATATATATATATATATATGTATATAAATAATTTTAATATTTATAATAATAATTATTATAATCATAATATATTTATACGTAGCTTAACTATGTATGACACCACAAATAACATCTTTTAACACAGAACAAATTATATTACTCTAACAACGCAACTAATAATTTATAATATAATCATATTCTAACATTATTCTCTAATAAGAATGCAGATTACATAAGTATGGCGTTTTTTTTTCCAACAAATTGTTGAAGTTATTATAATTATGTCACCGATTAATATAATTTCATATTAATCTTACATTACCAAATTGAAATATTACCGGATTTTATAAAAGTGATTTTCTCTGATTAGAAGAAGTACTTTGGAAAATTATGGCATTTTATTTACAACACATTCATCCTGTAGAAAATTAAAAAAATTACTTCTGGAAACATTTTTTAAAATAATCTTAGGTTTTCATTCTAAAAAAACCGACCACAACATTTGAAAATATGTGGGTAACGTTACTCCAGGAATTGTATAAAAATAAATTTAAAAAACTGTAGCATACTAGCTACGAAAGATTGAATGATCATTTACAAACTATAGAAAGCACTTTATAAGATACAACTACATGGACGTCCCATGAATTTGCCCTTTATAAGAAAATTATGTTAATTCATTAAAATATTACTTATAACAACTCATTGGTATTCAAATATATAAATTTATCCAGTTCTGAAGCGTGCTTCTGCATATAGAGCATCACCTAATGATGCACCAGTACATTCATTATTTTATTAAGATACTTAATTAAATATTCTGACCATATCAAATAAAAGAATAATATAAAATGTTTTTAATAATTATTAAATACCACGATAATTATTTTATATCAAGGAAAAAATATTGTTCAAAAATGATTACCCTACATTTTTCTGTTATTTATGAAATTAATTCTGTACTGAAACTGTGTTTCAAATTATTATGGTTTTTAATGCCAAATTGTTTCATTACCAAATTTCATTTAGTTTTGAAAACTTGATTTTAACCTTGACCATAAACATTCCTCACTCCCAGTATAAAAGGGTAACAGATATATACTCCAAGTAAACTGAGTATTTAATGTTTCTTAAAATAAAACAAGTTCTAATTTTCCAAAACTTTTAGATAATTTTTCATTCGCTGAACAATTAGGAATTCAAATATATTCTATACCAAAATGCTGTTACTTTAATTAAATATACACAAATATGTATTTAATGAGTCTTACAAGAAGAATATACGAGATGGTTTCCATGTTACACATCGCAAACAACTGGTTGCTTTACATTCTGATCATAACCATAAGAATTCATGAGCTAATACAATGACAAGAAAGAAGGTAGACAAGATAAACTTCAAACCCTCATTTACAAATAACGCCAGTCACCCAACTTAATGAGAAAATAAGTTTACATCATACAAACTTCAGGTACTTTCATGGTGGAATGAATTTCATGACTCACAAATTTCTGCTGTCAACAGAACACAGTTAGTGAATTCCCACTGCATAATTTTATTTATTAAAAGTTACATTTTTCTCTTAATTCTCAACTTCAGTACAGAACAACAACCTTGAAGTAATGGAGAATATTTGAAGACTATCAGTAGATTTACTTTTGAAAGTAATAAAATATTTTACTGCGATAATTAAACTTTTTCAACAAAAAACTTGAGCACAAAGAACGTAAGTACATCATCTTATCAGCTTGGGCATTTATATGTTCACAAACCTACATCTGATGACTCTGATAGCCACTTACAAAAATATTCAATTTGGTAATGTAAAACATAAATTACTTTACTTAATGTACTTATGGCCAACATTTTAATAAGTACCAGTTTCACAAAAGATATTTCACAAATAAATTATACGTGAATATAGTACATATTCACATTTTTAATTAATACTAAGAAATAAAACTTATTATCATACTTTGAAATAACTAATTACATGAAACCACTTGCAAATTTAATTAAAATTGTTTTTATTTTAGTGCAAAATAAAAACGAGAACAGTTGTTTAGAAAAAAGTAAAGTAGCAGACAAGTGTATTAAGACTACCTAGTAGTGTGAATTTAGAACGTTACTGTTTGAAACAACATCAGTACATTTCATCCACAATTTTTTAACCACTCTATTGCACTCGGATTCACTTGTAGTTAAAATACATTGTAGTATTCGTTTTATAATTTATATTGCACAACACCCATAGTGTCCTATATTAAGAAATTTAATACGCATTTCTGAAATGATTGTACAATTTTTATTAGTAATGTGCTTTGTATTTTAACTGGAATTAACTACAGTACTTTTTACAATGAAATGTAAATAATATATTGATTTTATTACAGTGAAATTGAATAGTAGTTTTACCAAATGTATAAGAAGCATAAATTTAAAAGTTATTCAGAACGAACAGCTGTCATGTTGATTAATGTAAATCAAGTTCTCAATTATTTTGTAAGAATTACATATCACGGTATAATTTTATACCAACAAAGATAATATATTTTTAACGAAAAGTTAAAATTTAGTAAACATGGTAAATAAATCAGATTGGGAACCAATTTACTTGTTCATGTAGTAATTTTAATTAAAAATTATTCGTGAAAAAAATTTAACAAATTTTAAAATAAATTTTTAATCTGTTCATCAGAATTCCTTGAACTGTATTGTATTGATTAAATAATGAAAAGTAATTGCGGTATCAGATTATTACCTACTTCTAAAACTTAATTATTATTCGTTGTGAAATTCAGTTTAAGAAATATTTATTACATTACAACACATTTCGGTATTGTACTATATACATAAATAATAAAAAAATTAACATGGAATTGTATTTAAGCTTGCTATTTTGTTGTTTGAGACTGCATTGCTAAATATAGGACACTATGAGATAAAGTGTATAACTGATGTTGTTGCACATTATACTTTTTATGCAAGTAGAGAGTAGGCCATCCTGCAGAATATATTCTTGATTAGGCCTGAAAAAGGAACAAAAATCTATTAAATATTTTATAGTAACAACTGTTTTGTAAAATATTGTCTTAATGCTTTATCTCATAAGGACATCACGGGGGTGCAACCAGTGGTTACCGCAGCAACCAAGAGAGTCACCAGCAGTGTTGTTGGTATTATTCATTTACATTACAGATAGCACTGATCTTGTAAGTGTGATGAACAATTCAACTCATGATAATTACAACAATAACACAATTGCAAAAACACTATTGAAGAGCAAGTAAGTAAACATGTTCTTTCACTGGCACTGGTTGCTGACAATTGATGTCTGAGTAAGTGACGCGTCATATAACTATATATATTTTACTGGTGGCACAACCATAGCAGTGGAGACACCTGTAGAATATACGAATGCTACACAGTTGTTGATACAACCAAACTGGTGGAGCAATCAAGCCGACACCAAGTAAGATATGCTCCATATGCTTATATGTATTCTGTATGGTGTCGACACTGGTTGAGGCCACCGTAATGTCCTATTGGGGAATAGCCCTTAGGCTATTTTTTAATAGGTGTGGTAACATGTAGCAATCTTGAGGGAAATACTAAACACTGATGCGCATGTAGCTGTGATGTCACTTCGGAAAATTATTTCACAGTGATGTCACAGCTTTATTCTTTTAAATATTTTTCTGCAATTCCAAATAAAGGTGACATTATATTCAGCATCCGTTAATGAAGTTAACTTACAAACAAAATACCTGCCGGTGCAGTATTCGGTTGAAACACCATTGTCAAAAGCAGAAAAGCAAAACGAAAGGACTCAATTTTACATAAATGATGTAATTGCATTGATCTAACCAAATTGAACATGCAAACATGCAAAGCCTACAGCATATGTTGGATAAGGTTATCACAGCTAGTCAGGAATATGGTCTGACACTCAATGTTAAGAAGACCAAATATATGATTGTTACCAAAACTGAAGTGCCCAATGAACATCTCTATGTGGAGGGCAGAAGGCTGGAAAGAGTGGAGAGATATGATTATTTGGGTACAAGTGTCAGTTGTTCTGTGGAGTTCTGTTCGGAGGTAAAGAGTCGTATTGAGAAAGCACGCACATCTTTTGTGAAAATGAAGAAGCTGCTCTGTAGCCGTGATTTGAGTTTAGACCTCCGAATTTGAATGCTCAAATGCTATGTGTTCCCAGTTCTCTTATATGGTGTAGAGACTTGGACCCTCAATGTACAGTGTGAGCGGAAATTAGAAGCCTTTGAGATGTGGACTTACCGCAGGATATTGAGAATTTCATGGACAGAACATGTGACAAATGTGGAGGTTTTGAGGAGAATGAACAAAGGTTTAGAGGTTCTACGTGAGGTGAAGAGCAGGAAACTGCAAGATCTCGGCCACATCATGAGAGGTCCAAGATACAGGATTCTGCAGCTCATAATCCAGGGAAAAGTTGTAGGGAGAAGATCTGTTGGAAGGAGGAGAATATCTTGGCTTAGGAACTTGACAAGAGTGGTTTAATGTCGGGTCATCTGATCTCTTCAGGGCTGTGGCTTCCAAAGTTAAAATAGCAATGATGATAGCCAACCTCCGAAATGGAGATGGTACATGAAGAAGAAGAGAAGAACCAAATTGAGCAGCAAGAGGACCTATTTAGTATTTTTGCAATGAGTAGCAACTTTTGTTGGTACAATCTTTTACTGAACTGAACTATGACACAAAGGAACATAAATATTCTAAAACAAACCATCACACATCACACTCTTTGTGCTACTCAGGTAATGACTGTAAATGTGCCTTGAGGCAGCTTGGCAAAAACATACTGCATTGCAATTGCTCAATAATGGCCTACGAATGAATTAATGAATATGATATCGATGAAGATATAGCGTGCAGAGCCCTCACTGAGCATCCTCACTATACAGACCTGTGAATAAACAGCCTAAATTGAATTCTCTAAACAAACAGGAATGAAATCTAAGACAACACAATATGTCAATATAAACTCAGTATGAACAATGTAAAGTAACAGACATGCACAACCCTGAAGTACAAAAATGCTGTTTCACACCAGCAATAAAGCTATCATATCCCTGTCTTATTGATTAGGAACCTTATCTGAGATGGCCACCTCAATTAACGTTGGGAATACAGAAATGCCATGAAATGACTTGCTACGAATAAAGCCCAACTGAATAAGCCGTCATGGACAGCCAATGACAGAATCTAAGGAGTGGTGAGTTACTATTTTGGGAGACTGACAGTAAGTAAACCTACATAATACCAAAAAAGACTTCGTCACATGGCGAATATTGGCCGCCAGTATTTTAATTTAACTAATTTTTCCCTCATGAGGATTAGCAGAAGAGGACAATGACTTCAGTGGTAGTGTGCAGGAAGGTACTTGACAGAAAATATAAAATATCTTTGAAAGTGGTGGCCACATTATATCTTACCCTCAAACAGAAGTTTGGAAAGGAAAGAAATTCTGAATCAAACTATCCCCATTCAAATTTACTAATACGATTAAATTAATTAATAAAAACTTTTCCTACACAGCTTCTATTTGTTACAAGCTCTAGTTAAAACAGGGTGTCTGCAATCCCTAATAATTAAAAAAATCCTGAAAGATAACTAGTTCTCTGTACTACTACTTCACAACCCAACCATCATTGCAGAGATAATAGCCACAATAGAATTTCTTTACCTCTCAAGTCTCATCATTACTAACAAGACATGCCCTATCAACAAATCACATTCTCATAAAATCCTTCAGAAAGATCAAAACATTCAGCTTGAATGCTTTTGTGTATTCTTATAGAAATCTTTGGCATTTACACAATTCTCATTTTCTTTTATCTCAAGGAAAGGAACTCCTTGATTTTCAGGAAATTCAAAGTTCATAAAGAAATTGTGGATCAACTGTTCTCACAAATGGTTGTCTCAAATTGATATTCATTAAATCACAGGCAACTACTAACTAAGCCCGACACCATCCATATTTTTGTGCCCATTATTACATAACTCTGATTGACTAGACAACTCATATAATTAGTGTTGAGTTTAAACATTAACACTTCTAACATTTAATTTTTTTTAAAAATACTCGTGTTAAAAAATGAGCAACAGATTTTAGTAAAGAGATCAAACGCTCATTACTTATCAATAAATTTTAACTAATCTGACAGAAAGCGGTTTTCAATTAATGTAAATCAAATCATCCTAAATACGCTAATTCAGTGTTCTACTACACAAAGTAACACTGCCTTACACATAAATCTTAGGATTTAAAAACAGATGGACAGATGCCAGACACACAAAAACATAATTTATTTCAGTTTTTGTGATAGTTTCTCATAGGTTTTGTATCTCCCAGAAAAAGTGAAACAATTTAATTTCAACTTTCTCTTGATGTATATCAATATACTATGAAGGATAGTATGATCAAAATCTTGAAATCACACAAGACAGCCACTTTATTAGATCTTTTTTTTTATTCTTTGGCGTATCTAATTTACAAGCAGGTATAATATAATTCATATAGGTAAATGAAAGAACTTATGTTTTTCTGTGTTTCAGACAGTAAAAACTGTTACTATAGAACCTGTTTTTGTAAAAAAAAAAAACACAGTATTGTAATAAATATTACCACAGAAAAATTAATTTCTGTGTTATTTAACATAAGGATGTTACCTGAATGCCAAAAAAACGTTAAGTCTAGAAATCAAGTGGTTGATCTGCACTGCCTTCTAAATCTTCATCTGAATCATCATCGTCATCATCATCATCCTCATTGTCATTGTCATTAATATCATCCACTGGAGTTAATTTTGGACTGGTGGTCTTGCTCTTCATTAATAATGTTTCTAAATTAACAAAATTTTATAAGTAACCAGAACTCAGGTAAGATTAGTTAAAAAATGTTCATATTTATTTTTATTTTCTCTTGACATAAATATCAATATACAGTGAAGGATAGTATTGTTTTCGATTGAAATATATATTTCTAACCACCAGAATACGGTAACATAAATGAAGAAAAAGAAAGGTAAAAAAAGGTAAAATTTATGTTACCGTATCTGGTGGTTAGAAATACGAGGGCGAATCAAATATAAACGGTAATTTTGCTCTTGACTGTACCAAACACGTTCGGACCAGATGTGGCGGTGAGCAGTTGTTGTTTTGTTTAATAGGAGTGGGGAAAACAGCTTACTCCGCAGCATTGTTGCGTTCTGCCGTCAGTACAGCCATGACCGAGCGAGAGGTACATCCATCTGTTGCACAACGAATCGTCATAAAATTTTTAGCAAATGAACGTGTTAAGCCTTCGGAAATTTTTACTCGTTTGTGGGCACAGTTTGGGGACACTACTCTGTCTAAGAATCGAGTGTATACGTGGGCCAGAGAATTTATGGGTGGGCGAGAACGTGTTGAAAACGAAAGTCACCGTCGACGCCCATGTCTCACAGATGACAACATTAGTGCCGTTCGAGAGCTTATTGAAGGTGATCGCCGGTTAACTGTTCAAGAAATCTCATCAGAAATTGGTATCAGCTACGGGAGTGTTTAGTCTGCAATCACAGACCACCTTGGCTTCAGAAAGATTTGGGCTCGATGGGTTCCGAGGTTGCTGTCCGGAAATCAAAAACAGGTCAGGTCGGAGATCCCCGGGAGACTTCTGCATCGATTTCAAGAAAAAGGTGAAGATTTTTTGAGGCTCATCGTCACATGTGATGAGACGTGAGTCCGCCTATCCTCCCGAATCGAAAATGGCAAGTAAGGAGTGGCGAAGAAAGGATGAAGGCTGTCCAGTGAAAGCCAAAACTCGTCTCTCAGCCGGAAAAATTCTTGCAACAATTTTTTTTGACTCAAGGGGAGTTCTACTCATTGATTTTCTTCACGATCAACGAACAGTGAATGCGGCTTACTACTGTCAGGTGCTACAGTCGGCAAAAACCAGTTACCGAAACAAAAGACGAGGTGTGCCCATTAGAGATGTCATCCTTCTCCATGACAACGCAAGGCCTCACACCGCATTGTTGACAAGGGATAAATTGGAAGAAATGGGCTGGGAAACTCTCGAACCCCTCCTTACAGTCCAGACTTGTCCCCTTGTGACTACTTTTTGTTTGGGCCTCTGAAAGAATCACTTGGAGGAAAACGATTTGAAAGCAATGAAGATGTCGAGAAGCATGTGCGCGATTGGTTGACAACTCTCCCTCAATCTTTTTATGAACAGGCAATATTCAATTTTTCAGGCAATTAGTGATTTTCTGCACTTCGTTCATTAAAATCAGTAAAAAATAGGTTTTTTTAAGGTATTATTATACATTTTATGACATAATTGTACACACTCAACATTATAGAAAATTAAAAACGCACAACTTTTACATTTTTTTCTACACACCCTAGTTTAGTTTCACTAATTAAAATTAAATTATGTTTTTCATTTTATATTGTTTACTGTTGCCCATAACAGACAGGTGGAGTGTCAAATTATTTACACTCAATCTGTTAGTTGCAGGGCTAAAATAAATAGTTCTGTTTCTTATCACATGGTCAGCCAATCAAATGACTGAATCATTTAAGAACAGAAGAGGTAGAGGTGTAAAAGACACTAATCAGAGTTATCTCCTCTGAAAGTAATGGATTTCATTATACAGCCAGACCCTGTGGTGAATGAAGTGAAAGTGTCATTTGCAGAGTGGAAAATATATGCTTTTCAGAGGGCCCGGCATGCTGATAAGCATTGTTTTCCACTCAGTGAGGAAGGCAATGGTAAACCACCTCACTCCTCGATTTAGTTAGTAAAACCTCTACAGGTTCAAACCAGCCTTTTGGCTGATGACCTAAACAACAACATTGTTTACTGATGATTAAACATAGATTATATGTTTCATTATTTAAAAGAAAATATCAGCAAGGCCCTGGTCTTGCTGCTATTATATGGTTTGTACCCCTCAACCATGTTTGCGGAATGTCCAGATCTGTCCTAAATTTTATCATACCATGAACATCAGACCTTAGCTGATACGCATTCAACTTCTTTTTACGTATGTCAGTGAATAGTATAAAGTGCAAATTATATACTGCCATTATTTTCAATTCTTTGAAAAGGGGTTTCCAATGCTAACTTTATGCTGACTTTAAGGAGGATGAAAAGCACCCTTGATAGTTTTTTGCAAACATTCTGTACAAACCACTTCCAGCACAGGTCAGAGTCTATATGCAACCCTAGGAATTTCACCACTGTATTACGGCTAGCGACATTCTGAGAATGTGAAAAGACAATATTCTGTGCTTTATGTAGATTTAATACCAAGGAATTAGTGGCGAGCCATTCCTTGGTCAAATCAAATCCATTTTTTATTAATTCTTCCAAATCCTCTACATGCTTACAACAGTTAATTAAATTAATATCATCCACGCACAAAACGTCATCTGACATTGAATTTTCTCTCCAAGGTATATCCGATAAGAAAAGAGGTAGATCATTTACTATAAGAAAACCAGAGACCCCAAAATAGAGCTTTGCAGGACCTTTTTTTAACCTCCAACAGATCAGAAAACTCCCCATCAATTAACACAGTTTGAAATCTGTTTCTAAGAATAAATGTAAACAACTTCAACGCTTTCTCTTCAAAACCATAACATGCTAACTTAGGAATGACCAGTTTCTTCTTTATGCAGTTAAAAGCCTTAGTAAGGTCACAGAGTTTCACATTTCAGTCTCACATTGATACTTGTTCTCACAGGTCTTTAAAATTAATTTTTTTAAATTCTAAAGCATCCACAGTCACAGTTGCGAAAACCACACTGTTTCTGAGAGAGTAAATTAATTGTGTCAAGGAATTCAATGATCTGATTATACATAATGGACTCTACAATCAGAAAAAAATCTAGGACAAGACTTATGAGCCTGTAATTCTCAAATTCATTTTTATCCCCACGCTTATAAGAATATAACTTTAGAAATTTTTAAGGCATCATATTGCCCTTATGTATTGCGCAGGTCCACTTTTGATTGGTCAGTAGTTATCCAACTGAAACGTTTTTCATAGATGATACACATTTCAGTAACTTCTTATTTTGATACAAAGCAGTTCTTTTTTAACTCTGACTATTTTACAGGTTTTATAGGTTAACAATTTAACTTACCGCAATTTGGTTTTCCTCTTGTTCGTGAGTTAGGAAGTTCAACACCGTGTTTGTCAACACACCAGCACATTCCAACAGAAGCATGGCACTGCGTTGCTCGATAATATCCCTCAGCATCACACTCGGGTACATAGACACCTGCTAGCACTCCAGTAGTCAGTGAACCTTCTTCACTCTCTCAAAAATTCATACAAAGCAACAAACACACTCCTCATTATCCCCTTAACTATCTACATTCATTTAACCAGATTAGTAACCCATAAACCAATTCAACAGTTTCCTAAATTCAACTATAAATGAAAATGTATTGTTCAGTAGCAATTAATTAATTAACTACAGCATTCATTTTCTAACAATACAAGAAAGAAAAAAGTAAATGTGATTTGGAAGACTCTTATAGCTTCGACAATAAGCACAGTTGAAATCACTAGAGATACAAGTTAGATCTTTATATTAAGTATAGTCACTTGAGTCACGAGTTTTCTCTTGTTTGCAACGAGGGGACAAGGGGAAACAGCATCAGTGCACATGCGCGACTGCTTTAATTTCAGTTCACAAACATAAGAACTTATACTATACCCAGAGCATAGCCTATACAGTATATTGCGCAACCTTTTGTAGGTTAATGGTACAAATATAACTGTTTGTTACCGTAAACAGAAATGTTAGTTTCTCGAAAATGTAGGCAAATTATTCGCAGTGCTGAATGAAATCTAATATGCAGTGTAATAAAATGCTATGAAGTTGAAACTAAACAATAATGCCTTTTTACAAAAGCCATGAGCGAGTAGCTAACTACTGTGATGTTTCTCTTTCCATAATTTGAAAAATAAAGAAGGAAATTAAAAACGTGAAGAAGCTATTTTTCAACAGTTTTGTTGACACCTGGTAAAAAAAAGAAACAGTTCAGTGAGACTGATAGTGAAGACGCCGGTGACAGCGATAGTAAAGAAGGCGATTTATTCGTAGAAAATTTGTTCCAATGGAATAAGGTAGCTGGTAATTACAGTAAATCAAACATTTCTAGTCATGTAATTAAGTTATATGCAGTATTATATATTTATTTCAGATATTACACAATATTACAGATTTATTTCTTATAGGGTTTATGAAGAAAGTTTTCTTGGATTAAACCACAGCTTACAAAATGTATGTATAAACTGCACATTAGTGAAATCTACGAGTAGTGTCGCACTGTTGAGGTTGGCAGCACTGTCGTACTTTCACTTTCCTTCCTCACAGCCCATCCATACGCAAAAGGCAATCTCGTGACTTCAGTATCTATTATAGTTTTCTCTTTGCAATTCCTACTGATCATTAGTATGTTTTAATGAACTGACAAAATATCCTTCTGAATATTTATCATTTTCTAAGGCAGTAAAATTCTTTAATAAAATAATATTAGTAAATCTGAAAATAACTTCAGTCAATAGTTTGTCAGCATTTCAAAACAACAGTAGATCTATTACACAAAGATAGTTGTTAAACAAATAGTTTCATATGAAACAACTTAATTTCTGTGACGTATCGAAGGAGTAATATATAGAAAGTAGTATACCAATCATAAAAATCACATTAACACTTGTATACATTCTTTACAACCAAACATTTTTACAATTGGTACGAATACGGTCTAAAAAAATTTGTCGCAAGCAACGAGCACATTCACACAAAAGTTTGCTAATGTCAACAACTCTTCTTACACACTCAAGTTTAATACCTAATAAAAAAATAAAAATTCAACCAATTTAAAAAAAGTATTTCCATTTAGACTGTTTCTTGTTCAGCATAATGATACATAGTTCATCTAAAAAAATGAGATATAGTTGTTCTTTCTGCCATGAAGTAGCAACTCTACAGAACATTTCTTTAAATCAATGAAATTGTCAAAATTTTAACACTAACTGTAACTGAATTGTGTTTAAAATTTCATAACATTAGAGCACAGAATTTTGAATGAAAGTTATGAAACAATGTTTTATATAAAATTCAGGTTTTCATGTAAGCAGCACAAACCACCTTAGAATACTAACAGAACTTTCTTTTTTTTTTGAAGACAAGTCAGAAATAAAAATAGATTTACACAAAAAATGACTCTGACAGTGTTTAAAGTGACTTGGCCTGAATCACAAAAATATATTAAGAAAATTTTGATACAAGATAAAAACACAAGCAAAAAATTGTTTAAAAATTTTCACTCAGGAACAGAAGGATAAAAAAATGTAATCTTCTATGAGTGTTTTGAAAAGTGACATAATAGTATATAAAATTCTGAAATTCAAACTGAATTGCCAATTTGTAAGGATTAATTGCACAGGACACAACAAATGAAGAGTGACTACCATTTTGAAGGTAGAAGGGCAATGCCCAAAACATAATATGTATCAACTTAAGCCATGCTAAGATTCCCAGCAATGATTCAAGTAATGTAACAACACCATAATTCAGTGGTTTATAAGGGTTTAAGAATTTTATTTTTGACTTTTTATAAGAACATTTACCATGGGTATAAAGAAAAAATGAACATTAAAAATCCACTTGGCAGATCTCATTTACATTCACAATTTTAAACCAGTGAACCCATATATTATTGTTAATATACGTAGAATTTTAGATGACAATTAGAAAATGTTTTTGGGTGTTATTCAATTTACAAAGTTACATTTAGATTGATATTAGATACAAAAATGGGTCAATAATAATCAATCTGTATTCTAATATTATAAACTGATATTTACAATTTTTTTTGTCGTCAGTCTTTCGACTGGTTTGGTGCAGCTCTCCAAGCTGTTCTATCTTGCGCAAGTCATTTCATATCTACATACCTGTAACACCCTACATCTTTTGTAATTTACTTTGTATATTCTAACCTTTGCCTCCCCCTACAATTTACTCCCTCAATATTACCCTCCATTATTGATAGCCTAATACCTGGATGTCTTAAGATAAGCCTCACTAGCCTATCCCTTCTTCTGGTACGATGTTTCCATATACTTCTTTTTTCATCCACTCGCCTAAGACCCTCTTCTAAATTACTTATTTTATCCACCCACCTAATCTTTAACATTTTCCTATAACACCACATTTCAAAAGCTGCTATACTCTTCTTTTCTGCAGCCCCTATCACCCATGTTTCACTCCCGTATAATGCTACACTCCAAACATATTTTAAGAAATTTTTCCTACTCTGTAAATCAATGTTTGTAGTCAGTAAGCTGTTTTTTATTTCAAAGGCTTTTCTAGCTTGAGCAATTCTACTTTTGATATCACTTGTGCTTTTACCAACCTTTGTTATTTTACTCCCTAGATAGCAGAATTCCCCAACTTCCTGTATGTTTTCGTTGCCTGGTTTTACATTACCCACCACTTCTAAACCACTCTTGCTGCTGCACAACACTTTCGTTTTGTTCTTATTAATTTTCATAAAGAAACTTTCATGGATTAATTTTCAATTTTTTGGGAATTTCCCTTCTACTTTCAAAATGGTAGTCACTCTTCATTTGCTGTTAGATACCTTTTACCTAACAATAAAAGGTGTGGAAGGCAAAATGGATTATTTTTGAGGAATGATATTACTTAAAATCTGTGTTTTAAGGGCAGGTTACTAAAATTTGAGTGAGCAAATTTTATTGACAGTAGCATGGAAAACTAAATTGTTATATCAGTAAACATTCACTTACCCAGAGTAGATGTAATTCTCCTCTTTACAGCAGCACAAGGTCTGTCAGTCTTATCGAAGCACTTGCACCACTCACGAGGACTTACAAAAATGTCTCTGTAAAGCAGAAAAGTTCTGTTATAGTAAAACCTTAACTAACATCTCACTACCTCATTTAAGTACAAGGGTCATTCAACAAGTCCTCAAAAAATCAAACCATGGCAATCATAATATCGAAAAAGGATTGTGTTTATTACACGTCTTCTCTCACAACTGTTAAAGTTTCAGCTACATCCTTCACATGATCTCATTTTCATAGTCGATTGAAGCAACAAACTTTTGTTTATTTAGAGAAATGGAAAAAATGAGTGTCATGTGTTAATTAAATGCTTCTGCTTAAAAGCTACTGAAAGAAATCAAAGTTGAGTTGAATGACATTCAGGGCACATATGCTCCAGTGTTTATGACTGCTTACTTTGAGTAAATGAGTTTAAATTTAGCAGGCATCCACAAATGATTAAGATCATTAAGAATGTTCAGTGGAAGTGACTTCCTTCGATACGATTGATAAATCGATGTTATGGTTTTGAGTGATCGGTGAATTGAATGCGCGGAGTAATTGGAAGCCAAATCAGAAGGTACAGTGTTTTCAATTTAGCCTAAAAAATTGGGTATGAAAAAGTCTCAGCAAGATGGTGCTACGTTTCGTCTCAGTGGAGAATAAACGCCATTAATGTGATCACTTCGAAGGCTAGAGTGGCGCTTTTCCGTTGCAGTCCTGACAAGTTTCTGTATCAATACATAACGATGGATGAAATATGAATACACTACTATACTCTAGAGGTAAAGGTACAGTTGAAACAATTGATTTTTTAAAGGCAGCAAGGAAGCTAAAAATGACTCATGTAATCGGCTGATGAGGTGATGGCCAAGGGATTTTTGGGATGAATGCAGAATCATCTGCATTAATTACTTGGAAAATGGACAAACAATAAATGAAAAGTATTATGCATTGTTATTGCACCGGTTGAACAAAGAAATCAAGAAAAATATCCTCATTTGGTAAAGAAAAAATTATCATTCATAAAGACAATGCATGGGTGCACAGCTGCACAGGTTTGCTGGCAAAACACATAGAAAGTTAAAGTTCAATTATCACATCTACTGTGGTCACCAGATTTGGATCCCAGTCACTTTTTTATTCTCAAACTTGAAGAAATGACTCCGTGTAAACCGATATATTATGTCAAATGAGGAGGTCATAGCTCAAACATGACTATTTTGAAAACCTTCTGAAATCCTATTTTTTGGATAGTTTAAAAAAGTTGGAAAAATGCTGGGAAAAGTGTATTGACCTAAAAAGAGATTATGTTGAAAATTGTTAAAAAATATTCCAAAAATAATTTATTTTTTTATTTTTTCTAAGCACGTCTAATGAACGACCTCATATCACTAGAATTTAAGGTAGTTTAGAAAAACACATTATTTTTGATAGAAATTGAGCTTCCGATTTTACCAAGCATTTTTTCTAGCGTTCAGCAGAAAACAAGATACAATGTAAAAAGACAAAAAAAATTGTCACATCAAAACAGTGCAGTCCAATAGTACCTGCCAAATAAATTGTTTAGACAAAGTAAGTGGTTTAGTTATCTAATAAACAATAGTCATTTTTTGTGGCAAAAAAACGTTATTCATCAAAAACAGTCCTAATTATACAAAACTGGGCCAGCTTCAAATATGAAGTACGCCTTTACTGACAAATAAAGAAAATGAAGGATACACAAATTGAATCATTCATTTTTCCTTACAACCAATAGAATCATTAAATTTTATAATACACTAACTCTTGTTAATACTAAATTCATTAGGAATCGGGAAAACTTTGAATTAAATAAAAATCATTGGATTACTACGTAAAAATCATAATTTCATACCTATCTGTGTCACAGGCGTCCAAGAATGGTTTAATGCAATGTTCATTCTGATCATGTTCAAGATCATACAGTTCTTGTAACGACAACTGACCATCTGCATCAGAATCCAAGTGTTGGAACATCCAACGTACTTCTCCTTTGCATCCACCTGGGAATCTGTTACCTGTAATTGATAATTAAAAATTTTTTTTTAAATAATTTAATACATTATTTTGTTGTCCAGAATTCCAGGAAAAATACAAGGGGGTACCCAAAAGAAACTGGAATAGCAATGTCGTGGTTGGGGCTTGCATAGTGTGTGTTTCTCTTGCTAGGCATTTACAATGTGTACCTAAACTGCACAGCAATCTTACTGTGACACAATGACAATTTTTTAGGTTTGACAGCAAATAACTTAAGAAAATTGATGATAATTCGTAGAGAATTTAATTCTGAGAAAAATAATACAAAAATTATTAACAAAAAACAAAAAGAATTTAAAGGAATATTTTTGACCTGCCTAGCTGCCTTACCATTTCCATGTTGACTACAATAAAAATTTAATTGAATATCAATGTTATGTAATAAAGTTAAGGAATAAATTTAAATAAGCATAGAAGGATATAGTTTTATAATGCTGATAAAATGTCCATACACTAGGGACGTTCAATAATTAATGAGACAAATTGATGATGTAAAGAAAAAAACAATTTATTTAATGACAATGAAACTTGAACTACTTTTGATAGTCTCCAGCAACATTTAAAACCCTTTTGTTTTGTCATTCTGTGCTTTTTCTGATTCTCGCAGCATAGAAGATTTTACCTTGCAGTCTGACCCATTTATGTTCCAGTTTTCTGATTATTTTCTTATAGTCAAACTTCTTGCGATATAAAGTCATTAAGCAGGCCGAACACATGAAATTAAGACAAGGGCCTTGCAACTCCCAAAAGGCCAATAAAATCACTTTACTGCCTGATGCCAAGTTTTAAATTATTTTTGATGAGCAAATCTAGATGTTTCCAATCAAGATATTCATATTAGAATTAGGGCATGAAATGGTTGATCCACATTTTATCACAGGTAATTATCGATCTATAAAGTCAATACCTTTCGCTTTAAACTGTTGTTTGAGCTCAAAACAAATGCGAATTTGGGTGTTTGCATGGGCTGGATGAAACTGTCTTGAAACCCATCCCAAACAAGTTTTACAAATTTCAGGCACATTATGAATGATTAAATGCACAATTCCAACACTAATACTACACAAACTAGCAATTACGGGAATTTTGACTCAACAGTTTTTTCACTAATAAGAAAATTGATGCTATTTCGCAGCGGAGAAGTCAAAATTTTAACAGGTCTTCTAGCATAATGAAGGTTAGTAACATCAGCTCAGTCTGAATTAAACTGTTCCACTCACTTATGCACATACTGCTGTTTAAACACTGTTAAATCTTTATATCGTATCGCAAACTGTTGTTCGTTTCCCACTCTTTGTATTTCATGCTTTAATAATATTTTCCACCAGCTCAACAATGTCCTAATTAATCAAGCATTTCGCTTGAAATGCGCCCGGTAAGAGTTTTCGCAGCCGGCGCAAGCGAACTGCTTATTTAGCGCTAACAACTTTGATCGAATTTCACATTTATCTTTATTCTTTTAATTATTGATCAAAACATGTTTCCAATGCTTTAGTATAACATTGTTTCACTTTAAACGACATTTAGTCTTCATTTCAGTATTAAAAACAAACTGCAAACATTTATTTTCAATAATTTTAATGCCGCGGGACCCGATTTAGTATGTTTTTTTATATCGCATCTCGGAAAATGTCCTCCTCCTCCGATTGACGTTAGGTGGCAGCACCGTATACATGTTACGGTTCGGCTGCCCTGTCTTATATGCTATAATTTTGCTGTGAGTTGGCATGCTCGGCTAGCTCAGTCGGTAGAGCATTAGACTCATAATTGCAGGGTCGTGGGTTTGAGCCCCACGTTGGGCGTTTAATTTTTTTCTTCATAAAATCAATTTTATACAAACAATTTATTTGCAAAAAATGTAAAACTATAATAAATTATTATTATTTTTATTATTATTATTATTATAGATAATAAATTATTTTTTAACGTCATACTTATCTCGCGTATTGTTATGATAGAACATAATTATCCTCACAAAATTACAATAAAATTGTAAACTGACCGGTAAGAAGAGTTTTGCAGAAACGGTCGCATCAATAGTCAATTTATTTTTAGAAATTATATAATATATTCAACAAAACGTTATGATATCCTCTCAAAATTACAATAAAATTGTAAACTGACCGGTAAGAGTTTTGCAGAAACTGCGTTGTACTAACAATTCAAAGGTGTAACAAAAGGTTAAGGATATCTGGAGTAGGTAAGAGTTTGAAAATATGGCACAAACATCACAAAAACGTATAAATTAAAAATCTATATATAAACTTAATTATATATAGATTTTTAATTTATACGTTTTTGTGATGTTTGTGCCATATTTTCAAACTCTTACCTACTCCAGATATCCTTAACCTTTTTGTATTTATTCTAATAACCTCTTCGCCCCATGTTTTTCCCTCCCTCTTCCGCTATCTTGCTTATGTTACAATCCTTAGTTCGTGTTCGTTTAGCAGTACAATGTAATTTTTCATATTGTTAGCATGTGATTTTTGTTCGCTCGTTATACCTGCTAGTTTTAACTGACACTTTCTTCATATACTGTAATGTACATTTATTCACTAAAATCGAATCATTATTGTTGTATCGTATTGCTACAAATATTGTACTGAACATTCATCTATGTTGATGCAATTATCGTGTAATATGGTTTTATCACAAGTCACTATGTTAGTTATTACAATCACAAATGCCAGGCGATTGTTCAGTTTATGAGCTATATCCACAATTCTCAATTTATAAACATTCTATGTTTCCATTATATAGTGCATTAATGCTACAGTTAGTAACAAACTACATTAACCGAATAATCAGAGCTTTGTGTGAAATTACAGTAAGTTCATTTTTATATTTATGATTTTACGTGTAAAAACACAGACTAACCTTTTCCCTTGTTATGGGTACGTCGGCGTTTAGCATCAGCCATAATAACAGAGAACCAATCCAATAAGCGATCACCCATGGCTTGGAGTGAAGCAGGCGGACATTCCTTATTCCAACTTCCACCTAACCCAACCGATCCTAAAGTTGGTTTAGTATCTAAAACTTCATTATCACCCCTTTGTCTCTCCTTGTCTTCATAGTATGGTGGATTGGTTACACTGAAAGCATCCTGCAAAAGAAATTTCTAAATTATCATTTGTGTCTGTTAACAGATTAGACATTTTGTAAAAAAGATCTCATCAGTTTAGGATCAAAAGAACAGCTAACACAACAACAACAAAAACAAAGTAGCCTACTTCATTTAAGTTGTGAAGCAATACAACTTATTTCTAAGTACACTTGGGTAGAAGATGCAAGCAGCTAAAGTACTCTTCTTACTTTTGCAAAAATATTAGTTTAATATTTACTGCTGAATAAAAAAGAGCCGTAATTTCTATTGTATGTCACCACCATACCTTCTAATTAATCATTTACAGTGTTACTGGTCTTCAATACTTCTTCCGGCCTTTGTCAGCGCGGTAGGCCCTTTGGCACGAACCGACAAACCCTTTAGCAGCACACCGACAAACCTTTTGGCTGCGTTCCAACAGAGGTCTTTTTTGAGACCAGCACAACAGTCCTTCTCAGGACCAACTCATTAAGGTTTACACCAGTCTTTTTCAGGGCCATCAAACTCCTCTGTTTGCCCCAGCAGACACACACAGACACGGCCCTTTACAGGGCCACCAAACAGATATGGTTTGCCACTTAATGTCGCCATCCAGTGACATGTACTGTAAGGGTTGTAATGATTACCATAAATTAAGGGTGCTCTGGACTGAAGCACAGAAAAAGATCGATTGGTACCGTATTTTGTATTCTTCTTCGTGAAGTGCTCAGTCTAGCCAGGAAGCAGCTTAGGATGCATGCAGGGCCGTTTATGAGGCACTGTCGGCTTAGGAAACATCTACATGTCATGGGAATCTTTAATGATGACCCAGTATCATGCAGTGAAGGAGAAGAATCTGCCTCCTATAGTATCTTTGAATGCAAAGCATTAACTGATCAAAGGTACTCAATTTTCAGGCAAATAATCCTGGAGGGCAATCTTACACAGAAGATACGTAAGCAGCCTTTTAAAATTTACACAAGGAAGAGGTCTGTTTGGTAAGTGAGAAAGAAAGGATTTGATGATACAAAAGGCTCTCTATAGTTGCAGTAGTTAGAGACTGACAACACCAACTGATCCGAAATAAGAAATTAATCATTCAATCAATCAATTTGCCCATAACAGGCAAGTGGAGTGTTAAATTATTTGCTCGATCTGCTAGTTCCAGGGCTACAAAAATAGTTCTGTATCTTATCACTTGGTCAGCCAATTATATGACTGAAGCATTTAAGAACAGAAATGTGGAGGTGTAAAAGACACTTGTCAGAGTTATATCCTCTGAGAGTAATGAATTTCATTATACAGCCAGACCCTGTGGTGAATGAAGCGAAGGTGTCATTTGTAGTATATAAAGTAAATACTTTTCAGAGGGCCTGGAATGCTGATAAGTATACTTCTCCACTCGGTGAGGAAGGCATGGTAAACCATCTCACTAATCGTTTTACTTAGTAAAGCCTGAGGTTCAAACCAGCCTAAAACTACCTAACAACCTAAACAACAATCAATCAAGGGTTTATTTTGTTTAATGTTCTATTTTGCAAATAAATGCTAAAGCAGATGATGAAGGGTGAAAATATTATGATGAAAAAATGCAAGACATGACTGGGAATTGAAAGCGAACACCTGGTGTAGAAGCAAGTTGTACTAACCACTACACCATGGGCCAACCAATCATTCAAGGATATCATTCAACGCTGCATCATAAGTACTTAATTGCTCTTTTCTATAATGTTACATGGGCCATTATGATGATGGACTGATCCCTGCAAAAAGCACTAAGACACAAATACCATGTGCATTAATAATTTTTTTTCATTGTTATGAAAAAACAAATACTACAATTTCTATTTATCAGCAACGAAGTGAAACATTTGACATTACAATAGTGCAACTACACGTGGCTCTTATAGCACAAATGAACTAATTACAAAAGGAATATTTCAAGGTTACCCTATATGTATCTGTACAAAACATTTACAGAAATATAAAAATTCAGGGTAACAAAATACAACAGTAAAGGACAATATATGAACCATAACATGTACATCTGCAGAGAAAATGAAGCATAGCAGAGTGAGGTCCATCATGTGGGTTAAAAGAAGCCATACGGCAGCGAACATGTTAAAAATATACTTTACAAATTATAAACAAGTTAAAAGTTACTTTATATTATAATGATTATCATATCAGCATGAGGTTATCTGGCCTGACACAGGAAGTCCCTTACACCATCTTTGTCTGAAACTAGTTCTTTTATCCATCAACATCTTAATTTCTTGATGCATACCTCATTTTAAATCAACCTTACTCTTCGATATTTTTTCCTGACCCTACTGATTCTTCTAACATAAATTTAATTAAACCTTGTCGCGACATTATGTGTCCTAGCCAAACAGCTTTTCTCAGTCAAATGGTTGCCATCAAATATTTCTTTTTTTTTCTAAATGTCTATAATTTTATTCATAAAGTATTAACAAACATTTTAGTAAATGTTTCCTTAAGGCCGCCTCCGTAGCATAGTGGTAGTGCACTAGCCTACCATGTGGAGGTGCCGAGTTCGATTCCTGGCTAGAGTCTGGAAATTATAACAAGTTACACCCCAACGTTCCACAACCCACTATAGTCACTAATGACCAAGCTGTTGATGCAACTTCAAATAAACAAACTAAAAAAACATGTTTCCTTAGGTTTAATTTCATATTTTAGTTACACTAACAGATTTAATGATTCACGAAATTGTATTAACAGCCTACCACTATTATTGAAATGAGGTCTGTCCAGAAAACAACCGAATATTTTGAATAACATGCCAAGGGGGATGTTATACACTGTGGTTGGTTGCACTACCTTTCACATAACTTCCTCCAATTACACATCCATATTCATGGATTGTTGATATCTCGTTTTGTTTTCATGGTAATATTATTTGAGTGCAGGAAATTTAAGTGTTAGTAACGTTATTGTAATGAGTGATTTTCAAGAGCAATGTTGCAACATAAAATTTTTCATGAAACTTGTAAACCTTTCAGAGACATTTCAACTTTTGAAACTAGCTTACGGAGATAATGCTCTGGGTCATAAGCAAGTTACAAATTGTTTTCAAAATTTAAATGATGACATCAGTAAACTGTGTCATCAGTAAACGTTTTACAAAAAGGGACAAGAATTGTGGGGAGATAACTCATGGCTCCTTCACCATGACAATGCTTCCACACACTTAGCTTTGTGCTGAAAATCAGGTGATTGTCCCCAACTCACCAGACCTGGTCCTTGCAATATTTTTATTTCTCATATTAAGATCAATGTTGAAAGGATGAATATTTGATCAATTGATGACATTAAAGCAAACTTGCCAGAGACCTAAGTGACCATTTCTAATGAAGCTACCCAGGACGGCTCACAAAATGGAAACAGCGCTGAGGGGATTGTGTAAAAATAGCGGAGGGAAATACTTTTAAGGTTACAAGGCCCAACAATCTGTTAAATTTATAATAAAGATTTAAAAACTGAAGCTCAAATATTTTCTGAACAGACATCATACATGTTTGTGTCATCTATAGCAGTGTGGAGTTTCATACTTCATAGTACCATAACAGAATGAAATTATGTGTAAAGATTATTTCCAATATTGAAACATATTTAATAATACACAGTTAATTTAATTTTTCAAACTGATTAAAATCATAATTATAAAAATATTACCTTTGCTACTTTATTGTCATGTTTTGTGTATTTGATATACTTATAGTGTTTATTTTCATATTTAAAATCTTGAGGTGTAAAAGTATATTTGTCAGCACTTGCTTGTGGGTTCGATTTTTCAGATTCTAACATAGTTGCTTTGTACTTGTTCATAAAATTACTCATTCTTTCTGCTTGTTTCTGTTTCTTCCTCATATGAATGTCACCATCTAAAACAAATAATAACAAATGAAATTTAAAAATTACATTTAATTATAATGAATGAATTCAAGTTGGAGGTAACATCTATAATATTTCTGTGAGTGAAACATAGTGCTTGTTACCCATTATCTTTTGGTATCAGATAGAACAAACAAAGACTTTTTAAATTAATTTTCTATCAATGGGAACACTAATTTCTGGGGAAAATACAGGGTGACTGTAAAGTCGTTCAACCCGAATTTTTCTGCTTTACAGGAATGACAGCCAAAGCCACGAAAGATATTGCGAGTAGGAATTTTTATTGTGTGACAGTACTGCAGTACTGTGTATGGTAGCACTGGTAGATCAGAAACATTTTGTTTAGTTTGAGCTACAATGTCGTTTACGCAAGAACAACAAGTCTTCATTGTTGTGAGTTACTGCCAATCGAAATCATATTCGAAGTGTAAAGAAGAGTTTTCAAATGCATTCCCAGATTCTAATGTGCCAAACAAATCTACTATATCTTGTTTATTTAGTCGTTTTTGGGATACAGGAAGCGTGGATGACTGTAAATGTACAGGCTGTCCAAGTGTTTTAACGGATGATACTCTGCAGACGATAAACAAAAAACTTCTTCGTTCTCCGAAAAAGTCTCTTCAGAAACTTGCTAGCCAGACTGAGCTATCTTACGAAAGTGTTTGTAAGGCTACTAAAGTGCTGAAATTACATCCGTATCGGATAAGTGTGACTCATCAGCTCCAAGAACCAGACAAAGAAAAGCAAATGCAGTACTGTCGGTGGTTCAGACGTTTCATTAGAAATGACATATTTTTTTTAGACAAGGTTTTTTTCAGCGATGAAGTTTGGTTTCATCTTAGCAGATATGTCAACAGCCAAAATTCCAGAATATGGTCTGCAGACAACCCACATGCGTTCCACGAACAGCCATTACACTCGCAAAAAATTGGAGTGGGTGTGGTTTATCTCATCGGAGAATTGTCGGGCCTATCTTTTTTTCGGAGACCATAACAGCTGAACGGCATCAAAAAATAATTTGTAAATGCAAATAATCATGTTATTTTGTAATTCAGCAAGTTAAAAATATGAAAAAGTACTCTAAAAACAATTTTTTGTAGTTTGGGTTGTGCGACTTTACAGTCACCCTGTACTATACATTCTCTTTAGAGCAATACAAAAAAATTGAATTACTGCTTTGTAGCATAGTGGTAGGCTACAAAACATAAAATCCTGTTTTTTTTTTAATTTTTTAAAATTACATCAAATTCTTGGTCAAACGTATAATAATTTTCAATATTTATGCAGGGAACTGGATCCAGGACCACTTGCAGCATAGCACAATAACCACTGTCACAAAGGTCCTGGGTTTTACCCCCAGTTGAAGTCTAGTTCTGAACTCATGGTTAAGGCACTTATAACAAAGCTGTTGATGCAATTTTGAATAAACTAAAATATTAAAAACATTGCTCATAATATTCTGTTTTATATTTTGAAAAAACAGGTGGTTGGGAAATGTTTCAAAAAATAATAAAATGTATCCTAGATACCAAACTGTATCCTAGAAATATGTAGTCAGATGAGCGCTTAAGTAAACTTCATTGTTTTAAATACAATATTTAAACATAACACTAACATAATATTATAATTTTTCAAGTTTTCTTTAATTATCAAGACAACTAATTTGAAATCAAGAGAGATAGACTGCACAATAAGCAAAATGAAATCCTCATGGTCTTCTGTACAGAGTTAAAGAACACCTTAACTATTTGTATGAGCAGCCCACACAACATTTTCCAATCGACACATTCAGTTTTCCATTTTTTTCATGATGCCATCATATCTATCGCAGATTGGCAATCATGATAGCAAAGTTGCAAGACAAGAGTTGCAAATATTTAGCCTGGAGAGGAAGAATAATGAGTACAGAATCAACTGGAGAAGTAATGTGGAATACATGAAGGGAAGCCGTGTGCCTAGATTGACAATGAATTATAAGCCAGATGGTCGAAGGGGTTTTGGTTGTCCGAGGAGAAAATGGTTTCCGGATCAGGCAGTACTGCCCAATCCATGAAGTTATGAAGAAGAAGAAGTAGACAGTAAAGTGGACTTTGGATACAACCACGCTGAAAAGACCAGTTAATGTGCAGTGGAATCACAATCATAAGTTCCTCATCTATGATATTATTTTTCTCTCAATCTATCTCTTGCCCAGTATTATTAATCATAAAAGCTTATAAGATGGGCTCCTCATGATGTGATCTAGGAATTCAATTTTTTCTTTTTTGAATAGTGAACATCACTCCTCTTTCCTTATAACACTATGTTTGCAAAATTTTCTTTGTAATAACTATCAGTCCAGGGTACTTTCAGCAAGCCTAATACATACAGAGTTTGAATAAGTCAAAACTGCTGATGTGTGTTTTCTTACAAGCCCAAGCTTCTGGCCCTTTGAAACAATATTGGAAATATAATAACACCTCAACATTCGAACTCTCAATTCAATAATACGGGCTCCTTTGTACTAGTCAATCCCTCATCCTGATAAATCCTGCTCTCAGAGTCTCCGTTCTTTCATTTTTGACTCTGTTGAGTTATTTTTTCCCTCACTCAGTGCCATTCCCCACATATCAATACTTAAAATTTTTTCAATAGTTACATTGTCTATTGTCAATTATTATTTTCCATTGAATTTTATAATGAAATTTCAAGTCTCAAAATTTCTGTTAGTGTCTAGTTGTCTAAGTTAATAATATCCTATACTTTGTTCATCTTTTAATATTGTAATGTAACGAAACATTACCTAAGATCAAAACTGTCAATTTCATTCCTACTTAATTTACATATTTTGATCTTCCTACCTGATAAATTTGTTCATATTGATTCTGATATGTACATAAAAATTAATATAAATGGATTATCTGTCTGTTTGTTACTCTTTACATCAAAGTTATTTTAAATTTAAATTTAAAATGCTCCTTATATTTTGGCTTGGTTTATTTTTTCTAGTAAATGATTATAGAACCTTCATAATAAAGTAACTTCATTTCAGAAATCCTTTCTTTTAATCCCTAGTGTGTCTAAGTTGCAATCTGTTCGATTTAGAACATTAAGCAAACCCATGACTTAAGGAGATGATGATATATTTGACGTGTAAATGAGGTAATCTTGTGCAGACTCAGCTGGCCATTCCTAAGAAAGTATGTTTAATTACACCACAATCGTAAAGTTACACCAGTAATCACAATCTAGTATTAAAATCTATAAATAAAAGTAACCACCTTTGCTAGGATTTGAACCACGGAACCTTTGTCTCCAAAAATCAGCTGTTCAACAGCTGACCCATGGTGAGGACTTTACCACTAGACCAACCCAGTGGGTGAATCCTTATTGAAACTCATTTTTATGATTCTTTACTTAATTTAATTCAAGAAAATATCTACCATTTACCACAGTGTGTTGATGACAAAAAATTGTAGCTGATGTAACAAGCTTGTTTTAAACTTCTTTGTTGCTTACTTTGTCGCTTTTGATATTTTTTAAAGATTCTTTTAAGTTAATAAGAATAATTACTACTGTACAATGTGTTGTTTCTTGAAACATATCTGGTGTATCCATTGTTAATCTGGGGACTGAGACAATATTTGATACTACCTCAAAGAATTCATAGAAACAATATTTCTGCATATATATTTCTCTATATTGTAGCTGGTTATTTAACTAATGAACTCAACTAAAGTATTTCAGCCTACACAATACACTTCAAATGTAATTAAAAGTTTTTAAGATGCATGTTTAATACAAATTTGTTTTATCAACTCATGTGATGTAAAATTGAGCTGAATTAAGAAAGAAATATATTAGCAAGATAAGAACTGAAGTACTTATTAAATATATAGACACTATGTAATAAAGTGTAAGTCAGGAATCAGGAGGGTATCAGCGTCGTACTATAAGTAGTTTATTCTCTTCTTATCCCTTTGTAGAAAACAGAGAAGATAGATAGTCAATAGAGCTTGTACCTCGATCCATTTCTCTTTTTCATTCTTGTCTATTCTATTTTAAACTCTTTACTTCTCCACCAGTCTTCTATAGAAATCTTTTCCCTTCATTCTTATCATATCATTCTTCTACACTCTTCTCACTTCAACCTTTTACCAATTCAGCAATTCTTTTAGACATTCTCGTCTTCCACGTTCAAAATGCTCTTTCTTCCTTTTTCACTCTCTATTTTATATAACATTTCCCAATACAACAGATATATTCTTCGGTAATCTATTGTTATCCAGTATTTTTCACAAGTAGCTGCAGAATTTAATTAAATATCTTTAGACGATATAAAAAATATATTTACTGAAGGAATTATAATGTAGGACTGGAGGAATAATGTAATTAAGATTTTATTAAAATTTCTTTCTCGTATCCTTCCAAGTCCATCTCAAGCAATAATAATCTTAAATTAATTCTACTTGACCTGAAAGTTTCAAAACAATATGTTCTGTTTTTTTTGTTGTTTAAGTTATATCCAATTAAGACATTTAGAAACAAAAGAAAATAGATGAGAACTTATCACTCATCAGTAATATAATATTTATAAACAGGCCTATAATAAATAGAAGTAACCATCAAATACAATAGATGATTTTCACCTGTTTAAAAAAATTGTTAGGCCATTTTGGATACCTTGTATCCATCATTAGTTGCAATACAAATACATTATGCACTCTGTTTCAAAAATATATTGAGTAGAAATAGACAACTAATATTAGCTACATAATGATAACAATAATTATCACAATCATTAATTAATTATCATAATCACAATATAATAATAAGATAATATTATCATAATTAATCACATCATCATCTATTTCTACTCAATATAATGTTTGGTATTGTCATGACAAACTTACAAAAGTTTGTAAGTTTACCATCTATTTATTTATTATACCCACATCCGCTTCTTGCAGTTAGCCTTAGGTTTATTATACCATCCATTGATATAATATTGCGACTGATGATGGATAAATTATATCCGAAAATACCAATATTGACTTTTTTTATCAGGTGAGAGTTATTCATTGTGTATTTGGTGGTTTTTTCTATAATTTATAATTCTAAACAATACACAGGAAAAGTTTAACAAGATTATATATAAAACATTTAACTTATAAATACTTTTTTGTAATGCATCCTGCAGCCTGTATTTAATCCTATTGTAAAAATATTCAATTTTTCACTGACCTATCACACTTGTCTTTACTTTTTTTATAAACAAAATCCTACTTTCCACTGATATTTTATTCGAATGACTCAAGATACATCTTTTGAAAATTTTAATAAATTTAAAGAGTTTAGTTTAAATTTTATGTACTCTGGAGATTGTGAATCCACTGAAAAATATCAGTGAAAAGTAGAATTAAATAAAAAAAGAAAAGAAGCAGTAAAAGACAAGCGAAATGGAGGCTGTAATAGGTCAGTGAAAGATTGAACATTTTCACAAAATTATGATACATAGAATACAAAACAGTTATCTTCTCTAAAAATACAGTAAAACTTTGTTAACTTTTAAATGCCTCAGTTGAGCAGGTGACTATAATCCCCTTTTCATAAGTTATTTTTGAACATCTGAGCAATCATAAGTTTAACAAAATTATAGATCAATTTTTGCCTTGTTTATTATCATTACCCTTTTGTGATATGTAAAGGTGTTAGGAATAACAAGTTCTCACTGTAATGCTTTAAAACCTCTTAAAGATAATAAAAGATTGAATGAAACACTGAACCTTTTTTATAGTCACAAAATAGTGATTAAAAGTTACTTAAAATCATAAAAAACAAAAAACTTTCTTATTACCTTTGCAAGGACAAAATCCCTTACAAAAAACTTTAACACTGGAATGGTGAATGCAGTTGTGATAATCTAGTCGACACAAGGAGCTGTACGTGCGATTGTCAGTACCACACAAGAACGTAGGTTTCATCACAGGACATGGATTACATCGTCTGAAAAAGCAAAAAAATTATTAAAATCAGTTCACATATATTTTGAAGATTGAAATATTAACTAATCTTATTGTACACACGGTACAGTAAACCATCCACCAAATTTTTAACAAACTTATAAGAAAATCTACAATTTATTATTAATCTGTCTAAATCTGAAACAAAACCCATAAAAAAATTATTATTGAATTTATGTACTTATATAAAATACTTTATTACAACTACTTCATTTAATTTCACAACAGTAGCAATCCTGGATAATGGCGTACGAGACTCCATCTTAGGTCCCACACTTGGGAGGAGATGGGTATGCAAAGTACTGGTAAATAAATGAAAATTAACAAGACTGTAATGTCTAGACATTATTATTTTTTACACTTTGTTCATAAAAAAATTCATCCAAAAAATAAATGCAAAAAAATGAAGATGTGGGCTAACTTAAGATAAAGATTTCTTAAATACTTTCCTTACTAAAAAAATTGGCATAGATAATACATCTTTATCCAGTTTCTATATTAAATTAAATTATTTTTCTTATTTTATATTTGTAAATTTAAAACTATAAATTTAAGTTCAAAAATCTGTATCCATGTTTTTGATACCTTGTTTATTTACTAACTTTGTACTGTGCCATGTTATTAGTTTTATTTTTATGTTTATGTTATTGAAAGTGTAATCTGGACACAAGTTAAATTGTAAATTAACATGAACACTAATACGAGTATAGGAACAACAAAAAATAATTTGTAACCCAATACCCCCAAATTTTGGGGTATTTGTTACATTATTTCTCTGTCAAAGTTTGTTTATTTATACATTCTGTAATTATTGATGAATTCAGCTCTGTTAAAAATAATAAAGCAATTTTACAGGTAAATTGTGCACCTGTAAATTGTCTAAATCTTATACAATAGAGCAATTTCACATAAATATTGTAGTGAATTATTCTATAAGTTGCCACATTAACCAATTTAAAAATTACTGAGAAGCTAAATTATTTAATCAACCCTCTTGTCAATCAGAACTTTTAGTTGCTTCATTAAAAGTAACCTGGAACCTCAAAAACTTAAAAAATTAACTAGTAAGTTATTGGTAACACTAAAATAAATCTAACTGATTTTTGTGTAAATTTAAGAGCGAGAGAAAATTATAAATTACTGGGAAAAACTAACTAAAATAAAAAAAGTGTAACATAAGAGATGTGGTAATTTTATTTAAATTGATAAGTTTAATCATTATTCAATTTTCAAAATGTTTTACATTTTAAATAATGTATTGAAAAGTATTCGTCATTTTTGTGGCTACAAAGCCAGTTTCAAAAACACCAAACAATTTATGAAAATCAAAAAAATAAGATTCAAGAAGATTTGTTTGACTATCTAGGCTGAGATATGTAAAGAAAAACTAAGAACTACAAATAAAATATACAAAGCTCTATTGGCTGTTCAGTCAGACATCAGAACTGTACATCTTCAAGAAATTGCTAATATTAAAACCGGTATAGATATAATGGTCAATAGATCTATGGCTGCACTAAATTCAATAGCCGAAGGAAAGTGTAAGGGTGCCAACAAGTATGAAGGCTGTTTTCTTAATTACATAAAAACAGAAACACTAAAACACTTGAGTTTTTAGAAATTACTGTGACAATTGGAGACTGAAATGACTAAGCCTGTTAATAGAAGCAGACTAAAATTCAAAAGAAACTTTTAGACACAAGTAAAAAATAAATTTTAAATATAAGCTACTAGAATATAAGCAAAATTACAAAATAAGTGCTAGTGTCAGTGGATAATTGCACACATAGGAATGGGAAATAATATCATTAATGAACAGTTTATTCGTTATTTGAGAATAACTAATTACAAATTACAATAAATTTACAAAAAAAATTATCCAGGAAAATCTCTGGGGACAAAATTAAAATCCAGTTTTGTTTAAAAGACTTATTATATACTAAGATTTAGCAAACACTATAAAAGTTAACATTTTCATAATTTATATTTAACAATACCGTCTCTTATTGGACAAAAAAGAATTAACTTTATAATTTCACTACTTAATTGGTAACGTTATTAGAAATCAGGCACCCATGTCGGATCTCCTGGATGGATAGGGTTGGAAACAAGGAAGTCAGGGGGAGGATAGGTTGTGGCGGTACAATGGTGGAGGACATGAAATAAGGCAGTTGGTGTGGTACAGCCATCTTCAGAGGAGGATAGAAGGGTATTGATGACTGAGGAGACTCTTAGTGTACTGTCCTTCAAGTCGGCGTAGAAGAGGAAGGCTGCGATGTATTTGGCTGCAGGGAATCAGGTCCACAATGGAGAAGAGGCAATTGACAGAGGAGGACTAGTGGGATCAAGATCGATGGCATTTTGGTATGCAAGAAGCGGATGATCCATAGGAACTTCGCCGTAAAGTAAAGTAAGTATTTAGACATCAATGAGTTTTTAAATGTGATAAGTTTTTAATCACAGTAATCAGAGTAATCTTAATTAAATATTTTGCTACAATTATTATTTAATTAACTGAACTAGAATCAAATACTCTATGAAAGTTAATAAAAAAGATTATTTTTTCAAATTTATATTTCAAAATTAAATTTATAATTTGTTTTTTTGTATCCTAATTAGTGTAGTAAATTAAATACATAAAGAATATTTAATACCTTAATACTCTATTTAACCTAACATCATAACAGTGTCTGTTGTTTAAACTTTAATTTAAATATGAACATAAAGAACACTGAAACAAGATTAGCTAATAAAGGATAAGTGCTTTCTAAGAACAGGCAAAATGTTATAAACAAATACAACTTTATGAACCGTAGCGAGGGAATATATAGTTACATTGTCTAAGCAAAGCTTAGTTGAAGTAAATAGGTACTTAATTTCCTTCACAGTATAATTTCACTTCACTTTCGTCATAACTTGTGTCAGTGCTTAAGTAAATGTCAGATAAATAAATTTTCTCAAGAAAACTGTGTGTCAAATTGTGCAGTGGTTGAACACTTGATTTTGAATAAAAGGTTCAAATTCTAGTGTGACGCGGTTGCTTTGGTGATTACGAAGTAAGATTGTCAGTACAAATGTCAGTATCTATTTCATTGCTAAACTTCAATTAATAATGCATTACTGGTAAGCATCTGGTAATGTAACACAGTTAAAAATACACTAGTAAAAAAGAAAAAGAGACACAGATTACCTGCAGGCCCTCATTATATAAGCCTCCACTAGATTCAGCAAGAGATCTTCAATGAATCACATACGAGGTGTGTAAATACAGTAATAAGACTGTGTATCGCACATAATTAGAGATCCTAATTATGTTGCTTAGAAATTAATGTACATTTAAAACAAACGAAGAAAATAGTTTATTTTAAGTAATCGTTAAAAGACGTATTTTTTTTTTTTTTTTTTTTTTTTTTTTTTTTTTTTGTTTAACGTCCGACTGTTTTGCAAATTGCTGCTAATGCAGACGGTGAAGGATGAAATGAATTTTTGTAACGTATGAAAAAATGCCATGCCCGAGTGGGATTCGAACCCAAGACCGCGTGATGAGAGGCGAGCACGTTACCAACATCGCCAACGCGGCCGGCGTTAAAAGACGTAGGGTAAGCATTTTAAAAATAAATAAAAATAATCAATTAAATGTAACCGTTAGCTCATAAATATATATTAATGGTACCGACATAATAGTGATACATTTTTATGCATGTTTGTGCGAAAAGTTTGTTACTTCTCGAAATAGCTCATTAAAATGTAGAAATTAATGCATTGGTGTTTAAGTAACCAATCACTACACCGTATATTAATTTGTATTATGTGTAGTAATTGCTTACACGTGTCTTTTAGAAATTTTAACGGACAATGAGACCTTCGAAAGTTAAAAGAAGGGTTCTCAGTTCCCATTGGTTTGACATCATAAATGAGGGGGTGTACAGAGTTTTTATATACAGGGCAAGTTTAATTTTGAGCACAGTATGGCATTATTTCAGTATAAGTACAGTAGAGTATTATTTTGTATGAGTACAGTACGGCAGTATTTTTCATCATTAGTTCAGTTATTTTGATTTAAAGTTAAGTAAAGCCGCGATAATTATAATATTTTATATTGTGAGCTACGGAGAAAGAACATCAGTGTTGTTAAATCAGGATTTTATAAATGAAATAGGTACTATAAAATTGAAATCATAATTAATATTTGTGTATTTTTTATTCATCAATTGTTTAAGTATAATTACAGTATTCAAATATCATTATAAAATTAATATATTAGTTATTTTTATTGTTCTGCATTGCATAAATATTTCCATTCATCTTAATTATTCGCTCGAACTTCACATCTTTATTTATTAATACTTGGTTTTAATATTTTTTTTTTATTGTATGTTACCATACAATTTATAATGGTACAACTGCCAACATGGCATTCAATGTGGCAACATTGGGGATTATTAAATTAGAGATGAGGTAAACCAAGTGAATCACACACTTTGAGACATTTCCTCTGTGACAACTTGCAACAAACTATTCCCACCATCTTCAACAAAAGTCCTACTAGAAGAAGCATCTGTTCAAAACTTCAGTTAATATAAGCCAAGTAACTAGCGATGGGTATTATTTAACGTAACAGGATTAATAACATGGTTACTGGTTTGAACCATAATAACAGGTTACTAAAAACACCCTATTTTTTAATAACACCCAGTTAGTTGTTACTTAATAAAACCTAGATTCAACGCCATTAAATAACAGACAAAGCCATCAAATAACTGATGTACGAATGACGCTTGTATGACTGTTGTAACACCATAAGACTGTTAAAACTACATGAAGGTATCAATAACCTTTTCATCTAATAACAATACTTTTAAATTTAACTACGTTATAATATTGTTATCAATACAAACACAAGGTGGAAAATCTCCCTGAATCTCTCATGAACACAAAACTAAGACAAACAGCACTATTTCCTATAACCAAATACAGCCATTGCAAATCAAATGCAATTTATCGCAAACACAAGGGTGGCCAGTCCTCCTGAATTTTTCAGGGAAACACAGCAAGGTACTATAGTTATTGTTTAGTATCACGCCAGTTTGAATGTCCGCGCCTGCAGAATTCTCTAGAACAATGATCTCCCGCTTATGTTGGGATTATTGATATTGTATCGATCCAGGCACTGTTTTTCTTCGCGGATGTGTGTAGTCCGACTACCACGTGACTCGACTTCCTCCAATGGCAAAATTCCCCTTTTTCCTTTCTATCGCCATATTGTCATCTCCCTCAATTCACTTTCACTCCCGTTCGAACGTTTAAGCAAGCAAGCCGTATGTCGCGCGTCCGTGCAACCGACGCTACGCCGCCGACCCCGTATGATCTTCTCAAGTAACGTACTACGCATTTTACTGTTTTGTCGCCGTTTATACAGAGTAATTCGGCCCCAGTCTATTCATTTAACGCGTAATTCGTATTATTATTTAATCGAATTCTTTTCCTTTGCATCATTAACGAAACCTATGCAATCGTCTTATCTCAAGCATTATCTGTTACGTTCATGTCTACCCGCTGCAAGTACTAGTATAATCAGTGTTTTGTGTAACTTTATTAACGTGTCTTCCAGTGACTTTAGTGCTACGATATTTGCAAATATCTACGTACAGTTCAGTGTGTTTCACCGCAGTTCTACTTCGTTTCATCAACCTGGACAATCAACGTTCCCGGATCAAAGTGAGTACCTCAACAATTACAGTTCTTGCAGTAATAATAATTACCTTTTATGTGTTCCTATCAAATCCCTTTACATTTGCTCCTTTCGAGTTTCGTGTAATAGCCTAGCCCTTGCTTCGAAACAGGGCCGTGTCTTTAGTTTCCGGGTGATATTAGATCTCACCATTTTAACGTTTGAAGCAGAGTGTAGGAGCTGTAATACCATTCAGCTACCGCACTCAACAGTTATTATACCATGCGTTCTGAAAGTCGCTGTGCACCAAGTGACATGACAGGGAATAATTTCATGGCTAGGTTGGTAGCTCTGTGCTGTTCAATTGTTGCCGAACACGTCGAGGCCTGTCAGTCATTGAGTTGAAGTTGTATATGTTTCATTTATTGCAGTTCTGTTGCACGTTTTTTGTTGTTGGGCGCGATGGTTCTTTCAGTAGAGGAGCGCATTTTCCTCGTTGAATACGTATTTCGCGAAGGTGACAAGTACAGTGATTTAGTGAAGCGCAAATTTTCTGAAAAGTTTCCAGATTCAATTATTCCTCACCGTAATGCAGTACGAACACTGATAGAAAAATTTCGGGCAACTGGCTCTGTTGAGGACGCTGAACGTAGTGGTAGGCCCCCTAAGCTAGACGAACAAAAGCTGCTGGATATTTCTGATTCTATGGCACAAAGTCCAAAAAAATCAATGCGTAAGTTAGCACAACAGCATAATATCGGACTTGCTACCGCACATAAAGCTGTCAGACAAGAACTTAAACTATTCCCATACAAAGTGAGGTGTGTTCAAGAGCTGAAACCTTCAGATAATGACAAGAGACTAAATTATTGTCATTGGTTTCAACGTTTCATCAACCAAAATTCCGAAGACATCCTTGACGTAACGTTTTATACAGATGAAGCGTGGTTTCACTTGGGAGGATATATAAGTTCACAAAATACTCGAGTATGGTCGACAACTAACCCTTGCGCTTTACATGAACAGTCCTTACACGAAGCAAAAATTGGAGTCTGGGTTGCTGTGAGTAGAGCACGTATTGTTGGACCAATTTTTTTGCAAACACAATCAATAGTGAACGTTATTGTTCTGATATTTTAGAGAACTTTACGCATCAAATAACACAAGTGGAAATGAATAATGGTTGGTTCCAACAAGACGGGGCAACAGCACATACATCTAACATCTCAATGGCTTTCCTGCGCAACGTGTTTGGTGAACGAATAATTTCAAAGAATTTGTGGCCTGCAAGATCTCCTGATCTGACTCCCCCCGATTTCTTTTTATGGGGTGCGGCGAAACAAACTGTGTATCGGAACAGACCACACACAATTGACGAACTTAAAGCCGCAATAACGGCATACATTCAAGGAATCACTGTTCTTCAGTTGCGAAAGGTGTTTGCAAACAAAATGAAACGAGTGCAATGCTGTATTGATGCCAATGGAGGTCATTTCGAACACCTTCTATAAACAATGTAATCACGGTTTAACAATGTAATTAAGGTATTGAATAAATTTTTTTCCAAAATGCTTAGTCATTTCTTTATACATATTTTCATAAATCCATAGTCACAATTCCAGTGCACAGCGACTTTCCGAACGCACGGTACTATACATTATACACCTAGCCGAGAAGTCAGCAGCCATGCATCTATAAAGCCGTCAGCAGGATTAAAGCAAGTCAATACTCAAAACAAACCGACCAGCGAATCATAATGTCACCCCGGAAGGTTTGTTTTGACTACCAGTTTCTGTACCAATAAACCTTTTTACAAAAAATCAACCAGTTAATGAATAATTTAGTTCATTTTCGCATATGTCATGCTATTACCTATTACTACACTGTATTGTAGGCTGGACGATAACATTGTCATTTTAATAGGTTATAGAATCCTATTATTGAACAGGCTGTTATTTTCAGTAATATGTTATCAAAAAATAGCTGTCCTTCCTATCACAAGAAACTGTAGAGAAGAAGTTAAAATATTGGACAATTATCAACTTCCTAAAAAAGTACTTAAGGAAAAGTATCATGTCTAGTTTTTCTACCTGATAAAAATGATACAATGAGACTACAGATAATGTATTTAATTTAGGTAGTATGTTATTATTAGCTTGAATAAACAATAACCTCATAGTTACCACAGGAAACATTTTCATTAAATCAAGCACAATACTGTAGTAATAATCAATCAGTGTTTCAATTTACGTCTATTATATAAATAACATGCCCTTCCCTTGAGTAAGCTAGATTTAACAATAACTAGGCCCTATATAATTAACTTCTGCCATATAATACTGATCTACTTGTTCATTAAAACAATAAACAATTGAAATAATCAATTATAAATACAGGGCTTTTTAGATTACATAATAATTTTTTTTAATAATATATTTTCAAATAGATTTATAAACCACCTTAGGCTTAATTAAAAAAACATCAATGGATAACAAAGTTAAAAAATATGAAAATTATAATCGATCACTGGAAGGTAACTCACTTAGTCAGTAAGATGAAAGAAAGTCATTTTCAGTTATCATGGAACACTAATTGGATGAGTGACCTAGCATAGTGAGTAGCTGACATTTATACATGAACAATCACTGTTAAGTGACACTGTTCAAACTCATGTTAAAAAGAAAAAAAATAGCAACAAATAGAGATCAAACTAGATAGTTATTTGAAAATAGAACGATTCCAGAAAAAATTTAGAAGATCATCTTCCTCACAAAAGATAACACCATAAATGGCAGGCCTAATGAGATCGGTAACTCAAGGAGAGGTGAAAATTAGAGTAATACCATAAGAGCACTAGTCTATGTAAAAAAAATAATAAAATAACTAAAAGCTGTACTCTTAAGTAAAAAATTATGCTATAAATGAAACTGAAAAATGTTTACACAACATGTAGTTTGATCAAAACCAGTTCAATCTTTGCATAAAATTACATTAACAAATCAATATAATCACAATTTTTGAACTAGAGGAAACTTTTTTTTATCCTTCACATGTGTAGGCTACATTTAAAACTGTTCAATTGGAGAACAATAAGCAACCCCATGACCCAATGAGATGAGAATAATATTTATTACACGTAAAATTTACAAGGCCTACACTTCATTTAATGAGGTGTAGTCTTGTACAGACTCAGGCTAACCAATCCTGAGAGAATATGGTTAATTCAATGGCGAAACTTAAAACAGTTTTCATGAACAATCTGAAATAACCAAAATGAAAAATATTTTATCAATCATAAAACTTTCTGTACATTTTGTGTACTACTTAAAAAAGTAAAACTCATTTAAACATGGCAAGGTGATTGCAAATTTTGATTTTTTTTCTGTTATATACGACCATATAAGCTTACCACTTTTTTTTGCCAGTACGCCTACCTATACCGTTAAGAGGAAGGTTAATAGCTATAGCGAATTAGGTTTAGGTATATTAAGTTCAGTTAAATTTAGGTTTTCCACGCTGTGGCGGTTAGGTTTGTTGTTCATATATTAAACACTTTTAGGTACCTAATTAATTTTTGTAAATGTGAATGACATAAACTATAATAACCTAACATAAAAACTAAGCTCATGTTCAATAGTGGTAGAATACTGGCAAGGTAAATTGAGCGCTGACAATGGGGATACAAGTGCAGCTGTACAATCGCTTCTCGTTATAAGCGTGCGCACTCGCTACACAGTACGATTGGGCTTACATTCGTGGGCTTAATGTGCGTATTGTTGTACTCTTGAACCCAAAAATATTATCATTTTATAAACAAATTGATTTAGTAAAGGCTGCTAATTCATGGTTTCTAAACTTTATTGTTTAAAATTATTCCTACATTAACTAGACACGACAAAGACAAACTAAAAATGTACGGCAACTGTGTGACTATAATGAAAACCTTTTGATTTGTTGTATGTTATAATAACCGTACCTACTTTACAGGAGGTGCAGAGAACATGTTAACTGCGCACGCGTAAACCAGCGATCAAATTATCTTGCCAGTATTCTATATGTAGGCCTATACAGGAAAAGATCTCAAATTTGTTGTCAATCGTGCGCGTGTTCAAATAATGACATGCAAGCCTAAGTGTACCAAAGTTTCATACTTACAGAACTTAATGACGTAACAAAAAAAATTTAATAACAAAATAAGAAATATAAAGCCTTAAGTCCTAAACCATAAAATCTAGAACCTAACCGAACGAATTCAAACTAAAACTATTAATAAAAAATTTTTTTATCTGCACAAGTTTTTATTCGTTTCATTTTGGACCTGTTATTTTCTTATTTTTCGTGTAGAATAGCCTATTCAAGTCAATTACTAAGTTGTTTTGACAAAATTTCAAAACAAATTAATATAGAAAGATCATTGTAATCATTAGACCACAAAGGTAAAGTTATTTCTTCTAAAGGGCACAAAATCAAACAATATAAAAACGTTTGTACGCAACCCTAAATTTTTATCGTAAAACGGTGATATATTTTAAAACACGAAAATACCCTGTAATACATATAAATGACACTTTGTTCGATAAGGCGCAAGTTAAAAAAAAATTCATTGTAACATTTCAAAGAGTACCGATCGTTCTATATATTTATCAATTTTTAAAAAGCTAGAAAAAAGGAAAACAATAGACAACAGGTAATGAAAGACAAAGCAAGGCCAACAAATGTCGAAAATAGGAACGAGAAAATATGAAACGACGTATATAATCACGCACATTTAACACAAACCTACCACGACATACGAGGCGTTGAGCGCAATATTGACCCAACCCACAACATTTTCAATTCTGCTTCCTCTCATCCACATCTATAAGTTCAAAAAATACATTGTAGAAATATTGATACTTTCGGCATTACTAATTGTAATACTAAGGTCGTGAGATTAACTTTCTACAGTATACACAGTTGTTTCAGTTCTACATTTGCCATTCAGATTGGATCCCGCTTTTTAATCCTGGTGTCACCATCGCCCTCTTTGATTAGGTACTGTGCTGCCCGCTATCAAAGCTTCCGACATAGCGCCAGAGGGAGCCGCCAATAGTTCCGAGAGGGGTGGTAGGCTTGTGTGCGTACCGACAGAGGCCTTTGTCATCAAAGCCGAGCTTGTAGCCGCCCTCTACTACAGCACTCTCGGCAACTGTATAAAGAGCGCTACACTCAACAGGGAGATTCAATTCCGATCCAGACAGCAGACACGACGTCCATCATCGGCAACACGGCTACCGGACTCCAGCGAAGACTAATCGACGACCCCGCAAGAGAGAGGATGATGCTTCCGCTCGCCGACCCGCCACCGTAAGCCATCGACCGGACCATCATCGCCCCCTGAAGCGAGCGATGCCCACAGCGGTTCCTTGACCGAGCCTTACGCCCACCGGACCCGACGAAGCAGCCATCGACGCACTACTGCGAGGGAAGAAGATGATGTCTCCGCTGGACGACGACACACCGTGTCGCCCAGCTCCTCGACCGCCACGACGACTACGATCGACGCTTCCCATCAAGACAACCATCGCTTAAACGGCCCTTTTCATGGCCACCAAAAATTAAATGTTTTAACTCGCCACTTAATGTCGCCATCCGGTGACACTGGCAACACTTCGTACATTGACCGAGTCATTTCAAACAGTACTGGTGTTGAATTTCGAAACCGCTGTAGATTAAAATTTCTATTGTTTTTACCATTTTTTCTTTGATATCATGTTCAACAATCATTTCTTACAAATACATGGAACATATCCTACCAGTAGCAAGAACAAAAAACCGTCTGTACGTTTACAGGCAAGTACCCATGCCTTTTTTTACGCTAATATAATATATACGTTGCAATCTCATTATTTTAGAACAATCTTCTTTTAGTGCGCAACATCCGTTTCGGATGTTGGCGACCAGCATGGCAATTTTCACTTTGCTGACAGCAATACGGAAAAGTTCAGCAGATGTCTTTCCGGTCCATTCCCTGAGGTTGTGTAGCCAGGATATTCTTCTTCTTCCTGGTCCTCTCCTTCTATCTATTTTCCATTTTTATTAGAACAATAAGCAACCCTAACCGAATGAGATGAGGATGATTTGCATGATGTGTAAATGAGGTGTAGGCTAGTACAGACTACGGCCGACCATTCCTCAGAAGTATGGTTATTTAAATCCCAGTCATCAAAGTTTACCAGTCACCAGTATCTAGTATTCAAATCCCTATAAAAGTATAAATACCTTTACTTTGAGCCACGGAACTCTCGTCTCAGAACAGTTGTTAAATAGCTGACTCGCGGCGACTCAATTTTTTAAATTACACCTTTCTTTTCGAGACAAGAAAAGCGAACGAAGAAAGCCCTGTTTTATCGTATATGTCACATTTTTTTACATTAAGACGTTGTCAATAAACTAAAGAAAACTAATGTTCTGATTCTAAACAACTTTTCTTAAATGAATAATATTTTCAAAGAAACAACTCATAACAAGAACTCTGCGTAACGGAAAATGCAAATTTAAACAAAAGAAACAACAATGTTAATTTAAATATCAAAACTCAATCGCAGTTAGCTCGTATTCCTCTATTAATATTAATAAATTTATGCAGAGCTGTTTTTACATAGTTTATTCAGTGTTTTTATTTCCCATGTGAATAACTCAAGACAAAGTATTGTAATTCTGTATTATTTTTAAAATATATCACCAAAGTTCATTCTTTTATTTTCTTTAAACAAAGAGTAGGCTAAAACAGGAAAAATATTAATAACTTACCAATTAATTCATGTCATCTTTTTTTTTTTACTTTCCATCAACCAACGACAAATTAATTTTTAAAGATTTACGTCAGAAGATCTATTACATGAGTATTCAGATAAAGGAAAAGGTAGCTTTTATTAATTGATTGATTTTTAATCAGTGTAAACAGATCGTTAGTTTGGTTTGCTCAAAAATGGTAGAACTAAATTATTATTTTAAATAAAATAAATTTCCCTATTTTAATTCATTTTTCTTATTACAGTAAAATTTATGAACTATTCTTATGAAGAATACCAAGTACACAGGCTTCCATTTTATTATGACCAAAGAAAACCCGAAATTGAGGAAGTTCATAGATTCATTTCATGTGTTGTCTTGGCAGTTTAAAATAAGTCCATAGGAAGTCTTCATTTCAGTCGGCGAATGTCGTTTAAATTATATCTAAGAGTGAGATGGCAAGATGATTTGTGTGTAATTCAAATTTCCTTTGAGCAAGTACTCGTAAAGTTCTAAAAACGCCCTTCAAAGAGCTCCTTTTAAATATAAAACAAGAAAGGGTGGGTTTCTCTCCGTTTGTCTTTTCGGTTTTCATAAAAATGCATAGGCCTACGAAACAGATCGAATTGTTAACAGGCTATAACTATATACTAGGCTGTAGGCCGTGAATATAACTGTATAAATTTGAGCTAAAGGCTGTAAATATATACATATATAAAGGAAAAAGTTGCTATATATATGTATAGTTACGGAGAAACTATTTACTTACTTCATTCCAACAAAACCGTACTTTCGCTGACTTCATTGCTTAATCAGTAATAAGTTTAAAGTTCCCTCGTCAACTCCCAATATGGGTCAAGAAAATTTTTATTGTATTATAACCTACTTTTAATATCTTAACATAATAAGATAATAAGACATAATACATAATAAGATAATCAACGCGCTCTCACATAGAAATAAATAACAATAAACATTTAATTAGTTAAACTTGGAACTGTGTAATGACACAAATACTTACAAAATGGCAATCACGTAAAAAGTAACTTTAACAGCAATTTAAAATATTACTTATTTCTCGGATTTTTTTGTTTTCTTATAATATAATAGCCTGCTAATTACTTTACAAAGACAACCACTCTTTTTACCTCCCTATTATTCAAAGAAAGTTCCCTTTCCAACAGGAAGCCCACGCTAAATCAATGAATGAATCCGCTAAAATATGTTTATTTCAAGTAAACATGCGCCCACGTGTATTTCAGAATAAAGTACAAAAAGTCAATTTACACGTTTTTCAAATTTGTATTATCCTAGCAATTTACCAAAAAGTATTTTCCGAGAAAAGTATTTTTAAGAAACCTAATTATTTTTCAGTCGTATTTTTTAAGGTTTGACACGTAATAATTAATCGCATATAAACTGTTTCTTCTTAAGTGTGTTTTTTAAAATGTAATAAAAGCCTTCGGGCCAGCCTAATCGATGAGCTCATAGAAAATCGCTATAAATAAATAAATAAATAAATAATTTTTTATCATTCGGCGAACCTTTCGGTAACAGACTTCGTCACAATATTATAATATACACAAATACAAACAGAATTTTTTTTCTTATTTTTATTTCCTGTAAAGGCCTACAATCTGTTCATATGGAAAATAAATAAATAAGTTAACATAAAAAAAATACGAAAAAAAATAACTTGAAAATAAATTTTGAATAAAATTTCCTTAAAAAATTGTTTTAATTTAGTGTAATTTACAAGTTAAAATCGTTGCCTAAAAACGGTCAGTTGGATGAAGTTGTAATCGTCGGATTTCGTCGCTGTTGTCCAATACGTTGATGGCTAAATGTTTGAATGTTGTTCAAGAAATAAACACCTAAAATATCTCACGAGTTTTTTTAACCTTTATTTTAAATCTTTAACAGTAATATAGAGAACAACCAAAAGATGAGAAAACATTGAAATTAAATTACAATTAACAAGAAAAGTCATTATATAAAATACAACATTCAGCGATGTTTTTTCATCCCTAATATGTGTACGTTGCAATCTGTTCAATTCAGAACAATAAGCAACCCCATGACCCAATGAGATGACGATGATGTGTATGACGTGTAAATCACTTGTAGTCTTGCACAGACCTAGGCCGACCATTCCTGAGAAAGTATGGTTAATTGAACCCCAACCATCAAAGTACACCGGTAACCACTGTCTAGTATCCACATCCGTATAAAAGTAACTACCTTTACCAGGATTTGAACCAGGAACCTTCGTCCCCAAAAATCAGCTGTTAAACAGCTGACTCACGGCGAAGACCTCTAGACCAACCCGGTGGATCACATTATTTTACAATATTTTTTACCTTTATCGACATAAACATGCAGAAAAAATTAAAGAAGATCCCTGCTCTATCTTCTTTTAATTCTTCTAATAAAGCCTGGTGGATTTGCAATATCACTGATAGGCAGACTATTATGGTTTTGTAGTTTTCAATAGAATTTGATATAACTATTTTTGATGATGTAGCTAAGAAATGGTGTTTTGAAACCGGTGTGTAGTGGGTAATTAGAGACATAAGAGTGAACCCGTAATTATATAGACTAATAATTTGATCTCACGAGTAACATTTATATCAAATTTTTGTTGAGATTTCAAAACTTGGTTTACTTATTGGAGCTTGAAGACATCACTAAAGTCATATAACTGGCCCTCTCCGAGAAGATCTCTTCTTCAGAGGCATTTTAAACTTCTTTGCTGAGTACGCCCCATGTTACCTTATTGTGTGCATGGCTTGTATTTGCAGTGTAGCATAATACGGCAGTGAAACCGGGGTGATAGGGCTGTAGAAAGGAAGAGGGTTGAAGTTTTGAAATGTGATGTTACAGAAAATGTTAGAGATTAGGTGAGTGGACAAAAAAAGTACCTAATTTATAGGTTCTTAGACTAGTGGATGAAAAAAGACGTATGTGGAAACATCTTACCACAAGGGATAGGCTAGTGGGGCATATCTTAAGACATCCAAGGATTGCTCCGTTAATAATAGAAGGTAATATTGAGGAATTGAAAGGTAGCGGGAGACAAAGGTTAGAATATTCAAAGCAAATTACAAACGATGTAAGTGTTACAGGTATGTAGTTATGAAACGACTTGCGCTAGATAGAACTGCATCAAACCAGTCGAGAGACTGATAACAAAACAAAATGTCTTATATGAGAGCTTGTGATTCACATTTTCTGTTCATTGTTCTGTACAATATGGTATTCCGACATCAGTTGAGTAAGGTATTTATAAATCACTTCCACGTAATCACTATGTAGCATTACGTTTGAGACGGAAAAGGAATAGTAGGCCTACTATGTTATCGCAAAATTTAGTTTTGTACAGCTTGTGTATGAGTTTCGATTGTAAAGATTTAGCAGATCCCCAAAACTGAATTTCGTACGTCCAGATAGTTACTATGACTGTTTTTTAGTCTTAATTGATGCGCCATTTTTTAATTGAGAACGTCCGTCGAGTAAGGGTTTTAGCTGACAGAGCACGTTTTGAGTATGGGACGACTTATTCAGAAATAATAGGCTAAAAGAAATATAAATAAATGAAATTTTGTTCCGGGGTACATTTAAACAATTTACCTATTTCGAGATAAGATTTTTTTTATACATTTAAATGCATGTCCTAACAGAAGAGTATATATTTTCAAGATGAACTCTTACACCGTGTCGTTCGTATCAGTCATTTCCAGTCTTACATTTACTTATTTTTTCTCTTCATTTCTTTCTTTCAGAGCAAAGGTACCAAGAGTATAATAAATGTAATGAAATAAAGTCAGGTGAATTATGTAGTACAGAGCGGATGAACTTTTTGAATGAAATAAGACAGACGGGGTGAAGAACGGCCAATGGACAAAGAGATTAAATGAATGAGGATCACAGGAAAAGTTTGCTGAAGCAACGTCTACTAAGATGTACAACTCACTCTCTTTGGTTAATGTATCGCCCGCTCTTTGGTTAGGTACATACAATTCTGTAAAGGAAACAGAGACAGACAGATTATGTCTCTGTCAGTGCTATCTCATCCAGTAGTACCCCAGGGGAAACACAATCAGAATCTTCTCTCATAAGAGTTTCTCTATCCGTTTTGCAGAGACATTGCAATCGCAGTTGTCTATAGCAAACACGCCACCCACTGGCAAACTTGAGCTTTTCTCAAACCATTTGTTGTGATTACCACCTCTGGTTATTTTATTTCATTTTGTTTCGTACAGATTAAAACAAATCTGAACCGATGTTTTATTACATTTTCTTTTGTAAAATAATGAAAACTTCTACCAGAAAAGTGAAGAGTATTTTTAATTAAATAAACCGTTGAAGTTAATTAAAGTTCCTCTTGAACTATCTTTTCATTTTTAATTACTCCTTCACGATTTTTCTTTTTAAACCATTTTATATATTCCATTTATCATTGTACGTTAAATTTGAAAACAATCTTCACAATGTTTTCACATCAAAACAACAATACTGAATTCCGTTCCATTTAAAACTGCCCCAACACAATTTCTTCAGTTCATACTTTTTTACATTTTTAGTAGAAATACATTAATTCGCTTTTTCTGAAACATGAAACACTAATTTCGTTTAGAATCAGTCGGCCAATCTACTGATGTAGTCAATTACTTTTGTACTGATGTCAGAACAATGAGTTTCTACGCCAGAGATCCCTAGTTTAATTTTTGGTCAGGTTGGTTTTATTCCCTCATTTTCATCTGTCATTATCCGCCGTTGAAATTGACATTAGTATTAAAAACAGAATGGATTAGTACACAATAATATGGAGAGCACAATGTCATCTGAAGACAAAATTTAATTTTTGGTGAAGACAAAATAAAAAAATATTGGTAATTAACAGTGTTGTTACAGTTTCACTACAATAATCGCAACAATTTTAATTTTCACAATGATTCAAATCTAACGGTAAATTTTCTCTAAATAATTGAAGACGTAATCAATTAGAAAGCTTTCTTTAACAACACAAAAAATGTTGTAATCAAATCAAAATCCATGAAATCTCACATACAAATTAATAACTAATTTCACTACTTTAAGACGAACAACAATTAATTTAAACCTCAATATCCCGTAAACCATTAAAGGAAAATAATCAGGAAATAGAAATTCATGAATAAAACATACATACAGAGGGAAGCAATCCATTCATTGTGGGGTTACAGCTAGGTAAATGAACTCAAGGATTTTGGGGATCCGGACCTCAGATCCTACTCAGGGTATTCAAATGCTCAAGGCAAGAAGGTAATTGTACATTACGCATCTCCAATCAAATAGTATCTCACCCTAGGATGAAAACTGAGTTATAGGTGTTTTGGTAGATAGAGATGGAAAGTTAAACAAAAATGTTATTTTTGTCATATTTTTTATAGAAACAAACATTGTTCTGAGTTTTACAATAAAGATAATCTTTATAAATAAAATTGTGATTTTGTCTGTACAATTTTTCAAAATGACGCAAATTTTGTTTCTACTAAGTAATCACCGAAAATAAGTTCAGCTGAATTTCTGTCAGTTTTTTTATTTGTTTGTCTGTTTGTATGTTACGGCATCACGCAAGAACCGCTGAATCAAATTCAATGAATTTCGGTATTTAGGTTTTGGACATTATCGAAATGAAAATAGGCTATAATTTTTATTAATATCACAAAGGGATGGGGAGTTCAGAGGGAGGGGTAAACAAAAAACTGCGAATATCACCGTTAAAAGTCAATCTATCAAAAAATGTTATATAATCAAAATTACGAAACGTTTAAAGACAAATAATTATGGGTAAAGTTTTTCATTTTTATGCATAATAACGGAGATATTACCAGTTTTATAAAAATAAACATAGTAATATTTTAGAAAACAAAATAAACATAGGTTTACGCGCCGCTGGTATTCATTCCAAACCTCTGTACCCTACCCCTTCCACCACTACCTAATCTTACACGACAAACCCGTTCTCGGTCACATTGTCAAAAACGAAAGACAGTCACCTTAGTAGTTAACCATCGCGGAGTGTTCCAATTGTGATTTACCTTTCATTTCAATTTTTTGTGTTCTGTAGTAAAAAATTTAATTACCTACAGTTACATTACACACAGATTTGTGTGAGTTAAACTTCAAAACATCAATTTTCATTCCTCTATATAAAAAGTAAATTGATTTATTTATGTAATATAATTAACTACGCTTCTGAAAATAATAAAGCTCTGCGTAACTTGATTTAAAACACCTGATCTTGCTTTTAATTTACGTCCAACTATTTTGTTTTATCATTAATTATAATGCTGACGTTGAAAGAAGGTAAGAATAGATAACTTTGAATGATTAAAGAATATCAGACCCGACAGGGATCGAACTCAGTACACCAACAGACTGTGCACAGCACCAAGAAAACCGTTAGAAGAACAGGCATTTTAGCTAGTATACTCGTAATATAAACGTACGACAGTTAGACGAAGTAAGTGAGCATTATCATATGGAAATAATGAAATACTAAGTATTTAGGTAATGAACACATATTTATAATATAAAATTTGTGTATTTTAACATCATTGTTTTTCCACTTCGAGAGGAGGCACCCTCTCTAAAGGCCTATACCCACGACGCTCGTTTACTATCTGCTAGTACTAGCAGGATCCACTAGCGCATCGGTGACGGTTCCCACACAGCTAGTTAATTACTGTAAGTGTTTTGAAAATACACGTGAGTTTTGTTGTGTATTGTTGTACACAGTACAGCTTACTAGCAACTAGCAAACGTTCATACCGAGCTAGTTTACTAACACTAATCAATCACGTGACCTTTTCTTCCCTACTAGTCGTAATAAAATCAATCATGCTCAAAGTCACTTGCTTGCTAATGAATACTGGTGGTTTAACAAAACTAGCTGCTACAAGCAACTAGTACTAGCGTCGTGAAAATACGCCTTAACGCGGCACCTGGGGCAGCTTGCCCCGATTTCCTCTTTAGGAATATTTTTCACTCTACTAAATAAAAATATATTTTTAGTTTTTACTTTAGTACAAAGAAACGAAACAAATACCATTTAAATTACTTAAGTTAATTCTTAACAACAGCAAAAGATTACATACACAATATCCGTCTTCCAAATACAGAATTCAAAGCGAAACACCTAAGTAATTTAAGTCTATCTACAAAATAAAACAAAAAATTAGCATATAAAGAAAAATAACAAAAAAGTAATAACCAGATATACAAAGACTCAACAAGGCAGACTGAAAGTGACTGAATCAAGGACAAGCCATTCGAATTACGTGTTAGAAAATAAGACCCGATAGACACTATGATAGCATGCACCTATTATTAAATGCATAAGGTATGTGTGTAAATTGCACGTATTACAAACTGAATACAGTATTGTGTTCATGGTATTTTAAATCTCAGATAGTAAATTTACTTAATAATTATTGGTTTTTAAGGACAGGAAATGAATAAGCTAACAGAGATAGCCTACTTTAGAAAAGTCCTATCAAAACCTATATTAAGTTTTCGCAACATAAAAATTTTACTCATAAATTTCCGTATCAGGGCTTCAAAATATACATAATCATCCTAGAAGGAGAAAGCGTACGAAGCTTTTAAGTTTTTGTCTCCCTCTGTCCACTTGTTAAGGGGTCTTAGTTCTTTAACAAACCACCTAACCTCATGAAGACCATCATTTAAGGAGCTTCAATTACTTAAAGTTCCTTTATTGTAAATTTTTGAAGTGATGGGGTATGTAAAGTAAAAATAGCCATCTTTACAATGACATGAGAAAGTCGTGTTTTACACCAAATTTTTATACTTGAAATTTTACTTTTGGCATTTCTAAGTCAATTAAAAAATATACTTTTAAAAATAAACTACGACAGAGAGAAAACCTTTTCCCTAATTAACTTAAGCGCTGCTAAAAAAATCGAACCCTTCACAATGACATCTCTAAAGGAACAGGAATCCATTAGGAATTCCCACGACATATCATCTAAGACAAATTTGACAGACTGAAACAATTTCGTAATCAAGATTGATTCAAAGATTGTAAGATTCCGTTGGGACGCCACAAAACATAAATACTCTGTTAATAACCATTCTCCCCTCCATCATTTCAATTCCCAACTAATCGTTACGTCTTATATCTTCCTTAATATTCTAACGACAATAATAATCAAATTTTTAGAGTACGGATATCAGAAATAATTACAAAACATTCACTGTAATCAAACATAAATTGTTTTAACGAATTAAAAAAAAATAAATCTAAAAAAGGAATGAATTTTATCAGAGTTATGGGAAAATGTACCGATATGAAAAATACCTGTTTTACTCACTGCTGCATTAGCTGCAATCTGTTCATTTTCGTTGAACAATAACTCATATAGAAAAAAGTGAGAAACTAAAGGAAATCGCATATCTATCGATTCTCTGTGATATTTACGAAAAATCTTTATAAAAATATTCTAAACTAAAATTTAGTATTATAATTACAAATTAAATTTAGTATTAAAATTTAGTATATTTTACACTAGATGTTAGTTTCAGTACCCACACGGAAAGTCCAAAAAATTAAATCGTTTCATCCTTGTATTCCGAGATAAATTATTGTCTAATAAATATTAGTTGCTTGTAAATTTTGATGTTCGTGTAAACTATCCAAATACTAGAAAATGAAATCTGAAATTTCTTGTTTCACTGTCTTCAAGTTGAAATCTCCTAAAATGAATATGTTGCTTGTAAACATCAAGGTATGTTCAACATAACTCTAATAGTTTTCAATTGGAATCGTTCTAAAGTTTCGATTTTGGAATTTTCAGATATACCCGTAAGTTGTATTCTTCATGTCCCAACGGTTTTTTAGATTAATTTATACAGATTTAATCGTATGTTGTCCTATTTGGCAGGAAAGATTCATTGCCCAAAAGGCAATACATTTTACAAAAATTTACACAAACAATAGTTATTTTCTTTCGTACAAAAATATGAAAATAAGATAAGTCAAACATACATTTATTCAATGTTCAAAGGCATATATTTAAAGGTTCTCAAAGTGGGAAGCGTGAAGGGTTTGTGGGGGAGAGGAGCAAAACTTAGTTAACAAAATAAATGAAATTTTGTGTAGACCACATAAATAAAGCAAATATTCTTATTTAGGAAATTTAGTGAAATTTTGTTTAGGAAAGGAAACCTTATCGATCTTCAAAGTGTCACTGCCTTGGAAACAAAATGTAAGGAATGTTCGCTCACGCCCTTCTGGATCACTGTACAAAAAGAATACCATTTTTTAAGTGAAAATAACTTAAAAGTACTAATTTCCTTTGCTACAAATTAATATTCTTCTGAAAGTGGATTTTCTACTCTTCCTGCAATGAAGAGCAAATATCGTTCAAGATTAGATGTTACAAGAGAATTAAAGAGTTGCATGGAACTGACTCCACGTTATATGGACTGTTAAACTATACAGAGGGGGGTTCGAAATGAAAAGTTTGAGAACCGCTGGTATAAATTAAGAAACAATCGAAAGACAAAGAATTACCAAAACAATATCTACAGTAAATATTTCTGTTTTTTTTTAACAATACCTTCCCTAATTTTTTCCAACTTTCGTTTTTTTCAAAATAGATAATTTATGCGTTTTGAATGAACACTCTATTGTTATTCATATTAAAATGCAAAATTTTAACAAGCTAAACGTTAATAAAAATGCAAAATTATGAATTATACTATGTACTCTAAAAGCACAGTTATCATCTTTCACAATGTTTGTTTTATGAGACAAAAGAAAAGCGGAAAACAAACAAAAGCCTTCACTTTATCCCCTGTACTAAGTTGCCTGCTGCTTTACACGAGGCAGTTTGCCAGAGGAGGAAAACGCTTTTATGAGTACTGGCTGTTTACGTACATCACAATATGGAGGAAAAACAATGGATGAGTTTTAAAGTTAACTTTTAAATTCTCACAGGCATTAATTTGTCCCAGGTACTTAAAATATGTTTATATTTTTTAAAGCAACTTCTTACCAAGCATGAATTAATTTTTTTCTGATAAGTGTAATAAAAATTTACCGAGCTGTGGATGAATGCTTAAGTAATACCGATCAAAAATAACAAGGCAGTTATTGGAAAAAATACAAAAATTGATCACTTCCTTTAAGGTTATTAATAAAATGTGGTACTACATAAAGATTATAACAAACAAGAGATCGTACTGTATTTATCACGTCTGTTCATTTCTTTAAGTTAATAACAGTACAATGTTAAATTACCTCCATACAATTACCTAATTAGTACTACTTTTAAATTCCAGAAATGATTGGTGACCGATATAGTCTAGTTTATCCAACAATTTCGCAATTTCTTACATAGATTAAAAAACGGACTCTTTTAATTTTATTTCTTACAACTATAGTGACCAATTTTTATTATTATTTTTTGTTTAGGCTATTTAACTTCGCGTCAGTATCACATTTTGGGTTAAAGGAAAGGTGAGTTTGAGCATGTTATCATTTTCCAGACACTGGTCGGGATCGAATGGAGAATGTTGCAGTCTAACACACTAACCACTGAGCCACAGAAGCGGTTTAAAACGAGTATTTTATTTTACAATCAATAATTTTATCAGACCTTCCAGCCAATCCAGTCAGGTCGTAAATAGACTTCTTGTTTAGGCCATAAGCTGAATTTTTTTTTTTTTTTTTTTTGGTTCAACGTCTGACTTCTGCAATTACTGCTAATGCAGACGGCGAAGGATGAAATGATTTTTTTTGTAACGTATGAAAATATGCCGAACTTGAATGGGATTCGAACCCAAGACCGCATGATGAGAGGCAAGCACGTTACAAACTACGCCAATGCGGCCGGCGTCATCAGCTGAAAGGCTGGTTTGAACATCTAAAGGCTTTACTACGTAAAACGAGGAGTAAGGTGGTTTACCTTTCCTTCCTCACTAAGTGGAAAAGTATGCTTACCAGCGTGCCATAGCCTCTGGAAAGTATTTACTTTCCACCCTGCAAACGACATCTTCACTTCATTAACTGGCTGTATAATGAAATTCTTTAATCTCAGAGGAGATAACTCTGACTGGTATCTTTCACACCTCTACCTTTTCTGTTCTTAAATGGTTCAGTCATATAATTGGCTGACCATATTATAAGAAACGGAACTATTTTTTGTATCCTTGCAACTAGCAGATCGAGAGCAAATAATTTAACACTCCACCTACCTGTTATGGGCAATCGTAAATAGTATCAGATGGTGTAAGAAGTTAAATGATATGTGTTCAAGCCATGTTTTAAGTTGACCTCTTAACTTGGGGAGTCTTGGACAATTACAGATCCATCTAAATGAGGTTGGAGTTATTTGAGAGGCAGTTTTATTGCTGGATGCTCTGAGGTTGTAGTGTGAGCCGAGTAACAAATGTCTAAGTTAGGAGATGTAATGAACACGGTCAAGTTCAGAAAAGTTCAATACATGGGCCAAATATTCGTAATGACAGCAGATTTCAACTTTTACAAGGGAATATACTGACGAAGCAAGCCATTAAAAGGAAAAAGATTTCTTGGTTGCAGAACATGAGATCTTGGTTTTCCAGAAATTTTACAAAACTTTCCGTGGGGCTGCCAACTAAGACAAGACAGTCGACCACTAACTAATTCAACAAACATAATTACATTAAAACAACACACTAACCACGGACTCGGTCTAAAACGGGACTTTGCAGCCCTATACGTCCCAACAGGTAATGAGTACTGGCATGTATAAATTAATAATACATTAACTAACACCAATTTTAGATACAGTACAGTGGTTACTATACACAATTTCTTAGTTTGTTTTTTATTGTCAATATTAATAGTGTAGCACATTTAGATGAATAAATTACATTCGCCAGAATCCGAAAGGATAAGCATTTCAAGAAGAAAAAGAACACTTTTTAACAACCAAGTCTAAAACAAACACAAGGGAAGCCCCTTTCAACCCCCTTTACGCTGGCAAACCACCTAAAAGCACCAAGTAAGCTAAAAACTTAACAAAAATAGTCCTTATAGATAGTAAAAGATGAAAGACATTCCGTATTATTAATACATTATGGCCTACACGTTAGGGTTAATAAAATTTTGGTTTCAAGAATTTAAAATAATTTCTTTTGTATTTATATAAAAGGTATGGCACTGGATGGTTTAAAGAAGTGGAGAGAGACCTCGAGGAAATTGGAATACAGAAAAACGCTTTCCAGGATAGAGACACATTTGGAAAGGCGTTCAAAGTTTTCAAAGCAGAAACACTGATTCTGAGAAACCAGCAGCATATAATTGGTCTGACGAAAGAAAGAAGATGATGAGTGAAAGGGTGAAGAGGTTCTGGGAAGAAAGGAAGAAGGAACAGAACATCATGCAAAAAGTTCAACGCGGTCCAAAGAAGATCAAAACGTGAAAAAGATATGGCAAATATTATTCATAGGTCTACTAACTTATGTATTTAATGGAAGCTTAAATTTGTTACAGTTTACTAAAATACATAACAACATTGGAAAGCATGCTCACAAGAACGTTCAAATTAGTTTAATTTGGTTGTATCTATATTACTAGTATATGAAGATACTCGAATTTATTTTGAATGATGTTAAATGGAAAGAGGAATTTTCAAGCTTCAAAGACGGTTGTCATTAGCGAAAGCTAAAGACTATCTGTAATTGCAGCATGTTCAGGAAAGCGTAATCAGTGAAGATAGCAAAGATATCTATGACAGAAGTTAATGGAAAGTAAAATACGTCATGCTTTAGTGTAGTATACAAGCTTACATCAGAATATTTGCAGTTTACTGCAATTAACATACATAAATTCAAGAAATTAATATAATATCAGTCTTATAGAGAGAACGTTAAATACGCCCTATTAATTTATTACAGAAGATATTTCTTGGTATAATATACAAAGAATACTGCGATATACTTAAAAACTTTATAAAAAAAATAGCAAAATGTTTTTCTAAGTTCAACTAGTGAACCAAATTATCTTTTATTTTCTTTCTTGTCTAATTAATTGATTTCAAAAGAAATATAGAAAGCAAAAACCATATTGAAATATAATTAAATTGTATGGTTCAGAGCGCTAGATTAAACTGAACTGCAAAGCAGTTTAAAAGAAAAGAAACGGTAAGTTTTGGATTTATTTCCAACCTTGGTCTGAAAAATTTTAACATAATAAATCTCATATACGCTGTCCTTTGGCCTAACTTAACGTTAGGCCAAACTTTAAAATACAAAACTCTTTTGAGGCCAATCTGGACTTATGGTAGAGCTCTTTGGACTAGCGGCAAGACTTTTTTGGAGTAACTTAAAGTCAATTCAGCCCTTTCAATCAAAATTCTTAAGACTTGCTTCTTCTCTTTTATATGTAGCCTAAGCAATAAAACCCTCAATAACGATTTTAAAATTCCGATAGTAAAGGAATTAACCGCGTCCTTCCACAGTAAATTTTACGAACGACTAGATGACCATCCAAACCACTTAGCCCATGATCTAGCTACAAGGAACTTTCCAACTGCGTGGCATCTTAAGCGAAAATGGAGTAGAGACCTCCTGATCTGAACAACGGACAACACTGGCAGTTAATAAACGGAGAATGTACCACTGGATTCCTCATCCCCTTAAAGTAAAATTCCCCAACACCATTTAAATATCAGTACTCATTTATGAATGTATCCAGCTCAATAATTATGAAATAACAATTATGAATGTACCTTAATAAAAATTAAAGATAAAAAATAAACACGAAAATACATTCGTGTATTAACCCTTTATAGGTCTTTGGTAAGTTACTTACCACTGGCAATAGATCGAGTTTATTTAAGAATAAGCTATGCAGTTGAATATTATCGGCATTTTATGGTGTTGCAGATGTTCTCTGGGAAATAAGCTAATCATTATAATTAGCTAATTGAAATTAGCGCGCAGCGATCATTTGCTTCCTGAGTTGCACGAATGTGGTAAGGATTCATACCAGCGTACGGTACCGATTTGTTTTATTGTTATTTGTGTACAGTGCTTAGAAAATTCAAGATTTTACGGGAAAGTTAGCATTCATGCTAATATAATGTTAAGATAAGTTATTCTACCCATCTTTTTGTTGTATAGTACTACAAGTTGGTTTAATAAGCATTCTTACCACTAAAAATTATGTGATTCCCATTTCAATGAACGTTCCTTGGTAAGTATAATTACCAGGACTTAAAATAAAAAAAGAAATATCTTACTGTTCTAGCACTAAAAATACATTATTCAAGTCCTTGTAATGCAAAATTTAATATTTTACAAAAAAATTTATATTTTTCTCCGTAGTAGGCCTACTGCCCTATAAAGGGTTAAGTAAATCAAATATGATTATTGCTATCAGCACGTATATTTTTTCTTAGGCCTATATAAATAACTGTTAATCACTATAAAATAATACTAAAGTGTCCAACAAACTTTACATCCCCGTTGGTACAGGCTACAACCATTGAGGTTCAGAGTAAGTGTTCTTCAAATTCCTCTACTTTTTTCAACACCAAGCCGAGGCCTAGTAGATTATAAAATAATTGCACAAGATGCACTCTAGAGTAAACATGAAAGCGACATAAATTACAGAACGTCAATACAATAAAATTATGCTACACAATTATTTCTCTTAGCAAAAGTTTTCTATTGGCAAAAGTTTACCAATTTTTATTTAATGTCATATCGAAAAATTTTTGTTCATTTAACAAAATGTTGTTGACGTACAAATAAATGTTTGGTTCTACAATATAGTTCCCGCATTGAAATTTGTCGAAATTAATTTGAACCAAAAGAAAATATTTAGTTTCGATTCAGACCGTTTGTACAACGAGAATAAACTACAAGGGCCTTTAATTTATTTTTAGATGAATATTTCGAAAAGGGGGTTATAACCGCAAGGTGGTTTTTAGGGGGATTTACATTACGGGAGAGAGAGCTAACATTTAACAAAAACATGCGCACACGTGTAATATCAGTTACCATAGTAACTAAATTACGCTTACATGGTCGATTTGAACATCATCTCACAATAAAGTATCTTCTATTACTCCCTCAGGTACACGGGCGATCGAGTATTTTATCTATCTCGATTGGTTTCCAGTGTCAAATAACCGTTAGTAATTTAGCATAATATATTTAAAACTAACGTAAATGGGGAAGAAATTATGTTAATAGCACTATCAGAAGTGTTTCACTTTCGACCGGCTAATTTATTATTACTTTAGAATACAAGAATTTTGTTTGAACACCGTTAAAATTTATAGCTAAGTACTTTCTTACGTTTATACAGCGTATTAATCAGTTACTAAGAATATTCAGGTGGTTTGCCGTATCCCCGTATTAGTAATTAATAAAAATCAAAAATTTTTATTAATTAATTAATTAAATTTTTTTAAATTATAAATAATTTTATTGTTACAGAAATGGGACAAATAATAATTAAGGGGTTTATGGCAAAAATTGTCTTTGTCATAAAAGTAACATTTTCGGTAAAATGGTAAAAACTGTTTTCCTCCCACAGTAGTGATTAATTTTGGCATTTGAATTATCCATTTGAAAAAAGGGTTACTTTGTTCTAAAAAAATATGTAAATTAAAACCATACTTTACTGTTAAGTAAATTTTATTTAAATTCCAAAACTGATGTTTTTGTAATGGTGATGTCATGACAAGGTTGTTTTCTTTCTGGAAAACCATTTCTTCTTCTTTTTCTTTCTTAATTAGTTTCTTCACCATTCATTTTAATATTTTTGGACCCAACTAACAGCTCAACTAACACACCAAACATATAGCTATTAATCAAACAATATGTATAGTAGACTACATAATCTACAAAAATGTTATTTCTGGTAAAATAACCATTGTCATAACATTGGCGGTTTTTGCTTGAAACTACTACTGACATAGGTTGTTTTTACAGAGCTAGTGTATATTCTATGTATAATATCTTTGGACATAGTACGTATTTACTAAAACAGATCAGCTGGTTAAAAAAAGAAGATTTTGCGTTTCGATAATGGCGAAAAATTTAAAACACACAATTTTTGACAAAGGCAGTTCTCTAGGAACCCTTCAATTTTAACGTTATTCGTTTACAAGAGAGATATTGTAATTAAAATTACTTACTATCACTAACTTAAGAAGAGTCGGATGACCCTATTCCGCCAATGTTAAATTGTTGAAGTTTTTAAAAATTAGTATGATTTTAAATTTTTTTAAGAAATGTCCAAAAAGCAAGTTTTTTCAAAAAAGCTGCAATTAAAAATTTCTTTTCATATATTGCTAAAATCCCGGGTCAAAGTGTGCACTTTAAATTTCCCTGGGAGATACAAAAATCATAAAAGTATGATTAAATGGTTCCGGAGAAAGATACATATGCGGTAAAACTCAAAGTAGATTACCCTAGACTAATACAAAAACATATCCCTATTTTAGTGCATTCAAGCCCCATGTGCTGCGATGTCCGAGTCTTGCTCTGCTTCGTAGTCATCTTGCAACTGCCTTTTCACTAAAGAAGAGTTTTGCCGACCCTTTTTCTCCAATTCATCTACAGCTTTTTTAGCCTTTGCGATTCTTGCTTCGTCAAGTTTCTGAAGCGCAATAACACAGTTCTCTCCCAAAACAATGCCCAACTTTGCTAAGACTTTACATCTAGCAATATTTCCCAAATTAGAAAAAGCTATAGCTTCGTACACACCAAACTTAGTTATTCTGTATGATAAATATCCTTTCCGGAATGTGAGACCAGATCATTTTATCGAGCGACACGCTCGATTTTGTGTGCTCCTATGTAAACATTTATTCAGAAATTATAGAGAGACTAAATCTTTAAAAACAGGCTTTATTTTAGAGAAGACAGAGACAGGTGTACGAATATTTTCATCCTGATCATAATGTTCATTGTTTTCTTTTGATTTTAGGAATTTTCACCAGCTACTTGCTCTTTTTGGGCAAAGTCCAGCCACTGGTCATTATTTTATAAAAACTCTCATAAAAAATTAACTAATCATTAGAAACATCACCCAACAGCGGATCGCCTAAAAGCGGTGGAGATGGATTTCTGAAGGCGGAGCTGTCGTGTGTCGCGGATCGATCGAATTCCGAATTCTGAAATTAGGAGAAGAATCGCCATTCAAGGAAAAATTATAGATACCATATCCTGGAAGCAGTTAAAATGGTTTGACCATTTTTGGAGGATGGAGGATGGTAGGTGGCCAAAGAGGGTACGGGAGTGGACGCCAGACGGTAGAAGAAGGAGCGGTAGACCGAAAGTGACATAGTTGGATGGAGTGCAGGAGGCAATGCCTTTGCGGCGTCTCTCCAATGGGGACTGGCGAGACAGAGAGAGGTGGTGCTTAGGAAGCGAGATACGGCTGGGGCTGTAAATCCTCGCATGAATACATATATTAGAAACATATAAATTTGGTATCAAATTAAAGGTAATAATTCAAGGAATCGATTTACCAAAAAATCTCAGAATAAATATGTCCAATTAACCATCCGCTCCTCATAATAGTCCTAGGAAGTCTTACGTTCAACTCAAGTTCTTGAAAAGGATTTGTCTTCTTTTTTGAAATAGGAATATGCCCTAATTAATTCGTCAAATTATACTTCTAGTGTCAAAGATTAATAAATCATAACAAGACTAAAATCAGTCCAACCTTTTGAATAGATTTTGCTGATAGATCTTTAAGTTAGTCCAACTTTCGCAGACGCTTTTGGATCCATTATGTCTACTTGGTCTCTCTAAAACCTTTGTCTTGAGCTTACCAATCGTACAATACTCTCAATGAAAATTTTTTTTCTGATGTAGTTACTTCTTCATCAAGTTCCAAGTGTAACTACCTCGAAAGTTTTCAATAATTTCATGTCAAAGTTCGCATCATTCTTTTAATATAATGCTATCTTCTTTTGTCTAGACCGCATACTATGTCAAGATTTGATGCATATTTAATGCGGGTTTTATGAATCTTGGTTTTGCTTCGTTTAGATACAAATAATTACGTGGTAATTAACAAATCATCAGCAATAAAACTACACTCAGCTCCTTTAAACATACCCATCTAATCCGCACACATTCTTTCTTAAGGATTAGTTCTCATTTTTGTAAGGAAAGAAACAAAGAAATTAAGAAGTCTACCTTAAGGCTATTCCGACCTCTCTCATTATAACAACAACTACCATTAAAAAGAAAATGTATAAATATTTAAAATAACAAGAGAAAAACTTTTCAGAGATGCAAAACCCATTACGACAATCCCTACATCCAAGTATTAAGACTCCCTACGTTTATAAAGGGTTGTTCGAAAAGTTTGCAGCAGTTCTTTTCATTCTACCCTTTATTTGAGTAAGGCATAATGTTAGAGTTATTCAACTATTAGTCTGATGTTAGTAAAATGAGGTTGTTTACTTATTACATGTGTACCTTTCACAAAAACCACAAAAAAGTTGTATAAAGGAAACATAAATGTAAGTTAAAATTATATTTTGTTTGAATAAGAAAAACTTTTTATTAAATAATATTTAGTTACAACAAACAACTTTCACCGGTAAATATAGTGGTTATTTTATAAATAATTGTCCTTCAGTTTTTGTCAATATCGATTAATTTCTTACAAAAAATTGTTTTTTATTTATTAAAAATGAATTCATTGGCAACTTTAACAAAATAAACATTGTTACTAGAAATTTTATGAAGAATCCAGTCGAAGGTTTTACGTTAGATCACAAACTTTTCATTACATACAATAAACAATACACTACGCCGCGACATGAATTTTCCAAAAAGAAATTCCAAAACATAGTACTATTAGAAAATTAAATTAATTGGAACACCATATCAGAAATGAAACCATCAATCTTCTAGACAACAGCACTACTCATTCGTTTGCAAATCGTACCGACCTATTTTGAAATAAAATTGTAGAACCTTTTCCACGTAACTTTTAATAAAACTTATAAAATTTTTACCATATATTTTGAAGAATTTATCATGATTACGTCATTATCAAGAGTGTTTATCATGGCCAAGTTATTTAATTTTGAGAGATCGCTTCCTTATTGTCCCTGCGTCAACATACTGTTTTTACGTTCAATTTAATAAAAGAATTAATAACCATGTTCTAACAAGAACGATTTGATCATATACGGAAAATAAATATATTGTTTCAATGCCAACCAACAACGTGCCTAATCAGGGGTGGTATCAACTATTCAAAAATACAGGCAAGAGTGGTGTCATTTGTTTTATGTGCAAGATCAAACAACCAAGCTGGTGTTTGCCTACAAGCCAACCGGACAAGGTGATACTGGATGACCTTGGAAGAGATGGGCATCCCAAACTCTTCATAAAATAGTTAATTTGAAGTCGTATTAAAATTATGATGATGAAAATGATAGTTTCACTGAATTTGCTTTAAACTTAAAATCGCTCGTTTATCTCGAACATTCCGAATAATAATTTTATGAAAATCTACTATTGTACGAATTTTATAGCAAAAAAAAAAAATTAGCCATTGGTTTAACGATTGAAAAAATGTAAACAACTCAACAATAACTATTATAGTTGTTATATGTTCGTCTATAACAGAGCACAAAAACATCAGTTTAATGTGCGAGAAATTCGCCAACAGGAATAAATAACACCCCTTAGAAATTACTAAAATAAATTAGGTTTAACTTTTTTTATATTAAATTTTTAAGTTTCTAATTTCATTAAAGTTAATTGAATTCGAAAATTCATATTTTTGGCATTTTAACACGATCCATGCTTTTTTGACAGGTATACTATGACATAAATCAAATTTATTTTACATCGAAAAAATACCGAAATTAAAAAGCTTTCTTCTTAAATATAATATAGATATCACCTCCAATTTCCTTTTCAGGGTAAATTGAAAAGTCGAAGTTGATGAAAAGTGAAGCCCTAACTAGATTTACCTAATGAAACACTTGAAAATTTAACGTGCCATTTAGCTGTCGATATTAACAATATGCAAAGTTCAAAACTCTTCATTTTTTTTAATAAATAACTAAACAAAATGCCAACTCCGTTAACCACAGAACAGGCATATTTATAACTTATGAATAATTTTAAATCAAATTTAATTTAATTAAAATTCATACCAAACGGCAAAATAGTTAAAGGTATAACGAATGACTAAATTATATTGTGACAACAAATCCTTTGAAAATTACTACGAGAATCGTACCACAAATTAATTTATTCAAATTAATAAATTCCTGGAGCGACCGCAGTCAATAAAGATAGTTTTATTTTAGATAAAGTTTATACCTAAATAATTATTTCTGAAATTGTAAATGTGGTTAATTAATAACTTTTTATAATGATTTTAGTATGAAACTAGAGAATAGAGTTAAAGACATGCCTAGCCACATGAACAGTTGTCACAGTATTACTAATTACCATTCCGTTGCATTGGCACCTCAGATATGCGCTTGTTAGTACAATCCGTTCAATTAAACATCTGTACTGCATAACAAAGCTTGTATAATTCAACACCTTTTGTGACAACATTGAAGGAAGTAGTAGAGATAAAAAATTATCAACAGAGATACTTTATGCATATTTGTTCAATTTAATTTTTAATTATTTTTTAAAATTTTATTTAGTTTAATTTTAAGGTCATAATATTAAATTTTGTAAATTAAAAACAAAAAATCCTTAATTCCAGTCCTGTTTTTCTTTTCCGGATCATTGAAAGCGATTGTGAATTCCTCGAATTGATATTGATCTAATTGCGAGTAATGCCATTGGTGGAGCTGACCCTTTGTTTAAAGCATCATGATGTGTTTTGGATTTCATTTGGATATCAATTTATTTGGCTCTTTCGCTCTCTCTGCTGTAGGAAACATTTTCAGCTTCCACTGTCAAGACGGTTAATTATCTTCCTATTTACCTCAGTTAATCAACGGGTGTTTATTTAGTAGATGCTTAAAGGTGCGGTTTTGTTTGTGCGATCGTCGCATGCGATTACGGCACGCAGTAATCGCATGCGACTGGCGTATAGGTTGGGTAGTTTCGTTTGTGCAGTGGAACGTGCTATCCAACTGTGACAGTTGTACTTTATATGTTCAAAAACAGAAAGAAGTAGAGGAGTGTATTGTAAAAATTATGTTAGAAGGTCGCCAAAGGAAAAGAACTGATGAGATATACATATAAGGAGACATGATGAAGGATACCTATCTAACCTAATTACTAAATACAGTAAACTCCCGGTCATCCGAAACTTCAAAAAATACTCAGTATTTTAAATGTAATTTTTCTACAAATAACTGTAGCTAATAAAAACAAAAAATAATAAATACTGTAAATTGTATTTCTGTACCAAAATACTGTTTAAGCAAACTGAACTGTAAATTATAGCACGTAAAGTATGCCTACATGACATTCAGCACTGCAGACAAGATTTTCATCGATAACATGAGTATTTTCCTTTTAACATGAGTATTTGAGCGGTAAATTTACCGCTCCAAGGAGTGGTAGATGTATTCAACTACTAGGCCTACTGTTTATTTTGGCTGTATCATCTTTGCTGGGAACAGTTAATTAGTACTGTGTTGTGGTTGAATGGGTACGGTAGTTTCTTGGCCTTAATGTAGTTTTCATTTCGTTTTGTGGCTAATTAGTGTTACGTACCGGTAGTGGAAGTGAAATGATATTGTACAATGTTGTGTAAACGTAAACGAATGGTCATAACCATCAAAGCGACGCCCACTGATGTACTTTTAGTTAGACGTTGGCGGGACATTTCGGTAAGAAAACGAATGAAAAATAAAAACCAAAAAAAATTTCTGAGTTTAAAATATACAGAAAATATTTGACAATTAAATCGTACGAATAAAAGTTTTTAGGACACAGTAATATTTTTTTTATAATAAAACACCTTTTTCCTTGTTTTTTAAAAAACCCTGCTTTTCTGAAATCGGCTTGCCCAATTATTTCGGATAACCAGGAGTTTACTGTATCTATTATACGATGAAAGCAAGTTTGAAGGACCAAATAGTTGTAGTTTTTTGTAATTAACTCAATTGAGTTTTACGTCATCGTCTTTGGAAAAACTCATTTTCAATTCAACTTCCAGACGTATGCGATTACTGCAGGTGACTGGTTCCAAAGCAGTCGACCTCTTGCGTCGGACGCATAAACGGAAACACATTTTAAGAAATCAGTTTGAAAGGTAATGGCAGTGACGCTTGCAGCGGCTGTAGGCCGTAATCGCATGCGACGATTGTGCAAACGAAACCGCACCTTAATGAATTTCCACCTTACTCACACATCTGTCTCGTATATCTTTAGAAGCTTCCCCTATTAACCATTGGAATGCGTCGTATTGAGGTTAGGGTCCTTCCAACCAAGTGTTTCACGTAAGGTTAAACCCCGACTCAATTCAGAGCCGAACTTTAAGTACATACACAAAGGATATAGAGTGCTGAGATGAGAATGACCAGGTCGTAGCTGGCTGTACCAGATCGGAAAGAAGAAATATGGACATCATAGATAAAATAAATTTTTAACCTTTAATTGAGTTACGGAGTATAAAGGAAAATGGTTTTATCTCACACAGCGTATGTAATGTAGAAAGAATTTCCCATCAGGTTGACTACCTGCTACAAGGTAGAAGAAGTTTAGGACGGCCGGTGAAATGTTGGAACCAATACAGAGAAGGGATGACGTAATAGACTGTTGCTTTATACTAGTTGCGTTATACTAGTGAATAAGAAGTGAAGTAACTACCTCAGTGCACACCAGTGGTATGTTTGACTGAAAAGCTGAATTTCTCTCGCTTAGGTTCACTTAATAAGTTGGTGGGGTAGTGAACTTTTTTCCTTCATAATAATATACATAAAACCAATTAATCTTGTAATTTTTTGGCATATCTTATATTCTTACTAATTTCTTACTTCTTCAATTCAAATTTACAATAAAAAGCCTATGAATTTATGTTTAAAATGTGTATAAAATTATGCTAATTTTTTTTAAGGGTTGCTTATATATAAAACCCTTGTATTGTTCTGTTACCAATATAATTATATCTTATTTTTGTTAATGAAAGTACAAATTGTTTAATGGACAGTAATAATTTGATTTGTGAATATGAACATTATTAGAAATGTTGTTTAGGCCATCAGCCGAAAGGCTGGTTTGAACCTGTAGAGGTTTTAGGAAGCAAAACGAGGAGTGAGGTGGCTTACGAATGCCTTCCTCACTGAGTGGAAAAGTACGCTTATCAGCATGCCGGGCTCTCTGAAAAGCACATATTTTTCACTCTGTAAATGACACCTTCACTTTATTCACCACAGGGTCTGGCTGTATAATGAAATTCATCACTTTCAAAGAAGATAACCCTGATTAGTGTCTTTCACACCTCTACTTCTTTTGTTTTTAAATGACCCAGTCATTTAATTGGCTGACCATGTAATAACAAAAGAACTATTTATTTTAGCCCTCCAATGAACAGATTGAGTGTAAATAATTTGACACTCCACCTGTCTGTTATGGGCAGCATTAGAAATAAATAAGTTTTAGTAAATCATTGGACTGTCCTTTTTCTTAGCCACTCCACGTGAATGCCTGGTCAGTCTCCTCTTTTTGTTCTTTGCAGTAATATAACTTTACCATTTCTGCTCCAAAAGTTTTTGTCTTGGCAAATATTTATACCTAATGTATATTGTTAACGTGGTATAAAAGTTTATTTATTTATTAATTAATTAAAAATACAGAATTAATTGAAAGCGTTAAGTACATTCATAAATACACGTTAGAGTATTTTCAAAAGCAAAATAATATTTTCTTTACTCCGTAACGGATCACTTTCATTTAAAATAAAAGAATGAAGGCAATGCTTATATTTTTAAGTTGAAGTATAACAAACAGGAAAGGCCGTATGATAAGAGAAAAGAGCCTGGCAGACAAATTCCTTAGGGATTCTAAAAGCTCTCTTATCTAACAAGTTAAATGTTCAGGCTCATTGTACTAATTTTAGATAGAGCACGAAGTGAACGAACACAGTAGATGTAGGTTCCATACACCATACGTAAGGCCTAACACTGGAACTTGGACTGTTGTTTTTGAAAATAAACGTAACACCACAAGTTTTAAACCGAAGATAATAAATAACTCAAGAGACGTAAACACTTGTTTTGGTTGAAGAACGTCGTAAATCGCACCGGAATGAATCAGCAGTAACTCTAATTTATATTGCAAGACTTCCACAATGCATAAAATACATTTCGGCTATTGTAAAAGAAGCAATATACAGAACGAACAATGAAAAATCCTATCGTAAAAATTTATTTAAAACGCAATATAAAATGGCGCTGAGAACGCGTAAGACATACTTCAACACAATTGGTGTAAACGTCGTAATTATGTGTTTTCCTTGAACGCGTAATAATTAAATGTAATTGTAACGATTATATTTTTAAAATACCTCCCAGAGCCACAAATCACTTCTAGGGGATATAATAATGATAAGAGGTGTACTTCTTCTCAAAGCTACATTACTAACATAAATCTTCAAACCTGTCTCTTTTTTTCATTAAACATGGACGATCTCACATAGCGTCAAAATCTTTCATTGGAAAATATATTTGACAAACCTTCTAGAATTTTTATGCTTCAAAATAATTGTAGAATTTTCAAAAAAAAAAGGGAAAAAATGGATAGTGGAACTGAGAAAGATTTGCAAACAATAGAAATTACGGAAAAGATACTCAGCGTAAAAATACATTTAAACAGATTTAAATTAACTTTGGCAGTTTTCAGTCGAAGAAAAGTAAAGAAGTCTGTGGACTGAGGAGAAGAGAGTTTTACTGACACAAAAAATAAAGCTCTACTAGAAGAATAAGAATGGTTCTGAGACTTAAATCTGCATTTCGTGGTCCAAAGTTACCTGATAAACAAAAATAGCAAAAGCCTTACAGTCAAAAAGTAAGATAAGAGTGTATTGTTTATGTCTGTCCCTCAAACGCTCCAAATGTTTTGGGCAATTACAAAAAACTTCAAAAATAACACATCGATTCTAGTAATAATCGGTTACTAGAATCTTTCAAACAAAGCTTCCAACGATAACCTCAAAACCAATGTTAGTTAAATAACTTATATCAATACAGTAAATCATTTATACTCCGTACAAGTCACAAGTAGGCCTGTATGAAAAACTTCAAAAAAATTCACTCGCATTTTAAATTTGACAATACGTTACAAAATTCAAAGAAGTTACTTACGTCCTCACAATATCCTGTGTGGAATCTGCCTCATCATCATCCGAGTCATCCTCTGAATCATAAAATACATCCTCATCTTGAGATTGGGACGGAATTTCTTGTAATTTAGTTCTGGGTACTACAATGTCACCGCTTCGATGTAATTCTTTCTTGCTGACACAAACAGCAGTGAATGCATCTTCCAGCAAGCAGAGATCTTTCTTTTTGCAGTTCAGTGGTTGACATAAGTCACCTGAAATAAATATATCAATATTAGAACATAAAATAACAGTTAAATAAGCATGAACATGGATGAAATTCAAGAGAACGTTCAAATTTTAGCCAACGTAATAAAAAATACTAAATTATTTAAAATTGTATCGGATGTACCTATTACTGTAGATATTAACTGGGCGAGATAATGGCAACTGTAACAACTGCTAAAATCGGAAATTTCATTTTATACATTTAATACGTACATGTTCAACAAATAATAATTAGCATATGATAAACAGAATTCATTAAACAAAGATTTTAGGATTTTAAAGTTCGTTTAGATTGTTGGACCCTTAGTGCTAAACAGCTTCTCAGCTTGTTAACAGCTTATCGATTGATGCAATACAAACAAATAAAGATATCACGTAGAAAAATGTATGCGCTAGAAGCTAGATTATGAAACATTTGTAATACAGGCAAGAGTGCATTTGTTGCGGACGCCAGGCGACCAAATTCTCAAGCAGGTGTTTACTAATACAGAAAACCAGAAAACGCGGTATTGGACGACCTCAGTAGATTTATGAGCATCCCGACTTTTTAAAAAACGGTAGATTATTAAGTCTGAAGTTGGAACAGACCCTGAGGTCTAATCCGTATTGTTTATGATGATGAAATAGTTTAGATATTATTCAGTAGTACGTTATTTAATTTTAATTTTACCTATATTTTCCAGATTAGTACAACCAAACAACCCACCGGGTTGGTCTAAGGGTAACGTCGTCGCCGCTAGATTTTCTGAGACGAAGGTTCCTGGTTCAAATCCTAGTAAACGTAGTTTTTTTATACAGATTTGAATACTAGACAGTTGTTACCAGTGCACTTTGATGGTTGGGTTTCAATTAACCACACCTCTCAGGAATGGTCGACCTGAGTCAGTACAAAACTACACCTCACTTACACGTCAGACCTCATCTCATTGGGTCATGGGGTTGCTTATTGTTCTAATTTCAACAGATTGCAACGTACACATTAAAAATAAAAAAGTACTACTAAACACTAATATTATAGTAGATATTGTAAAAAACTGTACGCAAAGTTAGCTTAATTTGTTTCAACAGAACGATGTTGAGTGGAACTGCTCCATGAATAAGTATTAAATTGATATTTAAGATAATAGAAAATTTTATTATTATTTAATTTTAAAAACAAACGAGTGTTTACCATCAGTAACATCAAATGTTCAATCATGTCACTGTATTTTGGGATTAATGTAAGAGTTTAAGAATTTTTCTGGATTTAAATTTTCTAATTTAATTATGTACTTCGTGACAGGACAGCCTACAAAGATACAAAATTATAAATCCAAATTCTAATAATATAACGCACAAATATTTCAACAACAAAAAATACATTATCAAAAATTGCAATACCTATAGGTAATAAAAAGACATTTATGTAAATATAAAAAGCGAAGTCTACAAATGATGAAAGGAAAAACCCCGAGTCGGATTCAGATGTCTATTATATCGTCTACACATTTAAAAAAACCGAAAACAAAAGTAAATAACAAGAGAATTCACAATACACAAATTATTTCGTTATGGAAATAATAAAAATACGTTTAAAATTTCTGTAAATTTAATAAAATAAAAAAATAACAATAAAAAACGTAGGTTTTTCTACATAAATTAAATTTTCGCAGAAAAGCTTAGTGAATGATAAACGATCCTGACAAAATTTAAAAGCACCGAGTGGAAAGACCATTTGAAGCGTACCAGAACGACATGGTGGGTTTGTTTAGCGTATATCTAAATGGAAGGGGTTTGCGTTTTTTCCGTCTAACTACTGCACTGGCAACTAGTACCCATCAGTCAGTTGGCATTACGATGTCATTGTTTAGCCACATTTCATTAAAAAAAACTAACTGGTTGTTTAGAGCTACTGTATCTTGTTCGGAATGCTATTATATCCACCCTGTTGTTACTACGTAGATTCATTTTAGTAAAGTTTATAATAGGATTGTAAATAATTTGTACATTACATTACGCGCTTTGATCCATACGGGTCTCCCCTGTTACATTATCTTGACAAACAGAGGTTGGTTGAATAATATTTACAATTCAGTCAATCTGCCACACAGAATATCATTATAATATACATAAATTTTAAAAGAACTTTACACTAAATTTCACTTTAACTACCTCTACTAAATAAAATGATCTTAAAAGTTTCTTTCGAATAGAACACACAGAAGAAAGGGAATCAAACCCAAATTCAATAACGATCCTGTTTAGAAATAACTATTAATACAATGTATGTAATAATACAAAAATATAGAATTATTTTAAACAAATTTCTTGGGTCTTTTCTGTTATCCCCCCCCCCCACAGCATAATTTTTCACATTTAGTGGAAATTTCGTCTGTAGGTATTCTTCCAGTATTTTTAACGGCAAATACGGGGAAAATATTTTAAAAAATCATATATTAATATTTTTTTAAGTTAACGTTAATTTTTTTCCTTTTTCAAATTAGCCTTAAACTATTTTTATTGACAATTATTAAATTATTTAATAATATTTAATTTAATTATGTTAAATTAATTTAATGATTAATTTATTTATTGATGCCATGTACTCAATGAATTTATATTTTATTATTAGATACAATAACAATATTGAGAAACAGCGATGTACTTACCCTACCTATATTTAACCTTAACTTGAAGAATATTGGTGTAAGATTTTTTAAATATTTTTCCCGTTTTTATCGCTAAAATACTGTAAGGTTGCATACTAAATATTCACGAAATGTGAAAAATTATGCTCGGGGGGGGATAACAGACCCAATTTCTTTTTTTTTTACTTAGATTGTTCTATACATCTGATCTGCGAGAGACTGGCGTGACTACCATCTCTACATATGCCGACGACACGCTTCTTCTTTCAACCTCCGATAAATCCGCCAAATCACAATCGCTAATTTACAATAACATCTGAATATTCTACAAGACTGGTTAGAAAAATGGAGAATACAAATTAATCCAACCAAATCTGTTCGCGTTTCCTTTACTCTTCGAAAATAATATAAACCTAATGTCTTTTTTAAGGGTACCCGGAACAGAGAAAATAGAAAAATTTCACATATCCGGTTTTTTGCACATTATTAAATTGCAGAATTTTCTGCATTCAATTATGCATATTTTTGTTTCAGTTTTGTAATTTTTATCCCCCAAAAAAAAATTAAAAATATGTTGAACCCTTACGTTATTTTCTAAACGTTACCAGTTTGCATAAACACATCTATTTTTTGAATGACAACGATAAATCCTAATTTTTTTGTTTTAAAACTTTACGTTGCCATTAGACCAGCTGTGAATGTAGAAATTGAGGAATTTCCAGAGTATGATCCTGGAATGTATTAGAGATAACGATTTTGCAGTATTTATAATGTGCTCTCTTTTAGTGTCTGCTTGTTTCCCGTAAAACGTAATTTTTGACACATAAGGCACATTTTCTCAGCCAACTTTAAAAGGATTGTAATGATATTTTTGTACAGCCCTTTATACCATAATTGCAATGTACTGAGTTATTATTACAGTAAAATAATGTATTTGAATATTTATTTTCCACTTAGACAAAAGTTTATGATTTCCAAAAATGGTAATTTCAAAAACCATTTTCTTACCTTCCTAACAATATATATATATAAATGCTACTAATTCTGTGGGTGTAGAATACCCTGAGAAGTAACCACAAAAATTAGAGAGGATAACTGTAATAGTTTTTGAAAAAAATTCCTTACATTAACATTACGGAGATGGACATTCCGGGTACACGTAATAACGTTTCCGTACCTTAGACGTGTGAAATTTAATACTTATGGCTTATCTTGGACAAAAGACTAATACGGAAGTCGCACATAAAAAAGAAAAGACTTCAATTAAATACAAAATTACGATAACTGTACCGATTTCTCAGTAGAACCTCTCCTTTATCAATTTATTCAAAATTACTGCTGTACAAATCATTATTTCAGACAGTTTGAACTCACGGAATCCGGATATTTGGCTCGGCAAAATCCAGTAATCTTAATCATCTACAAACGTTCTAATTAAAATTTATACGTTTCATATCAAGAGCTCCGTACCACGTAAATAATGACAATCTACATTCCGATTTAGGGATTCCTACCTTTGAAGAAGTAGCATAGCCCTATCATAAAATATTCTTTTCAAAATTTTGGAATACAGCCCGGCGCCTAAAAAGATGGAAAAGAGATCTTCTCTGAGTTATTACTAAAAAAAAAAACAAATAGACTAATTACATATTTAATATTTAATTATTCACATTTTCTAGTAGTCGTATATTTGTGTACAGTTGAAAATTTCAAATAAAAGTTAAAAAAAATAAAAAAAGACTGTTACTTTCTTTTTGAAGATATAACTTAAATTCTTATTATTGAACAATATGGAATTATTCGTTGACAATATATTGTAATTATTGTAGTTGTAAAATTCTACAACTTTTATTTCAACCATTTTTTGTATAACGTTTTGCTTAGCGGTCATTAAGTAATTTTCTGTTTTTTTCCAAAAAAAATCTGTAAAAAATAAATTTTACATTTTACATACATTTCACGACAAAAGTGTCAATAATTGAATTTATAGGAAATTAAAAGATCTACACTTTTATTTAGAGCATTTTTCTCTACAGAGCCTAGTTTAGCGTGAAAGAGTGATTTTCCGTATGTTTAAGCCAAATTGAGGTTGTTTCTCATTTTGCATCATTCACTCATGATTAATTTTTTTTTTGACACATTTTAATAAAAATTTAGTAGGCCTATCTGTTATTACAAAACAAATAAGATTATATTTTTTGAGGTTAGTTTTTTATTTCTAATATTTTATTACTAATGTCAGATTATATTTTTCATAATTTGCATTAACAAGAGAAAGTCGTGTGAGTGTTTTATATCAGATTTTTTTTAAACGGAGATAAAAAAATTTGTGAAATACCTTTGTTTTTTCCAATCTCTTTGTATCCACCTTTACTCACAATTTCTGATTAAGCTGTAAACTGTACTATTTTTACACTTTCAACAAAAATACAATGGCGTGGTTATACTGAGGAGCAAACAATTTTAGGGTTTTAAGATAATCAACAAACATATCTTCCAGGTCGAAAAGGTGAAATACTGTTTGTATTTTTGTGTACAGACGGTTTATGCCAGTCACTTGGTCAGGTGAACACGCATTCAAAGGGGCCAAGAACCTCAAGGTTGACTGGACTAGTCTTGTTCTGTCTTGAGCCTTGCCTCCCGCTCTGTTGTTACAAAGCTTGCCTACATTCCTTCTGTATTATAAATCTAACCATTTTTATCTCGTCATAAGAAACGCCATATAATGTAGAATAACAGCGTAGTTCCTTCGAATTAAAGATGCATATTAGCCTGAACAAACATTCATTTTTTTATAGAGATTTAACACCGTGATAAAAACTACTCTAAGGACACGTCGACAATACGTTTATGTATGGTTCATAACTGTGGTGAAATAGATTACAGCGTTATTTCTTTATTGCTGTAGACAAATTAATGCATATTGTTGCACATTATGCTTTCCTGTATTAAGTGTATGGTTACAAGAAATCATTATCTACAAATTCCACATTTGTTTTGGTTCATTCATAGTCAACTAGAAATGTCTATCGTCTTAATGCCACGTTGTAATGCGTTCACTTGATTATACCGTGTGCGTTTTTGTCACGTAGTTTTAATAGCGTACAGAGAACTTAATAAAAAAATATTGTGTGTATTACGTACTGCTTTCTTCAAACAGTTTCTATATTATAATATATGTTTAATAGGTAAGGTACTGTACGAAAAATCAGGGGAACTTCAGTTCATTTCCACCTACTTTATATTACACTTTTGAGCTAGAGTTAGAATTTTGAAAAATTCTGATGAACTCTCTGTTAGATCGAGAAAGGGGTTATTAGTAAGTAGTTCATGCTCATAACGGGCAGGTGGAGTGTTAAATTAATTGAACTCAATCTGTTGGTCCAAGGGCTACAAAAAAGTTCTGTTTCTTATCACATAGTCAGCCAATTATATGACCGAACTATTTAAGAACAGAAGAGGTAGAGATGTGAAAGACACTGGTCAGAGGTATCTCCTCTGAGAGTAATGAATTTCACTACACAGCCAGACCCTGTGGTGAATGAGGTGAAGGTGTCATTTGCAGGGTGAAAAGTGAGTACTTTTCGGAGGGCCTGGCATGCTGATAAGCATACTCTTTCAACTCAGTGAGGAAGGCAATAGTAAACCACCTCACTCCTCATTTTTACTTTATAAAACCTCTAGAGGTTCATACCAGCCTTTCAGCTGTTCACCTAAACAACAGCAAGGAGTTGTTTGGTACTGTCAATTTTCTTAACATTCGTACAGATATATTATGTTGAATTATATTTTTCATGATTTCCTGATCCAACAAAAAAACTATAGAAGGAATTCTTTATGTTAATATGAATAGACATCTATTTATAATATTAAATTTTTTAGTCTATTTTTGGTTCGTAACAGGCAGGTCGAGTGTTAAGATATTTGCACTCGACCTGCTAGTTCCATGGCTACAAAAAATAGCTCTGTTTCTTATCACATGGTCAGTCAGTTATATGACAGAAGCATTTAAGAACAGAAGAGATAGAGGTGTAAAAACCACTAATCAGAGTTATCTCCTCTGATAGTAATGAATTTCATTATACAGCCAAACCCTCTGGTGAATGAAGTGAAGGTGTCATTTGCAGGGTAGAAGGTAAATGCTTTTCAGAGGGCCTGGCATGCTTATAAGCATACTTTTCCACTCAGTGAGGAAGGCAGTGGTAAGCCACCTCACTCTTCATTTTTAGTAAAGCCTCTAGAGGTTAAAACCTGCCTTTCGGCTGATGACCTAAACAACAATCTTAATGGACACGCTTATAGATACTGACCTGTATTGTTAAATTAAGTAATTTTACAAGCGTTTCCTTAATTTTTTGTTAACGTTACAAGAATTATAATAATAAACTTATTTTGTTCTCAAAATAAGCGTTTATCGTTAATTATAATCAAATTGGATTAACTTATTGGGATCATTATTAGTTACGGTGATTGAACATATTTTCAAGAGAAAGTAGTTATAACGACGAAATCATGATAACTATTCATTTGAACATAAGTTTAGATTAAATACATAAATAAATTTGAGATGGCTGGTGTTTGGCATTCCTACTTATGTTAACACAGTTAAACTTATAAAACTCTGATAAAATTGTTAAAGGTCGGTCTACAGACAAACTACTTGAAACCTAGGAACACTATTCTCCCTATATTAAAATTCGATTCGCTTTCGAACTTCATTGAACTGGACGTTATTAAAAAAGTTTCGTTCATTGTTGTTAACCTTTTTAAACGAATTGCTGTCAGCCTGGTTTGTTGAAATCGAAGTTCTGTTGAGTGATAATTTCGTTCGTTTAATCAACGAGTACCCTTATTTACGAGTACCTTAACTCGTTTTACCCTTATAGTTGTTGTAGTAACCCTTATATTTGTTTATAAAATTTAGATTTATATCAATGTAAAAATGATGGATATAATTCGGTCGTTTAATATAACGTTTAAAAAATTTCTCTCTAGTTTTATACAGATACTGATTTTTATTCCACAACTAAATTGTTAATTTATTCTAAATTTTTACTTTTCAATATTCTAATATATATATTTTTTAATTAAGTTATTTTTGATTAAGTAAGTATGAACCTATCGCATGATTTTCTGTTCCATCTTCCTTTCTACTCAGAACCTCTTCATCCTTTCACTCATCATCTTCTTTCTTCGTCTGACCACTTATATGCTGATTCGTCAGAATCAGAGTTTCGGCTTTTAAAAACCGTAAAGTCGTCTACGGCCTTCCCAAATGTATCTCTGTCCTGGATAGCGTTTTCTGTATTCCAATTTCCTCGAAGTCTCTTTCCACTTCTATAAACCATCCAGTTGTTGTCTTGATGCCATTTAAATACAGTATGTGAATATTCTTTTAGTCAGCCTACTGTCATCCATTCTGCTGAGATGTCCGTAAAATTTCGCCCTTCTTTTCTTAACTGTGGTTTTCAACGTCTCCGTTAATCTATACAGGCTTTTATTTTTGACCTCAGTCTCTATGTTCCATTGTTTGACGTTATAGGTCCCTGAGTTTCCTTAGGATTCTTCTTTCCCTCTTTTCTACCTCCAACATTCCTCCTCCTGTAGCCTACAGGAGTTAGACATTCAGAGGCAATAATACTGGAGTAATAATGAATACTTTATTTATTAAAAATTTTCACAATTTTGGACAGTTTTATAACTTGTTTAAATGTAAAATTGTTAAAGTTAAAATTATTACATTGTTGTTTTTTCTTTTATTCCTAATTTTTGTACGTTGCAATCTGTTCAATTCAGAACAATAAGCAACCCCATGATCCAATGAGATGAAGATGATGTAAATGACGCGTAAATGAGGTTTTGTTATAGTCTTGTACACACCCAGCCCGACCATTCCTGAGAGAGTATGGTTAATTGAACCCCAACCATCAAAGTACACCGGTAATTACTGTCTAGTATTCAAATCCGTATAAAAGTAACTACTTTTACTAGAATTTAAACCAGGAAACTTAGTCTCCGAAAATCAGCTGTTGAACCGCTGACTCGCGGCGACGACTTTACCTCTAAACCAACCCGGTGGGTTTGTTAAACTTATAGCACACTTTTTGTTTTTTTAATGGTTTACTGTAAAAATTTGTATTTACTATTGTAGTCGCTTATTTTTTATTTTAATTTCGCTTTTATTTGTTATCGGGAACTTTACATTATTATTATTAACAACTACCCAATTTAATCGCTACTTTTCGCTGTATTTTTGAAGTGGATTAGGCATGAGTTTGAAGAGGGACCACCAGTAGAGGCTGTTTATGGATGGCTGTCAGCTGGTCACAATATAAAGTCGCTTGCCCAACCAATGTTACTTAACAAATAATAGCGACTTTCTACCAGCTGACTGACTGGGCTAGTCCGGAGGCCTTGCTAATGAATAATAAGTTAAAGCGACTTAAAATAATGATAAACAAAAACATGTATTTTTCGTAAAGTATTATAATAAATATATATCTTACTAATTTATAAATATGCATTATTTGGAGAATATATTGTGTGCCGATTTTTATAATTGGCGTTCTTCAGAAAGGTGTATAGAACTGATTTGTTATTGCTTTTCTATACCTTATTACTTTATGTTATTACTTTACTAGTGTTAAAAAATGTATTTCTTACTTTTTAATACATGCATTAAAATCGGTGCTAATTTTTTTTTTTTTTACTTCGGTAACGGCGAAACATTGTCAATGTATGGTCTATTATTGTCTTTTTACATTAGGAGTAAAGAAGCGAAATAAACTACAAATTTCTAATTTATAAAATATAGAAAGTAATAAATTCTGTAGAAATTCCACTTAAAACTTTATGATGAATTTTTAAATGTTTTTGAATAATAACCGTAGAATGGGTTTTCCAGATGATTTATAATCCAGTGCAAATACTTTTTGTACTATTGAAATACAAGTGGAACTAAAATAGAGCAAGTTAAATTCACTTTTCCGGTAAATTCAAATAACGAATTTTTTCACTTTGTTAAGCTCCGTTATTGAATTTGAATATTTATTTTCGCATTAATGCATTGTATTTTCTATTATTCTCCACGATTTGATTACTTTGGTCGTTTTTTCTTTACTTTAGACTTAAATAAAATTTAATATTGAATGTACTTTTTAAATTATTTAAAATTATTTTATTGGAAATGTGTTACAGTCAAGACTACGATTTCGATATCGCTAAATCTCTTAACAGATAAATGAAGAACCCTGGTTCGATTCACGGTTTGGGTCTATATATTTTTTTAAAACAGTTTCTTATCTTACATTCAGTGTAATTCTTAATGATTCATCTTTTTAGCTTCAACTTTAAGAAAGCAGAAAGAAACAACAATTTTTAAACTTGGTTTATGTTAAATGTTTTCCGTAAAATTACGTTCTTAATGTTACACGAAAGAGCTTCTTATTCTTAACTAAAATATACCTATACTATTTTACAAACTACAGTCGATCCAGCTTAGTGAAAAATTTCGGTTTAAGTTACATTTCCCAAGCTAAACAAATTCAGTCATAGGGCTGATTCGTACAGCCCCATAAACTATTACCCATATACTCCCTATTCCCTATTACCCATATATTTAAAAATATTTGAAAAATTGTTACTTTGTCGAATAACTTCATTTACTGAAGTAATGGTATCCCTTCTCATCAGTTTAGTTTTAGATCAGAACATTCCACGATTCACCAACTCCATCGAGTTGGTGATCACCGGTCGATTACCTTCAGGTTTAGAACGTAAAAATATTAAACTTTCAGCCTTTTAGTTGCAAAAAATGTTTTAATTCAAGTCGTATTTCAGATTCTTCTTTTAGAAAAGTATTTTAATAATTTCGTAGCGATCAACTACAGAATGTAAACCCAACATACATACTAAATTTCAAGGTTTTATGGCATAAATATCGTTCTGGTGAATTTGCGATTTGAGTTAATCAGTGAATGGATTTTGAATTTGTATACCCTACAAAAGCATTTAACTTATTAAATTTACAACAGGAAGGTTTAAAATTAATCAGAAAAAAATTTATGATTGCATAAATTAGAAAGTTCTGTTTGTGAATAGAGACTAAGAAGTTTTTGTCATTTTTAACTATTGTAACTGGGGTTTCCTGTACGGCTCATACCTGTTTACAACCAAAATCTAGATAATGGAACGATCAAATTTGGTGGATATTGATATAAAATTAGATAATCTATATTTATTGAGTGTTAGAAGTAACCAGCTCACGTGAACAACTGTAGAACTGTGGGCTTGTCTGATGATTGTGGTCCTCCTGCATGAAAAGGACGTCAATCAGTCCATTAGAAAACTATACTTTTAGAAAAGGATAAGCGTTTTAACAAAAAAAAAAAAACTGTACATCATATTCAGTACTGACCAATGTATGCTGATCGTACCCTAAAAACCTGGGTGAATGACGAAGTGCAGTATTTGTTTACGTCAATTGCACAGGGACCACGAGGTATTAGACAAACTACACCAGCTAATGACTGTGGCACTGTTCAAATGACCGACTGATTGTTAGTATATCAGTTCACATTGTTGTTGTTTAGGTCAACACGCCGAAGGGCTGGTCTCAATCTCTAGAGGCTTTATAAGTAAAACGATGAGTGTGGTGGTTTACCATTGCTTTCCTCAATGAGTGGAAAAGTATGCTTATCAGTAAGCCCTCTGAAAAACATCAACTTTCCACCATGCAAATTACACCGTCATTTAATTCACCACAGGATCTGGCTGTATAATGAAATTCATTAACCTTAGAAGACATAACTCTGAATAGTATCTTTTACACCTCTATCTCTTCTGTTTTTAAATGCTTCAGTCATATAATTGGCTGACCATGTGATAAAAAACAAAACTGTTTTGTAGCCCTGGAACTAGTAGGTTAAGTGCAAATAATTTAACAATCCACCTGCCTATTATGGCAATACCAATTCACAATTAAATTCATTTACAGCGTATAGTTAAAGGTAGAAGGGTATCTTGTGAGCACCAAACTAAATACAATAGACAATGCCTCTGGAAAAAGGTAGACCTACATCTGAAATGGTACAGTATAAGGGCATCACTGTATTATAATCAGAAAAATACGCTACAATATTACAAATGATTCCTAAAGAGGTACTACTCAATCCATAAAGAACGACCTATTATAAAATCTGGTGTGAAACACTCACACTACTTTCCCTTGCCAATGCAAATAATGAACAATATAACCTAACATTGGTAACAAAACATTAGAAATAAATACAAAAATTAATCTCAAAAACAAAACCTAATTTTAAAATTAGGTTCATGATTGGGTACTTCTGATTAATCATGAGTAAATGATGCAAAATGAAAATAAACCTTAGTTTGGTGTAATAATACGGAAAATCACTTTTTGACGCTAAAGTAAGCTCCGTAGAGAAAAATGCTCAAAATGAAAGTTGTAGAACTTTTAATTTTCTATAAATTTTATTATTATCAGTTTTGTCCTAAAATGAATACTCAGGCTGAAATCTTATAAAATCAATTTGACAGATTTTCATTAAAAAAAAAACAGAAAATCACTATTAACCGCTACTAAACTAAGCGTTATACAAAAAAATGTTTTGAGTAAAAGTTGTAGGATTTTAAATTCTCTACCACTGTTGTCATACATTTTTGCGGTAAAATACAAATTAAAGCCGCAATCTTAAAAAATTATTTTTTTACGAGAAAACAGCCTCTCCAAAAATTTCAGCAGCAGACATACAATCGACCCTATCTTGTAGAGCATAAACAATTTAGTAAATGAGGCGATTTTAAAAAAATCGTACGAGCAGTTTTTGAGAAAATCGCAAAAAAGTGAAAAATGACACGAATAAACTATTACTTCCGGTAGACCGATTTTGATGAAACTCTTCGTGTCGGGTCCGGTAGTAGTATCTAACTAAAGTTTAAAGCTTCAACTTCGTACGATGTTCCGTTCTCAAGATACTTTGTTCACACACACCCACACGCGCGCGCACGAACAGATCAACCGCTAAAAACATGTCTTTTGGGTTCAGGGGGTCTGAAAACGTGTATATCCAGTGAAAACTCGATTTCAAAATTCGACATGAAAACAATACTTTCCTTCCTATATATCCATATAGGCAAGAGAAAGTAAAAATAGATTGTTTATTTAAATAGCAGTCTGTGAAGCGATACTGCCGTTCTAACGCCACGCCAACGTTCTAATGCACACCAAGTGCATTATTGTCAGCTCTGGTTGAATGTAACAAATGCATGTAACAAATGAAATTTTAAACAAACGCCCTCTTTGGCGTAATGGATTAGCGCGCTGGCCTACAAGGCGGAAAGAGCAGGATCAATTCCCGGCTATAGCCTGGAAATTATAAAATGATAAAACCATGGTTCCGTACCCCACACTACTCTCTAATGACAAAAAAGTTGATGCGACTTTAAATAAACTGAAAAGAAAAAATAGACAAGTTCTCCATTATACTGTAGAATTTTCCAGCAATAAAAATTATGACTTTCAGGAAATATCATTTATAACTACTTTATAACAAGGAATGAATATCTTTATAAAAGAATAAAGTGTTAAATATGAATACTGAATGCGTATCGCTCGACTGAACTTTGTGACTGTCATAAACATACATAGTCTTAAGGAAGGGTTAATAAGATTACAGCACAAGTGACTGAGTCTAATACAAACTAAGCTTAGTACAGAAGTAAATTTATGACGTAACTATATAAGGGTAAAAACAAAAACAGGACACTCTCTTTCTAATCTCAAGAAAACTTTTAAATGCAAAATTTAATGAAATAAAATTTCTTACAACTCATTATTAATTTATCTTGACAGTTTTAAACAGAAGGACAAGAAAGACAAAAGCTGTATTCAGGCAAAACAAAATAAGTTAAATTGCCGTTAACGCATAAAGTGCTCGTTACAATATTTAACTAAAACTAAAAGTTTTTGTAATCGTATTAAATTCATAATTACTCGACAAAGTAATTTTTTTTAATTTTTAATAAATAATTTCTTTATTATATTATCACCTATGTAGTACTATTTTCATGGTTTTTGAAGTACAGTAGGCCTACAAGCTCGCTAATCCACACTAATTAAAATCACAACTGTTTGGGTTACAGAAAAGTTTGAATTGGCAAGTTTTTGTCCAAAAGGCAACAATATTTATGTTTAAAATGAGTAAAATACAACTGCTTATGTTGGAATAAACTAATTTGATAATAATATACGTTCAATAAATTTGACCTTACTTGTTTTCTCCACAAAAAAAGTCACATTAAAATATATAAATTAACAATAATGAAATTTGTAAATAGGCCTACAGTACGTAAAGTAAGTTAATTAAAATTTATGTACAGTTGCTGATGTTGCAATTACTTAATTCGATAATAAAAAACGTACTTATCACTAACTTTTATTTTTTCACAAAAAAAGTCACTAATTTCTTCTGTTTCTTGGAAGCTAAACTTTATTCGAATGCTTCGTCTCGAAGCTGCCTAAGCAATAATATTTTATGAAACGGCTTATCAGTTTCGTTAGCCCATTCTATATAGGTAGTACTTATTAAAACTTGTAAATGCCACTTCATGGTTGATTTTATTTTCCGGTAGTTTTTCGTTATCGTCATCATCATTATTCTGAAGAGTCATGTTTACGATTTCAGCGTCTGATTACCGTATTAAGACATTCAAAAAATAATCGTACCGTAGGAAATCATCATCGCTACATAAAAACAAAGTTTTTTATTTTTATATTTTGGATAGTACGGATTACTAGAAAGTTCGGATTAAAGAGGTTCGGATTAGTGATATTGTACTATACTACGAATCGATAAATGAATAATATTGGATTCATATTTTTCCAAACGAGAAACTTCAGATAACCTTAAAAATTTCATTATCTTTTCAATAATGTACAGATACCGAAAAGAAAACCTTCTGATGTTATTCTAGAAACAGCGAAAAACAGCCCAAGTTATAAAAATATAAACTCAGTTATTGTGCTTACAGATATTTTTTCATAAAATATTTTACTCGTTTCCTTTGACTCTTGTAGAAAAATTACAACAAAGTATTTTTTAATAAAACCTTATACATATATACAATTACATCAATAATAATAACAACAACTTGGAAAACCTAAAACCACGATAAAATTAAAACTCTTTGCCCTTTGGTACATCTAAAAGAAAAGGTTTACTTTCAGAAGGTTATTTTTGCATATTTTATAATGAAAACATTGTCTTTATAATGTTTCAATTCAACTGTATTCATTAGTATTTAATAAACACACAATTCTCAGTAAATATTGTTTTATTTTTGAAAGCAGACTTACTAATTCTGAGAACAAAACAATACATCCAGTAAAAAATAAAATCTAAATAATATTTTTTATCTGTAGTATTGTTATCGGGAACAGCTCTATTTTGAACAATGACCTTATATGATTTCCGTAAATTCTTTCCGTAAATTTGATCTACGCGTGAATTCGAACAGGAGTGCTCAACAATGTTTCTTCTTTCATATCGATCAACTGGTTAGTGTTCCAAGTCTTCCGCCAAACCAGGGTAAGTAAATAATTCATAATCGCGTTAATAGAAACATTAGTTGACTGAATAGTTGGGCTAAGAAGAAGAAAAATATGTTAGTTTGTTTCTTTGTAAAGAAACAATATAAAAATATCTAAAATAATACAAGACATAAGGGAATATAAAACATAAATGTTTAGCAAACCACACTATAATTATTGTCCTGTGGACCATAAACCAATTTTAGGCTTACTCATTGATAACATATTTTTATTCTGTACTCCCTACAAGTTTGAAGTACATTTTTCCATGTTTATTTTACTCTGTACACCGTGATTTACTACAACACCTCCAATTTTATGTAAACGTAGCACTGTAAAAATGGCTTATTATTTATTTGTTATTTATTATTAGTAATTTAATGTAATAATTGTAATTTACTTGTAGATTTAAGACACATTATTAAAAGTAATTTTTTGTTTGTAATTAATACTTGTAATTTTAAACGATAGTTTGTTAATTATTTACTGTATCCAGATCCCGAAACGGACCTTAGTGATAAGTGTCACAATGTATCTTGCTATTTGGTATGCACCGTAATAATCATATTAATATGTTTTCAGTCATTTAGCTAATAAACTTCTAATATCGTGTAAAATATGGAGAAACATATCAAGAAAGTTATTAATTTAACGTAACTTATGTTATGTAATTTATTATGTGTTACATCAAACTGCGCATACCAAGCATGGATAATTTATATTCAAATATGAGCTAGAATGAAACATACACCGTGCAATAATGGAAAACTAAACTGACATTTCTATCCATTAAGTTATCCTAATTCGAACAAGAAACAGGAACTTAATGTAACGTATCGCATTACAGTTACACCTAAGCAAACTTGAATACATACATTTCAAAACATTTTACTCTTTTCTTAATGTTTTTGTGTCAGCGCTACATAAACTTTTCATTATACTGCAGTATAAAAACTAAGATACGGTACAACTTTCAATACATTTTACATGTGTTTTGGGTTAATTAAGTTTAATGGCCTTCATTACAAATTATACATCAATTTTTAATCAGTATATTTATATAAATATGAAAGCCCTTACAGTCTGACCGACTAATCACTTATTCTCTAACTTCCCGATACAGAATGCTGAAATTCTGCACATTTTTCTTCAAATGATGAATAGAAAAACTAAGGCATTGCAATTCAATCACAAGTGGCTATGGCTTAAAATTAGGGTACGGTAACACTAAAGCAATACAAGATAATTTTAAATGGTGAATCCTGACCGGGAATTGAAACTCGGAACCCAGCATAGAAACCAGTTGTGCTGACCACTACACGAAAAGGGTGACCAAACAAAACAATACAATAAGTTTTATAGCAATCTCGTGTTTTGTTTACCAAAATTATTTGCGTGCTTATGATTTGATTATCACCTTATATTCATGTTAAATAATTCCATAAAATATCGAACAAATGCGCGGGTATGGTATCGAGTGATTTAAACTATTCGATTTTATATTGTGAAGAATAGATAACCCTCATTATAATAAATATAGGGACTGGATCTACCGTAGAAATACTTACACCCGTGTATTTTCTATGGCAACAGCGTAAACGTAATATATTGCATTATATAATAATATCTAACCATTATTGTAATCACTATAATTCGTTGTAACTCCAAGTTAATGATGATAATAATGGTACATCGTCGTTATTATGTTGTGGCTTCTTGCTGCCAACAATAAAAATAACTCATTAACTTCTCGACAAAAATGCACCAAATAAATTACTTTCTATAAAATTATAGTGCAGTAGAAAAATTCAGCATTAACTATATTACACTTTACGCAGAGAAAGAAATTTATATATTTTTTTATATCAATCAAAATTATTTGCAATCAATTCAATCAACTATAAGAAAATGTGAGAAACTAATAAATATGAATACTTCAGCTAAAAGATTTTGAGGATAAAATCCAATAATTTTATCCTCTTTATCAAAAATAAACAACTATGTCAAACAAAAACATACAAAATATAATTATAATTAAAAGTTTCAACAATTATGACAAATAATAAAACTAACACAGCAAAACTAAACTTAAACGAAACTTCAAATTAAATTATTACTCCGTTTTATATAACTTGTTTAAATACCTTTTATTCCGACTGATAATTTCTTCTCTCACGGTAGGTACAAGGTGCACAGTATATTAGCCGAAGAAACTTTGATTCTTAACATAATATTCTAAATGTTCAAATAAAAGTACAGTCAAATTGGGCCACATCGGGACCGGAGCATTTTGGCCCAATTAAACGGCTGGCCCTAATAAACGAATTCGTAAAATGTGGCGTATACGATACATTACGTTTTTTATTAAAATTATCACATTGGTAAATTTTACATGCAAGTTCTATCCATATACACACGAAAAAAATAAAAGGGTATCGGAGCAATGATTAACTTTTTATCAAAACCTTTTGCCTTGGTTTTAAGCATTGGACCACTTACACTAACACCTTGCGAAGTTACAATGGCAAACCATTCATTTAACGCTTCTCAACAAATGCATCCTTCCTTCACGTTTTCTTTTCTGAGATGTTCCATGATCTTTTAATGCCCACTTTTGGCGTATTTTATTTTCTTGGAGCACGATACAAGTTATCGTAATTTTCGGTGCACCAGTTAGTTCTGATAGTTTACGTTGGCTTAAGTTAGGTGGATACGTTTTTATTTGGTCGAGAAGCTTTATTCGTTCACACAGTCATATCGTTACGCGGCATTTAACTCACAAAGACGTTGATAGTAGGTACTATACTGTAAGCCTACGCATAAAAATATCAACAAAATGTGTGAAACGAATGGGAATTTAAAAAAAAATAATAAAAAAGTACGCCTGCAGATAACAAAACAACGAGACTCGAAAAATAGTGTACAGTACAGTCATGATATCACAAAAACTGATGAGAAGCATGGAATTATGAACGTTCTATGTACGTATGACAAGTGACAACTAACCATAAGTTGCAAGGAGCCTATACAGCTTGTAAGATTGGGCATAAGTAGTGGATATGACTCACTGAAATTTGTGCAATGACGGTTATGTAGCCTACACAAATTGTAATGTAAATAACACTTTATTATGACTAATGTGTGATTACTGTTGTTTATCTGTCGAAATGTTTACTACCTCTATCCTGCCCATTATCTTATCTTGCCGCTTAGAACCACGCGTTGTTCGTCGCTGGCCTGTAATGGTTTTAATAAAACATACATTGTACATACATCAGATTGGCCCCAACAAGCGGCATTATGGACCGAATAAACGGAGTACTTATCAATGTTTAATCCCGTTCTGTTTTTGTTCATTAAAGAACTGTCCCAAAAAACCGACTGCCCCAATTAACCAGTGAACCAATTATCCGGATTTCACTGTATTATACAAAAACAATTTATCCTACCAAAATGAAAGGTATGAAAGTTTTATATAGATGATATTTTAATTGAGAATAAAGCCTTTTAAAACTCACTACCTTTTGTGGAATACAATTTTCATTACAACGATGAAAGTGATTTAGCTATATTATTAGGGTTATAGATAGACTACATTCACATGTACGGTTATATTTACGGAATATATAGGCTTTATAATAATCATATCTTGATTAGAAAAGAACATTAAAGGTTCGTTCATTGAATTTTCCGCAACATGTTTTAACTCAGAAATATCAGCACGGTTTTTCAACGTGAAAAGAGAAACTAAATGTATCATAAAGTTAGATAGAGTGAAATTTATTTACAAATTTCCATGGCACATCATTGTTTAACATTTTAATGATGTTTAATACGGAGATAAAACATAACAATGACGACCCAGTTGATTTATTACGAAACATTATCGGGAACAATTCATAATATAACAGTGACCACAAATCGAGACTTAACATCACCCATTATTACTTTATTTCGGACGATATATAAATACAAGACCATGCCTATCGATAAATGTTATTATTATTATTATTATTATTAGTGTTATAGTTTCCGTACCAATTGTCAGTAATATTAATCCGATCGATGATGAATCCAGTAATATAAAATAATACAGGTGATTTGATAATATATATCAATAAGAGCTCAATTTTCAAAACATTGATGCGAAATATGCTCCATTAATATACTGACATTAATTAATATCAATTTATCTTTTGTTCAGTAATATGACACAACCTGCAGTACGTAAATGTAGACCCAATGGCTAAATATATCGAGCAATTTGTAATATGTACTGAGGCACAGGTATTATTTAGCATTCAAACATAATATGATATCCATTATTAGAATGTAATCAAGCAAACAGCATTGTCCATTGTAACACTGCATAATGATCGCTATTTTATTGTAATGTCATATATGCAATAATGGTATCCATATTCAAGACTCGTCGTTAAGCGCTCATTATTTAATTAAACGACCTTTCAACTGGTAAGGTGAACTTGGTAAATTGTAACATAGATTTTCCCTGTAGGCTATCTTTTATCTACTAGTAAATATTCTAGTATAATGGCTTTAAACAAACTAATCATAACACCAATATTCACGATACTTAGAAATTAATATCATACGAGCCATTTTTATAGAGACTTTTACTGTACATAAATACATCCCCACTCCCAACTAGCCGAATTTAAAGTGTTCCTGTCCACTAGATACAATACGAGGTATGTCCCAAAACGAAGTGTCTGATCTAATATTTGATTATATACTGTACTTACTTGAAATTGCAAGTAATCTCTTTCAAAGTATGACCCTTGGGAAGTTACACAGCGGTTCCAACGCTTCTTCCACTGTTCATAGTAGTATCGGAAGTCGTTTTCCTTAAGTGTATGTAGCTCTTCAGTTACGGGTTTGTACGTTTCCATCGTCTCAAAATGATGACCCTTCAACTTCAATTTCAACTTAGGGAAGAGGTAGAAATCGTACGGTTGTAGGGAGGTTGCGGAAGTACGGAAATGATTTTCTTTGCCAGAAATTCTCGAATTGAAAGCGCAGTATGAGCTGGTGCGTTACCGTGGTGCAGCACTCATTTGTTTGCCTAGTCCGTTTTGACTCCCTGGACCCATTTCGAAGTTGTTGCAAGACAACTTTGTAAAAGACGTGATTAACTATTAGTCCTGGAGGTACAAATTCCTTGTGCACAATACCACGGCTGACAAAAAAAAACAAGAATCATTGTTTTCATCTTGGATCTGCTCTTGCATGATTACTTCGTCTTCAACATTTACTCAGCTCTCTTTGAAAGCTTTATTCCACTTAAAAACCATAGTTCTCGATAGAGTGGCCTCTCCATAAGCTTCAGTTAAAGAAGCAAATGCTCTGTGCCAGACTTGTTGAGTTTCATACACAATTTGATCGCGTACCGTTGTTCAATATTTTCCTGCACCGCAAACGTAACGAGGTTATGAAACACGACCACACACAAACAGCAGTAGCGTACGACTGATTCGACTAACCCAGTTGAAACAAGTTTGTACGGACAACCAAGATCACTGACTACGCGCTGATATACATTACGTAGGTGCTACATTGCCAGTATATCTGTAGGAGAATCAGTACACTTACTTTTGGGAAAGACCTTGTAAATAAAAATTATAGACACATACACACCATCCACCTGCTGTGCATCCGTAAACATAATATGAAGTGTTGGAGTCAACAACTAATGTAGTGGGATGAACTAGATAGGGAAGCTGTAAGTATCCATTGTAAAGATCACTACTGAATTTGCTTCTACTTTGGTAGAAAAATTCAGCCGTTTCGGAAACTATCTTCGTCTTTGACGACCAACATCTCTGAATTCCATGGGGCTTTCTAAATAGTATACTAATTACGAAAGTTTTCAATGACTGACTGACTCACTCAAACTTCCTGTGACCCAAAAAGCTGAAATTGAATCCATTGTTTTTTAGGGAAATACCAGAAAAGTTAACACATTTGCATTTCGAACAACTTGTACTGTAAGGGATAAAAATGGATAATTACCGAAAAAAAATATAAAACATTTATATAACTTTCCGATTAGCTACAGTTGTAAAATCAATATGCGTGTTCTGTAAGTGATATAAAAAATAAACTATTCGAATTTCGACCATTTGCTCCTAAAGAAAAATTTTATATATAAGTATGTTCAAATCTTAAGTAAATATAATTTGTGTACCTTCCCAAAAAACTATAATTCTAAAAATCGGCAATAGTATTCTTTAAGTAGTACTACGAAAAAGAACAGAGTGGAATGAAACCGGGAGAAATAGTCACCAAGTTCATGTAATATACCTCAATGGGACAAATAAGCCCGATTACAGCGCGAGTGTAATTGCTAATGTTACATAATAAGAATCTTTAAAAACTATTAATAATTAAAATTAAAGAATTTTGAATTATACAAAAAACATATGTTGTTGTTATAGCATCAAACTGTACGATAGATTAAGTAAAAAAAAACTTGGAAACATTGTAAATACGTAGACCGACATAAAAATCATAACTTCTCATTACTAATTAAATTATTACTGTAGACTTAGACAATATGGTCTGAAGGTTGGTTGAGCTCGTCTATGGATCGTTTGATTTAGGTTTGCCTCGTTAATTTTTAGGTAAGTAATAACTAATGTAGTAATTTACTTTATAATTTAAAAAATGTGTAATGCAGAACAAGCAAGAATATTGTATTTAGCAATTTGTAATTAATTCATTAGGTATTGACAATTTGTAGACAATAACTAAATATTATTTCATCACTGCCCTTTCCTGAGCACAGGCTTTGTCTTTTTCAAGAAAGTAATTTCCGTTCAGTTAGATAAGAAATTGTGGATATTGTAAAATTATAAATTACATGTAATTTACGCCTGAATTTATTTCCATAGGCAATCAACTAACCACGTAAGCAATAAAATATGAAAGTTATTGGTTAGAGTGCGTATTTTTGTCAAACATTTACCTGATTATACAACAATAGCTACGTTTCCCCATGATAAAGTTATCGAAATCAATTGTAATCCTGCAGATGCATCAAAATTATTATAAAAGTAATTTCATTTTGATAAACTTAAGAAGTGGTTACACACTTTTTAATGAAGAATCTTAATATTTATTTTTCAAATGAAGCGTTAGGTTACAAAAGTACTCGTAGTAAAATTACGAATTAGTTCCACTTTTAAGAATACTGGAATGCCCATCTCCCTAACGTTAATGTAAGGAACATTTTCTCAAAAACTATTAAGAGTTATAAAGTCCAATTTTTTATGGTTACTTTTCAGGCTACTTTCTACACCCACAGAATTAGTAGCATTTCTGCATATTGTTAGAAATATAAGGAATTTTTTTTTTGAATACAACTTTTGAAAATCATTTTTTTTTTCTATTGAAGTGGAAAATAAATATTCAATTACATTAGTTTACTGTTAAGTTAACTCAGTACATTGATATTATGGTATAAAAGGCTGGGCAAAAATTTCGTTCAAATCCATTCACAGTTGGCTGAGAAAATATTTCTTATGTGTCAAAAATTACTATTTACAAGAAAAAATAAAAAGTAAAAGAGAACAAACACATTATACGCATTGCAAAATAGTTACTTGTAATACATTCCAGTATGATTATGTGGAAATTCCTCAAAATGTTACATTCACAACTGGTCCAATGCTACGTTTAAGTTTTAAAACAAATAATATCGTACAAAATAAAAAAAATTATGAATTTATCGTTTGTCATTCAAAAAGTAGAGATGTTTATGCAAATTGGTAACGTTTAGAAAATAACGTAAGGGTTCAACATATTTTGAATTATTTTTTTGGGAGGATAAAAGCTGCAAAACCCCCAACAAATTATACATCATTGGATGTATAAAATCCAGAATTTTAATAATGCGCAAGAGAGCACGAAACGTGAAAAATCTCTATTTTCTCCGTTCCAGGTATTCTTAAACCCTAAAAACTAACCTTAATTAAAAACAACCCAAGAAATAAAATTTACTTTTTTAATAGAATCTAGACACCAGTATTCTTAACTGGTAACAATAGATTGTATAGAACATGAAAAATAAACTAAAAATACTTTGCAATAAATTTTTTAAACTTCTAAAAGTTTTATAAAAGCAATATAAAGATAGCAAATAAACCAATAATAATAAAATAATGTACATCTACGAACATTGTAAGTTGAACTCGGTCATTCACCTCGTCGTCTCAACTTCAAATTCACCCCATTACCCTTTCTAAAAAAAGTCACCCTTACGGCTCTCTCTCAGCTGTTTGCTATCCATTTAATCCCTTTTCTTGGGTAGCTTTCAAGCAATATATATCATGAAAGTCAACTCATAACCGATAACTTCGCATTTCCTTATGTAAGTTACTAAAGTTTATTTACCTTCAGTATATAGGACTACTATCTACAAAAGACAATAACATCGTCTACAAAACATAATTTACGACGTAGAAGAAATTTAATAATTTCCATTCAAGATCAATTAATTTTATTTTAATAATTGCATTACGAATTAAACCGTTCTCAGAACAAAATAAAAAACTTTATAATTAAATTATTTTAATTTTTTCTTATCCTCTCGTAACTACCAGATTTCCTAATAAGTTTATTATACGATAATAAAGGGGTATGATCCCCAATCCCCAGCCTTCAGCCGCTTTGTCGTCTGTGCTTAGATTCCGCGCGCCGCGTCTAATTTTCACAGTATCAATATTAAAGCATTCGCAATTACTTTTTTTTAATCACCATTAATCCAGATTTTGCCCATAACAGACAGGTAAAGTGTCAAATTATTTACACTCAATCTGTTCGGTGCACGGCTAAAATAATTAGTTCTGTTTCTTATCGCATGGTCAGCCAATTAAATGACTGAATCATTTAAGAACAGAAGAGGTAGAGGTGTAAAAGACACTAATCAGAGTTATCTCCTCTGAAACTAATGAATTTCATTATACACACAGATCCTGTGGTGAATGAAGTGGAGGTGTCATTTGCAGGGTGGAAAATATGTGGTTTTTAGAGGGCCCGGCATGTTGATAAGCGTACGTTTCCACTCAGTGAGGAAGGCAATGGTAAACCACCTCACTCCTCGTTTTACATAGTAAAACCTCGACAGGTTCAAACCAGCCCTTCGGCTGATGACCTAAGCGACAATTCAGATTAAAGCCTAGACGAATAGGATCTACATTGGAAATTTTCGAAGAAAATTGTAAATTCCTATTTATTTATATTTTAACCCACCGAGTTGGTCTAGAGGTATAGCCGTCGCCGAGAGTCAGCTGTTTTAACAGCTGATTTTAGAAGACGAAGGTTCCTGCCTCAAAGTCTAGTAAAGGTAGTTACTTTTATACGGAATACTAGATAGTAGTTACCGGTGTACTTTTATGGTTGGGGTTCAATTAACCATAGTCTCTTACGAAAGGTCGACCTGGGTCTGTACAAGATTACATTCATTTACATGTCATACACATCATCTTCATCTCATTGGGTCACGAGGTTGCTTTTTGTTCTGAATTGAACCGATTGTACACATATTACGGATTATAAAATTTATAGATTAAATATAATTTATATTTTTGTACGTACGATTATAATGATTTTAATTATGAATTTCAGCAAAAAAGCAAGCAATTATAAGTCCACTGACGCCAACGGATGTCAGCAAGGTTTACAGATCGACATTGACGAAGTGAGTGAAATAGTGCGAGGGGGAAGGGGAGAAAGAGAGAAAAGCGTGCACGAAGATCTCGATTTTAATACTCGTATTATAGCCTACGTATAAGTAACTTTAGTGTCAGTATATCATCATCTTGCTGGCAATTAATTAAACCGTACCTAATTTTTTATTATTATTTGAAAACTATATTCTACGTCTTGAGAAAAAGAAACAAATGTAAATTATTAATCAATTTAATTTACGGAATAATATTGCATGTTGCCTCCGTAGCCAAATGAGAAAGCGCAAGACATGGCAAAAAGTTCCAGTTTTATTTTCCGGCTCGGGTCTAAAATATTTTTTTTTTTGACACTTTTAATTGAAATTTAGTATCTGTTATTAAAATAATATAACAATTTCTAAATGTGAAGCTAATGTTCCAAAACTTGATTTACTTGAAGGAGCGTGCATTCATCACCACAGTCCTACAGTTGGCCAAGAAGATCTCTTGGCCAGACGCGCTTCAAACGTCTGCGCTGAGTACCCGGTATCGCCCTAGTGTACATGTTTTGTATGAGAGGGTTGTCATGTAGTTCAAATTTGTCATGCATCGTCTTGTATAGTTGTTTCGCGACATCAATTACGTATGGCATTTGTAAGTCTTTGTGCAACATTGAGTTTGTGATGTAAAAGGGGCATTGCGTTATCGTTCGTAGAATCTTGTTCTGAATCGCTTGCATACGTTTCGTGTGTGAAGGTTTAGCAGATCCCCAAAGTTGAACTCCATATGTCCAGATTGGTCTTAAGACTGTCTTGTAGATTGTTAATTTGTGTGACATGTTTAATTTAGAACGTCTATCGAGTAAGCGTTTTAGTTGATAGAAGCGTGTTTTGAGTTTGTGGCGTGTGTGTGTAACATGTGCGTTCCATGTAAGTTTTCTGTCCAAGTGTAAGCCTAAGTAGCGTGTTTGAGTAGTGTGAGGTAACGGAATATTATTAATGTAAACGGTTGGGCAGTTTTGTCGTCTAAGAGTAAACGTCATTTGTTGCGATTTGTTTTCATTAATTTTAATTTTCCAAAGTTTAAGCCATGACTCTATCTGGTGTAAATGGTCTTGTGTCTTTTGAGTTGCAATAACAGGATCGGCATCAACCGCAAGAACTGCCATATCATCAGCAAACATAGCCATAGTGGTATAGATACAATTTGGTATGTCACTGGTGCTTACAGAAAACAGCCTTGGTGCAAGTACGCTTCCTTGTTGTACACCAGCATTGACTTCGTACATTCCAGAAAGTTCGTCACCTTGTTTTACTCTAAAGTAACGTTCCACTAGAAACGATTTTATTACTAGATACAGGCTATCTGGAAGTATTAGTTTCAATTTGTATAGGAGTCCATCATGCCAGACCCGATCAAAGGCTTGAGATACATCAAGAAACACGGCTGAACAATATTGTCTGTTTTCAAGAGCTGAAGAGATTATATCAATTAGTCGGTGACATTGCTGAAGCGTGGAATGAGATGAACGAAATCCGAACTGATGATCAGGAATTGTGTTTGAAGCATCGATAAACGGTACTAGGCGTGGTAGAAGGAGTTTCTCAAATAGTTTGGACAGAATAGAGAGTAAGCTAATTGGCCTGTCAGAAGTTAGTTGGTGAGGTGGTTTGTCTGGTTTTAAGAAGAGAATTATGATAGAGTACTTCCACTGAATAGGGAAGTGAGTGACTCGGAGAATGGAATTGAAGATGTGAGTTAAGAGTATGATGGATTTCCTAGGAAGATGGCGCAAAAGTATTGTAAATATTGTTTCTCTGCGTGTAGGTTGATTCAACAGGCGGAATGTAATCCTTTAAAACTTTAACACGTTTAAAACTCAACAATATTGTTGCTTAGCCTGGTTTGGTCGCTAATGACTATAGATGGCATATCGAAACGATAAACTGCACGTATAGTTAGTTACTTGAGTCACGAGTTTGCCTTTGGTTGCAAAGAGGGGTAAAGGGGGGGAAATCATCAGTGCGCATGCGCGACTGCTTTAATTTCATTACTACCAACACAGCAATCTATCCTATACCCAGAGCACATACAGTATATCGCGGAACCATTTGTAGGTTAACAGTACGAATATAATTGTTTGTCACAGTAAACAGAAATGTAAGTTTCTCGAAAACGTGGTCGGATTATTCACAGTGCTGAACGATACCTAATATGCAGTGTAATAAAATGTTGTGAAGTTGAAGCGGAACAAAGTGTATTTCCTTGCCACTTGACAAAAGCCATGAGCGAGTGCTAACTACTGTGATGTTTCTACAATTCGAAAAATAAAGGAGGAAGTAAAAAACGTGAAGAAGTTATTCTTCTTCAACAGTTTTATTGGTAAAAAAGGAAACGGTTGGGTAGATACTAATGTGACTGATAATAAAGACGCCGGTGACAGCGATAGTAAAGAAGGCGATTCATTCGTAGAAAATATTGTTCCAACAGAATAGGGTAGCTGGTAATTACAGAAAATCAAACATTTCTAGTAATGTTTTAAGCTATAAGCAATATTACATGTCACATTTATTTCTTATAAGGTTTACGAAGAAAAGATTTTCTCGGAATAAACCACAGCTTACAAAATGTATGCAGAAACTGCACGATAGTGAAATGTACGAGTAGTGTTTCACTATTGAGGTTGACAGCACTGTCAACCTCACTGTCACTTCCCTTCCTTACAGCCCATCCATACGCAAAAGGCAATCTCGTGACTAAAGTATCTATACTAACTTATCGTTTATTAAACGAAAATCGCGTAATCGAATAAAAATTACACAGGTCAATCACAATAATTGACATTTTAACAAGTATAATGTATTTAATTAAATAACTAAAAGAATATTATTTTTAAAATGATATAAATCCATTTTCAATTTTTTAATAAACACATTTTAAGAGAGATCTGGGATTAAAAGTAATCGTCAGCCTTTGTACAGAATCACAAATTTAAAATTGAATTTTTTAACTTGAAATAAGTAACTAAAAAATGAATTACGTACTGCAATATTTACTTTTACATTAAACTATTTATTGAAATACTCAATATACAGAATTAAAACTTCTTACTGTTAAAAGTTGGTTTTTAGAAGAAAAGTCTAACATCCAGCAAGAACAAAATTCAAAGAAATTCTTTTTTGATGGTTTTCTTATTTTTAGGATACAGTACGCAGAATAAATTACCGCAGCAATATTGTAAACTGTGAAAAATAAAGATACTTGCTACTAAATCATTTACTCGGTTTATAACAATAATTTAGCAAACAATCAATAAATTGAGTTTAATTTAATATAGTTTACGATTCATAAAATCATTACTATGAATGAATGGTAGTTTTTTTTTTTTTAAAATCCGTTTATTTGTCAGCTGAAAGTCCAAACCGTAACTGCAGTATTAATTCACTACGGTATTAAATCAGTCGAAAATTGAATGACTAATTGGTAATACATTATTAACAAATTTTAATTAATTAATAATAAAGCAATTACATCCTTCGAATTACAATATTTATTTTAGTACAATATAACCCTGTTTAGTAAGGGTTTTTTTGTAATTAAATAAGTCAAAACAAAATAATAACTTCTGTATTATTAGACAAACATTAGAACTCTACAAAAATAATTTGCATTGAATTAAATGAACTCTGTGGGTCTGCTCCGACATCACTATTCCGCAAATAGACACACTAAAGAACCGTCAAACACGCACCAAGATTCTTGCACGCTAATCTGTACATACAGACTGCTACAGTATAAAGTAGGACGCTAATAACCGACCTTTCATAACAGTAGCATTATAATAAAAGTAAAATAATAGCTAGTTAATATTATACAGAAATGTGCTTTAATATAAAAATGAAAACGAAATGTACCACACACAATGGGAAAATCGTTAGTATAAAATAAAACCAATCTCATTTTCATGTTGTTCTATTTGTAACTGTTATATGTACAAAAACTCTGGAATTTCTTTTATAAAGGCAATGAAATAAAACCTTCAAATAATTCCTTTAACAAAAAACTTAGCACTATTGAATCTAATACATTCCTATTTGTACAGTGAAAAATATAATTTAAGTATTAAAAAAGTTAAGTATTAATTTTCACTCTACTCAAAAGTTTGAACTTATTCTTTTTAAAGAGATTACGTTTTGTTTAGCTTATATAAACCAGTATCATATGCTTTGTTTATTAGCGATTACTATGGGTTACGGTACAGAATCGGTGGAGTCTTAACGTGTGATGATTCAAGACCCTAGCCGGGAATCAAATCCGGGCCTTTCCACTTTGAAGTGTTACAATGCAATATCCATGTCAGTCTGTGTGAGTGTGTGTGTGTGTCTGCATGCGTGAGTACGCGCGTGTGTGAGAGAGAGAGGGGGGAGAGTGAACAAAACTTCTCAAGAACGGAATATTATACAGTTTACAATTGGAGCTTAGGATAGATATATACCACTAAATGGACCCGACACATTTTCATCAAAATCGGTCAACCGAAAGTATTATTTTATTTGTGCGAATTTTTCACTTCTATGGGATTTTCTCTAAAATGCTTCTACGATTGTTTTAAAAATCGTCTCATTTAGGGCCTACTACACTTTTTATTTCCTACAAGATACGGTAAACGCCACATCTGGTAAAATTCTAAGAAGGGCTGTGCACATCTGGTAAAATTCTAAGAAGGGCTGTGCTCTCGTGATTTTTTTTTCAAGAATGCAGCCTTAATATTAATTTTAGGGAAAAAGTGTAAAATAACAATGTAGAAAATTAAAAAACCTCTACAAGTTTTGTTTCGAACTTTTTTCTACAATTTAACTTAGTTTAGCGTCAACCAGTGATTTTCTGAATTTTTCTCACTAGCAGCTGAGGTTGCGGCCTTGTTATGCATTTGACGACAAAAGTGTATACCACCAAAGTTATAGAAAATTAAAAAAATCTATAACATTTATTTCAAGCAGTTTTCCATAGAGGCTAGTTTAACGTTAATTAGTGATTTTCCGTATTTTTAAGTCCTACAGAGATTGATTTTTATTTAACGACATTAACTCATAATTAAAATTAGATTATGTTTTTCATTTTAGGCCACATTGTTTACTAATGGTTAAACATAGCTTATATTTTTCATCATTTACATTGGCAAGAGAAACTCGTGTGTTTCACGCCAGATTTTCTTTTAATAAATGATCGAGTAAGAATAAACACAACTTTTTTTGTATTCGTGGAACATTCAAGTGCAATTAATCTCACAATGCTTGTGCTTGTGACGAGCAGATTGTAATTAAATGATACCTTAACCTTAAAAATATATCTATAGATTAACCAAAAAAACACAGACATAACAGAAACTCTTGCAATCGATATATTATGAGTTTCTATGAACGTTAGGGTCAAACACGTTTAAGTTTTTACTGTCATCCTCAAATACTTCTTGTTATTATGGTGAAGGATATGAAATGGTCTCTTCATGATCTTTTATCTTATCCACCCCCGAGTGGTGTCAGATACAGGCAATTACGTTATAAAAGAAGGAGTAACCTCTTGCAGTAATGCTATAAATCCGCTATTATTATCATTATTAATGAAACGTCAGTCCTTGTTTCATTTTATATCAACTTTCCTCTTGTCTAAAAGAAAAACAAAACACAATTTCTTTCTTGATTTTTATGCGTAAAACTCAAGTTATTATAAAATTAAAAATGTAACATCACAGAACAAGAAATAAGTTACCTCAAAATTCTTTTTTTGTAATAAAAGAATACAAGATTACAAGTTAATCAAATGATAAGGAGTTTTCATTAAAAAAATAACAATAAAAGATTCTAACAATCGATTTAGACCCGGAAAATGTAACAGTCGTAAGCTCTAGATTTGTACCTACGGAAGTTTTACACTAGAGTAAAAAATAAAAAGATGTCTTCTCTAGACTAACAAAATACTCTGGATTTTTTGTTGATTCACTTAGGAATACAGAAAACGACAGCGTAAAAAGCTAAAACAAAAAAATCCTATCAAATATCACCGTTTTCTTCTTTTTTTAAGAGAAATCTCAAACTGTTCATAATTGTTTTATAAACGGTTATACGTATTTATAAACAAGGAAAAAGTTATCAAGTTATTACGCAACGTAATGTAATATATTTCTCTTATTTTTTTTATTGCAGTATAATTTTTTTAACAATCAGGTTATCAAATTTGGAAATGAGAACAAAATTACTTTGTATCATTTTGATGCTGATTTCGCTGTAGTATCCACACTAATACAATTTGGAGGTCTCTTGGCCATAATCTTACGTTCAACAAGGAAATTTCATTCATATACAACAAATCATGTTAGTCCGTCATGTTTTCAAAACATAGTGATGGAAACCATGGTTTCCATCACTAAGTGTACAGTTATAGTTAATTCATTTACATCAGAGTTATATTTTTTGTGAAAATACGGTTTTTCAGAGTTATGATATGGTAATATTTTTGACAATTGCCTTTTAACTTTTACAAGAAGGTAAAGAATTAAACTAAATAGATATGAGCCAAACAGAATCACTGAATTCACAAAAATTATAATAAATTGAGAAATCATAATACTTTGAAAAAGTTCAAACTATGTTTTTCACCAATAGAAAAACAAGGGTAGTACGGGAATTAGGCTGAACAATGACGTTTACCTGAGTACTTTACTGTTTGCGGATGATTTGTGGATTGCAAGAGAGTGACGATGAGCTTCAGAGATCGGTGTATGTTTTAAATGAATTATGCAAAAATATAATTTAAACGTTTCCTTAAAAAACTCAAGGGTTAGGGCCTATTGCTTTACTGGTAAATATCCTACTAAGTCTAAAATTGTGGTAGATGATATGCATTTTTATTATGCTTTTTAGGTAGGCTAGGTTTTGTGGTTTTGAAGAAAACACCAATTCTTTATAATACCCCACAGTGAAAATCACATGGGGTTAAGTCTGGCAAGAGCGCAGAGCAATCAATTGTACCACAGCGACCAATCCATTCGTTAAATTTGGAATGCAAAAGCTCTTGAACTTCGATACCGAAATATGCTCTGGTCCCATCTTGTTCTCAGATGTGCGATTGAAAATTGTAAACAGGATTGTTTTCAAGTTTCGGAAAGACTAGTTCCAGCAGCACTTGTTAGTAACTTTCCGAGTTAACATTTCCCTAAAAAAAAATTAAATAAGGATCTATCATTGCAGTACTCGAAATTTCTCCCCATATCATAACACCAGGCACATTAAGCTCTTCTTGGATTACTTTATGAGGATTTGCATCCGACGAGTACGCGCAGTTACGCTGATTCATTGAGTTTGAAACATGCCTCAACACACCACAAAACTGATGACAATAAATTTGGATCGGCTTCTATACAGCGACTGTCTCACAAAATTCCAATCGCCTATCGGGATCACCCTCGTGAATAACTTGGAGTAAAGATGGACGATATGGCTTAGGGACTCACCTCACTATAACGAACAATAATTAATATTATACGTGGTTGCTGCTAACGTAACAATGTTACAAAATTATTGGTACAAAATATCCTATTTCATAGGGAAACTGACATATGGGCCACCCGGTATAGGATGAAGAGAAGAAAGTGGAAAACTTACAGTGACAAAATTGTAAGAATGAGGGCTGCAAAAAGAGCTTCCAGAGATGTGTATTGTTACTTTACTAAGTTTAAAATGGCTCTGAATGAAAAATTAAAGGCTTACATCAAAATAAAAAACAAAGGCTGAAGTCATAATAGTAATTAATACCGCAGTATTTACTCATATCTTGTTAATCTGAATTTAAGAACACTAACGTAACTCGTGGCTTCGTATTATAATTCTGTTTTAGTTATAAATTAAATTAAGTTAAAGTGGTGAACGCAGGGCTGAAATTTGTTGATGCTGCAAAATGTGTATATAATAGTAATCCATAAGGAAGTGTTACTTACAAGCACTTAATACGTGTATAGGCGAGCCCGATAACGATTAGGTACCGCATAAGTTTTGGGCTCCGTATACAGCGCCTAGTATACGAAAGAGGTTTAGGTTTCTCTTCCTATGTCACACTGTAAACTTATTGCAACCCAAGAATATATTAGTTCCTTTATTTAAATTTCGTTTCTACCATTCACAACATTAACAAACTGTTTCATAAATAACCACAATGCAAAGCAAATGAAAATGTATTGCGTAGCCACTTATGTCACTTCCAATTTGTGTGTATATTAAACAGGACTCAGACAAACCAGGACTACTTAGCTTCAACTAACTCAATAATTTTCATTTTGCACAATTTATTAGAGCATTGAAATTTTAGATAATGTATCACATAAACTCTGTTTTTAAATGAATAATCCGATTTTGTGCATACAACGTTTGCAACGTTATGCACTTCAACGTTTTTAAAAAACGTTCAGACATTTTCATGTGCTTTCTTTAAAAAAAGAACTGAAAAATATGAATTTTAAAAATAAATCCGTGAGCTGTTATTTAACTAGGTGTAAACGGAATATAGTATATGTAACTGAAATTATGATATTTATTTAATAATTACTCTACTTTGGAATTAAATATCTAACCACAAACTGACCACTTTGTGGTTGGGTTATGTTAGGAAAACTATGTTAGTGGTTAGTTGAAGTTAAAAGTAAAAGCAAAGAGGTAAGGTTTTAAATTTCAATCAGAAGATAGAGTTAACACCTTCGTTACTTGTTTATTTACTTATAATACCAGCTTTGATAACTCTTTAAAAGCGCACACTTTACTAATCAATTTTATTTTTTTACATAAAATACAATTATTATTTTCCAAATAGAAGCATAGCACAACTGAATTATACTTTTCTAAAAGAAGATTTTTCTGAAACTAATAAAACAATAGGTTCGTATATACGTATACTTAATTTACATAACGTAGCTTAATAAAAAGATTAAAAAAGAATTAATTTGACAAAGAAAAAACTATTCTGAGGGGTGCAATGGAAAAAGTATTCACACTGACTTAAATTAAAATATTTATCAGTATGATTTATTAACAGAAGGGCAAGTGAAATTCAACTTTGCAAAAACATCAATCCGGAAAGTCTCAGGTAAGATATATGTACTATTGATAAAGAACTTGCCTGTAGTTGGAAAAACAGATGTATCATAGAAGTTTACAAAGGAAAGCAATAAACATTGTAGTAATGTTCCTGGAGTGATTTTTATACGACATCTTATTAAATAAATAAGAATAACCGGAATTACCGAAATAGCCAAAGAATTAGCTTCAGTAAATTTACCGGACAACTCTCCAAGAAGATTAAAGAGATTTAATCTCGTTGCAACAGAGATTTGTTGCTCCCTTTAATATTCAAGTGATTACAATATGAAAATAAACATTAAATGCAAAATTAAATTAGAAAAAAGAAAATATAACAGCTCCATCGATAAATTTTTATTTGCTACCTCATGTTGGTATTTGTATCATCACCATCAGCTTACTTGAAATTGTAAAACAAAGTAGCGATGCAGATTTATAAAAGTTAACAAATATTAAAGAATTGCCACCAAATTTGTTAAAGTCAGATGACGAACATCATGATTCTGGAAAATATTCCATACACTTCTCCATTCTAAAATATGACAGACAGTGCGGTCCCTGAACATTAAATTCGGTTTATAAACATAACATCTAATAAATTCGAAACGCAACTGAAAATTATTTGGAAGGTGTTATTTAGGTTAAAGATTTTACATAAAACAGAAAATAACACTGAGCAATGTGGAACTACTGATGCTTCAAATTAGAAGCCGAAATAGAAACATACTGATTTCATTTACTATTATAATATCAATATCAAACATAAATGCAAAAATTTAAATTAATGCAACCTTTGCACCACCTTCAATCTCGACCGGTGGGCAAATATTTTAATATGAATTGAACAGATAATAAAATAAATGTGCGCCCGCTCTATCAGTAGAGCATGAGGAAAATAAATAAATAAAACTATGTTTCCTTGCATTCAACTAAAACATTTAATACAATAACTATACGAACAACCTTATCTTAAATTACCCTAACCTATTTTAAACATAGCCAACCTTTCCTGGCACGACTTTAATACAAAAACAAAACTTAACAAACCCTTAATAAATACGAAATGAATTTACCTCAATTAAATATTTTCCCCTTTTACTTCTTCTTCTCGTTCTCCTAGTCACTTCTTCAAATACAGCTCCTTCTTGAACAATTGTTCCAAACTTAAGTCCCAAGGGAGCTCATTTCGGTCTCTTATACCCGAAATTAGGTAACCTCTGGTCGACAAGCCTCTCTCTCCTACCAACCCTGTTCAACCAACCTGGAGGACCAAAAGGAAGAACCACCCAAATGATTGGCTGTAAGTTGGCAGGTGAAAGAAAGCCCACAGACATAGAGGGGGAAATACACACGTCAAAAGAATATTACCCCGTATCAGATGATTAACAGTTGGCTATATTTACAACTGATGTCTAACTACTATTCTAATGTAACTAATTCTAACAATGGGGGTTTTCCCCACACACTATTTAATGGGTTTTTACCTTACTAATAAAATTTACGGTAATTAGGAATCACCGTAATTTTCATTGTTTATACAATTTTTCTTTTACAACGGTGCACACTATACATAAATATTTAGACTCAAGTTCAAATGGTGAACTATCATGATAAAATTGTAACAAATACTCGGTACAACATTTACATTATGTAAATCAATACATTTTTCAAAGGTATATTTTTTTACGACAGCTTCTGTTACCAGAACTACTTTTACATAAATTTATAAAAGAGAAAAACAAATTATAAATTTAAATATCATTAAAGTAATGGAAGCTGTGGCAGATAAATGCAATATTCATGTAAAATTTAATATTATTTCTTATGAAACAAGGTTCTTTAATGTCATACTTCGTTATTATAAGTTAGTCACCTTATTTATATTTTGTATCCTTTTAAGAAATATTGAATAATGAATCCCAAGATAAACTAGAAAGAATGTAAAACATTTTCTTGTTTTCAACGACAGCTGCATATACCTAGTACGGGTATATTCTGTGACGTAGAGAAGTAAGAAAAAACGTATATTTTATTTAATGGCATTGTAATTTATACATTACAATTTTATGTACAAGTAAAAAGTAATAAATTACAAATGAATACATAATAATTTCACCACACGCCTCTTAAAATAGTTAACACTTATGTCTGTCTTTCTCATCAAGACATAAATCCTGAATCAGAATTCACCAATCAGCGTTTAAATTATAAAAATATTTTCAATTTTAAGACTTATTTCATTTTATTTAATGTTAGTATTTTCACATTTATTTGTACACGTTTGTTAAACATAATTTATCTACAATATCTTTTTATTAGAACAACTAGCAACACCCGCTCGCTGCAATTCACGGCAAACTAAGCTTAAAAGCGTTGAATTTTTCAAACAACCTTACACGTTGACAGAAAAATCACGCTGAACATCAGTAAGAATCACCAACGGAAGGGGAGAAATACGACCCGAGATCAACTGAATAAGTACGCGTTATAAATAAACGTAAGAAAAAACTATTTCTTAAAAATGGAACGTTATCTTCGATTTTTGAGAAATTTAGATAATTTTCTATGCAAAAATCGTATGTGAGATTATTTTTTGAATACCTGCTGGGTAATTAATTTTGAAAAAAAGAGAAAATAAATGATATCACATTGTAGTGCGTTACTGTACCGTATCAGACATCTGAATGCATAATACAATGTATGCAATAGATAAAAGAATTACTATTTCTAAACAAATGAAATAAAACGACTTAATTTTATTAATCTCCAAGTATTAAAAAAATTATGTAATATAATAGCCTATGATGCTGAGGAATCTCTAAACTTCCAACAGTGAAAGAATTTTTTAAATTGGTTAGGTAGTCTCTAATCTTCGTACAAGCAAACGTTATTTATTTATAATATTGGTATAGATTAATAAATTTGTAAATTGTGAATTGACTTGTACAGATAACTATTATATTAGATTATTTATTACAAATATCATGATGCTAAATTTTAAATAAAATTATATTACTGAAACACATGACGTAACCTTCGCAGCATTACGACAGGGCGATTGTCCAAAAGAGTTATTCTTTGATTCACAAACATCGACAGCTATATCCGTGAGGTATTTAGATCTGTTCTTTAACGAGGGATTAAGACTCATATTCAAGTTCAAGTTTTCTTAAAAGACACACCTTAGACAATATATAACTTTAGATACCTAATGTAGATATCGATCTATTGAGGTTCGGTCATTTCAATAGGGTAAAAACTTAAAATCCCTTTCTAGAGACGACGCGTGTCATGGCTGGTGGTAATTTTGAAAACGGCTTACCTTTGGTTTATGGCAGAAACCATTGGTGATTTCTGTAACTACTCTTCAAGAGGATACTATTTTTGTTTCCAAATTTCGATTTTGGGCCACTTTCGGTCAAAACCGGATTTCAAACCCAATTTAGGCCATCTAAATTTTTATGTAGAATACATATCCGGAAACCGTTTGTTAATTTCTCTCGTAGTTTCTGACATCTGGGTGTGACGGACGGACGGACGGACGAACAAAGTAAACTTATAAATGACAATTTTAATAATTACCACCAATAATATACAAGCTCTTTCTTAGACCACTCTACATGTATGCCAGAAAAAATTGTGGATGGGCTAAAAGATCAGTGTTAGCTCGACTTCACAGGTTTCAATCGAAAAACTTACGAAGATTAGTCAACGCATCCTCTTACGTTTCTAATACAACTTTAATTATAAATTTCATTTGGTGATAGATGTGTCCAATTATCTACACGTAAAATTCCACAACAGTTTTTTTTTACTTTTTTCTATCCTTTACCGAACAACGGTGAGAGATGATTAAGAAGAAAATGGAGCAGGGGTTTGCTATTTTACGAACTTTAAGGCTCTAAGTCGTTAATAAATCAATTAACAAAAACAAGTAGATAAAATATCGGAAACCTGTAAACGAATAGCAGTGCTTTCCAAGCACGTATACCATGTCATGTCAATCATTCTTTCACCTATCATATTCACTGGTTGTTTACTCATAACAGTTGTAAACTCCAATACTTAAGTTAAAAAATTAGGAATTCAATTTACTAAACAAATATTGCTTGTTAACTCCGTTTTTGTACGATGAACTACACTTGAAAATAAATAAATATTATAATACATACGTAAATTAAAATGTGTAATTTTTTCTTAGGCAGTTAAAATGAATAGATATAATGTGAATACGCTTGTTGGTTATTGACCAGGGCACATCACCTTGGACAAATTTTGATATAACACGCAGAATAATTTGGGTACTTGAACTACTGAATGCAAACCATACATGGATACTGTAGTATTAAAGTTTGTTTTGAACTGATAATTTTTAATTAGGTCTGAGAAGCCAATAGTTTAAATTTTTCGGTGAGTTAACGAAAATATTTAGATGATTGAATAAGTGAATTTTTTAATTTTTAAAAATTCAAATGCAAACTAAGAAAAACTCGGCAAGTTATGTTTAAATGAAATCACTGTAGAATTCTATAAGGGTTGCAGTAAATAAGGGATACAGATGAATATATTTACGAGTATGTAAAAGCAACTGATGTGTGTTTAACCTTTTTCACTTTTACAATATTTCTTTCCGTTTCTTTTTTTACTTGTTTAATGAATACACTGCAACTTTATAAAAGACCAGTCGTGTATACTTTCAGATGCAGTAAATTTTTAGTGAACGTTAAGATTTAAATATTTATTACAGTAACATGAAACCTTTTCTATCGAAATTGACATTATGCTACATAAAAAGACAGCTTTCAGTTCCAGGAATATGTACTCATTTTTAAAAGGAAATTCGCATAAACTAATTACTCATGATCTGGTTACATTTATTTCATTAAGAAAATAAATTTAAAAAATTGAAGGGAAAAAATTAGTGACTTTTGAACGGTGAGTAACATCATTTAGAATTTTCAGAACTCTTTGAAACAAACTTAATAGGAAAAACCGCATCAAATGACATGCTAAATCAGAAACCTTACAAGAGTAGCGACATTGTATATTCATTCTTCCATCTATGAGACCGCATAAAAATTTCTTGGAAATGTATTTTTAACGAGGAACGTAATGCTTAATTGATATTAAGTCAAAGTACATATATATTAAAAAGGAATAATATTACTGAATAAACCCCTGGCTAATGATAAATAAGCAAGTTCAAAAATAAAAAAAGTAAGATAATTTTATCATTAAACGAATTTGTTGAGCCACTTTATCTGTACAGCATTTTAAATTTTATCGAAAATAATACAAGCAAAACATATTTTTTAACTACGGAGGGAAAGGTCGCTAAAGAATTCAGAATATATTATTTTCAAAAACTAAACCATACCTAAAACATTTGTACTGATAAAATCGTTTAAAAACTTTAATAAATTATGAAGGATGGAGGAGAAGAGATACCCTGTAAGAGTCTTCAGTTGGGTTTTATACAAGAGACAAAGATGAAAGCGCCCAGGGAGGAAGTGGATTGATGGTGTCATGGAGTCTATCGGCAGGAGAGGGCTTCTTCTGTTACAGTCTCTGTTACAGTTAGGACGATCGATATTTCGATATGGTATTGTATTATTTTATTTTGCAATTTAATGAAAATAACTATTTAAGTAATTAAAGTTGTTTTATGAATAATTATGAACTTATAATAACACTTTCAGAAAAAGTTTAAAACATTAATTTAAATCGTTGTTACCACTGTTAAGAAATATATTTATTTTAAAATAATATGAAAATGACGTTCACTATAAGTCCGTTTAGCTAGAAGAATAGTTAATTTTGTTTGGCCTAAGGCCAGATTATAGTGATATTATAATTATTTAGTCAAAAGACTATTACAACAAAGAAGTGATAAGAAGGAATATATATATGTGTACAGTTTAACAAAGAAAAGTAATCATTTATTTATAAAATATTAATTGAAATTTCTTTTAGAATATAGTTTTCCATTGTAACTTACATTTCACGTAAGTGAAGACTTATAGGCTGTAAGAGGATTGGTGTGATACAGGAAAGTGGAATCTGAGATATGAGAAATGGCAAAATTGAAGCTATAAACAACTCACAAAAACAAAATAAATAAGGTAATTTACTTCATCATTTCGGGAAATGGTTATTTAACATGGTTTACTGTCATTACCATAGAAATATTAAAATTAACATGGGTCATTAATAACTGAAATTTATGCCAGTGAGTAATATTGAACAAATTTACGAACTTTAAAACTTATTACAAATGGATTAATTGAGTTTTCAGACAATTAAAAGAAAACTAAAAATAAAACAAAACTCGTTATATAAATCAACTAAAATGTAATGTACATACATTAACCGCACCAGCTTGGTCTAGAGGTAAAGTTGTCACCGCGAGTCAGTTGTTTAACAGGTGATTTTCAAAGACGAAGGTTCCTCATTCAAATCCTAGTAAGGTAGTTACTTTTATACGGATTTGAACACTAAACAGTGGTTACCAGTGTACTTTCATGGTTGGGGTTCAATTAACCATAATCTCTCAGGAATGGTCGGCCTGGGTCTGTACAAGACTACATCTCATTTACACGTCATAAACATCATTTGTATCTGATTGGGTCATGAGGTTGCTTATCGTTCTGAAATAAACAGATTGCAACGTACATACAATAGGGATTAAAAAATATTTCATTATAGCAATAGTCACAATTAATTAAACAGAAAAGTTTGTTTATAAAACGTTTTATCATTTTTTTTATTCCTAATTGCGTACGTTGCAATCTGTTCAATTTAGAACAATAAGCAACCCCATGACCCAATGAGATGAGGATGATGTGTATGACGCGTTAATGAGGTGTAGTCTCGTACAGACCCAGGCCGACCATTCCTGAGAGAGTATGATTAATTAAACCCCAACCATCAAAGTACACCGGTAACCACTGTCTAGTATTTAAATCCGTGTAAAAGTAACTACCTTTATTAGGATTTGAACCAGGAACCTTCGTCTCCGAAAATCAGCTGTTAAACAGCTGATTTTTGCGACGACTTTACTTCTAGACCAACCCGGTGGGTTTTTCTATCATTAAAATATTAAAGTTAAGCAGTACGATTCGTTATAAAAAAACAAGATATTAAAACTCTGACCGATGAAATACTTCATTCAACTTTATAGTACAAGTTCTCGAAAAATATTCATCATGGATTTATAAGTGCACACGCATTTATAGGTTGCATAAAATGTCAACACGATACATACCATATATTTTTTTAATAGGAGCGGTTATAAAGAAATGGCATAAAATTATAGAAATTAACATCTACAAAATATCGTTAAACTTTTTCAATTTTTAAAGTAACATGCTCGTTTCTCTTTATTAGAAAATACATATTATTAAATTTAACACAATACAAACATCCTTAAAATGAACAATAAATTTTCCGGCAATTGTAACAAATGATTGCTAAACATCCATTGAAAAATTGTATTGAATTAAAAACAACTCACCACAGTTAATAGGTAACAAACAACAAATATTTGTTTTGTACTTCCTTCAAAGCAATAAATAATTGCTTAAACCCGGAACCAGGTATTTCCAGAAAATTCTAGAAATACTAAAATATTCCGGATACTGTAGGATTTTTAGAGAGGACGACCTTCTCTATTTTTTTTTAAATTGCTTCAGAAATCAATATTATTTTATTATCTATACAAATTTTTTCATTTTAAAATTATAACCCTTTTATAGTTTTTTTAAACCCTTAAACACGATGTGTTTTATAAATTACAATGTATCATCTATCATTGGAAGGCTCAATATAACGCAATTAAACAAAGAAAAGGATGTGGTTAAATATATAAAAAGCCCATGACTAACACAATTAATATTACATTTAATTTGCGCACATTCCAATAATTAATATGTAGACGATGAAATTGATGGGAAATGGTCACGATGTCAAAGAATTCACGTAGTACTTCGACTGGAAGCCGTGGAAGTTTGTCGTATATCCGGTGAATATTTATTTAAAAAGTTAAAAAGCACATCACGTTTGATAAGATCGGTTAAACGTCTGCAAGTCTGGCATATTAAGGAAGCTGTAACACAGCGATAACTTCTTCATATTACTATAATAACAATACATTACATCGAAATACAAAACTTATAAAGTCTCATAAACGACTTATTGCATATTGTTGAAACTGTCATAAAATTTAATAACATTGTTCGGTGCCATCAAACAGCGGCAAGTTAAACATGTGTTGCAATTCATAATGCGTACTACAAAATACTACAATCATAAAATATATTCATAAATACATTAATGATACTTGTTGCGGTGAATGTATAGAAAGTAAAATGTACTAAAAACAACGTAAACTTCACAAAAGTATATTATTCCAATAAAAAAAACTTATGAAATTTATGTAACCTACAATTTCATTATTATTATTATCTATCTTGGCGAAAAGAATTCCCTAAACGAATTCCCGAATTCGTTTCCCGGTTAGTGTCTAGAAGTTATTACACATTTATTCGCCAGAATTTTTGAAAAATCTACGTATTCGCTAAAATTATTTTAGCTAAAAATGCAACAATACTATCCGAGAAAACGATAGTTTCTTATTTTTATGTAACAGTACTTAAACTAAATGTGTAGTTAACGTCGGAAGAGTTGCATTAAAACAAGATTTACAAATAACAGTAGGTAAATAAAAATTACTGTAAGCTATTAGGCTATTAAAATAGGTAATAAATCGGAGGGAAAGAGAGAACGAGGACACCCGAGAAAGAGATGGGCAGATTTTACAGGTTCGGAAGATGCAGAAATGCCTCATTCTGAGGGGTAGAAGAAGCAAAAGAAGAAGTATTAGTTTGTACACGCAGACTTTTAAAATTGTATTTCTTCCGAAAGGTATAGAAGTAATTTTTATATCTGTAGAGCAGTTACCGCCAAGGTACAAGGGCTCGTAATTTAAAATAGTTTGTTTTTACTGGTTTACACTAAGAGAATAAGCAAGCTGATTTTTAGAACTGCTGCTCTTCGGAAAGATACAGAATTACAGTAATATGTATTAGAGTAGTCACCCCTTTAACATCTCTGAGACACAAGGGAATGAAGAAACACAAATGCTTTAGTTTCTCTGTTCAACCACTAAGGAATAAATCTGTCGCATTTTAGCTGTCTTGGTGATAGGGAAGTTAAAGAATTAGTGAGATAAGGAAGTGATTGAAACAGTGAGAACTTTTCGGTTTATTGTCACTTTCAGTTTATGACTAATGCTACAATAGTACGTAAATTATATTTATCGGTTAATGTATATAAAGTGGATTTGTTTTATTTTTAGTTTTCTTTTAATTCTACGTAAAATTTACTCAACCTAATCATAAAACGTTGTAAATGTTATAAAAATACACTTTCAATTTGATTAAACAAATAAAAAATACATCCTCGTAATACCATCGAACATACAAGAAGTGATACAAGATAATTCTTTTTAAGCATATTTTGAAATTGAATAAGACTATATTAATTAACGTACAACTAACTTTAGTAACACGAATCAAGAATAAAATTAATTGAAAATAGAAAGTTTACAGTAGCTATTTACTGTAATAGAAAAATTAGTAAGCAAAATTAGCTTATTATTTTTTTAAAAATTCGGCTCCGAATACAATCGTTATCACCATGATGGATGTACATACACGATTACTTTTTTTTCTAACCTTTATTCAATAAAGTCACAATCTGTTAGATACAATTAGTGAACATAATAACACAATAACGAAAAAATTAACATGATAGAAACGTGAGTGAAGATACAGTCCACTGGAAGAACTCTGACGTGAAGTGCAGAATTTAGATCACTGAAATGGTTAGTCAATTACAATACTAAGTTAGTTGATAAAATATTGGCCCCACCGACATTTTAATCGTCTTATTGGGTTGTTTGGGCGAATATGCGTAGTCAGATTTAAGATCAATGGGTTATGGTGTTTCGTGAGTTTCTTCCTAAATTTTGTATAGAGTTTAAAGAATGCTCCATTTATGTAGGGTACGTTTTTTCTAAACTCTTTTCTTTAATAACTATTCTATAACTATAAAGATGATACAACCTGTAAATGTGATAATTATAATGATTGTATTGAAATGACATGACAGGCAAGAGAGGGGTTGGGGCCTCCATTAGTACCTCCCAAAGAACTCTAATAAAAAAAATTTGAATTATTCTTTAAAGGTTTATTTCATTAAATTAACAGATATCTACTTCAGCGTTACTTTAAGGCTTAAATATGTTATTAAATAAATAAATTTATTATTTCTATTTTTATTTTATGAGGCTAATTTCTCAGAATAAAGTATTTCGTTTATTATGATTAAAAATTATATAATATTAATTATAATCCACGCCACGAAAAAAGTCCCTTGTATTTAAAGAACTGTCTCAAAAACAACAAAACGGAAAATTTTGATCGCAACACCAAATTAAGCTTGTCATTTTCTGTGTTGATTGTTTTGACGTTTATTTTGTTTAGAAATTAGTCGGAGATACAGTAATTTAGGTCAAACTAATAAAAGCAGAAAGAATCGGATTTAATTTGGTGCAGCGTTCAAAATTTTCCGTTTGGTTGTTTTTGAGCTACAGCTCTTCACACACAATGGACTTCTTTCGTGACGCGTATATAGTTTACAATTTTTGTTAATTTACAGTTAAAGGAAGAGGTCGATGACTCAAAGAAAAAAAACTGTGTTTTCTTTTCAACGTTTTGGTAAATAGATTATTTTACCCTAAAATAAATGCTAGAAATAAAAGTAAGTTAAATCAAAATCTTGTTACCAAACACTAATAGGATTACACCTCAAAAATAAATCCGAATTGGTACAACAGAAAATCAGTACGAATCGTAGGCATACGTCATATGGAAAACAATATGTCAATAAGATTAAAATATGGTTAGTAACAAATGACAGAGCATTATTTTCTTTTAAACGTTAAGATGTAAATTAACACTGGGCGCAAAGGAAATATTTTTGTATGAGTTAAATCTAAGCGAGGTGCATTAAATAAACAAAATTATTACATTCTCCGATTTAGAGGAGCAAAAATCATGGCGAAATCTTTTGCTTGCCATAACTCGCAAACGAAGTATTTCAGGACATATATTTACATGAAGTTATTATGTTTAGTTATAAAATAGAATAATCTCAATATCGTTGTTCCTCGTTTTAATCTCGGGGGAGCTCTCCGGAAAAAATAAGCTCCCCGGAGATTGAAAAGGGTTTCAGAAACACTCTGTATATACAGATTTATCATTAGTAAGTTATTTATTATTTTTCTTGTTATTCTAATTATTATTTATTTAATTAAATATCCCTTAACAAAACTGATATGTTTGTATCATCGTGGCTCTTTTAATGAACTAGAATGGATGTTTACCGCCCTTAAAAGAATTCATTACTAAAGAATGAACCGACTTCTACTCGGGTATTTTTTTCATAATTAACAGGTACAATACCTATTCCATTGTTATTTGTTGGTATCAAGAGAATAAGAAAGAAGTGTAAAATGTTTTTGGTTTAGCTTTCATCCCTTTTAAAGCTCTACATTTACAAACAAAGCTGTTAAAATATGTAAAGATTGCTCATTGACTTATCTCATAATCATTGTTAGTACTGAGGTTATGATACCCTTGGGTTTGTTAAAGAATCAAAGATATGCAATTTTATCACGCTGTATAATAATTTAACAAAGGTTTACTTTGAAAGCACTAAAAAATTATTAATAACAAAATTTTTGCATGTAGCTAAGAGCGTAATTTCTTTTTTAGCATCTATAACGGAATTTTGTATTATTTATTCTAAAGAGTGATTACATTTCATTTGACTTTAAACTTCATAGGATTGAATTCGTGTTATCACTTCAAGCAGGATTACAGACGTATTTTGATGATTTCAAAGGAAAACTTCAGGGTCACTATGTTTAATCTATCGAATCTTATCACAATGTTCCAGTACCTGAAACTTAACAGTAATTTTAATAATTTTCAGAATTTGTAGGGACAATACATTGTTATTAGTTGATATCACGAAAAAAAGAAAGAAATTAAACACAATTTTATTGTATACATAATGTATATTTTATATATATATATATATATATATATATATATTACATTATAACAATATCTAAAGAGAAAGTGTTGTTCCAGAATTCTCTAGCAGGACTGAGATTATAGTGTAAATAAAAGTGTTAGTGTGAATAATAATAGTTGAAAATTCATCAGGGAAGTTCCAGGAAATAGTTAATATAGGCCTTTAGTTGTGACGGCTATTTGGAAAACTCGGTGTATATATTAAGATAATTAGCTCTTTTGTAATGGTATTTTAATCCTTTATTCAATCCTAACTTCTTTAACGTTTTTTAAGAGACTTCCAGAATCTGACAGAAACTTTGTATTTTCTTTACTATTATGTAAAAACCTTTGTTCTGGTAATTTACGTAGGTTAGGTATTTAAAGGGATAGACCGTCTTGAAGCAGTTAGTCTTTTAATTTGGAAAACGGCAGTACAATGTGAGTGCTTGAACGAAGGCATCTAACAGACTTACTTGTTTAGCAAATTAAATCTCTACATATTTGTAAAAACTTAGCTTTAGTATGCCTGTAATGAACATTTGTGCCCGTAATAGGCAGGTGGAGTGATAAGTTATTTGCACTCGATCTGCAAGTTTCAGAGCTATAAAAAATAATTCTGTTTCTTTCAGATGGTCAGCCAATGCCCACGACTGAAGTATTTTGGAACAGAAGAGGGAGATGTAAAAGACACTAGTCAGAGTTATCTTCTCTGAAAGTAATAAATTTCATCGTACATCCTGATCTGTGGTGAATGAAATGAATGTATCATTTGCAGGGTGGAAAATAGATGATTTTGAGAGAAGCTGGCAAGCTGAAAGCATACTTCTCCACTCAGTGGGGAAGGTAATAGTAAACCCGTTTTACTTAGTAAGCCTCCAGAGGTTCAAACCAGCTTTTCAGCTGATGATCTTAACAACAACAAACAGGGCTTAATGATTTTTCTTTTGCATCTCTACTGTAATTTACCTTTTTATATCAATTTTCCGTTTTAACAGATCTATTTATTACTCTTTTAGCAACAGATTGCTGATAAAATTCTGTTAAAACATTATTAGATAGCAAAAAATACATTTTTGATCCTTCACTGTCTTCATTAGCAGCAATATTAAAAGAACAAAAAGATAAACGTAAAACAAAACAAATTAAAGTTATTCTTATTTTTAAATTATGGTTTTTTTGCTTCAAATTAAATTCGCTGTTTTTTAGGAAGAAATTTAATTTCTCTAGTTATCTTATGTAAATAAGCTACTTGTTTGCTATTTATGTATTATTTTTGTGAAAAACCAAAGTTTTCTGATAAAAAGTTCATCGTAACTGCAGTTCTCCAACTTCATCATAGCATAAACAATTAATGTAATGGGAACATATCTGCTTAAAACACATTTAACTATAATTACTATGCAGTAAACTATTTTATCTTAATATTACAGCAAAGAGAATAGTTAAACAAAGACGAACCGTATAAGTGGTCATTGATATCCATTCTGTCAAGTACGTTTAAATTCAGTCTGTAATAAAATGGTTTATAATGGTCCAGAAAATCCCTTTTCAATCTCTGAAATGTAACAAAAGCCTTTTCAAAAGCATTTCTATCTTTCTATAGCCGGTTCACTATTTCAAAGTATTGTAAAGTAAGTAACATTTCGTTAATTCCTTTTATAAGCTTACAAAACATTTCTCAACAAAGAGTACTGAAATTACAGATACGTTCACAATACAAAATCATAGTGACGTAGCATATTATGTTATACGAAAAGGTATTTCTGAGTTAACTAATTCAAAAAGAAATTCTTTCCAAATGAACGATACAAAATATTTTTGAAGTTAGAAACAACTTTTATTAAAAAAAATACAAAGAAGTTCTCATTAATGAAACAAACAATAATACCTGGAATTCTTCCGTGATGCCATTTGAACATGAAGTAAAATTTGAAATATTACAGCTACTTAGTTGTTTTAGAATTACTGAAACCACGTATCAAAAATTTTGTTCAGCCTACCGTGTTGTTTAGGCCATCAGCCGAAAGGCTGGTTTGAACCTCTAGAAGCTTTACTAAGTCAAACGAAGAATGGTTTACATTTACCTTCCTCACTGAGTGGACAAGTAAGCTTATTAGCATGCCAGGCTCATCAAAAAGCATCTACTTTCCACTCTAAAAATGACACCTTCACTTCATTCACCACATGGTCTCGCTGTACAACGAAATTCATTATTTTCAGACGAGATAACTCTGATTGGTGTATTTTACACCTCTCCCTCTTCTGTTCTTAAATACTTTAGTCATATAATTGTCTAACCATGTGATAAGAAACAAAACTATTTTTATAGCCTTGGAACTAGCAGATTGAATACCAATAATTTAACATTCCACCTGCGTGTTATGGACATTAGCCTATCATATATACACAAAAATATATTGTCAATTTAATATAAACTTCAAAATTTTTCCAAGTTTATTGATGAAACTACATAAATGTTAATACTTTTAGACATACATCTAGACGAAGACAGTGATGTTTGAAAAATATTAAAGACAGGATAAATATGGGTCCACATAATCTTTTGAGGACGTTCACGGTAGTTTACCAGAGTTGTAGCCAATCTTCGTTAATGGAGTCACCATTCTAAGAAGAAAGAGGAGGAGGAGAAGAGGAGAAGAAAGAAAAGAAAAAGAAGAAGAACAGATGACCAGAGTTTTAGCCAATCTTCGTTAACGGAGTCACCAATCTAAGAAGAAGGAGTAGGAGGAGGAAGAGCAAAAGGAGAAGATAGAGGAGAAGGAGGAGGACGAGAAGGAGAAGGAAACGAAGAATAAGTAGAACAGTTGACCAGAGTGTTAGCCAATCTTCGTTAACGGAGCCACAAATCTAAGAAAAAGAAGATGAAGAAGAAGAAGAAGAAGGAGGAGGAGGAGCAAAAGGAGGAGAAAGAAAAGGAGGAAAGAAGAACAAGAAAAAGAAGACGAAGACGGAAGAGGAGGAGGAAGAGGAGGAGGAGGAGAAGGAGAAGAAGAAGAAGAAAACGGAGGAGGAGGAGGAGGAGAAGGAGAAAACGAAGCGATAACTGATCATCCAATGCTGTTCTGAAGAGCTTGTTAATTCGAGCCGGTTAAATGATTGGCTCCCTCTGTTTAGCGAACATCATTTTATGAGCTTTTTTCGAATGCCTGTGTGTCATTTGTGATAAAACTTATGCTTTCTACAAATAAAATGTCTCTAACTGCTTTTATGTAGATTCATGAAGTAGATGGTGATGGCCACCCTTCTACTTATATATTACACAAAATACAGTGTATATAGTCTCAAAAATACTCGAAAATAGAAGATTAATTCTGGTAGTTTTTAACATTGTAATGCCTAGCAAGCGTAAATCATACAGTTATTACAGAAAAATTATCTTTAATTGAAAGAATACAGTTAAAATCATAAGAGGATTTTTCTGAGAAACTAAAAAAGGTAAGATGATAGGAGAGGAAATAATTATTCGTTCATTTATAGACAAAACTGATAAACCATCAGCCATGGAAAGAAACAACCAAGATAATAAAAAATAGCACTATAGATGAGAGAATTCCCTTAAGGGTTGTGCAAAATAGAAACAGGAAAGAGTAGTGCAAAAATGAGATAAAAGAATTCCAGGTTCGACATTAGTACATTGTTAGTCTAACACTTTTTATGTATAAGGTAAAGATTATTAGCATATCGAACGTAGTGCGGACTGGTTGAAACAACCGTACCACACTGTAACCATGTACATCTGAATCCTGCTATAACACGGGTCTTTATTAACAACCAAATATAAAGCCACGGGTCTTTATTAATCATGAAATTTTTTCATGAAAAATAATGTACTATATTTTTCAGTAATGTAAAAAGGCAACATATTTTTAAGATAAGAATAATAAAATAAAATATAAATGTAAATAGAATAGCTATTTGTACGTACATTTTTATGAAACGGCAACATAACTTGTAGTTTGTCCTACTTAAGAATTTATGGAACTATTATTTCAACCAAACATTTGAGTACGGTCAATTTTACGACCAAATAAGAGCGACTGAAGTATCGAATATACGAGTACTTGCTGAAATTTATCGTGGAACTTAGTAGTGAAGGATCTTCAATGTGTCATTAGAAATGTAACGACCATGTTATCATTAGACTGTTGAGTCAATAATGTGGTATAATTTGGACCGTCGAGTCAATAATGTGGTATAATTTATATATCTGTTTAACTAATGTACGTAGTAGCCCTACGTATTAGGTGTATGCTATGGTACTTATAGCTATTACACTGAAACCTCGGTAATTTGAACTAGTGTAATTCGAAATTTTCGTTAATTCGAAGAAATTATTTGTTCCCGTCATTTTGTATACATACGATTGTTAAATCTAACTCGTAATTCGAAATTTCGAAATAAAAATTTTCGTTAATTTGAAGTTTTTATTTTATTTTGAAATGACACTTTATCTTACTGCTTTAAAAAAAGTCAGTTTCACCAAGTTTAGCAAACGGAATGAAAGCACAGAAATGTTGGTAAATCTATCTGATGCAAATGAAAATGAACCCGAACAATGGAATGAACACTATCGTACCATTTTCATTTGTTTGTTGACATAAATGACGATGTAATCGTTACACCAGTGAGAAAACGACGATGACATTGTTAATGAATTTTAGAGTAGGCGGGAAGGTATGGAAACTGACAAAAGAGAAGAAGGAAGCAACGATTAAGAAGATAGCAAAACAGCACCCGTGCCCGACAGCCAGGAAGCGATGAAAATACTTTGTGGTTTACAGGGGTATTTTGAAGCACAAGCTAATGTAGGATACGAATTTTTTCATTTTGATGGAAGGTTAGAAGATAGTGTACGGAAAATACTTCGTCACCATGAGACGCAGCCGAAAATTACGTCGTTCTTTTCTTGGCTACAATAATACACGGTAATTTACAGATTTGTATAATGCACTTTAAGTAAGCCCACACTGTATCTTTTGTTTAACATTTATTTTAGTTACCATTAAGTATGGGTATAATTGATTAATACATATACTGTATTGTATGTATCTATGTACTTGATTTCGGTGTTAAAATACAGTTAATAACGTGTAGCAAATGCTGTTGTAACTAACCTATTATAATTTTTAGTCAGAGTCCAAGTAACTTTGTAATTCGAAATTTCATTGACTCCAATTTTTTCCTCAGTCCCTTCGGCTTTGAATTACCGAGGTTTTACTGTATTTCAAACAATACAGTAAATTTCCGTTTAACCAGTTCTCGTTCAATGGACTTTCGCCAAATCTTTATCCGAAATGTTCATTAAATTTGTAAAATTACATATCATACTGTTTTTAAAATTATTTTTATACACTAAAGATACTTTATACAAAGATAGTCTCGTTAGTGTAATAAAAGTAATTTTCTTTGACGTTATAACTTCTGTGATAGGCCTAAGACAACGTAAAATTATGACACAAATGTAGGTAGATACCACCAACCTTCTTTGGATAAACCGGAAAAATCAGAATAGATATATTTAAAAGTCGGTGAACAACAATTTTCTATGTATGCCTACGTTTGTGTAGGAGCACTTAAGTTAAACAGAACATTTTACACACAGTAGGCGTACTGGTATTGTTATAGTCTAATTTTTTTATAAAAATAAATTTTTATTGCGTAATAAGTCATACTATAGTTAATTTTCAATATAAAGTTTTTCATATTTAGCTTTTAAGTTTAGAAAAATAGGCTATTATTATAATAGCTCCAGTTAAACAGCACTAGGCCATTTTCCAACAGTACAAGGCAACCAAAAACGTCAATCGCTTCTGTCGAAATTCATCCCCTAGACCCCTCGACGCCATAGCTTTCGCAACACCATTCGTCCACGGTTGTCAGGATCATCCTTGCTTCCTCCGTCTGGCGAAAACCATAGTCAACTTTTCTATGCCAATCTGTCCTCCTCCATTATTCGCAGACAATCGTATGAGATGAGTAAGTAGCCTTTCTTCAATCCTAACTTCATCTGGCACAGTCAGCTTACAAATTTTTTAGAAATTCATTTTTACAGCTGTAGTACATCTGCCTCTTAATGTTGACTGGAGAGTCAAAATTTCTGGGCCGTAAATGGTTTCAACAGAACAACAAAAGATTCTCTTCTTAGTGCCACAAAATATGAGATTACTCTACAAAACAAAATTTAACATTCTGGTGTTGGCTTTACCTTTGCCAATTTTTCCAAAATGTCGTTGTCTCGTGATTACCATCTGATGTTAAAAGTGTGCCAAAATATTTATAGCCGTGCACTAATTTAATGAACTCCTTGTCAATTTGTGTATTGTGTCCTCGCGCACCAACGACCATATCTTTAGTTTTCACAATGTTAACACCCAAATACCATTTTATCATGCTCTACGATCAACATACGTCATATATTCTATATTTTGTTCGTCTTCAGCTAATACCCCTTGATCATCAGTAAACGGAAGGGTGTACACATTTTCATTCCGAATTCAAACATACATCTTAGATTTTCTACCTCTTAAGATCAGAATTTATATTACAAATAAAAAAGCTTTTAAACAAAGAACGAAGCAAAGAAAGAGCTGCAGAAATGCTATTTCTTCGGGCAGTGAAGGGCTGGACTCTAGAGGCCAAGATAAGAAGTAACGTTATATGACAATATTTGCAAATACTTAGCCTGGAGAAGATTATCAATGAGTATAGAATCAACTGAAGAAGTCATCTGGAACGCATGAAGTGAAACCGTTTACCTAGATTGGCAATGAATTATAAGCCAAATAGTCGAAGGGGTATTGGTCGTCCGAGAAGAAGGTTGTTTCCGGAACAGGCAGTACTGCCTAACTTACGCAGTGAAGAAGAAATTTAAAAAGAACTGGCGTCAATCAACATCCCCACCTGACTCCATTGTTTACAATAAAATAATCAGGGTAATTTATAATTTATCTTAACTCAACTTTTAGCACCCATGTACAAAGGCGATTATAACGTATACATAAGTATTATTTGAATCATGTTTCCTCGTTTATCCGGATTTTAGGTTATCAGGTCGAGCTCGTTCAATTAAGTCCCATTAAACGGGAAATTTATGTAAATTGGATTGGCGTTGAGTAATTTGAATTTTACTGCAATTTAAGATAAAGATGTAAAACACATAAAAATTTATTTATATTTTCCACAATATCACAAAACAACAAGCTCAAAATTATGTTTCAATGAATTCTGAATTTAAAGTTTAGGTAACTTTACAACACCATTGTTCTGACTACAACATTTACAAGTATACTTTAAATAGCTTCATCATTTTAATGTAAATTAATTTCATAATGAATTTCCAATATTATTAAAAGGGATCTAAACAACAGTTGAAGAGTTTTGAATATCGAAAGGGAACTTTAGAAATAATCAAGCCATTTAACAGAAAGTTTAGTTCAAAATAATTCTGAACGGGAAGCGCTCAAAGGTTTTCTGCCTTTAGCACTTCTCAACCACAAACCCATGAATTCACGTCGACATAAGTAATACTGACTTAACAAACTTTTCAATTACAGAATCAAGATAGAAATTCTACACACAGTAGAATTTTAAAATTAATTTTAAAAGTTACCGAGAGACTTATATCAAAATATTGTAATAAAACTAAATAAAGTTTATTATGATTTATTTACAGACACTTAGAACGGTAAACATTCCTTTTTCACTCCATGAAGTTTAATTTTCCCTTTACATGATATTATATAACATTAGAGAACAACTTTCATAGTATATGTCGTGGAAAATTTTGTTTATAATATTAAGATTACGTCTCAGCTGAAAAGTGAAGATGGTGTCACTTAAGAATAGAATTCTAATTCAAAATAAATTTAATTTTGGATTATAAGTGAAATTATAATGGATGAAATAACGGTAATGAAATATCAATTGCCTACACATAAAAACACTTCAATAATACAACTTAACCACAATGTGACCGGTATTTTATACTATAAAAAAATTAACTGATATCTCAGGGATACAAACTTTTGAAAAACTTCTTAATATACTTTACACTTTCACTTAACTTTTGGTAAATAAAATTACTGTTCTTAAAAAACACCGAATTGCTTCATCTTAACAACTTTATTTTCATAAAGATAATATTACAATAATAAAATATAACTCGCCATATTGAATAATTTGGTGTTTCAGATATTTTCATTTATCTTTATACGTATTCTACCCATGAATAGGTCTACATATATTTTTTTATGAAACAAAATTTTAAATATTTCGGTAGAGAAGCAAATAACATGAGAAAGTACAAAAAGGAGTTGGAGCAAGTACAAGAATATACAAAAAATTAACATTTATAGAGTAAGAAAGGAACTCTTAGCGTTCCGTCTATATAAATATCGTAATTCGTTTAACAAATTATCACGAAGGTTTATAGCTCAATAATAAAATAGGATTCAAAAATTTCAACAACTGTTACTTTCATTACTATATTTTTCAGTTGTAGTTTGACTGCCCTTTGACGTGTAAGGCTTTTGCTGATATGTATGCGAAAATGCACAGGCCGATTTTAACAAAAATATAAGCATTTTTTCTAACTACCACCAAATATACAATTGTTCAGATACAGTAATGAAAAAAATCAGACTTACCAAAAACGTTCTACAAATTCGTGTGATATGGTTCAAAATTTGTTGCATTGACTCAAAATTTAAAAAAAAATTAAATATCAAATTTTTTATACAAATAAAAAAAAATTCATTTTCCCAATGATTTATAAATTTTCCACACAATTAAAATCTTGATACCCACAACACATGATAACTCCAGTTCATTATAAACAAAATAAAAAACAAACCATCAAAATATACACAGTAGTTCTTGAGAAATAGTTGTTTTTATAAACTACTCGGACGGCACTAACCTCAAAATAGACACGCGGATACATTGTAAACAAACATGCTTTTCTCTTATCCGATATTACGGTTAAAAAAAAATCGATTATTTCGTTATTCGATACTATCATAATGTCTATTTTCTTAGCTTCGTTTTAAGTATACACTTTCCTCATCTTCCGTGAAACATACGAACTATATTTCGTTTTAATAAGAGTACCGATAGATCGTTCCCATATGCGCTTCGGCACAATAGCAGAGTAACGATATATCGTTACCCTACACGTAAAAGGGTTAAGTTTCAAGTTTCAAGTTCGTACGATGTTCCGTTTTTGAGATATTCTGTTCACAAACACGAGGGCACGCACGCACACACACACAGATCAATCGATGAAAACATGTTTTTTTTTTGGTTCAAAGGGTCTGAAAACGTGTAGAACGTGTGTGAAACGTGATCCGGTGAAAACTCTATTTCAAAAAATCGACATGAAAACAAAATTTTCCATCTTATATATTCATATAGGCAAGAGATCTAGTTTCCAAAAATCATAACACATACGAGTGAACTAGGTCGATTAATACCGAAATTCCAGTTTTACTTTCGAATTTTCAATTCTAAATGGATTATTATAAAATGTACTTTCAAGCAATGGGTAAATCTGAAAATCTGCGCGGAAATATATTAAAACCTAATTACCTTAATTCAGCCTATTAATTACCTAAATAATACAACGTATGACAACCTAACCTAATTTATTCTTCCCTTTAAACCACCTTTCTCGGAAAGCAAAGATGGCGTGTATTTTAGTGAACCAATTAGAGTAAAACGCGTTCCCTCAAATAACTAATTTCAATATTTGAAGGTGTTCTGCGCCTTCAAATTATTTTCTTCTCGAATCAAACATGTTAAAAGCGTTTAAATAACCTGAATATGTACGTTTCAAACGTAATTACATACGGTAATTATCTATATAAATAAAATTGTTATTTTGTCTACATTTTTTCAACATGCCCCAAATTTTGTTTCTATGCCAGATCTGTCAAAGAAACACCGAAAATAAGTTCAGCTGAATTTTTATCTGTTTGTCTGTTTATCTGTTTGTATGTTATGGCATCACGCAAGAAGCGCTGAACCAAATTCAATGAATTTCTGTATTTAGGTTCTGGACATAACCGAAATGAAAATAGGCTATACATTTTTTTAATATCACAAAGGGCTGGCGGAGTTTAGAGGGAGGGGTAAACAAAAAACCTACGATTGTCTCCGTTAAAAGTCAATGTACCAAAAAATGTTATATAATCAAAATTACGAAATGTTTACAGACAAATAAGTTTGATTATATTGTAAAGTATTTCATTTTCATGCATATTAACGGAGATATTATCAAGTAAGAAAAAAATAAACATAGCAATATTTTTAGAATATTAACATACAAATAAACAGAACAATAAAACATAGGCCTACGCGCCGGTAAAACCCGTATTCATTCAGTTAGTTACCTACCTACCTATTCCACCAGTACCCTATACACCCCTTCTCGGTCATATTGTCAGAAATGAATCGGTTGTCTTAATAGTTCGTTAGTTAACCAGTGCAGTGTTCCCATTATGATTTAACTTTCATTTATTATGAAAATAATAAAGCTCAGCATATCTTAATTTAAAAATACCAAGATCTCGCTTTTATCTTACATCCAATTATTTTTTTTTCATTAATAATAATGCTGACGTTGAAAGGAGGTAGGAGCAGATAACAATGAATGATTAAAGAATATAAGACCTGCCAGGGATCGGACTCAATACACCAACAGATCGTTCACAGCACCAAGAAAACCGTTCGAAGAACGGGTACTTTAGCTGGTAAATTTACTATAAAATTATATATAAATTTTACTTACTGTTTGGATCGTGGATCCATCGTTTCTTTTCTGGTGTTTTGTTATTGTTATTCGTCGTTGTTCTCGCTTCATCCTGAAATCAAAGAATAATATATATAATTATATAAAACTAAAAAAAGAAAACTCGTTAACAGTTAAGAATTTGTGCATAAATAAAATTAAAACAGAATGAATAACACTGCATAAGAAAATTAATTTAAAATGTACAACATAATTCTTATGAAATGTAAAATTTTTGAAAGAATTCTTTCATTTTATTTAATATGAAACGTTTCACAAAAAGCAAATAAATTGATTCATCACCTTCCATGTCGTTTTCACTCTGCAAATACGGAGTGGTATCAGATTGAAACTGCCACTGACTTTGCATTTACCAGGTCCACAAATCATAAAAAAAGGAAAATAATTTTCTCTTTCTTTATCAAAATCGTGATAAACCCAAGAACTTTTTCTGTTATTTAAAATTCAGATTTTTTACTCTTTTAATAAAATAATTCTGTGTATTCATTTCTCGCTTGAAAAACGAATGGAAACACTTTAAGAATTCATTACTTGTAAAAAATTGTTTGAATTTGTTGTTATTTATGCCAAAATAATTATAACTATGTTTAAGATTTGATTTTTGTCATCTCCTGTACAATGTCATTTACATAATTTATTCCACAGTGTAGGAATATTTAAAATATATTAAAGTAATTGATTTTTGACGCGTATTACTAATATTACTTTTTTAATAATAAGAACAAAATCAGTAAAATGATATTTTCACCTTATTTAAATATTTCAAGTTTTACTGCCAAAAACCCTTCAAGAACAAAATTAATTTTATAAAGTAAGCCATTATAGGTTAGAATGCAACGCATGTTCATGATGTTCTGAAAAATTAAAAGGCAAGTAAAGGAGCATAATAAAAGTGATAATGGTCATGATAATAACCCTATGATTTCCACCGTGCGGAAATCATTTTAATAGTTTTAGACATTCAAAAGAAACCAAGGCATGGCCGTGTAACTAGAACTTGCTTCTGTGTATACAGAATTTAAGGTCACAATTGTAACTGTGAAAGTATACAAAAATTTATAAGGTAGCGAAATAGAAAGATGAGAAAAAAGGTTATTAAAACAACGATTTTTTACTTTCCCTTGCCTATATGAATATATAGGAAGGAAAGTATTGTTTTCAAGTCGATTTTTCGAAATCGAGTTTCACCGGATAAACACGACCCCCTGAACCTAAAAAAACATGATTTTAGCGATTGGTCTGAGTGTGTGTGGGAGTGTAACCGAACATCGTACGAATCTGAAACTTCACACTTAAGTTACGTACTACTAGAGAACCCAACAGGAACATTTTAATCAAAATCGGTCAACCGGAAGTAGAAGTTTATTCGTGTAATTTTTCACTTTTTTACAATTTTCTCAAAAAATGGCTCCTAAGATTTTTTAAAAATCATTTCACTTACTACAATTTTTATGCTTTACAAGATAGGGTGGGCGCCAAGTCTGCTAAAAATCTTGGGAAGTGCTTTCGTAAAAAAGTGTGTTTTTAGGATTGCGGCCTTAACATGCATTTTAGGGAAAAAGTGCATATAAACAGTAGTAGAAAATTTAAAAACCTACAACTTTTATTCCAAAAAATTATTTGTATAACGCTAAGTTTAGCAGTAATTAGTGAATTTCTGCTTGTTTTTTTCATGAAAACTGTAAAAAAATAAATTTTTAAAGATTTCGGCCTTGGTATGCATTTTTTTGTTTTGTTTAACGTCCGACTGTTCTGCAATTACTGCTAATGCAGACGGTGAAGAATGAAATGATTTTTTGTAACGTATGAAAATATGCCGTGCCTGAAAGGGATTGGAGTATACATTTTGCGACAAAAGTGTATAAAATTAAATTTATAGGAAATTAAAAGAGCTACAACTTTTATTTTAAGCGTTTTTCTCTACAAAGCCCCTAGTTTAGCATCAAAGATTGATTTTCCGTATTATTAAGCAAAAATAAGGTTGGTTTTCATTTTGCATCATTCACTCATGATTAATATTAGGTTATGCGTTTTGAGTTTAGTTTTTACGTTTATTTCTAATGTTTTATTACTAATGTTAGGTTATATTGTTCATTATCTGCATTGGCAAGAGAAAGTTGAGTGAGTGTTTCACACCAGATTTTTTTAATTATTTCAAGTAGCAAAATAGTAGGTTTATTAGAAACTGCTGGTAATTATAAGTTTATTACAGTCACACAAGAGAAGTTTCAATACACTTAAAATATTATAGATAGTACGTTTCGTTAGTAGCATCACAAGTTATTTTACCTATCAAAAGACATTACTGAGTATTAACAAAGCAAGAACCACATAAAAGGACAACCACATTAAGGAAAGGTTAGTTCAGTGTCAATTAATAGAATCAAATTGCCAATATCAATAAGGGAAGATCAAAGATGTAAAGTTCAGAGCTGTAATCTAATATCAATTGATACTTCCAAAATTTAATATTTTGTGTAACGATCAGACTGATAGGCCTACCTATTACACGAGGCTGATAATATGTAAGAGAATTTTATAAGTTCTACATATTAAAGTTTTATAGAAATTACCATTAATTTTTACAAGTTTTACTACCCATACTTTGAAATATTTGTTGTACTAGAACAAAACTATAAATTTAATAATTAATTTTTAACTCTCATTATTGTTATCTGCCCTGTATATCTTCACTTTATGCGAAGTCCCATCTTCTCTCATAAAAAAGGAAAGTGTCATCAAAAAAAGAAAAGTAATTTAACTTGATTTCCTTTATCTTTTATACAATGAATTACTCGCAGGAATAAAACTTATTTGCAGCAAACGTTTAAAAATGTATGTCACTAATATCACACTATGATTAACCCTTACAACTATCACGTCGGCTGCCAGCCGAAATCTTGTTTTTTCCGTTCCTATCGCATGTCGGCGAGTAGCAGACGTCGAACAATAAAACTATTAAAAAAACTATTATAACGACCTATTATTAAAACTATTATAGCAGCTTATTTCGACGAATTATGCTATCGATATTGTGATATATCGAGATATTGGACTCTTTTCAATCAGTATTTATTGTTTTACACACCAAGTTTGTCTAGAGGTATTATAAAGTCGTCGCCGCGAGTCAGCTGTTAAGCAGCTGATTTTTGGAGACGAAGGTTTCTGCTCAAAATCCTAGTAAAAAAAGTTAAAGTTACTTGTTTACGGATTTGAACAGTAAACAGTGGTTGCCGATGTACTTTGGTGGTTGGGGTTCAATTAACCATATTCTTTCAGGAATGGTCGGCCTGGGTCTGTGCAAGATTCCTCAATTGGACGTCATACACATCATCTACACTCTCATTGGGAGATGGGGTTGCTTATTGTTCTGAATTCAACAGATTGCAAAGTTCACTCAATAGGGACAAAAAAGTATTTCTCTTTGAAACGATGAAATTAAACCAGGTATTTAATGTTATTAGATAGCCATTTGTGATGATGAAGTTATTGTCATATATGGGCAACTGTTATGGTTTTGAATTAGCATGATGTTAAAACTGAATTATTTGTTCTTGTGCTTACCACTTATTAATTAATTTTTAATTGTAGTTCCGAGGAAGAAGTTAATATTTTAGTGATGAAGAACGTTATACGATTCGGCTGCTTAAGCGTATGTTTCTACGGAAATTGATGTGAAAAATAAATTTAATAATAAGAATATCGTATATGATGTAGTAAATTGAGGAAATACAGGTAAGGGAAGTGATGTAAATAATGTTTAATGTTTTCATGAGTGAGGTTAAGTTATTCTCCATAAAAATGAGATCTGAGGGAGCCAGTCAAAAATCACAATGATAGTTGTAAGGGTTGATCCTATTTATAGACTACTATAAGTAAAAGTCATCATGATACAAATAGGCATTAAAATTTGATGATAAAAGAAATTTAATGCTTGTTTTAACTTCAAAATCTATGGTTTTATCCATGATAACAGATTTATCTGCAAATTAAGTATGAAAGAACTAATAAGGAAGAAACAGAACGGCAGATGGTTAACTGTTGTTTAAATCATTGCTGTTCATCTTTTGTTAATAATTATAAATTCATTACACAGACTGTTCATTGTTAACAAGCTGTGAGCTTTTCTGAGCCTAACATCACGGATGTAGAAGAGAAAAGGAAAAGAGAACTGAGAGAATGCAATATCTACCGCACATCTACTTATTATGTAAGAAGGGGAGAGAAAGTTAAAGAGGAATGAAAGGTCGCATTATCGACCCCAAGAGAGCTGAAACCATCCCCCGATCTGCAACCCCATCCCCGATATTCTCTCTGCACATCCCCTTTAGCTCATTTAATCAAATCACAAGGATGGATGCAGCAGCAACGCCACACTCACAATGAGTTTGTTATGATCTACTGTCGACAAATTAGCTCACCGCCTCATTCCTCCACTTCAGACTGAATGCAAACACTCCCAATTCTATTCATTGTATATTTTCATTAAAATTTCCATCTTTTTTAAACAGTTCATTATACTGTATGTCGAACGATTATAGAGTCAAATACATTTTTAAAACAATATTTATATTACAACGGAAACGAAAAAAGAGTTATGAAATTTTTCAAAATGAGAAAATAATTTTTACGACAAGGGTATGATGTAACTTCAAAACAGATTAAATGAGTTTCATCAAACCATGTCATTGTTAATGGTAATTTCTAAACCTAATTCCATTGAACCGGCTACCATGTCCTATCGATCTGGTGTGTAACTAGATTAATTTAAATTGGCAGTTGTTTAATTAAGGTATCGAACTCTTGCCTACAATATAACACAATTCGATGTCACTATACAACTGTCAATAAAACATCCAAACTGGTGACCTAAAACCAAAAGACAATTCCATACAAAAAAACAAATTTATGTCCACCAATGGTGCATGTCACTTTCAAACTTTTCTACAAAATTCACGTCATACCTTACTTTATTCAACCTCTAACAACAAAATATATTTAGGTCAATGCCCCTAAAATTGACTCGTTTGATAAAATTATTATGTTTTGCAGTACATTTTATCAGTGAGATTAATTCCGATACACAAATGGAATACGTAAATTCCCAGTAGTAATTAATAACTTGATGGTAACAAACACCAGTAATGAACAACTACAGAAAAACTAACTTGAATCCCAAAAAAAAAATTTTGAAACACTAAACAAATCCAACACAGAGGTTTTAGAGAGAACACAGGAATTTAAAAACCTACATATTTTCCGGACAAGAAAAATATCTTTTCAATATATTAACGTTCGTTAAAAAATCGACTAACGAGGTTTGAAAATGTAAAAGTAAGCATTTTCAGTTATTTCTTTGTTATTTCAATCACGGATGGTGAATGAGCAAAGGAAGACATAGGTTCCACTATTCTTAGCCGGTTCTGAATGAAGTAGGATGTAACAGTCACCGGGAATTGAATGCAGTTGATGAAACAACGATCTGATGAGCTACTGCTAGTCAATCTTAGGATTGGTAACAAAAGAAGAAGAATTCAACAGTAAACGGATAACATATTTAATTTCGTTTTTGCATAGAGGTCCTGAAAGACATAAGAAGGTAATCATATCTCATTAAGAGAAGAAAGAGAAATTGTTTAACTCCGTGGTGTTATAAACGGTTTATTTGTAAAAGTTATTTTCATAAGAATAACCTTACGCTACTTTATATTTACGTGTTTGTTTATTTTTCTGTTGCTTTGTACTTTTTTTTTAATATTGGTAAAAATTGTTGAAATATTTTATTTTCTATTTTTTTATAACCCATTGGGGTTGTCCTGTGGTAAAGCCGACGCCGCGATAAAGGAAGAAGTTTCCATGGTTCAAATAATAGTAAAAGTAGTTACTTTTAAACGGATTTCAATACCAAACAGTGGTTACCGGTGTACTTTGATGGTTGGGGTTCAACTAACCATAATTTTTATAGATGGTTGGCCTGAGTCTGTACAAGACTACCCTCATTTACACGTCATACACATCACTCTCATCTCATCGGGTCATAGGGTTGCTTATTGTCCTAAATTGAACAGATTGCAACCAACACACATCAGGTTTAAATAAAAATTATAATTTTTTGTAATAATTTGCTAAATTATTATTTAATTATTTATTTTCTACACTTTTTTTTATAATATTATTTTCTTTTTGTAAGAGGATAATGTTATTGAACCTTATTCTTAAAATCAATTCTAAACTATTTAGTTCTCGTTATCTCATATTTGATCTTATAGTTGATTTGATTGAACTGATTGTATATAAACTTAGTTGCTAGTAAAACAAATGTATCTATATTTTTCAATGTGCGCAAAAGGTGGAAAATAACCTACATCCAACGACAGTTCCCCACGTCATAAGACATATCAATTTCATGCTTCTTTTTTCAAACACCAGGTCGTCCAGAATCAACATATTACGGGACGTGAGCTTATGATTTAAAGATTGACGTATATAATGTTTTTTTCTTCGTTTTATTCAACGTCGCATCACCTACTGTGATCACTAGCGACGATGTTGAGTTGTAACTGTGAATGAGTGAATGATTTTTTGTAACGTATGAAGGTATGCCGTGCCTCAGTGGGATTCGAACCCAAGACCGCATGATGAGAGGCGAAGTAATGTTTATTATCTAAACCGCATGATGTAATGTTTTATTATATAAGCACATTCAGAAACATTAATGTTATTGTTTTTATTGTTTTAACTATTTGTAAAGTTCTAGAGCCTTCTAGTAGTTAACTCTTTGAAACCTTCTAGAATACATGAACAACCTATATAAAAAAGTGCACAAAACAACTGATGAGTCTGGCTCGAGATTTTGTTCTGTTATGTATAGTATTTTGTAGTTAAGAGTTTAATACCTTGTTATCTTTTAATAACGAATCGAATTCCTGTAGACATTAGGATAAAAACATTTTATTCACTACCTACGGACACTAAAGAGACATTTCCGTAATTCAGCTTAAAACTTCATGATGTTCTGTATGATCTGTACAATTGTTATACGGGGATCCACGATTCTCTAGTTAGAAGGACGTAAGGTGAACGGATTTTAAGTACTCATTGAGGATGGACATTTTTAAGTGACTAGCAAATTTTTAAGGATTTAATCAAAACTACACGAGTAAATAGCCTAACTGAGAAATGTTATATAATATGATGAAATTTTTAATTTAAATTAACGATAAAAGAACCGCACGTAATAATCTAAATCGGATTACTCTATTTATTAAAACAAAATGAATAATTCATTTAAATACTACATAAATTCATTTAAATATTACTATAATTCGTACAATCCAATTATTTATCAAAATACTGTGTTTTTATAAATAAAGATTGGAATAAAGTAGGTTGCAATATTATGTAAAAATATAAAATATTTTTAAAGTTTTTAAGTTAGGTAAAGAAATACAAAGCCCACCACAATATTATCGATTTTTCTTGCCCTCTTTACCTACATCCATCCAGTGGATTTACAACCGCATTGCGTGATAGACTGTAATAATTTATATTAAATAGCACCTTTCTGAATGTCTGATAGATCTTATAGTCATGTAAATTCACATGCAGATAAGCTCGATGCAAACTAATAAACTATGCATTATGCTCGTTTCAATGGAATGCAGTCCGTTCAAAAAATGGTGGATATGTGTTCTATACGAACTATATTACAGCACCACATTTTCTCATTTCAGTAATCAAGACTTCTATCAAGAACTATTAAAACTCAGAACAATATTTAAATTGAATTTATAAACATTACACCTACGTAAATATAAAACTTAGTACACGATTGCCCGTATTTGCTTAAAAATTTACAAATACAGAACTGGTACGTAAATGCTTAGGAAGTATTTGCATTTGGAAATTTCTAAAAATGAATTTTGTATCAAAGCATCCATTTGTCAGTACCAATAAATAGACTAAAAATGATAATCTAAATAAGAATAATTAATAATATAATAAATATTACAGGTACACTAGATATTTCTTTTATTTTCTCACACCGCATTATTTCTAGTTCGGTCAAGGACTGATCTGTAATAACCGTTATAATTTGCAATGTCTTTAAAAACTTTTATTGGATCTACACGATATAACAAACGTAGATTCAGATAATTTTTTTATTATTTACAGATTTATCTATAATCTTTTCTAAGGAGAACAATGAATAGACTTGTTACAAAGATAATTATCAGGAAAAAGTGCTAGTGAAGATAAATTAAATCCAATTTTTGCGGTACTTTAACCTGTGAAATCCTTAGGTTTCTTAAGGTGATTCATTCCATATTACTCGTGCTCGTTTTATACTTTACGCTTGCTACTTCAGTTTCAGCTCTCGTCGGTGTTCGATGCGTCAAAATCCGGGTAATTACTCGTGGTACTGACTTTAAACATATTTCATTACCGCAGTACTACTTTTAGTAAAGTAATGTGTCACATATTTAATTAGATTTCAATTTACACAATAATTTAAAAATGGACGACGATTCAGTTGGATTAGTACCAGATCGCAGGAGAGTAGAGTACATGCGGTAGAGATTCGGTTCCTGCGAAGAACAAAGGGTTGCAGTCGTAGGGACCAACTAAGAAATGAAGGCAAAAAAACGGAATTAGATGTTTACAACCTGAATGGGAAAATTGCAGAATATCGAAATGGATGGAGGGAGCACGTAGAGAGAATGTCTGAGGGAAGGATCCCCTCAGTATTTTGCAATAACGTCCGGTGGGAAGAAGAGATGTTGGGAGGCCACGCAAAAGATGACAATAATTCAATAGTTTGTCGCTGAGGTGAGTCGGAGCAGGCGGAAGCCTAATAATTGATTGTGAGAAAAAGAGAAGAGATTCAGTGAGTATTTCGAGCTTATTGGTGATTAGCTTGATATCTCAGGATCAAGACAATAGACGTAAGAAACTATCTAAAAAAACGTAGATGGAGATGACAGCGGTTTATAAAGTGAAAGTGATCTTGGATGAATTCAAATTTTAAAATTTACATTTCACGATATTTTACCGTTCTCGTTGATTTAAAAATTTAATAAATAGAAGGAATCGAAGAAGCAAAGGTTGGCACCACATTTCGAAAAGCTATACCTGTTGCAGAGCGATTGAATTGTTAAATGATTTCTCTACTCCATATTTAATAAAAGAACGAGTGCAGAAAGCCAAGTGATTTCTCATTGCCCACTTAACTCGAGCCACTTGTCCCGAACCCTTTTGATGGACCGACAGCTGGCGGAGCCACACGAGCCCAAGGCCCGTGTTACTTGCCCGGCTTGTTTCATGACTTGTCATGTCCACATTTCTTGAGAGCTTAGCGAGTCATGAACACAAGCATAAAGACGAGTAATGTAAGTTGGCCTTTACATACACGATCTTACCGTTTTATTTGAACCGCTTGGTACAAAGAGTGCATCTGTGAAAATGAATATTACTACCAGCTTTATGTATAAATATATTTACACATAAATATATTTCATAAAAATAAAATATATTTCATATATATGTACGTATACAAAAGAGAAAGACGCTTGCCTTGGCGTCTTTATTTTTTTCTTTTTTCCCAACAGAGGACAACTTCAGTCAATCGCATTTACGCTTTTCCAAAATTCTCTTCCTTCTCACCCAATCCTCCTTTATCGTATCCGATTTTCGTACACTTTCTTCGTCTGAAAATACCTTTTTTGTTTCTATTCTTTGGTTTTTGTGCAGTGTTAGTTCTCTGTTTTTCCAGTTCTCTACGTTGTTGGTTTTTTATGAGTAATGAGCATCCGGTTAGGTAGTGATATACATATTAAAAATTCAAGACCAGATCGGCAATCGAACCCGAGATCCCGGCGTAGAAGCCAGTTCCGCTGACCGTTACACCGAAAAACCGGCCTAATTTTAATGTTTAGCAATTTTATGTCTTTTTTAATTTATCGGTACCAAATGCCTATTACTCCTTTATTTAACTTTTCTGTAATTTTACTTTCTTTTTATAGTAGTGCTTTAAATCGATTGTTTACTAAAATATGTTCCAAAAAATGTAATAGTTTTATTGTAGTTTGTAGTAGTTTTTTTGTAGTTCGTTATCGGTTAAAGTTCTAATATAATTTTATTTTTACTTTTATATATGTTTTAAAGTTTAATATCATTTCAGCACAAGAAAATATAGAAAATACCGGGTCAAGAAAACACTGATTAAAAGTTAAACAGACACAAATTTTAAAATTAATAAATAACTCTACCTAAGAAGTAAAGAAAGTTAACTCCATTTTTGTAATTTTTCAGAAGAACCAAAAACATGAAATTTTTTTTTTAATTTCTGGGGTAAGAAATTTTCTTAAAATTGAATAAAATTAGCTTCTGACACAGAAATTTAAATGATTAAACAACTTTCTTAACTTCTACTTCCCCTGACTACCCACAGGACTTCACAGTCTTTACGTTTTTCTGCGTTTTAATTATATTAGTGTTAACCCCCAATGTAACTTAAGTCAATCAAATGAAATCAAAACTTAGACAAAATATATTGTGCTAATTCTATTCTGATAAAGAAACAGCATTTTATTCACAACAATGTTTGAAAAAATACATAATTCAAGCAAAATCTAAGGCCTATCAGTAAGATAATAAAAATAAAATAACTTATTGTCAGTAATGAGTATACATTCAATTAGAGCTAAAAATAGTAGTCATTTTAAAAATCTTCCGCATTATTACAAAAAAGGAGTTAATGTGGTTACTGCAACTTTTATAGAGCTTTCTTGCTGATTATCAGACTTAATTTTGTAAAATTGGAGTTAACATCCTTTAACTCTAGGGCACAGAACTACTTTAAAGAAATTGTAATAACTGATTATTACAAACTGTATTTCAAAAGGCCATATTTCACATCTAATACACCGTACGAGGTGACAAATTATCAAAACCGGAAAAACAATAGGCTGAAAATGAATATGATTTTTATTGTAACCTACATTTTGTATACAAAATTAATCACAAGAAACATTTCTTAAAATGAAATTTGTTAGTTTTAAACAATACAATTGAAATTTATCATTATCTTTATTTTTTTAATTCATTTGTACGTAATTTATATATTGTATGGCGCATGATTAAATAATAGATAATATTAGGTTAGTTTTATTTTTAAGATGATTGAAGAGATTCCCTCGGGTAACAAACAATCCGTTGATTACTTTCCATCCAACAAAATAATATCTGTTATTGAATAATGTGAAGCACCACAGCAGACGTTTCTAATAATGGTTACATACTCAGAATGATGAAGTGGATAACAGTACTCTAGATGTTCAGATCCATTACAGCTACCCGATTTCCCTCACGAGAGTCAACGGGTGGTAACAAGATATCAAGGTGGCCTCATTCTCTACCCCATCATCTACCTTACTACGACGCCTACAGGCGGTAAAACCCTTACTTTGAAACACCAATCCCTTATGGTGTATGAATTATTAAGTGAAACCCATAAATATCATCTCATTAACTTTCGGCAGTCAACGCCAAATTTCATTCAACTTTGCTAACTTTGTCCCGGAATATATTAAATATTAAGCAAATATAATCAATCATATAAGAGTGTAACTTAAATTTGTAAGTTAAACACATAAACCGAGGAACCACAACAATGTAGTAACTTACGATGTAAGTACACAATATTAGCGTAAAAAAATTTACGTTCAGTAAAACAAATGATTCTCCCCTGACATTCAGGAATGTTCATTTAAAATGAATAACAAACTATTTACCAAGTTATTTTAAATTCTAATTTAAAATATAGAACTTCAGTACCTTAACAAAATAATGTTATAAAAAGATTTAGAGATTCATTACATGGGTGGTTCAGTTGGTAGTGTATTATACTGCTAACTTGAAATTTCCGGGTTCCAATTCCAATCAAGGTATAAAAGATGTTTACACTGCTTAATTAAAATGTTTCGAACAGTACAATGGTCGCAGCTAAGTCTCTATTCTTAAACTAATTGCGGTGCTCTGAGCTACAGTGAATTAAGCTACTGGGCGCTAAATAAAAGACAATGTAACAAGATAGTCATATTTTTATAGATAATAAAACCAATAGGCTACTTCTCTAACTAAAATGAATACTATTTTCAAAATAAATGGTTAAAATGAAACTACTAACAACAGATATAATTATTAAATTACTTATTTTAAATTAACACCCACAACTGTATTATTTAATCTAAGTCAAGTAATTAAAAAAAAAATACTGAGTGGCCAACATAAGCCTTGGCTTGTATTTAGGTAATGATATGAAGTGATATACAGGTGAAAAAATTGCCAGACTTAACAGAAAATCGAATCTGGGACCCCAACATAGAAGCCACTTGCGTTGACCCCTACATCACGTGCCGGCCAGATTTTTTTGATCAGTGAACTTTTTTCCACAGTAATTCAGTTATGTTACACATAAAAAACACTGTTGTTTAGGTCATCAGCCGAACGGCTGGTTTGAACCTGTAGAGGTCTTATAAGTAAAACGAGGAGTGAGGTGGTTTACCATACCTTCCTCACTGAATGGAAAAGTACGCTTATCAGCATACCGGGCCCTCTGAAAAGCATATATTTTCCACTCTACAAATGACACCTTCACTTCATTCACCACAGGGTCTGGCTGTATAATGAAATTCATTACGTTCAGAGGAGATAACTCTGATTAGTGTCTTTTACACCTCTACCTCTTCTGTTCTTAAATGATTCAGTCGCTGAATTGGCTGACCATGTGATAAGAAACAGAACTATTTATTTCAGCCCTGCAATGAACAGATTGAGTGTAAATAATTTGACACACCACCTGTCTATTATGGGCAGAAGAAACACTAATAAATTGAAAAAGTAACATGATTTATATAGGGAACCCAAAGTGAGTAGGGAAATAGAATCTTTGAAATCTTTTTCTTCTTCTCACAGATTAGGCATTTCAACCAGTTCCGGCATACATACTTTATTCGGCCTGCCAATATCTCTGCTCTCTATTGGTTTGTATCTCCTTCCTAAACCAGGTAAGCGGCTTCCTGAAATTCTATCTAAACAGTCGCTCCATGGACACAGTACAATTTTATTGTTTTATTGAGTGGAAAAATTCCCAATTCTTGCCTTATTTCTTCATTTCTGATTCTGTCTAGTCTTGTACAACCCTTGACAGAACTTAAGAATTTCTTTCCGCAGTTTGGATGTTTCTTTCCTCCCTTCTCCTCATCACCCATGCTTCACGGCACCACTGGCCTCGAAAACAGGATCTTGGCAACAATGGAATCTTTGAAATCTGGAAGATATATATATTACTTAGTTTAGGAAAACCGTAAGACAGAAATAACAGAACTGCCAGAAGACAGAAATGAGGCCAGTAATCCAAGAATTATAGCTACAACTGATGAGTCAAGACAGGCACATACGGACATTGTATGCAAATAATTAATTAATTTAAGAAGAAATAAACATTAACATAATTTCAATAATATGGGATTATAAAATGCATAAGCTGTGTGTCATAATATCACTTTATAGCAATAAGAAATGTAAATACTAAAATGTCATTTTAATATCGAGTTTTCATTGAAAAGAACATGCTCTCAAAATTGACTTCATTTCAGTCAAGATAACTTATTCGTTTAACTTAGAATAATATAAATAACAAACATTTTCAACAAATTATATGAAAAGTAGATGGAAGTGACTGTTACCGAAAGATAACAATGTAATTATAATTTTCCTGCAGTGTAACAATATTTATAAACTTTTCAAAGGTTTATTTTTTTGTACATTAGATCAAGCTAGGATGTAAATTATTTATTGTCACGGTAATTATAAATGTATTTATACAAGTAAATATTATATAATAATAAACTCTAAGGATATAGAAAACTAAAATGGCATATAAACTGTACTGTCAATAAGAAAGGCTACGAAGATTAAAGTTTAGTTTATCTGAAAATTTAATTTGTAACTTTTCTCATGAGTTTCTGAAGTTATTCAAATAAATTTATGTATTAAATAACTCTAAAGTTTTAAGGAATAGTTTGGTATGCACCATACTAAAATTGGTTCAGCAGTTTTTAAGTTTATAGTGAAATACTTAAGTATAGTTACTTGAGTCACGAGTTTCCCTTTGGTTTTAACGATGGGAAAGCATTAGTACGCATGTGCGACTGCATTGGTATTATTTCGCCACCACAACAACGTAAACTATACTAAAGGACATAGGTACTGTATATCGCGGAACCTTTTGTTAGTTAACTGTACGAATATAACTGTTTGTTACCCCAAACGGATATGTCGGTTTCTCGAAAACGCGTTCGAACTATTCACAGTGCTGAACGAAATCTAATATGCAATGTAATAAAATGCTGTGAAGTTGTTGAAGCTAAACAAAAATAGCTTTCCGTGCCTCGTAACAAAAGCTGTGAGCGAGCGGCTAGCTACTGTGCTGTTTCTCTTTCCACAATTCGAAATATAAAGAAGGAAGTTAAAGACAGTGAAGAAGATAAATTCTTTATCAACAGTTTTTTGACACCTGGTAAAAGGAATAGGAATCAGTAAGAAAGTGATGCGGACATGGGAAACTTTATTACCGGTTTTGAAAGAAAGGCAAAATTTTAGTTGAAAACTTTGTACGTTAAGAAAAATTTTAAAGGAAATGTGGTTTAAGAGGAAAAAGTTTCAGTCACAACGAAGTATATTAATTAAAAGACAATATGTGGTTTACTAACGGTACAATTTCACGGTACTAAATATAATGTCTCGCTGTTAAGGTTAGCAGCACTGTCAGATTTCTCTTCCCTTCATCATAGCCCATCCATACGCAAAAGGCATTCTCGTGACATATATATATATATATATATATATAATCAAACTTGTCCTTTAAATGTACAGAGATAAAAAGTTTTACTAGAAATTTCTGCGTAACAATAACCCAATTTGAAAGATTTATCAAATAACATTTCATCAGTTAACTACTACTGATATCATGGTATTAGCCAAAAGTCCATCTTCAAGTACAAAAATGAAGCTAATTATATAAAACAGCAGATACATAATTTGGACGTATCATTATTCACATATTCCCTCTCTGTCACAAATTTAGTTCAATTCGTATCCTGATTCCATAACTGAGGAATGGAATAATGTTAAACGACAAAAGGGTTTTGTGATCTCGATCCCTATAAAGATTTTGGCTTTCGCTGATAACTTGGTATTGTTTGCGAACTCCGCGGATGATTTGAAAAGGTTATTATACTTGTTTAACTGCTGAGTAATATAACCTCCTGATTTCTTTGGAAAATACAAATATGATGAGTGACAGGGGTACTGATCATCTCAGAAACAAAGCAGTTCTGAATGACAAAAACTTACAACAGATGCATTCTTTTCTTTACTTGGAATGTAGTATCACGTGCTATCATGAGATGCGGAAATCAAACTGGAGAAGTTTCAAAAGCTAATATACACTTTGATGTAAGCTTTGGTCGGTAAAGTACAAAAGGAGACTGTTGTAAAATTTTGGTTCTACCTGTGTTACTTTATGTACATAGTACTGAACCCTGACTGCTTAGCAGGATATCAGTAATAGAGGCTGAGATCAGATTGTTAGGAACTTTAGGAACTTTTTGAGGTATCGCTTGTTAGGAACTTTTTGAGGTATCATTTGTTGGACCATAAACGAAATGAAGATATTAGGCATCAACTTGGTGTGCCTGGGGTGATATCAACCGTATGAAATACTTACAATCAAGAATGGCAGTCATTTGTTGAGGATGCCAGGTGATCGAGCACTAAAACTCGTGTTTATTTATAAGCCAACCAGACAACATCGTAATGGACGACCTCGGAAGAGATGGGCATCTATACTTCTTAATGAAATAACAGATCACAAAGAGTAAAGCTGGAACAGGACAAGAGGGCTAATCCGTATTTTTTATGATGATGATTATCACTTAATTTTCTCAAAAATTACGGAGAATTCATTCTAAATAATGACAAAGCTTCAATGACAAGCACATCAAAAATGTCAACAACTCTCCAAAAAGCAGGTAAAGTGTCAGTCCAATAACTGACACATTTACATCACCGTTCAGCCGTGACCCACACACCCGTAAAGTAACTATCTACTAACATTGATCTACTAACACGAAAACCGTGTTTAAAATAACAAATTTTCATATTATTTTAATATAGGCCTACTTATAATTAAATTAACAAACAATAATTTGTTTCATAAAATCTGCAACAGCATTAAATCATGTCAATAAAGTACCAACAAATGGTATATAAAATGAACTGGATTGCTAACATAAAATATATATTTCAACAGAATGTAAAATTTAAGCTCGCATTATCTCAAAGTTTATACTTTATGATGTGCCATAAAATATTTCTAATACTCAACACGTAGTAGATCCTGAAAATCACTAAAATACTTTAAAAATTTGAAATTAACACCACAACGAAAAACAAAATTTAATTATTTTACAATTAAATTACAGTTATTTGTAGAGATATATTTATGAATTCAAATATTTTATACTGTATAATTTTATATATTTTCGAAATAAAACTATTATGTACCTAATATGTAAATATCCATCGATTGGAAAATTTTATTATTTTGACGTAATTAACATACGTCTTTTACTTCCTCTTGCCCAAAAAGGTCTGTAGGTCTATAGAAAAGTACCGTTCCCCTGAATTTATTCTGAGGTTGCTTTAGTTCCGTCATTGTGTTCAACAAGCGACCAGGTGTCTTAATACGATGTCGCCAACATAGGGTTTCTTAACCATCTCAACCGGATTCGGATAGGTAAAGAAAGTTATGTTTTTGTGTCAAATTTTCAATTTTTCACCGGAAATACACGTTTTCAGATCCCCGAACCAAAAAATACATTTTTTTACCAATTGGTCCCTGTAAAATTGGTCAACCGAAAGTAGGAGTTTATTCGTGCAAGTTTTCACTATTTTGTGCTCTACAATAGGGTTACATCCTGTACTGTACAACGTCTAAAGCAAAAATGAAGCAGCGATCTCTTGGTCTGAATAACGGACAATACTTATAGTTCAAAACTGAGAATGTAAAACTGGGGATTTCTTCTCCCGAAAGCAAAATTCCCCTAAGCCCGTTAAATATTAAATATAATACATACGGAAATGGTGCAGCTCATTGTAAAACACCGTAATCAAAAGTAAAGACAAAAAAACGATAAGTCTGAGCGGCATGTCTGCTGAAATTTGTAAGGCCGTTGTGCTCTCGTGGTAAAATATGTTATTTTAAAGATTGCAGCTTAATTTTAAGGCAAAAGTGTATATAATCAAAGACAAAAACTAAAAAACCTACAAATTTTACTTTAAGTGTTTTATTCTACAGAGTTTAGTTTAGTTTCAATTAATTATTTTCCATATTTTTAAGTCCAACATAGATTGATTTTCATACAGCTTCATTCGCACATGATTAAAATTAGGTTGTTTTTTTTTTTAATTTATTTATTTAACGTCGCATCAACTGCAAGGTCATTAGCGACGACGTTGGGGTGCAACTGTGTGAGGATGAAATGATTTTTTGTAACGTTTGAACATATGCCGTGCCTGAGTGGGATTCGAACCCAGGACAGCATGATGAGAGGCAAGCACGTTACCATATACGCCAATGCGGCCGGCTATGTTTTTGTATTTATTTATTTATTTATTTTATTTCAACTATTATACTAGGTCATTAGTGACCACATGTTTTTTTGTTTTTTCATGATGGTTTTTTATTTTTCATAGTTTACTCACGATTCAACATCGGTACATTTCAATAAAACTTTTTGCTGCACATTTATTTTACCGTCAAATATGTTAATTAAATTTTATAACTATAATTTTTTTGGATATTACATGTACATAGTATATGCGCTCTGTTCATACTGATTAAAAACTTTTTATTGAGGTTTTTTAAAAAAACTGTAGTGCTGAAATACAGTATTTTTACATTCGAATTCAATTTGCAGTAGGACTGACAACTTCCATTGTTTAATTAGATCAATAATGATTAAGTATGTAATGATCAATAATTAAGTTAAAATAGAAGATAAATTGAATAAAATTCAAATGAAAATCGAACCAACTTGCCATGCAAACCACTTGTAAGCCCAAACTAATTTTTAAATATAAATTTTTAACAATAGTTTCAAAACAAATTGACATAACATTAAAAAACATTGGTAAGTAAAAACGTTGTAATATATCTGATGAAAAATTGATGACAAAATGTACTGACATTTAAATAAATAATGTAATAACGAAGTACAGAAAATCACATAAAATCATAAAATGAAAGAATGATTCTACGAGTTTTTTATCTAAATGATATAAATTTTATATTCAGTAGTCAATGAATACGGAGCAAAAAGTTTTGATAGCTATGCAAATGGAATTGAAATAATATATATAACAAAAACAAGTTGAAATTTTATAAGGATAAAAATTGCGCTTGTCTGTCAAAATATATTTTGACGTAACTAGGGAGGAGTAATAATAGATATTGTTACAAAAAAATAAATTCTTTCCAAAAGAAGTGAATGCTGACCACAGAAGAATGGAAAACGATAGACACAGTAAGAGAATGATAGTGTAAAAATAAAATAACAGGGAGTTTTCAAGAGATGGGGTGAAACTTCGCTTTGTATTTTACCCCAACACCCGAAACTATCATGACGCAGCCTGCCGACCAATTTATTGCCCGAATCGATTTGTTGGAATCAAGCCAACCTTTTTTCCGAGTTAACTCATATATTTTTTACATCTGCTATTGATTCAAATAAAAGCTGTCTTTAAAAGAAATTATTTGCAGCTATTTTTCAACATATTTTACAAAGTGTATAATTCATACGGTTAACTGATTCAATGAAAAAAATGTCACTTTTTACAAATACTTCATTGAGTCGATTACCGACCATAATAATTTGGTCTGTCTACTCGAAATATTTGAGTAATTTTGATAAGCAAAAATACGGCTGTACAATAAAACTGTTGGTTTCAACGCAATACTGTAATAGATAAATTATATTTGATCGGACATTTTTATTTCAATTGTTTATTTTGAAAAACTGCCCAGCCATTGTTCAAACGAATTTCTGTGCAAAAGAATTAAATTGAAAGTACCAAATACTTTCAATGCAGCTTTGCTTTGAAAATAAAAAAAACATGGCTTCCAATTTGTCGATAAATTTATACAAATACGAAAGCCTCCACTGACTCACACACCCACTGATCACAAATTCTCTAATTTCTCAATCACCTAGGGAGTTGAATTTTGACATATTTGTTTTTAAGAATTTAAGCAAGAAAATAATTAAAAGCAATTGAATTTCGACAAATTTTGCCGTAGGGATAAAAAGAAGTGATAAAAAGAAAAGTCACTACCCTAAAAAAATATTATTTCTCTTAGACAGCGTAGAGCTACACATTTTTTCTCCTAAAAATCGTCAAGCATGTTTTTTATATTATAAAAAGCGAAAGTAAGATTTGTTAAGGTTAAAAGGGTTAAATTTACTGTTAAAAAACGATGCAACTTTTCAATAGTAATAAATATAAACAATACCTAAAGGTAATGTGTGTTTGAGAATTTTCGGGATGGAACGAGATTTAAAAAATGCAACGTAAATAATAAGAGTGATAAATAGCCAGGTACCTATTTAGATGATTGGCCTTTTTGTAACACCTTTCATTCAATCCTAATTTGTTCACTGTTTGTTCAGATTTATCCAGAAGCCGTCAGAAGTATTTTGTATTTTTATTATTATATCGAAAATCTCTATCCTTCTCGAAATCTTTATTAGGCCACCTATATAAGCGACGCGATTTATTTAGTGAGTTTAGTCTCGATTTGTCTATAATTCAGCGAGCGAACTGCGTAACAGTGCGTTAGATAAGGTCAACGTGACTGTGAAATATCGTTTAACGTTTATTGTATCATATTTTAAGTAAAATTTATTAAATTGGTTAAGGTTATTTATGGTTATTAGTTAATTATAATTAGTTTATTATTTATTATGGATAATTTTATTGTAATTTTTAGAGATAAAAGTCACAATATTATATCTGTCCATTCCCAAAGAATCATACATCTGAATATTGGAAGTAATAGTCTTAAAGTGATCCTAAAAAAAGTAGAGTTTGGAGTCAAACCTGGAACAAACCAGTTCATTTAATGCACTACAATGAAGCTAGCAATAAGCCCGCACGTAGTCGGGGAGCAATTGCTGTTCTTTTATTTTATTAACATAATTGACTACGATTATAAAGTTCCATCTAGAAATAGTGAGATTAACTTATTATGGAAAGCTGTTTTAATCGTGGTAGTAAATCTGTTACACTGTGTAATAGTTGTTCAGAAAAAATACTTAGTTTCATTATTATTAAACTCACTAATACCTTCAAACATTAGATCTCATTAACAAGCTGTAATAACTCGAATTTGAATAGCCATACTTCCCGGTTTGTTTTGCCTGTTTGTCGAGTTTCAATTTACACACTAACACTTTGTATTGATCTGCCTAAGTTTGCACACTGACACAATACCTCTACAACGCAATCATGACATCCTCATCACATAACCATAAATTTTCATTCCGAGTTTTCCGGTTATAATAACCAAAGCCTGCCGTTTCTGTCTCTATCATTACATTTTTTTCAGGAAAATTCATACTAGCAAATATTTTTTTCCATAATTATTAATCTCTCAGGCTCCAACCATAAATTAAACAGAATACTCCTTGAACTTTCTTTCAGAGTTCAAAAGAAATATTTTCTTTCTGTTCTGGAGTTAATCATTTTCATCGGTCATTTTTCTTAACAATTTTCATGGCCAATACTCACCTAAAAATATAATAAATTTAAGTATTTTTAAAAATTAGTAAATAATTTGGTAGGCCTACTTTCTTGACTAATAGTAGATAAAAACTATAACAATTAATGGGTGCTGGACACTCTTTCAAACGTCAGGTAGAGAGTTGACTCAGAAAAATTCAGTTGCATTTGAATCGGAGAAAATTAAATACAAGTGACTCAAATAAAGTAATACACAGACAACGTGTGAAACTGTTTTAATCTATAGATAACAGTACAATTTTTTGTATCTAGCTATTTAAATTTACATAATTACAAGTGTTTTTTTTACAATACACACAAAATGAAACAAATTTACAATGGCTTATTAATTTACATTTAATAAACAACCGCACACGCACACTTTATTGATTATTTTGTGTTCATATTTTGCCAACTGTTTGAAATGTTCTAGAATATTCTGATTGAAATTTTCTATAAACAGAGCTTAACAACCTATAAGTGCGCTAGTCAATCCATGTTAGTCTTTTTTGAAAATTTGTGCTGGAAAATTGGATAAAGTCCGCTATCGTTGAGAGTTCGACATCTAGTTATTTTTAATAACGAATCACACTATACTGTAATGTTATAGTTTTTTTAGTTAGCTTTTATTTGTTATCGGGAGCTGTACATTATTGTCAACTACCCAATTTGATCGCTGCTTTTAGCTGTAATGTTTGACGTGGATTAGGCGTGAGTTTGAAAAGGGAACTCCAGTAGAGTTTGTTCACGGATGACTGTTAGCTGGTCATCATATAAAGTCGCTTGCCCAACCGGTGTTACTTAACAAATGATAGCGACTTTCTACCAGCAGACTGACTGGGCTGGCTCGAAGACCGATGTTATAGTTAATTTTTATTTTGAATAAAAGTCTACATACGACAATGGTCGTATTCACAATTGAGATTGAGTTATATGGGACAATGGAGCTGTCTCTCCTGCAGTAATGTGGTCAATGTAGCTGGTCCATGATGATAGACGGGAGAAAATCTGTCATATGCGGTAACAACAATCGGTACTTCGATACTATAATTTCAACAGCTTTAGTAGGCACAAACCTCAACGATCAGTGGTTGCTTTATTAGTAATTTTTATTTTAGTTATTTAGTATAATTTCTTCATCTCTTAGACAAAGAGGAAATAAAACTAAATTAAGCTACAAAATTTTAAGCTAAAAGATGACGATCAATACGGATGAATGAAGTTCTGGGTAACAGTGAATAGACTCGTAATGTAGAACCGCCCTTATTATAATAATAATAGTTCACTTTGAATTTAGCACGGTTTGAAACGCACAAATAAACAAATAATAAATTTGCTAACCGTTTCAGGTAACATTACATAATATTTCTCATATTTCAAGAAAGTAATACTTAAAAATTTATAAATAATTAACAATATGACAAGAGTTACAACTTAACTTAGTTCAACAAACTAAAGTTATAGACCTACCTGAAAATCAGAATTTTATTAACTTTTTTTTACAACTGCGACTACAACTAGTGAAACAGATAATACAATATTTTTTCATAAATAAAAAACTTACGAATTAAATTCTAAAATATTTGTTTGATATGAGCATCAAATGACTACTTCTACATTTGGCATTTTTACTTTCTGATTTTTCTCCATTATATACTTTTCTTAGCTCATAGTTTCATCTAGTTATAAAACAGGGCAATTTTAATCACTCCCATTTAAGATTTCAATAACCAAAAAGTCAAAGTATAAACAGCTTAAGACAATTATATTTAGATATTAGGGATTACTCACTTTTGGATGCACACAGCATGTTCTAAACGGTCCAAAACATCTGGTTTAAAACACTAATAATGATAATAATAATAAAAATATATAACCTACTTTTAATCATTAGTAACAAAGTAAACAGAAAAATTAATTTTTTCATGAGTGAATAACGCTAAATGAAAATCAACCTGTTTACAACTTAAAAATACGGAAAATCACTAATTGCTGCTAAACTAGGTTCAGTAGAAATAAGGTTTTAAAATAAAAGCTGTACTTTTTATTTTCTATAACTTTGGTTTTAAACTTTTGTCTTAAAATATCTAGGCTACTATGGTTGCAATCTTAAAAAATTCCATTTTTTACCGATTTTGATGAGCAAAACACAGAAAATCACTAATTGACCTGTACTAAGTATTGTAGAACACATCTTAATATTCATTTGCTCTCAAATGTATAATAAGGCTGCAGTCTTAATAAAAAAAACCAATTTTTACCACGACAGCAGAGCCCCAAGAACTTCAGGAGACATGGCATTTACCCTACCTTATAAAGCATAAAAATGTAGTACATGAGGCGTTTTTAAAATGTCGTAGGAGCCGGTTTTAAGAAAATTGAAAAACGTTAATAATCGCACAAATAAACTTCTACTTTCCGCTGACCGATTTTGATTAAAATTTTCGTGTTGGGGCCCCTAGAGATACCTAACCTTAATTGCAAGTTTTCACTTCTTATGGTAATCCGTTCTTGAGATATTTAATTTACACACACACATACACACACACGCACACAGACACATCGCTAAAAACATGGTTTTTGGGGGTTTAGAAAGCCTAAAAACGTGTAATTCCGGTGAGAACCATTTCCAAAAATCGAGACGAAAACAATACTTTCTTTTCCTATATATTCATACACGGCAAGAGAAAGCAAAAAGCTTCTTGAAGGCTTCAGCGTGCTCTCATTAGACCCAGACGAAATTAATAATCCGACCCTTTTCTACGGATTCTGGGCGATTCGATCAGACGATCGAACAATTTATAAATATAAATAAATAACGGGTGATTCAAAAAGAGCGCCGGTTTTTAAACGGCTGGTAAATTTTTGTTTATCGGTTGGCAACATTGTTAGACCTCATTTCTATTTCGGAGAACATTCCGATTGACGATTCAGTTGTAGTTTCTCTTGTTCGCAGTGTAGTACTCTCGCAGTCTGTGTCTAACCATGGAGAAGTTTACTATTGCACAACGAGTGTTAATCGTCAAAACATTTTACCAGAGTGGAGAGAGTTATGCGGCTACTGTCAGGCGACTCCGCGGTACTCTAGGACGTAATGAAGCACCGAATGAATCAACAGTTCGCAGGCTCATGAAAAAGTTTTTTGAGACGGGTTCAACAGTCGACCTTAAAAGTTCTGGACGTCGTCGTTCTGGCCGAACTGAGCAGAACGTTGCGTTGGTTCGTGACAGTGTGGCTGTTAGCCCAGCAAAATCAAAACGTCGCCGTTCTCAACAATTGGGTTTACGATGTTCTTCTGTACGGAGAATTCTTCGGTACGATCTCCAATATCACCCGTATAAAATTCGGTTGACGCAACATTTGAAAGTGGCAGACTACCAGAAGAGACGACAGTTTGTTGACTGGGTATTGAAAAAACGGCAGGATGATGACACCTTCGCAAAGTGATGAGGCGCACTTCCACTTAAACGGTTTTGTTAATAAACAGAACTGCCGTATGTGGGGTTTAGAAAACCCTCGCGTGGTTAATGAAAGGGAAATGTATGCACAGCGAGTGACAGTTTGGTGCGGCTTTTGTTCGGGCGGTGTCATCGGCCCTTACTTTTTTGAAAATCAAGAAGGACAAGCCGTGACAGTAAATGGAGACCGATACCGTACGATGATTAGGGAGTTTTTGTGACGTCATTTGGATGGAATGGACATTGACGAGTTGTGGTTTCAGCAGGATGGTGCCACCTGTCACGCTGCACGAGAAACAATGTTGTTGCTCCGTGAACGGTTCCAGGATCGCATCATTTCTCGTAATTCCGACCATCAATGGCCACCAAGATCGTGTGACTTGACGCCTTGTGACTTTCATCTTTGGGGTCATCTGAAGTCATTGGTGTATGCCAATAAACCCCGAAACATCAATGACTTGAAGGAGGAAATTCGACGGGTTATCGGGCAAATGGAAGTCGAAACTTGTCGTGCAGTAATATCCAATTTCATGGACAGAGTTGATGCGTGCCAGCGCAGTAGAGGGGGACACATGCATGACATCATTTTTCATACATGAAATCGGAAGGTAAGATGAACTTGTTGATGTATTTATTTTCAGTTTTTCAATAAAATAAATCTCTTAATTTGATATATCAAAACCGGCGCTCTTTTTGAATCGCCCTATAGTAACATTTATGTAAATAAGGGACACGAGGACTGAAGATTTAACTTAAACCTATGATAGGAATTCGGAAACCTTCAGTTTTTCTACGTGTTTTTACTGTACGGGACTGGTACATGCAAATTCAAGGAACTCTACGTGATTTTCTTTCCTTAGGCGCGGGCGTTGGCTATATTACACCATGTGCAACACAAAAGATTGCCATTTTTACCACGTATTATATTCTCAGTCTGTGATCTCTATCACCATCATCAGAACAACCCCGCCGATGTAGGCAAATCCAGTTACGAATTAAAAAATAAATCGATAAAATTTATTAAATACAAACAAAATAAAATAAAAAGCAAGATTATAGCTCAAAAACCCCTTGGTAGAAACACAGCTTACTTTATGTACGTTCACAAAATACTGATAAAGTAAACCAATTTATATAAACAAATATTTGCAGAATGGGATAGCTAGCTTTATTATAATAAAACCAAGGTCCAATCCTTTGTCTTCAAAACCCGTTTAACTTTACTGAAATGGCTGAACTGAAAAGCGACAGTCCAAAATATATTAGGTTACATATCTAATCCATGAGACATTAATTGTAATGCTATGTAAAAGATAAAGAAAGCAATAAAACAAATAAGCTTAAAGTACATTTTATGTGCTAAAAGTATTTTATCTCTGCAAAGGAATTACAATTTAACAGGGAGGGATAAGCGCATGTTCATTACGAGAACGAGCCGGTGGTCTTTGACCGTAAATATTTTATATGAATATTAACGAGGAAATGAAATGCGCACGCACAAAATTTTCATTCCATCCTCTTCGTAACGTTTGCCAGCAGCGCCTAGCAACGCAAACCCTTCCTTCCGCTCTTGTACGCTTAAAGTGATGAGACAGTAGGAGGCGCTTCAGCCAATATCTAGCTCCACTACACCCCTACACTACCCTCTATTCAGATAAATTAAATTTATATAATCAACAATATTTTTTAAACAAAATACCATTTCAGTTGAAATAAAAACAAAGAGAAAGATGGACGATTGCAGAGCATCATTACATTAGTAACACAACGTATACAATTACTACCATCAATTTATCCATGTAACTAAAACAAAAAATCTGGTGGGGAAACACTCACACAACTTTCTCTTGCCAATGCAAATAAAGAAAATTTAACCTAACATTATAATAAAACATTATAGGTAATATAATAAAACATTAGAAATACACAAAAAACTAACATCAAAAAACGATCTTAATCATGAGATCTTAATCATGAGTGAATGATGATTAATAAACAAAATTAAGTCCGTTGGGTGTCTACGTTCGAGGCTTCGTATTGTACTATTGTTGTCCATTAAACTTATTGCCAAATGATTTTCCTGATATTCAATTGTTTATCGTATCTTAAATTAAAATTTCAAATTTCTTCTTTGACTGTTGAAATGACACGATATTTGTGAATGTGATTGTCTGTCATGTACCAGGGCATCTGCATTAGCATTAATTTTCAGAACAGTCGGGTGTAAAACAATACAGAAAATACCCAAGTACAACAAAATTCCTTGCAAAGTTGACATTTGTAATGTAATTTTTTGTTTAACGTCCCACTTTTTTGCACATTATGAATACAATGAAGAGTGATGATATGGAAATGAGGGATGGAAAAATACCAGACCTGACCGGGAATTCAACTAGGGACTCTTGACGTAGAATTACGCTGACCACTACACCAAGTGGCCTGCCACCTTAATGGTAATTTATAATTTATTAAAGGTTGCAGATTTAATTCTACATATGGTGAAAGAATGCTGACACTCGAGATTATACTGAATCCAGAACAACTTGATATGATTTGTACATAAACAGATTTGCAAAGAAAGGGAAATTTTCATGAAATATACCGCTGATGAGTGTTTTATTTCTAAAAGGCTAACGTTTCACGAGGATCTGTGAGTATTAGTGAATTTTGTGAAGAAAAAATGTACATAGAAGTGGAATGTAACGTTATTATCTTTTCAAAGGCTTATGACTAATATTACATGTTCATCTGAAAGTGTAACAATCTAGGGCGTATAATACCCAATTTAATAATTCAATAGTTAATTTCAGGTTATTGATGATCAGAAACAATATCTAGGACAGTTAAATCAGTGAGTATTTAACTTATCTACTATTACATCCTAAATTAATTCCATACAACAAACGGCCTCATCAATGACAGGTAATATGCGATATTATCAATAATTAGCCATGTATCCAAGCACAACCAATGGCGACCATGAAGTCATGTTGCCCTAAGGCATGTATTATTTCATTTTCAATTATTCTCCGAGAGAAACATATAAATATAAGAACTTACTTGAAGTAGTTTTCCAAATTTTCCGTTTATTTAGTAAATTATAATAGACATTTATGCTCATAACGGGCAGGTGGAGTGTTAAATTAATTGTACTCGATCTGTTGGTTCAAGGGCTACAAAAAATAGTTCTGTTTCTTATCACAAAGTCAACCAATTATATGACTGAACTATTTAAGAACTGAAGAGGTAGAGGTGTAAAAGACACTACTCAGAGTTATCTCCTCTGAAAGTAATGAATTTTACTATACAGCCAGACCCTGTGGTGAAAGAAGTGAACGTGTCATTTGCAGGGTGGAAAGTAGATACTTTTCGAAAGGCCGGCATGCTGATAAGCGTACTTTTTCAGCTCAGTGAGGAAGGCAAATGTAAACTACCCCTCGTTTTTACTTAGTAAAACCTCTAGAGGTTGAAACCAGCCTGTTAATCGGCTGTTGACCTAAACAACACAATAGACATTTAAGGATTTTAATAAATATTTAGTTCTTTCGTAACAATTGTTAAACTAACGAAAAATTTTCTTCCATTTTCAATTACCTACCGATTATGAATATAATAAGAAAACCCCCAATGGCTGTTCTTATTCTCTAACAATTTCAATTATCTAAGCTGTAATCCTAAAACTTTTCTTATTATTTAAGATTAGTATTTCCATACTGGTTCCTATTTTTATTTTAAATTTTCCCACGCTACAGGTACTCTTGTATAATGTACACATAAAACACTTAGGCCTAATAATAGATGAATGCACTTTCAAACATTCTTTTGTTTCCTCAAAAATTAATAAAAAACTCTTTCGTGACTGAAATTTAACGAAACTATTTAGGAAATCCTGAATAAAAATTATTTCAAAAACTTACCATTATCCCGTAAAATCAAGGTGGGGGTTAAAAAGCAGCAACTAGTTTTAGAGGTCATAACATGGATATACTTTGGCCAATTTACATGAAATTGGTGTCAATTCTAGTTAACTTTGTCTTTATAGTTTAAGTATTTCTTTTATATTCCTCAAACATAAGCAAAACTTTTAAAAATTCTAAACTTAATTTGAAATTTAAGTTTTGTACTGCAACCTTATTATTTAATTTCAAAATCTTACTTAGGAAACAGATTCTTCTCAGTAAAACAAGGTATAGAATGATCTACTATACGCCCAATCTTGGCTGGTGTACCACAGGAACAATTCCAGCTCCGCTTCTCTACACTCTATAAAATCTGATTACCCAAAGGTTCCAGATTCATTAACGGCTACTTACGCGGACTATACAGCTTTTATGACCTACAATAATGATTAAGTACATAACTGTTACGTTATCTTTGCAACATTATCTACATTTAATTTCTCATTGATATAAACTATGGAAAATTAAATTGATGATCAAAAATCACCCACATTACATTTACAATTCGTCGGAAAAATTGTCCACTCGTTTACTATGACAATCACCCCTACCTCAGACAGACACAGTTACTGATATTTATATCATACATTAGACAGAATACTGACATGGAACTACCATTTGCGGCAAAAACGAATTTCGCTTAATCACAGGTAAACAACTTTACGCTCCCTCCTCCATTGTAAATTACAGTTAATTATCACACAAAATAAAATTGTTACAACTACTTAATTTGTTCGATGTAAATGTATGGAGCTCCGTTCTATGGTTCGGGGAGAAAATAAAATGTAAACATGATACAAACTTTTCGAACAAAATTTTTTGGTTTAATCTGCATAGTCCCTACTAAGTAAGAAACTCCATCATACACCGAGACCCAAAAGTAAACACAGTATAAAAAAATAATTGTACCACCCACACCTACCAAATAATCGACAACGAAAGTTAAACAGATGCTGAAATAAGGATCTAATATAAAACAGAGAGTTTTAGTTTTAGTTGGCTAAATGTTTTGTATTGATTTTTCTGGTAAATTTAAAAATATTATTTTCGTGTAAGTCATTTGTATGGGACAAAATCCTAATAACAAATAAATTATATTATTATTATTATTATTATATAAAACAGAGACGAGTGTTTACCACTGGGTGATTTCCTCAACCAAAAAGAAAAAAGGATGTTAAAAATGTACATCATAAATACTTCTGGTTGTGTAAATATACAGTTGTTGTTGTTTCTAAATAAATGAAAAAAAAAAACAGAAAAACACAGTAACTTATTACTTTTTCCATAAAAGGGGATGGCTATAGAGGAAAAAAGTTTTAGTCCGTTTTTTAAATTTTGGAAATCGGTTGAGTAGGTCAATATTATGGTCTCTGAAAAGATCAATGCATTTCAATTCTTGATCGAGACAGTATTAAAATCAAATAAAAATCAACATTTTCACAAAAAACTATTGATTTTGCAAAGATATTGATTCGTTTTTATCGATTTATTGAAGTTATTAGGCCCAGCGCCGTATAATGCGACGTATGGCAAAAGAGAGGTTGCCGCGGATACTTCGGGAGCGTCAGCTCTCGAATCGAAGACGTAGAAGACCACTTCGGAGAACGTGGAATAGGAAGATAGTGGAGGCGACGCGAGTAAGAGAGATGGAGGACCAGATGAGGCGGGATAAGGCCGTTTAGAGGATGGGATGGGAAAATGGCTGTTACGACTGTAAAATTCGCATTTTGAAAAAAAATACATATACATTTATACATATATAGTAAGTGTTTGTTAATTTTTAAGTGAACAAACGTTATTATGAAAAATTTACCATTTTGTTCAGAATAATTTTTCTCAACAAGAATATTGAAAGGTTAAAAAAGAGTTTTTAAGGTAAACTTCCCGTATAAGAAACAGGTAAAATTGACAAAAATACATTAGAAAAATGCATAAGAAATTGTTATACAACTTAAGGAATTTTATGGAATGTTTATTTTCCAAATAAATTCTTTTACATTCTAAAATGAAAAAATCTTAAATGATTCTATAACACACAGATCTGACAAAACAGTGTAATTATAACACACAACTAGAGGAAGATGCAAGTTCCATAAACAAATAGGAAAACAAAAAAAAGTAGAGGTTTAGACTGAAATTTAAAGATTCAACAAACGTTTTTAAAAATCGTGGGATGTAAAACTTAATGATGATTCACGGGTAAACAATGGCTATAATGTTTTACAAACAAAAGAAAGTAACAGACTAGAAAATTAGTAGTGGAAACAATACGTAAGACAACTAATTAATTGACTTACTAAACTAAAACAAAAGTTCATATTTTCATGAATAACAAAGAAACAAAAAAGTTGATTATTTTCTTTTTAAACTTTATTTTGTGTAAATTGAAATCCGTCATGATGAAAGTTTAAACTTAGAGTAAAATTATTACTTAATAGGCGCTGTTGAATTTCTACCTTCTTGCTAATTAAACGCTACTGTATACTCAGCTCAGAAATTTTGTTAAGATATTCCAGAGAATTAATTAAAATCTCTTTAAACATCCACTGACTGGTGTAATTTAATCACACAGAAATATAGTCACTAAAGATAATGAAAAAATTTAATTAATTTTCTATTAAAATTAGAACTAGTAATACATTTTGAACCAAAATTTTATTTTTAGGATAGGTACTGAAATAATTAAATCAATTATGTACAAGTAATTTCAATTTTAAAGAATTATAAAAGAGAAAAATCAATTGATTAGAAAAATTTAAGTCTTTTCAGGAAGGAATATAGGCTACCTTTGTTAGCAAAAAACTCCGATTACAATAATTAATTTTTAATTTTATTTTGGAAGTTTAATCGGTAACCGGAATGTCGTTTTAATGCATTAAATAAGTAAAGGCAAAAAATTAGCTTCGTTAATAAAGCTTTATTTCAGAAAATTAAAAATCTACACTTTTAGTCCCCAACATTATTTTAATTACATTGGTAGATCACAGAAATAAAATAAGACCAATAATTTATTAAAATTACGAAAGAATAATCAGAACAATCTTACCTACGTCAGGAACAAACAATCATTAGCTGCCGACATGTTTTTGCTACTCTATTTATTTTGTAACTGTACAAGAACAACTAGTAAAATCGTTCACAAACTAAATTAACAAAAATATTTAAAAAAATTCAACCGCGTTAATGACTTTGAGGAGAACACCACCCAGTGATAGCTCTTCAGATAACTATAAATGTGTTCGTTTAAATTATATTTTTGTGTACATTACAGTTAATAACGTTACAGTTGCGTTAATGTATCATATCTCTACTCCATCGGCGTTTCAGTCGTCTTTGTGCGATGCTTGGTAAGTCCGCAGAATTCATATTAAATATTAAGGGATTGTTATGATTGTGTAGTTTGTCTCTGAACCTACGGTACTGTTTTAGGTATGTGTCGTTGACGTAAGGACGCGTAAGTCATCGTGTAGGGTTCTATTTGCGGGAAATCAGTAATCAGTCGTAAGAATTTAACTTTGCAAACGTTGTATTCGAGAAATTACTGATGGCTTTGCTACACCATAAATTTGACTACCATACATCCAGATCGGTTGAAGCATCGCCTTGTAAGTCAAGAGTTTTGAAACCATGGATAGTTTTGACCACTTGGATAATAGCCTGTACAACTGTTTCAGTCTGTTATTTAGCAGTTATCGCTTTTGGTTGACGTGCTTGTCTCACGTCAACCGCCTGTCTAAATATAGCCCAATTTACCGAACATTGTTTGCTTGCGGAAAAGGTTGATTGAATAAAAATAATTGTGGACACGCTTGCCAATGAAGGGTGAGGATCATTTGGTACGTTTTGTTTATATTAATTTTTATACGCCATCTTCTAAACCATACTTCGAGAATTTCAATGATAATTTCAGTGATATTGCATGTCGTTTGAAGCGTAAACAGGGTCACCAGAGGATGAAAGAAACACAGTAGCATCAGCGAATGTAGCAAGCATAGTAGTTGGAATTAATGTACATCCGAAATGATAATAGAAAACCGCAAGGGAGCTAAAACAGATCCTTGATCAGATCGACATGTAACGATCTTTAAAACTATATAATCTATAATATAATGTAAATATAAATCAATCAAGATTGTTTTATTTTTTTTGCTTAATTTTTTTATTTTTCAACGGTATAAAAATCCAGCAAAATGGTTAATGGCTTTGAGGAGGTTATCATGTTCTATTGGATACATAACTCGGGTAATTAGTATTCAGTCGCTAGAATTTACTTGGAAACGTTGTATTCGTGAATAAAGATAAATGCACATGTTAATCCAAAACTGTCGTCATATATATCGGATGAACTATTCACTTGAGATAGACATTTCTAAAACAAACAAACAATTTGAAAACTACCTTTCCGTATTTTGGTGAAAGGGCTATCACTTGGTTTATTTTCACAACTTCCATTTTCGTAGGAGAAAGTGGCATAAGTGCTACCTCTATGTAGAGTAAACAGAAGCATAAATTATTTAAGGAAGTTGGGAAATGACTGTGAGAAGTTCGGAATGGACTTCAACATTTCCACGAAGAGCAACATTAGAACTTGATGAAATGAAGACAGAAACGAGGCTTCAGAGAATAATTTTTAAGAATGTGGGCTTGAAGAAAGGTTTCTAGATATATGCTAATAGTTATTATACGTAATTTAAATATGCCAGTTTTACTTTACTTACACATTTGATAAAATTATGTATTCAGTAAATTCATAGTACTGAAATTTTCTGAAGGGATTGCATCAGCGTTTCGATAGCATGAAACATTTAGCAAAACTTTCAAGTTAAACAAACAATTAGGTAAAGCTAATTGGTAAAGTTCAGTTTAGGTCAGTACTTCAAAACTGCCGGCTTTAAAACCTCTCGATGTATATAGCAAGTAGAACAACATTCAAAGTAAACTTTTGTAGCAATTTTACTTACGTTGTTAAGCACAGTTACACAATCATTCGAGGAAACAAAATTATAAAAGTTACTTGAACATTTTATTTTCTACTTTAACTTTAAAAACATTTTATTCCATCAAACATTTTTGTATTGATAAAAAATATTTTAAAATCCTAAGATTTTCAGGTAAAATGCTTTCTTTATAAAATATATTTAAATTTACTTAAATAATCACGGTAAATAAGTTAACTTTAGAAATTTTAATAATAAAATTACTTTTTGGGCTCCTTGGTGTAGTAGTTAACACAGCAGACTATAAATTTGGAAATTTAGAGATTGGAAATTTTAACACGTTCAAATCCACCGCAACTGGTCCATAATCTACAGTACTACCTCAAAACCAAGTTGTTAAATTTAAATAAACTAAAACAATTAATTAAAAAAATATTCTTTAATACACACTACAGTTATAGTCTATTGTGGTTTAGGCCTTCAGCCGAAAGGCCGGTTTGAACCTCTGGAGGCTTTACTAAATAAAACGAGGAGTGATGTAGTTTACCACTGCCTTCCTCACTGAGTGGAAAAGTGCGCTTATGAGCATACCGGGCTCTCTGAAAAGCACATATTTTCCACCCTGCAAATGACACCTTCACTTCATTCACCACAGGGTCTGGCTGTATAATGAAATTCATTACTTTCAGAGGAGATAACTCTGATTAGTGTCTTTTACACCTCTACCTCTTCTGATCTTAAATGCTTCAGTCATATAATTGGCTGACCATGAGATAAGAAACAGAACATTTTTTTGTAGCCCTGGAACTAGCAGATCGAGTGCAAATAGTTTTACACTCCACCTGCCTCGGCACTACTATACAAAAGAAAAACATCGATCTACTCCCGACATAATTGAGTTTTCAAGTGGTATAATATTTATTTAAAGTTATCAGTGAGCAGCCACTTCCCGTAGTGTGAATGTGATGTGTGTTTGTTTTTGTTAACTTTTGTTTTGGAAAATACTGAATCGTGAAAATATTCCTAAAAGAATTTCTTTAAAACATTTAAATAAAATGGAACTTTAAACATTTGAAGTTGAACAGAAACCACATACAGTCACATAAACTACTATATTTATGTTATACAAATATCTAAATATTTAAATAAGCTCAAGTACAATAAAGTACGTTAAAGAATGAACATCTATTACAGGCTAAACTATTTTAAGTTTACATCATAAAACTTAATTGTGCATAAAAGAAAATATATTACTTCTAAACTTAATTTTCTATATGCATCACGCTACATTACGTGTAAACAGACCTTTAAATAGTCCAAATTCAGCTTAAAAATTTTGAAGTTGTCATAATAACTGTTAGCACTGTGTTTAAATGCATATTGCAGATTTTGCATTTTTTAGCAGTTTTCTAAATCTATATGTATAAACGCGAAAGCCATCACTGATACAAAGATTCATTTCGCCACCCATCGTTTACATGTAAATATGATGTGAAAACGTTATATGATGTGTATACGTTATCTTCCCGATCACCTAGAAAACTGAAATTTAGTACCTCCGTTCCTTAGGAGTTGAGCACAGAAACTAAACAACTAGTATTTCTATCAAGTCCGCCTAAAAAGTAAAGGCTGTCTTAAAATATAAATGCATCAGTACTTTTTGTGCTGTGATTCTGAAAATAGGCGTTATTCTTAAAAAGGTTCTTAAATAAAGAAACGTAAGCTAGTATATTCAGTACACCGCTTTGAAACTAGTTATAATCGAGCACGAAGACCGGACAACACTTATTTTGCTCTTGAGAAAATGAACGCTTGTGCGTAGGTATGAGATGAGATGATATTACTATGAAAGAATGTTAGAATTGATTAACCTGTTTGGGAATTTAATCTGGGACCTTTGGCGCAGAAGCCAGTTCAAATGACCACTACGCCAATCAGCCTGCTATTAAACTAAAAATATAGCTACAATAACCCAGATAAAGTTTTACAAGGGGTGTCTGCCCCAGTCCTTCTCTATGGAAACGAGTCGAGGATTAGTAGGCCTACCAGACCACAGTAGAGTAGAGTACAGGCGGCAGAGATGTGATTCCTGCGGAAGAACAAAGTATTGCAGTCGTAGGGACCAACTATGAAATAAGGACATAAGAACGGAACTGGATGTTTACAACCTGAATGGGAAGATTGCAGAATATCGTAACCGATGGAGGAAGCACGAAGAGAAAATGCTTCAGGGAAGGATCCCCCTCAGTGTTTTGCAATAAAGACCGATGGGGAGGAGAGATGTTGGGAGGCCAAGCAAAAGATGACAATAATTCAATAGTTAGTCGCTGTTGTGAGTTGGAACAGGCGGAAGCCTAATTCTTGGTTGTGAGAAGAAGAAGACTAACTATACATAATGATACGTTAATTCTTGAAAATGACAAATATTAGATATTAAATCACCAAGCGAAAATGTTCAGTAGCAGAGAGCTAGACTATGAAGCTGAAGATCTGAATTCGAATCCCAGCAAGGTTTTCGGAATTACAACATAGAAAATTTGCAGACCCAAGACGTTCGCCCAGAACCTTAACAGTTGTTCAGGATTATATCTTTAAGAAAATCACGTAATGTTTCCTTAAAAGATAATACAATATTTTTTGTCAGTGTATAGGTTTTTTTAGAATTATTAAGAAACGAAAGTTAAAAAATAACTAATTCATGACTTTTCCCTTTTTAGTCTTATACCACGGATACTAATTTCATGGCCGTCTGATCAAATAAATATTTCAGGAGAAGGCTTTGAAATGTAAAGAATGGATAACTACTAAATTAAATAACTTGTAAGAATTTAAATTTGAAGACAACTGTATAATAGAGAAAAAAGTAACTTCATTATATTTTTGACAAAACAGCTAAACCTTACTTTTAAAATTGTTTGACCTTTTATTTTATATTACTGCACAAAGAGAGAAACAAAACCTTCGAGTAACGAAAACGCTCGGCTTCAAAATTGTTTTAATTTTGATGTTCATACAGGTTACATACGAAGTTATTTAAAACTAGTAAATTATTTCGTTGCTTACGATATTAAGTCTACCTTTTTTACCGAAATAAATTTAACAAAATTGTACTCCTTTCTGTGGATTATACAAAATTATAGTTAAAAGTCTGATGTATTATTAGTAAAATCTTACACGTTACAATGAACTTACAGTTCATTAATATCTTTCACAAAAATTAGAATACTCAATAAAAGAAATATCGTGGTTTCATAATCAGTGATTTTGGACTCATACTAGTTCATTTGTAATACTTCGGTAAATAAAAAGTGACTAGTAGATAATACAAATTTGTATAGTTAATACCTACGTACAATTAAAACGATTAGAAAAAGAGGAATAAAATTCTACGGACACCTGTATAGAATGAATGACAACCGGTTGACAAAACAAATTTTTAAGACACTAAACAATACGGCACTAAGAAGTCGGATAACTTATTTAAAAAATTCAGAGAAAATAGGAATAAACCGAGAACACTAAATCAACCGAACCAAATTCATACAACTAATTACGGGTTTTAATAGCTTCCATGAAAAGCAAGAAAAGAACACCGGGTGAACAGAAGAAAGAAGAAAAGAATATAGTGAGCGAATGGTGAGAATTTGGGCTGCAAAAAGAGCTTCCAGAAATGTCTAGCCACTGCACGTGGTCTAAAATTGGCCCTACACAAGGAGAAATACGTACAATTGAGTTTGTATATAATTTTGAATTTAGAAATTTGTAAAATTTAAATTTTACTGATTTAAAAATTTAGGTAGTACTATGTTTATTTATGGCAAAAGATATGCTATCTGTTCACACGGAACAATGAATGCATAAGTTAACATGAAAAATCTGCAGTACTTAATAAACGGTTTTTGACAATTTGTCATAGGTAACTCCACACTTTTGATAACCATCTCATTTTATCGTTCTTTTCTGTATCTCTGGTTTGAAATAGACGTTACTTTAAACATTGACCTCTAATAGAGCTGGTTGATAGTAGAGCTTGATAATAGTAGAGCTGGTTATGATACATAGCTGGTTGCTCACCTAACCAACTCCGTAAAAATTATCTAGAATTACTTTTGAGGTATGCCCCTAACAGACAGGTATCAAATTATTTACACTCAATCTGTTAGTTGCAGGGCTAAAGTAAATAATTCGGTTTCTTATTACATGGTGAGCCAGTTAAATGAATGAATCATTTAAGAACAGAAGAGTTAGTGGTGTAAAAGACACTAATCAGAGTTATCTCCTCTGAAGGTAATGAATTTCATTATAAAGCCAGACCCTGTGGTGAATGAAGTGAAGGTGTCATTTGCAGAGTAAAAAATATGTGCTTTACAGAGGGCCCGGCAGGCTGATAAGCGTACTTTTCCACTCAGTGAGGAAAGCAATGGTAAACCTTCTCACTCCTCATTTTACTTAGTAAAACCTCTACAAGTTCAAACTAGCCTTTCGGCTGATGACCTAAACAACATTTTTGAGGGGCACGGTGGGTTTTGCTGCCCCCCCCCCGAAATGTTTACTCTTCTAGATCCAGCCAACTAATTTTACTCAGATATTAATATGACAACTTTCTACCAGATGATTGACTGGGCTGGCCCGAAGGCCCTTAGACAAGAGACAATCATATTTTTGCACGTTATATTTAGAAACATTTATCCTAAGACATTATTAATTAGTAATGTTACGTAAAAACATAATGTAATATTAATATATGTGGCAGTATCATTAAATTAAATACATCTCATATGCATTATTTCATGTTCCTTATGTCATTAACGCGTAGTTTATAAAGAATGAATATGTTTAGGTCCTTTTATAGCTAAAATAAATACTTTCACCTAAAAGCCCTATACAACCCTAAGAACAGAGTAAATACATTTGTAATTGAGATTGATCAGGGTTAACCGTACAGAAAATAATGGATTTAATCATGTGCTGTGTATAAATTAGTGTGATTTGCAGGTAGAAAAGTAGAGTTTTCCATGAGACCTAACTAACTATCATACATTTAACATTACTGGTAAACCAACTGACCCCTTGGCTTTTTTGGCTTGCAAAATAGCAAAATTAATTAAGGCCAGTCACTCAGATTGATAGCTCAATTTTTTCTTTTTTCTTTCAGATTTTACCTAATATAAACGATGAAGTTCTTTCATCTGTTAATATATCCTTTTTTCTTCCGCTTTAGAATACACAATTTTTTCCTTTTTTATCGGAGGAAAAAAGCTAACTACGAACTCTTCTTGTTTTTACTAAATAAACTATAGGGGTTCATATCACCAATTTTTCTTATAGCGGGCAGGTGGAGTGTTAAATTAATTGCATTCTATCTGTTGGTTCCAGGGCTACAAAAAATAGTTCTGTTTCTTATCACATAGTCAGCCAATTATATGACTGAACTATTTAAGAACAGAAGAGGTAGAGGTGCAAAAGACACTAGTCAGAGTAATCTCCTCTGAGAGTAATGATTTTCATAATACAGCCAGACCCTGTGGTGAATAAAATGATAGTACCATTTGCAGGGTGGAAAATAGACGTTTTTCACAGAGCTTGGCATGTTGACATGCATACTCCTTCAACTCGGTGAGAAATACAATAGTAAACCACTTCACTCCTTGTTTTTACTTAGTAAAACCTCTAGAGGTTCAAACTAGCCTTTCGGCTGTTGACCTAAACATATCACCAATTGACAGATTACCAAAACAATAAATTCGAAATTCAGGAAACAAAAAGATTCATAAAATATGCAGAAGTTACAGATTTGAAATTTAATTATTTCCAAAATTGTATGGAATTTCATTATTTATAAATGTATTAAATGGATTATTGTGTTAATGGAACGATAAATATATTGGTTTATAACCCGAGAAAATTTGTTACGAATTCGAGTTTTAACATTAAAATATGTTACAAATTCAAAATATAATCAAGGACACTATAATCAATAGAGCTACAATATAATATAACAGATTTTCAGTTAAAATAATAGTAATAATAAAACCCACAATCATAATATTAACAAAATATATTTTATATATATATATATATATATATATATATATATATATATATATATATGCGCACGACTATATTTAGAATTTCACCAGGTAGAAATTGTACACCGTTATGAAATCACAGGAATTATAATAATGGAATGCCGGAGATATGGGAATAATGCAGTATTGTACAATATCAATAATAGAAATATGGCGAAGTAGGGGGTTGTTTGAGGTACCAAGCTTCCATGGTAATAGAAAAGCAATATAGGGCACACCAACATCGCGTCCCGACGCGGCATTGGTGCAATGCCAACATGGCATCACGACGCTCGCGTTTTATCAGTACCTACAACGAGCAATACCGTAACACAATCTGACAACACACAATCCACAAAATTCCCATCAACAACTAACAATATACTCGCATATACAATAATTCAAAATTCCAATTAAACTCAACGTAAATTTCTACGCTTCAATAATATTAGTACTATTATTATATTTCATATACGCAACATAAATTCAGATAAAACTCGATTCAAACAAAATTTAATACGTAGCCTAATTTCATCTCATTTTTCATATTACTCTAAAACATCCAAATTATAAAGCTTCATAATAAGTCGATTTTCATTTATTGTTAAATCAGGCAAATACCAAATTAAATATTTCATCCCGACAAAAACATGACATGTTAAATTACTACAATTTCTCTAAAACACAACTAAAATGTCTATTATTCTTTTAAAAAATTGAATGAGGTTTACAAAATCGGAAAACATAATCAGTCTGTATAAAACATTTTCTGTATTTTTAATTTATTAATAAACTACAAATTACCCCGGTGCTTTGTGAGGATTTTACCATGGTTCAATAAAAATGATTAATAATATAGGAATTTTCATCCTGATTTTTAGAACTCCATCTCTTTATAAAGGTAAAAGATCCAGAAGGGCAAACAAGCTGTCATACATCCAACACTTAGGTAAACGAACTGGCTCCTTGGTTTTCATTTTTTGGCTCGCAAAATACCACAATTAAAACAAGGCACTCACAATGATGGCTCAATTTTTTTTTCTGATTTATCTAAAATAAAGAATGAAGTCATTCGTTCATTATCTTTTTTTTCTTTTCTCTTCGGAATATACAATTTTTTCTTCCTCAATCGAAGGAGAAAACAACTACAGGAGAACTATTATTTCTAGCTAAAGGGTAGTTACCCTTTTTACTCTAGCCGTTTTACACGTAAGTTTTAAGTTACACGTAAGTGCTTACTTTTTTAATTATCTTCCAGTATTAAGATAAAGTATCAAAAGGTATTAAGATTTTCTTCATAAAATCTCTAAAAAAATTAATTTTTTTAAGATTTCGACCTTACTACGTATTTTAAGACGAAAGTGTATGTAACCAAATTTATAGGAAATTAAAGGATCTACAACTTGTATTTAACGCACTTTTCTCTACAGAGCCTAGTTTAGCGGGAAAGAGTGATTTTCCGTATTATTAAGCCAAACTAAGGTTGGTTTTCATTTTGCATCATTCACTCATCATTAAACATAGGTTATATTGTTCATTTTTAGCATTGGCAAGAGAAAGTAGTGTAAGTGTTTCACACCAGATTCTTGTAATAGGTCTGTGCTAGCTCTTCAATGGCAGGAATCCCTAAATTGGAGTTTAGAGTGTCATTGTTTACGTAGTACGGAGCTCTTTATATTAATTATTATTGTTCAGTAAATAAAAAATATTTCTGAACACAAAGCGTAGCAAGCGGTGGCGGTAAAATAAATAAAAATTAGTAATTAATACAAACGCAAAATTTTGGAACATTCATAAATTTCAGATGAATCCAAATATTAAAACAATACACTGAACTAGCATTCAGATAATTTGACATTTGATGCAAACATAAATATCAAACGGCCGTTCATTGTAATGCTTTCCCCTAGATTAGATCTAAACACTATTGTAGTCAATTTGAATGAAAGTTTATTTAATCCATCTGGAAAATAAAACAATAAGATTTAAATTAAATAAATCACCGGAATAAATGTAAAAGTGGTTGGTGGTTTATTGAACAATAGTGTTTTATTATATTCGACAATAATAGAACGTGAAATCTCCCAAGTTTAATGCCACGTGACAATGTGGATATGTAATGCCAGACTTATTACAAAGTTAACAAACAAACCGTACAGAAATTCGCATTTGAATCAAATGTACAATTTAATGCACAGTTTCATTACCGACAATAATAATGTATTAAACCAGATGTAATTCAGTGATACATATTAAATTCTGAATCTATTAACATAATGTTCATCCATATGCCGCGAGCAAATAGTTATTTTAGGAGCGTGGTATTTGCTCGTATGTCAGTTAAATACCATCACTTGGACAAATAAAAAAATAACCTTTTTCGTTTCGCAAAAGTGTTGTTTGACCAGGTACATGATATTTAACTGAACTAACATAACTGGTACAGATTTTAAAAAATTGTTGTGTTTCTAACCTGTCATTATTTCAGATGCCCTGCGGTTAAAATATACATTTTAGTTAAGTACTATTGTATCAATAGTGCCTGTTGTTTTCAAAGAATTTTTTAACTGATAGACAATAACTCTCTCCAAACATTTCCTCATAACAGAGAATCTATTTCACACAATGAGAATCAGGAGGAATAATATGATCATGTACTAAGTGAAATAAATTAACATAACTTTAGTCATGTAAATCAATGAAATTAAAACTGGGAAACCAAAATTTTTTAGTAGATTTGAATACATATTGACGGATAACGTTGCTACCGAACTTTATTTAAAAATAATGATGGAGCAGAGATATTTAATTCTCCCTACATGTTTTTGTATACCTATTCGAAAAAGCTAAATGTGGAATATTAGATGTAATTTTTTTTTTTTTTGTTAATGTGCTTTATTACTATTAAATCAGTCATTTCAGAAAGCCCATTAAGTCAAATTTTGCAGTTTTTCTATAGTGCATTTTAGAACTAACTGAATGTAAACAAACCATCTCTACAAAATCATATATATGTCTGGCTTCCTTAATAGTATATATAACACTAAGGTTTATCCTTAAGGATATAAAGTGTTTCCTTCTAATTAAAAAATAAAAGTGAATGATCTTTTGAAGCTTAAGCTCTACTTTCTAGTGGAAGAGCCTATACAAAGATTCTATGCAAAAATCTTTTTAAGGTGTATAAACTACTGTTTATGATAACGATACAGAACATGAATAGTCCTGAAAATCAACTTTGGTTTTTTCTTAAAGTTAAGAATTTCAATTTTTATTACTGCAGAAAGATATTTCAAGTCATAATGTAAACTATTAAAATTTATAAATGAACATTGTTCATTTATAAATTTTAATAGTTTACATTATGACTTGAAATATCTTTCTGCAGTAATAAAAATTGAAATTCTTAACTTTAAGAAAAAACCAAAGTTGATTTTCAGGACTATTCATGTTCTGTATCGTTATCATAAACAGTAGTTTATACACCTTAAAAAGATTTTTGCATAGAATCTTTGTATAGGCTCTTCCACTAGAAAGTAGAGCTTAAGCTTCAAAAGATCATTCACTTTTATTTTTTAATTAGAAGGAAACACTTTATATCCTTAAGGATAAACCTTAGTGTTATATATACTATTAAGGAAGCCAGACATATATATGATTTTGTAGAGATGGTTTGTTTACATTCAGTTAGTTCTAAAATGCACTATAGAAAAACTGCAAAATTTGACTTAATGGGCTTTCTGAAATGACTATTAATTGACTATTATAATGACTATTATATATATATATTATATATATATTTAAATGACTATTATATGACTAATAATTATTATTAATTAAATAAATAATTATTTGAACAACTAAAACAGTAAATAATTATCATACTTTTGCAATAAGCTTGGCTAAACTAAACTTAATAAAACATAAAGTATCTATAACAATATTTCATATAATACTATTGCATTTATATCAGATGTGCAAAAATGACTAAGAGCATAAAACCGTTATAAATTAATTACTTACAGCTGATATTAATTAATCAAATAAAATCTCACGCACATGCCTACAGAATGCAATTAAACATATGCTACAAAATTTGAAAGCAAAAAGTCTTCTGACTAGACGCCTTTTTGCAACAGTTAATCCTGTTTTAGAATAACTTTTAATTCAATTATAACAGGAAACGTTTATTTAACGGTCTGTTTTTGTTTTTTTTTTTTTGTTTTTTTATAAGAACGATCATCAGACGTTCAGAATAATTGAGATGTGTGAATCACAACACTGCATCTATTTCTGAAATATTATATTACAAACTTTTATTACGAAAACTAGTAATTTAATTGCATTTATAAAATAAACATCACGGCCAAAAATATAATGATTTCAAAAACTTAAAACTGTTAAAAAATATGAGAAAATAGTTAAGTAACTCGTTGAGTACTTTACGTACATCTAATTTAACCTGCACAAATTATTAATTATATTACAGAAGCAAATATTTAAACTAGTTCGGAAATCGGATTTGAAATTCTAATTACACTCCATATCACACTTTACGGTATTGTCAGGTCTGCTAAGATATAAAATGTTATTTTTTCTATTTCTACGAACGAATCATAAATGTTTCACCAAGTCCGGCTTGGAATTACGAAGCTATGATATCAAAATTTTCCCATAACAAGCAGATGTAGTGCTAAAATATTTGCACTCGATCTGCTAGTTCCAGGACTACAAAAAATATTTCTGTTTCTTATCACAAGGTCAGCCAACTATACGACTGAAGCATTTAAGAACGGAAGAGGTAGAGGTGTAAAACACACTAGTCAGAGTAATTTCCTTTGAGAGTAATGAATTTCATTATACAGCCAGACCTTGTGGTGAATAAAATGATGGTATCATTTGCAGGATGGAAAATAGATCGTTTTTCAGAGGGCCTAGCATGCTGATATGCAACTTTTCTACTAAGAGAGGAAGGCTAGGTAAACCACCTCGTTTTACTTAACAAAGCTTCTTGAGGTCCTAACCAGCCTTTCAGCTGATGACATAAACAACACAACAACATGACTTCAAGAAGCACTTGGTGACATAATTATACTATGTTATAATCATATTATAAATAATAAAAATTGGGCTAATTAACTAAGAACAGCTAACAAAATTTTTTAAAGATGGAATACATAACCAAATTAAATAAAAATAAACAAATCTTTAAAGATGAAAAAAATACCATAAAACGATTAAAATTGGGCTAATTTATGAAGAACGGGTAACAATTTTTTATAGTTGAAACAAATTAATTAACTACAAAAAATTAACACCCTAATTTTCCTTAATTAAATAATTTTGAATGATTAATAACTATTACAAGTAATTATGCTTTAAAGTCGCAATGTAAGAACATCAAGCTTTAGACAAGGCATTATAACCATCCACTTTCCTTCCCCCTAACATCGACAACGTATGCACGTCAGCGAAAAATGAAGGAACAAGTAAATACTATAAAACGTAGGGGGATTTTCCCCTCATAGGATCACTTGGTTGCTTTATTTCAACAAGAGACGAGAGCTGCACAATACTCCAAGCAATTTCCTAATACGTACGACGTTTATGTCTCTTTATATTCTGAAAAGGTTTTATAAAATGGCTTACGGTAAGTTTATTAAAATTCTAAAACCTGAAAAGTTTATAAAAAACAATAACTTTAAGAAAAGCAAAACGATAAATTCTTTCACTTTTTACTCTTTTTAATGAAGGCAATGAAATAAATTTGAATTACTTAATGCATTCACCGATGGATTGCTATCCATCCTTAGGATATGATGGCGTGTGCCAGAATGAAAAACGGTCTCTTAGATTATATGACTCTTCCATGTACTTTAACAAAGTGCTTAATTAATTTCCTCTTTAAATAATCTTATAATACAGACTCTAATAATACTGAGATATTTTCAGCAGCGTAAACAAATTTTCTTTTGTCTTTAATTTTTATTGCAGTACTGCACATTGAGCTTCACAATCTCCGTATACTAGTAATGGTATTTAAGTGGCAGTGGGGAATTTTACTTTTAGAAGAGGTACCCAGTGGTACATTCTCCGTTTTTAACTACGGGTGTTGTCCGTTATTCAGACCAAGAGGTCTCTACTCCATTTTCGCTTTAGACGTTGCATAGCTGGGAAGTTCCTTGTAGATAGATCGCGGGCTAATTGGTTTGGATGGTCATCTATTAGGCCTACTTCGTGAAATTTACAATAGAAGGACGCAGTTAGTTCTTTTACTGTTAGAGTTTTGAAATCGTTATGGAGGGTTTTATTTCTTACATAAAATGACGCAAGTCTTAAAAATTTAGATTGAAAGGTCTGGATCGACTTTAAATTGCCAAAGAGCTGGACACCATAAGTCAAGATTGGTCTCAAAAGGGTTTTGTATATTAAAATCTTGGCTTGCAGGTTCAATTTGTGATCGAGGGTTAATTAAGCAGAAAAGTAGCTTCTAGCGGCGGCGGTTTAACAAATTTAACGGCCAAAAATTGAGAATAAAAATAAAAATCATAATAATAATATTGAAGAAACTTTTGGGTCCAAAAATGAAAAAGGAAACTTGAAAATTAGATGTAAGAATGAACTTCATAAAAAATCTAAAAAATTTATATAAATAAAAAAACAGGTGGCTTTGTTTATGTTGGCGCAATAGAATTCACAAAGAAGGAATATTAAAGAGGGTTTTGGAAAACCCTCTGGGTTTTGGAGGGTTTTGAAAATATAGAAAACAATATGACAAAATAAAATGATATAAAGAAGTAATGAATGATTTACCAAGAAAATAAATTAATAAAGATTAAGTAAATTGATGTGGAAAATTTCAGAACTAAAGTTAATAATGGACCATGATAAAAAAAATCAGAAAAGATACGGAATATGGAAAAAGCGACAGATTAAAGGCCTTTGAGTACGTAAGAACAAAGAGAAGAAGTAACAATTAACGTTTCACGTGGCCTAAAGTTGACTGTATCGTATAGAAAAAGTTACATTATTAACTTTTTTCATGATCACTAACTTTTAGATGGCATGAAAGGGATGATCAAGCACATCAATTAGCTTAAGTCGGATCTTCACTTTCCCAACAGATTAAACTGGCATCTCAAGGAAACCTCTTATTTTTTAAGTTGAAAATAAACTAAAACTGCCATGGAATGATGAATGGATAAGATTACTTACAATAAAACTATAAAAAATCAAATAAAGTGGCTTTCCAGATCACCCACCCTTGTTTAATATACGAAATAACAAGTAAATATCACACGATTATAAATTGAACAAACACAATTTAAAAAACGGACATCAAGACTAAACACCAAAAATATTAACAGTGCATTACAGGTTACATAAATACATCTTTGAAGATTGTTCTTCACTAACACATCTTTGGCCAATTTCTGGATTATTTTAAATTTAAATTGTCCTAAACGATAGTGCCCAAGTAACGTTATAAAAATTAGTAACCAAAATAATAAATTTTATAATTTATATTTTACATCTAATATTTTATAAATTTTTAAATACAAAATTGAATGTCAAGGCCTTATTATTTTTATTTAATTCTGGATTCGTATTATTATTATTACTATATAATTCAAAAATGATTTATAAATGTATGTAGATTAGTCACTAATGACAATACAGTCGATATAAAACAACTTTTATAAAATAAAGTTATTTCGAACAGTCTGCTAACATGAAAAAGGCATATTCCAGCCAAACGTCGTCAATTGAACCTCTAAGTACAGAATGTGTACAGGTTGTTACGCCGAAAATTAAGTTTATATTCTTCTTCTTCCAAGTTAACATTCTATAACACTTATTGAAATCAACGTGAACTTAACGGAAATCTGAGCAATTCAGATGCAGAAATACTTCAGAGTTTTCAGATGAAAACCATTAATGAAATTTTTAGAGTTTCTTGTTCGTCAGTAATAAAGTATGATTGTACTGACATACCAGCGAAAACAGCGAAGCAGGAATCAATTTTTCATTAACGATATCAAATAAGGCTTCATGACTATTCGAATCACTTGGCTCTAAACCTTTTAGATAACATTAACATCGGTTTTCATAGACTCAAGCGACATAACATAGGACTTGATCTGCCGTACAGATTTGTGTAAGACGAGTCTGGAATATCTGCAAATCCATTCTTGAATATGGTGTAAAATTTTCAACTTTCAATGAAAAGTAATAAAATGATTCTTATTGTTTTGAGTTTAAAATAGATTTTAACCCTTTGAATGCCGAAACAATATTAAAAAGTTTGATTTACAGTGCCATTTAATTTGAATAAGAGTGTACAAAAAGTGCCAGCCCTTATTTCGAAAACTTGTAGGCGTAAGCCTGCCATTGCCGACCAAAATTTCACCGTTACAGAAAAATAAAATGTTTATAAAAATTAATTTGTATTATGTTCATACAAAAAAGAAATCGTTCTAACACTAAAAATACATAATAATATACTGTTTTTAGTTTATTTAAACTCGCATCGACATCTTGGTCATTATCAACTACTGTGGGTTTTAGTAACTTAACGGTGGTTTTAACGTGTTAAAATATTCACACATTAAAATCGATCAACATTAATTCGATTCTCTAGCCGGGAATCGAACCTGGGAATTTTCACTTTGTAGGCTAGCGCGCTAGTCAGTACGCCACGGCGGCGGTTTCAAAATACGTTATTCAATTAATTTTTGTTTAAAAGTGTTTTTGGAAATGTTCGGTTATCTGGACGTTGGCACCTTATGCATAACTTACGGACGTCCAGAAAACCAGATGTTATATCTACGTAAAACATATCGACGTCCTGTTTTCCGGACGTTGGTACTAAAAGGGTTAATGGTTCACTTATGTAATTTAAAAAAAATTAAACTGAATATAACAAAGAAATTTGTATTCCATAAACAAAAAATATTATTTCAATTTCCCCCGTTTTTATTCATATTTCAAACGAACGTAGAACATAAATTCTGAGGTAGTATAAATTCACTCTTGATAACCAATAGTAATGGAAGAAAGTGGTTGGGGAACATTCAACTCCCTCTTTCATTTATTTCAGTATAACCAGACACATATGTACGTGTGTATGTCATATATGTGATGGTAATTCATGATAAGAAAATACAGAAGGAAAGCATTCCAGTGAAGTTTAAGCGCATCGTTTTGGTAAAATGAGGGGGTTAAAAGAAGGAGAATGAAAGAGAGAGTGGGAGAGGTAAAGAGAGAATTTAATTCCACACAATACCATTGATTCGTGAGTGATGTTATTGGAATGGTATATAGGGACGCAATATGGACCTTATTGATCTTGAATCTCATTGGCCCTTCTGCATGTATATTGCTCTATTCCATAACACCTGCAGATAATTGCCAATATAAACATTTACTCTCTTTTCTACTCTTTCCCTTCTTCATCCCTCTAAAAATCATCCCTCTCTCTTGTTTAAATAACGTAAGTTTACTTTTTCTTTTTCTACCATACTACTATTTCATTCCCGATGTATTTCTTTTTCACTAAAACCCTGACAAGAATATTCTGTCTAAATTATTACTTTTAGTTTCATTTCAAATTCTAATAATATTACTTTGTAAGAATTATTATACTTCTACAAATTGACTACACAAAAACAATTACACTTAAGATGCTATTATTTTTTAAATATTTAATCCATATATTATAAAATACGAAACCCCTTACTGATTCACTCACTCATTACATAATCTTCACTACTAAAAACTTGAGATTTATTAGATCGGTTAAATTCGATTTAGTTTTCTTTTAAAGTAAGAGAATGAAAAATTGTAAAACACCGAATTCTGTTTTTTTTTTTTTAAAAAGTAAACCTGTTGGAATGACAGTACACTTAAGGTTTCACAACCGCTAAAGAATAAAAATACAATACCTCATAGAGTAGGCCTATAACAGTTTTGCATTTTACAAAAGAAAATATAATAATAATACTAATAATAATAATAATAATAGGCCTAATAACAAAAATTATAAGAGTCAGTTTACAGGAATTTATTTAAAGCACAAAGGAAGCTTGTTAATGCTAAAAAGATTTCTACCTATACTAAGTAAAGTAAAGACAAAACCGAGAAAATTTCAAGACTAACAAAGGTACAACCTTGCACTGAGTGAATAATGAAAAGGCATTTTATGTGCTAGAGAAACATATATTTAATTTAAATTCTAAAAAATTAACTTCTAAATGTAGTAACAATAAACTTTTTTTTAAATCCTTTTATATTCATAAAACTAATGTAGCTTGCTAACAAAAAGAACATTGCATATTTATACAAAATTATCCTAAAATGCTGGTGAATAAAGAACTTGATATTGTAGGCCAATTAATAAATTAAATGTAATACAGAAACTAAACGGGGTATTCCTTGATCACTGATATTTTTTAGTCAATTCCAGAAGTTTCAGATGTTTTTATTTGAAAAAAAATAATACAAAACTACTAAGAATAACAGAATGTCACAAATAGAATTTTAAAAGAATTTTTATTTTTATTCAGAAACTACGAATATTTAGGTTAACTTTAAGTGTGTAATGTTCTGTTTTGAGGAAATCACCCGGTGGCACACCCTTATCGGTGTTTCACAAGAGCTCCCTATTCCAGTATCTGTATAATATTTTTTTGTGAAATTTATGAAAATAAACAATGAAAAAAGAGGTTGTGGTACTGAAAGTATTTCTAGATTAGTGTGATTTTCTAATATTAAATGAAAATGCGTGATAATTTTTTAATTATCTTGAACAATATGTGTCCATGTTTCAGTCTCAATAACGAGAGATTAAAATACGAGCTACGTTAGACGAAACGTAGAAATTTATTTTAAAACACTTTATTCTGTTTATATTTGATAGTTTCGCATAACCAAAAATCAAAGCTTCATAATCTACAATAGCCGAATTAGGTAATTGAAACAATTTCTTCTTTTTTTGTTTGATAGGCTTGTGTGATCTACGGTGGAGTAGAGAGTACAAAGTGTTAAACCTGAGATTCAGCGAATGTTTTTGTCGTATATCAAGGTTACATATCAGTTTCCTTTAAGTTTGTGACCTAAATACTTAACTGTGGTTATTTAAAATATTAAATATTTACCATTGCTTATAGGTGGATAAGTTATCCAACACCAGTGACAATTATATGGATACAAGGCTGATAAATTAACATAACAATATTGGGATCACTTTTTACGTTTTAGTTCGAATTTTATAAACATTAAGGGTAATTCAGACGGTGAAGGGTGATAAACATAGATGAAAATGAGTGATGTAAAAATTCGCGACCTGACCGAGTATTGAACATGAACGTCTATCATTAGAAGTCTGTTGCTCTGACCGCTACACCGACGGGCCGGCCAAAATTTCTGATCATAATATTTGGTTATAATAGCTATAATGTTAGTAACTAGCCGTTTAACAATTCAAAAAAATTTCTCGAAAGTTTATCTCTTTTATTTTAAAGATAAACAGCTTTCTTTTATACAGTTGTAAATTAAAAGAAATATTATTTCAATAGCGCCAGCGTTAGAACTAAACTCGACAGTATTCGTTAACAATCTATTTCATAAACTAATCTGAACTTTATAAACGTATAATCAGTACTCTCCATTTGGCAAAAAAGAGGAAAAACAACAAAACGACAGAATATAAGAAATGGAAAACAATAAAACTAGTCTATTTTCAACTAGGGAATCTTAAAAAGATGTTTTCTAAAAGACCAAGAAAAGGGACATAAAATGAAAACGTAGGGTGCAACCCTTTCTTTTAAAGTACTAAATCTTGTTTATGGAAAACCGTAAAGGGGTAAGTTGAAAAAGTACTCAATAAAATCGAGAAGATTTAATTAAACAGAGAAATGATTTTTTTCATAAAACTCAAGGGATTTTTAACAGATAAAATAAATAACAATTAAGACAATTTTACGTACCACCGTCACTTTTATTGGTGTAATTTTATTATCTCTGGTTAACATCACCAAAATTTAATCATCCAGTTTCCAGTAAAATTAACGGACAATATCAGTAAGGTTAAAAACGTGAATTTTAGTAAAATGTAATTTTTCAATTAAAATTTTTATTTTTCTAAGTATATTTTAATTTTAGTTTTAAATAAACAAAATTATTATAAAAATGTTTTAAAAACTGTGCAATTAAAACACTAATACTAAAACGTGAAACTTAACTATATTCGGGTCACCAGAGTACTTTACATGCTTAATAATTTCATCTCCATGCAACTCAGACCGTGAAATTGATGCATTTTTCTTTTCGCTTATAACAAAGGTACTTACGTTCTCGCACCCGAAAATTACCACAACTTTTACATTTAATTAAAAAATATATTGAGAAGGTAAACTTCCGTTGATTTAGAAATACTATAGCAATAATTATTCAGTACCTATACTTAAATTTAAACAGTATCAGAGCTCTCGCATAGTCTCTTGGGACCTAAGGTATTTTTGTGGGTTGCATATACTGAGATACAAAGATATAGAAAACTATACTTAAAGGTTGCGTTGGTTGAGTCCTGACGAATCAGTAGGGAGGTGCATCGATAAAGACCCGTAGGTATAATAAACTATACCTCGTATGATGCAAAGGTTGAGTACTGAGAACTTTTTCCGCTTGTAGGAGTTGAAGCGTTGTCCACCATTTTGATAGGGGTTAACAAATACAAGGAAAATATTATTTGTAAAACAACAAAGATCCAATAGATGGAATACACTGCTAAAAGTCAAATGTAATAGATAATAAAACAGTGAAATGCCACTAAAATCAAGGTATACTCGTAGTATAGGCCTACTATACCATCAGTCTCGACCAAAGCACCGAAATTTTTCTCATCAGAACTCAAACACTGCAATATATCTGGTATACTGGATACTGTAGCATAGGTCTCAAGTCAGGCACCATGTAAAAAACTGCTGGGTCTCAATTAACACATTCAGTGCTAAAGACTCACCTAGCGGGTCATGGGTAGGTGTTACCGCCAGGCTGCCGTCTCACCTAGGGGGTTCTGTTTTGTTATTATTTTACGTAATTCTGGACGGACACCGCCTGTCGAATATCAGTTTGCTGCTATTATATATTTCTCAGAAAGGGGTTTCCTTTGTAATCGTGCAGTTCTTTTTTGAATTTTCGTTATACGATGTCCTCGTATAGTATACTCGTTCAGTATTTTTAAAGGGTTTTCAGGGTACAGTTGAAGCTGTGAATTTGCAGGTATCGATTCAAAATAGCTTACACTTTTAGATGTACGTTAAAAATATAATATGTGTAGTTTAAAATTATATAAGAAATTACGCGTTAATCGTAAAGGTAAGTGGAAAAATTCAAACAAGAAGTATATTTATTAAAACAGGCGAAAAAACCTAAAAAAACATTAAATTGTTTACTTTTATGTTATTAGCAAACATAAATGCATGTATAGGCCGCAAATAAAATAAATCTATAAAAACTTTAGTAACATAAGCTGTAGATAAGCTGTTTAGTAACATAAGCTGAGCCCTACAGACTCAAAGAAAAAGAAAGAAAGGGGAAAGGGAACCCAAAGGGGATATCTCATTTATTGCTCAGCATTGAATGTGTTAATGCTACTACTTGGTAAGTATACTATACCGTCAGGTCTCAGGAGGATAGTACCCTTTTAAGACTTCGATTGTTCAAGCGTTACAAGTTCTCAGTGTTTTTAGGCGGGAAGGAGACCTGAACCTTGTAGAACAGCACATAACTGACAAATGGAGACTTTTAAAATGTGGTCGTACCGAAGGATATTTAGATTGAGAGAGGTTGATCGTGACTACAATGAAAGGGTTCTCATGATGATAGAGGAGAAAAAGGTTATAAGAACCATAAAAATGCAAAAATTTCAATAATTTGGTCATGCGAAGAAGGGAGAGATATATAGCACGATAATTTTGGGGGAAATTAGGGGCAAGAGGTTGTGGTAGATATGAATAAGAATGCATATCCTGGCTAAACAACTTGAGGATGTAGTTCCGGTTCAGCTCCATTGACTAATTTAGAGCTGCAGCATCTAAACTCATTACTACCAAGGGTTCTCTCCCTTCTTGGAGGAAACGGAACGTAAAGAAGAAGCAGAGTGCCCAAATGATGTTCAAACTCTGACCTAGTTAACTTCAACAAAATCTTTTACTGACCAACCGTCAAGTCACTTTTGGCTGCACAACAATTTTTTTATAATTTTTGTAGTAAAACCCCTGTAAAAAGTCAACATGATTAGTATCAGGTAATTAACCTGGCCTATCAGTTTAGCCACGTTACCAATCCAACTGTACAGAAATGTATTAGGGATACTCATATGAAAAAAACCTCAGTACAGCGCTGAGTCGACATTTTTAATAGCAATTTCTGATGGTGTATTAAACTCATGGTGAAGATACCGAAGATGTGAAAAATCTGTGACAGATTTTTTTTAGAAGATTGATATTGAAGTGATATTAAACAGATTGGATATCATTTTGATATTATTGCGTTTATTACTAATCTAGTAAAACATTTTTCTAAACGTTACCGGCCTTATGAAAGATGTCAGATCTTAGTGGTTTTGTTTTTGTTTTTTGCGAGCACTATTTACTTTATATTTTTATTGGTCAATGTTTTTGGATGTGTAGTTTTGTTTTTAAATTACCTACAGTTTCAGGTATTTTAAAATTAACTTAAATCAATATAAAAAAACACTCAAAATTTCTTGTGAAATTGAACTATTTGTGAAGAAAATTAAGCATTTCGTTGTATCAATTTAGTAATGTCCAAGTCAAGGTTTTTTGCACAATATCCTTTGATCACTTTAATATTGAATGCCACCAAGTACCTTCATTTTTTTGTTCAATTAACCATACTCTCTCAGGAATGGTCGGCCTGGGTCTGTATAAGACTATATCTTGTTTACACGCCTTACAAATCATCCACATCTCATTGGGTCATGGGATTGCTGTTTGTTATAAATTGAGCAGATTACAAAGTACGCACATTAGGGATAAAAAATTTCGTTTCGTGCAGTTGCATAGCATCCCCCTATTCCAAAAATTGATATGTCATAAAACTATTATAATGCATACTTTTTTACGTGACAATAAAATTTATTTTTCAAAGAAAACTCCTAAAAACATTACTATTTCGTACTAAATTCACAAAACCTGTAAATCTGTTTAAATAGATAAATAAACCATTATTTAATAAGACTATCAATGATGCAAAGGTAACCAATCGGGAAACGGTGAAACTAATTCAACAGTAACATAATTTTTAATTAAATGATGCATAAAAATTTTATAAGAATCACAATAAAAACACGTTTTTATTTTTGTCCATCTTAGAAGTATATTTAACTACCGAACGTAAAAATCAGAAGCCTAAACAGAACTTTATAGTTGAAAGATATTTTTTTAGATGATCACTAAAGCGTTCTTAAAAATAAACTTGTAGGTAAGCACTTTACTAAAAATTACGTTTATCAACGTTTGTGCAGATATGCATAAATATTGCTCTCGAAAACCGAACAAAAATTTTATGATACAAATACAGTACTTTAAAATACACTTTAGTTGAGTGCGGAACGTTATCTTTAACTCACGTTTCAATGAACGCTTCTATTGGTTTGAAAAGCAATGTACTGTAACAGCGTATGGGGCTTTGCTTTATAGATGGGAGATAGACAACCATTTTGGTGAGAATGTAATACACATCCATTCTTGTCAAATTATATAAACAAATCCATACGTTTTACAATAGTACGATGAATTTGCATCACTAATACTGATGAGCTCTTACCTATTTTCATATAAATGAAAATTATGAGAGGAAATAAATAGGAAATTGATAACGGTTCGTGCTCATTGAAAGCTCTTATTCTAATTAAATATCAAAATATATGGTTTTTAATAATATCCAAAGAACATTGTCAATTTTTGTATTAAAAACATAAAGATGCGTTAGCATTGTGAAAGAAAAAAAAGTTTTTTTCTATAATTAAAAATCTGGTGAGAAACATCCACACAGCTTTTTCTTGCCAATCCAAATAATTAACAATATAACCTAACATTAATAATAAAACATTAGAAATAAATAAAAAAGCTAATCTCAAAACAATAACCATATTTTAATCATAAGTGAATGATGCAAAATGAAAACCATCCTTTAGTTTGGCTTAAAAATATGAAAAATCACTATTTTACTAAGCTCTATAGAGAAAAATAGGTACTTTAAATAAAAGTTGTAGATCTTTTAATTTCCTACAAATTTTATTCTATACACTTTTGTCGTAAAATGCATACTAAGGGTGAAATCTCAAACAATCGATTTTTTATAGATTTTCATGAGAAAAAAACAGAAAATCACTAATTAACGCAACGGTTTCACATGTCGTTTCAGAATGTCGAGAACTTCAAAGCGCCCGTACTCTTCTTGGTATTTCTGCAATATTTCACGACAATGTTAGGTGTAAAGACAGTTGTGACAAAGTTTTGTTTTAAAATTTCTTCGTTATATTGCTGTTGGAGACAAAATCTGATAGGCCTACTAATTTTCTCTTTCTTATGTTTTAATTTATGAAATTGTTGTTGTTTTTATAGTTATTAGTATAATTCCTATAGTGGTCGCTAATAACCATTAGCAGTTGCTGCGACCTTTATAAATAAAATAAAAAATAAATAAAAAAAGATGTTTGAAATAAAATTTGTAGGATTTTAAACTCCTTACAACTTTTATTATAGATACAATTGCGCTAAAATGCATGTTAAAGCCGCAATTAAAAAAAAAGTTTTTACGAGAGCACAGCCTCCCCAAGAATTTCAGCAGACATGGCGCCTACTTTATCTTGTAGAGCATAAAATTTAGTAAATGAGGCGATTAAAAAAAAGAAAAATATTGTAAGAGCCGTTTTTGATAAAATCGCAAAAAAGTGAAAAATGACACGAATAAACTACTACTTCCGGTTGAGCGATAAAAATGTTCATGTCGGGTCCTCTAGTAGTACCTAACTTAAGTTTCAAGTTTCAACTTCGTATAATGTTTCTTAAGATAGTTTGTTCACACATAGACCAATCGCTAAAAACATGTTTTTTTGGGTTCAGGGGTCTGAAAACATGTACATCCGGTGGAAACTTGATTTCGAAAAATCGACATGAAAACAATACTTTCCTTCCTCCATATTTATATAGGCAAGAGAAAATAAAAATTATGACTTATATTTACATGAAATTAGTAAGACATGTACACGAACTAATCAAACGATTAGCTCAGTTAAATTACCGGACAAAACTCAAAAAAGACTATAAAGACAACTTGAAGCAGACATTTGTTACGCCCTTAAAAATTTAAAAGATTAAAACATCCTTTTACGTACAAGCATTTATGCTGTATAAAACTATAAAATGAAAGTCACAGAAGTTTTACCATTGGGTGTTCTGCTTACTCCATAACTGTACCATCATCACTTTAAAGGATGAGGTTGATTACGAAAAAAATGATGTTCTTTTAAACTTCATTAAATGTTTTAAGATACGTTTTTTAATTAATAATTTATGAAGGGCATATTTAAATCGTGCAATATTTAATTGGTTACATACCATAGGGTTGCAGTAATCTGTCTCAGGCATTTTTCAAGAAAGCACTGCTGTAGTTCTTTCATATCTATTTTTTTTTTTTAGCTTTTATTTGTTATAGGGAACTGTACATTATTGACAACTACCCAATTTGATCGGTGCTTTTCTGTATTATTTGACGTGAATTAGGTAAGAGTTTGAACAGGGACCCCCAGTAGAGTTTTTTCACGGATGGCTGTCAGCTGGTCACCATACAAAGTCGCTTGCCCATTCAGTGTTACTTAACAAATAATAGCGACTTACTACCAGCTGACTGACTGGGCTGGCCCGGAGGCTCTTTTATATCTACTTGATTAACAATGAGAAACACTTTTTCTTCTATAGATTCTACCCGTTTCGGATTTTGGCCACCATAATTATGAACAATCTGAACCTTATCCATTTCTGCTCTAAACAACCGTGTTGTCATTTTCGAGTACCATATTCTCAAATTTTTCAACCAGGAAATACGTCTTCTCCGCACACTACGTTATTCAGGTATTATACCTTGTAATATATATTGCAGCAACCCGTATATTTTTCGTTGCGCATTGCATGTCCTAAATATTCGAGCTTCTTAATCTTTATCATTTTTATGAGTTCATTTGATTTTTGCATTCGTCTCAGTACCATCTCATTAGAGCCGCCATCCACCAAAAAGACTCAGTTTACTTCTGTAGAACTACATCTCAAACGCTTTAGGTCTTTAATGAAATCATTTAGCGTCACACGCCATAAAACAGAACAGAGAAAACTATATATCGCTATATAACTAAAACATCGCAATAGTTGCAATTTCGTTTTAATATTAAGATCTTGTGTTTTGAATACTTTATTTATTCAATTAAATGTCTAACGAGCTGTTTCAATGCATGAGGGACACTTAAAATTGCAAAAGCGCTAAAAACTTTTGGCTATCAACAAACCTACATGACACATATTTTTCTCAAATTATTTTTCATTATCAATTATTTTAAAAGTTATTAAATTTATTAATTAGATAGACTGCATCTGCGTCACATTGAATAAAATTGTTAAGGCAAATTACTTTTACTGAATTTAGTAGTTTCCTTTTTACTTTCTCTTGCCTACATGAATATATGGGAAGGAAAGTAATGTTTTGTATAACAAAAATTGTAGAGAATTTAAAATCCTACAACTTTTATTTCAAACATTTTTTTTTATAACGCTTAGTTTAGCGATTTTCTGTTTTTTTATCAAAAATATGTATAAAATAAATAGATTTTTTTAAGATTTCAGCCTTAGTATGCATTTTACGACAAAAATGTATATAATTTAATTTATAAAAAATTAAAAGATCCATAACTTTTTTTGAAGCATTTTTCTTAACAGAGCCTAGTTTAGCGTGAAAGAGTGATTTTCCGTATTACGTATTAAGTCAAACTAAAGGTTCGTTTACATTTTGCATCACTCACTCATGATTAAAATAAGGTTATGTTTTTTGGGATTAGTATTTTGTTTATTTCTAATATTAGGTTATATTTTTAATTATTTGCATTGGCAAGAGAAAGTTACGCGAGTGTTTCATACCAGATTTTTTAATTTATAGTCGTGTTTATCAGCTAAGATTTTTATAATAGCCTACTGTATTGACAAATTTTGTACCAGAATTTTTATTGAATTTAAAGTACATCCAATAGCAAAAGTGTTAGTCCCCAAACTTTAGACGATATTAAAAGCTTTCCGTTTTATTGACCTATATTCGTTATTAAAATAGTTAATACGAATTTATTCAACAGGAATCCTTATTAAAGTATAAATAACCTACAAATTAGAGGGTATAAGTTTAACGATAAATTTATATTTTCGCAATGCAGTAAAATTGAAGGTTATTATAAAATATCTAACGTTTTGCGTACATATCACACTAAACGATTAATTTTACTATAATGAGTATAATTTGACAGGGCGGAACGTAGCAATGCTCCTAAATTCTCATTTATTATTTAAAGGGTTTGATACTAAACAGAGCATGTGGCAAACAATTACCAATTTTCTTTTTTTGTAATTTTAACACATCACTTATAGTACTAAGCAGTAGCATGGCAGAACCATTATATGTATTAAATAACAAAAACATTTTACACGCAGACAGATAGGGTGAAATGCGTTGCCTTGGTAACAACTCTGCTGCCCTTGCGTTCCTTGTATCTTCGCCATTAAACTTTGTACAACACACCAAAATAAATCTTGCCCCCAGGATACCTTGTTTTAATATTCCTGATTAAAATCACTACCTTCAGTATACATTATATTTATTTTAAAAATGGATATCAGTTTCTAATTATTTTAAGTTTCCGTTAAAAGAAAATTTAATCCAAATAAAATAATAAAAAAACCAAAGGAAAAGATTATAATGTAAGTAATTATAATATGATCCAGGAGTTTTAATCACCCACTTTCGCTTCGTTCGCACACGTAATGATTTTCATTTAATGATTTTACGATATTTCGTATAGAATGTTTTGGGAAAGCTAAGTTACCCAATTTTCCGTTTCCTCACAGTGGTTTTCTAATTAGTCAAATTAGTCCGCTTAAAGGAAGTCATGTCAGCTCTGATATGTTAACTTACACCGCACAGAGTTTAGCTGTCAGTGAAAAGAACCCCTTTGGGTATCCCTTAACAAATTTATGACTATTACTAAAAACAATCAGTGAAAGGTCAATAAAATTGGGTGATTATTTTAAATAAACCAGTTCTGAAGAATAAAATACGAATTAAAAAGAAATCTCTACAATAATACAAAGGGTACATCAAGAGTCAAATAAAATTATAATAATCACCGCGTTGCCAAAATACTTAACTTAATAGCTTTTTTCGCAGACATTTTGTCTATACAATAGGCCAACGCTCATTTATTATAAAAATGTAAAAAATATACCAACATATATTTCTCTATACGGTCGGTTTAAGCAAGCATACTAAATAACTTATTAGTAAAATATATAAATGATAAATATATAATAAATAATCGTAAAACTAAGGTATAATAAATTATCAACCTATTATTTTTAATTTTCAGCACATAAATACAGACATTTTGGAACCACAAATAGAATAATATTAAAATGGAATCAACCGAAAATATTAGGCCGGACTTACAGAGTGGGCATGAAATGTGAAATATGTTACTCCAATTCTGCTCTCATTACATATGTTCGAATTGTTGAAAGACAGTAATGTAGTTAAGTGACACAGAGATAAAATACCAGATTGAGCCGTACGTTATTTTACGCTGTAATATGTAGTAATTCTAGCAAGAGTTCATGTTAGGTCATCTGGGAGTCAACAATATCGATCCACTGTCCCAAATCCAGAGCTTGACAGTTAATGCAAACTTTCAACAACCAGTAACGGATTTTAAAATATCAATAAATTCGTATGCAATCAAGATCTTATTAAAAACCACTAAAGGCGTCTCTAAAACCTAGCCTAAAAACGAACTGCTTTCGACATCTCTACCGTATTGGTAAATAATTTTATATATCGAACAATTTTTACTTTCTCTTGCCTACGCGAATACATAGGAAGGAAAGTATTGTTTTCATGTAGAGTTTTGGAAATCGAGTTTTCACCGGATCTACACGTTTTCAGACCCCCTTAACCCAAAAAAACATATTTTTAGCGGTTGGTCTGTGTGTGTCTGTAAGTGAGAGTGTGTGCGCGCGCGTGTGTGTACGTGAACAAAATGTCTCATGAACAAAACATTGTACGAATGTGAAACTTGAAACTTAAGTTAGATACCACTAGAGAACCCGTAACGAACATTATCATGGAGTCGGTTAACCGGAAGTGGTATAGTTCATTCTTGTCATTTTTCAATTTCTTTGCGATTTTCTCAAAAATTGCTCCTACGATTTTTTTTAAAAATCGCCTAATTTATTATGTTTTTTATACTCTACAAGATAGGGTAGGCGCCATGTCTGCTGAAATTCTTGAGAAGGCTGTCCTCGCGAAGAAAAAAATGGGTTTTTTAAAATTTCGGTTTTAATACGCATTTTAGCGTCAAAATGTGCGTAATAAAAGTTATAGAGATTTTAACCTGCCCATAACAGACAGGTGGAGTGTCAAATTATTACACTCGATCTGTTAGTTGCAGGGCTAAAATAAATAGTTCTGTTTCTTATCACATGGTCAGCCAATTAAATGACTGAATCATTTAAGAACAGAAGAGGTAGAGGTGTAAAAGACACTAATCAGAGTTATCTTATCTGAAAGTAATGAATTTCATTACAAAGCCAGACCCTGTGGTGAATGAAGTGAAGGTGTCATTTGCAGAGTGGAAAATATGTGCTTTTCAGAGGGCTCGGCATGTTGATAAGCGTACTTTTCCACTCAGTGAGGAAGGCAAAGGTAAACCACCTCACTCCTCGTTTTACTTAGTACAACCTCTAGAGGTTCAAACCAGTCTTTTGGCTGATGACCTAAGCAACAACAGAGATTTTAAAATCCTAGAACTTTTTTGGCAAACATTTCTTTGTATAACTCTTTTTTTTTTTATTTTTTATTTAACGTTGCATCAACATCAAGGCCATTAGCGACGACTTTGGGGTGTAACTTTGTGTAATGAGGATGAAATGATTGTTTGTAACGTATGAAAATATGCCGTGCCTGAGTGGGATTCGAACCCAGGACCGCATGATGAAAGGCGAGCACGTTGCCAACTGCGCCAATGAGGCCGGCATAACTCTTAGTATAACTAAGAGCGGTATAACTCTTAGTTTAGCGGTAATTAGTGATTTTCTGTTTCTGTTTTTATGAAAATCTGTAAAAAAGATTTTTTTAAGATTTCAGCCTTAGCATTTTTCTCTACAGAGCCAGTTTAGTGGGAAAGAAAGACTTTCCGTATTTTTAAGCCAAACACAGGTTGATTTTCATTTTGCACCATTAACTCATGATTAAAATGAGATTATGTTTTTTGAGGTTAGTTGTTTTGTTTATTTCTAATGTTTAGAAATAAATATTTCTAATGTTTATTTCTAATATTAGGTTATATTGGTCATTTTTTGCATTGGCAAGAGAAACTCGAATGAGTGTTTCACACCAGATTTCTTTTTTAATTACCTAATTTTAAGAATTATAGTAGGTAAATCATAAGTAGGGGATTAGTTACGGAACAGTTGCCGTTTATAGGTAACGTACCAAATTCTCTGGTACAGATATGACTAAGTAGTTTTAGTACTATACTTAAACAATTTCAACATTAAAATACAATAATCTGGTCCCTGTCTTCCAATTAGAACTCACCTAGACTAAACTCAATTAGACTAAACTCTAGATATAACTTACAGATAAATCCGTGTAGAATTTATCTAGGACCTAGACGACCAATCAAAGTGTTTTGACCAAATCAATGTACTTATACTAACAGTCAAAAATAATGGTTTTGTTATTTTTCATTTCCTTTCCACACAGTCAGTCAACCAACAAGAGCGACTGAAATCAATATGAAACTACAAAGCAAACTGCTTGGTCTCTCGTTAGTAAACATTTTAAGTATAAATCCACAAACAATTAACACGGGTAATTGTTGATCCGAATACAATCACTAAATAAGGTATTGAGTAATGTACGACAAGCAAATACTTTGATTGGGTTAAGTAGTACAATAGCTGATAGGAACAAGTTATAATAATATAATTAATAAATATAACTAACACAAAAGTAACAATTAATAGTAACTAAATAAGTCTGCCCATAAAAGACAGGTGGAGTGTGATTAATTTTTTGCAATAAATTTGTTAGTTCCAGGGCTTCAAAAAAATAGTTCTGCTTCCTAACACTCGGTTAGCCAATTAAAAGACTGAAGTATTTAAGAAAAGAAGAGATAGAGGTGTAAAATATACCAGTCAGAGTTATTTCCTCCTTAAGTAATGAATTTCATTATACAGCCAGACACTGTGGTGAATGAAGTGAAGGTGTCATTTGCAGGGTGGAAAATATGTGCTTTTTAGAGGGCCTGACATGGTGATAAGCGTACTATTCCACTCAGTAAGGAAGGCAAGAGGAAACCACCTCACTCCTCATTTTACTTAGTAAAACCTCTAGAGGTTTAAACCAGCTTTTCGGCTGATGACATGAATATAAAAAACAAACTAAAATAGTAATAACAAGTTGAATGAAATGAAATTTAAAATAAAGAATGAATGTAATTTAAAGGTAAATACAACAAACAATATTTGTATAACTGTCAAAAAAATGTAAATTATAATTCAAGGAGGTTTTCCTACGAAAATAAAAAACTCCGTGAAATAATATGAGAGCTTATAAACAAAGTTAGAAACTTTAAACAGACGGTCTTTAAGTATTCTTATCAAACCTATAAGTAAAAAAATTGTTACCGACTAGAAAGTGTGATTTTTTTTAAACTTAACGCTTAAAATTCAAATATGCTACAAGTCACATACGATCTGCAAGAAGGTTTTCTAATTGAAGATTTTTAATAAAATACTTTACCAAAAAAATTAATCTCAATCTTTAATTTGACATTTTAACTCATTGGTCAAAAACACCGGATATAAAGTAATAGTCATTATAACAATAAGAAACTAACAAATACATTTTATTTTTGTCACTTTTGATTAATAACAATTCCACAACCTTAGATATCAGGTTTTAGAGCTATATGGCGGATTATTCCAGTCTAGCTACGTAGCGAAATTGAGACATCAGACAACTTGATATTTCCTCATTGGTGGAAAGTGTCGGCAACTACAGAAAGAAGTAGTTAGCGAACATTGAAAGGATGAGTGCGAATCGAATTCATGTAGTATTAAGGGTAACAATCCGAAGGGGTACCGAACTTGGGATGGCTAACGAAAGATAAAAACAACTAACAAATTTGAGAGCTGGTTGGCGTAAAACACTGTGCGACTAATCCTTGATGATGATAAAACAATACCTGTAAAAAAAGAATTGTTTATCCTGACAACTTGTATTTCAAACTAAATTAATTTACTTCATAAATGAGTAATTCAATAATTATGTGGTACTACTATAAAAAAATATAGACATATTGTATAGAGCAATTAATTAGAGGAACTAACAGATGAAATTAAGTAGTGTGCAACAAAGGACAATATGAAACATTCTGAAAATACAACTATAAACTAATCTTTGGACTAATGAACTAAAAATGATAAATCATAAGATGTAAAATTACTTATTCAAAATTTAATTTAAGGTTACAAAAGTGAAAACGTTTGCAATTTTTGGTATAATGTTTTGAATAAAATACATCACGGTGTATAATTAAACGAACTTTATATAATTGAAACATATTGCATAAAACTAGTAGATTTGCATAGTGTCACTGAAACAATAAGTTGTATCATTTATTTTAAGATGATTTATTTGAATTGAGATACATTAAACGGTAGAGTAGCAATAAAGAGATAAATTAGTTAACAAGAGAACGAGACCGAGTGCTACTAGAAGGAACAGAGTGAAAATGGAATCTAGAGAGAAAATTCAGTCAGCAGAGATGGTTGCGGGAAGATAAATCGATGGCTCTTAACGATACAATACGATTCCAAACCAGTGGTAATTTAATTCGATATTTGTTGTCCATACCGCAGTATTACATAAAAAACGTACACACGTACAAAGACAGGAAACGAAATACGTTACACTTGAAAGAATCATTTTCCGATATCAAAAAATATCACTTGTGTTCCTTTAATTAAAAGATATTTTAAATTGTTACACGTGAAGGAATCATTTTTCGATATCGAAAAATATCACTTGTCTCCATTTAATTAAATGATATTTTAAATTGTACTATTTAAGTTTTATTACCTCTAATATTAAGTAGAAAAACCATAAACACTTATGACAATTTATTGTTGATGAAATTGGATAACAATTTCTCTGAAATTGACAACATGAAAGTCGCACATTAAAATAATAGTATAGCAAATTTAATCAAACGTTTATGAGTTCGAATATTGGGTTATAAAGACAATTTATTTTCTCTTAATATCTTCTATTAATTAAGTAATTTAGTCGTAATAAAATTCGAAGTTTATGATAATCAACGTACAGCGGTATTTAAACATAATTTATCTATTAATACTTGTAAAATTTTCTAAATTACGTCACAAACTACAAGAGATATGTTGGTTCAACTCCTACGTACACAAAGGCTAATGCAGATGGTTATTCATACAAACATTTACACATACGAACATGTTCATATTGTAGAGAGTGTAATTAATATAAACACGGAAAGAAGGAGCATTAATGACAAATGACAAGGAAATTTATAATAGAAACGATAATCATTAGGGGTATTTCAGTTGATTAAACTTAAGAGCTGAAAATTATTCTTCGAGTACCATATCCATCATGGACGTTGACAATCATGATCCATCTTATCTTATCTACTTCAGATCGGAAAAGTTCCATTGAAATAAGACGAACCCATTGTCTCAGTTTTTGAGCCAGGATGTTTGTGCTCGATTTTTCCTGGAGAGTCAGCCCTAATAACTCGTATTTTCTTTTCCCTCTCATGATATACTCAAAATATGAATACTTTCTCTGTTGACAGTGCTACAAACCTTTCTCTTTCTTCATTCTCTCCAATATTTTTTGTTTGTAACATAATTAATTCAAAAGACCCGGGTAATTCTTTGGTAGTAACAGATTTCAAAACCATGTAAATAATTCCTTTTGTTAGGATTCCTGGCTTAACTCGGTAACATAGGTACTATTGAAGGCTCTTATGCAAAATTGGTGAAAATTCTTCATCATAAAAAAATGTTAATAGAATACTATACGAAAAATTCAATATAGTAAGCTTTCATATCGGATAAATCTACAGCAGTACTTTAGTGTCTAAGTAATGTACTGAAAACGTTAGACTCTTCCGATAGAAAAAGAGTTTAAGTTTAGTAGCTACTGGGCAAGCGACCCAGTAACATTAAAAAAAAAAAATGGTTTCTCAAAATATCAGATTAAGTATATCGATAAGGAAAATTCCGAATTATAATCAAGTAACCGAAGTTACATTTCCCTATTCAACTAATATCGCAGCCTACTTGAAACTCCATAATTAACTGCCCAATACATGGAAACTGGTTTCAATCCACCTTTAACTAAGTAGCCAACATTAAAAAAACTACCGAAAATGTGAGCTTCATTTTCTTATAACCAATCAGTCATAATATTTTTAAAGTTACGAGAAGGACGCCGGAACAGGCTAACGCACAGCCTAATCCATGAAGACGACGACGACGACGACGACCGCTTATTTAACTGGATTAAATGTTTTCCTTTTATTCTTCGCTAATTAACTTGAAATTTAATAAACAATTCATCTATAACCTTTTTTATAGGTACTATTCCCTTTTTTCTGTTACTTACTCGATTTCAAGGGGTATTACTGCACGTTTGGGGATAAGAAAAAAGAATACTATGTTATCGAACCGTCAAGTTTTATCAAGGGAGAGAATAAATAAAGCATTCACTTTAATACGATAAGTTTTTCTCATGTCCTGTTTAATAAAATTTTATCCAGTAATTCACAATTACGATTGATGCGACCTACATTTTTCATACCAATCATTTTTTCTATTATAGAATGAAGTAATTGTGTTAGGTTTTCAATCAATAAATATAGCAAACGCAGCATTCAATGAGTAAATGTATATTAATATCAAACCCTTTGAAATATATAACCTGATAATCATTTAAACAAAATTAACCAGCGTAATCGGATTACTTTAATTTTTCTGTTTTTACGATAAAACACTGCCATTTTTATGTTTATTTTAAAAGCAAACACTCGCTAATGAAAACTAATAATGAAATAGATTTCAGAATTACGTTATTACGATACTCTTTAACATTAATAAGTATATTAGATCCCACAAGAGGGAATTTATAGTTTGTAGTGCGATTGGGTCGTTCAAAATGGTACAAATTTCCTGAGAATTAGAAGTGGTGAAAATTCCCTAGAAATTACATAAATATTCCTATGAGACTCGATTTTAGTACCCGAGTGGATTTATCTAAAAGTAATATAGTATTAAGTACCAACACGTTTTATCTGCTTTACTAACTCATGAATAAATGTTTTAAAGTAATATTACTCTTATTCTAGATCTTTTTGATTCTGGATTTAGAAAAAACCCAGTAGCTTATAACCTTGAATTTTAGAATGATGAGGTAATATGTCTCCTATTTTTGACAGAATTAAAGCTCTATGCTTACAGCATACTTAGTTTTCAAAAATGGCAGATTTATTTGGTAAATACCAGGTATTTATTAGCTTTAAACCAGTTTGGACTTACGGAGTACAGTTATTTAGCTCAGAAAAATCCAGTAACCTTAATCATCTACACACGTTCGAATCAAAGTTTCTTCGTTTAATATCAAGAGCTCCGTACTACGTAAGTAATGACACTTTACACTCCGATTTAGGGATTCCTATAGTTGAAGAAGTAGCACATTCCTATTATAAAAAAATTATTTTCAAAATTACAACTAAATCCAAATTTTCTAATTCAAGAACTTCATCGCTTTCACCTTCCTGGGAATCCAGTCCGGTGCCTCAAAAGAAGATGAAATAGAGATTTTTCTAAGTTATAACTTAATAAAAAAATATTATATACCTAATAAAAATAATAGCAATTACATAGACTAATTTTATCATATTTAATACTTAACTATCTACCCAAAGATATACCAATGGGGTATCAATCTTTTCTTTATGTTTCCTTTTTTATGTTACTTGGTTATTTACGTATATTACATTTTCTAGTAGTCGTACATATATTTGTGTACTGTTGAAAATTTCAAATAAAAGATAAAAAAAGTACCAGCTATGACTGTTCTCTAATCACTGATTTCATTTTACAATGCAAAGGACATACTTGTGTGAAATCGTTAGTAAAACCTAATATTTTGTTATCGAAAGTAACATAAACGAATAATCTCCCTCTTCTTCAAGTCATTCATTGTTTGTTAACCATCAATAGTTATTAAACTTGCCGTGCAAAAGTGCACACAATAAATTTTTTTAACTTAGTTTTCATTAACTTAAAAAAAAGTTATTCAAAAAATTATTCACAACTGTAAAAAAGTACAACCAGTGAATGTGATGTTATTTACAAAAAAAATTGGGAGATCGCCACTCAATAGTGACACTCCAACGGTGGATTAATCTTGAAAAATAAATTGATATAATTTACATTTGCGCTATGATATCTTTACTCCATCATCGTTTCAGTCTGCGTTGCGGATTCACGGGTAAGTTTGGGGATGCCAGCGTTCTTTTTTTTTTTTTTTTTTTTTATATCCCTAATTTGTGTACGTTGCAATCTGTTCAGTTCAGAACAATAAGCAACCCCATGACCCAATGAGATGAGGATGATGTAAATGAGGTGTAGTCTTGAACAGACCCAGGCCGACCATTCCTGAGAGAGTATGGTTAATTGAAACCCAACCATCAAAGTACACCGGTAACCACTGTCTAGTATTCAAATCCGTATAAAAGTAACTACCTTTACTAGGATTCGAACCAGGAACCTTCGTCTCCGAAAATCAGCTGTTAAACAGCTGATTTTGGCGACGACTTTACCTCTAGACCAACCCGGTGGGTTGCCAGCGTTCTAATGAGATGATTTTTATGGTACACAATGAATATAACCAAAAATAAACAATAACTATTTAATAAAATTAAATACCTTACAGTTTTTGTACGTAAGACTAATTGTTTTAGTCGAACACTTAGGTTTCTTTTTAGTGGCAATCTGAGATTTTGAAATAAAAAAACTGTAATAAAATCGGTTTCATAAATTTTTAATTATTTTATGTTGTTGACAAAGTAAGCTTACGATTTCTATGGATACAGAATAAAAATTGGAAACAAAGTCAGTAAAATGTATACTGCTGGAAGGTTAGCGAGTAGGTTGGCGTAGTGTTCCGACCATCTATTGTCACAACGTCTAGGGCAATCATGTCGTTCCTGAGTTACTAGCCAATAGTAGAGAACACCGGAACAGCTGGCGTCTCTTTTCAATTTTCCAATATCCGATTTAAAGAGTAGACAATACAGAACAAACTTTGCTGCGAGAAAGTAGAGTTTCTTATTTATTTACTTATTCATTCAAAAAATAAGTTTTATTGTAGGCCTATTTTGAAGAAATGAAAAATAAATAAATTTACACACAAATAGGTCTGTACATAATATACTCGTAACAGTCATATACAAACCACTTTTAATTTCGAAATGATCGTTAGGAGGTTTGGACTGATACATTTTTTTACATAACAACTTTTTAACAAAATTTTTTTAAGAACTTAACTACAAGGGAATTCATATGAAATATATCACGTAGCAACTTATAAGTAAAACATGAATAACATACATATGTATTTTCGACTAATTGGTTTCTGTGACAAAGACGACTACTTTATTTCAGTAAACCGTGCCTTCCAGTTTCTAGGATATCTTTTATTCATTAGGTGGTAACCCACATCAGCTAGACAGCCAGCCGTATGGAAATTAGTTAGTGTGGTCAGGAATAAGCATGATGCTACTCTACCCGTATTTTAATTACTGTAAATGAAAGGTAAATTTAGATCACATTACACCCTACGTACTGTGCAACTACTCTCTTGATTTTAAAATCTCAGCAAAATAAACAAGTATGTGCAATGCAATCTTCTTACTGTTTTTTCTTATCCAAGAAATTTCAGAATAATTAATCTACCTGAAAAACAATTAAACAAGTAAATTTATTAATTAATATTTATTACAATATTAAATCTCTTATATTAGGCCTAAAGACATTTTAATTATCAGATAATTATAGGATAAATATTATTTATCCTTATTTTTTAATTCTTTCAGTGCCGAAACAATATTTAAAATGTTGAACTAAAGTGCCATTTAATTTGAATAAGCGTGTACAAAAATTGTTAGCCCTTATTATGAAAACTTTCAGGCGTAAGCCTGTCATTGCCGACTAAAGTTTAACGTTACAGAAAAATAAAATGTCCTGATAAAAATTCATTTTTATTGTGTTCATAAGAAAGAAATCGTTTTAACACTAAAATTATTCAAAATAGTTTTTTTTTAGTTTATTTAAAGCCGCATCGACAGCTTGATCATTAGCAACTACTGTGGGTTTTGGTACCGTAACGGTGGATTTAACGTGTTTCCAGATCCTAGCCGGAAATTGAACCCGGGACCTTTCGCTTCGTAGCTAGCGTACTAGTCACTACGCCACGGAGGTGGCGTAGTGACGCGCGGTTTCAAAATACATATTACCATTAATTTTTGTTTAAAGGTTTTTTGGAAACACTTACCTAAGACCTACAAAGAGTCAAGAACAAAAGATGTAGAGGTGTAAAAGACACTAGTCAGAGTTATCTCCTCTGAAAGTGATGAATTTCGCTATACAGTCAGACCCTGTGGTGAATGAAGAGAAAGTGCTATTTGCAGGGTGGAAAGTGGGTGCTTTTCGGAGGGCCTGGCATTCTGATAAGTATACTCTTTCAACTCAGTAAGGAAGGCAGTAGTAAACCACCTCACTTCTCGTTTTTACTTAGTAAAACCTCTAGAGGTTCAAACAAGCCTTTAGGCTGTTGACATAAACAATAACAAATATAAAAAATAATTATTAAACTAATATAATCTGTAATTTTAACACATAAATTTTATTAATTTCATGGTATTTAAACGTGAGGATTCGAATAATAAGTGGCGTATACTTCTTAGAATTAATAAAGTAAACTGATGTATAATTAAGTCCAAATTTATTTACTGGTTGTGCAGAGCTGCGCAGTTGTAGATTTAATAAAATAAAGTGAAAAAATTATTGATCTGTTTCTTTGATTTACTTTAAAAATATATAAAAATAGATCTTTTTCCCAGATAGTACTAAAAGCATTTAATACTACAAAAACAATACAACATTCATACAAAAATTATTAACCTTTTATAACAATGGAAAATTCTATTTGTAGTTTCAATACAAATTTAAATCCCTAGTATAACTTGATTATATTAAAAAAATGTATATGCTGTATTTTTGGTATAAATATAGCTAAAGAAAAATTAGAACTAAATTTAAAATTGAAAATTTTATGTAACGTTATTATTAATTAAAATCAATCCTATTAAAAAAATGTATTAATACATTTTAATCACAGCCGTCATGATGCCATTCAGTCAACACTGAATAAACCCCGTTTTAATTATTAATGGTACAAAATAATTATTTATGTCTTAAATTATAAGTTTTGAAGTTACTGAAGTTATAAAAAGTTAATCTAACGTTAGGGTATATACGCACTACGGCGGCTAACCGCGACACGAATAGCCGCCTCGCGTTAAGCGGTAACCTACAGTCATTAGCTGAACTATGAATGGACTATCAATAACTATGGCTGGTTAAAAGTAATGATAAAAATACAATTTTTTATTTAAAATTAATAATATTTTGTCCATACTACTTTATTAATTAATTACCTAGGTTTCAATGTTACTACGTTATTAGTAACTACGAGTTGGTAAACTTATTGTGGTGGTAAACCTAATTTGGTGACAAGACGTTTTTGTTTTCTCAGTAACGCAGTATGCGGTTAAACCCACGATGATTTAAAAACGTTCAGCGGTACATCACTGCGATTAGTTGAACTATGAAATACAGTCTCGCTAAAACTAACAGCGTGCAATTATATTATTAGTTTTCTTTAGGTAAGAGGATAAAGTTATAGAATTTTATCCTCAAAATGTTCTCTTAAAATTACTTCGTTCTTGTTACTTGTCTTACGTGTTGATTAAACTAACAGAAAATAAACTTAGTTGACTAAGAAAGATAGCTGACGCGATGGCGGCTAACCACAGGACGAGCTGCAATTCTGCAACAACCGTAACAGTTGCTAGTTTTAATGATTGCAGTCAACAACCGCAGTCAACCGTCTAGCAACCGCGGTATTTGGCGGTCAGCCGCATCATAGTGCACGTACGAACACATAATTTTAATTTTTTTTACATCAACCACCGCAGCTAGCCGCCGCGGTGAACCGCCTAGTACATATAGACCCTTAAATCTATTGAACAGTAATAACAATTTTGATAAACTAAAATGTGCTAATCTGCTGGATCAGTCGTTTCATGAGCAAAGCTACCAGTTTTTTCAAAAATATAACGGTTTCAAAGTAAATTATTGTGGCTCATTACTAATTTCCCAAGTTACGTATCAAACAGAACACTACACGATGACTTACGCTTCCGACACATATCTAAAATTGTACCGTAGGTTTTTTTTTGTTTAACGTCCGACTGTTCTGCAATTACTGCTAATGCAGACGGTGAAGGATGAAATGATTTTTTTGTAACGTATGAAAATATGCCGTGCCTGAATGGGATTCGAACCCAAGGCCGCATGATGAGAGGCGAGCACGTTACCAACTACGCCAATGCGGCCGGCTGAAGGTTCAGTGGCAAACTTCAAAATCATAATAATCTTATGCAGACCTACTTGGAATCGCACTAAGACGACGGAAACATCGATGGAGTAGAGACATGATATATTAACACAACTCTAATAGTAATTACGTGTACCAAAATATGAATTTATTTTACACAATAATCGTTATCTGGAGAGCTAGCTATCAATAGGTACTGTCCTCCTCAAAGCAATTAACGCGGTTTATTTTTTACATATTTTTAAAATTTTAGACTTTTTGCTGGTTGTATTTACACAGTTGCAAAATAAAACAACAAAAAATCTACTGGATCTACCAGGGCGACTCTGATTGTTGATTTTAATTAGTAAATAAAACAGAGTGATAGTATTTTTATATTAGCGTGTATGGGTGTGAATGATAAAACAATTGAATGAACACTTTTAATTAAGCACCAAGAAAAGTTTGGTGAACATGTATTTATTTGAAATTTACAGTAGCTACATAATTAATGAAGAGTGTTATATTTTATTAATTATACTCCTGAACTGAGTTTTTTTCGTGTGCTCTACAAAGTGATATGTTGCATTTATTGTCATATACCAAATTAGGCATTTAAATAAACGTTACAAGAAATATCATTCTATAACTTTCTAAAAGGTAAAATTACAAATTTTTACAAAATTTATTCAAAATTACTACAATATGCGAATGTAAGCATGTGCGCAATTTAAAGAAGAAAAAATAGAAATGTTTATATATTTAATATTACACTGCACGTAACAAATGGTGGAAAACTTTATTACAAAAATTCTTTAGAACAAGCCTCACTGCTTGCTGCAGTCAAGTCGAAGCGCAAACGTAAGGTAAATTTAAATTATGGCTGTCTACGCCTCTGTGTACCATCCCTTAAATTAGATGCGAAGCTAACAAACAAAGAGAATTGTGGGGAAACAGCACGGTACAGTAAACATTTAAAATTAGTAAACATCATGATTAATCAGAACTTTCTAATTTGCATTACAGCTTTGTAGTTATTTTTTAATGTTATATATTTTTTAATAATACGTTTCTATAGTAGTTGAACAAAACCTTTTAAAATCATTAAGTATTATAATAACGTTTAAAGGAATTATTAGAGCTATTATAAGTGTTCCTGTTAAACAAAGTATAATTAAATTACAATAAACCTTTAGAATCAGGTACAAATCTAAATAATTAATTACGGATTTTAACAAAATATATTCTTGTCATTATAAATATGTCTTCAAAACGTTAATTATTTGACTTTGTACGAGTATAATTGTGCATATTCCATACAAATGTTAATGCCTACTATTTCGAACAAATTAGATTTACTATGAACGTTCAAATTCGCTTATTTCATCAAACGATCTCTTTAGAATTAATTTCAAAATAGAACCTAATTACCTTGAGTAAAATAATTTAGTTAGTCCTATTTATAACTTCCGCAGATAAATCCTCACGTTTAATTAGTCTTCCTTAACCAAAATCTTCTTCAATAATGAAAGAACACTGAAACTATATGAGATCAAACAATAAGAACTTTCTTTCTTTATGCACCTTGTATAAAGTTACATTATGTTAGTCCCTAAGATTACTCCAAGTGCAGTATTAGGTAAAGTTCATCAGATAACTAAAAACGGTACTTGAAAAGAAAGATTAAATAAAGAGGACTATTGTGTGCAACCTATATTCTTCTATTCTTCTATGGAACAAACTATCTTATCCAATCTACCAACCATCCTGTACTTCATCACTTTTTCAACCTAAGAAAATCCCTCCTTCAAGCTTATCGCTTGACTAAAGTCACAGTAGTAAATTCCATAAGACAGCTTCATCCCCATCTTATTCCGTCTTAAATACAGTTAAACTTTGATATGCTTCGTTACTTCTGGTAATATCCGAAATGTAAGAATATTTACAATACTTAACTCCCTGAAATTTAAAAAAAAGTTACAACACTGCAAGTTATTTTATAAATACACTTTGTTATTTTTACATGTTAAATAGAACAATAACAGGATGTCCAAACTGAATTGGCGTATCAACACGAATAGCTACACCAGTTCAGCGTGTTTTCTAAGACCATAGACTGTTTAAAAGATTTTATCCTTCTAATCAAGAAAAATCAATAATTCGCTCATTTTCTGTCAAATTGTGAGTTATCTTGTACATGTAGGCGAGGGACGAAGAGAGGCATAATCACAAATCTAAAGCTACGCGCGCCAATTAAGATTGGACAAACTACAATACAAGCTCACTAATCCGAAGTAATAAAAACCGCGACAATTTGGATAACCAAAAAGTTCGGATAAGCGAATTTTTGTCTACAAGGTAATTAATATTTATGAATGAGTCAAATACAATTATTGTTTGTGTTGGAATAAACTAATTTAATAATAGGGTAATGTGCGTACAAAAAACTGACCTTACGTGTTTCTCCACAAAAAAAAATCACATCAAAAGAAATAAATTAACAATAAAAAATTTGTCAATACTGTACATACAATAACTTAAATAAAATATGTACAGTTGTTAATGTTGCTATAACCTAATACCCTAATTCAATAATACTGTTTCTTGGAAGCCAAACGTTGGTCGAAGGCTTCGTCTCAAAGCTGCAATGATATTTGATATTTGATTGAGCAATGATATTTTATGATACGGTTCATCGGTTTCCTTAACCCATTCCTATAGGCTGCAGTTATTAAAACTTGCAACTACAACTTCGTTGTTTTTTTTATTACCGTGTCAAGACATTCAAAAATTAATCGTACTACAGAAAATCATCATCACTACATAAAAACTAACTTTTTTTATAGTTCGGATTACTGGAAGGTTCGGATTAAAGAGGTTAGGATTAGCGAGCTTGTACTGTATAAAAAAAGTTCTACTTATAAATTTGATAAAATAGCACGTGAACAACTTTAACCTGTACACCCACGCGATGCTTCATATTTTATGTGGGGCTCTGTGTGCGTGTGTTTGTGTGTGCGTGTGTGTGTGCGTGTGTACTAGTTTATTTCAAAAATATGTAAATGTTATTTTCATAAAGTGTTTAATTATACGTTAATCCTGTAGTAAATTTCTGCTCAATTTTCTCTTAAACTTCATCTGGGGAACGTCAGGTAAGTGCAGTGTATGCATTATTTTAATTAAATTAGTACTCTTTCACGATATTAATAACAGAAGAGATTCGCAAGTTCTTGTGTAAGATTTCGTTACGCACGTACGAAAAGGAGTTGGTAGTAATCTTAAGTACCTTAAGTAAGATGCTCGTATACGAAATAAATTGGTATTAGTAGTGGAACCATAAATTTGACAAGCGTTTGACCAAACAGGCTTTACAAGATTCTTGTTGACAGAAAGTCACTGTTTTAGACGTAGGTCCAAGGTTGTTGAATAAGACCGCAGCCTATAGAAGTTTTGTTCAGCTAGTAAAGGTCAGCTGTTTTAGTTTGACGTCCGAAAATTTTTAAACAATAATTTTCTATTATAAATACAAACAGAACTTGTTAGATCATATTATTTTATTGCGACAAAATACTCAACAAATGTTACAGTTGAAGATAACAGCTTTGAAAATTCAGAGAAATGATTTACAGAAGAAAATAAATAGAGAAGATCAAACAAAACATTTTGATGTGATACCGAAGTAAACACAAAAAAGAAATAGGGCAAAAGTCCTTCCTACTTTCTTTTCCAACATCTCATCTTTTTCACAGCCTATTTATTCCGTTAAAATGTTGCAAACTAAACTTTTTTAATTTTACGTTTCAAAAGATATCGAATAACAAATGTCGAACGGAAAGAGAAAAATCATTGAAAAAAAAACTTTACTTTACTTTCTTTGAACCGACTTTTGAATTGATAATAAAATTAGAGAGATCATAATATCTGATTCCATTTACATAACATACATTATAGGAGTGGTTTCATAAAAATTTCATTTACAAAATATTTTAAAGATACAACAGAAGTAAATATTTTACCTTCAGATAAATTACGGCTGAATAATTAGAGCAAAGCAAAAGTCCTAACGGGGACTTTTGAATCATGTCTGGATTACACTATGGTGTAGACAAGAAATGCGCTAGGGACTTACTGTACCACTTCTTGCTAAGCAGAGAGAAAGTTTTGCTCGTAAGATTCAAATGCAAAGTGGTTATCTTGTTTGTTGTGATACGCCCTAAGTCCCTATAATACAATTACTTCTAAGGTTGTTAACCAATTAGGTTAATTTTTTCAACTGGAAACTAAAGAAGTGTTTATCTAGTACTTTAAAATAGGTTAATAATTTCTAAGAAGCTATTATGTTCATTTCAAATAATAAATAGGCCTACAAAACATGATATAATATTCGAGGGGTTTAGTATAAAAACCAGCCACATCCAAAAAAAAAAAATGTATTTTTTGTTTGTGTTCTTTTTTACAAGTTTTCAATCTTATGAACATATTAAATAGAAGAATCTGCATCAAAATGATCCATATCCAATGAAAATGCTTAAAAAAATTCTTAAATTATGTTCATAACAAGGCACATCCATACTTACAGAAATACCCAGTGGGTGCGCTAGTGCACTTCTGTCATGAACTAAATTTATATCCTATCAAAAATAATGTAGTTTTATAGTTAAAGCAGTTAGGTTAAGACAATTTTATTACAACAACGCTTAATTTTGTTATTATGACAAAATACTATACAAGTGATTATTTTAATTGCTTGAAATCGATTTTGAACAATTTAGTTTTATCACGACACAGTACTCAATGAAAAGGGTATCTTTTGTATAATTTATAGTTAGAAGTAAATACTTTATTAAATTAGTTGAAAAGATCAAATTCAATGGTCACCTTAATAAATAGAACCATGATTTTTCACAAAAAAGCCTATAAACTTTTGTTTCAAAACAAGCCAAGTGTCCCCGAATGAGTTTTAAAATAAGCCACGTTCAAAAGAAAAATTATTTTTCCCAGATTTTCAAAAGACATATTTTCATTGCAAGTGTACACGTTAATGGGGATTTAATACTCATAACTTGAACTTTCAGCCAAGGCGGTAGATACTGTAGTTTAAATTTAAACAGTTTTTTGCGTTCCTGAAAACTGTATGTTATGGATGTGGTTGATTTTGATACTAGACCCCTCTATTCTGGGCAAATTAATTTGGACATGCAATTTTTCTTCTCTACAGTAGATTATGTAAACTGTAAAACACCATCAGAACCATAATGTTTTTTGAGGTTTATTTTCAAGAAAAATGGCACTGGCAGCTTAGTTTCTGTTCAAGGTATGATAAATCCAACCAAGTACATAGAAATATTACGTAAAATTATTACGTTCATGCAAACTTTTGGAGGACATTTCAACATGACATGTTTTCTTGTCTAAATTCAAAATTAGTCGACTTTCATGCTGAAAAATCAAATTAATGTGCTTGATTGGCAAAGAAATTCACCAGACTTATAGATAACATGCATTGTACAGCAAAAGAACACGTGATAACTAATGCTATAAAAATGTTGTTCCAAGATGATGAAGTTAAGAAAAGTAAACTAATATAGTAGGGTGACAGCCAATACGTTTTCACGATGTAATTTCTGCTAAAGGAGTGCTAATACTAATACAGGTACTATTTATTAGTGTATATCAAGGCAAAGAATGAATAAAAGCATAACCTAGTTTTTTTTTTAAAAAGAGTATTTTTTCTTTGCCCCAATTAATTTGCAAACTATAGTATACTAAAATTTATTCATGATTTAAAGACAATCTAGTTTTAGGCCACTGGAAATAATAAAAAAGAGTTGTTTTTGTTTAGGTCAACAGCCAAAAAGCTGGTTTCAAACTCTAGAGGTTTTACTAATTAAAAAACGAGGAGTGAGGTAGTTTACTATTGCCTTCCTCACTGAGTTGAAAGAGTATGCTTATCAGCATGCCAGATCCTCCGGCAAGCACCCACTTTCCACCTTGCAAATGACATCTTAGCAGTATAGCTGTATAGTGAAATTCATTATTCTCAGAGGAGATAAAATTGACTATTGTCTCTTACACCTCCACCTCTTCTGTTCTTAAATAGTTGTCATTTAATTGGTTGACTATGTGATAAGAAACAAAACTATTTTTTGTAGCCATGGAATCTAACAGATCGAGTGGAATTAATTTAACACGCCACCTGCCCGTTATGAGCATTAAAAAGAGTTATCATTATTATTTTTATTTTGTTTTATTCACGTTAGTTCTGCTTTTTCAAAATAGAATATGCATTCTACCGATAATAACTTTACGATTTCCAAATAAATCATTTTTCTTTTAGATTCTAAAAATTACGTAGCCGAACAGATAAAATGAACTAGTGAATAAATAGGGCTATTTGAAATTTTCAGGTGGCACTATTGACGATATGAAACACGAATTAAGTAATAATACCATTTCCGTTTACTACGCAATAAAAACTAATAAAATACCCAAAACGACGAATAATCAGTAACGAACTTCACAATATCAGATTTTCCAATATAGTCTAATTTAATTTTAAATGAAGCATATTACTTGCTCAACGTATTGGAGCAAATGTCTCAATTCACATATCTGGGCTGTGACATAAGTTACAAAGATGAAATGGATGTGGAGAAGAAAATAGGAAAGTTCCAAATGATTTGTGGAAGTATCAGTAGGACATTGGGGAAAAAAGCTACCACAAACACAATAATGAAATTTTATAAAACAATGGCAGCTCCAATACTCCTCTATGGTAGTGAATCTTGGGTCACATCAAAAACACTTGAGAGTAAAGTGCAGGCAGCGGAGATGAAATTTCTTCGCAGAACTAAGGGCTGTGACAGGAGAGATCACATCAGGAATGAGGAAATAAGGAAGGAGCTGAACATCTTCTGCCTGAATGAGAGAGTTGCATCGTATCGCCAACAGTGGAAAGAACATGTTGAACGAATGTCAGCCGATAGGATTCCACTAAAAATTTACAAGTATCAACCGGTAGGCAAAAGAGGTATAGGCAGGCCACGGAAAAGGTGGCAATGATTATACCATAAGGAAAAAAAAACAAATGTTAAAATTATTAATATAAGCTGAATGTGAGTCGGAACAGGCCATGGCCTAATCCCTGTTTGAAAGAAGAAGAAGAAGATGAAGCATATTACCTCAAACAACACCACTTATTATAGTTCAAATGGACGTCCTACGTGGTTGAACGCAGTTAATAAGAGGTAGGGTACTATTTCTAAAAACCAAGTTTAAATAAAATTAACTTTCTATTTTTCGGTTTATTTAGAGAATATAATAGCCTTGGGTGATGAAAAATCTGCAAGTGAAGTGTTATAGTTAATAATATGAACGGAATAAGTCCAGAGGGAACTTAAGACAAATTTGGGAAAAGGAGACTATCAATTTAAATACATAAACTGTACGTATTTTTTAAATTGATTTAAAATCGTATAAACAGCTTGGTTATTAGCGACTACGGTGGGTTTTAACTTTTGAAAATTTCCAGACCCTAGCCGGGAATCAAACCCGGGACCTCCGTGTTGTAGATTAGCACGAGTTTTTAAAATAATTAAACATTTTTATTATCAAAAGCAGATGCATATTAAGAATAACAATATGCCAGAACAACTTTGGCTCGTTCAAATGAACCTGTAATTGCTATTTCAATAAGAAAATGACAAATAGAAATTAAATTCGTTGAAAACGATTGAGGACGGATATTAATGAGTAATCGATAACAGAATTTCAAATATCCGTTGAAAACAGATAATTTTACAAGATGGAAAGAGGAGGGATAGACGTAGTTACCCGCACGGATCAGTTCATAACTACTGTACAAGTATAGTTTATTACGGAACAACAAATATATAAACAAACAAGAACAGGATTATATTCTCAGATTCTGTCAGTTCACCTCAGTGTAAGTTGAATAACAATCGGGTGGTGTACTCATTACATCATAACTGTAGAAGCGCAGAGAATACGAAATGTAATCATTAATTTTAGTCATCATTAATGCGATAAACTACGAAAACTTATTCACAGAAACTAAACTAATGGTAGATAATATTCGCTAACAATTTCAGAGCAGAATAATTATAGATGCAATAAAATACAGAACATAAAATTTTCATGGGTTTACGTGAATCGGTTGTAAAATTAAGTGGAGTTAAGTTTTATTATCGTAGAAGCGTTATCGATTATCTATAATTGGATGTAAGTAAATATGTTACATTTTCGTCATTTCTAGTTGCTTTTAGGTCCTACATTCATTATTAAACAAGTAATAAAAATGGAATTAAATTAACGTAATTTTTTAAAATTAAATATCGAGCAGTAGTAGGTGGATGGTAAAACATAACGTATCTTTTAAATTTCAATCGAAAGACGATAAAGTTCAATTTACAAGGCCGAATAAAATTACTGCTAAAAACTATTATAAGGTGAGATCGACCAAGTAGATAATTAGATAACAAGATATTATACGGTTCCTGAGCTGGTGATGAAAGAGATGAATGGAAGTGAGAGAGTGAGTGTTGGTCGGTGACAGCGAGAGTGGAATTAGGCTACGGTTCCCTTCCAGCTCCGCTAACAGTATGTAAATTTTTTTTTAACCCAACATTTCCCTTGTAGTATTATATAAACAGTTCCGAGAGAGGTGGAGGGCTCTTTGCTGATATCAAATCAAGTGGCCAGGCGGCGGGTTTTTGGTTGGTAGGCGGTTGCGGCCTCCTTGGGGCTGGACGAGGACGCCTCAATTGAGTCCAACACTACTTCCCCCATCGTGAGGGAGTAAACATGAGTTTTTCTCGCCGCCTCGGATAAAAAAAGATGTACGGTTACGATTGTATTAAAAATAATTTCTTCTTGAAAAGTCTACAATTGTAGGAACGTATCATTTATGTATGTTCTTAGATAAAATTGAACAGAACGGCGTTAGTTAAATAACAATGTATTGAATATAATTATATGGTATTTAACCCACCTCGACGTTTTCAACGTTCCTGAAGCAGGGACCCAAATATGTAGGCCAAATAGTTTGTTTGTAGATATAAACATCTAATAAAATATTTTTAAATCATCAATATTTTAATTACGGTCTACTTGTACTTTCTAAATTCTACAATTGATTGGTGTTTTCCTCCAAGCCATATTATAATTAAAAAAGTAAAATCTGGCCCAATGTATTTTAAACGGAGATTCTGTTCGCCCTTAAATAAAGATTTCTATCAAACGGATTTTAAAAAGTTTTACATGGTTGTAAAGAAGAAACTCCAATGCAATGGGTTCAGTGTTTCGGAGATATGACTTGACATTGGGCACCAAATTACGGCTCCTCAGATGCTATGTGTTCTCTGTTCTTCGTATGTCTTGAGGCTTTTGAACTGTGGTTGTGTAGGAGAATATTGAGAATTTCGTGGAAGCCAAAGTTACTAATGTTGAGTTTTGTTGAAAATGAACAAGAGTCTGGAATTTATGTGAAATCAAAAAAGATATGATCTACTGCAGCGCATTCTGGAGGGGAAGTAGAGGAGAAGAGGAATCCTGGTAGAAGAATTTCCTGGCTCACCAATTTGAGGACCTGGTTCGGTAAGAGCTCCTCGGCATTGTTCCCGATTGCAACTAATGAGGTCAAAATAGCCATGATGATCGCTTACCGGATAATAATTTGAATCCGCATGATAATTCCAACCGGATAGGCACAAAAAGAAAAGAAAGAAAAAACTTTTTTTTATTCTGAAAAAATCTGACAATGAAAATTGGTAAAAGCTCTTACGAGATATTGCAAAGTAAAGATAAAAATTGAATGAAGATTTCGACAGTGTTACTATTCTGGCGGCGACGATGCGAAATTCTATTTGTTTTAGAGTCGTTATGGTGACAGGAATGTTTATTTAGGGGCAAATCTAAGGCTTAATTTATAAATAATAACACTGACACAAAATATCGCGAAATAAGACTATAAGTGTTAATATAATTGTGAAATTGGTTGTTAAGAATAAAGTAGTATTACTGAACGAATTAATTTGCAACGATCAGAAAGGGTAAATTATATATAACTCATTTTCTTCATCAATTATTATTGTAAGGCAAAGTGTTATGTTTCTCATGATGTTCGAGTCTTTGTTGGTACCTTCAACTAATTGTTTGTTTATTTTATTTTCTTGAAATATTTTCAATTATTGTATAATTTACATTCAATTTCTAGACTTGGTAAGTGCTGAACTGTAAATAAAGTTTTATTTAAGTAGTATCAATGCACACTTTCCTTTAATACCATTTTATTGTACATTAATTTTTTGTTTATCTAGTACTTCGTTAGGTTAACTGTTAGAACATAAAATAATTTTTAACAAGAAAAATGTCCTTATCTCACTCTTAGTTGTTAGTATCGTACAGTTGTGGATAAAATAATGAAAAGTGAAAAATGTTTTAAGTTTCCGAACAAAATAGTAACATAGTAAAGGTTATTTAACTGCATTGTTACTTTTTTATTAAATAAGAGAAATTTAACTGTGTACATAAAATATTCACTTCATACTCAACTTTGGTAAAATAATTTTAAATGACTTCAAAAACAATTTATAATAATCAGTTTGATTTTCTTCCATAATGGATAAAAATCACCTTAACAGAAATGGACCAAATATTTGAAAATTTCACCCTGTGTAAACGGCGCACATCCCATCTAATTAAACAAAAATTGTTAAAAAAATTCTCACAAAGAATCTAATGAGCATTAATTTAAAGCATTATAAATTCTTTTAATCATATTTTACTGTTAAAAAATCAAAATACGGCGTAAACACTCACAGCTAGATAAACAACGTTCCTAGACATACGGCACAGTTAAAATTTTTGTAATTTTAATTGAGTTTAAGTACTCATGATTTCCGGTTTCCCTAAATTTCGATCATAAGACAGATTTATAAAGGCCATATGTCCTAAGTGTTATTATTTATTTGACAAAAAAATATAATAAAAATTTAGCATGCAGCCTCCATACTCAGTGGTTAGAGCGCTAGACTGCGTTGCCTATTGAAATCAGTTCAATTCCTGGATTAGGCCTGGAAATTATTATTATGTTAAAACCCACTATTTCCATACCACAACTTCCAGTAGTCGCAAATAACCAAGCAGTAGATGAATAAACTAAAAAAATGAAGAACTTAAATACAATAGTATTTTGACACCTGGAGAACAAGGATTTGCAAGAACTTATATTTGCAAATAAATTAAAATAGAAGAGCCATTTTATTGTCATAACCTGCTAACCTAAATAAATAAAATGCTGATAAAATAAACATAATAACCACTCAACATAAATTTTTCGTTGAAATACTGCAAAGGGTATTTTACCTCAACTGTGCTATGCAGTAAAACATTGCACTTTACATAAAACGCTAAATAAACTAACAATAACAGGGAACATTTTGTAGCACATGAGATATCTATAAATATTCAATGTCCGTACGGTATTAAATTTGAAAAACACGTGTTCAACACAATGTAAAATCGTTAATGCTATTTGCATAACGTCCAACTTGAAGGCGCTGAGCTGAAAACAAATTTAATCTTCTACCCGAGTAGTTACTTAGCTATGACCCTAACCAGCGGAGATGAAATTTTATTTCTTAGAAATAGCCACTGACATTAGTTGTCTAATTTAACTAATTGGAAAACTGAAGGAGAAATTTAGAGAAAAAATATTCGTTTCTATATTAAATAGCTTTAAAAAGTATTAAAAAGAAGTACACTAATTTCTCAAAAGTAATTTGACAATTAGAACCAACACGTTTAACAAAATACTGAGTGGATGGATAACAAGAATTCCATTTGAAACTGACAACATCAGAGAGATAATCATTAAAAAAGGAACTTAATAACAAAAATAAATAATGGAATTTAAAATTAAACAACAAAAATGGACGAATTAAAACAGAAAACCCTATGGTCACACAAGACAAGATTGATCTCAGCCTAATCTTCTTTGAAACTAACACGGTTGGTCTAGTGGTAAAGTCATCGCCACGAGTTAGCTGTTTTTTTTTCACTTTATTTATTTTTATTTACAACTTTGAGGTTTTGCAAAACCAACAAATATGCATATAATACTTATTTAAAAATGACGTTACATGTTAAAGGAGGAGACTACTCATTAGTAGGACTCCCGCAGTTATTTACTACAGTTAGCCTTTTCACAATTTAATCATTAAGATTATTTAATTTATAATAGTACGTTTAATTATTTTGTATGTTGTTATTAAGCATTATTACATTTGAACTATATTGAATGAAGTTAACCCAAGTCTATGCTCCACGTCCTGCTGAGTCGACGATATGGATTGCCTGGTAAATGTGGATACACTTACTGCTCCTTTTGCCGATAACACAGTTATACATTCCTCAGATAAAAAGGTCGACAATGTTTCACTGAATTTACAAAATCATTTGTTTAAATTAGAAGCGTGGTTTACGAAGTAAAGAATCAAAATTAATTTGGACAAAACAAGACACATTACGTTTACCTTGAGACGGCAGACCTGTCCGAGAGTTTTGTTAAATAACTCTCCTGTACCTTAAGCCGACAAAATTCGGTACCTCGGTCTACATATAAACAGACGGCTTACATGGAATTAACATGTAACCATTAAACGTAAAGCATTAGATGATAGGCGAAAACAGCTATACAGCCTTCTATCTCGTCGATCGAAATTGCCGATTCCTCTATAATTGCTGTTATATAAGACTTTACTTAAACCAGTGTGGATGTACGGTTGTCAGATCTATGGCTCATCAAAACCATCAGCCATAGCTAAACTTCAACGGTTTTAATCAAAATTTTTTCATACGCTAGTTAACGCTCCATTTTTTGTGTCAAATCACACACTTCACTCGGACCTAAAAATCCCATTTATTAATGACACCATAAACGAAATGTATCAACGCTTTAAATTAACATTACTTAACAACTCCAACCCATTGATTCGTGAACTAAGTTCTCTACATTTACCAGTCAGCTAATTAACAGCTAATTGTTGGATACGAAGGTTCTATGGTGAAAATAATACGAAATAGTTACTTTTACTAGTGTGGTCACTTTTATACGGACTTTAATACTAGACAGTGGTTACCAATTTACTTTGTTGGTTACAGTTGAATAAACCATACTCTCTCAAAAAATGGCCAGTCAGAGTCTGTACAAGACTCGGTTTTTACATACCTGTAAACACTATCCGCCTCATCTAAACGGTATAATCATATGGAGTTGCTTGTTTTTCTAAATTGAACAAATTGCAATGTAAACACATTAGGAATAAAAACACAGTTGTAGAGCTTGTCTGATAGCTTGAGTCGGCTGCATGAACAGTGATGGATAGTTTATTTATCTACACGTTAGACTTCTAAATAAAATCTCGTTAAACAACTCTACAGTTGATTTCACATTCAGAATGCAGTACGGATAAGCAATGTATTTCATATAGGAGTTTGAGCGCTACTACACTAAGTAAAACTATCGACTCCGCACCACACGCCACACGTTCTCATTCACAAACTCCTATTGAATAACGTAATATGAAAACATAGATACTCAATAATATTTGTATCGTTTTAAAGATTAGGTACTGACAATTTACAGTAATGGAACTATTTATAAATGTTATTGTCTTTTTTAATTATTTTAAAGTAAAGAAAAGTTATTGTTTAAATATTGATAGACAATTACGCAAAAAAAAACATTTATTTCTTTTTTGAACACTCCTTTTTCCGTCGGGGGTTAAAAAATAGACTGTATGTTTGGTATAAAATCACAGGTGTCAAAGTGATTCAGAAATTTTCGGAATACGGAACACGACCTATTATCTATCTTTGATCTGCTTTCGAATCAGCGATTTTTTTCAAAATCTGTTATTTATGTTCCCGTCCAAAATATGACTTATCATGTTTCAAATTACAGATAAAATTCTATATTTTATGCGAAAATAATAAAACACTTATGACGTCTTTGAAAGAAAAAAAAATATTTGATGTAAAACGCAAATTTTAAACTCAAGAGATTTAAACTTTCAACTTTATAAGAGCGTATCTCATCTAAATATCAGAGTACTATAATAATAACATATATAGCGTAATAAAAAACAATCCATTTGGAAGCGAAAGTATTTTTTGATTAAAACTGAGCTTGTTAGAGCGTGGTAAACGAAACTCCAAATATTTTTACCCGTCACCTTCGGATGTTGTCAGTGGAGGAGAGTTATTGTTACATTGGTTATGTCTGATGTTTTTCGTACACCTGTTTAGACAACAGGTTCTCATATCAGCTATACTGGATTCTGAACTTGAAATAGAGTACAGACTACACAAAATTGATGAGCGCCCAAGTGAGGGCATTTTCTCATTCATTACACAGCCGAATTTAGCAGTTAGACAAGCACTACAACATTTACTTGTAACTACTAGACTAATTTTAAATGTATTTGAAATTAAAAGTGAATACAGATTTATTACAATATTTTAATTAAATCCTTTTACAAAAACTCCCTCAGTAGGCCTACTTATTTCATTTAGTAGATTGGTGCGTGTATCACATCTGCATACACTCAATGTTCTGGGTAATTGATTGAAAAAAATAATAATTACATATTTATTCGGATACGTAAATCCATATTTAAATAAGAAAGAGAAACAAAATGTTTTCACAGAATTATGGAACTGTCACACAAGACCGAATAATAATGTAATTTATCAGTTTGCTATTTACAATAGGTATTTTAATTAAATCTTTTAACAAAAACTCCCTCAGTACTTATTTCATTTAGTAGATTGTTGCGTGTGTCACATCTGCATATACTCAATGTTCTGGGTAATTGATTGGAAAAATATAATTAAATATTTATTCGGATACGTAAATCCATATTTAAATAAGAAAGACAAAAAAAATGTTTTCACAGAATTATGGAACTGTCACAGAAGACCGAATAATAATGGCATTTATCAGTTTGCTATTTACAATATTTTAATTAAATCTTTTAACAAAAACTCCCTCAGTACTTATTTCATTTAGTAGATTGTTGCGTGTGTCACATTTGCATATACTCAATGTTCTGGGTAATTGATTGAAAAAAATATAATTACATATTTATTCGGATACGTAAATCCATATTCAAATAAGAAAGGGAAAAAATTGTTTTCACAGAATTATGGAACTGTCACAGAAGACCGAATAATAATGTAATTTATCAGTTTGCTATTTACAATATTTTAATTAAATCTTTTAACAAAAACTCCCTCAGTACTTATTTCATTTAGTAGATTGTTGCATGTATCACATCTGCATACACTCAATGTTCTGGGTAATTGATTGAAAAAAATCATAATTATATATTTATTCGGATACGTAAATCCATATTTAAATAAGAAAGGGAAAAAAATGTTTTCACAGAATTATAGAACTGTCACAGAAGACCGAATAATAATGTAATTTATCAGATTGCTATTTACAATATTTTAATTAAATCTTTTAACAAAAACTCCCTCAGTACTTATTTCATTTAGTAGATTGTTGCGTGTGTCACATCTGCATACACTCAATGTTCTGGGTTAATTGATTGAAAAAAATATAATTACATATTTATTCCGATACGTAAATCCATATTCAAATAAGAAAGGGAAAAAATTGTTTTCACAGAATTATGGAACTGTCACAGAAGACCGAATAATAATGTAATTTATCAGTTTGCTATTTGTCTGTCTGCCTGTCGTTGTTTGCGAGTAGAAAATACTATAATCAGCTGTTGGCGCCGGGCGCCTGAGGTTGGGCGCGGGGATCAATACAACAGGCCGCATGTCTAGCAGCGAAGCAGCGGCGGCCTCTATCCGACCTCTACCTACTACAGGAGACCATCCCACTCACAACTTCGCTCATTTCATTCCTTTTGCCACCACCAATCGTGACAAACCACCTTATTTTTAATAACTTGGAAAGAATTTATCCGTTCTAGTTCAAGTATTTTCTGCTTAATAATTTAGATTTGGATTCGGAACCGTGCTTTTTGTATAATAAATATACGCATAAAACTAACTAAAATTAAAAAATCTGGTGTGAAACACTCACACAACTTTCTCTTGCCAATATAAATAATTAACAATAAACCTAATATTAGTAATAAAACATTAGAAATAAACAAAAAACTAACCTCAATAAACATAACCTTATTACTTTCTCTTGCCTATATGAATATATAGGAAGGAAAGTATTGTTTTCATGTCGATTTTTCGAAATCGAGTTTTCACCGGATCTATACGTTTTCAGACCCCCTGAACCCAAAAAACATGTTTTTAGCGATTGGTCTGTGTGTGTGTCTGTGTGTGTGTGTGTGTGTGTGTGTGTGTGTGTGTGTGCGCGCGCGCGCGCGCGCGTGTGTGTGTGTGTGTGTGTGTGTGAACAGAATATCTCAGGAACGGAACATCGTACGAACTTGAAACTTGAAACTTAAGTTACATACCACTACCGGACGCGACACGAACATTTTCATCAAAATCGGTCAACCGGAAGTAGTAGTTTATTCGTATAATTTTTCAGTTTTTTGCGATTTTCTCAAAAACTGGTCCTACGATTTTTTTTAAAATCGCCTATTTTACTCAATTTTTTATTCTCTACAAGATAGGGTAGGCGCCATGTTTGCTGAAATTCTCGGTGAGGCTGTTTTCACGTAAAAACGTTGTTTTTTTAAGATTACGGCTTTAATATAAATTTTAGCGCAAAAACTTATATAATAAAAGTTGTAGAGAATTTAAAAACCTACAACTTTTATTTCAAACATTTTTTTTGGATAACGCTTAGTTTAGCAGTAATTAGCGATTTTCTGATTTTTTCTCACGAAAACGTGTGAAAAATCGATTTTTTTAAGATTTTGACTTTAGTATGCATTTTACGACAAAAGTGTATATAACCAAATTTATAGGAAATTTAAAGATCTACAACTTTTATTTAACGTATTTTTCTCTACAGAGCCTAGTTTAGCGTGAAATAGTGATTTTCCGTATTTTTAAGCCAGACTGAGGTTGATTTTCATTTTGAGTGTTTCACTCATTATTAAAATAAGGTTATGTTTATTGAGGTTAGTTTTTTGTTTATTTCTAATATTTTATTACTAATGTTAAATTATATTGTAAATTATTTGCATTGGCAAGAGAAAGTTGTGTGAGTGTTTCACACCAGATTTTTTTAATCATGAGTGAAAGACGCAAAAGGAAAATCGAACTCAGTTCGGCTCAAAAATACGGAAAATCACTCTTTCACGCTAAACTAGGCTCTGTAGAGAAAAATGCTTTAAATAAAAGTTGTAGATCTTTTTATTTCCTATAAAATTTATTATATACACTTTTGTCGTAAAATGCATTCTAAGGGCAAAATCTTAAAAAAATCGATTTTTCACACGTTTTCGTGAAAAAAAACAGAAAATCGTTAATTACTGCTAAACTAAGCGTTATCCAAAAAAAATGTTTGAAATAAAAGTTGTAGGTTTTTAAATTCTCTACAACTTTTATTATATAAATTTTTTCGCTAAATTGTATATTAAAGCCGTAATCTTAAAAAAACTTTGTTTTTACGTGAAAACACCCTCACCAAGAATTTCAGCAAACATGGCGCCTACCCTATCTTGTAGAGAATAAAACATTGAGTAAATGAGGCGATTTTTAAAAAAATCGTAGGACCAGTTTTTGAGAAAATCACAAAAAATTGAAAAATTATACGAATTAACTACTACTTCCGGTAGACCGAATTTTGATGAAAATGTTCGTGTCGGGTCCGGTAATGGTATGTAACTTAAGTTTCAAGTTCGTACAATGTTCCGTTCTTGAGATATTTTGTATTCACACACACACACACACACACACATACACACACACACACACACACACACACACACACACACACCAATCGCTAAAAACATGTTTTTTGGGTCCAGGGGGTCTGAAAACGTATAGATCCGGTGAAAACTCGATTTCGAAAAATCGACATGAAAACAATACTTTCCTTCCTATATATTCATATAGGCAAGAGAAAGTAAAAATTACATCTAAGATTATAAACAACAAGTTTCCAACTCGCCAAAAAGTAACGCTATGTAATAAAATCCAAATTACGAATCTTTTCAATTATTCCCCCTCCAGCATAATTTGTTACATTTTATGGATATTTCGTGTGTAATCTAACAGTATTTTTAACAATACCGGGAAACGTATTTTAAAAAGTCCTACACAATATTCTTCAAGTTAAGGTTAAATATAGGCAGGGTATAAACATTATATTTACATATAGAATGTAAAATTTATTATACATATATTTATAAATTATTTACCGTTTATTATTAAGGCCTATGTATAAATATGTATTTAGAAGGAAAATAAAAGATTTTGGGAATTTCCCGACTGCAGAAACAAGGCAGTGGACATGGACGCAGGAACAAAGGGAGAAGGTTAGCGAGAGAATGAAGGCGTACCACGCGAACAAGCGACAGCTTAAGAAATAATTTTACATAACCAGTGCGTTCTTTATATAGGACAATACAATAAAAAAAATATGTATTTATAATTTACGTATAAATTTATTAGTACACATATAAATTCTACACTAATATTCTTCGAAAAATCGACATGAAAACAATACTTTCCTTTCTATACATTCATATAGGCAAGAGAAAGTAATATATACAATGAAAATGTTTTTTTATATCATCATAACACATGGGCAAAATCTGACAATGAAAAAGCCATCCTATTTGCTGAACACTTGGAAAAGACGTTCCAACCTCATGGTGATACTGTACCCGCTTTTACAAAATTAATAGAAGATAAAGTATCTTCACCTTTACAGTTGTGTCTACCTCCACTCAATTTTACTGACCAAGAAATAAAGACTGCAATTACTCAATTGCCACTAAAAAAATCTCCTGGATATGATTTGATAACGGCTGAAGTACTGCGTGAACTGCCACAAGCAGGAGTAACTCTAATTACGCAAATTTTTAATGCTATTTTGCGGACCACCCACTTTCCTATTCAGTGGAAATTTTCACAAGTTATCATGTTTCATAAAGAAAATAAACCAATCCACGAACCATCTTCTTACAGGCCCATCAGTTTACTTTCAACAGTTTCAAAATTATTCGAAAAACTTTTACTCCCAAGACTGCTTATATTTGTAGAAGACCAAGGTATAATCCCTAATCATCAATTTGGGTTCCGTCGACGGCACAGCACAATTCATCAACTACACAGAATTGTTGATCAAATTGCTTCTGGCTTTGAACAAAAAAAATATGTAAGTGCCGTCTTCTTTGATGTTTGCGCAGCGTTTGATAAAGTTTGGCATCAAGGTCGGCGATATAAATTAAGAAAATTCTTGCCAGATGCCTATTTCTTAATCATCAGCTCCTTTTTAACGGACAGATTTTTTTCAAGTAAAACATAACACGGCTCTGTCTGACTACAAACAAATCGTCGCTGGTGTTCCACAAGGATCAATCTTGTCGCCACTGCTTTACAGCATCTATACATCAGATCTACCTGCATCTGCTAACACCACCTTAGCGACTTATGCTGACGATACAGTCATCCTTTCTTCTGATGTAAAGCCAGAAGCAGCAAGTAATAATTTACAAAGTCACATTAACTTTTTAAATTATTGGTTAAAAATCTGGAGGATCCAATTCAACGCTTCAAAATCAGTGCATGTCACCTTTTCTCTCCGGAAAGGCGAATGTCCTCAACTATTCCTCGACAATAAACCGATACCACAACGACAAAAAGTTAAATACCTTGGACTTTACCTTGACAAGAGACTCACCTGGGCGACTCATATAAAAACCAAAAGACTGACTTTGAACTCCAAATTGAAAGAACTATTTCGACTACTTGGACGCCGCTCTTCACTGACTCTAAAATCTAAACTATTACTATACAAAGTTTATCTCAAACCAATATGGACCTATGGACTACAAATTTATGGCACAGCTAAACCGAGCAATCTACAAAAATTACAAGCCTTTCAGTCAAAATGCCTACGTTTAATCACCTGCGCACCTTTTTATGTCAACAACAAAATTCTACATGACGACCTTATACCAATGGGTATCACTGTTCTTTTTCATTTATTTATTTTTATTTTATTTTTTTTTCCTTGTCATCCTTTGTTTACTGTCATCTAATTTGCTCGTTGTATCTTCGTATATAGTTGCAAATAAAGTTATTAAAGTTAAAAAAAAAAAAAAAAAATATCATCATAACAGTACATAACATACCTAAACTATATGCAAATACACAAAATATAAATAAATAATATTTAAGAAATTGGCATTTTTATATTGCTTAATCTGTGTGACAATACAAACGCACAAAGAATAAAGCCGATATAAATAAACACAAAGAAAAATTTCTAGGTTGCACAGCTTTGCTGTTCCAAGGCAGGAAATTTTAAACCCATTTTATTATGTGCAATAAAAAACATATAAAACACTACCTAACATAAATCCAGTTTTATTTAACACCTTTGTGATTGCGTATCGTAAATAACAACCGAAACTAGAATATAAATTTCGGACGTTTTCCTCCTTTAAAGTCAACTTTGATTATAAAATTAAATTATACAGCCTACAGGGTGTAATATTTATAAAATATAATTTTATAGTCTGTCTAATAACTACTGATAAAATTACACAGGAGCTTACTCTATTGGCTATAAATTTAAAATTTAATCAAAGATGCAGAAAAGAAATCATTAATTTTTTTTACGTATTATTGTTTAACCAAATCAAGAAAAAACGTACGGTATTATGTGGTTTTAGAAATTTTACTGTAATTTAAATAGTATTTTCAATATTATAAAAGATTATATTACCTATCAAAATATAAGTTGACAATTTCTTGAAAACTATTCAAGATATTTGAACAAAATTTTAGTTATGCTCTCTTTTTTCGTTGCTCTACATGGGAGGGTAAATAAAATACCCATTATTTTTTAGTAACAAAGATTTGTGGAAAAATATTCGAAATTTCACAAAAAAATTTTTTAGTCAAATCAAAATTTTATCACAATAAAATAGATATTTTTTTTAATTTTCAAAAAACAAAAACAGATTACCCTTTTTCGTAGCTCTACACGGGAGGGTAAATAAAATTGCCATTATTTTTTAGTAACAAAGATTTGTGGAAAAATAGTCAAAATTTCACAAAAAAACATTTAGCCAAATCAAAATTGTATCACAATAAATATATATTTTTTTTTATTTTCAAAAACAAAACCGATTACTTTACAGAAAAAAACAGTGTGCTTAACTTTTTGTTTTTTTACTTCTATTCAAGTAATTCACAATCTGTTAGATACGTGAGGTACGTTAGATCAGCGATCACAACACAAAATATGAAAAAATTGATATGATAAAAAAGCGTGAGTGGAGGCCCAATCCATTGAAAGAACCCTGATGTGAATAGACAAGTGCAGAATTTAAATCATTTTAATTTTCTGTCAATTACAGTACTAAGTTAGTCGATTAAATCTCGGCTGCAGAGACGTCTTAGTCGTATCTTTGCATTGTTTGGGAGAATCTGGGTAGTCAGATTTGAGATCAATTGGTTTAAGTAGTTCGTGAGTTTCTTTCTAAATTTTACACAAAATTTAAAGAAACCATCATTTATAAATAAAACTATCTTAAATAGCTGCACAGAAAGAGATACTTAAAATCAGCCAATTAAACACCCCTATTATCTTATCTTTATTCAGGCTGTGCCTAAAATGCACGTTAAGTTTTCGGATGCTGATTTCTTACTTAAAAATAAGGTTAACGGTTCCAATAAGCATGTGACCGAAAATACTTCGTTTTATGTCTTATTTATATTTGAAATAGTTCAAAATACCTTTATGAAATTTAGTATACTGTATACTGAATATAATATCTATCCTGCATATTTTTTTGTATATAATGATGCCTCATTCGTTAAAATCCAATCCCGATGTAATGATCAAAAAATTACTGAAACTTTTAACCCATTTTTAAGAAAATAGAATTGTAAGTTCTTTTTAGTTCATTTCAGCGACAGTTAGTAATAAATTAATTACAGTTCTTTCAGCTTAACGTTTGGTACAAGCTGAAAAATGAATAATAAAATAAACTAGAAATTTGTTCTTTCTCAGTTCTTCAAATAAATAGATTTAAATAAATTTCACAAAACTATCTTTCTAAGAAATTTTCGTATTATGTTAATGAATACAAAGGTTAATCTATGGTGGAGCTATATAAAATAATAAATTCGATCAAATATCTCAAATTTGTTAGTAGTCATTTTCAAAGTACTGGAATGTTAAATTTCTTTTGTACGGTACAAACTTCTAACACCAGATAAAGTACTCACTATGATTAACAATATAATCTCACTTGAGTGAAGTGAATTTTTTACGCTACATTTCAGACAAAAGTGAACATTTTCAACAACATTACTAGAAACAAACTCTATTAAGACTATTTTAAAAGGACTGTTTTTAAAATAAGTTTTTTTATATTACAAGTAATTTACTTAATTAAATTTCACAAAAACAAAATACTCTGTAAATTGCCAAAATAAAACAAAATAACTGCACGTAGGTAGGTAACATAACGCTGGAATGTGTGCCAAATACGCCTATTTGTAATTGTTACTTAGACCCTTACCATAAAACAAGACCAATTCCACATTAGACATCTCATTCCAATAATCAATTATCTTAGTTTCTACGTTTACGATGAATTAACAGAATTCGTTAAATTGCAAAAATTTTAAACATAACATACCTACAAACCATGTAAGCACACAGAATCACTAACGGTTTACAGTACAAAATACCTTAAAATCAATTTTTATCTACAGTTATTTGTCCTGGGATATTCAAATTGTAAAACTCCAATCATATTAAAAAATTAACGAACCGTTCGTTTAGAGAGTCATATCAAATCATCTTTTTCCAAATACCCAGATTCCGGGTTTGATTGCTGATTGTATCTTTTTTCGTCACTTACTTTTTTAAGTCACCCTTCGCTATCAGCATAGTACAAACCCTCACCCAAAAAAATTACAAGCTTACAACTTAAATAAAACAATTTATTACATTACATTTTGTTGTTGTTTAGGTCATCAGCCAAAAGGCTGGTTTGAACATCTTGAGGCTTTACTAAGTAAAACGAGAAGTAGGGTGGTTTACCATTGTCTTCCTCACCGAGTGTAAAAGTAGTCTATGCTTATCAGCATGCCAGGCCCTCCGAAAAGCATCTACTTTTCACCCTAAAAATGACACCTTCACTTCATTCACCACAGGGTCTGGCTGTATAAGGAAATTCATTACTCTCAGAAAAAAAAACTCTGACTAGTGTATTTTACACCTCTACCTCTTCTGTTCTTAAATGCTTCAGTCATATAATTGGCTGACTATGTGATAAGAAACAGAACTATTTTTTGTAGCCCTGGAACTAGCAGATCGAGTGCATATGATACTACACCAGCCTGTAATGGCCATACATTACATTTTATGAATGTATTACACTCATAAAAAGGGTCTTTTCTGTAATCCCCCCCCCCCCCGAATAATTTGTCACATTTTCTGGATATTTTGTATGTAATCAAAAATTATTTAAAAAAATTCTACATCAATATTTTTCAAGTTAACATTAAATATAAGCCTATATAGCGTAAGGATAGTGTTGTTGAACATAGTTTAAACTATTAAACGTTACGTTAAACTAGTAGGCTACTAGTTATAGAAAGTTATAAAATTATTTTATAATATTTAATTTAATGATGTTAATTTAATATAATGAAAACAAAAAATTTAGTTTTTTACCAATTAAAAAAAATTATGCTTATAATTTTTTTTTAATTTGTATTGACCATTACTGTGTAACAAATATTTTTTAATTTTTATTGAACATTAGCTACTGTGTAATAAATGTGTAACAGTACCGTGTACTGAACATTAGCGTAACAAATCGAATGAAGATAAAATACAGGGTAAGTACTAAATGGGTTTATACTTCATGAGTTTATATACAGTAACAATATTGAGTAAAAAAATTTATTTTTCTTACCTATATTTAATCTTAACTTGAAGAATATTGGTTTACGATTTTTTAAAATATTTTTCCCGTTTTTATCATTAAAAATACCGGAAGATTACATACCCACCATTCTTCAGTTATTCTGGGGGGACAACAGAAAATACCCCATAAAACTTATTATCTCACTAATCCATTTTCTACATTTTCTCGAGAAGAAAGATTGATAAATAAGATTGATAAACCACATATACCGTTAGACAGCCGTACAGATGTGTAAAAACATTAGTACATAAATGCTAAGATATCAAAGAGTAAACTTTTAATTTTTACTAATAAAAACTCAGAATTTTTTTATAGATGAATAACCACACTGGTCATAAAACCCCAGCACGAATCTTCGTAAATTACGTTTATTACCTAATTAAAATGAACTTGAAATATACGAAATTAATGTATACTGTACTTAGAGCATTTAAAAATTTCAACTAAATACTACCGTTTATAATTTTAAACACTACTATGCTTGTAATAAAAATCACATTCTTTTAACATGATCAGAACTAGTAGAGTTTGTCTGATGGTTCGAGTCGGTTGCACGAATAGTGGGGGATAGTCTGTTTATCTACACATTTGAGTTCTTTGTTTCAAAGCAGCAGAAACTTAAAAAGTGTTGTCATCACTTTAATATTACTATTAGTTATTATCAAATAACTTAACAACGGTGGTGACGTCATTTCGATAATATTACATTATTTTACACCTTATGGCCAGAAAATAGACAAAACACAATTTCTTCAGAGACGTTTGCTATACATATGTTCACCCCCACTCGCCACTAGCCGTATCTAAATGTTTCGCCTCCGCTGGCACAAATCTATATTCTTATTACATACAAGATCAAATTTTGGAAAAACTGCTGTATAATAAGCTTCGAATAAAATAATGAATCATTAAACAATTATTTCTGTTTTGAGAAAAATATGGTAAAGAAAATTTTCTTCAGTAAGTGCAAAGAGATAATCAACGCAAGTTTGCGTGCGTGCGAGTATGTGTAACTTTTCGTGCTTAAAGGAGATATTCGACGTCAAAAAATTATAACTGATGTGTTAGTTTGGGCAAGGCAGGGTAGTGGCACAATAAGTTGACTATAGTTAAGTCCTAACCCCATGGTTCCGACTATAAATAAAAAATAAACCACTCACAAAAATTAAAACTTTGTTATTACATTAAAAATGGTTTGAAATGATGCACAAAATCCGAAATGACGCCGAGACAAACCGTATAGATAACTAAAAAATAAAGATATCAGTACATACAGACAACAGTTTGGTGGTACAAGCATAATTCAATAATAAACTAGTCCACATACTAGATACACGATCATAAGATGGTTTTTGCGGATGTTATGGTGATTTGGGGAGAGAAAGTAGAGGATGTGCAAATTCAGCTGAATGCTTGAAATGAATAAAAAATAGTTAAATAATAATAAAGAGTTTTGGACTTTAAATAAGTAGAGAAAAGAATGAAGCAATGATTTTTGGAAGAGATAGGGGTATTGAGGGGGTAATTACACTGGAAGGAGAGGCATTGAGGCTAGTGAACAATTTGAAATTTCTAGGGAATGAGATTTTAGAAGACGGAAAGATAGACGTAGCGATAACAAAGCGGTTGCAAAAAGGAGGAAATATATACCAAGCGGTAGAACACTTGTTATGGCACAGAAGAAACCAGAGAAGGCCAAATTAATGTGTACATTGTATTATGCACCAGCAGTGCTATATGGAGCGGAAACGTGGGGGATGAATGAGAGGAATTGGAGTAGGTTAAATGCAGGGTAGATGAAGTTCTTAAGAGCAATAAAGCGTAGGACGAGGAGAGATAGAATAAAGAATACTGAGATTCGAGCGGAACTAAATGTGGAATGTATGAGGGGGAGGGTGGAAAAAATGAGGATAAGATGGTACGGCGATGTGAAAAAAATGGGGGAGGAAAGGTTACCTAGACGTATGGACGGAACGAGATCTAGAGGACGACCAAGAAAAAGATGGAAGGATCAAGTTAAGAGGAGTGTGGAGGGACATGGATACAACTGGGAACGAGTAGAGGATGAGAAATGGTGGACGGACAGAAGAAGATGGAGGCTTGGTGAACACCCAGACTCGGCGATAGCTGGAACGGGCACTAGATATGTATGTATATATGATCACAATGAAACGACTAAACAAAATGAATGAAGAACGAAGCGAGGGACTTATCTTACTCACAACAAAGAAGACTCGAGTTATCAGACAAGCTATATTACATTGTTAAATTGCAATAGTAATTACATGTTATTGCTATAACTACCTCTCAACTGCGTAGATAATTTTACCATTTTACTATGTTTAAATCGATATTAAAATTTACTGCCGTAATTCGTTACCCACGCGGTCAAGATGATAATGAGCTACGAAGATCATAACCGTGATGTGCAAAATACTCTGGCGTAATATCTTATAACATTTCATTAAGAGATAACAAAAAAATTTCGGAATTGAAGGTGATCTGATCACACACTGTTCAACTCATAATTACTGTAGCTTTAAAATGAATGCTATTTATATCATTTTAAAATTAATACATGAGATTTAAAGATAAATAACAATGTGTGACATCTACAGCTCGACAGCCGGATGAGAGTATCTTTTCGATTTTACCAAACAACAAAAACAACTATCGTATCTACTCACCCAGTCTGTGAAACGGAATCAGCAGTGAATAAATATCAAATTAATACATTACGTAAACTGATAAAACAATTTCCTAGTATTCAATAAACGTTTTCAATTTGTTAAGTAAAATTTATAAGTACGAAAAGCACTTACACACTTTTTTTAATTTTACTTCTGACAGTTGTTACTATTACATGAACAATTGCATTTCAAAATTCGGTTAGGATAAAAAATATATTATTTTATTTATTTTTCCTATATTTGATTCTTTATTTGAAACTAAATAGAATACAGCAACCATTAAAATATTACTACTAAATTAGAAACAGTGACATGAATTACTTGAAGGAAAGTACGCCTCATCTTATAACCAGAAAAAGTCTACCTATATTACTTTTATTAAAAAGACTAAAAAACGAGAGTTTAAAATAATAATGATGATGACTGACAGTAATTGTGTTAATGTATTAGAAGTAGATGATGGCGATAATTGATAGCTAATTTTACATGAAAACTAGACAAAAATTTAACAGAACATAGTAAAAAAATTTCCTATGTGCATGCGCCAACTGAAGACTGAAGAAGAGTTCTCCTGCTTCTTTGTGATAGTTGGAGCAGCGTCAGCGATGATTAACAACTGGATCGACATAAGGGGAATAGCATCAATGCTAAGGAGTGGGAGAGGCTGAAACAATACTAGCGGAGTAAGCCGAGTCTACTTTTTTTTTAAATTGTAAAATAATAGAAAAGAATTAGTTCAGAAAATTTCTGTTACAAGAACAAATAAATCTTCTTGTGACCAAGAGTAGTCGAACTGACAGCCCTTATGTAAGAGGATTAGCGTGATTTTCAAGGTTAAAAACGAATTTTGAATAACGGTTTGCGATGAAAGTTATAGAAGGGAATTTATCGACCTAAATATTAAGTTATATCTTATAAAAATCCCGTCTGGACAAACAGAGAACAACTTTATGGGTCAGCAAAACGTTCAAATATAAAAATCATTCAAGCATTCCAGTCGACATTTTAAGATTAAAAACGGATGCACCATAGATACAAATTAACAATTTATTCTTCGTTTGTACGCATAGGTTTTGAATACATCTATTTAACGCTTAAGTTAACTTACAAAGAATTGTAGTTTATTCAAGCACCTTAGTTTTATATGCTAAAACACATTCATCATTGTAGCTATTGGCTTTGAAAATATATTGTTCGTATCTTATAAATGCATTCTAACAAAATGTAATTTTCAAAACAAAAGAACTAAAATAACAATACAGAGACAATAATGGCACGTATTCTTAAAAGATACAAAACAGAAATGTCTTTCTTAAAAATAAATAAATAAGGATCCCTTTATACACAACTCGAGTGAATAAAGAAAGATTTGCTTAATATTCTAATCACCGACATGAGTGTTCTATAAAAAGAGAAGAATCTGGTATCGGTAGGCTAGGATAAATTTTTCTTTTAATCTTAAATGAATATTCCTCCAGAAAAAGAAACTTTAAAAAGAGCTTCCACAAAAAAAGAAAAATGCTACGCTCTGCTCGCGTTTTATTTTATTACAAAATCAGAAGAAAGAATGTTAAAACGCTTCCACAAAGATTTTTTTACGATATGCATTCCTGTGGAATTGGATAGGTTGTCATTGCAGCACTCAAAGCTAAAGTAATTATATTTACGTTTAAACCGACTTCTTTTTACCGCTGTTAAAGTTTCATTTATCTTACACCCTACTAAGTTAACAGAACAAAAGAACAAATTTATTCAACGGATCCTACATTCTTTATTTTATATTTTTTTAAACACTTAACGCGCCTTAAACTTTTAGGTTAACGAAGCATAACTTTAGTTATTAAATATGTAACCTTTCAGTGTTTTTAATTCGTATAAAATAAAACAGTTTTATGTAATTTAACAAACGTAAAACAACGAAAATTTATACTACTAATATCATATAAATTATATATAGGACTGTTTTCATAACATAAGTTATGTAATATAATTGTGCCAACCAACACATTGTCAGCATTATTCTCTGGCTAATACGAGCTCGTACTCGTAAAATAATCAGTGGAGTCTGTGAAACATGTTTAATCAAAAATCAACCCGAATATAGCTGAATGTTGGAAAAATAAGCCTTTCAAAGTAGGTATCTTTTGAAATACTAAGATGCAAGTACAAAGAAAGTACACACGTACCTTGGTATAAAACCCCAGGACGTAAAAAAACGTGTTTTAAGGGTAACGAAACTACACTGGCAAAATTCAGCGCTGCATGCGGTTCTATTTGCAGGACAATAAGAAAGAAAACGATAAAGGACACCCAAATGAAACTTTATAGAGCAGTGGTTGTACCAATCATAACATATGGAATTGAATCATAACATATGAAACATGGGTGTCATTACAGATGAATAAATCTTATCCAGGCTGCTATGAGACTTTTGCGAGGATTTAAAGGTTGTACCCGGTTAGAGTACGTAACGAAGCTATACGCGCCGAGTTAAATATTCAGTCACTATCGGAAACGTTAAAAATAGAAACTGGTCCAACCATTTACTTCCCACGCCAACTCACAGACTTACTCTGCCAGCACGTAAATATAAACCTAGAGGGAAGCGAGGCTTAGGAAGACCTAAAATGAGATAGATGCCGGAACAGGCCATTGAGCCTAATCCTTGACAGATGATGATGATGATTACGAACTACACAATTTTAAGAAATATTTGACGGTATTGCGTTTAACTAAACAAGCACACACACTGAGAAAATATTAGGCCTGCAAGATTAGACATTTTTACACAATTAATATAATTAATCTCATCCATTCTTACAAAATGACAACTTAACATATGCCTTATAAGAACATTTAACAATATAGGTAATCAAAAATGTTATTTTTTTGATTTTCATTGCATTCCACCGGTCGGTTCACAATGTAGTGGTTAGCACAGGTAGCTTCTACGCCAGGGGTCCCGGGTTTAATTCACGGTCAGATCTAGTATTTTTTCTTCACTCATTTTTATCTATCACCTTGGACTGTCTGCATTAGCAATTATGTGCAAAAAATCGGATGAAAACAAAATAAAAAGAATTCCAAACCACATTTTTTTAAGAAAAAGTCAATAGGAAAATAAAATATGTATGAAAAATTGTACAATGTTTTATTATTGAGGAATACTCCAGAGTCCTGTTTAGTTTAAAAGGAATAAGATTTGAAGAGATATCTTTAGTGTTCAATTGGAAAAATGGAGTAAAGACGGATCATTGGAAATACTAGACGGATCAACTAGTAATACTTGAACGACGTAAGTACATTGTGAATGTTATTGAGTGGGAGTACGAAGATATGATATGGGGAGGTAAACCATCCTGTTTTAGTTCAAATAGAGTATACAGAACACGTGAATCAATCTTATGAAAATGTAGTATTAAATACGAACATATCTTTGAGATGTACCTAATACATTTTCTCAGTCTTTTACATTTTAAAATACAAGACAATTTGTTAATATTTTGTAAATTTTAGAATGATATTTATCGGGAATTGTATTTATAAAATGTACAAAACAAACGTTTTGATTTTGTAATTTTAGAATGATATACAGCACAATAGGAATTTCATTTTAAAAATACTGGACAACAAATGCTTTGTCAATTTTAGAAAGATATAATCAGGAATTTAATATATTGGACAAACATTTCGAATGTTTCATTTGAATATATAAAAAATTGAAAATTCCATCCACCTACACTGAGAAATAAATTTAATCGGTATTATGAGGATACGCTATAAACACACCCATATCACGTAAGGTACAAGTATAATAAAATTGATTACGTAATACGATGCACGATAAAATTTCATTGAAATATCAGCAAGGGAAGAACATCAGTACTATTACTCGGTTGCTTCATTTATCATACCTTGTCAACGCCCACAGTTAAGTATTAATTTTTTTGTAATATCCATTGTTTGTTCATATTAATAATGCTTTATTATTATTGAAAATTAATTTTAGATTTTCAACAGGAAAGAAACAAAAACAATTAGCTATTTTAATTAATTACTTATCTTAATTATATTTTCGGTTTAATCTATGAAATATAAATTCAAAATTCCGACGCTCATAAAATCGCCGGAATCACAGTGAATAGAAACATGAAATTTGTACGTAGATTACACTAAAGTCCTTACGTGCTCCCTAAGAAACTATCTTGAAAAATTCATTTTCAAAGAAGAAAATAGATATCATGTAGTGAATATTTTTCTCAAAATCGAGGCAAGGTGTACGGTATTTTATAAAAAAATATGTACAACATAGGCCAAAAAAGAATTCAATATAATTAAAAATCCATAAAGCTTTTTTTGTTTATTTAACGTAGTTCAGTGGAAAGTCACAATTTTCTGGAATTAGTGTAATACATGTACGAAACCAAAATTAAACCTTACAGAGCCAGGAAAAATACTGTGAGTTCCTACCGAAAAATGCTAGATATTTTCCACAGAGTACTGTTTAAAAATGCTAGCCAACGTTTGTGCAATTTGTAGCATTTTATATAGGTATCCATAACTTGACTATTTTTCAAGATACCAGAATGGTTTTTCTTTTGTTTTGTTCATAATGAATTCACATGAATTGATCTTGTATGACATTTACCTTAAATTATAACATATTTCAAACAATTAAAAATAAATACAAAAAATAAAACTTTCTACTGGCACACTTTTTTGTTTGTTGAAATTTCCTTTTTAGTTTAAATAAAATCAAACTAAAAAAATATGTTACCCAACCTCACTTATATCACTTCAATTTAATTATGTACAAAGTCACTAAAAATTATTCATGTGTTGTAAGAAATAAAATAAAAATACTAGCCATGGCCTCCTTAACCAACATAAGTTTTTTCAGTCAATATTAATCAATTACACTCATAACAGAATCTACATGTATTTTTTCTACATAGGCCTCACTTACTGACATTTTTCATACGTTGTTTATAAAAGTCGAGCAAAAATAAAAATTCTATGAATATTTTTAGTCAACGTAAACATAAAAGGACGCCGGAATTTTTCGGTTGAACTTTTAACATCCTAATATTAGGACACTGGCATTTTTAAGTCAAAATTTTGACGTCCTAATATTAGGACACTGACATTGTACGGGTTAAAGGAAATAAAAATGGTGCAATTTTTTTATTTTATTTTTTTTTTATTTAACGTCGCAGTAACTGCAACGGTCATTAGCGACGACGTTGGGGTGTGATTGTGTGAGGATGAAATTATTTTTTGTAACGTACGAAAATAAGCCGTGCCTAAGTGGGATTCAAACCCACGACCGCAAGAAAGAAACGAGCACGTTACCAACTACACCAATGCGGTCGGCGGTACAATTTTTGTTTAACATTTTTTTTTTGCCGACGACGTTTGGTTTGCCAGTAATTTGCCTTGTTTAGTTAAAAATTAATCAAAATCGGTTCACTCATTGGACGGATGAGTTATTGTGGGTATTTCATACTTCAATGCTGCAGTGACGATTGTAAATCATCTATAGAACATTATAAAAGTTTATATTAATAAGAAATATAACCTTCTTCGAAATATTTCTATGAACAATATTGTACAAGCAGTAAATAAAATAGGCCTAATATATTTCTGTACACGAAGTGAGCAGGAGTTACTAGTTCATACATTTCTGTAAGTCGCTCATAACGGCGAGAGGAGCTGTACACTAAAGTTTGAAGCTTCATTACAGTACTTAATTGGCAACCATCACATGGCAGCAGTGTTCCGAGGGGACATAAGACCAATTGTAATAAAATATTAATCTTTCTTTGGGCGTACTATCCAGACCAGTCACTCAGCGGGTAGAAAGTCACTCTGAACTGTTAAATTATTCCTATTGAACAGACGAGTTATATAATGAACAGTTAATAGCAAAATATGAACTAACATTACTGGGTGTTTCCACTCAAAGTTACGATTGAACACGCCAAAAATTAAATTAAATGTTATTCCAATATTCGTAATAGCAAAATCAAAATAGGTGCTATAAAAATTTCTTTAGCGAAAATGTTTATTTCTATAATTATATGTTTTAATCCTGTTATATGAACGTCTGGTTAAATTTGAGATACGAGTATATAAATTGGTTTCAACGTTAACTTTGGATTATGTCTAAAATTTTTAGACACTTTTTACTATGAAAATTGACATTTGTTTAAATTTTAAATAAAAAAGTAATCTGTTACTAAAAAAAGTAATCTGTAGTTAAAAAAAACGAATTATTCCATACAAAAAAAGAGAACAGTTGTTGTAAATACGAGAATGTAGTAAGATTTTCTACATACAACTACTGTATATATTGACAGTAGGTAGGTATTGTTAATGCAATAGTAATTAACACGTATTGAAGATTACTTAAAATTGCTATCGATTCAACAGGTAACTTTAAGTGTAATGGATGCTCATGAACTCTGTCGGAAGCAAAAAACATTCCAGATTTCATCAACAAAGCACATTTGTTTTTTCATTAGTCTATGTTGAGAATACAACTTCGTCAGAAAATAACATACCTCGGCTCACTGGCAATAAATTTAGATGAAATGGAAATTATCAGCCATAAATATTGCTCCTACCTGCAACAGAAATTTAAACATACAATTAATTCGTTTGATCTCTTGAAAAAAAAACCTGGTGTGAAACACTCAAACGACTTTCTCTTGCCAATGAAAATAATGAACAATATAACCTAATAATTGTAATAAACATTAGAAATAAACAAAAACACTAACCTCAAAAAACATAACCTAATTTTAATCATGAGTGAAAGACGCAAAATGAAAACCAACCTTAGTTTGACTTAATAATACGGAAAATCACTTTTTGACGCTAAAGTAGGCTCTGTAGAGAAAAATGCTTTAAATAAAAGTTGTAGATCATTTAATTTCCTATAAATGTGATTAGGCCTACATAAACTTTTATCGTAAAATGCATATTTTTACTTTTTCTCGTATTTATTGTTCTTGATTTTTTTCAGTTTTATTTTTTTTTTTGAGTGCAGATTGATTCCTGTATTTTTAATTATTTTTGGTATTTTTGGTTTTTAATTATTTTTTTTACTATGAACGAAATCTTTAAAAAATTCATTTTATTATAGATTTTCATAAAATAAAAAATAGAAAATTACTAATTACTGCTAAACTAAGCGTTATACAAAAAAAGTTTGAAATAAAAGCTGTTAAAGATTTTTAAATTGTCTACAACTTTTATTATGTACCCTTTTACCCTAAAATGCATTTTAAGGCCGCAATCGTAAAACAACATTTTTTCTACGAGACAACTGTCTCCCCAAGAATTTCAGCAGATATGGCGCCTACTCTATCTTGTTGAGCATAAAAAATATAGTAAATGAGGCGATTTTTTAAAACAAATCGTAGGAGCCGTTTTTGAGTAAATCGCAAAAAATTGAAAATTAACAAGAATAAACTACTTCCAGTAGACCGATTTTGATGAAAATGTTCGTGTCGGGTCCTCTAGTGGTACCTAACTTAAGTTTCAAGTTTCAACTTCGTACAATTTTCTGTTCTTGAGATATTTTGTTCACACGCACGCGCATGCACACACACAGACCAATCGCTAAAAACAAGTGTTTTGGGTTCAGGGGGCCTGAAAACGTATAAATCACGCAAAATTTCAATTTTAAAAATCGACAAGAAAACAGTACTTTCCTTTCTACATAACTTATTCATAAAGGCAAAAGGAAGTAAAAAGACGGTAAGTGTAAATTTAATCGTGCAAATGATTGTAAATAATAAATTATAATTACTCTGCAAATTTATTTTTGCACGGGCTGGCGCAGTTTTTATTAAATTTCTTACATTTCTATACTCGAATCTATACTATTATAACATACAGTAAGTACTTAATGCGTTTAATAAAAGTAGCATATTAGTCATGGTTTCTATAATAAAAGTTACATCATGATATGATAATCACCAGCAATAACTTACATAAATCATTCACTTTAATTTATACACCACATGGATAACAAATTCTGTAAAAATAGTAATGATTCGTATATAACACAATAGTTCATATAAATATTCAAAAGGCGGTTGAATGTATCGTAATGGTCTCTGTTTGGTACACTATAACATCATTTTTTAGATGTTTTGGAGGATAATTATTGTCATTTTCCATGAAAGTGATATTATTTGTCACAAATTCAATGTCGCTTGCTGGTTTCTCTTGTTTAGATTTCTGCCGTATTTTAATAATATGCTGCAATTAGTATTTTGCATTTAATAGCAGGAGAGAGGAAGCCGAAAATCTTGGTCAAAAAACCTCCGAGAAAAATTGTAAAATTGCTCCGTTTTGATACATTTTAGAACAGTGTCAAAAGTAAAAGTTGTTGTTATGATCGCCAAACTCCGAAAAAAGCAAGTGCCAAAAACCCAGCTGAAGCAACTACTTTAGCGCGTATTGGCTTCATAGGGTGTATTAAATAAACTGGTTCATTGCTTTTCCCGGTTTCGCTACATACTTCTAAACATTTACATTTGATTTAATAGATTATTTTCTATTAAAACAATTTTTTTTGCCAATGACAAGAAAGCAGAAAATTAAAATGAATAAAGATGGACGACAAGGCTGTCCGATGTCTCCGACGCTATTTAATATTTACGTTCATAAGATTTTAACAATTTGAAATCAATTAGTTGGCTCAGGCATTCAGCTTTGGAATAATGTATTCCTAAATTCATTGCTGTTCGCAGATGACAATGTTATTATTTTTGACACAGAAGACAGGCTCCAATATGCCATTTAAAAGTTGCAACACATTAGCGCAGAGTTTACCATGAGAGTATCGGCGCAAAAATCAAAGGTTATTCAGGGAAGATGGCCGGTTCGCTCAAAAATTATACGTGGCAACCGAACTAAAACAAGTTCGAGATTTTAAATATTTAGGATGCTAGATTTCCTATGACAAAAAGGATGACGTGCGTGAGAAACTGGTAAAATTCAGCACTGTATGCGGTTCTATTTGCAGAACAATGGGAAAGAAAACGAGAAAGGACACCCAAATGTAATTTTATACAGCAATGTCTGTACCGCTCATAACATATGGAAATGAGACATGGATGTCATCACAGAGGAATGAATCTCGTATCCAGGCTGCTGAAATGTGATTTTTGCGGGGAGTGGAAGGTTGTACCCGTTTAGATAGAGTACGTAACGAAGCTCTTCGCGCCGAGTTAAGTTCAGTCTCTGTTGGAAACGCTAAAAATATATAGGAGAAACTGGTCCAACCATTTACTTCGCATGCCGGCTCAGACTTCCTCTGCGATTATGGAAATATAAACCTACAGGGAAGCGAGGCTTGGGAAGACCTAAAAAGAGATAGATGCCGGAACAGGCCATTGAGCCTAATCCTTGACAGATGATGATGATTTTGTATTAAATTTGGTCTGTAACTAATTTAAGTAACAGTTTTGTAAATAAATATTATTTTTAAGATTTTATATAAGGGTAAGGAAGTTTATGAAGAGTTCTGTTACTACACAAAATCGTTATCATTGATAATCAACAAGTCGATGAGACTTTAGATTTAAAAAAAACAATTCTTAGGTAACAAACAAGCCACAATACGAAACCGTTGAAAGAAAAACGCATTCGTATATCTCAAAAATTCGAGAACGACAGAAATATTTCAACTACTTTCATTTTCTATATTGAAAAAATAATAGATTGAAGAAGAAGGCAATTTTCAATAGTTTAGAAAGCATCAGAAGACCTCAGCTGGTAATGTGTTACGTGTTGTGATATCTGTCAACCGGGCTCTTCCACCTACAACCACCAAGTACTTGATAACGCACACAAACGATCGCACAATTCAAGAACGACCTACCAAAAGCAGTGACAACTGTCAACTTGCGTTTCTACTCACAAATTGGAAATCAATTCAACTGCCAAGCACAAATGAATCCTGCTTTTATTCGTAGGACTACTAAATGTGTGAAATAATGTTTTTAATTATTTGACAACTATAATATTTTTAGTATAAAAATATATTCAAATATAAGGGCTCTGCCACTGATTGCCTTCAAAAATAAACCCTAACGAGGTTTCCATATCTAATATACATCACAACACCTTGTTTATATATAACTCTATACTTATAATACTTGTAATAAAGAACCTACATTTTTTAATGGTTTTTTCCAATTCACTTACATAAAATTACAACTGAGAAGCACTGCACAACCAAAAAATATTTTTACAATTTATTTTATAAACTTATAAAATTTATTTTTTTACGGCAGGTCCACTTTGGAACACGTTAATGCAGATTTTTTGAATATCATTTTTTTTCGATTTTCCCAGTATTTTTTCGTTTTTTCGGACTGTTGTTTCCTTTCTTCTTTTGTTCTAGTTCTTGGCTCGCGTGGTCTTGATTCTCATACCTGGAAATTCCCAAGTTCTTTAATTTATTGCTAAATGTTTGCCTACCTTGTGCTTCTGCCGTTTCTATTTTTATTGTTTTTTTTTTAGATCTTTCGCTGTTTTTTCAAACCACGCCGGTTAGATTTTCTTGTTTAGGAAGTGATCCATTAGGAGTTTCGGTATTTTTGTGTTTTACATTCTTCTATTTCTTTTAGATCTTTCGCAGTTTTTTCAAACCACCCCGGTTGATTTTCTTGTTTAGGAAGTGGTTCATTAGGAGTTTCGGTATTCTTGTGTTTCCCATTCTGAAGATATGCTCATAAAAACTTATTTTATCAAAAATTTGATTTTTTTTTAGGAGAACACAACCTATGAGAAAAGTATAATTGGAAACATATGAAGGAACTGTTCTCATCATTTAGATTTTTGATTGGAAACGTAGTAAATTATTCAAACAAGAGTTTAGCTGACCAATAGATTTTGCATCGATCCACACTAGTTTGATTAGGCATTCATAAAGAAATACCTTCGGAAGAGGAACAATTTTGACTATACTATCCAACGCTTTTCCCTCCACGTTAACATGTTCGTTACACGTCCACATTTTGTCCATATGCAGTCCTGATTAGCGAATTTTGAACTAATTTGTGTAACAACCACTGAAGAACGAAAAATGTTTTTAATAGCTAAGTGCATCAGGGCCACCTAGAATACGTCGTAAAAATGTAGGAATGTATTTATCTATTTATAGAAAAGGTTTATCATTTTTTCATATATTTATTCGATTATGCCCATACAGGCAGGCGGAGTGCATTAATTGCACTCGATCTGTTGGTTCCAAGGCTACAAAAAATAATTCTGCTTCTTATCACATAGTCAGCCAGTTATATGACTGAACTATTTAAGAACAGAAGAGGTAGAGGTGTAAAAGACACAAGTTAGAGTTGTCTCCTCTGAGAGGAATGAATTTCACTATACAGCCAAACCCTGTGGTGAATAAAGTAAAGGTGTCATTTGCAGCGCGGAAAGAGGGTGCTTTACGGAAACCCTGGCATGGTGATAAACATACTCTTTCAACTCAGTGAGGACGATAATAGTACACCACCTCACTCCTTGTTTTTACTTAGTGAAACCTCAAGAGGTTCAAACCAGCCTTTTAGCTGTTGACCTAAACAAACACATTTATTAGAGGCACAGTACTGAAATATTGTGACAATATCTAAAATAAAAGTGTTGGTTCCAGAATTCTTTAGTCGGACTAAGATTTTTAAAATGTTAATGTAAATAATAAGAGTGATAAATGGGTTATTTCCAACAAATAGTTAAAAATATATTGTAGTTTAAATGGTTAGGTATAGTACAGACCTATTGTGTGCCGGTTGCCTGATAGAGATCGGTGTATCTGTTTCAATAATTAGCTCTTTTGCTAAGGTGTTGTAATGTGGCTTTTATTCAAATATAATGTTTTTACGTTTTAAGATTCATCCAGAACCGATAGAAACATTTTGTATTTTATATGGCTTTGTTAAAGTAGTATTTTTTAGAAGTTAGGTAGACCTATATAAGGAGTGGCCTACATGAAGTTAGTTTTGAAGAGTCATTCAGTAAGTGAATTATACCGTGTAACGGATACGTTTTCGAAAAGGTCCAGCGTATATTGTAGACACGTATAATCGTTTGTAAGTAGGATTAAGTTAAAATAAAGTGCAAGATAAATTTAATGTAATTAATTTGTTATAATTACTTTATTATTTATTCTAAATATTTTAATTTTTAGTAATCGTAATTTATTTTTAAATTTAAGTAACATTATTAATTGCAATTATAGTGTGCAATAAATACTACTTGTAATTTTAAAACATAGTTTGTTAATTATTTGTTTTACCCAGATCCCAAAACGGACATTATGATGAGTGCACAATATGATATCAACATCTCTACAATTTTTGGTATATGAAATTAAAAACAAATAAGTATAGAATTTTCTTTAGTTATATTATCAAAAGTTGATATTTTATTCAATTACAAAATTTTCAATTAAAACAAAAAAAATTAATGAAAATATTAATTACATTAAAATTCTTTATGATAATTAAATGAATTTCGACATTTCTAAAGGAAGATTTAACAATATTTATTTGTGATAAATACATAAAGATCTGGCGAGAAACGTTGCACTTATTTTTGCAAAAAATAAGCAGAATGGGAGTAAGCGTTTTTGTATATGTTTCGGTTGAAATGACAGCTTTCACAAGTAGTAAAAGGGTAGCAGACGGAGATTAATAATTCCTAATATTTTTTTTAAATAATTCAGTTTGAACTGTGAAAACCATCTCGTTCATTTTAAAATATTAATAATATTTGTATACCAATTATCTAATAATAAATACATTTCTACCTGCACTTGTACTGGATATACGTCACCTAGAGAACATTACCAAAACACTGAACTAGCTGAAACTATCAACCTGAATTATATTTATCAACCCAGAATCCCAAAGAAAGTTTCAATAACACTGTGCGGAGTTGTGTACCTAAAAATGTTTTTGTTGGCCTTAACACTCTAAAATTTGGTGTCTACGATGCAGTCTTAACATTCAATGGTGGTAATTTAGCCAGACTGAAAGTTCTATCTCAGTTTAATAAATCAGATGCAGGAACTAAAACTGAATTATGGGATTAAGATTGTTAGACATGAAACGTGTCAAAGAGGCTAACCGTGTCATTAGTAATTTGGCGAAAGAAGCCAGAAGAAAGAGAAGAAATGTGAAAAGGAAGCAGGAGGAAGTACAAGAAGACCCTGATAACCCTGAATATGGTTGTGGCATGCACTAAGACAACTGTAAGTAAAATATAATCTTTCAAAAACATGTCGGCCGCATTGGCGTAGTTGGTAACGTGCTCGCCTCACATCATGTGGTCCTGGGTTCGAATTCCACTCAGGCATGGAATATTTTCATATGTTACAAAAAAATCATTTCATCCTCCGCTGCATAAAGTTACACCCCACGTCGTCGCTAATGACCGTTGCAGTTGATGCGACGTTAAATAAATAAATTTAAACAAACATGTCACTATGTTTGAAAACAATTTACCGCAAATTAAAAAATTTAATCTTTAGGTACACTTTTCTCAAAAAGTATTAAAGATATGGCAATGAAATTTTGAGGGGAAGTTAATTATGGAATAAACTAAAAGCTGGACTATTTTAATAAAAATTTGAGTAGTCTTTGTACAAATTACATTTTTTGGTTTAAAAATTCAACAATAAAAGGTATATTAAAAGGAAACATTATAATGAATGAAAAACTCGTTATTAGTTCAGTATACATAAAATTCTAATTAGAAAGTGGTGTTAAAATTTCAGTTTGATATCTTCAATACTTTTTTAAAAAAGTGTACCTGAAGTTTTAATGTTTTAACATTGTTAGGATACGGGCTATCTGGTCACCTTAAATATAAATTGTATTATTTTTTTAATGCACGTTACGCTACAGATATATTTTAAAACAAATAACGAATTTAATATAAAAGGATTGAAAGAATATGAACTTTTAAAATTTTTGCACGGTAAATCTGAACCCAAATAAAAAAAAATATATCAAGAATTTTATTTGCGTGTTCATATCAGACATGGGAAAGTCACGAAGGTCGATGCTCAGAAAAACGAACAAAGGCGAATTAAAATTCAACATCGATAAAAATAATTTTTGTAACTTGGTGCATAGGTTTTGGTCTGTCTGACAGGTCTCAGATTAATGGTTTGACTTATTTCAAATAAAATACAATATAGAATTTACTCTACCTTAAATATTTTTAATGCAAGTAGAAAATTACAATATTTTTAATATCAAATATTTAATCTGACAACCCAAAAGTCATGGAATTATGAATAATAATATTTTTATATTAAAAATATTTTGTACACTGTGACAACTTTGAAAAGATACAAATTATTTTGCGGTCGGAGATAACTTAAAATTTAGACATTTATTGGTCATTATATTTATTCTGTCTCGGGAAAAAGCAATGCAGAAAAGTCCCCTTGACTCTTCTAAAAAAAGTCGATAAAATTTCCTTTTCCTGAAGTAAACTTCTATTGTAATCCCCAAATCAAAAATTGTACTACCAAAAAATTATTCTGAAATATGTCTACTAAGGAAAAAATGACTGTTGTGTATTTTACTGTAGACAAACTCGATAATTTGTGAAAAGCAATAATTTATACGAGAAAAGTTCAACCAACCAGTAGAAACTTGATGCAAAAAAAGCAAATACCTTTTCAAAATACAGTAAAAATTAGAAACCGTTCGTACGATTAATTTTTTCGCATATTAAATTTGTTTACATCAATTTGACTTCATAAACAAACACACGTAGAACTTTTTTACATTTTCTTCATAGCAATGAAAATGTTTATTTAGAAACAATAGAAAACATTAAGCTATCAATATTCTCGAAGATAGCGTAAAACAATTAAATACTTAAAAGTGTCAGAATATTTTATATTCCTTATCGGTTCACCTGAACTAAAAAATTGAGTCAACCTTTCAAACTCAATAAAAAAAATTATATAAAAAAATAAATGACTTCAATTCACTAATAAAATAATTATAAAATTAACTTCAATTAAATTAATCTTTAAGATTATCATTCTTACTTAAATCGTCAACTTCAATAAAATGAATCTTAAAGATTATCATTCTTACAATCGTCAATCTAAAAAAATAAATATTCAATTATACTAAAAGTTAAAATTACACGTTACATTTTGATTCCATCAACTCATCGTCAAATGAAAAGTTGCATCATTTTCCAACTTGACGAAAAATTTCAATTTGTCTAAACCCAAGAAGAAATCATTTAACATCTGTAATAACCAGAAAATCATACGGAAGCAACATTGCTGAGTGCTATCTTCTTCAGGATGTGTTATAAATTTTAGCATATTTACTAAAAGTTTTGTTAACTATTTGTAGATAATTCTTGATAGTTATAAACATATTATTTCTTAAAACCTACTGTAAAAACATTACGAGTACGAAATATAATAATAATAATAATGATGATACACCTTTTTTTTGCTCGTTTAGTCATAATGGACCACATTAGTCAGCTTGGAAGCCTTCAATTTTTCGATGGTATTCTTTAAGGTTCTCAGAACGCTTTTTGTGAACTTCTTCTGAACAAACCCTGACTACTTTCTTAGGTGCATGCGTCGTAAGTCGAATGTTGTGAACTTTGATTGTTTGTTTGTATTTCGGTGATTCTTCAATTAAGTCTTGTTGTGTTAAGTTCAGTTCTTTCATGTCATTGAGTACTTCTTTATGCCATGCGTATTGGGTCTGGGATTTGGATTTCAACATGTGTTTGACTAATTTATAGAGAAGTCTGTCAGGCGCCATTCTGAAGATGTGACCAAAGTAGGACACCCGTTTCTTTCTCATTGCTACAGTATTGGGTTCTCTATATCTATGTAAACTTGGTCGTTCGGTATGAATTGGTTGTCGACTTTTGTTTTTTACCAATGCATGTTCTGAGAATTCTACGTTCCATTTTTCTGCAGGATTCATTGATTCCTTGACCATCCATCCAAGCAATGGTTTCACTTCCGTAGAGAATTTGTGTTCTTAAAGTGATCTTGAAGTGTTTGATTTTTGTGTTGACCGATAGTGATATTTTGTTAAAAGTATTTTGGGTGAGTTTCTATCCAATTTTCAGTTTGTTCAGCCTGTCGTTCCAGCAGATTTTTTCTAGAAGTCTGTGACGGATGTGTTCTCCCAAATATTTAAAGCTGTTTACTACGTCTATTGACTGATGTCCTATGTCTAGTTTGTCTTCGTGTTGTGTGCTTAGTATCATGCACTTGGTTTTTCCATTATGATATGTTTAGACCTATCTTGACGGAAATTCATGTGTACTCTCTTGAACACGCAGACACTCTGTACTAAATACGGGCAAATACAGAAGGTATCGCATTTCAAATACCTGGGAGGAATTTTAGAACCTACTGGACTGGAGAAAAAGTCACAGGAAACTCGAACATAGAAACTGAAGAAGGCTTACGGACGAACACACAAACTTTATAACAAAAAGTTCATTTCCACCCATGCAAAAATCAGACACTACAACTCAGTCCTCAAACCCGAGGTGCTATACGCAGCAGAAACATTGTCTCTTCACAATAAGACTCTGCTACAAAACCTGAAAAAATAAGAACGTAAAATCATCAGGAAAATAATTGGACCACGAAAAACTGAAGATGGATACCGGCTACAAACCAACAGAATCACAGAGAAGATTTCAAACATTTCAGCAGACATTAGAAAAAGATGACATTAAAGGCATGACATGGGCCGAATAAGTAAGAAGAGACCTTGACAACGCTCAACTCACTTCTGAAGACGCGACAGACCGCAATACGTATAGAAAAAGAATAGACGATTGGGAAGTGCAGCCAGAGATCAGAGCCAAGAAGACCGGCACTACGTAGACAGAGGAGAGGAAGAGAGCCATGAGTGAGAAGATGCAGATGTCATGGAGAACCCGCAGGAAGAACCGTAAAAGCTTCACGTGATCCATAAGGGTCTAGAACATGTATAATAATAATAATAATAATAATAATAATAATAATATCCTTTATTGCACAAAATTTAATACATGAAGGCAAAATACACAAATCAGTATACAAATGTAACCTAAATTAAATTATACATGTCACTTAAATTAAATTCAACAAAATAGGAATTTCATATAAAATGTGCAACTAGGTATTGTAGTGGTACAACTGAACTGTATGTATTATATTAATTAATTAAATTTTATGAGAGATTATTTTAACCAAATTACATTAATGCTTATTTAAATTGTATTTTTTAATTAATTTGTTAATTTTGTTAAATGTTTGGATTTATAATACATTATGTATTAATGAAGGAGAACTTAACATGGTGACTATAGATCCAGAGTTCAAAGAGAATAGTTTATTTTTGTAAATTGTTTTTGTTATCTGTACTTAAAAATATTTAACACATACTAATTGATATTTTACACATGCCGTTAAAACAATAATTACAACACATTTAATAAAGTTTATCATTACATGAGATCATAATATAAGAATTTAACACAAACAAAGATATGTTATTCGATTTTTATTTATTAATCAATTTATTTTTATTATAAATATTTCAGATCTAATTTTTATTAAGTAACACAATATTCAACTAAGGTGAATCGTAACAGTGCATCCTATAGGAAAAGCTGTGATGTGAAATAAAGTAAGAATTAATACGAATTAATATTAATTAAATAATTATTAATATCATCTCAACTATCTATTTCTAACTAATTTTTACCATTTTAGTCTCGTATTTTATACTAGCTGAAGTACCTGTTCTTTGAACGGTTTTCTTGGTGCTGTGGACGCTCTGTTGGTGTACCGAGTTCGATCCCTGTCAGGTCTGATATTTTGTAATCATTCATTGTTATCTACTCGTTCCTCCTTTCAACGTCTGCATTATTATTAATGAAAAAAAATAGTTGGACGTAAAATAAAAGCGTGATCTTGGTATTTTTAAATTAAGATATATAGCGCTTTGTTATTTTCATAATAAATGAAAGGTGAATCACAATAGGAACACCACGATGGTAACTAACGAACTATTAAGAATACCGATTCATTTTTGACAATTTGATTGAGAATGGGTATATAGGGTACTGGTGGAATGGGTAGGCAGGTAACGGACTGAATGAATATGGGTTTACCGGCGCGTAAGCCTATGTTTATTGTGTACTTTAATATTCTAAAAATATTGATATGTTTTTTTTTTAATTGGTAATATCTCCGTGAATTATGCATTACAATGAAAAACTTTACATAATCACACTTATGTGTCTTTAAACGCTTCGTAATTTTGATTATATAACATTTTTTGATACATAGACTTTTAACGAAGATATTCGTAGTTTTTTTGTTTACCCCTCCCTCTGAACTCCCGCATCCCTTTGTGATATTAAAAAACTTTACACCCTATTTTAATTTCGATTATATCCAGAACCTAAATACAGAAATTCATTGAATTTGGTTCAGCGGTTCTTGGCGTGATACCGTAACATACAAACAGATAAACAAACAGATAAAAATTCAGCTGAACTTGTTTTCCGTGTTTACGTGGTAGATCTGGCGTAGAAACAAAATTTGGAGCATTTTGAAAAATTTTACACTCACAATTTTGATTATATAGATTGTGTAGGCCTATGTATATATTAAGCAACATTTACAATAGCCTATCAAAATTTTATTTTTCTCTGGCGACTATCGTAGCGCATATTTAGGGGATACTTTAAAATTCCCCTACTCAATTCTTCCTATTCAGGATTTCACAGTCAGTTACTTTTGAATTCTGTTTATCGATTAGATTAGGATCATCGTATGGGGAGAACTACCCTGCCGTTTACTACCACTACGCATTGTAACCAACAACAGAACCGTTTATATATGTACCCCAACGAGCTATCAGCAGTTCGACAAGATTAAAACGTACTACGAAAACATACCCCGCATACGTAACAGCCCAAGCAAATAAAATGACTCATCAGTAGCTGCCATCACTACCGGATTTTGTCACTCGTGGGGTAGTTGTAAAACAGCAATAAATAAGACTAAATCAAGTCTTATTTATTTCAAGTCTTATATGATTTCGTCTTACAACGAAATCACGTTGTTGCAAATCTTTTTAGTAGCCTACAATATATTAAAAAAGTCTATCTTGTAAGATTCAAATACGCAATATTTAGATAATGTAAAAGTTTATTAATTAATTGTCTAATCTCGAAACAGTTATTGTTAATAATACAAAACTATAAAATATAAACATTTTCCGATATTTCTACATAGTTTTTTGTTGACTATACAAGATATTTTTATTTGCAACTGTATAAAATTAACAACAAGCAAATTTGATAAAAAAAGGATACAAATATTGTCAAATTTTAAGACATTGAGGAGATCGCTGCCCATTGACAGTACTCTAACCGTAATCATTAAGTTAGTTCATAATTTACTTAATTTATTTTTTTTGGTTTTCTTTAATTTCGACGTCTCATGATATCCCTACTCCAGAGTCGTTTCAGTCTTCGTATAGGGGCAGTTGGTAAATCTGGTGTGTTTAGGTCAACAATGAGCTGGTTTGGATTATTGGGTAATTTCTTTTAAAATCGTGTGTAAATTGTATGTGCGTAGGAACACATCGTTGATGTATGGGACGTTTAAGTCCGTGTGTAATGTATCGATCGTTATTAAAAGGGAGTACTAGTTATCTGTCTTAACAGTTTGAACTGAAAGCGTTGTATTTTCAAAATGACCGACGGTTTGGCACAACAGTAAATTTGGCTGCTATATATCCAAACGGGTCTAAGGTACCACTTATAAACTAGTAGTTTTAGATGAAGTGGGAGTTTAGAAGATCTGAAAATCAACGAATACAGTTGTTTACGTCTAGTGTCCAAAGTTTTTCGCGTTTAGTTAACATGTTGATTCCACGTTAGTCTTTTTTCGATGTAGAGACCAAGATATATATTTTTATACGCATTCTATTGTCATCTCTGTTATTTTTGTTAAATTTTTCTTACTATTATTCAACTTTTAAATAGATTTATTGTTTTCAAAAATTCTAAATGGCCACCCCGTGTAGTGGTTAGCGCGCTACCCTACAAAGCGGAAGGTCCCGGGTTAGATTCCCGGCCAGGGTTTGGAAATTATTACATATATTTGATTATTATACATTGTGTTATCCTCTAAAATAGTCGTTAATGACCAAATTGTCGATGCGACTTAAACTAAAAAAAAATTGTAAATATTTCTTTTTACTCAGGAACAATGCCACTGGCATTGTCTTCGGCATGTAAGCGCTTTTATAATAATTACTTAATTTTACAATTATAATTATTATAATTATATTCTTATAATTTTATAATTATTATAGTTTATAATAATTACTTATAGTTATAACTTTCTCTTGCCTATATGAATACCTATACCATAGAAAAGAAAGTATTGGTTTCATGTCCGTTAATCGAAATCGAGTTTTACCGGATCTACACGTTTTCAGACCCGCTGAACCCAAAGAAAGTCTATTTAGCGATTGGTCTGTGTGTGTGTTTGTGAGTGAGTGAGTGAGTGGGTGAGTGAGTGAGTGAGAGAGAGGGGGGAGAGAGAGAGAGAGAGACTGTGTATGTGTGCGCGCGCTCTTTTATTTAGAGAATTTTTCTCTACAGAGTCTAGTTTAGCGTGAAAAAGTGATTTTCCGTATTTTTAACCCAAACTAATGTTGATATTCATTTTGCGTCTTTCACTCATGATGAAAATTAGGTTTTGTTTATTGAGGTTACTTTTTTGTTTATTTCTAATGTTTTATTACTAATGTTAGGTTATATTGTTAATTATTTGCATTGGCAAGAGAAAGTTGTGTTAGTATTTCACACCAAATTTTTTTTTTCAACTAACTAAATAAACTCATACGTACACAAATAAAATCGAACTAGACAACAGCAAAGCAAATTAACCTAAGGACTTTTATTAACAATCATATTTACATAATCTTAATTTTTCGGTTCAGCTTCAGACACGATTTTTCTGTTAAAATAATTCCAAAAACGTAAATATTAAATGAAATTACTACAGGCTAAAATAAGTAATGTATTTATGCACAAACTGTTTATTTTACCTACATTAAACACCATATTACAAGACAAGACATACAAAGCATGTGTAAAGACTGAAAATTATATTTATTCGATGGAGTTACTATAAAAGTAAGTAACAGCATTAACTACATAACTACAATATCAAAGTAATATAACAGTATTTTAATTTGTATTATAAAATAATGTATTTAAGCAACATTATTTTTACTTATTTTAAGACAAGTTACGCCATAACTAAACACTGTATATTTAATAAGATTCCTCTAACCGACATCATTTATTTTTACTATAAATAATAAAAATTTAAATAAAATAACCATAACTTTACATAATCCCTTTTATATGAGTTTACTAAACACATAAGGAAGAACCTCCAGGAAGGTTCAAGGTCCATCATAATATCATATTCTTAAATTCATAATTTAAATATTATTTCATTTACATCGGTTATAATTCTTACTACTGGAACAAATTGTAACTTTTTGTTAAAGGATTTTTTTATATAACGTTTTGACTTTACAAGAGAACTGAACTAGTATTTTATTATTTATTATTGTCTACGAAAATTAAATCTTAAAATTATTCAATCCAACTATAGCTCTACTTTCATAAATATAATGCAAATTATAGTTTTATTATCTGCGCACTGATTCGGTACACTGAAAGCTAAAAACCAAATGCTGGGTTTCATCATCATTTGTCAAGAATTAGGCTCAATGGCCTGTTTCTGCATCCATCACTTTTTACGTCTTCCCAAGCCCCGCTTCCCTCTAGTTGGCATTCGGATTAGTATTTAGATTCTTCTGTTTATAACACAGTTATCGCGGTCAGTTTTCAATTAGTGTGATCGGGGAAACTTTACTTCTAACAAATCACTATTTACAGAAAATTTAGATACAACTGTAAAGGATAAAAGTTTACTGAAGCCAAAATTTACAACAAGAATAACATATAATTAAACACATTATGAAAATAACAGTCACATAATTTTAATATAAACTACAGTAGGCTACAAATTTACACACGGAAAAATAAGTGACTCGTGAGTGACTATCTTCATGGCAATCAAGCCACATTTAATCTTTTTTATTAATCATCTCATTTGTAGTCGTTTCAAGTAATAGGAACAAATAAAAAAAATATACTATATTAAAAAAATCTGGTGTGAAACTCAAACGACTTTCCCTCGCCTATGTAAATAATTAACCATATATAACCTAACGTTTGTAAACAACGTAAAATGAAAAATGGCAGCCTCCGTGACGAAGTGAATAGCGAGCTAGCCTAACTAAGCGGAAATCCCGGGTTCTATTCCCGGCTAGAATCTGAAAATTATAACGTGCCAAAACCCATCATTACAGTTTCTTAACCCACCGTAGTCGCTAATGATCAAGCTGTTGATGCGACTTTAAATAAACAAAAAAATCTGAAAAACAAACTAATTCTAATCATGAATGAATGATGCAAAATGAAAATCAACCTCAGTTTGGTTAAATGGAAAATCACTCTTTGAGCTAAACTAATCTGTAGAGAAAAATGCTTAAAATAAAAGTTGTAGGTATTTTAATTTTCTTACAAATTTGATTAGAGTATACACTTTTGTGGTAAAATGCATATTAAAGCCGAAATCTAAAAATAACAATTTTTTTAACGAGTGCTCAGCTACCTCAAGAATGTCAGAAGACGTGGCACTTACCCTATCTTGTAGGGAATAAAAAATATAGTAAATGACGCGATTTTTAAATAATGGTAGGAGCCGTTTTTGAGAAAATCACAAAAAAGTGAAAATTACACGAATAAACTACTACTTCCGGTTGACCGATTTTGATGAAAATGTTCGCGTCGGGTCCTCTAATGTTACCTAATTTAAGTTCCAAGTTTCAATTTCATACAATATTCAGTTCTTGAAACATTTTGTTCATGCACGCACGCACGCACGCTCGCGCGCGCGCACACACACTCACACGAATCGCTATAAACATTTTTTGTGGGTTCAGGGGTCTGAAAACGTATACCTAGACTACATCATGTGAAACCTCGATTTCGAAAAATCGACATGAAAACAATACTTTCCTTCCTATATACTCATAGGCTATAGGGCACGAGAAAATAAAAATAGCATTGCACTGTACTCTAGTGACTTTTAATCAAGAAGCATTAACAGATTTAGAAAGTGGTATATTTACAAACTTGAGGCTCGATGCTTTAATAACGTTAGTTGTTCTATAATTTATTTTTAAGTAGGTGAATTGGAGTTTGGATTTAATTATTTCAACAAAATGTTACTAACATTTCTTCCTCTGATTATATGAAAATCTGTCAAAAAACTCACAACAATTCGGATTTAATAATTTTACACAACCATATATTTTTAACAGTAAAGAAATTCACTATGCATGAAAATATTATTAGTACGAGTAGTTATATTTAGAACAGCACAAAAAACACATTCCAGAAAAGAGATTAAATGATTAACAAGAGTAACATAATTAATTAAAAACATACAATTGTATTGTAAAGTGACAGTCATAAACAAATTAATTAAAAAGTAATACAATTCCAGAAAAACAGAGCTAAAAACGTGGAATATTATACAAAGTACTTAACACAGTATATACATACATTACGCCAATTCCACGAAGTAACGAAATGATTTGAATAGACCTACAGAAACATTTAAATTAAAATTCGCAGAAAATCCATTTACTGCAAATAATTCTATAAAATACTGTTTTACATACCGTTTTAAAATACAACTAATAGCACTTGTAAAACACGAATGAAATTAACAAATCAAATAAAATTCTTTGTACAAAGAATCGTAAAATGTATGCAATAATTACTTTCCACATGCAAATAAATTTATACGGACCTCCTTTTATTGTATTTTTACGTTGTGACATGCCTATACACATCAGAAAAGTGTTTATTTATTAGACTTAAAATAATCTTCTTGTTGTTTAGGTCATCAGCCGAAAGGCTGGTTTGAACCTGTAGAGGTTTTACTAAGTAAAACGAGGAGTCAGGTGGTTAACCTTTGTCTTCCTCACTGAATGGAAAAGTAAGCTTATCAGCATGCCGAGCCTTCTGAAAAGCACATATTTTCCATACTGCAAATGACACTTTCACTTCATTCACCACAGGGTCTGGCTGTATAATGAAACTCATTACTTTCAGAGGAGATAACTATGATTAGTGTCTTTTACACCTCTACCTCTTCTGTTCTTAAATGATTCAGTCATTTAATTGGCTGACCATGTGATAAGAAACAGAACTATTTATTTTAGTCCTGCAATAAACAGACAGAGTGTAAATAATTTGACACTTCACCTGTCTGTTATATCTGTCTGTAATATCACTTTCCAAATTATTTATTATTATTTCATTAAATATTAAAAAGGGATTACGGTAGTAACTCCTTTTATTGTTTCAGGATACTTTTTTTAATTTACTCAGTCTTTATTTCAGTCAAATTTAATTTTTGTACTTACAACTAGATCATTAAGTAGATGAGTTATTCTATACTCTCTTCAAAAAAGTAATCATCCTGTGAAGACACTTTTTTATTTTGTTATAAATTTTGTTATGTATTTTTTAATGTTGATAAAGTTATGAGTCAAATTTTATGTTTTTGTAAGTGTAGTGTGCTGAATATTTGTCTATAAAACAAGTCGTGTGGGTATTTGCGCTTCAATCGTCTTGTTTCTGTAATGTCTTGTAAATTTATGATAAGGTAGTTGGAGTGTATTTTCTAACCTTATATGATATTGAGGAATATCATATAAGAGGAATACCTTCTCTTGTATAATATTATATAAGAGGAATATCTGAAGCCTGATCAAAGAATGAGAAAATCGTGGATGACAAATGAGATCTTGGAACTGATGGAACAGCGAAGAAGGCAGAGGGGCAACATTACGCAGTATAAAGTGTTGCATAATACCATCAGAAGGAAAATCAGGGAAGCAAAAGCGAAGGAAAGACAGGAACAATGCATGGAAGTTGAGCATTATCAGAGCCGATATGACGATTTCAATGTGCACCGAAAAGTCAGGGAAATAACTGGGAAACTTGGTAAAAAGAGATGGGGAAAACTGATGGATGAAGACGGTAACTTAGTGGTCAATAAAGATGAGCAAAAGGATGTATGGAGAAAATATCTAGAAAAGCTGTTCTATGATGCTAGAGAGAGGCAAGAACCCATCATAACAAATAATGAAGGACCACGTATCTTAAAGGAGGAAATTGAACTGGCAATTAGGCAGATAAAGGAGGGGGAAAAAGCTGGATTAGACCAAATACAAGCTGAATTTTTCAAAATGCTTGATGTAGAACAACTGCAATGGCTCACAGCAATATTCAATTCCATCTATGAATCGGGTCAAATTCCCTCCGAATGGTTGAAGTCGGAATTCGTAGCCTTACCAAAGAAACCAGGGGCAAAAGTATGCGGAGATTATCGTACCATAAGTTTAATGAGTCACATGTTGAACCTCTTCCTCAAAGTTATTCACAGAAGAATATACCGTTTGTGCGAAAGAGAAATAGCCCCGAATCAGTTTGGGTTTCGCAATGCAGTCGGAACACGAGAGGCGCTATTTAGTGTTCAGGTCCTGTTTCAAAATTGCAGGGATGTCAGTTGTGATGTGTTTGCATGTTTAATTGATTACCAGAAGGCCTTTGACCGTGTCAAACATGGGAAAATGATTGAAATATTGAAACAGACAGGAATCGATGGAAGAGATCTCAAAATAATATCAAATCTGTATTGGAATCAAACGGCCATATTGAGGGTTGATGGCGAGCATACAGATGAAGTGGAAATTCTGCGAGGGGTTAGACAGGGGTGCATATTATCACCAATATTATTCAACCTATACTCCGAACACATCTTTCGAGAGGCTCTACAAAACTTAGAGGAGGGCATTTTAGTTAATGGACTCAGGCTTAACAACCTGCGGTATGCCGATGATACAATTGTTTTTGTGGATTCAATAGAAGGACTGCAGACGCTCATGAACAGAATCCAAGAAACAAGCAGCATATATGGACTTGACATAAACACCTCCAAAACTAAATTCATGGTAGTTAGCAAAAAACAAATTAGGGGTGCTAACCTGTATATAAATCAAGAAAGAATTGTAAGAGTCTCTAAGTACGAATACCTCGGAACAGTCATTAATGAGGCATGGGATAACTCACAGGAGATCAAGAGTCGCATTGGTAGGGCTAGGAACATCTTTAGCTCTATGGGTGCGGCTTTCAAAAGTCATGATCTTACTTTGGGGACCAAACTGAGACTTCTGAGGTGCTATGTTTTTTCTGTCTTGCTGTATGGAGTGGAGTCCTGGACTCTAACAAAAGAAACGACCAACCGACTAGAAGCCTTCGAACTCTGGCTCTACAGAAGGATTCTGAAAATACCATGGACCTATAAAGTGACCAACGTTGAAGTTCTGCAAAGAATGAAGAAAACCACAGAACTTGTTAATATTGTGAAAGCAAGGAAGCTGCAATATTTGGGTCATATCATGAGGAATTCGCAACGTTATGAATTGTTACAACGCATCCTGTAGGGAAAGATAGATAGCAAGAGGAAGCCCGGTAGGAGAAGAATATCCTGGCTTGGGAACTTGCGAACCTGGTTTGGTAGGAGCTCCATGCAATTGTTCCGGTTGGCAGCGGATAAAGTCAAAATAGCCATGATGGTCGCCCACATCCGTAGCGGATAGGCACTCAAAGAAGAAGAGATATGATATTGAATTCCATATCTGGAAATTTCTTCTTTAACTATTGCAATGTTAGGTCCCTATGTAACGTTCTGTTAGAATGTACCAAGGTGCACCTGTCATTGAACGTAGCACCTTATTTTGAAACCGCTGCAGCATGTCGATATTAGATGCCTTGGTTTCCCCCACAACTGTATTCCATTAAGTCCATACTATAGTACGTAAAATTAAAGATGAAGCCTGGGTTTGGAACCGCGTGCCACACTACGTAAAAAACATAAAAATAAAAAGAAACACAATATAAAGTGAAATTTCATTCCCGTATTAATCAAAGGGATACAGTGTTCGTTCTAACTCGTTACATAATCCCGTGCGCAGCGCTTATTGCTAAGTAGTAATGTTTAAGTAAATGTACTATCAAAGTCATACACTACTTATTTAATAATATGTAGGTATGTTTTTGGCAGTGAATGAGGAAATGTTGCTACTACATAGAAAGCAACAATGTGTACCCGTCAGGGCATTTAATTGAATTAAATGCTTAAAGGAGTCTGGCTATTCAAAAACCATGACTAGGTTAAAAAAGTTTTATACATATTCAACTAAAATACAAATTTAATAAAAATTAAGGTCTATCAACCTCCACTTATTGAAGCGGAAATCGAGTCAATACTCGATGATAAAAGATGCATATGTTATAATATTATAACACAGAAAAAAGCTATTATTTATAAAATACAAATGACGAAGAGAAATTCGTATTGAAACTGTACTGAAGAAGAAAAGAAATGATGTACACACTTTTATGAAAAGAGATTTGGGTACAATAACATAACCGGTGACATCGAGAAGAACTACAGTCCTACTTTACATGCGTGTATATATGCTTATACAAAGTATATATGAAAAAAAGGTACGGCGTATGTATTCATATGGTAATGGCGGATGCAAAAGGTTTACGACGATAGTGAAAGGGATTTGCCAGTAGTCATCGGGCTGTGCTTGCAAAGCCCTTACGAGTTTCCTTTTTCCTAGGTAAAGGATTACGTTGAACCCATTCGGGAATAAGAACACATCTGAAACTATACACTTTATTATAAATATTTGAAGTAAAATACTAATTTAATTTTATATAAGTTATAATTGAAATTACTCTCAAGATGAAATTTAACTATAAAAACCTAAGCTTACTTAAAATCAATTCACCGCAAACCGCACTAAATTTTTCGTTAATCTTTAAACGTTAAATTTTACTCATACTGTGTTCTATTTTGATACTGAGCCCATAATAGTTATAATTCTTACATGGTAAACGAAAAGGAACGACTCGATGTGGAATAGACCTATTGTAACAAGGTGTCCTTGCAAAAAATCTCAAATTGTCGTTAAACTAGACATTGGACACAAAAGTCTACAAACACAAATGTTGTAGGGTTTTCAATCTTCTTTCATTATTATTATTATTATTATTATGTATATTTAATTTGATAACGTACACCAGTGGTGTTAATTAATTTACGGCTATCAGGTGGTTATCATGCAAGAACAATCCATCAACTGATATTACTTGACAATTCAAAGAAACATTATTAGATATCGACCAGGCAAGTCTTAAAAAAAAGTTAATTTTATAACCAGTAATCAACGTCCATTTATTTAATATGTTACTAGAAAACTTATTAAAACTTAAATTATCGACTTAACGAAAAACATTAAGAAATATGTAATTTTTAAGTTATACGCCGTTTACAAATCACGAGACGGTATTATGGTAAGAGGGGATTGGCAAAGTATCTTGGTCAATTAAACTAGCTTGTAGGGGAATAATAAAAAATTAATTGAAAGGAAGAACGGTGTAAAAAATTATTCTACAACTCATCATTTGTTTTAAAGAAGACTTCATTAATAATTTTAAACTGATAAAATAATAATAATGGCCATTTAATTCATGACGTTAAAAAGGATATTTATAAAATGGTGGTAAAGCTTTTAAATATTAATTTATTAGACAAATTAAATAAAATTCAATAGCTTAATGTATAAGTTTGGTTACTAACAAACAAACAAATAAATAATCTGCTTACAGTAACTACAGAAGTCTGAAATTATTCTTATTTCTATATTATTAAATAAAACTATAACATCATGATTTTATTGACCCACCGGGTTGGTCTTGAGGTAAAGTCGTCGCCAAAATCAGCTGTTTAACAGCTGATTTTCGGAGACGAAAGTTCCTGGTTCAAATCCTAGTAAAGGTAGTTTCTTTTATACGGATTTGAATACTAGACAGTGGTTACCGGTGTACTTTGATGGTTGGGGTTTAATTAACCATACTCTCTCAGGAATGGTCGGCCTGGGTCTGTACTAGGCTACAACTAATTTACACGTCATACACATCATCCTCATCTCATTGGGTCATGGGGTTGCTTATTGTTCTAAATTGAACAGATTGCAACGTACACAAATTAGGAATAAAAAAAAATTATTTTATTATTATTATTATTATTATTATTATTATTATTACTATAAAACAATTATATTAGATAACTGTAGTGACTGATTATGACAATTTAGTTATCTTGATCCCTGGTTTACCTTTTATAAATTGACAATCCTAGAATTGTAAAATTAAGTTTGAATAATGGATAACAAATTAAAGTCATAATTAAGATATAGCGATAATCTCCAGGGACCAATTGAAACGTAAAATTTTTGATCTCATCATAAACGAAGATTAATGTGCTCATCCATTTAACTCGTTCTGGTAAAAGTAACAACGTATTTGAAAGTAAAACATTGTAATTTTAAATTTTAGCACTTAATTAGAATTTAAATAAATATGAGGACATTAAAATTCAGTGAGTAATATATGGATACGCTGATGAAGTCCCCACTCATTGCCTAAGCCCTTATGAATAAACATACAACTCCATTATTCGATAATATTGGTTTATTAACATCAGGAAATATTTGCAATAAGTGCTACAAAATTAAAGCTAACAATTTATTGTAAATCCATTTTGTTTAAATTTAACAATAAGAGTAGTTTCTCAAATGTTTTTCTTTCTTTTCGAATTTTTACTGTATTATTGGAACATCCTCCGGACCGGATAATATGGAATAAACGTAACAGTAGTTCGAGGGGTTAAAAAGGAGAAAAGATAACAACTCACGCTTCATTCTCCTATATACCTCGACAATTTCTTAAATGTAGGCCTATAGTGATTAGACAAACAGAACTCTATACTCCATCTTCTAAGCAGATATCTGACTATTGGATATCCTATTTCAATAATATCCTTACAAACAGTGTTGAGAATTTTATAAAACTTTCATGAAAACGCCTGTATATTGACTTAATTAATTCGTCAACAACTAGGAGGAGTTTAACGACAGTGCGCAAATGAAAGTAACAAAAATACACGAAAGTATGTCTGTCGTAATTCTGAGGAAGATTGTAGGAGCTAATAGGAATGAGGTTAGAGAGTGGAGGTTAAAACCAGTCAAGTATCTTACACTCATCAGAAGACAAAAAATAAGACATTTGGTTTATAGACATATTTCTGAAATAAATGACAGAAGATTGAATAAATGGATCTTTAACTTCTTGGAAAGACAGAAAACACCAAAATGCGTGGCGGAAAACACACAAAAATATTTGGCACAGAGATCGTTACAGAAGGTGAAACTCATTACAGAAATAATTTAGGACCAGAACAATGGGAATAAAAGAATCCCAAATAACAAAGACATCCAAAAAATCTGTCACACCATTGGCTGTTTAAAAAAGGTAGGATCACTCTAAAAGAATAATCGCTTACTGGTAAAAGATGATGGAACGCATGAGAAAAAACCTTCAACGTCATCCATAGTAGTCAATTCGAAAAAGAGGGACTAGTAAAAAATTTCAACAAAAAAGTTGCCTTGAAGATCTACATTAAATATAAATTATTTTCCGATATTGCACCAATTTTCCTTGCAGTTACGTTCAGGACTGAGTACTGATTGTTGAAAAATGTTATCAAAATTATCTTGATAGGCTCTCTACATATGGTAGTACCTCATTTGGTTCTCCACATGTGGATCTACATGTAACTATAAATGCGGAAGCCAACACTCAACACTAATTGTTTAAAATCCCGGTCACTTAGAGAGCTAAAAATCGTAACATTTTTTCTTAGAAAAACTAAAGTATTTTAATTTCAGTTAGTTGCAAAAGGAAGAGGTCTCATGGATTACTCGGATGACAAATATAGAAGTTCTCAGGAGAACTAACATAGACGTGGAAATCATTTCGACCATCACGTGTAGGAAGCTCCAATATTATGGACATATCATGCGGAATGAATCACGATATTCTTTATTATAAACCATTCTGCAAAGAAAATATTTGAAAAACAAGGCTCTTGCAAAAAAAAGGATGCTTCGAAATCTGAGAACTTGGTTTGGAAAAAGTTCAGGAGAGCCATTTCACAGTGCAACAAACAAAGTGGAGTTGATATAATGGTCGCCAATATTCGGAACGGATAAGCACCAGAAGAAAAAGAAGAAGAGATAAACAGGAGGAGAATACATACTATTTCTATAACTTCCCGAATAGCTGCAGTTCTAAAAATCGGCATGCATATTTCTCAATTACGTAATATTAGGGAAAAGTAAAATTCTAGTTTCTACAACTAGATCTTAAGGACTACAAAGCGTACATCCAAGGACTAAACGAAAACAATATAAATTATTTCTGAACCTCCCCAAAGAATAGTAATTTTGAAAATCTAAAATAGTTTTCTCATAGTGAGTAGAGTTCTTGTAAAGATTTGATAGTAAATTTCTTGTAAAAACGTGGTGAAACCGATAGAACCACTAATCCAATTTGTTATTTTTAATGAACTATGACTAGCAGTCCGTCTTTTAATTACAAATACAACAACTGAGTATTGCTAGTTATTAGCAAAGTAGCCTAATACCACAGATTATATTACAATAATTGTAATACTCAATATATGAACATGATACTAAGATATCAAACAAATTATTAAAATTCTTTGAAATTGCTTTGATAATAGTTTTTTCTTTTCTTATTTAATACCTCATCATTGAAAAAAAAATAACTTATAGATACTACTGTTGCGTTTTAATTAAAATGCGTATTTTAAAGTTTCCAATTTTTAATTAGTTTCAACCAGTGTAGTACTTCTAGAATGGGTAGCAAAAAAACAAAAAAGTTCATCGAAACGTCACAAAACAATTATTGAATAATTTAGCTTATAATGAGTTTTAGTTTGTTCATACTTTGTTCCGCCTTTCATAACAAATGAAAACTCATTTAACAATTTACATATTATTATCCACAGACATATTAGAGACAGAATATAATTATATCAAATATATAACATGTATTTAAACATTAGTTCATTTTTAAAATTAATTATTAATTTTATGAAATACTAAAATATGTTACAAAATTACAATTACTAATTAGTACGTAATAAATTCAAAATTTAATAGCTTATTACCATGTTACAACTAGTTGTAAAAGTACTTAACAGATTCCATGAAATTCCTTGTTATTTTAGTTAATAACAGACAATGAAACTGTAACAACTACTCTTGGTCATGTTTGTACTTCCATGCTACCAAAACACAGAACATGGATAAGTAAACAAATAGCAGCTACTGCTTTTGTTGAAAATAAAATATTAAAATACAGTGGTTGTTTCATGTATAATTATGTACATTATAATTTATTAAATTGTTTAATATAAGAGATACATTTCATAATTTCAAGCATATAGGAAGACCAGATCAATGTAATTTATTTATAATTTGTCGCATCGATTTATTTTTCCTATAGTTTGTTCAGTTCATCGAGCATGAACTATAAAAAATCTACCTAAAATTTGGCTAGGGTCATTAGTGGGTAATTGAGTTGTCACCGACTAAATTATGATAAAAAAAATAGTCGAAACATTGGTTTAGATTATGTTTCATTCAGCTAGATAAAAAATGGTTTCAATCTTGGAATATGAAATTATGTACAAAACTGTTTACTTTTAACTCTCTCTTGCCTACATAAATATAATAGAAAAGAAAATTTTGTTTCATAACGATTTTTCGAAAATGAGTTTTCACCGGAATTACAGGTTTTCAGACCCCTTGACCCCAAAAAAAATGTTTTTAGCAATTTGTGTGTGTGTGTGTGTGTGTGTGTGTGTGAGTGTGTGTGTGTGTGTGTGTGTGCGCGCGCGTGTGTGTGTGTGTGCGTGTGTGTGTGCGCGCGCGTGTGTGTGTGTGTGTGCGCGTGTGTGTGTGCGTGTGTTGAAAGTTGAAACTTGAAACCCATATTAGGTACTAATAGAAGACACGACACGAACATTTTCATCAAAATCGGGCAACCGGAAGAAGCAGTTTATTCGTGAATTTTTTCACTTTTTTGTGATCCTCAAAAACGACTCCCATCCACGATTATTTTTTTTAAATCGCTTCACTAACTACATTATTTATGCTCTACATGATGGGTAGGCCTTGTCTGTTGAAATTCTTGGGAAGGCTGTGCTCTCATAGAAAAAAGGTTTTTTTAAGATTATGGCCTTAATATGCATTTTAGGCCAAAAATGTATACAATCAAAGTTGTAGAAAATTTTAAAACCTACAACTTTTATTCCAAACATTGCTTTGTATAACGCTTATTTTAGCGGTAATCAGTGATGCATTTTACGAAAAAAATTTTATATAGGTAATAAAATTTATAGGAAACAAACGATTTACAACTTTTATTTTAAGCATTCTTTTCTACAGAGCCTACTAGTTTAGCGTCAAAGAGTGGTTTTCCGTATTTTTAAGCCAAACTAAGGTTGTTTTTCATTTTGCATCATTCAGTCATGATTAAAATAAGGTTATGTGTTTTGAGGTTAGTTTTTCGTTTAATTCTAATGGTTTTTTACTAATGTTAGGTTATACAGTTCATTATTTGCATTGACAAGAGAAGTCGTATGAGTGTTTCACACCATATATTTTTAATTTAACGTTTGCATTACTATAGTTTACAATTGCATTTTCAACTTTTTTTACTTTATCTATGGTATACAGTAATAAATAATAATGCTATTTCCTTTTCAATATGCACACATTAATCTTCTTCAGTGCCGTCTCAATTGGGATTGGCTACATGTGTGACAAAATTCTCGCTATCGTGGTTCGGACGGATTAAGGTGTTTCTATCTGTGCGGACCCATTTCTTGATGTTTCGTATCCATGATTTCTTTCTTTCTAACCATCCCTATTTTTTTCTCAACTTTACAATCCAATATCAATTTACTTTGTTCAAATTCCTACCAAGTGCATTACTATCATATTTGAATGAGAGAATTAAACTGATAAATATTCAAGCTACAAAACCTAATTAATATTTTTATTACTTCATTATCACTGGAGGGTGATCTACTTCTTAAAATCATTCACGTCATCCGTTCACCATCATTCATCACCACACAGATCGGAGTATCACATACGTTAGTAAAAATAAAACGTAAATGTCAGAAAAAATGCACACAATAAAAGTAAAAAAAAATTTCAAATCCTACAACTTTTCTACGTAAAACTTTTTGTTGAACGTTATTTTAGTGTCAATTTGCTATTGTCTGTAAAAAGATCATAAAAATATTGGTTCATCAAATTCTGAGTTATTCCACGTTGTTGACCACGTGAAGTTACAACTGCTGCAGATACAAAACCAAAATAAAACGTAAATTGAGTGAAATGAAGTACTGCTTGAAGGTTAGTGGGTAAGTATGTGCAGTTTGCCGACCATCTATTGTCACAACGTCTAGGGCAATCTTGTCGTTCTTCAGTTTCTTGCCAATAGAGAATACCGGAACAGGTGGCGTCTCTTCCCAATTTTCCAATATCCGATTTAAAGAGTACACAGAACAAACTTTGCTGCGAGAAAGAAGAATTTGTTATTTATTTACTTATTCATTTAAAAAATAAAGTTTCGATGTATATTGTACAGTAAAACATTTTATGCAGATCGACTACTTTCAATAATGTTTTGCAAATGGTATAGTTAATACAATGAAGGCGAATTTTTCTTTATAATGGAGTAAATTATTATTGTAATTAATGTTATAATGGAAGAGTAATGCAAAAGCAACGTAGCAAATTTCCTGTATATGAATCTAAATTTTCTTTTAGTTGTATCAAGAAACTTAAACTCGTCCGACAAAGGTAGGTTGGCAGTTTAAATTTAAGTATTTTTACACATAACTTTCTAGTCAGGGCTGAAAAAAAATTGTTCTGTTTCGTTTCACATGGTCAGCTAAAATATATTTAAGTACTCAAGAATAGAAAATGTAGATGTGTAAGTGACACTAATCAAAATTATTTTCTAAATTAATGATTTTCATTATACAGCCAGACTTTCATTATAGAAGTAATTCACATTATAGAGTAAACGAAGGAAGTATGACAATTGCAATATGGATGATATACTTTTTTTAGAATACTTGACATTATAAAAAGCTGTCATTTTTACTGAATTGAAGAAGGTAGAATTAAACCACCTCATCCTCGTTTTAATTAGTGAAACTATAGTTTCAGACCAGCCATTTTTATATTCGTCTAAACAACAGAAAATGAAACTCAACAGGAGTACCTGTGCTCATTATGCATAATTTTATATGCGTAAAATCTGTGACCCCGTTCAGTTATTCTGTCTGCAAAAGACTAGGTCAACAGCCGAAGGCTGGTCTGAATCTCAAGAGGCTTTTCCATGACTCCTTCAAAACGAGGAGTGAGATAGTTTATCATTCGCTTTCTCACTGGGTGGAAAATCATGCTCATCAGCATGCCAGGGCCTCTGAAAAGCATCTACTTTTCCACCCTGTAAATGACATCTTCACTTCATTTATAACAGGGTCTGGCTGTATAATGAAATTAATTACTCCTACAGGAAATAACTCTGACTAGTGTCTTTTACACCTCTAACTCTAATGTTTGTAAATGCTTCAGTCATATAACTGGCCGACGATGCCAGAAACAGAACCATTTTTTGTAGCCCAGGAACAAGCAGATCGAACGCAAATAATTTAACACTCCACCTTTCTGTAATGGACATAGCAAAAGACTATTAAACCAAAAGTCTTGGTTGGATTCCCGGATAAAATCCAATACGTTTTCACCGTGTTTTTTTAAAGAAACTTCAGATAAGTTAAATAATTATGCTTTTAAAGTTACGTGGCATAAGGTCGAGGTAATCAGATAGATCTCAAATTAAAATTATATTTAGTAATTCTAATTAAGTTCTGAAGACCATCTCAAGTTTCCTACTTATAGGAAAATAAAAATTACCCATCGATTTAAAGTTAACAGTTCATAAGTCATTACCAAAAACAATCTGAAAATAAGTCACGCAAGTAAACGGCTGTGCAAAATCCTCTCACTAAAAAAAATACTCCAGTTTCCAGTCTAGAATATTTTGATAAATTGTAAATCCTTAAGCAAATATACGAGTTTGTTTGTATACGAGCAAATATACGTAGTTTTTCATTATTCAGTCCGAAGATTTAATTAGTTCTACCTGTGTGTTGTTTAGGTCAACAGCCGAAAGTCTGGTTTGAATCTCTAGAGGTTTTACTAAGTAAAAACGAGGATTGAGGTGGGTTACTATTGCCTTCCTCAATGAGTTGAAAGAGTATGCTTATCAGCGTGCCAGGCCCTTCGAAAAGCACCAACTTTCCACCCTGCAAATGACACCTTCACTTCATTCACTACAGGGTCTGGCTGTACAGTGATATTCATTACTCTCAGAGGAGATAACTCTGACTAGTTTTTTTACACCTCTACTTCTTCTGTTCTTAAACAGTTCAGTCATAATTGACTAACTATAAGATAAGAAACAGAACTATTTTTTGTAGCCCTTGGAACCAAAAGATCGTGTAAAATTAATTTAACACTCCACCTGCCCGTTATGGGCAAATAGTTCTGCATATTCAAGCTAAATGCCTTTCCTCTTTATTCGGTCATAATTTTTTGTCATAGCACTGTTACCGAAAGTCTGCTTTCATCCTTTGCCACTATATGATATTTTATTTGGTAGTCTATTCGTTTATTTATTTCAGTATTATTATGATTATGGTTGATTAGTGTTAGTATGTAGGATTATTATTAGGTATAATAGTAATAACTAATATAATTATTTTTCTTCATCTGACATTCACTGAAAATAATAGTAGCTATATTTTATCAAATTATATTATAAAACCTATTCCGTAGAAAAGGACAATTTTGATATTAAAAGTTGATTATATTATTATTACTGGCAGGAATTTTATGGATATTGTTGTTAATATTGTAATAATAATAGTAATAATTTATTAATTTTTTTTATTATATAAAAAAATTCTATTTTTTTCTGTAAATATAAAACATATTACCAATTCATTTCCGCACACATGCTAGACGTATTCGGGTATTAAAAAATAAGCTGGGATAAAAGATTCATTGTATTTGTTTTTAATAATGAAGAAATAATTCAATAATAGTACTAAAATCTACATTTTTTAAGGCCAATACATAGTCCTATAATTGAGTAGTGATCTTTTTAAAGCCTTTATGTCAACTATCATTTGTTTCTTCAGTCTTTTCACTAGCTTAAAGATTTTTATTACTTAAAAATATTAAAAACAGTAATTCTAATCAGTATTTCTATATTTTACCGTTATATACGGTAAAACAATTGATAACAATTGTAGTTATTTTTGTAGTTTAATTAAAATGAAATATTACAATAATTATGTTCTTTTCATGACAAAGAAAAAATGTACCGTTTGAAAAACTTTTCGTAACTTTGATGAAACTGAAAAACAACCGAGAACAAACTATAAATTGAATACAAGTAATAGTGAAATTAGTAACAAAACGAAATAAATTTTACACAGTTTACTGGAATAGTAACCATGTTTACATTCAACGGCAAATACAGAAATACTTTTTCGATTAAAAGTAAGTTAAGAGCGGAGATTAATGCTGACATAATTTGTTGACTTACAAATTCCAATTCAACCCGACTAATATATTTCTTTCTCGGCTCTCTTAAATATAAATTTAGTTTACGATTTTGTACAAGAAAAATAAGTCGTACCGTAATGTAAAAAAAGAGGAAAAACTTTTTCCTTTTTTTGTAAAATACACAGAGTTGTACCGTAAATATGAAATTCATGACCACAACGTTAAAGTCCGATTCTAAATTGGTTAAATATATTTATTACAAACAACTTTCTTTAGACCCTCTTTGTAAAGGATAAAGAAAAGTGAAGCAGTATAATATTTACTGTATATTGAAACTGCTTTTTTACGATTTTTTTCAGTTTTAAATAAAAATAAACCAAAATGTAATGATTACAATGAAAAAAAAATAGCGTAACGCAATACACTAGTTTACTGTCGTGAATAATCTAATCTACCAGAAGAATAGAATTTTCCAGAAGAAAATAAATTCAAAAACAAATTACAAATGCGAAAACAAAAGTAGTAGTACAAAACATTAACAAGATATCTTGAGAAAACTACTAAAGGGAACTGTTTCCCTTTACAGTTTTCGGAGAAATGCGTATTGCAAACATTTCCTTTAATTTATTGATATTCAACACAAACTCTATTTAAACTTGTTGACATAAACCTGTTTTGAGATGTTAACTTCATTTAAACTTAACAACTTAAAACCGAAAGCAAAAGCTTGTAAATTATTTTTTTAGTTTATACATTATTGTCATAGTTTATTACATAATATTAAATTTTAAAGCGTGAAATGTAAAATGTATTTTATTGCACGCAAAACATGTAGTATATACTAAAGAATTTAACAAAAATGTAAGCTTTTATTACTTTACGGTAATAAAATATTCATCATTTCAACACTTACTTTATCATCCAAAAGTTTAAAAGAAAACTGAATATTTGCTCTATTTATAAATTTATATCACTCATTAGTTAAACTGGAATATAAAACACAGGACATCATAAACTATATTTTAGATTTTATTATTCCCGCGATTCAACCTCAAAATAAATTTTCTTTAGAATTTATTGCCTTATTACGAGCAGTAACAATTTTTTACTTAAAAAAATCATAGCGATAAAAAGTTTTATTAAATTAATAACATATTTTTATATTATTTATTAACAAATATTATACTTTAATTCCTTGAAGGAACAATACAATAATAACTGGAGAGATTATACTTGTATGGCATTTACATTGGATCTGGCTAAACCAATATTAATAAAAGTACGCTAAAAATAACTTTAGTTTTCAATTCCTTAAAAAACATTGTTTTAACTGACAGCTAGCTGTCATTTTTGGTCAGCAGAACAATGTCCAGAAACGGAAAAAGAATGATGTTTTGGACTGAAACCAAACTTACTGACCAATTTTCTAATACTTAAATAGCCAAGTTGTCAGAAGTTACAGTTTTGGCCCACAAATCAAGAAAGTTTGCAATGTATTAGTCTACAATTATCCATACATTGTTAAACTTCAGAATGAAATGAATAAAACATGGCCGCCTTCGTGGCGTAATGGTTAGCACCAGCCTATTAAACGTAAGTCCAGGATTCGATTCCCGATAATGGTCTGAAAATTATCACACGGCAAAACCCACCGTTACAGTTTGTTAACCAACCACAGTCGCTAATGACCAAGCTGTTTATGCGACTTTAAATAAACAAAAAAAGCTGAACAAAATTAAATAAAAATTCATTTTAACGAAATCGATTAGCAAGAGATGCCGGTTTTAAAGAACACTTTAGTACACAATCCTCCTAAAAGTAAATTGATTCTAATGATAAAGCATATCGTTTACTACAAACGGGCCAAGTTACCGCTTCTAGTGTGTAAAATGATTTAAATGACTTAATTATACACTATCACAAACGATTCGAAATTATTAAACAAAATTTACCTTTAAAAATTAAAGGCGACGTTCTTTAACTAAAGACTAATTGAATACGTTTTGTTTGACTGTACAGTATTGTTTCAACTGTGCAGTGCACTCTTATCACGATGATACAGTATTTAGTCAGTACTTTTAATTTGTTATTTCAGCGGTTTGAGAGGCTTTATTGACTATTGGGGGAAGATTTGCAAGCAACAAAAACAATAGATTTTCAGTGGTTACAGCTGCTGAAGTTCAGTAACTGAACTCACAGAAAATCTGCTAACACGAAATACATTTGCACGAAGAATACTAAACAAACAAAAATTACAGATTATTTTAAACAAATAGTAGACGTGTGAATGAGAATAAAACTGTGTTAATGCCCGCCTCCTTAGCGTAGAGATAGCTAACTAGCCTGCAACGCAAAGGTCCCGGAATCGATTCCCGGCTAAGGTTTGGAAATTTTCACAAGGTAAAATCCACTAACTTATTACAAAACCCACCGTAGTCGCTAATAACCGAGCAGCTGATGTGATTAAATAAACTAAAGAAATTAAATATTTTTTGGATAATAATGTGTACATACTTAAAAACCAAACCAATTAAATAATTGCACGTTTTTTACTTTCTCTTCCCTATATGAATATAAAAGAAGGAAAGTATTGTTTTAATGTCGATATTTCGAAATCGAGTTTTTACGGATACACACGTTTTCAGACCCCCTGTACCCAAAAAAAAAATTTTTTTAGCTCTTGGTGTGTGTGTTTGTGTGTGAACAAAATATCTCCAGAACGGACCATCGTACGAAGTTGAAACTTAAAAACTTAAATTAGATACCACTCGACAACCCAACACGAACATTTTAATCAAAATCGGTCAAACGAAAAAAGTAGTTTATTCGTGTCATTTTTTCAATTTTTTTCAAAAACAGATTCTACGATTATTTTTTAAATTCGCCTCACTTACTACATATTTCATGTTCTACACGATAGGGTAGGCGCCATTCAGCTGAAATTCTGGAGGAGGCTGTTTTCTCATACAAACAAAAAAATATATTTTTTTTAAGATTGCGGCCTTAATTAGGTACATTTTAGGGCAAAAGTGTATACTACGAAAGTTGTAGACAATTTAAAACTCTACAACCTTTATTTCAAACATTTCTTTGTATAATGCTTAGTTTAGCGATAATTAGTGATTTCCTGTTGCGATTTCAGCATTAGTACGCATATTACGACAAAAGTGTATATAATAAAATTCACAAGAAATTAAAATATCTACAACTTTTATTTTAAGAATTTTTCTCTACAGAGTTTAGCATGAAAGAGTGATTTTTCGTATTATTAGGTCAAACTAGTGTTGATTTTCATTTTGCATTATTACTCATAATTAAAATTAGGTTATGTTTTTTGAGGTTAGTTTTTTGTTTATTTCTAATGTTTTATTACTAATTTTAGGTTATATTGTTAATTATTTGTTATATTGTATTGGCAAGAGAAAGTCGTGGGAGTGTGTCACACAAGATTTTTGCTTTAGTGATAGGGTTAATTTAAATTATTAAAATTTATGATTTGTAAACCGATTTTCACTGGATAGTAATTATTACATTCATTCTGAATTATAAAATTTTGGTTATTCGACGTTACTAAAAACAATTAAAATGCAATAGACAATATCGTAATTACATGTTGGTTTTACAATGTATAAGATTTAGTAATTATTGTAGTTGATTAGGTCATCAGCCTAAAGGCTGGTTTGAACTCCTAGAGGCTTTTTACTATATAAAACGAGGAGTGAAGTGGTTTACAATTGCCTTCGTCCCTGAGTGGAAAAGTATGCTTATTAGCATGCCCAGCCCTCCGAAAGGAACCTATTTTCCTCTCTGCAAATCACACCTTCACTTTATTCACCACTAGGCCTGGCTGTATAATGAAATTCATTACTTTTAGTGGAAATAACTTTGACTAGTTCTTTTACACCTCTACCTCTTCTGTCCTTAGATGCTTCTGTCATGTAATTGGCTGACCATGTGATAAGAAACAGAACTATTATTTTGAAGCTCTAGCAGATCAAGTGCAAATAATTTAACACTCCATCTGCCTGTTATGGGCAATACAAATAGTGTATTTTAAAATAATTGCATCCTAACACAGTACACTCAGTATTGTATTCTCAGATTTTCAATTTTCATTAAATTTAATCGGAAAAAAACTACAGTTAAAGGTAAAGATAGATACACGCTAATAATACATACATAAAATATGTTACAACTCCAGTTCTTGAACATAATTCTGATGTAATACTTGCTGAAAGTCGTAAATGACAAACATAAACTTAGACGGTAGTTAACGCTTTCATTATGCAAGGAATTTACGCTGTATTTTAGTACCATGTATAATCTATAACCTACAATAATAATAATAATAATAATAATAAAGTTAAAACATCTGTCTGTACATTAGAATTTATGCAAGTCTCATAATTTTCACCATTCGATTCACTGGGAAGTGATTTGAATTAAGTTACTTTCGTTACGCTTGTTTATTTGTTAGGTTATGAAGAGAAAAAAATCTAGCGTAAACACTCACACGACTTTATCTTGCCAATGCAAATAATGAACCATATAACCTAACATTAGTAATAAAAATATTAGAAATAAAGAAAAATCTAACCTCAAACAACCAAAAATCATAAAAAATCTAAATCATAAGTGAATGATGCAAAATGAAAAGCAACCTTAGTTTGTCTTAATAATACGGATAATCACTCTTTCACGCTAAACTAAGCTATGTAGAGAAAAATGCTTGAAATACAAGTTGTACATCTTTCAATTTCCTATAATTTTGAGATTGCATAATGTTTTTGTTGTAAAATGCATACTACGGCCGAAATCTTGAAAAATCTATTTGTTTACGGATTATTTTCATGAACAAAAAACATAAAATCACTAATTACCGCTAAACTAAGCGTTGTACAAAGAAATGTTAGAAATAAAAGTTGTAGGTCTTTAAATTGTCTACAACTTTTATTGTAAATTCTTTTGCCCGAAATGCAAATTAGGGCCGCAATCTTAAAAATAAATCATTTTTCTTTACGAGAGAACAGCCTTCCCAAGAAATTCAGCAGACATGGCGCCAACCCTATCTTGTAAAGCATAGACAATTCAGTAAATGAGGCGATTTTAAAAAATTCGTAGGACCCGTTTTTGAGAAAATCGCAATAAGTAAAAAATGACACGAATAAACTACTACTTCCGGTGGACCGATTTTTATGGAAATGTTCGTGTTGGGTCTTCTAGTAGTACCTAACTTAAGTTTCAAGTTTAAATTTCGTACGATGTTCCGGTCTTGAGATATTTTGCACACACACACACACACACACACACACAGGGGTTCAGGGTGTCTGAAAACGTGTATAGGCCTATCCGGTAAAAACCCGATTTCAACAATTCGACATGAAAAAAATATTTTCCTTCCTTTATTCATATAGGCAAGAGAAAGTAAAAATAACTACAGAACCAACTTAAAAATTTTCACTATTAAAATTTTTGGTTATCAGAATGATGGTATAAGTTAAGTTCTTCCTAAAATAGTTCCTATAAAAATAGGAGAACGTTTTATCTTAAAGAAAAATAAAATAGTAAGTTGTATTTGGTTTAATATTATGTAATACTAAAAAAGTCAAACTTAATTTTGTTTTGTTTAACTAAAGTCACATCAACGGCTTGAATATTTAGGGACTATGGGTTATGGACGGTAAATTTCATATGTTTAAACGTCTAAATCTTAACCGGACATAGAATCCAGAATTTCCCACTTTGTAGTCTAGCAAGCTAACTACCAAGGAGTCAGCCATTTACAATATAAAACATTTTGGTAATTTTCACGACAATTACACTTTGATTGTTTGTTTTTCTCATTTCTTGTTCATACGTTTTGCACATAAATGCTAATATAAACAGCGAAACATAAAATTGGTTGATGAGAAGACCAAACCGATTGAGAATCGAACCCGAAACCTCTAATAAAATAATAGTTTTACCAATTACTGCATATATTTTTGTTACTTTCAGGATGAAACCTTCTAAAAATTAACCTTAAAATAAAATGTTCATTTCAAATCAGAAATCTCACATGGTTAAAAAACATTAACAAAATCTCATAAAATTTTTTACAACCATTGTTTGACATTCTTATCTTTAAAAAGCTCTGTTCATTTAGTTCCCTTAAGGCAATATATTCAAAATAAAGTATTTATCTAAATATTACTATTAACAAATAGAATTGTGTGCTTTAAATGCCATTGTTGAAAAAACCGGGAAAGTAGAATGAACAATTTCATTTTTTTCTTACCTTTTTTATATTTTTAACAAATTCAGCTTTAATGTAGAAGAAAAACATTCACACAATACGGAAAAGATCATGTAAAATTTACTTACAGTATATTTTATAACAAGGAACACATCTAGTAGAAATAAGTACAAAGAATTTTTTATTTTACACAGGATAAAGGTAAAAATTTACAATGCAGATTCACTGAAGAATAAATAAAAATAACACATCTCATTTAGCATTTCTGAAGAAGATTTCTTGCGCCATTAGAACAAGAAGCACTTTAACTAAGTAAAAAAAGCAAAAAATAAATGTCGCATCAATCATAAAGTAAAAAAGTGAAAAATGGGTTCTAAAATGAGAGCGTGTCAGTAAAATAAAAGAAAAAAGAAAAAGCGAAAAAGTTCGATATTGCTAATATTCAAAGCTCCGTTTTTGTCATCAGGAAATGGATGTATTTAACAATAAAAAGAATATTAACAAAGATCAATGATTTTTTTACTTATTGCAAATTACTTCCAGTAATTACGTTTTTATCTTGATAAATCCTATTCTTATAAATCAGTGATTGATAATATATTTTATATATAAATTCTTAGCAGTATTCACCGGGAAAAATTTAGGAACCTTTTTTCTTACTTTATTTAATTTTGCAACTCAAGAAAGATAACTATAAAAATTTATCAGAATATCTTAATTTTTTAATTTCCGTTAATGGCTGTTAGTGGAGGAGACCACCCAGTACAAAGCTCCAAAGAATTAAAGTTGTGCTAAATTCAAATATTACTACAAGGGTTATGTAAATGTATCATTTTGTTACTACATCGGCGGTTCAATTGTCTTAGTGTAACCTTGGTAGATCGAGAGAATTTTATTTTGCGTATTGGAGTTACTGCGATTTTGAATTTTGTCTCTACCATAAATTTTAGAATGTTAGTTTTGGTTTTGAGGCCATTTGTATAAAACAAAATATATCCCTCGGAAGAGTCAAAGGAGTGGCTCCTCTCTCGTTTTAAAAATCAGTTTTTCTTTAAAAGTTACAGCCTCATTTACGGAGAAAAATTCAAAAAACAAAAATTAAAGATCCTTACAGAAAGATAATATGTAAAACCAGCATCAAGGTAGGTTTATTCTGGAATAACAGGTTTGAAAAGCAATTTATTGCGAAAATTCGCTTAGCAAAAGTTAAAAAGAATAAAATTTCCCACAAAGTTCTATGCCATATTTTTTGTCTAACACTTAGGTTAACGGAATTTTTCATCTTCTGTAGAAAACTACAGTGAAATTGGTTGATTCCATGTTTCGAATCGCAGCAAACAAAGTGTTATTCGCAAAAAATTGTAATTTAAAACTAATACGAGTACTGCTTCATAACAGGGCATAAGGTGAGTAAAGTGTGATACGCCTTGAAAAATCTAAGAACATATCAGTGAGGTATGCCGTCCCAATTTTTTTTTTTGTACTGTATTTACGAAAATCTGGAAAACAAAAATCATTCCTATACTACAACAGGAAAAATATCGCGTAAATAACATTTCCAAAATATGTCGAATTTAAAGAAATAATTAAATATACCTAAAGTTTATTAAGGAAATCGAAGTATCCTGTGAAAATCTTATTAATTTATTAAAATTGTTAAGTCAACTTACGTCAAACTAAAACTACACATTAAGGCGTAGTCACCAAATAAAGAAAAATAATTGAATTAGAAAAGTTAAAATCCTACATTAAACACAATACAACATCGTTCTGTAGTCGTAAAAGTTGTTATATAAAGGGATGTTTGGGGTTTAAGGAAACTGTACAAAGTAGAACTTTAACAGTAATATGTAGCTCTGGGTCTTTTCTTAAAACCTTCAGGAAGCCACAGTCTTGGAAAGAAACTTAATGTCCGTTGAACATGCCAACTTAAGTATAATAAAGAAGTTTCAGCTGCTTCCAAAAACAAGAATTAATTTTTTAGACTCGTGGTCATTTTTAAACATCCCAAGCTACTCTGTATTTAATATCCACTGAAATATATCACGATTTGGATACAAAATTGTGTTAAATAACATAATGTATAAGAAAAAACAAAAATATTTCATAATTTAAATTCATATTTAAGTACATGTTTGAGTACATCAGTTACAATGGGCAATATCAAACCAACACAGCAAAAATATAACAAAAATTGTAGTAGACTTTTCTATTAGCAATTAGTAATTTCGATAGATTTTAGAGATTTTATAAACGATATTATTATAGTGTAAAGGTACATTTTAGAAGAACAGTATGGGTTAAATTGACCAGATATTCCATGTCTTGTGAAATATTTTATTTCAACAAGTAAGCTAAACATTTATATTAAGAATGGGTTATCAATAATAAGAAATTGTATGAACCAATGTTTGAAAATAAAGGTTTTTTATTTGATTTTTAAAATAGTATCACCTAGTACGATAAGTACAATGACAAGAGGAGAAATAATGAACAAATAAAGCAAACAACAGTTTTATTTAAGCAAACATTTTACAGTAAGTTAATCGTTACCGATAAATTATAAAAGCGTACTTTTTCAGATATCTTGGCCTACGCTGAGATCATCGTCTTTCATGAAAACAACTTCTGTCAAAAGAATACATGTAGATCTAAATTTTCGAAATATGTTTTGGGTTTTGGGGAAAAAATCACTCCTGACAAAATCTAACAAAATTAATCTCTACAGATCAACTTTGAAACCAATTTGGACTCATGAAATACAACTTTGAAGTACATCTGTAAGTTGAAACATCGAGATCTAAGATCGATTCCAATCAAAGACAATCAGACACATTAAACATACCCTGTTATAAAAATAATAAATTTATTTATAGAGATATAGAGATCTAATCTCTATGATATGAAACACAGTGAAACAAGAATTTCAGAAATCAGTATTAGTTTTTTTGGACAACTTTATAAACATAAAAACATATTAGCTATCAATTTATTACACAACAGTGTACATTTAAATTCAAGGTTATTGAGATTTGATTTTTGGATTTTCCTTATCGATATTGTAACTAAAATTTAGCGTAATATTATTCTGTACACTAAACTCTCGATTATTTGCGGGCGGCGTATCCGCTTTGCAGATTATCCGCGGTGCCTGCAGTAAAACGTTTTATGTATAAAAAAAGAAAAAATACACTAAAACAAATTTAGAAACTTAGAATTATTTCGTAAATACGGAAATAGGATTTCTAATTACTTTAATATAATAGAAGTCATCACAAATAATAAAATACATAATAAACTATAATAATGTACAGTACAACACGTACAGTATAGTATTTAACACGAAAAAACAAAAGTAAATGACCGAATATTTTTTGTAAAAAAGTAAACATAACTTCCTCTTAAACAATAATGTACAAAACGTTGATTTAGTTCTTTATCATGTACGTTCTTTTATTATACAATGAACTGATTTAAAGCACTTGTGTGCTGTTTTTTAGTACCTTTAGCGCCATTTTAACCGCTATCGGCAATTTTGCGGCTTATCCGCGAAATTCGATTATCCGCGGTACCCGCACCAGTCAATCCCGCGGATAATTGTGAGTTCACTGTATTTTATTCATTCATTACTTTTTTATTATTATTAAAACATATAACCATCACAGAGGTAAAACATCGATAAATGTTTGATTTCTTTTAGTTTTTCACTTTTCTGCCAGATTAGTTAGTTATTGTTCAAAGAAAGTGAACAGAATATAACGAAGCAGTGTATGAAATAATAACAAATTACATGTGATTTGAGGAACCAGGATAAAGAAAGATTACAATATGGATTTGGTAATGAAATGCAGGTCAGCTTGACCAAGAAAGTTGTATTTCCCATCTAATTTAGTAATAATAAAGTTATACTGGGAACAAAATGCAAAAAGAACTCATCTCAAGCTTTAGCATTTGGAATTCTATCGGGCACAACGAATTGATAGAAAATATTTTTAATGGTACGATACTGAGTAAAAGAGGAAAGGGAAGACCAATAAACCAAAACTTAACGAAGGAAAAGGAATGAAAAATAAAATAAAATGAAAGATATTTCGTAAGTACGTAGACATGAAAAGAATAGTTACTGAAAAGAAATTCCAGTTACAGCGACAAGGTGAAGCCTTCTGAATATGAAATGAGATGAATAAACTTTCAGGCTAAATCAACTTCAACACAATAACAGTGGGTTTTACAAAGTTAAATACTCCCAAATCACAGCCAGGAATTACGGATTATGGGATTTTTAATTTATCAATTGAAAAACAAGATTTTTGTAGGCACAAAGGCTTTGATTTAATGGATGGTTTTCCAATAAGACCGTATAGAAGTTTTGTTCTGTTAGTCAATGTTTATGCCCATAACAGGCAGGTGGAGTGTTAAATTATTTGCACTCGATCTGCTAGTTTCAGGGCTACAAAAAATAGTTCTGTTTCTTATCACATGATCAGTTATTACATGACTAAAGCATTTAAGAACAGAAGAAAAAGAGGTGTAAAAGACACTAGTCAGATGAAATTATCTCCTCTGAGAGTAATGAATTTCATTATTACCCTGCGATGAATGAAGTGAAGTTATCATTTGCAGGAGGAAACTAGATGCTTTTCAGAGGGCAAGCTGATATTCATAGTTTTCCACTCAGTGACGAAGGCATTGGTAAATCACCTCACTCCTCGTTTTACTCAGCCTCTAGAGGTTCAAACCAGCCTTTCGGCTGATGACCTAAACAACAGTCAATGTTTGCTGTTTCCGTTTGTTGTGGCTCGACCAGGTTAAGCGTCCTCCTAGTGTAACTCCTAAATTTTACTTGATTTAATTTTGGAATCTCTGCGTAGTTTATAAAATAGGCGGACACGTCCGAGGACGGAGAGAAGATGTACCATTTAAAGATTTGTTAGGTTTTACTTTAATTTTCCATTTTTAAGCTACATTGAAATATGGTTGACGTAATGTTAAAGAAACGCATCAAGAGTATGGAGTTATAAAAAAATCAGTAAAAGTTGCTGTCAAGATGTTAGGAAGAACTAGCAAATCTACCGTGAAAAGTGTGAGTAGAGCGGAAAGATTGCTCCTTGGAGTACTCCAACTTTGTAAGTAAAAATAATAATATTTTTGACTTCATACTGAAGAGTCTGTATGGAATTTTAAGTACAATAAATAATATCAGTGTTATTTCTATTAATAATCCATATTTAATAATAAGTAAGATAATTAAAATATTGTTGTCAATTAAATCTTATTCTATATTTATAAATACAGGTGAATAAATTAATTCCCCTAACATAAAGCCTATCATACACAATCTATTTAAGTTTAACATTCAAAAGATATTCATTTAAAAAAAATTCTAAACAGAAATAGAAATTTTAGGTCAATTAATTATAATTAACAATATTTTGTGTTATTTAAATCAGAACAACTTTATCTACAATACCTAAACAAAATTAAAAAATAATTTATAGAAATAATAAAAGGCAAATATTACACGTGATATAAGAATAAATATTAGTTTTACTAATTAATTATATTTATAAATCTGAGAATTTAATAGGCAATAAAAATTTATAAAAGTTTTAATAACAATGTTAAAGGTAACAAAAACATAATAAAATAAAATGTAATTAATTACGAAAAATAAGATTATGTCATTTTAAATTTACATTTATTTTATGCATTGCGTGTCTTTGATTAATAATACGAAATACAATTACATTTACTGTGTTACTAATTCTACTGTGTGTATAAGTGTATGTATTTATATATTTGTGTGTGTATTATAAACTGTTATTCCACTAATATTGCTCTACTTTCCACCGGTACCCACAATATCGATTGAACACCCACCCTTCAACCCTATAACATTTCCACTACAACCACAAAACAACATGTAAGGATTAAAGATGATGTTTGTAGGACAGGTATTAGTGAAGTAGCGAGTCTATTGACCAGTTTCTTGCCCAGCCTTCTGGCTACATTACTAATACTTCTATCATGGAAGGCGCCTCACAAATCCCTTCTTCTTTCTATTTCATTTCAACACAAAAAATAAAATACCTGTCTACCTGTACACACACACACACACACACGAATGGAATGAATGAATAATGCTATACGACAGTATTCACCTGAAGCATAGAATTCCGTGTCAGATCAGACTGGGATCCTGCGGAACGAAGTTCTCATCTTTATTATTATTATCAACATCATCGGCAGCTCAAAATATATTTCAAAAGATTTATATTCTCTTCTTAAGATCAGGTTATTTCATTGTATATATGAACATTTTTAAAATGTAGTAAACATGAGTTCCTGTGAATTTTGTATATCCTACCAAGTAACTTATTTTCTTTCAGACAATCTAACAAAAACTACACGGTGAAAATCATTCGACAACATGAACAGAGTTTTCTACAATTTTCAGTTAAATAACACTATCGTATGAATTTATAATAAGTTCTCAAATTTATAAAGTTTAAAAATTAAAGTTTAAACTATTTTAATTTGAGAAGTTTACTGATACGGCACTCATTGTTGTTCAGGTCAGCAGCCGAAAAGCTGGTTTGAACCTTTAGAGGCTTTACTAAGTAAAACGAGGCGTAAGGTGGTTTACAATTGCCTTCCTCACTGGAACAGTAGACAATACTTATCAGCATGTCAGGCCCTCCGAAAAGTATTTACTTTCCACCCTGCAAATGACATCTTTATTTCATTCATCACAGGGTCTGGCTGTATAATGAAATTCATTACTCTCAGAGGAGATAACTCTGACTAGTGTCCTTAACACCTCTACTTCTTATGTTCTTAAATGATTCAGTCATATAATTAGCTGACCATGTCATAAGAAACACAACTTTTTTTGTAGCCCTGGAACTAGCAGATTGAATACAAATAAATTAACACTCCACCTGCCTGTTATGGGCTAACAGCACTCATTAACAGAGAGATTAAAACCACCGACATTTATGTTTTAACAATTTATTAGCCAACTTTGAAACAAACAAGATGTGTAAATGAAAAAAAAATTATGTTGGGATATTGGTGTTAAAATGTTCAACATTTTTATCTTTTATTTGAAATTTTCAACAGTACACAAATACGACTACTAGAAAATGTGATATACGTACAATAACAAGGTAGCATAAAATTATTTGCACTCAATCTGTTAGTTGCAGGGCTAAAAAAATAGTTCTGTTTCCTATCGCATAGTCAGCCAGTTAAATGACTTAACCATTTAAGAACAGAAAGAGGTAGAGGTGTTAAAGACACTAATCAGAGTTATCTTCTCTGAAAGTAATGAATTTCATTAGACAGCCGGACCCTTTGGTGAATGAAGTGAACGAGTCATTTGCAGAGTGGAAATATGTGCTTTTCAGAGGGACTGACATGCTGATAAGCATACTTTTTAACTCAGTGAGGAAGGCAATGTAAACCACCTCACTCCTCGTTTAACTTAGTAAAACCTCTGCAGGTTCAAACCAGCCTTTCGGCGGATGACCTAAACTACAACAACCCAACAAAGTAACATGAAAAAAGGAAACACAAAGACAAAGATTGATACCCATTGGTTTTTTTTTAACTGTTTCGAATTTAAAACAAGTAGGAATTGAGGTTGCCTGTATGTGGTTGTCAATATTATACTTTAACTTCCAAAGTACAACTTTTAGTAAAATTTAAGTAGTAATTTAATGTACAAGTGTATTTTTTGTAAATACATTTGATTGTAAACAAATAATTGTTTGTTAAAATAGTTTTTTAATGTATATTACAATATTTGACGATGTCTTATTCCTTTTTTAGTCGCTGACAAATAAAGATTTATTTATTTATTTATTTAATAATAAACTGAAGAATTTTTGGAATCAAGTAGGTTCTAGTGGATGAAAGGAGGAATCTCAACAGAGGAGAATGGACTGATAAAAGGAGAGCCGAACATTCGGAGAGGATGAAGATGAAGAACTTCTGGACGAGAAAGAAGGAGGCTACATGAGGAGATAGTTGTGTGGTCCTCGAAGCCCTGTCCGCGATGAAAAAATAAATATACGGTACCGGAATCTATTCCTGACTCATTTCAAATTTAAACAGATAATATATCCACGACATATTCGTTTCATAGTATATTTATTAGCCTACCACAACACAGTCGAAACTGATTTGGCAATTCGGGTTTCTTTAACAAAATGTAGAGACAATGCGTCAGTATGTTTTTGCCTTAGTAGGGTTGCCGTTGTTTGCACCACTAAGATTAGCTGCAGAACGTAATTAAAGACAAAATTTGTTTAAAATACACACTGCATTAAATAACCAGCGTCTTCTAGGTAACGGAAAGTGACAAGTCAATAAGAGCACGGAAGGCCATTGACTTCACGTTGTAAAAAACTAATAAAAGTAAAACTAATACAGTAATATAGAGAATTGTAAATAAGTCGTCAATAAAAATTACTATTAGTATTGGATTACACACGCAAAGTTTTAGAACTATAGGTCTTTACAAAGGCATAAAAACAATTTTTTTATTATTCCTTTAGTATTAATTCTCCATTTTATACCCCTTAGGCGCTGCTGGTCGAAATTCAGTATTTATTTTCCTAGGTATCACTAAGAAACTATGAAATTCGATTTTCAGAACTGCAGCTCTTTTGAAAGGTATATAATAATAAATTATTATTATTATTACTATTACTTTACGGCAAGACCTTCTTACCCCTTAGGCCAAAATGGTTGAAACTGAAATGCCTTAGTTTCCTATTCATTACTTGAGGAACAAATACACCAAATTTCAGCCCTTTGTGTTATCGGAAGTTTGAAAATTAGTGATGCGTGATCAATCAGTCAGTAAGGGCTTTAGCTTTTATGTATTAAGAGATCTAATTTATTTGAATCCAACCTGCTTATTACCTGTTAAGTACTTTTCCTATTAATAATACCTTACAGGTATTTATTATTAAGTTATGACCTGAGCACTAAATATTGCCAACTACATTCTGTTAATATTTTTTTCATTACCGTACTCTAATGTCTTTATATTGCTTGTTAAGTAAATCTCCATTGCAACAACTATAGTGGAGTGGATTTTTAATATATTTCTTCATACAACATATTATGTTGTATGAAGAAATTCGATATAACAACGCTGGAAAAACAGAAAGGGATTCAAACCTCTTTAATAACGTAAAATAAGCCTAACTAATGACAGCTTAACCCACATTACTACAAATACCGTCAAGCAATGTATACAATTTGGTTCCACTGTAAGTCAAACATGATTATTAGTCTTCTTTTTTAAAGTAGCATTAAAAACATAGCAGTTTATAGCACGTTACTCGTTGTTGAAATGATGTGAACATTTTCACCTAGAACTGAACGCTGTCCTGCAAAGGAACTACTAAATCGAATATCCTATTGACAAAATCATGAAGACGGTTAGTTTAAAATTTCATTTTTAATATGTTAACAATAAAACATTTCCTATTTAACTTATTATTAACTGTCAATTAAAAACGTTCGCGGGTTCGGTTCCCGGTAGGTCTGGGCTCAGGCAAAAAGGATTATACTGCAATTTAACTACCCATCGTTAATCTTATCGCAATTTTTACAAAGTTAGCTTATAAAAAATAACTTATAGGTTGCTTACTAGTTCAGCAGATAATCTTTATACTGTATACAAGTGTATCTCAACCTGGGGGTCGTAGTGATATTATAGGGGGGTCGTGAAACAATAATGAAATCATTTAATCATTTTATGAGAAAAAATAATTTATTATAAACTTAGTCTACTTATAAAAATTGTAAATGCAATAAGTACACTTACTTGTAAAGAAAAGAAATTAATCATTAATTAATTATTAATTTGATGGTTGCATTTGTTTTTCATTTAAAATTTTCTTCATACGTGGATCTTTGTTAGAAACAAATAAAAGTAAATTGTTCTCGAGTGATAACATACGATTCCTACATTTAATTTTTACAGCAACCATAGAGGAAAACCCTATTTCACAGAGATAAGACGTGGAAAAAGGTATTAATATTTTCCATGCTTCTGAAACTAAATTTCCATATTCATGAACGCACATTATAAAATAATAGCAATATATAGTTGTATTCCATTTTTTACTGTCTTTTTTTCCTTTAATGACATACAATTAGTGCAGCTTGATTATATAATATTAGAAAGACATTTTACACTTATAATTACAGTTAAAATTCAGTTATTAATAGTAAGGCTTACTATTATTATCGGGAAAGGGGATCGCGAAATATTAATTTTATTTATTTTTACTATTTGGGAGTCGCGGAGCGAAAAAGGTTTAGAATCACTGCTGTATACTAATTTTCTAACTTCCTGATAAACTCGAGTCGGGAAAAAATCGATCAATTTAAAGTATTTACATTTCGATCACTTGGACCGAAGTTCAAAGTAAAAAGGGGTTACCCTAAAGAAAGAACACATTATTTTTAAATCTTCCCGAAAAGCAATAGTTCTAAAAATCGGCATGCGTATTCTCTTATAATGACAAAAAGGCAAACTAAGCATCCAAATTTCGACCACTTGCTATTACGGGTCAAAAAAATGTTACTTAAGGGAGTACAACTAACCTCAAGAAATAAATATTATTGTTGTACCTCTGGATTTGAAAACCGGCAACAAACTCTTGACGCGATATCTAGAAAAAGTAAAGATTGGATAAAAATCAGGAAAACTGGGAAAAGCAATAAACCGATTTACTAAATGCACCTTTCTGGTACTAGTAATAAGCCCCGAGAAACTGTTAGTACTATAGTAGTGTATGCAACAGCTAGAAAATAGGTGCCCGGGTTTGACTCCCGATTAAAAATTATTACATGTAAAATCGCCATCTCCACTGTATATTAACCCATTTTACTCATTTTTAACCAAGTACTAGATGTGGTTTTAAATAAACTAAAAGAAAACAGAAACTAGAAATAAAACGAACTGTGTAGTATATAAAAAATTTAAACGATTAAAAATAAAATATATTTTAAAAACTGCAGTAAAAATTTGCCGTTAAAAATACAAACTTGTACGTACTTACAAATTTAATACACCCGATAACAATGAAGTCCAGAAACACTCACCTGTAAAAAAAGAAAGAAATTAATTAATGAGTAACATAGAAAAATTATTCTAACAAATTTTTCTTACATTCCTGAAGTTTATTTAAGCTTTTTCAACAGTAGAAATGTGAGCAAAAATATTATTTGAGTAAAATTTAATAAAGGAAAAGAACGTAATAATATGAATTCCAAAAATGTTATAGACTATATTAAAATACAGTAGAATACATACCTACACAGGCAAATAATACGGGTAACGTGTATTTTACGACATACGGTATTCATATCCTTTAGGTTAACTTAAGCGTACAATGATTTTACAACCGAGTACCAGCCACTCCGGTGGATATATAAAATGAAAAATGAATACAAATAACTTTCACTGAATTCATAATACCATAAAAATTTAGTAATAGATTAATGTAATTCATACATGGATTTAAAATTAATTTATTATTCGTTCAGTTTTTAAAATTGATTTTAATAAAAATATGCAGTAAAAATGTTAAATTCCAAATTAATACTTAAATAACTTCAATTATTTTAATATACGTCATTAATTATTATAAAGAGAGAATGCCAAAACAAAACTCAAATTTAATTAGTTGTTTAAAAAATGACAATTTTAATTGACGAACATCTAAAAGTCTTAGGAACTCATTTACTCACGCATAATTTGTTGTTTAACTTCCCGAATACCTTCTTTTTCAGTAGCCTATCCGTTCCGAATATTGGGGACCATCATAATTATTTTCACTTTGTTCGTTGCACTGCGAAATAGCTCTTTGAGATTTTTTCAAACAAAATTCTCAGATTTCGAAGCCATAGGAATCTTCTTCTGCCAATACTATTTTTTTATATATTTTCTCCTGCATAATGGGCTGTAGTAGCTAATATATTCATTAATTCCAAATGATATGTCTCAAATATTGGAGCTTCCTACACTTGATGGTGGAAATGATTTACACGTCTTTCTTTATTATCCTGAGAACCTCTATACTTGGCATCGGAGCAGTCCATAGAACCCTCAACAATCGTCTGTACAGCCACATCTTAAATGCATCCAGTTTCCTTGTGACGGCTTCATTCAAGATCCGAATAACTAGCGAGCTGAAATTCGGCAAAACTAAAATTGACCAATGGTGTTCCATTTCAATCGTACCCTTCAATTTTAATTGAACAAGCAAAGTTGATCAATCAACATTTACAAGATGATAAATATAAAGAAACCGATAAAACAAACGTTACTTTTAGCAATGTATTATTCACTCTTCGTTTTAAAACAATGAATACCTAGAACAATTTTCTGAAGAGGACTAAAATTAGTTTCTTTTCGAAATTTTGGATTAAGGAATTTTCTCGGTACCTTTGAACGAAAATTGAATCAATCCTTCCAAAAAAAGTTTAACAAAAAAATAACTCAAGTCACTTAGAGATTTGTTTTGTCATAAGTCTCTCATTTGTCATTTCATCCTTCACCGTCTGCATTAGCAGCAATTTGCAAAACAGTCGGACGTTAAATCAAAAAAAAAAAAAAATAAGTCTCTCGACTGGTTTCATGCAGTTTTCCAAGCTCTTCTATCTAGCGCAAGTCGTTTCATATCTACATACCTGTAACACCCTACATCTTTTGTAATTTGCTTTATATATTGTAACCTTTGCCTCCCCCTACAATTTACTCCCTCAATATTGGTCATCCATTATTGGTAGACCAATACCTGGATGTCTTAAGATATGACTCACTAGCCTATCCCTTCTTCTGGTAAGATGCTTCCATATACCTATTTTTTCATCTACTCGCCTAAGAACCTCTAAATTACTTAATTTGTCCACCCACCTAATCTTTAACATTTTCCCGTAACACCACACTTCAAAAGCTTCTATCCTCTTCCTTTTTAAAGACCATATCACTCACGTTTCACTCCCGTATAATGCTACACTCCAAACATAGTGTTTTAAGATTTTTTTCCAAATCTGTAAGTCAATGTTTGTGTTTCAAAGTCAGTGTTTCATTTCAAAAGCTTTTCTAGTTTGAGCAATTCTACTTTTGATATCGCTTGAGCTTCTACCATCCTTTGCTATTTTACTCCCTAGATAGCAGAATTCCACAACTTCCTATATGTTTCGTTGCCTACTTTTAAATTTCCAATCTCTTCTGAAGCACTCTTACTGCTGCACAACACTTTCGTTTCGTTCTTATTAAGTTTCATGAAGTAATCCTTTCTCATAATCTCATCCATTTCTTTTAAGATATCCTCTAGTTCTTTCTTTGTCTCGGCTAATACTACTATATCATCGGCGAATCTCAGCATTTTTATTGTTTCCCCTTGAATTTGTATTCCTGCGTCAAATTTTTCCTTCACTTCAATGAAGATGTGATATCAGATAATTTAACAAAATTAACAGCTAATACATAAAACTTTAACGTTAGATTGTTATGCCCATTAAACTAAGCAGACAGTAAAGAATGATCAATGAAGAATGAGCGATGCCAGACCTGACTGGGAATCAAACTCGGGATCCCTCGTATAGATTCCAATTTTCTACTGACTACAAAGAAAACGCCATTTACCAGATATGACAACAGAAAGTCCCTAAACTTCTTTTCCAAGTTCTACTGGGTCTATTTCACAATTTGTTGATATATGTATTTAACAAATAAATTTTCACCCATACTTTAAATCAAAAATGATTAACCTCTGTAAAAAATATGTTTTCTGTTTTGGAGTAACTACTATTAAAAAAAAAACATATTTTTACAAATTGAGCTACAAACGTTTATGTGATCGCTTCTTAATCACTTCAAACGACCGGCTACCATAATAATTCGTACAGTGAAATAAACAAGAAACGAATAATAAATATAATGTTAATTAATAGAAAAGACGAAATCATTATTTTCAATATAATAATTAAATGAGAACGAAGATTTCCCAAGCTTGTCTCGTAGAGTATTATGTAGTACTTTTTAATGAATTTCATTCCATCGTGTGGTTTTATTATAATTACTAACTTTTTAGAATTAAACGACTGAATAAGTCCAACAATTATTTTATTTAACTGTAAAAAAAGTTTCTCAACTATCACGGGTAAAAAGCATTATAAACTAAGTTTAATAAATTAAAACGGTTGCTTAAAAAACCAAACATACAAAAAATACCATTACAACATAGATTGTTTTAAGTTTCTTTACTCTTATATTTTTTTAAACTTTCCAACTGAGGTTAACTTGATTCAAGAGAATTATTTTAATGATCAGTGCCCGTCCTCTTAGCATTATTTAAGTTAGAAAAGCGTTCAAATCCCAAAGACAGAAAGAACGAAAGGTTTGGTTCAGTTCAGTCAATCTGCATAATGTACTCTATTTCTGAACAAGTAATCAAATTGCACACGAAATAAATTGAAATAGATTTAATGCATTTCTTTACTTGTAATTTGTTTTATTCAGACAACTGATTTATTTTATTTATTAGTTCAACAATGTAGTTTCTTCCTCTTTTACTAAATACCTGTAATTTTGTTTGAATCACCAACTTAAATTAGTAATTATATCGGTACTTTTGTTAAAATCATTCAAACGCCACAAATTTCTTGATCTCTATCAACTCAATTTAATAATGATTGTAACGAATTATCTTTAGTTCATACAAAACGGGTCAAAGAAAATATAATCTAGGTAAACATTTTTTAAATTTTATCATCGTTTATGAAATTTTACATTGGAATTAAAATATAAAATCGCCTATGTGTAACAGGACATATTAAACCATTCTATCAGGACTTTCAACAAAAGTCAGCGGGACACAAAACCGGATTAATTAAACGCAAACGAACACAGCACATTTACCTAACGGCCTCCAATTGAAATTAAATTAAAGCTTGAATTGAGTTTCACTTCATCCTCAAATGTACTTTTGTGTATATCAATACATTAAAATTTTAGTACTAGGACTATCCGTAAAATTGAAAAATTATTTGTGTAAATTAATTTCAGCACAATAATAAAGTATTATACAAAAATTATTTAGAGACGGTTTGGATATACGAGTACGTTTTCAACCATAGGGGAGGGGGCTACTGCTGAAAGTATGATCTAGGTAATCCAAAGATATTAGAATAAAGTATTAAATTTTATCTTTAACGCTACCTCGTTGGTCTGAAATGACAAAAATCATCAATATGTATATCTGTACCTAGAGTGAATGGAGAAATAAAAAAAACGAGCCGGCTACATTGGCGCAGTTGGTAACGTGCTCGCCTCTCATCATTCGGTCCTGGGTTTGAATCCCACACAGGCACGGCATATTTTCATAAGTTGCAAAAATCATTTTATCCTCATTACGCACAGTTACACTCCAACGTCGTCGCCAATGACCTTGCAGTTGATGCGACGTTAAATAAATACAGTACATAAATAAAAAAAACAGAACAGCATCAATTGTCTTGAAAGTTATTTCAATCCACTGGCTTTTATTTGATTTTATATTCTGTGCCTGTGTACTGTAATACATGAATGAGCTGATCGTGACAATGTTACAATAAAATATAAAAAACTTACAACTTATTTCAAACATTTTATTCTACAGACCTCAGTTAAGCGTCAATTAGTGATTTTTCTTATTTTTTAAATGAAACAGGGTCAAACAAGATTTTATTTTGCGTCATTCATTCATAATTAAAATTAGGTTATTTTTTTTTTATACTACATTATTTACTCACGATTAAACATGCTGTAATGGTCATTATTTACATTGGCAAGAGAACGTCGCGTGAGTGTTTCACACCAGATTATTTCAATTTAATTTAGGAACATGAAATTTTATTTTTAATCTGAAAGTTTAGTTTAATCTAAAGTTGAAAAGTTTTGATTTATTATTTATAGATTTATAAATTCTTGTTGGCATTAAATAATAAAATACAAATCTACTTATATTTATAACCTTAAACTTTACTTAATATTGTAACTACAACGCATTAATGTTTTATCAATATGAAAAATAGCACATAAAGTAAAAACTTGCAATTTAAATTACATTTGCAACGTTCAGAAACTTTCAAACGTATAATGTATATTAGACACACACACACACATGAACAAGAATATAGTACCATCAGAAATATGGTTATAGTTATACTCATAAACTCTATATAACATTTTATAACTTTCTACTCACATGTACTTAAACTGAAATTTAATCTTCTTAACAGCACTTACAATAAAAAGTGATATTTCAGTACTAAAATCATTAATGGCAGCTTTTAGTATATATAATAAAATTATCATTGCATACTGATCTATCCACAATATGTAAGGCGTATTTTCATAAAAATGCATACGAAATTAGTTTAATTTTTTCAAAATTTTACAGAAATTTATCTTCCCCATTATACGTTTGTGTTGTTGCTGTTTAGGTCATAAGCGGAAACGCTGATTTTAATCTCAAGAGGTTTTACCAAGTAAAACGAGGAGTGGTTTTACCAATGACTTACTCTTTGAGTGGAAAAGTATGCTTATCAACATGCCAGGCCCACAAAGCACCTGCTTTTCACCCTACAAATAAAACCTTAGCTTAATTCACCACAGGATCTGGCTATATAATTGAATTCTATACTCTTAGAGGAGGTAACGCTGACTAGTGTCTTTTACACCTCTATCTCTTCTGGTCTTAAATGCTTCCGTCTTATAATTGCCTGAACATGTGATAAGAAACAGAACTATTTTATTGTAGCTCTGGAACTAGCAGATCGAGAGCACATTATGCCATATTACAAAAATATTTAGATAAACTTAAAAAATGATTAAACACTTGGAGAATTCAGATCAATGAAACCAAACTGCGACACTATCAGATATCTTGGCCTGCATTTATATCATCGTCTTACGTGGAAACAACATCTGTCAAAAAAAACATCTTGACCAAAATTTTTGTAAAATGTATTGGTTTTTGGACAACAAAGCACTCCTGACAAAATTTAACAAAATTAACCTCTACAAATCAATATTGAAAACCATTTGGATCTAAGGAATACCATTTTGAGGTACACATTGCCAAATTGAAACATCGAGATCTTAGAAAGATTCCAGTCAAAGACCATCAGACACATGTTAAACATATCCTGGTATACAAACAACAAATTCATTTTTAGAAATCTTAACTACACCGTCATATCAGGCAGGTAGAGTATTAAATTAATTGCACTCGATCTGCTAGTTCCAAGGCTACAAAAAATACTTTTGTTTCTTATCACTCACATGGTCAGCCATGTATATGACTGAAGCATTTAAGAACAGAAGAGCTAGAGGTGCAAAAGACATTAGTCAGAGTTATCTCCTAATGAATTTCATTATACAGTTAGACCTTCTAGTGAATGAAGTGAACGTGGTATTTGCAGAGTGGAAAGTAGATGCTTTTCAGAGGGCCTGAATGCTGATAAGGTTACTTTCCACTCAGTAAGGAAGGCCATGATAAGCCACCTCCCTCCTTGTTTTACCCTACTTATTGAAGCCTCTAGAGGTTCAAACCAGCCTTTCGGCTTATGACCTAAACAACAACAACAAAAACTTATTAGCAATCAATTTATTAGACAATAGAGTACATTTAAATTCAAGGTTGATGAGGTTTGATTTTTTTTGACTTGCCTCATCGATATTCTAATGAAAATTTAGCCTTATATTCTTTGTATTTCATTTAATCATAATTTTTTATTATTAATCACTTTATGACCATCACAGAGATGGTTCGATGCATCAATGGATGTTTGGCTTCCTTTACTTTTATTTTTTTTTACTTTTTTTGATAGATAAGTTCTTTATTGTTCGATTAAAATGAACAGATAGATTATAACGCAGCAGTAAATAAAATAAAAAATTATACTAACATTACTTCTTCAATCAGATAATTTTCTTCGACAATAAGCTTTTTTTAATTTAATTGATTCAATCTGCATTCTGATTGTTGTATTGTTTTAGTAATAAGTCGTTAAAGCAAAATAACTACACCAAAGAAAAATGAACGCTCATTAGTCGAACCGTCAAAATTTCATTTCTAACTTTACACAGTCAAAAAAATTAGAGTAGCATATTAATAGCAAATTAAATTTGAAATTATAAAAAATCCCTTTGGTTACCTTAAACGTTCCTGTCCAAAACTTGAACATTTTAATTTAAATTAAGCAGACTATATGTACATGGTTAATTCGTCAAAGCATATTTTCTTTCTAATCAGTTTTATTTTTGTCGCATCAACATTTTTAATTTTTAGCGGCCCCAATTTAAGGAAAAAACATAATAAGAAAGCATTACAATAATGTGCGAAAGATTTACAATAATTTAATGATTACAATAATGTATATTGGGTTATTTACACAATTTTAAATGAATCATATATTTTTCTGTTTAAACTGTTTTTGAAGATTTAACATTTTATCAACTTTAGTGTTTTTGAGTAGTGAGTGCCAATAACCCACTCTTTGTATTTATACGTGTCTGGTTAAAGCATGCTGTTTTTTCTGTTGTCCACAATACTAACTCGTACAGCCAAAAATGTTCTATGTACTAATCTGAATAATTATTTTTGGGCAGTACTTCTACGTCTTTGGGTTCCTTCTCCTATCGGAGGTTGGCGATCATAACAGTAATTCTTACTTTTGACACTGCTGCCCAAAATCTTCCTACAAAAGAAGCAATGATAAAAGATCACAGGTTTTTTAACCAAGACTTTTCGTCTTCCTACATTCTTATCTCCTGCTATCTTTCCCCTCTATATTCAACTTCAGCAGTAGGTCTTTCTCAACACGCATAACATGTTCGAAATACTCCGGTTTCCGCCTCTTTATTGAGTTAATCAATTTGAGCTCGTTGTGTATTTAGTGCAAGACGTCCTATTTCGCCCGTTGTTTCGTCTATGTTATTCCTAACACACATCGAAATATACATCGAATACATATATAATATATAAATAAAATATATAATATAAATCGAAGGCTAGAATCTCTCTATTTCTTATTTCTTAAGTTTACAAGTCCCCATTCCATTCAAAACAAGAGGAAAGACTTAGCACCTCATCTGAGTTGGCTATACTAAGATCACTATTACAGAAAAGTGCTTAATCTTCATTAAGGCCCCGCCTTCATCGTCCCATCCTTCCTTCTGTTTCTGGTGTTGGATCGTGAAAAAGGCTACAAAAAAAGTTCTGTATTTTATTACATCGTCAGCCAATTATATGACTGAAGCATTAAAGAACAGAAGAGGTAGAGTTGTACAAGACACTAATCATAGTTATCTCCTTTAACAGTAATGAATTTCATTATACTAGAGCCAGACCCTGTGGTGAATGAAGTGAAGGTGTCATTTGCAAGGTTTTAAAGTAGATGCTTTTCAGAAGGCCTGGCATGTTGATAAGCATACTTTTCAACTCAGTGAGGAAGGCAAATGTAAACCACCTCACTCCTCGTTTTACTTAGTAAAGCACCAAGAAGTTCAAACCAGCCTTTCGGCTGATGACCTAAGCAACAAAAAAACAAGATGAACATTATTTAAAATTTGGTTGCCATGTACCACCAACGTGAAATGAATAACTTATGAATAAATTAAAGCATGTTGTTTCTCTTATAATGTACCTAAAACAAGAATTAACCGTTTTTAATGTGACGGTTTGTCGTCAAAACGGCACAATTTGTATGTTGCTCTAACAAGGTATAGATCAAGTATGTTCTAAAATTCATTTTGACAATGCCGGCGATTCTACTGACGATTTTTGACAAAAAAACGGCATTGACGTCCTTATTAGAATTAACCTTAATATACAGTGACAAAATCACAATGTGTTACGTTCGTATAGTAGTTTGCATGGTAGCCGACAAAATAATTTGTTAAGTTTGAGCGAGCTTGTATGTGACAACCCAATCTATTTTCTTGCTTCCTTCACATAGCTTTTTTTATTTCATACTGTAAAAAGCAGCTGTAAATATACTGCTGTTACATAAAACAATACCATAATCATTGCGAACCCGGAAGATCTCTAACAATTTTAAAATGTTTTTGGTAGGTGTTTTAATTCTGGAACGTATAGCATTTCAGTAGACGTTATTCTGTAATATTCGGCTGTATCGTTAACTGGGCGGTGACAATGGGCGGATCTTATGTAAAAATGTAAGTCCACGTCACGCGCAGGAACAGTTCCGGACCAATCAGGAAGTCCATACTGACAAATGACGTAATACTGAATGAAACGATTTCATTGGTTCATATCGGATGACGTAGTGAATTACAATAAGCTCTCTGATTGGACAATAATAACCAATCAAATTAACGCATAAGAAGACATCTGATTGGCTAGATTTGGAGATTTTTCATTGGTTGAGATTACTAGACTATGATTGGTCCGATATTATATCTGCCTTTGACGTCACACGTGCGTCACCGTCAACGTAGGCCGCCTTACTCGCAAGACCTAAATAATTTGTCAACTGTACATCAGTTCTATTAGATTTTATTAATATATTTTCGCATATGTATAGACACAAACAGTGCAGAAGAAAAAAAATTCGTTAAGTAACGATATCTGTAATGTTTATTTTTTTGTTGATTTAGAATCCGATAGTTAACTCATAATGTATAATTAAAATATACACGTTCCGCGCCAACAGTGCAGAATTCCAATCATCAATTCATGCCTTAAAAAAAACATTAGAAAATTAGTTTTGCCATAGCTCTCTGATTATTATTGCTATAGTCAAAATTCAAGCACAAAAAATATAATAATTCTGAGAAATAAGGCCGTACATATTAATAGATTACGCCTACGTTATTTAAAGAAGATGTTGGTTTGAACATTAAATTCAATAAACTATTATCAGATTATATTTTTTGTTCAATTAGTAAGAAAAATTTGTACGTTCTTTCATAACGACGATGATAATATTCATTTTTTCAAATCCAGTCAATAAATTAACTTAAAATTAGGTAAATAATGAGATGTGAAATTTTCGGACAATTAAATTGGGTTTTTAGATCATTAGGCTAGAAGTTAGTTCAAACATTTACATGTTATCTGAAATAATCAGAAAAAATAATTGGGTTACATTTTTTGGTTTATAACCGTATCACTCAGTAGAAAAGTGTTTCCATGAGCATAGGAGGCCTTTAAAAACCTTTCAGTTTGCATCTTGCAAATGCGCTTTTAATATTCTCTGCAAGGTCTAACTGTATAATAATCTACTGTCGTTGGAAGAAGCTCATAACAGTTTTTCTTTCACCAGTACCTCTTCTGTACTTAATATGATTTAGTTTAAATTTAACTTCTCTAGTGAAAAAAAACAGAACTATAAATGTAGCCGTAGAAGTAGCAAATGAAATTTTAAAAAATATTTAAAGTTTAACTGCCTGTTATAGGCAATACTGAATTTTCCCATCATAAAATAAAATTATGAAACAAACTACGAATCAACGCGGAGAAATGTTGAAAAATATCGCCCAAAAATTGTTCATATTGTTAAAACTCGTAATTTTAAAACGGAAAATATGACCATAATATATCAAAAGTATTAGAGACAAGATAAATAAAAGGATTTTAAAAAATTTAAAAGACTGTTGTTAAAACAAGAAAATATGGACTTATAAAATACATTAAATATCTTATTAAAATAAAAGTACAGCAGTGAACGAAGTAGTGCAAAAGAAAAGTCCGTAATAAGTAGTGTTATAAGGAATAAGATGAAGTTATATTCCTCGCTAATGAGTTTACAACTCGAAAGTCAGTTGTACGTTTTTTAAACATAACATCTTACCTCAAACTTTCAGAAAATGGAGTCTCATAAATTATGAAAAGCTATTTTCTTCTTTTAACATCACGCTTAAGAGTTGAAAAAGTAAAATAAGATATGCAGTGCTACGACACTTCTTTATACAAAAATATTTTATATAAGTTTGTAATGCGTCCTATTCAAATTCAATTACTTTTTTCTATTTGTTTTTCAGTCGGAATCAACTTTCGTTAAACAAATTATAACTGCATGATCCAAAAGCCCACGATAGCTATCTCACGAATATTCAGAGAAATCATAATTCTATCATACTTTGTGTCATACCGTCGTGCGCTTAAAGTTAGGTGGGGTTATTCACAGCATTGCCATATCTTTTTTCCCATGTCTACTATTATTTTACAATTTAAAAAACTTATTTGCAGAGAATGGAGGTTGGTAGGTGGCCAAAGAGGGTATGAGAGTGTATGCCAGACGGTAGAAGGAGGGGTAGGCCGGAGGTGACGTGGTTGGATAGTGTGCAGGAGGCAATGTCTTGGCGGCGGCTTTACAATGGTGGCTGGCAAGACAAAGAGAAGTGGTGCTTAGGAAACGAGGTGGTTTTACTTCACTTCACTTCAAGACGTGGTTTGCTCCGCTTGTATGTTTTCCCCTCTCCCACTACTGTGCATTGACACTATTCCCCTACTGGCAATCCATCTGTTAAACATCGTTGACACGGCTACCACTATTACAAAGAGACAGTTATTGGGGGAACTCTTCCCGAGTAATCAGTTGGCGTATCCGGTATATATGCTATGTTTTACTGTTTTTCTCTTATAGTGCGATTACCTTACTCAAACAAACACACGACCACATTAATACGATAGTGTGTATACGTTACGTAGCCGATGTATTAAAATAGTTCTGTTTTGATTTTCAGTCCATTGTTGTTTACTCAGTTTATTGTTTGAAAGAAATAACCTTACATTTTTCTTACTTATCTGCCTCAATAACTGGCCTTAGTCAATAAGATCCCTTGGACAGAGGCACATTAAATGTATCTTCTGAGTATCCAGTATTACCCTTAGAAAGATAGTTAATAATAACAATAAAATAATAAAATTTTATTTTCATATTTTTTCACAGTAGTAACCCCATACACTTTCTTTTAAAAAAGCTACATTGTATTTACAACAGTTCACAATGTACGAGGTAGAAATTGACTTACCCAACTATGGCTAAAAGCCATGTTCTACAGTACTTGTTCTCCTCTGTTATTTAGTAACAGTACAAAATTTAAAAACTACGCTTGGGCTTAAAACAATGGCATTTAAAAATAAAATATAAAGAATTTCTAAATTAAAAATAAAACAATCGAAACGTCTAATAAATGTAATTAACTAAACAATATATGGCTTTAAAATCATGCAACTATTTAGATTTATACAATTATTTAAAACAAAACTATCTATGTCTATGTAAACTAAGTATCATATGATATGATAAACTTATGATGTTATCTTACAAGTATCATATGAGAGAGTTTCTATGAGATTCAAATTGAGCGTATTGTCTTCTACAGTTGTTTCGCAATATCATTTACCTGTGGTATACGTACGCTAAGTAACAGTGGAGCGTTGCAGTTGTGATCTCTTTTTTAAAGTAGGAAATTCTTGTAGGTTAACATCAAAAAAGTGATGTTATCGCTTATAACAACGATAGATAACATGTGACCTTCCCATCGTTGTGATGTAAAAGGGGCATTGTCTTATCGTATGTAAACTTTGTTTAACTGCATCGCTTTTACCCATTTCGTAAGTGGAGGTTTAGCAGATTCTCAATGCTGAACTACGTATTTCCAGATTGGTCCTGTAAAGTGCCAATTAATGTGACCGTTTAATTTAGAACGTCTATTAGAGTACACGTTTTAGTAGGTAGAAACGCGCGCGTGTGAACGTATGAGTGTACTTTTAAAATAAAAGATCTTTACAATATCCTTTTTTTTGAAATTTTTATATTTTGCGTATTTTTTCTTATTAAAGGAACTGGAAATGCTACTGTAGGAAAAAAGGAGAAATATTTTAGCCGCACCACTTAAACAATTGTACTGAGTACAAAAATTTAGTAAGTGAGGAAATTTGAGCAAAATCCTTAAAAACTCGGAAAACTTGTTTTTAATTCGTTCGGAGAGTCTAGCCTTTAAATATGTTGGCGTTAAATAACTTACACCAAATACCGCCTCAAATAAAGTTTATACGTAATTTTAAAGTTTACAAATTAAACTTCGCGTTTACATTTCAAAGTGTTAACAGTACTACGTTGTAGGATTAATAAATTCAGAGGCAAGCGCACACTGACAGACGCATTCCAAAGACCACAGTTTTGTCTTAAGGATGTTACGAAAATTTCAACTGAAGACTCGAATTATCTCATGTATCTTATAATTCTTTAATTTAGTTAGACTACGTCGCAAGAAAGTAAGAGCAAGTTAATTTTAATATGAACCCTGACATTACATTACTGACACTTAATAATACTGAATTTAATAATACATAACCTGTAATTAATATGCTATATGTATCATAAAGGTACGGTATTAATTGAAACCAGGATTTCAAATCTGCGTGGTGTTGCCATGAAGCTGTTTCTAACGTGTGCTGCGTTTCAACCCTTTCCAATTAACAATATCGGTAAAACTAAACCACAAACCACATATAATATACCACAGAATAACAAAAAAAGTTTTTAACTTTGCTTAAAACATCTCATACGGCAATTTAATCAGATTTTTAAGTTACCAATATACATAATATAGATATTTCACAATAAACAGAAATTGTGACACACACCAGACATAAATTTACATCGAAATTATAACATAAATAAAAAACGAATGTAACTTTAAATCATACATTTAAGATTTTTGTTGGTAATTTAGTATTATTATGTAATTTTTGAGCTCACGATTCCGTTATTCGTAAGAGTGTTGACTAAGAAAGTCATGCTTAGTCATGGTTCTGTTAGGTCACTAAATGCCTACGTACAACTGTTAAACATGACCGATAATATGCATAAATCATGAATGTATAATTTCACTTGTATTTTATTCGTCTTAACCAACCTGTAAATTTGATTTTTCATCAAAGTTGAAAGCAAGCAAAATAAAAAAATAAATGTTCATTATTTTAAATACAGACAAGTTCAAAATATAGAACTATACATAACTTTCAAAATGCAGTTAAGGAAAACTCTTACATTTCGACAAACGATTAACATGAGGTACACACAAACATGAGGTATTGTATCATATACACACAAACATGAGGTACATAAACAAAAAATAAATTCAAAAAGCGCGCTTTTAAAACTGAAAAAATTGTTAGGCAGAAGTTCAAAATGATATCTAAAATAAAATATGAATATACAGAACATTATAAGACCAGTCTGGACTTACGGAGTACAGTTATGGAGTTCTGCTAAACCAGCTTAAACGGAAAGCATTCAGGTAACGCAAAACAAAATACTACGTAGGATAACGCAATATCCCTAATACGCCACCAACAGCTCACAACACACAAATTTTACAAAATATCAGACATCAAGAAAGACTTTTATAATTTTATTGACTTGAAATTACAAAAAACAAAACACTTATTTGAACGTACAGCAGACAGATTCCCGACATAAACCAGGTAATCTGTGGAAATGCCTCAAGCGCTGAAGACCACGAGACCGTCTCCTAAGGAAATAGTGGGGATGCTGCAATAGTATCAGCACGAGCCAGTCTCGAGTAATTAATTTTAAATCACATCTTTCAGACAGATATTTTCAGCTTAAACATGACTTTGCACTGTGTTCTTTACCCGGTACAATCGGGAGTACCTCAAGGTAGTGTACTTAATCCACCCCTAAACATACTATACACAACACTGATTTTCATACAACACAATAAACTACGACAGCTAACTTTGTAGACACCACTACTATCCTGGCTTTGAACTTACGCAGAGCAATGAGCATCAGATAAATTATAAAGTCATCTTTACAACGTTAAAAACTAGAGTGAAAAGTGGCGGGTTAAGAAATACCAACAGATACTTGATCGTCATCTAAACCCTTGGCAATTACCTTTTCAATGGCAGTGACCACTACCACAGACTAAAAATTTTCAAAATTTTATACTAACAGTACACTACCACTACCACACCACTACACACCACTACAGTACCACTACCACAGACTAAAAATTTTCAAAATTTTATACTAACAGTACAGACAAAATAAAAACATTAACAGTGATGACTATCGCCGACAATTTAATTTTAATTAGCCGACAATAACGTTTACGACAAAAACGTTTTACTTACAAACAAAAATTTAAATTAACCTGACCCGCAACGAAATTTTATTTTTAAATTGAAGTAGTTACGCTGGTATGCATAACCTCCAACAAAATTTATTTTCTAATGCTAAAAATTTCGGTTGTTGTTCAAGTCATCAGCGAAAGGCTGTTTTGAACCTTTTAAGGCTTTACTAAATAAATAGAGGAATGAGGTGGTTTATTGCCTTCTTCGCTGAGTGGAAAAATATGCTTATCAGCATCCAGGCCCTCTAAAAATCCTCTACTTCCTGCCTGTTATGGGCAAAACAAAAAATTAATCAATTAATATAACGATTGTAAATAGCTTAACTAAATAAATAGTTAAAACAAAAAAATTATTGATTTACATAAAGGAAAAGAAGTAGACGAATATTTAATAGTTTTTAACGGAATATACTTGAGAAAATGAAAACTTTCGTTGTTTACTCCTCTAGAAAAAATGATAGTAGTAGAAAACGTTGTACATAAATGATGCACTTAAACGAATACGTAATTTAATAATAATTGATATAACAATAAGGATATACTAAGTTATCTTAGTACAACCTAATTAACCTAAAAAGAAAATGCTGGAGTAAAATTAACACAAGCACTAAATTTTAATTAATTACACCAACATAATTTCATTACCAATGTAGTTTTAATAGAAGTACGTTAGTACGACTTCACCCACACTAAAGTGTGCTTTGTATTTTTAAATAAAAAAAATTAATTACGTACAGTATTATTCGTCCCACTACAATAAAAATTATATTAGCCTATTTTTACCAACGAATCGAAATAAATTAAATTATAATACAATAAAATAATAGTAACACAATAGTAATAAATTGTATCCATACAATTTATCATATATTAAACATTCTAATATTTATTAATTAGTTTAACATATTTACATAAATTAATCCTATAAACGTACATAATCTTTTAATATTTCCTGTTAGTATAGACCTATCTTTAATGAAAGTTTATGACAAGGTCAGAAAGAATTTAATTAAGTAATTACATAATCCAATTACAATTTAATTTATTTATTTAACAAATGTTATACAGTAAGTGAATACAAGCTCAGAACAATCTAAATATATTAAAAATTTATCAATGTTATTGCATGACAAGGATATGTATAAGTGGCACGCTTATGATCCAATAATGTGGCAAAATCAATTTGACTCTCTCAAACTAAACAGTCATAAATGTGTTATAAACCTATTTTTCTAATAAAGGACAGTGCAACGGCTTTGATTGAGGAATAGTTTGGAACTTCTGATTTCCAAAAATGTTTGACAAGTATAATAGAAATGTATTTTACATGTTTATTTTAGTTTTAGGTTCATATCTTATAAAGTATTTTCTTGTAAAAATTTATTCACCAACTTATTATAATAACTCCGGCTTGGTCAAGGGGCGAAATTGTCACCGCGAGTCAGCTGTTTAACAGCTGATTTTCGGAGACGAAGGTTCCTGGTTCAAATCATTGTAATGGTAGTTTCTTTTATACGGATTTGAACACTAGACAGTGGTTACCGGTGTACTTTGATGGTTAGGGTTCAATAACCATACTCTCTCAGGAAGTCGGCCTGGGTCTGCTAAAGACTACAATTCATTTATACGTCATACACACCATCCTCATCTCATTAAGTCATGGGTTTTTTACTGTTCTGAACTGAACAAATTGCAACGTACACATTAGCGATAAAAAAAATCCTAGTAACGGTACAGCAGTTATCATACGGATATGAATACTGCATAGTGGTTACCGCCGTAGTTTGGTTGTTAGAATTTAAATTAACCATACTCTCTCCGGATGGTCAGCTTAAGTCTGTACAAGACTACACCTCAATTACACAGCATACATATCATCTTTAGATCTTGGATCTTTGGATCTTCATTGGATCATGGGGTTGCTTATCGTTCTCACATTGAATGTAGTGCAAAGTACACACATGAGGGATTTAAAAAAATAATACATTCATTATAAATTTAAATATATTTCAAACAAATATATTCATATCCTCTTTATTCTAAGAGCGGTGAATACATCAAAAAAGTCTGGCTACAACTTCGTATATCGGTCCCTTTCCTAAACTACCCTTAAGAGAGTTCGTATTTATATAAACTCATTGAGTACATGACAACATTAAATAAATAAATCATTAAATTAAATATTATTAAATAATTTAATAACTTTCAATAAATAGTTCAAGGTTAACTTAAAAATAATGATAAATGATTATTTTTTAAATATTTCCCCATTTTTATCGGTAAAAATACAGAAGGATTACCTACGTACGAAGTATCCACAAAATGTGACAAATTATGCTGCGGGGGGGGGGGATAACAAATAAGGCCCAACTTTTTTAACGTGTTTCAATTAAGACTTTTTTTGACACTTTCAATTGTAATTAATATCTGTTATTATATTAATACAACAGTTTCTAAATGTGAAGCTAATGTTCCAAAACTTGATTTACTTGAAGGAGCGTGCAGTCATCACCACAGTCCTACAGGTGGCCAAGAAGATCCCTTGGCCAGAGGCGTTTTTAATGACTGTGCTGAGCTCTCGGTATCGCTCTAGTGTACATGTTTTGTATTAGAGGGTTGTCATGTAATTCAAATTTGTCATGCATTGTCTTGTATAGTTGTTTCGCGACATCAATTACGTGATTTATAATCACGAATAAACGAAAATCTACCCACGTGTTTTTAGACTGGCGTTTTTAGACTGGTTATTAAGTCTTTGTGCAACATCGAGTTTGCAATTAAGACTGAAAAATAATAATTTGATTTTATTACAGTTGAATTGATTCTAGATTTCTAATTGAAACCCGATACCTGGATCATTTTTTACCCAAATTTTTCAGATATATTTCAGTAAGTTACATAATATGTGCGAAAATTCAAGTAGTAAAAAGGTTTCAGTTTAACGCGGACTGTCGTTAACAAAACCGAAACAAATAAATGTTTAGTCTTCATGACATTAACAAAATTGTTCCGTAAAAATAATTAAATCATGGTAATAAATAATATACAGTGATAGGTCTATTTAATATTACAATAAAAAATTTAAGTGACATAATAAATGACATTAGACGAGAAAATATAGTTCTAAAATTGGCGGGATGTAACTGGCATAATTCCAATCGTTCAATTGTGATTGTTTCCCACAGAACTGACTAATGATTGTATACAAAACTCTGCATTCATAAACGAGCGCTAATGACGAACTGAACTGAATGTATCAACACTACCCCTCTGCTTGTCTTTCAGTAGGTTTTACTGAAGCTGAAATTTTGGCCCAAATCCAACAACATTAATATTTCTAGTCGTTACACAATGAAATACATTCTTATCCTTTTAAATTTAAGTTAAAAAATTATTAATAGTATATACTCCAAAAATTAATTTATCATGAAATTGTCAAAATAACAAAAGGGAAATGATTGCTGTACTAGTAGTAAAAGCTAGTATAATAATAAATTGACAAAAAAAATTGAGGGAGTATAAATTTTTAAAATGTAGGTCATATCCATCCGAAAATATAAATTGTTTGAAAACTGTATTATCTTTCTAAAAACACGATGAAAAACTTTTAAAATAAGGTCACATACAGACAAAATATAACATCTCTAACGTTTAATGTTTCCTGAAAAGTATCGAAAATTATTGCAGATACAATTTACTTTCTTGTGCTCTATTTTGTAGTATAGAGGGAGAAAGTATCGGTATGGAGAAAATGTTTTGATAAACGATTCCAACTGATCCTGTGTTCATAAAAAAATAAAACCTATTTTTTTTTTAATTTAAAAAAGCTAAAATCTTTTTATGTAATACTTTTTAAAATTTTTAATTTAGCCGCTGTTCTTAAATATGTGTGTAAACTCGCATCAAAATTAATTTGTTTTTTAATTACTGGCTTAAGATGAAATGTACGGAAAACTGCTTTTAAAAAATTAAAGATAATTAAAAATTAAATACTTTTTCTTTATAGGTGACTTTTAATAGGTAAAAGATTAAAGCTCGCAATTTCGAACAAAATTCTTGTATCATTTTAAAGCTTATATGGACTTATGGAATTCATTTGGGAAACAGCCAACGTTGAACGTTTTGGAAGATTACACCTAAAATGTTCGGTCATCACCATCTCTTAACAAAATTGAAAACACAGATTTAAAAATACGGGTACCAAGAGTCGTCGTCGTCTCCTAACACGGTCTCTGCGTACCACCTGTTCCGGTCCACACGAAACACATTGCCATCTTTCTCGACCTCCCCACGTATCTTTTTCCTCTTGCTCTATACTCCACATCCATGATCCATGATCCATTATTCCGATATGTTGTGTCTAGTTCTCTTTATATGCATTACCATATTCAGTACTAATGGTTTTCGGATTTAATTCTTGTCTAATATCGGCAGTACGAATTCTATCTTCTCTTCTGCAGTCTTTCATTTAAGTAGAAAACTAATTTCCGCAGCCTTTATTCTACAGCTGTCCCTTACCGATGGACCCATGTTTCGAATTCATATATTAAAGTTAAGGCTGTTATGACAATATCAAATTTCAGCCTTTGTTTCCGGCCTCAGCAAGGATATTTTTATTGTACTAAAAATGGTCTTTAATTTATTCAACTTTGAGTCGATGTCGTCATCAATGGAAAATGTTACGATCAGCCTACGTATTTTAAATGTAATACTTGTTCTACAACTTTGTTATCCTGTGTTATTTTTCTGCGGATGGGTTCCTTATCAATAATAGCCATAACTTTCGTTTTCACTGTGGAAATTTCAGTACTGAAATCACGGCTTACTAACAGTAAGCCAACCCGTTGGCGTAGTGGTTAGCGCAACTGGATTCTAAACCGGGGTCCCAAGTTCGATTCCTGGTCAGGTCTGGCACTTTTTCATCTCTCATTATCATCATTATCCACCGTCTGCATCGGCAGAAATTGCAGATCAGTCAAACGTAAAACAAACAAAAAATTTTAAAAACTGCAAGAGGAACACAGTTCCTACCGTAGATCATCTTCTGTTTCTTGGCAGTACACTTCCTAGATAACACAAAAACACTCAGAAGACGAAAATATCAAACAGACCTTTTCTGAAGATACACAGACAACTAAATAATACATCAACCCGGGAAGGTGCGTCGATGGGTGAATCCTCCATTCAAGATACATACACCAATATTATTAAAATTCAGAAACAGAATCTATTTATTTCTATAGTGAATAGAATGTAAATTTTTGCACTAAATCTGTAACTGTTGTTGACACATCAAAATCTGTCGAAATAAGTATAATTTTATCAGTTGAAGATTTTCAAGAGAATTAGCGCGGCTTTCAGCCACTTTTTGTAACACTAGATCACCAACATAATTTTCGTAACAAAGTCTCCAGTTCAAGTCCTAGCTACGATTTAAAAGAACCCAAATATTATGTACATTAATCTACATCAAAAGTGCAATGTAGCTGTTAGTAACGTGAGGTTTTATGAGATTATAAACTCTTAAAAACATATTGTAGTACGACCAACTCTTGCGGAAACCTTTATGAAAACTTAACAAACCTACAATCGATTTAGCTCCGGTAGTAGTTAAGTTTCAAGGCCCTTCAACCTACGAAAATGATATCCATTACAGGGAGTCTAGGTGTTAAAATTTTAAATTCCATATACTCTTTCATTACATTACATTAGCTTTTCAGATGTATCCTATCCATGAATATAACTGTCACAAAACACTGATATACAAATCATAAAATTTCCAGAACTACACAGACTAAAAATTACAAATTTAGTTAATAGGCCTACGTACGTCCTATCTGAGTAGTAAGAGCTCGTTATAAAATAAATATTTTGAAAAATGCTACTTTTTAATAAATTGGAAACAATAATTGGTTATTTTAAAAAAATATAGCCTAATACACACATCGTAAAAAAACACTGTAAAATTCTACAACTATTTTTCAATATATTCTATCACCTTACACTTAATTTAGCGGCAATTTACAGTTTTCTGCAAAAAAACGTTAGATAAAATCAAAATCTCCAAAATTACAGCCACTTTAATTGGACTTTAATTTAAAATTAAATTTAGCGTTTAATATTAAAAATTCATGAAACCATAAGTAAATTTTTTTATTACTTTATTTATTTTGCAACTGCAGAAAAACAACGAGTAAAAATGTTCACAACTAAATTAACAAAAAAAATTTAAAAAACCAACCTCGTTAATGGTTTTGAGGAGGACACCACCCAGCGATAGCCCCCCAGATAACGAAAAATGTGGTCATTTATCGTTAGCGGAGTACACACCTGAGAAAGGTGGTTACCAAAAACTGAAGCTTTGTCCTCGTCAGACATCGCCCAGCTTCCATCTGACCGCCTTAACGGAGGAAACGGATTGTGGTATTTTAAAATAAGTTTCGTTGCGCGCCAAAGTGAGCCATCATCCTTATTTACACTGACAACATAGCTGTTATAAGAGTCAGATTTAAACACTTTAGTAAATAAAAGATTTTTTTATTACTACAAATTTTACAATTGGCTATATTTTTACGTAGAATAATAAGTGGATCGGTTTCCTTTTATTCACGTTATGACCGAAGAAAACACCCCAATGGAGAAACTCCGTAATTTATTTCATGTGTTGACTTCTCAGTTTAAAATAGTCCATAAGATGTCTCCGTTTCAGTCAGCGAATGTCATTTGAATTATCTATGAGTAAGATAACGAGTTTATTTGGGTGTAAATTGAGTCTTCTTTGTTATATTGTATTGAATGTGTTAATATCTTGTTGAATAGTAGAAATGTTTAAATTTGTGTGTAATATATTGGTTATTACGTAAGAAAATGAGGCTAATTGTTCTAAATAATTTTTACCGAAACCTGTAGGATTTCATTATTTGAATGCTGAGCCCCATAATAGGGACCCATACATCCAAACTGGTTTGAAAATATATTCGAATATTAAAATTTTATTGTACACACCTGAGAAAGGTGGTTACCAAAAACTGAAGCTTTGTCCTCGTCAGACATCGCCCAGCTTCCATCTGACCGCCTTAACAGAGGAAACGGATTGTGGTATTTTAAAATAAGTCTTAAAATAAGTTGGTCTCATGTGATGAGACCAAAATGTTAGCTGGCTTCAACAACCTTATTCAGGAGTTCCTGGAGATCCTGCATTGTTTCAGCCAGCAAGACTGTATTATCTGCAAAACGTAAGTTGTTGAGACGTATGCCATTCACCCGAACTCCTCCAACCTCCATGTCAAGGGCTTGTCTGAAAATTTCTTCAGAATAAATGTTGAAGAGAAGTGGAGAGAGCACACAGCCCTGCCTAACACCCCGTTTGATGTCCACTGGGTTAGTAAAGGCATCCTGCACGCGAACAGTCGCTGTCTGGTTGAAGTTCAGGTTGACAATTATCCGGATATCTCTCGAGTCAATATTTTTACGTTTCAACACTTCTATCAGTTGGTTGTGCCTGACTTTATCAAATGCTTTATTATAATCAATAAAACATGCATATATGTCCTGGTTAACATCCATACAACGCTGCATGAGGACATTGTAAGCAAACAGCGCATCTCGCGTACTGAATCCATTTCTGAAACCAAACTGTGTGTCTGAGATATCTTCTTCCAGCTTTATAAATGTTCTTCGATGTATAATTTTCAAAAAGATCTTCAGTGTGTGACTCATCAAGCTGATTGTTCTGTACTCATCACATTTTTTCGCATTCTGCTTTTTGGGATAGTAACAAAGGTTGACTTGAGCCACTCAGTCGGTATTATTCCCGTGCAATATATTTTGTTGAACAAAGCTGTGATTGTGTCAAGGTGTTCCTCCTCAATCAACTTGAGTACATCTGCGGGAATCTGATCTGGACCCAGTGCTTTACCATTTTTTGATGAATAAATTTCCCGCTGCACCTCTACTCTTAGAATTGGTGGGCCAGTCTCCTCTTCCTCTCTCTCGCCCATAGTCTCCTCTCTTTCATCCTCAAACAAAACTCTTATATTATCTTCCCAAAGTCGCAACTGATCTGCCATGTCCGTCACAATGTGTCCATCCTTATCCGTTAGTATATATGATTTCTGTTGCCTTCCTGTACCGTTAAACTCCTTGATCCTCTTGTGGAGATTGTGCAGATCCTGTCGTTTCTGCAGTTCCTCAACTTCCTCACATCTCTCTCTCACCCACACTTCTCTAGCCCGACGACATTCCCATCTTATTCTTCTCCTCAGCTCACGATACTTGTTCTGATCCTTCGACTTCATCAGCCTTCTCTCCTCCATGAGCCCGAGTATTTCGTCAGTCATCCAGTCCTGTCGCTTCACTTGTTTCTTTGGCTTTAAGTACTCCTGACATGGTTCCAGCACTGCCGATTTGAAGCTTTCCCACAAAAACTCAGGCTCCCTCTCAATTCCATTGTCCTCTCTCATCCTTGTCAAATTCTCATTTACTTTTTGACAGACCATTCCCCTCAACTTGACAACTCTCAAATGCCTTGTGTCAATCATGGAATCATGCTGACGCTTCTTCAATCTTTTCAGCCTCACCCTCACTGTTGCCATCAGCAGATTGTGGTCAGAGTCCACATCCGCTCCAGGGTAGGTTTTGCAATTTCTCACCGAGTTTCTATACCTTTGCTTGATCATAATGTAGTCTATTTGATTTCTGACTATACCTCGTGGGCCGTCCTGTGGTGATTTCCATGTATACCTTCGGCGCTTTGGATGTTCAAAAAGAGTATTGGTAATCACCATTGAGTTTTCTTGGCAGAATTGGTGGAGGCGTTCACCTCTGTCATTGCGCTCACCAATAACATACTCCCCCACCCACTCATCTCCCTCACCCTGTCCAATCTTTGCATTTAGATCTCCCATGACTATTGTACAATCTACAAATCATGACTATTGTACTCGTTACAATAAAAGCTATTTATTATACGTAAAGTTAATTTGATTTGTTTGCGTGGCAAACCATGTGGTAACATGACTGGTCCACGAAATACGGAGCATTATTCTGAATACCCACATCTAGAAACCTTCTCAACAATTCATGAACTGTGTACTGAAAGTCCAAATTCCCACTCGATTTGGCAGGACAGAGTAGATTTTTGTCTTTACAAACCTATACCTTACAGGAAGTAAAATTGTGTTGTATTGAAAGTTATTTAATACAACTTCACTTAAATACAGTTTAGATTAACTTTTATGGTGGAAGTTATTTTTTAATTTATTTACAGAATAATTTAATATAACCTTCAATTGCATGAACAAAAAGTAAATATCATTCCACCAATTTTAATATACTAACATCTAACTTAGGGTATTAAAGCAACAAGAATTTTAAATAATGGTAACATAAAAACAAATTTAAAAAGTAATTTTTTTCAAGCGATCAAATTTTCATTTTAATCCCTCCAACCAACGAAGACTTTAAATGTGGGGCGTTTAATAAAAAATATATTATATATAGGGCCTACTGTACATAACTGGTCCGATTAAAGGAAAATTTTTCATTCAATATAACATTACTGCACGTAGAGTGATATTAAGCAAATGTAATTTTATGTTCGGATTAGAGGATTAAGGGATAAACTCATCTGAGAGTGTTCTTTCCCTACTCAATGAACATTTAAAACATTTAGTTAGATTAAAAGAAAGTAACGACAATAATAATAATAATAATAATGAAAATTAAAGTTCCATTCTATTAAACTAAAAGAGCAAATGGGTGAAATTTAATTTAAAATTAAATGCCTATTTAAATCTTAAACACTATTTTCCTGAATAAAACTTTTAAAGTTCTTCATTATAATACAAAATCCTTTAAAATTTATTATATAATACTAAGAAATATATGTATATAATTTCCTTTGTACGTTTTCTTTATTTAAATAAGTTAAGGAAACACCAAATTTAATATACCAATGAATACTTTTGGGTACGCTCAAAATTTTGTAATTTGTAAGAAAAGCTAATTGAAATGCTTCTATAATCTTAATATGTATTATTTATTTAATATATTTCTCTTATTCCCACAATTCGATTCCGTGCGTCCTTAATTACTTTGTTATTGTCATATGTATCAACGATTTGTCCAGGCTTCGATTCCCGGCCAGGATTTGGAATTTTCACAAGGTAAAACCCACCGTAGTTGCTAATGACCGAATTGTTGATGCAACTTTAAATAAAATAAAATTTAAAAAAAATTGTTGACAAGGGAAGATCCGACTTTATTTCCAGAAACCTATACAATTAGGGCAACATGATGCCCAACTATCGTTTCGTCTAAATGTGTTTCTTCCAAGTAAGTCATCTGTCAAAGGACTTAACTTATTTCGTCTAGGGTAAAGACCTTATACTATACAGTAACTGCTGGACAACGTCTGCAATCGAATATTCTTTAAGTTATTATCGAATCTCCTCGGTTCATAATCAATGACATAATTCAATATGACTTACAAAAAAGCACTATTACAGACGATATATTAAAACAAAGTAAAAAATAATAAGACATTAAAATTAAAATCATCTACACCCTTTGTTAAACATTTTGAATAACAATAACCAATACTACAGATTCAAACGTTTCAAAATTTGTATCTTACCGTACAGACTAAATTAATGATAAATCGTTTTATATTTTATTTTAGTTAGAGGACAATTTTTTAAGTTTTAAGCATGCCATAAAAACAAAATAAAAAAATAAACTCATCGACAAAGAAATTGAATTGTTATAGTATAAATTATTAGTATAGTATAGTTTAGTAGTAATATAGTATTAGTATAGTTTTTAAAATTGTTAAGTATATTGGCCAGTGTACGTAATCCCCATCAAGATTTATAACCGGTAAACCACTAGTTAAACTAATTACTTACAGTTAATTGGTTTAAGTGATTTAAATATTTTACCTAAAAAATATGTATTTCTTTGCTTCACCTAATGATCCCAAAACCTTTGTCGAAGTTTTAGTATGTACTTAAATCGAAGGAAAGGTAACTCTAGCTGTTTTCTGCATGTGCAGTTCATGTCATATACATCTTTCTAAGTGCCAAATGCCAAATGACTGTGACGTAATCTATTATATGGGAATTACATTACATTACGCATATTTTTAAAATCAAAATTATATTACAGGTCTCACTGTGTAATAGTTTACAGCTATCTCTTTTTAAGTTTGCAGCCTAGCTACGTGCAGTTAGTAGTACTCCCCGTTTCTTTGAGACAAATTCAGTTGTAATTTCTTTGTTTCTTAATTATTACTGACTTTTATTTTACAGGTTGTACCTAATGAATCTTTCTGTTTCGATAAAATGATTTGAAATATAATTTTATGAATTACTTCAAACTACTTAATATTTATTTAATGATACTACTGGTTCAAATACTAATTCCGTGAACATTATTTACAATAATTTCTTCAATTAACTAAACTACTACGTTAAATAAACACAATATTCAAATTGAAATAATACTGTTTATTTAAATCATAGTATCAGAAAACAAACGCATTTAATAATTCATGAACTCGTATTTACATTGATTTTTATACACATAAAAATATAAACTAAGAGTAACTAATCAGAAGTTAATTACAATAAAGAAATGAGACTACGATTGAAGTTGCAAAACATACGCTTTGAATACGTGCATAAGCATTCTTAAAATCATTAGGTAAACGAAAAAAGTATTAAATGAAATATATATATTATAACTATGGGTTTGGCTCCGTTACAGGTTATCCAGAACTAGTTCAAAAATCAGTATTATATGTTAAGATTGTTAACACTGATTTTAGTCACTTATAAGAACAAAAAAAAATAACATGATGATTACAATAGAATGTATACACTACATTAAAGAACCCAACCCATAAGCACAATTCAGACAGAATTTTCCCTAGCAAAAAACACAAACGTATCTTATGACTGGTACATCGTACAAAGCACGTTATCAATTTAAGAATTGAAACCATACATCATGCTGAAAAATGACCAAGCACAAAAGGTTTAAATTTTATAAATAATATTTTACAACTTTCAAATGTTGGTCATTCTGTAAGACAATTTTGTAACATTTTATGTGATGGTATCTTTTGGCACAAGGTAAAATTGAATATTCCAGAATTAGAGAGAAAGTATCTTACGTTTTGGCTCAAGATGAATTTAGATTCACAATCTAAAAGTTAATAAGAAGTTTATAAAGGGATTTTCTCGATTATACAGGTAAAATCTTGTAGTAACAACAATTAATTTTTGTAATGAAAGATCTGCGTCACAAAATATTAAATATTGTGTCTTGCAGCCAAAAACTTTTCTATCACATGGTGGTTAGAGGGCTAACCAAAAAAGTGTAAGGTGCTGGTTTTATACCCGGCTTCGGTCTGGAAATTATACTAAATCATAACCCATCGTAGTCGTTAATGAACAAGCTGGTTTAAATAAACAAAATATACAAACATTTGTTTTTAATTATTAAGATTAAAACTTACCCATAAGAGGGAGGGGGGAGTGACAAATTATTTGCGCTCGATCTGCTAGTTCCAGGGCTAAAAAAGTACTTCTGTTACTTATCACATGGTCAGCCAATTATATGAATAAAGCATTTAGGGACAGAAGAGGTAGAGGTATGAAAGACACTAGTCAAGATATCTCCTCTGAGAGTAATGAATTTTATTACACAGTCAGACCCTGTCGTAAATGAAGTGAAGATGTCATTTGCAGGGTGGAAAGTGGATGCTTTTCAGAAGGCCTGGCATGCTGATAAACATACTTTTCCACTCAGTGAGGGAAGCAAAGATAAACCACATCAATCCATGTTTTACTTAATAAAGCCTCTAAAGTTTCAAACCAGCCTTTCGGCTGATGACCTGAACAACAAGATTAAAACGTCAGTTCAATGAAAAGTAAAATATGAATAATTATTGTCGCTACACAGAAATTATGAACAGAATTTATTAATACCAATTAATTTATCAACGCCGATGAAGGGTGCATGTTGACTGAACTTTCTGATCTGTAGTGTTAAGAAGTAGCTATTACGAGGAAGGTTTTCGATACCCTGATTTTAACCGATCATTACGACCCCGTTACTCTCGTGAAACTAAAAAAGTCAATTTTAGAAAGAGATTCATTAGTGTTCAATCTATTCTGAGATAATCTACTGAACTAATTCAGCTGGAATTTGAAAACTAAAATTTCTTTAATCAATCCCAGCGGTTTTCGGAATTCTATAACCCAAAATTTAAGGATATTTAACACCAAAACAACATATATTACTCTCAAAAACCGGCTTTAACAATTATCATTACACTACGTACTTTAATTTATTATATTTTATGGGCTCACACATTAAATATGTTATTCCTGAATAGATTTGTAGGATGATATATTATGCTCTCGATCGAAAATTGTTTTTTTTTCAAGATCACAACCTTACACATAACAACAGTTGAAAATAACTTATTAAAAATCGTACAAATTTAATACAAGACTTTTTATGTCCGACACGATGCTTAGTTTAACATTTTAAATTTTATGGGAAACACTGCACCAAAATCGACTTTTTCAAATTACAGCTTTACAGTGCATTTGACGGGAAAATGTATATAAAAAAAATTAAATATACAATAAAAATTTTACAACTTTTTTATCAATACTATTATATTAACGCTTTGTGTAGCAGCAATTTGCGATTCTCTGTAAATGGATTATTAATTTTGGCCGGTTCCATGATGAGTCGTTCCAAAATAGGATTTAAAGTGAGTCAAACATAATATGGTTTGAAGGTTGCCGAGAAAGATAGTGCGGTTCGCCGTACCATTTGTGTTTTATTAAAATAACTAAGGTTACATTCACCTTAACATGAGAAAACTTAATTCCATTTTATGGGCTGTACCTTTTATTGTAAATTACAATATGGAAGTCAACATAAAATTTGCTTAAATACAAATTATGTTTTAATTTTATAAATTAAAATATAAATGTGAAATACTAATGGTATATTCCTGTTAAGTTGTTAAATATATTTCTGGTTAATCTCAAGGAATGTAAACAATTTTAATATTCTAACATCAGTCTGTAACACATAAAATTAGTCACGTCCAACATTGAAAATACACAGTAGGTAAACCTTAGTACGTGTGACAGTGGAAACATGAGAATAGTAGGAGGTATACATTTGAATGTTTCTCAGATTATTAACACACGAATAAACGTTAAAGACAATGAATTGTAGTAAATGCTTTAGTAACACTTTGTCAGAGACATGATTCGTCCAAAAGGAAGTCGGTCGGTTCCTGTTCCTGATGACGTCATCTTAGGGAGAGAATCCACCGCTCTAGGCTGGCCAGTTTGATCCGTAGGTTGTTAATTAAACGACGAAACCAGGCAGGGACATTCCGCACGAGTTTCAGTAGAAGGCTTAATTAAACTCCGCCGACTACTTCGCCCAAGTCTTGCATCATTATGCCTATATCTTTCAGTTCTCTACTGCAGTCTCTCATCCTTGTTCTCTGAAACGTCATTATTAAAGCGGATTCATTAGACATTACTTCCATTCCAATTTAGGATTTCTGAATATATTCTGGGTGATTTATGACATTTCACAAATGATTTACTAATATCAATCATCGTACCAAAGCAAATTTCAACAATGTTTCAAAACAAATAAAGTAGATTTATCCATGTTCATCAAAATCGATAAGATAATTACGCAAAAGCAAATTAAAAGCTGAGAATACTTTTCATTTATCATAATTTTACAATTCTAAAAAAATTGTAATAACAAATAAGATATATAAAAAAGTTAAAATAGATTATAGTAAAGTTTAAGAAAGCATTATACTAAATCACATTCACAAATTCAATTGTTTTACCTGTAGGTAAAATTACTTTAATATTTATTTTAAATTGAATAACAATTATTTACGATCAGTAAGAAACTGCTATGAGTAAATGAAATAATATAACGGGTAAGCAACATAAAAACCGAGCCCTTAACATAACCGCTGCAGAATCGGTGGGTTACGATATAATGAAATTGTACAAATGATGCGGTAATTTAAATAAAAATTAACATTAAAGGTAATTTAAATGTTGCATTTATTTACTTTTTTGTTACAATTTTTTGTTAAAAGTGACCACCCTGAGTATCGATGCATTTTTGTACTCTACTGATCATATGGAAAGAGCTTTTACGAATGAACTAGTTGTTAACAGTGGACCGTGGCCTTCACGATCCCCAGAGTTTTCTACTTGCGATTGTTTTCTTTGGGGCTACTTAAAGGAGAGAGTTCATGCATCTAATCCCCACAAAACTAAAAATCAATGTAATTGACAACAACGTTTTGCGTCAGCCGTCTTTCCATATGATCTCCATATGGCTGGCCAATTGGCGTAGTGGTTAGCGCAACTGGCTTCTGCGCCGGGGTCCCGGGTTCGATTCCCTAGTTTGATCCTTACATCCCCAAAACAATGAGTCGGATTTCAACATACTTTACACAAAAATTAGGTCATTTATTCTGCGTTGATCTATAATAGTCCTATATTTTTAATGTTTGAAAATTGTCATATCAAGGCTGGAAGAGAAAAAGACCGGGATTTTTTGCTACTGCTAAGAATTTCATGCGTTTACAGACGTACAATAACTCGAGAATTATTTGACCGAAAAATTTGAAATTTTACCAAATCATAGCGAATTATATTCTTACGGCGTGTACGAAATTTCAAATAAGTACGTTTCATAAATTTTGATTTATTAACAATATTCTGAACCCTTGCTATAACGGTAACCGTTAAATCGTTCGGCACGAGCAAAACTATCGTTTTATTCAGCGTAAAAAAATAATACATACAAATACATCAATACCATGAAACATTGATTGGTCAATGTTGTGTTAGAATTTTTAAAATTTTGAAAAATAGACTGGGCCATGCGGGGATGAGCGCTACTATCAGGTAGACATTTCGACAGGATGTCACGTACGCAACCAGTGAACATGGATAGTAGTGCCCACCTCCCTCACCGCCCAGTCTATTTTTCAAAATTTTAGAAAATTCTACTACAACATTGGCAAATCAATATTTCATTTTATTAATACATGTACTAATTTTTTACGCTGAATAAAACGATAGTTTGCTCGTGCCGAACGATTGAGCGGTTACCGAGATTGCAAGGGTTCAGAATATTGTTAATAAAGCAACATTTAAGAAATGTACTTATTTGAAATTTCGTACGCGTCGTAAGAATATAATTTGCTTGATGTGTTACAATTCCAAACTTGTCGGTCAAATAATTCTCGAGTTATACGTTTTTAAACGCAAGAAATACTTAGCGGTAGCAAAAACCGGGTTTTTTGTCTTCCAACCTCGATATGACAATTTTCAAACATGGTAAAAAATATAGGTTTATTATAGATCAACGTAGAATAAAATGAGCTAAATTTTTATGTAAATTATGTTGAAATCCGACTCATTGTTTTGGAGACGCAAGGGTTCAAACTGTGTATATGATTATGAAACCGAAAGTAGTTATCAACACATTTTATTAAATTGTAGTTCCAATTCATTACGTTTCGAAGTCATATGTGTTTGTTCCTCGTTAATTTCTTATCTAAAACGTAAACCTATATATTTCAAATAACTTTTTGAAGCAATATTTCAACTTTATGAACTGTTAGGACAAATTTTCTGGTTCATCCTGAATGTGACATGACTAGACTTTGTCGTACTTACCTTTATCTGCCACATCTGAAGCCACGACAAAATATAATTTGAATTGAATTTGAAGATTTTCAGATACCGTATTCGAGTCGTCACAACAAACGAGAATCGCTGTATCGCCTTAATATAATATTTTGGTAGGACGATATAGATATAAACATTTAAATTTTAGAGATAAAGTGATGTAATTTATGTGCGGTGTCCTTTAGAATAGCTTTAATATTTTAATAATACTGAGTAAAAAATTAGTGTTTCAAACGACTAAAAATAACGATATGGTATGGAAAGGAAAATACGGGTTTTGTGGTGATAAAAAAGGCAGACTACCAGCGCGCACTGTTTGTTTCACTGTTAATTTGGACGCGGCATTTCCCGCTGTTTTTCTCCAATCCCTTTATCCCCCATACTGAGTTCATTCATTTCATCTACGTCTCTAATCTACTTTGCCATAAAACAGACAATATTTATGTTTAATCTCTACACAAAAACGTAATAAAATACAACAACACAACGTTTAGTCGATGAATGAAAACAATAAAAAGAAGATAAATATGAGTGTACTGAATTGTCCTCTGCTATCTAATAAATTTACCAAAACGTTGTGTAATATGTAAGAGACCATATTATTACATAATCTTATCACTTTTAAATATATTCTTCAAGTACCACTTTCTTAGTAATTAAGGATCTTAACAATGCACCAAATTTACAGAAGAATTCATTTAATATGGCTTTTTGGTTTTACATCCGACTGTTTTGCAATCGCAAAACCAGTCGATGAGAATGGTAACAGATAGAAATTAGTGGTGAAGAAAAATTAGTGGTGACCCGACCGGAAATCGAACCCGGGGCCCCGGCGTAGAAGCCAATTGCGCTGGCTAGTACAACTAGAGCCGGCCGTGGTATATAAAGGATTTATGATGACTCCATAATTTGTTTCTTATTTTTGTTATGTTTCATTTTTCAATTTTTAAAAACGCTGAGAAACATTCTTAGCCAACGACATCTTTAGCCTGGTTGTAAAATGAGATATAAAATTCTAAAAGTCAGAGATCATGAGACTTTTATTTTCCTTCGATAGAATAAACAAATTGTAAACACAAGTAGTTAGGGATTGTTACAAAAAAGAGAATTTTTTAAAGATAAATGTAATTTGAAAATTGAATTATTTAAAGTTTACAAAGGAATTGCATTACCCAGAGCATAATAATTACAACAGGAATATAGTTTAAAAACTCTTTTACACGTGAACGTTCCGTCCATCTCGTATTTATAAGAAAAAGAAACAGTTTATTGCCGTTCCGTGGTCTGTGGTAGTTAGAGCGCTAGATTTTTCTGCACTGCAAAGCAGGAGTCCCATATCCGATTCCCGGTAAGGATTTTAAAATTTATTATGCGTTAAACCCCACCGATAACGTACTGTAATCCACAGTAGATGCTAATCACCGAACAGTTGATGGGGCTTTAAAAAAAAAACCACAATGTTTTTTTAAGGTAACAGCAAAACCAATTGATACAGATCCTAGATAAATAAAAATTTGAAAGGATCAAAATTAAACCTATGTTTAGTTCTTACTAAAGTCCAATTCACGAAAGAAAAAACCTTTCTTCAAACAGCAATATCTTTTGACCGTTGTATGTAAAAACAATTACGATGCATCAAATTAAAGCGTGTTTTATTGTTGGTGACAGGATTACATTAACAAATAATATTTTGTAGCTTTATACATTTTAACGTACGCGTGAACAAAGTAATAGTACCTTCAAGTTGGGTATACTGGAAATATGGTTAAAAACAGGGTAACTTTTTTATGCGTAATTCGTTATAATTAACACACTATAAATTTCTGAAAATTTTAATGTAAATCCTGTAACCAACAATAAAACAAGCTTTAATTTGATGCATCGTAATTATTTTTACATACAACGGTTCAAAAGATATTCCTGTTTAAAGACAGGTGTTTTCTTTTGTGAATCGAACTATAAACATATAGAATAATTTATATTTCACTTACATTTTAGAAGTTTTAAAATCTACCCAAAATATACCTAAATGTCTCACATTGAATTGTACGTAAGAACAAAACCAAACTGTATTTATTTCAGTATAGACATGATTAAAAAAGAAATAACAAGATTTAACCGCAGTATTAAAATCGTCTTTACACTATTATTATAGACCCTTTACAACTATACTATTATTATACTTTACAACTATAAACCTATTATTTAAATACTGTAAGGAGATTGAGAAAAATTCATGTTTTAGATTTACTTAAGAAAAATTAAAGTTTTTTTACACCTTAAGGCCAATATGAAATATAATTTGTGAATATCATATTAGAAAATAGTGAAACATCAAAGTTAATGTAACTATTATTTTATAACTATATTTAAGTTGTACATCATTATATAATTTATAATGTAATTATACCATCATAATCCATAATTTTACAATTAACTGTAGATATCAACTTTTGCCTGAATAAAGAAAAACAGTATGGACACTAAATTTTTAATTTAATTCGTGAATTTTTTAAAATTAATTTTAAATTCTATTAATCTATAAAATAAGCTATCATACAACAATAAATACAACACACTTTGAGCGCGCACACGAATAATTATATCCCAATGATTTAGTTTACAAAAATTAACAACACATTACGAATTCACAAGTATACTACTTTAATTTTGCTTTGTAGAAATAACAAAATTTTATTTCACTAACAATTTCACCGCTTTAGCTGCTAAAAATTGCTTTAACGAACTAAATTAAAATATCATGATATAGAAGCAGTTTATGTTTAGACTGTTCGTAAGGTAATATGAACATAGAACCTTAAATATTAAAGAATAGTCCCGAAAAACTAGAAGAAAATCATTATTAGAAAAATTATTAAAATCTTATACGAATTGTTAGCTAGAAAATAACAAACAAGTTGTTAGAAACAAACTTAAAATGAAGGTTGATAACAAGACAACAACAAAATAACCTTCATAATTTAATATTATTTTAACATGAAACGAAAAAGTAAAAAAGAAATATAGGTACTATACATTATTTGAATTCGCTGTTTTCCAATTTTGAAAACGAGCCAAAAACATTAAACTACTTACGATATCTTTTTAAGATGACACTCTCGGGTTTTTCTTTAGTATACAGACCTAACCTATAGACTATATTTTCCTGGCATAAAATTTCCAATTCAATCTCTTTACCTAAAGAGATGCTCGATTTTCTAAAACTCCCCTAAGGGATCGTACCACGATCTCATCAATCATTTTCCGTTGAAAAATTAACGGGTTCTGTCAAAATCATTCCACAACTTTTGTAATTCGGCAAAACGCAATTTAATCGTTTTGATACGTTTTTTCTTTTCGTACAGGTTGTTATAAAAAAAGTTCATTTTTACCTTATAACATATTAGGTATATCACACAACATAAACAATTTACACTACTAATGTGTCTGTACAATTTATACAGAGTAATAATATATCCAAACTTACAAACCACCCGAAAAGTAACGAGGTATCCGTACTTTACGAGTTTTATTTCAATTTATTTAAAATTACATCAACAGTTTGGTTATTAACGATTTTGGTGAGTTATATAACTGTGACAATAGTTTTTAAAGTTATAATTTCCTAGCCGGGAATCGAACCGGGGCCTTCAAGGAGACGGCTTTTACGAGCTTTATTTATGAAACTTTCAAAAAATCTTTGAAGTACAGTAAACTGCATTTTATAACAATGTTATTCCAAATTTATAAGGACGCAGCTGAAATAGCTTCAACATTTTAGCTAGAGCTGAAAGATACCAAGTACAAAAGGGCTCTTTCAGCGAGTAAATGATGTAAAGAAAATTTTATACGACAACCCAAACCAATATGGCGAACAAAAACTCTACGTTTTTCTTTCACCTTGTTATTTACACAAATAAACTCAGAATTTAAATTTCAGGTACAGCCGCTTTTAGATTTGCTTATACAATAACAACCGAAATCGAAATTGAAAATTCATAAGTTCTCGTATTAAAGTATTAACCGACCCATACTCTTAGACATTAATAAATTGCATTAATATGGAACGTGCCTTCATGAATGATAAGATACAGTGTGTATTAAGAGAAATTTAATTTTGATCAGGTTTCAAAATGTCTTACGAAAAAGAATTTGTCTTTGTTGATGTATGTCATGTTTTTTTTATGTAACGGCACTCGCACACTTTAATGTTTATGTTGTGTTAACTGTATGAAACGTTTTTGAACTTTTTGTTTTGAATATTCTAGCAGGCTAAGGGTACTCGGAACGAAAGAAATTGAAAATTTTCACATTTCCGGTTTTTTGAAAATTATTAAAATTCATTTTCTGTATCCAATGATATAGATATAATTTGTTGGGGGTTTTGCAGTTTTTTTTAATTAAAAATATGTTTAATCCTTACGTTATTTTTTAAACGTTATCATATGCATAACAATGACAACACATAAATACATGATTTTTTTTATTTTGTGCAATATTTTTTGTTTTAAAACTTTAAGTTAGCACCAGAGCACCTGTGAATATAATATATTAACCTCTTAACAGTAAAAAATAACATATTGCATTATTTAACGTACGATGTGTTCTCTTTAAGTTTTCTCGTTTCCCGTAAAAAGCAATTTTTGACGCTTATGGAACATTTTCTCAGCTAACTGTGAATAGATTTTAATTTTTGCATAGCCGTTCATACCATAATTTCAATGTATTGAGTTAATATTACAGTAAAATAATTTGTTTGAACATTTATTTTCCACTTCAATAGACAAAAAATTATGATTTTCAAAAGTGGTAATTTCAAAAAAATGTCTAATCTTCCTAACAATACATCAAGATGCTACTAACTCAGTGGGTGTAGAATAGCCTGAAAAGTAACCACAAGAAAATTGAACAGGATAACTCTTAACAGTTTTTTTAAAAAATTTCCTTACATTAGCATTACGGAGATAGGCATTCCGGGTCCCCTTAACAACCTATAAATAGGTGTACACTAGTCAATCCATGACGAGTTTTGTTCGAGAATGTGCTGTAAATTGAATAAAGTCTGTTGTCATTAAGAGCCTGTTATCTTGATTTTTTTATTTTAATTTTTATTGTATAACTGTGATGTTAAAATTTGTACAGTGTGTATACATAAATAAAGATTTTTTTGTTACTCAACGGAAATATCTTTCAAAATGTGTACAATTAAATTTAGCTTTTTTATTTTCAATAAATACTACTAACACTTGTTTTTTCAGTTAGTTTTCAAAATTTCATATTTTATAAACAACTTGTTTGTGTGTAAAGGACGAAACAGTAATAGTCCCCAATATGTCTTTCTCTAATTTACTCATGAAAAGTCACATAACTAAATTTATAAATGAAATCCATACTAAATTAAGAGCATAATACAACATTCATAAGTAATAACAATAATAAATTAATCAAAATAATTAATAGTGAAAAGGTTCAATACAATACTCCAATGACTGAAATTTTCTTTTCTTTTAATAAAACACTATTTATTATTCAGGGATTCATAAATTATTAAAAAAAAATCTAATAGAAGGGTACTATTAACTAATAACTTATTCTTCCTCGATTAATTATTTTCGGTTTTTTTCTTAACTCGAGCGTTGTAATGTTATTAATAGTAAAATTCAATAGATACTTTATTTTCCGTCTATTTTTGTCTACTAAATACAGAATGATATTTTTAAAGAATAATCAATAGAATGGTTTAAAAGTAAAAAATTCTGTTATAAATTTTAAGAATCAACCTTGAGTTTGTGAATCCTGTTGTTTGATATTTTAACGTATAAAAATTTTTAATTTTGTTTCTAAATACTCAGAACTTAATTCTCTAAGTACATGAGCAAGGTCACGAAAATTGCATGACTTGAAATATTGATTCTTTCAATTTGTTAACAATGTCAGTAAATAAATTCAATATTTATGAGTAGTTATGAACTATTTAGCAAACTATTATTATGTCTACATTAATTATATTAAAGGTGAATGTAAAAGTACATATATAATTACCCACTAAGTTATAATAAATTCGGTGTACTAATTATTGTATTCTATTCGGGACATATTGTAAATAAAATATCTATCAAAATTTTAGGCAGGAATGAAAATTGGAATTTTCGACTTAACAGAAATACTACACTAACAGAGTAAACTTCTTAATTTTGAAATTTTATGACTTACTAGCATTTCTTTAGGAGAACCGTATGCTTTCCAAAACTAATTAGTTCGTTCTTCTGCAGTAACTTATATTGAAATGATCACTTTCAGTGACCCTTTGTGAATTGTTACTAGAGGCGATATCACTTACAGGAGAGGAAGGAACTTATGAGTTCTGAAACGCTTACGGTTTCACCGGAACAAGTTTAAAAGAGTCATAAAATTTTAGAACTAAGGAGTTTATTTTGAAAACTCTTAGCCTGATGGAAATCAGAAGTAATAACTAAATAACCTAGGTGTCATGTTTTTTTATTTTTTTTTTAATTCGATAAAGTCAACTTTCAGTACCAGTAACAGAAGATATTATTCCTGGAGATATTTTTTAGATTTATAACTCAACTAACAACTGTGATGAGGCCAGTCTTTGGAGATGCTTTTGGCCAGGTACAAGCATGTACTAGGAAGTACCGAGTACGCAGCAGAACTACCCGGTCGGTGGTCAGTTACAAATTATAATGACACGTTGGAAAATTATAAAAATAATTTAATAAAGCAGCAAGTAAAATGGGTAAAAAAGTTTATTTATTGTTTAGTACAAACTAATATGCGTAATTAAGTTTTTAAGATAGAAGACTAGAAAGGATAACTAAAGAAATATTAAGAAATGACGCAACGAATGTTTTCTTCTTGATGCTATTATTGTTTTTTAGTATTTGCTAACAACGGGTGAAGATGAACAGTGCAGTTCATCGGGTTTAAAAGTAGGCCGAAAAACGTAGTAGAAACGTCTGTAGCAGTGCTGCAGTTCTACTCTAGTACTTTCTTTTATCAGGTACAACATATCGGTCTACAACGATTCACCTAGTCACTCGTTCTGATAGAACCGATTACATAGAGAATAACTTTATCGCTATCAGGTACTAAAAGTATCAGGTACGTTGCATTAGTGCCATTCAGTACTCGTACCGAGTTGTAATAGAGAAGGAAACTCCCGTTTATACCCAAGACTACTAACAACGGTTGTTGTTGTTTACGTTATCAGTTGAAAGGCTGGTTTGTACCTTAAGATCATCAGTTTTACTAAGTAAAACGAGAAGTGAGGTGGTTTACTTCTGCTTTCCTCACTGGGTTAAAAAGTATGCTTATCAGCATCCCAGGCCCTCTGAAAAGCACATATTTTCCACCAAACGACACCTTTACTTCATTCATCACAGGGTTTGGGATTGTATAATGAAATTCATTACATTCAGATGAGACAACTCTGATTAGTGACTTTTACACCTCTACTTCTTCTGTTCTTAAAAACTTCATTCTTATAGTTGGCTGACCATGATAAGAAACAGAACTAATTTTTGTAGCCCTAGAACTAACAGATCGAGTTCAAATAATTTAACACTCCATTTGCTTGTTATGGAAAAGAAGAAAGTTACGTAAATTGTACGTAGTGTGAATTCTATAGGTGTTTAAATGTATTTAAAAATAAAAATATTATATTTGGGAATTATACGCGACCCGCTAAGGTTATATATTTTTTAAAAACCGCCATAATAATATTCAATCGCTACACAGATTAACATGATTCACGCGCCGCTACAAATTTACGCGCTAGAGACACTACAGGAAACCGGCACGCGTAAAATACAGTCCACTTCTGCAAAATCTTTGGCATTAAAACTCATCGATAAGCCACTGGTACCAGCTGGTAAGTCTCAGCACGTCTAAGGTGAGTGGAATCAACTTCTTATTTACATCAGTAAGCTGCCACATACCCTACTATATGGTTGGTGGTTAATTTAATTTTTGGGTATTTTTGTTTATTTTGAAAAATGTATTCCTACGTAAAAACTTAAGTCATTTAATTGGTAAACCATGTGATAAGAAACAGAACTATATTTTTTAGCCCTGGAACTAATAGATTGAGTGCAAATAACTTAACATTTCACCTATCTTTTATGGACAGTATCAAAAGTTTTTTTTAATGAATAAATTTTTAATACTCAAAAAGTTTTCATGTTTTTGATACATTAGTATTTTAACATGCTATTTCAGCGGTTTTTAGCACAGACAGATGCAGTACGAAAACCACATATGCTACTGTCATGAACTTTTAATTATTACATTAGAAATGAAAAGCATATCCAGGTTATACTATACAGTATAAGGTATGCGCTAACACGTAATAAAGAGATAGTAAAGTTCGACCACGTTAGGGACCGCTAAATTGTATGTTGTCAGAGTCTATGCTTCTTCTCGCAGCTACAAAGAAGTACAGTAGTGTGTTTGTAAGGTATCGATTCCAAGTGGGTGGCCTCACCTGGCCTCGCTCACTTCTAAACGTACTCCTCTACCTTCTTTATTCAAACTTTCACCTTCACTAGTTGCCCCCACTTGTTTGCTGTTTTCTTAAAACCTAACAAGTAACACTAATTCTCTCATTTATAGTAATGCGTTCATTATGCGTATAATACAACACATCCTATCAATTTGTAAAACAAAAATTGAATTAAAGTACGATGCACTACCCACAAAACATCTATTCAAGAAAACACAGTCAACGTTTATATTTAATTGAGCACATCAAAAAACTTGATTCCTTCCGATATTACTTTGATATTAGGTCAATGAATTTAAATGACTCATAGGGCGTTGACCAATTTATACAGTCAAAATACCTTAATGGGTGTATCACACGATAAAATCACAGAAATATAACTGTAAAGATTAATCATTTCTTAAAAACGTTATTCATGAAAATACAATAACACACATAATCTACAATATAGATTAGGTTGCTGTTTGACAAAATTTAGTATACAAGAGTATTAACATAACCAACAAAAATTATTCGAGTAATAACATAAAATCAGTACATTTTTAAAAATGTAGTGCTAGTATGAATTCTGGAGGTAAACTATAAATTTATTCATCATGCAAACTGTCACGAATTTGGGATCCAAATCAGTTAAGAAAAAACAATTACATTTACGTTTTTATGAATAAGTTTAGTAGGTTTTTCAAAATATTTTGTACCGATTTTTATTTGACGTACCAACACAATGATAATAGAACTCATTTCAATAAAATTTTATAAGTGACATCAGTTTAAATTTCTGTGAAATAACGTAACTAAAAAAAAACAAAAAAGAAGGTATATAAGACGTACATACCTTTTTATAAATACCTTTATACCTTTTTCTATACCTTCTTATAAATTTGCCAATAACAGGCACGTGCTGTGTTAAATTATTTGCACTTGATCTGTTAGTTCCAGGGCTACAAAAAATATTTCTGTTTCTTATCACATGATCAGTTAATTATAAGACTAAAGGATTTAAGAACAGAAGAGGTAGAGGTATAAAAGACACTAGTCAGAGTTATCTTCTCTGACAATTATGAATTTCATGATACAGCCAGACCGTGTGATGAATGAAGTGAAAGTGTCATTTGAAGGGTGGAAAAAAGATGATTTTCAGAGGGCCTTACTTGCTGATAAGAATACTTTTCCACTCAGTGAGGAAAGAAATTGTAAACCACCTCACTCCTCGTTTTACTTTGTAAAGCCTCTAGAGGTTCATACCAGCCTTTCGGATGATGACCTAAACAATACCAACATTTTTTTGACCTAGTAGCTCGAAAAAGAGATACTCTAAGCGTAACCGCTTACTTATTACATAAATACATATTAGCTACTAAGATAGTATATTCTGTGTAATACTTGTATGCACTAGTTTTCCTAAACTATAAATCAAACTATTTGGCAGACTACCAGATGTGACTAAACTGTATAACGCGCAATGTTCATGGGTTAATGACATAAATATGCAATTTATACTAGACTCTTTGAAAGACCTTTGAAAATCCCTAAAGTTGCAGTAATTTATCATTTAATTTTACACTTACAATATGTCTGCCAGATAGTTTAACTACTCCTAAAGATCTAAACTACTTAATTTAATGTAAATTTCTCAGTAAATTATGTTCCTTTCACAATTTTTGAAACACCTAATTAAAATCTCACTAAATTTCTTCATTGAAACTAAAATTAATTTACAACACACGAATGCATAAAAATAGAATTGTTTCAATTCTGAGTTAATAGAAGCAACGATTGGTAAAGGTTTTATTATTAGCAAATTTTTAGAATTATTAGGATAACTTTTACAGGATCGATTGAAAGTATAGTTTCAGACCCATGCAAGAACCGACAACTTCAATTTAAAAGTCTAGCACCGAACGGACTGAGCTACCGAAGGCGGTTAAAATAATGGATTCACAAACAAAAACTAATAGGCCTGTATTAAGTAAAATGCTAAACAAGGTTGTGAAATCATTTTGTTTAAGCCTTGGTTTTTTATCCCAAACGTGTGTGTACGTTGCACTCTGTTCAGTTTATGAACAATAAGCAACCCCATGAACCAATGAGATGAGGATAATTTATGTACGGCTTGTAAATTAGGTGTAGTCTTGTTCAGACTCAGGCCAACCATTCCTGAGAGACTATAGGTAATTAATTGAACCCAACCATTTTGTAAATACACCGGTAACCACTGTCTAGTATTCAAATCCTTATAAAAGTAACTATCTTAACTAGGATTTTAACTAGGGAATCTTCGTCTCCAAAAATCAGTTGTTAAACAGCTGACTCGCAGCGACGACTTTACCTCCAGACCATCCTGGAGGGTAACGCCTTTTTAATATCTATTTCTTCGTCTACTCACATGAAGGAAACAGGCTCCCGCCTGTTCCGACTTGCAACAGCGACAGAACTGTTGAATTACTCCCATCTCTTGCATGGCCTCCTAACATCTCTCCTCTCCTCCGGTCTGTATTGCAAAACATTACGGGGGATCCTTCCCTTATGCATTATTTTTACGTGTTCCCTCAATCGATTTCGATATTTTGCAATCTTTCCATTCAGGTTGTAAACATCAAATTCCGTTCTAATGTCCTCATTTCTTAGTTGGCCCTACGACTGCAACCCTTTGTTCTTCGCAGAAATTGCATCTCTGCCGCCAGTACTCTACTCTCCTGTGGTCTGGTACTAACCCACGACTCATTTCCATAGATTAGGACTGGGGCAACCATCAGCTTATAAAATTTTATTTGAGTAAAATAATATCTAGTTAATGAGAAAATATTGAATAAATACTGAATAAATAATAACAAAAACGTAATTAATCCACGAAAAATTCTCGAGAAACACAATTCTCGAGTAACCGCCTCCAAAGCGTAGTGATTTAGAGTAATAGATTTCATTGAAATGCTAAGGGGAAGGTTTTGGGTTAGATTCCTAGCCAAAGTAAGGAAAATTTTAACAAGTTACAACCCACCGGTACTATTCCGTAATCACTGTAGTCGCTAATGACCAAGCATTTAATGAGACTTTTATAAATAAATACAAAAATAACAAATTAACAAATAAGTAGCTTTTACATTTTCATGCAAGTAATCTCTGCACTTTATAAGTAAACGCTTTATGCATGTAAACAAAAGAAGAAGCATATTGAACAAATTTAGAATAATACAATCAGAAATAAACTTAATAAATAAAATATAAGGAAAACATAGAGGTATAAAGACACAAATTTTTATAAATTATTAACGACATAAAGTTAAAATGAATTTCTCCGGAACAAATCATAAGAATTTGAACATGGATAAGTGTGACACTTATAAGCGATAAACTTTTTAATTACATTTTAAATATCAATTATGGAATAACCAGTTTCCTTTACGAAAAAGAACAGTGATTGGCAGAGCGTAAATGTGCTATTAACATTTACCATATATTTGAAAACAGGTTTTTCATAATTACATTTCAGATAATTTATGTTATAACACTTATTCAATAGCTATTTATAATATTACATTATTATTATCATAATTAACTACGCATTTAAGAATAAATGTTAATTACACTAAAAGACAATTTAATATATAAAGGACAATAATTAATAATGTCCTATTGTAGTTGTGGTCAGCCCAACTAGTTTCTACCCCGAAGTACCGGATTCGATTCCCGTTCAGGTCTGGCACTTTTTCATCTGTATCATCTAACACATTACCTACGCAAAAGGCAAGGTTTATATAACCGTCATTACCTAAATAGAGAACAGAAAATTTTTTACTGAACTATAAGAGCTGATCATATTGGCGTTGATAAATATAGCATCATACTTTCTTTATTTATATTACAAGATTACTTAACTTTTTGAAAAAGGAAAATTTTACTTTTTTAATATACTTGAAATCACTAACTCATTATTTTTTGCATATTTTAATAAAAAGTAATTTAGCTGAAATTACATTCTGCAGTAATCGTTTTAAATATTCACGAACTACAATGATTGATGAGAAGAATAATGCAATAAAAACCTGTTGGTTTTTATTTTAGAATTTAACTCCAAAGTCATTAGTCAACCAAGGTTAACGCAACTACCCACTTTTTAAATTGTTATAAATTGTAGTGACGTTTAACGGAAACGATAATATTACCTACATTTTCTCATTTAATATGAATTTATTGTGAAATGTATCAACACATAACAAGTATTTAATGTGAAATATCTTCACCAAGTTTAAAATTCGACTCCTGTTTTTACTTTCTCTTGGATATAATATACATATAATGGTAAGAGAAAGGGCAAGAAATTGATTTCATGTCGATTTTTCCGAATCGAGTTTTTACCGGATATGCCAGACCCTCAAACCCAAAAAAAAACATATTTTTAGCGATTGGTCTGTGCGCGTGCGTGTGTTTAAACAGAATATTTCACGAACGAAACATCATACAAAGTTGAAACTTGAAACTTAAGTTAGATACCACTAAAGGACCCGACACGAACATTTTCATCAAAATCGTTCAACCGGAAGTAGTAGCTTATTCGAGTCATTTTTAACTTTTTTGCAATTTTCTTAAAAACGGCACCTACGATTTTTTATATCGCCTCATTTATTACATTTTTAATGCTCTGCAATAAGGTAAGCACCATGTTTCCTGAAATTTTTGAGAAGGCTATCCTTCTGTAGAAAAAAAATGGTTCTTTTGAAGATTGCGGCCTTAATATGCATTCTAGGGGGAAAATGTATCAAATCAAAGTTTTAGAACATTTAAAAACCTATAAATTTTGTTTGAAACATGTTTTGCACAACGCTCAGTTTAGCGGCTATTAGTGATTTATTGATTTTTTCATCAGTGGTAAAAATATGGTATTTTTTAAGATTGCGGCCTAACTGAGCATTTTACGACATAAGTATCTATTATCAAAGTTATAGGTACTAATTAAAAAACCTACAACTGTTTATTGAAGAATTTTAGTCTGCAGACCTAGTTTAGAGGAAATTACAAATTTTACGTATTTTTAAGTCTTCATTTAGCGTCATTCACTCATGATTAAAATTAGGTAGGTTTTTTTACATTGTTTACTAATAATAATAACCATAGATTATATTGTTCATTATCTACACTGGGAAGAGTCGTGTGAGTGTTTCACACCAGATGTTTTATTTAACCACAAGAAAGACCAATCCCATTTCTTTTTTTTAATTTAGTACAAATCTGTTAACTTTCATAAACAGATTATGATGAAAACACAATGAACCCAATTATATATTTTTAAGAATAAATAATTCAGTATCAAATACCATTTATAATTAAAGGGCGGTCTATGGTATAGGGATCAGCGCAACTGGCTTCTATACAGAGATCCTGGGTTCGATTTCCGATCAGGTTATTTTTTTTATTTGTATAACACCCGTACTTTGTTTTCAAAATAAATTAAAATGTTAAGAGTAAATACATGGGGGAGTTTAACAAGACCACAAGAAAAACGTTAGTACATTACAAGAGCAAATTATATCGAATAAGCAACATTATTAATTATAATGATTTAGTACTGCAAAACCTTCTAGATAAAATGAAGTCCATCCATAAATACAAAAAACCGTAACATAAATAAAATTATTGAAAGTTGTATAATTTATTCATAAATTATAAATATCTCCAATTTAATCATTTTCCTTTCCCTCTGAGTATATATGAGTTATGAATAAATACAGCAAGTGTTTGTTCATCTATGACTGTCACCATATAAAATAACTCACCCAACCAGTGTTACTTAACACTCAAAACGACTTTCAAACATCTGACAATATATTGGCCAGGAGGTCGTTTAATAAATCAAACTATTCGATTAAGAAACGGCGATGCTTTACAATAAGAAGAGTGGCAAGAGTTTTATTTAAATATTGTTAAAAGCTGATAAAACGAATGTTTCCTAATAGATCGATAATACTAATTAATTAATTAATTACAAAGAACAAATTAATTACATTAGATTCATAAGTCTCTACTATGTAAAAAAATAACTTTTAATTTCAATACCTAGTTCAGATGATAACTTTAATAGAAATGTTATTTTAATTGTAAACACGATATTCGCACTATAGAAAAATAATTTATTTGTATTAAATAATAAATTTCCTAGATCACTAGCGTAAATAAATGTGGTTACTTAATTTTTGTATTACACGTTCAACATTTTCTTTAAAACCTTTAAGGGATGCGTTCCCTTTGAGTAAATAAAAGCATTTTAATGATACCGTGTAATGAAAACAAATTTTTATTCTTCAACTGGGAATTTATTTTACTTTTATTTTAAAACAAAGCATCTTGTACCTCTTGAGTCGTATAATGAGTTGGTTCATTTTTATTTAACAAAAAAGAAAAACGTAATGACGAGTTACGTTAAGTACATAACAACTTCTATTATTTATATTTTATTTTATTTTCATTTTTGAATAACACAGCTCTTTTTACAAAAAAAAAAAAACAAATACAAAAGATTCTTTCAATATTTACATTTCCCGCCGGTTATTTGTGTAATACAGTGAATTGTACGATATACATACAAGGAATTACTCGTACATAAGGAATTACACAAAAATGGATGTGACTTAAACACAAATAGAAATTTCAGAAATTCTATTTATCTTTTGGACAGAAATCTGCTAATGTTTTGAACAAATAGAAAACCATCAACATTGTTCTCAAAGAAACCCTTTCAATAATTTTTAATGAATTTAAATTAACGACAGTGATGATTTACGGTTTCCAAATGTTTTTAGATGTATTTTTAAATTATGTTAACTTAAGAGTCGATCTGTATCTATAGTCAATGTAAGTTTTGAGCTAGATTCCTGAAAGTTGAAGAGGAAGTTCTTATATTAATGGATTAGGATCGTGGTATAATTTTGAATAGAATTTATTATAGAAGGGCTGTACTACATCTTGAACAAAAGGAATTTTGAAATGGAAATATCGAGAGTCATAGTACTCAAAATACGGAGCTTCTGATAAAATATATTTTCATTGGAGGGTTTGTATAGATGATTAATAATATTGAATTTTTTAACCAAATATCTGGGCTCCTTAAGACTATGCTCCATACGACCAAACTTCACTCTTCTGAGGAACATTATTAAGTAAACACTTAGAGGAATTACCTTTTTCTGAATAAAACAACATAAATAGATTAAAGCTTTGCACACACCAATGCGATCACGACCACGAATGATGCGAAACACCCACATCAAGGTGAACGCGAACACGTTTATTTAGGATTCTCTCCGTATGCCAAGAGAAGTTCTGAAATCATATCATTGATCCGCCTTGGTTAGAAGAAGAATGTCTACTTTTAGCAGTAGCCATAGATGAAGAAGAAAAAGGGTATGAAAACATTTCAAATATAATATGACGTGTTACATCCTGAAATCTCAATATCTACTAATAATCCGAGTACGCCAGGATTTTCCGTGGAATAGTGAGGATATAAAAGATGCGTGTTGTTTAGGTCTACAGCCGAAAGGCTGGTTTGAACCTCTAGAGATTTTACTAAGTAAAACAAAGAGTGAGGTGGTTTACTCTTGCCTTCCTCACTGAGTACAAAAGTAGCCTATGCTTATCAGCATGCCACGTTCTCCGAAAAGCATCTACATCGCAACCAGCAAATGACACCTTCACTTCATTCACGAAAGAGTCTGGCTATATAATAAATTTCATTACTTTCAGAGGAGATAACTCTAACTAGTGCCTTTTACACCTCTACCTCTTCTGTTCTTAAGTAGTTCAGTCATATAATTGGCTGACCACGTGATAAGAAACACAACTATTTTTTGTAGCCCTATAATAGATGTAAAAAGATATAAATGTGTTCATAATTTTTTTTACTTATACGACGAAACGTCGCAAAATGTGGGTGCACAATATTAACATGGCAAGAGACATAAAAGGTGAGTTTATAAATTTGTATTATCAACTAAGAAAAGATGAGGCAAGATTTTTCACAGCATTTCGAATAAATTTTGAATGCTTTGACAATCTTTCAGAAATGATAAAACCAGATACTGTAAAACTCTGTCTATCCGAATTGATTGGGGATCAGGCCGATTTGGATACTCGGAAATTCGGATAATTGGATATAGTTTGGGAATCAAGCAAAAAAGGTACAGTACAGTGAAAAAACCGAATTTTATTGACAAAGTTACTGTAATGTAATGACCATTAAGTAAGCAAACTGTACACAATAATGTAGTCAGTCGCGTTAGGGGACGACTTAAAACTCCCCGTTTGGCTGTTTGTTCTTCTCGACATGGGCAAGCTAAACCTGTGTTTCAGGTTTTGTTTGTTCTTGGCGGGGAGAGCTATGTAACGTCGTCTCGTTACTTGGATGTTCGTTTCGTAATTTGAATTTGTCGCGGCGTTGTGACGTCACCTGGTGTAGTGCGCTCTTTTGGGGAGTTTCGCTACCTGCCTGTTTCTGATTATTCATTCTGTTGTAAGATGTTGTTCGGAACGTTTTGCTTGTATAGGTTATGTACTGTACTTTGTTGGTGATATTTTCTTGATTTTGTTAAATCAAATTATTTATTATGAGTTCTCTTTTTACCCTATCCGTAGGTAAGTTCTTTGGTTTTTTTCTTTAGAATTAAGCAGATAGCCTGGAAAGTCTCACAAATATTCTTATGAATACGATGTTATTTTCTAACATCTAACTTTGGAAATTATGTTGTACAATTTTTATTTTTATTTTTGAAATGACTTGTTTTCAACTAGTACTTGTATTATTTACTATTCTCTGTTTTCTGAATATGATTATATACACCTTTCTGTGGGACTTAAGTTCCGTTTATTTTAATAAGTAGTGCTGTTTTCCTTCAGGAAATTTCTTCAGACAATTCTGTGCCTGTTCGGTACATGTGTTGTAATTTTTATGCACACCTCTGTATGCTTTATCTTTTTACTTGTTTCTCTTTTCTTTTAAATAATTCAGCTAGTGTTTTTCAAAATTTAAATTTTTCTTTAATTCTGTTTGTCAAGTTTTTTTTCTTAATGGGGGGCTTTAAAATTTTGTTCTCTTGTGAGTGCAAGATTTTAATTTTGTTTGGTTTTGTAAATTTTCAGGGTTTCTACTTACGGTTTCTACCTTTGGTTTCTAACTTTGGTTTCTAATAATGATTTCAACTTCTGTTTTCAACATTTGATTTCAACTTATGATTTCAAATTATAATTAAGAAATGTAAAAGAGCATGCGTTTGTAATGATGGCTTATTATTATTCAAAGAAACTGGATCGGGTAATGTACTCTTTTAATATTTTTATATCATTATTGGATATGTTCATCGAGTAGTTTTTGGATATGACTGGGTAAATCTACCTCACCGATATAAGAAGGGGTATCGCCTAATCAACTACTTCTACTATTTTTGGAGACTTACCTGTTTTTTTTAAATTAACTAGTTTTGTAAAAAATATAAAGTGTTGAATTTTTATTAAATATTTTTAATAACAATTTATTAAAATATTAATAAAATTATTAATTATTAAATTATTACATTTTTTTAATAAAATTTATTAAATTTTTTTTAATAGAAATAAAAGGAAAATAATAATTATGTGATATGATAATCTGGTTATTTGATATTGTATGCCTTTCTATAAGATGTATTAATATTTTTTTTTTGGGGTTGTCGACAACACAATTTTGTTAGTTTTCGCAGGATGCACCCACCTTTTGTGATTAGTATTTTTTTGTAATTTTGTTAACATGGAACGACTCCATATCTTGTAACAAATCTATAAACTTAAAAAAATATTTTTATTGATGAAATTGATAATTTTCACATATAAGAAATCTTTGTATTGTGTCTATTTAAATTAACTATTATAAATTTTTGATATTTAAATATAAATTTTTGGTAATATTTTGAGCCATCCATAACTTTTGCATGCATTTTTTTATTTTTATTTTTTTGCTCTTTTTTGTTGATTTAATTTAATATTAAAATTTATTTTGGTGCAACTATTACTTTGGTTAATTTATGTTTTCCCTTAGCAACCACAATTCTACGCTTCCTGTTTTTTTTTTTTTTTTACTTATTGTTGTGTTTTTTTATTTATGTTCACCTCAATTAGTATCGTTTTCACGAGGTGTTACAATGTTTAACGAAAATATGTATTAAATGACGAGTTAAATAATTTAATCCTACTTAGAGTACATTTATTTAGTTTATTTGAACATCTCGAGTAAAGTTCGTTGCCTTGACGTAGAAGCACGTTTCAGAGCAACAAGGTCAACTTGAAACTTGCTTCCAGTGTTATTTTCTTAATTCATATTTCACCTTTCGCCTGATTCGGATAATTGGGGATTCGGATAATTAGATTTCTTCTGTATTACCAAACGACAACCAGAATTATCAAATAAGAACTACAGAAGAAGCACTGGCCCAATTCAGCGGCTTGCGGTAATTTTAAGGTAATTATGGTTTTTTTTTTGTATACAGGTACTGAGGACTGCAATAGTTCACGAATTCAGCAGTTATCATCCATCATCGGCTTTCCTCTTTCTTATCCATCTCTCCTTCATTCTTTCGCTTTAAGCTTTTATTATGAACAAAAATAATCGCTATGAATAATTAAGACTATTATAACAATTGTCCCAACCATCGTGCTTATCAAAGTAGCATTGAAAACGGTAATAGGCGTATAATTATAACAAACAATTTAATAATTTCCACTCAATTTTTAAGCAATTAAAATTAATTTCCATCATACTTATTAAATACAACGTAAGTTAACTTACACAATTTTCGGTAGTTGTAATAATTATTATTCTTCAAAAAAATCATTGCTTTATTTTACTACTGTGACAAAAATTTATTTAGCGAAGATATTTAAGTCAGTAAGATAAAATACAATTTTCAGATCCTTTAAATCGTGAATCGTACTTATTCAGATTAGTTTATCCGTTATCATATTTATTTATCAATTTGTTAGAGATTATATTTTAGCAGATAGAAGTAATATCTCTAAGAAGCGTCTATTAGTTATCGTAAGTAATCCTAGGAAGCCAGTAAGTATAAACGTGTCAAGTTCCTCACTATCAACCCTCCGTTTCGAGGGGTAGGATTTACAGATGGCAATGATAGATGATGCAGCGTATAAAACTTTCTTTTCCTTCAACAGACAGCATCCACTTGGAAACTAGGGAAAGAAATAGATGTACCCATATTTCCTCATTTTTCCAACATGTACTCTGATAGTTTATGAAGGATTGAAATCGATACACATACAAAAGTGAAAGCCCACATCTACTGAATGATTGACCCATCACCAGATCTTCACAATCGTTTTAAAATGATTACAATACAAAAATTCGATACACCTGTTTGTTACGCATCATACAGAGGAAAAAGAAAACGGATTTGTCTCCGATCATTTAAAAATCATAGGAATATTGAAAAATACTGTAAAATGTATAAAATAAACCCTTTTAACCATTGAATCTGAAATACTGAATTTAGTGCTAATATATAAAACATTAACCTCGTTACGTTGGTGACGCATTAATTACGTGCATTTTAATTCATGTGACAGCTAAGAAAATAATTATTTAATCTGTATATGTAGGCTAAATACGGAAGCTATCGCAGGCTCACTCATTCATTACTAATTCTCTAAATTCTAGATCCCCCAGAGAGTTGAAGTTTGGGAAATTTGTTCCTGAACATAAAAACTAAAGCATTTAACTCTAAATTACAAAATTCTTCGCAAAGTGGTAATGTTCTAAAACGTGGTAAGATTATTCTTTAAGAAACGATCACAGGTACGTTCCGTTACATGTTATCATCCAGGGCAAAATAGATCGACGACGAAGTCCGGGACACCGTCGCATATCTTGGCTGTAAATTTCAGAAAGTGGTTTGGAAGAACACAACAGAGATATTTTACACAGCTGCAGATAAGGTGAGGATTACCATTATGGTTGCTGACATCCGAAACGGATATGCACTGGAAGAAGAAGAATATTTTTTATAAGATACCTAAGAAAATTAAAGCCTACATAAATTTCGAAATTCGACCCGAGCGGGTCAAGACTTTAGAGTAACTCCACTAAAGCAATAATCATTATTTCTGTACCTTTCCACACTGCTGTTAATTCTAAAGATAGGTGTAGTGTAACTAAAATGATACCTAAAACATCAAGTGTGGAGTTAAACCGGGAATATTAAAAATTCCCAGATTAATAATACCTATGAATTATTAGTGTATTAAAAATAAACCATCCTCTTAAACGACAAACAATAAAAGTGATTTAATATATAGTTTCTCACATCTAATAAATACATGGCAGGCACTTCAGGAGCCTGAACTAGGAGCCTGGAACTAGTTTAATCAAATTTACTAAATATAGAACTAAATGACTAAAATCGGTAAATTCAAAAATGAAATCACTAGTAGAATTTTTGAGTAAAATAAAATTTAATAACCGTCAAAACAAACATTACGTAGTATTTTACTTGTGTTGTTTAGTTCATCAGCACCGTCTCCATTTAGCAGAAATTGCAAAAGTCAGACGTAAAAACACAGGTCATCAGCCAAAAGGGTAAGTAAAATTCTTAGTAAAAACAATTTAAACGAGGTGTGAGGTGGTTTACAATTTCCTTCTACACTGAGTTAAAAAGTATGCTTATCAGCATGCCAGGCCTTTTAAAAAGTAAATATTTTCCACCCTGAAAATGACACCTTCACTTCATTCACCACAGGATCTGACTGTATAATGAAATTCATTACTTTCAGAAGAAATAACTCTTGATTAGTTTCTTTTACACCTCTACCTCTTCTGTTCTTAAATGATTCAGTTACTTAATTGGTTGACCATGTGATAATTTACTTACTGAGGATAAAAGCAGCTTTTTTATTCATACTAGTTTACTTGTTAATATTCTTCTTTAGCATTATATCTGATTAATATTGTAACAATGTCGAAAAGAAAAGAGTGTTCGAGAAAGATCGAGAGTTTAAAAAGTTTAAAAAACGTTAATAATAAGAGTAGTAAATAGGGTTTTTCGAGACATAGTTAGAAATATTATGTGTAATATAAACGGTATTTTATAGTACAGGTAGTACAGGTGTATTGTTGTACGGGTATTAGGAGAGCTGTCAACCTATTTAGATAATTGGCCTTTTTGTAACACCTATTCAATCCTAATTTGTTTACAGTTGTTAAGATTTATCCAGAAGCCGTCAGAAGGATTTTGTATTTTATTATTACATCGAAAATCTCTGTCTTTTCTCGAACTCTCCATTAGCCCACCTATATAAGCTCCTGTTTGTTTACGGTCTGGTTTTAGTCTCGATTTGTCTGTTTGAGTGAGCTAATCGCGTAGTGCTTAACGGTTACGTTAGAAAAGGTCAACGTTACTGTGTATTGTTTGACGTTTATTCTGTATAATTTTCGTAAATAATATTAAGTGAATTGGTTAATTATAATTAGTTTGTTATTTATTAAATAATTTCATTGTAAATATACTTGTAATTTTAAACTTTAAGTAAGGTAATTATTTAATTAACCCTGATCCCGAAACGGACCTTAGAGATAAGTGTCACAATATAATATTTTTCTTACTTAAATAAAAATAAAAATTACAGGAATATTTATTTTATTGATTTTGATATATGGTACATTGAAAATAGTTGTATTAGAAAAATAAACTGCTAAGAATGCTTAAAAAATCAGTATATGATCTGTGTAGCCGTTTTATCAAGTTATAACGAAATAAAATAAAAAGTGATGAATATTTTAATAAAAGTGTTTTTTGAAACATGAAAATAATACACTGGAAAATACAGAGATCCGAAATATGTGAAACATATACAAACAAACCATATAGGTACGAGATATTGAAAAATTAAACAAATAGTACTGCAGTTGGGATGTTGATAAAAATGTAAAAGAATGAGCGAATACTTGACGGATGGAGAAAAAATATCAGATATACAGCGAAAAAGTTAGTCAGAAATCTTTAAATTCAGTTATTGAAGCTGTGTAACCTGTCCATTTGTTTACTCTAACATACCCGAAAGCATATTCAAGTCATTGAATACAGAAAGGATTTACTTCAAAATCAACGTTCAAAAATACATCGGTAAATAGCAAACTTATTCAAAAATACGTTTACTATATAATAACATCACCAATATGTATTATTTTGGTTGCAAAAGTATATTATAATTAAATACAATGCTACAGAAAAAATATGCATCATTTAACATAGCAATCAACCGGAAAGCAAAGCTAATTAAGATTGACATCAGAAAGCAATTGAAAAACAATAGTATTTAAAAAGAAATGAAAAATATAATTATTTTTGCTCACTTAAATTATAATTACACATAACTCAATAAGTCGCAGTAAAGAATACATTTTAATGTAAAAGTACTGTATTAAAAATTACATGACTATATTATTAATTAAGAGTAAGATAATTTGTAATTACTGTAAATAATTGTTAAATTAAATTAACTAAAAGATTCTGAATAAACTTTTACGTAAACATTTATTTTATTTTTCAGTTCTCAAATATTATTGCCCTTTCGACAAATCAAACAATATATTAGTCTTACAGATTAAGTGGAATGTACATCAACGAAAACAGCTTTTGAGGGGGAAGCAAATGCAAAACGAAACTAAAAAAATCAGTTCACATATGGTTGAAAAAATAAGTTGATGTTACTTTCAAGATTTGTTTCTTTTTCAAATACGGTACATTAAGGTTTTAAAATATGAAAATTATGTAGTTCATAACAATTTTTCTAACTTTTAAGTCTTCTTCTTTTTACTATCAAGGATTCGGCATAAGCCTGATCCGAACTCACAAGCTATCCTGTACTTATATACGAACACAAGATATTGTAACCCGTACATCTCGACTACTATCATCTTCTTCTAGGTCTTTCCACCTCCCTTCTACTAACTGGAACATATTCCGTCACTTTTAAGGGTATTCTCTCCTCTGGTATCCGTTCCACATGTTGCCTCCATTGATTACGGTACTCCTCCACTTTTTCATTCAGGCTAAATTCACTTTTACAATATACAACTTGCAGATACAACTCTTAAGTTAATAAAAAAAAATACCAAAAAACGAACTAATAATGGTGGAGAATTATGGCTGTACGCAATAATTAATACCTGAAGAAATAAATTGTACTTAAACCATGATTTTAATTCTGGCGTGGTTCTTTTAACAAAATATTTCACCGAACAAAAAGTGACCGCTCCGTCACATATTGTACTTCTATTGTACAGTCTACCTATCTCAAATTAGCACGGTGTTAAAAGTTATTCTAATCGATCAAGTTGGTATAAAAGCGGACGATGTTTTAAATGATACCTCACAATTAAACATGTAGATAAATATAGATATTAAAATCATAAATATCTTCAAAAAAATAGGTTTAGCTTATTGGTCATGAATTATTTAAGTGGATAATGAAACGTTTTACATAAATAATAAGAAACGGCTTAAAGATTTTCCAGATGCAAGACGGCTACCAAACGAGAAGTTTTTGGCATACCAGTCAAGTATCTCACTGAACAATGGTCAAATTATCATATATTTATAGCGACTAAATAGGGTCAAAAAGGGGTAACTACTTAAAAGCAATATAATATATTATTTATGTCCCTCCCTAAAGAGCTGTAATTCTTAACGTCAGCATTAGAATAATTAAAGTTATATCTAGGAAAATAAACGAAGAAATGAAACCGGGATAATCAATAAACAAGTTTTTTTTTATAAACCCAGATGAGGCTTGCGATGAGCCCGTGCGCTATCAATAGTCCATAAACAGTTAATAATCCTTTAAGGTGATTTTTTATACTTTGTTTTAACTTTGTTTGAATATGTAGGCTTAATAATTTTCAAGACCCTTGCCGGGAACTGAACTCAGAATCTTTCGGTTAGCAGCGTAGCACACTGACCGATGCGCTTCGGAGGCGGTCGAAGAAGCAATAAATAATTATTTCTTATTTAATTTTTGGTTTATACGAGAACTACATAATTTAATGGAAGATTAGTGAAACAAATTATAGTTGTTGGGGTCATCAGCCGAAAGGCTGGTTTGAACCTGTACAGGTTTTACTACGTAAAACAAGGATGAGATGGTTTACTATTGCCTTCCTCACTGAAAGGAAAAGTATGCTTATCAGTATACCAGGCCCTTTGAAAAGCATCTACTTTCCATCCTGCAAATAACACCTTCACTTCATTCACAACAGGGGTGGGTGTATAATGAAATTCATTACTTTTAGAGAAGATAACTCTGAATAATGTATTTTACACCTCTACCTCTCCTGTTCTTAAATACTTTAGTTATGTAATTGGATGACCAAGTGAAAAGAAACAGAACTATATTTTGTAGTCCTGGAACTAGCATATCGAGTGCAAATAATTTAACACTCTACCTTCTTGTTAACGGTATTAAAAAAAATTTAAAAATTTAAAAGTTAAAAAAATTGTACAGTGAAAATTCTTAAGGTATTTAAAGGTATTTAAAAAATAAAAAAGTAAAGTAATGAACTGATTGCTTGGGTATTTTTGTTTATTTTTAAAATATATTCATATGTAAATTGTGTAAATAAAGGCTTATGCAAGGATGTACGAATGTTCGTTTATTATATACTAGCATGCCTCACGCGGCTTCGCACGCGAAACACGTGTAATCATTTAAAAAAAATAAATATGTAACAGAAATTGTGTAGTTTCTAGTTCGACTGTATACTCCAATGTACACACACACACACACAACGACGTTTTTATATTTTCTCCCGCGTACGTCTCTCATCATTATCAAACCCCTTCATCTACTTCAAAAGCAATACGTACTAACAAGTACACACACGCATACATATTTATGAAAATTTTCATTAGGGCCCTTAGGGTTATCATTTTAGAAAATTTTAAAATAAAATGTTGCTGTGAATATAAATACGAGTATGCTGTCAAAATTTCATGCAAATACGTTCAGTAGTTTTGGAAATTGGCCTGCACAAAAAAACAAGCTGTGTCTTTATAATATTAGTATAGATTAAAGAGAGCAGCATACATTACTTGACAAAAAATAAATGAAAAATTTTTCTTTATTAGGTCTCAATGATTCTACTATTTAGTGGAAAATATACATCAGATAGATTATTACAAATAATTAGGGCTACAACAATTCATTTAAGGTGAACACAGATCAACATAAATTATAACCCAGAGTATCAAACTGACGTAAAATTGACCCGGGTGCGTTGGAACGGCTGGGTATAATCATCTAGTAAACCCGAGTGAGCACACAAGGTATAGTATACACAATATAATACACAAGACTAAAACAGATTCTACGTGCCAAGATACCTAAGGGAATAAGGGATTTTGTACCGCCAACGAAACGTATTAGTTGATGCAGAGACAGGGTTCTAGAGTACAATACTTGTTTGCTAATGGTGGTAAAGTTAAACTTAAACCTCTAAAACTAGAGACGAGAGAAGGTAATATAAAATACATAGAGTTACAATTTTTAATCCTAATCGTATTAGTACAATGCTATCTTCTAACGAATCCTTTGAAGTGGGTTAAATATCGCTCGGATATTCTGGCATATTTTTTTTCAAAAGATGATTCTCTTTATTAATACATCTGCTACACCACAATGTTGCAAAATATAGATTTTAAAATATAATTCCAACAAAGCTTTTAACTGTAATAAAATTTAGACCTACTTTCAATATTTCTTTATTAATATTTAATTCAGTAGTATCATTAACTTATATTGTCATTATACGTAATATTAAAACAAATGCTACTTCATAACTCTTAAACTCACAAAAAGCTCTTTTCCTTCATCAATTAATGTTTATAAAGGATTCTAATAAGCTTTTAAAAAGTTTAAATGGAAAATTTACAAACAATTCATTTTCCGCCGTTATATTTTATTAATATTTCATAAATCAGAAAATGTAAATAATAAATTATCTAGAAAGGAGAATATCTCTTATGATGTTACATAAAGTTATACAAGTATTTTATTCACTTTTCAGTTATACAAGTACTTATACAAGTACAAATAACTGAACCATTGTTCAGTTATTTTAAATTATGTAAACCAACTTTTTAAATTTAAATCTTAATTACATAAGCTTTTGTGATGTTACAATAATGATAATGAAACCCCATAAGCGATCCGCTAACAAACTTTACTTTCATTTGTAATAATAATGTACATTTTTTAAATAAGAACAATTTTAAAACAAATATAAAATTTCTGGAAAATTAGTAATTTTTATATTGACTTATAAATAATAAATATTAATAAAAATCCCTTTCATGAGACGATGCATCTCATGGCTGGTGGCAATTTTTAAAATGGCTTACCTTTTAATTAATGGTAAACACCATTAATGATTTATGTAAATACTCTTCACGAGGAATCGAATGACACTATTTTTGTTTTACAAATTTCGACTTTGGTTTCTTGACTTTCTGTTTTGGGCCACGTCCGGTCGAAACCGAAACTTTATACATTTTTTTGTATACTTTATACGTTTAGTGTAAATTTTTTTTCATCAGTTTCTCGACTGGTTTGATGCAGTCCCCCAAGCTGATCTAGCTTGCGCAAGTCGTTTCATATCTACATACCTATAACACCCTACATCTTTTATAATTCGCTTTATATTTATATCTAACCTTTGCCTCCCCCTACAATTCACTCCCTTAATATTAACCTCCATTATTGATAGACCAATCCCTGGATGTCTTAAGGTATGCCCCACTAGCCTATCCCTTCTCTTGGTAAGATCCTACCATATACTTATTTTTTCATCCACTCGCCTAAGAACCTCTAAATTACTTATTTTGTCCACTCACCTAATCTTAAAATTTCCCTGTAACACCACATTTCAAAAGCTTCTATCCTCTCCTTTCTACAGCCCCTATCACCCACGTTTCACTCCCGTATAATGCTACACTCCAAACATAGTGTTTTAAGAAATTTTTCCTAATCTGTAAATCAATTTTTGTAGTCAGTAAGCTTTTTTTTTATTTCAAAGGCTTTTCTAGCTTGACCAATTCTACTTTTGATATCACTTGCGCTTTTACCATCCTTTGATATTTTACTCCCTAGATAGCTGAATTCCTCAACTTCCTGCATGTTTTCGTTTCCTACTTTTAAATTTTCCATCTTTTCTAAACCACTCTTGCTCCTGCACAACACTTTTGTTTTGTTCTTATTAGTTTTCATGAAGTAATCCTTTCTCATGATAATTGTGTAGATTACGAATCCAAAAACCGTTTGTTGCTATCTCTTGTAGTTTCTGACATCTGGATGTGACGGACCGAAAAAGGAAAATGATTGAGATAATTTTAAAAATTGCCACCAATAATTTTATTTCAAATTGTAAAACTTAAATTATGACTTAAAGATTGGTCTGAAATCACTCGCAAAGCAAGCTTGTGCGAAGTGATAATGTCTATATTTATATCAATTTTATAATGTTTTATGAAAAGTGTAGCAGACGTAGTGATATATTAAAACAATAGTCTTTATAAGTTTATTTTTTGTTTTTTGTTACGTATTATTAAATTATAAATTATAGGCGAAGGGTTATAGGGCAGTTAAATTCTGTCCTTTGGAATGATAAAATATGGAAGGAGACAAAGATAAATATTTATCATGTTATCCTGGAGAGTGTGTGAACCTATGCTGCGGAAGTGTGGGTATTGACAAAGAGACAGAAGGATCGCCTAAAAGCGGTGGAGATGGATTTCTGGAGGCGGAGCTGTGGTGTGTCGCAGATCGACCGAATTCCGAATTCTGAAATAGGAGAAGAATCGGTTCGAGAAAATATCAAGGATACCATATCCCGGAAGCAGTGTAATAGTGTAGTAGTGTAATAGTGTAGTAGGTGGCCAAAGAGGGAATGGGAGTAGACGCCAGCCGGTAGAAGAAGGAGGGGTAGGCCGGAAGTGACATGGTTGGATGGGGTGCAGGAGGCAATGTATTTGCAGCGGCTCTCCAACGGGGACTGGCGAGACAGAGAGAGGTGATTCTTAGGAAGCGAGATACGGCTGGGGCTGTAAATCCTAGCATGAATATATATTACATTAATAAATTGTAATAATTTCTTACAACAGAACCATTTAAAATGTCGTTAAGATATTTAATTAATTAATCAATGTTTCACCGTTTACATTAAAAAAGTTTAAGACACCAAAACTAAAAGACCGGATAGTCTAATACAAAAATTAGATACTTTTTTAAAAAGATGCTTTTTGAAAATAATATATTTTTATTTCTCAGCGTCCCAAGATAGGAATAGACACCGTCCTTGATTTACCTAATTTATACTCTGCAATTTAAAAATTACGATCGTGAAATTCAAAAGTGCCCCAGAATTCATTTTTAAAATTTATTTAATATCGGTTTAGCTGTTTGGTCATAAGCGATTACAATGTACTGATACAGTAAGTATAGTTTTAAAGGTCCAATAATTTCCAAGCTCTAATCGGAAATCGAACCCGGGGTAATTTTTATCCGTGAAATTTAATATTTCAAACTAAATATCATTACTATTACAAAAATTATATTATAATAATAATAACAAAAGAGCGGGTTCCGTTTCTATTAAGAAAAATGCGATTCAACATTTAAATTCTAGAATTGAAAGGGTTGCAGTATTGCAATGTACATGAAAAGGCTGTCTGAAAAGGGTTGGAATATCTATTTAGATAATGGGCCATGAATATCAGCCTGAACACCTGAACAAAATTGTTGTAATCCCTCAACGACCATAAAAAAAATTTTAATGTAATGAATAGGAGGTTTTAAGAGAAAGATGTAAATATTTATAAGATATTTAACACAAATTACTGTGTGTTACACAAGTTAAATATTTTCAATATTCTGTACGTCACTTTAAAAAAACGTTTTTTATTTCTCAGAAATCCAAGACAGGAACAGACACCATCAAATTGATTTACATAATGTATACACTACAATTTACGAATTAAAGTCAAAGTTTACAAAATTAAAGTTTTATTTACAACTTTAATATTAAAATAGGTTAAATTACGATGATTTAATCAGAATCAAGTAACGAGATTTCTTATTTATAAATTGTTAAGAAGTTAATTATATTCTCAAAGGATTAATATTAAGGTAATTTAAGAACTCTTCTTCAGAATAGAACGTGTGTTCATTATTTTATTAAAAAACGTTTTATTTCTTAATCGAAGTTGTTTACATATTTTTTTTAGTTATACAAAGCTTCTATAAACCTGTAATTTAGTAAAACCCGAATAAAATTAATTTAAAGTGAACTCCTTGAGAAAAATTTGTTATTTGATATATTTTTCAATCCTGAAGTCTTCGTCCATGGTAAAGAAACTTTATTCATGATAATGTGATAATATCTAACGGGAAAGTGTTGGTCCAGAATTCATTAGCAGGACTTAGTTTTTAGAAGTGTTAATATAACTAATAATAGGTAATAAATCGAGTTATTTCCAAGAAATGGTTAGAAATATAGTATATAAATGTTTAGTATAAGCGTATTATTGTGACGGCTGTCTGAAAAGGGTTGGAATATCTATTTAGATAATTAGCTGTTTTTTAATGGTATTGTATTGTGATTCAACTATAATTTGTTTACTTTGTGATAATATTCATCTCTTCTTTAGCTTCAATCATGCGATTGGTAGGCAGCTTTCCATCGTTTTCTGTCCAGAGCTATAGTTTTTAGTTGGATGTAGCTCTGGATCCCTAGATCTTTGGTAATTTGTTTCAAATACTGTAGCCGGGGTCTTCCACGAGCCCTTTGTCCAATTATCATTCCTTCTAAAATTCTTAACGTGAATTCATTGTGTCTTATTACATGGCCAAGCCAAGAGTGTCGTCTGTCCTTTAGAATTTTCAAAAGAGATCTGTTCTCCTCAGCCCTTTGAAATACTTCCTCATTACTAACTCTGTCAGTCCACTTCAACTTAAGCATTCGCCTCCAACACCATACTTCAAAAGCATTGAGTGCTCTTTCCTGCACCTTACCAATAGTCCAAGTTTCTGAGCCATAGAGGGCAACACTCCACATGCAGCTTTTTATTAGTCTCTTTCTCATTTCTAACCAGAGACTATTTGAGGAAAACACATGTCGCTTACCAATAAAAATAGCTTTTGCCTCTCTTATACGACGCTTTATGTCCTCTCTGTCTTGATAATATTCATATAGAACCCGAAAGAACAACTTTGTATTTTTATTATTATAACGAAAATCATCTTGTAATTTCCATAGCTTAGGTATATAAGCACGGCCGATTTTATTTAGTCTTGAGTTGTCTCAGCGAACGAATTGCGTTGTAAAAGGAAATTGTGTACCAGGGTTGCCTTTTGTGAAAAGGTCTGAATCGTAACTGTGTATCGTATAATTGGTTGTAAGTAGGATTTAGTTCATTTGAGTGCGAAATAATCTTGTTGCTAGTTAAGTCTATTTAATGTCATTCATTTATTATAATTAGTTTACCATGTGTTACACAAACTGTGTAAAGATTTTGGCTTAAAAATTTCCATTATAAAACCAAACTAATGGCTTTTAAGGGAAAATATCCTGTTCGTTCGAAAATAGTTGTGGATAATACCGGTATTAAGAGAGTATCTTACTTTCGTTATTTAGGGAGTAACGTGGGATTTGATTCTGATTTGGATATAGAGCAGAAATTGAGCAAATTCCAGAGGATATGCGGGACTATAAGCAAAACTTTGGGAAATAGAGCGAGAAAGGTCACAAAACTTAAGTTCTACAAATTTATGGCAGCTCTAGTTATTCTGTACGGAAATTAGGGATGGACAACAACAAAAACCCGAGAGCGGAGAATCCAGACGGCAGAGATGAGATTTCTGCGAAGCACAATGGGGTGCACACATTTAGACAGAATAAGGAATGAGAAATAAGGTCAGAATTGGGTATTTGCAACTTGAACGAAAAGATAAAGGATTACCGCTAAAGTTGGGAGCAGCACATGGAAATGATGTCAGACCACAGGATACCTAAGCAGGCGTACTGGTATGCTCCAGAAGGTAAAAGGGATGTCGGTAGACTTAAGAAAAGATGCAGACAGATGATAATATAGTGTGTGAGTTCGGAACAGGCTGCGGCCTAATCCTTGTTTGGAAGAAGAAGAAGAAGTAATCTACTTCAGCGTTAACTTCTTAAAATGTCCTATCATAGGTATTATTTTACAATGAACTTTAAAGTACCAATATATTTTATAGTAGGCCTACAGGAAGTGCAAATGATGTGCGAAAGAAATAAAAAAGTATTAGAATGAATTTTCATTTTTTTAATAAAACATGAGAAATTGATTAAGCGTAGTTACGAAGGTAGGCAAATTTCGATAATAAACTAGCTCTACAAATTCCTAATCAAAAACACGCGCGCGTGCACAAACTTAATAAAACTCAATTTTCTAAATACCAGTGACGTTATTTTCCTATGACTATTTTAAAACACATTTAAATCAACATCACAACTATTTTAAGTCCTTCCTACATCTATGTAATTTGAAACAGGTTACATATTAACAATTTCTGCATCGGCCTTGGTTTTAATAAAAAGAAAATAATCTTGCCGTGGAGCGTAGCCAAATAGTGAATGAAAATAAATTAAATAAACTAAAATAAAATTTCATCTTGTGAATAGATGCAGTTAATATATTTAGACAGCAGTTCCGTGTAAAATTCCAATTCTAAATAAAAAAAATAAACAGTAAGGTGTAAAACTGTAGCGTTTGGTTGACCTCAGTATGTCACTAGGTTACATTACAGAATATATTTCATTGTAAAACATATTTTAAAAAATAGCACATGTATGTAAAACATTTTGCGTTGCTAATTCATATCACTACAATACAAACAAAACAAATATAATTTTTTCACAGGAAAAATATGTTAGGTTAGATAAAAAATTAACTTGATAATATGTAGAATAAATAAACTGAACCTACAACAGTAAATAAAATAAATAATTACCCACTATCAAATCGACTTTCTTGTAGCCTGCTATAAAATATCGGGTACAGTAAGAAAAAGATACAACGGATCCTGAATTCAGGCAAGGATTATATATGCGATATTTTCCGCGAATTTTAAAATCACCTAAACTTAGAATTGCATTTATTGCGAAGATACAGGAGAGTTTGTTTAAATTATAAATACCTCAGCCCACGTTTCCACTTTTCTTTTAATTTTTCTTCAATTAAAAATGGAAAACCTGTTATATTGTTTTACAGTATTTTGTTTTATTACTTTTCCCGGAGTAATAAGTTTCAACAACATGCCTAGTTTATGTTTAAATACCAAGTTTAATTTTTGAAGTTGGGCCAACGTTACCCAAACATCGAAGCTACACTGGCACATTCATAAAATATCATTCAAATCATATCCATTTATTGGTAACCCAGCGCCAAAGTAACCCCATATGTGAAGTAACGTTGTTAAAATTTAGTCACAATATAACTCATTTAAAAAAGTATTTTTTTTTATTGTATTGTCCTATATAAAGAACGCACTGGTTATGTAAAATTAAAAAGTAAAAAAGTATTTATTTTACAAATTAGCAAAAAGAACCGACCGCCACCTTGGCCAAGTATAGCGAGCTACGCTGTGATGCGGAGGTCCTTTGTCCGATTCTCAGCGAAAAATGTGAAAGTACTTATTTAGTGTAATGACATATAGTGTGTTTCCCCTAATGTACGTATTCGTTGAAATCTGTTCAATTCAGAACAATAAGCAACCCCATGACCCAATGAGATGAGGATGATGTGTATGACGTGTAAATGAGGTGTACAAGCCCAGGCGGAACATTCCTGAGATAGTAAGGTTAATTGGACCCCAACCATCAAAGTACAACGGTAACAACTGTCTAATATTCAAATCAGTAAAAAAGTTCACTAGGATTCACCTTTACTACGATTTGAACCAGAAATCTTCGTCCCTGAAACTCAACAAGTGACTCATGGCGACCAATTTACTTCTAGACCAATCCGGTGAGTCAATTAAAAGGTGATATCAATTAAGTTAGAAGTTATTTAGGCCTAATCACGTAAATTAAATACATACTACAGGTATTGTATTACAAACTAATGTTTTAAGAACAATGAGAAAAATTAGTTGGTGTCACATTCTACTGACAAAAATTTTATATTAACACGACACATATACGCGAGATTAAAGAAGTACATTCACTTACATACATCTAAGAACACAGGTTTCCTAAAGTCACTGTATTTTACTTTATCTTGCCTCCATGAAAAAAAAAAATATAGCCTATATATAGGAAGGAAAGTATTGTATTCACGTCTATTTTTTGAAATTGAGTTTTCACCGGATTTACATATTTTTAGACCCCTGAACTCAAAAAACAGTAGTTTATTCGTATAATTTTTCACTTTTTGCGATTTTTTCAAAAACGGCTCCTGCGATTTTTATAAAAATCGCCTCAGTTACTAGATTTTTATGCTCTACAAGATAGGGTAGGCGCCATGTCTGCTCAAATCTTTGAGGAGGCTGTTCTCTCGTCGAAAAAATGCATTTTAGGCAAAAGTAAAATGCATTTACTTAAATCCATTTTAGGGCAAAAGTGTATATAATAAAAGTAGTAGACAAAAATCTACAACTTTTACTTCAAACATTTTTTTTGTATAGCGCTTAGTTTAGCAGTAACTAGTAATTTCTGTTTCTTTTCATGAAAATCTGTAAAAAAATTAATATTTGTAAGATTTCGGCTTTAGTTTGGATTTTACTATAAAAGTGTATACAATCAAATTTTTAGAAAATGAAAAGATCTACAACTTTTATTCCAAGCATTTTCCTCTACAGGACCTAGTTAAGCGACAAAGAGTGATTTTCCGTATTATTAAGCCAAACTAAGGTTGGGATGATTTTGTATCATTCACTCATTATTAAAATTAGGTCATGTTTTTTTTTAAATTAGTTTTTTTGTTTTTCTTCTAATGTTTTATTACTAATGTTTGATTATATTGTTCATTATTTTCATAGGCGAGAGAAAGTCGTGTGAGTGTTTTACACCAGATTTTTATATAACAGGTTGTAGGTACATGAATAACCAGTACTAAGAATACCGATTAAAATTCAACAAAATTTTGGAATTTTAAATTACAAAACTAAGTAGAATCATAGAGACGTGCCGTACCATCACTGAAAACGTTACCAGAGAATTAATGAACCCATCTTATTGAGTTGAACTAAAATAGAATTTTTTAATTTTATAACAAGTGCGTGGGTGTAGATCAAATTAATGTACCACCATTCCTCTTCGTCTTAAAACCCAGTGTAATACAATCCTCCATTTTTTAACCCCTGGAATCAGGGTTTTAAAAGGGAATCTACTTACAAAATCCTCCTGATCCGACCAAATTTTAATATAATCAATTTTAAAGGTACTATTTTCTTATTATTAATTCAGATAGAACACTGGAAAAAAGCAGAACTTTTCCAATTTCTCTACTTTCTAGCAAACTGCTAACTGTAAAATACAAACAACTAAAGAAATGTTCCACGAACATCGTAATTCGTGAAAAATTTCCTAAATCAAGAATATTGTAAGTTTTAAATAAATTAACGCAACAACTATACATTTTTTAAACGAAAACCCGATTTAACAGAGATATTGTTCACTACATAGCGGCTGGCTCATGGTGAGTGGTCATCACAACTGTTTATACGCCAGGGTTCCAGGTTCGACTCCCAGTCAGGTCTGGTATTTTTTCATCACTATTTTCATCTATCGTTCTCATCGCCTGCATTAGCAGTAATTGCAAAACAGTTGAACGTAAAACCCAATAAAATGTATAGAAAGAGATATTATGTCCATCAGATTTCATTTTTTATAATACATTAAAGATTTATAGCAACATCGTTCGCAGATTTACTGTACTTTTTTTAATCCCTAAAGTGTTTTGTTGCTTAAAAACAATACAAAGCAATCCCATGATCCACTAAAATGAGGATTAGCTATATGTACGACGTGTAAATGAAGGCCGACCAAAGTACACCTGTAACCACTAACTAGTATTAAAATCTAATGGATAAATGTAACTAACAACCTTTACCAGGATTTGAACCACGAAACCTTCGTCTCCGAAAATCATCTGCTAAACAACTGAATCATGGCGTTGACTTTACCGCTATACAAACCCGGTAGGTTAAATTTACTCTTGCTCTCCGAAATTTAAATATGTGAAACAGACTATCTATTTGTTAATTTCTAATAAATATTTTTTCATAATTAATTATTTACCAAGTTATAAAAGATAACGATAAAAAGATCATTAATTTTGTTACAGAGAATTCATAACAATCGGATTGTTTTTCAGATGTAGGACAGCTAATGGTGTTTGAAAAAATCGAACCCGGGAATTTCTGATTAGTATGCTAGTGCACTACGCTATAAAGGCAACCATTGGAAGTTTTACAACTACGTTTATTATTTTACATAGGAAAATATTGCACTCTGCGTAATTCCAAAAGCATTAATTTGTACATATACCCTTAGGGGATTGTCACTATCTATTATTGTTTAATTAAATTCTGACAGAAAAACATTAATTTCGTTTGATCTTTATTTCGTTATTTATATTTGTTTTTTAAGTAAGCAAAACAATACAATAATTGGTAAAATTATCATTGTTTAGGTTAAGCTTATACAAATATAATAGGTTAGGTACGTTTTTCACGTCATTCCACATATTCCATTAAAACAAGCTTTTTCCCAACCATTTTCCCAATACGTAACAAATGACACACTGTCAAAATGGATGACAACCAAATACGTTCGGTAAATCATAACATAACAAAACATTTTTAGGACAAAATATTAATGTTCAATATAAACCTATTGTTTTGCAGAGAGGATAATGAAAACAGCCTGGTGTTTTCATTTATTATTTATTTTCTGGAAACACCAATATATTTCATTTTAGAAAAATAATTTTTTTATGGTACTGGTTTTGAAAAAAAAAATATATTTCTACGCTGTTATTATGCGATTAAAGAGCAAAGTTACAATAAATGATCGGCAACTCATACTATCTTTCATACAAATTTGTATCCATATACTGTGGACAATTCCAACTGGCACAACTCTTGCTCTACAAGTACACACAGTTCCGCATAAAGTATATCCATAACCTATTCTTTCAACAAGGTCTACAAATTTTAATGTACGCAAATCTCTACAACCTTATTTCAATGTACAAACATACAAATAATTATTTCATTTTAAAATATGTATATAATTTGTCCCAGTAAAAATTTAAATTATAAATTACAAGAACTAAACTGCAAAAACTCACTAAACTATACTCTACAGACGCACGCAACTAATTAAACCAATTGGTCTGAATAAAATTATAATGAACAGAAAACCATATATGAAAACAAAATATTAGTCACATTCATTATGTCGGACAGATTATTATTAAGAACAACAGTAAAAACAAAGCGTAGTAATCGTGCGTGAGTCGCACATTACAGTAGCAATTGTATACTTTTGTGACTGTACCCTAGTTTCATGGCGAGGGGCGAAGTGGAGTATAGGTACAAAACACCGAAGCGGCGTGTGCCAATTCGAATTGTCCAAGGCGTACAATATTTATTACTACGTCCAACTTTGATGCGGTTTGAAAGACAATGTGGTCAACAATATGAAACAAATTAACATGGAGTAGACTAACTTCACAGCACATTTTTAAAAAAAATCACACAGTACTGTTAAACTAAAAGGTAGACAAAAAATTTAACAGCGTTCCTTAATCCTTAATCCTTAATCCTAATCCTTAATTCTCTTTAACTTTTTACGTGCAATTTTTAATTTATTTACCGTAATTAATTAATTAATTAGTTTACGTTTTAATTTTTTATGTACTTTTTTAATTTACCGTAAGGATGTAATTTTGAAAAAAACTTTTTTAATGCGTTTTTACACAAAATTACAAATCGCTACTAAACTAAGTACCGGGATGAAAAATGTTAATTACAAAAGTTGCATAATTGTTGATTATCCCTAAGTTATTCTAAGTCCCTTTTGGCTAATGTAAGAAGTTTTTTTTATTTATTTTATTTAAAGTCGCATCAACTGATTGGTTATTAGCGACTACGGTGGGTTATGAAACATTAACTGTGGGATTTGACAGGTGAAAATTTCCAGACCTTGGCCGGGAATCGAACCCGGAACCTCAGCGAGGTAGGCTAACACGCTAACCACTACGCTACGGAGGCAGTCAAAAAGAAGTATTATGTTATATGATAGCTTAAAATAATTGATAGATTCGTAGCTCATCCTACAGAGAACAACAGTGCAGCTACACATTACAATTAATACATAAGGGAATCAACTTTGTAATGATTTTGTAAAGAAATGGAAAATGAAATACATAAATATAATAGATTCTCTGAAACAATTACATACTAAATACAACAAATTACAATACCATCAAAATTCGTTAGTTGAAGATATGCAGAAAGATTTGAACACCGAAAATTAAAAAGAAGAAGGAGTAGAGACCTCTTGATGTGATAAGAAAAAAAATTTATTCCTCAAAAGTAATGATGTTCACATTTTTCTCAAATCTTTAACGTTCATAGTATATTTTTCTTTTTCAAATAATTCCTCATAAAAGTTTTGTTTTTAAATAATTTTTCTCTTTACCGTTTTTGTGAATAGAAAAACTGTGTCAATGGACTCTTAGTTTTAAATTTACATGTATCATGTAATTCTGTATTGTTCATTGTATGTTCAAAGATTTGGTCGTTGTGCCCTTTTTAGTACAGTTCAAAACAAACAATTAAAGTTTAAAATATAGGGCCTACACTGTTTTAAAACTAAGCGGCCGGCCCGTTGGTGTAGTGGTTAGCGCAACTGGCTTCTACGCCGGGGTCCCGGGTACGATTCCCGGTCAGGTCTGGCATTTTTTCATCACTTATTTTCATACATCATCATTCTCCACCGTCTGCTTTAGCGGAAATTGCAAAACAGTCAGACATAAAACAAAAAATAAAACATAAAACTAAGCACGTATATTCTAATACTAATGGTATTGTTAATTTGCATTTGATGTTTGCAAACAATTTTAACGCGACTCCTCCGAGAGTAGCAATAAACACAAGCGCATCATGGACTTATTGCTATTACTTAATATATGTTACGTTATGATTCCACTGATTAATTAATTAATTATAATTTCCAACTTATCAATCAGTCAGGAATCATCCGCGAAGCAAGCTTCTGGGCAAGTGGCACTGTTGTCTAATTAACAGATCATATAGACATAATGCAAAATCCCTTATAGTGAGATTGCTATTCGAGTTACAATATCAATGCAATTTAGAAATTGGATAATACAACAATTTTTTTTAGTAATATTTTATGTTTGTGTAGTGATTAGCGAAACATGCTTCTACTTCAGGGTTTCCCGGTTAAATTACTGGTCTGCTCTGGCATTTTTTCATCTGTAAATCAACTCATATTATTACCTACGCATATACCAAGGCTTATTTTTAGCCATCATTACTCAATAAAAAAATTGTGTCTATAATAAGTAAGGTTATAAGTCCGTAGTTCGTAAGGTTTATAAACAAGGATACAAATAAAGCCAATTTGGACGTCACACAACGTTAATTGCCAACAACAAACTTGGTAAAAACGCATTAACGAATTCATGAATTAATAAAGGTAATTCAGTGGTTAGGATAGTTACTAGAAGGCGAAAAGACAGAGAAACAAAATAAAACTTCCAATGAACTCCGTAATTGAAATAAATTGTTCCTAAAAATTTATACTACTTTCTGGTCGTATAGTTTAATCAACCATCCAGAGCAATTTCTCTTAAACCATGGATTTTAACAAAGTAATTTCTTAAAGTATAGAGACAATCCTCTAAATACCAATTTCCAGGTAATAGTGATACACGAATTGCTTTTTTTAAACAAAGAAATACATTTTCATAAATGTTAAGGTAAAGGTATAACTTTCTCGAAACACTCTGCTAAATTGCATAAATCAATTATTGACATTTATATGTAATTTGTATTTCAAATCATTGCAGTCGCTAAAAATATAAAAATACGCTTTTATGTGGGAGTGGAAATTTAAAAGCGAATAAATTTCAGTACAATGATTAAATAATAAATTATTTGTCTTAGAAACAATATACATTAGCCGCTTCCGTAGCGTAATGGTTAGCACGCTAGCCTAAAACGCGGAATTACCGGGTTCGATTCCGGGTTACAGTCTGGAAATTATTAGAAATCAAAACCCACCATTAAAGTTAGATTAAAACACTGCAGTCGCTAATAACCAAGCTGTCAATGCGACTTTAAATACACTAAAAAATAACAATATAAACATCTCTAACTTTGAACATTTTATAGAAGTGAAATCAACTCACAAGTCACGAAATCTCCACAACAAGGCGCAGAAACTTGAAATTATATAAACAGAGTGATTCAGGAATTTTTACTGGGGCTTTCTGACATTCTACAGGTAAAAACAAAGAAAAAACTTTACATAAACAAATGTCCTAAAATTATTCGTTAACGAGGTATGATTTCTGGAATGGGCCTGATTCTCATCACAGCAGTTAAATAAAGTCCAATTGAAATTTCTGGAATGCAAATTTAGTATAAAAATTAGTGGTTGTGTAATGATGTTTGACCTGAAAGACTGAATAAAATAGATCCCAGAGCTGTACTTCAGTTACAGAAAACATTGAGATGGAAAAACACACCATTCCAGGCTAACCATAAAATAACTTCAAGAATAGCTATTAATTTACACACAGAATCTACATGTAAAAAAGAGTAATTTGTCAATTCGTTCAAACCAAAAATAATAATTTTCAACAAAAAATGTAATATATTCAAATAACTATGTTTAAAGACCAGGAAAAGTATTGCAAGTGGATTTATAATTTATAAGCGAACTGAACCCATAATATCGCACTTCCACATGCAAATTTAATCAGGAATATTAAGTACAGAATTGTAATAATTACGTATTTAAATAGAATTTAAATTCATATAGGCTTTTTATGATAATTTTGAGACATCTCCCATGACGTACAATAAATATTATAGTAATTACTATTTCGTATTAGGTCAAGGGTGGATCAGTCGCAATAAAAATTATACGAAGTACTTTGAATAAATAAATAAATTCATTTTTGATATTTTTTTTTATAATTCAGAAGAACCTTCCGCTTATTTCTGTCTTGGTTATTATATTATTATTGTTACTATCATTTGCGTCAATACGTAAAAAATAAGGTGAAATGTCCTAGTTGTTAATTTACCTTGTAAAAATCAACACCTATATAATTTTAAAAGACTTTCTTGAATCATATTAATGATAATTAAAATATATATTACGTTACATTTATTAGGTACTAATTTAATAAATTAATTATTAGTTTTCATGTTATATTACAGAACAAGTCTCGCCCAAAAACTTAAAAGAACGCAGACGATAAAGTCATACGATATCGTAAATTTTATCATTTGATTTTTTCACAAAAAATTTATTTTACGATTGATTCAAATATTAATTATTGTAAGATTATCGATACGTAATTACTACTACTGTTACTAACGTAATTTGCTAGAGTTAAATTAGGCACGTAAATTGACTACCTACGATAAATTTTTATGTGCAATATTACTCATTGACTGACTCATTCACTTAAATACTGCATCCCCAATTTTCTATATAGCTTCCCGACTACCTAAATAGTTAAAATTCAGTACACTTGTTCCTTAGGGGTTGAATATTAGATTAAAGTATTATATTTTCATAATTTTTATCTAAGGGGAAAAGAGGGGGTGATAACCCTAAGGCAATACTTTTTAATTCTGTACCTTCCCGAAGAGCTACGGTTGTAAAATTCGGCGTATATACATACAAATTATTATATAAGTGATAACTACAAAAACACTTGAATTTCTATCACTTGCTCCTAATGGATAGAAAGGGTTTAGGTCAACAGCCGAAAGGCTGGTTTGAACCTCTAGAGGTTTTACTAAGTAAAAACGAGGAGTGAGGTGGTTTACTATTGCCTTCCTGACTGAGTTGAAAGAGTATGCTTACTATCATACCAGGCCCTCCGAAAAGCACCCACTTTCCACCCTGCAAATGACACCTTCACTTCATTCACCACAGGGTCTGGCTGTGCAGTGAAATTCATTACTCGCAGAGGAGATAACTCTGACTAGTGTCTTATAAATAAAACCCAATATGGTTAAATCAAACAATTATAAAAGTTCTTTTGGGCTTCTATAGGTTCGTATTTTAATAAATAATAGATATTTTTGAACTAGTACTTATTAGAATGCTGTTATTTAGATCTTTTATGAAAAAATTGACAAACATAGAAGACATTACATTGATCCAGATGTTAAAAAAAGTTCCTAGTAAGAGAAAACGTAAAATATTTTATTATAAGAATATTGCAGTTGTCAGACAAGTTTATGAAATGATATTCACTTAGTCCTACGTCTCCATAGTTTGACATTCTTTTGTTTTTAAAATAATTTCCTCTAGTGTAAGAAATAGATTTATTTTCGCGAAAGAAATAGCTGAACTTTTAAAAAAATAACCCTAGTTGCACTCGAAATTGCCTCATAAATTATCATCCTTTGTCAACAAATGTCGTAAGTAAAAGAAAACAATAACTCTTCCTAACAATAAAATGACTTATTTTCTTAACTGATAAAAAAGTAACGAAAAAATCTATCAACATTTCAGTCTATTATTGCTTTACACTGGGAACAATCTAAAAAAAATTTATGATTTCGATTTTATAATTTTCTTTTCTGTGCTGTTTTTGTTGTTATTAAGGACGACAGCTAAAATTTCAAGTTTCAATCCGTAAAATGTTTACTAAGTAAAAATAAGAAGTGAGATGGTTTACCTTTGCTTTCTTCACTGGATTTTATTTGAATATAAATACATGTTTTTATATACATACTTTCTCATTGGGTTAAAAAAATACCGGTTTATCAGTAGACCAAACCGCCAGAAAGCATACCCTGCGAATGACACCTTTACTTCATCGACCACAGAACTAAGTACAAAAAGAATAAATTTCAGAGGAGATAATTTTTAGTGTCACATAACTACCTCTTATGTTCTGAAATGTTAAAGTAATTTAATTTGGTGATCACGCGGGAGTTTTATTTTATTTATTTATTAATAATATATTTCGAGGATTATCCTTATTCAAATAGAATTGCTTACATAGATTACAAAATATATATACATATTTAAACAAATACACATAGACATATTATATAGACAAAAACCAGCAAATCAATTATTTGAGTTAGATTAATATAACAGAATTGGTAATACATTTTTAATCTAATGAACAAATATATAGGTACTTTGTAATTATGAAGTCCTCAATAAATACTATTACTAATTGAACAATAATTACTTTCATTTTTATTATCAACATAAAAATAAAATACCCAATCCCTCAGTTACAGACCCATGTCACTAAATTAAACTCCAAAACAGATTACAATGTTATTTATTTTAACCCAGTTGTTTAAAATTATCCTACATTAACTGTCATCGTTCAACTCAATTGTTTTACATGAATATCTACATAAAACCTATTAATTTTCTGTAAATTAAAATTGGATAATGGTACCATCACTTTATCTCTATCTCTTCTTCTTCTTACTATCAAGGATTAGGCATAAGCCTGTTCCGAACTCACAAACCATCCTGTACTTTTACACAAACACTAGATATTCCAACCCGTACAGCTCGACTATTGCCATCTTCTTCGAGGTCTACCCACCTCCCTTCTTCCAACTGGAAAATATTCCGTTACTTTGAAGGGTACTCTCTCCTCTGACATCCGTTCCAAATGTTGCCTCCATTGATTACGGTACTACTCCACTTTTTCATTCAGGCTAAATACACCCAACTCAGATCTAATTTCCTTGTTATGTATTAGATCTAGCCTCGAGAAGCCCTTCGTCCTTCTTGAAAACCTCATTCCAGCTGCTTGTACTTCCTTGGCGTTTCGTAGTAACCCAAGACTCACTTCCATAAAGAAGGACTGGGGCTACCATTACTTTGCAGAACTTCACTACTATCTCTGTTCTAGCTCTGTTACCCAGAGTCCTGTTAATGGTACCATAAATAGCTTAAAATTTATTTATTTTATTTTCTACATACAAGACACTATCAAAGCTCACATCGCAGCCCAGATACTTATAGTGAGACACTTGATCTAATACTACATTGTCTAAAACAATTTTCGAACGAGTGGGATACTCCCTCTGAATGCCATAACCTCTATAATTTATTTATTTTAGAAGATAATCGCTATCTCTAATACGTGCAATACAACCCTGGAACTCTCACAACTTTGTCAGGTTAACTTATAAGCCACTTCCAGGACCATTGTCCTTACTCTAAAGATGAAAACTAAATACAGTAGGCCTAATTGTAAATATAATTGATTTTGGATCACGCGAGAGTTAGAGAAAACATTTTTATATTCTCGAAGGAACTAGAAGGTAGACTGTACTTAATTTAACACTCAGTTCTTTTCTCTATCAACACAAAATTTTGTAATTTTATTTTCTCTTGCCTATATGAATGTATGGGAAGGAAAGTATTGTTTTCATGTCGATTTTCCGAAATCGAGTTTTCACCGGATCTAACGTTTTCAGACTCCCCGAACTCAAAAAACACGTTTTTAGCAATTGGTGTGTGTGTGTGTGTGTGTGTGTGTGCGCGCGCGTGTGTGAACAGAATATCTCAAGAACGGAACATTGGACGAACTTGAAAGTTAAAACTTAATACTACTACCGGACCCGACACGAACATTTTTTCATCAAAATCGGTCAACCGGAAATAGTAGTTTATTCGTGCCAATTTACACTTTTTTTGCAATTTTCTCAAAAACGGCTTCAACGATTTTCCTTTAAAATTGCCTCATTTACTACACTTTCTATGCTCTACAAGATAGGGTAGGCGCCATGTCTACTGAAATATTTGGAGAGGCTGTTCTCTCGTTGAAATTTTTTTTTTTTTAAGATTGCAGCCTTAATATGCATTTTAGCGGAAAAGTGTATATAATAAAAGTTGTTTAAACGACATTGTTTGTTTTCACGACATTGAGTATTGTTTCAAAGTTGTTTAACAATTTAAAAATCTACTTCTTTTATTTCGAACATTTTTTTAACGCTTAGTTTACCGGCATTAGTGATTTTCTGTTTTTTCCATGAAAATGTGAAAAAATCGATTTTTTAAGATTTCGGGCGTAGTATCCATTTTACGACAAAAATGCATACAATAAAATTTATAGGAAATTAAAAGATCTACAACTTTTATTTTAAGCATTTTTCTCTACAGAGCCTAGTTTACCGTGAAAGAGTGGTTTTCCGTATTTTAAGCCAAACTGAGGTTGATTTTTATTTTGCATCATTCACTCATGATTAAATAAGGTTATGTTGTTCGAGGTTAGTTTTCTTGTTTATTTCTAATGTTTAATTGAACCCAACCACCGAAGTAAACCGGTAACCACTGTCTAATATTTAAATCCGTATAACAGTAACTCTCTTTACTAGGATTTGAACCAGGAACCTTTAACTCCGAAAATCAGCTGTTAACCAGCTAACTCGAGGCGACAACTTTACCTCTGGACCAACCCGGTGGGTTTTTGTAAATTAAACGTAACCTTTCATACACTCCCTAACCAATAATACAACAAACATATCAGTAAGTTAAAAAGTTAAAAGAAAACAATTGAGAACTGTTGAAATCATTTTCAATAAAGATAAATTGTTACAAACGTTTAAAAATCTATTCTAAATTTCAGTACCAGTATGTAAAAAGTTCTTTTAAACTTTACTAAAATGTAGATTAATTTAAATTGTTTCATATTGTAGAAATGTAAGGGAAGTGGAAACATAGAAGAACTATTGAAGATGAATGCAACTAGGTCACTTGCTCTTAAGGCAAGCCTGAAGCAAGCACTCAAACAGTGCAACTTTTCGTAGCAAATTCAGTTAGAATTCAGTATATAAGCTGATTACGGTACAAAGTTTACAGTACCAGTAACGGAAACCCAAAACTTCAGATAATTTAACTCAAGTTGAGTTACCTATACTATAAAATAGTCATGATGTAACAACAGACGAAACAAGTACTGAACGAGAAAATGCAATGTGGAATAACTAAAGGTTATAATCAAATTAGACGAGTTGAAAAAAGTTATTAGCTTAATAACCGTCATAATATACCTTCTCGCGCTCCGTCAGTAGTAGTAAAGAAAGAAAGTACTAGTGGGGTAAAATATCTGATGCACATATTCCTTTGATTGTCATTTCATGAATCCCTTAAGCCAAAAAATGGTTTTAAGAAGGAAGTATGCGTTACTGGTTCTGGAGACACCTGGTTCTTGGGCTGAAATTTGAAAATTAAGGTTTCCTCAACCAAATCCAGGAAGTTTTGAAATTCGTCATTATTTTTAACCTATTCTAAGACTTAACCGTAGTTGGGTAGGTCACAATTTCCTCCGCCTCGTACATTGTGAGTTGTAAATGTATCATAATTTTTAGAAAGAAAGTTAATATTGTAAAAAATAAGGAAATAAATACAATTTTATTATTATTATTATTATTATTATTATTATTATTATTTAATTATCAAAAATTAACGGTACATCACTTCGGTGCAGAAATACAAAATTTCGAGTTCTACGGAACGGATTTAAATTTTTTTGCATAGGTCTAGTTGTAAGGAGGACACTTTCGTGATTCTGAGAAACATCCGAAAACAAAAATTGGTAAAAGCCGTAGCGACATTTTCTAAATATATACCAAATAATTGAATGAAAATTTCGATGTTGCTACTTTTCTGGTGGCGACGTTGAGAAGTTCAGTTTGTTTTGAAGGATCGTTTTGGTGATGAATTGTTTGTTTATTTAGGTGCATATAATGTTAGTTCGTAAAAAATGGTACAAAACATCGCGAAATAGGAATTAAAGCAATTATTGTTTATTTTATAACAAAACATAATTTACAGTAGGCTAGTAGTAACAAAACGTTTCACACTAAAAATTAAAACTGAATGAGCTGTTACTTGTACTACAATAGATTACAAAAATAGAACATAATACGAAACATTTCTTGATTTATTTTAAATTTCGATAAATTAAACATTTCATAAAATATATAAATATCATTCGGTTCTAAGTATTTTTTTAACAGAAATAATTGCCTAAAACGGGCAGGTGGAATGTTAAATTAATTGCACTCGATGTGTTGGTTACAGACTACAAAAAAAAGTTCTGTTTCTTATCACATAGTCAGCCAATTTTATGACTGAACTATTTAAGAACAGAAGAGATAGAGGTGTAAAATACACTAGTCAGAGATTGCTCTCCTCTGAAATAATGAATTTCACTATACAGCCAGACCCTGTGGTGAATGAAGTGAAGGTGTCATTTGCAGGGCGGAAAGTAGATGCTTTTCGGAGGGCCTGGAATGCTAATAAGCATACTCTTTCAACTCAGTGAAGAAGGCAATAGTACAGCACCTCACTTCTCGTTTTTACTTAGTAAAACCTTAAAAGATTCAAAATAGCCTTTCAGTTGTTGACCTAAACAACAAAATTCTGAATAAACTAAATAAGTAGAACAACACAACACTTTTATTTGATTTTATTATATGAAACGAAAGATAAACCACAAGTATAAATAATGAATAAAAAGCGACAAAACTTTTAACCAGAATAATAATAAAAAAATAAAAAAAATTAACAGTTCTAGGAAAACTTCTAGAAAAAATAACAATAATGTATTATATGGAAATGCCATAAACACACTCATGCCATTAACATTACTGCTGCTTATCCTTTATTTAAAGACATAGGCCTACTTGATAATAAAAAATTTACGGACAATAAAGATGATGACACAATTAGATTAAAAAGCGACATACCATACAGGAAATAGCTATTAATTATAATAATTCATGAAAGGGAACCATTCCATTATGTTAAAGCAATTTAGATTACATTAGATCTACTATAGTATTACGGAGAGAAAGGAGCCTGGCTAATTGATAACTGGAAGCATTTCCTCATTAGCTCAATAAAATGAATGAATTATGTATCGACCAGATTTAATTCCTAATAGAATAGGCAAAGGTCTTAAACAATTTGCTAACGCATAGACTGGCTTACAAATAAGTTAGCCATAAATTTATGGGACCAACAGTAGTTCTAAAGTTTATGTCATTAAGGATAATAACAGAGGGTAAATTGCTTTTCCTTGGAAATGAAACCGTTTCCCAACGAGACCATTCCATACCTTTTAGAGAGATAGCGGTGAAGTAATAATTCCGAATGCAATGACTGGGACAATATTCTACGTTGTAAAATACCTAAATATTAGTCTATCTTTCTATGATAACTACCTGAATGCAATATTTTATAACAATTATTATGTGCAGATTCCAACTGAACTCATAAATTGTTGCAATAAAATTTTCCAATAACAATAACAAGATAAAATCTTAAATAATTTATCTTAATTCTTACTTTCGAACGCCCTATCTATAGTAAAGAGAGAGAAAGTACAGCGAGAGAGATAATGTTTAAATTCCGGATTTCAGCTGATTATCAACCGAAGCCTAAAAAGTGATTTTTTGAATGATATCTGCGCAAGTACAAAAAAAAACAAAAAAATTATTTTTTTTTCAAAATTTCCTTGTTTAGGTGTATTTTACAGCAAAACTAAAGACGGCCGCCTCCGTGGCGTAGTGGTTAGCGCCCAAACCTATGAAGCGGAGTCCTATTTTTGAATCTTTAGTTTTGATTAAGTCAAAACCACCGTTCCAGTTCCATAACTCACCGAAGTTAGTAATGACCAAGCAGTTGATCCGACTTGACTTAATTAAACTAAAAAAAATTAAAGGTAATTTAGAATGTATTTAACATTTCTTTGTTTAACTCTTCATTCAGCCGCTATTTGTAATTTTGTACGAAAAACTGTTCTAAAATTACAGTTTTACAATGTTTGTAACAGTAATGATTCGTGACGTAATAAATCTTACAAATTATTGTGTCTAACCTATGTGTATTATTCCATTCGAAACTCCCAAGCTTTCTGTAATTAGCTCCAAAATTAAGATGCTACACTCCCATACAGAAATACAATTGTATCAAAATTGATCCTGGGACCCCAGACATAAAAGCCATACCCAATACATCAACACGTTTTTCAACAGGTAAAGGAGATGGCGAAGAGGAGTAAGCCTCCATATAACAAAAGAATTTACATTTTTTAGTATGTTTGTTCATTAACTCATATTTCAAAAGCTTCGCATTATCGCTGCAACGATGAGTTCCTTTCAGTAACCAATCTTTTTAAGTCGACGTACTTAATGAGTTTCATATTTTCCATAAGCCGTTCTAAATTCCGGTTCCTCGGCATTTACTTTTCTCTCTTACCCAGCATATTACCCTAAAAAATAATCATGTTAAAACCACTATATCACATAATAACATAATATGCCCAACCCGACATTTTCCTAGTAGTATTATATAAACAGTTCCGAGGGAGGTGGAGGGTTCTTTGCTGTCGGATCAAAAGACCAGGCGGCGAGTTTTTGGTTGGTAGGCGGTTGCGGCCTCCTTGTGGCTGGACGACGACGCCTCAATTGAGTCCAACACCACTTCCGCCATTGTCAGGGAATGAACATGAGTTTTTCTCGCCGCCTCGGATAAAAAAAACATAATAAGCCCGATACATTGTTACCTTTTGTTACTGCTGAATTTTCTTTTGAATCCTATTTTCAGTAGGGAACACCTTACTATTTTTCTTTCGGTCCAGCAGATAAGTTACTCTGCATTTGTCCAGAGCCATGACTCCATTCGCTTCTACTCTAGCTTTTTCTTACTTTACCAACAATTTTAACCGACTTTTTACATTTTAGTTTGTAATTCTTGGATTATCTACGGTAATACATTATTATGGAATCAATTACTACCAAAAACAGTAAAATTACATTTTTGACTTACAATGCAACACCCTGAATTCACAGTTTCAGTTCTTATAAAATTGTTTCTAGCAATATGTTGAAGAAATTGTAAAACAATTTTTAAATGATGTGTTTCAGAATAATCAAGCTAACTTAAATTTTGTTCTTTAACTAATATCACCTTTTTATGACAACATTTTTGATGCTTATAAACAGGTTATAACCAAAACAGAAGTCGTTACAAGACCTTCTTTTATGACTGTTGGGGAAGATTTTATGCAGTGGCTAATACGACTGTAACACCTGTCACCTTTATAGGAATTCCGCTAGTGTAAATAGCTGGCTTTCGCCCTAAATAACTTCCCACTATAATGTTTCACTTAATGAGGAAATGGGGTGGTAACCAACAATTCACAAACAGTACTGATCGAGCGAGAAGATAACCTAGAATTTATATTCTGCTTTTGTTTTCTTTTATTCAAGTACCTTTACGTAATAATAACAGTTCCCTGTCTAAATGGTCAGCAAATAAAAATAATGGGAGATTAAGAATAGTTTGTTGCAATCCTTGTTCTCGTATAATCCTTTACAAAAATCCTCCTCGCTACAGTAACAGAAATAAGATGTTTTCTTTTTTTTTTATTACAGAGCTTTCACGCGTTTATTTTTCTATGTCGAGGGAATCCTTGCCAAAGGTTGTATTGGGATCAATTTTCACATCCGAAAAAACAATTACCTGCATGAACTAGCACCTTCACATTTTATCTATCACGCTATAATACTTCTCGACAGTATTGTTTTCTTTTTCGTTTCAAGAACAGTAAACTCAAAAACAAATTTCCATCTACATATTTTAACAAGTTATACAGATATTTATGTTCATTTAAGTATATTTATATAAAAAGTTAGTTTAACTCGGTTGAGAAGTATTCAATTAATTTTTAAGAAACTTAGTTTCTAATTTTTCCCATTGAACTTCGTTTTTCCCAGTCAACAGAACTGAAGATTCGGTAAAGAAGGAAAACATAATATAGTGCGGCTAAAAGGTACTATAAAAATATCCAACGGACACATAGGCGTAATCAGGATTTTCTCCAGCGGGGGGGAGGGTAAAAATTAAGATATTAAAAAAGTTTTTTATTTGAACATATTTATGAAAACGCTAAAAATAATTAGTTTCAATGCTATTCGAACCTATTTAAATCTTATTTCATCACTAGCCTAAGAATATCTGGCTAAATCTTGACAAAATTTCTTACTCAAATTGATCTTCAGCTTCCAGAACCCTCTTTTTATGCGCGCTCGCCATACAAAACCGTCAAGCCAATTTTCTGTCATTGTTGACCATGATCAAGTTGTTTACCCTGCGTAAGGTGCTGAAGGATCTTTTGATAGAGCACGTTGTGCTTGTTTTATCGATATGTACATCAGTTGCATTTCTTTTAATAGACAGCTAGTTCTATCTCCTTCAGTTTAGCATGTGGCACATTCTTTCCTTTCCATTGGTTGTACCCAAAGTTCAGCTTCACAACTGATTCACTTGCACTGATTACAGCGCTTAAATAGGGAACAGAAACAGAAGAACAAGATGACGTTTTCTCGCCACGACGATAAAATGGTTTCTTGCCGCGCAATACTATTCCTATTGACCTATAATTTTTTTTACTAAATGAGCCAGGGGTGGGCAAGCGCTCCGCCTTGCTCTACCATGGCTACGCCTGTGAACAGACAAGAAGTTGATGAGGTTAATTTAGGGCAGTAGGATGCGTAAGAAATTTCAAGAGATCTGAATATCAAAGTAAAAACAAAAATGGAAAGAAAACGAAAAAACGAGACTATTGGTAAATAAATAGGCTAAAAAAATTAGCTGAAATTGTTAAGTTTTAAACAGAAAAATTAGGTGTGAAACACTCAAACGACTTTCTCTTGCCAAAACAAATACTGAACAATATAACTTAACATTAGTAATAGAACATTAAAAATAAACAAAAAACTAACCTCAAACAACATAACCTTATTTTAATCATGAGTGAAAGACGCAAAATGAAATTCAACCTCAGTTAGGCTTAAAAATACGGAAAATTACACTTTCACGCTAAACTAGGCTATGTAAGGAAAAATGCTCTAAATAAAAGTTGTAGATCTTTTAATTTCCTATAAATTTTATTATATACATTTTTGTCGTAAAATGCATACTAAGGCTGAAATCTTTAAAAAATAGATTTTTTTACAGATTTTCAGAAGAAAAAAACAAAACATCACTAATTACCGCTAAACTAAGCGTTAAACACAAAAACGTTTAAATAAAAGTTGTAAATTTTTAAATTGTCTGCAACTTTATTACACACACTTTTGCGCTCAAATGCATATTAAGGCTGAAATCTTAAAAAACCATTTTTTTCTACGAAAGAACAGCCCACCCAAGAATTTCAGCGGACATGGCGCCTACCTCTATCTCGTAAAGTATAAAAATTGTAGTGAGGCATTTTTAAAAAAAAAACATAGAAGCCGTTTTTTGAGAAAATCGCAAAAAAGTGAAAAATGAGACGAATAAACTACTACTTCCGCTTGACCGATTTTGATGAAAATGTTTGAGTCTAGTCCTCTAGCAGTATCTAACTTAAGTTTCAAGTTCGTAAGATGTTCCGGTCTTGAGACATTTTGTTCACACACGCACACACACATACGCACCCACAGATCAATCGCTAAAAAAAAATGTTTTTTGGGTTCAGGGGGTCTGAAAACGTGTAGATCCGGTGAAAACTCGATTTCGAAAAATCGACATGAAAACAATCTTACTTTCCTTCCTATAAATTCATATAGGCAAGAGAAAGTAAAAATCTGTGAAATAATATATTAAGTTAAGAAAATATTTTAATAAAAAGCTGAAAGTAGTTTTTGCGTATGCTTTAGGTTCTAGATTACTGAGACCACAATTTGTTAAAAGATAACCCAAGTTACAGATTCAGTAAAAGGTAAGCATCTGAATTGATTCTAATAATAAATTTAATAAAATCCTACCACAATGCCAGATAAATTTGTACATTTAGCTTGGTTCCCACTAAATCGTATCTGACTAATATTTTACTCTGTTTTGTTAACACTAGATTAATTTACAATTATATTTATCCAGATAACGTTTTCAACCTACCAATATTATTTTTATAAAATTTATTGAAAGTTTTACTTACAACTTACAGAAAATATTAAACGAATGCAAGTAAAACATCAGGTGAGACATTTATTTACACAAATACAACATCCGGCAAATAAAGAAATGAAACAAGAAAGGTATACCATTCATGTGAGAACTGTTCTCAGGAAACAAAATATAGCACTGGACGAAAATTTATTCTCCTTTGTGTAAACCCACAAACCGTGTCCTTATACTGTATATAAAGGGTAACAAAAACCAACACACTTTTCACAAACATTGAAGTGCGTGGAAAATGCTAGACAAAATATTCATATCTGTAAAAGAACACCCAACATGCTTAAATAAAAATTCAGGTGTAAATCCACGCTAAAGAATAATTCAAAAGTTGGTAACCCTATTTTTACTTTCTCTTGCCAATATGAATAAATAGGAAGGAAAGTATTGTTTTCATGTCGATTTTTCGAAATCGAGTTTTCACCGGATCTACACGTTTTCAGACCCCCTGAACCCAAAACAAAACATGTTTTTAGCGTTTTTCATTTACATGTATGCGCGCGCGCGCGCGTGTGTGTGTGTGTGTGGACAGAATACCTAGAGAACGGAACATCGTGCGAACTTGAAACTTGAAACATAAGTTAGATACCACTAGAGGACCCGACACGAACATTTTCATCAAAATCGGTCAACCGGAAGTAGTAGTTTATTCGTGTCATTTTTCACTTTTTTGCGAGTTTCTCAAAAACGGCTCCTACGATTTTTTTTTAAATCGCCCGATGTAATACATTTTTTATGCTCTACAAGATAGGTTAGGCGCCATGTCTGCTGAAATTCTTTGGGAGGATGTTTTCTCGTAAAACAATTGTTTTTTTTAAGATTGAGGCTTTAATATGGATTTTAGCGCAATAATGTGTCTAGAAAAAGTTGTAGAGAATTAAAAATTCTACAACTTTAATTTTAAACATTTTTTTGTATAATTCTTAGTTGAGCAGAAATTTGCGATTTTCTGTTTTTTTCTCACGAAATCTTGTAAAAAAATCGATTTTTTAAATATTTCAGCCTTAGTATGCATTTTACGACAAAAAAGTATAATCAAATTTATAGGAAATTAAAAGATCTACAACTTTTATTTAGAGAATTTTTCTCTACAGAGCCTAGTTTAGCGTGAAAGAGTGATTTTCCGTATTTTTAAGCTAAACTGAGGTTGATTTTCACTTTACGTTTTTCACTCATGATTAAAATAAGATTGTTTTTGAGGTTAGTTTTTTTGTTTATATCTAATGTTAGGTTATATTGTTAATTATTTGCATTGGCAAGAGCAAGTTGTGCGAGTGTTTCACACCAGATATTTTTTATTTTATAAAGATGATTTTTCACCCGTAAATAAAAGAGGAAAAACAACTATATTCAAAAAGGTTTGATATGGTTTTATAATCTAGTACGAAATGGATTTTATTTAAATTTTTAAAAACAGAGGGAAAACATTTTTCGCCGTTGTACTATTGAGTACAACCAATCAATTTCTTGTTGAAGGAACTTAAAAATAGAAAATTCGATGAAAATCCCATAACCGGCTTCTATACAATGTACTCTATTGTTTATGAAATATTCATAAAAGAGTATTCTATGCAAATATTTTTGTGAATGAGATAAAAAAAATCTGGTGTGAAACACTCATACGACTTTCTTTGGCCAATGTACATAATGAACAATATAACCTATGTTTAACTATGAGCAAACAATGTAAAATGAAAATCAACCTCTGTAGGACTTCAAAATACGGAAAACCAATAGGCCTAATTGCTTCTAAACGAGGCTCTGTAGACAAATTCTTAAAATAAAAGTAGGTTTTTTAATTTCCTATAACTTTGGTCACATACACTTATGTCGTAAAATCCATACTAAAGCCGCAATCTTAAAAATCCTATTTTTTCCGATTTTGATGAAAAAAGCAGAAAATCATTAATTGAGGCTAAATTAACCGTTGTGCAAAAAAATGTTAGAAATAAATGTTGTAGGTCTTTAAAGGTTCTACAACTTTAATTACATTCACTTTTTCCCTAAAATGCATATTAAGGCCGCAATCTTAAAAAAAAATTCTACGAGAGCACAACCTCCCCAAGAATTTTAGTAGACATGACGCTTATTTTACCTTGCAGAGCATTAAATATCGTAAATGATATATAATATCGTAAATAATCGTAAATGAGATGATTTTAAAAAATAGGTATCGTAGGAGCCGTTTTTGAGAAAATCGCAAAAAGTGAAAAATCATACGAATAAACTACTATTAGACCTATTGGTTGACCGTTTTTGATGAAAATTTTCATGTCTAGTCTTATGGTATCTAACTTAAGTTTAAAGTTTCAAGTTCACATATATTCCATTTTTGAGATATTTTGTTCACACACACACACTCGCACGCACGCACGCACGCACGCACGCACGCGCGCGCGCGCACATACACACACACACACACACACACACCAATCGCTAAAAAATGTTTTTTGAGTTAAGGAGGCCTCAAAACTTGTATATCCGGTGAAAACTCGATTTCGAAAAATCGACATGAAAACAATACTTTCCCTTCCCTATATATTCATACAGAGCAAGAAAAAGTAAAAATTACCAAATTTGTAAGAACGGTCTTATATGCCTATTCCTGGAAAATATACAGGTAAATACACAGTCCGAAAGGAAATACTTTACATCAAAACGATTGATGGTAACCAAGTAAATTAACGGTAAAGTCCAAAACTGGTCATCGTAACGTTGTGTGAGTATTACCATTTAGGCCTACAATTCGTCCAGGTTGATTAGATTATACAGTAACAGCATTTACCACTGTTTTCAACGGTTCTGCTTAACCACATCGTTTTAAGCAGGGTAGAAATAGGGCATAAGATATCGACGCATAGTTTACAAATCAGTCAGAATTAATCAGTCCAGTAGACTCGATCAGCGATTCTCAAAGGAGCATTCCAATCGACTGGGCATTCACATTCATTTATTCTCAGCCTACTTTCAAGTTCAGCCTTTTACTTATTATATAACTACAACGTACAATGCGCCACTTTGATTTCAGTGATTACAAAAGGTCTACCAATGTCTACATTAATTTCAACACAATATCTTACAAAACTTCACTTGAAGAATTATACAAAAAATGACGACAGAGTAATCTTAATACAACTTAATAATCCCATCGAAAAAGAAGGAATAATCTGTTATTATTAGTAATATTTAACAAGTTTATCAAATGAAAACAAAATAGAATTAGAGAACTTTTACCCCAAAAACACCTCCTTAACCAGCTTTGACGGGATGGGATCCCTACCCAAAATTCAGTTTATTTTTTTGTACAGTCCCCAATCAAGAAACCTATTTACCTAGATTCGGAACTTTCTGTGTGAGTAATTTCATTTTTTAACAAATGAATTAATTTACAATCAACTGCTTGTACAAGCAACTATAATCATACAAAGTCCTTACCTTTGATTCAACGAAATGTGTTTTTGTCGTGTGTTATGGTTCCGTCTATTGTACGGTCCAAATACTTAAAGGTTACTGTCTGAGGTACTTGGTGGTTGAGATACTATACAGGTGAACAAGTTTCCTGACGAAGTGTAAACGTAACATGGTATGATTTTTGTTTATTCAATTTAATTTTCCATAGTTTACAGTGTGAGAAATTAAATGTTAGATAATTTTGCTAAGTTAACATAACAGTATAGTAATCATTTACGTTGGTCGTAATAGCTGTTTAGGTACTATAATATTTAAGAGACTTTTAAACACATTCAATAAAAACAACCTTCAACACATTTTATAGTAATAAAATATATAACCAGTTGAACATTTAATAATAAAAACAATTTTTTAATAATAAAAATCGTCTCTTATCATGCGGTCTTGGATTCGAATCTCACTCAGGCAAGGCATATTTTCATACGTTACAAAAAAAAATCATTTCATCCTTCACAGTTGAAACTCAACGTCACCGCTAATGACCACTGCAGTAGTTAATGCGACGTTAAATAAACAAAGAAAAAACCCAATTCCATGTTCCCAATTTACACCCGCAAGACAAGCTGTTCAAATTCAGCAGTCCCTTGAACTAGTCCTCCAGATTTCAGAGATATTATATTTGTTACTTAAATGATAAAAGTATGCTACGTATTACTGGATAGTTTATTACAGAGATTCTAGAAATAACTGAAATATAGAATTTAAATCAGGTAGATACTTTAAGTAGTTTTTCATAATATGTTTTTAAAAAAATTAAAAACGAAGACATCATTTTTTTAATAATTTTCTTATTATTTAAATGTATTTTTCAGTTGCCAACCTATTTTCGGTTATTACTATAGATTTTTTTTAATATTGTAAGAACAACTGGGTATGGATGCTTAGTAAACAGACTTTTAATGAACCAAATTTTCAAGATATATTTCTAAATTTCTATTAATACAACAGACGAGGAAAGATGGCCGATGCATTTCGGGGAACTAACCACTTGTATAAGAAGAAAGCACACTCAGACAAGCCAAGATTATACATTATAATACTGTGATATAACCTATGTGTCTGTACAAAAGTGAGTGCTTTAGAATGACCAGGAAGGTTGATCTAAGAGAAGCAGAGAAATTTGAGAGAAAAATTCTCCGCAAAATAATGAACCCGAAGATAGCAGATGGACAATATAGGTTACGTGGTCGAAAAGAACTGTACAAGGAAAATGAACGATTAGAAAAAGAAGACTACAATGGACACTTCCTACCTGTATAATCTACCTGTATACACTGGATGACGACCGGTTGAAAAAACAAATTTTTAAGACACTAAACAATAGACCTAAGATGTCGGTTTAAAGAAGTCATAAAGGATATTGAGAAAACCGGAATAAACCGAGAAAACTTAATGAACCAAACCAAAGTCAGACAACTAATTAGGGACTTTAAGGGCTTCCATGGAAAGCAAAAACAAAACACTGGGTGGACAGAAGAAAGGAGAAAAACCTACAGTGAGTGAATGCTGAGAATGAAGACTGCAAAAAGAGCTTCCCAGATAAGATAAAAAAAACTATTACTATTTTACAATGATGTTCTTTTACAAATGTTTATAAATTACATTTTACACGTCGTAAATGTATTTTTTGTATAATCAACATAAACATCTAAGCACACAAATTATAACTACAAGACATAGTACTCCAGAGTGCAGACTGAACTAAATAAATAAATAAATACAATACCATAAAATAAAAAATTAGGTGTGATCTAAAATACCAACATCGCTAAACTAGTATATATATAAAGTTAACTAACATAGAAATTTCTTCACAAAATTATAATAAAATTAAAATAAATGTCAACCCACGCAGTTTAGACTTGCTATTTTTCTAAACTTCCTGCGAATGCCACATTACAGATGAATATAACTACAAGTAAATTCATTTGATTGACGTAAAAATTTAGCAGCATTAGTTTTTATATCGATTTCAAATAGGTTCCTAGCTTTCTACGAATAATAACGGCCAACTAACGACCGGTCTGACATTTAAATTGAAAGTTAACACTCCGAGTTGTTTTTAAAACTTAAAAGATCTTGTTTGATGTCTGGGTGTACCTTTTGATAGTAAATCTTAAACCAATACCTGCGTGCGCATACAAAAAACGGCGTTATCATTTTAAACTACTTCTGGTCTCAAACTGTTAGGTATAAAAAGGAAATGTTACAGCAGCGGTTCTCAAACTTTTAATTTCAAGCTTTTAATTTTGTATATGAGTGCATTTTTGTTTAAAACACTTTTACTGGTAATTGTTATTAAAGTTACTTGTTTTAGCCCAATATTCCTATTGGAACAATGGGTTCAATGTTGAAATAATTAAAAATCTGGCGTGAAACACTCACACACCTTTCTCTTGCCAATGTAAATAATTAACAATATAACCTAACATTAGTAATAAAATATTAGCAATAAACAAAAAACTAACCCCAAACAACATAACCTAATTTTAATCATTAGTGAATGATGCAAAATGAAAATAAACCTGTTTGGCTTAAAAATACGGAAAATCAATCTTTCACGCTAAACTAGGATCTGTAGAGAAAATGCGCTAAATAAAAGTTGTAGATCTTTTAATTTCCTATAAATTTGATTATATACACTTTTGTTATAAAATGCATACTAAGGCTGAAATTTAAAAAAATCGAATTTTTACACTTTTTCGTGAAAGAAAAACAGAAAATCGCTAATTACCTAAGCGTGATACTATAAACTAAGCGTGATACAAAAAAATGTTTGAAATAAAAGTTGTAGGTTTTTAAATTGTCTACAACTTTTATTATATACATTTTTGCGCTAAAATGCATATTAAAGCCGCAATCTTAAAAAACCATTTTTTTCTACGAAAGAAAAGCCTCCCCAAGAATTCCAGCAGACATGGAACCTACCCTATCTTATAGAGCATAAAAAATGTAGCTAGTAAATAAGGCGATTTTTAAAAAAAACCGTAGGAACCGTTTTTGAGAAAATCGCAAAAACGTAAAAAATGACACGAATAAACTACTACTTCCGATTGACCAATTTTGATGAAAATGTTTGTCGGATCCGGTAGTAGTACCTAACTTAAGTTTAAGTTTCAAGTGCGTACGATGTTCCGTTCTTGAGATATTTTGTTCACACATACACACACACACACACACACACACACACACACACACACACACACACACACTCACAGACCAATCGCTAAACACATGTTTTTTGGGTTCAGGGGGTCTGAAAACGTGTAGATCCGGTGAAAACTCGATATCGAAAAATCGACATGAAAACAATACTTTTCTTCCTATAAAGAGAAAGCAAAAATAGATCAAGACATGTATTTTTAATAAATAAATATTGCTAAATATAACTCAAAACAAATATTAAGACTACTAATGCGATGTACGAGCCTGTTTTTTTTCAGCACAAAGCTTACTGATACGTGGTCAATTCCGACAGTGCAACTCTTAAGTTCTCTTGTCACATCTAATCTTGAAAGATTTTGTTCTTCATGACACCAAGAGTAGAATATTCAGTTTCAAGAATACGTAGTAGCAAAGAGAATGAGTACTTTAAAGGCATTTTCACTTAAAAAGGGTATCTTTTTGGACACTGATCCAGAAGGACGTGAGTGAATATTCCTTATATTTTGTTTCCAAGACAGTATCAAATTCAAGATTAATGAGGTTTTCTTAGCCTAAAGAAAATTCACTAAATTTTCTAAATAAAGAATATTTCACTTCATTTATTTGCTCTACATAAAACTTAATTAATTTTTTTAAATTGAACTTTGCGTCCCCCCCCCTTAACCCTTCATCGCGCCCGCCACTTTCAGAACCGATTTGTTATTATACATGAAAAATACTAATAATTTGTACAATACAGAACATCTAGATACATACAAAATGTCCTGATGGCCTTGACGGCGTAGTTAGAAGCATAACTGCCCGTTAGGTCGAAGAGTACCTGTTCTTTTATCTATTGCATTAGTAAATAACCCAAAAGTTAATACCGGTGTACAAAAAAAAGATTTCTTTCGTAAACAGAGACGAAATTTACTTCCATCTTTTACACACAGACAGAAGATGGAGAGCAATAGGATTAAAATCAAACCAAACCGTACTTAAATCTAAAAATAATTTCCTTATTTCTATTTGATTCCTTTCTCTTTCCAACACATCCGAATAGTATATCATTAACAAAAATATTTAATATATTAAACTATGATCAGCAGTACTCCAACATTTACTTTCAGAGAACTTTTTAAATATAGATTTATTTATTTATTTATTCTAGTTCAATAAAATCATTATATTGAATTACAGAGGCTTTGAATAACTTCAACAAAAAAACTTTGCTAAAGATTTGAAATTCAATCATTAAAGACCTTTTGGAACTTACTGATTGAGAAACATTAGGTTATGTTTTTGCATTGATTTTTTTGTGATTTAATTTATTTTTTAGATTTATTTGTGAAAAATTTCGAAAAATAAAATTACGAGTATTATTATTATTATATTACATTATTATCTACGTTGATTAAACGGAAACTGAATGGTATAACAAATATCGGCACAAGTTTTCCATTATATCCTTACACGAATATATTCACCTCAGACTCAGTAATGACACTGCTGACCGAATTGTAAACTGACAAGTTATCCAAAACTTAAATAACCAATACGTTTAAAATATTCAAATTTCTTGAGTATAATTTCCATAATTATAGAAAAATTTTGTTGTTGTTGTTGTTTAGGTAATCAGCTGAAAAGCTGGTTTGAACCTCTAGAGGCTTTACTAAGTAAAACGAGGAGTGAAGTGGTTTACAATTGCCTTCCTCACTAAGTGAAAAAGTATATTTATCAGCATGCCAGGGCCTCCGAAAAGCATCTACTATTCACCCTGCAAATGACACCTTCACTTCATTCACCACAGGGTCTGGTTGTATAATAAAATTCATTATCCTCAGAGGAGATAACTTTGACTAGTGTCTTTTTCACCTCTACCTCTTCTGCTCTTAAATGCTTCAGTCATATAATTTGCTGACCATGTGATAAGAAACAGATCTATTTTTTTGTAGTCGAACTAGCAGATCGAGTGCAAATTAATACTCCACCTGCCTGCTATGGGCAATATTTTAAGTTATCAAAATATTAACCTAAAAGAAAACATACACCGAAAGGCGGAGTTAATCGACCCATAAGAATAACACAGACACATCTTTCAGAGAAAAGTATTTATTTGTCTATACTCCAAAAAGTAGTTAAAGATATATAGAAAATAATCAAATTAACCTTCCTAAACTTTTTAAGAAAAGAGGACATTTTAGGTACTAGAAATAGATAATTTTATACAGATTAGATTAAGTTTAAATTAGAATCAATAATAATTTTTACCAGGAGAGAAATTGTGTTTAGGATAATTTGAATTTTTTGTTAGTTTTCCCTTTTAATTTGTGAAATTAATTTTTTTTTTAAATATTTGCCCTTCGCTTTTAGAAAGTTACTCCATATATCGGGCTACATTGGCCCTGGATTTCAAATTCATATGATTTATAAACCCTCTCACAATTAAAGTATCCTCTCATACGAGACGACTATAATTAGCTCCAAAATTCGGGTAACATTGGCCCAAACTTAGAAAATGAAAATTGCTACCTATAAACTTAAACTAAGCAGCGTTGATACTCCTGATTCTCATAAAAGTAGTAAAAAATACTGTCAAAATTAGGTACATTATTACCTAATTTCATTCTGATCCCATGAACTCTAACATTCGGAAAATTACGTCCTGAATTGTTGCATTAGCACTTTTAGTCTTCTCTAGGCATTGTAATAATACAAAACATAAAAAACTTTATCGGCTTACAGAAGTAATTTTTATGTTACAGCATTGTCCGTAGCGATTCGTAAAATATTTACAAACTTCAAAGACGTATTTTTTAATCTCTAATCTGTGTACGTTGCAATCTGTCCAATTCAGAACCCATGACCCAAGTAACCCCATGACCCAATGAGATGAGGATGATGTGTACGACATGTAAATGACGTGAAGTCTTGTACAGACCCAGGTCGACCATTCCTGAGAGAGTATGGTTAATTCAACCCCAACATCAAAGTACACCGGTAACCACCGTCTAGTATTCAAATCTGTATAAAAGTAACTATCTTTACTAGGATTTGAACCAAGAACCTCGTCTCCGAAAATAAAGACAAATTTTATGCTAATTACATTAAATATAAATTAATGGTGTACTTTTTTGTTTAAATTTAATTTTAACCACATAACAGTGGCCTACTTCTCAACAAAACACTAGTACTTTAATTAATTTTAAAGTTGTATGTACCAATATTTGAAGACGTATAGCCCGTAGGGCAACCAAGTTTTGATTAGTTAGCCCGTATGCACGCAAACGAAACTTTACATAGGCTTCTCCATAAAACAAACAAAATAGTGACATAAAACCATCATACTATTTAGATTAGCCAAAGAAATTTAATTTTCCTTTCTAAGAACCAACCTAAACACATGCCATGAATTTTTTAGAACAACTATCCAAGAATTTTTTAATGATTAGGAGAATAAAATTAGTTTCCGCTCCTGACTTTAAACAGTAATAGGTAACTACAACTTAAAATCCCAAAAATACATCATTACACAAATTCAGTCAAATTTGGCAAACACAAAGGTTCATAAATGTTATTTAGATGTCCGTTACCAACTAGGCTTATAAACAAATAAAACATGTACGCCTGCACGCCGTGATACGCACAAGTACATGCCGCCACATTTTATCAATAAACTCTTAATTAATAACCTCCATTAACACCCATATATTTTCAACTGTAATCAAAAATGTGACAGCGGTAATGATTTTTACGTAATTAATTAGAAAGATAAAAATCTAATGTGAAACACTCACACGACTTTCTCTTGACAATGCAAATAATGACCAATATAACCTATCATTAGTAATAAAACATTAGAAATACACAAAAACACTAACCTCAAAAAACATAACCTAATTTTAATCATGAGTGAATGATGCAAAATGAAAACCAACCTTAGTTTGCCTTAAAAATTAGGAAAGTCACTTTTTCAAGGTAAACTAGGCTCTGTAGAGAAAAATGCTTGAAATAAAAGTTGTAGATCTTTTAATTTCCTATAAATTTTTTTATATGCATTTTTGTCGTAAAATGGATACTACGACCGAAATCTTTAAAAAAAACGTTTTTTTACAGATTTTCATGGAAAAAAACAGAAAATCACTAATTGCCGCTAAACTAAACGTTATACAAAAAAAAATGTTCGTAATAAAAGTTTTTGATTTTTAAATTGTCTACAACTTTTATTATATACACTTTTACGCTCAAATACATATTAAGGCTGCAATCTTTAAAAAATACATTTTTTTCAAGGAGGGAACAGTCTCCCCAAGAATTTCATCAGACAAGGCGCCTACCCCATCTTGTAGAGCATAGAAAATGCGGTAAATGAGAAGATTTTAAGAAAAATCGTAGGAGCTGATTATAAGAAAATCTCAAATAAGTGAAAAATGACTCTAATAAACTACTACTTCCGCTTGACCGATTTTCATGAATATGTTCGTATCGGGTCCTCTAGTGGTATCTAACTTAAGTTTCAAGTTTCAACTTCGTACGATGTTCCGTTCTTGAGATATTTTGTTCACACACAGACCAATAGCTAAAAACATGTTTTATGGGTTCAGGGGGTCTGATAACATGTAAATCCGGTGAAAACTCAATTTCGAAAAATCGACATGAAAACAATACTTTCCTACATATATATTCATATAGGCAAGAGAAAGTAAAAGAGTAAAACACGTACGCCTGCACACCGTGGTAAGCATAAGTACATGCAGTAGCATTTTATACTACAACTAATCAAAAATGTGACATCGGTAATGATTTTTACGTAATTAATTAGAAAGATAAAAATCAATCTAATTTCTGTAACAATATACTCATGTAGCGCGACAGTTCCTGAAAGAATATGGACATTTTTAGTCAACATAAACTTTGTGATTGATGGTAATCAGGCACCAAATGTACAGAATCATTTATTGGTTCGAAAAGGTCAGTGTAACTAAAAATACAGAAAGCATTCGTCAGCTTAAACATGTCAACTCATCACAGTCAAGGGGTTAAATTTTTGAGACAGGACTAAAATCTACGCCTGTCAACGAATCAGCCGAGGAAATTTTTCAAACCATAAATCGTTGATATTTACGGTCGAGTTTTTGAAATGTGTTTAAACTTTAGTCTTTCATTTTTTAACGATAATCAGATAAATATTTATAAAATAAACTTTCTATTCAAAATTATATTTCATTCAAAAAAATATTTTCAATTTATTTGATTTTTGTTTTGAAATTTACAAACGCCCATTGTTTACAAAAACCAAAAGTAGAGAAAAGCAATTATCTAAATTAACCCCAAACTTTTGACCCGAATACATCAACTTTTTTAACTTAAAACCAAAATCAAACAACTGTGAAATAAAAGAAAAAACCTCAATTTTTAAATCACATTGAACAAGTTTCTGATATTATTCTAATGCATTTCTCTTGTTTATTATTAATTAAATTTTTATTAAATCAAATGCGTGTGATTTATGGCACGGGTTTAATTTTAAAAATTGAGGTGTCCAAGAATATTTTGGTCTGTTTTTACTTAAATAGCATTTTATGGAGACTGTTTTATAGTAAAATTTAAATTTTGCAAAAGACAAAATTACTATTCTAGTCAAATTTCTAGTTGTTGTAAATCTAAAGCATTAAAACAAATAGTAATTTATATTTTTTAAATTACTCTAATTCTCGTATTATAAAGTATATTAAACTAAATACGACAACTAATTTTCAAATTAATTTCGACATTACCCGTATTCAAAGAATCCGTAAATTAAGTTATATATTTTAAGGATTTATATACATTACCAGGAAATTTTCTTTGTTTAGAATTATAAATAAACAAAACAAAACAATTAGTGTAAGTTAATAAATAATGTAGTGTTAACTAGTGTACCAAGAACACGTGTTTAAAATAAACATAAATAAAACTACTACATTCAAATATTCGATTCATAAATGAATGACAAATAGAAATAAAACAATATTATAATTTATTATTATGAACGTAGTAATTAAAACTAAAATACATGGTACAAAGAGGTCTAGTTGTTTTTTAAAAGAAGGTACATAAAATAAAAACAACAATAACAATGCAGAAGCGAAATGTATTCAACTTGCTCACCTCTTCAGCGAACTCAAAGTCGCCCTCGAATTTATGTTTTCTTCTTGCTTCACTCGAAGCTACGAGTAAAGCAATAAATATAGTAATCCACGCCAATTTCATCTGTCTGGTGTTTCCTAAACACGGAATACAGCAGCAGAAATCTGATTAAATATCAGATGTTTTGATAAAAATGGAAACAATATCAAGCAACAGTTCACACAGTCCCGGGTCAACACTGTATACTGACAGGTACACTCCAGCTGATCAGTGCTGCCACCACACGAAACTGAAATTAACGTATCCTGCAGATAGAGCGGTAACTACAAGTACATTAGAAATAACCAACTCTTAAACACCAACAGACGTAAGAAAATGAATACACCCCTAATTATCAAATGAGTACTATTGACACGAGTGTTTACTTAATGAAACACAACAAATGTTTAATTAAAGAAATAAACAGTGGCCTTACAATTTAATTCAAAATAAAAACAATTAAATTTTCTTCTTTGGTAATATTTTCTAGCAGGTATTGTATTATACAGTTATCTATTAGATACAAAGAATCTAATTTAGCTCATTTATTTTATATAAATTCCAGAATAATAAATTAAAAAGGATTGTAAATAAATTAAAAACAAAAATAATTTTTCTTGACAATTTATGCCTAATTAATTACGAAGTTTCTTACATTCACTTATTTATTTCGTCAATCTTACAAAAACCGTGATTTACATTAGTGGCCATTCAAATTAATTCTAGCACATATCTCAATATTTTTAAGATACAAAAGTCAAATTAAAGTTTTACTATTAGGTCAAAAGAAGTTGTTTTCTTAATTATTTTAGATTAATATCGCAAGTATTATTATTTATTGTTTAAATACCTGATTATAACGTAAGAGTAGTATATAAAATAAAAAGATGTATTCGGCGAGGATAAATAAAATTAATATATAAAAATATATACGTTATAGAAAAACATTTTCTTTATTACAGAAATTATCATAGGTCGATTATTTATGAAGACATTCAACTTATTCTTATCAATGTTTTTTACAGTTTTCCCTTTTATTTTTTATTGAAACTTTTTTGAAATCGTATTTTAAGTAATTAAAAAAATATGTTCTGATCATTATATTTATTAGATAATATAATTATACAATGAAAACTGTGATTTGAAGGAAATATTTTATAATTTCTACAATTAGTAAAATCAGTTTTGTAAAATAATTTTAGGCGTAATCTAAGTTTTAATGTTCTATGTATGTCACAATTCTTGGTTAACACGTAATTGTGAGTTGTCATACTCAAGTATAAAAACAAAAATACTTTATTCATTACTTTAAAACGAAAATAAGTATGAAGTTAAAAAAATAATGACACAATAAGAGAAACCCAAATTAACTTATTAAATTTTTTAACAGAAAATAAGCCACAGTTTATTGTAATAAAAAAGAAATTAAATTTAAATTTTCAGTTGGCGATAATACAGTCATATTCAGTTGAAAACAAACTTATAAAAATGAATATTATATACACCCTGAAGAATATTGCATGCAGAGAAGTTATAAAACTTACTTCGATTTTGTTTTTTTTTCCTGAATGCAGTTATAACATTCCCATCGTTTATAACACTACCTCTGTTCTAATTTGTAATTATAGTACTCAGAGAAATACACAATCTTATTTTTTTAATTTATTTAGAAAATATAAAAACCGTGTTTTTTACTTTAGAGGAATTAAATCGATTTAGAGGAAAAATTTCAGAGAATTTTTAACCCCATCGTACAAAATAAAGTTTTTACCTAATTACTTACAAATTAATCTTTACCTTACCAATTTCAATTTAAAAGCATAACTAATCTCGTTTCAGGTTTATAGGTAGTATTTTATGACGTTTTAATGACATCGATTTTAAGATCGTTAGCGACTACTGTTAAAACTTAGCCGAGAATTGATACAGAGACTTTGTTCCTTTAATCTGGCAAGTTACTCAACATTGTATTGTTTTGAGGCGCTCAAAAATTAATTTTACGATATTGTTTGTAAACCTTAAAGTAAAGTCAACAATAACTTAAATCATAAACAAAATTCCGCTTTAACAATATTATAATATAGAAAATAGGTTAAACTGCAATTGAACTTTTTATTCAATAAATTTTTTAGAAAGAATTATTTGTATAATATTTCTGTGATATTTTTACAAAAGACTGTTTAGTTTTTTACCGGACAAAAGGATAGCGTACGATATTATTGTCGGAATATTGTAACATTGTCTACTCTGCAAAGAAGTTAATTGTTCCCGCCCTAGTCAACAGAGCGCAGCACTACACGAAGTGAAATGGAAATAATACCAGCAGCACTGCAGGCAGGAAAAAATCAATGTAGGGACACAATAACCCTCTTGCGTATATCGGATTATATTGCCGTCAATAAATCATAAAATAATGATACGATGAAAATTCTAAATACCGAGATTCTATATTATTTTATAAAATTTGATATGTCATAAATAACATGTATTACCTACATTTCCACATTAAAAATTAATGGCCGTATACCACTAACTAATAAACCACGATATATCTGATGATTTATTTATAAAGTAATAAGTCATAATACTGAATCTTATTTCTGCTAATATTTGTTAAATTATTTTCATCGGCTTGATTTTTATTACTATTACAATATAACCTATACAAAATTAAAATTACCATATTATTTTTATGAAAAATTTGTGGAAATAACTATTATTTTTGTATGCTAAAGAATGATTCATATTTGTATTGTTAATTAAGGATGTACTTTGTCCTTTCTCTTCAGAATTCTATGGTATGAACTCTTATAAATTGTGTAGTTTATATTACAGAATTGGGTGTGTAACTTTGTGGAGGGTTATGTAAATTAAATCTTATTAAAATTAGGAGAAAATATTAATATTTACAAATAGATTCATTAACTTCATTTTTACATTTTTCCCTAAAATTGATGAATTGAAATATCATTAAAAAAATTATAATAACTTATTAATTATTAATTTTTTATTTGTTAATTTGTGTCCTCACTATTATTTATTAGCTGAAATTAGTAAGTAGGTATAGTTGAAATTTTGACACCGTAGGTTCAACAACATTTGAATGAGAAGAATGTTATGCTATTTAATCATTAATTTTTTTTCTAGATGATCTATCACAATTAGATGGAGAACTGAATAAATATTCATGCAAACAATGTAAGGTCTATTCATTGAAAGTTGAGAGTACGGATAAGCAAATTGTTTCGACCAATAACTGCGGTATTGTTCATGTGATCGACAGACTGCCAGCATGAGTTCACATGAAGAAATAATTTACAGCATTTACTTGATGCAGTATGTAAAACTACACATTGTATTTGCTATTGACATTGTATTAATTAATTTTTATGACAATTTCAGATACTGTCATGCAAAAATAATTGTGCATGTAAAATCTTTTGAAAACAGTGTGATTATGTCTATTTTTTTAAACAGTACATTTAGAGCGAATGTATAAGCATTTGGTCCAATGTTACCTTCATTAGCACACGTATCCTTGTAGAAAATTGTATGATATTCAATAAAACAAAACACTAATTAAGAAACTTCAGACTAATGTCTTTTAAATGAATGATATATTTTATTTTAAGTCAAATCAACATCTTGGTCATTAATGATTACCTGGGATATAGTGTGGTGGGTTTGAATGTGTTATAATGCCCACACCCTAGTCAGGAATCAAACTCGGTATCTTTTGCTTTGTTTTCCAACATGCTGACCACTACACCATGGAGATGGTTAATGGATAATTAATATCACATTCAAGAGATCTTTTACTTATGCACTTATGAAGTTATAAAACTTTTTTTGATGAGTTGAAGTAACTGACATGATTTTAAAATAACAGGTGACTGGATTGCAAAATAATGTAAATATAATTAAATATTACTTAGATAAAATTAATACTATAAAATTTTAGTTTAAATATTGAAGCATTAAGAGAAAATTATATTAAAATTACAATTGTACCTTAATAGAAAACATACTAAACAGTGGACAATTCGAACTGGCACAACTCTTGCTCTACGTGTACACACAGTTTCGCATAAAGTATATCCATAACCTATTCGTTCAACAAGGTCTACAAATTTCAATGTACGCAAATGCCTACAACCTTATTTCAATGTACAAACATACATATAATTATTTCATTTTAAAATTTGTATTTAATTTGTCCCAGTGAAAATATAAATCATAAATTGCAAGAACTAAACTGCAAAAACTCACTAAACTATTCTCTACAGACGCACGCAACTATCTTAACAAATTGGTCTGAATATATAACGAACAGAAAATCATATATGAAAACAAATTAGTTACATCGTTCTGTCTGACAGATTTTTAATAACAACAGTGAAAACAAAGCGTAGTGATCGTGGGTGAATCGCACATTACAGTAGCGATTGTATACTTTTGTGACTGTACCGTCATGGCAAGGGGCGAAGAGTGGAGTAGATAAATACCAAAACTGCTTGTGCCAATTCGAATTGTCCAAGGTATACCATATTAGGTTGCTCAACACCATTTTTGTTATAAAGTGACTACACTTATGCGGCAATTAAGCAAATGAATGTAAAGCAGGAATATTTTTATAACAGTTCAATGTATATAAGAAAATCAAATGAAAGAAATGTATTTGGGCATTGGCAAAAACAAACTAGTTACTAAATTCTATATATATTCTAGGTAAGTTACTAAATTCAATGGGCAAAAACAGTTCTGTCACTAGATTTCCATGGCAGTAATGTAATTCTAAATACCTAAATATCTACATTTCCGTGTACAGATTTATGTGCTATCTTTCAGCATGTACAAGCACACACGCACATGCACACATTAAATTGCGAGAGTTACAGTGAAACAAGTACAAACATACTACAAACAATACACAATAGTGAAACAGCACTCTATGTTTAAATTTACATCTTTTCAACTCTAAAGTTAGATATTATTTATCATATATGTGTCACTAAATATAAGATAAGTTGACAATTGAAATGGGCACATCCATCAGAAACTTCACTTTTCTAAGTACTGCAGTTACTTATAACATGTATTATTCTATAATAACAAGTTTGCACTTAGTAGACTGGTCTAGAGAGTTATTTTAACTTAAAATCAATAAATGGTGCTAAAATTTAATATATCTTTTCATGTTTATTGAATTAATTCATTAACAGAAATTTTTTTGTGTTTTTCTTTAAACTGTAAATAGAAATGATACTGATTACAGTAAAAACCATTTCATTCCTTAGAAAGATGATATTAATTATTGTATATTTTTACAAAAATAAGTCTTGAACCTTGCACAACCTATAATCCAAAAGTTGGTAGTCAAACAAAATACTATTACAATTTTTGAATTCCCCGTGAATTTAATCACTGAAATAAAACCATTTGGAAGAATCAAGTTTAGAAATTTTTTAAAATTAATTAATAGGCTTAAGTTATTGATCTTACCAACCCTAGTTAGCGTAAAAACAGTGAATGAAGGAAAAATTTCTTTCTGGTAACCCTTGTACTTGCTTCAACAATGCATATACTAAAACTCGAAAGCTTCTTACCTTGAAGTAAACATGAGTAGATGGCTGCTAATGTTGCAACTGAAAATTATTCTACAACAACCTTTATGTAGGGACATTACTTTTTAAGACCATTTCACATGAGATGTGATATTCTGAATGAAAATCACTGATAAACAGCAAAATCTTTGTGTATAAATTTTTTAATATAAATGTTTAATCTTATTTGTCGAAAAACTTTATAACAAAACTAAAATGTCAACCTCTGTACCTTTCATGCATTGTGTTAAAAATTTATAAATTTGTTATCAAAATATGGCTTAAATTTTCAAGATTTTGATAAAACTGGTTTAACACTCTAGTAAAGTATGAAAATGTGTATTATCAACTGAAATCCTGTAAGCATTATTCCTTATTTGTCATTAACCAAGCTAAGAACAAGTAATGACAAAATTTGAGAATAATTGTTTAATTAAAAGTCATCAAGCAATTCCAGTCATCAAATAAATTATTAGAATTTTTTTAATGATATCAAGTAGTTCTACTGTAACTACTTTGTGAATATCATGCAGCAAAAGATAGAGGGTAACTGTAGTCCAGATCGGCGTAGAACATTATGGTTCTATGTCAAAATCTTCGAGAATTTTTTAGGCATCTTCGGGGCTGGGGTAGTGTGAGTTCAGTTACCCCTTTTTCTAGGCAGTGGGAAAAACTTAAGTGGTCTTGATGGTGGCGAATGTTTTCAGAGAATAGAGCACCTGAAGAAGAAGAAAAGGTAGTTCCACCACAATATTTATTTGCTTACAATAATTTCACCACTGACGAGCTGATACCTTTTGTCTACATAATAGTCTTGCAGTGTTGTTCAACCTGTGGCCTGCCATACGATTTAGTTTCAATAATTTTTTTCATATTTAATGGCATTTCGATAACTACCACAGTGTTATTTTTATATATTGATGATATAAAGAACAAAAAGTTTTTGGCAGCACTTACATCAGTGAGCTAAAGTCAACACCAAAAGTTATTGTTTTCAAAATTATTATTTTTCTTTTGATTTAAAGTCACATCAGTCGCTCAGTTAATTGGTAGTTACTAATTGAACTAAATGCTAAAGTGCGTTGTATATTACATTACGGTATAATATGTAGCTGCTTTCTAAAATTTCCAGACAGGGTTCTTTCCAGGCCCTACTGGAATAAAACTCAGAAAATTTGCAATATTTTTGTGACTTTATATCATAAAATCTACATTCAAATTTTTAATCCTTATGATTTAATATTGTTAGAGAATAATTATTTTTGACATAAAATTTTGATTCTCACATTTTCAATCCTGAATCATCTAATTTCAAATATATTTATATAATTAGTACTAGACATAACTGTGTTAAGTTCATGGTTGCATATAATAGAACAAATATTTTTTATTAAATACAAATTTTTGTGAAAATATCTTTTTAGCCGTTTAATTGTTTAGACTCAAGAAATGGAAGTATTTCCACTTAAATGTGAACAACTAAGTTCATTGCAACAGTAGTTGTAAAATACATGGTAGCAACTCAGGAATAACTTCATGTTTTACTTTCTCTTGCCCTATATAAATATACTCGTACAGCAAAGGAAAGAATTTGTTAGGTCAATTTTTATGAAATCGAGTTTTCACTGAAAATATACGTTTTCAGGCCAACTGGACCCAAAAAAACATGTTTTTAGAAATTGGTCTATAGTGTGTGTGTGTGTGTGTGTGCGTGCGCGTGTGTGTGTGTGTGCGTGTGCGTGTGTGTGTGTGTGCGTGTGAACAAAATATCTTAAGGTATATCTCTAGTTTTCTCAGACTCTAGTTTAGCATCAATTAGTGATATTTTTATATTTTTAACTCCTATTGAGGTTGATTTTCATTTAGAGTGATTCACTCATATATTTTTCATTTTACATTGTTCACCAATGATTAAACATAGATTATAATTTTCATTACATTAGCAAGAGAAAATTGTGTGGTGTTTTACACCAGATTTTTTACTTATACTTCATATATAAATTGTTTGTACTCTACTGAAACAATTCACTGTTAAGTACATTACACACCATTATAATAAAGACAGTATTAAATTACCAGACAATCAATCATGGCAACTGAACAATCATGGCACAATCATGGCATAACTGAATACCTTAGCCCAGGTCAAGACCAATTTGAATACAGTTTTACATACAAAAAAGATCTTGTTTTGAAATTATATTTTTGATTTTGATCTGAGTAGTCAATAGAATTGTTTAAATTTTATGGGTAAATTTTAGCAATTTTTATTTAATTTGTGTAATGAATTCAACAGTCAGTTAATAGTCCACAAACAAAATTTAACATTTTCAAAACCATGACAATCTTACTCAACCTGAATACATCACAGCTTAAATAAATTACTTGGTGAACTACAAACTTTTAACAAAAGTATTTTAAGGAGCTAGAGAACTGAAAGAAAACAAAAAGTTTTGAAATCTTATTAAACAATTTAATATTTTTCTTACTTAAAGAAAATTAAAAATTAATTTTTTTTAAATGAATTTATCATATAACATTACTAAACATTTACATGGTTTTTTAGTTCTTATAATACTTTAGGTATCATCAATTCCCCCTGAAAACGTGGTGTAAAAGGACTATCACTATGTATATCACTATGGGAAGAGTGTTCAATTTTGGTGCTATAAGGTTTTTGATTTTTTACCCTATTACGACATCTACAGATAATATCACATTTAGGCACATTACTGTTATTATTATTTTCATTTTTTATTTCACCGATCCAGTTTGATGTATGAGTGTTTGTACTTGGTTTTGTATTTTGAACCATGTTACTGATTATAGTTGATGCAGACATTTTTTCTGGTTCATCTTTTATAAGTGGTCCGTCATTGATGTAATACATATTCCCTTCAGCTGGTATATATTGGTAGGCGTTATCTACAAAGTAATTTGGTTGCAAATTCCAATATGGATACGGATTGGCTGTTCCAGGTATTGATAAGTCATAATTATTAGTATAGACATACGGAGAATATGTAAAGATAGGTTCATAACTTCCTGGATAAAATTGATTATAATATGGTACAGTGTTTGGTATTCTGACATCAACCAAATTTCTATCGTTTCCATTTGTTTCCAAATTTTTAATCAGTTGAGGCTGATCTGATATTGAAACCATTGGTTGCATTTTGTAATTGTTAATATCACTATTAACAATTGGTAACTGCGATTTATTTTCATTAGAGATACTTGCCGGTTTATTTAATATGTATGGTAACTTATTATAGTCATTATTACCGTAGTACAAACCTTTGTCATAATAATTATTATCAAACATTAGCTGTGATATGCCAAAATCTAACTGCATCACTGATACCAGTGAAAAAATTCCAATGTATTTATGTAAGTTCATCTGAAATAAAAAAATATTCTGTGTTGTAATTTAAGAAATAAAATAACAAATTTTTTTATAAAAATATAATATAAGTATAAAATATAATATATAATATAAAATATAATATAATATAAATATAAGTATAAAAATACACTTATAAGAAATGATTTAGTAAAAATGATTGATTTTTTTTAACCTCCAACTTATGTACAAGCCCATAATAAACAAGTGTAGTGTTAAATTATTAGCACTCGATCTGTTAGTTCCAGGGTTACAAAAATTAGTTCTGTTTCTTATCACATGGTTTGCCAATTCTATAATCGAAGCATTGAACAACAGAAGAAGTAGAGGTGTAAAAACACTAGTCAGAGTTATCTTCTCTGAGAGTAATGAATTTCATTATACAGCCAGGCCCTGTGGTGAATGAAGTGAAGGTGTCATTTTGCAGGGTAAAAAGTAGATGCTTTTCAGAGAGCCTGGTATCCTGATAAGCATACTTTTCCACTCAGTAAGAAAGGCAATAGTAAACCACCTCACTCCTCGTTTTACTTAGTAAAGTCTCTACAGGTTCAAACCAGCCTTTCGACTGATGACATAAACAACAACAATGTGTGTACATTGCAATCTGTTCAATTTAAGAACAATAAGCAACCCCATGGCCCAATGAGATGAGGATGATACATCATCATCCATCGTGGATTAAGCTCAGTGGCCTGTTCTGGCATTCATCTCTTTGGGTCTTCCAAAGCCTTACTTCCCTCTAGGTTTATATTTCCATGCTCGTAGAGGAAGTCTGGCATGCGAAGTAAATGGTTGGACCAGTTTCTCCTATATAGGGTGATAAGTAGGATGTGTAAATGAAGTGTAGTTATTTACAGACTAAGGTTGACCATTCCTGAGAGAGTATGGTTAATTGAACCCCAAACATCAAAATACATCAGTAACCACTGTCTAGTATTCAAATCCATATCAACGTAACTACCTTAGAAGGATCTGAACCACGGACCTTTATCTCCGAAAATCAGCTGTTAAACAACTGACTTTTAATGACACCTTTATTACTAGATCATCCCAGGGGGTTAATTGATTATTAAATGTTGATTAATTAAAATTGTTAAGCTGCATCTTTATTATTACACCATCAAGTGTAATCAAAAATAAGTGGTATTGCAATTTATGTATACATATTGTATATAAAATGAACAAAAACACTGAGTCTTCACTATACAAACCTGAACTCCAAAAGAAGTACAGGAATAAACAAATTCAGGTTTTAATAACAATTTATCAGTTTATTTTCAGTTATGTCATATGTTCATCAGCAGTGGAATTTGATGTAGGATATTGCACTTCATTATTGATATTAGGTATACATTTAAATGGAAGGTATGTTCACATTTTATAATTAAAAATCAGTAATTACTGTATAACAATTTAACAAAATCTGTCTTAATTATTAATTAATTAATTAATGATAATAAACATAATTAATTAATATAATTATTTTCTTTGATCAAGACATAACAAAGAAAACTCATCTACGCATTATTCTGCTTAAGAACGAGTTAGATTTATCTGTAATGTATAAAGAAATAATTGAAATATATATTTTTCTAACCACCAGAATATGGTAACATAAAACACTTACCAATGTTTATAGCGCTTTCGTGTATCTTGTACACATCTTCAGTAAATTAAAATTTGTTGAGTATGTATATATTCAGTAAATTAAAATTTACTGAAGATGTGTACAAGACACACAAAACCGCTATAAACATTGGTAAGTGTTTTATGTAACCGTATTCTGGTGGTTAGAAAAATATATACTTCAATTTTAAATAATACGGCTGTTTAAAAATCCTACATAGGATGTTTGATAAAATAATAAAGAAATAATTATGTATTATTAAACATTAGCTGTGGCATTTCAAAATGTAATTTGTATCATTGATACTAGCCCAAACATCTCAAGGAACTTATATAAATTGGTCTGTTTAAATAAAGAGTATTCTGTTAAATTAATAAATAAAGTATTGTATTGAATGAAATTCATTTAATTTCCTAATGAATTTATTTTTTGATAAATTACAGATTTGATAAAATTCATTTCAAGGTTGCCAGAAAAGTAGCATGTAATTTGTTTTAATGTTTCTTTAGAAACAGAAGTAAGTTTAAGAAGAAATAGCTCTATGATATTTATTGATAGATATCCCCAGAAATTCAAGAGATTTTATTTACAATTATTGAATTATTTAATCAATAATTTTGGATTTTTATGAGTTTCTGTCTACAGTGCAGATGGTATGGTCCCATTGTAATGTGATCTAATTTAATAAAAAGCTTCACGTTTATTTACAAAACTATAAAAATTAATCCAATCATCCAAGTCATGATATTATTTTTATGATGATTCTCATAATATTGAAAAGTCATATGTTACCAGTTGGATTACAATATTCAGTTGGAGTTTTCACGTGGCTTAAATTTTCTTCGTTTGTATTTTTTATTGTAAATTTTTTTTTTTTAAATAAATTCTATCAATGATACTATGACATTAAGAAATTTGTTTTGTAAATAGTTACACTACAAAGTTAATGGAATTCACAATAAAACACTGATAACTTAGATGTGGTTGATTGAAGAATTAATTAAACAGCGCTCAATCCTGTTACTAATCAATTCTATACCTATTATGGAAATTAAATGCGAGTGAAAATTATCATAAAATTGTAATAAAAAAGTTTAACAAATTAATTTTTAATTTCCTCTGATGAAACCATATCCATTTAATAAATAAGAATAATTTTAATTCTTCTTTCAGAAATTTTGGTAAAGAAAACTTATTGCTTTAGATTGTGTTGATTGCTTTAGTTCTGCCTTGAAATATTTTTATAAAATAATATTACATAATTTAACAAGTACAAACATATTTTTATTTGTTTAATGATCATAGAATATTTAAAAAAATAACTTTTAATACTGAAAATTTAAGCAGGTACTTACAGTTTTATATGGAAACAACTCGAATTATTTAAGTGCAGGATATAACTTAATGAAATACAGCTGTAGTGAACTGGTTTTAGCAAATGAATACCAAAGCTTAAAAACCTCAATATTAATTAAAACAATGATTTCAGAAATAAATAAATGCTGATATTAATTATAAGTATGACATCAACAACCTATTTACTGTAAAACAAATACTTACTATTTTAAAAAATAAATTATTTTACAAAATAATTAATTTTTTCATGGTATTAAACATTTTTCATAATGAAAAATGTGTCATTAATGAATTTACATGGAAGTGAAATACCATTAGTTGATGGACTCACACAAAAATGAAATCTCCAGAATTATTAGGCTCAAAAACTCAAAATTTTGTTTGTAGGTTCACCTGGGTAGGGTGTCCCTAATCAAATTTATTCCCAATACATGGCAAAAATACAGAAAAAGCAACTTTCAGATTGGGCAGTTGTCAAAAATGTAGTTTCTGATAAAAAATAGGTAACTTAATAAAAAACCACTTGAAAAACATTTCAAAATAATTGCCATAAATTTAACACAAAAAATTAATATTTATTTTGTTCCATTAGGACTATTTTAACCGTGAAAAGTAACTTTAGACATGCAGTAGTCTCCCTCTCACCCAACCATGATGGGACCGGGCTATGTCACATAGGTAACCTAAAAGTCGGTTAAACCGAAAATCATAAAAACAACCTCAGAAAGGTAAAAACCATTGCAGTAATTTAATTGATAGTACAAAAATACAATGTCAGTTATTGTACATATTTGTATTTACAAACAAATGTAGTATAATAATAACCAATAATAACCACCAAAATCGTCTTAACTGGCAACTTCAATCTTTTTAATTGTTTTACGACCTTAGGACAAAATTTATTGATAAACCAGCCTTTAAACACGAATGCATTCATTCACCCTGATCTTTGATTTTTGTAACACACCGGAAGCGATGAAACATTCACATTTTTGAAAGCTCGAGGTTTCTTGAACTTTCCTATGGTGAGCAAGGAAAGTTAGCGAGTTCCTGAGGCATCAGTACAAACTGCAGCAGTAATTCTCTCCTTGTTCAATTTGAATCCAATGGCTGACTTTACATTGCTGGCAGCAAATGTTTGTACAGGCAATCGCTTAAAATTCAGTCCTGTCTCATCCATATACCATGTACACCTGTTCAGGCAGCACACCTTCCTTTTCAATTAAATCTTTGAGTTTATTTTTCCACTGATCTGCTGCAGTTGGGTCAGCTGCCACGGTGGAAGTCAAGTCTAATCTTGCCTTCCTGGAAAGAGATAGTTAATTCGACGGGCGGTTCAGGAAGAGTTGGTTAAGAGGGAAACTACTCTATGTGGAAGCTCTCATTGCAGTCCACACTAACAGCGTTATAAAAAAGCATGTTTTGTTGTTTAGGTCAGCTGAAAGGTTGGTTTGAACCTATAGAGGCTTTACTAAGTAAAAGGAGGAGAGAGGTGGTTTACCAGTACCTTCCTCACTGAGTGGAAAAGTAGCTTATCTTATCAGCATGCCAGGCCCTTCAAAAAGCATCTACTTTCCACGCTGAAAATGACATCTTCACATCGGTCACTACGGGGTCTGGCCGTATAAAGAAATTCATTTCTCTAACAGGAGATAATTCTGACTAGTGTCTTTTACACCTCTACCTCTTCCAATCTTAAATGCTTCAGTCAAATAATTGGTTGACCGTATGATAAGAAACAGAATTATATTTTGTAGCCCTGAAACTAACAGATCGAGTGAAAATAAAACAAAGCATGTAAGCAAAGAAAATGTGTTTAATTTTTTTGTTAACTGCATCCAGGAGAATCCAAAAAGGGAGTGTAGGATATGCCAAAATAAAAACGTATACCTAAGTTTAATTAACATTCTAATACATACTAATACTACTTAGCTACCTAAGTAAATAAAATTTTTACAATTCCTGTACATGACACATTTCTCATGTTTAGTTTTGTAAAAATTTGTAGTTTTTTTAAGACTGCATCAAAATTGGCTTATTCATTCAACAGCTAAGCTTTATTACTGCTGATAATATAAAATAATTAAAAGTTAAGTAATTTAAACAAAGTGTTCAGATTCAAGTTACAGCTATTAAGCTGTCGTGCAAAAGAGTTTATACAGTCTGTTGTACAATTTATACTCAAGTTTATTTTCAGTTGTTTACCAAACAATAAAAAATTTTGTATTTATAAGAAAAGTAAACTTCTATAAAATAATTGAATACAAAATATTGTTGGATCCAGAACTAAAATGAAATATTCATGAGCATAAAACAAAGTGAGTGGGATTTGCTAATGGTTAATAAAAAAACAACACAAATATAGGTATTTCAACAAATTTATTAAAATTTTATATTACATAACAGATATATAAAAAGGATTATAACTTTTTATATTTAACTTAATTAAAAAGTGATGGCACATTGAATTTAGTACAGTACTAAAGAAAATAACCATTTGTTTTAGTAATAAAATACGAAATTAGTTACCTAAGTACTTCATGGAAAATATCAATTCACACTTTTTAAGAATTTTATCTTTTAATGATATATAAACTGCATATTTTGTATATTTAAGTATAGCTAAAGTATTGTTTGTTTACAAACAAGTTTATGGCTAAACTTAAGTGGTTTTAGACACTTAAAGTAAAATAATTTACCCATCAGCGGTTGTTTTACTTTAAACATATCAATCAATTTTTAATGTCTGTGAAAATAATGAATACAAATAATGTTGTAAACTAGTAAGATGACTAAAATAGTTTTAAATGAGATTAAACTGTAACCACTGTCTTAAAAACACTGTTAAGGTTACTGTTCGTATTCTACCGTTTTTTATTTTGTATTAACACTTCTGAATTATGTCACATAATAAAAAAACTGTAAAAAGGGATAAATATGATGAAGAAATGAAAGGCAGATTTTGTCTGGTAACTTTATTTTAAAAACTAATACTATTAACAACATTTACATCTAAATAATTATTAACTTTGCAACTTTTAAATTTTTCAATGATTTATAACCTTTTTCGTACACTTGAATCCAGTGCAAGCTATCATTTACACAAAAGAAATTACAGGACCTACACTGTTTAGTACACTTAAAAAAATCTGAAGTTTAAAATTTATATTGTTCCCAGTATGCATATTTGAACAAAATAAAAAGAACTTTAATTATCTTTTATCGTTGTTTTACATGAATACAGTAATAAATTAAATTTTTAATTCATTCAATTCAAGTAACAACACTAATTTTTGAAGTTAGTCAAACTTTTGCTTTAGCAGTTAACCTTTGAGACAATATAACAGAATGGATACTAAACAATAAAAAATTTCTGGTTATATGAACAGAATAGAGCAAATGCTTTTCATTTAATTTTTTGAAGTAAATCCTTGAACGTGTAGAAATAAATAATAAAAGGTTAAATTCATGGTTCATGTTTAGGAGCATCTACTCAGAGGAAACGTTTTCACTCTTTTTATGGAAATAGAACAAAGCACAAAATTAATTAAAATAAACCTTTCAAAAGAGTGAAGCATGCTAAGTAATAGACTCCAATTTAAACCTGGCACAAGTTCTTGTACTATTTTTAAAAAAAACATTTTGAATTTTCAGATTATTTTTATGATAATTTTCTCTGTCTGTATCACAATTAGGAGACTCACATGGTCAGCAACCATTAGAAAAAAATATCAGATCCTTTTTCATCAGTCTAAAAAGCTTTATTACTTAATTTTATACTGTTCTTCACTATAACAATAAATTATCATTACACAAATATCTCCTCAAACCAATTTAGACTCTAAGTCAAATTTATGGTTCAGTAAAAGAAAGTAATATTTTTGTTTGCAGTCTTTTCTGTCTAGGTTTCTGTGGCTCAAACAGACTGTCCTTGGTATGTAAAAAATAATGATTCACAGTAATATCATACGCACTGCACCATTAAATACTTCTATCAGAAATTTCACCAAAAGTTTGACAGGTATAAACCCTTTTTAGTTTGCCAAATGCATACAGACAGACTTCTGGACAAACCGCTTAAATTACGAAAGAGAGTGAGGAACAAAGACCTTAAATATCATTATAAATGGTTTGGATTAGGCCTCCTGGTCTGTTTCAAACTCAAACCTAGTAACTTATTATTTCTTAAAGAAGTAGGATGCTCAACTGGTCCGATCAACCAATACCACATTGTCCAGTTGGCTAGAAAGTAAGCACTTGCGTGGATGTTTGATTATCTGGCATCTGTAACAAATAACTAAACATTTCTGTTCGTATTTTAAAGTAGTTGATAATAATCCCTGGTACATTAAGTTCATGATTAATACTTCATTTATTTTATGGTGTTAAATATACATAGCATAACTAGTATATTATTGATTTAAGCTAAAGAAACCTAATATTTTGATTATTTTATCGACAAAAGTAATGAGTGATCTGCTTCTTCACGTCATTCATGTCATTTCGTTCAACATCAATTATAATCACATGTCCTTTCACTGAATTTTATAATACAGAGACAAGTAAAATAAGAAAAAAAGAATCATTCAGAATAGTTGGAATACAAAATAACACATTATAAAATAGCTGATTTTTATTGAAATTACAAGTAAAGTTGGCTACCTCCATGTTTTAGTGATTAGCGAGCTAGCCTACAAAGTGAAAGGTTCCGGATTGAATTCCCGGCTAGGGTCTGGAAATTTTCACACTTTAATACTCACCATTACAGTACCAAAACCCGCAGTAGTTGCTAATGACAAATCTGTTGATGCAATTTTAAATAAACAAAAAAAAGGTAAAATGTTATTTCGGATGTATACAAAAAGTAAATACTCTTATTTCTAACGACTGCTCAGGAGCTGAACCTTTTACTTAATGCTCATGCTCACAAAGTTTGCTCCACCTTATTCATAAGGCCAAATTAAGCAAACAGTTATATTAAATTGCATTTTTTATTTCTAAAAATTAAAATAGGAAATACCAAGGTCTTAATGTCCTGTATAATGGTCGAAAAACATATCTATTTAAAAAACGCTCTGGATTTTCATAAACAGGTTTAACATCATCACTACCACCAGTTATTGTTTGAAGTGGATTTTGACCAACTAGTGAACCAAGGTTGTTGATTCCTTCTCCTAACCCTAAACCTCCTGATGCTAATGATGATGATGAATCACCACAAATTCCACTGCTTCCTGAATCATCGTATGAATCATCTCCTCCTCCATCATTAGATGAATTTATATCAATATCATAAATATTTATAAAAAAAGTACGTCCTTGCGGTCTTGGATCAGCACTTTTACCATTCCCAGCAGCAAGTAAACACTGTAACAATCGTCTTTTCAATTTCTTTTTAACTTTTTTCTTTATGAAATGTTGATGAAATATTCTTCCTTCAGCTTCATCTTGTTGATTTTGTCTGCTCTGTTGGATATTTCTACTTTCACCATCAGGAAAATGAAATGGACTACTGTTTATGGTTTCCAGTAAGAAAATTAGTAATAAAATTTCTTCAACCAGAACCTTGAAAGATAAAATCAGAAAAGATATATTGATAACAAGATGTTAAATGTAACATTAGAATAATTTTTTTAAAATTATTATGATGGAATGGCGGATGTGCAGGACACTGTGGTGGGAAGAATAGAAAGTAGGCAGTCGATTTGGTACGGGCATGTGCAACAGATGAATGAAGATTGGTGGCTTTGAATTATTGTCCAGTGATGAGGGAGAAAAGAGGGAGGCCTCGGAAAACGTGGCAGGATAGTGTGATGCAAGCAATGGAGGCAAGAAACTTGGAAGAGGGTGGCTGGCAAGACAGGCGGTCATGGTGTTTGAGATGCGAGATGCAGAGTAACTCTGTATGACCACCACTTTAAAGTAAGAAAGTAAATATTAATGTCACATCAATTGGTTGGATACTTAGTTTTGGTAGTTAATGGAACAATAGCCTATTAGAATACTTCAGATCACCACATGTAGGATAAAAACCAAGATTTTTGGAGTTGACAGCTAGCACTCTTCTGAATAATCAACTAAGGTGTCCCTTACAAATTTTTAGTTGATTTGTATCCAATAAAAATAATATCAGAATGGATCACATAAAGTGTTGCAACTAAATTATGGATTTTTTTTTTTTTAACTGCCGACTGTTCTGCAATTACTGCTAATGCAGACGGTGAAGGATGAAATGATTTTTTGTAATGTATGAAATTATGCCGTGCCTAAATGGGATTCGAACCCAAGACCACAAAATTAAATTATGGAAGAACAGGTTTATTAAAATATGGTCTATTGACATTATTGTTAAAAGTTTATCAAATTTTAAAAATGTATTTGTGTATGGTTTTGATTTTATAATAAATTGAAAGGAAGATACAGAGCGGTCCATAAATTTCTTTAGTAATTATGTTTTATCCGCCATTTTATAATGCGTTAATATTTTTCACCAAAAAGTTGAAGATTTAACATTTTGTTAAAAAATGTTTGCAGTTTTATTGCATCAGTGGGAATACCTAAGTTAACAAACATGGATGGATGAAACAAAGATGAGAATTTTTCACTTTTATGTATTCTTTGTGATATTTTACAATTTGTGATTGTAGACTTTAATAAAGGCAGCAAGTAAAACGTTGGTTGCAATGTAGCTGCACAGCAGGTTGCAAGAGTGTTGTGGATAACCATATTAGAAATGAGGAGGTTTTTGAATGGACAAAGGGAAGGAAAGAAATACTAACTGTTGTTGTTGTTTAGGTCATCAGCTGAAATTTTGGAATCTCTAGAGGCTTTACTAAGTAAAACGAGGAGTAAGATGGTTTGCAATTACCTTCCTCACTGAGTGGAAACGTATGCTTATCAGCATGCCAAGCTCTCTGAAAAGCATTGACTTTCCACCCTACAAATGACAAATTCACTTCATTCGCCTCTGGATATGGTTGTATAATGAAATTTATTACCCTCAAAAGAGATAACTCTGACCTCTACCTTTTCTATTCTTAAATCTTTCAGTCGTGTAATTGGCTGACCATGTGTTAAGAAACAAAACTATTTTTTGTAGCCCTGGAACTAGTAGATCAAGTGCAAATAATTTAACACTCCACCTGCCTGTTATGGGCAATCTATTACAATATTATACTATTAATTATATGATACAATGCTGTTATAATAACCTGAAAACTTCAATATTTTTGGCATGATATGCGAAATGAGAGCAGATATCAGCAGACTATTGAATAATATTACAAGGAATTGTGCTCAGGAAATATAATAGTGCTCAGGGAAAAAGAAGAATCTCATGGCTAAAAAATCTTAGAAACTGATATTCAATGACTACAACACAACTGTTCAGGGCAACAGTCCAAAAAATAATTGTAGCTTATATGGTTGCCAATATGCGGAATGGATAGGAACTATAAGAAGAAAATAAATAGCTACATGTATTTCTTAGGTACATTAATATGCTTTGCGCTTTACCAAAGTGTTCATCCTTTGCATTTTCCATATCATATCATAAATAAAATTTATACTGCCCATAACAGGCAGGTGGAGTGTTAAATTATTTGCACTTGATCTGCTAGGCTACAAAAAATAGTTCTATTTTTTATCACATGGTCAGCCAATTATATGACTGAAGCATTTAAGAACAGTAGAAGCAGAAGTGTAAAAGACACTATACCCCAACGAACTAGAGACTGCAGATGAAGGCGGAGCATAGAGACCTAGACCTCAGCACAGAGCCAATTGACTTTCGTTATTCGTATCCTGCATTGTCTTGTTGTGATACCACTTTGGATGACAGCCTAACAAAAAGTCAGCTGGAGTTCGGTGGAACAGAGTGTGACTTAGCGAAGGGGCAACCTCATACCTGACCTTGGCTGTTATTGGCTAGATCTCATCTGTAGTCTTTAGTTCGTTGGGGTATAGTCAAAGTTATCTACTCTGAGAGTAATGAATTTAATTTTAAAGCCAGACCCTGTGGTGAATGAAGTGAAGGTGTCACTTGCAGGGTGGAAAGTAGATGCTTTCAAAGGGCCTGGAATGCTGATAAGCATACTTTTCCATTCAGTGAGAAAGGCAAAACTAAACCACCTCACTCCTCATTTTTACTTAGTAAAACCTCTAGAAGTTCAAACCAGCCTTTCAGCTGATGACCTAAACAACAACAAATACGAGTACATTACCTATCTAAAATTAACTTAAAATATACTAGATAAAGAAGTATTCATTTAAAACAATGCAAAGTTACTATAAAAATAATCTGAAAAGCAACAATTTTAAGGAATATAAAAACGTTAATTAATAATACTTAAAATCTAAATTTAATCAATTTGCACCATATATTAATTCTGTCGATACTTAATATTACAATGAGATTTAACAGGTAATACCTCCTAATGATCTTAAAATTACTCTCTCTTTGTTTTAATGTATCATTTTGTATTCTGTTTAATGTTGAACTGTTAACTAAAAGCTCTTTCTGGGATTGAACAGTAATTTAAATTAGTTAAGATATTTGGGTCATCATACTGATCACTGAACTACAAAGAGAATATTAATTGAAAAATTATTTAATTGATCACAATTATGACTCATGATGTAGAGTGATAGATATGCATATTTATAATTTCCTTTCCTAATTATTAATTTATAAATAAAAGCTGATAATAAAATCTATTTTGTATACACTCAACTTATTTATACATTTTAATGATGAAATTTAAAATTAATTAAAATAAATACATTTTAACAAATTTCCTCTAGGAAATAGGCAATTGAGGTCATTTCCATGACACCATTTTCCAAAAACTACCTTTAATCTCCTACCGCAGAAAAGCTAAAAATGAGGTCCACTACACTCCATACAATAAAAAATATAAAAATTAATTACTTAATTAAGTATCTAACAAAGTTATTTTACTTTGTTTCATGTCAAATATATTTAAAACAACAGGAGATACAGTATTGTGTAACCTGTTTTATTCAATTTTTCAGGTTAAAACCCATAAGGTGCCACCAAGTTTACCTCGTAATTTAAGCTTTAAAAATTTCAATATGAACTCATTTCACTGGGGTAACTGAATTCCATGCGATCGTTCGCCATCCGTAACTCGCCAACGAAGCTTTTCCGCTTCTATGTTTATATGAATTTTTCTAATTTTTAGCCACATAATCACTTCTCAGAGTTGGGCTCACCTTTTAAAAACACTTTACAAACAAGTGTAGGCCTACTTGTCTTTTAACGCTCTATTGTCCGTAATACTGTCCGATTTCTACCAAACTCGGTACTTAAGTTTCCCTTAGAAATCAAAAGAATGAGTTCGTTAATGAACAGAATTTAACTACAGAGAGAGGGGAATTATACGGAGACCAAAATGGATAATCGCAAAATAATTTCCTTAGTATTAGTCTTAACGAAAAATATTACATTACTTTTGTTTTAGAAATTATTATTTTCTTTCATTTATATTTTATAAATTTTTTAGTACTACAGATCGGCACAAGGCAATTTTTACGATTTTCTATGTGATAATCTAAATCATAACCATTGAGGCATAAATGTTTATAGTGGTCTTCTCCGTGGCCCAGTGGTTGGGTTAGATTACGCGAACTCCAAACCGGAAGGCCCTGGATTTGAATACCGGCAGGGTCTGAAAACTTTATACGTTCAAAATCTCCGTAACTGTTCTGTATCCTAAATAATCGGTAATTACACAAGTGTTTATTAAGTAAACTAAAAGTAAATCAATGCGCAAAGTAAATTTGTTCAGTTTACGCAGCCCCTGCGTGACAGATTTTTAAATTTTTTGAGTTGCTCAGTGTCTTACAATCAGACACACATAATTTTTCTCTAACATGGATATTGCAATGAAAGCGATAATATCAAGTCTGATAAGACTATGAATTATGCCTTCTAACCGTAGAAAGTTTTAAAAAGAATTAATATAGCTTAGTGAGAATATGAAACTGAATTACATTGTTAATTATTTTTCCTCTTAGTTACATTTCCTAGGTCATTGATAAATTTCTATGGATGTATCAGAATTTCTTGCCAGTACTGTGGACCTTTACTACCACTGAAGCAATTGAGTCAACAATTCAGTCGACGTATGTTACTTAAATAAATTAAATTTGTTTAACAGTATTGTTAAAGACTTGTTAAAATTTAATAAAACATAAATTTTAAGAAAATCGTCGGAATAGGGAAATAGAGACAAGTAGCACTGGAAAACAAATGTAGTGTAAAATGCGACAATAAATTTAAACAGAAAGTTACACTATTAAGAGTATGTTTGTTCCAGTTTCAATGTTTGAAAGTTTAAAGAAAATCACTTAGAGTTAGTAAAACTTTCGTTTTCGTCTATAACATTTGTACTAACTTACTTTTTTCTGTCTGATCATGTTCTGTATATTGAAATATTTTTAACCTTTCAGTACCAACGTCCAAAAAACAGGACGTCGATATATTTTACGCTGCGACAACATCCGCTTTACCGGACGTCCGTAAGTTATGGATAAAGTGCCAACGTCCGGATAACCGTCATTTCCAATGAAACTTAAAAAAAAATTATAGAATAATGTATTTTGAAACCGCCTCCATGGCGTAGTGACTAGCGCGGTAGCCTGCAAAGTGAAACGTCCCGGGTTCGATTCCCGGCTAAGGTCTGGAAATTTTAACACATTAAAACCACCGTTAAAGTACCAAAAACCCACAGTAGTCGCTAATGACCAAGTTGCCGATGCGACTTTAAATAAACTAAAAAAACTATTTTGAATATTTTTAGTGTTAGAACGATTTCTTTTTTGTTGTTGTTTAGGTACACAGCCAAAAGGCTGATTTGTTGAACCTCCAGAGGTTTTACTAAGTAAAAACGAGGAGAGAGGTGGTTTAGATTTGCCTTCCTCAATGAGTTGAAAGAGTATGCTTATCAGCATGCCAGGCTCTCCGAAAAGCACCCACTTTGCACCCTGCAAATAACACTTTCACTTCATTCACCACAGGGTCTGACTTGATGATTTTCACAAAGTAGGTTTCGAAGATGAAGGTTCTTGGTTCAAATCCTAGTAAAGGTAGTAACTTTTATCCGGATTTGAATACTAGACATTGTTTACGGTATACTTTGATGCTTGGGAATTCAATAACCATATTCTCTCCGGAATAATCGGCCTGGGTCTGTACAAGACTACACCTCATTTACACGTCGTACACATCATCCTCATCTCATTGGGTCATGGGGTTACTAATTGTTCTGAATTGAACAGATTGCAACTTATTCACATTAGGGATAAAAAACCATTACTGATAAATAGAATTCATTTAGCTTTACTAGCGACAATTTTATTTTAATTTTTTATCATAAAAGTATATTTATGGTAAAGGAAAGGAAAAGATAAAAATCATAGGTAATTGTAATCGGAACAGCAACCTTCACAATTAAAAATTAAAAAATGTTAATTACTACATTATAGTTCACAAAAAATCAAGTTCTTAAGACATTTTAAATTAAAACATTGATGTAGGTATTCATTTGAAATCTCAATTGTTTCTATTTCAAAAATGGGAATTTAGATAAGGCTAATTTAGTCATATATATTTTAGCATATTATTAAAAAAATAATACTTTGTTAAATATGATTCATTCGAATAATTTACATAAATACAAAATACATGAATGATGCATACCTAAGCTTTGAAGAAATTTTTAATATTTACTGTAGGTAGTACAGTGAAGAATCAAATTTAGACACATATATTAATAATTTTAAAATGTCATAATTCATAATATTGCTTCAGGGAAAAACATTAAACAAGAGTAATTTCTAAAGCGATATCATAACACTAAAAGGAAAATATGAGTGTATATTCGATTATCCGCCTCACCTTTTCGAAAGCCGGAGGTCAAAATATTTTAACAAACTATTCGACTTTTGACCTCCGAAAGACGAGACGCTAGTTTTCTTTTATTATGATTTATTCGTTGTCCCCAAGGCACCCACTACATAAGAAAATATAGGCGTGTGTGTTTGACTACACAAACAAATCAGTGATGATACACTTGGTAATGAATAATTTTAAGTAATGACAAAATTTTGATTATTTATCGATAGATTATTTCTTGTAAATTGTCAAAAAATACTTCTAGTTGCGTTATAGTTAACCATACTGAATCAGCGTAAGATTAACATAATTATCCTGGTTAATCTTCTGATCCTAATGATACTGATAAGAATCCTAAAATCAAATCTGATCCGAATTACCATGAACGTTGTTTTATTATTACTTTCTCTTGAATATATAGGGAACCCTATATGAATTACCCTATATGAATATATAGGGGAGGAACGTATTGTTTTCATGTCGATTTTTGGAAATCGAGTTTTCACCGGATATAGCCTACACGTTTTCACACCCCTGAACCCAAAAAACATGTGTGTGTCAACAAAATATTTTAAGAACGAAACTATTTTAAGAACAAAATATTTTAAATTAAGTTAAATATTATTAATAAAATAAAATAAGTTATATAGCCTACCACATTTTTGTCCAGTATGTACCCACCCGCCTTTTAGTTACTAAGCAAGCACTCATTTGATTACTAATTATTGTTTGGCCTAATTAGTACATCATTTATAACAATTGCTTTTAGAACTACAATTTATAATATTTATTGTACGTATTATTGTATTATTGTATGTATTAAGTACGTATTTTATTTATTTTTTGTATTGAAAATACAATATTTTTCCATGGTACCGACTTGTCAATTAGGATAACCTAGTATAACAGGGCTACGGGTTATACTTATCACACATGCAAAATATGTACTGTTGAAGAATTAAATACTGAAAGTTTAGTTGTCATTACAGTACCATCTTATTATCTGAGGTAACGCAGTTGTTTTAAACTAATTAATTTTAAATTGCATCAATAGCTTAGTCATTAGCAACTAAAGTGGGTTTATAATTTTCTGGTAATATCCGAAAATCTAATTTGGGACTTATTTAACACGATACTACAGCTTCACGGAGTTATTCTGTGTTTAATTTTCATTAACATATTAATTTTCGTCGGCACTAATTTTTTTAAAATTCAGTCTGGGTTAGAGGAAAGTTAGATTTAATGAAATTTGTCTTAGTCAAATTTAAGTGTACACGACACAGTAATTTATGTCTTGTACACAAAATTTTTACAACAATTTGCCAACACTTGTCTCATGTTTTGTTTCTCGGGAAAGCCAACAAAAAAACCGTACAATGTTTAAAACATTTTAGTACCTAGTATCAAAAAATGTGAAGTAATAGTAAGTTATTTATTAAAAGTTAACTGTAAGTTTAATCTGGTACATTGAAGAATAATATAGGCCAAATGTTTAAAATTATCACATAAAAGATATTTTGGCAGTATTAATGTTATTTCCATGTGTGAGTATTCACAACAGCGGATCAAAATGTTGTATTAATATTATATTTTCAATTATTTCTGTACTTCTTTTTTAAGCCTCATGTTATTGATTCGAAACGCTTAGTATTGTTTTAAATTATTTTCTTGATTTTGAAAACTAATTATTACAATATCATTTAGGTACTGATAATTATCATTCTGTAATTTATTTTACCCCGTTCCGTTTCCCTATACGTATTTACTGAAACTGTTCTTCCAAGCGAAGAAAAAGATGAAAGATTATTATTAAACATGTCATTCGATTTTAATTTTAAATGAAACAACTTTCAAACAAATTATTATTTCATTAAATTTCTTAAACAAATCTGAAGTTACTAAATTATTCACTGAGAATTTCCATTACTACAGTAGATATCCACAAAGTCAGTGACTGAATAGTTATTAAATATTTGTTTGTTTTGTACAAAATAATTGATGTTATTAACGTGTCTGAAGTCAAACCGCATTAATTTCAAGAGAATACATCTGGTTGTTCTAGTAGTAAAGTCGTCAAATAATGATTTTCGGAGACGAAGGTTCCGTGGTTCAATTTCTAGTAAAGGTTGTTATTTTATACGAATTTTATACTAGACAGTGGTTATCGGTGTACTTTGATTGTTGAGATTTAATTAATCATACCTCTCAGGAATAGTCGGCCTGGGTCTGAACAAGACTACACCTTATTAACGCGTCTTGCATATCATTCTCGTCTCACTGAGTTATTGGATGGCTCAATGTTTTTAAATGGAACAGATTTCAATGTACGTAGATTTTTAAAAAAATTGACGAAGTTAATTTAAGCAAGAGTTCTTCTTGTTCACATTTTCAACATATTGGGCTATAGTTAATTCAGATTATTTTTAATGAAAAATTCATACGAAAAATAAAAAAGCTATATGAAAAAGCGTGTCAAAAACGGGTTGAAGAGTTCGATGAAACTGATGTGGAGGCTGAAATAAATTATACGGACAGTGATTTCTTGTTTAACTGGATCTTGCTTATCGAGAATCCCGTATTATCTGCACTAATCTTTAGATTCTTTCAATAATTTTGTCATTATCATGATAAAAATATGTTTAATTAAATAATTTTTCGAAATGCAATTAGTTTACAGCTAACAGAAAGATAGTCCAAACCCGACAGTAAAATTAATAAAGGTTAAGTTTTGGTTAAATGGTTTGGACTCGGTGTCTCTCTTTGAGTCTAATAATTTCTGCGATAATCTGAAATGAAATTTTGACGGACGTGATACTACCATCAACCTTCTTTGAATTTACCAGAAAAATCAGAGTCCTAGTTGATCTTTTTAAAAGACGACGAACAGCAAATTTCTTTGAGTGCGTTTGGGTATGTGAAGTAGCACGTAAGTAAACTATGTGTTTTAAATCGAATAGGTGTAGTATACTGGTATTTTTTCGTTTTTTTATTGTTACATCAGGAGCTATATCATTAGCTATTTCTTTGGGTTAAGGAACAGTGGGTTTGAATAAGTAACTATTTTCCAAACCCTAACCAAAAATCAAACCCAGGATTTTCCGCTTTGCAGTTTAGTACATTAACCACTGCGCCACAGAGGAAACCACTAGTATTTTTATATTAAATTTTGTTTTTTTTTCGTAAATTAGCCGGACTACAAATAATCTTTGTTACACCAAGTTTTCCGTAGTTTAGTATTTGCTTCAGTATTATAGTGGTCCGGATTTTAGGTTATCTGGATCAGGCCGGTCTAATAAATTCCGGATGAACATCAGAAAGTTCTGTAACTCAGTTAATGAGGTATGATTCAAATCTTACTTCATTACAAAAAAAATTACCGCACTGTACTATACAGTCACTTCCTAAACGTCATTTTCAATATTTCATCAAAAAAATCGACTTGTTTAGTAAAAAATTTAAATTTAAATGTTAAAAATTCAGCAATCGTTTAAAACCAGCAGAGAAGTTGAACGGTATTTTAAAATTAATTAAAAATTACGAGATATTTACATACAACTTCTAAGTAACGGGGGACGTATCTGATTCAAAATGTCTGAAGGTACTAACATCATTACAAACAAATAATATTTATTAAGTAAATTCTCTTCAGTGTATAATCCACTAAATTATAACTTAAATTTTCAAAAGTCTTCCAGAAAAAGAAAAGAAATAAACAAATTATCATTTAACTTTTATATATACAGGGTGTTTCATGAGGAACGGATCATACTTCAGGAACTGATTATACAGCTAAAATAATAAAAAAGTTTCCAATAATCATGGGTCCGAAAACCATTCTTTAGCGAGTTACGGCTAGCAAAAGATTTCGCCTGAAATTTAGTTCCTTCTGTGAAATGAATTAATACTTTAATTTTTAGGGATTAATTAAGGTTGGTAATTGAACACGTTTTATTCAAAATGAGCTGAAAAATCGAATTAAACCTGTCCCACGTCTGTAAGTACAGTCATTTCTGAGATATCTGACAAAATACGCAAAATTATATCTCGAAAAACATGTCTTTCTTAGGTTTAAAGTACATTAACTTTTTTAAATTGGTAACAAACATGTAAACATTTTAAACAAAATTATAGATAATTAAATTCTGAAAAGCATGATATAAAATAGTCCAGTTAAAAAATAAACACAAATTTTATATACGAGTACATATAAGAAAAAAGGTTTTTTATCATTACGTTATTTAAGAAAATATGTTCTTCCATGGGTAAGTCACCAATTAGGTGAAGGAAATGGAAAAGCCTGTTTTCCACTTTTAAACAAAATAATCTGTTCTGATATTTACTTGTTTCGAATGTATAAGGAAACATGATCTATCTTAGTCCAGAGGGTAAAAATTTAAGTTAAGTAATTTACACTTTGTTTCTGAAAAACAAAAAAAAAACTTTTATTCATAAATGTTTTAATTTTTTCGAAAAGGTCATTAAACCATACAAATTTTTCAAAACAAAAAATAATAATCAGAATTTATTTCATTTGATAATTTCAGTCAATAAACTACAACGTAAAATTTTATTTATTTATAAAAATATACTAATATAAATTTAAATTTTAACTTACCTTTAAGTTCATTGTTCGGTATCCAGCTAACAACTGATATGAAATAACGTAATAATTTGTTGTTCTATAAAAATTACATAACGACTATTAAAGATGAAAGTTACTTAAGTTGTATATACATAAAATAAACTACTTTGGTGTAGCCCACGCGGAAGGTGTCTAGATTTCTGCACTCGAGAAGCCCCATTTTGTTGACCTACATGGCCTACTACTACAGCTTTTGTAAACACAGTTTATGTTTTCAACATTTTTATTTTGTTTAATCATCAACTGTAATATTTAAATAATATATTGGAGTAATTAGAATGGATGCACATTATCGGATAATTACAATAAATGTGCATGTGATGTAGTTATGAATCTCATGAATAAATCAAATAAATTATGGATAAAATGTATTAAATAAATTACGTTTTACATCATATATCATAAATTAAACTCATTGTTTCATGTTGAAATACATTGTACTTATATATCTCTTTACCCTTTCTAGATCAACTTGATCGACCTTTCTTCCCCATCGCATCTCCAACCTACCTTATCCCCACGTCTTTCGTAATCTTTTTAAAAGTTTTGGGTTTCTTTTGGAAAAAACTTCAATAATAATTTTTTATCTTCGCTATTTGTTACTGTACACTCATTATGTAGTCCTTCTTTTGATGGAATTATTAGAAAATTAACTACTGTAAATTAACAAAAATTAAATTAAATTGAGTGTAAAACTAATGGGCTATCTGATAAGCTTTTCTTGAATTGTTGTTGTTTAGGTTATCAGCCGAAAGTCTAAATTTGAACCTCTAGAGGTTTTACTAAGTAAAACGAGGAGTGAGGTTTTTTACAATTGCTTTCCTCACTGAGTTGAAAAGTATGCTTATCAGCACGACGGATCCACTGGAAAGCAAATATTTTCCACCCTGCAAATATGACACCTTCACTTTTTTCACCACAGGGTCTGGTTGTATAATAAAATTCACTACTTCCAGAGAAGATAACTGTAATTAGGGTCTTTTACACCTCTACCTCTCCTGTTCTTAAATGATTCATATAACTGGCTGATCATATGGTAAGAAACAGAACTATTATTTGTAGCCCTGTAACTAACTGATAGAGTGCAACTATTTAACACTCCACCTGTCTGTTATGGGTAAATTATGTAAGTTATATGTAGGAAATGATCTGGGTTTTAGCCTCTATAACATGCAAATTAAAAAAGAATCTACAGTTTGCCAAAAAAGTTAGATTATTAGCTGTTATAAATTTGCTCGGGAAATATTACAGTAGTCAATAAGTTTTCAACTTAGCAATTCTATTAAAACTAATCCTGATATTTTTTGTTATTAATAGCTAACAGAAAACTTTTTTTTGTAAAATTTCGTCGCTTGTGATCTATAAAATTGACTCAATAAATTCTATTTTTCTTAATGAAAAGTCTTATACATTCGTAAAGCTAATAGCTCAAAATAAACCGTCGTAAATTTCTACACAAAATTTTTAAATTTTTATAAAATTGATGAGTAATATAAAACGTTTATGTGTTATGTTAAAGTGAGTAATTTAGTTCAAATACGAAAAAAATGCTGTTAGAAAAATAAAATGCTGAAATCAAGTGAATTACTTAACTGTCTTGAGTGTAGGCAGAATGACTCATATCAGAGAATACTCATAATTTGTATGATTTTGTATTACCTACGATAGAAGAATTACAAATAAAAATAATGTAAATTTTGCATTGCGAAAAATGTGAACTATGGGATTTTATAATTATTAGCAATATTTTTACGTTAGCTATTTCTTATCGCAGAAAATTTTAAATTACATATCACGTATAAATCTTCTTTTTTATCAAGGATTATTCTCCAACGCTTTTTATACAATGCAGAAAAAGAATGGAGACGAACTTTCTAGGTTTGTCCTTAATGTACATACTTTTAAAAATGCAACGAAATGTTGCCATTGTAATTTGTAAAATTATACTTTCGTCCGCATGTATAATATTATAATAAATATTAAAACAACAATTATGAAAGAATTATTATCAAAAATGTGGGAACGATAATGTGATAGAAACGATTGCAGTTTTTTTGTAATTTTTTATTGATCGTTTAAAATTTGTTAAGTCATTTTTAACCATTTCTAAATTTCTTTCATGTTTTCAAAATTTGTTTTACATGGAGCTAGCAATCGTTACTGCAGTTCTATAATTCTGCTCAAAAAAATATCTCACGTTTTCGCTGAGTACTCGGTAATACCCACGTGTACATGTTTTGAGTGAGTAGTTTGACAAACTGTTGTGGATCATCTGGTATAATTTTTTTGAAATTTTAGTTACGGATGGTATCTGTTGGTCAGTTTGTGACGTAAAACGCACACTGAGTTATCACACGTAAAATTTTGTTCTGTACCGTTATGCGCGTTTCATGTGTTGAAGTTTAGCAGATACACAAAGCTGAACTCCATATGTCCAGATAGTTCTTATGACTGTCTTGTAAAGTGTTAATTTTTATGATATGTTAAATTTAGAATGGCCATTAAGTAATCGTTTCAGTTGATTGAAACGTGTTTTGAGCTTGAGCTGAATTTTTGTGACATTTTTGTTCAATGTGAAGTTTTTAAGTGTAAGCCTAGGTAATTCGCTATGGCAGTAAAACTTCTCCTTTAATTGTGTACTGTAATTTCTGTCACGAACAACATGATTATAATTTTACCTGCCGAAGTAAGACTATGAGCGCAAATGGATGATGACTGAATGAAAGGGAATGTCTACGCTCAGAGCGTAGACCTTCTTATGACTAACCTTATATATTTTCACTTATATCAACTTCATGTGATCTTTATCAACTATGTTAGAAATTGTATACTATTGTAGAGAGATTTAGTGTGTTGTTGCTTATTATTTGATTTTTAAGCTGCAATCAGCTTTTTTTAGCGTACACCTATTTTCATATGTTGCAATCATTCCTTATAGATAGATTTTTTACGGTATCTGTAGGAACCACCCAGTCCGACTTCTTCCCTATCAGGGCAGGAGTACCCCAAGGATCAGTTTCAGCTCCCTTGCTGTTTTCTATTTTCATTTCGGATGTACCACAAACTCCTACTACTTGCTTGCTACGTTCGCTGATTATGCTGTTGTTCTTTCATCCTCTGATGACCCCCTGTTCATGCTTCAAACGACATTCAGTATCATCTTGACATTCTCGAAGTATGGTTTAGAAGATGGCGTATAAAAATTAATATAAACAACACGTACCAAATGACCTTCACCCTTCGTCAGTAAACGTGTCCACAATTATTTTTATTCACCCAACCTCTTCCGCAAGCAAACAACGTTCGGTACCTTGAGTTATATTTAGACAGGCGGTTGACGTGGAACAAGTACGTCAACCAAAAGCGATAACTACTAACTAACAGACTGAAACAGTTGTACAGGCTATTAGCCAAGCGGTCAAAACTACTCATGGCTTCAAAACTCTTGACGTACAAGGCGATGCTTCAACCGATCTGGATGCACTCGTATGGTAGTCAAATTCATGGTGCAGCAAAGCCATCAGTAATTTCACGAATACAACTTTTTCAAAGTAAATTCTTACGATTGATTACTAATTTCCCGAGTTACGTATCCAATAGAAAACTATACGATGACTTACCCGTCCTTACGTCAACTACACATATCTAAAACTGTATCGTAGGTTCAGAGACAAACTTCAAAATCATAACAATCCCTTAATACGCAATATAAACTCTGCGGACCTACCAGGAATCGCACAAAGACGACTGAAACGCCGATGGAGTAGATGGAATAGCCGGCCGCATTGGCGTAGTTGGTAACGTGCTCGCTTCTCATCATGCGGTCCTGGTTTCGAATCCCACTCAGGCACGGCATATTTTCATACGTTACAAAAAATCATTTTATTCTCATTACGCACTGTTACACCCCAACGTCGTCGCTAATGACCTTGCAGTTGTTGCGACGTTAAATAAATAAATTAAAATATATATATATATATATATATATATATATATATATATATGTAATTAAAATGAACACATTTATCGTTATCTGGAGAGCTATCGCTGGGTGGTGTCCTCCTCAAAAGTCATTAACGCGGTAGGTTTTTTTAAATTTTTGTTAATTTAGTTGTGAACGTTTTTTCTAGTTGTTCTACAAATGTAAAATAAATAAAGGAATAAAAAAAGTTGCAATCTTATTTTGGTATAAAAATCAATGAAATGCAGTATTTATTAGTAAGTAAAATAGGTATTGTATAAGTGACATCTGTTGTTAATCCCTAATGTATGAACGTTGCAATCTGTTCAATTTAAGAACAATAAGCAACCCCAAAACCGAATCAAATGAGAATGATATATATGATGTGTAAATAAGGAATAATCTTGTACAAATTCAGGCCGACCATTTCTTAGAAGTATGGTTAAATGAACCTCAACCATCAAAGTTGCTACATCGGTAACTACTGTCCAGTATTCAAATCTCTATAAAAGTCACTAACTTTACCAGGGTTTGAACCAGGAGCCTTCATCTCCAAAAATCACTGTTGAACAGCCGACTCGTGACGATGAATATACCACTAGACCAATCCGGTCGGTTAAGTGACATCTTAACATAAAAAAATTTTGTCTAATATTAGATATAATTGAACGTAATGTGCGAATACTTTGTTTTGAAAATCTTTTCAGTAATCAGTGTGGGCTATCGGATAAAACCTACTTGTTTTAAAAATTAATATTCATTCTTAGTAGTGTATTAAATAAACCTAACATAAACGACATCCCACAAGAATACACGCTTATCTCAATATAAATAATTACGTTATAAAATAAGTCCGTGCCTTAAGCGTTTAACCTTATTTAATATATAATACTTACTGAAATTAAAAGATCAAAGACATCAGTAGTATTTTCTTTGAGTTAAGTAATTAATTAAAGTTCTTCTGGAAAGGTACTTCTAAATTTATCGTTCACTTAAAGGAAAAGCTAATTAGTGGATGTAATATAATATTCGTACAACTGCAAGATTATTTTCATCTAGTCCTGCAAAATTAAAATTAATTGGTGGATTATAAAAAGTAAAACTAATTGTACCTTTATAGTAGTACTTAGGGAAACTAATTTTTATTTTATAAATAAAAGTTATAATTTTTATATATAAACTTTTTCTTTTCATTAAGAAAAATTAAAAAAAAAGATTTTTGATATAATTATTGAAATTTAAAGAAAAAAATATTGTATATTGTAATCTACTGTTATAATTCATTCAATGCCTAAATTATTATAATATAATATGATACTTTCTTAAGGGACAGAGACATTTCCTGAATAGATAGATATAAAAACAGTTTATAAATTGGCTATTAAATTCACAGTATATGGTATAAAGGAAACACTTTGATATCAAATTATTTTCTTTACATATTGAGAGCAAATTGCATATATAATAAAAAAAGTCAAAATTAAAGTCCTTGTTAGATTTTTTAAGCCTTTATTTGCTATCGGGATGTAAAATGAAATTAATAAATGAAATTAAAAAAAATGTAATTGAAAAATGAAAACTATTTAATGAAAAGAAAATTTAAATAAAAATTAACAAAAATAAATTGATGTTACATATAATTGAAAATTGAATGTTTTACAAATAATTATTGATTGATGACACTTTTGTTATAATACTAATTATGTTAATAAATTTACTGTTATAAATATTGCAATATGTGATCTAAAAAAATATTTAAGTTTGTTAAATAATTTTTAATGAGCTTAGTTATAATGAATAATTTATAATTACGAATTTTTCTGGATTGCTTACAATCCTCTGGTTTCTTCTTGTCCATCGATCGATCGGGAATCAAATGGGGCGTCGATGCATTGTTGCATTTGGTTTTATAGTCTTTAACAAATTGATTTAAATTTGATCTGCATATTTTAAAATCAACAAAAATGTTTCAGTTGGTTCCATAATTAAATTGAATCTTGATATTCTTGTAATTTCTTTAAATTCTTTTCTAACTGGTTCAAATTATTTATTTAAAATTATACTATCTTTTGTTTTCTTGCTTCAAATTTAGATATTTGGCTTCTGGAATATTTATTTAAAATATTATATTTTCTTCCAATAATTTATCTTGTTATATTTAGTTTTTGATTTAGAATAATTTAAATTTTAATTAGAAATTGTTTACGTTTGATCATTATATTACATGATTATTTAAAATTATTCCTTGAATTTTAAACAATTAATTTATTAAGCTGGATCTTAGATCAACGATATACTGGAGCATAGACTGCTATACTACAGGGAGCAGCAAATTTTTGTTTTATTATTGTATTAAGGGTCGTCTCAATCCAATTTTGGTAAATATTTTCAAATCTTTTTTTTAGAATTATATTCTACTAGTTTTTGTGTTTTATGATATAATTTATTAAACTATAATTAGTAGTTTTTTATATATGTCATTTTTATATTAGTGTTGCGATCACAGAAAGCAACATTTAGTGTTTATTATTTTTGGAAAAAAATATTCAATCTTTCAACTAACGATCTCCCTGTTAACAGACGACTGAAACGAAGGTAGAATAGGGATCTTCACTGACCACCATAAAAAAACCATTTCAATTTAACTTGTCATGCCTGTTTCATTTCATAACAAAAAATCATTTCATATAAACAAAATCATCCATCATAGTGTTTAGAATTCATTATCATTGAAAAATATTGGCACCACATTCCTTGCAAAATTTCACGCCGAAATCGGTCACTGGATCGAATTTAAAAAATTGTACAGTTGTAAAAAAAATAAAGTTCAAGCCAAAAAACAATTAGCATCAAAAGACTATCCATTATGTTTGATCTTAATCAAATAAAAGTTCAAAATGTGTTTCAAATTATGTTACAATTTTTTATTAATTGTTTGTGCATAAATACTTGATATTGTTCTGTCGATTAATTACTTTTTAATTTTATTCTGTGTGTTATTTAAATTGTAAACTGTTTAATAGACAATACAACTAATGAGTTGGCTTGTGAATATGGACATTAAAATATCAATGATTAATTTGTAATGAATACCTCAAATTTGACTCGTTATATAATGTATTTTTGTGACGAAGTTTATTTATTATTTTCTAAATATACAACTGGGGTCCAATAAATTGGCGCACAGAAGAAGCTCTTTTTATTAAATTAAATCGATAGTATACAATACATAATTAATTAATTATTTTGAACTTTAATTAGCTTTGCAACATACCTAACCATTAGTAAAAAAAATTAATCAGCCTCTACTAAAGAGACATTATTGGTTTCAGGTTAACAACAAAATAAACATTCTTAACATCATTGAATAGCTCGGTGAGTATTCATCGGTCTGCTGAATATCGATTACTACAATCTGAACTGCACAAGTGAAGTAGAAGCCTAAACTTTCCTTTATTACTTGTATCACTATATATCTACATAGACGGATCGACTTTGAATCAGTCGGTAGAAATTCTGCCTCTACAAAATACTAAAGGTTGAATGTATCTTTCATTTCTGTACAACTGATGAAAATCATGCATGTTATACATTTCTTTCACATAAAAAGAACCCAACGATTGAAATGTTTCTTTAATATATCTACCATCCTTAAAACAGAATATAGTTCTACAATCTGCAATTGATTTTGTTATAATACCAATAAATTATTAACGTTATGGATTTACAAAAATTTCTATCTAAATGATTTTACTTTACAATATTAATGAAATTAATTGTATTGAGAAACACAACGTGCGTTGAAGTTAAGATAAAATAATCATAAAGTCACGTTTCGATAAAGATTTGTTAAAGGAGAATCCGCCGTAAAGTTTTGTAATCTATTATTATTATTATTAATTATTGTTTGTATAAAATTACGCGCTTCAGATCCAATAATCAATATTAAATCACGAGCTGAGATTTAATACAACAGATAAACATTTTTTAAATTTCAAAGACAAACGAATGTCCGCAATAAATCAGAACTGACTAAGTTCAGGTCTACTCCAGTATTTGATCAGAATAGGATTTTTCTGTTCATACTGTAAACCGGTAATTGGTACTGAACAGTATCTGATATGTTTAGTAAGACTTAGTTAGACACACAGTTAGCCAATTATATGACTGAACTATTTATGAACAGACGAGGTAAAAGACACTAAGAGTTATTTCCTCTGATAGTAATGAATTTCACTATAAAGACAGACCCTGTGGTAAATGAAGTAAAAGTGTCATTTGCAGGGTGGAAAGTGGGTGCTTTTCGGAGAGCCTGGCATGCTGATAAGCATACTTTTCCACTTAGTGAGGAAGGCGATGGTAAACCACATCACTCTTCGTTTTACTTAGTAAAACCTCTACAGGTTCAAACCAACCTTTCGGCTGATGATCTAAACAACAAAAAATGAAATTAATTTTGTTTCTAGTAGGAAAAATAATCTGTCATGATTTTCCAATTCCAACTTTAATCTGCAGATTATATAATACAGAGTGGCCCATGTGTCGGTTCCCCAATATTTACGGAAATCGGAATAAAGGTTAATGGAATACGAAACCTATTGAAAAAATATATTTTATGAACTGTACATTTATAATATTACCTTGAAAATGTTATAGCAGGTGTTCAAAATGTCCACTATGATTCTCTATACACTTTATACAGTGACTTAAAACTGATTCACAAATTTTTAACATTTTATCGCCATTTACATAGTCAAATGCAATTTCAATTGAACTTTTTAGTTCAAGCAGGTTTTGTGGCTTGGAAGAATACACTAGTTCCTTTAAAATGCCCCACAGTGAAAAATCACATGGCGTTAAGTCTGGCGAGCGCGCAATTCGATTTCACCACGACGATCAATCCATTCATCAACTTTGGAATTTAAAAACTCACGAACTTCGATACCGAAATGTGCTGGGGCGCCATCTTGTTGCCAGATGAAAATAGTAACTACACGGAGACGTACCTCACACTAGCCACTATTACAGACAAATAATGAAAGTTGTACGTGATGCTGCCAACATTAAACTATTACCAACTTATCAAAATGAAATGTCCCATCTCATGGGGAAACCGAAACCTCATGGGCCACCCGGTATATATAATGTGAAAGCACTCACTCTCTAACTGATTCACTCAAACACTCATTATTAATTTTTTTTAACTTACCAATAACTTAGAAAGCTGAAATTCAGCATATTTGATTCGTAGGAGTCGAATGGAAAACTGACAGATTTGTTTATTGACCAATTTTGCTTAAAGGGGTAAAAAGGGAGTGACTACCCTAAAGCAATGCGTATTATTTCTATACCTTCCTGAAGGTCTGTGGTTTTAAAAATAAGTCATACTTATTCTGCAAGTGATTCCTAGAAAACGAAATCATTCAAATTTTTACCGCTTGCTCTGAACGGTCGCAACTGCTCCAAAGCAATAAATGTTATTTCTGCATAACTCCAAAGAGACGTAATTCTTAAAATTTGATTTAGTATTGTTAAGGGTAACCAGAACGCATATCCTTAATGCTAATATAAGGTACATTTTCTCAAAAACTATTGGAGTTATCCTGTCCAATTTTTGTGGTTACTTTTCAGGCTATTCTACACCCATTAAGTTAGTAGCGTCTTTGTATATTGTAAGGAAGATCTTTTTTTTGTTGAAATTACCTCTTTTGAAAATCTTAGATTTGCCTATTTTACGTGGAAAATAAATATTTAAAAACATTACTTTATTGCAATATTAACTCAGTACATTGATATTATGGTATCAAATTATGGCTGTGCAAAAATTTAATGAAATAAATTCACATTTGGCAGAGAAAATGTTCCGTATGTATCAAAAATTGCCATGTACGGGATTACAAGAAAAACCTAAAAGAGAACAAATAAGTACTACAAAATAGTTATGTAAGGTTATAAACACTACGACCATTTAGATTTTATTGTACACAGATTCAATATGTTACATTCACAACTGATATAATGCTATTAAGTTTTAAAACCAAAAATATTGTACAAAATAAAAAAAATTATTAATGAATTATCTATCGTCATTCAAAAAATAGAGATGTTTATGCAAACTGGTAACGTTTAGAAAAGAACTTTAGGGTTAACATATCTTTAATTATTTTTTGGGGGAATAAAAACTGCAAAAACCCCAACTAATTATGTTTCATTAGATGCAGAAAACTCTGAATTATAATAATGTGCAAAATATCAAAAATGTGAAATTTATAATTTTCTCGGTTCCGGGTACGCTTTAAGCGATACCTAGAGAAAGTATGGAAAAAACCGGGAAAATCAATAAACCAGTTTTTTAAGGTACCTTTCTTGTGTATAATGATAAACCCCCAAGCAGTTCAAAGGTAAAGATAATTAAATTAGTATTGTTTTTTTGAGTACGAAGAAAAAAAATTTGAATTTGGGTAAGGATGAAAAATACTAATAGATTAAACAAAAAAACTTGTTAATTTTCTTTATTCACATTTAAATACATAAATAACAAAATAAAAAATAACAATATAAATTATAACAAAAAAGAAAACGTAACAATAAAAAAATATTTAAAACTTAACAATATAACAAATAAGTTTCTGCATTGCTTACTTTATTTACAAATAAGAAGGTACATACCATTAAAAGTGGTAATACAGTCGAACTTCTATAACTCGAACGTCTATAACTCGAATTATCTATATCTCGAATTGAATTTCAGCCCCCTTTAACCTTTCCATGCATTTACCATGTAAAAAGTCATCTGTAACTCGAATTCCGCCATTTCTTTAAGTCGAACTAATTATTACGTTTCTTTTGACAATATTTGTACATAGTTCTCAAAATAGCGGTTTCGGTCTTTTGAAAAATGTACGTAAAGTGCTGCTTCTTTCATTTTAAGAGGAAATGTCCGACCATAAAAGGGTACAGTCCCTCAAAGTCATCTGGTTGCCTTTGTACAGGCCTTAACAGGCGTAAAACAAAACAATGAATTTCTTTGAATCGACGAATCTTTGGTCGATCACAGAAATATAGAACCATAGTCTGTCGCTTCAATGCACCGTATTCAGCATGTACTGCGTCATTTTTGAATACTGTATAAAATAAGTACAGTACTTAACACTGCAGCCAATAGCTAAGCTAAACCCAACGTACAGTACTGTATTACGAAATTACGTATGTGCAGTAGGTCTACATATTCCACATATTGTAGGGTACTGTATTAGCCAATGTGGAATGATCTGTTTTTGTTTTAATTTAATAATTACTTTGTTTTATTTTTCCATAATTCGAAATTTCTGTAACTCGAATTGTTTTCCCCATCCTTTGAGGATTCGAGTTATAGAAGTTCGACTGTAATATTAATAGAATTAACATCTAATTAGTGTGCTTAGAACATTAAACAGAGTAAGTTATGAACTAGAATATAAAATAATTCAAAACTGGACTAAATTTTATTAAATCTTCTAAAAACTCAAAAGAAAACGTTTTGATATGTTGTTTACTATATTCGTATTCCTATGTTCTAAACAGTATTGGGGTAGGCCTACACCGAAATTAGAATTTTAAAAAAGCTGACACAATTAAGGTTACAATATCTGAAATCATTATCAGTCACAGAGTATTTTAAATGTATTATAGAAGAAACATTATATTGGTTCGATTAAATAAATTACAATTAGAATTTTGACCGTTGTACATCGCTGTTGTTTAGGTCAACAGCCGAATTGCTGGTTTGAATCTCTAGATGTTTTACTAAGTAAAAACGAGGAGTGAGGTGGTTTACTATGGCCTTCCTCACTGGGTGGAAAATTATGCTTATCAGCATGCCAGGCCCTCCGAAAAGCACCCACTTTCCACCCTGCAAATGACACTTTTACTTCATTTACCACAGGGTCTGTCTGTATAGTGAAATTCATTACTATCAGAGGAGATAACTCTTAGTGTCTTTTTACACCTCTACCTCTTCTGTTATATAATAGTTCAGTCATATAATTGGCTGACTGTGTGGTAAGAAACAGAACTATTTTTTGTAGCCCTGGAACCAACAGATCGATTGCAATTAATTTAAAACTCCACCTGCTCGTTATGGGCAACGTTGTACATTAATATATTTTAGGTAGTAGAAGAAATATTTCATTTTATTTTATTGTACGTATACAGGAGTTGATGCATTTTTTGGAAATGTATATAGATTGCTCAAATTATTTTTTTTCTGCCGGTAACTGAATAATTTAGTTTTCTCCTGTTCAACGAAAAATAGAAATATGATAAGATGACTACGTAAATTTCTTTATAACGAAGAGAACAGAAGGGAAGAATATTTTGTAGGAAAAGGATTTAGAGGAAAATTTTGTACGTAGGGTTGACAAAGCAACGTAACTTAGGGATTTTAAAAGGAGTAAAGGAAGAAAGGAAATTAAGCCTGGAAATAAGAAGAATTTCACGCTTTTCACGTTTAAGAATATAGAACATTTTCGAGTAGGGGAGATAAGTCACTGAAGCAGGTAAATAAGAAAAAAGAAGAGAATTTTAAAGGGGTTACTTTTAAAACGTAGAAAATAGAATGTTTTAAGATGATATTAAGTATACTTAAATATAAATTAATTTACACAAATTGAAAGTATTTGAAATGTTATACAAATTAAATTTTAAGAAAGTATGGTAGCTAACAATAAATTTGATTCGATTCTGAAGTAAACAAAGAATACACGTTTATTTTAAGCTAGGGAAACAATATAGGGGTTGAATTTCCATATATTGTTTGTCAATAAATTGAAGGCAAATACTGTAAGATAAGATAATCTGGTAAGCCAGTGGAGGATTGTTCACATGTGTTTATTCCCACATTGGTACCACTAACAAACCCCTACTTTTATCTCAAACGAAAACATCCCTTACCCTCTCCAGTTCAAAATTTTCCACTACTATCCAAAGTGTTTTCTTATACTATTACACATTGAAGTATCATGTTTCAACTTCATCAGTGTTTCAGTCATCTTCGTGCGATTACAGCTAGATCGAGAGAATTTATGTTGTGTATTAAGAGATTATTATGATTTTAAAGTCTTGTAGTTAATTTTTTTAAATTATATGATATTTAATGCGGTAGATTTATTAAAAATATCTGTCTTCGGTTGCGTAGTTTTTAATTTAAATTAACAATTTTGTTTACTTTAAAATAAGACACTGACTGATTTATTACTTTGTAATTATCGACTATAGTCTATTAATTTTACTGTACAGAAGTTCCAAGACTCTCAGCTGGAAATCAAACCCAAATTCTTCCACTTAGTTATCGGATATTGACTTTTACAACTAAAATATATCTATCGTAGCAAGCAAATTTTAAACTTAATTTAAAGAAACTATAAGATATAACAGGTTTCTGAAGAGAGGACGCGTTTCCAATACCTTACAAATTTTTTTTATTCTGCTAATTATAAATGGTAAAATATACTCAGATTGCTTGTTCAGTTAGGACGTTCTTTGGTGAAATGAATGTACCTCTACTTCTTTTCAAACAGCTTTTAGTTATTTTGTAAAATGTCAGATAGGTATGCCAAAAACATTTTCAAATGAGAATTTATTAAAATAATTCACGTTTTGAAGCCTTCAATATAAAAGTAGTCAGTACCGAGTTATTCAGATATTAAAAATTTAGAAAATCAATATTCAATAAAACTATAAACTCTTGATATTCTTCTTACTATCAAGGATTAGGCATAAGCCTGTTCCTAACTCACAAACCATCCTGTACGTCTGCACAAACACGAGACACTCCAACCCCCACATCTCGACATTACATTACATTACTACCATCTTCTTCGAGGTCTTCTCACCTCCCTTCTTCCAACTGGAACATATTCCATCACTTTTAAAGGTATTCTCTCCTCTGGCATCCGTTCCAAATGTTGCCTCCATTGATTCCGGTACCCCTCCACTTTTTCATTTAAGCTAAATACACCCAACTTGGATCTAATTACCTCGTTATGTATTAGATCCAGCCTCGAGCAGCCCTTCACCCTTCTTAAAAACCTCATTTCAGCTGCTTGGATCCTTCTTTCTTAGCGTTTTGTGGTAACCTATGACTCACTTCATAAAGAAGGAACAAACTCTTGATATTGAAGTAATTTTCTTATTGACATTAAACTTTTTGAATAAAAGAGAATGTAATTTTACTTGAACTAAAGATATAACTAAGATCAGAAATCTCGATCGATTATATAATATTTATATTCTGACTGAACTTAATTCAGAAAAATTATAATGTGCGAAATAACAATGTAATTCATAGCAAATTAAAGGCTTAAAGCAAACTATTCGATATCTTATATTTGTATTATTAAACAATATTACTAATAGGATAAATTTCTTAACTCTAATATGGTATTATGTTTACATTTTTTTAAATTTAATTACAGTTCTGTATTATAAATTATGTGAACACATTTTTTTAGAAACGTTGACCTGATGATACATATTCAAGTACTTAAAAATAGTTCACGATAAGATTTTCACCAAATTAATATATACCTCTTTCCTGTACCAGCCGAAGTTAATTTTTTGTAATAAACTACTCTTGGCGTTCGATATGATTTTTTATATAAGTAAGATGATTTTAGTTTTGGTTTATAGAAATGTTTTATTTTTGCTTGAAAATAATGCGGCTTTTCTATCCAAACACCAGCTTCAATTACCATAGCGAATACCATCAGTAGTAATGACACTATCACCTGCAAAAGAAACAAACAATTTGAATTAGATTTATTATTTCAACAGTTTTTAATTCAGGTAGAAAATCTTAAATCTATCATATTGTGGCAATATCGAAAAGGAAAGGGTGTTCGAGAATGACCTAGAGTTTAAAAATGTTAACGTGATTAATAAGAGTAATAAATAGGGTTTCTGAAAAATTGTTAGAAATATTGTGTGTAATATAAATGGTCTTTTATAGTACAGGTAGTACAGGTTTATTTTTGTACGAATATTGTGAGAGCCGGGTACCTATTTAGATAATTGGCCTTTTTGTAACACCTTCTATTCAATCATAATTTGTTTACAGTTGTTAAGATTTATCCAGAAGCCGTATAAAGGATTTTTGTATTTTATTCATATACCGAAAATCTCTGTCTTTTCTCGAACTCTCCATTAGCCCACCTATATAAGCGCCGGTTTGTTTACGGTCAGTTTCAGATTACGTTTTGTCTGTGATTGAGTGAGCGAAGCCCATAGTGCACAACGGTTACGTTAGAAAAGGTCAACGTTACTGCGTATTGTTTAGTGTTTATTCTGTATAATTTTTGTAAGTAAAATCAAGTAAATTGGTTAAGTTGTCATTGTTATTAGTTATTATAATTAGTTTGTTATTCATTATAAATAATTTAATTGTAAATCACTTGTAGATTTTAGTCACTTTATTTTGCAATTTTCTTTAGTGGTAATAATTACTTGTAATTTAAACTTTCGTGTGTTAATTATTTCATTTACCCAGATTCTGCCCATGACTCACTTCCATAAAGAAGGAACAAACATAAAGAAGGAACGGACCTTACAGATAAGTTTCACAATATGTCTACCTAACGATGTACAGGTAAAGTAAATAAGGCTAAACAAAGCTAACAAGGTTAAAAGTATCTACAATAATATAATATATAAACGAAAAAGAAACCATAATCACTACCACAATTTACAAAAACCACTACTAACTACGCCTACGTAAGAGTGTGTGAATGGATGGATTACAGTTAGGAAAACGGCGACTAAATCCAATGTCGATATTGTATAAGTTCAAGTCTAAAGTCGTAAACATAGAGAGCAAAGAAGCTTTTGTTTGAGGCCTGGGTATTTGGCTAAGTAGTAGGATCAGCTGTTTTTTTTTTGTTTTTTTTAACGTCCGACTGTTCTGCAATGACTGCTAATGCAGACGGTGAAGGATGAAATGATTTTTTGTAACGTATGAAAATATGCCGTGCCTGAATAGGATTCGAACCCAAGACCGCATGATGAGAGGCGAGCACGTTACCAACTACGCCAATACGGCCGGCTGGGGATCAGCTATGATGCGGAGGTAACTCCTCAAGTATTTCACATAAAATATGTTTCTGTCTTATTCAGAAAATCTCTCAGAGAACTCTCTGGTTCTCTCCACTCCAAAAACGATTGCATTGTTATGAGAACTGTTAGGTTACCTAACTAGTCTGGGCCTCAAACAAAATCTCACTTCTTATTCTACATTAGTAATATATAAATTTATTACAACTTACAAATAAACACAGTTAAAAAAATATTTTTTTGATCAGCAAACATTACCAACAGAGACTAAACCGTCATTCTAATCATCTAACATTCAATTTACTGAATAATAAAAATCCTGATTTCAAAGACTTAATGATTCAACTAATTGGATTTACCATTAAGTTTTTAATTTTCTTTAACTTATGGAGTTCAACTTTAGAGATCTGTTAAACCTTCACACACGAAACAAGCGAAACAAAATAAGATTTTACTTGCCAAATCGAGAAGGAAAATTGGTTTTTCAATGAGTTTCAGACCTATCTTACCAAGTTTTGTACAAGATTTTCTATGAATACTTTATTTGCGAAATTTCTGGTCTCTTTCTAAATGTAACGTTTAAACAAAAAGTTGAACATAACTAGTAGTGCAAAAAAGTAATTTGATAAGAGAAAATTCGTAACACCGTTTTTTAGCTACGTATTAAGTTAATATAAATTTACATATCATTTAGAGCTTTTATTTTTTGATGTTTTGATTTTGGGTATTTGTGTGTTTGTGTGTATGTGTGTGTACGAGTATTTATATTTGTTTCAATAATTTAATCAGACTCCAATAAATTTATTGTGAATATTGTGTTAAACATTTATTATTTTGTAATAAAAAAATAGGCCTACCATCTAATATCTTCTGATAAATTGTTATTTCCATTTGTTAATCTATTTGCTTACTGACCCGGCGTGGACAGATTATAGATTTTATTCTGTGTATTAAAAAATACAGTAAATTATTTATTTGAGTGAAGGAAATTATTTTTGTTTCCAAATAAGTGTTTAAATAAGTTCTTTGTAGACGTAGTTCTACGTATTTTTTAGATATTTTCAGAAGATTTCCCAGTGAAAAATTTTTCTACAACTTTTGAGATGTTTATTATAAAATTTCATGACAGTTGGTTATTTATCGGTCAATTTAGGATAAACCACTAAATCATTCTAAAACGCTATCCCGTTAAATCGCGTTTCTTTCATTAATTTTTCTCTTCCGCTCTGTAAAACACTTTAATCGTGGTCTGTTTTAAATCTCTAAGAAACAACTCCTTACCACTTCCAGTTCTACCCTACTATCTTTCGTACTTCAGATAAGATGAAAAATAATTTCATCAAGTTGAAAAACAAAAGGGTTTTAAGACGAAAATATTATTCAAAGATCTGTAATCACCCCTCTTTTAGTAATCTTACGAACAAATATAATTAGAAAAAAATTTGTTTGTAATTTTCTTTTCCAAAACTTGATCAACTAATTTAAAAACATCAAAATAATAGAATTCGATTAGTTTTATAAAAAAAATCTTCAAATTTAACAATAGCTTGAGATCTTCGGATTCAAGAAAAAATATCTTCGGGAATTCATACAAAACTAGAAATCACCACACTCTTTGCTTCGCGATGATATACTTTATTTATATTATTTATATTGAAATATTCAGGTGAATCTTCTTAATACAGGTTTGTTTTTTACAAATTGCAATAGGCAGCTAAAATATCCCCTGCAAAGCTTTTGATACAATTCCCACGGTATTTAATCTATCTACAGAACAATTTGTATGCAGTTTTGGAAGAGAACTTTCTGCTAAATTAAGCTTCGGATAGAAAAATATTAAATAAAGAGATCATACTGCTTTTACTTTTTTAGGTCACATCAATCGTTTTGGGTTGCGGTATGTAATCACCGTGTTTTAACATTAATTACTCCTGACCCTAGCCAGGAAGTAAACCCGGGACGTTCTGGTTTACATGGCCCAGTCTAGAGCTCTAACTACTGAGCTACAGAGAGGATTTTTCTTCACTTTTGGTTTTATGCATTTTTGTGTTAAATAAACTTAACGGCTGCAAATTTAAAAAACGGTTTTTGAACGCGTTATTTACAAATTACTGCTAAACTAAAGTTTCGGCTTTTAAATATCGCATCAACAGCTAGGTTATTAGCCGCTACTTTGGATTAAGGAATGGTGAGTTTGAACTCATAATTTTCTAAACCATAGCCAAGAATCAAACATGGGACTTTCCGCTTTGCAGCGTAACACGCCACTACTTTCGATTAAGGAATGGTGAATTTGAACTCATAATTTTCTAAACCATAGCCAAGAATCAAACATGAGACTTTCCGCTTTACAGCGTAAAACGCTAGCCACTGCGCCACTCAAGCGGTCTTGAAACTTTACTATGTATATTTTTGGTCTAAAATACACATAAAGCTTTAATTTTGGAATGAAACTAATCGTCACCGTGATAAGTCTTTTTTTCTTGTCTATATGAATATATAAGAAGGAAAGTATTGTTATCATGTCGATTTTTCGAAATCGAGTTTTCAACGGATCTACACGTTTTCAGACCACCTGAACCCAAAACACATGTGTGTGTGTGTGTGTGTGTGTGTGTGTGTGTGTGAACGGAATATCTCAAGAACAGAACATCGTGTGAACTTGAAACTAGAAAATTAAGTTAGATACTACTACTGGACCGACACGAACATTTTAATCAAAATCGGTCGACCGGAAGTAGTAGTTTGTTCGTGTCGTCACTTTTTTGCAATTTTCTCAAAAACGGCTCCTGCGATTTTTTTTTAAAAATCGCCTCATTTACTTCAATTTTTATGCTCTACAAGATAGGGTAGGCGCCATGTCTGCTGAAATTTTTGGAGAGGCTGTTTTCTCGTAAAAAATGTTTTTTTAAGATTGCGGCTTTAATATGCATTTGAGCGCGAAAATGTACATAATAAAAGTTGTAGACAATTTAAAATCCTATAACTTTTATTTTAATTTATTTTTTGTATAACACTTAATTTAGCAATAATTAGCGATTTTCTGTTTTTTTTTCTCACGAAAACGTGTAAAAAATCGAATTTTTAAAGGTTTCAGTCTTAGTATGCATTTTACGACAAAAGTGTATGTAGTAATCAAATTTAGAGGAAATTAAAAGATCCACTACTTTTATTCAAATTATTTTTCTCTACAGAACCTATTTCAGCGTGAACGAGTGATTTTCCGTATTTTTAAGCTCAACTGAGCTTTCATTTTGCATCTGTCACTCATGATTAAACTAAGGTTATGTTTTTTGTGGTTAGTTATTTGTTTATTTCTAATGTTTTATTACTAACGTTAGGTTATATTGTTCATTATTTGCACTGGCAAGAAAAAAGTATGTGTTTCATACCAGATATTTTCTTCTGTTATAAGTAAAGTTTCCCCAACATCCTTTCTTAGCGAAACCTACGACCTATCTAAATAAAACTTCATTTCCTAGGTGTTATAGTCCTGTAGATTTCATCATGAGTAAGTGTCCGTCAGTCCTTGATATTTCAAATTTATATTTAGATAAATTGGACGTGCCCTAAGTTATTTGGTACTATTTCTATTAAATACTTTTATTTTAAGTACGAATTTAGTCTCTTAGAAACAGAAATCACGAGAATGACCTGCACACTCATACTTAACGGATTATAATAACGATTAGCAAGTTGGTAATTTTAAATTTTTACATAAATTAACAGCAATCCGATTAATTTACAGCTCGATTGAATTTTTTTTTTAAACTTTCTAATATTATTACTCCAATATTTGGTAATTAAATTTCGCGATATTTCATGCCACTTTCATCCTTTCTCCATCCTACACAAAATTTCTGGTCACACTCAAAAACCAATAAAATAATAACTTGTATTCAATTTTAAATGCAAAATTGTATATAATTTTTACGATGACATACAATCGGTTAACTTTTTAAATACTTGTTAATTTCTCATAAAGATTTATCGTGAATTTTCTATGCGTAAATTTTATTTATTTAATATTCTAAATAAGGTAAGTAATAAGGAAAACATTTACGAAAATTATTTTAAATGAATTTTAAAACGTAATTTATTTATGTATTTGAATGTGTTACAATGATATTTGTATTCAGGAAACGTAAAACAAGATTTTTAAACAATTAATATTGTACATCTGACTTTACAATACATATTTCAAAATGATTACACTTAGTTTTAAACTGTACTAAGAAGGCTTATTAAAAATTTAATTGTTTTGACCTAATTATTTTAGAATAAAATAGTAACAGTAAAACAATAATTAAAAGAAATTTATGGTTTTTATTTTGTAATAATCTATATTAAAAACAAACTTTAACTTTACAGTACGAACGTAAGGCACGCTAACATCTGCAGACGTATACTTATGGTGAAGCATTTCCGATGTCTTCCACAGCAAGCAGAAGCATTCTCTGCAATCTTCCACTGTAATCAAGTCACGATTACATATATACAAGGTCAAGACCTTTAACCGATTGTAAAAAGACATTCATATAGCCGGAAGAAAAGCTCATCCTAACTATCTTCAATCTTTCTAATACAAATAACCTACTTTCCATTCAACCAACCATTACAAATCAAATTAATTTTCACAATAACTATTTTTTCAAATTTAGTTTTTCTCCATTCGTAAAAATGATATTTATATCTTAGTTTTTAAATATACATACGTTGTTATTATAACAGAATTTATCAAACGGTTACTTTTAAAATTACGTGTTTTATTAACTTCTACATAAATTATAAAATCTCTTTGCTTATAAATTTTCGTAGTAAATTCTATACATTAAATTTACTCTTTCTGAAGGTGAAGGTAAATGTCAAATTCATGTTGTATAACACTAACAGATCGTGCCGTTCATAAAAAATGAAACCTTTCGTTAATAAAGTAAGTTCAATCTCATTATTTTTTGTAACTGTAGAATTAAGTTCTTTTTTTAAATTTTAATTTTACTACCAAGTGTCGTTAAAATTGTAAATTATTCCCAATTAAATAAAGGTCATGTTGTAACCATGTGTCTGATTACCCGGTCTAAATATACCGTTCAGTAGAAAATTTATTAAAAAATTTAATTGACTAATTCTTTACCATTATACCTACTTTATTGCAGCAAACAACTTATTGATTCACAAACAAATCTTTGAAACGCATCCTGCAAACCATTTAATATAAATTACAGTATAAATTAAATTTATCTTTCCCTTACCTTTGATTGGCTTTTTAGTTTAAAAAAAAACTATGCACGTTTCGGTGATACCACCTTCTTCAAAGCAATATTAACTAAAATTAATAATTAAAATTTAGATTGGTGTATATGGTCAGTCGGTAAAACTTTATTTTATTTTAGAATTTTATTCGATATGACTGAATGAATACACCATTACACCACTACAGTGGATACACAATTCTAACTTTTAATTTTTAATTTTAGTTAACATTGCTCTGAAGAAGGTGGTACCACCGAAACGCGTGTTAGTTTTTTTTTAACTAATAAGACAACCAAAAGTAAGGTAAAGATAAATTTCACTTATACTGTAGCTAACTTATTCATCTCATCATGCGGTTTTGGTTCGATTCCCATTCAGGCACGGCATATTTTTATACGTTACAAAAAATTTTCACCTTCACCGTCTGCATTAGCAGTAACTGCAAAACAGTTAGACGTTTAACAAAAAAAAACATTCATCAAAAAGGAAATCAATACTTTATTACCAAACCTTCTTATTTTCACTCAAATGAATCAATTATTAATTAATTTATATTTGATAGATTTAATCAAGAAAAACAACTGTTAAGATATAATAATAATTTCAATTTCTTAATTAAATCATTTTTCTGCATTATAGGGTCTCACTGTATAATATTTATTCGCTACATAATCAACAGGTTCAATTTTATGTAGTTTTCAAAAATCAATCCTAAATTTTTAAAACTTTCAACTACCATAACAGGGACACAACCACAATTTCTACTTTTATCCCTAAAACACTTGCAGTTATGTAAAAAGAAATTAAAAGTTTCATGATATCTAAAATGAGCTGATCTAACGGTCATAATAACGGACTTTTCAACATTGACTACCAAACCCATATCATTAATCCAAGAAATTAAATTGTTCAAAGCTTCTTGTAGTAATTTTACGGCTGTATCATAATGTTGTAGCCTCCAATTAATATTAAGTCATCAGCATACATAAATGCTTCTCCACATTTTACCACACTAAATAAATCATTTATAAAATTAAAAAGAGCAAAGGGGACTATCTTGTGGACCCCCACTACAGCATTTAAAAACAACGCTTCAAGTATCATTAAATTGTAAAACGATGACTTTTATAAATATACAGAGTTAAGAGACTGCACTAATCTAAAGAATCAAATAAAAACCGATTTGAAATGCAATTTGAATGTCACAAAAAGTAAATCGGTTTTCAAAGTAATAAACTAAATTCACATATTTTGTTAATCAAAATTATTTTAAACTTACTTTTCTAAATATTATTTCTCAATAATAAACAAGTTATTTACACCTACGGACATGGAAAAACCATTACATTATTTCACCTACATTGTAGTTTATTCGATAACGAAGTTAACACTTTCTACCGGTCCGAATTTATAAGTTGGAACTTGGACAATAAATACGTATACTTGTTATTTACCGACAGATAAATATCATACGTACATAAAATACAGTTCAAGATTAACATAATAATTACTAACGGATTTTGTTGAAATGTTACCAATTTGTACTCGTAATAAATGATCAAGGAAACAGAAAAGAAAAAGTAAACAAAATTATAGCGTGGTTCGTTTCAAAATTTATTAGCCTATTTGTAGTTCAAACATAAAAGTTGTTAATTTTATTTGTGGTCGTATATTTACAAGTGGATCATTACTTTTCCTTGTATTGGCTTTTAGTTTGTTATTTAAAATAGATTGGTTAATAAGTCAAAAATTTCTTTATATAAAAAGATTGCAGGCCGTACTCGTGACATTGTGGTTACAGCAAATCGAGTTAAACAGCAAAGTAGAAGATCCCGTGTTCGATTCCCGGCTAGGGTCTGGAAGTTATTAGGTCTACATTTTCGAACCCAACGTTCCACAATCCACATTCTTTCAGTTATCGCTAATGATCAAGCTGTTAATGAGACTAAAAGGAGAGTCGGGAGTCCGAAAATTTTATTTTTTTATTTTTTTGGGTTTTTTACATGTTATAATTTTTTTTTTTTTTTTTTTTTTTTTTTTTTTTTTTTTTTTTTAACTTTAATAACTTTATTTGCAACTATATACTACGATACAACGAGCAAATTTGATGACAGTAAACAAAGGATGACAAGGGAAAAAAAATAAAAAAAAAATAATTAAAAATAAATAAATGAAAAAGAACAGTGATACCCATTGGTATATGTTCTATGAAATAAAGTTCATGATACATGAATGATAAATAACAACATAAGAAAAAAAAGAAGAAAGAAAAATAAAATAAATCACTTTATAGAAGATCTCTGGCCCATTGACGTTTCAACCTGCGCTGCGGATTTCCTGGTAGTGATGCATCCGATAGTTTGGTGATTAATTCGTTGGGGTGATCATGCAATTTTCTGTGAAAAACACTGTAGCTGGACTTAACTACTTCACTTATGAATGGAATATTAAGGTCGTCATGTAGAATTTTGTTGTTGACATAAAAAGGTGCGCAGGTGATTAAACGTAGGCATTTTGACTGAAAGGCTTGTAATTTTTGTAGATTGCTCGGTTTAGCTGTGCCATAAATTTGTAGTCCATAGGTCCATATTGGTTTGAGATAAACTTTGTATAGTAATAGTTTAGATTTTAGAGTCAGTGAAGAGCGGCGTCCAAGAAGTCGAAATAGTTCTTTCAATTTGGAGTTCAAAGTCAGTCTTTTGGTTTTTATATGAGTCGCCCAGGTGAGTCTCTTGTCAAAGTGAAGTCCAAGGTATTTAACTTTTTGTCGTTGTGGTATCGGTTTATTGTCGAGGAATAGTTGAGGACATTCGCCTTTCCGGAGAGATTATAATATTTAAAAATCTTGTGATTAATTTGATATATTTACTTATGTTGTACGACATACTTTTCAATTTTTTTATATTTTTTAAAATTTGTGCTGCAAGTAAACTTTTCTCCAGTATTTGTGATATTAAGTCGAATTTTTTGCTGTAACTTTGGTTAGAACTAAGCTAGCGTGATGATTTTTGTTATGAATCGTTTAGAACTTCCCTACAGTGCCCCGGTAGTTATCAAAACAGTCACAGAATTTTGTGAGTATGGCTATACATGTAGTAACCTGTCTGTTTCAATACTAGTGGCAGACACTACTCCATTTAGTGACTGATGGCCTTTTTTGCCAGGTTTCATCGAAACCTGCAGATAAATTTCTATTTCCGTTGTCATAATCAATCTATTTTAAAGCACAGCTTTTTCAAACGCTCGCTTCATACTGTATGAAGCAAGTTAGCTAAGAGAATTTTAGTGACTATGACGCTGGGATGCATAATTTAAGTTAAATTTTTCAGTTTTTTGTCATTTCCGAAAAATTCATTTTTTAGCACGTAAGGAATATTTCTTCAGAAACTACTCAACCAATTTGATGAAAATTTCAGGGTAGTTAACCTTCATAAGGATGCATAGTTTCTAAGAATAATATGTGTAAAAAGTGTTTTATAAATTATTTTACAGCTATAAGTTAAATATTTTAAAAATTTATAGGTCTGAAGGTGAGCCGAATTTAATTTTTTTATCTTTGTTAAAAATCAAAATATTACAAAACTGTTACATTAAAAATGTATATAAAAGCATCATAATGTTTTAAGGAAAAAAACATATTGCTCTTAGCAGTACAAGCTAAGAAAATGTTCCTTAAGTAAGTATGGTGAAGTATAGGACTCCCGTCCCCTTAAATAAACCAAAGAAGTGTTTTAAATTCCGTTTAAAATATTAAACAAGATGAACTAATAATTAACGTAAAACATTAAGTCAAATCACGAATTGACTAGAAACGGATCCCTACTTACTTAAGAACCGAAGGAAACAAGAGAGCAGATAAAGTGAGAACAAATCTTCCACCCGAGACCAGCAAAAGATGTTCAAAATAAGTTAAGATTAATTTGGAATAAACAGAGGAAACATTAACAACTAATTTACATCGAGTACGGATTAGCACCTACGACTAACAACCAGAAAATTTTGAAACAAACTAGACCAAATTGTGCTTAGGTGACTTCCAATTGGTCACAAGAAACTGACACACAGTTCCGCATGACAAAACAAGAAGATGTGTATTCATTGCTTTACAAAATTAAAAGGTCATATTCTTGTTTGATGTTCTACACTAAACACCATACGGAGACAATTTTACTTGCTAGATATTTACAAAGATTGCGTTAGCGACACATATTACACAATAATTCTAAAGTCTGTAAAATGAATCTTCAAGAACAGTAATAAGTAAAGTATAAGTTTTAACAGATAAATATAGTCCATGTGAAATAATACAAAAAGAATCTACTGTACGTTACTTTTTTCGTTGTATTATTTCTTTGGATATTATCATTTTTCTGAACAAAAAACTTGTCTCGAGATTCTGTCAGTGAATTCAAAGACCTGCAATCCCAGCTAAATATTTTTATTAACATTGTTGTCCGGGGATTCCAAACGATTACAAAGAGATTATTTTATTTGTATGTGCTGCTTAAACCTAAATTTGAGAGTAGATATTCTTTGGCTAAGTTGTAAGCCTAAAAAGCAGGAACTCAATTGCCGCTTAATCTATAAATTGTAATACATTAAACCAAACATTCTTGCCCAAAGTAATCAATCTATGGAAGCTTTTCTATGACTTTAAATAAATTTTAAAAAGTGTAATTTGACCCTTTTTACTCCGGTATAATATTTTTAATAAAAGATATATAATAAAATATTGATAGGAATACATGCAAAAGAGAACTTATTGGAAGATTGAAAATAGAAGGCAAAATATGCAGGGCACATTACGAGACACAATGAATTTATTGTGAATATATCGATAAGATGCTGGGATGGCCGAGGAACCAGAACTTTAAAGGGTAAATGAATGTTATGAAATTCAATAGTACATAGACATGAAGAGAATGGTTGCTGAAACGAACTCGGGGTTACATCGACAAGATGATATGAAGCCTTTAGAATATGAATGAAAGAAAGTAGCTTGGAAATACACTTTTATCAAGAAAAGGTAGTAACAATTTCCACGAAACTTGCTCACGTACGTTACATTTTTATGGCCGTAATTTTGTATAAGGGGAGCATTACTATCGTGATTTAGGAACATCTTTCATAAAACAACTTTTGAGGTAAAAACACAAATTAAAATTAACGACATAAAAAATTTACTGTAGCTATTATTCTTTAAAAAATGTACTGGTGGATTAAAAAGATTTTTTTTATAATATTATTTTAATGCACTCTTATTTCATAACTTTTTTCTTGAATAAAACCATATTGGGGAAGAGAGTTTTAGAGATAATTTTTGGAAGATTTAGTACTATGTCCTAAATATTTTTTTAGGAATTCCTAAACACAGCTGTTAAGTCAGCAGATCTATAAAGATTGTTATAATTACTTAATTACAGTAAATATTGACCTAAATTTACATCAATAAATTTAAACTTTTGAAATTAATGATTTATTTAACGTTCACTTTAAAATAATTCGTTGAATTGACGCCCTGAATTCGAGTTCCAAACATCTATAAACATTATAATCGTCACATATTGTCAGTATCTAACGTAACTTTATAAAAATAATCTGTGAAATTCATTTTTGCCTTTTTATTTTTTAAATATTTTTTTATTATTATCTAGGCAGCAAAGTTAAAATCTGTTCTTACATTCAAAAACGAGAACAATAGGCAAAATAATTTATCAGTTAACTCAAAAACCATAAAATAAAATATTCATCCCTTAAGAATATATGTTACAGATCAAATAAAAATAAAAAAAAATTTTAAGAATTTAAAATAAAATAAGAATTCTGTATTAAAGTTTAAAGGTAAATTATTATCAAATTTGTTACTTAAATCAAACACATCGTTTCTGTTAAGTCTGTTCATTAAGTTGTTATCCAGTAGGCCTAAGTTAAACGCGAAAACTCCGCCCAGTCTTAGTTTGTGTGTTCTGCTTAAACCGTGTAATTTCTTGTCTTACTGAATTCAGTCCAAAGTAGTTATAGATGTATCTGTTTTGTACATACTATGGTATCTTAAGAGCTGGTCGTAAAAATTTTGTCTGAAAACGTTTTATAATGCCGTTTTATTAACACTAAAGTTTATAAAATAAATTTCTAAGAACAGTTTTGACAGGTAGATATAAGAAGTTAATGTTAACTAATATAAACAGAATATATTATTGAAATACTTTACTTTATATTTGTATTATTCCTTTGGACATTGTTATTCCTCTGAACATAAAAATTGTCTCGAGATTCTGACCGTGAATCCGAAGACTTGCAGTCTAAATATCTAATCTTTGTAAAACTTTGTTCAGTCAATTATAATAGTATTATTTTTCTCATTTTTATTCTAATATTATTGTAATTATTTATCTGAAAATAATATATATCCAATACGAAATAAAACAATATAATTATTTTATCTTTCTTTTTATTATCAAATATTTATTTATCTATCGAATTGCGTTTAATAATAAAACAATGAATTGATTTTTTATGATTTCCAGAATTAATAAAAACTTACAATATATTTTATTGATGAAATTATTTTCCTTCATTAGCAATTAAATTAACAGCAGTTTTACATCATAACAGTAACACTTCTAATGAGCAAGTTCATCAAAATTCTTACGCTGACAACAGCGATGAATCAACCATCAGAAATAAAAACGTACTGGTTTGCAAACGTAACAAGTTATTAACTGGAATCATTCATATTTTTATGGTTAATTAATTTTTAACAGTTTAAAGAAATATTATTTAATTTCACGGTTTCAAAACAAATAAATAAGTAGGTTTTCTCAAAATCTTTCCTTTAACCTTAAACGGTCTTGAATTTTGCATGTTTGAAAACCGTTTAATGCATGATGGTACTTATTTTTCCTAAGTAAAATAAATAAAATGTATTTTTTTAATCTAATGAGTTTTTTTAATTATCAGAAAGTATTTCAATACCGCATTAAGGTTCCTTTGATCTACGTAAAGCAAAATATCTTTCTGCAGAATTTAGATGTCCAGAGTCACAGCACAAGAAACAGAAATGATAACTATGTTGTTAATCAGAACAGGAAATTTTTTGAACCAAAACCTACGTAGAAAATTTATATAAATAAATAATCATAAACTTTAAAAAGTTTTAGTAATCTGTATTTGTTAAAAAAGAATTTTAATATTGATTGATAAAATTTGTAATAGTACATACGAGTTCCTTTATAATTTATTTTGTTTTAAAAATAAATTTCTAAGTAAACTCTAAGGTACATGTACATTGATGGGTAAATTAGACAACTCGCTTATTAAAGTAGGTGGTATGTAAGTAGTAGAATTGCTAAGTAACGGCTTTAACAAAGTTTTAATATATTTACTTACGGGTTTTTATCTTGAGAAGTTCTATACTCCCTCTCTGGAGTCTCATAAATGCAGTGAATAAAAATAAAATAAAATAAAAATCTTCTCAGTAGCACAGTCTGTAGCATCCATACCTATCAAAATCATCCCGGCTTAAATTTTAATCTAACCCACAGTACTGCAGTTAAAAAGTTCGTAAGTAACATAAAACCTTCTTCTTCTTCTTCTTTTCCTCCTCCTCCTCCTCTTCACGGGTTAGGCATTTGTACCTGTTCCGGCACCCATCTTTTCTTCGGCCTACCAATATCTTTACTTCCCACTGGTTTGAATCTTCTGCTACACTAGGCAAGCGGCTTTCTGGCATTCTGTTAAAATGATCGACCCATGGGCACGTTCTTATTTTTTTTTTTTTTTTTAGAGGAATCTTATTTTTTCTTATTTCTTATTTTTTTGTTTAGTAGAAAAATTCCCAATTCTTGCCTTATATCTCCATTTCTGATCCTGTCTAGTCTTGTAGAACCTTTGACAGACCTTAAAAATTTTATTTCTGCGGTTTGGGTGTTTCTTTCTCCCTCTTCCTCATCACCATGCTTCACTGCCGTATGTCAAGGCTCGAACTGCCACCGTCTCATAAAAATTTAACCTAGTTTTGGGTCTTGTCTTTTGCCTAAGTGTCTTATGAATCGTCCCACATATCTGATTAAATTTAGATTATTTTTCACATCATAGTCATCTTCACATGAGACATCAGTTCCAAGGTATTTATAGTGGCTCACTTGTCCTAGTTCAAGTCCATTAATGACTTTCGGATCTTACTGGGGTCTTTCCAAAGAATGCCATGGCTTTTGTCTTATTTATTGATACCTTTTATTATATTCTTCCATCCTTTTGGTTAGTGTGAAGACTGCTTCAAAACCTTACTGCCTATACTATTTACGGCATCATAAAATCGAATATGCAAATAAAAACTCCTTGTTTTTACTTTCTCTTGCCTATATGAATATACATAGGAAGGGAAGTATCGTTTTCATGTTGATTTTTTGAAATCGAGTTTTCACTTGATCTACACGTTTTCAGATCCCCCTGAACCGAAAAAACATGTTTTTGGCGATTGGTCTGTGTGTGTCACAAATTATCTCAATAACGGAACGTTGTGCAAACTTGAAACTAGAAACTTAAGTTAGATACTACTACCGAACCCGACACGAACATTTTCATCAAAATTGGTCAACCGGAAGTAGTAGTTTATTCGGGTCATTTTTCACTTTTTTTGCGTTTTTCTCAAAAACGGCTCCTACGATTTTTTTTAAATCGCCTCATTTACTACATTTTTGTGCTCTACAAGATAGGGTAGGCGCCATGTCTGCTGAAATTCTTGGAGAGGTTGTTTTCTCGTAAAAAAATTGATTTTTAAGATTGCGGCTTTAATATACTTTTTAGCGAAAATGTATAATAAAAGTTGTAGAGAATTTAAAAACGTACAACTTTAAATTCAAACATGTTTTGTATAACGATTAGTTTAGCGGTGATTAGCGATTTTCTGTTTTTTTTTCATGAAAATCTGTAAAAAAATAATTTTTTTAAAGATTTTAACCTTAAAAAAAAGTTTGCATTTTACGAAAAAAGTGTATAATCAAATTTATAGGAAATTAAAAGCTCTACAACTTTTATTTTCAGAATTTTTCTCTACAGAGCCTAGTTTAGCGTGAAAGAGTGATTTTCCGTATTTTTAAGCTCAACTGAGGTCGATTTTCATTTTGCGTCTTTCACTCATGATTAAAAGTAGGTTATGTTTATTGAGGTAAGTTTTTTTTGTTTTATTTCTAATGTTTTATTACTAATGTTAGGTTATATTGTTAATTATTTACATTGGCAAGAGAAAGTTGTGTGAGTGTTTCACACCAGATTTTTTTGGATACGTAATGCTGAGGGCGTTCCGATGGACAATATACGTAACGTAGTCAATATTTGATTGCATAAGAATGAAACTCGGGTATTCTCGGCCAGGGTTTGGAAATGTTTGACATTCGAAAAAAAAATGTTTGACATTCGTAGTATCTTTTTTCCTATTGCTTAACTCAATTAGCTGTAATCCCAAGCTTCTCATTTGATGTCAACTAAACTTAAAAAAAGCTTAAGAATTTATTATTTTGAATTTTTTATTAAGCCCACCGATATTTTTGTGACCTAGATTCACACTAATGTGAACAAAGTTCTCAAGACGATTAATACATTTGTTTTGAATATATCTTATATTTAATTCGTATAATTTAGACCACCGAACGATTAAAGAGAGAATTCAAGTTAAGCATATTATGGTTTTATTTTTATTTTCCTAGAAACGTAAACGGCTGTATGGAAACTGTTAATTATACACTGATGTGACATTTTAAAAGTACACTAGAAACTACTATCTTCTGTAATTATAAAATGCTATGTGAAGAATTACTTTTGACAGTGAACCGGAAACGTATTTCTTTAAAAACTGGCTTACAATTTTATTTATAATACCATAAAACACTTAGGCCTATAGTGAGAAAAAAATAGCTCAACACAATAAATTACTCGAAGAACATTAAATTTTTCTCAAACTTATTTCTTGAAATGTAAATTGAAAGTATTTTCTTATTTATGCCATATTACTAACATACATGAAACAGAAGTATTTATAAAAAAATTTTTATGGAAACAATACAATTTTGTTTTTGTTTTTGTTTGATAAAATAGGTTTGCCGGCCGCATTGGCGCAGTTGGTAACGTGCTCGCCTCTCATCATGCGGTCCTGGGTTCGAATCCCACTCAGGCATGGCATATTTTCATACGTTACAAAAAATCATTTCATCCTCATCACACTCAGTTACACCCCAACGTCGTCGCTAATGACCTTGATGTTGATGCGACGTTAAATAAATTTAAAAAAAAAAAAAAAAAAAAGGTTTAATTTTATTAACAAGAAAATAACTAAACAGAGTTTAAAATGTTTAAAACGACTAATTTTTGTTTTTTTTTACTATAAACCCACTTAATAAAACATCTAATAAAGACAAATGTTTTTATAATCAGATCTGTTTTTAGTTTTATCGTCTAAAAGGATATCAAATTGAGTAAAAATGTAAGATGTACCAAATTTTTACTGTAAAATTGCAAGTGTATTTCGTTCCTTCTTAGGATAATATTTAGACCTGCACTGGTGTAAAATTGTAATGATTTAAAAAAAAAGTTAATCCCTTATTGGTGGCAATTTTTAACATTATCATCTATCATTTTCCTTTTTCCATCCGTCCGTCCGTTTCACCCAGATGTCAGAAACTACAAAAGCTAGCAACAAACGGTTTTCGGAATCGTAAGCTACGCAAAAAGTTAGAAGCTTTGGATTGGGTTTGAAGTTCTGGTTTTGACCGGAAATGACTCAAAACCGGAAGTCAAGAAATCAAAGTCGAAATTTGCAAACAAAAATAGTGTCATTCTATTCCTCTTAAAGAGTAGATACAGAATCACCAATGGTTTTGCTATAGGTCAAAGGTAAGCATTTTTAACAATTGACTACAGCCATCGAACGCGTCGTCTCAAGAAAGGGATTTTATTGTTATTATTATCAAAGATTACTACAGACGATTTCATTAAAAATTTACCAACATAATAACGACTTTATTAAAATAACGCATACACCACACCTATCTGACGTTCCCAAGAGGAGGTTAAAAATAAAATGAAGCAGAAATTTACTACAGTATTAACATATAATTAAACACATTATGAAAATAACAGTGCAATAATTTTGAAGCAAACTACAGTACACCTCTACACACACATAAAAATATGAAGTGTCAAGTGGGTGAAAATCTTCTTCATGTTATTCAAGCCACATTTTTCCATTATTCATCTCACTTGTAGTTTTTTTAATTAACAAGAACAAATAAAATAAAAATATATTTAAAAAAATATGAAGATGGTGGTAATCCATATGAAAAAGTTACTAAAGTTTTTGATACAGAATTCATTTCCTTTAATTCAAGAATAATTTTCAATACAATATGGAAAGTTTTTAAAAGATATTTTAGAATCTGAGATAAAATAACATAAAATAGAATCGACTGTAAAAAATCATATCATTTTAACGCGTTGAAACATGGAAAAGGAAAATATATTTGCCCACATAATAAGCGCTCAGTTCTGATAAAGCTATTACAGTAATCAAAAAAGAATTTTGACCTCGTTTTTTAGTGACTTCAAAATTATTTTTAATTTGTCTAATTACAGCTGAAATTTATGCTAATAGTAAAGAAAATATTGATTAACATTATTGAAATTACAGTAAAAGAATCACTTTAGCCTACTCAGAACTTTCGAAAAGTAAGATCCTTTTTATAATATTTTTTCGCCGTTTTGTGGGTAGAATTTTGTACTAATTACAATAATTTCCATCTATTCCAGGTCCATGAAGAAAAAGCTTCATAACCAGTTTCGTAAGGAGGAGCTTTACACCTTGAACTCCATCGTTGTTGCGTGATTTGTTTCTTTGGTGGTACTTCCCACGCTTGATATCCACCAGATCCTTAAGAAGTTCCATAGTCTTGGTATCCTTGAGTTTGTGTCGTTGAACCCCTAATGTGGATAACTTTTTGTCATACCGCCTGAGCAGATTGGATGACATACGTCATTCTATCTGCTCATGGAGTGTGTGAGTAGGTAAAGAGAGGAGATGATGTCATAATTATGTATATAACAGCACTCACAAACTTTAATGTTTATGTTGTTTTTATTGTGTTAACTGTTCGGAACGTTCTGGAACATTCTGTTTAGAACTTTCTAGAGGGCTAGCTTAGTAACCTATACGAGTAAATAGGTATTTACTAGTCAAACCATGACGAGTCTTATTCAAGACTTGAACTGTATTACAAAGTACTTTTGAATGAAGTTTTTGTCGTTTAGTTTCGTTATCTTATTATTTTATTATAACGAATCATACTGCTGTGACGTTAAGGATCCATTATGTCATATTCCAATTCCAATTGCTACCATAAATAGACCGATTTGGGCCAACAAATTCAGTTTCAAAAAAAGGTTCAGTACGATTGACTTTGAAACGATTTACTTTTAAAACGTTTTATACCTAACGACCAGTTATGTGTAAAAAACTTCACTTTAAACTTTAACTATAATGTTTTTAAAATAGTTGTATGCAGTATTATTTCTATGGGAAAAACTACTTAATTTTAACATCTGGTCTTCGGGCCAGCCCAGTCAGTCAGTTGGTAGAAAGTCGTTATTAATTGTTAAGCAACACTGGTTGGGCAAACGACTTTATATGGTGACCAGCTGACAGCCATACCTAAACAAACTTCACTGGGGGTTCCTGTTTAAAAATTCACGCCGAACAAGTCAAAAAAATACAGCGAAAAGCAGCGATCAAATTGGGTAGTTGTCAATAAGGTACAGTTCCCGATAACAAATGAAGGAATAAAAAACAAATTAACATCTACTCGAACAATATTAAATAACTCACATGAAGCGTCCGGTACTCACATAAAGTTCGGTGTACAAATATTTCGGAATCATGTGCTTATTATTTATTCCTTTTCATTTTGTTTTTTTTCGTTTTAAAGGAGGTTTTGGTTATTTTTTTCTATTTTATTTCGATTTATTTAAAAAAACACTATTTATCTAATTTTGGTTGTAAAATAATAATTAAGAACAGTACAATATGTTTTAATGATATAATTTGTTAATTACTCCAGTGGGTTGTAATGTTTTTATGAGTTGAATCTAACCTATGACTTAGATTTATTGTTATATAACAGATTATGCATTAAAAAAGTTATATGAAAAAAAATAAAGCGTCCTTTAAGTTCATCAATTACAGACTAAACATACTATTCCAGTTTGACATTTAAGGGAAGCTCCGTCAAAATTATTTGTGCTACTTTCGAAAGAATTTAATTTAAAAATTTTTAACTGGATTAGACTACTATCTATTTTAGGGTTGTAAGATAATTTTAAATTCTCTTGGAATGTTGTAAATCCGCTAGACACCAGATTTAATTTACATTTGTTCGTTGCTTTAACTGTCAGGACTCCACATTAAAACAAGATAAACATTAAAAATCTGATATTCAATTTTTATTTTTCTCTTTTATGTACAACGATTATAAAATGTGGTGATTTGGCAAAATAATTTAATTATTTTTAAATGTTTGATTAAAATACAGTCATAATACAATTCGAGTTAGTAAAAATACCTTAACATCGTTATTGACATTATAATTTCGTTTCCTAATATATTTTTGATAAATTGATCAATCCTAACTGTTGTGAAACATACATTAAAATAAGTAAACTGCTCTAGAGATTTTAATGATAGTAGGCATTACTTTCAATACAAACAAACCATAAAATATTTACACAGAAATTAAATTTAAAATAATTTATCACGATAATTCAAAATGAAGATAATAAATAATTGAACCGAAGCTAAAACTATAGTGGTAGCTATTGACCTTGACTTGTTATAACATTTGTTAACTTACATTTGTTATCAGGAACTGCTTTCTCTTAACAAGCACCCAAATTGATAGTTCCATGTTTTATATTGGATTCTTAGCACGAGTTAAACAGGTATACCCAGTTGCTGTAATGGAACCTAAAAATTATACTTTCTGTCAGCTGAATAACAGGGTTGGCCCGGAAGCCCTTTATTAATTAAAAAATTATTACTGAAAACTTATTACTTAAATTATTTAAAAAATAATTAAATTAAATTGGTGCAGTACTTAAATCCGAAACAGTCTGTATTTTATTTGATATGAATATTTATAATTGAACTACATTTTTCAATTTAAATTTATGATATACGAGTACATTGTTCGAATAGTGTTTGTTTGTTTGTACAGTACTTAACAATGATTGTTTAATAATAAATTTTAAATAAACAAATACAAACTTAATTAAAGATACTAACCGAATTAAGTAACAAAAAAAGAAAGTTTTTACAATCCTATTAGCAATCAAAGTTCATAATATAGATCGCTGAATCATTTTACATAGACCACTCAATTATTTATTCAGTTTTTAAATTAAAATGAAGTACCTGATGCAGCAAAATATAGCTATAACAAGGTACAAATTTCATTTCTTTGATTTTAAAATTTTTTGTAAGGATTTAAAAGAGGTAAATTTACATATAAAACTAAAAGTAAAACTTTTGGGAACTCTTAAGCTTTCGTTCATTTCATTTGCTTACTATTTGAACAAGACTCTAATAATCTAATGTTTAACTTCTTCTAAATTTTATTTTTGTCTTTTACAGTGTATTTAAAGTCACACTGTTAATAGAGACTACTATGAATTCCAGAACGGTAGGTTCTAACTTTTAGACTTTACTCGGGAATCGGATCAAGGAACCTTCCGCTTTCGATTCCCTTTGTTTTACTTCAAAGAATATTTTGAAAATGAGGAAACAAATTTTTAACTAATTTTAGCTTATTCAGACAAATATTTCCAAAAACCTTTATGCCGCCACGACTAATCCTTAACAAATAACAAATATAAACAAAACGAAAGTAAGATAAAATATTTGAAGTGCGTTAACCGACGAAGGGAAAGGTCCTGGGTTAGATTCCTGGCTATGGTCTGGAAATTTCTACAAATCAAACCCTACCCACCGTTCCTTAACCCAAAAAAGTCGCTAATGAACAAGATGTTGATGCGACGTTAAATAAACTAAAAAATACTGTATATATAATTTAAAAAATAATAATTTTAGATAATTCATTTTATTCTCTTAACAAAAAAGTTTCTTTGGCGGTTCGAAGTAATAAATCCATGTAACAAGTCACAGGTTAAACGTTGCGGTCTTACAAAAAATTACATGCTTTATCAAAAATGTTTTAATAAGTAAATCTTTAAAAAATATGTTTTTGAGCAAACTTTATAATTGTATACTTTGTTTAAAGTTCAACTGTTTTGTGAAGATATACCACTGGGTGCTTTTCTGACAAATTATTTCTTTTTCTCGAACAATTTAATTATTTTCTCTGTGTTCACAGATCAAAAATTTAGTACATTAAAAGAAAACATATATTAACGTTAAAAGTTTTGACAAAATACACAGAAATAAAAATTAACAGAATAAAAAATTACTGAATTAGCTGAAACGGCTCGACTTAAGTAATTTTGGTATAATGTAATTGTAATTATTAGTTTAATTTAATTACAGAGTCTTTATATTTTTTCAGAAATCTCTCGTATTATTTAGAGTAATGGTATTTTACCTCTGACCCATTCACTATCCAATTACGTACATCAGATTTTTCAGACGTCTTAGTCTAGAATACATACAAGGCAGGTATCCAGGGAGGCTGGAGGTGCTTTAGCCACCACCCTGAACGGAAATTTAAATTGCTTGCTAGACTAATATGCCGCGGATCCCTGGTTCGACTCTCCAGTCTTAGCCCCTCAAAAAATAATCTACAGACTTAGCTCCCTCCCGAACCGAAACCTAATACAAACTATACGTGATCTGAACTGTAAGTATTTTGTTGCACACCAAGGAAAAGATTCAAGATAAATAACTAAATAAAATACAAGTTTTCAAAGATAAAGCGTAGAGAATCTAAATAAATTTAATAAAAACAAATTTTAGCTAGTTTTTGAACCATAAATCTTCTGCGATCAATTTCTGTAGCGACAAAAACAGGTGAATTTTCTTGGCTTTAATTTTTATTACGGTACTGTACATTGAGCTGCACAACTTCCGTATATGATATTTAAATGGCGGTAGGGAATGTCACTTTAAGGAGAAGAGGTACCCAGTGGTACATTCTCCGTTTAAAACTGTAGGTATTGTCCGTTATTCAGACCAAGAGGTCTCTACTTCATTTTCGCTTTAAACGTCGCACAGTTGGGAAGTTCCTTGTAGCTAGATCACGGGCTAGTTGTTTTGGATGGTCATCTAGTCTTCCGTGAAATGTACTATACAAGGACGCAGTTAGCTCCTTTACAGTCAAAATTTTTAAATCGTCGTGGAGGGTTTTATTGCTTACATAAAAAGGAGCGCCAGAAGCAAGTCTTAAGAATTTTGATTAAAAGGCCTGGATCGACTTTAAATTACTCTCTGCCGCTATTCCAAAGAGCTGGACGCCATAAGTCCAAATTGGTCTAAAACGGGAAAATTTTAAACATTAAATTTTCTACGTGAACAAGCTAAACACAAATTTTATTACATCATGCGATTTACCCCCCAATAACATAATGAGGAAAGAACAATGATATGACCTTTATAAATAAAAATACAATTTAGAGTGCATATTTAAAAACAGATTACTCACCCTTCAATTTACCAATGTAATTAGAATGTTAATTTATTTTTGTTTATCGTACATCCATAATAATTTTATTCATTCACTATAATTTGCATTAACCCCTAATGACCAAAAGATCATTAGGGACTAAAGAGCATTAATGAAAAATATTCGGTAATAACAAACTTCTCTCTGATCTTAACAGAGAATTAAACAACGGACTCTAAACTGATCAATCATTTACTCTAATAATTGAGGTACTAAACTGGTTAATAACACTGAATAATTATTAAATCAATGTTATTATGTAAGTTATTTATAAAAGGATATATTCAAGATTCGTTATAAAATTTTATTCTAAAAATTTACACTCTTCTTTTACAGGTATATAGGCCTATAACAAGTTTAGTATTAAATGTCTCTAAATTTATAATAAATAATGTTTGTGCTTAATGAAGCTAACTGTCATTACCTTAGGTTTTACTTTCTCTTGCCTAAAGGAATATTTAGGAAGGAAAATATTGTCTTCATGTCGATATTTTGAAATCGAGTTTTCACCGGATCTACACGTTTCCAGAATCCCTGAACTCAAAAAAACATGTTTTTAGCAAGAGGTCTGTGCGCGTGTGTGAGTGCGCGCGCGCCTGTGTGTGAGAGAACAAAATATCTCAAAAGCGAAACATCGTACGTAAAGTAGGTACTACTAAAGGACCCAACACGAACATTTTTATCAAAATCGGTCAACCGGAAGTAAAAGTTTATTCGTGTAATTTTCCCTTTTTGCAATTTTCTCAAAAACGGCTACTACAATTTTTTTTAAATCGCCCCATTTACTAAAAATTTTATGCTCTACAAGAAAAAGTAGGCACCATCTCTGCTGAAATTTTTGGGGAGTCTGTTTTCTCGTAAAAAAAATGTTTTTTTTAAAGATTAAGGCTTTAATATTAATTTTAGTGCCAAAATGTATAATAAAAGTTGTAGAGAATTTAAAATCCTATAACTTTTATTCAAACATTTTTTGTATAACACTTAGTTTATCAGTAATTATCGATTTTCTGGTTTTTTTTCACGAAAATGTGTAAACAAAATCGATTTTTTATGATTTCAGCCTTAGATTATGATTTCAGCCATTTTACGACAAAAGTGTATTATAATCAAATTTATAGGAAATTAGGGATCTACAACTTTTATTTAGAGCATTTTCTCTACAGAGGCTAGTTTAGCGCAGAAGAGTGATTTTTCCGTATTTTTAGGTCAAACAGGTTGATTTTCATTTTGGGTCTTTCACTCATTATTAAAATTAGGTTATGTTTATTGAGGTTAGTTTTGTTTATTTCTAATGTTTTATTACTAATGTTAAGTTATATTGTTAATTATAAGCGTTGGCAAGAGAAAGTTGTGTGAGTGTTTCACACCAGATTTTTCCATTTATATTCCGCGAAGTCTCATGATTATTAGAGTTACAGCATCCTCACAGGATCACTTGATATGTACAGTATGCGTATTTCCTATATAAATGAATTTGTAGGTTTGAAAAATTTTGAATGCAACGTGGTGTAAAATGTTTTACCCAGATCAGATATGAGTGGGAGTTGTAAATGCTAGATAAGGGTGCATTTTGTAACATAAAACAGGAATTGTGTGATTAATTTTATTTAGGATTGCCTGAATGTGCTTCGTATGGTACAATTTTGCTGACCCTCATAACTCTATCTTATATAATTATAATGGGGTTATAACTGCATTGTATACAGTATTGTCAGTTTGTTAGAGATACTTAGTTTTGATCGTCTGTCAAGTAACTAATTTAAATAATAAAACCACGTTGTAATTTTCTGTGCATTAACTGCATAGAAAATATATTTCTTTAGTTTTCCACGCTTTTCTTTTGTCCTTTAAAGCGCATATGAGCAGTGTAACACTGAATTAGAATGTGTATAGATTTATTTTTTAATTAATGTTTATAAAATATTTATTTAATGTTTTATATAAAACGGTAGCACAACCTGAAGCCACTTACTGCTGCGAAACTATTTCTAATTTCAAAACTAAAACGAGAATGAGAGAAATTCCTAAGATAGAAAGAAGAATCCTTAGGACTTGCATAAACAAAAAAACGGAAACTCAACGATACCTGGATCTTAATGTCTAATTCTGAACTCTACCATGAAACTGAGCCAATTACTGATATCATGCGGAAGAAACAAATTTCTTTCTTCGGGCATTTACTTAGAATACCGGACAATCGAGTAACTAAACAATTCAATTATAATTAACTCGTGGAAAAATCCTCCAAGGTGGTTGGCCGAAATAAAGCAAGATATGCAAGAACTTAACATTGCAGGACAAGATCTTTTAGAAACATCTGAACAGCTTAAGTTAGGCTACTTAAAGATAAATATTACAAAATGGTTGCTTAAAGATTACGTAAGTTTGTCGAAAACTCGAGCTCCGTCTTTAATGATTTTTACAGATAAAATCATACAGATCAGATCCCAAAATATGAAGAATTATTGGGAAAAACGTAAGAATCCTTAAACCAAACCAAGAAGGATTTTTAAATTTCATTCAAGTTGTCCAAGGCCGTAAAAGAAAAAAAAATACTGTTTTAAAAAGTATTAACACTCTTCAAGTCCAAAGGATTTTGAAAATAGTAACAGAAGTCTTCCATAACAACATTTTAATTTAAAAGAATAGCAAAAGTGTTCAGGTCCATGCACACTTTTGAATTTTTGATTATTTCGATTTTGTGTGCTGCGAAGATTTCGATTTTAGTTTAGTTTACATTGACACTGTGTAGATTTTTTTACTTTTAGTATTTTTTTCAAAAATACAAGTAAGAATAAATTCCCAGTGTTTTTTTAATAAATAAAGGGAATAACAATATTACTTTAAATAGTTTTTTATTGTTCCATTACTCTTTAGATCCAAATTTTTAAGAACAAAACAGTGTATTTATATTTTACTTTTATATTATATTTGTTTTATGTATATTTATGTCTACCATAACTGATCGAATGTTGTTGCACACAATTAATCCTTTCAGAACCGGAACAATATTTAAAAGTTTGATGTAAAGTGCCATTTAATTTGAATAAGGGTGTACAAAAAATGCCAGCCCTTATTTCAAAAACTTGCTAGCGTAAGCCTGTCATTGCCGACCAAAATTTCAACGTTACAGAAAAATAAAAATTCCTGTTAAAAATTAATTTTTATTGTGTTCATAAAATAAATCTTTCTAACACTAAAAATATTCAAAATAATTTTTTTAGTTTCTTTAAAGTCGCAACGACAGCTTGGTCATTAGCAACTACTGTGGATTTTGGTACCTTAACGGTGGTTCAAACGTGTTAAAATTTCCAGACCATAGCCGGGAATCGAACCCGGGACCTTTCACTTTGTAGGCTAGCATGCTAGTCACTACGCCACAGAGGCGCTTTCAAAATACATTATTCCATTAATTTTTTTTTTTAAAGTTTTATTGGAAATGAAGGTTATCCGGACGTTGGCACTTTATCCATAACTTACGGACGTCCAGTAAACCGGTTGTTATCACTACGCAAAAATATCAATGTCCTGTTTTCCGGACGTTGGTACTGAAAGTGTTAAATTTAAATAAATAAATAATGTATACAGTATTACTTTACGTAAAAATAAAGTTTATTTATTTATTTTGTTTGATACTTATTTTTATTATTTCCTATTATTCTTATATTATTTGTTTTTTGTTTTAAATTTACCGGCTTACATAGGGAGAAAATAATTTAAACTGATTTTAAAGTTCTGTACAATTTTAAAGTAATAAATATTTATATTCAATTTATGGTACAGTTTTATAAAAATTATAAATAATATAATTGAGTGATTATTTCTACTCACCGATAATTTCATGATGATATTTTAAATAAACTTATATTTTAAAAATAAACAATGTAAAAAATAGTTTATTATTTTTTTAAATAATTAACTAAGAAATAAACCAGTAACTTTTAATAACAACCAAAAACTGAACAGATATCACACATTAGTAACATTGCACTGAAATATACGTTGGAAGGAAGTATCAGTATCCTCGACTATTAAGCAGAGCGGAAGAAACTGGCTGTAAATTCGCTACCATCTTATATAGGAAAACACAATGCTGTCGGTACCACCACCTTGCCGCAATAGTCGAAGAGCAAGTTTTATTATCAAGTTATCTACTATTTATGAGGAGGCATTGTAGTCCATTAGTTTAACAATGGGAATAATATTATTACTTATTGTTCCGGACACAGAAGTCGTTATTTATTTATTTATTATAAATGTAAGCATACTTTAATCCCTCAGTAAAAAGCATTTAATCATAATGTTTGTAATTACTGAACAGTAATATCTGTATAGAATTATTACCATTACTTATTGTTTTCAAATTGTCATGTATGAACATAGATTCATATTTATTACACATAACGCTTTCTATTTAATCATCTATCCAGAATATTTTCTTTATGACAATCACTTAATTATATTATTATTGAGTTAACTAAAGATTTAAGTACATCCAATTGCTTAAAAGCTTAAAGTAAAAACAGTTTATATTTTACTACTTCTATAAAAATAAATCGTTTTATTACATCTTCAACACTTCCATATTATATTTATTTACGCATAAGAATTCTGTAATGATTATGGTATAAAAAATCCCTTATGGCTTTGAGTGAAATGTCTTGTGATTTTAATATTTTTACCTAAAGTATATATGGTAATATAAGAAGTTATGGCTATAATCAATGTAAAAACCTTGTGCCCGATGGGTTAATATTACTATACTAGTGGTATTTTCATTTATATATTTTTGTACAAAAGGTATGTTTAAGAATTTGAGTTAATATCTTTAAAAAATATATTCTTTATCTCTACTATAAACTAAGTTTTGGCAATATTTGATGTTCTTTTATCTAAATGCTTCAATCAAATAGTTGAAATTTGCCGTACAGATTTTTAAACAGCCTGAGAGTTAACAAATATTTAACTTAAGTTAGTAAAAGCTCATATGTTGAAATAAGGATCTAATATATATATTTAAAACGCAAAATCGCTTCCAATGTATTTTAAACTAGCATCCCCGCGCGGTTTCGCACGCAAAACATGTGTAATAAATTTTTTTTAAATAAATATGTAAAAGAAATTGTGTAGCTGCTAGATCGCTGTATAGGTAGCCTACTCCAACGCATACACACACACACACACACACAACTTTTAATAATTAAATGACACATTTTAATTTTGTTTTATTTTATTTTCATTTTCTTTTTTTTAGAGACGTATTTGTTACGTACACGTATTTTTTAAGTAGGTATTTTTTACGTACACGGGGGGATAATTTCCCCTGCGTACGTCTCTCCACGGTAACTAAAACACATGTCTTTTAGGTACTGTGCACCTCTCGCCTACATTAAACCCCTTCGTCTACTTTACCAGCAATAAATACTCACATGTACACTCACACATACTTATTTATGAAAATCTTCATTAGGGCCCTTTCGGGTTATCATTTTTGAAATTTGAAATTTTAAAATGTTGCTGTGAATATAAACACAAATATGCTGTCAAAATTTCATGAAAATCAGTTCAGTAGTTTTCAAAGTTAGCCTGTACAAGAATACACTTTATCTTTATACGTAATATTAGTATAGATGAAAATTCTATTAACTCCTAAATATAGAATTCTACCGAACGGATTTTTATAATTTTTACATGGGTTTAATGAGTATTCTGTCCTTATTTCCCCAAAAACTCTAATCTTGAAATTTATGCTAATGTGACCTTCATTTTACGAAATTAATAGGAGTAAATTTCGTTTAGCCCACATTTACCCCATACATAGCCATATTCCATAAGCATACAGGATATGTGTCATCTCTCTTCTCATCTCACAACCACTCAGTCGGTGTTAGACATTGTTTTAAAGTAGTTTTATTTAAATGTTTAGTTTTAAACCGTTGTTTTCAGGACCAAACAATCGTACTACTGTGCTTTATTCGTTACCATTGTTCTAAGAACGGTTAAGTTTGTTGTTAACTTAAATCATTTATTTAATTATAGGGGTTTGAAACCCAAGAACATTGTGCGAATTTATTCGCACGGGTCCGCTATGCTATACTATAAAACAACGACGAGTTTACCACTGCGTGATTTCCTCAATCGTTTTTTTTCAATCAAGGCGAAAATAGGACATTAAATACGTAAATCATAAATACATGCTTGTTGTTTAGGTCATCAGCCAAAAGGCTAGTTTGAACCGCTAGAGGCTTTACTAAGTAAAACGAGGAGTGAGGTGGTTATATATATACCTAATTATATATATTTCCAGCACAGCTAGAAAAACTATCGGAAATAAATGTATAAATATATTATAAATTAATAACCATTCTTTTTTAACACAAAATTTGAGGTAATTTTATAACGAGCTATCTGGAGGTTACCTTTATTAATATGTGGAAAATTATGTTATTATCAGTTTGGGTTTTTTCTTATTGTAAATTGAAAATTATGTTTAGTTGATTTTGGATCGCTTAATTAACTACATGGTTGTATATTGGAAGACAATATTATATTCATTATAATGTACGAGTTGACTGAAATAATTAATCAACTTTCGTATCAGCTAACTTAAATGTAAGACGTTAATTTAATTACTATAAAGATGTTAGCTGCCAATAACTGGCATAAAATTTCTCTCATATTTAATTCAGTACACCGATATGCTATGATTAAATTTTTATAAAATATAGTATAAATTGAGATTAAAAGATAAAAATTATTGACTTTAATCCTAGCTTACATATGGAAGACAAAATAATCATTTTCAAATTGCAGATATGATAATTATATTAATTGTAACTTACGATAGTGACAATTATTATTATTCAATCGATAAAAACTTTAATAGTAATTAAAAGAATGGATTTTCATTAGCAGTAAAATTTATGACTATCAAAATACTATAGTAGATAAACTAGATCTTATTAAATTGTTGAACAATATTTATGGTTTGTGATTTTCTGTTTGACTGGTCAGTTAAGATAGATTAATGACAACAATTTTTGATTAAAGAAGCTTGTATAAACAATTCAACATTTTGTTAAATGAATGAAACTGGTTCATGCAATTTTAACCTATTATTATCATAGTAATAATGTAATAGGTAATATAGTTATTATTAGTTTACAATACATTCAGATGACTCATGATGAAAAAATCGTTCTATTAAAGAGGTACACTATAGTATAACAACAATTTAGGCATGGATAGATTTAATTTTCATCTGCCTATAACAGGCAGGTGGCGTGTTAAATTAATTGCATTCAATCTGCTAGTTCCAGGGCTACAAAAAAATAGTTGTGTTTCTCAAATGGTCAGCCAATTATATGACTGAAGCATTTAAGAACAGAAGAGGTAGAGGTGTAAAAGACTTTAGTCAGAGTTATCTTCTCTGAGATTAATGAATTTCATTATACAGCCAGATCCTGTGGTGAATGAAGTGAAGGTGTCATTTGCAGGGTGTTAAGTAGGTGCTTTTTGGTGGGTCTGGCATGCTGAAAAGAATACTCTTTCTACCCAGTGAGGAAGGCAATAAATCACCTCACTTCTTGTTTTTACTTAGTAAAACCTCTAGAGGTTCAAACAGCCTTTCGGCTGTTGACCTAAACAACAAGATTTAATTCACTTCTTCATTTCTTTGATTATTCCGTACACTACATGTTTAGTTAAACTTAATTCAGTATTTACCATGTAAGTGTTATACAGGAAGGCGTATTAATTAATAAATCGACCATTTAATTTAATTTGAATCTATATACATTAATTCGAAATCCCTCACTGTATTTGCACTGTAACTTTACTTCTTAAAATATTTGTATCAATAAAAACAGTAGGCCAATATTTTTTTAATCGATCTAAAAAAATTAGTTGTATGCAACTTGCAATACATTTTATGAATCTGTTATCTTTATTTTTTCACTTTATTTAATCTACAACTATTCAGCTTTGCACAACCAGTAAATATATTCGTACCTTATTTTACATAACTTTACCATTTTTGAAGAAAACAACGCTTATTAGCAGGACGCTCTAACGTTAAAATGCCAAGACATTTATAAAATTGTTATTTAAAAATTTCAGATTAATTAGTTAATAAGTTTTTTTTAAAGATTTTTACTAAGAAGAAGAAAGACAATGTCGGTTGTCATCTTCAATGAACTTCTTTCATTGACTTGCAAAATTGACAACAACCCATAGTTGTTATTACTCTATTAACTATTTTAATATTTGATATAAAACTGATTACGTCACTGGTTAAAGTATAAACAAACATAACGGGACAACTTAACCCACTGCTTTTGTATAAAACCTACTACTTTTTGTAGGTAATTAAAAAAAGTAAGTACATTTTGTAGTAGACAGGTAGGCCTACATCTGAGTTTTGTAGGTAGGTACTTACGGGTTGTAAGCTACAAGTTATAATACTTCAGAGAATTCGTATACAACGTTTAAACTGTTTTTTCCTTATAAATTCTTTTTATTTTCGCAGTTACTTTTTAACTTGAAATGTCTTGTGTGGCTCTTTGTTTAAAATAATAATTGTCGGGAATTTAATGTTGATAAATATTAGTATTTTTATAGCTTCCGGAAAAAACTTGAAATTTGTAAAGAATATCGTTGTTAGAATACTCAGAGAAACTAGTGCAGTATTTTTATCTGGAGAGTTTATTTAGTGGAAAATTCAGGAAGTTTAAAGGGAAGTAAAAAAGTTAGTTTATATTATTAAAAAGTAAAGGAAATAGTTAAATATAAATATATTATGCGCTTGCATTCATTCAAAGTACAATTTTAAAATAATTTTACAACCAATTGCTTCAATTAACATAATAATATATTATATGCAACGAGAAATTTAAAAAATTAAATTATTATATAAGATGAAATTGAAAGTAACGTTTCTTTACACATTTACTTGTTAAATAGTTAAGTCTTGTAATATAAGAATGCTAGTAAAATTTATTATTTTAAGCAATATGTACATTCTGAAATATATTTTTCTTTTCAATTTCGTTGGGCATTAATTTGTTTTATTTCCTAATGTGTGTACGTTGCAATCTGCTCAATTTATGAACTATAACCAATCCCATGACCCAATGGGATGTGGATGTTATGACCTGTAAATGAGGTGTAGTTTTGTACAGATTCAGGCAGATCATTCCTCAGAGAGTATGGTTAATTGAACCCTAACCATCAAAGTACACCGTTAACCACTGTTTACTATTCAAATCCGTATAAAAGTAACTACCTTAACTAGGATTTGAACCGGGAACCTTCGTCTCCAAAAATCAGCTGTTAAACAGCCTACTCGTGGCGACGACTTTAACTCTAGACCAACTCAAATTGGGCATTTAAAGAAATTTCAAATCAATTATAAATATTATAAAAACAATATTTTTTCAATTACCTAAACATTTTTCTCACTTTTCCTTTTTTTCTTTAATATTTTTCCTTTTATCCAAAACAGCTAGTGAATGAGATGAAGAAAATAAGTAACAATTAATGTTGTGGCTTGGAGATGAACACCAGTATTAGGACTCTGAAGGGGCTTTACAAATAAAATTAATTAAAACTGAAAATTATAAAAAGGATGTAAATTTACATTTACCAAAACTATTGCCAATTGAGTTCCCTATTCCAGAAACGTTGCAAACCGTGAGGTAGGTAACCAGACAGATTATAACATGACAAGTTACGTACTAGTAATAAATAAGTTATAATAATTTCATGATATAGGTATGTAATTAAATGAAGTTACTAGGCAAAATACAAAGCGGAAAGCCCGGATTTGAATCCCGGCTAGTGTCTAGAATGTTAAAACCCACCGATTCTGCACCGTGACCTACAGTAGTCGCTAATAACTAAAGCAGTTGCGACTTACAAAAGTTACTGATTGTTATGTAAGTTTTAGATTTGCAATTATACGATCTTTGGACCAGCTTAGTCAGTCAGCTAGTAGTAAGTTGCTATTAATTGTTTAAGTTACACCGAATGAGCGAAAAACATATGGTGACGAACTAACAGCCACATATGAAAATCCTCTATTGGAGGTTCGAGTTTAAATTAATTTTTTTTTTCAAGTAAAACGTACAGAAAAAGCAGCGATTAAATGGTTGGTTGTCAATAATGTATAATTTCTGATATCAAATAAATCAAATAAAAATATTATATAATATCTAACTGAAATAACTTTTAGAACTTAATTTTGTGGCTAATGAAGAGGTTGATCATAAACTTCCCATAACGGAACTAGGAAACGTATAACAGGAAATTTACATTGAACCATATTTTAGTTTATTACGTTATATTTTGTTATCTCATTTAAAACCTAAGCATTAAGGTAACAGTATTAAGTAGGTTTGACTTTTGGAATGAAATAAGGAAAGTTATTCTCAAAAATATGAAGTAATGTTTACATTAGATTCTGTTAAGTTGTGGATCTGTTCCAGGAAATAGCATTGCCTACGTCAATTGCGTACTAAATGACTACAAAGATAGCAAAATATTCAAAGACCACTGATAGTATAAGGTGTTCATAATAAATGTTTATTATTATTTAAATATGGACGTAGGAAGACAGCGTTGTTCCAGACAAAAAATCTGAAAAGTAAAAGTTTAAGAAATCGGAGTTAGTTAAAATATTCGCTCGTTTCGTTGGTCGCATAACTATCAGACATAAAAATATTATTCAACTTCTCCCACATACCTCAATCATTTCCGGTATATCTGTTACTATAGTTTCAGTTCTAAAATTCTTCAGGTGTTTAATTTAACTATTTTTTCAATTTTCACAACGGTTATTCAAGTAACCCCATAATTAATAGTGGTAAGCCAGGACTTTAAGAAGGCCAACAGACGGGTCTTCAGCTAATTGAGCAAAAACCATATTTGTTATTTAGTGCATTGATAGCATTTAAATTAAAACAGGGATGAACTCGTCCTGCTGGAATACTTTTACTGCTACCTAACAGATTTTGTATATTTTCTGCTTAAATAGCAGAAGTCACATCATCATATTTTTGCATGTAAAAAGCAATTTAACACACGTCAAATACAACCCCGTTTACTAAAATGTTATATAACCGTAGTTCTTTGCGCTGTGCAAAGGCATCGTTATTTTATTAACTTCGGGCACCACATTCAATGTTGCGATGATCATTACACATTATTTTTACCAGGAAATAAGGGTACTAATACAAAACATTAAAATAAACAAAAAAAATATTATTTTTTAATTTTCAAATGTTTCTTTTCCGTTAACATTGACTTGAAGCTTTAGAAATTAGGGATAATTTATTACAGAATGTGTCTTGTTTCTTAGAACGACGTTATATGTATTAAAGGATCGTTGGATATAGCCCAGGTGAGTAAAAAGTAACATGTATAAGGAAAATAAGATCCCGTTAATTATAATAACCTTGCTACAATAGGATAAAATCCAATAGTTTGCTGGAACTGGAGCTGAAAGGAAAAATGGAAGAACGTCGTCCACGAGAGCGAAAATGTATTTCTTGCTTCAAGAAGGAGTGGTTCAATTTACCTTCAGTCTAATTTTTAGCTGCCCATAACAGACAGGTGGAGTGTCAAATTGTTTACACTCAATCTGTTCGTTGCAGGGCTAAAATAAATTGTTCTGTTTCTTATCACATGGTCAGCCAATTAAATGACTGAATCATTTAAGAACAGAAGAGGTAGAGGTGTAAAAGACACTAATCAGAGTTATCTCCTCTGAAAGTAATGAATTTCATTGTACAGCCAGACCCTGTTTTGAATGAAGTTAAGGTGTCATTTGTAGAGTGGAAAATATGTGCTTTTCAGAGGGCCCGGCATGCTGATAAGCATACTTTTCCATTCAGTGAGGAAGGCAATGGTAAACCACCTCACTCCTCGTTTTACTTGGTAAAACCTCTAGAGGTTCAAACCAGCCTTTCGGCTGTTGACCTAAACAACAACTAATTTTTAGAAAAAAATCTGGTGTGAAACACTCGCACAATTTTCTCTTGCCAATGTAAATAATTAACAATATAACCTAACATTAGTAATAAAACATTATAAATAAACAAAAAACTAACCTCAAAAAACATAATCTTATTTTAATCATGAGGGAAAGACGTAAAGTGAAAATCAACCTCAGTTTAGCTTAAAAATACGGAAAATCACTCTTTCACGCTGAAATAGGTTCTGTAGAGAAAAATGCTTTGAATAAAAGTAGTAGATCTTTTAATTTCCCATAAATTTGATTATACTTTTTTTGTCTTAAAATGCATAATAAGACTGAAATCTTTAAAAATCGTTTTTTACACGATTTCCCGAGATAAAATCGATTTCCTGAGAAATAGAAAATCGCTAATTTCCGCTAAACTAAGCGTTATAAAAACATGTTTAGAATAAAAGCTGTAAAATTTTAAATTCTCTACAACTTTTACTAGATATATTTTTGCGCTAAAATGCATATTAAAGTCACAATCTTAAAAAACAATTTTTTTACGAGAAAACAACCTTCCCACGAAATTCAGCAGACATGGCGCCTACCCTATCTTGTAGAGCATAAAATACGTATGTAGTAAATGAGGCAATTTTTTAAAAAATCGTAGGAGTCGTTTTTAAGAAACTCGCAAAAAAGTGAAAAATGACACGAATAAACTACTACTTCCGGTTGACCGATTTTGATGAAAATGTTCGTGTCGGGTCCTCTAGTGGTATCTAACTTAAGTTTCAAGTTCGTACAATGTTCCGATCTTGAGATATTCTGTTCATACACGCATAGACCAATCGCTAAAAACATGTTTTTTTTGGGTTCAGGGGGCCTGAAATCGTGCAGATCCGGTGAAAACTCGATTTCGAAAAATCGACATGAAAACAATACTTTCCTTCCTGGATATTCATATAGACAAGAGAAAGAAAAAATTATGCTCAAACTTATGATTACAATCATTCTGAAGAGTTTACATTAAAAGAATATGGTGAGCAAGAATAATGTTTTGCTTCAAATAAAAAGATTGGTCAACATTTAAGAATGCTAGGTATTTATATAATAACTACGTATATTAAAATAAATAAATGCAATTTATAATAATGTGAAGAAATATTTATCAGTGCCCACATTACCTGTCACTTCGAATATAGAGGATTATATTACATTATAACTTTGAAAACTTGCATTGATCCAACGAAGCCTATTAAATTCTATTAAATACGGGAAACCCATTTATGATCATTGCGTAAAATGAATTAATATGTTTATTAAAAAAAGTGTTATGTAAATTTCATCTTACATGTACATGAAATTTCTAATAATATGCTGAATGATTTGTAAAAAATTAATCCAATTTGATTGAGAATAGAAAATTTCAATTTAACATTTATAATAAGTGACTTGAACTCCATAGAGTGTAAAATTATTACAAGTAAAATAAATAATGAACTAACTTTCTGTTTCTTATGAAACATAAAATAAATATTTATTAATATAGTGGTTTTAGAACTTACTTTTATCAATTACTTCGTATAAGAAATTTCAATACAATATTTGTGGTGTAATGTAATATTATTTGATAAAATATAATTTATATGTATGCATGGAATTATGTTTATATAATTACCATTATTTGAACATTGTTATTATCATAATGTGAAAACCTTATGACGATTTGTTCTATGTATTACTAATGCTATGTACACAATATAGACAGTAACATTACACATTCAGTGAAACTAAGAGAAACCGCAGGTATTCTGGAGTCAATATGGGAGTGGACGAATGGTTAGCGAGGCGGGAACATGGTCAAGATTGCGGATAAAGAATAGTAAGAACTGAACCTTGACCCTGAGATATGTGATGCTAGAAGCTAATATCTATAGGTTGTAAGTTCTTATGGTATAATACAGCTCTTCTTCTAGCAGCACGTGAATAGTAGCTTACTTGTTATATCCGTGGGAACAGGTTATTTTTTTTTAGTAGGACGTTCCTTATTATGGTTAGAACAAGTTGACACTTTGGCTAGAAAAAATTAAATAAGATTATTATTCATTTTAAATTATTTTTATTATAACACAAATTTAAAATACATTTTCTATATTCACGATAACTTGTTTATACTACAAATTTTGTAAGATATATACGAATACTTATACTTTTACTGAAGTTATTTCGTTATGTAATCTTTGCAAATCGTGCCGAATTTATTTAAATATATATGTATACTTATATGATAACTAGCTCCATCACTGCTCGTGGTTTAGTTGTAATCCTCAGTGCATACATTTAATAAACTTCTTTATTAGTTTTCCCGATTTCACCCACGCTTTATCTATTCTAGATACAAATAGAGTGTAAGATTATGCTTCTTATTTACAGAATTAGTTTTTTGGAGAGGTATAGAAACAATATTTATTGTTTTGTGGTCGTTTCGCCCTTTTTAATCCGTAGAAGTAAAAGGTAAACATTTAAATGGCATATTTATCCTATACTACATCCAAGAGTCACTTGAGACTGTGGGAAAGATATGCGATTCCAATATATCATTGGTTGTATAGAGCAATACGCTCTCCGCTACTATCTGTCCTACAAACATACCTAATATTTTATTAATAACGTGTAAGTTTTAGTTGTAATTGTAATTTAAACTTAAGTTAAAATAATAAGTGACAATTATTTTAAGAATAATGTTCAGCCCCAATATTCGATTAAAAGACGCAGTATTCAAAATTAAAAAGAAATGATATACTTTAAAATAAATGTAAGTAGTTACATTTATAGAATAAAAATGTATAGACCATTTATAGAATTTATAGGCCTGTGGTGATGAAATGGATAAATATGATTTTAAAAGAATAAAATAAAATGTTTGATATAATTTTATCTTTTCATAACATTTAATTGTTTTACAAACATAATGCTTTACATTACCCTATAAATAATTATATTTAATTACAAAATGTAACAACAATTCTGTCACATAATTATATATTTCAGATAATAACGTAAACATTTTTAATCGCAAAAGTAATTTGTTTCAATATCATAAGTATAATATAGCCTGCAATAAGATCAACATTTATTTCATAGCGTGAGTCAATGTTTTTAACACAGTACGTAACAGCGCTCTGGCCATATAAGCAATGGTATCTTCCGACTGTTGGACAGAGTATAGGAAATACTTAGAGAATCCTCATACTGGTTTTGACTTCTGTTATTTTCGAGAATGTACAGAAATTATATTGTTTTAATGTATTGTTGTAGGATAGTTGCCCCTTTTTACTCCTTAATAAGCGAAAGTGATCGAGATACAAATACTTCAGTTTTACTGTTCGACTATAATGGAAAAAATGCGCCGAATTTCAGCGTTCTTGATAATCGGGTAGTTAGCAAATTAGTGATAAGTAAGTTAATAAATGAGTCAGTTGAGGCTTAAACATTTATGTTTGATGGTGATGTTTGTATAGACGGACAAAGACCACTTATCTACCAAAATTTACAATTTCTAGGCATGAAGTTATATAAACTATGTAGCTACACTGAATTTATTGCAATATACTACATAAATATGGTATTGTTTGCCCATAACAGGCTGGTGGAGTAAATTATTTGCACTCGATCTACTAGTTCCAAGGCTACAAAAACAGAGTTCTGTTTCTTATCACATGGTCAGCTAATTTTTATATGACAGAAGCATTTAAGAACAGAAGAGGTGGAGATGTAAAAGACACCAATCAGAGCTATCTCCTCTGAGAGTAATGAATTTCATTACACAGCCAGACCCTGTGGTGAATGAAGTGAAGGTATCATTACAGTGTGTTAAGTAGATGTTTTTTTAGAGGACCTGACGTGCCGTTAAGCATAATTTGCAACTCAGTGAGAAAGGCAATAGTAAACCACATCACTCTTCGTTTTACTTAGTAAAGGTTCTAGAGATTCAAACCAGCCGTTCGTCTGATGACCTAAACAACAGTTATTGTATCTCAAACGTTTGATAAAGTACGTCACCCCCAATTTTTTGGTATCATTTTATCTATAACTACCCAAATCTTTACCTCATTTTTGGTGGGTTTTCGGGCTAACATTGAATTATATTTTAACTGTATTGCCTATAGCTTTGTATTCATTGTTGAATGTCAGCTGGTCACCTTGCAAAGACGCCACACTACCTAACTTCTTAAAGTAGTGATCAGCTGACTTTTCGCACCACTAAAGACTATTGTTATACAAGTTAACCAATCAATTCTTCCTTATTGTTTTGTTTAACGGTTCATTGGATTAAAACTCCTGATGATATTTTTTTTTTTAATTCCTAATGTGTGTACGTTGCAAGCTGTTTAATTCAGAACAATAAGCTACCCCATGACCCAATGAGATGAAGATGATGTGTATGACGTGTAAATGAGGTGTAGTCTTGACAGACCCAGGCCGACTATTCCTGAGAGAGTATGGTTAATCGAACCCCAACCATCAAAGTACACCGGTAACCATTGTCTAGTATTCAAATCCGTATCAAAGTAACTACCTTTACTAGAATTTGAACCAGGAACCTTCGTCGCCAACAATCAGCTGTTAAACAGCTGACTCCCGGCGCCGACTTTACCTATAGACTAACCCGGTAGGTCTCATCCTGATTAGAAATAATGCACAATATTTTTATATAAATTTATGCATTTCCTTCTCGTTAATACCCCACTTGTGAATATCACCAAATACTGAAAATGTATTAATAAGGAAATTTTAGTCAATACATTTTTTTAAATTGCCAAAACGTAAAACATCCAGAAATAAAGTATTAAGTACCATTATTTTTTTTGTAGTAATTTTTTATCTTTTTATTAAGATTTTGACTGAAAAAAGTATAAAAAGACTATTTTTCATATTTTAATATTGTATTATTATTTTCCCAATTCAGATCTCGTTACGTATTTTTGTGAATAACAGAAATTGATTGTAAAAAATTCTTTAAAAGTATAAAAATTATATTAGCATTAAAAATTAAATTAGGTTAGTGTGCTACGCTGCAAAGCAGAGATCCCGGATTCGTTTCCCGGCCAGGGTCTGGAAAATTATTAGAAGGTCAAACCCACCGTTTCTCGCCAAGAAGTATTCGGTAATAACCAAGATATTGATACGACTTAAATGAAAAAGTTTTAAAGTTACAATAAAATTTACTTTTCAGTAGTTTTATATCGTAAAAAATAAATGAGAAATATTATTTTTAACGGAGAAGTAATAAAGTGATATAGCTTCTGCATAAATTATGACCTAATTCTTAAAAAGAATATTTTTCACTTCTTTTATTATGTATCAAATGGAGGAATGCTAACAACATTAACACTAATTTTAGAGAAATGTTCTAGTTCGTGAGGAAATATAATAGGGGTTTTTTGCTGTGGCAGATGGTATTATCGTTCCGACATTAGTGGTCAATGGGTTTATTGAATTAAACATAGAAGACAGTAAACATTACAGGATGATATTTCAATATAGAAAATCAAGTAGGGCTAATGTGAATACGTGCATATACCAACCATATGACATTGGATTCATAATTGAAGTAAGTGAAAACATACCAGATAATACTATATGGTAACAATGAAATACAAAGCACTTTAAGTGATATGAACGAGAAAATTATGTAGAATAAAGAATTAAAGCGTATCAATGGTAAAACGCTCCATAGATACACTTAAAATAAGTAGCCTACGTATGATTCTTGTAGAGGTCTACATGTGTGTAATTCTTTTGCGTACCACAACACATGACGCTTGCTGTATACAATAGGTTAACGTGGTAAATCGCAATAGAAACTCTTTCTAATTCCTGTACATCATGAGAAATCTTATTTCACCTAATAACAATATCTTTTTAAAACTACTACTTCAGTTTAAAATAAATTACAATAATAAACCTTGACAATTCCATCTTATTAATACATACCTTTTCATTTTTTTTATAAAGAAATATTTTACGGTTTTAATCTACAGTAAAAGCATTTAAATTTATTTTCACATTGAAAAAAAACACCAACAAAAAAATTAGGATCACTTTCACAGATTCATTCCTGTATTTATTATGAAAATAAAGTAATTCTTAATTCATAACAAAAAAGATAACAATGTGTTCAAATAACAGTTTCTTTATATTAATGTAAAGATATACAACCAAACAACGTTCTTTAAAAATAAATTAAATATATTACATTTATTAAATACAAGTAATTTGGCTCGCGCTGCGCACAAGCTTATCCTCACACGGGCTAAACTCAGAGGGGTGTATTTAATAAACTAGTTTATTTCTTTCTCATGTATTACTCCAAGCTTTATTTTTTCCAGTTATCACTTTAAGAGTACTAAAGCCGATTTGCAGAAAAACAGTTAATTGGGAAGGTACAGAAATAATATGTTTGTCCTATAAGGAACGAATTTACCGAATTTCAGTGGGATCGGGAATTTAGAGAATTAGTGATAAGTGAATGAGTGAATCAGGCAGTGAAGGCTTTTGCATTTATAATATAAAGAAATGAAAATCTGGTTAAACACTCACACAACTTTTTATTCCTAATGGAAATTATGATCAATAGGAAGAAAACAACGTAAAATGAAAAATATAACCGATTTTTAATCATGAATGAATGAAGCAAAAGGAAAATCAACTATTCGACTTAAAAATACGGAAAATCATTAATTGACGCTAAAATAGGCTCTGTAGAAAATAATATTTGGCATAAAAGTTGTAGAGTTATTTATTTTCTATAATAATTATACTACACACTTTTGTCGTGAAATGCGTACCAAGGCCGCAATCTCAAAAATTCCAATTTTTACCAATTTATTGAGCAAAATTCAAAAAATCACTAATTGACGACTAATCACTAATTGACAACTAAGCGTTGTAGAAACAAATGTTTGAAATAGAAGTTGTAGGTTTTTTAATTTTCTACAATTTTGATTATGTACATATTTGCCTTAAAATGAATAATTTAAGGCTGCAATCTTTAAAAAAACGATATTTACGTGAACACAGCCCCAAAGAATTTCAGCAGCTTACCCATCTAGTAGACCACAAAACATGTAGTAAATGAGGCAATTTTATAAAAAATATCGTAAGATCGGCTTTTGAGAAAATCGCAAAAATTTAAAAATTGCCCGAATAAACTACTACTTTCAGATGACCGATTTTCATGAGAATATTTTTGTCGAGTCCTCTATTGTCCTCTAGCCCTTAAGCTAAAATAAGTTCCAAGTTACAATTTCGTACTTTATTCCGTTCTTAAAATTTCGTTCACACACAACACACACACACACACCAATCACTAAAAAAACCGTGTTTGTATGGGTTCAGGAAGCCTGAAAACGTGTCGTACAGGTGACATGAAAACAATACTTTCATTCCCTGTATATTCATATAGGGCAATAGAAAGCAAAAAATTGGTATCAGTATCTACACTCATGATTTTTAAAAGTAGGCCTATTTAAATTTTCTCAGCTTTTATTTGCCATTGATAAATGTACAGTATTGAAATCATCTAATTTTACTTCTCTTTTGGCGTATTTTCACTTAGAATAGAAGTAAATTTGAACAGATGTGTAGCTGTCAGCTGCTCACCATAGAAATTTTTCACCCAACTGGTATCACTTAAAATGAGTCTGTATGATGCTTTTGACTGAAAATTTCGATTCTCGGGTTTTTATGTTTGTCAATAGTTCAGACCTAGATCTACCAGAAAACATTATATTATGTCAAAAACTATTTTAACGAAAAAATTAGGTTTTTAGCAGGTTTGCCAGAAAAATTATCATATCACCAAGGACGAATATTTTTCATAACTTTACACTGTTCATTTTAGAGCAAAATGAATTTTAGTTTTTTTTAAATATCTGCATTACTGTTTTTTATATGTTCAGCTGTTGATTCAGCTTTCTAACCAACAATTGATGGGAAATTTACTTGTTTGTATACATATTGTTTTGATTTGTGCCTTTTTGTTATTTGCCTCTTCCCGTAAATTTAAATTTTTAACATTTAGGTGCATTTTCGCCGAAAACCATTAAACCTACTAACCTGAAATTTTTACCAGTTATTCATCTTGTACATGCACATATACCGGAATTTTTATGACTTCCTCAGATGTTACAAAAATTTGTAACATACAAAAAACAGAAAAATATTTGTAAAAATTTTATGTTACTCATTACTTTATTTTTAATTTTATGGTCCAACAGATTAAATCACAAAAACTCCAGTAGCTAGAGAAACCAACTATGAGTGTGTAAAGTTTCATTCCTTGTCTTATACCAATCCTATGAAAATTGTAACTAAAAATCACAAATTTAACATTGGCGGGGTATAAAGTACAGTCTTCCCTTAACAATTAGTAGAAAGCTACCTAAGTGTTGGGCCGGCCCGAAGGTCACTTAAAATTAACACGATAATTGATTTTTTTAAATTCTGCAGATTAGCAAAATAATGTGTTTAAAGATATGTTTTTATAGACATGAAAATGTTTTGTACATTTTTAAAGAAATCTTTTTTTAATAAAATGAAATGATTTTTTTATTAAATAATGTAAATATTGCACCAAGTTATTTAATGTTTTTAAAATATCACTAAACTGGTTTAAAAACAATAATTTACTCTTTTTTTCATAATTGTTACAATACTTTTAGGATCTTCTTTCTCATTGACTGATTTGAAAACAAACAAGTAAAAACGTTCCAGATTAGAAAGTCAGAAGGAAGTGGGAATTGATGGTAAATACAAAATAGTAATTTTTTGATTAAAGATTTTTGCAATAATTTGTTTCAATTTACTTAAACAAGGAGTGCAATAAATGTTTTTATTTTATTTTAAATTGTTTTTACTAACCACAACATAAGTGAATCTCAAACACGCAAGTTACATCTCCGGTTTTCATGGAATTAAAGACTTGTTTCTCTTGGAACCTCCGATATTCTAGACAATGGTATTTAAATTATATATTTTCAATGATACTGACAGTCTAGCCTGGTTACGTACTGCAATTACAAAATTAAGTTAACCTATATTAAAAGTACAAGTTTTTTAGAGAAAATAACAATTTTTTTCAATTTTACAATTTTTTTTTATCCTTTATTTTGAATCTTTAACTGTACTATATAGAACTATGAAAAGATGAGAAAACATTGATATTAAATTAAAAATAACAAGAACAGACATGATATAAAATTTAACATTCAGCAATGTTAAATTTGGAATAACAATGAACGTAAAATCTACAAATGACAAATGCATCGATGACAAAAAATACAAAATTGCAACATCCAGAAAACCAACTTATTGGCCGACTTCAGTAACTAAACTCCCGGACTTATTAGACATTTTTCTTCTAAATAAGCTAACTTCAATCGTATATGGTAGCGAACTGCAGTGATTTGTCGTCCGATCATTCGGCTGTACTTTTCTGAGTTCTGAACCAATCCCTGTCTAAAAACGACCGTCATTAGCGAGTGGACTTTTGAACTGGACATATTTTCGGTCATATTTAGAAGATCATACAAATCTACGTCTTCCACTGAAGTTGCTATCTGACATTGATGAGCCCGCGGAAACTCTTCAAGCCTTAATTCAGTCTGCAGCTACATTGTCTTGTACTCCACCAAAGACGTCATCAAGGCTTGGACCAATGTATCCTTTGTATATCAGACAAATGATAGAGGAAAAAAGAAGGTTAAGAAGAATTTGGCAAAGATCTCATCTTCCTGAAGACAAAATTATTTTTAATAGAACAGCCATCAGATTAAAAAAATAATAATAAAAATAAATTGTGAAGTTACAACTCTTAAAACAAATTTAAATTTTTCAAAGGCACAAAACACTTATAATGTATTCCTGCATAAATCTTAAAGAAATTTTCATTACTGCCTTTATAAAAGTAACTGGCATTTTAAACCCAATACAATTTATTATTACTTAAACACGTAAATTAAAATGGATACATTGTAGATAGTGTTTATCACATGATCAACCAGATAATGTGTTATTTAATTGAATTATGGGTCAAGGTAAAACAGGACAAAATCTGTAGGTTAAAGGTTATAAATAATTATGAAACCTTAATATTGTGATTAAATATAAAAAGCTATTTATAATGTATTATAAAATTATATAGCTTCCGAATAGTATATAACTTAAGTTCATCAGAGATTTATGTTTGGATAATTAACATGTTGACTTTATCAATAAGTAATAACAAACCGGTAGATGAACAAGTTCCGTACACATCTTGTTTGATATCTGCAAGATAGTAGAATATTTCCATTACCTATGTTTTTACATTTATTAGACAAATATTAGACGTATACTACAGTGATTTTTTAGTCCTGTTACCCAACTGTTAATGCCTGGTAATTTTTTTCTAAGAGAGGAAAATTTTGTTTTGACACGAAGAGGGTAGCCCTTCTCAACCAGTATAGATACGGCAGTGTGAGTTGATTCTCTTTGAGCTGTGTAAAATTTTGTGCCGTTCCCGGTCGTTTACGAACATAATCTATTTTACCCTAGAACATCGCTTGTTTAAATCTGGATGCTGAAGCTCCTGGACTAATCGTATGCGATACGGATACAATTTTAATTTTTTAGCAGCTTTCTGAACACTCGAATATGACAAACCAACTTGCCAGGAAAGTATTTGTAAACTTTTCCGTGGAGAATTGAGCAATCTTGTTTTCACATTCTCTAAAACGTCATCTGTCAAGAGAGTTGGTCGACCAATACGTTTTCTATCGCAAACACTACCTGTCTCACGAAATCGGTTTGTTAGCCTAGAAACTGACATTTTTCTGGTGGACACCAAAAAATTGAATTTAAAATAATTCTTCTACTCTCGCGAACGATTTCGTAGCAAAATAATGTTCAATAATGAAAACACGTTGTTCTAGGGTAAAAGACATTCTGTTCGTAACACAACCGGTAACGGCACAAAATTTTACACCTCACGCAAAATCAATTCACACTGCCGTATCTATACCGGTTGAGTAGGGCTACCAACTTCGTGTCACAAAACAAAATTTCCCTTTCTTAGGAAAAAGTTACCAGACATTAACAGTTGGGTAACAGGACTGAAAAATTATTGTGTACTAACAAAAATAATGACAAGAGAAAATAAAATTCTATAATTGATTGCATCACAGTAAGAGAAGCTTGCTGTGTACATATAACTGTGTATATAAATTTTTTAATTACTCGTGAGACTTATGAATAATTATAGAAAAGAAAACGAGACAGGACACCCAAATGAAATTTTATAGAGCAATGACCTTACCACTCATAACATATGGGAGTGAAACGTAGGTGTCATTACAGAGGAACTAATCTCGTATCCAGGCTGCTGGATGAGATTTTTGCGGGGATTCAAAGGTTGTACCCGGTTAAAAATACGGAATAAAGCTAATACGCTCCGAGCTAAATGTTCAGTCACTGTGTGAAACATTAAGAACGTGTAAAAGAAACTGGTCCAACCATTTACTTCGCATCCCAGCACACAGACTTCCTCTACGAGCATGGAAATATAAACCTAGAGGGAAACGAGACTTGAGAAGACCTAAAAAGAGATGGATGCCGGAACAGACCATTAAGCCTAATCCTTGATCGATGATGATGATGACTTCTGAATAATTAACTTATCTAAGATCTGAAACAAAACTGAAATAGTTTTCAAATAATACGCTGTTTGTTTGCGTCCGGAGATATTCTAAACTAATAAACGGAATCTTTCTAAATATTTATTGTTGAGATTTATAAAATACTTTACAACAAATGTATGAAATTAGTCACAAACTCTTAAATTTTACTACTGTCAATAATATGAAAAATAAAATTTCTTAACCCTTCGCGGACTATTGACGGATATATCCGCCAAAACTCTTTCCCCACAAGACGTTCAGCGAATATATCCGCACATTTACACATTAAATAAAAAAAGATGTTGACTAAAATTTGTTTAATAGTCATCAAAATTATGCCAAAATATCTAAATATTCCAGGAAATTTGCACCTGCAGAAACTGGGTTGATAGGACTGCCCTCCCTCCAGTGTTTCCATGCTGCCACAAAGTGATGTTCCATTTATCACTCGTGCTTTCTCTGTTCATCAATACTTATGTGTTACGTTCGTCAAATTTAAACGTATTATTTCTTAAATTAATCTTTGTACTTGTAGATTTGTTTTCTCCTTTAACTCTGCAATCCATCGGACAAATAATTTTTTAGTCAGTTGTATTTACGGATATAGCTGCATATGTCACGTCACTCAGGATAAAAACGGAAAATTTGCATCCATTATTATTGAGTAAAAATTAGGAGAAAAATATGTGACCAGATTTTCGAGAAATCGGAACCATTAAAAACAGTTTTCTATCCGAAAACACATTTTTTACCCCAACCCATTTAAATCTGTCTGTGATATGAAACTAATTCCGTTCATGAAGGTTAAAACTGGTCCAAAATATTTTGATGAATTTTTCAGAGTTTAGTTTTTAAAGTCAACGTAAAGTCGATATTATTGTAACCTATCTATAAACTCGAAGGGGCTAAGCTTATTTTCCATTATAAGCTTTTTAGAGACAATTTTTTTAATTTATCAATACGAATTACCGAAAACCAAACGATTTTTGACAAAAATATTACAGTATTCATTTTATTTGTGAATTCGATAAAATAGAATATTTTCAACTTGGAAAATCGCAGGACTCTCCGCTCTTTGAACTAATATTTTTTCCTACTAATATTAAAGTTGTTTTAGGGTAAAAATAAGCAATAAAATATACCAAAAATGTACAGTTTTACAATTCGTATTGTACATCTTCGGAAAAGCTGCCAGCTGGTACATCAGTGACAGATCGTCTGAATTATCATTAATGGGATAAACAGTCGTAAGACAACAAAAATGCTAGTGCTGTACGTAGTCGCTTTTAAATGTTATTTTCTTGTAATAGTTAATAAAGAATTAATGTAATAATTTCCAGCCCCATCCTAGAATCGAATCCAGGACCTTCCTCTTTGTAGTCTAGCATACTGACCGCTTCTCCAAGGAGGCAATCATTTTTAATTGATAATTTACACTGGCTTGGTGATTCTTTTTCTTATTTCGGTTCTATTCGCTATCGGAGATTGGAAATCATCTAGCGCTCTGAACTGCTCCGCCGAACTGCTCCGCCGAACTACACCCGTACCACTCCCTCAGATTTCGCAGCCAGGAACGTTTTCTACGCCCAAAACTTCTTTTTTCCTTAATCCTTCCTTAGACAATAAGCCTTAGTAATGAGTACTTATCTCCTCTCGTAACATGGCCTAGATACTTCAATATTTTTTTCTTTATAGTCGTCACCAATGCACATTCTTACCAATTCTTCACATTTGCCACTATCGCTGTTCATGACACTCTCCACATTCTCCTATAGCACCACATCTCAAATGCCTCAAAATTCCTGATGTTTCTCTGTTTAAGAGTCCGTGCCTCCACAACGTAACATTCTCACTCTCACACATTTTGACTCCTCCTTGGTGATTGGTGTAGTGAATGTAACCAGTCATACATGAACAAAACCCACTGAATTTTATTGTAAATGTAAATTAAAAATGTTCCGTAGAAAGCCAAGAAAAGATAAGAGTATCTAAAATAAAACTGTTCCCGTTAATTATTTCAGCTTTATTTTTTTATCAAGAACTGTTTTTTTTCCACAAAACCACCCAATTTTATCGCTGTTGGTTGCTAAGTTGTCGTTTATGCGTGGATTGAATACGGACACCCAACGATGTTTGTACATTTATAACTGTCGGCTGGTGACTAGACGAAGTCACTCACCCAAACGGTGTAACTTACAACCAATGTCAGATTCGGTTCAATCATGTTATTAAGGGATAATTCAACATCTTTAACTGCTTTTGTTTGTAAAAGTATAACGTTGTAATTAAATAGTTCATTTAAAGTAAGCTACTATGTTAACATTCAATTGCGAATTTCCGGCGGATACACCATAATAAATCAATTAAAATAGTCACAAATTTAATGAAATATTTAAGAGAAATATATAGTGTTTTACCACTTTTATAGTTATTAAAATCTGTTAAATTGTCTTTTATTAATTTAATTTTCGTGTTTATGTTAATGCTATGCATATTAAACCTCTTTATGTTACGTTTTATGTATTTTTACTCACAAATAAAATGTGATATTAAGTCCAAAATGATGTTTCATTTATATGTGATTTCTTCATCTCGTAATTCTGTCAACAATATGGTACAATTAAACTTATTACATTTACTCAGTTTGGCTTTTAATTAAACATTAACGCTTTAATACTTAACGAAATAACTAATGACATTTCTCTTGTATAAAATTAATTCAGAATGCAAAGGATTCAAAACTTCAGTAAGGATTACAGCCCCGTAATTTTAAAAGATACTTAATAAAGTCTATTATTGCTGATAAACACGTTCTTACCATAAATCACAAATTAAAGATTGTGTGTGGATATAATATCTCTCATCTTTTATAAACATTTTAATAAGGTCTGTTGTTAAGAAATTAGTGGATTAGTCACATCAGGTGATGATCGCTGCAATATTTCTTGTTCCAACCATCAAACATACCTACATTATTTTATTTTTTTCTTGTTATATACTTTTAACGAGGTAAATTGTCCATGAACATATATTTTATAACGAAATTACTTAATTAGAAATTCTTGTATGATTACTTGATTAAAAATTTTATTTGTTGTGTACAAACAAAATAGTATTAACTTTCTCCCAAATTTTCTACTAGATCTACAGAATTTTTTTTTTTTTTTGATAATTTACCGTTTTTTTTAACTATCCCACTAAAGTATCAGAACTGTAATTATTCAAAACATTGACATTAAAGCGATTGAACTGAGCAATAGGAACTTTTTTGTACTTTAGTTTCAGTCAACGTAGGACTACGATGATTATGCGTGAATTTATTCTCTTACTCGAGTTTCTATTTTGGAGCTATTTTTGAGCTTTCTTTCTATCTTTATTTACATTTTTTCAACAATTCTGAAAATTCCTTCTTTCTTTTATAGCTCCAGTTCGGTATGTTGTGTTTCCTAACTGTTTCCTCTGAAAAACCTTCATGTTTTTCAATTCTTTTTCTTAATATATTTCTATCTTCTATTAGGTCTTTATCTACGTTTATTGTTACTAGGTACTTATTTTGTTTTTTTAAACCATCTTGGTTTGTTTTTGTATTCTTTCATCTTTTAAAATTTTAAGTCGTTTTTGGTTCATCCATATCAGATGTCCGTAAAATCTTAATCTTCTGTTTCTAATTTCAACCGATGTGTTTTGGATCTGTTTATAGATCACTTTGTTTGGGTGATTCCTATCCTAATTTTTCATCTTTATTTACAGTTTCAATCATTGGAGTCATTATTTTCATTGACATTCTTCTTTCTACTTTTTTAACGCTTACACATTTTATATTACTTTTTTAGTGTATCTGTCGCATATAATTCTCCTAGTAACACCACTGTTGTATAGTGTTAAAGCATAACTGTTTATCAATCATATAAATTTTTTTAAAGTTTTTATTTTATAAAATATAATATATTAAGTTTATTTAAACTTAAACAGAAAAATAGAACGGACAAGACACAAACACTTGAACGAAGGATCCTTAGAACTTGTATAGGCAAAAAAACAAAGAGGATGGGGAATGGAGACTTTTACCCAATAAAATTATCTACCAAGATAATGAACCAATAATAGACTCCATGAAAAAGAAAAGGATATCTTTCTTTGGCCATTTAATTAGAACACCAGAAGACAGAATTATCAACAGAATTATAAGGAACTTGTTTGCAAAAAACCAGCACCAATCTGGATGAAGGAAATCAAAGAGGATATGGAAGAAATAGGTTTAACTTTTAGGAATCTGGAGCTGAAGAGAGTTAAGACAGATATACTTTAAGACAAAAACTTTAGATTTAAAACCCAAAAATTGGATTAATTCATTTCTATTAACCATTAAATACGTGGCAACCGAAAAAGTTTTCATGAAGATCAATACAGATTCTTTGAGAAAATTTGATTTAAACAATTTTTATTTGAAATAAAGTGCCTATCATTTGGAACTATGCGACTAATTTGGAAAGAACCCTTGAAAAAAATTTGTAAAACCTTTAGGTATTTAGGTTCATCACAATTAGTTTAAAATGTCCTTGATAGTTAATTGTTTATTATTATTATTATTATTATTATTATTATTATTATTATTATTATTATTATTATTATTATTATTATTATTATTATTATTATTATTATTATTATTATTATTATGTGAGGATATAAAATGGATTATGTCAGAACTCAATATTTTTTAGAGTGGCTTATTGACATGACTTTATGAAATATTATTTTTGGATTAAGATTCATAGTAACAGTATTTTGAACGGTAAAATGTCCTTTCGCCTGCTTTTATTATCACAGAAAGGGATTTTTTTTCGAAAATGTATAAATATATTCCAAATTTATAAATTAACCATCTTTAGATCATCTCCCTATAAAAATCGATTTAATATATAGTATATGATTCATATAAATCCTGATTTATATTTTAAATTTAAGCGAGTGAATTAACAAAGTAATTTTAACATAGTTATATTTTGTTAACACTGTACATTATTCGTGAAGAGTGTTCCACGAATTGCTTATTATCTCTTTATTTTAATACGTTATCCGTATACCGTATGTAGGCGGAGAGAAAATGAGAAAATTATGTATGTTCGTGATATTACATGCTAAAAGGTACAGAATAGGAAAGTAATTGATGTAAAATATTGTATAAACAAAGTTTAACTTATTTAAAGGATTATCGTATGGTAAGATTTTCTATTCTAATGGAATTCAGTAATTAGTAATGCTGAAACATTAAACTTTCGATATCTTTTCTTTGTTTACTTTTATCTTCATTTAAATTTGTTAGTGTGATAAAAATAAAATACGATGACATGATTCAAACGAATCAAGTATTGCTAAGTTAGAGACTATAAGAAAATTTTCAGAATACGTGGGCCTATTTAATGACAGACGGCATTTCTTAGTGTAATATCTAAGTTATTTGAAAAAAAAAATAGTTCGGCTCTATTAAAAAAATATCCCTTGATGATAATAATTCCTTAAACGTTTAATAAATTCAACTTTTTTTTACATTGTAGGTTTCCCGTTTCTTTCTTATTCTAAAACGTGTTTTCCTAAAACCGACATACCTCTAAGAACGTGCATTAGAATTATGGGTTGGCTCTTAACCAGTCAAAGTGGTGTATTAATATTAATTCGGTATTTTTTCCGAAAATACACTAAAATAAAAAAGTTGAAAATAAATTAATTTATTCCGACAAATTATTTTTTAGAGTAGACAGTGAAAACAATATTTTCCGCCTTAAATTTCTTATATTACTGAAAATCACAACATACATTACATTCACTCTCAGGCGACAAACTTGTCCCCCAGTTTATTTACACAATACACCGATCCCACAAAAAACCTCAGTGAATTACTTAGGACTGATACTAGACAAATCCACATAATACTAGACATGGAATCCACATAATTGACTTAAAAGGCAATCTCGTAACGCGCGGTTAAAGTTTCTCTTCAGTCTTATTCACCGTAAATCTCCCCTTCCAATTACTCAGAAACTTAACTGTTACAAGTTATTTCTTCGTCCTATTTGGACCTACAGTTCAGTGATCTACGGATCAGCTAATACATGTAAAATAAAACGTATTCAGACCTTCCAGAACAAAACTTTACACATCATCAGGGGCTGTCCAACATGTGTTAGTAACAAAACATTATACAGAGACCTTAACGAAACAGTAAAGAAACTATACAGACGTTTTCATAACAAACTACACTATCACACAAATCTGCAAATTCTGTCATTGTCCGCTCCCCGCCTACCACACAACCTGCCTAGAAGAATGAAAATGCAATGGAATGGAATGGAAAATGGAATGGAAAAGGCAATGGAAGAGACTTTTTGTAAATCGTCTTGAGGGGTTGCCACTGGGCGACTACCTCACACAGGTGTCACCATGACAATCTATATAAATAAAATTGTGATTCTGTCTGTGCAGTTTTTCAAAATGCACCAAATTTTGTTTCTATGCCAGATGTACCATCTCAAACACCGAAAATAAGTTCAGCTGAATTTTTATCCGTTTGTCTGTTTGTATGTTACGGCATCACGCAAGAACCGCTGAACCAAATTTAATGAATTTCGGTATCTAGGTTCTGGACATAATCGACATGAAAATAGGCTATAATTTTTTTAATATCACAAAGGGATCGGGGAGTTCTAAGGGAGAGGTAAACAAAAAACTACGAATATCTCCGTTACAGGTCAATGTATCAAATATGTTATGTAATCGAAATTACGAAACGTTTTAAGACAAATAAGTTTGATTATGTAAAAATTTTCATTTTCATGCATAATAACGGAGATATCACCAAATTTTAAAAAAATAAATCAATATTTTCAGAAGAATTACATACAAAATAAATAGAAAAATAAACCATAGGTCTACGCGCCGGTAAAACCCGCATTCATTGTCACCTACCTACCCATTCCATCAGTACCCTACACAACTTTTCTCAGTCACATTGTCAAAAATGAATCAGTCGTCTTAATAGTTGTCATCATTGTGGTGTTCCTATTGTGATTTACCTTTCATTTATTATGAAAATAATAAAGCGCTGCATATCTTAATTTAAAAACATCAAGATATCGCTTTTATTCTACGTTCATTTATCTTTTTTCATAAATAATAATGCTGACGTTGAAAGGAGATAGATAACAATGAATATTTAAAGAATATCAGACCTGATAGGGATCGAACTCGGTACCCCCAACCGACCGTCCACGGCACCAAGGAAACCGGTCGACGAACGGGTACTTTAGCTAGTAGGCCTATAATATAAACTATTGACATAACTGCTGGTTGTGTTAAAATGTTATAAAGTTTTAGTTTATTTTTCTTAAATAAAGTCAAAGAAAAAATTCCTTGTATTAAGAAAGATTTGTTTAAGATGTCATTTTTGTCACACGCCTTATTAGGAAAATATATTTTTTTGAAGCTAAGTCATCAAATACAGCGTTTATTAACTACTTTGTAGTTGGTAGATTTAAAACAAAAATAATTTTGGGGTACTTTCACAACGTATCAGGAATTAAACCCGGAATCCTAGGAGCAGAGTGGTTTACTTGAAATTTTATTAAAAATTCTCCGCTAAATTTGTAGGTGTAGTGGTCGGCACAATTGCTCCTTCTGTCAAGGGTCAGGGGTCCCGGACCGGGATCGATTATCGGTCAGGTCTATCATTTTTTCATCACTCATTTTCGTTTTTAACCCTTTATCGTCTACACTAGCATTAACAATGTGCAAAACGGTTGAACGCAAAGAAAGAATAAATAATAAAATTATGAAAATAATCATCATGAACTATTCAAAATTTTGTAAAACATTACATTATAAATTATACAGCAATGTTTCATCAAAATTTGGACTAACGTGATTTCATTAATTTAAAAGTGAAATTTTGGTACTATTCATAATTCATAATTCAAACACATTATGTACGTTCTAACAACTGTAATTTTTGGTACTTATATTTTGAAAAAAGTAATTATATTTCAAAACGAAATAGTTTATTGTAGTTTTTAATACGGTATTTTTTCCTGATAAGATCTTCTTCTTAAACAATATGTCTAACATAGTCACAAAGGTCCAAGGTTGCATGTGAACCACGTACGTATTATGTAGGTACTTTAATTTGACCCTTAACTAAAAGTATGAAAGAAATATTGTCCTCTTGTAACTTTCTCTATATATGTTAAGAAAGATTTGTTTAAGTAACACCACATGGCTCATTCAATCATGTCGCCAAATTCAGTCATCTTATGAACAACTACGACAATGATAGTGAAAGTTTGTAAATTTTTATTATTTAATATTGTAAATACTTTTCAGATTTAAAACCTGAAAGTATTAATTTTATTTATTGATTTTTTGTAAATTTACGGATTTACAAAATGTAAACGCTAATCTCAATTAAATAAAAATTATCAAGGTCATTGCCATTAGCATATATTTTACTTTCACCTTTCTCATAATTTCAAAATTTGGTTGAGCTACACAATTTTAAATTTCATGAACATACTTCAATTAATTTTCTGTAACGTTACATTAAATTTTATTATTGTCCAATAATCAACCGTAACGTAACAATGAGCAGTTTGTAAATTTAATTAATGAGTTAATTTACTTTCCAGTTCATCTATAATAAATATTTGCTTACTAAATCTCACAGTCTGAACTATATAACTACTATAAACGTTATTAGATCTGCTACTTCCGCCCAATATTCTTGTCACGAGATTTTTTATTCCGAGAAAATTCTGCGTTGAGAAAATATATAATGTGTTCTAATGAAGTAGTTTTGGCATCATATATGAGCTGGTTATCATATTTAAAATGTAAAAATTGATAGTTAACATCGATTTTTATAACAAAATTTTAGAGACCCGTAGCCTAATTAAGCACAAGCACATGGTTCGGATTTTCTATCTGAAGCCTGTTTAGTTATTTAGCGTAGTTGTTCTTCTGAACCTACTGGGGGCATACCATATGATTTATAAATGATCCCTTAAAGTATTTTTGGAAGCAAATCTTTCCGTAGGTTTTTATGTTTCACTCTTCTTGTTTTTGACTATAAATACAATTTTTATTTGCAACTGTATAAAATTAACAACCAGCAAATTTGATAAAAAAAGGATAAAAATGTTGACAAATTTTAAGACATTGAGGAGGTCGCTGCCCATTGACAGTACTCCAACCGTAATCATTAAGTTAGTTCATTATTTTGTTTACTATTTACTCATTTTATTTTGGTTTTCTTTAATTTTGACGTCTTATGATATCCCTACTTCAGAGTCGTTTCAGTCTTTGTATAGGTAAATCTGGTGTGTCTAGGTCAACAATGAGCTGGTTTGGATTATTGGGTAATTTCTTTTTAAATCGTCTGTATGTGCGTGGGACACATCGTTGATGTATAGGACGTTTAAGTCTGTGTGTAGTGTATCGTTCGTTACATAAAAAAGAGCATAGTTACCTGTTTTAACAGTTTGGACTGAAAGCGCTGTATTTTCAAAATGACCGACGGTTTGGCGTAACAGTCAATTTGGCTGTTATACATTCAAACGGGTCTAAGGTAACATATAACCTCTTCTTTAATATAAAAATATATTTTCACGACAGTTCGGTCTGGTGAACTTCCCCATTTTGGTTTCCATTCCGGACTGGTGAAATCTGCTTCCCCAGACTGTAAATAGACAAGCTATTTCTTTATATTTTACTTTTTTAATCCAACTGAAAGGTATTGACATTCAAACCCCTATGGCAGTGAAACATGAGCCCTGAATGAAAATTAAAAATGAAGGCTAAAGAAATGGGTAGAGATCTATAATAATAACACTAGTATCAGAAAACATTCGGCGTAATGTTTGGCTGATTAAAACCATAAAGCTTGATATAAATTTAATTTATAGCAGCATAAAACCAAATATTTTTTATTGATCATGTTTCCAAAACAAAAGAAAAAATGAGATAATAAAAAAAGATAGAACTTGGTTATGATTTTAGTTCACCTGTAAGAAAAGTCAGTGTATACAAAATGCTAGTATACGATTTTAACTCTTTGTGTTGACATAATTCCTACTCTACAAATAGTGGTTCCTGAGGGAAATTGTGGGAGTCACCAAAAAGATATATGAGAGATGAGGACGTCTACCAGTGGTTGAACATTGAGAAGCTGAATAACCGGACTGACTGACAACGTAGAATTGGATGAGTCATGTTAATACGACGGAAAACTCTTCTTTATTAAAGCAGATCCTCTAGTATCGATCATCTGGCAGGTGTTTTGTAGAGAGTCTAAGGATGTGGATTAACCATCGGATTTTTACTTTCTCTTGCCTATATGAATATATAGGAAGGAAAGTATTGTTTTCATGTCGATTTTTCGAAATCGAGTTTTCACCGGAACTACACGTTTTCAGACCCCCTGAACCCAAAAAACATGTTTTTAGCAATTGGTCTGTGTGTGCGTGTGCGTGTGCGTGTACGTGTGTGTGTGTGTATATATGTGTGTGGGTGTGTGTGCGTGTGTGTGTGTGTGCGTGTGCGTGTGCGTTTGCGTGCGTGTGTGTGTGTGTGTGTGTATGTGTGTGTGTGTGTGCAAAATATCTCAAGAACGGAACATCGTAAGAACTTGAAACTTGAAACTTAAGTTACATACCACTACCGTACCCGGCACGAACATTTTCATCAAAATCGGTCAACCGGAAGTAGTAGTTTATTCGTGTAATTTTTCACTTTATTGCGATTTTCTCAAAAACTGGTTTTACGACTTTTTTTTAAATCGCCTGGTTTACTCAATTTTTTATTCTCTACCAGATAGGGTAGGCGCCATGTTTGCTGAAATTCTGTGTGAGGCTGTTTTTACGTAAAAAAATTGTTTTTTTAAGATTACGGCCTTAATATGCATGCCCAATTTATATAATAAAAGTTTTAGAAAATTTAAAATGCTACAACTTTTATTTCAAACATTTTTTTGTATAACGCTTAGTTTAACGGTAATTAGCGATTTTCTGTTTTTTCTCACGAAAACGTGTGAAAAATTGATTTTTTTAAGATTTCGGCCTTAGTAGGCATTTTACGGCAAAAGTGTGTATAATCAAATTTATAGAAAATTAAACGATCTACAACTTTTAATTAGAGCGTTTTTCTTTACAGAGCTTAGTTTAGCGTGAAAGAGTAATTTTCCGTATTTTTAAGCCAAACAGGTCGATTTTCATTTTGCGTCTTTCACTCATGATTAAAGTAAAGTTATATTTTTTGAGTTTAGTTTTTTGTTTATTACTAATGTTAGGTTATATTGGTCATTATTTGAATTGGCAAGAGAAAGTTTTGTGAGTGTTTCACACCAGATTTTTTAATATGCCTTTGGCTCAAAACGTTTTGTAGTTAAGGTAGGTATAATAAAATATATTGGACAATTTACATTAAAATATTTTCTCGTCCTGTATTAAGAGAAAGTAGGCTATTATTTATTTGTTTTAAAGGAATTAGTTTAACTGAAAACAACCACATCAAACAGGAAATCAAATCCTGAACCCCAAGGGATATGTACAAAACGACCAATAAAGCTACCTTCCAACTCGAGTACAATGTTATACATTTATTCCATCAGTACAACCAATTAATTTTAGTAGTAGACCGTATAATTTAAATTTATAATGTAATAAGTTAGGCTACAATAAAATGTTAAGTAAATTGAAAAACTTTATGACATAGAAAACGGTGTAACGACTTTTAAATTTACAGCTTAATTTAACCAAGGTATAACTGTAACAAAATACAAAACTGTTTCCCAAGGAAGTTTAATAATAACCTACTCATAGCATGTATGTCTAACAGTTATATTAAATTTGTGTAAACAATATTGTAATTAATATTATAATTAAAAAGTGTATCATGGTATAATAAACTTTAGTAACAAAATAATTTCTTACATTTCATGTCTCAAAATTATAACACTGTTTCCATTACATGCGATAAATATATTTGTATAATACAATAACACCAGCGAAAGTAACTTTTAAAGTTCAATTGCGGAAAATATGTATGAATTATAAATAATACAAAGTTGAACTAAAGTATCTGAATACAGCTAATCAAACTGTAATCATGTAGAAAGTATTCCTGTACTTACCACTATCTCCTATGCAAGGTTAATTGTGTTTGTTAACATTGGAATAAACTTATTAAGTAATTTTTTATACTCTAAACAATAGTAAATCGTAAAATTTTGTTTTTGCTATTTAATTTGCTATTTCATTGTTAGCGCCGTATGCCTTTAAGCTATATCAGATTTTTTTCTTCCTTACGTGTACGTTAGTATTTTTTTCTCATTGGTCGCTCTTAAACAAATATTTTTTTTTTCATTAGCATTTTTTAATTTCTCTTGCCCTATATAAGTATACAGGGAAGGAAAGTATTGTTTTCATGTTGATTTTTCGAAATCGAATTTTTACCGGATATGCACGTTTTTAGGCCCCCTGAATCCAAAAAAAACATGTTTATACCGCATATTGGTCGGGGTGTGTATGTGAAAAAAATATCTCAAGATGGAATGTGTATTAAGTTGAACTCAAGTTAGGTACTACAAGGAAACTCGATAAGGAACATTTTCCTTAAAATCGGTCAACTGGAAGGAGTAGTTTATTCGAGTAATTTTTCACTTTCTTGCAATTTTCTTAAAAACGGCTTGTACGATTTTTTTTTAAATCGCCTCATTTACCACATTTTTACTCTCTGTAAGATAGGGTAAGCACCATGACTCCTGAAATTCTTGGGGAGGTTGTGCTGTCGTTGGTAAAAAATGTTTTTGAGGTCACTACTTCTTTTGGCGCGCCTGGACTATGTTTTTGCACGGGAAAAATCTTTGGTTTTTCCGTCACATCACACTCGGCTATTTTAGTTTAAACTCAGTTGTCTGCTACTGTAGTTTCAATATAAAGAAGTAGTCACATCTGTCGGTCAGTCCTGCGACTGCTGTTTTTGTTTTTTTACAAGATTGCGGCCTAAACATGTATCTTAGAGCAAAAGTATTTCTCTAAAATGTTTAAAGGCATACGTGCTTAAATCTATTGATTTAAAGAACTGTTTCATAACAAAAAAAGTACAAAAATGTTTTTTGTTTTTGTTTTACATCCGACTGTTCTGCAATTACTGCTAATGCAGACGGTGAAGGATGAAATGAATTTTTGTAACGTATGAAAATATGCCGCGCCTGAATGGGATTCGAACCCAAGACAGCATGATGAGAGGCGAGCACGTTACCAATTACGCCATTGCGGCCGGTGCAAAAATTTTACGAAGATAAAAACAAGTCGTAAAAGATATTTTATTGTGATGGTTTTAAATTGTTACGACTAGAGAAACTGGTTACTGCATATCCAAGTTGATTACTTTAACAGAAAATATTAACGTTTACGCTGAAAATTCAATAAAATGTCATGCCGTATGAAAATTAAAATTTCATATAATACAACTTAAAAATAAATAGAACTTTAGAACTTTTTAGAATGTTAACTAACGTTAACATATCAATTTTGTAAAACTAAACTAATTTATTGTTAAATAATGAAGTGTTTTCCGTCGATTATTCTGTTTCTATGCATCACTGTGTAAGTTGTTCGAATAAAACAAACATACTTTGTCGTAATTTTCTAAAGGAATGTCTCGCAAGTGCTTGTTAAACTGGATTTATAGACTACATAACTTATTTTATTTGTTTATTTACAATAGGATAGTATTATCTGATGATCTAAAAACCTAATACCGATGAGACCTTTGGAAAGAACAAAGAGACCTTTCTGATGTTCACGAAGCCCTACAAATGAAAGCTCACGAACTTTAAACATTTGTACCTACATAAAACTCTTTTACAGAATCTTCTCCATTATCTAAAAGAAACTCCTCTCTCTTAATGCACTGACTTCCAGTATTTTTTCTATTTTTTACTAAAATGAACTCCGGCTATGTTCAGGTTTATAATTTCCCTAGTTTTTATAAATGTTAAACATAGGGAAAGTAAGATTAATTATAAATTTATTATAGGTACAGAAATATATTCTGTATAACCAGTTACATCTGAGAATTTAAGTCATGATTTTGCAGTTCATTTTAAGTTTGGTGTAGGTAATGAAAGTTATTTATTTTTAATACTTTTATGATTACTATTATCATCAAGTAGCCCGGCAGTTTTATCAAGTTGTATTGCACTCCCGATAACAGAAGATTTCCGAACTCATCTTCGGGTCGTTATTATTATGTTTTATTATTGTTTGTTATTTTGTTATCTGTAGTGGAGATTTGTTTTATTGTTTGTGTTATGATGTTTATTGACACCATGTGAATTAGGTGCTGCACTTGATATTTAAATTTAATTAATTCAGGTTTTTCTTCTTTGGATGTATGTTTTGGCGCCTCTTAGTCCATGATAGGTGTGCAACAAATTAAGGATTTCGATCTGTTCTGCTGCCATTTTTCCACTGAGTAGGTCCGTCCTGCTTCCCTGTTTGTCTTTTTCACTGCTCGGAGGTTAGGGGTGGCTATAAGGGGTGATGTGGAGGCCATCAAAAATTTAAAGAAAATAATTTATATGGTATCTTGAGTATAAAGCTTTTGTTCCTGCGTTGTCTTACGTTGAGAGTTATATTTATTATAGGTACAGAAATATATTCTGTATAACCAGTTACATCTGAGAATTTAAGTCATGATTTTGCAGTTCATTTTAAGTTTGGTGTAGGTAATGAAAGTTATTTATTTTTAATACTTTTATGATTACTATTATCATCAAGTAGCCCGGCAGTTTTATCAAGTTGTATTGCACTCCCGATAACAGAAGATTTCCGAACTCATCTTCGGAAATTTTCTTCTTCATTTTTCTTCTTCATTTTCGCAAGCCTCCGTATAAGAGCTAAGGCATTATTCTTATTCAGACCCACAGCAACCCTTAGCCTGTATTTATTATTCATAGATCTCATATCGGCATCAAGGCTGTTTATGTTGGAGTTAAAAGAATGAGGACGTTCTGCACTGTATCCGGCTAGAATGGAGACTCCTCTGTCAAGATGTCTTCCTGGAAAATTTGAATATGATGTAGCAGGATCCCGGCTTCTGCAAGGGGACGTTCTGAGATTTAAATTCAGCCTCGAATTAAGCTCATTGAAATTTATAATTTTAATAATATCTAAAAAGCTTTAAGCTAAAATCTAGAAGATAGACAAGGATTGACGAATGTTAAATGTGCCATAACATCTAAAAAAATTAAATTGAAAATAAAAACTGATAAATTCATACAGTATACAACAAATTTATCCATTATAGAGGTACCTACTACAAACCTAGATCTTAAAAAGTTTGCTTTGTGTAAAGTAGATTCTAGACACAGCAAGCAGGTGACACATCTTTAAAAATTTCCTGCGTTATTCATTAGACACTCGTCATAATATAGGTATTGATAGAGTGGTAACAAAATGCTTCACTGAAAATGTTTATTAATTTATAAGGAAATTACAATGAAAAGAACATTTAATTAGCAGTTTTGATATTTAACTGTAAATATGACTTACCAATGACCTACATTGTATGGTATTTATTTGTAAGTTTCCATTTTTTTTAGGAATAATGTTTTCATAAGTCGTATGCTCGTGGGCAAGTAATCACATGACGTAGGTCTACAAAGTACTTTGTAAAAATATGGCATATGATACCAATTCTAAACTTTTAAGAAGCAAGCCGATAAGTCATAGTACGTAAACGAAATTATGTAAAAGATACACTTATCACACAGGTTGGCACTTATGGGGGTGGAACTTGCAAAAAAAGGATAGATGCACTGCGAAAATTTGAAAAGCAAATTGTGTGGCATGTATATGGGCCAGTTAAGGAAAATTATACGTGGTGAATCAAATATAATCGAAAACAGACGAGATGTTAGAATAGGAGGACATCTTAAAATTCATCAAGTGTCAGCGTATACGCTGGCTAGGTTAATTGAAGCGAACGGACGAACAGTGCACGTGAAAGAGAATACTAATGGCTCAGATTGATATTGATAGTAATACTTAAAAAGGGGTCGACTTAGAGTTAGATGGCTAGATGACGTAACTAAGGATTTTCGATTTTGAAAATGAGAGTATACCTGGGAATAGCAAGGAATAGAGAACGTTGGAGCGGATTGGTGTTGAAGGCCAAGGCTTACATAGAGCTGTAGAGCTGGAGGAAGAAGAATGACATGACGTGATAAAGATGAAAATGACAGATCTGATCGAGAATCGAACCAATTACTTAACTACATATTTTATTGTCTTACAAAATCATTTATTGTATTTGGTTCAATACAATTTAAGGCAACAACCTTGCAGAAAAATAGGTTGTGAATATGTGGCCTTATTTGTTACTGTTTTACAAAAAAGAAGAAGGTTTTGTCTCCACCGTGTATGTAGGCCTAAAAACAGTAAATGTGATAAAGTATAAATTAACTACTAATTGGTTCTGTAACTGAAAATAATAATTTTTCAGTTTCATTTGCGGATATTCATTCGTATTGGTTGTAATCATTAGACTTTTTACTTGTTCAATTTATAGGTAAAGATAAAAAATTTTATTTCCAGTTAGGATAACAAGCTGTGTGCACGCATAATGAATGCGTTGCACTTATACTCATAAAATTCTCATTAAATTCGGGTAGTTAAAATACGTACCAATTACACATCTCTAAAAATGGGTAGACTTTATTCACGTGCAATATAGCAGTTACATGCAATATAAAAATGCCTAATTACAGTATTACATATAATTCTTAAACTTATAAGATATAAAATAACAACATACAATTTGTTTTTGGTTTAACAAACTTAATGCTTCGTTGGTAATAGTACAATTATTAAGTATTATTCCATGATTTCAAACCAAATAACGGGATTTTAAGGACTGCATTATTTTATCTTGAACTATAATTGCAGTTTCTTGAATTGTAACCTATTTATCTAAAATTATTAATATTTAATACAATAATTTCAGTTATCTCCAAAATTTTTACCTGATCCGCTTTTAATTCCTCAAATTTTGTAAAAATGTAAATTATAGCACTAATGAATAACTTTTTTTTTATCAGTGTATTTTTTGCAATCAGTTTTTTTATAAATATAATTATAAACTTTAAGCAATGATGAGAAAATTTAAGTAATATTCTTAGAATTAAAATATAGCCTAAACCACACTCAGTAGTGTGTTTCAAAACAAACTAAACTGTGCAGAAAAAAATATATACAAAACTAAACTTGATGAACTGTGAATCAACATCTTGAAACAAAATGTTGTTGAAGGTGACGACGACGATGATAGAGATGCTAACGATGCCGATTATGAGACGACGATGATAAGTAGTAGAAGTCGAAAGAAAAAGAAAAAAAGTTTAAATAATTAACAAAATTGTAAAGGTAAGTACAATGTTTTAAGACGTTTCAGTCTGCGAGTATCTTCGCAGTTGTCGAGGAGTTAATTGCTAATATATTTTGATGGTGTTCTAGTTTTTGTAAATGTTTCCCGCTATGTCGTTTAATTTCTTATTTTATAAAGGGCAGGGTTTAAATCGTTGTGTAGTATTTCATTGGTTACGTATCATGGGGCTGCAGTGATTAGTCTCAGGTATTTTTATTGAAACCGCTGCAGTATTTCTATATTTGATGAACCAGCTAGATGAACTAGCCCCATAGCTCAAACCCATTAGTTCAAACTAGTTTGAGTATTACTTTGTATACGAGTACTTTATTTCTAAGGAAAGAGTTGAGACTTACAGCCTATGAGCCACAATTGACGTAACTTCAGCCCAAATTGCTTTCGTTTCGTCCATATATGACTTCCACGTGAGTCTTCGATCGAAGTGTAACCCCAGACATTTGACTTACTCTTTCTGCGGGATTACTGCACCATTCAAGGTGACCACTGAACATGTTGGTTTCTTTAATACATAATTTAACAAAAGTTCAGAAATAATTTTTGAAGAATCACCACTGTTTATTTTATTTATTTCTTAGATTAGCCTATTAAAAGTTGCAACATTAGCTCGGTCATTATCTACTTCTGAGGATTATGGAAAAAATCGTTTGAAATTTTCTGTCACTAGGCGGGAATTAAGGTAGTGACTGAAATGAAGAATTTCTTTGTGATTTTTTTTTTTGTACAGCATTGAATGATTCCGCTGAATCGTAGCGCTGACAATGTTTTTCATTCTGTAGTGCAAATACAAGTCTTAGTACGACCTTTTCTTTATTTCTGGGACAAGATTTTACGTATTCCGTAGTGTTTCCAACTACTGCATTCGTTTCCAGACAAACAATCAATGCCGCGCTTCTAATCAAACCTTTTCTGTACTGTGTTAAACTGTACGCATTAAAATAAATTTCTAATTATATTGAATTTCATTGATGTAAATATTGTAAATAAGAAACGTAAAAAGTCATAGGAAAAATAAATCTGTAGGCCTAAATACGGTAATCGTGATAAAGTATAAACAATAACTTTCTCTTAAACTTAGCTCATGACATTGGAGATCCACGCGAATAAATCATTGAAATTGAAAACATTCGAAGAACTAATAGTGTTGTGTCTATTATACGGTGCAAAACTAGTTTCTTATTAAGAACTAAGTGCTACTGTAAAACTTTGACTGCATTAACTGAGATTCTGTAATGTTTTCTTAAATTGTACCGGTTATTATGTAGCAAGTTATTTACTCTAAATAAAAATCTGGTGTGAAATACTCACACAACTTTCTCTTACCAATGAAAATAATGAACAATATAACTTAATATTATTAATAAAACATTAGAAATAAACAAAAAACTTACCTCAAAAAACTTAATCTAATTTTAATCATGAATGAATGATGCAAAATGAAAACCAACCTTAGTTTGGCTTAATAACACGGAAAATCACTCTTTGACACTAAACAAGGCTCTGTAGAGAAAAATGCTTATGATAAAAGTTGTAGATCTTTTAATTTCCTTTAAATTTTATTATGTATACTTTTGTCGTTAAATGCATACTAAGGCCGAAATCTTAAAAACTCCAATTTTTACACATTTTCGTGAAAACAAAAAACAGAAAATCGCTAATTACCGCTAAACTAAGCGTTGTACAAAAAATATTTGACATAAAAGTTGTAGGTTTTTAAATTTTCTACTACTTTTATTATAATAGTACACTTTTGCGCTAAAATTCATATTAAGGCCGCAATCTTAAAACAAAAACATTTTTTTCTACGAGAGAACAGCCTTCCTAAGAATTTCAGCAGACATGGTGCCTACTCTATCTTGTAGTGCACACAAATTGTAGTAAATGAGAGGATTTTTTTTTTAAAAATCGTAGGAGCCGTTTTTGAAAAAATCTCAAAAAGTTAATAATGACACGAATAAACTACTACTTCCGGTTGACCGATTTTAAGAAAAATATTCGTATCAGGGCCTCCAGTGGTACCTAACTTAAGTTTTAAGTTTCAATTTCGTATGAGCTTCCGTTCTTGAGATATTTTGTTTACACACACACACACACCAATTTTGGTTCAGGGGGTCTGAAAACGTGTATATTCGGTGAAAACTCGATTTCGAAAAATCAACATGAAAACAATAGGCTACTTTCCTTCCTATAGTATAAGGCAAGAGAAAGTAAAAATTATTAACACATCACTTTATTTAAATTATTATTATAAAGCTATTTATTGTAAAGAAAGTACCTACTTTGAACTCATGTAAATAGATTTTACATGATTATCACCAATTACCACATTGACATTCAATTTTTACGATTTTTTTTATATACTGCAATACCCTATCAACCAAGTTTATTTGCAATCAGTTCAAACAAATCAGCTACTATAAACAAATATTAGAAAATTAACAAAAATAAATAATTTAGCTTTAAAAATTTTGAGGTAAAATCCAACAATCTTTATCCTTTTACAAAAATAAACCACATAAATCAGTCATTTCAGAAAGCCCATAAGTCAAAATTTTACATTTTTTCTTTAGTGAATTTTTGAACTAACTGAATGTAAACTCACCATCCCCACAAAAATCACATAAGTTTGGCTTTCCCTAAGTAATATAACACTAAGAAAAGGCTTATCCTTAAGGATATAAAGTGTTTCCTTCTAATTAAAAAATGAAAGTGGATGTTCTTTTGAAGCTTAAGCTCTTCTTTCTTAAAAAGAGCTTAAGAAAGACCATAAGAGCTTTGTATGGTCATACAAAGATTCTATGCAAAAATCTTTTTAAGAAATACAACTACTGTTTATGACAACGATGAATGTGAATAGCTCTGAAAATCAACATTTTCCTTTCTTAAAGTTAAGAATTTTAATTTTTATTACTGCAAAAAGCAATTTTTAGTCAAAATGTAAACTACTGAAATAAATGAATGAGTACTCTTGTACATCACAATTTTCTCCTGGTCTTAACAACGTATTTTACAGAAAACAACGTAAGTTAACATTTTACTCCAATTTATTTCAGAAACACTTTAAGTCTAAATTTTCAATTATTTTTAAACAAGTGGCTTGTCTTTAGAAAGACAGAAGTATATTTTATATTAAAGTGGACACCCTTCTGTACAATTTATATTTTTTAATATATTTTTAATTGAAACAATAAATAAAAAATTTTTTAATCTTTCTAAAAGTTAGTTTTTTGACTTACGGGCTTTCTGAAACCGATTCTTTTTTTTTTTTTGTTTAACGTCTGATATTTCTGCAATTACTGCTAATACAAACGGTGAAGGATGAAATGATATTTTGTAACGTATGAAAATATGCCGTGCCTGAATGTGATTCGAACCCAAGACCGCATGATGAGAGGTGAGCACGTTACCAACTACGCCAATGCAGCCGGCAACCGATTCAAATATAAGATATAGTTATTTCGTAGTACAAAGAACTAAGTGAGAACTGCTATGATGGTAGCCAGCAATCGGAACGTATAGGCGTCTGAAAAAGAAGATATAAGACAATAAACAGAATAGATAATTAAATGTTTCAACAAAATTATTACACATAATAAAAATAGCAGAGAGAATAAAAGAACAGACAACTTAGAACATCAAAATTATTTTTATATATATTTTAAATTTATTTTCATATTGAATAACAACTATTTACAATCAGTTAGAAGCTATTATAAGTAAATAAAATAATACATAATGGCGTGAAGGAAAGGGATTCCATTAAAGTCCTTCCATAAAAAAAAATTTAAAATATATTACATAGAATTTAACATTAATTACTTTTTAATTAAAAATTATACATTATTTTTAAATGTCTTTCGTACTAAGAAAGTATTTTGCATGTTAGTTAGTTATGTTAATTTTTTTACAGTTTTTCTTTCTTCATTTTCTGTCACGAAGATCTAAGTGTAATGCTATTTCAAACCTCTGTTGGTTTGACTATTATCCAATAAATTTGGAGTCAAACGGTTTAGATGAGTTGATTTTTCCGCTCAATTTTTTTGTTTCTCTTTAATAAACGGAATATTTAAGTACTCGAAAACTTCTGTGGTTTTTTCATATCATGGAGCAATTAACCAAATTTTGTATCACCTTATCTGAAACCTTTGAATAACATTTATGTTACTGCAACTGGCAGTTATGGCTTGCTACTAGCAGGCTGTACTTCAAAACAAAACTTAGAATAGCTTTGTACTCTAGGCCTACCAATTTTTTTCCAAAGAGAAACATATCTCTGAGTAGTAACCGATAAATTTTCTTAAATGTTACTTTTAATTGTTTATGTTCGTCGTAATGTATTTGTTCCACGTAAATCTCTTATCTAAATGTAAATCTAAATATTTCACATCACATTTTTGTGGCAAAATTTTATCTTAATGAATTAAAGGACAAAGTTCCTAGTTCATGCTAAATGGGACGGACGTAACTGTACTATTTTACAAACCCTGATGAGCTCTGAACGTCTACGCATTGCTCCCTACCCACTTCATAGCTAACCAATGACTTACAAGCAACATTGCCAATACTTGCTCTTGTAGCTCTGTTGTCTATATCGTCAGCCATATTTTTTTGGTCTTTCAATAACAATTATAACCTATGAACACACAACCACCTGATTAATTATTAAGTATTGCATGTTAACGCGCTCTATAATTGATGTATTCAGTACGAGATGCAAGACACGAGTGAACTACTGCGGCTCGTGTACCCATGCGTGCGTAATGTTTGTCAGGCTGAAACATTCGTACAACCTGACAACGCTGGCAAACGTTCTGATTGGTCTAAACGCGTGGAACAGCTGAGTTAATCAACCGTGAAAAGCATTATGGACGTTGTCGTACTGATTTTTATCTGCCACTTATAAAGCCACAACGAAATATTATTTAATTGATTTTGAAGATTTTCCAATGCCGTGTTCGTGTCTTCACAACACACCGGAATCACATGCCGGAAACAAGTCAGCAGATGAAGTAATTATCGTCTGATTTGTGTACGTATATCTGCTGTAAACAAACAGAGAACTGGTCCAAGAACCGAACGCTGAGGCACTTCAGATCCAATGTTGTGAGAAGATGAAAGCTCTTCTTGAATTTGACTTGAAAAACCCGATGTTCTAAGTATGACTGTAGAAGTAGATATAATGATTGAGGTACAAATATTTAATAACAGGCCACAATAACACACCTTATCAAATGCCTGCATGACGTCCAAAAAGGCTGCTGAACAATAATATATTTTCTGTAAAAATATAGTGATGGTATGAACAATCCTATGAACCTGTTCTATTGTTGGTGGACGGTTAGAAAAGCAAATTGGTGATCTGGTATCACATTGAACTCCATTATGAGAGATCTTGTTAAAAATAATTTTTCAAACACTTTAGAAAGGACTGGGAACAGACTTATATGTATTTAAGATGTAACATTATTAGCTGGTTTTCCAGGTTTTAGAACCATTAAGATCTGATGAAATTTCCATTGTGACGGGTAATGGGTTGACCGTAAAATTCTTTGAGTAGCTATACTATAAATATGGAGACAACATTGCCTATAGTTGCCGTGTATTACAAATTCTTCAAGTTATTATACGCTATCTGCCTCTTTCTAACAAATATTCTCTCTCACTCGCTCTCTATCCCCCAATCGGCATGCGGATAAGCATATTTTTCCACTAAGTGAGGAAGGCAATTGTAAACCATCTCACCCCTCGTTTTACTTAGTAAAGGCTCCAGAGGTTCCAACCAGCTTTCCGGCTGTTGGCCTAAACAACAACAACAATAAATATACGTGTGCAACCGGCAAGAAAAATATATACAAACAAAAATATTACCTACGTTAAAACAAACAAGACAGATTGATTCTTTTATTACTTGAAATCATAATTAAGAAAACATGTAGGCCTAACCCAACGTTTAAATGAAGCTTGCGAGATGTTTTTTTACATCATTCGTGGTTGAAACTGACTCATCGTGTAAGTTAACAATCAGTTGCTCAACAATAACATCCAATAAACACTCATTTTGTAATAAAGTAAGTAAAAATAAAATAACGTATCAGGTTAATATAAAAAAACAATAGGATGACAATATTCATATAAGCAACCTTTGAGTATAGTATAAGTAAACAACGAAAAAGATGGAACGTAATTACTAAGTTGTAATACATACAAGAAGGGCAATTTCATTTCCTCGTTCTTAACTTATTAACTGACTAACCAGCTAACTGATAGAATTACTATCATAATGTAAATGTTTTCTTTTTTTGCTACATAAGAGCTACAAGTAGCGGTTATCGGAATTAAATTGTTTAAGAACTGAGAAGAAATGATGAGGGTGCGTTTGTACAGTTGAGTATCTATGTTAACTATTTGCGGCCATTTATCATCCAATCGTATAGAACGACTTTATCTATAAGGAACCACTCTGAAATCTTATGTAAATGGATTAAAGACTTAAAGTTTCCCATGACTGAAGTCAGTGCTCTTCGATCATTTACGCTATCTGTGTTTGTAACTCATAACTAATATTATTTGAGACAAACCTCATTTGATTGAGGTTGATTAAATAAATTAACGGCTGGCAATCGATTCTTATCGTGCATGAGTTTGTAATGGACTTATTTATAAAAGATCGTATGTATGAAAATTTTTTTGAACATTATATTAATTAATTTTTTTTTGGTTCGAGACCTACATATATAAAAACGTATTTTGTTTGTTTTTGTTAATTGATCATTGGTTATTAATTATTAAATAACGAGAAACATTAGAAATCATTAATGTAATTTTTTAATTCAACTAACCAACTTAAACAATTTTTTCTATTTAATTAAGTTATCAAATTTTTTAATAAAATTATTTACTAGTAAAAAAATTCAATGGTTGTGGGATTCGGACTCACGGCCTCTCGTACTGTGATAACAAAAAAATGATTATAAACTGACCTCTTTACACGCCCAGCTGAAGTTCAGTTATCAATGGAACCGAAATTTTTCTTATTTAAGTACCGCGCTATATCAAAATTTAATAACATTTTCGCCTTTTTTATTGATAATTAAATTATTAGCCGCTAAAATCTTTTGTATACTCTTTTTTATTCTGTTTCCAAACGACGGGAGTAATGAAAGTAAGATTACAACCCTGTAATTAAGTTATTGTTCGTAGTACATAGTCCAATGTAAATTTCCCCATACGTCAGATTTGTTGGGAAGCACGGTAGAATACTTTTGGTAAAACTCCATTGAGTAATGATGTAAAAACTTTAAGGCTTTGTTTTAAAGCTGCTGGAGAACTTTTGCAGAGATTAAATCATATACAGAATTTTTTAGCGCAAAATTACATTTTATTAAATGATGTAAGAAACTTAAAACAAACTGAAAAAAAAACCGCATAAACCATGTACCTATCTTTATGAATATAATGCATATCATTTTACCTATTTTTTATACATAAATTACAACAAAAGGACATAAATTACAAAAACCGATCAGAATTTTACGAAAATGCAATTCTGGATGAAAATTAGAATTAATTGTGTTTGTTGTCCAGTGGTACACCACTGCAATACCCATGTGTTGTACATGAATCCATGAGTAGGCGATCATTTGAACGGTTCGTTTCAGAAGTACTTTAAATTGAATGAAGTAAAGCATTGACCTAACCTATAAGTGTATCAGGGCATTACTTTACCACAGTTATATATGTAATTTAATAACTATTTACGTATCAGTATCATTATGTCAATTCTTCGGAGAGTTGCTATTGCGGGGTAAGTGTTGATACACATAATTTTACTCTAATTCTTATTTTTAACTTGTAAATAAAATACGTCTGTCGGACCTTGTGAACGTTTGGTCTGTGATTCCGTATAACTGCTGGTAAAAATGTTTGTGTTACAAATGTAGTTATATAGATACTACATGTAATTTCTGTATAATGACCCATCCAAACCGATGTGGAATTTTTTAAACATTCAAACCTTGAAGTAAAATTGTACTTTGAATGTGCATGAAACGTTAGTTCTATTAATATTTAGAAATTTACATACTAAAGATAAAGAAACCAAGTCTTAGGGCTCCCTGTTTGCTGAACCCTGCCCATTTAACAATAATAATTTTTAAAGATTTATTTTCTAGCATGTTTCTTTCAAAACTTAGTGTCAACATTTTTTAACCATGACAGTCTTAATGGGTAGATCAGTAGAATATTTATCTGTTAGTTGTTGATATTGCAGCTTGACACAATTACTGTAGACCAGTGGTTCCCAACCCGCAGTCTGCGGACCACTCAGCCTGAAAGTGAACTACCACGGACCACCCATTACATTATTGCATATATCTTATCAGTTGGTTGTAACCAAATTAAAAGGTGATTAAATAAAACTAATTTTCAGAAACAAACTATTATTATTAATTAAGAAACTATTATTACAAACATATAATTGTTATTTTCAGAAAGTAGGGTACATTGTAGATCACAAAAAGTAAAAATATTTTAATTGTAAATTATCTTTTAATAAAATAAGAAATACAGAGTTTACTTAGTCGAAAATAACAATGAAAATTAAAAAATGAATTAAAAATGAAATGAAACTTTCAATGCAACTTTTGTGCACGAATCTTTCCAACTAGCTGAGGAATTCTAGGTTTTAGGCTCTTGCTAAGAGCTACTCTCAAATCACTGCTTTCACTTAGCCGATTTCGTTGTTTGTTTTTATTTAACAATAAACTAGAGAACCCCTGCTCACACACATAAGTGGTTGAAAAAATCATAAGATACTGCAAAGCTACTTGCTGAATCTTGGGGAAGCCCAGGGCTTTCTTACACCACAACTCTTCTACCTTTACTTAATCTGAATCTTGAATGTATTTACTTAATCTTGTTCAATGAAAATCGTAACTTTGATTTAATCACGGGAAAATATTACTTTTTTATAAGTAGTCACCGGACTCTCACGGACCACCTTTGGTCCGCGGACCACCGGTTGGGAAACACTGCTTTAGACCAACAGCAGCAATTTTAGGATTGGAATAATCACTGTATTATTTTTTGATCATACCTCGTATATAAACCCTGTCCCCGAACGGGTCATTGAACAGCTGCAGACTCCCAGATTTTTTTAAAAATAGTATAATTTCATTTGAAACAAAAACCTTTTGTAAAACAGTACAAAAATTTCTGTATTTTTGGCTTCTCTTTGTAGCCTTCATGGAGACTGCAAAGCGATGAAGCTTGGGGTCAGTACTGTAAATCTTAAAAACTGGGTTGTACAAAAATATTAATTTCCTATTTTTGCATTAATTGAGACTTCGGTAATAATAACGATGGAAGTTTTCAAATGGTGGAGTACTTCATTTTTAAAATGCTTGATCAGAGTTAGTCCTGTAGGAGCCTTTATTTCAAAAAGTTTTTGCAGACTTTCTTTCTTAAACGGCATACAAACAGCTAGTTGACCTACCGAAGATAGTACTTTAGTAGTTTCCTTTCTAAAGAAGATGCTTCATTACGTATCTTAGGTATTTTTATTATTAATAAAAACATGAAATTTCAAACAATGTAAATTTATGAAAAATTCAATTTTTTATTGCAGAAATTTACAACTTAGACGATCAATAACATCTTCAATAATAAGACTGTCCAAACAGCCAGATAAGTCATCGCCAAACAACCAAACATCAACATCATCTTCTTCATCATCATCATCATCATCATCATCTTCATCGTCTTCAGATAGTGATTCTGATGATGAAAAGAAAGTGGAGACGCCTGCTGTTCCCAGTAAACCTGAACCAATAAAAAATACTGAGGCCAAAAATAAATTAAATGCTTTGTTGAAGGCAATGGTAAATGTAAGTGTCTCCTACAATACTAAAATTTCTGTATTATATTTCTTCTCTTCGTAGAAAAGGCAGTCGTCTAGGCTTTTTGGCGTCAAAATATTTTATTTTTCATTATAAAGCTAAGGGGTTTTCAGATATTAGTACCCATTTAGGAATTAAAAAGTAACTATTTAATAGTTAACAAAAATGTTAATCCATAATGTGTGAATGTTGCAATCTGTTTAATTTAGAACAATAAGCAGCAACTCCATGGCCCAGTGAGATGAGGATGATATGTATGACATATAATAATGAGGTATTGTCCTGTATGGACTCAGAGTATGGTTAATTAAACCCCAATCATCAAAGTACACCAGTAACCCCATCTAGAATTTGAATCTGTAATAAAGTAACTACTTTGCTAGCATTTGAAATATGAAACATTTGTTTGTGAAAAATCAGCTGTTAAACAGTTGGTTTGTAGTGACGCTTTTACCTCTAGACCAACACGGTGAGATAATTTTAAGAAATTAATGTTTTATTTGTTAAGTACATAGCCTACTTTTGCTATTGTTTATCCTCTCTCCAGTTGAAGTTACATCATTAATGCTGAAGAGATGACTCACCAAATTCATTGTCTCTATACACCTCCTTCAATATATGGTGGATGTCACATTTCAGGTAAAGAAACTATTTTCTAGAAATCGTGACAAGTCACACGAAAATTCATTATTATTTTTTTATTTTGTCTTGTCTATATGAATATATAGGAAGGAAGTATTGTTTTCAAGTAGATTTTTCGAAATCGAGTTTTCACCGGATCTACACGTTTTCAGACCCCCTGAACCCAAAAAACATGTTTTTAGCGATTGGTCTGTGTGTGTGTGTGTGTGTGTTTGTGTGTGAACAGAATATCTCAAGAACGGAACATCGTACGAACTTGAAACTTGAAACTTAAGTTACATACCACTACCGGACCCGACACGTACATTTTTCATCAAAATCGGTCAACCGGAAGTAGTAGTTTATTCGTATAATTTTTCACTTTCTTGCAATTTTCTCATAAACTGGTCCTACAATTTTTTTAAAAATTGCCTCATTTACTAAATTTTATATGCTCTACAAGATAAGGTAGGCGCCATGTTTGTTGAAATTCTGTGTGAGGCTGTTTTTACGTAAAAAAATAGTTTTCTTAAGATTGCGGCTTTATTATGCATTTCAGCGCAAAAATGTATATAATAAAAGTTGTAGAAAATTTAAAATTCTACAACTTTTATTTCCAACATTTTTTTGTATAACGCTTTGTTTAGCGGTAATTAGCGATTTTCTGTTTTTTTTCTCACGAAAACGTGTGAAAAATTGATTTTTTTAAGATTTCGGCCGTAGTACGCATTTTACGACAAAAGTGTATATAACTAAATTTATAGAAAATTAAAGGATCTACAATTTTTATTTAGAGCATTTTTCTCTACAGAGCCTAGTTTAGCGTGAAAGAGTGATTTTCCGTATTTCTAAGCCAAACTGAAGGCCGATTTTCATTTTGCGTCTTTCACTCATGATTAAAATTAGGTTAGTTTGTTGTTTATTTCTAATGTTTTATTACTATTGTCAGGTTATATTGTTAATTATCTGCATTGGCAAGAGAAAGTTGTGTGAGTGTTTCACACCAGATTTTTTTACTTTCTCTTGCCTATATGAATATATAGGAAGGAAGTATTGTTTTCAAGTAGATTTTTCGAAATCGAGTTTTCACCGGATCTACACGTTTTCAGACCCTGAACCCAAAAAACATGTTTTTAGCCATTGGTCTGTGTGTGTGCGTGCATACGTGTGTGTGTGTGTGAACAGTATATCTCAAGAACGGAACATCGTACGAACTTGAAACTTGAAACTTAAGTTACATACCACTACCTGACCCGACACGGACATTTTCATCAAAATCGGTAAACCGGAAGTAGTAGTTTATTCGTTTAATTTTTCACTTTTTTCCGATTTTCTCAAAAACTGGTCCTACGATTTTTTTTAAAATTGGCTGGTTTACTCAATTTTTTATTCTCTACGAGATAGGGTAGATAGGGGAGATAGGGTAGATAGGGTAGATTCGGTACGAGATAGGGGAGATAGGGTAGATGTCATGTTTGCTGAAATTTCAGTGCAAAAATGTATAATAAAATTTGTAGGAAATTTAAAATTCTACAACTTTTATTTCAAACATTTTTTTTGTATAACGCTTAGTTCAGCGGTAATTAGCGATTTTCTGTTTTTTTCTCACGAAAACGTGTGAAAATTGATTTTTTTAATATTTCGGGCTTACTACGCATGTTATGACAAAAGTGTATGCAATAAAATTTATAGGAAACTAAAAAATCTACAACTTTTATTTAAAGCATTTTTTTGTACAGTTCCTAGTTTAGCATGAAAGAGTGATTTTCCGTATTTTTAAGCCAAACTGAGGTAGATTTGTATTTTGCGTTATTCACTCATGATTAAAATAAGTTTATGTTTTTTGAGGTTAGTTTTTTGTTTATTTCTAATGTTTTATTACTAATGTTAGGTTATATTGTTTAAATTATTTTCTTTGGCAAGAAAAGTTGTGTGAGTGTTTCATACCAGATTTTTTGTTATTGTTTGTAGGAAGATGTAAATGATTCAAAGGTTTCAAAATTAAATTTAGCAAAGCCACGAGAAAAACAGAGACAAAGAGATTTGGAAGAAAAACAGAAACATGACCCAAAGCAGTTTGGTAAGTATGATAAAAGGAATAACAATACTACTTGTTTAAATTACAATTTTTGTAAAATTAAAGTCATAGTTTTCATTTATCTGTTCAGCAAACTGCCATCTCATTTCATAGTTTGTATCTTGGATCGCCCTTTAACCTCATTAGTTTGAAATCACATTGAAACTGCCTTAAAAATTTTAATTATTTAAAATGTTTAACGTGACTGTTCTCAGGAAAAACATTCTTAATTGAAACTATGTTGAAAAATAGTTTAAGATATTCCTTTTTCCTATAAAAATAAAATTAGGTTAAAAAACCTGTAAGTTGATAAGAAATGACTACTCTTTATCTGCCATGGTAGGAGTAGGAAGTTTTAAATTTTGACATAAAAAAAATTTTAATTTACTGAAGATGTGTACAAGATACACGAAAGCGCTATAAACATTGGTAAGTGTTTTATGTTACTGTATTCTGGTGGTTAGAAATATATATTTTACTTTTAAATAATGGCGGCTGTTTAAAATCCTACATAGGATGTTTGATATAAAAATAAATTTATTTTGCTATCTATAAATTTATGTAATCAATTTTTAACAAATATCAAAAATACTGGCTTTTAGTGTGACAAGTATATAAGCTTTTTTATTTAATTACTTCAGGAGTACTATTTTTTATTGTCAATGTATGATGGTGATTTGGAAAGTAAAGAACAGTTTGATCTGACGAGCCGCGCTGTTCCCTCACCACCTCTGCTGCCGAGTCATTGACCTTCCACTCACCTTGGGCCAGTATGGCGCTGATATTGAGCTGATACAGTCGTGTATTGGTTGTTTATAAGTCTTTAAAATGTGTGACAAAATTTACGTTCCCGCTAAGTGTGAGGTTTGTAGTGTAGTGCGCTTTTTGAAAGCTAAAGGAGTGTGACCTATCAAAATTTACAGACAGAAAACGGAGGTTTATGGTAATGTGAGGAACAATGAAGCTTCAGTTTGAAAATGGTGTATTAAGTTTGCACAGATTTGTCTAGCGACATTGTGCTTCTGCACAATAACACAAGACCACATTCTGCTGCATTGATGAAGAACTTGCTGCAACAGTTTCGATGGTAGGTTTTTTATCATTTGGTCTATTGCGCAGACTTGGGCCTGAGCGATTTCCATCTGTTTCTCAAACTGAAGGACTTTTTGGGTGGGACTGTTATGAAAGTGACGACAAACTTAAAAAGGGTGTTAGTGAGTGGTTAAACAACTTGGCAGCAACTGAGTATACAGAGGGCATAGCAAAATTGATGAAACGGTATGACAAGTGTTTAAATTTGTTTAGCGATTACTCTATCTTGTAGAGCATTAAAAATTTAGTTAGAGGCGAATTTTTAAAAAATCAGAGCTGTTTTTGAGAAAATTGCAAAAAAGTAAAAAATGACACGAATAAACTACTACTTACAGTTGACCAATTTTGATGAAAATGTTCATGTAGGGTTCTCTAGTGGTATCTAACTTAAGTTTCATGTTTCAACTTTGTTCATTTTTCTGTTCTTGAGATATTCTGTTCACACACACACAGACCAATCGCTTAAAACATGTTTTTTTTTGGGTTCAGGGGGTCTGAAAATGTGTATATTTGGTGAAAACTGGATTATTTAAAATCGACATGAGAACAATACTTTCCTTCGTATATATTCAATGCCGTATTGGCGGAGTTGGTTACGTGCTCACCTCTCATTATGCGGTCTTGGGTTCGAATCCCATTCAGGCACGGCATATTTTCATACGTTACAAATAATCATTTTATCCATCACCGTCTGCATTAGCAGTAATTGCAGAACAGTTGGACGTTAAAAAAAAATTCAAATAGGCAAGAGGAAGTAATAAAAATGTTCTTTCCTTTCCAAATGACCCTCTTGTAATTTGAAATTACTTAAGACTGCCAAAGTACAACTACTCTGTACAACCACACTTAATGAAATGTAAAATACCTGTAATCTGGCATCACAATTTAACAATAAAGTTATATTTATAAAAACGCAAGATATTTTCTTTGATTTTGTTAGGTTATTTGTTTTGTTTATATTTCCTTGTGTTCAGGTGAGAAACTAGTTACAGCTGCTAAACAAGCCGCAGAAGACCTAGGAGGTGATGTCAAACAAACAGAAACTGAATTATTATCCAGGTTACTATACAAGGGTAAAGTTGAGCAAGACGTTACGACTGATCAAACAAGTGATTCAGCTTCTACAAAATCTGACAAAGATTTTAGAAAATCTCTTGGAAATCTTACACTGAAGTTAGTATCTTTTTATTGTGGTCCTAAATTTTTATTTGCATTGGTCTTATGTGCAGCGTTCTTCGTAATTACATCTATCTTAAAATCTAGATAGTTTCAATATGTAACTGTGCTGTGATTTAATATGAATCTTGTAAGAACATCTCTAACAGATTTACTGCAATATATAATATTTTTGTCAGTAAGTTTTATTTGTGTAACATTATAAAATAATCAGACTGTTATTCTTCTTGAAGTGCCTATCCATTTCAGAAATCTGCTATCATTACCAAGATCTTAACTCTTGGTAGTTGTACATAAAGGTTCTGTAAAACTTTTGGAAAACCAATCCCTCAAATTTTTCTCTTCCAACTCCTTGCATATACATTATCTTCCTTTGCAAAATGGGTTGCACAAGTTAGAATCTGCTTTCATTAGGCATTACACTGCCACATTTCCTGTGTTTTATCACTTATTTTTGCTTACGCATTCTGTGTAATATCTATTCTTTTTAAATTCTTCCAACCCATGGCACCTACGATATTGTGCAATAGAGCCATATCTCAAATGATTCCAAACTCCTTACAGATGCTTCAAACAGCGTTCAACATTCTACCCCATATGATAGCACTGATAACAAATAACACATCAGGTATGTTATGTAAGACAACCAGAAAGTATCTATGTAAATCAATTTTTCTCTTTATAAATTAAAATCTTCTTCATAATTGAATTTGTAAAACATGTACGTATTTTGGGTTAGGTTTTTGTCTTTGTCCATTAGATTACTAAAGAAATTTAATGTTGTTGAAATAAATTGCGTGGATCAGAATTTTTTTTAAGCTTCACAATAACCTTTAAGATTTTTGCCACAGTTTTGAATGTAAAAAAACTAAAAGTATTGTAAACAAGATTTAATACACCTTTCTAAATTTTTCTTGTTATCTTCACGCCTTATGCCTCTTGGCCTGTTCCGGCATCAAAATGTCTAAATTTAATTTTTTTATCAGAAAGCTGTGTAAATAAGATAAGTTATTCCCAGAATTGTAGAGGTCTTCCCAAGCTTCTCTTTCCTTCAAGCCTATATTCCAGAACCCATTTTGCAATTCTGTCTCCTTTTATTCTTTGAAGACGCTACATCCATTTGTTGCAGGCTTTCTAACAGGCTAACAGGCTTTCTTAGCTACGCTTACTGTCTGTGACTCTTTCTTTATATCACAATTTCAAATTCTGTCCTCTTGTCATACAATTTTTGACCCTTCCCAGAAAACGCATCTCTGAGGCTCCCAATTTCGGCTTTTTCCTCCATGTTAAAGCACAAGTCCATTGTTATACAAAAGTGTTGGAAATACCTATACATCATAAAATTATGTTTGTGAGCTTTGTTCCTTTATGTACTTGAAATCAATAAGCATATTCTCTGGAAATGATACATTTTTTCCAACATTAATCTCTCTGTCAAAACTAATTTGGTAGCCCAATACTTTCTAACCTGCTCAATAAGGTCATTATTAAGCACATTATTGGATCTTGCAGGGTACCTTCGTACTAGTTCCATTACTTAAGTTTTTGCTGTAGATATGCACAGGTTGTAAAAATTGCAAAGATTCTGGAAAGAAAAATAGCTCTTTGGAGCTTCTCTTCTGACTCAGGTATTAAACTTTTGATCAGCCATTCTAAAATTTTAATTTACTAAATGGTTATTCAAAATAATCATTGAGTGGGAATTGTGAAGATCACACTTCAGTAGGATTTACACAATTTAAGGTTCTTTGATGAATCTATATTGACGTACATTCAATTAAAAATTTTAATTAATGCAGGATAAGTTTATAATTAACTTATTTTTTCTAGTGAATTGCTGGCTGGGATGAAAATTGATAGATCACAACCAAAAGAATCAGATTCACAATTAACATCACGATCAGCTCAAGTGAAAAGTATTTTAGGAAAAGTGAAACGAACATCATTTCCTAAAGAAGATGGAAGGAGCTTTAGAAAAACACCTGTAGCACATGGAACTCCGAAGTATGTATTTAGTAATTCTTACACATGGGTGTCTTGAAGAAACCAAAGTTTGTTCATTTAATAGCACTACTTAAATACTGTTAAAATGTTTTATTCTTGGTTTTCTTTTAGTATTAGTAATTAAGAATGAAGCTGAACTACTTTTATTTTATTGTTACATACCAAGAAATTTTCATAAATTACAGTACTACAGTGGAATCCAATTAAATGGGACACAGATTTATTGAAACTTGGGTATTACAATTGACTTGCTCACAGGTTGTTAAAATCATTATTTAGTTACGTGCATCATTTTTTTACTTTAGTTTTTGTAAGTATTTTTCTTATATTTAAAAATATTTTGTGGGCTTTTTTAATTTTCTCTAACTTAGTACAATTTTGTCTTTATAATGCATATTAAGATCGCAATCATTTAAAAACCATTTTTTACCGTTTATTCTTTTTTTTTGGTTATATGTCCTGGTGAATCACCCGCAGTAGAGTACATACATTATTTAAATTGAATCTAATTAATAAGTAGAATTCGTACAGAAAATTTTGTCCCTTCAATCACTTGTATTTAGATATGTGTGGTAAAAATATTGATCAAAATTTTAAGAATTTTACCAATTAGTTACAATTTAGATAATTATATTTTCTGATTGATGGTGGGCCCCCAAAAAAATGTTTTGTTTGGTTAAAATATTACATTGTGTTTTTATTTATATTGTAAAAAATATGTACTATACTTCAAAGTAAAAGGTTCTCAGTTCTCCCTGCTAGGGTGCAGAAGTTTTATAATATTAAATTTCATTTTCATGTTTAGTTACATTATTCACTTAAGTCATTTATTATCTGAAAGTCACTAGTCAACGGGAATTGAATTAAGAACAAAAAATAAAATGTTTTGGTTACTGCTGGAGTAACCTTTGTATATATTTCCAAAAGACTTAAAAATATCCTTAAAGATTATTTTAAACTTATCCAGATCATTCAAAAGGCTGAGTCATTCCTTCATGTTTCTTGGAAAATTATTTCAACAGATATAAACTATGTCCATTGCTTGCCAACGAATAAAAAGTGGTAAATACAGAACCCAGTTATGTTCAATTTCCTAATGCTTTACTGGCCAAGTGTTAATATTTGCATTGCTCTGTTCTAGAACTGGTGAGAGGGTTGATTTATTTGGAGCGGAACCTCTTGGAATCTTTAAACTAAGTAATATATCTCAAGAGAAACAACCTGAAACTAAACTTGAAACTTGGGAACGTTGTTTTGAAAGAGAATTAAAACTGTCTACTACTCAGCCACCAACCAACATTTATGAACAAATGATTTTGTGGACTGAAAAAGGAATGCTTTGGCATTTTCCAATTGATAATGAACAAGGTATATATTAGATTTAGCGACAGTGTGTGTTTTAATTACTAATTTCCAACTTCTCTTTTACTGTTTTTCAGCGTTGATGAGCACTGAACGTATGCATTGCCCCTTACCCACTTCATAGCTAGCATTGTTCCAATACTTGCTCTCGTAGCTCTGTTATACAGGGCGTTTCATAATGTACTTCGGGGTTACGAAAATTCAGTTCAAAGAAAGTATTTCATTTAAAGAATGAAACAAGTACTGTACGAAAGAGCACTTCAAATAGTTTTTCCACATATTCTGGGCAGTTAGTTAATTGTTGCCCGCTAAGTGTAGAGTAGAGAAAATGGCTGCCACGGGAAGCGAGAAGTCGTTTTGTGTGTTAGAATTTCACGTGTCAAAGTCAGTAATTACTGTTCAACGTGCATTTTGGTTGAAATTTAATAAGGATCTACCAAGTGACAATTCAATTCATGGATGGTATAAACAATTCAGTGAAACTGGTTGCTTGTGCAAGCAACCTACTAATAACCAACTTTCGTGTTGATGTGTGCCGTGTCACCAAAGGAGCAAACATTGAACATTTACAGATGTTTAAAAATAACTGTTTGAGTCCCTGCAATTGCCCATACAACTTCCATTTAGGTAAGTGAAATAGTTTTTTGTACTGAATTTTCGTAACCCTGAAGAACATTAGAAACACCCTGTATATTTCGTCAGCCGTTTTTTGGTCTTTCAATAATTATAACCTTTAAACATACAACCCGCTGATTATATTATAAAGTATTGTATGTTAACACGCTCTATAATCAATGTGTTCAGTATGTGATTTAAGACTCAAGTGAACTAATGTGGCTCTTATACCCATGCGCCCGTAATGTTTGTCAGGCTGCAACATTTGTGCAATCTGACAACACTGGTAAACATTCTGATTGGTCTAAACGCGTGGAACAGCAGAGTTCATGAACGGTGAAAGCATTATTGTTTACTGTACTACAGTTCTCTAATGCTAAATATTAATATAATGAGTTTTTAAAAAACTTTTAATATTCTCTTTGTTTACTGCTTTCCTTTTCCTTTAATTTCTTATAAGCACTTTGACAGTGCACACCGCTTTATCAGGTAATATCATAAAGCTTCTAGAAATATTGTGAAGAATCTATCTTCATTTGTTAAAGTTTGAATTCAAACTTGAGTCTGAACAAAGTCTTGACAGAGGAAGATGTATTCTGCACTACACTTCTAGGAGCTTTATGATATTACCTGATGAAGTGGTACGCACTGAGAAAGTGCTTGTAAGAAATTAAAGAAAAAAGAAAAGGAAAGCAATGAATAAAGGTGAATATCAAAAGTTTTTTTAAAAACTCATATTAATATATATATTCTGCTGCTATGATGCTAACTAATCACTTTAAATAAATTATAAATATTAAGTGCTGTATTTGGTGATGAAATTTGTTTGTTTATGTATTGTCAAATTGTTAATTTTCATTGAAAATTCATTTAATACTAAAGTCTCATATTTGACCATTGTTATTTTAAAACAGACAATCTTGTTTTTAGGAGATTTTAATGGTTTCTATTAGTTATTATCCGAGTTATTAATTTTTATTTTTCATCCGACAGCTATATTCTTTTTAAGTATCAAACTGAAGAAATGTGATTTTAAGCGAGTCACGTCATATTTTTAACGTAATTGTATATTTTCTAACTATTTTAATTTTTTGTAGCTAAACATTATTAAGATAAGAACAAAAAGTATTAATTTGTTTACTTATTAGGAACTATGTATCACATTCAATTCTCTGGACCTAAAAACAAGTTTGTCAGGTCAATTGATTTTCGTTTTAACAGAAGTTGGAGTCATTCTTTATTGGTTGACTCATCATGAAGTCATCCATCCTTAGGGAAATCCCTAGCACTATGTTTGTGTTAAACTTGTTCTGATTTACACTAGTGTCTTAATTTCTTTGTAGCTCATAATTCGTTTTAAATCATCTAACTTTATTTTTTGACATCCTGGTGTTTTTTTTTTTTTTTTTTTTTTTTTTTTAGTCTTCTACTGATCCTTTTAAATACGTTTAATTTAATTTTTTTGTCATATTATATGTTCTAGCTTTCCTCCATTTACAATGGTTTCATTTGAATGGATTCCATCAAATGATTTTAGTTATTTCATTAGTTTCAATTCACTGAGTCTTTTTCTATTAGTTGTAAAATTTGCTCATAACAGGCAGTTGGAGTGTTAAATTATTTGCACTCGATCTTTTAGTTCCAGGGCTAAAAAAAATAGTTCTGTTTTTTATCACATGGTCAGCCAATGCTTGATGCATTTAAGAACAGAAGAGGTAGAGGTATAAAAGAAACTAGTCAGAGTTATCTCCTCTGAGACTAATGAATTTCATTATTATACAGCCAGACCCTGTTGTGAATGAAGTGAAGGTGTCATTTGCAGGGTGAAAAATAGATGCTTTTCATGGGGTCTGGGTCATGCTGATAAGCATACTTTTCCAATCAGTGAGGAAGGCATTGGTAAACCACTTTACTTATCGTTTTATTTAGTAAAGCCCCTAGGGGTTCAAACCAGCCTTTCGGCTGATAACCTAAACAACACGTTCTACAATTACAGTTTACCACTTGTCATGGACATCTTAGGGTAAGCGCAGAGTGAACTATGGTCTCAGGTTGCTGGTGACAGGTCGCTTTCAAGCGGGAACCTGCTAGCAGAAATATGCCACTATACTTTAATCAGATGTTCCAGAGTAAATGCTGGTGGTGTCACCTGCACATATCAGCTCACGAGTTTGTTGTGTATATACCTGCATGGTGCTCTGCTGGCAGGTTGCAGTATACTTGGTGTCGTATAATTTGTATTCATAAATAATAACAAATTGTTTATTAAAATGGCAACTTTTGATGTTGTAGATACAGAATTTTTAAAATCAAAGTATTAAATATTAATAAATATGTATTAAATATCTACATATTAAACGTTTCTAGAGTCATTCTATTGTATTTTAAAAAACCTGTCTCTTATCTTTTTTTAATTGCGGAAAAAGATGACTATACCACCATACAATTTTCTGTTCTTATTAATATCACTAACGGTATTGTCCTAAGAAGGTAATAATTTTGTATGAATATTTTCCATAAGAAATAATTCATCAATACTGCTGCTACTGGAAGTCATCTTGAAATACCGAAGACTGAATAAAGGTTTAAGAGCGTATTACATGCTTTCCCTGTGCGTTATTCACACTGCCAGTGTGAATAAGTACCTGCAACCAGCAACCAGAAAACAGCGACTTGCGACCAGTGTTGAGTGTGCGCTTAACCTTAGTTTACAATTAATGAAAATAGCATTTTCAGATACTGATAGTTTTATATTTGGTAGATGTTAATAATTTGTGATAGCATTGCCAAATAATATTTCTGTAGGTAAGGGACTTTGTTATCTTGTTCTTCTCATGTTTTGTGGAGCACTGGCAAACTTTATTGTCACTTTGTTTTTGTGCAGCCTATTTCATATGCCAGTATCATCTTTCAACTGCATTACTATATCTAAATTGAATTGTTAATTAAATTAATCTTATCGATTTTCTTTTTTTTATTCTAGGTTTAGAAGACGAAAAGAAAGTTTACTTTTATGAACATGTACATCTTGATAGACATTTGGAGGGATGGTGTCCTACTTCTGGTCCAATAAGACATTTTATGGAATTGGTCTGTGTTGGTCTTTCAAAGAATCCTTGGTTAACGGTCGATGAAAAATTACAACATATTTCATGGTTCAGAGATTTCTTCAGAGGAAAAGCTATGTTAATTAAAGAAATTGGTGCTGGTGAAGTTAAATTAGAAGCAACAACTGAAAAATCTGCGTAAAATAATATCCTGTAGTGAGTTATTTCTAGTGACATTTTAGTGAATAAACATATTGTATTTTTGTCATATAAACTATCTCTTGTGATTTTTATAATTATATTACAACTGTTCCATAAAACCTAATACCATGTTTTATTTCAAAAATAAAATCTGGAATGATTGATTTGAGGGAAATGTGAAATGCAGAAGGATTATATTCATGAAATTTGCAGTTGTAGTGAAGGTTGAGTCAAACTTCAACTGCATATCAAAATCATCTACCTCGGAACTGCGTGCTAAGCAGAATAGTGAAATTACCGTTTATATTCGATCCACCCCTGTACTTACATTTACTTCAGCAGTGTACCATGTATTAATTTTTACCCAATAATAAACAGTTTATTAGTGTTTTTGCTCATTGCAAGTGGATTGTTAAATTAATTGCACTCGATCTGTTGGTTCCAGGGCTACAAAAAATATTTTTGTTTCTTATCACATAATCAGCCAATTATATGACTGAATTATTTAAGAACAAAAGAGGTAGAGTTGTAAAGACACTAGTCAAGAGTTATCTCCTGTGAGAGTTATGAGTTTCATTATACAACCAGACCCTGTGGCGAATGAAGTGATGGTGTCATTTGCAGGATGGAAAGTGGGCTTTTCAGAGGGCCTGGTATGCTGATAAGCATACTTTTTCCACTCGGTGAGGAAGGCATTAGTAAACAACCTCACTGCTCGTTTTTACTTAGTAAAACCTCTAGAGGTTCAAACGAGCGTTTCAGCTGTTGTCCTAAATAACATTATTGTTTATTTAAAAAGTTATTTTGAAAACAAAGTATTCAGAAAGAAGTTCTTTTAGTTTATTTTACAGTGTGTCAACAGTTAGGTCATTAGTGACTACATCAGGTTTAGGAACACTGGGGTTAAACATTTAATAATTTTCCATACTGTACCTGGGAATCGAACCTAGGACCCTCCACTTAGCAATGTAGCAAGCTAACCACTGCACCGTGGACGTAGTCAAAAGAACTCTTGTTTTTATAAAATGTTTCATCAGTCAAGTATTGATTGGTAATTAGCTTTTTTTTTTAAATAGATACAGATTGCCACAACTTTTTAAAGCTTTTGATAATCGGTTGATGTACAGTTGAACTTCTATATCTCGAATTAAATTTCAGTTCCCGCCAACCTTCTGTGCATTTACCATATAAAATCCATCTATAATTTGAATTCCGCCATTTCTCTTAGTCAAACTATTTATTTTGTTTCTTTTGACAAAAATATGTACCTTCATAGTTCTCAAAATAATGTTCAGCTATAAAAGCGTACAGACCCAGTCATCTGGTTGTCTTTGTACACGCCTAACTGGCGTAAACCAAAACAATGAATTTCTTTGAATTGACAAATCTTTGGCAGACCACAGAACAATAGAACCATAGTCTGTCGATACAATGTAACATATTCAGCATGCACTGTAATATTAAAATAACGTATGTTAGGAATGCTGTAGCCTATACAATAATTTTATGTACAGTACTTAAAACACTGCAGCCTATCTTCTTCTTTGAGTGCCTATCCACTACGGATGTGGGTGACCATCATGGCTATTTTGACTTTATCCACTGCCAACCGGAGCAATTGCATGGAGCTCCTACCAAACCAGGTTCGCAAGTTCCCAAGCCAGGATATTCTTCTCCTACCGGGCTTCCTCTTGCTATCTATCTTTCCCTGCAGGATGCATTGTAACAGTTCATAACGTTGCGAATTCCTCATGATATGACCCAAATATTGCAGCTTCCTTGCTTTCACAATATTAACAAGTTCTGTGGTTTTCTTCATTCTTTGCAGAACTTCAACGTTGGTCACTTTATGGGTCCATGGTATTTTCAGAATCCTTCTGTAGAGCCAGAGTTCGAAGGCTTCTAGTCGGTTGGTCGTTTCTTTTGTTAGAGTCCAGGACTCCACTCCATACAACAAGACAGAAAAAACATAGCACCTCAGAAGTCTCAGTTTGGTCCCCAAAGTAAGATCATGACTTTTGAAAGCCGCACCCATAGAGCTAAAGATGTTCCTAGCCCTACCAATGCGACTCTTGATCTCCTGTGAGTTATCCCATGCCTCATTAATGACTGTTCCGAGGTATTCGTACTTAGAGACTCTTACAATTCTTTCTTGATTTATATACAGGTTAGCACCCCTAATTTGGTTTTTGCTAACTACCATGAATTTAGTTTTGGAGATGTTTATGTCAAGTCCATATATGCTGCTTGTTTCTTGGATTCTGTTCATGAGCGTCTGCAGTCCTTCAATTGAATCCGCAAAAACAATTGTATCATCCGCATACCGCAGGTTGTTAAGCCTGAGTCCATTAACTAAAATGCTCTCCTCTAAGTTTTGTAGAGCCTCTCGAAAGATGTGTTCAGAGTACAGGTTGAATAATATTGGTGATAATATGCACCCCTGTCTAACCCCTCACAGGATTTCCACTTCATCTGTATGCTCGCCATCAACCCTCAATATGGCCGTTTGATTCCAATACAGATTTGATATTATTTTGAGATCTCTCCCATCGATTCCTGTTTGTTTCAATATTTCAATCATTTTCCCATGTTTGACACTGCAGCCTATAGCTGAGCTAAATTCAACATACAGAAGGCCCTACTACAGGCTATTATGAAATTACGCATGTGCAGTAGGCCTAGATATATCACATACTGTAGGCTACCATGGGATGTTCTGTTTTTGTAATTTTTGAATAACTGCTTTGTTGTTATTTTTCCATAACAAGGTTTTTGTTGGAACAATTTAGTATTGTGGGTAGACATTTTAACTCTGCACAAATTTATTTTGCTTCATATACTTTATCACTTCAAGAATGTAAGCAATTGGAGTTCCTTAAATAATAAATAATCTGCATGAAATTAAGGGTGGTTTGCCACCATAATATACCTAATAGTTTTTTTTTATGAATTCAAGAACTTTTTTTATATTGTATCTTTTTCTCTGCAACTAGTGTACCTTATAGTATAATAAGCAGAGCCATATGGACAAACTAGGCGACCACCTAGAGCACTAAAAGCTTGGAGGGAAAAAATAAACTACAAATTTTATAAGCTGTTATTTTGTTACCTGTATTTTTCAAATAGCTTCATGATTGCTAATTTTAATCATTAGTGGTAGCTGGCTGGGATGAAAAGGCTTAAAAGGTATTTCTTTAGAGTACCAAGTAAACCTTTCACAAGCCCAGTATACCAAAACTTATTTCAGTACAAAAAAATGCATAGTATATAAATATGGATAACTAGGTAAATCATATGCTTAATTTGGGGTCTAACAATTTTTATTGCAGATGTGATACTATGTAGTGTGGAGATAAAAGAACTGTCATTGTGAACGAGTCATGGTTACTTACAATTCATGGTGACCATAGTTCTTCAGATTGACGAGTAACCGTTCCCCAGTCACTGTTACAGAAATCACTTACTCGTTCTCTGTTCACTGTAAAGAGAGAACGACACGGGACCATAGTTCTTTAGATAGATGAGTAACAGTTCTTTTATTCCCCAATCACTGTTTCAAAAATCGGTTACTCATTCTCATTCACTATCACTGTTAAAACAGAACGATTGCTTTACTTTAGAAACTAGTGAAATAATTCACTCTTTTATTCCCTGTTCACAGTTAACAGACAAAACATATTTTGAACCGATACTTTTATCTGACAATACTTGTATGCTTACTTTTTAATCACTATAACAGCTAAGTATGACATGGTTGGTCTCTTCACTGGGCCATAAGGGCATTCTCTTTCGATAACCGGCACATGCATTCTCTTTTACATTCAGTTTCTGCGTACTCTCCTCTCTCTCTCTCTCCCCCACACTCAGTCTCTTCCCCTTGTTAAGCTTCTCATCTTCTAGACTTAACAAACCAATGGTAGTTCATTTAAATTTATCATCGCAGTTACATAACTTATTTTTATTGTACACCGAGTTCACCCTATGTATTTAAATTATATAAAATTTATATAGATTTCAGTCTATCTATTTTATTTATATTGTGCGTTGTTAATTTTTCCAGTTGAAAATAATTAATTCCTGTACTTTTATTTTATTTTGCACACAATTGGATTTTTATTACTTGTTTAGGATACGAGTGAAAATGTTATGTCAGGTCCCCTTGAGGTACGAAACTTTCAAAGTTTCGACTTCATACGATATTCCGTTCTTGAGATATTTTGTTCACAGAAAACAATCACTAAAAACATTTTTCTATGCTTAGTATGCGTATATACACAGTTACTACTAAATCACTTGTAACTATTAAAAGTCATGGTGAACGCAAAATCACTGTCATCGTGATCACAGTGAACGCTTTTCATTAGTACTGTGTAGTATTTCTTTAACGGATGGTATAAAAACACACATTAATAAAAAAACCAAATTGAATTACACAAAATTTAATAAGTCATAAGTTATCTGTACGTATAATAAATAAATATATCACAAATTAGTAATTTCATAACTAAAGCTATCTTAAATTATTAGAAAAATACAATTTTAATAAATATACATATGTATAATATTATAATACTTACAAAATTTAGGAACGCAGCAAAAAATCTTAATTGTTTACTAAATTAAAACACGTTTCAGTTTTAAGCTAATTAAGTAATAACTAAATGATTGAGAACTGATCTAAGAGAAGCACAACAATTTAAAAGGAAATGGGTCTGAAGATATGGATGGACAGTCCAGGTTACGAGGAAGAGAATGTACAAGAAAAACCGAAAATTTATAGTCACTAACATTATTTTATGGACATTAAAACGCAATGGATCAAAAACAATTGATAAAATAAATTTTCAGGACACTAAACAGTAAACATCAGGTGTCACATAAGTGCTGTAAATTTTGGTGCCAGTTGACATATTCAGGCCAACTCTGCAAAAACTGCAGTGAGTTGTCATCAGTTAGCTGTTGCCAGGAATTTAAATGCGCTTTTTCAGACATTGTAGTGCAATTATAATATATTTGTAAACAACAAACAACGTGCAACTGAGATTCTTGTCTCTGTGGTCAACGTATAAAAGAAGTCGGAAAGGATATTGAAAAAATTGGAATAAGTAAACAAAACATTAAGTACTGAACAGACTGTTGATTACTGGATTCGAGAGCCTACACAAAAAAACAAACGTAGGACACCCCTGATGGCCAGAAGAAAAAAAGGAAAACTTACAGTGAAAAATGTTGAATATGTGGGATGCAAAAGAGCTTCTATAACTCTTTAAAGCTACTTAACAAAGTCTAGAGAACCACCCTACATGGAAAAATTTGATTACGTAAATATTGTAATTACAAACATACAAATTTGAATGTCTTGTACAACCAACTTTATTCACCAGACCTCACCCCATCAGACTGCTTAAAGAATCAACGGGAGGCAAGTATTTCAAAAGTGATGAAGAGTTGAAATCTGCCATGCATGTGTGGCAGAAATAAGATTACCATTAAAGGTGAGGTGTTTTTAAACTAAAAATATATTCCCGAAACGTTTAAAGTTGTTTGATGTGGTATACTTAGTGAACTATTAAACTGAACCACAATTTGTATCATGTTTTACATAAGGCATTTGATAAAGTAGTTCTTTATTATACTGATACAACAGACCAAAGAAAATTATCTTTGAAACCTCAAACTGACAACTTGAACAAGAATAAATTGTAAACACACAAATCTAAAAATTATTCCTAAAATAATAATTTAACTGTGAGAATTATTTTATCACAAATATTAAAGGTGCTAAACACTTTGTACATATACAGAAAATGCCATACTATGCCAGTGAACTAACAAAACATTTGCCTTGAATTTTGTTTCAAGGTTTTCATAAAAATATACACCTAAAAGAACAATAATTCTTCTACTAATCTATTAATAATGTAGTTTAATGTTTTGTTTTTTATGTATGTTGTTTAGGTCATCAGCCGAAAGGCTGGTTTGAACCTGTAGAGGTTTTACTAAGTAAAATGAGGAGTGAGGTAATTTACAATTGCCTTCCTCATTGAGTGGAAAAGTACGCTTATCAGTATGCCAGGCCCTCTGAAAAGCACAAATTTTCCACTCTGCAAATGACACCTTCACTTCATTCACCACAGGGTCTGGCTGTATAATGAAATTCATTACTTTCAGAGGAGATAATTCTGATTAGTATCTTTTACACCTCTACCTCTTCTGTTCTTAATTGGTTCAGTCATTTAATTGGCTGACCATGTGATAAGAAACAGAACTATTTATTTTAGCCCTGCAACGAACAGATTGAAAGTAAATGGTTTGACACTCCACCTGTCTGTTATGGACAGTTTTTATGTATATATAATATGTATAAACCTTTTTATTTACCTCATACTGCTTTGTGTACTTTTCCCCTTTTAAGCACTTTTGCGGTGTGCACCGCTTCTTCAGGTAATAATAATAACTTTTAGAAATTGTTTAAAACAATTGCATTTTTCATTTGTCAGTGGTTTGAATCAGCCTCATTTGATTCAAACAATTCGCGATGCACACTCCAAAAGCGTAAGTGTAAGGGTAAAAAGTACAAGAAGTATAAGGTAAAGTTTTTTTCACATATACACAAAAAACAAAACATTAATATAGATGCTAATGATGCTAACTAGTAACTTAAATAATTATAAATAATATTGTATTGTTTTTTATGTATATATAAAAAAACTTTATATTTACCTTTTACAGCTTCTATACTTCGTTTTAACTAAATACTAAGTACTTCTAACAAGTACTTTCGTTGTGTGCACCACTTCTTCAGGTAATAACATATAGCTTCTAGAAACTGTTTATAAAGATTTCTAGAAGCTTTATGTTATTACCTGAAGAAGCAGCACGCACCACGAAAGTATTGTAAAAAACAAAGTATAGAAGCAGTAGATAAATATAAAAAGTTTTTTTAAACATACATAAAATATTAATACATTAATATGTATTTTGCTGCTATGTCGCTAACTAGTAACTTAAATACTTATAAATAACATAGCATACATAATAATAATTAACTTGTTATTCCACATGAGGTAATCAACGTATCAAAAACCTGCTACATATATTTAAAAAGTTCAAATCCAGTCTTTATTAGTCTTCTTTCTTTTTGTCCTTGCACTACGCCTAACATTATTTGTACTACAATTATTACTTTTATTTTTGGAATTATCTTGGCCTTCTGAATTTCTCAGTTCATGACAGTTTGATACTGATTTTAAATTATCATCCATGGATTCTAGAGAATTGGGTTGATTTTGTACTGTATTTGACTTGCAATTCTTTTTAGAAAAATATTCTTCAGATGATATAGTTTTATTATGAACAAGAGCCGTTTGTCTTTGTTTTATTGAATTATTGGAATTTAGCTGTTTTTCTTCATCACTTATCATTTCAGAATCATTATTTAATCCTCGATGACAAGATGACTGGTTCTTTTTTCCCGGACCTCTACTTAACTGTTGCGATACATTATTAGTCGTACCTAACTCACAATTATTATAATTTTCATTTTCAAGATCTTTGCCATTACCTGCAACTGTGGATGATTTTTTTAATTTTGTATTCATCTCATTTAACACCGGATTACCAAATACATCTGCTTTTGCATTCAATGACGTAGTATTACTTTTCTTTGATTTATAAGAATCAGTTTTAGTACTGAAGTTTGGTGTTTGTTGGGATAAAACAATTGGCCATCCAAAAAGTGCCATTATTCTTTCTTTCCATAAATTTATCGCTTCATCTTTTGTTAACCTTTGTTCTTTTTCTGCCGAAAATTGAGGAAACTGGTCTTTTTTAATTTTTTTTAATACAGAAGAGGCATTTGAATAATTTGACTTGTTTGGATGCATGAAAGGTAAGGTAAAAACTGTATCATTTTGACTATGTGATGTAGATGGCAAGGAAATTATATGATCTCTTGTATTTACTGAAGAACTGGAAGGTTTCAAAAATTTTGGTTCACAAAAGATTGGATCATCTGTAATAGCTGCGGACGTTGAAGGAAATGAACAATTTGCTTTTTCAGATGAAGGGATTGATGACTGACAGTTTACAAAAGAAACAGAAGGTAAGCTAGTCTTATCATTATGATGACATGATAGCTTAATAATTTTATAGCATTCATCAACACTTTGTTCTTTGTCACTAGATTTACAATGTGATTCATCATCACTTTCACAGTCATCTGAAAAATAACCTGTAAATTTTTTCAGCCCCATAACTCTACAGTCTCCATTTTCATCACTGAAATATTCGCTAATTACTTTATTTCTATTGTTAACCAAACAAGCATTAATTTTATCTTTGATTAAAAGAACAGACCTGAACCCAATTGACGTCATAATGTTTGGCGGCAAGTAGTACTGAATAAAGTGTTTCAATAGTTCATTTTTTGGTATTGGTACTACTTTCTCATCCAAGTCTAGTGGTGGTAATTCGGTAATTTCACTCAATAAATAATAGTTTTCATTAATCATAGTATCTCTTGGATTTACGGGAAGGCAATCAATATTTTCTGCTGCAGAGATTTTGACTTCACCATGATTACTACCAAAGGACTTTTCCTTAAGACAATTGCAACCCCTATTACACTTTACATCGCTTTCAAGCATCTTAGTTATAACTTTCCGAAGAGTAGGGGGCATCTGCTTGAAATTTTGATCGAATCTTTCACCTGACAAAACTAGGTGAGTTTTTAAAAAACTGCAGAAGAGTGACATAGCATTTGCAGCTTTATCCACATCTGGTTTCATGAAATCTGTTTTGATTCGCAGTTTAACATTTGTATATGATTCCTTAAAGTAGTTAATTAATTCTACATCTACATCATTTCTTGCAGTTATTTTTTTCCGCCCCCTTTGAATTTTCTTTATTCTATTTACTAACATTTTGTTTTGATATTTAAACACAGTATCTTTTGTATTATTTTCTCTTATTAAATCCTCAAGTAATTTGTCACCTTTCTCTTTTACAGCTTCTAATTGGGCATTGGTCAAGGATCTACAACGCTGTGATTGTGCTTTCAAACCTCTAGGAACATCACTAATACTACATTTAGGATGTCTCTGCAAAAAACTTTGTATTGCACTAAACCGCTGACGAATCTGAGTTCTAGTTCTGGTTAGAAACTGTTCAGCTATTTCACTCCATCGTTTAACTCCATGTTTTTTTACGAGTTGTAACAATAGTTCATCCTCTTCTAGGCTCCATCTCCCAGTATTCTGATATTTTGCAGGTACAGCCCTCAGGTACCTTTCCCGAAGCTGCACGCTGGTACGACCTTTAAATAATTTTGACATTTTTGGAAAGTCTTCACCAAAATGTCTAACAAATGAAACAATCTGTTTGTCTTCTGATTTAGAAAACCGACCTTTTTTCAGATCAGGATTTAAAGAACTATTCCAACGGCAGTAAATTTGTGGCAATGATCGTCCTTCAAAGTAATAAGCAATTTTCCCCCAAGGTATGTAATCTCCAATTTTACATTTCATCACCAATTCTGACAGTTTGATGTCTTCTTCTCGAGTCCACTTTCCTGTCCTTTTAAGACATTTATTTAACCTAGTTTGATAATTGACAAAACACTGATAACCTGTTCGTGAAGTTCCCAAACGTTTACTAATTTCATCCCAATCATTTGTGGTTTTGAGTATCTCCAATAATTTATTATCCTCTGCGGCATGCCATAATCTTTTATTAACAGAAGGTTTAACATAAAGGTGCCACATACTTCTACATTCCTTAGCACTACGGCCCTTCACATATTCTGTAGCAATCCTTAACCAATCAAATTCTTTATCAGGACAACACTTAGAAAATAAATTTGCAAGACTTTTCTGTTTGATAGAGTTCAATTCATTAGTAATTTTTTGTAACTCTTGTCTTATTTCTTTCTTTCTCTGTACCGTAACTGATTCACTACTTAAATCAGATTTTAAATTTGCTTCTTGTTTACTAAGATGTGCACTATTTTCTTCTATTAAACTTTTCTTTATACCTGCTTCTAACAGTAATTTTTCTCTTACTCTCCACATTTTTGATGGCATTAGATTAATTGTGAGAATCTGACCACGCATCATCATTTTATCAAAATCTGAATTATAAGAACAATGGAATTTCTTATTGTCTTTAAAATAAGGCATTCCAAATTTTGCATACCAGCCTCTTGATGAAAACTTCCATGAACCAATTGGTTGATCTTGAGTGCGTAGTCTAAAATTTATTTCCTCTTTTACTTGGGCTTGTTTTCTTTGATTTTCCTTTAATTTTGCAGTTAAAAATAAGTCCAAATTTGTTAATTCTGACTGCATCAACAAATTAAGAGTGAGAGCTTTTGATATACTTTCAATGTCTTCTTTATATTTTTGCTGATCTAAACGGTCATTATGAGTACCCATAAAACTATTAAGTAAACTGTCCTCATCACAGTCTTGGACACTGCTGTTGCTAATTATTTCAATATCAGTTAATCTTGACTGATTGTCATTACTCAATTTTTTTCTCACTGGTTCCTTGTTTAAGCAAAGTCTAGCATTTTGCATTTCCTGTATTCTGCTCAGTACCAGCTGTTCTTCTACCAGATCATCTAGTTCATCAGGATTTACTTCGACATCATTTGATACATGCACTTCACTGGGGGTGTTTTTAGAACCTTCAACTAAATCAATTACTGGCACCACATCTGAATCATCTTCTTGAACAAATCTGCTGAGTCTTTCATATAGCTCAATTCCCTGTCTAGCTATTTTCTTCTTACCTCCACTACTTGATTCCATGATGAAGAAACTTGTTTAATTATAATTTTAAATTAATATACTATCTGAAACAAAGATAATAACAGGTAAGAAAATTTATTCTACAAGTTTTTGAATGTTAAGGTGATGTAGGTACTCATGCATACTAGTAAAAGTGTACTATACAAGTATACTCGAACTATGGATGATAATATACTAGTTCTAAGCTGTACTGGTGTCATGAAAAAGTTCAGATTCTCATTTGAAAACTTGTGAGTATGAGGACAAACTTTTCCAACCTTTAACCCTTAAAGAGCCAATAGAATATTGTGAGCCCTACCAAAAAATGCTACTTGCATTTTTCTGTTGAAATTTCAAAAAAATCACACTAAAAAATTATGTTACCCAACTTCACTTATATTACTTCAAAGACAATTTAATTACGTACAAAGCCACCAAAAATCATTTATGTTGTAGAAAAGAAAATACCATACTAGCGGCCTCCGTAGCATAGTGGTTAACGTATTGAACTGCCATGCGGAGGTCCCAGGTTCGATTCCCGGCCAGGGTCTGGAATTTTCACAAGTCAAATCCCACAGTTAATGTTACATAACCCACCGTAGTCGCTAACCAAGCAGTTAATGCAACTTTAAATAAATAAATTTAAAAAAAATACTAGCAATGGCCTCCTTAATCAACACAAAGTTTTTTCAGTCAATTACACTCATAACAAAATCTACATGTACTTTTTCAGTCTACATATCTTATTATTTTCATACGTCATTTATAAAAATAAAGCAAAAAATAAAAATTCTATGAACTTTTTCGTCAACGTACTAATAAAAGGACACCGGCAGTTTTTGGTTAAACTTTTGACGTCCTAATATTAGGCCACTGGCATTTTGTAGTCAGAATCTAGACGTCCTAATATTAGGATACTGGCACTGTAAGGGTTAAATATCAGCTTTCAAAACTTTGAAAATTGCCTTATATATTTCATAAATTATAAAACTTCAAGGTTTATGGTTGTATAATAATTGTTGAAAATGTCTTGATTCCATAAGTTCTTCCAGTTGAAAGATATCTCAGGTTTAACACTAATCTTTCACAGGGCTATAGGGTAATCTTTGATGAGTTCCTTAAATGGTGCTGATTTGCCAAGAAGTGTTAAAATACTATAAATCTGGGTGGCTTCTCAAATTCTACATAATTTAATTATAGGTCTAATGATGCTGCTACTCTGGTGACAACATTCTCTTCTTCTTCAGGTGCCTTCTCCATTACAAAGGTTGGCTATCATCATGGTCAGTCGTACCTTGTCCACTGCTGCTCTGAAGAGGTCATGCGATGAGCAATTAAACGCTTCTCTCAGGTTTCTTAACCAGAATATTCATCTGCGTCCCACCGAGCGTTTACCAACACAACATTGCAAAGTTTTATTTGCCAACAATTTGTTCCCTGCTCTTGTTAAGCAGCCTACGTCTAATCTAATTACATTTAGGCTTCCCTTACCAACCGCCACCACTCCATTTACAACCAAGTTTTTAAAGAACCAATTTTATTTTGTCTGAGGCCTACATCTTTTTAAGTCTCTTCACACCTAACGATCACCACACCATAGACATTTCATTTTTATTGCAACAATGGAATATTTAATGTTTAAAATTTATTGACTTAATGATTTCACTCAGAAGTCATTGTGTAAATTTATCCGCATGGTAGCTCATGTTAGTACAACAAAAACTCTAAGCAATGATTGGAACTAGAAGGACAAACTGTTCAAGTGACAGTTATACATGAGAAGGGATCCAAAGGCAACCAGAATTGTAATACTGCACATTGTGTACCAGAAGAAACCAGGTTGCACTGACCAGAGAGCTGTCGTAAAACCTCTCCTGAGTCAATCTGCAAGGCAGTGTCACCCAACAACAAGTGTGGTTTCTGTGTATGTGTCTTTAGTTGCACTCCTGATATGAAAAAATGGCTGATTCTCTCGAACAACGTACTGTGATTTTCCGTTTAAACTCGGCAAGAATGCAGCGGAAACTGCCGTGATGATGCAAACAGCTTACAAAGAACATTCTCTTAGTAAACCTCAAGTGTACGAATGGTTTTATTGGTTTAAAAAGGAGAGAGTGCCCACTGAAGATCATCCACGTTGCAGTCATCCTTCAAATCCTCGAACCAAAGACAACATCAATAAAATCTGTAATCTCATCAGTGTAGATTAATGCAAGACAATCAACAAACTTGAAGTCTGGTCCAGAGATTAGGTAAAGAACTTTGACGCATAAATGTCTGGCTTTAAGGAATTCTGGTCAGTGGCTCCTGCATCATCACAACATTCCCTCGCACATAGCTCTCAGTTTTCGTCAGTTTTTGGCCTCAACAATAACAACTACCTTGATCCATGTGCCCTATTTGCCAGATTTAGTTCCCTTACACTTCTTCCTGTTCCCTAGGATGAAAAGGATCTGAAAGGGAAGTGTTTTGCCGATGTTGACAACATAAAATGTAATGTCACAACGGTGCTAGCAGATACCAAAGAGAACGAATTTATAAGGTACTGAACATTGGAATGAATGTTCAAACATGTGCATTAGTGCTAACGGCAGTGCCTACTTTGAAGGAGATTAAAGAAGTATTTGTAAAAAAAACTAAATACATGCTTTTTAAAACATAATTCCAGTTATTTTTGGATCTTCCTTCATACAGTGCCTAAAAGGCTTTCAAATATCCCTGTGCAGTAAACTTGTACCAATACACATGAGAATTTACAGCTGCCATGATAATATCTAGGAATTTCTGAGGAAATTCCAAAACATTATTTAATTGATGGCAAATTTTAATAACATTAAATCTGATATTATTTTATTAAACATCCTATGTAGGATTTTTAAACAGCCGTATTATTTAAAATTGAAATATATATTTTCTAACCACCAGAATACGGTAACATAAAACACTTACCAATGTTTATAGCGCTTTCGTGTATCTTGTACACATCTTCAGTAAATTAACATTTATTACAAGTCAAAATTTAAAACTTCAGTTTTAAATTTTGACTTGTAAAAATTTAAAACTTCAGTTTTAAATTTTGACTTGTAATAAATGTTAATTCTGGTGGTTGTATTCTGGTGGTTAGAAAAAATATATATTTCAATTATAAATCTGATATATGTAGGCCTACATAAATACATTTAAAAAACGCTCAAGAAAAATTTAAGTCTATTAGACAGTAAATCATAAAACAAAATAAACAGTACCACACCACAGACCATATCTTTTCTAATGTGGGACAACAGTATGTCAATCCCTACTTTACTGCTCATCAATGCCCTCCAGTTGATAGACGGCACTATGAATAAGATGATGCGTACATTAATGTTATTTCTATTGATTAATCTAAGCGCATCTAGATGTACATCCAGTACGCATCTATTTGGTATCACTTACACACAAATTTATAGGCATAATATAGGAGTAAAATAAAAAAATAAAAGTTAGGAATGGTGGGAGGAGTAAGTCTCTACAAGACAAAATATTTGCTCGCTGGTATTTGCTGTTAGACTAGTACACAGTACTAGTAAGATATTCAGTTCTTAATATCCATTTCAGTTACACTTTTCCTCCAACAATATTCAGTTTTAAGTTTTTCTTAATTGCAAATTATAGTTTCAATACAAAACACCAGAATTTAAATATAAGTATACCAAGGAAAGAATAATGTAACTTACCTATACAGATGAATTAACCGAATTACTCATTTCTTGTCATATAAGTTTCTTTAAGAGGAAGCACTGTTATGTTTTGACCATTCTAAATACAACCGTGAGAATGAGTATCCATTAGCCAAGATGAATATATAATTCTGTTCACACGAGTACTCACTTTTTAATTGTATTACCACAACTATAAAGAAAAAAAGAAATATTTTCATTTAATAACAAAGTAAAACATTCAAAAGACTTAAGTAATGGTGTTTCTAGGAAAATTCCAGGTCAGGTCAAAAATAGAAGTTGTTAGCGTTTGTAAGGCGCTGGATAAAAGACAATGAAACGAATTTAAACTGAATAATTTTACAGCAATTAGTAAACGATTAATTGACTTAATTCGGAGGACCAGGTCAGTTTTAAGCAGCTGCCAACCACAGCAAAAACGATTTAAAGAATAAACAAAATGAATTAATAATAGAAGGAACCAAATAACGAAAGGTAACGGACATAATTGGTAGGGAAAAGACATAGGGAGACACACAATTGAACAACTAACCGTAATAAATGAAAAACGTTCTTACCTGGAATCCATAAAACGACTTGAAACTTGTAGATACGCACGTGGAGAAACACTGGTAACATTGCAATGAATACACTACGACAGTTTACAATAAAAAACACATGAGCAATTGAATATAATTCACACAAAGCATAGAATAACGAACAGTTTAGGTTTGTAGTAAACCAACGAGTAACGAAACGAACTGATTGTAAACGAAGAAATGGCAGGGAATCGCCACCCACGCCACGCGCTAAGCGCAAGAGACAAGAACGCACCCATTCATCACGGAAGCTGAGACAAGAGTGTGTTAAGGAAGAAGCCGGATATGCAGACGGGAGTAGGGATACGGATGACGTGACTTAATGATGTCACGCGGAAACAAAGGCAGGAACAAATTGTGATTAGCGGGGAAAACAGTTTGAATTAACCCCGGTAAGACTGGCGCTAACAGAAGTTAATGGGAATATTTTGCAGCACGATTCCAATTTTAAATATTTGGGATGTGATGTGTCTTTCGCAAACAAGCAGGGAGTGAAAAATAAACAAAATAGGTTTAAGAATATTTGTGGGACGATACATAAAATACCTGTGGTACTATATGGGCACTTTTGAAACAGGAACGAAGTAAGTTTCAGGGGCGGAAATGAGGTTTCTGAGACCAGTGAAGGGTTGTACCTGGGAGGATAGACTAAGGGGTGCTACTATAGTACATGGCCTACCGCATTATGTTTAGTGAAATTTGTATTTCTTGATGTGGTAGCACTGTCCTCTTAATACTTTAGTTGCGTAAATATTCACATATTTTACAGGTTATGTGATATTAAGAAAAAAGGACAAATTACATACAATAATTTACAATACCAAATAATACTATAACTAATAACATGATACAAATTCACCCACTTATTTTTACAATTAGCAAATAATACTATAACTAATAATACGGTACCTAAGGATTCACCCAGTTATGTTTAGTCAGTCTGCACACGGTACACACTGAGAATGTCATAAAGAAAAGCAACAAACAAATCAGGTTCTTCTTTTCTCAAAATTTTCCATGATATATGGTCAAGGTGTGAATGAAATAATTCTTTCGGAACACCTTTTTTGGTTTAAGAATGTCATCCAACCACGATCTCTTAATGGCTTGTGTATTGGCTCCTGTTAGTGGATTTACATAATTTCGCTGATGGTTGACCGTTAAATGCAGGTAACCTATGTTCACATAACCTGTAAAATACGTAAATATTTTTTAAAACCTATCTTTCACAACCATAACCTAATGTACTTCTCATAACCTGTAAAATATGTGAATATTTACACGCCAAAAGTGCTAGTAGACAGTCCTATAGTTTGTTCGCGCTAAGAGCTTGCCTGAAGTAAACAAACCGCTCTGATACCGTACAGGTTGCCCCAAAAAGTTTTCCACTCAATCATTAATAACCAGTAAAATGTTAAACAATTTATTAATTTTAATTATTTCACAAGCCATCAACATTTAATTATTAATTTTCATTATTTCATTTATTAATTTTAATTATTCATTGATAATTTTAATTATTTCAATTATATTTTAATTATTTCATTATGACATATAGTCCTCTTTTCAAATACTCAAATCCGATTGACTTCAGTAAATGATAGAGCGACGTTCTTTTAAAATTTGGTGAATCCACATCCTTGGTTAAGACAGATAAAAGTTTATTAAGCGTAGGAGCTTCCGTATTTTGGAAAATACTGAACTTTTAGTCGAACTGCAGTTTTAATAAATTCGTCGCACTATTCAAAAACTGGTTTGCTTCGTTTCCTTTCCTTGCTAGGTGTCTGCAACTTGCCACTTTCTTTCATCTCTTTTCTTATACCATCTACACTAAATGTAGACACGCCCGTCAATTCTGATGCAATTTTTTCTACGTTTTTTAAGGCATAGTAGGATACTTTACGCATAAAGAATTAAATACATTGTAAATTATAATTTTTTGCCAACTTTTTAGAAGTTGTCCTCGTTTACGTTTTATAACTGAAGTTGAAGCGCCGTCATTCATCATTACTTACTAGTGTAACAAAACAGAAAGTTATACTCACACACAATAACAACGAAGTTGTGGAAAAAGAAACAAGGATTTAAACAATATTAATAAAAGAAGGAAGAAAATATTTTTAACTGATAAATTACAATATCACTAAGTACAAACTGCATACACATGAAGTAGGGCGTTTATGTAACAACAACCAAGTTGAGACTGATGGAATGAATAATACAATATACGATCATGGTGGAATTGTTTCATTATTTTAACTGAAAACAATAATGTTTACATAAACTGTTTTCAATTTTATTTAGGCTACGCGCAGTTATATGAATAGCCATCAAATGTCGTTATTATGTATTAGTCATCCTTTATCAACTGTGTACTAACACATACGATCCCAACAGCAATACATGGACACATTTACACTGTTACTCACTACTACAAAGGGAGAGGTTTGTTTACTTCAGGCAAGCTCTAAGAGCGAACAGACTATACCACATCTAGAAATAGCCAGCCACGTTGGCGTAGTTGGTAACGTGCTCACCTCTCATCATGCGGTCTTGGGTTCGAATCCCATTCAGGCACGGCATATTTTCATAAGTTACAAAAAATCATTTCATCCTCCACCGTCTGCATTAGCAGTAATTGCAGAACAGTCTAACGTTAAATCCAAAGAAAAACATTAAGAAATAAAAATTTTACTAAACAACGAGGTAGGCCATGTATTATAATAGCACCAACTAAGGAATACAGATATATTTGATGAGATAGGCATTACTAGCCTAGATTAGAGGTTATTCACAAGAGGTACTGGTGCAGCCACTTGAAACAGATGAGGGAGGACCGCTTGCCAAAATATGTTAAGAGTACCAACCCACCGGTAAGAGGAGTGGTGGATTCCCAAGAAGAAGATGGTTTCCAGAACAGGCCGAATAGTCTAAATCAATGAAGTGAAGAAGAAGAATATTAAAATACAGTAGTTTACTTAATGTGAAATAAATTATTTAAATATAAGAATGAATTTATTTATGACTAGCTAGTAAGTTTAATTACCTAACTAATATGGTTGTGGGGAAAACTATCTGATTTTCGGTACAGGTACAAATTATATAAATAACATCTTTAAACTAGGATTTAGTTAACCATAATAGGTTTCAATTACTGTTCAATGACATTTTTCTACATATCAACCAAGCAAAAAATAAAACAAAATTGGTGTAGTTTTCCATTACCAGATAAGTAAAGATTTTACAATTCTCTCAAATCAAGGTATTTTTATCAAAGTAAATTATTAAAGGCCAAGCCAATTGTTGTGAGCGCTGGATTATCCTTGCGCATACTTGACTTCGGCCCTGCATACCCCTCTGACCTACAGTTCGATGTACAGCCAGAGTGTTATTGAAAATTGACAACACCCATTGTATTTTGTAGGCATGCTGTTCCATTGTTAATTACATACGCTGCACTATTGCAGTACACACAAGACAATACTAATACAGATGCACGTTTTGCCCAGCGCTCTCCTCACGAAAATCAGGCTATACCTGATTATTTACATTATATTATCAGTGCAGACTACCTAAAAGTTAAACTACAAACCCTCTTAAATATCTTCAAACATAAAAAAAATTTATTTGACATCTCAAATGTATATTGCAAGACCTAGAATTGAGTCTACCTAATAAAATTCTTCAGGCTTAACTAATGCTGATGTTTTTACTTTTATCAAAGGTCCCGGGTTTGATTCTTGGTAGGGCTGGTATTTATTCCACCACTCATGTTCATATATCAACCTTCTCATCCTCTAATGAGAAGGATAGGCTATATTATATAAGTTTATATTATTAACAGTAATTGCAAAACAAGTCTGACATAAAACAAAACAAAAACGCCATTATTAATGCGCTAAAAAAAACCAAGGCACTCAATAATACTACAAGTTGGTGTGGTCAGCACAACTAGCTTCCATACCAGAAGTCTCATGTTTGATTTCCATTCAGGTCATTTTTTCTTCAATAACCCTTCAACATCTGCATTAGCTATATAATCGGCATAAGTCAAATGTAAAACAATAAAAACTTTATAGGTAACCCTATATTGTAAATTTGAATATATTGTATTCAAAGTGTTTCAATAATAAAAGTGCTTCAGTACACAAACTTTTGAAAATATTTTACATACAACTAAAATGAGTAGCATTTGATCGTACAAATTTTATTCATTCTCTTAATTATTACAATATAAGGCCGGTTTAATTAATTAGTTTAAAATTTGGTTAAAGATAACTTGATAATAAATTTCAAAACGTCCAAAAATGTGTAGACCACACATAACCTCAAACTGGATTTTTTGGTATTGGATTTATTAATCGTATTTACATATTTTTAAATAAATCTATGGTGTATATCCATTGTTGATACAATAATATGAATTCTTTATTAGTCTTCGTTCTGCCGGTACAATCTATTAACAGAGCTTGACAGTGACAGTTTTTGAGATTATTAATAACTGCATGATACTAACCTGGAATAAATCCTTTATTCCACTTTATTTACATAAAGCTGCACCAGAAGACCAAGGAACTAATTAAGAATGCTGAAAGTTGGATGTAACAAACTAACACTATAGTTAAAATTAACCTATGTATAAACAAACGTTTACATTTCTTCTCGTACTTATTTTTAGCAAAAACATAAGCAGTTAAATCAACAAAAATAAGGATAAAGTTACGTAGTCACCACGTAAATTCCTAACTATAAGAAAAAACCAAAACGATCATCAACTTAAAATACTAACATCGCCTTCTGGTTTTTAAAATAAATTTTAAATTAAACCATTTAGTACGAATAGAAACGTATAGCGAACTAGCCTGTTTGATAACAGAGATTTTAGGACTACATTCATCAGCTGGAAACGTATCTGTATTTTTCTATATTCTGCTATAGATACACTGCGGTAGAATGATCCAGAATATTATTATTAATTTCTATAACTAATAAAAAAGTCCCCAATTATTTCGAAATTTAATTTGCTTGAATACATTGTAATTTTAACAGTGGTTGAAAAATAAAATTAACAATTACTTTCCAAACGATCTAATAATTATTATAATCAATTTTTTTCCTCAAACATTTTCAGTAATTAAATTCAATAATTTACGTTATTTAGCCATACTATATTCATTATTACGTTTTGTGACAGGAAAATACTACTCTTCCTTATTCTCGTTTTTGCACAGCTGTGAAGTGAAATCTTTCATCTTCAAAACCATAATTTGCACGTAGGCCACCCACTGTGCAAAAGAAAGAACAACAAACATGGAAGAGCGAACAGGTTGGGATGAAAGCCAGTTAAGAAAATATGATTTCATTTTAGAGAAAATACCAAGATTACCTTATGACGATCCTAAAGTAGATGAAATGTTAGCTGCAAATGTGAGCATAGTTAATGTATTTTACAATTTTTTATAACTACCTTTATTTTTAAATTAATTTTGATAGATTACCTAATGTCAATCTTTAACTTTAAAACAATTTTAAAAACCTCTCTCTTAACACTGCTGTGTCCAAAAGTTTTAATTTCATTCGTGCGTTCATTCAGCCTCTTCACTTTTTAAATGAACTTTATTTATGGTTTGTTTATGTTTTTAGGTTATGTTTGTTAACAACAATGTTTACCATTATTAAGTTGTATGGATATTTTGTCGCAAAAAGTAAACTCATCCGTTTTTATAATATAGAAGTTTTAGTAATGATTAAAATATAAAATTTTATTAGTAACAAGATTTTCAACACTATATACATCCTCTTGACAAGTTACAATGTTTGTACCTGTAAATAAGAAAACTTTTTGACCATATAGTGAACATTTAATTTAAAAACTTGTTACAACGGTTCAAAATGAACCAACCAAAACATTAAATATTTTGCAATTGGCAAAAATATTTTTGCAATATTGTACATATTATGTAGCTACTGTGCAGCAATCATTTCAGTGCTTTGCAGACAAAATTATGGTTAAAGATGGTGGATGTATGGTTTAGTAGGTTTAATGTAGATACACTTATATTCTTCACTGTTTATGTACTGTGTTATATTTACTATTTCTAGTATTCCTTTTGTTTAGAAACCTGTTGTAATAACAGGCTCTAGGTTAGTGGAAACTGCAGAAAAGTGGGACTTGGACTATTTTAATGAAAATATGGGTAATGGAAACTGTACAGTCATTTACTCAAAGAATCATAAATTTAAATTCTATGATGATAGTAAAGCAACTCCAGACCTGAAAGCTGAATGTACCCCTTCAACCAGAAAAGTTAGTATGAAAATGTCAGAATTTGTAAAAAGACTAAGAGAATGGAAGAAAGGTGATGATCGGTAAGTCACTTTAACTTAACAATAATTCTTTAGCATTCAAAACTAAATCCTTATATTGCATCCTGCAACTTTCAGTCAATTCTGTTGTAAGTTATAAAAATATGATCTTAATTACATGAGTTTCGGTTCATCCACCATTACCAGAGAACAAAAATATCAATTATGAAACTATAATAAACCTGTAGCAGATATATCCATCTTCAGTTATGTACCTATGTAAAAAGTTTTATGTAAATGATAAAGGTGCTCCATTTTCTACAGGTTTTAAATAGGTTTTTATGATATTTTTGTACTCCTTTAATATTGCTTTGTTTTTTTTTTGCACATTCACATGTTTTGGGTTTATATTACAGTGGCTTTTCTATGGTGCTAGGCAATTTACCACAACCCTACTCCATAGCTCTCACCATTCATCCACTCCTTTCTAGGTCATCCTCACTTCCTCCATCTGCCAGAACCCACAGCCAAAGCTGTAGTAACCTGTCCTCCTCTATTCTTCATAGGTGACTGTACCAAATGAGTTGTCTTTCTTCATTTTATCGATTAACTTAACTTTTTCATCCATCTTAGGCTAGCGCACACAGTAGTGAACAGATGTTTGGTCAGTGCACACAACCGCAAACGGACGCATGCAGATGTTTTGAGTCAGGAACCTACCCTCCTCAATTGCTCATCTTTAGTATACTGTGAGATAGCGTCAAATGATGTTGGGTGGTGTGACGGAATTTCTCAAAGAGTATTCCATGGCTAGAGGATGATGATTCGAGATTTGATTAATCGGTACTGTTATATTCAGTATTCAATAGGTCACATTGGGTACATCTGATTATTAAAAAATGAAACTTCATGGTGAATTCCATTAACTCGTACAAGATTTGGGTGAGGACAAGGAAAGGTTTAAAGGTAATTTGAGACTATGTAAAGAAGAATTCAACGATAATTTTTTCTCAAGGAAACACAATGCACGTGTTTAACACAAAGCAGACAGCTCCTCTGTGGTAAGCAAACCCTACCGCCCCTAGTAGGACTGTTGAGAAACTAAGTTAGCACATGCGTGATACTAAAATTATGCATACAGACGTTCAAAAATTACCCCGGAGGGATTCCAAAACATATGCATGCAGACAGATGGATTTCTGTGTGTGTTGGCATATTTTATAAGCTGGGGAACAGTTTTTTGTCCATTCGTCTGCTGCTATGTGCGCTGGCCATCAAAATTTTTCATTCTTATATTTTAAATTGTCATGGTACTGCTACCACTTGTTATAATCGGATAATCAACGCATAACTTTTTGCCACACATCAGTTACAGCAGTTAAACTGAATTGTAGAAGCTGGTTGCTTTCATCTATGACTGAGTATCAATTTTTAATAGTTAAAAAGGTAATTTTTAAAAAATAATTTAATAAACTTAAATTTTTAGCTTTTTAAAAAATTTTAGTTTTAAGTTAATTTTTAAAAGCACTGATTCAGCTTGTCCATGATTGTATTTATAACTACAGTCATTCTGGTTTGAAATATTTTTATTTATTGTGGTTCAATATTGAACTAAATAATTGTTAGTTGACTGTCTCCATGGCAGTCATTAGCATACTGGACTAAAGGGTTTGATTTCTGGATAGAATCTGAAAATGATTATTCATTCAAACTCAGGGTTCTGTACCCCACAGTAGTCACTAACAGCCAAGTAGCTGATAATGTGACTTTAAAAAAAAAACTAAATACGAAAATTGTCAACTTGAAAAACTTTATGTAAAAGCAGCTGTCTTGTACTTTCTTCTGTATTAAATATGAATATAGATCATCAAATCATCAAATAAATCTGTTAATATTTTACTTTCTCTTGCCTATATGAATATATAGGAAGGAAAGTATTGTTTTCATGTCGATTTTTCGAAATCGAGTTTTCACCGGATCTATACGTTTTCAGACCCCCTGAACCCAAAAAACATGTTTTTAGCGATTGGTCTGTGTGTGAACAGAATATCTCAAGAACGGAACATCATACGAACTTGAAACTTGAAACTTCAGTTACATACCACTACCGGACCCGATACGAACATTTTCATCAAAATCGGTCAACCGGAAGTAGTAGTTTATTCGTGTAATTTTTCACTTTTTTGCGATTTTCTCAAAAACTGGTCCTACGATTTTTTTAAAAATCGCCTGGTTTATTCAATTTTTTATTCTCTACAAGATAGGGTAGGCGCCATGTTTGCTGAAATTCTGTGTGAGGCTGTTTTTACGTAAAAACATTTTCTTTTTAAGATTGCGGCTTTAATATGCATTTTAGCGCAAAACATTATATAATAAAAGTTGTAGAGAATGTAAACTTCTACAACTTTTATTTCAAACATTTTTTTGTATAACGCTTAGTTTAGCGGTAATTAGCAATTTTCTGTTTTTTTCTCACGAAAACGTGTGAAAAATTGATTTTTTTAAGATTTCGGCCTTAGAATGCATTTTACGACAAAAGTGTATGAAATAAAATTTATAGAAAATTAAGAGATCTAAAACTTTTATTTTAAGCATTTTTTTGTACAGTGCCTAGTTTAGCGTGAATGAGCGATTTTCCGTATTTTTAAGCTAAATTGAGGTCGATTTTAATTTTGCGTATTTCACTAATGTTTTTTGAGGTTAGTTTTTTGTTCATTTCTAATGTTTTAATACTAATGTTAGGTTTATCGTTAATTATTTGCATTGGCAAAAGAAAGTTGTGTGAGTGTTTCACACCAGATTTTTATTTATTATATTCATTATGATTAATTATCTGCTACGGTAGGAGTAGGAAGTTTTAAATTTTAGTTTTTAATAAATTTGAAAACACATCACTGAAGATGTGTATGAAGTTCACGAAAGTGCTATAAACATTGGTAAGTGTTTACTGTTACCATATTACTAGTGGTTTGGAAGTATATATTTCAATTTTAATTATAATATAGCTGTTGATATACCTGCATAGGATGTTTGATAAAATGTGTTTACCTTATATCATGGTTGTTATAAACCCAATTATGTATTGTTTGCAGGCTGTATCTTCAACAATTTTTAAATGATTCAGTTGGTCCTCAAATGGTTGAAGACTTTTTAGGTTTTAAATGGAATTGGATAAATAGTATTCAAAGGAGAAATTCTTGGGGTCCGCTAACATTTAATCTTCTTCTTATTGCTATGGAAGGTAAGCATTTCAGGTACTGGACCGTTTTATAATTTTTTCCACTTCTACGTTTAAAATTCTTTTTAATTAACACTACCACATTAAGTTTCTTAAATTAATTTTATCCATTTTGAGATCGTGTTCATCTGTTAATTATCTGTTAATCCATTGTTTAGTATAGTCACTCGAGTCACGAGTTTGCCCTTGTTTGCAACGAGAGGTAAAGGGGGAAAAGCATCAGTTTGCATGTGTGACTGCTTTAATTTCAGTACGACAAACATAACAACTTATACTATACCCAGAGCATATACAATAAGTCGCGAAACCTTTACCTTTACCTTTTGTAGGTTAACTGTACGAATATAACTGTTTGTTACCATAAACAGAAATATCGGTTTCTCGAAAACGTGGTTGAACTATTCACAGTTGCTGAACGAAATTTAATATGCAATCTAATAAAATGTTGTGAAGTTGAAGCTAAACAAATTGCCAATCCGTACCTTTTAAAAAAAGCATTGAGCGAGCGGCTAACTACTGTGATGTTTCTCTTTCCACAATTTGAAAAATAAAGAAGGAAATTAAGGACGTGAAGAAGATATTCTTTAGCAGTTTTGTTGACACCTGGTAAAAAAAAGAAAACTGTTAGGTAGATACTAGAGAGACTGATAATGAAAATGCCGGTGAAAGCAATATTAAAAAAGGCGATTCATTCCTAATTACAGTAAATCAAACATTTCTAGTTATGTAATTAAGCTATAGGCAATACAGGTCACATTTATTTCTTAAAAGGTTTATGAAGAAAACTTTTTCTTGGAATAAATTGAAGCTTACAAAATGTATGTAGAAACTGCACCGGTAGTGAATGTACGTGTAGTATCTCACTGTTGAAGTTGGCAGCACAAATATTTCACTTTCCTTCTTCACAGCCCATATACACGCAAAAGGCAATCTCGTGACTTCAGTATCTATAGTAAAGATTTTTTTTTATACAACTGTTTTGCAATTACTGCTAATGCTAATGGTGAAAAGGATGATAGATGAAGATGCAAAATGAAAAAATCCCAGAGCTGATGGGGAATCAAACCTGGGACCCCAGTGTAGAAGTCAGTTGTGCTAACCACTATGCCACCAAGCCAGCCTAGTAGTACAGCAATCTTTCATTATTCATAGGGGTTATATTCAGCAAATAGCAAAACCAAATATGAATGTTAATATGAGAAGGGGTTGTGGTCATTAAAATAGAACTAAGAGGCATATTTTTGCAAGTGGTATATTCTATCCAAATATTCCAATTTTTCTAGATCATAATCATGATGTACAGAGGTTACTTTTGCTGACTGGAAATTTCTTTCCTTTATGCTTCTCAAATGCTTTTTTTTAATGTAACAAACCATCAAATCATTTACTCTGAAATGTAGCCAAAAGGGCAATCATTTCACTATTTTAAGCCGATCAAGAAGGTCATTTTTGGAAAAGTTAAAAGTATTACTTGTTTTAGCCTTTTTTTTTCACCACATGTGGACATTTTTGTCCTCATTGAAAAAGTAGAGACTTGAAAAATGAAATCAACTTTTTGTACATAAGTTTACTTGAAACTATAAAACAAATTGCTAATAACTTAAGCACCAGGCAATTATTTTGTAATTTAACTTTATAGAATTTTTGCACAATTAATTTTTGTGTACTGCAACAATTTTTTACATTGGATTTATTATTTTTGTGTTAATTGTACTTAATCTCACCTTGTAAGGGATAACGAGGGGATTAATCAATCAAGTTAAGTGATAATATTGAATTAAAATTAACTTTAATTAATTTCTATTACTACTATTTATGTTCTAATTCCAAAGTATTGTTCCTCAACTTTAAAAGGCTATGTTCTACCATAGTAAGAAAGATATTAAAGTACTATGGCTGTAATTTGTTTTGGGTGTGAGAATTTTTCAGGCCACTTCAGTTTTAACGGTGATAGAGCTCTAGACTCAAGAGCAATTAAAAGAACTTCAGAGAAGGGTCTTTGTTTATACTGTTTCAAATCCATTGGTATTGTCAATAGTCCAGTAGTTTGTGTAATATTAGCTAATATTCAGCCCTAAAAATTTTGTTGCTGTGAATCGGTAATTAGATTTTCCTGATCCAGTTTGTCATTAATGCATATTTAACATTATATCTTAATTTTTTCTTTTGAAAAATTAATTTTCCAATGATCAATCATTCGTATTTACAGCCAATATTTTAAAATCTGGTGTGAAACACTTACACAACTTTCTCTTGCTATCACAAATAATTAACAATAAACCTAACATTAGAAATAAACAAAAAACTAACCTCAATAAAGATAACCTAATTTTAATCATGAGTGAAGACGCAAATTGAAAATCGACCTCAGTTTGGCTTAAAAATATGGAAAATCACTCTTTCACGCTAAACTAGGCTCTGTAGAGAAAAATGCTCTAAATAAAAGTTGTAGATCTTTTAATTTCCTATAAATTTAATTATATACACTTTTGTCGTAAAATGGTTGAAACACTAAGGCCAAAATCTTAAAAAAATCGATTTTTCACACTTTTTCGTGAGAAAAAAGACTGGAAATCACTAATTACCGCTAAGCTAAGCGTTATACAAAAAAAAATTAAAATAAAAGTTGTAGGATTTTAAATTTCCTACATTTTTTATTATATAAATTTTTACTCTAAAATGCATATTAAAGCCATAATCTTAAAAAAACAATATTTTTACGTAAAAACAGCCTCACCAAGAATTTCAGCAAACATGGCACCTATCCTATCTTGTAGAGCATAAAAAATTTAGTAAACCAGGTGATTTTAAAAAAAATCGTAGGACCAGTTTTTGAGAAAATCGCAAAAAAGTGAAAAAATACACGAATAAACTACTACTTCCGGTTGACTGATTTTGATGAAAATGTTCGTTTCGGGTCCGGTTGTGGTATGTAACTTAAGTTTAAAGTTTGTATGATGTTCCGTTCTTGAGATATTCTGTATACACACACACACACAGACCAATCGCTAAAAACATATTTTTTGGGTTCAGTGTGTATGAAAACGTGTAGATCCGATGAAAACTCGATTTCGAAAAATTGACATGAAAACAATACTTTCCTTCCTATATACAGGGTGATTCATGAAGTTCTCCCCCCACTTCTACAGCACATTGTACTAGTAAAAATAATGAAAAAATGTTATATAAACATAGGTCCGAAAACGCTTCGTTAGCGAGTTACAGCTAGCGAAAGTTTCGCCTGGATTTCAGTTCACCAGGTGAAATGAGGTCTTCCTGGAATTGTGGTAAGGTAGATTAAGGGGCAAATTCAATCATTTCTTATGGTTTTTGATCTGATAAATTGAATAAAACAGGTCCCAGATCTGTAAGTTAAATAGTTTTTAAGAAAACCAGTGTCAAATGCAAAAAATGGAGTGAAAAACTTATTTTTTCATCTTTGGGCAAGGATAACTGTGTTATTTCACCAAGAAACAGTTAAATTTTTCAATAAAACATGTAGAAAATTTTATTCTGAACAAACCGGTGTAAATTAAGTACACAGAAAGCGAATAGATGTTTGATTAAATGAGTTTTTATTCATAAGAGTACAAAGTAAAATTAACCGGAAAAACTAAAATGAAAAAATGTGTTTTTTTCACTCCATTTTTTTGCATTTGACACTGGTTTTCTCAAAAACTATTCGCTTTCTGTGTACTTTATTTACACCGGTTTGTTCAGAATAAAATTTTCTACATTTTTTATTGAAAATTTTTAACTGTTTCTTGGTGAAATAACAAAGTTATTCTTGCCCAAAGATGAAAAAATGTGATTTTCACTCCATTTTTTGCATTTGACACTGGTTTTCTCAAAAACTATTTAACTTACAGTTCTGGGACCTGTTTTATTCAATTTATCAGATCAAAAACCATAAGAAATGATTGAATTCGCCCCTTAATCTACCTTACCACAATTCCAGGAAGACCTCATTTCACCTGGTGAACTGAAATCCAGGCGAAACTTTCGCTAGCTGTAACTCGCTAACGAAGCGTTTTCGGACCTATGTTTATATAACATTTTTTCATTATTTTTACTAGTACAATGTGCTGTAGAAGTGGGGGGAGAACTTCATGAATCACCCTGTATACATGTAGGCAAGAGAAAGAAAAAACCCTAATTTATTTTGCATGAGGCTAAGGTGTTTGTAACCCTATTAAACAACCTTCCCTCTACATGGCCAATGACTGCCATGCTGTTGGAATTTCATTTTGTTGTAACAATGAAGTATTTGAAATTTATTGCCAAAACTAAATTTTTTGAATAGTTTGGGAAAATCAGATAATACAATCATTATAAGTTTATCACAAAAAATTCCTGTTGTAGGGAAAATGATGCCACTGTGGATTCATTTTGTGAATTTATTTACATGTGCCAGCAAGTAATTAATTTATAAAAGTTTACTAGATGTGTTATCCGTGATCTTGAATCTTAATGTTTTTTTTTATTTATTTTCTCAGGAAATGTTACTCCTTGCCATTATGATGAACAGCAGAATTTGTTTGCTCAAATTCGTGGTTATAAACGTTGTATTCTCTTTCCTCCAGAGCAGTTTGAATGTTTGTATCCATATCCTGTTTACCATCCTCATGACAGACAAAGCCAGGTAAATTATTAATTTATACAGGTTTTATAGTTTATGAATTTACCAAATATTTAAAGTAATTCTTTAATTTTGAAGTATTTCTATCAACAAATTACATCAAATTGAAGTCTATCAACACATTAACAATTTATTGATATTCTAAAGGCTTCACCTTGTTGCTGCAACTATAAGTTCCTTTCTCATTAATAAATTTACTGGATTTCATATCTTTTGTTTACCCTTCTAATGTTCGGGTTCCTCAGCTTTCCGTTTCCTCTCTTGCCAAATTCTTACCATTAAAAATATTCACAATGAAGTCATAATGCCTGATACATCTTATCTTTGTTTTGCTAAAGCTTGCAATTAGTTTTTTTTGCATCCTATTCCAAGTCATTTTATTTTTCTCTGTCCAGTTAATTTTGTGGGTTCTCCTCGAAAGCTACATATTCATTGCTTCTAAGCTTTCTCTATCTTAATTTACATGTGCCAGCAAGTAATTAATTATAAAGGTTTACTCATGATTATATATTTCATGTTATATTTCTTATGTTATATTTTTCATTATTTATTGTGGCAAGAAAAAGTTGTGTGTGTAGTTTAATTCAGATCATTATTCGTAGTCTGTTACAAGGACTAGATCATCCACAAACCTAATGTAATGTGTTCATTTTCTGTTATCTTTTATACAGATTAAAAATTCTTTGGTTTAACAGATTAAGTAAGGAATAAATATTCATTTTTTGAAATGAATTCTTTGGAATCGCTCAAAATCTAACTCCAGGAGTCTTTGAACTATCATTCCGAACGAATGAATCCATATATTTAAAGTGGGTTAAAAATGAGACTATACATTTTTGTTTTTGGTCATGTAATTGCTCTTTGGATATCTTCTTCGTACAATTTTTAATCGTGTTAACTCTGTTTTTATTTCAGTTAATTTTATGTTTTTAAACAGGTTGATTTTGACCGACCTGATTACACAAGATTTCCTAAGCTAAAAGACTTAAGGGGCCAAGAAGCAGTTGTTGGTCCGGGTGATGTTCTGTACATACCAAATTATTGGTGGCATCATATCGAAGCTCTAATGAAAGGTGGATATACCGTGTCTGTCAATTTTTGGTACAAGGTAAGTTTATGTATTTCTTATTAACATATTTTATGGGTAATTATAAATTCCTTTATTAAAATTGCTATTTATTAACTTTATAACAATGATGTCTAACAGATACAGTCGTCCCCTGCTATATGAAGCACTCGCTATGCAAACTTGGATTTAACTATTTTTTGCCTCGCATTTCAAACTTTGCATCACAATATGAACATTGTTGTATATATGTTTTATATCTAAATTTTTTGTTTACTCCTATGCGCGGACAGAACTCTTCGTGAAGAAGAGTTTTTGCGTGTAAGTATATTTAGTTAAAAATATTGTAAATAGCTTAGTATAGCAATAATTATGTTTAACTAAATAAAAAAAAATAAAATATATATTTTGTTTTCGTAGAAAAGCAATACAATTTACAATTTGCTATACAAGAATGTCATTAATAATGCTCTTAGTTTAGAATGGAATGCGTGTACGTATATATAAATATAGTTTATCAGTAAAGCGTATTTAATTATAGACTACATATGCCACTTTACAAAAATTGTTTCTATGTCTTGAGCACTCTGTTGTCTCCATGTTAAATTTTAACATCTACCCGCTGTCCGAACATTATGTACTGAATTATATATCTTTTATTTATGCTTATTTCACTCTCTAGAATTCACATTCAACTGTCTTGTTAACACCATCTTGCTTTCAGTTTCAATCTTGCTTTACACCCGTGAACAACCATTTTTTCATTGGAGTTTTGAAGGGCTGGTTTTTTATATTTCTTGTTTGTTTGCTACTGTACTTGACAATTTAGAATTTTAATTTTGAGAATGTCTTCGAAAGGTAAGTCCGGGTCAGCAAAGAAAAGGAAACAATTGACAATAGAGATTAAGAAAGAAATTGTTGCTAAATTTTAACGTGGAATGGAACGGGTGGATTTGGCTTTAACGTATGGATTGAACAAGTTACTATTGCCACAATCATCAAGAACTTAGAAAGCATTAAAGGTGTAACCAGGATTGACAAACATAGAAATGTTATTCCTGATTACATAGCAGTATAGCATAGAATTATTTGTATCATTTATTAACATCCTAAGTTTTATGTCTACTTTATTATTTTTATAAGGCACATAGGCCTCTTTTTTCTTTTTTTTTCACTTTGATTTGTCTACTGCCAATCATTGCCATTTTCGTTTCAGTTTCACTTTGAAATTATCAGCCCACCTTTTTTGAGGCCATTGTACACCTCTTCTACGTTCTATAGGCAGCCACTCCATTATTTCTTCATATACCTTGTGCCGTTTTATGTAGCAATATGACCAGCACTACTCCGTTTCAGTTCAGCCACCCTTTTGATGATTTCTTTCACTTTTTTGTTGTCTCATCTTGCATTATGCATGATCATGAGACTTACTCCCAGCATCGTATACCTGCTACTACTAAATTAACTGCACTGACTGTCAGATCCAGAAGGGAATTTGTAGACACAAAAGGAACTCCGTTGCCAGTTCCAGTGAACTATATTTCTAATAACAGCTGTTTGCCTTATCACTTGTACTGCCATGCTGTTTGAATTATATTTTTCGTGAATTTCTCCTTTAGCCTAGGCTTTCTTGTGATATTCACCCTCGTAGAAATCTTTCATTTAAATTATTTTGTATTAATTACTTATCAACATAATTTGCTTTCAGGTTGGTCCTACAGGTGGTCAAATTAAATACCCGCTTAAAGGTTATCAAAAAGTAGCGATTATGAGGAATGTAGAAAAAATGTTATTGGAAGTATTACATGATCATAAAGAGGTCGGTCCATTATTAAGAGCATTAGTTGTCGGCAGATATACAGAATGAGTTGCGGTACCTTTAATTAAAAAATCCTAGTATTATTTGTTATTTAGCAAGATGTACATTTACAATTAATATAAATGACCCGTGAATTTACTTTATTCACAGTAGATAGTTAATTAATTAGGTATCAGTAATATTTATTATAAATATAAGTATTAAATGTGATATATTTTGTAAACTTTCTTTTAAAAAAATTTTGTATAAACAAAACCTTTGTTTTTCATGATATTTATATTTAATTTATGTGACAATAATATTAATCACTGAATTAGTTAATAGATTGTAGTAGATGGGGATATTTCAGAACAATTTTATTGTTCTTTATAAATTTTACATCCTGTCTGTTGATTGGTTTTTTAGTATTTTTTATCTTTAATGTGTGAGAAATTTGAAATACTTATTGCTAACTTAAATTTGCTGTTTTTACATAGTTGTTGTTTGGGTTCTATGACCCCAATCTTAATTATAATTTTGATTTTCTACAGCTGGTAGAGTACATTCACTTCACCTTCTCACAGTTTTTCAGCTCGTAAAGAAATTTAAAAAAATTATATTACCAAATAATCAATAATTATTATCAATAAAATTTGGCCGCCTCCATAGCATAGTGGTAGCGCGCTGGCCTACCTTTGCGGAGGTCCCGGGTTCGATTCCCAGTTAGATTCTGGAAATTATAACAAGTCACAACTCAACGTTCCATAACTCATTGTAGTCGCTAATGACCCAGCTGTTGATGCGACTTTAAATAAACAAAAAAAAAATTTGTAGTTTATATTGTTGCAAATTATAAGTTTTCAATGTGATTAAATTTGAAGTTTATATCTTACAAAAAAAAAACGAATCAAGATGATTTCATAAGAATTTGAGTGTTTCAGAACGTTTCTACGTCTTAACTTTTGAATACTAGACAGTGGTTACCGGTGTACTTTGATGGTTGGGGTTCAATTAACCATACTCTCTCAGGAATGGTCGGCCTGGGTCTGTACAAGCCTACACCTCATTTTCACGTCATACACATCATCCTCATCTCATTGGGTCATGGGGTTGCTTATTGTTCTGAATTGAACAGATTGCAACGTACACAAATTAGGAATAAAAAAAAAAACTTGTGAACTTATTTATTTCTAACCAAAAACAATACAGATTGCAATGTAAACACACGTGTTGTTTAGGTCAACAGCCAAAAGACTGGTTTTAACCTCTAGAGGTTTTAGTTAGTAAAATGAGGAGTGAGGTGGTTCACCACTGCCTTCCTCATTGAGTACAAAAGCAGCCTATGGTTATCAGCATGCCAGGCCCTTCAAAAAGCATCTACTTTGCGCCCTGCAAATGACACCTTCAATGCATTCACCTCAGTGTCTGGCTGTATAATGAAATTCATTACTTTCAGAGGAGATAACTCTGACTAGTGTCTTTTACAACTCTATCTCTTCAGTTATTTAAATAGTTCAGTCATATAGTTGGCTGACCACATGATTAGAAATAGAACTATTTTTTGTAGCCCTGGAACTAGCAGATACAATTAACCCTGACTGAATGTAGAAAGAAGAGATAATAAAACAGAATGGCCGCATTTTTGCGTTTGCCAGTCACCTGGTAGTGTCCAATAAACCGAATAAATGTATCCACCACACTGAACGTGTTAATACTGCTTTAATTTCTTCATATTTATTTACTTATACTAACATGTGTTGGTGTATCCACCATCATCAGAGTATGTAAACCATTCAAACTAAAAACAATTTATTATTAAAACATTTCTAGGAGGTTATCTCTTCAATTACTTGTGTAAAAATCTTATTTACAAGTGAGTGAAGAGATAACATCTTGGAAAATTTTGATAATAAATTGGTTTCAGTTTGAATTGCCTATGTACTCTGATGATGGTGGATCAAAGAAACATGATAATATAAGTAAATAAATAATAAGAAATAAAAGAGTATAGGTTAGTGAAAATAGTAGTGTTTGCATTAAGAAACAAAAAAAACTGTAAATTACTAATTTATCACAATATTTATTTCCTGTACTGAACTTATGCCAATGATAGTTGTGACCACAATGTCAGTTTGTTTTATTTAACAAGTTATTAAAAGAAAAGTGTGTTTTTAAACTAGTCAAACCACTGTTGAGTATACATTGGACTATATACCATCGTTATTTTCTTTTGTATTCCATACACATACAAAATTATCTAATCTCTTGACTCTAGCAGCTGAAGATTTAAATAAAGTGTAGACTGATTTTCACCTCAAATTTTGACAAAAAAGCGTAAATAATGAGCATTTAAACAAAATTTTTTTTTATATTTTGGTAACTTTTAAGAATTTTTGAATGGCTATTTGGTTTAATTTCTAAACTTAAGATCCTCAAATGTGTTTAATGTCCCCATCTACTTTGTGTAAATTTGTATTCTGTAATTTTAGTAGACGAAAGAAACTTTCTTAATTTTAAAAATGATTTGTTTTTATGTACTAGAATGTATTAATGGATTAATGAAGTAATACAATATTTAAAAATTTCATGTTTTAAAAACGTATCAAATTTTTTATTGGATTTTTAATTAAATAAATAAATTTTTTTAGTGGAAAAATATTTATGTTACAGATTTATATTTAGATACCATATTTTTTTGACAGGTGCTTTAACTAGTTGTGCCATTGAGTGGTATATATTGTGTGGTTAGATTTCATTTTAAAATTAATTAAATCATATTATTAATATCTTCAAAATATACATGTGCCAAAATATACATGAGACGTAACAGTCACAGTCACATCATTTAAAATGTGGTCAACTATTTTTGAAAATTTTGAGTTAGGTTTTTTATTTTTTGTTTATCAATTATGTCCAGAAGACTTCTAAAGAGAGTGTAGCATATATCAAGATTTTACAAGTTAATTTAATACATATTGCGTACTTAATTACTTCAATAAGTCGGTCATCTTATAATATTTACCCAATAGTACGTACACGTTTTTTTCAGCATTGGGTTGGATGTGTGTTTTTAAATAAAAGATTATTATAGAAAGAAGTGATTGTGTAGTGTAAAATGTATCATCCATCAATCAATTATTTTTTTAGCTTTTTCTTAAATAAATTCATATTATTCAACTTGTAAAGGTTGTGGTTATTTATTTATTTATTTTCTCCCTGTATAAGTAGGGTTTTGTTCAGACACATTAGGTTGTGATTAGCAGCATAGTTATAATTTCTGTTTCTTGTGTTGTGATTTTTTACTTAAATATTCTGTATAAAGATATGTTTCTTAACGTGCATTATCAGTTGACATGTGCTATACTCACTCGGGAATCTCCTGGATGCAATTTTAAAAAAACCTTGGAACGTAATGTGAGGGAAATGAATGTAATTTAAGCTACTTAAATTGATCTGCATAAGGTAAGGTGGTGGTTAGGTCCAATAATGTATAATTATGTAATAGCTTTCAATTTTTTGTCATAAATGGTAGATAAATTAGATTGACAGATAATTTATGGCTTTATTTTCACAATATAGTTACTCTATACCATACAACTTATTAGAAATCAAACATACAGCCTCTTAAACATGCAGCTAAAAAAATAAAAAAGTTTTGGGAACTTTATTCATGAAAACAAAATGAAATGGATGATAAGTAATTTTATTTATTGTTTGTTTTGTATATAATGTTTTATGATTATTGATGATTAAATTTTTGGGTTAGTTCTTTAACATGATTATATTTAAGATGTAAATATCTGTCTCATGGGTTCAGGTTACAATTATTATATAGTATGATTTATTCACTTTATGGCAGTCAACTAGTAATGGCACATCTCCCTTATTTTATTTTCTGTACTACTTTCTTTATTGAAGAAATATTACAGCTTTTACTTATTGTGTAAATGTTTGTGTAAATCTAGTACGTATTTTCTTCTTAAAAAGCTGGGTTTTAAAAATCACGAAAACTATTAAAAACATAACAAATATTGTTGGTATTTATAACTACCATTAATATTATATTATAAATAAATTAATAACTTTATAAATAATGCAAGAAATGGCTATTTTATGACTTTATTTAATTTTAAGGATTGTTCTCTGGTGAAACGTCAACTGTAACCATCAAGAAGCACAAGTTGTTGTATTTATTATTATTGTTATTATTAGGAAGAGTTAAGTTTCCATTCCTATTATAATTAAAATTAAGTGAACATCTGGTTATCTAAGTTCCTAGTATCTTGATTATCTTCAACAGTAGGGGAAAATATTGTTATTTATAAATGAAATATTAACAGTACTCTGAAGAGTTTCTGTGTTCACTGAAAAATGTCTGTATTTAGAAGAAAATCAATCTACTGTCTGTCTATAACTTGATGGCCTCCCGCAGAGAAATGCAAGAAACTACTAGTAAGCTACTAGCCTTGTCAATAACATTTCATTATGTACTACCACTAACTAGTGCACTGGAATTGGTACATAATGAAGTGTAATTGAGAAGGCTAGTAGCGGGCCGATTCTGCTACTCTGTTCGGGAGGCCATCAAGTTAAAGACAGACAGTAGTTATTTATTACTTGTATATAATTAGATCAGATATAGTTATAACCAATTTTATTGATAACAGTTAAATTTGAAAAGAAGGTATTCTAAAGTAGTTTTTCATTTTTTTATATAAACAAACAAGGCAACTGTCAGTTATTTATTTTTTATTTGTAATTAAAACAGTGATAAACATGATAAACTGAAATTTACATTTTCAATCACTATGCATTGTAACTTAAAATAGTTGTATATTATATTGTACTGTAAGTTTAAGTCTGGAAATCAAGTATTGCTAATTAGAATATGTTCTCTATAGATGACCAAATATTGTCTATAACTGAGGCTGGTAGTTATAGTGGTTATTTCACAAAGGCTATTTATAAGTTAACCTCCGGTCAAGAAATAAAAGTGAACAAAATAAATTGAAAAAATAAAGTTTTATGCAGAATTATAACACAGAATATAGTTATAAAAAAAATTTGGTTTTGTCAAATCATACTTCTTTCATTTCCAGTTGTTTGTTATTGATGTTTGTTTTGTTTATGTCATTGCAAATATTTAAAATCTTTTTGTTTAACTTCCTGGCTGAAATTCCAGCATTTGTATCATGAAATCAACTTGTCTATTCTCTCCAGTGAAGAATAGTGCCACCAAACTGTCATTGTACTCAATGACTCCCAAATACATAAACCATTACTTGCGAATTGTTAAGTAATAAATGTAACCAGCAAACATATTAATTTTGTGAAAAAATTACAATCAGATTGTACCAAAGCTTTAAGAAAAGTGATAAAAAAAATCTGCCACTTACACTTGTTTAGTACATACATATTTCTAGTATCAATTAAGGTCATACATTTTCACAAAAAAAATATTCCTTTTGTTAGCATATCCCTTGTTGTTTATTCTATTAGTATCGCTCTTCTAACAATTCTGTACAGAGTGGACCTTGAAATTTCACTAAATTTTTAAATTGTGGTACAGCATTTATCACAAACGGTTTGTTCAATTTCTTTAACAAGTTCATCACCCACAATGAAATTTCATGTTCTTCCTTCTTTGCCACTTATTAGTTTGCCCTTCCCTGAAAATTCTCTCACTGGAGCGTCGCTAATTGCATTATTACCATAAACTCTGTACAGTCAACTCTGGATCTTTGGTCCAGATGTTCCTTCTGCTTGCAAAAAAACTAAATGAAGATAGTGTCTTCATCACATATTACTCTAGGTTGACTGTACATGTGGCAAGTATCTAAGCTTAACTAAAGTCTACTGCATACTTGTTATCTTGCAGTGGAAATCAGTTTGTTTTTAACACATGACCAGAGATTAATTTATAAATAGTTCTCAAATGTGTTACCAGGTTTATTATAAATTTAAATTTATTGCACTTGTGTTCAGTGCTTTGCTGTAAATACATAATTTATTGCAGAATTATTTGTTGTTTTTACCATGTTCATAAATAATAAGATCTGCAGTTTTAATGTTGTTATTACAATACAGTTTTTCCTGATTATGACAGTTCCGATGCTATATTCTGTTTTAAGCTAACAGAGAGAAAAAGTTACTTTCTTTTAAACCTAGCAGGAATCAGGAGCATTCAATAAGCTTAATTTTACATTGTATAACATTGAAAAGATGATCATGTACTCATTTTTTATTTGAATCCTCCTCACAGATGAGTGTCATACAGCCAGAATGTACTGAATTTAGATAAACCAGATTTTTTTTCCAAGAATTCAGTTACAGTGGACTTCTCGGTAGCAGGGTTGACTTTCCCGTACTTCCCATGTTTTTCATCCAGAACTTTACATTCTTTGATTTTCTTTTCTCTCCAATAAGCTTTAATTTTATTGGATTTACTTTTTATAGCTTCTTCAAAAAGTCCTGTTTTCCCTTCTAATTTCCTTTCTTCATAATATTTTTTTTTATCTTTTCTTATATGAACTTTATCACATCTCTTAGAAGCCATCTTTTCTTTCTCATGGTTTTCTTAATCTCCAATACATACAGTTTCCTTCTGAACTTAGTTTCATCAAATATTTGGTTTTGTCAAATCATACGTCTTTCATTTCCAGTTGTTTGTGATTGATATTTGTTTTGTTTATGTCATTGCAAATATTTAAAATAATTTTGTTTAATTGGTTATCTTTCGTATATATTGTTATGCAGTTTATCGTTAACCAACGACCATTGTCCAGCTAAACTCAGCTGTGAGGAATTTGTTTAAATTTAACTGAAAAACTACTTAATAAATCTAAAATACTACTGAAAACTGTCATTACAAATAAAGGAATAGAAATGCCAGGGAGAACGAAATTTATTTTATTAAAGATATTATTGTTAAAATGAAAAGTTATTAACTATATGAAAAATAAATTTTACGAATTAAAATTTTGAAAAAAGTAATTAGTGATATTTAGTTCTGTTAGGAAATGAACACCTTACCACCAAAAAAAAAACATTTAAAAGCCAAGCCAATCGCTGTGAGCGCTGGGCTACGCATGCGCATACTTGACTCGACCCTGCATACTCTTCCGACCTACAGTTCGATGTACAGCCAATGTTGTTGAAAATTGATAACACCCATTGTATTTTGAAGGCTAGCTGTTCCATTGTTAATTACATACGCTGCACTATTGCAGGACATACAAGACTATATTAATGCAGACGCACATTTTGCCCAGCGCTCTTCTTACAAAAATCAGGCTTTAACAGATTACTTTTAGCACATTTGGTAGGTTTGGTATACAAATACCTGCAAATTAAAATTTTTGTTTCCATTGTTAAATAATGTTATCCATGACCTTTTGTATTAAATTATTATTCACCGCAAATAAATAAATTAAAATGATTTTTTTTAAATTAACAAAAAAAATTAATATTATCTAATAAATTTTTACTTTAAATATGAATCATTTTTGTTTTAGAAAAATATACAAAACAATTTTTCAAACTGTAAATTTCGGAAAATCATTCTTTTTTAAAACATCCGATTCGAATATAATCAGCTGTTTTAAATGTCAGCAGGTAAAACTGACTGCTACAGTATTGCCAAAAATATCTCGTTCTTTTCATGATTGTGATTTTAGAGCCTCAGTGTATTTGCAATGTTCTGGTTTGATTTATTTTGTCTTTCTCCTGTTTATGTATTGTTTACACCATAGATTTTATGACTATTTTCCTTTACATTGTTTCCAGATTTGTATTTAGGGTTGTTTGTGATTTTTGTTTTCTTTCAATAGAGAACTACTGGTTTCAAAAATGTATTGAAATGTCTAAAAAAATCACGTTATAACAGTAACTCATTAATTTTAAGAGACTACTAGTTGTGGATGAAGGAATAGATGTATCTGAATGGTAAATGTTGCAGCTTCTTGCTTTTTCACTCTTACTTTTCAGTCAACTTCAAAATTTATCATTTAATTCTCAATCTTTTAAAATAGTGTAGTAAATTTTACTATACGGCATTAAAGGTCTAGAAATAATGAAAACAATCCCAAATTAATTTAACTATAATTTGGTTTAGAGTGTTAATCTTGTCATAGATCAGTATTTATGGTGCTGTAGTAAGTACAGAATATTTTTTTTTTAAACTAGTACTCTTAAAAGATTATCTGCATTTAAATTAAACAGTTGAGCATAAAAACAATAAACAAATGTTCAGTCAGATTTTGTAGACTCATTTTTAACTAATAGTTACATGCTGAACTCTGTGAGCAGACTTTTCATATCGTTTACCTGCAGCCACAAGCGTTTTAAATGGCAACCAATATTTACTTTAATCGAGTCAGTAAATAGAACTTGATTTTAATTTCAAATCTTATAAGTAATTACATGTTACTTCTTGTAATGTATAACATAAGCTTGTAAAAACTCGACTATTTTTTTTTTTTTTAATGTAATACTGTATTACATAAATAAAATATTTTGTAACACGTTTATGAAACTTAAAAGAATTAAATTTTTATTCTGTTTTATTTATTTAATGTAATTAAATATTTTTTTGTTAAACAAATTTATTATGTCATTATAGATAAGTTCATAATAATTATTATTGATGTATTTAGTATTTAATTTATGTTGCCATTCTTTTCTTGTGTTATGATATGATTTTACGTCAAACTTGGTTCTTTACATTTTACTCCTTACGGTATTGAATTTTTAGTCTTAAAGATGTAAATTTTTTAATTTGTTAAAAAAATTTCATTGGAGGATGCCGTGCGGTAACATTTTTATTAAGACAGCAGTTGTCGTTAACAATAAAAGTACTAATAACTTAGCGACTGATATTTGCTGTCATTAAAACCTTTTAAGTGTTTTTACAGTAAATAAAATTTCAAGTCCACCACAACATACACAACTACAAAATGTAAATTTAGAATACTTAATTCCCTTCAACAATATTTGTAATTTATATTTAAAAGAAAACAAAATAAAAAGAAAATCCCAAAGGTGGGATTCTAGAAATTTCCATTATAAGATATGAATGATTTCATTATAACTTAAAAATTACAAATATGTTGACAACTGTTCGTAAAATTATACAACCTCTTTAAATTGTGGTTATAGAAATTTGTCCACTGATTTGAAACACTTGTAACTATTCAACATCAAACTAGTATTTATTTAATGATTTAAATATGTTACGAGGGTTATCCAGAAAATAACCTCCGTTTTGAAATAAAAAGTAAACGAGTGAAGATACAAAAACTTTATTATATACATATTAAAACTACAGTTTTTCTCTATTTTTCGACGTACTCGCCAAACAGATTCAAGCACTTGTCGTACCTTGGAACAGTCTTTGAAATACCCTCTGCATAAAAATCTGCCGCCTGTGAATGAACCCAACCATTCACAGCGTTTTGAAGCTCTTCATCATTGGTGAACCGCTGAGATGCAAGCCACCGCTTCATGTTCAGTAACTGGTGAAAGTCACTAGGAGCCAAGTCTGGGCTGTATGGGGGATGATCGAAAACGTCCCATTTAAACTTGGCCAAAAGTTCATTTGTTTTCTCGCCCTCATACAGCTCGAAGAACAAATGAACTTTTGGCCAAGTTTAAATGGGACGTTTTCGATCATCCCCCATACAGCCTGGACTTGGCTCCTAGTGACTTTCACCTGTTCCCAAACATGAAGCGGTGGCTTGCATCTCAGCGATTCGGCAATGACGAAGAGCTTCAAAACGCCGTGAATAATTGGCTACATTCACAGGTGGCAGATTTTTATGCAGAGGGTATTTCAAAGACTGTTTCAAGGTACGACAAGTGCTTGAATCTGTTTGGCGACTATGTCGAAAAATAGAGAAAAACTGTAGTTTTAATATATATATAATAAAGTTTTTGTATCTTCACTCGTTTACTTTTTATTTCAAAACAGATGTTATTTTCTGGATAACCCTCGTACAATATAAAATAAATCAGTTTAGTCGTTTGCTGACTGATAATATCTTGATATCTTGATCAATAAAAAAACTTTATTCCCATTATTCATACCAATTTAGTCTTAATAATTTCTCATTTTTATGTACGTGTTCATAACACTTTTCTTTTTTAACTTTATTAGTAAAATTCAGAACTGTTACAAATTAAACAATCAGTGAATATGATGGTGAATGAAAGAATTAATGACATGATATGAGTGATGTGAATGGAGAGCACCATCCACTGGCAGGTCTTTAATAACACTCTTTAAACAAAAAAATTAATCCATTTATGTACAATGTAACAGTTATACAAAAATCATGATCTATACTATTTTTCAAGGCTGATGAGCTCTGAACATATTCATTGCCTCCTACTCACTTTATAGTTAGCCAATGACTTGCCAGCAACATTGCCAATACTTGTTGCTCTTGTAGGTCTGTTAAATATTTTGTCAGCCATTTTTTTGGTCTTTCAAGAACAGTTATAACCTATAAACATACAATCAGCTGATTATATTATGAAGTATTGCATGTTAACACGCTCTATAATCAATGTGCTCAGTACTAGATGCAAGACGAGAGTGAATTATTGTGGCTCTTAAACGCATGTGTGCGTAATGTTTGTCAGGTACAATCTGACAATGCTGGCAAACATTCTGATTGGTCTAAACGTGTGGAACAGCAGAGCTCATCAACCGTGAAAAGCATATTACATTCGGTTGTAGGTCATTTTCTTTTTACTCTAGGCTAACGACAGATATTATTTTTAAATGAAACAAAATTATATTAAAAACTTTTTTGCTGTATATTATTTTATTTGGCTCCTAACCCATAAAACAAGCTTAATTCAATAGAAACGAGCTGTTTCATTGGTACTCTGCATTATCAAAATTAAAATTGTACTACTAGATTAAAGAAGGAATTACAATTATTTGTTTAGCAGCTAAAAATTATAAACAGATTCAATTAATTAATTGATGTTGAAGTTGTAAGGTGGAATAAAGACAACTTTTTTTAGTATATTTTGAACAAGTGATAATTATGTTAGATAGAGGATCCTCTAGAAGAGGTAGAGGTGTTAAAGACACTAGTCAGAGTTACCTCCTCTGAAAGTAATGAATTTCACTATACAGCCAGACCCTGTGGTGAATGAAGTGAAGGTGTCATTTGCAGAGTGGAGAATATGTGCTTTTCAGAGGGCCTGGCATGCTGATAAGCATACTTTTCCACTCAGTGAGGAAGGCAATGGTAAACTAGCTCACTCCTCGTTTTACTTAGTAAAACCTCTACGGGTTCAAACCAGCCTTTTGGCTGATGACCTAAACAACAACAGAGAATCCTCAGTGTTTGTAATAACATGATAATTTGTGATTTAACTTTTAATTGAGGTGATAAATATGTACAAAGATTGGTAGTCATACGACTGCTGAGGTTTTTTTTGGCATGCTATCATGAAATTTGAGTATTTCCAACAATATATTACTTTGATTGTTCTATAACTGAGGGTAGTTATTTGTAACTGTTCTGTAATTGTATCTTTGTTATTTTGGGTTGTAAAAATCAAAATATTTTTGTGCAATTATTACCAAACGATCGTACTATTTATAAATGAAAAATTAACAAATGTTGTTAAAAAAATGGGATCTCTTAATAATTTTCTATTTAAAATGGCATCTCTCTTTGAACTAAGTTTGATTGTATAATTTGTATTACTTTATGATTAGAACATTTCTAATTATTTAGCTTTATGTTTAGATTTTAAGATCAATTTGTTCCTAGACGATTAAGGTTGTTTTAATGTTACCAAACTAATAATTTAGTACCTTTCCCATAAAGGGCTTTAATTATGTATGTAGTACATTAATAAAAGAAGATGCAACTGTATTTTCTGTTAACTAATTATTTTTAATAATGAAATTTTATGTTTGTGTATTATATTAAATAATAATAATATTATTATTTTACTTGTTTGTGTAGTGTTTTTTTTATTTTTTACCTTAATAATTAATTTTTGTTCTGTCAGACTCTTTATCTACAGTCATCATGAATCAACATTATGATGATATCCATTGCTCCCTTAGAACAAGTTTGGCTCCATCTTTTTTACTTTCTCTTGCCTTACAATATACAGGGAAGGAAAGTATTGTTTTCACCAGATATACAAAATACCATCACCCAAGTCTTTCCTAGTGTAGCACCATCTACACCAACCTTCCATCATCTTCATGCCCTGCTTTTCTGACATTTAATACCACAACAACCATTTTTCCTGTATATGTTTTGTTACATTCTCTTTTTGTGCATCCTCCTAATTTCCACATATGGTACAAAGCTCATAATACCCCCTTCTAAATCAATACTTACCTACTAACTTTTATTCTTCAATGTTCTCTTTTCCTTTTTCCTTCTAAATATCCTTCTTACACACGTGATTAAACCTTCTCCTTTCATTGTGTCCTAGCCAATTAGGTTTCCTCTGCTGAATTGTCTTAAAATTTTTCTTCTCTTCCACTCTTTGTAATTTTTCTACACTCATCTCCTTGTTAGTCCATTAGATTTTTTCTGATCATCTCGGTACCTAGCTTTCTGATACCTCTAGCCTTTCTATTTCTTTCTCCTTTTACACTCGCTACTGAACAGTTGAACAAAATTTTATCCCTTTGCTGATGGAGAATATGGCTATAAAAGTAGTAATCTTTCTGCATGCAACATGTGTGGTTAGCACAGTGCAAAGAAACGACCTGCACACAACTGTTGTTTGTTCAGCAGTGAAAGTGTTAACATTTATGTGGTGATGTGTACAGGGTAATCTCAGAAACTACATAACTAATGTGAAAAATTCTTTCACATTAGGAATTTTCATATTCCTAATAAATTTCTATAAATTAGGAATGCTCCACATAGGTAGAGGACACCTGAGAGGCTCAAAATTGGCACTAATGGGTCTGTCACATCATAATGACTTTTCAATATGTACATAGAATGTACATTCTATGTGTTGAATAGAATAGACTTCTGGTATTTTAATATTTTAATTTATTTTGTAAATTTTTTATTTTTACATAGTACAGTCGTACTTCAGTTGTTTTTCATAGTTGGTTTTTAGTTCAGAGTAACAGGAATAGTATGGTTACTGTACTGCCTACATATTGCTTGAACCATGTTTTGTGGATCAGGTCTGGTTGATTGGAAAATTACTGTAAGTTTAACTTTTATCCTGAGCCTTTTTGGCTTAAATGCACTATAAGGCTGTATTCATTAAAATCTTTTTTTTTAATGAGAGTAGACAAACGCTCCTTACAAATTTTTCTAAATACAATTTTTTTTGGTGGGGAGGGTACGTAGAAAATCATATAAACCTCTCTGGTTATTTGAGAAAATTTTAACTTCAATCCAGTTGTTTTTGCTCTAGAATGAATGCTATATATTTTTTAAACTCATCTTATTTAGCTTCAGGGTCTCGTACTATTATTATATTGCAAGTTTTGGGTACTAAGTATGCGGAATATACTTCATGCAGGTACTTAATGAAAACTATAAGTATGATGTGTGCAGAAAGCAGCACCTGTTATTGCAGGTGTCCCGAATTAGATTCCTGGTCAGGTCTGTCGTTTTATCATCACTATTGCCTTTCAGCATCCATGTGCAAAACAATTAGTTGCGCAAGCCTGTAACCAGGATTTTGGTTTCAGTGGGTTGAGTCTGGAGAGTTGAACCAGCTGGCACTTTGGTTTGAAATTTTTATTTTACGTTTAGGTGGAGGGCTCAAACTCCCTAGCTACGTGCCCAGTCAGTCGGATTTGTGAACCAAAAACTCTTGTTTTTAAACCGTTGAGTTGACAATGTACTGTGAATAGCGTTGAATATCGTAGTTCATTTGTTACATCATAGATAGCGCAAGTTCCAATGCGAATCGTTATCGAATTAAGGGAATTTTCGTATGAAGTACAGTCAGTTTTGACGAATGTAATTAGTATTAAATGTTAGTTTGCAATGAACAACTAACTGTAACTGCATATTTTTTCTTATAAATTTGGTACCTGGGCATTTCGTTTAAATGGGGTTTTTTGGTTAGAACGGAAGGTAAACTTTACTACTTGGTGGTAGTACACTTCCAATACCACGGCTGCCTTTACTGAATTATAATGAAAGAACTTAGCAAGACCGTATTACGAGATCCTTTTTTTATTTTTTTACCGTTTACTTTAAGGAGGAGAATAGTTTATTCTTTTAAAATTAATCTGAAACTAATATATGAGTTAGAAACGTACTCGCTTTCTGAGTGTTTGCGTATTTACTGTCGGTACCGAAAAAATTTACCTGATCTTGAATCATTCAACAGATGTAAATGTTGTATGTCCTTAACGAATCGCAAACGGAAACTCAAAAAATTTTCAAGAATTGCGGTACTTTTCTACTAAATTTTGTCTATTATAGATGGTGTAAATTAGTATCAGCGTAGATCTACGTTTTTAGTTATTGGCATTCATGTTGTAATTTTGTATTAAAGGGGATTGATTTCCTAAGGAGTTAATCTCTATTTAACATCACGTTGAATTTAGGCCTAACCACGTTTTCGAATATTTTAAACTGCAAGTTTACTTGTTATTCAAGTTAATGTTCATAGGCCTACAGTGCACACAGATGCCCAATCACAGAGCGCTATCGAGTTGAATACAAACTCGTTTGTTATTCCTGCACTCTGTTGGTTGTTCTTGAAAGCACTGTGGTATTTCTAACACAGCTGATCTGGAGTGTTTGTTCGTTTGACAGTTCAGTGCTTGCCGGTTGTTTCTTGCATAAATAGTGGAATACTGTAGTGATTTTCGGTGATAGTGTACATTTTTATGAATAATTAGTGATTAATAAACTGGATAAGTAACATTTCTTCTAAGGTGAGCTTCTTTAACGGTATTTAAGTTGTGAATACGATTTCTTTTGTTTAGGTCGCTAATTACTGTGGTATAGTATGGTAGTGGACACGAAAAAAGAACGAATTCACTGCATAAAAATACTTTATGTTTTCAAAGCTATATTTTCTTGATCGATGTTTCGTGAATTGAAATTTTATAATTTTTAAAATATTGATTAAATTATAATAAATTATTGCATTATTAATTAGATTTGCCGTAATTTGTTCACCGTATACGGTGTTTCGAGAATAAAAATTGACAGTTGTATTGTCATTGAAGATTCATTCTGTGACAGTTCATTATAAACCGTTTACATTATAGTTTAGACTGATGGCCTTAAGACTGAACAATTTAATCTAATCAGATGTCACAAAGAATTTTCTAAAATTTAAGTCATCTAATTTGTGGTTGAAATCGTCTTGTCATTGGTGTTGAATGAAAAATTCTCACCGAATTCTTTCGTTCGTTTGAGTTTTAATCTCGAACGTTATAATAATTAAATAAATTATTTTATAAATAATAACTTGATTGACTTTTAATTAAACAAATCTGTATTGTATTAGAGTGATTACTGTAGGGTGAGCAAGTTTTTCATTGATTTGTGATGGTTAGGTGCTATTTTCTGACGAAATTGCCAAATCAATGTACCAGTGGTTTCCTCTTTTCCTGCTATCAGTAAATAATGTAGCTTATATTTTAAATTATATTTTCAGTCATTGTGGATTAAATTATTGTTGAAATAAAAATTTCGTTAGGTTTGACTTCTAAAGATATTTTTACCAATTTATAAAAAAAAGAACATCTATACTGTTGAATGATAATTATCATGGCTAAATTAATTTATTTTTTACCCCAAGGAAGCTGTTATTTTTTAAGTATTAATAAACCTCATCCATAAATTACCAAGATTTAGCTTAAGTTCTCAATTGTTATATTTTTTAAAAATAGGCTATTATTTAATAAACAAACATGAGTGGCATTCATAGGTTCCTAATTCTTAGTATTTAATATTCATGGCAGGCTGATATAGTTTTGTATCGCAAAAATGTTGTAGTTCATCTTAAATAGGTGACTTGGATGAACTGTCATTGTTTTCCATTTTATATCATTAGGCTGTCATTTGAGCAGGCTGGATTTATCGGTAAATTCCAAATTTGTAAGAATCATTGGATTTTGTATCATTTTAAAAATTGCTTATAAAATAAATTTGTAATTTTAGTTGGTTTACCGTTAGTGTTTTTTATAAGATTTCCGTACATAATCTTAGTCAAATTTTGTAATCAATCCATCAGTAAGATTCAGCAATGCAGCTGAAATTCATCAAACGCTTTCATTTGCTGGTTATGGATTTCTTTTTATATCTAGATTCCAAGTTGTAGGAAGTATGTCTGACAGAAGAATAGGAAACAAATGAACTTGTGTTCTGAATGTGATTTTGTGCTTTGACTGTTCAAACCAACTCAAAAGGCAGTTAAAAATTCACCTCACTTTGCATTCTATTATAGCTCTTCCTTTTTCTTTCTGAAAATCAAAATTAAGTTCCTGGTTAACCTAAATAAAACAAATGAACCAATTATTAGCTTTGGTTGGGCGATCCACGTGGTAGTGGAATCAGTAATGCTTCTTTTTCTTCATATTGTATTGTTAGGACATGCAAAGATGAAATCCTGAGGCAATATCATAATTGTTGCCATTTTGTATCATCACAATAAATCATGTGAATTACTTTAAAGATGGGAGCAATTAAACCCTGTTTTAAAAGTTTCTAGAACTTTATAGTGGCAAAACTAGTTCAGAAACACCTGAAAACTTCTGGTGTGACAATTTATAGATTAAATTAAGTTTTTACTTATATTTTGTTTAGTTTGTTGTTTAGGCCATCAGCTTCGCTGGTTTGAACCTCTAGAGGGTTAGTAAATCGAGGAGTGAGGTGGTTTACAAATACCTTCCCCACTGAGTGGAAAAGTAGGTGCTTATGAGTTTGGCAGGCTCTCTGAAAAGCATCTACTTTTAACCCTGCAAATGACACCTTCACTTCATTTGCCACAGAGTCTGGCTTAATGAATTTCATTACTCTCAGAGGAGATAACTCTGGCAAGTGTCTTTACACCTCTACCTCTTATTTTCTTAAATGCTTCAGTAATATAAATGGCTGACCATGTGATAAGAAACAGAACTATTTTTTGTAGCCCTGGAACTAGTAGATCAAGTGCAAATTCTTATGTATATGAGTTTAAATTATTTATTCTTCTTTCAGCTAACCACATAATTTGTTTACTATTTCTCTACTTGTTATACAATCGTTATGCAAGTATGATGTACTGTGACCTACAGTTGTTTTGTTTTTATTTCCACTCAGTGAGAGAGGCACCTCATGGTGAGGAGGCACTGGTAAACCACCTCGTTTTACTTAATTAAGCCTCTAGAGGTTAAAACCAGCCTTCTGACTAATGACCTAAACAACATCAACAAGTGGACTATATTCTGTGGCATTTCCACATCCCAATCTTCATTCAATCTTATACTCTCAATCATCCTCCCTTGAATCTGTGTCCTAAGCGTCCTCACTCGAAAAACACTCTCACACCAGAGCAACCTTGATCACCCTCTTGTACACCTCACTATGGCATCCTCTTCTGTATCATAAGGAGGCTATCTGCCTTCATGTATCCTCATCATGTGCAATTCCTGTTCAAACTTTACTTTTTAAACTACTGTTTTCACTGTGCAACAGTTTTCATGTATTTTAAAATCTTTATAATATTAGATCCAGCATAAAATGTAATCTCTTGTATGCCCTCAGTAAGTTTTTTATCTGAAAAACCAGGTGGACATTTCCTAGATTTTATTGTTTGAATCTCAGCATCATTTTGACTTGATTAAAGGGTTTTTCAACATTTAAATGTTGAAAAAGAGATACTAACAAATTATTCGTTTGTACATAAATATCTGCTCATAACAGGCAGGTGGAGTGTTAAATTATTGAGACTCAAATAGTTCTAGGGCTACAAAAAAATAGTTCTGTTTCGTATCAAATTGTCAGTCAATTATATGACGGATACATTTAAGAGCAGAAGAGATAGAGGTGTAAAAACACTAGTCAGAGTTATCTCCTCTGAAAGTAATGAATTTCATTATACAGCCAGACCCTGTGGTGAGTGAAGTGAAGGTATCATTTTCAGGGTGGAAGTTGTATACTTTTCAAAGGGCCTGGTATGCTGATAAGCATACTTTTACGTTGAGCGAGGAAGGCTAAACTACCTCCCTCCTTGTTTTACTTTGTAAAGCCTTGAGAGGTTAAAACCAGTCTTTCGGCTGAAGACCTAAACAACAAACAACATACATGAATAGTAGTATCATGAAGATATATGAATGACATTGAATTTAGTTTCTCTTTAGTTATTCTTAATTCAAGGTGTGCTTTGATCTGTTGAAACTGCAGTTAAGGACCCTCACCCAAAGGAAAGTTGGGGGTTTAATATGAATAACAATAGTTTTTCTTTAAGGTGATACTGTAATTTTTAAATTTCGATTGGAGGCGCTTTAATTGTTTTCTTACCTTTGTTTATTAGAGAGTGGTTAATGTTGTGCTTTTTTAAAACATGAGTGTAGTCCATTATACTTACGCAAACCCACAAATTGAATTTGCATTGAGAGTGGTTAATGTTGTGCTCTTTTAAAACATGCTTGTAGTCCATTATACTTACGAAAACCCACAAATTGAATTTGCATTGAGAGTGGTTAATGTTGTGCTCTTTTAAAACTTGCTTGTTGTCCATTATACTTACGAAAACCCACAAATTGAATTTACATTAAGAGTGGTTAATGTTGTGCTCTTTAAAAACATGCTAGTTGTCCATTATACTTACAAAAACCCACAAATTGAATTTGCATTAAGAGTTTTTAATGTTGTGCTCTTCAAAAACATGCTTGTTGTCCATTATACTTACGAAAACCCACAAATTGAATTTTCATTGAGAGTGGTTAATGTTGATGTTGGTAGACCTATAGTCAACTCAAGTATTTCTCAAAGTGAGAAATTCTCATTTTTTCTACAATAGTATTTTTTTGTTCGGTACATAAAATATGAAGTTTTAAATTTGTGTATTATACATAACATATCATATAAATTACATGGAAATGTATATAAAGCATTTTGATATCTAATAAGCAATTCTGATAACACTGCCCATCATTTTTAATTGTGAAATAATGGAATAAACTGCAGAAGTTATGTTGTTTTGAGAAACATCAAATTTGGTTATTATGTTGACAGTCGTGTTCTATGAATAGTAATGTGTTAACATGACGTTAAATTGTTATGTAGCAGTGATAATGATCTTATTAACATTTCAAAGTAATTTTAATTTTGATTAGATGTACAGTAATGTTTCTAAAAATGTGATATTTAAACCTTTTATTAGAAATTTTAATTTAATCACTCATTTTATCCATTATTGAAATTAATAACTAGTGATTATATTCGTGTAGTGTTTTAATCTAAATTGAACACATTTTTCTGATGTTTCTTAATTTTTAGTTAGGTTGCTCTATCAAATATATAATTGAAAAGTATGCTCATTCCACATTTTCCTATATATTTTGATCTCAATTTATTTAATAAAATAAACATCTTGATGAGATGGTTCAAAAAAGTTATGTAATGATAATAGAAGATAGAACCGCTCTCAGAATATTGCAGATCTCAAGAAAATTATACAAACTTGGATTGATGTGTAATTTTAAATAGGTTTAAAAATAAATCTAGATCAGCTAAAACAAAGTAAAAATTACAAAGAAATAATGATTGATAACCAAAAACTATTGGGCAACTGTATACATCTGTGTATTGCTTAGGTCATCAGTCAAAAGGCTGGTTTGAACCTCTAGAGGTTTTACTTAGTAAACTAAGTAAAACAAGGAGCGAGGTGTTTTACCAGTGCCTTTCTCACTGAGCGTAAAAGTATCCTTATTACCATGCCAGGCCCTATGTAAAGCATTTACTTTCCACCCTGTTAATAACACCTTCACATCATTCACCACAGGATCTGGCTGTATAATGAAATTACTTATTCTCTGAGGAGATAACTCTTACTAGTGTATTTTATATCTCTACCTTTTCTGTTCTTAAATTTTTAAAAATATTAAAAAATGAAAATTGTTCAAAGGACTGTCCCCTTTAATATAAAATATACTTTTGTCTTTTTAAAGACACTTGTTTAAAAAAAATTTGAAAATTTAAACTTAAGGTGTTTTTGAAATAAATTGAAGTAAAATGTTAACTTACATTGTTTTCTGTAAAATACGTTGTTAGACCAGGAGAAAACTGTGCTGTACAATGGTATTCATTTATTATTTCAGTAGTTTACATTATGTCTTAAAATAGCTTTCTGCAAAAATAAGAATTGAAATTCTTAACTTTAAGAAAGAGAAATGTTGATTCTCAGGGCTATTCACGTTCTTTATCATTGTCATAAACAGTCGATATACACCTTAAAAAGATTTATGCATAGAATCTTTGTATGACCTCTTCCACTAAAAAGTAGAGCTTAAGCTTTAAAAGAATATTCACTTTCATTTTTTAATTAGAAGGAAACACTTTGTTTTTAAGGATAAGCCTTTTTTTAGTGCTATATATTACTATATATTACCTTCGGGTCCCAAATTTACGGTTCAACCAAACCCTCTAACTTGCAACGAATTCAAGCATTCCAGTCAAAAACATTACGCCTTATAGCAAAAGCACCTCTTTACGTTAGCAACAAAACCTTACATAGAGATCTGAAAACACCACTTGTACAAAATTCCATCGAATACCTATACAAACGCTTTCACGACAAGTCACACGAACACAAGAACCCACTGGTGCGTTCACTTTCCACCTTCCATTTACCTGATAATCCCCCTAGCTAGATGCCTTAAAAGCTGCTGGAGTAGAAACCTGCTAATTTTATACACAAATTTCATTCTTGGGAAGGCACCAATGGGGGCCCTCCTTTTCTCATGCCTATCATGTCATTTACATTGTTATCATAATCATCACATTTGCTTGTTGTAAAATTTTACAGTTGTAAATAAAGAATTAAAGAGAGAAAAAAATTACGAAGAACCAGACTTATGTGTAGGGTTGGTGTGATACATTCAGTTAGTTCTAAAATACACTAAGAAATAATGTAAAATTTTGACTTGTGGGCTTTATGGAATGACTGATTCAAATATACACTTAGCATTTGCTAACATATTTGTTTGAATAAGTAGTCGCCTTGTCCTCAAAAACCTTTTAACAATTTTAATAATTTATTTCATTAATAAAGAAAAAAAAATTGAAGTTAATTTTGAATGAAGAATTAATTTGTTTATTTTTTGTCCTTTTGCAGATATCGTGTGGGCCATTGATGTCTTAGTAGATTTCTTTTAAATTTCCGTATAAATCTTTTAATAAGTAATTTCCAGCTGTTTCATAATTAATGGGATAGTTATTTGTCTATAGGTTTTTATTTACTCAGCTTATTTGAGTATTTAAATAAATAATACACATTATATTATTAAAATCAGATTCAAATATATTTTGTAAATGTTTCTTAAACAAGCACCAGAAATTAAAAAATCAAACGGGGTTGATTCAGATATGTGTTTCCATCAAAATTTCTTTGATGCCGATGTCGATAATGAATCATTAAAAATCGATATAATTTCTAGATTTTGTTCTTCTATATGTACAAGAAGGTTAAATATTAGGACACAAGCGTTAGATTCAATGGAACGATCCATCAGCCAGTGGATTGAAGGCTATGAAAATCCATTAAATAAAGTTTCAAACGGAAGTAGTATTTCTAACGGTTCAGATTCAGAAATGGATTATATTTCTTTATTAATGATCCATATACCAGCGTTGCTAAGACTTTCTGTTTCGTGCCCATTCTCTGATGTTCGAGAGAGATGCAAACATATTCTTCAAGTTATAAATGTAAGTAGATTTTTGTTTATTTTTTTCATTTTTTGACTTTCTTAGTTTGTTAAGCATAGCACCAAATGAAATAATTGCATAATTAAATTTAATGTATTTAAATTTATAAGTTTTAATCTGAAAATGATGAATTTAAAGAATAAATTTTATCCGGACAAAATTAACTTAAACTAGTCAGCAACATTGTGTGTTTTGTTAAAGTAGATTTATTGTTTCATCAAATGGGCTTAGAATAGACCTTTAAAATTGTACCCCTTCAGTGACTTCTACTGCACTGAATTTCTCTTTCTAACCATTCTAACCACCCATAAGATATAACCTACAGTTCTAAAGTTAGTACTTGTTTAGATTACCATATTTCTGGGTTTTCCATAGCAGTACTGGTTTTTCTGATTGTTCAGGAAATCATCTTGGATGTATAAGTGTTTGGGAAAATTAAATATCCAGCACTTTGGTTTAGACTAAAAAATTGCTTCTTGAATAATAATAAAAATTCATTGAAAATTCATTCATTGGAAATGACAACATAAAAATATTTTTTTCTGTGAGAAGGTTGCACCATTTATTATCTGTAAATTAGGAAGACTGTGCACATGCGTGTGTGTTAATTTGACAATTTCCTTTAATTTTTGTCAGTTCAGTGTATATTTATTACTACAAGTTACTGCCTTAGTGCAGTAGATTCCATACTTGTTTATTCTTCTTCATTTCATACATTAAAAATATAACAAACAATTTTGAAATATGTATTCTATGTTTTAGAAGTGTCTTATTAAAACATTGGATTGGTTAGATTTAAAAAAAAGTTTTTTCTTCTGTTTCTACTCGCATTCCCATTCAGATTTTAACAAATCATTAGTGTAAACACTCAATAAGCGACAAATTTTTGTACTACGTGATTTCTCGTACAAAAATATCACAGATTGTAAAATTAGTGTCCTAGGTTTACTGAAAAAGTTTGGTAACCCTATACTTACCAAACTTGGCGTAGTTGGTAACATGCTCGCCTCTCATCATGCGGTCTTGAGTTCGAATCCCATTTAGGCACGGCATATTTTCATTTGTAGCAAAAAATTATTTCACCCTTCAAGGTCTGCATTAGCAGTAATTGCAGAACAGTTGGACGTTAAAGAAAAAAAAAATAATATACTTACCAAAATTATTTCATGGTATGCAATGTTTATACTGTCTTATTGTCATGGAAGTTCAGTCGCAGTTCTCTCAAGTGGTTGTGGTGTCAGTTGTTTTGTAAAAATATAGTGCAACATGGAGGCTGTTGAATCACAGTTTGAGTCATGTTGTGCCGTAAGCACATCCCTAAGTTGCTCTGTTACCTGTGGTATTTTACTCACAATGTTGAGGATGATTTACAGAAACAATGATGTAATGAACTATTGTTTTTCTTTGTAAAATTTCCTTTTTTATACTTCCACCAGTCTTTTGATGAGTGACTCCAGTTGCAATTTCATTACCAGTTTGTTCTTTATAGAAATGTAATGTTTCTTTATCTGGCTTTTCATTATCATTCCTATCTTATCACCTTTCACCATCTGTATTAGCCTCAGTGTGCATTACAGTCAGATATGAAAAGCAAAATGAATATGTTGAGGATCTTGAGGAAAATCTTGGAGAAAACTCTCCTTTAATAGCTGTGCTGCAACTCCTGGACTGTACAAACTTGAAACTTGAAGAGATGATTTAGCATGTCTCTGGTGCTCATAATTACCTTTGATCTGATTTTATGAACTATGGGTACGAACCTAAAATAGCTTACCTCCTAAAACACCCTACCTCCTGAATAACCACAGAACTGGATGCAGTGCATGTTTCCTTTAAGGTTAAACAGACAACTAAAGCATTTATGTTTCAACCACTTATGTCTTAAGGGTAAAAAGGGAGCATTAGCATTAAAGTAATTCATTAAATATTTAAAATGCAAAATCTGGCCCAATTTATTGTAATTGGAGCTTCTGTTTTAAACAAACTGAACTGATTTAAATAAATTTTACATGATTGTAAAGATGATACTTGAAATTTTGTGAAAAATTCAGAAATGAAAATTGGTAAAAGCCGTAACGAGCTTTTGTGAAGTATATAAAGAAATAATTTAATTCAAATTTTAATTTTGCTACTATTCTAGTGGTGAAGTTGGGAAGTTCAATTTTTTAAGGGTTGTTATGGTGATGTGAATTGCTTATTTAGGTACATATCTAATTGCATAAATAACATTGATACAAAACGTCGTGAAGTAAGACTGTAAACGTCAGTGTATAGTTACTTGAGTCATGAGTTTGCCTTTGGTTTTAACAAGAAGTAATGGGGGGAAAGCATCATTGCGCATGCGCGACTGCTTTGGTATCAGTTCACCACCACAACAACGTAAACTATACTCTTAGAGAACATACAGTATATCGTGGAACCTTTGGTAAGTTAACTGTACGAGTATAACAATTTGTTATCGTAAACGGAAATGTCGATTTCTCGAAAACACGGTTGAACTGATCTAATATGCAATGTAACAACATGATGTGAAGTTGAAGCTAAACAGAAATACCTTTCCGTGCCTCTTAACAAAAGCCGTGAGTGAGAAGCTAACTACTGTGATGTTTCTCTTTCCCCAATTTGAAATGTAAAGAAGGAAGTTAAAAACAGAGAAGATAATTCTTCATCAACAGTTTTTTTGACACCTGATAAAAAAATGAAACGGTTACATCAATAAGAAAGTGATGCTGACGTGTGAAGTGTTATTACTGGTTTTTAAAGAAAGGCAAAATTTTAGTTTGAAACTTTGTACTTTAAGAAAAATTTTAAAGGAAATGGGGTTTAAGTGAAAAAAGTGTGAATCACAACGAAGTACATTAATTGAAAGGCAACACGTGGTCAAAAACCGGTGCAATTGCACGGTAGTAAAATATAGTGTCTCACTGTTGAGGTTGGCAGCACTGTTCGATTTCTCTTCCCTTCCTCACAGCCCTTCCATACGCAAAAGGCATTCTCGTGACTCACTATCTATATTTGTGAAATTAGTTAGTAAGAATAGATTAACCCATCGGGTTGATCTAGAGGTAAATTCGTCACCACGAGTCAGCTGTTGAACAGCTGATTTTCGGAGACGAAGGCTTATTGTTCTTGAATTGAACATATTGCAACGTACACACATTGTGTGTTGTTTATGAAGGCAGTTGTAAACCATCTCACTCCTCGTTTTACTTAGTAAAGCCTCTAAAGGTTCAAACCAGCCTTTTAGCTGATGACCTAAACAGCAAGTCTGGATTAGCCTTAATGTGTATAACAGTTCGTTGTAAAACAAGAATCCAAACTAATTAGAATTGTGACAAGGGTTTGGATAACCAAACACTGCACAAAATACCTAAGTTTTATGTAGAATTTCAGTGTAAACCATTAAAAAAATTGTATGTGTGTGACAAGATTTAAAATTACATAACGTTAAAACAGAAAAGTTTATGTAGACACAAAGTATACGAACAAGAACAAATTACAGTTTGAAAGGGATTGTTTCTTGTAAACTCAAAAATTTGTTCATTTTAGACTGTGGAAAGTAATCTTTAATATTTTTTATACCAATTAACGTTGTTTTTTTACAGCTAAATCACAGTAGACAAGTGTACACTATTTCAACATTTTTTGAAATCTTAATTGAGTTAATTTTTCTTTTTAAATTTTGGTGTTCAGAGTGATTAGATAATCAATATCAATATAAATTTTGTTGATCAAGAAGTCCTGTGGGAATATTTTTACTATCTTTTTCGTATTAATTTTGTTCATGGCAGTGGAATTATAAAAAATTGACTGAAATTGGTGGAAACAAAATCGAATGAAAACATTTTGATGTTTTTATTAAATTAAGTACAACATAGCCTACTGTTGTTTTAATCAGTGTTATAGACCAAGATACTTGCCTGCAGTTCAGTGTAAATTGAATAATAGAGATGTTAGGCTGGCATTGTGTTTAGATCAAGTGGACAAAACGGGGGAGTGGAAATGAAAGAGAGTGAGTGTATATGAGTCTATATAAAGTGAGAGCTTAAAATGGGTGGAGAAGGAGAGAATTATAAAAGAGGAAGCTGTATGTGGTTAACTTAACTCAATTGGGCAGATAGGTTTTGTTACCACATTGTGTTCCAAAATGATAATACTAGTAATAGAATAATTAAACTCTAAATGTCTGTATTTCTTCTGTTGCTGAAAATATAAATGTCAGTTCTTCAGTTAAAATAAACTTCAGAAAAATACAAAATTATTTTTTAGTGTTTTGTATTCTTACTGTTTTATTTCAATTTGGCTGGATGAATTTTGTTTCAATTAGATTATTATGTTTAATAGATTGATAAGCAATTTTTTACAATTTGGATTGTTATTATGAATGCAACCTTTCTAGGTTCTTGTTGTGAGTTTAATTTCCATCTACCTCTGGTAATACCATGAACCAGGCATGTAGCCAGGTGGGCTTGGGACTTAAGCCCTCTCAAACAGAAATTCAAATTTCTTACTAGACTAATATGCCGCAAGTCCATGGTTCAATTTTCAAAACTCAGCCCCTCTCCCAAAAAATAAATCCCCAGATTCAGGCCCACCTCGAACTTAATTTGTGGCCTACCACTTAATTTGTTGCCTACCACAAGCGAAGTGAATTTTAAAGTGTTTCTGTGGTCAGTTTAATCTCATTCTACCTCTGGTAGCATCATAAACACATGCACCCAAGGGGGGCTTTAAACTTCAGCTTGCTCAAACGGAAATTCAAATTTCATAACAGCCTTATATACAGCAAGTCCCTGGTTCGATTCTCCAGACTTATAGCCTCTAAAAAATAAATCTTCAGACGTCGCCTCGCAAACCAAAATCCTTGCTATATGCCCACCTAAAATAAAGTGATTATTAAAGTGTTTCTTTTGTTGATAATTCAATCACAAGGTTACTCAAAAACATTTTAACAAGTTTAAATTTAATTTAGAGATCTAGTTTTCACTATTTTTCTTCCTCTTGCTTTTCTTTTGGCTCAGTATTATTTAATCTTGCATTATTATTGCATTTCTTTTTGGGATTTTAACTGGGTCTTTATTTTTTACTTTAAGTTCTGTGAGAATCTTTAAATATAAAATCATTCGGCTAAATTCAGTTTTATCGTGAAAATGGTTGTTAAATTGGCAACTTCAGAAACTCATTTCATTTAAAGTCAGATGAGGAGACTTTAGATGTTTCCAGAAGCTCTCTTTGCAGCTCATATTCTCAGCATTCACTCAATGTAGGCATTTCTCCCACCTTCTGTCTACGCGATGGTCTGTTTTTGCTCTTCATGAAAGCCCTTAAAATTCATAATTAGTTGTCTGAGTTCAGTTTGGTTCATTAAGTTTTATTGGTTTATTCCGGTTTTCTCAATATCCTTTCTGACTTCTTTAAACCATTTGTCTGACACCTAAGATGTATTGTTTAGTTTTTATTTTATTTTATATCGATTAAAACCGGTCTAAAAGACCAACCATTAATTTTTCGTTCATATCTTAACTAAATGCGTAAATGATATATCCCATTGAATAATGTTTTATACACTAAAGTATTGTTTAGTATCTTAAAAATTTGTTTTGTCAATTGGTTATCATACATTCTATACAGGTGTAAAATTTTTGTCTTCTTTTTCAAATCTTTTCTATTAATCGTTCATTTTCCTTGTGCGGTTCTTCTCAACCTGTATTGTCTTTCTACTATCTTTGGACCCATTATGTTGTGGAGGATCTTTTTTCAAATTTCTCTGCTTGTCTTAGACCAACTTTCCCGGTTATTCTAAGGCCCTCACATGTGTACAGAGTGTGTGTCTGTACCGGTTTTATCACAGTATTGGGCTGTATTATCTAATTTTGGCTTGTCTTGAGAGTGCTTTCTTCTTATACAAGTGGTGAGTTCATCGAAGTGCACCAGTCATCTTTCCTCTTCTGTTGTTGTTTGCTTCCTTTTTGCTGGTCTTTGGTTGTATTATTTCCCCGAGGTACTTGAAGCTATCAACTTTCCCAATTTTTTTGTATTGTGTCTTCCTTCAGCTGATGTGAGGCAGTTTTAATGTTCATTATGTATTTAGTTTTTTTGAAGGAAAGTCCTGCTTTTTCTGTTTGCTCTTTTAAACAAGCTATGAATGTTCTGGTTTTTCTTTTTACACATTCTACAAATATGTCCATAAAATTAAATTAGTCTTTTTAGTATGTAGGTTGCTAATATTTCTATAATTAGTTCTACAATTTCGGTTTAAATCCTTCTGTTATAATTGGTCCAAAAAATTTTTGTATAATCATTTTTCAATTTTTAAAATTTTTGCCAGTTCTCCATCTAATAAATAGCTTGTTTTAATTCCATAGAGTATTACAGGTTTTAAAATTGTTTCATTATAAGTTCTGTTTTGATCTAAATTTCATTTAATGACACCCACCGGGTTGGTCTAGTGGTAAAGTTGTCACCACGCGTCAACAGTTTATCAGCTAATTTTCGGAGACGAAGGTTCCGTGGTTCAAATCCTAGTAAATGTTACGTTTATATGAGTTTGAATACTATACACCATTGGTTCTCAACCTTTCGGGCTCTGTCCCCCTCTTTGAACTCTGATGTGAGGTCCCACCCCTTTTAAAACCACTATAAGTGGTCAAAACAAGTAGTAGCTTGCAATCGAAATAAGAAACAGAAGCCTGATCACAGTGTTGCCAGAGTAGGACAATTTCTGTGTTATTGCAATAATCGAGTGCTAGATGCTACAATGTACAAAAAAGTATGATAAATAAAAATATATGCGACTACAAAACTGAGTAAACTATAGATTTACTTTTTTTATTTTTTAAATACATTTAAGCCTTCCCCGAAATACTTCTACGGCCCCCTCCCCAGGGATTGCGCCCCCCCCCCCCCAGGTAAAGAACCACTGCCATAGGCAGTAGTTACCGGTGAACTTTGATGGTTGGAGTTCAATTAACCATACTCTCTCAGCAATGGTCGACCTGTGTCTGTGGAAGACTACACCTCATTTACTTGTCTTACACATCATTCTCATATCATTGGGCCATGGGCTTATTGTTCTTAAATTGAACACATTGGAATGTACTCACATTAGGATTAAAAAATAATAATAGGGCTAATAATACTCGTATGTACAGTATCTGCTGTGAACTCTTGTTACGTGTAACAGATTTTTAATTTCTCTTGCCTATGTGAATATATAGGAAGAAAGTTTTCATGTCGATTTTTCGAAGTCGAGTTTTCACCGGATCTACACGTTTCAGACCCCTGGAACCCAAAAAACATGTTTTTTTGCTATTGGTGTGTGTGTGTATGTGTGTGAACAATATATCTTAAAAACGGAACATCATACGAATTCGAAATTTTGCACTTAAGTTAGGTAGGTAGGCTACCACTAGAGGACTCAACAAGAACATTTTCATCAATATCGGTCAACTGGAAGTAGTAGTTTATTCGTGTCAATTTTCACTTTTCTTGCAATTTTCTCAAAAACGGCTTCTAAATTTTTTTTTAAAAATCGCCTCATTTACTAAATTTTTTGTGCTCTACAAGATAGGGTAGACGCCATATCTGCTGAAATTCTTGAGAAGGCTGTATTCTCGTAAAAAATTGTTTTTTTAAGATTGCGGCCTTAATATGCATTTTAGGGCAAAAGTGTGTATAATAAAAGTTGTAGACAATTTAAAAATCTACAACTTTTATTTCAAAAATTTTTGTATTTCACTTAGTTTAGTGGTAATTAGTGAATTTCGGTATTTTCATGAAAATCTGTAAAAATATAATTTTTTTTAATGATTCGGCCGTAGTATCCATTTTACTACAAAAACGCATGTAATCAAATTTATAGGAAGTTAAAAGATCTACAATTTTTATTTCAAGCATTTTTCTCTATAGAGCCTAGTTTAGCGTGAAATAGTGATTTTCCTTAGAGAGTATTAAGCCAAACTAAGGTTCGTTTTCATTTTTGATCATTCACTCCTCACATGGTTAAAATTAAGTTGTTTTTTGAGGTTAGTTTTTTTGTTTATTTCTAATATTTTATTGCTAATGTTAGGTTATATCGTTCATTATTTGCATTGGCAAGAGAAAGTGGTGTGAGTATTTCACACCAAATTTTTTAAAAAAATTCCATGCAGAGTACAGATGTAGAAATTTATGGTATTTCAGTAAACCAGATTATCGTTTCACGAGGCATTCTATCACATGGATGTTATTATGGAATTTTTGAGATTTTCTGTTTTGGAAATCACCAGATATTGTAAAGTCAACGTAAACGATGATTGGCGTTTGAGATAATTTTGTATACTAAAATGTTAAAACATTTGAGAATGTGAAGGAAATATTTTTATGACCCGGAATTCAGCCGCAATAAAACTAATAGGCATGATTAGTAATTTAGTTTACAACACTATTTAGAGTATCATTTTCGATAATCTATATCATGTTATTTTTTTCAATCACGTGTTGAGATAAGCTTTTGCTTTGTTAAACAATGATTCATCTATATAGAGTACTTTAGTTAATCTCTTAATAATAATAATAATAATAATAGTTATAAAATAGTTTTATTATTACTTATTTCAATGTAAATAGTGTCAGTTATTGAAGGGGGTACTGTTTGTTTATTTTTTTTAAATTATATCCATTATATTATTACATCATTAATACATGTGGTAATTAATACTATGTGACTGTATTATGAATGTAAAAATTTTATTTTTATATTTTAGTTTACTTTTCTAAGGATTAGCCCATGTCATAAAATGTTAATGATATAATTTTGAAGTTGCTCATTTATATTATTTTCGACATGCATTTGTTCAGGGATAAAGTGTGGTTTGTTCTTGTGTTACTGTCAGTTGGTCACTACTCAAAGTCGTTATCTCAATCGGTGTTACCTAATTTTTACTTTCTCTTTCCTATTTGAATATATAGAAAGGAAAGTATTTTCTTTTATATTATTTATATCATTATTATATCATGTATAATAATATATACATGATATATTACATATATATTATATTACATTATTATATAATATATATTACATAATATAATATCATATTATTATATCATTTATATTATTTTCGACATGCATTTGTTCAGGGATAAAGTGTGGTTTGTTCTTGTGTTACTGTCAGTTGGTCACTACTCAAAGTCGTTATCTCAATCGGTGTTACCTAATTTTTACTTTCTCTTTCCTATTTGAATATATAGAAAGGAAAGTATTTTTTTCATGTCGATTTTTCGAAATCGAGTTTTCACCGGATCTTGACGTTTTCAGACTCCCTGAACCCAAGAAAACATTTTTTAGCTATTGGTCTGTGTGTGAACAGAATATCTCAAGAACGTAACATAGTACGAAGTTGAAACTTGAAACTTAAGTTGGATACCACTAGAGAACCCGAACGAACATTTTCATCAAAATTGGTCAACCGGAAGTAGTAGTTTATTCGTGTCATTTTTCACTTTTTTGCGATTTTCTCAAAAACGGCTCCCACGATTTTTTTTAAAAATCGTCTCATTTACTGCATTTATGCTCTACAAGATAGGGTAGGCGCCATGTTTGCTGAAATTCTTGGGGAGGCTGTTCTCTTGTAGAAAAAAATGGTTTTCTTAAGATTGCAGTCTTAAAATGCATTTTAGAGAAAAAGTGTATGTAAAAATTGTTGACAAATTAAAAATGTACTACAGCTTTTACTTCAACCATTTTTTTTATAACGCTTCGTTTAGCGGTAATTAGTAATTTTCTGTTTCTTTTTTCATGAAAATCTGTAAAAATATAGATTGTTTTAAGATTTCAGCCTTAGTATGCATTTTGACGACAAAATTGTACAGGAAATTGAAAGATCTACAATTTTTATTTAAAGCATTTTTCTCTACAGAATCTAGTTTAGCGCGAAAGGGTGATTTTCCGTACTATTAAGCCAAACTAAGGTTGGTTTTCATTTTGCTTCGTTCACTCATGGTTAAAATAAGGTTATGTTTTGGGGTTAATTTTTTTGTTTATTTCTAATGTTAGATTATATTGTTCATTATTTTCATTGGCAAGAGAAAATCGTGTAAGTTTTTCACACCAGATTTTTATCCCTATTATGTGTACGTTGCAGTCTGTTCAGTCCAGAACAATAAGCAATCCCATGTCAATGAAGATATTGATGATGAGGAAGAAGTGTATGGCGTGTAAATGAGGTGTAGTGTTGTACAGACCCAGGTCGGCCATTCCTGAGAGAGTATGGTTAATTTAACCCCAGACATCAAAATACACCGGTAATAACTATTTAATGTTCAGAGCTGTATAAAAGTAACTACCTTTATCAGGATTTGAACCAGGAACCTTTGTCTCCAAAAATCAGTTGTTAAAAGCTGACTCGAGGCGGCAACTTTACCTCTAGACCAACTCGGTGGGTCTAGTGTACATTATTATCAAACGAAATAATGTCTCATGAAAGAAACAGAAACTTATTGAAAATATAAAAGTATCAACACGTAAATTTGTAGTAAACTTAATAATTTTTTTTTTAATTTGGTTGTAAGTCTACCTAGCAATTTAGGATTATGACACCTGAAAAAATACACTCAAACCCTGTTAACTCGAACTAATTGGGACAAACCCTGCTCGGATTACAAAATTTTTGGATTAACCGAAATACAGTACAATCATACAAACAAATTTTTATTAAAAGAATTCAATTTATTTAAAAGCCGTCTTGCGTGAACTGTCCTCGCGTGGGTGGGCCGAGGCGTGTCTATTAACTTAATGTATTTCAGTTTTTTCACCAAAATTTAAAAAAATATATTCTTTTCATGTAAAATATTGTTTATTTTCGTCCTCTTGATATAAAAATTTAAGTCCAGAACGTGTTCGGATTAACTGAAGTTTCGGATTAGTGAAGTCCGGATTAACGGGGTTAATGTGTTTAACTTACTCGTTTTTAAATTACGATAATATGCCGTTGTTCATTTATATCTCGAGGAGATCTTGGGTGAATAAAGGTAAAAAAAACAATTTCATTATTTTTCGTAAATTATTTGTTAAATTCCTACGTATTGTCATTGTTTAATATGATTATAAATTCACTCTTATAGAAATTACGATTGCTATGTCGTTGTTGTAGTACTATTCTATAAAGCTTTCTCTTTATGTTAAGAATAAAATCAAAATATACGGAGGGAGAATAAGATTACAATTTTAAAACATTTTCCTGATATTTTGTTTTAATTGGATGTAATATTTCCTTTGCCAACATTGTTTATATGAATTTTCTCTGCGTATAACAGGAGATGTTTTGATTATTATATAAAGAACTGGTCAAAGATATTTTCATGTAAATCAGGCTAATAAGACCTACGTGAAAGCATGGACCATGTACCAATAATTATAATAAATTTATATTATTTGCTGTACGATAAAGGGGATCGTGTCAAGGACACCTTAGTTGTGAGCCTCTTGAAACAATTTAATAAACCCTGTGTTGAATCTGCACCAATCGTGCGATCATTGTCTTTTTAACCAATAAATCTGTAATAATTTTATGTATAGTAGTCGTCACGAAAGAAGTCCCCTGTGAATAACACTTGCCCATCAACCAATTAATAAAATTTTCTATTTACATCACAATTTCATTTCTGTTTTATTCGTAACTTATAAATGCAAGAGTCTACTATACTTGGCACAATACTGTTGTATTGCATAGTTCAGTCAAAAATTAATTTCCCGATCTTTACGTGGAGCCAAAATAGCATTTTTTTAACTGGCCGCCATTTTAAAACCGAAAATGTGATTTAACTTTTTAAATATTCTCATTACCGAAAAACTGTGACTTTATCATACTTAAACCCCGATTTTTTTATGTAAAGCCTGGATAAATTAACAGACGTTTAAAAATAACACGAGCAGAGAACCGGGTATGAACTGGGTACTTTTTATGCGTAAATTGTTGTATCTCTGACAAATTTTTAAATAAAAACATTTAAGTTAACCGAATAAACGCAGGAAAGAACAGACTTTAATTTGCTCTAGCGTAAAAATTTTCCGTTCGGTCGTTTTTGAAATTGAGCTCTTCAAACACAACGGACTTCTTTCGTGGCGGGCACTATAGTACTCTAAATGTACTGTAGATGCGTAATAGGAGTAGTGAATTCCACTGAGTGGTAATTGAATAAAAATTTAAAAAGTCATTGGCCTTGGGGCCAGCTGATTGAGAGTAGCTTTCAATTGGTAAGTAACATCGATTGGGCAAGTGACTTTATATACCCCTTTTAAACTCCCTTTCAAATAACTCCCTTTTCAAATTCACTCCAAAAATAAATAAAAAATTAAAATCGAACAGCAAAAAATGGTTAAATTGAGTGTTTTTTTTTAATTTACATTGAGTGTTGAACATTTACATTGAGTGTTTTTTTCTAAATTAAACAGTTTCCAATTTTAAAATGTAGAAGAATCAGCAACAGTTAATTTTCACTTTATTTTAAAAAGTTGAACCTTTGCGCTCTTTCAGTGAACGAAACTGAACGGTTACGCTCAGGTCGAGGTCGGTGATACTGAATCGGGTATACTCTCCTCCAACGACATCAGCCAGCGAGTTCACTGTCTGAGCCGTCAGTCTCCTGTGGTCATCAGCTATACAGGAAGATATGACTGTCTAACAAGGAGCGCATCGTTTTGAAAATTACTTTTATTATTATTATTATTTTTGTTTTGTTTTTACGACCTCATAAGATCACTTTGGTCCGATTTCTGGGCCAGTCCATTACGTAATCGGTTGTTTTTATTCCCGAAGCGTGTAAGTTTTTTCTTGGTCCTTTTCGCCCACATCTTTTTTAGACGTTCCGACCTTTGGCGCCTGCCCTCATCCGAATACACCCTGTTGGATTCCTTTCTAGTTTTAAGCTCAAATATTATCATCCTCTTCTTCTACCTTTCAAGGATTAGGCATCTCTGCCTGTTCCGAACCTCTCAAATCTTCCCTTCTCTTTCTCGGGGGTCCTCGTTCGCTCCTGCCCTCGGGCTTATAACCCATCTGCTTAGGTATCCTATCCTCCCTCATTCTGTTCACATGCTCTAACCACTGCATTCTGCACTGAGATACCCTGTCGTTTATAGAGAAGATGTTGAGTTCTTTCCTTATCTCGGTATTCCTGTCACAATTTTCTCTACTACACCCATTCGTGTGTCGAAGAAATTATTTCAGATGCTTGCAATCTACTCTCCTCTCGCTTTGATAGCACCCAAGTTTGGCTGCTATAGAGTAGGGTCGGCATTGCTATTGTTTTTTTTAAATCTTACCCTCGTGTTTTTGCTGGCGCTATTTTTTAAAGTGCGGTGGATAGTTCCGTATATTTTCTGAAATCGGTGCATCTTATTGTAAGCATCTTTATCCTGTTGGTATGTAATGTTGCAACCTAGATACTGAAAGTGAGATATCTGTCCTAAAATACTCGTATTATTATCCATAGCAAGTTTGCTTTTGACTGGCTCCTTCCCCCGAATGCCATTACCTTTGTATTTGACAAAAGACAAATATTATCATATTAGTCTTAATTAGCTGGTCGTATTTTCCAGATTTTGTTATTAGATCCTCCCTTGAAATTCTCAAATCTTCCATGTCCTGTTGGACTTCCTTTATCCATTTCGGTATTGTTGTTTTTTTCCAGTAAAAGGTGGATTATTTGGTTAGCAATTCTGGTGTTTTCTGCTCTAAGTAGATGCCCCAAGAATGATTTTTGTTCCTGAAGAAATTTGTTACCAGAGTTATTATTTTATATAGTACTTCTTCATTTATTATTATTACGTTTAATTATTTTAAAATAAAAATGTTCTTCATGTTCTTGATTCACCGAACTAAAATCCATTATATAACATTAATTTAACTGAATAAAATGAAATTAACAATTCAGTTTACAATGTGCTGCCGTAATGGCTAAAATATGAAAAAGTATTTTTTTGCAGTTTTGGCTGCCATTTTGAAATGGATGAAGATATTTGGAATTTAATTTTACCAGATTAAATGTTAACTTATAGATCTTTCAAGCTGTACCAGAAAACATACACGTTTACATTTGATTTTCTCAAAAACGGCTCCTACGTTTTTTTTTAAATCGCCTTATTTACTCAATTTTTTATGCTTTTCAAGCTAGGGTAGGCGCCATGTTTGCTGAAATTCTTGGAGAGGTTTTTTTTTGTAAAAAAATTGTTTTTTTAAGATTTTGACTTTAATATGCATTTTAGCGCAAAATGTATTAATAAAAGTTGTAGAGAATTTAAAATCCTACAACTTCATTCCAAACATTTTTTTGTATAACGCTTAGTTTGGTAGTAATTAGAGATTTTCTGTTTTTTTCTCACGAGAAAGTGTAAAAACATCGATTTTTAAAGATTTCAGCCTTTGCATGCATTTTATGACAAAAGTGTATGTAATGAAATTTGTAGAAAATTAAAAGATCTACAATTTTTATTTTAAGAATTTTTTTCTACAGAGCCTAGTTAACGTGAAAGTGTGATTTCCGTATTTTTATACCAAACTGAGGTTGTTTTTCATTTTACGTCTTTCACTCATGATTAATTGTAGATTATGTTTTATGAGGTTAGATTTTTTTTATTTCTAATGTTTTATTACTAATATTAGGTTATATGGTTCATTATCTGTATTGGCCAGAGAAAGTCGTGTGAGTGTTTCACACCAGTTTTTTTTTTAATAGATTTTGTTGTGTTAAGTTATTACTAATTTTGCATGATATAGCTGCTGGCTTAAGAGAGTGATACAATCGAAACATAAAAAAAAAACGAATGCAGCCCGAGCGATGGACAATCTACTTTACACAAGCGTAAATATTTTTCTTGCGGTTGAATAGGCGGCATTCATTATTGTGCAAATTATAAACAATTTAGCGATAATACAACTTGATGTTGTTGATTTAGGGTATCGTTTGAGGGGGTAGGGGATTTGACACTACATACACAGTGAATGTTATTATTGTTGTTACAGAGACGGAATGTAATTCAAAAATAGGGAGTGACCTACTCAATTGACCTCTAGCGTATAAATGCATATCTCTGTCTCTCTGTTAACATCTCTCTTTCTCAGTTAATAGAAAAGACACCAATCAACAGTGTTGTTCCAGGACAGACGACAGAACCATCAACCCGGGATTGAGTATCGACAAAACGGCGCCTCTGATTTTAAATCACTGTCAAATAACACTACACCCAAATCGATTTAGATTAGATCATGCATAAATTTTTCAGTGTGGTAGTTTTACGTTTCATGATCTTGTTTCTGGAAGTGGGTGTGTCCGTACGAAATTCATATTTTCGATTGATTGCTATCAAGTAAATAATTTGTGCAAACTGATCCAACGTAAAATTTTATCTACCAAAATGTGAACAGATTTTTCATTTTTCTGACTCTTAAACCATTCTTATTGTAGATAATGTGCCCATATTATGATACAAAGAAATGTAAGGGTACTAAAAGGTTTAAGGATACTAGACTGTTATAATTCTCTTTTCTCGGTGCGCTCGGTTTTGGGTCCTGTGGTATTGTACCGTTAATAAAGTAAATAGCATAACGAAGGATTTTTTTAAAGTTATTTCTATCGGACTTATTTGTTTCCTTGTGTAATAAAACTTTTTGTATATTGTTTTAAGCATATTTGTGCGTATTGATGTTTTCTGTTCTTTTTCTTTCGTTTTATATTACAATGGTAAAGGGGCTACGGACCAGGCAGAAGACCGGGTAGGTCATGCTGGCAAGTGTTTTATGTATAATAAGAAACACAACAAAGTGAATTAGTACTATATTGTATTTCTTAGTTTCATTAATTTATGGTTTGGTTTGGTTTGCTATATTCTATGTGTGCTATTCTGTACTTTTCTCTCTTGTTTGTAAACTTTAATAGTAAATAAAAACACTATTATTATTAATATGCCCATAACCGGCAGGTGAAGTGTGAAATTATTTGCACTCGATCTGCTTGTTCCAGGGCTGCAAAAAATAGTTCTGTTTCTTATCACATTGTCAGCCGTGACTGAAGCATTTAAGAACAGAAGAGGTAGAGGTGTAAAAGACATCTCTTAAAAGTTATCTTTTTAGAGAGTAAGGAACTTCATTATACAGCCAGACCCTGTGGTGAATGGAGTGAAGGAGTCATTTGCAGGGTGAAAAGTAGATGCTTTTCAGAGGGCCTGGCATGCTGATAAGTGCATACTTTGCCACTCAGTGAGGAAGGCAATGGTAAACCACTTCACTCCTCGTTTTATTTAGTAAAGACTCTAGAGGTTCAAACCAGCCATGCGGCTGATGACCTAAACAACATGGTAGATAAGAGGCTGGCATTAAAGTTGTTTATTAACTTCCAACAAAATTCAAAATGAAGGTTGCTGAGCTTGAATATTAATAGATTATTAAAAAATAAATTAAAAAAGTATACCTAATAGTATTTGTGAAATACTTGAGCTGGTGTAGTGGTGAGTGCTACTTACTTCTATGTTAGAGGTCTTAGGTTCAATTATTATTGGTCAGTTCTGTAATTTTTTTATCACTTTTTCAATCACTGCATTAAATGTGCATAACAAAAATTCATTCCTAATAAATTCAGAAAATTTCATTTAGATTGTTTTATTTTATAGTGCTCTCAAACATTTTAGGAGTTCATATGATCTGTAATTATATCCATGAGGATGCTGGTCCAGAAGATACTTCACTTCTCAGATGTTCAGAAGATCAGAAATTGTTTATAGTTTTTTTTTATTAGCAATTGCTACTGTTAGTTCCTGATGAAGCAACTTTAAAGATAAAATTTTTAAATTGAACTTTTTATATCTTGGAGCAACTAGTGTGTAAAAATTATTAAATAGATGAACTTGTTGAACTGGAAATGATTAGTTTCTGAAGAATCATAAAGATCTTGTTTACAGCTGATGCACTAGTTAACCTTATGGTAGAATTTCAATAATTTCTGTTGTAAATTAGCTTTTTGGTAATATTTACATAACTACAATTTGTTGGGGATGTTGACTATGCCACTTTGTGCTGTTGTTTAGGTCATCAGCCGAAAAGCTGGTTTGAACCTCTAAAGGCTTTACTAAGTAAAATGATAATTTGTTATTTTACCGTTGCTTTCCTCCCTGAGTGGAAACGTATCCTTATCAGCATGTCCGGCCCTCCGAAAAGCTCCTTTTTTCCACCCTGCATATCACACCTTCACTTCATTCACTACAGGTTCTTGCTGTATAATAAAATCCATTGCTCTCAGAGGAGATAACTCTAACTAGTATCTTTTACACCTATACATCTTCTGTTCCTAAATTCTTCAATAATATAATTGGCTGACCATGTGAAAAGAAACAGATCTATTTTTTGTAGCCCTGGAACTAGCAGATCGAGTGCAATTAATGTAACACTCCACCTGCCTGTTGTGGGTAAATACCACTTTATAAATGTTTTCCCCCAACACTTTAGTTTTAGGTGCATTCTGTCGGTCACTAGAAGATCCTTGTAATACATTAGCTTTGTGAATTTATAGTGTAATCTATTACTGTAAAATTACAGATGTGTATAAAGGTAAAGTACATCTTCGAAATGAATTGCAACGTAAAGTAATAAAATGGAAGAACCAACATTACATAATGAACTTAGTTTTATAAAAACTTTTTAATTGAAATTCTAGGCCAGTAGTTTATTTTTTTTAAGATGAATCATAGTATACTTTTTGCATTGGCTATGTTATGACAGATAATATTCTCAATTTTTCTATTTGTTAGTGGTGTTACAAATAATCAAAAGGTATTTATTTACTCAGCCAAAATTACATTAAATTATTACTACATTCATAATTGATTTCCTGTTTAATTTTATTTTTGTGACTGCACCAATTTGTTTATAAAATTAAAGAAATTTATTGTTTTTCTTTTTGTAGGATCGTTGTGGTTTAATGGTACCATTCAACAAAATATACATTGGACCAAGTCATTTCATACCAGCAGATGATGTAAGTATTTAAAATGCAAAACATATAATTTATTTGTACTCTCTAGGGACTTCTATATTTCTTTTTTAATTTATATTTTTGTAAATGTAAGGTCAGTAGTAGAAAATAGTTTTTATGTAGTTCACAATATTTCTTTTTAGATGTGTACCAACTGTCTCTTATGTGTTTCAAAGTACATTTCCTTCTTTCCATGAATTTTCCTTTTAAATGGCTCACTGATTGTATTGTTCTCTTGAAAGAGAGCTCAGATTCACATTGAACTAATATTAAACAGACGTAGCAACAGAACACTCTTATTTCCATTTTCTTTTCTGACCTATTTTCTTTGAAACTACTAGGAAATTTCTAACACTGAATATGGATTTGTATCATTGTATTGCATTACTATTATGTCACAGGTCTCTATTATTGTAAGTGCATTTAAAAAAAATGCTTTTTCGAGAAAAATTCTCCATGGAAAAGGAACAAAAAAAGAAAATTGTTGAAATTTGTTACTTTAATAATACTTTTAAAAAAATGGAAGTCAACTACTATAATACTGGAAGCATGAAAGTTATTGAGGATTGTAAAAAGTTACTTAAGAAAAATTTCTTTCTTGAGACGATGCATCCATGGCTGGTGGCAATTTTTAAAAAGGCTTACTTTTGACTTATGGTAAAAACCATACACTTTAAGAGAAATCGAATGACTAATTTTGTTTCCGAATTCCGACTTTGATATCTTGACTTCTGGTTTTGAGCCACTTCTAGTCAAAACCGGAACTTCAAACCCAATGATTTCTGTATCTACTCTTTAAGAAGAATCGAATGACATTATTTTTGTTTTTAATTCCGACTTTGATTTCTTGACTTCCGGTTTTGGGCAACCGGAACTTCAAACACAATCTAGGCCCACTGATTTTTAGTGTATATTACAAATTTTAAAACCGTTTGTTGCTATATCTTTTAGTTTCTTACTTTGATTTCTTGACTTCCGATTTTGGGCTGCTTCTGGTTAAAATCCAATTTAGGCCCTCTAACTTTTTGTGTAGATTATGAATCCGGAAACCGTTTTTTGCTATATCTTGTAGTTTCTGACATCTGGATGTAAAGGACAGATGGACTGACAGACGGACAAAGGAAAATGATGGATGACAATTTTAAATATTGCCACCAAAAATCCTAGATTCAGTCAAAGATCAAAATAATCATGTAGTACTAATTAAGAAAATATTGAATTAAGACATTTACAATTATCTTGATGAAACGATGATTAAAAGATGATAGTTTTTTTTTGACTTATAACCAGATAATAACAGGACATGCAAAAAATTTTTAGAAAGAATGCATTGATACAAAATAACCAAAAAATACCCAAAAATATTAATTACGTGAAATGGAATCTTAGAGATGACCTCTTTCTGGTGTCTATTCTTGGATGTCAAGTTAAATGGTAACATATTATCGTAAGAGAAATTTGTGATGCACCTATGCCCCAGTCTGCCATAACCTAAAGTACATTTTTCTTTTTAAATCAATCTGACAAATCATTAATGTCTTAAACACTCGCTAATTGATTATGATGAGACCATCAGTAAGAGCATACTTGTGTTTTGTATTGATTGACTTATTTTTCGTTTTTATTTATTGCTATAAATTATGTTGCATCTGAATTTTTACTATCCATTATTGAAGTTGTAATGTGATTTTTTCATTATATAATAAAATTCTCTTGTGGTCTTAATTTAAAACTTAATGTCTCTGCTACAAATTTAACCGTGATTCAAAATCCAAGTGTAAAGTATATGTACAAAAAATTATTTTCTTACAAAAAAGACATTAAAGTTTATCTAGTCGTCATAAGATGACATTTATACTTTTGTAATTTGCTTTAAAAAAATAAGATATCAAGTTGATCATTTGCGATCAACTTTTTCTATAATTATGATACATTTTCTTCTGTGGAGTTATTAATTTGTATTTATGTTAACGAATAAACAAACAATGTTTATTTATTCACTTTTGTACTGCAATAAAATTTTTACAGTTTTAGAATTTTTTTGTCTTCAGTCTCCCGACTGCTCCAAGCTGTTCTATCTTGGGCTAGTCATTTCATATCTACATACCTGTAACACCCTACATCTTTTGTAATTTGCTTTATATATTCTAATCTTTGCCTCCCCCTACAATTTACTCCCTCAATATTACCCTCCATTATTGATAGCCCAATACCTGGATGTCTTAAGATATGCCCCGCTAGCCTATCCCTTCTTCTGGTAAGATGCTTTCATATACTTCTTTTTTCATCCACTCACCTAAGAACCTCTAAATTACTTATTTTGTCCACCCACCTAATCTTTAACAGTTTCGTATAACACCAATTTCAAAAGATTCTATCCTCTTATTTTCTACAGCCCCTATCATCCACGTTTCACTTCCGTATAATGCTACACTCCAAACATAATGTTTTAAGAAATTTTTCCTAATCTGTAAGTCAGTGTTTGTAATCGGTAAGCTGTTTTTCATTTCAAAGGCTTTTCGAGCTTGAGCGATTCTGCTTTTGATATCACTTGTGCTTCTACCATCCTTTGTTATTTTACTCCCTAGATAGCAGAATTCCCCAACTTCCTGTATGTTTTTTCGTTGCCTACTTTTACATTTCCCATCTCTTCTAAACCACTCTTGCTGCTGCACAACAGTTTCGTTTTGTTCTAAGAGTTCTTGGAGTTTTGGAAAAACTCTTTCGTTTTTTTCTTGGAGTTTTGGAGTATCAAACGATATTACTCATTGTCTTTGATAATATTGGTATATTTTTCAATGTAATTGTTTTATTAGTATCTAGAGAAGATAAAATGAAGAAAACCTTCGGTGGAGACTTCAGTCATGGTTTCTCTAACTGCAAATTGTAAGTCAGTCTTAATATACATTTTTCTTTAATTTATTTCTCTCTTTTCTATTTTAGAAAATAAATTTTTAAACATTCATTGTAATTTTTTATTCTGTTTTAGTTGTATGTATCAATACTGTGGTTCATTTGAAAATCTTGTGAACATATGTGTTTTGTATTCAATGAAATTTTTATGAATAATTTAGTATTTATAACATGCTAAATTATGATTTTATTATTAAAATTATAATGTTTAAAACTGGATGACAAAGTAAATTAATGTTTTGTATCTTTTTGGAGTATTGTTTTAATATATATTTGTGTTATAACAGTTAAATAATGTTTATTTGAAAATTAAATTTACAGTTTTCAGTTCAAGAATTCTATTGTTGGTTGGAAAATTTTATAATAAAGAATGGCCTTTATAACAAAGTTTGTTTTTTAATTACTACTCACATCAGGCTTTGCACTTTGAATTATGTATAAAAGTTAATGTTACATTTGAATTGACTGGTACTTTTTTAAAAAATTTTCTGTGTTGTTTTTACAGTTTTCTTATCGGTTTAACTGTAGTCAATAAAACAATAAAATCCAAATGTAAGTATGAGATATTACAAGTTTTCGCGTACTTTTTATTGGTGCTTTAATTTTTCTTTTACCTATTATTCTACACTTACATATTATTATTTTGGTGGAACCAACACCATCCATAGGCGTAGTCAGGATTTTCTCCAGGGGGGGGGACAAACATAAGATAAAGCTTTTTATTAAAAAAATTTTTTATTTGAACATAAATGAAAACGCTAAAATTAATTATTTTCTATTTGTACTCTTATTAGTAGCTATTTAAACCTATTTGAATCTTACTTCATCATTAGCCTATGGGAGTTCTTGTTAAATCTTAAAAAAATTTATTTCTCATATTTATGTTTAAACTTCCAGAACTCTCTTTTTATGCACATTCATCTTACAAAGACCGTCAAGCCAATTTTCTGTCATTGTTACTGAAATCAAGTTTTTTCCTCTGCATAAGGTGCTGAAGGATCTTTTGATAGTGCATGTTGTGCAAGCGAGATACGTATTGCTTGTTTTATCGATGGGTCGAACAGTTGCATTCATTAGACGGCTAGTTATATCGCCTTCACTTTGGCATTTGGCACATTTTTCCTTTCCATTGGTTGTACCAAAGTTCAGCTTCACAACTGACTTACTTGCACTGATTGCAACATTTAAATAGGGAATAGAAACCGAAGAACAAGATGGTGTCTTTCCGCCATGTTGATAAAATGGTTTCTTGCCACGCAATTATATTCCTAAAGACGTATAGTTTTTTGTTTTGATTTAATGAGATGGGAGGGGCAAGCACCTGCTGTGGCTATGCCTATGCCACCATCAGAGTTTATAAAACACAAAAAGTGAAACTAATTTCATTAAAAACTTCTCAGAAGATATTATATCTTCAGTCACTTGTGTAAAACTCTGCTTTTTAAAAATTTATGTATTAAAACAATAAAAGGTTTCTTAACCAATCCTAGAGGGGGTTTCCCCTTTGAAAAACCTCCAAAATGAATGGTTCTTTATAGTGATGCAAAAATACAAAAACACATTTTTTTTTTCAGAAATAGCTCTAAAGAATTTGATTAAACTTTTTGTAGTTGGGTATACATTAGCTAACTTCATTAAAATAGTTTACTTGGTATCGCTAGGCAACTACTATCTTTTGAAAAGATGTTCTGTCTTGAAAATTTTGGCCTGATGGTGCATTCTAGGGCTGTTCCACGAATTCAAAAAAATTAAAAAAGCTACAGCTTTTATAGTTGACATTTGTTGTCTGATCTTAGTTTATCGACTATTTACAATCTTATGTAAAAAACTTTGCCTGTAACGGGCAGGTGGAGTATTAAATTATTTGCACTTAATCTGCTAGTTCCAGGGCTACAAAAATTAGTTCTGTTTCTTTTGGTCAGCCAATTATATGACTGAAGCATATAAGGACAGAAGGGGTAGAGGTGTAAAAAACACTGGTTAGTGTTATCTCCTCTGAGAGTAATGGATTTCATTATACAGCTAGAACCTGTGGTGAGTGAAGAGAGACGTAATTTGCAGGGTGGAAAGTAAATGCTTTTCGGGGGACCTGACATGCTGATAAGCTTACTTTCCACTCATTGAGGAGGCCAATAGTAAACCACCTCACTCCTTGTTTTACTTATTGAAGCCTTTAGAGGTTCAAACCAGCCTTTTGAACAAAAACATGTAATTTTGTTTTATTGTATAAGTTTGTTATTATTGCGTAAAAGTCTAATAAAATTCCAAAATATGTTAGATAAAGAGCTGGTAGAAATATCACTGATGAAAAAATTTCTGGGAAAAGGAAACATAGTTGTAAAAAAACAAATTAGCAGAAAATGATTTATAAAGATTTAACTTGGTTTTAATACATTCCTAGACCATGTAAAGTGCCATCAGGGTCTTCTTTCTCCTCATCCCCTAAATTTCTGTATCAAAATCATTTGAACGCTGTCATGTGGCGAGTTTCTGCTTATATTTCACTTCTTTTTTTTACCTTTAAGTTTTACATTTTAAAATATTTACAAAAATAATCAATCTTGAAGTGTATGGTCAAAAATTAAGAATTTTTAACTTAAGGAAGAATTGTTTAGGTCAACAGCTGAAAAAAGGCTGGTTTGAACCTCTAGAGATTTTACTAAGTAAAAACGAGGAGTGAGGTGGTTAACTATTGCCTTCCTCACTGAGTTGTAAGAGTACACTTATCAGCATGCCTGGCCCTCTGAAAAGCACCCATTTTTCACCCTGAAAATGACACCTTCACTTCATTCACCGCAGGGTCTGGCTGTATAGTGAAATTCATTACTCTCAGAAGAGATAACTATAATTAGTGCCTTTTACACCTCACCTCTTCTGTTCTTAAATAGTTTAATCATATAATTGGCTGACTGTTGTGATAAACAGAACTAATTTTTTCATGGCTATAAAGCCATGGAACCAACAGATCGAGTGCAATTAATTTCACCTTAGAGATCTTAATTATGGGACTTATTATTAACACAATTTGTTTTAATTTAAAGTCACATCGACAGCTTTGTCATTAGCAAATTTTGTGGGTACTGTGACGGTGGGTTTTAACCTGGTAAATTTTCCAGACCTATGAATCGAACTCAGGACCTTTTACTTTGTAAGCTAGCACGCTAGTCACTATGCCACCGAGGCGTTCATAATAATTATTTATAATTTGTATTATTAATATTAAATTAATATTTATATTTATTATTATTAAAAACCAGGGTTACTCTTTTCACATTCATGCTAGTTCTTTACCCTCAAAGTAATTTAAAGTTATTTTATACATAAACTATTTAAACATTTGTTGTAATTACTTGTGTTACACGAAATTCAATATCATTTTAATTCTTTTGTCATCTAATAAACTTTAATTAAGTACAAAATTACAATTGTATTATTCATCAGAATTTATTGGTTTATAATATTTTTTATTAGCAATGCACTAAAATTAAACAATTGAATGTAAATGGATTGTATTGTTTTATTCGTTTTATCTTTGTATACTAAAAGCTTATTGTCAACTCATTTATGTAATTAATTGGGATTTAATTAAATAATGTTTTTATTATTAAAATCAATATTGGATTTGTATATTAAGTTGTTTTATAAATCACAACATATTTTTTACTTTAGTTATTTATCCTAATATCGTTATTACTTTTATTTTTGTTATTACTTGTTGTCATGCAATCGTTTTGAACCTGAAACATATATTATTTGATGAAAATTGCTAACTGTGGAATTTTGGTGTTATTTCTTTTGATAATTTTTTTAAAGCATGATATCGTTCTGTGGAACTGTACTAAAACCCAGCCTTTACAATAGCACATTAGTAAACTGTAGTAAAACAGTAGTAGGCCTACATTAGATATACTGAATTATAAATGACTTTTAATTTATTTACCGTGTATTTTTTAGAATTATATGATATTGAAAAACCACCCAATACACAATAGAAGACTCTCACTTGATTAAAAATCTGGTGTGAAACACACATGACTTTCTCTTGTCAATGCAAATATTGAACAACTTAACCTTATTTTAATGATGAGTGAATGATGCAAAATTAAAATCAACCTTAGTTTAGATTAATAATACGGAAAATCACTCTTTCACGCTAAACTACTAATAGGCTCTGTACAGAAAAATTGTTGCAAGTATAGTTGTAGATCTTTTAATTTTGTATAAATTTGATAATATACACGTTTATCATAAAATGCATACTAAGGCCGAAATCTTTAAAAAAATCAATTTTTACTTTCTCTTACCTTTATGAAAATATAGGAAGGAAAGTATTGTTTTCATGTCAATTTTTTGAAATCAAGTTTTCACCGGATTCACGTTTTCATTTACACGTTTTCAGACCCCCTGAACCCAAAAAACATACTTTTAGCGATTGGTCTGTGTGTGTCTGTATGTATGTGAACAGAATATCTCAAGAACGGAACATCGTATGAATTTGAAACCTAAGTTAAATACTAATACCGGACCCGACACGAACATTTTCATCAAAATCGGTCGACCGGAAGTTTATTCTTGTAATTTTTCACTTTTTGACGATTTTCTCAAAAACGGCTCCAACGATTTATTATTTTAAAATCTTCTCATTTACTAAATTAGTTGTGCTCTACAAGATAGGGTAGGCGCCATGCCTGCTGAAATTCTTGGGGAGGCTGTTTCCTCGTAAAAATATTGTTTTTTTAAGGTTCCGGCTTAAATATGCATTTTAGCGTAAAATGTATGTAATAAAAGTTGTAGAGAATTTAAAATCCTACAACTTTTATTTCAAAAAATTTTTGTATAACGCTTAGTTTAGCGGTAATTAGCGATTTTCTGTTTTTTTCTTTCGAAAACGTGTGAAAAATCGATTTTTTTTTTAGATTTCGGCATTTTACGACAAAAATGTATATAATAAAATTTATAGGAAATTAAAAGATGAACAACTTTTATTTCAAGCATTTTATTTCTCTACAGAGTCTAGTTTAGCGTGAAAGAGTGATTTTCCGTATTTTTAAGCCAAACAGGTTGATTTTCATTTTGCGTTTTTCACTCATGATTAAAATAAGATTATGTTTTTTAAGGGTAGTTTTTTTGTGTATTTCTAATGTTTTATTACTAATGTTAGGTTATTTATTAATTATTTGCATTGGCAAGAGAAAGTTGTGTGAGTGTTTCACACCAGATTTTTTACAGATTTTCATGGAAAAAATACAGAAAATCACAAATTACCGCTAAACTAAGCGTTATACCAAGAAATGTTTGAAAGAAATGTTATAGATTTTTAAATTGTCTACAACTGTTATTATATCGGCTACTCTTTTGCCCTAAAATGCGTATTAAGGCGTGGGGTCCGATGCAACCGGGTATCAGATGAGCAGGGCTCAAACTTATCAAGTTTTAATTGATTGTCTTACCTACATAAATCCAAGTAAAAGAGATTAAGCCAGCGATCATAAAAAAACCATTTTTTTCTACGAGATAACAGCCTCCCCAAGAATTTCAGCAGAAATTACGCGTACCCTGTCTTGGAGAAATAAAAAATGTAGTAAAAGAGGTGATTTTTAAAAAAATCGTAGGAGCCGTTTTTGAGAAAATCGTAAAAAAGTGAAAAATGACACGAATAAACTACTACATCCGGTTGACCGATTTTGATGAAAATGTTCTGGTCGCGTCCTCTAATGGTACCTAACTTAAGTTTCAACTTCGTGTGATGTTCCGTTCTTGAGATATTTTGTTCACATACACACACATACCAATAGCTAAAAACTTTTTTTTTTTGTTTGGTTCAGGGGTTCTGAAAACGTGTATCTGGTGAACACTCGATTTCGAAAAATCAACATGAAAACAATACTTTCCTTCCTATGTATTCAAATAGGTAAGAGGAAGTAAAAATTGGTGTCATACAGTCTTTATTGTGTTATTAACTACGTTGTAAAGAATCCAACATAAATAATAAATAAATTGAGAAATCTTTGCCGCTATTTTAAAATTCATTTAAAAATTTAAATGTTCTCATTAACTGAACGTTAAAGTTTAAATATTCAAAAACGTTTGATGTAAGCTGAAATAAATGTTCGTTTGTTGTATCATCGTACCCAATTATTCTATGGCTTTACTTAATAAGAAAGACGAAGGACAAAGAATGTTTTTGTTTCGGTGGTACTTGAACCGTAAAGATGCGATGATGAAGATCAAGGGAACAAGGGAAGCTTAGACCGAAGCCTAATAAGTAAGCAACCGGGCGAGCATATTCGGCTCAGTCTAAGCCGTAAAGGCTCATACCCTAAATAATACGATCTGGCTGTACATAACCGTCCGGTCTCCGTTGGTTAAGCGATTGATTTTTAAGTCAACTTAACTCACTATACGTTGGACAAAAGCCAGTAAAATCAAACATATCACCGACTTTAGGGATATTCACTCGTCTTTCTTTCCCATTTACTTCGTCCCCAGGTTATGACTTCATTTCTCATCGGGGTTCACTACAATAGAAACGGGCTAGGTTTTTGAAGCAAATGTAGCAGAACTCATCACCCATCATCATACTGATGGTCCCACGACAGAGTAATATCCTTTACGCTCTTCCCTCTCCTATTTTCTCTCTTCCTATTTATTGAAATGGAGCTCCCTGAAAAACACCAAAAACAATTTTGTTGAAAGAACGAGCGACCTTACAGACATGTATAAAATATATATTGTTGTATTTTTCGTTGTTTATTCACCGATACATTTTATTACTATAAAATTTTTATTTACGTATAGGTTTTCATAATCTTGATATTTCTTTATGGCAAATCATTTTATTCAGATTTATTTAATTTTATGCGTAGTCCAATTATAAGTAAATTGATTTTTTTAAACGGGTAAACTGAAAAGAAAATGATAACCCAAAAACTACTAAATATATTATATTATTAATAATATGCGATAACACAGAACTGAAAAACGAGACTAACCCTTTTTGTATTTAGCTGGTATTCAGTTGGATTGGGGAAAGGAAAAGTACAAAAACCTTGACCAGGACAACCAAAGTTGTATTACTAAATATTAATTTATTGTTTTTATCACTGATTATCTTCACGTTCACAAGTTATCTTAACAATTTCCTATAGAATAAATTTCTTCCTGCTTGGAAAAAATACCTACTGAATGTGTTCTAAATGACATATTTATTTGTTATGAATAACTGACTCACGGTAACGACTTTACCTTTAGACCAACCCGGTGGGTCAACTACTTCTTAAAACAAAATTGTTAAAAAGAAAAAATTCCTGTGATTTGGTCAAAGAGAGACAGACATTTGGAGAATGTTAAATTAGGATACATTTCTCAACGAAATGTCACTAACAATAACAAGAGTAATAAAAATGTTGGGGTCTTTTCTGTTATCCCTTCCCCTTGCATAATTTGTCACATTCTGTGGATATTTCGTATGTAGGTAATGTTACAGTAGGCCTATTTTTAACGAAAAAACTGAAAAATATTTTGGAAAATCATATTTCAATATTTTTCAAGTTAACGTAACTATTTATTGAAAGTTATTAAATTATTTAATAATGTCATGTACCCTATGAGTTTATATTTCATTATTACATACAGTAACAATATTGAGAAAAAGCAATGTATTTACCGTACCTATATTTAACCTCAACTTGAAGTATATTGGTGTAGATTTTTTTAAATATTTTTCCCGTTTTTATCGTTAAAAATACTGTAAGATTACATACGAAATATCCACAAAATGTGGCAAATTATGCTTGGGGGGGGATAACAGAAAAGACCCATATGTTGTGTAATATTACAATCACTCGATTAAACTATTAACAATTTTCCATAATATAAACAATATGCAGTAAGATTCAGGGGCATATCGGTCCATTGACCGAAGAAACACAATGCATGCATGACTCGGTTAAATCACGCATGACCGTAATATGACTGACCGATCTGAGCAAGGACATGAACATGACACGTCAATTTATGTTACTTTCTTCCGGTATAAGTTATGATGTACTAGGTTTATAATACAGTTAATAAGCGTAATACATTATTCTTTACATGCAATTTTGCGTGTGCAGTTCGTAGTTATCTGCAAAAAGCAATAATTGCTTGCTTGCTATTGCAGTTGTACTTAAATACACTAATAGCACTACCACTTTTTTAATAGAATCAATATTTACCAGTAAAAATATATAATATAACAAAATGTACATGTATGGACATGCACTTTTAACACGGAATATTTGTGTTCTAACGTCCACTACGTATGATGCAACTTACACCTACCTATCATAGTACATGAACCCTGTCAATCAATTCGTTTTCTGCTGTAACAATTGCAACAAATTTCTTAGAAAGTCTCTTAGACTTGTCCTTACTTGTAGAGCAGTATTTTTTTCTTTTTGATCGTTATTGTACTTTTGTGTCATGCAAGAAAGACATGCATACTTCAATTTACATTCAATGTGAAAATAATGCTACCATTATTATTTGTAGTACTTCAAATCTAAAGTTGTATAGGTTTTCTTTTGAATTAAATTCGTGTCAGGTATGCAGTTAGGAAGGAACAGATGGAAAGTGTTACGAGGGCGATGGAAAGGGGGTGTCTAATAAGTAGGTTTACCATACGTCCTGTAACTTCTGACCAGAAGTTTGTACCGTTGTAAAGTACAATTGTTCAAACAATGGAAGTTATGGTAATTCCTAATTACCGTAACTTCTATTTCTAAAGTAAAAACCCATTAAATAATGTAAGGGGGAAACCCCATTGTTAGAATTAGTTACATTGGAATAGTAGTTAGACAATAAGTTGCAAATAAGCTATAGCCAACTGTCAATCATCTGATACGGGTTAGTATTTGTTAGACGGGTGTATTTCTTCCTCTGTTTGTAGGCCTTTCTTCACTTGCCAACTTACAGCCAATCATTGGGGTGGTTCTCCTTCCTTTTAGCTCTCCAGGTTGGTAGGAGAGGGAGGCTTGTCGACCAGAGGTTTCCTAATTTCGGATATAGGAGACCGAAATAAGTTCCGTTGGGACTTATTAGAGTGGAACAGTTAGTTAAGAAGGAGCAGTATTTAAGAAGTGACTAAGAGAACGAGGAGAAGAAGAAGAAAGGGGAAAAATATTTAATTGGAGGTAAATTCATTCTATGTTTATTAAGGGTTCGTTAAGTTTTGTTTTTATATTAAAGTCGCAGCAGAAAAAAGGTTGGCTATATTTTAAAATTGGTAGGGTAATTTAAGAATAAGTTTGTTGTTAAGTGACGCAATAAATATTGTAGTTGAATGCAAAGAAACGTAGCTTTAATTATTCAATTTTCTCGTGCTCTGCTGATAGAGCTGGCGCCCAATATTTTTTATTATCATTCGTTGTTTTAAATTTGTAATAAAGTATTTGCCCACCGGTATAGTTGAAGGTGGTGCAAGTTACAGGCCGATTGGATGGCGCGCTTTGGGAGACCGGTGGCTAGGTGGATGCAGGAACAGGTCTTAGGACCTAATCCTTGATTGGAAGAAGAAGACCATACGTCCTGGATTAGTCCAGACAGTTCGAGGTTTAGGCATATGTCCGGGATTTTAAAATATCTGTGTAAAGGACCGGCGGCCGGGAAATTTCGTTCTGTTTTGATTTTTTGATTTAGAGGTTGATAGCTTTGTACGTCTGCCCATAATTGGCAGGTAGAGTATTAAATTAATTGCCTTCGAACTGTTTGTTCCAGGACTATAAAAAAATAGTTCTGTTTCTTAGCACATAGTCAGACAATTATTTAACTGAACTATTTAAAAACAGAAGAGGTAGAGGTATAAAAGGCATTAGTCAGAGTTATCCCCTCAGAGAGTAATGAATTTCACTATACAGCCAGACCCTGTGGTAAATGAAGTGAAAATGTCATTTGCAGTGTGGAAAATGGGTGCTTTCCGGAGAGCCTGGCGCGCTGATAAGCATACTTTCAACTCAGTGAAGAAGGCATTAGTAAACCACCTCACTTCTCGTTTTTACTTAGTAAAACCTCTAGAGGTTCAAACCAGCCTTTCGGCTGGTGACGTAAACAACACATTGTACGCAGACCGTTAAAAATTAATTCAAAGATCTCTTGTGTGAACTTTTACAAAAAAAAAAAATCTGGTGTGAAACACTCATACGATTATCTCTTGCCAATGTAAACAATGTAACAGGAAAAATATAACCTAATTTTAATTATGAGTGAATAACGCTAAATAAAAATCAACCTCTGTAGAACTTAAAAACAGGGGAAATCAGTAATTTGCCTCTAAACTAAGCGTTGTATAAAATCATGTTACAAATAAAAGTTGTAGATTTTTTAATTTCGTATAATTTTAATTATTTACATTTTTATCGTAATATGTATACTAAGGCCGTAATCTTATAAAATCTCATTTTTTGCCAATTTTGATGAAAAAATCACTAATTGCCGCTAAACTACGCGTTGTGCAAAAAAATGTTTGGGATAAACGTTGTTAGTTTTTAAATTTTCTGCAACTGTAGTTATTACTGCATACTAGCGTAAATCAGTCTGGTATTTATATTAATTCATCTTTTGCGTTTGTCTATTTTGAAAATTATCGTATTCATTGTTATGATTTACACAGAACATTTTAACAAACTTTTTGCAGTTTATACCATTCAAATTTCTTTGTGATTATTATACAGATCTATTGCAAATTAATTCTATCAGAGAATCGTGCAAAACGAACTGAAGTTTTAACTCTAATGAACGTGTAAGATCTGAAAGTTACTGAACTTAAATTAGTATTTGCTCTTTCAAAAAAGAAATAAACATTTCTGTGTAAGGTAGTGTTGGATCTAATTGGCAAAACAAATTGCTAATTCTGTGTACGGTAGACCACCTGTTCGATTCCAGTTTTTTTAAAAAAGATTATTGGATGAGAAGTTAACTGCATACTGCACACCATGACCTACCGTAATAAAGTTAATTTGGTAGCGTAATCGCAGTGCAGCAAGATAGTTTACCATTACAGTACTGAATTCACTATGTAACCTACGGAATATTTAACTCCTTGTTACATCTGTTCTTGCGAAAATAATAATTTTTTTTAGTTTTTATTTTAAATGCAGCAACATCTTGATCATTAGCGAATACTTTGGGTTAAGGACGATGGGTTTGAACGTGTAATAATTTCCCTAACGGGGAATCAAACCCTGAACCTTATCGTAGCAGCGTAGCACGCTAACCACTAAGCCTCTTGATAGTCGTAATTTCTTCCTATTTATTTGGTATTATTTTTTATCTTCCTCGTTTGAAAAGTAAAAACGAGAAATTTAAAAGCTAAATTTTAGTCGATTCTGTACATGAAAATATTTTTAGTTGTTATTTCAGCGGAAATTCATTACTGCCAAACTGGAATACATTACTGGATTAGAGACGTCCGTTGACCTAATAAATTTTAGTCAGAAATTTTTTTAACCAACAATTCCTTTTATAGTATGCATGAATGCATTTACCCTATTTATGGCGTAACATTTCATAAACAACTGGTGCTTCATGACGTTATATTTTTGATAAACGTATTTCTTTATTCTGATATTTTTTAACGAAATATAATATTAATGTTTAGGAAAATTTTGCTTTTTCGAGAAACGGTTTTTCAAAACGTGCCAATAATAATACCATTGATTCGAGTACTTTACTCTCATTACATGTAAATAAATTTTGATAGCGGCAAATTTTGTAACAGTTATTATTTAGTGAAAATGAATAAATAATATCATAATATCTTGGTATCCGCTGTTAATTTCGTGTATGGAATAGTCGAATAGTAAAAACGTGAATTTTTTAGACTTTGTTTTAGCCGGTTTTTTATACGAATGTATATATTTTGAGTTATTTCATCGGAAATTCATCGCCATTAGATTACAAGGATATCCGTAGATTCAATTATTTTTAATCACAAATTTTAAGCCAGACACTTCTTTAATAACATGATTGCCTCCATTTACTCCATTTATGACATAATATGTTCTTGACAACCGGCGCTTTGGTAACCTTATAGTCAGACCTCCATAATTCAAAATAATCCTTAAATCGAATTTGTATCCTCTTGAAAAATCCTTCTTAATTCTAATTAAATTACCTCCTTTATTCTAAAAAATTCGAGTTTCGTGGTTATCTGTATTGTATGATATAACATTTTAAAAGTATTATTAATAAAGAATTATTACATAGTGTTCACGAATTCTAATGCTGTTGATGTTCAAATCTACCAGAAGAAATAAAAAAAATACAGACGTTTTAGTAGCAGATGCTAGACGTAGACACCCATACAAAAGTTTTTACTTTTCTTCATAAAAATTAAAGCTAATTTTTATGAAAATTTATTCTTTCGAAAACAGTTCTCCTTAATTATTAATTGTATAATGCCAACTTATCGAGCTCATCTGAAATTTGGTCTCTGCAATTAGTGCAATATAACTACCAAATGAATTGATACGTAGACTATATTTCTTTACGTATAGGTTTATTAGAAATCAGTTTAAAAACAAAAACTATAAGTAACTAATGAAAGTGTAAACATTGCGAAGACAATATCCAATGGTATTGCTTCCAAAAGTAGATAAAAAATGATATTTTCTGTTTTTTTTTGTTTTGTTTAAAATATTACTTATTCTTTTCTGTGTCGAAAAATAACCTTATTTTATTCCATTTTGAATTCCAAACCTGATTAAATTCCCAAAAATAGACAGTATGTCAAATAGGGAAAAGGGACCTTAGCTTCGCCAATGTATTTCTTATTGGTGAATTTCGTATTGATCCATTTTCTGTTAGATACGTAAAAGAAAAACGAAAAGTTCTGGCTCAAAACAGGAATAAAGAAAAAAAGAACTGAAGAATATCCTTCCAAGAAAATAGTCAAGATTGGTGCCTCTACACTTAGCAAGAAAATCAATCAAATTCTCAGAATGTAAATTTTTAGTTTAGGTATTTTCAGTAGCATTACAGTTTTATTTTTTAGATTAGTTTCCTTAGTATTATTTCCTGCCCATAACATACAGGTGGAGTGTCAAATTATTTACACTCAATCTGTTCATTGCAGGGCTAAAATAAATAGTTCTGTTTTTTATCACATTTAAATTAAATTACTGAATCATGTAAGAACAGAAGAGGTAGAGGTGTAGAAGACACTAATCAGAGTTATCTCCTTTGAAAGTAATTAATTTCATTATACAGCCAGACCCTTTGGTGAATGAAGTGAAGGTGTCATTTGCAGAGTGGAAAATATGTGCTTTTCAGAAGGCCCGGGATGTTGATAAGCGTACTTTTCCATTCAGTGAGGAAGGCATGGTAAACCACCTCACTCCTCGTTTTACTTAGTAAAACCTCTACAGGTTCAAACCAGCCTTTCGGCTGATGACCTAAACAACACAACAGTATTATTTCTACTACAATTTGTTAAAAGAAAAAAAATATTTAGTAATATTTGTATCTTTGTTTAAAATTAATAATATAATTATTTTTTTCGCCTGTCCGTGAATTTTTACATTTGACATGATCTCAGAAAATCTGCTATAGGATTTTAACTATTTCAAATATCAATTATTTGAATACATCACTGGATCCAGCACAAAAATTTACGTAAGACATGACATCTAACAAAGACTAGAAAAATACATATTAATAGAAAAATATTATTTAAACAATATTGATACCAAAATATTAACAAACTTTAATTGCAATTTCCCGAAAACATGTGTTTCTCAAACTTCCTCTTTGAAATTCTGTAACTTTTTTATAAATAACGATAAAAAAACTAAAAAAATCTTTGTTTTTAGCATTAAATTGTCTGTAAAAACCAATCCAAAACTCATTTTTGACTTGGGTGAAGAAGAGACTTTTTTTTCTATGGACGGTCACAAATGTAGATAAAAGATGAATGAAGTAGAATGCGTAGAAGAAGATGATGTTGATAGAGATTAATATGGACTTCAATTATTTACAATGTAGGTTAGTCGGTAAATCTAAACGGAAGGTCAAGCATTTTTATTCTTTTTAGTCGTGTTACGTCTTCGCTATTATCAAGTAAATTAAGCGCCAAAGAATTTGGGTGATTTGGTAATTTTTCTTGATATTTTGAAGTTAGCTTCGTAATTTCTTCGTTCATGGTGTTGACACGTAAATCCTTGTGCAGCGTATCATTTGTCACATACCATGGAAAATTTGTTATAATTCGTCAAATTTTTGACTGGAATTGTTGGATGATAGGAAGATTCGATTTCGCAGCTGATCCCAAACCGGTAACCCATAAGTTACATAGTACAGCGATTTCAATATGGCGTTATACAGTAAGAGCTTACTCTCTAATGACAGCTGTGAACGTTTGTTCATCATCAAATACAAATCTGTCAGCTTCAATCCTAGTCTTTTGCGTTTTTGCGAGTGTTCCAGATTTTATGTTTGGACCTGGAAGGTATCGATATATGTGCATTCCCAAATTCATCTGACTGAGGGACTGGTCTGTCATTTATTCGTATCGGTGGACATGTGTCTTTCCTCAAAGTAAATGTAATATGTAAAACAAATTAATACTGACAAAATAGTCTGTCTGATACTGCGATGTGCATTTCCCTTTATTTTTTTAATATTTATGTACTTTGCCGTATGATAATGATTTCCACAATTAATTTTTTTGGTAGAATAAATTTGTTAATTTTGTTTTTTTTTTCAGATATGTCTCGATTGTTTCTGAATAGGCACTGAATCTAAAGTAATAAGATACCTAATTAATACAATAATCAGATGTTAAAAAAGGTATTTTACGTAACTGATGTATCCACATCACCAGAGCAGGTCTTTTTTTTGTGAAAATGTTTGAAAATAGCAAATTACTGTGTGTACGTTGTACTGCTTTTAGTATGGTATTCTGGAAGTTCAGTCAGTTGATCGTAGAGCGCGTTGCTTGGAAGTGTAGATTTCTGAATGTTATGTTTACGGATTGATTTTCCTTTATTCAAAACTGCTGTGTTCAAGAATAATTTTATATTTTTATTTATTTAGAGTACATGTATGTATAAATGTTTTTTAAAAAATAAAATTTTGAAAGGAACTAGTTTGTTCATGCCATGAAATGTTATGTAAACATAATGATGGTTATGTCTTTATCATCCGGTATGGTCTAGTGGCTAGGATACCTGGCTCTCACCCAGGAGGCTCGGGTTCGATTCCCGGTACCGGAATATTTTTTTTACCCACCGATTTTATTTCTGTGTGATTTTTGTTTATAATCATACTTTTTAATAAATTTTTAGAAATGGAGTGAACCGTGATTTATTTTTTAATGTAAAATGTTTGTAAAATTCCTTTACTTTTTAAACCATTTAATTTTATTATAGTCTAGTATATATTTTTCAAAAATTGGTTTCAGGCTGAATTATTTTAACAATGTTAATTTTGGTACCAAATCGAATGATTGTCTAGTCAGTTTATTGAAATGCTACGATTAGTTAACATTTTTACAGAATATCGGGTAACTAATTTTTACCTGCTTTTGGTACCTTTTAAACTAATCTTACAATATTTTTAAATGTTCATTATACAACGTTGAACTGGAATAATCATATTTCTGCGTACTTCGTCCCTAGACTACTATAAAGTATTGTTATTAATTTTGATTGCTGTATGTGTCTTCAGATATCTTGTCAATATTATTTTTGTCAGTTCTAATCCTCTTTTGAAAACGAACAAGTCAAGTTTTGTACGCTTTTGTTTATTTTAGATATTTTTTTTGTAAAAAGAAAAATATTTCCGGTGCCACGAACTTAGCAATTCGTTCTTTTCTTATAATTTTAGTTATAAAAATACATTAATAAATTTTCCCGTAACAAGGAGGTGAAGTGTTAAATTATTTGAACTCGATCTGCTAGTTCCAGGGCTACAAAAAATAGTTCTGTTTCTTATCACATGGTCTGCTAATTAAATGACTGAAGCATTTAAGAACAGACGAGGTAGAGGTGTAAAAGACACTAGTCACAGTTATATTCTCTGAGGGTAATGAATTTCATTTATACAGCCAGACCCCGTGGTGAATGAAGGTTTTATCTGCAGGGTGGAAAGTAGGTGCTTTTCAGAGGGCCTGGCATGCTGATAAGCATACTTTTCCACTCAGAGAGGACGGCAATAGTAAACCACCTCATTTCTCGTTTTACTTGGTACGCCTCTAGGAGAGGTTTAAACCAGCCTTTCGGCTGATGACGTAAACAATATATTTAAAATTTGTAAATTATTGTAATCACAGAAGTTGTACTTTCACCTGTCATTTAAAAGTATTCGGGATAGTACTACAAGATACCGTAAACCGTATCGAAAAAGTAAATGGAACTAATTTTTTTATCAAGCAAACATCTTGTTCAGTTTATAAATAAGAAAACAGAAATAAATAAGTAGGCTTAGAAAAATAAATTTTTATTAGTCTTCGACCCTTTCCGGAAATAAATTTTGTCAATGATTCAGTAACAATTGTATTATTTAATTACTACTTACGTATATAGGTACCCTTACTTTTTTTAATTAATAATAATTTCGTTGCAGTAAACCATAATTTATAAATGAATATTTGAAATTTGAAATTGACCAAAATACAAGCAAAAATACTCGTAATACACATTGTTAAATATAATTATTATAAACAGAATATTCTAAGAACTCCCTTCAGAATAGAAGGCGTGTTTTATTTTTTTAAAATTTTGTAATTTTCCTTTACAAATACTATTAGTAACTGTTACAGACTTTTTGTATTTTTTTTTTTTTAATGAATAGAATTAATGAATTTCGTGAGAACGTAAAAAGTTTTTGTCCCTCATTCTTTTTACGCATTCTAAAACCTTGAAAATATGCAATGACGGCTGCGAAAGTGTGATGAATTCTGTGAAGAGATTTCAACAAGTTTGTGGTTTTGGAATATTTGCCGTAATTCGTGTAGCATACTTAAGGATGCGGAAAAGTTTTATCCATACCGTTGACTTTCCCCTTTGCTTGATGCTTTATTTAAGTAGGTACATAATGTAAAAGCGCGAAGTAAATCTTAAATATATCTAATTTGACAAAAAAGGTTTTTATAAACCCCGCAGAAAATAGCCAACAGAGCTTAATTTATCTGACGATTAACATGTTTTTTTCCAGTTAAAGTTTTCATCGAGGTTATGTATTGTACTTTGAACATCTCACTCACATTTTGATAGATTGCTATGATTTGGTTTTAAGGAACAAAAAAAAACTGTATACTCGTATGTTCTACCCAATTTTGTATTACGTCAAAAATTGAACAAGGTTCACCTGTGAGTTCTCTCTTGATATTAAGTATATCATTTTCTTGCACCGTTTTACTTACTCTTGCCATATATAAATGTATAGGTAAGGAAAGTATTATTTTCATATTTTTTTTTATTTTAATTTTGAAGTTTTTTAAAATTTACACCAGTTTCTATGCTCTAGGGTAAGCGGCTTGTCAGCTGAAATACCTGTAGGGGGGGGGCTGTGCTCTCGTTGTGAACTTTTTTTAATATTGCAGCCTGAATATGCATTTTAGGGCAAAAGCGTACATAATCAAAGTTACAGAAAATTAAGAAAACCTACAGTTTTTATATCAAAAATGTTTTCTGCAGCTCTTAGTTAAACGTCAGTTTGTAATTTTCTGATTAAAAACGGTAAAGAAGTAGGATAATTTAATATTGCGGCTTTAAGTATGCTTTATACAACAAAGTGTTTATAAAATCAAAGTTATAGAAAATAATTGGAAATATATAATATAAAACAGAGCCTATTTTAGCGTCAATTAGTGTTCTTTTTCCTACAGAAGAGGTTGGTTTTAATGAGGCGTCATTCACTCATGATTAAAATTAGCTTATATTGTTTATTATTTACATTGAGAAGATAAAGTCGGGTGATTGTTTCACACCAAAATTGTTTTTTCCATGATGAATATTTTTTTAATAAAATAATTTTTTTTAAAGTAGTTTACTAGCTTTATAACGCTTCACTGGACATAGCTTGGGGCGTTTCGAAGTCAACAATATACATGTTGTTTTTTTTAAACCCTAATGTGTGCATAAAGAATAAATTGAATCAATTTTTTTTTTAAAGAATAAGTGAATCAATTGGTTGCAATTTGTTCAATTTAGAATAATAAGCAACTCTATGACTCAATGAGATGAGGATGATATGGTTGATGTATTGAGGTGTAGTCTTGTACATACTCAGGCTGACCATTCCTGAAAAAGTATTTATACCCCAACAATCAAAGTACACCGGTAATCATATCTTATATTCAAATCCGTATAAAAGTAACTTTCACTAGGATTTAAACCGTGGTACCTTCGTCTCCGAAAATCAGCTGTTAAACAGCTGACTCTCGCGACGACTTTACTTTAGTGCGGTTCCAAGCTGCGTGTAGTTGCGGGGTGAAGGGTACGGGTGAGGTATAATGAATCAGTGACGCACGCTGGGAGAACGATTGTATTACTCTGTACAAACATTCGTTTTCAAACTTTCTGTATTTAACATATTTGTTTGTATTTATTACATTTATTTATTTACATATTTTGATATAAATTGGTAAGTTAAATATTATGAATCCGACCAAGTTAATAATCCGTTTGGTATCTGTTAAATTAATGCGCCGGATGATAAGAATATTTTTTTAGTCTAGTTAATACACGCTACTTTTACAAATGCATCAGCTGTGAAACACTACCAACTCATTCATTTCACCACTATTATAATCGCGACGACTTTACTTTAGTGCGGTTCCAAGCTGTGTGTTGTTGCGGGGTGAAGGGTACGGGTGAGGTATAATGAATCAGTGACGCATGCTGGGAGAACGATTGTATTACTCTGATACAAAACATTCGTTTTCAAACTTTCTGTATTTAACATATTTGTTTGTATTTATTACATTTATTTATTTACGTAGGTATTTTGATAGGATATTTTAATAACCCGTTTGGTATTTGTTAAATAAATGCGCCGGATGATAAGAATATTTTTTTAGTCTAGTTAGTACACGCTACTTTTACAAATGCATCAGCTGTGAAACACTACCAACTCATTCATTTTACCACTATTATAACAACGCACAGCATTCCTTTCAACTACACGGAGCTGGGACTCAATCAGTACTTGACCAATCCGTAGGTTACTTTTATGGTTTTTTTTATCCCTAATGTGTGTACGTTGCAATATGTTCAATTCTGAACTATAGTAACCCCTCGACCCAATGAGATGAGGATAATGTGTATGACGTGTAAATGAGGTATAGTCTTGTGCAGACCGAGGCCGACCCGTTCTGAGGGAGTATGGTTAATTGAACCCCAACCATCAAAGTACACCGGTAACCACTGTCTAGTGTTCAAATCCGTATAAAAGTAACTACCTTTACTAGAATTTGAACCAGGAACCTTCGTTTCCGAAAACTTGTTATGTAATTTTTTCACTAATGTAAGCGTTTGTACGTGCACACAGACACGAATTCATGCACACTTTATTTGTATTCTTCTCTCTATTGTGAATGAATAATCAATGTTTGAACGGCATCCGTTTACTTTAGTTAGGCTACTTATTTAAATGCCCTTGGGTTTAATATTAAGCAATATTTTGATGTCGTAATTGATAAGATACGAGTATAAACCTGTTGCCATACTGAGTTTTGATTGTGATATTAAGAGTCAAATTTATCAATTAACTGCTGATATTTTTTTATATTTTTTTTATTCAAACCTGTGATGAAAATTAAACATCATTGTAGATACTTCTTACATCTTAAATGGTTTACAGAGACAATAATGGTAAACTTCTGAACAGAAAGTTCTGAGTTCATAATTATTTACTCGTATATTACGATTAAATCAAATCTGTAGTTAAAATAAATCTCGTAGTTAAAATCTGTGAGGCTTAAATTTATCAATATAAATGAACACCTTAACGCTGATGTATATCGTTAGGTATTCAAATTAATTTACCACAGTTAAATAAATTTACCCTTGAACCGAATTCCGTTGTAAAGGTTTAAGAATTCCAATCTCTTTTTATTTAAATTTATCCTAAGCTTGTTTATTAGCTACTACAGTTTTGGTTATACATTAGAAATGGTGGGTCTGATCAAATAAACATTTGTAAACCGTAGCCAGAAATCGAACTAAAGATATTCTGATTTGTAGTCCACCATGCTACTATTAGCTCTGTGCTTAAGTATTGTTTATTATATAAGTAAGTTGAGAAAGCTGTTAAAAATATAGGAATAGTGTCTGAAATTATTCGTACATGTATTGTATCTTCCATTTTATACGTTTCTGCTGTGCATGCAGTACAATTTGGTATTTTGCATTGCCAAAAAAAATGGTGTCTGAAAATGTATCTATTCTAGAGAACACCAAAAAGGTTGATAGCCAATCCGGTATAGAGAGAAGCTTAGCGTATGACCAAAGTGCACGCCAAGTCTGTTCAAAGATCAGTCGCTGTGCATGGTACAGCCGCATAGTCAAAGTTAGTAAAGTTATTTCAAAATAATTTATTAAGTTTTTGTTTACTTGATAATTATTGTTATTAATAGTAAAATTGTTTAGTTCGCGGTTTTAAAAATAAGAGAGTAAATGGATAAAAAGGACCAAAAGTAAAATTCGTAAACCGAGAAACTTTAAACTGCACTAAATTCTGTTTCAATTTTTTTGTTGCATTTTTCTACTGGCAGAAGTTTATTTTTGTTCAATTTACTTTTACTTGTAAAAATATATGATGGTTCATTCTGAAGTTATCAGATAACCGCTCTCTTAACTGTGGGACTAGGAATTGACGATATCTACCGGAATTATTTCTTAATTCATTAACCTAATCTTGAAATTCTTTTATTCGAAGTCATAGTTTTTTTTGCACACTCTTCAGTAGTAATAATTAGGCAATCCGTTCCATTGCTCGTAAAATCTATGATTCCACTTCACTTGTCGGACTGTACCGGTGAACGTTATCGCTTGTGATTTAACTTCTGATAATCCAGTAAATTAGTACTACCGTAAAGAAGTTCGCGTTTGACTAAAGTTGGTTTTCAATATTAACTAGTTGGAAACAGGAACAAAGTTTTTCTGCATAAAACAGTGCAGTTAAAGCAGAATTGTATGATAAATAAAATCATAAAAATACAGTCGTGAAATATAGTTTTAATTGTCTTTATAGTGTCTTCATTCTTTAACTATGAATTATCATTATGCTCTAAGAACTTACCTGTTTCATGTTGTCTGTAAGTTTCTATTGTACAAAAAGTGAGTAGGCAAACCTGGAAGTGCAAAATATGCTCTAGTTTTATAAATCGTGACCCTTAACAGCAACAGATCACTGTTTCTAAGCAGAACATCACGGTTGACATCATATTAAACATGAAGGTCATCGCACTTTCTATTCTAATTTGTATTTAAATATTTCTTTTTGTTATTTTTGTTACAACTAATGCATTTTACAGTAAATTTCTTGATGATCAAAAATGTGAGTTTTTTGTTGATTATTGTATCAACATTGTATTGACATTGCAGAACTACAGTTTATTTCTTTTTTGTATGTTTAACGTAAAGTCGTACCACAACTTGGTCATTAGTGACCGTAAGAGTTATTGAACGGTAGGTTTTGACGAATTAAAATTTTCAGAACTTAGCCAAACAAAGATTTGATTTTTTTAATATAGGTACTCCTGGGGATTCGTGATTTTCAAAAGGCTAAGTTAATATTTACCTTTAGAAGGCGGTTTCGTGTATCTTAACATGATCTTCGTGAGAGATATTTTTGGCATATTTTTTAAAAATTCTTTAGAGCTATTTTCCAGAAACTTTTCATTTACGTCTATTCATGATATGAGAATCAACGGCGTAATATTGTTTTCGACGGTTATTGAATATATTTTACTCACAAAGTACTTGTAAAACATGAACTCAGTCAGAAGTGTTACACACCAGATTTTTCCGTTTGTTTAAGAAATGTTCTTTCTGTTCAATTAAACATGAAAATGATACTTCCTGTTATTTTAACTACATTTATGTTTTCCCGTTTTCGATTTTAAAGAGCCCGAATAAAAAACTAACTTTTTTATATAGCCAGCTACTACTTCTGCCGATCATAATTTCAATATATTTGTCCTGGGAAGAAATAAAGAATAATATTATTTAATTATACCTCCTGCGCCTGAGGAATTGAACAGTTTGCTAAAAGCAGCACTGTTGTCATACAATCAGAGCTAAATACAGTCCGTTGTATAATAGACTACGAACTTCATCCATGAAGAAAAGTGTCTTTGGTATCGGGATCGGTTTGTTGTTGACAACCGCGTAATGTGACCGCTGATTTTGCTGTTATTTAGCTATTTTAACTGTTTTTCAGCTTGGAATGTAATGATGTGAATTTTGACGAGGTCCCAATGGAGTTTGTTCGTTTATGACTCTCAGTTAATAACCATACGAAGTTGCTCGCCCAAATTTTTGATTCCAATATCTTTTGTGAATTTAAATATCAAATATTTTTTTGTTAAACTATTTCATAAATATATTTGAGGAGGCCCTATACCCTCTGTACTCTGTAAGATTAAACGTACTATATACTTAATTTTCACATAAATATATACCCTCTTGGCGTAGGGTGGATCCACATATTCGATAATCTTTCATAAAATAACCCATTCACCAGTTCTTTCTCGTAGTTAAATCATGAGCCATAATTAAAATTGGATCTACGATTTCAGAGATGGTCTTCAGCAGTGGTCATGCCCAAAGACTATACTATTTATGTTGTTGTGATTCAGGTCATCAGCGGAAAAGCCGGCCCGAACCTCCAGAGGCGTACAGCAAAACGAGGGGTGAGGTAGTTTACCATTGTCTTTCTCACTGAGTGGAAAAGTAGCCTATGCTTATCAGCATGCCAGGCTCTCCGAAAAGTATCTACTTTCCGCCGTGCAAATGACACCTTCACTTTATTCACCACAGGGTCTGGCTGTATAATGAAATTCATTACCCTCAGAGAAGATAACTCTGTAGATCGGAGCATACTACATAACAAAATTCTTCGGAAATAATCTACAACTTGTCTTTCAAACATTTTTCTTGTATAACGCTTAGTTTAGCGGTAATTAGTGATTTTCTGTCTTTTTCATAAAAATTTGTAAAAAATAATTTTATTTTAAATTTTGGCCTTATAATAATAAAATAATAATAATATAATAATAATATAATAATTGTATATAATAATAATAATAATAATATAATATAGTATAATAATATATAATTTTGTATATAATAAAATTTATAGGAAATTAAAAGATCTAAAACATTTATTTAAAGTATTTTTCTCTACAGAGCCAAGTTTAGCATGAAAGAGTGATTTTCCGTATTATTAAGCCAAACTAAGGTTGGTTTTCATTTTGGATCATTCACTCATGATTAAAATTAGGTTATATTTTTTGAGGTTAGTTTTTTGTTTATTTCTTATGTATTATTACTAATGTTAGGTTATATTGGTCATTATTTTCATTGGCAAGATAAAGTCTTGTGGGTGTTTCACACCAATTTTTTTTTTTTTAACTTTAAAGTCTAACAATTAAATTTAAAAAAATGTCCGTAGCTAGAGAAACCCGATAACTAAAAGTGTGTAAAGTTCATTTACTCTTTATTTAACCAGTCCTATAAAAAATATACCAAAAATTAGCAAATTTAACACTGACGGGATACAAAGTACAGTCTTCCCATAACCAAGGATTTTCCAGAGTACTTCACACCGTAAAAATGTAGTATTCAATTTAATGGTTTAACTTTGATTCAGGAAATCAATTTTATCCTTAAGACAATACGGATTCAATCGTTAATATGATAATGATGATGGTTTTTGATGACAACGTAGTAGGCTATTAAATTATTTACATAATTACAATTGATGCAATAATGCAGATGCTCTGATGTATTTTAAATTGTCAATTACAAAATAGATTCTGTAGTACATAGAACGTGTTGCAAGTTGAATGGAAGGGATTTATCAAGTAGTAGTAATAGAAGGGGTAAAGTAAGACAGTAAATACAAGTAATTTAACGTGTGACTGAGATAGGATGACGTTTTATTGTAGAGGCGGGAGTAAACATTTGATACCGTGTTGGAATGTTGTTAGTGTTCTCCCAATAGCAAGTTCAGTCTGTGTTTGTCAGACTTGTCTTACAGTTGTATGTATTATGATGATACATTGTTTATAGTAGTTTATTTATTTTGTGTTTTGTTCTTGTTTTTTCACTGTCACATAAATTCAACATCAGTTTGATATGTGGAAATATATGTGTGATTTTTATCAAGTGATTGTAATTAGTTAACGATTTTTAGTACACTCATTATTATCAAAGATATTTGATTTTTATATATTTTTTTAAATAAAATGAAGGAATTTACCACTTTTTTACATTTTGGGTAAATATTTTTATTTAAAATACTATAATTTAATACAGTTCATATCTTATTAATATAGTTTTACTGTAAGTTTACCATATTATGGACTTAACATTGTTGTTTAGGTCATCAGCCGAAAGGTTGGTTTGAACCTCTAGAGCAGTTATTCACAACCTTTTTTGCTCCGCGACCTCCAAATAGTAAAAATAAATAAAATTAATATTTCGTGCCCCCTCCCCGATAATAAATGTAAGCCTTACTATTAATAAATGAATTTTTACTGTAATTATAAATGTAAAATTTCTTTTTAATATTATTCAATCAAATTGCCCTAATTTTATGTCTTTAAAGAAAATACAGACTGTAAAAAAATGGAATACAACTATTGATATTATTTTATATTGCTGCGTTTATACTTTTATAGTAGCGAGCTGTATGAACATGCATGTATGACGTGCATATACATGAGCGATTTACAAGTTCCAACTTGATGTGTACGTGCTCTTTGTAATTTAATCTCCTTCTATAATGCTCACTGTGAGATATTATATGTTTCTAACAAAGATCCACGTATGAAGAAAATTTTAATTGAAAAACAAATGCAACCATCACATTAGTAATTAATTTCTTTTCTTTACAAGTAAGTGTACTTATTGCATGTAAAACTTTTATAAGTAAGTTTATAATAAATGATTTCATTATTGTTTTGGGACCCCCTATAATATCACCACGAGCCCCATTGGGGTCGCGACCCCCCGGGTTGAGAATCACTGCTCTAGAGGCTTTATTAAGTAAAACAAGGAGTGAGGTGGTTTACTTATGCCTTCCTCACTGATTGTAAAAGTATGCTTACCAGCATGTCCAGCTTTCTAAAAAGCATATACTTTCCACTCTGCAAATGACACCTTCACTTCATTCATCACAGGGTCTGGCTGTATAATGAAATTCATTATTCTCAGAGGAGATAATTCTGGCCAGTGTTTTTTTACATCTCCACCTCTTCTGTTTTTAAATGCTTCAGTCATATTGGCTGACCAAGTGATAAAAAAATGATATTTTTTGTTTTGATACACTTGAACAACAGATTGAGTGCAATTAATATAACATTATCAAGATGATATTACTGTCATAAAATTGATTTTAGAAAGGTCCGAAATAATAAGATTGTGGATTCTATAAAACTGTGAAATTACTGTTTCTTTCCATTGGTTGGGAGAGTGTTTTAATATTTCACGTGCATATAACTGAATTAGAAGTATTGATCAGTGAAATAGAAATGTATTGATTAATCTTCTTCAGGTGCTATCCGTTCCGAATGTTGGCGACCATCATAGCAATACTCACTTTATTTGTTGTACTGCAAAATAGTTTTCTGAGCTTTTTCCAAACCAAGTTCTCAGCTTTCGAAGCCACAGCACCTTCTGTCAGTTCCTTATTTTCCATAAATGTTTCCCTGCAGAATGGCTTGTAGTAACGAATATCGATATATAAATTGATAAATAGGAAATTAAATACTTTGTTAAATTAAGCAAAAGTTTCAGTTTTATATTTGGGGATGAGTGTACTCATCGTGGTATTTCATTATGCTTAAAACAAATGTCCTGTACATTGTATACGTATCTAGTCAACTACATTACTCCTGATTTACTCTGGTAAAATTCCTGTTATTCAAACGAAAATTTTGGTCAACATAATTGCTAGTATATGTAAAACCTTTCTCACTAATCTTCAACAAAATCTACATATTATTGCTATTTTGATTATGGTTTTACTAGAAAATCCCCCTTTGAATATAAATCTTAAATTAATTTTTTGTTTTCAATACTATATCTAGTCTTAAGAACTTGGTAATACCGTGATAAAACTTGTGTTTGTACTCGAGTGAGTGCCTTAAAATTACCGGGAAGACTGGTCTAAGAAAAACAAAGATTTAAAAAAAGATCCTTTGCAAGATAATGTGTCCGAAGATAGTAGACCGACAATATAGGTTTCGAGGTGGAGAAGAATTATACGAGGAAAATGAGAGAATAATGGAAACTATTAGAAAAAAATACTCAAATTCTACGGACACTTGTATAGAATGGATGACAAACGGTTGCCAAAACAAATTGCTTAGACACTAAATTATAGAACTAAGGTGTCGGATTAATGGTTTAAAGAAGTCAGTAAGGGTATTGAGAAAACCGGAATAAACCGAGAAAACTTAATGAACCAAATTCAGACAACTAATTACGGACTTTAAGGCCTTCCATGAAGAGCATAAACAGAACAACGGGTGGACAGAAGAAAGGAGAAAAACATACAGTGAACAAATACTAAGAAAATAGGTTGCAAAAAGAACTTCCAGAAACGTCTAAAGTTACGTGATCTGAATTCGGCCCTATACGAATGAGAAAAAATATCTTAAGATTAATGGGTAATTTTTATTTTAATCTAAACTACAATTTGCTGTTACTACTAAAGAGATGCTCTTCAGAATCTCCGCAATTTATTTTTTTATAAATGTAGTACATTATGTACTACTTAAATTTTCACACTCATTGTGATCTCGCTCTAAATTGCGCTGCTTTCAATTTAACACTGGCACACTTTACACTGGCACTACTAGCTCAAATGGTTTCTTCCTGTTAAGCCTTCACTTCATATCTTCTTTGTAAAGTAGATTGATCCTGCGGTGAAGTCTTTCCTTATGCTTTGCGCGAATTTTGGATTTCGCTGGAGAAAACATCCTTTTGCTGGTCTCCATGAAGGTGTGTCGATGATATTTCTCAGCTCCTTGTTTTGTTAGTGTTGTATGATGTTTATGTTGCTTTGGTTCTTACATCTAGTGTTTCAGAGAATACTTCGAGACAGAATTTAGTATCTATTTGTAAAGCAGTATTTTGCTATAGAATGACTGAAAATCTTCTCCTCAGCTGCTGGTACAATTTGTCGTGCCGTATGTCGAGTTCCTCTCGATTTCTGACATAGGCTTACTTCAAATATACCGGGTGGTTCTAAAATGCACGCCAATCTCTAAGGCGATGATTCTATAGTTAAAAATAAGAAAAATAATTCTTATAAACATAGGTTCGGTTATGCTTTCGCTAGCGAGTTATGCCTAGCGAAAGATTTCGCCATGATTCCTGGGCAGAGAGTTCTGAAATAAAGCCATACTGAAATTCTTTGAAGATAAATTAAGAGAAAATTTTAGTGGTTTCTTACGGTTGTTAACGTGAGAAACTTAAAAAATTATTCCCAGAAATGTATCGCTTTTAGTTTTAAAGAAAACGGTGTGAAAACTAAAAAGTATGGTTATAAAATATACTTTTTTAAGTCTAACGTAAAATAACTTTGTTAAATTGCGAATAAACACACAAAACGTTTTAATGAAAATTGTAGAGAAAAAGTCACATTTTCTTGTATTTCTTGGAAGCCAAACGTAATTCAAATGCTTCGTCTCAAGGCTGCATAAGCAATAATATTTTCTGAAACTCCTTATCGGTTCCTTACCCCACTCTATACACTTCTTAAAACTTGCAACTACCAAATTTTATTTTTCATTAGTTTTTCATCTTCACCATCCTTCACAGATTCATGTTTACGATTACCGTATTAAGACATTGAAAAAATAATCGTACCATTGGAAATCATGGATGGTTCGGATTAGCGAGCTTGTACTGTACTTTTAATTTTAATGCTGTTATCGAACAATGGAGTATCCTGGAGTTTCAGACTTTTTCATCCACGAAACTTTCAACCTGAAAAACTGGGAAAATTAAGTTGAATTAATTAAAAATCTAGAAATCGTATTATACGTCATTACCATGTTAATCTCCGATTTCTTTTAAGCTACGGACATGAATTTAATTTCTGCTTGTGTATTAACGGTTTTATTCAACTAGGTCTATTGAATAAAGATGAGTTAACGCATTAAGAATCTAGATTTTAATTAAGGATTATGAACGAATTGGAGTAAGACAAGGACAATAACCTCATTATAACTTTTCATTTTAAAAGTTATTTAGTAACTTAACTAGAATTTCTTATCGTAGAAATTTTCCCATTTTTACTTTCTCTTGCCTATATGAATATATAGGAGGGAAAGTATTGTTCTCATGTCGATTTTTCAAAATCGAGTTTTCACCGGATCTACACGTTTTCAGATCCCCCCTGAACCCAAAAAGCATGTTTTTAGCTATTGGTCTTTGTGTGTGTGTGTGTGTGTACGCGTGCGTGTGTGTGTGAACAGAATATCTCAAGAACGGAACATCGTACGAACTTAAAACTTGAAACTTAAGTTAGATACTACTACCGGACCCGACACGAACATTTTTATCAAAATCTGTCAATCGGAAGTTGTAGTTTATTCGTGTCAGTTTTCACTTTTTGCGATATTCTCAAAAAACGGCTCCTACGATTTTTTTTAAAAATCGCCTCATTTACTAAATTTGTTATGCTCTATAAGGTAGGGTAAGCGCCATGGCTGCTGAGTTTCTTGGAAAGGCTGTTTTCTCGTAAAAAAATGTTTTCTTTTTAAGATAGCGACTTCAATATGCATTTTAGCGCAAAAATGTATATGATAAAAGTTGTAGAGAATTTAAAAACCTACAACTTATATTTCAAACATTTTTCTTGTATAAAGCGTAGTTTAGCGGTAATTAGCAATTTTATTTTTTTCACGAAAACGTGTAAAAAATGTATTTTTTAAGATTTAAGCCTTAGTATGCATTTTACGACAAAAGTGTATATAATAAAATTTATAGGAAATTAAAAGATCGACAACCTTTATTTAAAGAATTTTTCTCTACAGAGCCTAGCTTAGCGTGGAAGAATAATTTTCCGTATTTTTAAGCCAAACAGGTTGATTTTTATTTTGCGTCTTCACTCATGATTAAAATTAGGGTATGTTTATTGAGGTTAGGTTTTTTGTTTATTACTAATGTTAGGTTATATTGTTAATAAATTGGATTGGCAAGAGAAAGTTTTGTGAGCGTTTCATGCCAGATTTTTATTACATATTTTACGTTTTCAGAAATAGGTATACTATATTATAACAATTATCTAACAAATTGTTGGTACACCTAATGTAAAACGGTCTACCGGAAAATACGTTGCGGTCGAGTGACCGTGTTGTGATGACCTATTCAATTCATTGAATAGATTGTTCCTAAAGGGTTTTTTATCTGACCGGAAAAACAGTGTTAGTTTCCTGGTGAATCTGATCTATGTTGTTGATTATTAACGCTGTCCTTTACTTTTTTTAGAATCTGTAGTTAGGCATGATAAAGAGGGAATATAAATAACAAACGAATTGTTTTTATTTTTAGCTTCACTGTTTTATTGTTTGTTTATATTATAATAATTTTCTTTCATCTCGTAATTTAAATGGGATGTAAGAAATTTAAAAAAAAACAAATATTTATCCTGTTCTATGTTAGTGCATGATCATTACGTTCAGAAATTTGTTTCTAAATTATAAAATTAGATCTTATTATGTGTCGTTATTGTATTTTTTTAAATGTTTTTTCACAACTGTGATTACAATTTGTGAAAAAGATAATAAAATTATAAAAAACAATGATTTTAAATAATAGCCGGAGACCACCACCCAATAATAGTGTTCCAAATGAAAATCAATTTTCTTCTTCTTCTGCCTTTCAAGGATTAGGTATCTCTGCATGTTCCGAACCTCTCAAATCTGCCCATCTCTTTCTCGGGCGTCCTTGATCTATCTTTCCCTCCGATTCATAACCTAGTATTTGCTTAGGTATCCTATCCTCCCTCATTCTGTTCTCATGCTTCAACCACTGCATTCTGTTCTGAGATACCCTGCCGTTTATAGAGAAGATGCTGAGTTCTTTCCTTATCTCAGTATTCCTGTAACGATCTTCTCTATTACACCTATACGTATGTCGAAAAAATTTCATTTCAGATTCTTTCAATCTACTCTCCTATCGCTTTGATAACATCTAAGTTTCACTGCCATAGAGTAGGGTCGGCAAAATCAATTTTATTAGGATAATTTGAGTATTCTACATTTATTATTAATTTTTATATTTACGTAAATAAGATTGTTAATGGATGATTTAAGGTCTATATCAAGTTCCTACTCCAGCGTCGTTTCAGTCTTCATTTTAAATTCCCTGGCAAGTGGTTAGAACTTTCAGTGGTTAGAACAGTGGTTAGAGCTCTCGATTAAGCGGATTTTTTTAAAAATTAATTTATATAACGTCGCATCAATGCAACGGTCATTAGCGACGACGTTGGGGTGTAACTTTGTACAATGGAGGATGAAATGATTTTTTGTAACGTATGAAAATATGTCGTACCTGAGTGGGATTTGAACCCAGGACTGCATGATGAGAGGCGAGCACGTTACCAACTACGCCAATGCGGCCGGCATTTTATTTTGAGCCTAATTTATCTTTAAATCGCCGATAAAACTTCAGAAAGGTTTCGTTGATGTAAGAGTTGTGATGTTCCACCTTTTGGTGGTTATTCGAATTACTTAAAATTTTAATACTTGTCTGAACGTTATAGAATATAAAAATTGGTTAATGAAATTTAAACACTAATGTTAAAATTTTTCAATTTTAACATTACAGATGATTAGAAGGCTAGTTAAAAATGAGTGGATGAGTCAGTCTGTTAATGAGAACTTTGCCATTTATTCTTACATACAGATAATTACATGTTAGTATTCTTCCCACAAGATATTTACACCTATGATATTCTACCTACCGTGTTGAAAACCACTGTATTTAAATCAGTTAATAACTATTTTTGACGTAACAAAATGTCTTGAATGACGTATTTAGTGCTACAAGTAATCGCTTTTTACATATTTTTAACTGCCGAATATTTCTGATTTTTATTAGTATCTGTTGCCTTATTAATAACTTTGATTTATAATTAAGATATATGTAAGTCTGTGTTAAAATGTAGTTTGTACCGATGATATTAATGGATGTATGAGGTACTATTTATTGGCACTTAATTTAATTTTTTCTATGTTTAATTAATATTGAACAAATTAGTGGTACATCAGTTATTTTAAAACGATATTGTAGATTTGATAACTCTTTAGAATGACATTTTGGTAACCACTGTGAAGTTTTTTTATAATTTAGTAAAAATTGGTACGAATATAATTGGATATTAATGTTAACTGTAAAATAAATTTATTGTATTGGGTTGATTCAGTTTTAGTATAGGTAGGCCCTACAATAACAGTTTAAAAGATTTCTCTACAAATTATTTGTATTAATTTATTTAAAGTCGCATCAACTGCTTGGTCGTTAGCGACTACAGTGGGTTATAGAACGTTGAGTAGTGACTTATTAAAATTTCCAGACCCTAGCCGGGATTCAAACCCGGGACCTCCGCGTGGTAGGCCAGCGCGCTACCACTACGCTACGGAGGCGGCCTACAGATTGTTTATTTAATTGATCCAATCCAATTGCTCTATACCACTTCTCAATTTCGCTTACAGTACTTGTTTACGGTACATTACGTGTATTGTATCGGTGTCAAAAAGAAAATTAATTTATCTATAAAATTTATTTTCTTTCGAAACATTCTTAATGTAGTTTATTGCTGTCATTTTAATAGTCGGACGTCTCTAATTTGAATCTGAAGGACCGATATTTTTTCAATATAGGGAGATTTTGATTAAAAAATTTAATCAAAGATAGGTAAGATTTTGACACTCAAAATTGCACGTTTTTATCAGCATTGATATTTTACATGAAACAATACGTTAGAAAGGTGAAAAACGTTAGTAAGCAACCGATTTTATTAAGAAACTATTACTACAAATATTTTTACTTAATACTGTGATTAAAAATTACGCAAATGTGTTCGCATTACATGCTGTATTACACAAGAGTAGAAACATAAAAAAACATGACAAAGTATAAAATAGACGGCATAAAAACAGTATGAAATAAAGTCAGGAAGTCATAAAATAAAGTCATTTTAGGGCGTACATGAAGAGTAAAAATAGGATGAAACTACGAAAGGAGAATGCACAGAAAAATAATGTGTAGATGGGTGCAAAAGAAACTCCTTTTCCTTCCTTTCCAGGAATGTGCAAGGTTACTTAACATAATTTAAAAAGTACCAACTAAAAGAAAAGTACAAATTTAATAATCTGTTAGTTATTCAATTTTTTCAGATAAAAACATTTCTTTGATAATAAGAGGAGCACAATAAGAGAACAATATTGATTTTAATCTCGTTTATAAAATAATTTAATCAGTGCATTCGTGCTCATTTTTATTGAAAAAATTTAACGGTATTTAGTGTATTTTCCCTATCTTAATTACTAATCTACTGATAAACGTTATCAAGTACAAATAATCATAAAAACTACGTTTTTTAGGTTTTTAAATATAAACCTAATAGTGAACAAGATATTTTTTTATTGTCAAACCATAAATTTGTTAATTTGTTTGTCCATATTTATTATTAAAAATCAAGAGTAGCCTATTATTAACAGGATAAAAAACAAGTTTTTTTAAGTTGTTTTCAGTAATAAATTACTTATTAACAACTGCTATCGAAATTGAACATTATACTTGTGTCGCAATATTTAAGCAAATGGCTAAGACCCTAAATGAAAAGTAAACTCTGGAACTTCAACTTAGTGGAAGACTACAAAAGTTTCAATTTATTTTAGTGTTATATTATTATAGAAGCATGCTTAAAAATTAAGTGGACTGAGTGAATTACTTATGAAGAAACATTGAGAAGATCTGGAGAAATACGAAAATAACGAAAAATGATATAAAAGAGAACTAAATTTATAAGACATGAGGCCGTTTATAAAATAATTATTTAAGGATACGTGAAAAGTGTAAAATGGAGGTGAAGTATTTACAGAAAATTTTATGAATGATGTTGAATATAGCAATCGGAAACTAAAAATAGTTTTTAAAGGTTTTTAAGTTTTTAAAGGAGTGACGTATCGAGGTTCACCCAACCATTCTTTCGATTGAGAACTAAAGAATTACCTAAATATTATAATGGAATTCGTAAATATCGAAGTTATTAATTCTTTATCCAGATTCATTGGTTTGTAGATAATCGTATAATACAGGAAGCTAAATTTGTTTTCCTTTAATATTCGGAAAATGTTAACGTTTATTTATGTCTGTTCGTAGAATTTTTTTAACTTTTAATTTTATGGTTACCATTAAAAAAATACATAAATCTTTGAGATCATGATTTTTAAGTGTGATCTTTTCTTCTTCTTTTTTCCTTTTAAATTTACAGCATGATTTGGTGAAAAAAGTTTATAGAGTCATATTTTTCAGTTAACGTGAATGAATTATAACAAAATGATTTAAAGTTACAGTTTTAGCACGATTCAAACATATCTTGAGAATAATAAATTATGGTCTGGTGTGAAACACTCACACAACTTTCTCTTGCCAATGCAAATAATTAATAATAAACCTAACATTATTAATAAAATATTAGAAATAAACAAAAAAACTAACCTCAAAAACATAACCTTATTTTAATCATGAGTGAAAGACGCAAAATGAAAATCGAACTCAATTTGGCTTAAAAAAACGGAAAATCACACTTTCACGCTAAACTAGGCTCTGTAGAGAAAAATGCGTTAAATAAAAGTCGTAAATCTTTTTATTTCCTATAAAATTTATTATATACACTTTTGTCCTAAAATGCATTCTAACGCCGAAATCTTAAAAAAATCGATTTTTCACACGTTTTCGTGAGAAAAAATCAGAAAATTGCTAATTACTGCTAAACTAAGCGTTGCACAAAAAAATGTTTGAAATAAAAGTTGTAGGATTTTTAATTCTCTACAACTTTTATTATGTAAAGTTTTGCGCTAAATTGCATATTAAAGCTGTAATCTTTAAAAAACTATGTTTTTACGTGAAAGCAGCCTCACCCAGAATTTCAGAAAATATGGCGCCTACCCTATCTTGTAGAGAATAAAATGTTTAGTAAATGAGGCGATTTTTAAAAAAATCGTAGGACCAGTTTTTGAGAAAATCGCAAAAAAGTGAAAAATTACACGAATAAACTACTACTTCCGGTTGACCGATTTTGATGAAAATGTTCGTGTCAGGTCCGGTAGTGGTATGTAACTTAAGTTTCAAGTTCGTACGATGTTCCGTTCTTGAGATATTTTGTACACACACACACAGACACACACACACAGACCAATCGCTAAAAACATGTTTTTTGGGTTCAGGGGGTCTGAAAACGTATAGATCCGGTGAAAACTCGATTTCGAAAAATTGAGATGAAAACAATACTTTCCTTCCTATATACTCAATATAGGCAAGAGAAAGTAAGAATGAGAACTTTATGAAACACCTGTAATAACCTTTTGCTATTTGTTTCTTAGCCAGTTACAATATTTATTTCGTTATTTCAAACGCATTTAAAAATAGGAAATACATTTACTACAAACTTTTTGCTTTCAACAATATTTGTAACGCTTTGATATTTATCTCTGCAGGATTTTTATAATGCCGTATAAAAAATAAATGCAGTTAATAAATTAAATCACATTGTTAAAATACATTTAACTTGCCTGAAAGTCAATGGAATTCGGAATATTACATAAGCTAGTTTTTGTATTATTTATGGGTTGTCGGATTTTTCTTATAATTCGTTAAGTTTATAGGTTTACACTAGTTAACTATGCTTTCTTATTCGAAAGGAAATTTATTGCAATAATGAATTACTGCTTGTAACCATCGGAAAATTAAATTTTTTTATAGATTTTGTAATTTCCCTGTTGATAAATATGTTATTTTGTAGTTTAAAAAATCTTCAAGGTTATTTAAAATTAGAATTTTTGATTTCTGCTTTGTACTATATTTTTCCTTAAAAATAGGAACCTAAGTATTCTTTACATACATAACGTTATCTTCAAACTTATTAACTTTGTCTCTTAAGTTATAAATATTTATTAAAAATTATTTAAATTTTGAGTGAACTTGTAACTTGGTAAACTGTTTTAAGATCAAGAGTCGCATATAAATTACTGCCTTCTTTAGCACAGTGTTTTCTAGGTGTAACGATCTTTCGTGTTAATGTCTATTTCAAGGTTACTTTTCAATCTTACTATTTTTATTGACGTCTAGAAGAAAAAAGTAAATTTTTTTACGAGTGTATTTGAATGACAATAATTATTTACTCTATTATTTTATTGACTTTTGAAACTATCATCATAGATTATCGTATTTGTGGTCTGTCACCTTTGAAAACCCAATCTTCAAATTAGTTCCTTCGTTTTGATTTATCTTCAGTAAATGTTTTGCAATTCATTATTGAACTGTAGTTCATTACCTCGGAAAACATCTTTCGCTTTGGTACGATATAAAACTCGCGGAGAATAATTTGAGCGATATAATTGTGTTAGATAATGTGATTATGGAGCAGGTGAGTAGTTTCAAATATCTAGGTTGCAATGTATCCTTCGGTTGTGAGAGTGACATACCTCTGAAGCTGAATAAATTCAATGCGATATGTGGAACCATACATCGTACATTGAAGGGAAAAGCCAGAAAAGAAACAGAGTTGAAATTTTATAAGACAATGGCGATTCAACTAGTTACATATGGAAGCGAGACAAAGAGAGACGACTCGCGCATACAAGCTTCAGAGATGAGGTTCTTGAGACACATTCAGGGATACACAAGGCTGGATCACATTAGAAACGAAGTGATAAGAGAAGAATGCAATGTACAGCCACTTGTAGATGTGATCAAGCAATATAGAAAAAGATGGACAGATCACCTGCTCCGAATGCCACACAACCTTTTGCCACTTCAAGCCTGGATGTCCAGACCGGATGGTAGAAGGAATGTGGGTCGACCGAGGAAGAGGTGGAAACCGGAACAGGCTCAATAGCCTAAACCATGACGGATGATGATGATGATGATGATGATTTTACGTTAACTTTTGAATAAGAATTACATTGTGTTTATTTTTCGAAAAAAGTACAACTAATTATGATAAAATCGTTGTTTCTTCTAGTTTTTACACAAGTTAAATTTGATTCTTTTCTGTTGTTTAGGTCAACAGCCGAAAAGCTGGTTTGAACCTCTAGAGGTTTTACTAAGTAAAACAAGGAGTGAGGTGGTTTACTATTGCCTTCCTCTGAGTGGAAAGTAGCCTATGCTTATCGGCATGCCAGGCCCTCTGAAAAGCATCTACTTTCCACCCTGAAAATGACACATGCACTACATTCACCAAAGGGTCTGACTACAATAAAATCCATTACTTTCAGAGGAGATAACTCTGACTAGGTATTTTACACCTCTTCTTCTTCTGTTCTTAAATGCTTCAGTCGTATAATTGGCTGACCATGTGATAAGAAACAGAACTATTTTGTCTAGCCCTGTAACTTTTTTTGTTCTTTTCTAAATTTTTTTTATTCAGTTCTTAATTTAAAACTAATACTTATAATTTTACCCACGTTGGTTCATTCAGTAGTGCACTAGACTATTAACCCGAAAGTCTTCTGATTAGTTCCCAGCTAGGGTCCCAAAAATTCACACCGTACCGAAATGTTTAATGGTTTAAGTTATTGGGATGACTAAATAATTGATTTGGCTTTGAACAAGTAGATAAATATTATTTTTACAAATTTCCTAGATATATTCTATTAGACGTTGCATTGACATGCAATTCTTAGTTGCAAATTCCTTTATCTTTGAGATTGACGACCACGCGAAGACACTACACCAAACAACATTTTGAACAGTTCTTACAGAACACCTATTAGTTACCGTGCTACTGCATTAAACAAATTTATCACGAGACCTTAGGGTTCATAGATTCTAATAAATCACATTAAGGGGAGCAGACCATTTTCATTATCCCGATACTGTCCAAAGCTAACTTAGGTACACTTTTTGTAGGAACCGTTAAAGATACAAAGCTGAGTTTTGGCACACCTTTTCACTGTACATTTTTACACATTTATACCAGAGCTTTTTCATTTATCTTTATCGAATCTAAAAATAAATCTTTTTTCTAAGAAAATGTTCATATGTACATAGTTTTTTTGAAAAAACATCAAACAAATAAAAACTATCCTAAGTTTTTGAACTACCTCTGGAGTAAATACACACCTTGTACTAAAAAGTACTATGCAAAATTTCACACTCCTAGGTGTGATGGTTCCTGAGAATAGTGTACCTAAAGTCAAAAATACAATATGCGGAAAACGCGTGTATAAAAACAATATTGAAACACCAATTACCAATTGTGGAATTAACTTCCAAACACATCAGTATTTATCGTGTGTTACAGCAGATTCCGATGCCTTAGCAATACCATGATGGCATTAATCCCAATTTACTAGAAAGAAAAACGCGAAAAAGTATTGAAATTACTACTATGTAACCACTAAAGTAAAAAATTATTTTTTCTCAACATAAAAAACAACCATTTCTTGTTACATATAAATTTAAACAGGGAAATGCGATCTGTCGATATATGGGGAAATCGAAAAATCTATATTTTTTATTTAAATCGGTCTGTTCCTAGTTACTATAGTTAAGTTACTATAGTTACTATAGTTATTATAAGTTATTATAGTTTAAGGTCACATTAACTGCTTGATCATTAACAACTACAGTGAGATTCATTGCAGTTTGTTGGGTCTTTATAACGTCTAATACTTTTACAGACCTTACCCGGGAAATCGTTTACGTAACTACTGTTTTTCTTGTCCTACATTAGGTTAATTTAATAGCTCTTGTTCAACAGTAAATCTTCTGAATCAAATAATGGTAATAAATATTTTTTTTAGTTTATTTAAAGTTACATCAATAGGCTTGTTCATTAGTGACTACTTTCGAGTATAAAACATGTAGTCAATTCCAGAACGTAGCTGGGAATCGAAACGCAAACAACTACGCTGCAGAGCCGGCAAATAATTATTTTATTTTATTTCCAAAAAACGTTTTCAGATGTTTAGGTTATGTAATATACATTTCGTTAAATTTTCATTTATGTATTTATCTCGGTTTCTATATTTCATAAGACGTGGGAAATTAACTTAGCCTATATTTTTGTTATCCGAGGCGGCGAGAAAAACTCATGTTCATCCCCTCACGATGGGGGAAGTAGTGTTGGACTCAATTGAGGCGTCCTCGTCCAGCCCCAAGGAGGCCGCAACCGCCTTACCAACCAAAAACCCGCCGCGTGGCCACTTGGTCCGACATCAGCAAACAACCCTCCACCTCCCTCGGAACTGTTTATATAATACTACAAGGGAAATGTCGGGTTAAAAAAATTTTTTTATACTGTCAGCGGGGCGTGGAAGGGAACCATAGCCTAATTCCCCTGTTGCTGTCACCGACCAACACTCACTCTTTCACTTTCATTCATCTCTTTCATCACCAGCTCAGGAAATTAATGTGCTTACTTTACATACTGAGATCGAGACAGGATTGATTCACTGTTGGAGAGAGCGATCCCGCTGATCTCCATATGTCTCCTCCTTCCGCAGTCTTTCGACCACCCTCTCCGCAAACTGAGCGACCAACTTCCAGCTCTCCTCATCCTGCAGCAACTTAGCCTATATATTGGTTTCCCATTTTATACGGGGGGGGGGGGGGGTCAGTTGGTGGATTAAAACTATTTACATGTTCTGCAATAGGTCTTCAGAAAAAAACCAAGAATTTGAAAATATTTTACTTTAATTAATTAATTCGAATCGTTATTAAATTTTCAGAAAATTCATATTTAAATTTCTGTGAAGTAATTAGTGAAATTATTTTTAGATATTTTGTAAAATTATGTACATAAGCAAGGACATAAATATAATTATAAAAATTTTACTAATTGAATTAAAAATAAAATTGGCCTATTATTTTTATATAATCCTGATTTTTAATTTCCGTAAGCAATTGAATTAATTTTTACTCTTAGTATTAATGTAAATTTCCATTTATAATTAAAATTTAATTATGTAAAGACGTCAATAATTTTTAAGTTTAATTAATATTACTCTTTCACAGAACTGTTGAGTGAATGAACGCGATTTAACTTTTTTTTTACTTTCGTGTTTGAATCTCGTTTGTATAAAAACAATTTTTAGAGCGTTATATTTAGGCTGTTATAGTGTCATTTATTTTGAGGAATGATAATCAAATTAGGTTTGTATGTTTAATTACTTTAAGATAATTAATGTAAATATTGTTATATAATTAAGATATTTTATTGTGGTATGTTTTAATTGTCGGTTAAAATTATTGGTTGGAAGTATTGTAATTATATTACATGTGAACTCAAGATAACCGAATCTATATTGGACACTTTTCATTTCTTCTTTCAAACTTTTGTGGTAGGAAAATTTAATGAAATACCATCTTCCAATATTTTAATTATTTCGATACAAGTGTTTTATGAATATAAAAATTTACTTCTGTAATTTAAATGTTACCTTATGATGACTTTGTATAATGATATTCAATACTTGCTATTTTGTTGTTAAATTTTAAGTAAATTATTTTGAAATAGCTGCACCAGTTTTTTCACTACTTTCACGACTAGACAACACGGTTATTATAAAAATGTAACTTTTGAGCAAATCAATAAATTTTCGTGACTGGTTTTTTTTTTGTTTTGTTCAGTATTTCACGCTCTTACAGTGGTAGCACTGTCAGTACGAAATAAACAATTAAATACCGGAAAGTTTGAAGTACTTACGTAGAGTACGTATTACAGGAATGTACTAAGGTTACTGTCGTGTATAAAAGTAATTTCCTGATTTCAGAAAATCTTATATTTTTGTACAAAAGGAACTTTTTCTCATTAACGGGTAACGTTATTGAGCTGAAATTTTCAGGGTGGTTTTATGTAATAAGGACACAAGATATCACAGTGGGATTTTTTATGTGCATAAGATCTGTTGAAATTATTAACAGTAAAACATGCAATTTAAAAGATCTTTTGTAACTTGATCTATAATTTTTTTTTCTAAAAAACAAGCAAATTGTTTTCGTCTTTGGAACCGTGAGAAGTTAAGTAATTGTACAATAAATCGCTGGTGAAAATTTGACAGATGTCTGATAGAAGTTGAGAAAATGTTCCTTAGCCTATATTAACATAGATAAGTATAGGAATTCCGGGTTCCCTTTAAGGGAATCTTCTTTCTTAAGGGAATGTTATTGCTATCGGTGTAAGTTAACAAATGAGAGTAAACGTTACTTTTCGTGAAGTTTCATCGTCAAGATATTAGAATGAAATGTGTCTTTGTAAAAATATTAACCTAAATATTTATAAACTTAAAATTTTAAGTAACACAATTCTGGGAATAAAATGAAGGAATTTGACATCAAATAATTCTTTTAAAACATGTAAAGTAAATTTCACTGAAATATTCATTATTCGTGTACAAAAATGGATGACGCCATAATACGAATTACGAAAAAACATACTGAATGATCTCCTGAGTTTCATTCACACGCTATTAAATAGAACACATGATTAATATTATTAATACAAATTTATTATTTGTAATAAAATAAATTATTAATTTTATTAGTTTTATTATTATAAAATGGCTCTCATTCTACGCACGTTGTTTTGTTTTCTTTCGTGATTACATATTCAAGGATTATGCTAATTAATTTTTAACAATTGTGTCCTATAATGGAGAATTATCGTTCGTTTTTTTAGGATCTGTATAACAGTAGGTTAAGCAAGCCAAAGTATTACCATTTATGCACTCAGTAGAATTATCAGTCTAAACTTGTTTAGATTCATATTAATAAACAATGATTAAATTATTTTGCAATAGATATCGAATCTATCGATCGATAATATCAATGCCCATTGCTCACTTTTAATTTTGTTTGTTTAATATTCAACAAAATTAAAAGTACCTTTGTATTTAAACATGTATTTCATAAATAAATTGAGAAATATAAACTGTATAACCTTATTCCCAATACAGGTGTTAGCGACAAAAATAGTAATGATTAGATCAATGATTTCTCATTATATTGTTTTTCAATTGAAATTCAATATTATTCATTCATTTTAAAATATCAGCGATCATTACAACTGGCCTTTTAACTTTCTGGTTAAATTTTCTGTACATGTACGTATCTCTTAATCTTTTATTTGATTGAAAGTTATTACGTATCTGTCTCTTTGTGAAACACATTTACCAAGAGAAGTACTGTATATGAACTTGAATTTTTTTTCTGAATTACAATATAACTTAAGTAGACAGCCTTATATGCCGGTCCTGATCCGAGGCTAACTTTCGATGCTTGCCAGTAATAAAGTTTTCCCCAGGCCGAGTTAAGAGCCCTGCGCTAGATAGTCCAGTGGTGGGGCTGCCAACTTAGACCCTCTAGACGGGCCCTGGGTTTCATTTGGAGACCCACCTCCTAGGTTCATCCAGGGCGGATGAACCTAGGAGGTGGGTCTCCAAATGAAACCCAGAATGGTGGAGAGGGCCTCCACCATTGGGAAAATTTCTCCTCCGCCTTCGAGACCGTTGACCATTTTTCCGGGCTTAATTGCCCTGGATTTTATTTGGGTTGACTCCCTAGGCTCTTCTGCCCTCCACGCCATTAGGAATCCTCCATCTCCGCCGTGAAGACCGTGTACCAGTTTTCACCTTAGTTGATCCGCGGGTACTTATTTGGCTATGCCTTATTCGTACCTGCCTGCATATGTACAGGACGTTCCCTATCAGCCATTGGGACACGCCGTGTCGGGGTTGAGGCCCCCATCTCAGTGACTTATACAAGGTTAAGCTTAGCCCCTACTTGATTCAAAGCCAAACCTTCGCATGAGCTGACCGAGCACAGCCTATAACACAGACCTGTAGTTATATAACACAGCTAATCGATAGTTCCTATAACACAGACTTCCTCTGCAAACATGGAAATATAAACCTAGAAGGAAGCGAGGCTTGGTAAGACCTAAAAAGAGATAGATGCCGGAACAGGCCATTGAACCTAATCCTTGACAGATGATGATGAAGTAGACAACCGGTGTCCTTGTTGAGGAATACTATTATCCTAAACGTTAACAACCTTATCACGTATTTTTAATTTTAATATTTTGTAAAAATTATTTATAAAATAAGTACATTTAGTTTCTTTAAAGTCACATTAACATCTTGGTCATTAGGGACTATTTATTTACTTGGGAATATTTTCCAGATTCTTACCGGGAATCGAACCCTTGACCTCCTCTTTGCAGTGTTGCACGCTAATCACTGGGTCACGAAAACGGAATTTTAAATTTTTATTCGTTAATTTTTTAGTTTTGTATTTATAATATTTTTTATGTAGGTATTTTTCTTAAATCCCTAATGAGTGTGTTTGTGTTGCAACAAAACAGTGAGATGAGGATGATATATATATACGGGATGTAAATAAGGTGTAGTCTTGTACAGACTCAGGTCGACCATTCCTTAGATATCCTATAATATTATGCAATAACTTGGCGTATGTATGTTTGTATATCCAACTGTTCTCGAAAGGGGCTCTAACGATTTTCCTGAAAATTCGTATATAGTGGAAAATCGATTGCGCCAGATCTCATATTTGCAAAACATCGTTAATTCACTAAATTAAGAAATAAAATTAGAACAATTGGCTGATTACAGATGATATGAGTAAACAAATACACGGTATTTTAGATGTAAAGACTACGTCAGAACTCCTTCAATGGCTTATCTATTATCAACCCATTGTATTACCATTCTTTTCGGAAATCGATCATATAATATGCACCGCTCGGTAACCCGATACTCATAGTTAATTGAACCCTACTCTCTCAGGAATGGTCGGCCTGAGTATGTACAAGACTACATTATTTTTCCAGTTTCTTCTTTAAATTAGCTGTTTAATTGTTTTTATTTTAAAATTGTTAATTATTTTATAATAAATTATTATTAAAATTGTTTTGAAATTGATCCATTACGTGAAGAAATTAACTAATAAAAATCAAAAATTTAGTTACATTTACTAAGTAATAAATATGGATGTCCTGATAAAGGTTTTTACATCGGTGCAGTAGCAAAAACTTCCCATTCTCACTCCCTAAATTTAACTTGTCATTTACTATAATGTATACTACTTTAATGGACAATGAAACTTTATTTGTCTATTGTTATACTATTTGGCAAGGAATACGCCGTGGTGACAGCGGATGTTAGGGTGTCTTGACATCGCACATAAAAAACGAATTTAACCAGTATACGTATTATTTATACAAGTAATATACCAATGTGTTTAACTCGTTCTTCATACTCATTTATATTGGTATCAAAGTATAATTGATTCGTATCTCAAACGTTTTCGGCTTTACTGGAACTTGCTAGTTAAATAAATTTATTAATTATTTAAGTTACTACTTAGCATCATAGCTGCAGAATCCATATTAATGTTTTTTTTTTTATGTAAGTACCTATGTATAAAAAAACTTTTGTATTTACCTTATACTGCTTCTTATACTTTGTTTCGCGGTGGGCACCGCGAAAGTACTTGTACGAAAAACAAAGTATAAGAACCAGTGTAAGGTAAATATAAAAAGTTTTTTTATATATACATAAAAAACAAAATAATAAATTTATTAAATCTGAAAATTTTATTTTATTCTGTTATTTTTTTTAGTATGTTTTACCTATATATTTTAATCTGTTGCGACTGGGTTACATATTGAACTCTTTTGTTGTTTTAATTGTTATTATACTATAGTAATAATATGATTTACCGATTATATTCACACTCGGTAATACACAATATATTATTATACTACATAAAATATAGACTATAATATATAGTATATAGTACACAGATATACAGTAGTATATTGACAGAGTTTCTTTTTTCACGTAATTCCGTTTTAATATTTAAGATTATTTTAGATCTATTTTAAAACCTACAGTTTTTACCCTCTTTAAAACACTTTAATTCTCCAAACTTTTCATACTTAAATTTAAAGATGCATCAAAACCTTATTTTAAGCTACGCTGCCTTTAAAATAATTTCTTAATCGTAGTTGCTGTTCGGACCTGGGACATTTAGCTGAAAAGTCGAGTGAACCGAGAAAACTATCACTATTTGTTTTTGTAGACGATTTCCCAGTAAGGTTCCTTTATCGTTTTAGACAAGTCTGTGGCAGCAGGGTAATGCTATTTAAAAAAATACAAGTACAGTGTACAAGTCGTTTTTTTAATAATTAATACGCTAATTGATAGTGTATTCCAGAACAAGTTTATATTTCTGTATAATTACAAATTCTGCCCATAACAGACAGGTGGAATGTCAAATTACTTACACTTAATCTGTTCGTTACTGAGCTGAAATAAATAGTTCTGTTTCTTATCACATGGTCAGCCAATTAAATGACTGAATCATTTAAGAACAGAAGAGATAGAGGTGTAAAAGACACTGATCAGAGTTATCTCCTCTGAAAGTAATAAATTTCATTATACAGCCAAATGCTGTGGTGAGCGAAGTGAAGGTGTGATTTGCAGAGTGGAAAATCTTTGCTTTTCAGAGGGCTCGGCATGCTGATAAGCGTACTTTTCCATTCAGTGAGGAAGGCAATGGAAAACCACCTCACTCCTCGTTTTACTTAGTAAAACCTCTACAGGTTCAAACCAGCCTTTCGGCTGATGACCTGAACAACAACTATAAATTACTACTATTTCTATAAAAGAACTGAAATTATTTATTTTCTTTTATTACGATACTTGCTTAGCAAAATACTTGTAAGATTTTTTAGATGTGGATTTTCAGTTATTTATTAAAGTGGAGTTATAGTATTATAAAGTTTGATGGAGAAGTTACTAAAGTCATTTAAAATGGTGGAAATATACTACACGCCGTAGTTTACCCCATTTGGTGTTAAGGTCTGTGCCAAACAAGCTTTACGACATTGAACACTATTTCGTATAATATACATTTTGTACTCCCCCCCCTGGGGCACTAAAGTTCTAGGACAAACTCCTGGCATTAAACATTATTTTATATAATGCACTTATGACCTGTTTTATCCCCTCGAGTTCATTTGTTACAAAATATAATCGTAAGTATTAAACTTTGATAACTATTTACAATCTGTTCATAAATATTTTTATAAAATGTTATTTACTTAACATCTTTAAGTTTAAATTATTGAATATTTTTAACAATTACTAAATTTGGCTTCTGATTTCGTAAATAGAAATGATTTATTTATTTAATATTTTCTTGTATATAAATTTTGCTTTTGTTAAAATAGAGGTAATAAATATCTTTCTACCTTCATATAAACCTGTTCTAAATTGTTGAATTGAATGTTGATGCAAACTTGTTCAGAAAATTGTTTTAACTTTCACTTAAAAAAAGTAACTTACGTTAAAAAAAATTTCTGGTGTAATTTATTGGTCAAGCTTAAAAATTGTAATTTACTTTCATTTCATTTTTAGTATCATATAACACCGTGCTGGTGAATATACAGGGAAAATTTCGCTTTATATTTGTGAATGAATTTTGTTTTATATTTTTCTTTAAACTTTTTTCAATAAACGTTGTAGAAAATGTAAAAACGTACAACTTTTATTTCAAACATTTCTTTGTATAACGCGTAGTTTAGCGGTAATTTGTGATTTTCAGGTTTTTAAGAAAACCTGAAAAGCCATAGTATGCATTTTACGACAAAAGTGTTTATAATAAAATTAATAGCAAATTAAAAGATATACAAATTATATTTCAAACATTTTTCTCTACAGAGCGTAGTTTTGCGTGAAAGATTGATTTTCCGTATTATTAAGACAAACTAAGGTTGATTTCCATTTTGCATCATTCACTCATGATTAAAATTAGGTTTTTTTGAGGTTAGTCTTTTTGTTAATTTCTAATGTCCATTACTAATGTTAAGTTATACTTTTCATTATTTGCATTGGCAAGAGAAAGTCGTGTGAATGTTTCCCACCAGATTTTTTTTTTAGTATTTCATAATTAATTAGCTTCGTTTATAATAGGCCCTATAACATGATTTACAGGAAACAATGTTTTCAGATATTTATCCATAGTTGAGAGTCAAGTTTAGTTTTGTTAGTTCAAGGGTTTTTTTTAAACGTAGGCCACTAATCATAGTGTTTTATATTTTCATTCAAAGAACGTTATTATTCAGACTTTTATCGTCTTTCCTTAACGTTTTTTAAAAATGTATTAAAGTTAGTGCATTCAAAATAACTTATTCAAAAATAATTACACCTTATTATATAAATATATAATAAAATTAGGCCTATTCGTTTTGCCAATCTGAAAATTTTCATTAATGGTTTTATAAAGATAATATGTACTTTTTATTATGAATGTAAAATTTCATCTTAAATATATTCACAGTTTTCTTTTTTTTATGAATCTTCTTAATAAGTTAAAGGTCATTGTACAGTTGTCTAGTCTTTGTTCTTGGTTATCAGTTGGTCAAGTCATTCTTCGAAACCATTGTAAGTTGAGTTATCAAAGTTGGCACGTAGTATTGGAAAGATTATTATTGTAGTCTACAAAATAATTTATAATACTGTAACAGATTTCGTGTGAAATTTTTGAATATTTTTTGAACATTACTGTGTTATATTTAGCTAAATTGATAGTTTCCACATTCACTGGATTGTATAACGGAATATTTTGTATTAGTGATAGCGCGCGAGATTATTAATTCCGGGCTGCATTAGATACACTGGTTTATTTATTTTCCCGGTTTCACTACACTTTCTACTTTTGTAAGTATCAAACTTAAAATACATAGAAATAATTTCGGGAGTTTACCCAATTTTTACTTGTTCGAATTAAAAATTCTTTAGTTTTTATATTCATTACGTGACTAACAAATCTATTTCAGTTCTGTGTATTGAGTAGTTAAAAAATTAGTTAGGGCTTTCGCATTATATCTATGGATATTTTTCATAACAGACAGATGGAATGTTAAATTATTTGCATTCGATCTGCTCGTTCCAGGGCTACAAAAAATAGTTTTGTTTCTTATCACATGGACAGCCAATTATATGTCTGAAGCGGTTAAGAACAGAAGAGGTAGAGGTGTAAAAGACACTAGTCAGAGTTAACTCCTGTGAGAGAGCAATGAATTTCTTTGTACAGCCAGACCCTGTGGAGAATGAAGTGAAGGAGTTGTCACCGGATGGCGACATTAAGTGGCGAGTTGAAACCTTTACTTTTTGGTGGCTCTGAAAAGGCCCGTTTATGTGTGTGTCCGCCGGGGCGGACAGAGAACTCTGCCGGATCCAGATCCGGTGGGCGCAAGGCTCGTTCGAGGAGCTGCTGTGGGCATCGCTCGCGGCAGCAGGCGATGACGGTCCCGGTCGATGGCTTACGGTGTCGGGTCGGCGAGCGGAAGCATCATCTCTCTTGCGGGGTCATGAATGAGTCTTCGCTGGAATCCGGTAACCGTGTGTCGATGGTGGATGTCTTGTCTCCTGTTGAGTGGATCGGAATCGAATCTCCTCGGGCTCAGTGGAGCGCTCTTTATATAGGCACCGAGAACGCTGTGGTAGGGGCAGTTATTGGCCTCGGTCTTGGCGACAAAGGCCTCGGTCGGTACGCCGCCACAGGCCTACCGCCTCTTTCGAAACTATTGGCGGTTCCCTCTGTCGCTAAGTCGGAAGCTTTGATAGCCGGCAGCACAATATTTAATCAAAGGAGGCGACGGTGACAGTGTCATTTGCAGGATGGAAAGTAAATGCTTTTCAGAGGGCCTGGAATGTTGATAAGCATACTTTTCCACTCAGTGAGGAAGGCAATTGTAAACCACCTTACTCCTTGTTTTACTTAGTAAAGCCTGTAGAGCTTCAACCCAGCCTTTTGGCTGAGGACCTAAACTACTAATGTATGGGTAAATTTAAATACTATAATCTTGAACCAAATTTAACTGACACTGTAATATTATTTATCCTTGAAGTATTTAATATTGATGTTACTTTATGGGGTTAACAATCAGTTAATGTAACTAATATTTTTTTTCATTAGTTATAATGTAAGCCGTTATGAAATCACCAGTATATAGTTATAAGTTAGTTGATGGTCATTGCCCTCTAAGCAAAAGGGTTGCGTAAATCTAGTTTCACTAAGTTATACAGCAGGCATGAATGTATGTGCGTTTACGCTTTTAATTTTATAATATTGTATAACTCGTTGAAGGTCACCTCCTATGTTGTGTAGGGTAATTCAGAATGAGTATATTTGTATCTCTGGTTCAGTACCCTTTTCTGAATACACCACTGATTATTCGTAATCGTGAGACGATCATCTTTCCTGTCAGTTAAACAATTTTCTTTAATATCTATTATAATCTTCAAAATTTATTAAATATTAGGTGTTTTAATGCCTATAGCAGGCAGGTGGAGTGTTAAGTTATTTGCCCTCGATCTACTAGTTCTAGGGCTACAAAAAAATAGTTCTGTTTCTTATCACATGGTCAGCCGATTGTATGAATGAAGCATTTAAGTACAGAAAAAGACACTATTGTACATAAAATGTAAGATGAAGCCTATGTTTGGAACCGTGTATCTCATCAAGTAAGAAACAAAAATTTCTGGTACGGCTCTGTTTTAAAGGTTGGTTTTTTGTTATTTTATTCGTTTGAATTACGAAAAACGGGAGTGTATTAGACTTTTTCTAGTGATTTGGAAACAGAATATGTACCCGTTTTTTTTAGCGCGTTTTTCACTTAGTCCATGTTTTAGAACATTTTGCAATTTTAAGAGCAAAAGTATGGCGTTTTCTAATTAATTTCAGCTAAAATTTAGCCTTTTAGCACAAAGAGTAAATGAATTAGAGCGTTTTAAAAAAAATTTAGTTTCGTTCCCGATGGACGTAAAGAGTTAGAACTTCTTTAGAAGTTAGAAATCTTTTAAAAATCAAATTTTTCTCTACAAATCCAATTTATAAATGTAGTAATTTTTACAAAAAGATGAAGTTAGTAAAACATTAAGCATTTAAGAAGTTATTAATAAAGCTATGTATCTTTAAAATCAAAAATTTTTTGGTACCTTCTGATAACTGAATACTATTTTCAAATATCAAAAAAAATGTGGTGTAAAATTCTCACACGACTTCCTCTTGCTGATGTAAATAATAAGAAATTTAATTTATTTTAAATCATTACTGAACAATGTAAAATGGAAAACATAATAAAATTTTAGTCATGAGTGAATGACGCAAAATGAAAATCAACCTCTGCTCGACTTAAAAGTACGGGAAATCACTAATTAACGCTAAACTATTTTCTATAGAAGAAAATGCTTGAAATAAACAATATTATTGCAAATAAAAACAGAAAGTAGATTGGAAATAAAACAGTTGCAGATGTTTTTAATTCCGATAACTCCGAAGATATAACTTCACTTTGTCGAAAAATGTATACTAACGCCACAATATTAAAAATTCCCATTTTTTTATCGATAAAATACTAAAATCACTGATTGACGCTAAACTTACCGTTTTATAAAAATATGCATGAAATAAAAGTTTTAGGTTTTTTTAATGTTCTACAACTTTGATTATATACGCATTTGCTCTAGAAAGCATATTAAGGCCGCAAACTTGATAAAAACATGTTTTACCACGAGGGCACAAGCCTTCTAAGAATTTTAGCAGATATGGCGCTTATCCTATCTTGGAGAGCATAAAAAGTGTTAAATGAGGCGATTTTTTAAAAAAATCGTCGAAGCCGTTTATGAGAAAATCGCTAAAAAGTGAAAAATTGCACGAATAAACTACTACCGGTTAACAAATTTTGATGAAAATGTTCATGTCGGGTCCGCTAGAATACCTAACTTAAGTTCTAAGTTTCAACTTCGTAGGCTATTCCGTTCTAGTAATATTTTGTTCGCACATAGACACACGCACACCTACAAAAAAAACATGTTTTTTTGGGTTCCAGGGGCCTGAAAACGTGTATTACTAGTGGAACCTTGATTTCGAAAAATCGAAGTGAAAACAATATTTTCCTTCCCTTTTATATACATACAGGCCAAGAGACAGTAAAAATCAATGCTAAGTTTAAATTGTCGTACATATTTTTATTTTATTTTTTATGAATTAATATAAGAATTATAAAAATTGAATTCATTGATTAAATTATCAGATGGTTATTATTTAATGTTGTATTTGACATTATGACCTTAACTACGAATACAACTCAAGAATCGGTTCGCCAACATTACGTAGTGTTGGATTTACACACGACTGACTACTATTTGAATAACAAAAAAAAAAGTTATTTATAATAAAGGCTTTGAATATTATCTTTTTGTTATTTTTAAATGATCGTATATTAGTAGTAAATTACATATTATATTACTGAGAGCTTTCTTAATTACCATTGCAGTTATATAACGGATACGAATACTATAATACTATTGTGATGTATTTTAAAGTAAATAACAGTAATACATCACCTTTTGTATTTTTATTTTTCAATTATTTAGAGTCATCCTACCGCGATTAGTAACATTTGTGTAAATTCTGGACGTTCTTTTTGCAACTATATTTTCAATGTTCTTTCACTATAGGTTTTCTTCTTTCTTACGTCCATCCTGGGCTATGCTTTTTCTTTTCGTAGACCCTTGGAGTCAGCGATCTGTAAACCGCACTTAACTCGGTTCAATATGTTGTTTTTCGGTTTATTCAAATTTATTTATTCCTTATATTAATAAAATCATTGGGGTAAATAACAATTTTGTTCAGGGTGTCGATTTTGACGTAATGTACCTAACTAATTCCTCTGTTTCGTGCTTAAAAAATTAAAACCCTTCGTTTTCAAGGGAAATTTCAACTTATATTTTTTCCCAGTATTTTTTTCTAAATTTTTTCCCTCGTATAGGGCTAATTTTAGACCAAGTGAGGTGAGTTTAGATGTTTCTGGAATCTCTTTTTGCAGTTCACATCTCAGCATTCGCTATCTGTATTTCTCGTTTCTTCTGTCCACCCGAAGTTCCGTTTTTGGATGCCCTTTAAGTCCGTAATTAGTTGTCTGAATTTGGTTTGATTTATTCCAGTTTTTTCAATATCCTTTCTAACTTCTTTTAACCATTTATCCGAAATTATGCGACACCTTAGGTCTGTTGTTTAGTGTCTTAAAAATTTGTTTTGTGAACCGGTTGTCATCCATTCCCTGACGGACCTTACCGACTATCCCTGGCAAAAGCATTTGCCGGTTTTTATCGCTCCAAACTCTTTTCGGTGCAGGATAACGAGCTCCTTCCACCCAATATACCGTGGTGAGTGATTTTATACATAACCTAAAAAGCCGAGCGCAGCCGAACCCAAACGACCCTAAAACAAGGGGTGGTTTTACAGTGATCTGAATTAATAACTAATATTAAAGAAGTTCGTTAAGCGACGCTAGTTTAAATTATTTTCGTTAGTCATTTAATTTAACTGGATAGGTTTCCTGCTATTAGTAAAATTTACTAATCTGTATAATATTTTTTTCTTTTTTTACATTCGTGGGGGTCCGTACCAGCGAGAACAGAATAAAGATTCTGTTTATTCTGTTTAAAGTTTATTCTGTTCTCGCTGGTCCGTACACCCTGGACCTCCTTCCTTATCTACGCCACTGTTCACAATTCGCACAATTTTTTAGCTAACTGCACAGAATTTGCTTTCCTGATTAAGACATAGCCTGTGCTCAGAAAAGGACAGTGATGAAATAATAACAATAAGCTATTATTTAAAAGTTGTCTTATTTATAGATTATGCAATTAATTTACAGATTACAATATTATAATATTCTTGATTATTCTAAATACACAATTTTTTAAATTATAAAATAAATTACTACATTATTTATTACTTAACTACAAATTAACGTGTTACGTCTACATTTTAAATCTATCGAATCTATTTAAAATGTATTCAAAATCTTTTCAACATGTCGAATAATTGGTCTTATATAGTAATTAATGTATTCTTACTAAAGTAAACTCAGTTTTGACTACTATATTTTTATTTACCGATTATTATTACTGACTTAATAAAAAATTAATTTCTACTGTTCCCCTCCCCCAGCATAATTTTTCACATTTAGTGAATATTTCGTTTGCAACCGTACAGTATTTTTAACGATAAAAATAGGGAAAATATTTAAAAAAATCCTACACTAATATTCTTGAAGTTAAGGTTAAATATAGGTAGATAAATACATAATTTTTCTCAATTTTGTTACTGTATGTAATAATGACGTATAAATTCACTGAGTACATGACATCATTAAATAAATTAATTTAACATAATTAATTAAATATTATTAAATAATTTGTAATAATTGCCAATAAATAGTTTAAGGTTAACTTGAAAAAAGAAAAACTTTTAATAACGTTAACTTGAAAAATATTGATATGATTTATTTAAAATATTTTCCTCGTGTTTTACCGTTAAAAATACTATAAGGATACCTATATATGAAATATCCACAAAATGTAAAAAATTATGTTGGGAGGGGGAATAACAGAAAAGATCCCCAGCACAATATTGTTGTACCAAACATCAATATGATACTGATATTGAGTGTTATCCACACAATTTTGTTAATACCTAAACATTTCATTAGATTACTGTAAAAATTACTTACCGCGAAAAATAGATAATCTGCGAGAAACTTTTTTAAAACTTTTATGTTTTTTGGGTTGTACTTTTATTTGTGAGCTTGCTTTCTCGTCTATGAAAACTATCAAATCTTAAAAGCTCGTACGTGGTTAACACAGTCACTTGGAATCAACTTTGAAAATACCAACTATAAACATTGGAATATACTTTAAACAATTTATCAATCAACGATGGAGGACTGTTGACCTCTGGGTAACATTGGTACAGGTACTGGTGGCAAAGATTTGATTGCCAATTGCGGAGAGGACCAGAATCTACTAGCCTTCTCAATAACATTTCATATTTTTAAAAAAATATTTTTATAACACTGTAAAATGCTCTGGTCTTATGTAAAATCATGATACGCAACGTTTTTGTCCTATTAACTTTTACGATAAATAAAACGGTTGAAAGTTATTAGTGATTTTAAGAAAAAAATAACAGCCGTGAAATAGGACGACTTTTCGTTTCCACGATGATTACTTATTAACGGGAAGTCTGACATTGATAAAATTTCATTTACGGGGTCATGATATACCGAGAACGCTTACAGATCAAATGAAAATGTGTTATATTTGTTAGTAATTTCAATACTGCTGTAACCACACATTTTGATTGAAGTACGCCCGGACTTGAAAAAGTCTTGTGGCGAGAAAGTTTTCGGCTTATAATTATTTCTATATACATGCAGAATACGAAATTTAGTTTAAAGAGTAAATTTATTTTTAGTGAATCACGTAATTTTGATGACCCCTTCAAACATTAAGGATTTCTAAATATTGGCGTTTGAAAATGTTATTGAATACACTAATCTACAATCAAAAAAAGTTGCGACAATAAGATGGAGAAAAAAGATGCGTATCATGATTTTACATAAGGCTGGAGCATTTACAGTATTATAAAATGTTTTTTTTAATGAAATGTTATTGAGAAGGCCAGTAGCAGGCCGATTCTGTTCCTCTCCTCCAGGGGCAATGAAATCTTTGACACACAGTATGTAGGCTCCACAAAGTTGCAGTACAATATTTATATAGTACCGTCGTTCACCGTACCATAAAATGATTTAAAATTCAACCACAAGTAAATAAAACGTATTCTAATTGTTAAACTCAAGCAATTTTATTCCTGCGACCCGGCTCGAAAAATCAGTAATTAATTGGCCCACCGTTACAAAAAGATTGTGCACACCAGACGAAAATAGGACATTAAACACGTACATCATAAACTAATACCGGTTGTATAAATAAATAAAGTTGTAGTTTTTACTAAATAAAAATAAAATAGTGTCTTTAGCTTATTTCTTTTCGATGTACCTTTTATATTTGCTTGAATTAAAACAATTGACTATAATAAACGATTAATGAACTTACCGGATGCTATAATCTTCCTGTTGAATTTTGTGTAGATTAACTCTTGATGTATATGCAACGTGACGGCAACGTTCAAGGTAATTGATTTAATAACACTTGAATATCCGGTATAAACTCGAGTTGATACTTCACGATTTAAACTAGCACTTGTTACAACTAGATTCAGCAAAAACACTATTATTCTAAAGTTTAGATATTAGTTTGAAGGTTTTTCTTTTATTTTTAGTTTATCGTCTATATTATTGTAGGCCTATCATTGTTCAAAAATAAATCTATGTATTTAAAATATCTTTAATGATTTAAGTAATATCAACCCCAGAAGAATAACCTTCATGGTTATGTGAATTTTGTTGTAAATTTCGGGAAAATGTATTGGACTAACAAAACTATACGGAAGTATTTCACCAATAAGTTAGTCCATGTATACTATGTACTATGTAATGTCATTACGAAAATGCAAAGTGTCGAAATTATATTTGTATACCTTTGAATAACTTCTGAATTTCTTGTCCTGTATTACTAGTTTACAAAGAATGCTATTAAACCTGGTGGTCATTTAGTTCTAGTAATTACTCATATTTGTATTAACCATTTTGTTTAATGTATTAATTTTCTCATGATATTTATTTTACAATCAGTTTTATTAGGGTGGCATGAACATTTTTAGTTTTTAGCGACCCCATGTTACATAACAAAGCAAGTAACACAAAAAAGTATTACGAAAATTGTACGATTGTACAAATTTTAGTGGTACGTATTGTGTAGTGATTGTCATTAACGCAATATTTTTAAGTGTCTGATAAGTTAAATTTGTCTCCGTATAGTGTTCAGGGTAGGACATTTTACAAAGATGCGTTGTACAGTTAATTTTGTGTTGCAGTGTCAACATTTATTAGGTTTTTGTTTCGTCATGTTGTGTTTGTATTTTCTCAGTTTAGTGTGACCAATTCGCAGTTTGTTACAAAGTGTAATTCCTTTAAAATCAGTTTTTTTTAAATTTAATTAAAAATTTATTTAATAAATATAATATAATAATCTAGTAATCTAATATAAGAATTAATCTAATAAGTAATCTAATATAAGAATTACAAAAATCATTATAAGTTTTTAGAACGAAAATATAAAACACTTAACAGTGTTTCAAAAAAAAAAGACTAAACTCTGAACTATAAATAAAACTAAACTTGACTTTGAACTGAGCATTATATCTTAAAACAAAAATTAGCTGAATTTGAAGATAATGATGGTTAGTAGTAGAAGTAGAAAAAAATTAAATGATTAACAAAATTGTTTAGGTAACACGTTAGTAATCGGTAATAATCAAAGACTCATTTTACACAAATAAGTTTTTTTTAATACAGCATTACTGTATTTCGTATATGTATAGGCTTTACAATACAGTAATTGTTTTATGTCTGTCGGCGTAAATAACTGGAATAGTTGTATATAGGTATAGGCTATTATTTTAATTCTGTATTACAGCATTACACGGTACTCCCTCTGCTATTTGTGTTTTAATGACATGGCTTTTCTCATTCCTTTTCTTTAAACAATTTTTTGAGTGTCACAAAAAAGCCGGGAAATTAGGCTAATGATTATAGATTTTTTTGCTTTGTTTCATTTCAATGAGCACAGGAATGTTTTGCCACGTAGGGAATTATTCGTGTGTGTATTTATTCCCATGAATGCTTTATAAATGATCTTATTGAATATGCAATATACTCGTAAGTTGAGTACGAAACAACTGCATTTGATAAAAAATATAATACTTTTTTGGTTTAGGTAATATAATAATTTGTGTTTTACATTTACAGTTTTACATTTTACTTTCTTTATTTTATGTTATTTGTTGTGTAGCTACATCTATAATCTATTCTGGAAAAGAATAATAAGTATATTTTTTTATTGTACTCTCTGATGTGTGAAGAAACCTCCCAATGGAGTAACTTTATCGTGTATTATATTTTAAGTTATCTACTTGGGGCTTTTAAAATAAGTTTGTAGGATATCTTCGTTTAGTCTCCAGGTGTCGTTTTAATTGTCCAAAAGTGAGATATCCAGATGATTTGCATGTATTTTATACTGAGCGTGTTAATTTCAAGTTGAACTGTAAAATGTTTAAATCTCTGTATGCATTTGTAATTATGTTATGGTAATTACATATATGTTATTTGTAATTTATCAAGGTTTGGCTGTGATTGTTCTAAATAATTTAGAGTGAAACCTTTGCAGAATTTCAATGTCCCTTGCCGTCCCCATACAACTGAATCCCATTTTTTTGTTTTACAAGTTAATTTTTTGTCAGTATTTTTATGAATTGCAAATTATCATTATTAATTTCATCAATTTATTCACTGGGAGACCGATTACTCGTTTTAATGTTATTTATTGAAATAATTTCTGTATTTTTTATGTCTTATACACATTATTAAGTAATAACACCAGCGGGCAAGATTGTTCCTTTTTCTGGGTGATGCCTATTTACAAATTCTTTTTTTATAACTTGTGTAACATATACTGTATCTATTAAAAAAAATTAATTAAATAATTGCTCGCAAAATTTATTTTCCCTCGTAATATTCGCGCTATAGGACTTCAACGAATTCCCTACAGGACTTTCGAATAACCCAATACTACGTACTACTTGTCTACACGTACTATATTACATGAGTTTAACTGTATAATACTTGTCGATTTTTAACTGTTCTTACAATGTTATTTTAAAAATAAATTTTATTTTTAAAATTGAAGTTATTATAATAGATGGTAATGACCTTGAATTTTCTTGAACTAGACTAAAAATATTTGGGAGTTCAGAAATATTAACGATAGAAATGTATTTTGTTATATTGGTTAGAAAAGTATTGTCTTACTATTTGAAGAATTTTTTACGTCTGTTGAGTAATTTCAATACATTATTGATGTTGAAATTTATAGATGTACTTTTTTCAATTTATTTAAATTCGCATCAATGTATTGGTCATTTACGACTACTTTAGGCTAAAATAAAATAATTTTTCAGACCCTAGCCGGGAATCGACCCGGCCCTCCGCTTTGCAGCGTAGTACGCTAAACTTTGGGTCACAGAGTCGGCCTGGAAATACTTTAAATTTGTTTTCTTTACGCATATTGTAGTTACTATTTATATTTTTCAGTAGAAATTATTCCAAAATTTGACGATATTTAACTAACAAGTTTTTTACTGTAAAATCGGATTCACAGCTTTTTTTGTTAGCGAGTACGGTTAATTATAGAACTGGGACCCTTAGGATTTTGATTCTCAAATTTTCAACCCTAGCCGGGAATCGAACTAGGAATCGTCTGTTTGTAGGCTAACGGGCTAACCACTACGCCACGCATACGGCTAAATTAACGTATAATGATAAACCTTTGCTAAACTGAGCGTCGCGTCGAATTTTGAAATGTTTAATATAAAATTTTAGCACGTTTATTTTATTTAATTTTAGTTTATACATTTGTTACTTTAAATGCTATTTATTGAGAAACCGATTTACTGTTTTTTTTTGCAAAAAAAATTAAATCTCGGCTATTTTTTGCACAGAAAACATCTTCGACCCACCGGATTGGTCTAGAGGTAAAGTCGTCGTCAGAATCAGCTGTTCAAACAGCTGATTTTCGGAGACGAAGGTTCCTGGTTCAAATCCTAGTAAAGGTAGTTACTTTTATACGGATTTGAATACTAGACAGTGGTTGCCGGTGTACTTTGATGGTTGGGGTTCAATTAACCATACTCTCTCAGGAGTGGTCGACCTGGGTCTGTACAAGACTACACCTCATTTACACGTCATACACATCATCCTCATCTCATTGGGTCATGGGGTTGCTTATTGTTCTGAATTGAACAGATTGCAACGTACACATATTAGGAATTTAAAAAAAAAAAAAAAGAAGAGAACATCTTCGTCTTCTTCTGCCTTTCAAGAAGTAGGCATCTCTGGCTGTTCCGAACCTCTTAAATCTGCCCATCTCTTTTTCGGGCGTCCTTCTTCTCTCCTGGCCTCCGACTTACAGCCCAGTGTCTGCTTAGGTATCCTATCCTCCCTCATTCTGTTATCCTGATTAAATTATCCGTAAATCTCAGTCCATCATCCAAGGTATCACGAGGTTTGCCAGTAGTTTAAGAAAATCCTCTGGCCGCGTTACGAGCGCTGCGCAGATTATGCTCATTAGTAGGATTGCCACATTACTGCATATGAGCCTGCAGAAAAGTTCCTTCGAGATGCCGCTCTAGGCTCTTCCGCCTCCTCTGACTTTAGAAATGTCTTCCATATCCGCCTTTGGAGCCGTTGACCATCTATACTGGTTTTTGTCCACCTTGAGTATTTTATTTCCTCAGCACTCTCCAACAGAGTTGACGAGTGTCCCATCGCCAGGGGCGGCTCCTGACGGCAGACCCAGCAACAGCCACGGAAAACATTAAATACAAATGATGTAATATTTTTGATCTGAAGTAGGAACCTTAAAGCTGTAGTTTGAGATCACAATACTCGTGTAGTCTATTAATAGCAATCTTTGTTGTTTCATTAGTATTAAAAGTTGTTAACACATAAGCTAGTTTTAATTACTGACGTGCTAATACAGTAGTAGGAAAATAAAAACAAAAAAACCTTAAATTGATGTAACCTTGAACATTTGAGACCATAGGTGGATTAAATTTCTTACCGCAAATTTAAGTAATTCTATATTCTAAGTTATAAATTAAGGGGAGAAATGTATTTAATGGCTTTTATTTAGTAATGTGAAGAAAAACTGATAAATAAATATTACAGGTTTTTTTATATTTTCTTGCCTTAGAAGTGAAATTTTCAAAAATCTTTCTAAGCGAGCACCCGCAACCTGAATGGAATCTTCATAATAAATTTTTAAATTAACTGTTGGTAAAAATTGATTAATACTTGATTGTTTATAAATACATTAAGGAACATTGTTTACGGAAACTGAACTTAGCCTGTTTTATTATGACGTAAATATACACAAATCATAATTAAGTTCAGGGGTCGAATTCATTTGTCGTGCTTTATCACTTGTATTTGGATAATGAAATTGTCAATTAAACTTATAGATGTTCCTCAATTTAGTTTACAAATTGATAAATATGCAATTTTTTTTTCTTTCTGAAACATGTACATGGTTGTTAAAACAAAGAAACACTGATTGGAAGTACGCTGCTTCATGGTAAATAAAAGGAATGGCTTCATTCACCTCATATGATATGATAATAAATACCATGCTTGAACGGGAATCGAACCCAGGATCCCTAGCATAGAAGCCAGTTACGCTCACCACTGCACCACAGGCCAGCCTCAAGCTTTTAGAATACTCTAATTGGAACTGTAAACAAATCTAAATTCTATTGATATTTTTTAAAACGGAGATTAAATACTTTTTTAACTTTTATGGGTTTGTAAGGAATGTACCGTAAATTTGGAGCTTTTTGCGAACATGGTGGCAACATATTTTGTCAATGAACATTTTTTCACCTGGTTTTTACTTCTCTTTCAGCATTCCCCCATCTCCTTCGTACGCTTTGATCTTGTTGCTTTTTTACCGAGATTTTGGATGGTTTTATTTCTTCTCTGGGTTGTCTTAAGTTGTAAATTATTTTTTTTAAATTCATTCACCCTATTCAGTTTTGCACTACTGGATTTAAGACTGGCAATGTCTGAGTTTAGTGTTTATCGTTATGTAGGCCTACTTTTTGATGTAACGATTTATTGTTAATATTTTCAGTTTATTCTTAAATATACTACCTTACATGTTTTTAATTTAAAGTCTTCTCAACAGTTTGGATTTAAACGTATAAAAATTTACCGACCGAACCTGGAACCTTCCGCTTTGCAGCCAGACAGTATTTAGCGTTTCACCACTGCACTACGAATATCTTTTGAGGTCATTGTATATTTCAATATACTAATAATGTGTTTCAACAAAATGTATGTAATTTTTTATTACCCGCATCTACAAAATTGTATTATAAATTATTTTTTTATACGGTTTTTACACAAAATGAAAATTTCTTCCAGCGTTCTAGCGTACAACGCGGGGGTTCCGGGTTTGAATCCCGGCTAGTGTTGAGAATGTTTTACGAGTTAAAACCCTTTGTTTCATAACTCACCGTAGTCGCTAATAACCGAGCTGTTGATGCGACTTTTAATAAACTAAAAAAATTTTCTACCAGAAATGCATTGAGGGAAATAATAACGCTTAACTGGTATTGTGTTAATAAATTTGGAATATTACGATAAATCAAAATAATCATATTGTAAACGTAATTTAATTGGCTTTGTAATGTATAATCTTATCATTTTTTTACACAAATAAAAAAATTAGTCATGTATTTTGCTGTCATTAAATTGCATCTGATCTGTAAATTGTTGAGGATCTCCCTCAATGCTATTATCTCTTCCTCAAGTGGTAATTTATCACGTGGTTTTTTAACCATGTGTTTTTTATTCAAAAGAAAAACATTTGAATCATAATTGAATAAGTTTTTATTAGTTATTTATGGTTATTAATCACACAAAGAAAATTAATCACTCTTGATATGTCAAGTTTCCTTTTTGTTGATAATGACAATTTCCTTTTTCCTTCCCCGTATAATTAACTGCAGATTGTCATTTGTCTGTTATTAAATCAGTATGAAAATAGCTCTCAATGAAAAAATAAATTAACCATTTTGATTCTTAGATTTAAAATAACTATAAAAGTATCCGCCATTTATAATCCGTTATCTATGATCTCTCTAGTATACTTTCTTTTTTTTAAATTATCTGTTGGTAATTAATTGCATTAAAAACCTGTTACTTTTGTTTTATTGGATATTTTTATCAGAAACGTATTTGTCTTGTGTGTTTTCTGTTAAATTAATTTTTATCATGTACAGTAACAACAGTAGAAACTAAATGTATTGTAACACCTAAGCCTAGGTTTGTTAAGGATCTGGGTATAATAATTAAGACTTCCTTTAAACTTATACTACTTTATTTATTCACACGATTAATAATTACAGAACTTGAAGCTTAACCTAAACTCAAATATAAAAAAGATACTTTTACTAAACAATCAAAACAATGATTTACTTTCCCACTAGTTACCAACCGTACGGCACGCACTATTAACGTAATTTAGAACCGGTCCCGGAACGCCATTATTTCAAAACGACGTGACAACACTCATTCCATTCAGTCCAAATACTAACTCAGTACAAAGGCGCTAACTGTTCTTATACCTGCGGTCGGATAGTTTCTCAAACAATCGAGACCCTTCTAACTCTTCCTCAGCTTTATTAGATCATGGTAGAAGGAATCAAAATAAAAACAAACGTTTCTACTTTCCTACGTTTCTCCGTTAAAAGTCAATGTATCAAAAAATGTTATATAATCGAAATTACGAAACGTTTAAAGACGAATAAGTTTGATTATGTATAGTTTTTCATTTTCATGCACAATAACGGAGATATTACCAGTTAAAAAAATAAACCAATATTTTTAGAAGAATATTAACATAAAAATTACCAATTAAAAAAAATAAACCAATATTTTTAGAAGAATATTAACATAAAAAATTAACAGAACAATAAACACAGGCCTACGCATTCATTCAGCCCGCATTCATAAACCCGTATTCATTCAGTCAGGTACCTACCTACCTACCTACCCATTCCACCAGTACCTTATACACCTTTTCTCGGTCACATTGTCAAAAATAAATCAGTCTTCTTAATAGTTTTTTTTTTTTTTGGTTAATAGTGGTCACCATCGTAGTATTCCTATTGTGATTTACCTTTCATTTATTATGAAAATAATAAAGCGCTGCATATCTTAATATTTAGAAACACCAAGATCTCGCTTTTATTTTACGTTCAACTATTTTTTTTCACAAACAATAATGCTGACGTTGAAAGGAGGTTGATAACAATGTATAGTTCAAGAATATCAGACCTGACAGGGATTGAATTCGGTACCCCAACCGACCGTCCACGGCACCAAGGAAACCGTTCGAAGAACGGGTACTTTTTTAGCTTGTAAATTATATTTTCTTTCTGATGGTATAGTTTTTAGGAGATATCAAGTTACAATTGACGATAATGAATAAACCTGATTTGTGACTGTTGATCAACAGTTACCTTAATCAGTCAGACAAGTAAATGTAATGTTTAGACTGCAGTAATCCACTTAACCAATACCGGTAGTTATTATCGTACATACTTCAGTGCAGTAATAAATTAATATTTCGTCTGCGCTCTGTTAATAAATATTAGCCTGTACTATTATTGAAATCACTGTAGTTTATTCACACTAATATAACCGGATTTCTATTAGAAAAAAATTAGAATTGACGTTTTCAAAGACCTTGTCCTTGACTACAAATTGGTATTCTCTTTCATTTTGCTATACAAATATTTTACTTCTCATGTTTCCATTCAGTTACTTAGCAACTTACTTTAAAAAGAAAAATAGATTCTTATTTACTGTTGATTAGCAATTTTATTTTTGTTTTTTTCTGTTATACAAAATATTCATAGTACTTAACGTTGATTGCATCAATGGTTTTACTATAGTTTTTTAAAAATAGATTCTTTTTACAAATTTTTACGCTTTTTATTTTTGATAAATGTTTGAAAACTGTATAATTCTAATAAATTTAAAGGTGTGGGTTACATATTTTAGCTGTATAATATAATGCAAAAATATTTTTGCCGTTTCCTCTTATGTCACTTTTATTGTATGATACATTGCATACTTTTTAAAGTTAATCAATTTTTTTATCTGTTCTTTGCTTATTTAAGAAGTGTTTGGGACTAAATCCTTGATTTTTTTGATAGGTAATCTGGATAATCTGTCCCCTTATCAAAAAATTCGGTTCTAAATCGTATTCCAACAGCAAGCAAATGATTTTGCTTGCTTTTCATTTATTATTATTTTTAATAATAATGTATGAAAAGCTGTATGTACTTTTTTTTTAATTTATTTAACGTCGCATCAACTGCAAGGTCATTAGTGACGACGTTGGGGTGTAACTGTGTGCAATGAGGATGAAATGATTTTTTGTAACGTATGAAAATATGCCGTGCCTGAATGGGATTCGAACCCAGGACCGCATGATGAGAGGCGAGCACGTTACCAACTGCGCCAATGCGGCCGGCTGTATGTACTTGTGTAATACCTGCACCTATCTGAAGCAGGATTGTTCAGTTCTATTAACACTTCCACCTGAAATTCTACCAAAAGAGACTTATGTAGAGCATATTTTCAACAAAAAATTGGGTTCCTGTGATTTTTAGTGTAAACAAAGATATTACCTATGCTGTTTGGTCATTCCCGTTTAAAATTATTTAATATTATCGAAAAGAGATCAATTGTAAAATTCTTGTAAAATTGTAAAAGAATTGATATGCTTCTCTTCTTGTTTTGCCTTTCCACTTTGGATGTTGGCGATCATCATGGATATTTTGACCTTTTTATTCGCAATCCGGAACAATTCCGTGGAGTTCTTACTGAACCAGGTCCTCAAATTGGCGCGCCAGAAAATTCTTCTACCAAGATTCCTCTTTCCCTCGATCTTTTCCTGCTGAATGCGCTGCAGTAGATCATATATTTTTGATGTCTCATTATATGTCCGAGGTACTGCAACTTACAACACTTAAGCGTATTGATATTAGTTTCCCTTAAATCAAATGTCGCTTGCTAGTGATCTCATGTAGATTTATGTAGAGCATATTTATCTGCTTCTAAATTACTATAATATAGAAATATTGACGTGATGACAATACATCTAAAATGCTTTAAAACAGAAATCTAGTGTTTATTTAGACAGACTATATTGAAGAAAACCTTCTTTCAATAACCAAATTATTTACATTTATTTCCTTATGGTTTTATTTAATCGTATATATATATTCTTTATTGGTTGTTTATCAGCTTTGAAGTTTGATTTTATTATTATTATAACTTGTCCCTTATTTTCCTTCAATAAAACATTATTCACATCAAATCATTATAGGTTTTATTCAATTATTATATTTTATTAACTGTCCCCTTTCATATCTCCAGGCCCCACTCAATAAAACATTTTTACATATATTCTTTACAACCTACTAGCCCCTAGCAACCCATCTTTGTTTATATCTATCTTTTTTAATTAAATTAAAATTTTATTCTTTTCACCAGCTGGGTCTATTTACATTTATTTCAAACCAAAAATAAACAAAGCCAGCTGTCAATGATTTTGAATCGTCACAATATCTCTATTCTATTTCTATCTATCTATTCGTGCAGCTGACTTTAGCCATCAGACAAGCTCTAACCATGTTATAAAGCTATTGTATATAATCCGGACTTCATATTACTCGTAAAACTCAGTTTCTATTACAGGATAACCTGGATAATCCGAACTCCGAAAAATACGTTGCAGTAAGGTGTCGTGTCTCTTATCATATTGCTCTTCAGTAAATTGATGTTTTAAGCACTTACTATTATACATCAGTATAAGAATACTGCATCAATTTTAGCTTAAAAATAAATAATAAGACCAATTTGACTTAAGAGCTTCAATAAATAATGAAATAAATTCATCAAAGCAAATTAATGTAGACGGAAAATAATCTTTCGAACTAAAAACTGACGATGAGTTAATTGAAACAGTACGACAAGATTTCGATGAAAATGTTGAAAATTATTACGATGATGATGAAATTTTATTAGGCGCGAAGAGCTTGAAACTAAAATAATTGTATTCAGTGGGCAACAGAGAATGACATTCCAACTCACAAACTACTTTTATTGGTTCAAATACGGAAAAAATGCAGTAGAAAAATCACTAACTTCAAAGAAACAGGAAGAAATGACTGATTTTTGAAGAAACCATAGTAAAATTAATTTTTTAAATTTTTGTACAGTACCGTAATAAAAGCCTTGTATGCATAAAAATAGAAAGAGTTACGGGACTTATTACGGCTTCTAAAACTCCCTTTGATACTCTATCCTATTCTTTTAAATTGAACCCTTAATATTCCGAATATTTTGTAATCCGAAAACCGCGGATTTTATTAGTTCAGATTATCCTGTAGTTCGAATTAAGCGGACTTTACTATATTGCGTTGTGTCCTCGACGGCGGATTTTTCACTTCAGCGGGTATGTGCCACATTCTCTCTGCTGCTTACTTCTTTCTTTTCCCCACTGATCGATTTTTTTCCCCACAAGTCGATTTGAGTAGTACATAACTACGAAGCATTTGTGAACGATAACTCGTTCTGTCTGAATTCTCGACTTTTAAAAACCTTTATAAACTGGGCTTGTAAAGATTATAGTTGTATACACCAAACGTGTGCAGTATTAAATTTAAACGCTTAATTTTCTTATGAATAAGAAAAATACAGTTCTACAAAACTTCACTGAATTGCAGTTTAATTATTTTATAGTATCATGCTTTATAAATTAACTCAAGTAGGCCTTAGTTCAATTTATTTTATGACATGATTAGTGAGCAAGAAAGTTAAATTGGGCAATTAGTAATGATATGAGTGACAGACATTGCCATTGATTAAATAATTCTGGAAGTGTACTCATTTAAAAAATGGCAATCATTCAATTAACTAAAACGCGTATAATTCTTTTGACGTGACATAGATGATATAATACTTTGAAGGTCAATTAAATGAATGAAAGGCTTCATTAGTTTAAAATAGGTGATCTGTAATTATACTTGTTTGAAAATAAATAATATACAATATAGTAGTTATTCTTTGTAATTTATTAATTAACATTTTTTACTATGTTATTTGCAAGATAACAATGTATATTTTGTTGTGATTTTTTTGTAGTAAATTGTTAAGTACAGAAAATTTATGGTGTTAAATAATGTATGTTAGTTTGTGAATTTTTAATATTAAAATGCTACACCGTAATCAAAATATAAAAATGGCTCAGATAGTGACTTGTGGTAGTCTTTGTACTTTAATATAAACACATCTAATTTCATAAAAATATTGTGATACTACTAGTCTATTGATTCACAATTTATGGTGTAGGTATCTGTAGAATCTTAAATATCATGCAGAATTTAAATTAAAAATCCAGCAATTAAAAAAAATGTATCTTAACATGGGTGTTTGGATTTCAGTACATACTTCATGAATAATATTAAACCACAAAAACGTAATTATTGACTCCACACGAGAACGAATTAAATTGGTAAAAAGGGCCTGTTTGTCAAACTAAAATTATTTTAAAATACATTAATAAGCAAGAACACAAAAATAAAATATATAAATTTGTTTGGTTCGTCCATTTATCACTTATGTCTGTGAAATACGGATTTGGTCAGAAACAGTTTGTAAAATATGTTGAGAAGGTTCAAAAGAAAGATTTTAAGAAGGATTTTGGGCTGGTAAGATAATGAAATGACTGGAGATTATGTAAAAATAATGAGAAAGTAAATACTGACATTGAAGGTGAAATATGATCCATTTCATAAACACCCAAAGCCTAAAGTAGTTGAAGTACATTAAAAGAATGGAGTCAAAAGCATGGTTAAAGTGATATTGGAAGGGTCTTATCTGTTAGATGGCCCGCACTCTGTTTGGGGCGCGTAGAAAAACTTCAAATTCTGTTTTTGTGTTGTGATTATGGACATATCAATTTTGTAAAAAGTTATTTTGCTTCACTTAACTGTAAGGAATTAAATATATAAAACACTCATAGAATTCAGGGCCCATAAAAAGTAAACAAACTTCACAAAATATAATAAAATTCTTCTAAAGTTTGAATATTTTATTTAAAAAACAAAAGATCTAGTGGTATTCATCACCTGAAACTAAGGACAACAGAAAAACTTTAGATTTTAAGCCTGTATTTTCATTCTTCTGAATTTGATATTAAAATTTAGAATTTGAAATTTTTCTGATTGTTTCATTAACATATAGTTTTAAATGTCGTTACTGGAGTTAGCTTTTGTTATTTTATTTAGTTATTTCCTACTCAGTAGAAATATTAGAAAGCAATGGGATTTGGGAAACAGTGTTCAGTATAAAAGAGTGCGGGGCGTCTAACAGATAAAACCCGGAAATACTACAAAAAAGAAGGATTGGGTGTCAGAGGATGGAGGTTGCTAGCAACTAGCAGGGAGGATTGTAGAGAAAGCCAAAGCTCACCAAAGGGCTGTAGAGCTACAAGATGATGAAATTTTGGTGTAGACAATGAAAACTAACCCAAGATCATTGTTGACAATCCTGGGTTTTAATCTCCATCTCTTAAAAATCCCTTATGGCCACAGACATCCCAGAAGTAGAAAGACTCTGCAGATATGTACTGTATACTCTTATACAATAATGTCAATGTAATGCTGTGTGTCAACAGTTCTCTGAATCTAACCTTTCAATTTTTTTTTTTAGAAAAACAATTGTCCTGATCAGAACAACAATTTTGTTACTTTAAAATATTTAACATTACAAGTTAATGTAATTTATATACTGTATATTTTTATTTATATACTGTAATTGGTGTGTAGGTGAAGTTGATGAATCCAAATGTTGACATTGTCTGTTTAAATAGGACTTGGTAATATCTGCGTACTAATATTTTGCGAAAATTGTATTTTTAAGTACAGGTAACATATTTTTCAGATGCTGAAACAAATCATTTTTTTTTTCAAATTAGCTTTGGTAGAACCAATATATTATCTATTTTTTTACATACTTATCAATTTTATTATTATTGAAAATCTTAGATAATGAGACAAAGAATATATATTTTGTATTAGGTTTCTGCCAATAAGTATTAAAAACAAGGTTAAATTTATTCTTTTGTCATCATTTATTTGTAGCTACTGCATACAGAATTTTGAAATCAACGTGAAGTACTTAGCCACTTCAGACCATGTCATTCAATTGTATACATTCTATTTTTGGAATGTTTCCGTGTATTGAACACAGTGAACTGAATTGTTCTTTTTATCAAACTATTCTTGGATTTTAAAATAAAAATAAATAAAGGATTTCCTGTGTAATTTTATTGTCTGTTATAAAATTACAAATTTCAAATTGATGATAATATTGCTAATCTTGTCAATGACTCAAATTATTATTATTTTACAATTTAAAATAAAATTTGTATTTGCTTGTTCCTTTTTGTAGTGATTCTGTTAATCCTTAGTTAAACTAATCCTTGGATAACAGAAATACTCAACAAAAAATAACAAAATAATATACTCAACTTTCGATATCTTGATGTTATTTTTAATTATATAAATTAGTATGATATTATTAATAACAATCTTATATCCCTAGGTAATATGATAAATTAAGAATTGAATTTGGATTAAATCCCAAAAAAATTACAAATAAACTTTTACCGATCACTTCCCATCATGAAATGATAAGGTGCTGATAAGGACCCAATGAACTTTGACTTAAACATTAATGCAATGCTATTAAATCTTGATAAATATTTTAATGGTAATAAGCTACTGCTAAACACTAATAAAACTTACATGATGCATTTTATTTAAAAAAATAAAATATGGCCTCAGCTCTTAGTAATAAATCTCAGTAATGATATACGATAACTGGAACAACATCAACAAAATTCTTGGGAGTTCGAATAGATTGTCAATTAAGCTGGAATGAACATCTTAAGGACCTTAAACTTATATTGTCAAAGGGAATTTTCATTGTAAGAAAGGTTAAACTCATTGAAACTGACACTTAACGCGTATTATGGTTACATTTATACACACAGTCTGTATTCCATAATATTTTGGGGGTCATGTACTAACAAGGTCATGCCCATAATGGGCAGGTGGCGTGTTAAATTAATTCCACTTGATCTATTGGTTCCAGGGCTACAAAAAATAGTTCTGTTTCTTATCACATAGTCACCTCGTATATGACAACTATTTAAGAACAGAAGAGGTAGAGGTGTAAAAGACACTCGTCAGAGTTATCTCCTCTGAGAGTAATGAATTTCACTATACAGCCAGACCCTGTGGTGAATGAAGTGAACGTGTCATTCGCAGGATGGAAAGTGGGTGCTTTTCGGAGGGTCTGGCATGCTGATAAACATACTCTTTCAACTCTGTAAGGAAGGCAATAGTAAACCACCTCACTCCTCATTGTTACTTAGTAAAACCTCTAGAGGTTCAAACCAGCCTTTTCTCTGTTGACCTAAACAATACTAGTAAGTTTGATTATTATTATTTTTTTTTTTTGTTTAACGTCCAACTGTTCTACAATTACTGCTAATGCAGACAGTGAAGGATGAAATGATTTTTGTAACATATGAAAGTATGCAATATTAATATTAATGAAAATAGTAAGCTTGGGAGATCTTTCTGATGCAGAAACAAATAGTGAGGAACATATATGGGATAGGTCGGGAAAAGTCTTGTTGAGACTAATTTAAGGAAAATAAAATTCTTACTGTACCTTGCTTATTTATTATGGAATCTGTTCTGTGGAAAAATTCAATAAATCATTATGGTTTGTTAGTAAAGCTTCATGGCTATCACACAAGAAGACACCGTTCTGATTTTGCCGAGTTTCATAAGTTGCCTCTCTATGAAAAAAAAACCATCATATACTGGATCAAAACTGATGTCCCATTTTCCACAAATGTTGTTTTTGATTGAATATGAGAAAAGATTTAAGAAAGGTTTAAAGTCTTACCTGATTGATAAGTCGTATTATACAATCCAGGAGTTTATATACGATAGAGTCTAAATTTTGTGTTTTGTATTGTATAATTTTTTTTTTTTATGTGTGACTGAAGTTGACAATTTGTTTTATGTGATGTTTCTTTGTAATGGTTTTTAAGAGATGAAATTTTTTGATACTGACTTATCCTATGCTCTTTTGAGTTTGGTATGTTATTTAAAATTTTAAATTAATTAATTAATTAATTAATTAATTAATTAAGAATCTCCATAGCAACAACAGTCATCATTATAAAAAATTTTTTTAGTTTCAATGAATTGAAATAATTATCTCGTATAATTTAAATAGGTAATACATTTTTGATAATTATTTCATTTAAAAATATCATAAAATAAATAAATTAATAATTTAAATAAATAGTTATTATTAACACACATTTCAATCACATGTTAGTGTTTTTGATGTACTGGGTGTCCCACGAAGAGGTTGTTTTTTTTTTTTAATTAATGTGCCGGACGTATCGCATTCTGTACAGACTGGAAACTTTACAGTTATAATAAATAGATATGTGAAAATAGTACCTTCGAGTTTCATTTGCTTATAATTAATCAAAACAAAATGGCGGAAAGTAATTTTATTTGCATAACCATTTCAAATTGGTGATTTGTTACAGTGTTACTTACGTAATAAAATGTAAGAAATATGAAAGTGATAAATTATTTGAACATTTGATTATTATTTGATTTGATTATTTGATTATTATGAACACAATTTGTTTCATTAACGTTTATTCGAACTAATGCCTATCAACAGCTATGCAACGAAACAAAAATGAATCATAAGGGTTTTTGAAAAATTACCGAGGTATCAACAGTATCATTTTCGACATTATTTTGTTATTCTGCCATTTTGTTTTGATTAATCATAAGCAAATGAAACTCTAGTACTTTTTTTACATATATATTTCTTATAGCTGTAAAGTTTTCAGTCTGTAGAGTGTGCGATACGTTCGGCATATTACTTCAAAAATAAAAACCTCTTCGTGGGACATCCGGTATGTAATAAGTACTATTCTACTGTTACAGCTTGTACTTTTTTCACCTCTCCCACTCCTGCACATTGATACTATTCCTGTACTGTCGATTCTGCTGTTAATGGTCACTGATGCTGCTCTAACTATCACAAAGAGGCAGTTAGAGGAGGAACTCTTCCCCAGTCTTCTATTGGTGCATGATTAAATTTAAAAAATTTTACTGTGTTGTTCTGTTAGTTTTTTTATCAGTAGATATAACATGTTCTGCCCACCTCCAAGGCACAATGATTAGTTTGCTACATCTCAGTGTAGAAAATCCTGGGTTCAATTCCTAGAAATTATTACATTTTCAAACCCACTTTTCCATAACTCTTATTAGGTCCTAATGACTTGGCTATTGATGCAACTAAATTAAAAAATTTTAAATGTATGATAATGTTCTCTTTAATGTTTCCAACCTTTGTGTATATGTACTTTTACCTGCTGGTTAGGTTCAAGAAGTTTAAAATCCTGTACTGTATTTTCTTCTAGTTTGTAGTATTGTTTGCCCTGCTGGTTTATTTTACAAATATTCTTTAGTTAATTATAAATTCTTTATTTCTTAACATTACTATTTATCATTACGGGAACTCCAGTTCCAGCTTCACCAATAATACTCACTCTAACAATGAACATATTCCGAGTTCAACACCTTCTTCTTCTTAAAGTTCCATCTCCTATCGGAGGTTGGATATCATAATGGCTATGGTCACTTTGCTGGCTGCCGCTCTGAAAAGTTGCAATGAACTACAGTTGAACCATTCTCTAAGATTCCGCAGCCAGGAGATGCGTCTTCTTCCCACGCCTCTTCTTCCTCGGATCCTTCCCTGCATAATAATTCTCAGCAACTCATATTTTTCTCCTCTGGTTATGTGACCCAAATATTCCAGTTTTCCTGTTTTTATACTTTTCATAACTTCTAACTCCTTATTTAAACGTCGGAGCACCTCAACATTGGTAACCTTTTGGACCCACTGAATTTTCAATATTCTCCTGTAACACCACATTTCGAACGCTTCTATCTTCTTTATGTGTTGTTTCTTCAATGTCCAAGCTTCCATTCCATATAGTACGATAGAAAACACATAACATCTTAGAGCCCTCAATCTGAGAGGCAACTGAAGGTCTTTGTTTGTTAGCATTGTCTTCAATTTTATGAATGCTTGCCTTGCAGTTTCAATTTGTACTTTAATTTCTTTACTTTGGTCATTCTTGCCATCAACCCAGGTTCCCAGATATTTGTATGTCTCTACTTTTTCTATTTGGGTTTGCTCTATTGTTAATGTTTCATTTCCATGTTCTGTTTTCGAGACAATCATAAATTTAGTCTCAACACCAGATTCAGCTAATAAAAAACATACGTTTTACAAAACAAAGACCAACTAAAATTTAAATTATTGGAATAAGTCATCAACTACTTCTTCCACTAAACAATCTGAATATAAATTATGTAAATAATACAAATAAGAGTACAAAAAAAATTATTTTTTTATGTTTTTAACATTTTTGTTGGAATCTCTGTTGAGATTCTTGCTTACAACTAGGATTATGAGTCCTAGAGGTGATTGTGAGGTATGAAGGTGATAAGATGAGGTTGTGAGTGTAATTCCATTTTAGTTCATTCAATCCTCATCCATCGAGAGATTGAACTTTCCAGCTGCACCGCGTGGAGGACGGACCTTTTTCTAATGCCTTACGATGGAGAAAACATGGGTATAAAAGAAAAGGTGCCGGAATCAAAATAAATAATACTATCATTATTTTTAATTTTTTATTAAATATTTATGTACAGTAAATTGAACAAGAAAATTTATTATTGGATTTTTTATTAGCAATATTAAATCAAGTTTCCTAACACGTAAATTGACATGATGCAGGGATAGTTATTTCTCATAGAATCCTTATTAGATGTAAGAATATAAATTGTTTTTAAATATTTCAACCTTAGATTAAATATTAACCAAATTATTCAAAGTTTTTCAACAAACTATATTTTTACTTTAAAAAATTATGATTCTTTTTTTATTTTGTCATCTAGTTTAATTACAGAATATATTTTTAAGTTATTCATTTACTTGTAATCATTGTCTGTATTTTAAAAATAAATTAAAATTATTATTTTAGGTTATTATAGGATAATTTGTATGTGTTAGTTATTTAGTACATAATAAATTACTTCATTATTTGTATTAACTTTGTATAATTGGTTTTTTTTTTTTTAGATGTGGACAAATACAGTAATTACGTCGTTAAATGGAGCTCTTGTGAACTAGAAAATTTTAAGATGAATCAAAAAACAGCACCTAATTGGATTTTAGACAGAAGAGACTCAGGGAGACTGTTTTGGAGGAGAGATTCTGGTGGTATACCATCTGAAAATGGCACACCTGTAAATCGTGTAAAATTTCGATGTGATGTTGAAATTGTCGAGTTTTTAAAAAATGAAGAAGAAACAGCTGAAGATGTATCAACATCAGAAGATGATGATGAGTATGGTTGGGGAAAACGTAATTGGCACCTTAGAAGTAAAGACGATGTACCACCACCATCATCACTTGTTGGTGGTCTTTGTATAGTTGTTATTTTAGCTGTTCTTTCATATCAGTGGTGGTTTTCAAATCAAAAAACGTTATCTTAAATTAGTAATATGTAAATATTTGGTATTTATTACATAATATTATAAGCATTCCTACTAAAGTTCTTTGAAGGAAACTGGGGGAAAAACAACATAGTCAATAAACTTTTACAGGGGAACAAAAAGTTTCTAACATTTAGAGGGAAAAATATTTCACTCATAATTTTTTTTTATTCATTTTCCTTGGTGATTGATACTATTATATAAACATTACTGAAAATGTATTCATTTTTTTAAATTTATTTATTCAATAACATAGTTATGTTCTCCTGTGTCTAATGTTTTCCTTTGGTAATTTTCAAAAAATTAAAACCAATTTTAACATGTTTGGTTCTCATGCTTGACACTATTGGTTTGCTGTAAAATGAAAAAGGTATTAAGTTTAACACTACATTCAGCAGGTAGGTTTTAGCTGAACATTTTTAGCTGAAAAATTAGCGCAGCTAAATATAATATTTTCTAGACCTTTTAGCTTTTTGTTTGTACCCCTACTCATGTACACTGAAAACAGTGAAATTTTATAAAAGTAAGGATGGTTAATTTTATGCTAAACCCATGCAAGTAAAAGTTGTCTGTGGATGGACCAGTGTCAGCTGTTAGTAGACTACAATGTTTCTCCGGCAGTTTTAGCTGGACTGAGTTGTTTTTCCATTTTGGTACATATTTTTGTACAGCAAAAACTCATGACTGGCTTTAGTTTTTACCTTGTTTGCCTTGTGTTTAAAATATAAACAATAAACAAGCCATGGTAATCATAATCTTTCTTTGATTTTTTTTTTTTTTTGGCTATGTTATTTTTCCCCTGTACCCTTAGTTTATTAAATAGTAGATAAGGTTTTTTATGTGAAAAATGTAAGACTTAAAAGCAGTATGTAATTGTGATAATTTGGTGTTTGTCCCACCAACTTCTCATGTGATTCCTGTATTTGAATAATAATGTTATGGGAAGAGTGATTCACTGACCAATTTTGTTACCAATTTTATAATGCCACTAAGACAGAATAGTAATATTGTAAGAATGTTTTTTTTGTGTAATTAGTAGAAAATAATTCACTTCATTTTCAATAATTTATTTTTTGGTAGAATAATAAAAATTTATGATGTATTGTGTATTATTTTATGTAGATGTGCTACTTTAACCCTTACAGTGCCAGCATCCTAATATTAGGACGTCAAGATTAGACTAAAAAATGCCGGCGTCGTCCTTTTATTATTTCTTTGACTAAAAAGTTTATAGGATTTTAATTTTCACTTAATTTTTATGAACAACGTATGAAAATAATAATTAAGAAATGTAAATTGAAAAAATACACGTAGAGTTTTTTATGAATGTAATTGATTAAAAAACATTTTTATTATTTTTTACAATACATAAATAATTTTTTTGTGAATTTTGCATAATTAAATTGTCTTTAAAGTGATATAGACCTAAGTAAAATTGAGTAACATAATTTTTTAGGGTGATTTGTTTTTTAAATTAAAAAGGAAATTTTCATAAAAATGTCTGCGTATCATTTTATTTTTAAATTGTAAGAAATATGTTCCAAGTTAAATTTCATACGAGATCAAATATTTTTATGAACAAAACAAAAAAATCATTAAGATAGAAAAATAGCCATGAAATGGATAGATGTATAAAATGCTACAAATCTCACACAAGTAGGCTGGCATTTTTTAGTCTAAATCGTCACGTCCTAATATTAGGATTTTGGCACTGTAAGGGTTAATTTTGAAACATGGTAATGTTTTCTTGGTTTTGAAACGTATTTTTGACATGCAGTAAAATTTCTTGATATCGTAATAAAATTTTCATAAAATTTATGCGAGGTCACAACAAAACATACTGGTTAATTTTTCTATAACTACATTCAAGAGACTCCATAAAGAGAGTATTGGATATAAAATTCATTAACATATTGTGACACCTATCGCTAACATCCGTTTCGGGATCTGGGTAAAATAAATAATTAAACTATCATTTAAAATTATAAGTATTTATTACACTCTAAATTACAATTAATAATGTTACTTATAATAAATAACAAACTAATTACTATAAATTAATAACATTAAATAAACTTACCAATTACAAGATTATTTTTGCACTCAATTACACTAAATACTACTCACAAACGATTATGCGATGTCTACAATATACGTTGGACCTTTTTCACAACCACAACTGTTAACATACATACAAAATTCACTCACTGGCTGCATTGGTGTAGTTGGTAACGTGCTCGCCTCTCATCATGTGGTCCTGGGTTCGAATCCCACTAAGGCATGGCATATTTTTATACGTTACAAAAAAATCATTCCATCCTCCATTGTACATAAGTTACACCCCAACCCATCACTAATGACCATTGTAGTTGATGTGACGTTAAATAAATAAATAAAAAAAATAAGATTCACTCGTTGATGGCAGATCAAAAACTAACTGAAACTAACCAAACCGGCTGTGCTCATATGTGTAAGCTAATGGAAATTACTAGGACAAAGATTTTTGATATAATTATCAAAATACAAAATTTCTCTATTGTTTCTAGATGTCTTTACAAAAGGTAAATGTCATTGCATATTAATAGAGGACACATTACAACATCTTAATAAAAGATAATTATCTAAATAAATACCCCAACCCATTATAATAGTAGGATCATACTAACTCATTTGTACACAATATTTCTTAGAAATAACCTGTTTTAAAAACTATAATTATTTTCATTAACACTTCTTGCAAACCATATTAAATGCACCGTGGTATATTACCAACTCCAACATACATCGTGATTTGGATGTGCAGACGATTCGAGAAGAAATACGAAGTTTCAGTTGTAAATACATCAAACACCTAAACAACCAAATAAATCACTTAGCACTGAATCTCTTAAACAGCAGTGATGTTCATAGACTAAAACGTGCTACCGTACTGGATCTTCCAGAGCTATTCTGATAGTGAGATTTTAAATAGTAAATAAATAATGTAATGCTTATATTCTGTACATGATTGGCGTGTTTGAGTGTGAATGTTGTAAATAACTGAATGAACATTTTTAATTATCTTTAGTAAAGTTTGGTGTTTATTTCGGAATCATGTGTTAATTATTTTTACTTCTCTTTTTCTTTTTGTTTCTTTTTAAGGGAGTTTTTTGGTTATTTTTTTATTTTTAATTATTTAAAAAAACTGTCAGTCTAATAATTTTTACAATTAATTTTGATTGTAAATAATAATTTAGGACAGTAAAATATGATTAATGTTATAATTTGTTAATTACACCTCTGGGTTATAATTTTTCATGTGTAAAATCTTATCAATAAGTTGCATTTATTGATATACAGCAGATTATGCATTAAAAAAAGTTATATGAAAAAAATTAACAGTTCTTAAATCTCAGTCCTCCTAGAGTATTCTGGAACAAACTTTCCCTTTAGATATTGTCATAATACTGACTTACTTGTTCCAGTACATCACTGTCTCATAATTATTACTTAATAAACAATTTATTTTGAAATTTATTTATTTATGAAATAAAAAGATTAGAAAGGAACTATTGTACACTTTAAAATCGTTAATCAAGTATTTCCTAAGCTCTTTTGAAACAAGTACAGATTATTACAATCAATTAATCTGTGTTAATTTATCAATGTATTGTATTCTTATGAAAGACGTAAATACGTAATAAAGCATAAATACATTTTTCTGTTCAAACAGTTCAGCGTTGTGATTAGCAATGTAGTAATAATTTGTGTTCTTAAATTATTGTGGACATGTGAATTCTATAAAAAATATTTTGCTTATCATAAATATTACCTCAAAAATTTAGAGTGAAAAAACTTTAAACAATTTAAGCTCCTTAAATTGTGGTATGCTTCCACCATATACCTAGCTACTTTTATAAATTTTAAAAAACTTTGATATTACTGTGTGAACAGTTCCGCCACACTGATACATCATGCTGATTATGAGATATTATAGTAGGTAGTGGTTGAAAATTTTGACCTTCAGTAATTTAAAAACAGTAGATCAAGGAATACAAAATGTTTTATGCAATAAATTAGTTTTACTAATCACACCGCTATTAGTTTTACTTTCGTTATTAGTTTTACTTCATAATTGTATTGAATATTGTTCATGATTTTCGTTAGTGTGTGTAGATCATAATTCCTATTTAATAAAATTCTTTTTTTTCTACATTACTAAATAAATAATTAAATCTTAATTGGTTTTCAAATTTCTACAAAATTTTATTTATTATTTTCTTTATTTCTTGTCAAATATATTTTCATGCATAATCATTTAATCTAGTTAATTCTTTAATTGATAGTTTTCAATCAAATTTCTTTATAACAAATTGCATTTTCATACACAATTTTACTTTAAAACAGACATTTTCTACAAAATAATATTTTGTATATTTATATATATTTTTTATTTATATTTAATATTTTATATATAATATGCCGGTCTAATTACTTTGTAAATAACATCTTCAGAATCGTTATATATATATTCATGCGATGATTGACAGCTCCTGCCATATCTCGCTTTCTAAGCACCACTTCTCGTTGTCTTGCCAGTCACCATTTGAAAGCCACCGCAAAGACATTGCCTCCTGCACCACCATCCAACCACGTCACTTCTGGCCTACCCCTCCTTCTACCGGCTGGCGTCCACTCCCATACCATCTTTGACCACCTACCATCGTCCATCCTCTGCAAATGGCCAAACCATTCTTTTTGGTATTCATGGTATTTCTTTCAATGCCAATTCTTCTCGTAATTTTGGAATTTGATTGATGCGGGACACACCACAGCTCCACCTCCAGAAATCCATCTCCACCGCTTTTAGGCGATCCTTCTGCCTCTTAGTCAATACCCACACTTCTGCATTTAGGTGCACACACTCTCGAGGATATTAATATATATTATTAAAATTTTGATCAAACATTGTTGCAAGAATCCTATTTTCTCCCTGGGTTCAAGCACCATTTTATAACAATGTTCTTTGAACTTAAGAAAAATTTTCTTGAATATAAAATTATATAAATTTGTTTTAAACATTATTAATCCCTCTTTTCAATGTAAATTATAATACTTATTTCTTAAGCTTTCTTCCACTTCTATACATGCTATCATTACCTTAAAATAATCTTAACTAATCTTGCTGTTTCCTTAAATGAACCTTTATCAAGTATAGGTAATCTATGTATTAACTCTACTTTCAAAGGTTTGTCCTTGGTGATCTGTAATTTTTAGCACACTAGTCAGTAAAATAACATAGTTCCAATATATTTGAACCATTTTTATTTAGAGTTACACAAAATAGTCTCGAATGATGTCAGTTTGTACAGAAGTACAAGCATTATTTTTGACTGCACACACCTCGCCTCTTTTATCTTCTAAGCCACCTGGCCATTCACTCCTCAAGGACTAGGGTAAAGCTTGAGCTCATGAGTTATAAGGCAAATTAGATTACTAACTGGTCAACAAGACACTGTATTATTATTTTGTTGAAGGTTTGCCCCTAATGGAGTTAGCCACAGTACTATCAGATCACATTTTCTGTAAGCTACTTGTATGATTACCTCACTTACTCAAGCTCACTAAAATGACAATATATATCTATAAAAACGATAAATTACTGATGTATTATGGATTGTTTTGATTTTCAGTTCATTATATAGTTTACTTCGTTTTTATTGTGTGGCATAACCTTACATTACTTTTATTAAGTTTGCCTGCACAGCAACGCTGGAAGTTGAAGCATGGTCAGAGCTACTAGTAATGCTAGACTTTGGAGCTCACTATGATATGACACACACTGTAGTCATTCAAATAAAATCGGTCGGTTAACTACTTGACTCTGGTTCAATATGTTTGTGCCATCCTCATTAAAAGTTACACCATATAGGCAGGAATGATATCATCAACTTCAGTAGTACAAATATTCTTTTTGTCTCTAAATCCACTCAAATGTTTGGTTCTTAAGTACAGAGGCAAAGCTCCAACAAAAGCATATTACCATTTGGAGATCATAAAAGATTTTTTGAGTCAAAATATTATCTTTGTAATAAATTACTTAGTATAAAATGTTCAGTACCTTTTATAGTAAAGTTATGACTAAATAATACCATAATTTTTGCAATAATATAAATGTGAAAGCTTTCACTGGTTTGTAAGTTCACTCACTTATCACTAATTCACTTAACTTCTTGAACACCAATTGAACTGAAATTTAGTACATTTCTTCATTAATGATCAAACCGAAAATCTAAAGAATTTGTATTTCAACCATGTGTGCATAAGTAAATAAGGAGTGACTACCTTAAAGAAATACATAATATTTTTACACTTTCCCAAAGAGCTACAACTTTAAAAATCAGCATGATATTGTCTATTATACTTACAAACATTAAACATTTTAATTTTTTAAAATTTTTCTTAAAGGTAGAAATGGTGTAATTGTTCTGAAGCCATAAATATTATTTCTGTACCTTCACAGAGAGTTTTAACTCTGAAACTTAGCTTTAGTAATAACTAGAATAAGTAAAATTCAGAGTGAAGACAAGAAAAGCAATAAACCATTTTATTTATTGCATCACTCTTAAGGCCGAACATAAGCCCCTACACAGCGTGGACGCAACTGCTATTCTACGATAACTGTAACAGTTATAGTAATTTGATAAAGTTATATTATTATCTAGTACTTTGTTCTAATAAAAAATCAAAACCTTGTAAGTGCAATTATCAGAATCTTCTTAGTAAATCTATATGAAATATCAATTTAATACTTTACTAAGTACATACATTCAAGTCACGTTTTAATAGGCAACATTGTATTTAAGGATTGTAATTGTTTGTCAGTTACAAGCAACAATTTGAAAATTGATTTGTTTAAAAAAATATTGACGAAAAGTTTATGTAAAGTTTATTAAATAGAAGGTGTAAAAAGAAGTATGTGTTGTCTAACTTATACATTTGAATTTGATTACACAATATTTACAAAAATAATATTTACATGTACTTGTATTTGAGAAGATTTAGCCTATAATTACCTTGACTTCTTTAAAAATATGTTAACTCAAGAAGTTATGTAAATATTTTCTCTTGTACAATATTATTTTTTATCGAAGATAATTGCTAACTATTAATGTATTTTATTCAATCATGTAAAATTTCTGATGTTTTATCTTGGTGATTAATTTGAAACTCAATTTATAATTGAATTTTTATGTTTTTGCTTATGATTCTGGGTTCATAGAATCATTGCTGTCATCAGTTGAGTTTACATTATATATTTAGTTACTTCCTACAAGAGTAAATTACTACAATACAAGCTGTATTCTTCATGATAATGTATTGTTATTGTTGAAAATTTGGATAATTTTTATTAAAGCTTTAGATGTCCTTAAACTGCACTTAAACAAATTGTACATATCTCTGTTGTCTAATTCTTCACGTTTCTAAATGATCACTTGACAAATAGTAGGACTATTTAACAATGCCATTGAAAACTATTTTGGGGACATAAAATACATTAAATTGTGTTCTTCATATTCCAACACACCTGTAAACGAAATTTCATTAAATTTTTTAGAAGTGTAAAAGTTTTCCTACAAAATTTTACTTGCATTACTAGATATAGTTTATTAATGTAATCTAAATCTTTGTTCATAATCATGATTTTATTCTTGAAAGATACGTCATTCTACCAGTGGCGTAGATAAAAATTTTGTTCGGGGTGGGGTGTCAGTTTTGATACAATGGACTAATACCCTTATCTCCTCAAAGTGCTTAAAAAATTAAATCCCTTAGTTTCTTCAAAGGAAATTTCAACTTATAATTTCCACCTCGTATATGGCCAATTTTAGACCTCGTGAGGTGACTAGATGTTTCTGAAAGCTCTTTTTGGAGCTCATATTCTTAGCATTTGCTCACTGTAGGCTTTTCTCCTTTCTTCTGTTGACCCAGTGTTCTGTTTTTACTCTTCATGGAAGCCCTTAAAGTCTGTAATTAGTTGTCTGAATTTGGTTTGTTTCATTAAGTTTGAAAAATAGTATAATTAAAAAATGTTTATGACAAGTACAGGACTTAATAAAATGATAAATTGTCATGTACGTTACCAATGCGTAACTAATGCAACTTTTAAAAAGCTGTGGTGAAACAAAGACTTTAAGGTTTTAAAAAATAACCTTGTTTTCTATATTTCTTGAATTTACTCCGCAGAAGGAGTTTGTAGACGCTCCCTGAAATTTACTCCTCTTAAGACAAGAAATATTTTGTACATAGTATGTTAAAAATTGTGCAAAAATTCACTTTAAAAATTTAGATATTTTACTAAATCACAAATTAGGCAAAAGTGTTTCACAGGCTAAGGTTGAGTGTCTTTGAGAATTTAAATTTCACTGACATATTGTTGATAGTACGTATTTGGTATTATGTAAAGAATGAAATGATGTTCTATTTAGTGTTAGAAGTTTAATAGATTATGTTGTTTTGTAGATTTTGAAAATAATAGCGATAAAATATCTAAGCAATATAAATAGAAAATGATATCAATGAAAATCAATACATGTACTGTGTACGTTTAGAAACATAAGTACAAAGAGTATGAAAATTTGTATTCAGACTGAATAATAATAAGTAACAAAGTCTTCCTCAAAACAAGTCTTAATTTGATATTTTTACATCTGAATAATCAGTATTATAAAATTAGATTTACTTCAGTAGCTTAATCACTAACAAAACAAAACTAGTACGATTGTACTAACCAGAAAATGTATGTTAATTTTATTTTATTTCAGTAGAACAATTAAATATGAACTCGATGTATGTATTTGTGTTGTCTTTTTTTATCATTAGATTTTATTCTTTCAAAATATTTGCTGTATTAATTTTTTTCTTTAAAATAATATGTCTGATGAATTAAATTTATAATATTATTGATAAACTGTATTTTTGACATTAAGAGTGGTATTATTATTAAAAAAAAAAACATTATTTGTAGTTTTGTGTGAGTGTTTAAATTTAGGAAACTGTAGGTTATTGGGCAGTTATTAATAAAATGGAGTAAATTCTTAAGAGCATGAAGCAAAAAGAAACTTCTGAGCATGATGTAGAAGTAATAGTATTAACTTATTTTTTATAAGAATAACCTTTACTTTTTGGTTTTTATTTCTGAAGGCTTTGCTTCATTTTTTTGTATCATTCAAAATCAAAACACATAAACAATATTTGTTTAATCTTTTTTGCAGTATGTATTTCTCAGAATATTTCCTCAGTTGAGATAAAAGTAATGTATTTGTAAACATTTTAACTGTTTTCATTCAGTGATATTTCAATCTGGCCTGTGGTATATAAAATTATTCATAGTAAGATTTGTTTTCGTTAGCTACAGCCTACTTACCATTAAAATATACCTGATTTTTAAAAATAGTGTACAAATTAGAAGTGGTCTTAATGACCAACCTTTAATTTTTTTTTATTCAAAGTCGCATCAACAGCTTGGTCATTAGCAACTATAGTGGGTTAAGAAACTGTAACGATGGGTTTTGGTACATAATAATTACCAGACCCTGGCCGGAAATCGAACCCAGACCTCCACTTAGTAGGCTAGTGCACTAACCACTACACCACATTGGCAGCCACCTTCAATATTTTTTCATACATTTTAAAACTAAATACTTAAATACCATAGTTGAATTAAAGTTAAATACCACTCATAGTTAAATACCATAATTGTCCTAGATAACTTATCACTAAATGTAACTTAATTCATTACTTATTGTCCTGTGTGCCTCTCTATTTTTATCATGATCGCCTTTCTCTACTACATTAGTTTAAAGATCCTCTTAGGTTTTTTAAGAAAATTTTTGTCGTCAAGAGGTTGAATTGCTTCCATCTTGATATGACGATGTTGAGAAGCCTCATGTTTAAAAGAAAATTTTTTATCTCACTGAACACAAAAGCTGAGGTTTCTTTTGTAGATATGACTATTTCTAACAAACCACGAAGCATGAATGCCTCTTAGAACTTTTTTTCTGAAACAGTCATGTAGTTCATGTCTGACTTTCTCTGGTGCAACCCCACAGTAGTAGAAATTAAACTAAAAAAAATTTAAAATTTAATTATTTATTGTTATTGTAATATGGAGTGACAGTTGTGATGATGTTCCATTAACTAATATAAATTCCTTGTTTTTTTTACCTTTTCTTATATATTTGTAATTTCTACGGACAGTTTTCAGTGGATCCATCATCATCAGATCCATAAAATTGAAACAAATTTTTTTTAAATTTATTAAAAATTTGAATGACTGAAGATAAAATATTTTCTGAAAATTTTAATACATTTTTAAAAAAGTTTAGATTCAATTTTATATAATCTGATGATGATTGATCCACCAAAACATGTCAGTAGAAAGTAGGATTATAAAAAAAAGGTAAAAAACCCAAGTAATGTGGGCAACTGTAACAGGTCAGTGAACAATTAAATATCTATACATTAGGATTTTATTTTAATTTCCTATAGAGTTCCTTTGAGTTTGAGGTATGGGATACCTAAAATAACGCTAAAATGTGAGAGTAGTTTTAAAATACAGTTTGAAATTCTTTAAGTGACATTGAATTGTATAAAGCTTACTGTGCTGTCTAGTTTTTTTTTTAATTTTTCTTAGTAACTGTGAGTACTTACATAATAATCATACGTATATTATAAAAAAAAATAAGTAATGGATAAGTTATGAAAATGGAATTGAATTTAAATTTTTATTTTGATTGTTAAGTTGATATGATTTCATAGATATGTATTCACAAGTGAATTAAAAGAGATTAATGTGAAATGTGACTAAACTTTCTATGGTTCTGAAAATATTTCAAGTTTCTTAAATAGAACAAAATCTGTACTTGTGTTCATTCTGAATAATTCTGTATGTAAGTATTCATAATGTGAAGAGAAACTAAGGGAGAGTAGGTGAAAAACATATATCTTGATAGTTTGTCAGCTCCAGGGTTGGTAAACGAAATGTTAAATTATATGTATACCAGGGGGATTAAAATAGTAATGTACGTATACATAATAAAATGGCCGAGATTAACAGGATTGAAATGTATGACAGTATTTTTAAAATAAACTTTCAAATTCTATGTACTTGAGAGGTAATAGTAACATACATAATTATAATTAAATTATAATTAAACAGTGTAATATGATATTTTGATTTTGTTAATACAGTATATTTTATAACCATAAAAGTTTTTACATTACTATAATACAGTGGAACGTCAGTTATCAGAACTAATTGGGATCAGAGTGGTTCTGATAGTCAAATAAGCTAAATATTGTAATATGATACACTGTATTGTAACAATGTAATATAACCTAAATGTTTAATAGGTTATTAAAGGCTAACATACATTTTAGCCTAAAAAAAAACACTTAATATATTGCAAATGTATAGTTAGAGTTTAAAAAATGTTATTAAACTGATTAAATTAATGAAATAAACTACGGTAAAGTCCTTTAGGAAATATTTTAATAATATTATGATAGTCAAATATTGTTAGAAAATGAATCTTATTTTAAAACAAATTATATTTTTAACTTTTCTGAAACTAATTTTAATTTTCTAAAACTAATTAACTTAAATTCGTCCGTATGTTATATTAAAAATAATGTAACTTATTAATTTTTTAAATGTATAAATTATGTATTTAAATATATAATATATATATTGTTATTAATTAAGATTTATTTAACCAAAGAGAAGTTACTCTTATTTAATACGGAGTGGTGCATCATTTTCCCCAACAAAATTTCAAATGTAAAAGTAAACTAAATGAAAACTTATAAACAAGGAAAATATTTATTATGATTCTCTATACATTCTGTATAGAGAATCAATGACTTAAAACTGATTCACAAGTATTCGGCATAACTTTTTATGTTCATTAACAAAGATAAATATATATATATATATATATTCAATTGATAGTTTCAGTTCATTAAGATTTTCTGTTAAAAAGAAACACCAATTCATTAATTTTATACACCATAATCTGGAAACTTAGCAAAAAATTTATTACGAAATTTAGAATTATTTTTATGATCCTTGCACCAGAAATGCAGCGTGTAAACTCGTTCTTTAGTAAATATTTAAAGACATTGCAAAACACTACTACATGAAGGTTGACAACAGACCAATTCTAATAAACTAGTATTGATTTAGTAAACAAAAGAATTATGTATTTGCTGCTACCAACATCAAAGAAATTATTCCATTGCATGGGGAAAGTGACAAGTGTGCCACCTGTTATTGTAACATCTTAGATATAGATTTTGTACATTATTTAAATAAAATAAATTATAATATATTTTGATAGAATTATTTAAAAAGTAAAAATGATATATTTTGTTATTAAAGTTATGTATTTTTAATTATAATTAAAATTATTTTATTATAAAAAAATTAAAACTAAAAATTAAAAAATTAAAATTAAATTAAAAACATAAAGATGTTTTTTTTTACAAAATTTATATTACTGTAAAATGGGGTGAATAGCAACAGTTTTCAACTCTGACCATAAAATATTTACACATATTATATGACATGGAATTTAAACTTGCCTTGGGAATTTAAGCCCACAACATTAGTTTTCCTTTTAACCACAAGATAAAATTTAAAAAAAATTAAAACGTACTGTTTCTATACACCCCTTAGAGTGGGGTCAATAGAAACAGCCGTATTTTTTTTCTGTTTCTATTCACAATATCTGTTGAGACAAAACGAATAATCAGTATTGTTGAGGAGTAAATAGAAACACCATTCTGAATAAACATAAAATTTATTGAATGTTATTCTGATAACCCCTAATTACAAAACTACAAAATGCAAAGCAATAAATGAATTTTGCATACAGACTTTGCAAGCATACAAGTATATTGGACATGTATATTTAGATATCCCATACACTTTAACCAGTTCAAAATCATTAGGTTGCAGGCAACTATTGAGTTCTAGCTCTTGAAAGTGGCATAAAAATTCCGATTCTACGGAAGAGTCAGACAGAATGCAGTCTGGATCGCCTACTTGAACAGAATATTCTGAGTCTTCTGATGACGAATCATAGATAGATTTTTTTTTCTTTTGTCTGGAGACACTAAATTTTTCATTCTTAGTACTGGCATTGTTAGTGCTTGTACCGTTACAAGTATGTACCAGATATGCTTGGTGCATCCTGACCTGGATCTGCTGGCAATGCAAAATCAGTAACCGAAACACTCTTTCCAGGCTCAACAGCTACTTTTACTAGTTATTTCCTAGGTTCAGTTGCTTCTTCATGTTTTAAACCTTTCAAAAGTTCTTTGAAGGCATCGTCAATAGCAGCAACATGAGATTGTACTGGTATTATGGCTCTTGACGATTGGCAAAATCTGGCGTTTCTATTTACCTCTCACATCCTAAATATAAATCCTAACCTCAATACAAAAATTATACAAAAAAACCATATGATTTACCCATTATCAAAGTACCTATATAATAACTTTTATAGGTATATAAGGTATTCAAATAATTTAATTTAAATACATGAGTTAATTTGATTTGGTATTTACATGGTAAGTTAAAAGATCACAAAATCTAAGCTTAAACGGAACCAGCTGATCACAACAATTAATCCAACTCAAAGTGCTGCCAAGCGTACAAACTCATTTTTTCCTTAAAATTTAGAGTATTCCTAACTCATAACGAGAAATTACCCCTGTACTATTAGTTTTACCATTTACCAGATGACATCACATTTTTTTGAAAGGTTTGTTGCTTTTCACCCCATTTTACGGTAATTTAAGTTTGATCATTTTATCTCTTTAATAATGATATGTCAGTACGTTACTGACAGAATATGAGTGGAAATGAAATGAATATCTTATACGAAACCATGTTTGTCATTGGAGCATAAGAAAAAAGTACAGTTCATCTACAACTAGTGCTGTTCTACATCATTATTGTACTAACAAGAGCGAACAAAATATCTCTAACTGTTACAGTTGAGCACATCAAAGTACTTTGACTTGCTCATGCTGATTGTTATTAATGTGACTACCAAATCAGAACTCATCCTCATTTCTTCCGCTTTGTAATTTTACTAAATTCTGTCGTATTGTATTAAAGTTACATTTCCTGGTTACCATCTCTGTCATCGTAGTATTTTATGTAACATTATTTATATATTTAAAATGCAAAATCACCTCCAATGTATTTTAAATGAAATTCTATTAACTCCTAAATACAGAGTTCTACCGAAAGAATTTTTATAATTTTTACATGGCTTTAAAGAGTGTTCTTTTCAGATTTACTCAAAAGTTCTAAACTTGAAATTCATGGTAATTCGATTTCATTTTATGAAATAGGATATGTGTCATCTCTCAACACACTCAGTCGGTAAACACACTTGACATTGTGTTTACACTTTTTTTTAAAGTTTTAGTTTAAAACCGTTCTTTTCAGGATGAAACTGTTATATTATGTGCTTTAGTCATTACTCAAATTTTAGTTGTTGACTTAAATCATTTATTTAATGATAGGAGTTTGAAGCCCAAGAAGATTGTGCAAATTTATTCGCAAGGGTCCACTAAGCTAATTAAATATAAATTATGAAATATTTTCTCTACTTCAACTTGAACCTTACTAGAATCCATTAACATCAGATGAATGAATCTTTTTTAAATTTAATTTTCTATTGAGTGATAATGCCTACATAAGCCTTTGATTGTGTTTAGGAAATGATTGAGGTGATATAATTTTGAAGAAATACCAGATTAACCATGGAATTGAACCTAGAACCCCTAGTTAGAAGCTAATTGTGCTAATGACTATATCTAGGCCCAGCGCATAATCCCATAATCTCAATTGCATTATAATGCATCAGTCCAAACATTTGGCCATCTTATTTGCAGTGTATTATGATCGAGTCTTACAACTATTGAGTACCTTTTTTTGAACCAAAACTAATACTTAATTGTTGTTTAGGTTGTTAACCGAAAGGCTGGTTGAACCTTTGGAGCAGTAATTCCCAAACTTTTTTTACCTAGCCCCTTCTGTGTAGAAGTAAACTTCTCATGCCCCTTACACAATTTTATGTGGTAAAAACTAAAAAACAAGTATTACATTGAATAACCATGCATTTATTTTTTATGTTTTTATGACATTCAAGTTAAATTTAAATTGAACAAGTTAGACAGAAAATAAATCAGTGAGATGGATGACCTTACATTGTTTTTACAAGATTGGCTATTCTTGGTTGTTTATTAGAAAGTGCACAACGTACACCATTAGCAACATCAAGTTTGCCCTGATTCTTTGTCTTTATTCCTACAAGTGCTGAAAACGCTTTTTCGCACAAATAGGTGCTTGAAAAAGGTAAATATAATCGTAGTGCTTACTGTGATGTACTGGGGTACACTTTGTAATCTATATTTAAACTTGACTCTTGAATTGTAACTGCTCTGGACATGCAGTTGGCAAAGCTATCTCAAGGTCCCACGCCCTGGGGGGTGCACCTCCCACTTTGGAAACCATTGCTCTAGAGGCTTTACTACATAAAATGATGAAAGAGGGGGTTTACCATTCCCTCCTTCACTGAGTGGAAAAGTAGCTTATGCTTATCAGTATACCATGCCCTCCGAAAAGCATCTACTTTCCACCCTCCAAATTACATTTTCACTCAACTAATGCCTTTTAATAATACTTACAGTACAATTTGTTTCTTGAAGATGACATCTCGCAGGTGAGCTCCATTTTTACACAAAAATTCCTGCAGTCTCGTTACATTGTGCATGGTTCAACGTAACATCTCAACATAAATTTTGGCAATTCCTTGTCGGATCTTAGCTTTGGCAATTCTTCCATTGTAGCAGATCCACTAAGATTCACTTTGTTGTTAAGGTGACCCCACAAAAGAAATCAGAAGCTGACAGGTCAGCGGATCTGGGAGGCCATGGAATGTCACCATTTCTCGAAATTACATGTTTGTTAAACACTTAACAAACATTGATGCGTCTTGTTGAAACCAGGCAGCATCAATCATTCGTGGAAATGTCTGTCAGTTTTGCACAACAAAGGTGTCAAGCATGTGCTGATAAAACATGATCGTGGCGTCCTAAATTAAAATGACAGCGGAATTCTCTACGTGCTGCCTCCACCCTGTCAGTGTTCTTGTAAAAAGCTTCAATCGCAAAAGCACGTTGCCCACCACTCCATAGTATCCATGATAACTAAATGGCAAGGTGTCATGGAAAGGCTGGCATAAGTAATTCATTGCTAACAATCACCCACGGCTACAAACAGAAATTTCAAAATTTCCCATTTCTTTGAATCACCCAGTAGTTACTTTTATACGGATTTGAATACTAGACAGTGGTTACCAATGTAATTTGATGGTTGGGGTTCAATTAACGATACTCTCTCAGGAATGGTCACCCTGAGTCTGTAAAAGACTACATCTCGATAATATGTCATATATAAACTTCTGCATCTCATTGGGTTATGGGGTTGCTTATTTTTCTTAAATTGAACAGATTCCAACTTTCACATATTAGGGGTTTTAAAAAATATTTTAAAAACATCCTTAAAGAAAACTGGTGTGTTTAATATTAATGGGTAAAAAGTATGGCTCACATCTAAGTTCTGTTTCCAAAAATTTATCATATCCATTGTGGTTTTTTTAGTTTATTCAAGTTGTGACAACAGTTTGGTCATTTAGCAACTACGGTGGGTTATTGAACTGAAGCCGTGGGTTTTGACTTTTCTGGTCCGTAGCCAGAATTCGAACCATAGAATTTCCCCTTATAAACTAGTTTGCTAACCATTAAGCTACGGGTCAGTCACAAATTTGTTGATTTTCAAAAATTTCAACCGGTAGTTATATAAATTCTGATGTAAAATCAGTGTTCAAGTTCCATGCTAAAATTACAAATAAAACTTTGCTGGGATCACTGTAGAACTGATGGCAGTTATTGTTCCCACAAACAGTGACGTATCTCAGTGTAACCAATTGACTCATAAATGGTTGTACACAATATTTATTTGCATAATTTATTACCGATCTTCTACCGAATCATTTATGTATCACAAAAAAGTATTTATTTTTGTATGATTTGTACTATTCAATACTTGATTAAGATTACTGCTTTCTGTTTGTTTATTTTTTTCTGTATCTGCTTATCTAAATAATTTGCATCACATTTCTTTCAGAGTTATAAAATTTCTGATAAGCTAGTTGGTATAGTTTCACTTTTAAAAATATGTGAAAACTTACAATACCATTTTTAAAAAATAAGTAATTAGGATTTTTTAACGATAAAAATCTCCCCTTTTTCTAGCTATATTTCTGTATTGGAAATGAACTAAAAAAAATTTTATGATTTTCAGTAAGTTCAATGTTTTTAAATTTGTTTAGGGTTCAGTTGTAAAACAGAAAATTTAAGTACCCTGTGAATGATCTCCTAAAAATTAAATAATAATTACAATTTTGTTATTATAACTTGCTAATTAAAAAAAGTACGAGAATTTACGATTGGTTTAGCGTAGTGAAATGTAATACAATTGTACTACATTTAACTAATAATTTTCTTCAATTCAAGTCCACTTAGCGTAAGATAGATAGCGCGAGCATCGTGTTACGTTTCTCAATTTTGAACTTCGTGAAAGAACTCGTTTAGTCCCGAACGTATGTACTTCTATTTCTTTGTATAAAATATGCAAGATCGTATGTAAGGACAGTTTTGGATACATAGGCAAACAATAAATTATTTAACTCAAAAAAGTTATTAGTAATTTAATTGTATAATTTTTTTATTTTCGCAACAAAAATAAATTTCTCTTCTTCCACAATCGTATCCTTTGCATCATCTCTGGTTTTCACTACAGGATTCCAAATACTATTGTAATCGAACATGTTTTGACCCCTTCGTTTCACGATTACATTCGCAAAACGTCCAGATAATTTACGAGCGTAGAAGTAACTCTGACATCGACATCATCAGAAACATTTGTAAATAATAAAATAATATACAAATTTGTTTCAAGTTCTATTTTTCTGAAATTTTCGATGTATTTTCGTTTACACCGTCGTTCCTTCTTTTCTACCCAACAGAATCCAGGAAAATTTGGTAAGCGTGCCGTTATACTGTATGTAAAAAGGATAACACAAATTATTGTAAGTAATTTCACGCCAATTATAAATTAAATTTTTTTGAAATAAAACGTCCCGTACTGTTCAAACCCATGAATAAAATTCATTAAATTAGCCTTCTTGACATATAACAGGCACGCTTACAAAATTCTCCTGCATTCTGCTTGATAGAAAAAAATAAACGTTGGTGTAAATGAAAAATATCAAAAATTTCAGAAAATGGAATTTTCAGAAAAAATTAAATAAATTTTTAACGTTTCCATGTACCTGAAAATTTTACTGGACGAAAAATATACGCCTCCATTTTTTCGGTTATATAAGTGAATTTACAATAAATTTTATGTATTAAAAAAGTAAATGTTTTTTTGAAAAGGTAGTAAGTATAGGCCTACACCCAGTTTTGCGCCTCTCCGCGAATTTTCTTCTTACCACAGACAAATAGTACGAGGGCCGTTTCTCCGATAGGCCGTAAATAAAAGACAAGTGAATGTAGAAAAAGTATTTTATTACTAAAAGATACGTACACTTATGAATACTTTTCGACATAATCACCTTGACGATAAAGGCATTTTTGTGATATCTGTGAACAGGATTTTCAATATTCTCTTCATAAAATGTTGCGCTAATGAATTTACATGAGTCTTGACGTTGTCTTAACGCTCTTCGTTGTGTTTCTTGTGGAGTTCATGCAGCCGGGGACCATGATTAATGCAGCTGTTTATTGTGAAACCTTACAAAGTTTTCGAAGAGCCATTAAAAAAAAGTAGAGGCATGCTGACTTCTGGAATCGAATCGTTCTGATCCATGAAAACGGTGGTGCAACCTAACGACTCCTTGAGCAATTTTAGTGAGACATTTTCGATTACCCACCATACAGTTTCGACGTAGCACCCAGTGACATCCATCTTTTCCCTGAATTGAAGAAGTGGCTAGGAGAGAAATGTTTCCAAACTAATGAGGAGGGTTAAGACAACGTCGAGAATCATTTAAATTCATTTGTGGCAACATTTTGTGAAGAGGGTAATAGAAAGCTTGTCCACAGAAACGACAAATGCCTTAACCGTCGTAAGTAACCACAATTGTGCATAACTTTTAGTAATAAAACATTTTTCTGTATTCACTTTTCTTTTATGTGTAGTATATCGGAGGTTAAACAAATGGCCCTCGACACTATAATTCTATTGGCTCTTTAGCATCTTAATCGTCATTCTTTTGTTCAGAAAGCTAAAGATCTGACTTTCAGTCCAGACTAGGTTCTGAAAAATTTCGCCTAGTGTATTGGAGATACGACCTACATTCATTGTCATCACTAGTATTTAATGTGATGTGAATACATAACTGAAATGAAATGAAGAAAAAAAATCAATAATTAACACAGAAGGTTTTAGAGGTTTTTTTTTGGTTGGATGACTTTTTTATGTACCACACAAAATTTTCATAAATTTCTAATTTTTTTGATTGACTCGGCCGTGTCTAGTCTACCCCTTGACAACTTATCTGCAAACTGTTCTACAATTAGTAAAGTTATTCTTTTGAGATGTAGTTCAGAAGTCGACTGATAGATAGCGGTGGTTGTATGGTGTTACTTATTGTTCTTGAACTAGGTGGCTGAGTGGTACAATGCTGCTCGTAAGGTCAACCGGGTTCAATCCCCGGCTGCCTGTATTCAAGGTGATTAAATAAACAATACTTTAGTATCTGTTAATGTTAATTGTACGTTAATTTTTATAAGTGTTACAGCGGGTCGGTTTAAGACCTATCTGATAAAGAAGTTTGGTAGATTGCTTTGAGTGATTTTTACACTCGTCTCCACAGATTATTTTTACGCCCGCTTATAAATCATTCCGAATTTATTTCAGCTTGGTCAGTTATTTTTAAGCAAAAGTGAACAAAATGATTTTACCAAGTTTTGTCCACAAATTACGGGACTTTTAAGGTACAACGATTCTGCTTCATAAATCGAAAAATATTTGAAGTGATTTCATAAAATTTTAAATTGTTACGTCTTCTGTAAAAAAACACCATTCTAAGGAGTTTTTCTGTGTCTAAATGGGTTCATTAACCTGGAATAGGTAGTGATGTTAGATATTTTCTGAACACGTATTCATGCAAGACATCCTTGAATCCTAAAAAGTAGCCTACATATTTCGGTTTTGATAGTTCGAAGCAAAAAAAAAAAAAAAATTGTTTGAAGGATTCAGTTTATATAGGTATTACGATGCACTTGTTATCTCGTAGTGAAACTAAAAAAAAACCATTTTTCCTGTCGTTTAGAAGTCGTTAAAGTAACTTTTAAAATTTCCCGAAACTCTTTTTGCGGCTCTTTGGCAATTTTCTTTTAAATCTCTTCATTTCTAACTCTACCTGTGTCAACTGACAAAGTATTCTCCAGAAATTCAATTCCGTAGCTGTTATTATGCTTTTAAATCTCAATTGGAGAGTCATGCATCTTGAGCCATAAATGTAGGAGCTTTTAACAAAATAACGGAAAATATTTTCCTAGTTTCACAAAATACGTGATTATGACACAAAACAGAATGTAACATTTTCGCGATAGCCTGAATTTTCGTGTAGAGTTGTTCGTGTGTTGGTGTCTTCCATCGGTTGCCTCCCCAGTCCCCAGGTGGTGAAAAAGGAAAGATCACTAGATATGGTAGGAAATAAGGAAATAAAATTTTCAGGGAAGAACCAAAATTAACAGCTATCCCTTGCAGTATTGGAGTAGGCTCTTCAAAAAGGAAAAAACCTTAATTGAAAATTACCTGGTCATCCAGGTTTGGAAGTTAAAGGGACGGGCCTGCTCTTCATCATCCGGAAAAATCTCTTATAGAAAAAAAACAATCAGCTTCGGAACATGGATAGAATTAATAAAAATATTAATAACTGGAAAGGTTTACAGCAGATTATAAGTATTGGATGCTGGAATATTCAAGGCTTTTAACAGGAATTGTGAAGAAGTTTTTAAAGAAATGACAGAGCTTCAGATGGATGTAACTGAATGTTTTGTTTTTTTTCTATAAGAGATTTTTCCGGATGATGAAGAGCAGACCCGTCCCTTTAACAACCAAACCTGGATGACCAGATAATTTTCAATTAAGATTTTCTCCCTTTTGTAGAACCTACTCCAATACTGCAAGGGACGGCTGTTAATTTTGGTTCCTCCCTGAATATTTTATTTCCTCATTCCCTACATTTTGTTTTGTTATCTGAGACAAAAAAAGAACGGACATGGTAGTGAAATCATTGGTGACTATTTTTGCACTTCTATAGTCTGTTGGATATTTCAAAGAGCCAAGGCAGATGTGTTAATATTTACAAATAATTTTTTTGTTTTATTTGTTTGCAGTTTCCTAGCGTGGGATCCAGCGATGGTCAGGTAAGCTTCGTTATCATTTAATTATGAAAAAATCTAGTAAGGAGAACCGTATTTTTATACTTATAAATTTTAGTCAGCTTTGTGTTCACATTTTAGAGATCTTATAAAAAGTATATTAATTTTGAAATCATCATGATTTCTGGAACTTTTACAAAAATAGACTCAATCTATTGATTTGTCTTTTAGTGGTAATCTTCCGGAGTTGGTATCAGGTTGTAGATTTTTAATAAAATATGAAAAAATTGTGAATGTGGTTAAATGGTTTATATTTGTGTGGCGGTAATCGTTCTTTGTTGTTTTATCCATTGATATCGAAAATGTTTTTTTTTTTTTACTTTGATGCTTTATACTGAAACTGTAGTCTTAACGATACAGTATAACCAGAAAAAGATTAACGAATTCTTGAAAAATAAAACTAGCATGAAAATAGATATTAGAATTCCTTGAAAGAAATTATCCCAGTGGTTAATTTAAAAAAAAATCAACATTAAGAAATGTAATAAAAAAACAAACAAAAATAAGTATAAGATAGGCTTGGCCATATTATAAGCTTGCATATAAAAAGAATATTAAGCACAGTACATTTTTTAAATTTGAACAAAATACAGTATGACTAACAAAATGAATTTAAAATACAAATATTTACATGAGTAACAAGAAGTGACATTTTAAAAATATGAACAAGGCGAAATAAAATTAACTACAATTTTTTTTTCAAGTTTATCAAAATCCTTACAGTAAAAAACTGAAATGTTGTCATTTTTTTAAGTTGTATAATAATTTTTTTCCAGTTAGATCAGTAGATCTCTACTCAATTTTCTTCGTAGGCGGCGGCATGTTAAATTTTGCCCTGACATTTGCCGTATTAGAGGAGTGATGTGGTCTGTTAATTTTCTGTTAAATTGTGAATATTTGAGTTTAACTACAAGGAACTTCCCAACTGTGCGACGTCTAAAGCGAAAATAGAGTAAATTCTTGGTCTAAATAACGGTTAACACCCGTAGTTATAAACGGAGATTGTACCTCTGGGTACCTCTTCTCCTTAAAGTAACATTCCCTACCGCCATTTAAATGTCGTATACGGGAATTGTGCAGCTCAATTTTATTACGCACTGTAATAAAAATTAAAGACAAACTGAAGTTTCTGGTACAGAAGGAATTTTTAAGTCGGAATGTAATGTTAAATTTGTCACTTAATTTGGGGCGTTCGTTATCAAGCATAGTATTTTTAACTGATGGGTTTAAATTTTAATTATGTCATTTTTCTTTGAAGTCCCAAAAATGTCGATACCATAATTCCAAAAAGGGTTTAAATAAGCTTTATATGTTAATAACTTATATTTTACTGGTAGGTTTGATTTTCTGTTTATGAATTTTAGAGTAATTTTGTCCGACTATTAAGTTATAGTTCAGTAAAACATTTTCTTTTAATATCATATCCCCAAGTCAGTCTACAATCTAAATGGAGGCCCAAATATCGAACTTTACTTATCACTGTGTTATCTCATTGTTATCAAGGTATACAGGTGGACAAGTTTTTTTGGTACAGATTTCAGCGGGTTGACTTTCATTCGCCAGTTATATTTATTTACCTCGTACAATTGATTTTGAATATTAACGACAATGTTAATAATTATCAAAAGTATAATTTCAGCAATTGTGAGACACATTGAGCATAGGAAAATTATTTATTTATACTACTTGTATTAAAAACCAAAAATAGAAGTATTTTTTGTTTAGTATGTGCTTTTGAAGTTCGTTGCAACATGAAATATGCTAAACTGTCAGGCCGCTGTGTAGATGAATGTATGTAATGTAAATAAGTAACTTATTTGAAAGTACTCCTGTAAATTGTTTTGTTGAACTACTGCATTTATTTTTAGTAAAGAATTTACTGTAATTGAATCATGAACATTTACTAAATGCAACGAACCATATGTCTCTCAGCGCATTTGTAAATATCGTATTTATAAAATTTTATTTATATCGTTTTTAAACTGAACCCCTGTCGGATGCAGGTGGAACGTTAAAATAATTGCTTTTGAGATGCTTGTTCCAGCGTTATAAAAATAGTTCTGTTTCGTCTATTTTTCTTAGTCAGATAAATTACCGAAATACGGGGAATATTAGAGGTACATGTGAAATTAAAACTTATCTGTGTCATCAAATGTGAAATAATAGATTTTATAATGCAGCCAGACTCAGGTGATTCTTAGTTGCAGGGTGGAAAATTAATTTTTTTTCATGATGCCTGTCACTCTGAAAAACAGTAATACTTCCCATTCTAACGAAAAAGGCAAAGGTAAACAATTCAATCCTTGTTTGAATGAGCATATAATCTCCAAACCAGTTTTCTGGCTATTGACCTAAGGAACAATTTAAATGTAATTTTGAGTTAGTGGAATTAACATTAATTGGTTATGAGGTGCATCATTGATTGGACGTATCATTAGCTTAAATTTGATTATTTTAACGATTGCTTGTTATCGGGAACTGCATATTATTGACAACCACCCAGTTTAATCGTTGCTTTTACTATATCGGCATGAACGTGAATTTAAACAGATTTAGGAGTCTGTATTTAAATTCACGTCCAATTTGAGTTGTTAAATGGAGTTTATTCATGCGTAGTTGCCGGCTGGTAACCATAAAGGGCTGCTCGTCCATTCAGTGTTCCTTAATAGTTAAAAACATTTTTCTACCAACTGACAGAATGGGCTGTACCTTACTGTTTCGTTCACAGAATGTTCTGGTGCTGGCCTTTAAAAAATGCAGTTTTGTACTTAATTTTTAATGCATAAATTGTAAATTTCCGACTGGATGTGAATTTGAACAAGGACCTCCCAGTGGTGATTGTATTGCTGTACAAAGTTGCTCGTCCAGTCGGTGTTACTTAACAATTTAGCAACTTTCTACCAGCAGACTGATTGGGCTGGGCCGACGCGACGGCTTAATGTGAAATTTAACAGTCGACTTTGTATGTCAAGAATTCTCCTTAAACGAAAATCGAAGAACCAGTTAGTAGATGTGAAAATCGTGAGTGTGAGGACATTACGAAGTTAAAAATAAACTGAACTGAAAAATACGAATATATTATTTATTCATTCCTAAATGTCATCGAAAAAATATCCAACTTTTTTTTAACTATTTTGTACATAGAATATTCTATTACACGTCTTTTTTCTGAAATGTACAATAATTTTGCACAAAAATTTAACTGTATAAAATTATAATATTGTTTTAATACGTCGCTATTGTACTAATTCTTAATAATGTGCTTATATTACACATAAGGAGGTAATGTTAGTTTGTTTCTATATTTGTGTGTACTAGTTAATTTCCGTAACTACCTACCGATTTCATGTATTCTTTCTCTATAAAAAAGCTTAGAGTTTCATGAGTACCACAAGTTATTATGGCATTAGATAATTTTTATAATTCGTAAAACTTTAAGACTGGTCAAATAAAGTCATCTTTTGTTTAATTTTTGTGGGTTTATTATTCTTTTATATATTGTTACACCATCTATTCTATACAAAGTATTGTATTAAGTAGTGAGCTATCAGGTACGGCACAGTACCCCCTATAAAAAGCATCTACCTCTAGAAATCCCCCTTATTAGGGGGGGGGGGTTTGCTTGTTTGTAAGTAAGAGACTGTAGTTAAATTTTATCGATTATCTTCCAATAAAATTTTTAATTATAGCAGCGTAATATGAATTTTAATAATCTTCGCCTTCAGAGTTGTTGGTTTTCAGACCTGTTCCGTCCATCTTAGTCTTGGTCTACCAGTTCTTCGATTTACTTTCGGTCTGTAGTTTATTACGTTTTAGTAAATAATTATGAAACAACAAGTATACCTTTTCTGTCATCAGTCTCTCGACTGGTTTAATACAGTTCTCCAAGCTGTTCTATCTTGGGCAAGTCGTTTTATATCTACATACCTGCAACCCCTACGTCTTTTGTAATTTGCTTTAAATATTCTAACCTTTGCCTCTCCGTACAATTCACTCCCTTAATATTACCCTCCATTATTGATATAGTAATACCTGTATGTCTTTAAGATATGCCCCACTAGCCTATCCCTTCTTCTGGTAAGATGTTTCCATATACATCTTTTTTCATCCACTCGCCTAAATAAACTTATCTCTTAACAAATAAACACTTCTAAATTACTTATTTCGTCCACCCACCTACCTAATCTTTAACATTTTCCTATAACACCACATTTCATAAGCTTATTTAAACTTATGCACGTTATTTGTTAAATGTGGACCGATTTGTGGAGCCTGTCACATTACAACACTGAATATTCTTCAAACACACCAGTCAAAAGCACTTAGCGCAATAGCAAACGCACCTTTTTTCCTAACCAAGTTTACTCTTCACGAAGATCTGAAAATATCAACAGTTCGATACATAGTAAAAGCAACACACCTCATTACATTACGTCTTTTGTAATTTGCTTTAAATATTCTAACGTTTGTCTCTTCCTACAATTCGCTCCCTTAATATTACCCTCCATTATATTGATACTGAAGTCACGAGATTGCCTTTTGTGTATGGACGGGCTGTAAGGAAGGGAAGTGAAAATTTGACTGTGCTGCCAACCTCAACAGTGAGACCCTACATTTCATTACCGTGCAGTTTCTACATACGATTTGTAAGCTGTGGTTTATTCCGAGAAAATGTTTTTTTTTTTCATAAACCTTATAAGAAATAAATGTGGCCTGTAGCTTAAATACATGACTAGAAATGTTTTTTTACTGTAATTACCAGCTACCTTATTCCATTGGAACAAAATTTTCTACAAATGAATCCCCTTTTTTACTATCGCTGTCACCGGTGTCTTCACTATCAGTCTCACTAGTATCTACCTAACCGTTTCCTTTTTTAACCAGGTGTCAACAAAACTGTCAAAGAATTAGCTTCTTCACTATTTTTAACTTCCTTCTTTATATTTTGAATTGTGGAAAGAGAACATCACAGTAGTTAGCCGCTCGCTCATGGCTTTTGTTAGAGGCAGGGAAAGGCATTTTTGTTTAGCTTCAACTTCACAGCATTATTACACTGCATATTAGATTTCGTTGAGCACTGTGAATAGTCTGCCCACGTTTTCAAGAAATTAATATTTCTGTTTACGGTAAAAAAACTGTTATATTCACACAGTTAACCTACAAAAGGTTCCGCGATATACTGTATATGCTCTGGGTATAATATAAGTTGTTTTGTTTGTTGCAGTGAAATTAACGCAGTCCCCCATGCGCACTGATGATTTTCCCCTTTACCCCTCGTTGCAAACAAGGGCAGCCTCGTGACTCAAGTATAGGCCAAGCCAATTGCTGTGAGCGCTGGGCTACGCATGCGCATACTTGACTTCGACCCTGCATACCCCTCCGACGTACAGTTAGATGTACAGTCAGAGTATTGTTGAAAATTGACAACACCCACTTGTATTTTGCAGGCATACTGTTCCATTGTTGATTACATACACTACACTATTATAGCAGACATACAATACTATGCTAATGCAGATGCACGTTTTTCCCAGCGCTCTCCTTACGAAAATCAGGCTATAACTATACCTGGATGTCTTTAGATATACCCCACTAGCCTATACCTTCTTTTGGTGAGATGTTTCCGTATACTTCTTCTTTCATCCACTCATCTAAGATCTTTTAAATTACTCGTTTTGTCCGCGCACCTAATCTTTAACATTTTTCTATAACACCACATTTCAATCCTCTTCCTTCCTATAGCCCTTATCACCCACATTTTACTCCGTATATTGCTACGCTCCATTATAGTGTACTGTGTGAAAAAATAGAATCACCTGTATTCTTGGTGGCCCGTTGGTATAGTGGTCAGCGCTACTGGCTTCTATGCCAGGGGTACCGGGTTAGATTCCCATTGTGTGATAAGTTAAACGCTTTAAGTTTAGCTTGCCGTGAAGCGCAGCGTGCTATGTTACTTCATTTATCGTTATAAGGAGTGGCCTTTGACCGAACCGTCGTAAATTAAATATCTACTGTAACTAAATGTGAAAATGAGAAATCGTGGTGTAAAAATAAGCTGAAGGTATTCTTGTAAGTTATCTTTGTAAAACTTCTATTTTTATTTTTAGTAATAGTATGTGTGTATGTATGTAGGTATATTTAGAATAAAGACTAGTTTCTGTTTATATTACCTTAAGAAATAACTATTATATGGAAATTTTTGTTTACTTATTCGCACATTTGTCGGATATATTCATATAAAGTATTTACTTTACTTATTAAAAGTCTTGTTTATCTTGTTCTGAAGGTTGAAACCAGCAAAAAAGTGAAACCCACTTACATGTAATTATTGTATTTGTATTTTAGAATTTAGTGTTCGTATTAAATTCATACTTTTGTGAATGTAAATGTTCCTTTGCATTAAATTTTAAAAAAGCGGTATTAGTATAAATATTTACATTCTTTTTCATTATAAATTTAAATAAGTTTAAAAAATATATTATTCTGAAATAATTTGTTAATTTTTAAAACGCTTTTAGATCTCTCATTAAGCCTTCCTTCCTCGAATAAGGATTTTTTTTGCACAATATTGTCCATTATATATGTTAAGTGGAGATTCCTTTACACGTAAATACAGAGTTCTAGAAAACTAGTTTAAGTAATTTTTACGTGTTTGGGACTCTAATAAAAATTTAAAATTGAAATTTTTTTAAAACCTGAAACGAAATTTTGAAGAGTAAATCACAAGAACTTTATAAATTAAATTATTATTTTTTATATTTGAATTGGTAATCGATTTTCACAATTCTTGCTGTGATAGGATTTTTTTTGTCGTGTTGATTTGTCTAAAAGTATTGTTACTTTCTCTTGTCTGTATGAATATATAGGAGGGAAAGTATTGTTTTCATGTCGATTTTTTGAAATCTAGTTTTCACCGGATATACACGTTTTTAGACCCCCTGAACTCAAAAAAACATGTTTTTAGCGATTGGTCTGTGTCTGTTTGTATGTGAACAAAATATCCAAGGAGAAACATCGTACGTTGAAACTTGAAACATAAGTTAGATACTACTAGAGAACCCGACACGAACATTTTCATCAAAATCGGTTAACTGGTAGTAGTAATTTATTCGTGTCATTTTTCACTTTTGCGATTTTCTTAAAAACGGCTCGTACGATTTTTTTAAAAATCGCCTCATTTCCTACATGTTTTATGCTCTATAAGATAGGGCAGGCGCAATGTTTGCTTAAATTCTTGGGGAGGCTGTTCTCTCGAAGAAAAAAAATGTTTTTTTTAAGGTTGCGGCCTTAATATTCATTTTAGGGCTAAAGTGTGTAAAATCACATTTGTAGAAAATTCAAAACCTACATTATTTATTTCAAACTTTTTTTGTATCATTAGTTTAGCGGTAATTAGTGATTTTCTTAGTTTAATAATTCTAAGAGAGTTTTGTTCTAATAGGTAGTTTCTTAGGTTTTTCATGAAAATGTGTTAAACAATGAATTAAGATTTCGAACTTAGTATGCGTTTAACGACAAAAGTGTATATAATGAAATTTATAAGAAATTAAAAGATCTAAAATTTTTATTTCGAGCATTTTTCTCTACAGAACCTAGTTTAATGGTAAAGAGTGATTTTCCGTAACCAAACTAAGGTTGGTTTCATTTTGCATCATTCACTCATGATTAAAATAAGGTTATGTTTTTTAAAGTTAATTTTTTGGTTTATTTCTAATGTTAGGTTATATTGTTCATTATTTGCATTGGCTAGAGAAAGTTGTGTGAGTGTTTCTTACCAGATTTTTTAAAAGTTAATAAGATAAATAAATCTTCTGAATATGTTTACATGACAAAGCGATTTTAACGCATGCGTATTTTTGGAATTCTGACCGGTCGCTTTTTACTATTTTACCGTTGATAGGATTCTTATACCGTGCTGATTTGCTATTAGGTATTCCTCTTTTCGGTTCTGCCCCTATCGGAGGATGGAAATCATCATAGCGATCTGGATACTGTCGACCTGAACTGCTCCACCGAACTACACCCGTACCACTCTCTCATATTTTGCAGTAATTCTCCGTATTTTTAAGTCATGAGGAGGTTGATTTTCATTTTACGTCATTCACTCATGGAAAATTAGGTTGTTTTTCATTTAACATCGTTTCATGATTAAACATAGGTTACATTGTTAATTATTTACATTGGCTAGAAAAAAATATGCGAGTGTTTTACATCATAATTTTTTATTTCCTTCAATGAAATTAACCTTGTGAAGTTTGTTACTTAATGTCAAACATGTAAATATCCCATTGTAAAACTCCTACACAAAGTAATACGGTCAACAAACATTTTGTAACTTATAAAGTGAGTTGTTTTTTTTAAAGAAAATATATGTATACAGTAGAAGCTCACTGATTCGAACTAATAAAAACCGTGACTGTTCGGATTAACGAATTTTTGTCTAAAAAGCAATATTTATGTTAAATGAGTAAAATACAATTGTTTATGTTTCCAATAAACTATTAGGCCTAATAGTAATATACGTACAATAAACTGACCTTATTTGTTTTTTCCGCAAAAAAACATAAAAAAATTAATAATAAAAAAATTTGTAAATATAGTTAAGATAATTGAAATACGTAAGACTACTGTTGAAATAACCTAATTCAATAGTATAATACGTACTTTCCACTAACCTGTATTTTTTCACAAAAAGTCATATTTTCTTCTGTTTCTTGGAAGCAAAACTTGGTTCGAATACTTCGTTACGAAGCTGCATAAACAATAATATTTTCTGAAACGCCTTATCTGTTTCCTTGGCCCATTCTGTACACTTATTGGAACTTGCAACAGCCATGGTTTACATGGTTTATTTCATTTTCCGGTAGTTTTTCGGAATCGTCATCATCATTCTGCAGAGTCATGTTTACGATTTTGACGTGGATTACCGTATCAAGACATTCAAAAAGTAATGGTACCATAGTAAATCATCATCGCTACATAAAAACATTTTTTTTGAAAGTTTGGATTACTGGAGGGTTCGGATTAGCGAGCTTGTACTGTATTATGAAGAAATCATTTATTATTTTGTAAAACTTTAGATAAGTAAATTTAAAGATGACATATGACATGAAGAGCTACGTGTTATTTACCTTTAAATGTTTTTTTACTCCCTGAAGATTATAAATTTGAACTTACGCCAATAACATAATAATTCATGTTAATGTAATTCTTGTTATGTTAACACTTGTTATTTCATAGGTCACATACAAGTGTACACAACTTATAACTCAACATTTTATCCACTTATTTTTGAAAATTGTTGTTATTAATTTTAATTAATGACCTTGACATTAAAGGGTTTTAACGAATACTCACAAAGCATTACAAAGCATTTTCTTTTAAATCCAATCTTAGGTTTTATGAAATAAAAGCACCTAACTACAAGTAGGTGAGTGTGATTAGTTTTTTTTATTAATTATAGATGTGGCAACATTGTAATAGTACTTTCATAATTTAAATGTTCATCTTGGCCCGATCTTGGGTGTGGTAGTATTAGTTCGGAGTGTCTAACATTATTATTGTCAGATGACTAGGCATTTATTAGACAATTGATTATATTGTGCTCTACACAACTGAAATTGGTCGATAGGGTATAAGAGAGGATAGTTTTTAATAGTGTAGTGCTTTCATTTGGTTTTAGCTCTATTAAAAATGAAATGTTAGTTATATATTACTGTGGTTATATGAGATTGGTTACACTGTAGTGTAGTTAAAAGAACAATAAGATATGGTCGTACCCTACCTTGTTCGTATTAACAATAATAAAATTGATCTCATTTATTTTGTTAATCCAAAATATATAGAACGACCTTCAAAATAGATAATGAGAACATTATTCATGAAAAATTATGAAGACCTATTTAATTTATTTGATGTGAATTGTAATGTAATTTATTTGTTTTGGCGTTGTATAAACTGGAAACCTATGATTTAAAACATGTATTTTTCCTAATTTATCAATCAATTTTACCTAAATAATACACAATTAAAAAGAAGCTTGATAACGTTGTTGTTTAGGTCAACAGCCGAAAGGCTGGTCTGAAAGGAGGTTTTACTACGTAAAAACGAGGCGTGAGGTGGTTTACTATTACCTTCCTCATTGAGTTCAAAGAGTATGCTTATCAGTATGCCAGGCCCTCCGAAAACCAACCATTTTCCACTCTGCAAATGACACCTTCACCCATTTCTCATTGCCCATTTCATTCACCACAGGGTCTAGCTGCATGCATAGTGAAATTCTTTACTCTCAGAGGAGATAACTCTGACTAGTGTACATTTTCTGTTCTTAAATAATTTAGTCTATTCCTTCCTATTGCCTTCCTCACTTAATGTAAAAGGACGCTTATCAGCATGCCAGGCCCTCTGAAATGGATCTACTTTCCACCGTGTAACTGACACCTTCACTTCATTCACCACAGGGTCTGACTGTATAATGAAATTCATTACTCTCAAAGGAGATAACTCTGACTAGTGTCTTTTACACCTCTACTTCTTCTGTTCTTAAATGCTTTAGTCATATTTGGCTGACCATGAGGTAAGAAACAAACCTATTTATTGTAGTCCTGGAACTTGCAAATCAAGTGCAAAAAAAATTTAAAACTCCACCTGCTTGTTATAGGCAAGATCGATCTTTCACAAAGGGTTATTTGTAGTAAAAATGGATTCTCCGAGTGTGCGTTTGTTCAAGTATGTTTCCCCGATTACAAACTATTTATATTTGTAAATTATTATTGAAAAACAATTGTTGTATTTGCAAATTTGCGATTCTGTGGTTGGATGTTAAGAAACATTTTTAAGACATTTACAAATATGATGCCCATTACCGGCAGGTGGAATCTTAAATTATTTGCACTCGATATGCTAGGTCCAGGGCTGCAAAAAATAGTTCTGTTTCTTATCACATGGTCAGCCAATTATATGACTGAAGCATTTAAGAACAGAAGAGATAGAGGGGTAAAAGACAATAGTCAGAGTTATCTCCTCTCAGAGGGATGAATTTCATCATACAACCAGACCCTGTGATGAATTAAGTGAAGTTGACATTTGCAGGATGGAAAGAAGATGATTTTCGGTGGGCCTGGCATGCTGATAAGCATATTTTTCCACTCAGTGAGGAAGGCAATTGTAACCCACCTCACTCTTCGTTTTACTTAGTAAAGCCTCTACAGGTTCAAACCAGCCTTTTGGCTGATGACCTAAACAACAACAAGAAGATTAAATGATGAAACTGGATGCTTTAGAGTGGTTTCTCTAATACACAATTTTTGTTTTCCACAAAAAGAATAACATTTACGGTACTAGATTTCCAATAAAAATAATCTATAGAATAAACGCTTTAAAAGGATGTTTTTATCGTGTTTTTTTTTGTTGTTATTGAAAGTACGATCTATTAGTTAACACGATCTTAGTGTTAACAAGATGAAAGCCTATCCGTGTTATTTTTCCCTCGGTTTCTTTTGAACTGTATATGTTTTTCTAGACAGTTGTGACCTTGATGCCTGTTTTTATTTTATCAGCTCTGCTTTTTTAATGGTATCAGATTATTATTTAAAGCTTTATGATTTTAATATCTTATTTATGTAATTAATGTATGTTTTGTTTTTAAGTATATGTAGTCTAAGTAATTAATTAAAAGTTACATAATCCTTTTTATGTTTATCAGACAGATTTAAGTTGCCGTTTTATATACTTAAATTTAACTTATAATCTTATAAATAACACGATACAAAACTATATTTCAAGTTTTTAAGAAGGGTGAAGGGCTGCTCGAGGCTGGATCTAATACATAACGAGGAAATTAGATCTGAGTTGAGTGTATTAAGTCTGAATGAAAAAGTGGAGGAGTACCGCAACAATGGAGGCAACATTTTGAACGGATGCGAGTGGAGAGAATACTCTTCAAAGTTACGGAATATGTTCCTGTTGAAAGAAGGGAGGGGGAAGACCTCGAAGAAGATGGCAGTAGTAGAAATGTTCAAATTGGAATAGCTCGTGTTTGTGTAAATATGTAGGATTGTAATGAGTTCGGATCAGGCGTATGCCTAATCCTTGATAGTAAGAAGAAGAAGGAGAAGAAAAAACTATAACATAGTTTAATTAAAAATAGAAAATAGGCCCTCTAGAAAGAAGTTTTCAACTATATAATATACGCCTGAGTATTTTTCACGAGTAGAAAGATTTTCAGATGAATTTTATCAAGATCTCTAATTTGGTATTATTTATGAAATCAGGAGTTTCTGTTTAACTCCTAGGATGTGACAACATAGCAGTTCTGAGCAATAACATTATGCAATACCGGAAAAATTGGACAGTCCATCTCAAACATATATGCCTACAAATCTTTATCTTTTATAAACATGGCAAAATGATGCTGTGAGAAAAGGAAGTTTTGGTTGACTGAGGTTTAGATGAACGCAGAAACAGGTCCTCGTGACTTATAAGCTAAATCATGATAGGTGGGGCACTAGACAGTTGTAATCGAGGCCGAGAACTCTTAATTAAATTTATGATTTAAATCCTACATGACACCTGCACTCGTTTGTAAAAGTATATTCATTCGGGAGAACTGGGATGGCAGAAAATGTTTACTTTCTATAGACCTAGGATGGACTATGAAAACTACTTTCTTCAGTTCTTTCAGGGAATTAGATTGAGTGATATGAGAATAACTTTGTATGTTACTTGTAGATTTATGCCAGAGCAAAGGTTTTATTATTCAATTAATATTGATGGCTTTTCATTGCTACAGTTTTTGTGAAAACTCGCGATAATACAGTAAATCTTATTTCATACAGTTCATTTCAATTCTAAAAGGAGTCAATAATGAATATGTGAAAAATGTTAATGAGCTATTAACGAGTGCAGGTGAGTGTGATTAGTCTAAATTAAGGGTTGTGGTTTCCCTTCGAGACTGGTTCATGACAGGTAGAAAAGAAGGGATAGTAAAGTGCCTTTTATCATCAGCCAAGTTTTGCTAGATGCAAGTATTCTGTCCCGGTAGATGATGATGAACTTGTGGAATATTTACGTGTAAATTTATTTTTTTAGCACCTGTAATGTCATAAATGCTTCAAAAAATCTTTTTAACCCCTCCCCCATTTTAGTTTCATCAACTTTATTCTGTGGATTTTAACACGGACGCAAACGATCAAAAATATACAGGCAATTAATACAAAAATGTATGAACTTATTACGGAGGAAATTAAAAACTGGTTGTAAATTTAAAGTAGCTCATATCAAAGTTTTTTTGGTATAAAATTTCTTCCATGAACGGATTTTAATAAATAAGGGATTTTTCTCTTTGTCATAAAAGTTTAACATTTTTTATAATAGCATTAAGTTAACATGGCCGCCAGTTTTAAATGGATTGACAGATCAAGTTCATTAATTGCTTTAGTGATAAACCATTAAGTTCCCTAGACTTGTACAAAAGCTCAACTCGATACGCTTAATCGTTCCCGATATAAGTTTTGTGTTAAAAACATGAAAAGGCGTGGATAGTCGGTAAACAATTAATTTCCGGATATTTCTTAGTATAAGATCTACTCTCTGTTTATTTATTTATCAATAGTAAATATAAAAAATATGTCTTTTTTAAGTAATTTTCCAATTCCCGCATAGACCTAGCCAGTGCACGGGATGGAATTGTATGCTAAATTGTTGACTAAAACGAACTAAATTAAAATTAAACATTATATAGAGCTAATTTTGTTAATCTACATAATAATTATTTATGTATAAAAATGCCACTTACATTTTTTGAAAAACATTAATTATTTACTATTAGCCTAATATAACTGTATTAACAATGTCAATTTAAGGTATTTTTAAAACTGTATTAATAACTATTCCACTTATATAACTACTATGTGTTTATTACTTAATGCCCTCCGTCAAAGAGGATTAGTAATATGCGGATTGTAAAACCATTTCAGAAAACATTTCTAATTTTTTAAGTAACTAAAACTTGTCGGGAATGACGTATTTTTATAAAACAAAGTATTTCGCATGTTTTGTTCTATAAAATTATTTTGAAAACACGCTTAATGAGGTAATGTATAATGTAGAAAAAGTTTTGTTTTTGAAGAAAAAACTGTCCTCGTAACTAAAAAAGTAATAATTTTCTGTTAAATTTTATTGCATTATCTTTTTCCATAATTATTACAGAACAAACCTCCCAAATATTATGTTAATCCGTGAAATAGTTGTTGAACAATGACGAAATATTTAAAAAATACGGTTTTTCTTCAAAAACAAAACTTTTACTAAATTATACATTTTCTCATTAAGCGTGTGTTTTTCAAAATAATTTTATGGAACGAAAAACATGTGAAATACTTTGTTTTATAAAAATACGTCATTTCCAACAAATTTCAGTTGCTTAAAAAAATTACATGTATGTTTTCTGAAATGGTTTTACTATTCGCGTATTGCTCCTCTCTGCCGGAGAGCATAAAGTTATATGCAGACATTATACATATTAACATTTTTTTTACATTTGGTTCAACTTAATTGTTATTTACAACTGTAAAATTTTTATAAAGCACAACTAGTAAAAGAGATGATAGGCTAAATGTTCAGGAATGGGGTGAATGTGGATCGATCCAGTGACCGATTTCCGTGAAAGACCGTGAAATTATACAAGAAATATGGTGCCAATATTTAATTATAATGATTTATAAACTATGCTGATGGATGATTTTTTTATGAAATGATTTTAAATAGGCATGACAAACTAATTTGAAATGTGTTTTATGATGGTCTGAGAAGATCCCTATTCCACCTTCGTTTTAGTCGTCTGTTAATAGGGAGATCAATAGTTGAAAGAGATTGGAAATTCGGATTTATGTGGTCAATTGTCTTTTTGTATAATGAGTTGTATGTCGCGTTTACAATGTATGGAACTGTTGATACATTATATTTTCAGGTCTTCGTAAAGAGTATGATTGTTTACTTAAAAAGGTGCGTTTGTTATTGTTTTAAGTGCTTTTGACTGTTGTCTTTGAAGAATATTCAGTGTTGTAATGTGACGTGCTCCAAAAATTGGTCCACAATTAACATATAGGTAACAAAAGGTGCATAAGTTTAAATAAGTTTTTGAAATGTGGTGTTTATAGAAAAATGTTAAAGATTAGGTTGGTGGATGGACGAAATAAGTAATTTAGAGGTTCTTAGGCGAGTGGATGAACAAAGGTGTATATGGAAACATCTTACCAGAAGGGATAGGCTAGTGGGGCATATCTTAAGACATACAGGTATTGCTGTATCAATAATGGAGGATAATATTAAGGGAATGAATTGTAGGGGGAGGAAAAGGTTAGAATATTTAAAGCAAATTACAAAAGATGGAGGGTGTTACATGTGTATGTAGATATAAAATGACTTACGCAAGATAGAACAGCTTTGAGAACTGCATCAAACCACTCGAAAGAGTGATGATAAAAGAATAGTAAAATAAATATGAAATATTAATGTTCCGTATAAACTGGCTTTCTCTTACAATATTCTACTAAAAAAATAAAATATATGACCGAATCAAGGAGCCAGTGACGCGGAATTTTGATGTAAGAAACTACCTGTTAAGGTTTTAAAATTTTTAAATGCTTTTTGAGTCTACTCTGTATACTGATTAGATCAGAATAGATATAACACAAAAGTTTTCTTTTTTAAAATTGAGAATGCTTTTATGGTTAGCATTAGTTTAAGTATATTAGGTACAAGTAATAATTTTTTTTTATTCTTAATTTGTGTACGTTGCAATCTGTTCAATTGAGAACAATAAGCAACCCCATGACCCAATGAGATGAGGATGATGTGTATGACGTGTCAATGAGGTGTAGTCTTGTACAGACCCAGGCCGACTATTCCGGAGAGAGTATGGTTAATTGAACCCCAACCATCAAAGTACACCGGTAACCACTGTCTAACATTCAAATCCGTATAAAAGTAACTACCTTTATTAGGATTTGAACTGGGAACCTTCGTCTCCGAAAATCAGCTGTTTTTGGCGACGACTTTACCTCTAGACCAACCCGGTGGGTAGTAATAAAATAACACTAAAATATTTTGATTAAAGTTTGTAAGCTAATATTTTAGGATGTGTTGTGTTGTTTGTTCTGAAACCGTAAATACATTGTTTGTTATTGATGTTGTATCTTGGTATCCATCCAACGAGGTCATTTTAAATCTTGACCTAAAAATTCTCACAATTAAGGAATAAATGTGTATGTTTTAATAAGAGGGATTTACAAGTATTGTATCTATTATAGTAAATAGATTCTATAAATTTAGGCTTGATTAATGATGAAAACGTCAGACGGTAGTTAATTCTGTATAATTATTTTTAAGTGTGTTTGCAGACAGCTTTGCTAGATGTACGTTAAAAATTATTTTGCCTTACATAATAGGATATATATACTGAACTAAATTACTTGTACGATACAAGTGCCTCATAAATTTACTAATTGAGAAATCATTTAATATTTTTAGTGGTTTTTAAATCTGTATTTTAGTTTACTAACGGTTGCTTATGCAGAATTAAAGAAACTAATTTTGGCTTTTTGTTCTGATTATTGAATTTTATCATGTATCCCGCCCCTGGCTAATTTAAAAATTTAAATTTTTAATACTACTTCCAATTAAGCGCGACTAGGGATCTACTGTACTGTCCTGTTAAATTTTTACAAGTTCCACCGTTTGAGCATATATACGTGCTGATTAAACGTTTTAAATACAAGGATTTGAACGTTGTTGGTGAAATTTGATGTTTCTTCGTACGCTAGTGAAATTTTTCGTTTTGGAGGACGTAAAAATAACAGTAAGGGCTTCCTTTTAATACTTCCAATAAATATTCGAAACCCTATCTTTTTTAAAAACTTTTATAACATTTTTCACTCAGTAATATAATTTCCTTTGTTGTGAAAAACATTTCTCGCTACATCTGCCTCCCGGGTTACTGTATTAAAAAACTTTTACTAATTAAAATTAAAGCAAGTGAAACTTCTTAAACTTTGATTTCTGTATATCTTTCGATAATGATGTATTTTTTTAAGTAATTATTGTTAAACAGTTACCTCAGTCTTAATAATCAGAAATTAAATTTTTGCATCGGTGGAGTATAATATTAAATGTTACAGCTAAAGGTCTCGAATTTATGTAAAAACTTTCTCTCAGCTGTTATGTTGGTATAGTTACACATATGAGGAGTTGTTGTTTTAATACAAAATAATATACGAACCATGAATGGATTTTGGTTCTCAATACATTGAAGATTAGACTTATGTTCATCATCCAATACAAAATTCTCAGCTTCAACCCTAGCCTATTGTGTGCATTCCAAATATATTTGGACCAGGTAATGTGTCGATGTAAGTGCATTCCCAAGCACTATTTCACATCATCTGTCCGAGGAACTGGTCTGTCGTTTATTCGTACAGGTGGACATGTGTCTTTCCTCAAAGTAAATGTAACATGTCTTGATTTGTCGTCATTATTATGATTTTCCTTTGCTTACCCCAGTTCTCAACTATACTCAGATGTTCTTGTAGTTTCTTAGTAGCTCCAAAGGTAGAGTCATCTGTTGTTAATAAAGTCGTGTCATCTACAAAAGTGGTGATGGTTGTGTTATTGCTTTCTGATAGATCAGGTCTATATTGAAATGGACTTAAGGTATTACTTCGGGGAACTCCAGAACTAATTTACCCAACGATTCCAATCAAAAGTTTTACTAGTTATAACAAATGTTTCATATTACGTGACAAATTGTACACTACTTAAGGACTTATGTGTAAATACCGTGAAAAAAAAAATTATGAGCTAAGTTTAAATATCAAGTAAAATTAGATCACCCGAATTCGTTGGCGCTTAATTTACATGATAATAGCGAAGACTTAACAAGACTTAAAAAGAAAAATATTACTTGACCGTCCTTTCAGATTAACCGAATAACCTACATTGTTAATTTAAGTCATTGTTAATTTCTCTATCATCATCATCATCTTCTTCTTCTTCGCATTGTATATTGCCATCTCTGTTATTTTGTTAAGTTTTTCTTTCACTGTTGTTCATATTTTATGTAGATTTGAACATAGTATAATTTTTGTTTGTTTTGGAAGCAATACCATTGGGTATTGTCTACGTCATTAAATAGTACTTAAATAATATTTTACTTAAAGTTATTTGTAAACTATCAATTAACTCATATGTTAAATAAATTACCCTGTGATTGTGAATTTTCGGGTTTTTATTTATCTTCCGTTGCTAATAACGGAAAAAGATTTTACACCCAGTACAAAACCATTGAGATATTAAACGAGAAAAAGCAAAATGAAGGTGAAAAACGGACGAATATTTGTAGGTTGTAAAATACAAATTGAACGATATGTTTAAAGAATTATTATTTCATGAGAAATAAACCGTTGATAATACTAAAAATATGACTCGTAGAAAAGCTTTGACTGAAAAACTGACAAAATACCTTACTTAACTTGTACATTCCTTACTAAATTTTTCGTACGGTAGTGAATTTAAGTGAAAAATTATAGACTTATTACTGTAACATGATTTTTATTATTTGTTTCAACGGTTAGTTTCAAAACGGAAGCGTTTAATTTCAAAAGTTGATACATCCATAAAACAAAATTTTTCAGGAGAGCGAAAGATATGTATTTTTGTTGGATGAAATAATAAAAAGTTATGACTTTATCAGTGCATTTGTTTGAGATCGACTACTAAAAACCAGTAATTTCAATCATGTGGTTAAATCTGTTTCAATAATATTTTTAAATTTTATTTGTGGATGTATTTGGTTTTGAAACTCACTAAAAGTTATACTGACTGAAGAACAAGTTTTCTTATAAAAAGGAATGTAAGAGAAATACACTTTAGGTAGGTCTTTCATTGTACTAAATTTTATTGATTACAAAAAATAAAATTACTGCTGAAATAGTTATAACTGCTTTTTAAATAGTTTCGTATTCTACTTGATCTGTTATTGGGCATTTCATTTGGATTACAGTCCATTTTATTACAGAATTAAGAAATATAGAATGAATACTGCATTAAATACTAAAAATGTTATGTACTAAATACAAGCTAACAATCGCAGATTACAGTCTGAAGTACTGACAAACCCCACAAGTATAAAACATACCCTCAAACAGCATTAGATATGCGTAGTACCAATAATGCTCACCAGGTAGGGTGTACATCTATATGGATGTATCTGATTTTGAAACTAACGACTTACTTAACGATTCAATTTTAACTGGATCTATCTGTTTTTTTTTTTTTTATTTAAAACAACCTGTGTTGCTTATGTAGAACATAGTAAAGATTATGAAAATGCAAAAAATTTTATTTAAATAAAAATGGATGTAGCCTATCTGGTTTTGGAACTAAACGCTTCCATATGAGCTATTCTTTGTTCCTCATAGATTGTGATTTAAAGTAACTCAGAAAAATTGAGGTGATTTATCTAAAATTATAATAAAAGGTTAACATAATATGTTACACTTTTTAAAGGATTATCTAAATGGAATATGAAATTAAAATTGGCTTACATATGGCAGGATTTAGATAGGATGATATTAATAGGGCTGCGTCAGGCTATGTTAAAATTTCCGTTTTCTTTCATAAATGTCCCTCCTTATCTTTGAGTCATAATGTGTTAGGTAAGTCATATTGCAGTATGTATGGATTGGTAATGAGAAAGTTATTCCCTTTTACCGGTACAGTTACTCGACAATTTCTCTCTTACTTTTGTCAATCTTCATTGTTTTTGGCATCAGTCTCTCGATTGGTTTGATGTAGTTATCCAAACTGTTTTATCTTGCGTAATTCGTTTCATATCTACATACTTGCAACACCCTAAATCTTTCGTAATTTACTTTAAATATTTTTTTTCATATTTTGAAGTTCTTGAAGTACTCGAAGCTCTTGAAGACCTACATTTACTAAAACATAACCATACATGAAGGAGTTTCCCCACGATAATTTTAGTCATTCAGAAAAAGTTATAGTTAACTGTTGCTTTCAGCTTTTTGCTTGGCAGACTGAATGCCCGAAGCCACCGTCTGCCAGAGTGGTATGGGCAACCCTTCCAGTTCCGTTCACCATGAGACGGTCATCATGCTGATGAGCGGTCGTCACACGGCTACTAACAGGCCATACACATTGATTGTATAGATAGGACACTAGCCTTCTGTCCCAACCCAACCGGTTCTCTTAAATCAAGAAATCCATTGCATCGTCACCGAACGGAACCGAACGCAACGACTTGGTGCGGTTCCAAGGCTTGTACCCATTTTGACCGGCCATACTGTCACCGAATCGGTCAAAAATACTTCAGTTGCAATGGACAGTTCATCGGAAGAGAAACTAATGATAGTAGCTGTTGTCTGTGCTGAAGAAAAACAGCGGAAAAACATGGTTCACGGAAACATAATTACCGGTATTTTAACATAATACCGGCCAGACTGTCACCGAATCGGTCAAAAATACTTCAGTTGCAATGGACAGTTCATCGGAAAAGGAACTAATGGTAGTAGCTGTTGTCTGTGCTGAAGAAAAACAGCGGAAAAACATGGTTCACGGAAACATAAAATATTGAAAAAAAATATATAAAATATAATTTATTACTGGTTGCATAAAATATTTAAAAGAAGGAATGAATACGGCGAATTCCACCATCTCTTCCACGACTTTTACTGAAAGATAAGGACAATTTTTTTATCTTCCGTACTGATTCGATGAGAAGCTCATTGGTACTCGTATTGACAATAATTAACTAGGACAAAAATACCACAAGTGTCTTGATCACCTCGCTGGTTCTAGCACAACCGTCCGGTCCATTCTGTCAATTCAACCGACCAAAAATGCCTCCCAAGAGCATTCTGGTAGATTCGGTTCTGTGCGGGGCGGTCATAGTGGGTTGAGTTCCATTTAGAACAGTACAAAGCAAAGTTGATGGTGCGGTTCGGTTCCTCTAGGTGAAGGTGCATTGGGTTTCCGGCTTCCTTTTGTAAAAGGAATATAAAAATAAAAAAGTCTACTTCCAGTTAATGACAGAAGCCCTTTCTGGCCCTAGTTCGTTCAACTATCATATTTATTAATGTATAATAGTTGAATTTGATCAAGAAGGCTTAGCGTACGTTTTGTTCGTATGATGAATTGAATTTAATGGTTTAATTATTTTTATGAGAATATATATCATCATACAATTGTTATTATAATATTGTGAATAGTTCTTCATTATTAACGTCTATAGTTGAAAGTTAATTAGGAGGAAATTCTCGTTTATATATAAATACATACATAGAAGTAATGGAGTTTATCGTATTCATATATATATCTAACTCACGTTTTATACCATTACGTCATTGTATTATTTAACGTAATTTGTTTTTACAATAATACAACGATTAAATAGAGGCCAACTAAGTTATAATATACCTCGTATTGTATACCTGACATACAGTACAATGGCCTACAGTTCAGTTTTGGACGGTCACAACTCACAAACACTTACTAAGAAGTATTAGAACACGTTCCACGTTTTTGTAGCCAAAGCACAGAGCACGTCTAATCTCTTACATAACAAAATGTAGAGCGGTCATTGACCCTAATGTAGATCCAGATGTGTATACTAATGTGTTTGTATGATTTAATGCATACTATTTTTTATATATACAAAATAGGTAAACACTTTTTTACTGCTTCATTAAAATTATTATTTTATTCTATATCCTTCCTTAAATTTTAAACTTTTTTCTTTGTTTCTTTGTAATTAATCACGTAATCATCTGTTGTATTTTCATTTGCTTATTAGTTTTTTACATTCATTTTTTACCTGCTGACTAATTATGTTTTTATGTTTTCTTGTTGATTAAAAAAAATCCTAACAGCTGTTAGTTTATAAGCGAGGAGAAATAATGGACAAACAGTTATTATTTTTACCTCATTCTTTCGCATGCATTAGAATAATAATTAGTTAATCACTGTAAAGTATCTATTGATTAGTAATAGTAAGCATCACTTTTATGATAAATGAAACCTAATTTTAGACCTAAAACTATAAAAAGTATGGGATAGTGCACCAAATAGAGACATCCAAAATCGATCAACTACTACACTGTGAAAATTAATTGGGACATGATACTTTTTCTCTACAGTAAATTATGTAAACTGTAAGACACCATCTGAAACAGATGTTTTGGGGTTTTTGACAACAAATGGCCCTGGAAGCTCAGTTTCTATTCGATGTATGATGAATTCAATCAAGTGCATAGAAATATTACGATGTAAAATTGTTCGATTCGTGCAAACTTTTAAAGGGTATTTCAATGACTAGACTCCTCGTTATAATTCAAAATTGGTCAAAACTTTCATCCGGGAAAAGCAAATGAATGTGCTTGATTGGCCTGGAAATTCACCAGATTTGCCTATTCATTGAGAACTTATGGAATGTTTTGAAGAGACGTTTAGGTAAGATAGATTGTACAGCAAAAGAAGTAATGCTATAGAAGTGTCGTTCCACGATGATTAAGTAAATGATGTCCACTAATCTAGTAGAGTCAACGTCAAAAAGTCTTCAAGAGGTAATTTCTGCTAAAGGATTACATACGTCGTGAAACCCCTCATCCCCCATCGTGCGAAACCCCGCATCAATATCTGGGTTTTGTTCAAAATTACAGCCTTGCGATGAATTTCACAACAAACATGCATATATCAAAAATAAAAGAGAATGAAAACCTAAAATATTTGTATGTAAAAGACCTAAAAAATCTAAAGTTTGTATGTACCTGTTCCCTAAGGTGAAATCTGCATTAAAAGGGACAAGATTTGAGTCTGTGGAAGCTGTAAAAGAGAAAGCGGCACGTGTCCTGAAGAAGCTGACAGAAGATGACTTCCAGCATTGTTTCCAACATTGGAAAATTCGCATGGAGCGTTGTAGGGATAGAGAAGGAGTGTATATTGAAGGTGACTATAAGTGATTATGTATAAAATTAAAATTAAAATTTTTACAACGTCAGTCTCGTTATTTAATAGCCACACCTCGTACGTTGCTAGAGCGACGTGACTCTGATCACACCTGGTACAGCACTGACACCCACCTCTCGCTGAGGAAACCGAGCGCGCCATTACCAAAATAAACCCTCTGAGCACTTCCGAAAACCGGTAAGCATATTTGGCGTCCGCTCTACGTTTAATATTCTGTGGGACTTTTAATTTAATTGAAAATTTCAAAATATATCATTTGAATTTTAGATATCCGTAAGCACTCTCTGAAATACATAAAAAATCTTGGTTGACAAGTTTTTTAAAAATCGTTGGCAATGGACAGTGGGTACGCCAAGATACTTTTGTTTCGGTAGATTTGACTACTCTGTTTTAAATACCGAAACATAACGATTAGTTAATCTGTTGTAAAATAACTAGCAGAACGAATTTTGTAATATAGTTTTTTTACTTTCATTTTTACGCTTGAAATCAAACGCATGATAAATTTCCATTGTTAAATGTACATTTTCCTTATTGCGTTCGTTTTTTATAGCTCGGTTTAAGTAGCAAAAAATATTTAAAAAATAAAATAAGCGACCTCAGTCTTTTTGATTATCCAAAACGGGATGATCTCATTCCTAATTCATCACGTTTAATAACCAAACGCAAATATAAATAGTAACAGAAAATGTGTTTACGATAAAAAACAAACAAGCCTATTTTTACGACCTTGGTTTAAACTCCACGTGTATAATACTCTAAGCGTAATTCACGAAAGAAATATATAAGTAGTATTCAGATAGTTAAAGAGGGGAAAATATCTTGTTTGTTTTTCTTGTTTTTCTAATGAGTATAAACGGGAGGAAACCTAAATAACGAGTCTCAATTATGATTTTCCACGTGTGTCTGTTGTTTACTCGTCCCACATTCGTTAAACATGGTTTATTTTTGAAAGAAAGCATGATTAAGTTGTTTACTTTATGAACTTCTTAATTGCTTATTAATATCAGACTTATATATAAACTTATTGAATTTTAAAAGAGTTAATAAAACGTATTTATTGTGCAATGAAAATATTCTAATTTACCTTTGAAGTTAGCATTACCTCATACCCTCGTGATTTCAAAGATTCATTTTTTTTTTTTTTTTGCTTCACGCAGAATTCTTTCTTATTTCATTTTTAATATTTTCTTTTATGTTTTTTTAAGCGTACCAAGTGAAAATAATTTTTTTTTTAAATATTGCTTTAATTTAATATTTTTGTTCAATTAGATTTGATTTATTTCATAAAAGTATAGGTAGCTAATTTGGGTTATATATTTAATTTTCCTTTCATCATCAGACTCTCCACTAGTCTGATGCAGTTCTCCAAGCTGTTCTATCTTGCGTAAATCGTTTCATATCTACATAACGTGCAACACACCTTGAATCTTATTTTCATTAAATATTCTAACCTTTGCCTCCCCCTACAATTCACTCCCTCAATATTACTTTCCATTATTGATAGACCGATACCTAGGTGTCTTAAGATATGTCCCACTAGCCTATCCTTTCTTCTGGTAAGATGTTTCCTTGTACTTCTTTCATCTACTCATCTAAGAACTTCTAAATTACTTATTTTATCTACCCACGTAATCTTTTATATTTTCTGTAGCACCACATTTCAAAAGCTTCTATCCTCTTCCTTTCTACAGGCCCTGTCACCCACGTTTCACTCCCGTATAATGTTAGACTCAAACATATGGTTTTAAGAATTTTTTCTGATTTGGAAATCAATGTTTGCAGTCAGTAATCTGTGTTTCATTTAAAAGCCCCTTCTAACTTGAGCAAACCTTCTTTTGATATAACTTGTGCTTCTACTATCCTTTAATATTTTACTCCATTGATAGCGGAATTCCCCAACTTCCTTTGTGTTTTCGTTGCCTACTGTTAAATCTCCCATCTCCTCTAACCTACTCTTGCTACTGCACAACACTTTCGTTTTGTTCTCATTAATTTTCATTATGCAATCCTTTCTTATGATCTCATTCATTCCATTTTAGATATCCTCCAGTTTTCTCTTTATCTTGGCTAATTTTATGATATCATTGGCAAACCTCAGCATTTTTATTGTTTCTCCGTGAATTTTTATTCCTGCGTCAGCTTTTTCCTTCACTTTATTTATAGCCTCTTCAGTGTTCAAGGTAGATAGTTGTGACAATGAACGTCCTTGTCTTACACCTTTTTCTTACAGCAGCTTCTTTTTCAAAGGTACCACTCAATTCTCAAAACAGCCGTGTGATTCTTATGCAGACCGAAAATAACTTTCCTTTCTTCGTATTTTTTCCCCAGCCTTTTCAAGGTTTTCAATTTTTTACTCCAATCCAGATTGTTAAATGCTTTTTCTAAATCTACAAATGCCGTATAAGTAGCTTTATTTTTCTTTATCCTTTTCTTTAGGTCTAAAAATGACTATCATCAGTATACCTTACTTGTTTAAAAAAAACTATCTCAATTCAGCCTAATCCCATCGAAAACATTATAAAAAGGTTTTTTAAATATTAGATCCAAGTAAAAGTTAAACAGAAATGACGAAAGAACACAATCCTGCCGGACCCCACATCTCCGATAACTCTCACTAATATCTCTCATTATATAAATATAACGGATTTTGTTACAGCTTTCGCCGGATTTTCGTCTCCAGTTTCCACTGTTTCCTATCTAAGGATCTTTTCTAAATTTCTGGCCGTCATTGCCTCTTTCACGCCATCTCTCCAATTCCGACGTGGACGTCCTCTTTTCCTCCGTTCCAAAGGTATCCATTCTAATATTTTTCGGGGCCATCAATCATCATGCAATCGTCTTCACATATCCAAACCACTTTAATTGTCGTTTTTCGATCTCATTATCGATGGTTCTTCCCATATTCATTTCGGCTCGTATGTCTTCATTTCTAACTTTCTCAAGTCTTTATTTCCCACAACTTCTTCTCAGAAAGTCCATCTCTGTTACTTAAGTTTATTTTTGTTGGTCTTTGTGACGTGCCAAACTTGTGAGGCATAAAGTGTGATGCTTGAACAATTCTTTATTATATGTGTTTTTGTTATATATCTATCCTATTGTAAAAAATTCAGTGTTCGTACTACTGTTCTACCTTTTTTGATTCTGCTTTGAATTTCATTCTCATTTTTCCTTCTTTTATTAAAAACTACACCCAAATATGTACTCTTCACCACTTCTTTTATTTTGTCTGTTTCTAATTGCAGATCATCTACTTCATTATCCCTCACATCTCTCATTAATTCTTCTAAATTTTGGTCCTTCAGCCTTCCTTTTCGTCTCGTATCCAGAATATTATCATCGAAAATATTAAAACTGAAATCATTATGCCTTGTAAATTACAAAGTCTCATATTAGCGAAGCGTACAGAATAAGAGTTCGAATTATGTAAATAATTGAGGGTAAAATACGATTGTGTCTTACCGTATTTAATGTTAGTTAAAAAATTAAAAAGTTAGTTAAAAAATAAGTTTAAAATTTAAAGTTTCATTCAGAACACTTCTGTTTTTCTTAAAACATTTACATTGATACATTAGTTTTGTTTTTAAGACATTATTTGAATATAAGTTTGGTATTGTTTCATTAAAAAAATTTAAAAGTAGTTATTTTCAGTTGTTTTTTCTATAATTTCCTTTCACGCATTTTTACCGGAATTATGTATTTCTTTTATTTAATTTACTTTAAAAGCATATTGCATAATTAAAATAAATAATGTAAGTAAGTCCTTAATCTGTTTTTACTTAATTTCCATGTGTTGTTGTAGTGCTTAAAGTTAAACGAATTTAAATATGTTTATTTAGATAATTTATTGTATTAATTATATTTATATTTACTTATTATGTAAACATATTTCTTGCAGTTGTTTCTTAGTTTACCTACACACTTCAAATATACTTTATAATAAGAACGTATTAAAGTCTTCAATATCTAATGTGAATACATGTTTCATTTATAAGAAGGCTTGTCTGTATGTAAACATGTGCTCATTACAGTTCATTAGTTGTGATAAAAATAGAATATACGTACAGTCGCTTTATATTTTTCAGTTTTTTAATCCCACGCTGAGATTTACCTTTATCAAATTGTCTCGGCCGTTTTTCGTTGTAGTTGTTTTTTTGTTCTCTCTCAATTAACCTTTGAAGCTCATGTTAAAATATAAATTTTAAAATACTGTTTGGTCTTTCAAAATATTTCCGAGGCCGCATTGGTCTAGGTAATAACTTATTAATAACTTGGCTGAACAGTTATTCCAATGCTGGTCAAAACTGTTATCTATATGAACTAAATAATTGGTTGTTTTTTTGTTAGTTTACAATTAAGTTGTTTTGATTTACAATTACAGGGTGGAATAATCAGATGTTTTTTTTTAAAATAAATGAACAGTTGGGGAAGTTAAATTTAGGAAAGTCGTAGTTGGGTAAAAATTTAATAAGTACGATGTTCGAGAACGGCGAAACTTACGATTTTTTTTTTAAATTTGTTTATTTAACGTCGCATCAACCGCAACGGTCATTAGCGACAACGTTGGGGTGTAACTTTGTACAGTGGAGGATGAAATGATTTTTTTTTTGTAATGTATGAAAATATGCCGTGCCTGAGTGGGATTCGAACCCAGGACCGCATGATGAGAGGCGAGCACGTTACCAACTACGCCAATGCGGCCGGGAATTTTGTTTTATTTATAAAAAAAATAACCTATTTACCTTCAAATATCTATTAAATTACCACCTGTATCCAAGAAAAATCAAAATAATTTTTTTTAATATCATCTGACTATAACCTGAAAACTATATAAAAACAGAGTCGTTAAGTGTCGTCTCTTTCATGTTAAACAGATGGTAGATAACTCTTAAATGTTTAAAAAACAATTTCAGCCGCATCAACAGCTAGATCGTAAAACAGGTTTAATTGCCAAATTTCCAGACCCTGGCCAGAATTCAAACCAGGAATCCTCCACTTTGAAGTCTAACGCTGTAACAACTACGCCAAAGAAAGGACTACAAAAGTTATATTACGGTAATGTTTGAAAACTTCATAGATATGCGTACAGATTTTGTATAAAGATACATTCATCCCTACAATTTTATATCAGATCTTCAGAGGAAAATAAAATTATTGTTTTACTATTTTCCCCGATTTTTCCCAGTCTCTTTTCATACTTTAATTTTTCTAAGTATTGCTTTAAGATTACTAATATTGATTTTCACATTACAGCTTCTTGGGAATGTCCATAAATAATGGATAGCCTACTTAATTTTACTTTCTCTTGCCTATGTTAATATACAGGAAGAAAAGTATTCTTTTCATGTCGATTTTCGAAATCGAGTTTTCACTGGTTGTACACGTTTCCAGACCTTCTGAACCCAAAAAACATGTTTTTAACGATTGGTCGCGCGCGCGCGCGCGTGTGTGTATGAACAGAATCCGTGTGTGTAAGAACGGAATATTGTACGGAGTTGAAACTTGAAACTTAAGTTAGATACCACTAGAGAACCCGACACGAACATTTACATCAAAACCGGTCAGCCGGAAGCAGTGATTTTCCACATTTTTACGATTTTCTTAAAAATCGCTCATGTACTAAATTTGTTATGCTCTACAAGAAAGGGTAAGCGCCATGTCTGCTGACATTCTTGATGAGGCTCTTCTCTCGTAGAAAATAATTTTTTTTTTAAGATTGCAGCCTTAATATGAATTTTAGGGCAAAAGTGTAAATTAAAGTTGTAGAAAATTTTAAAACCTACTTGCTCTACTCCAAACATTTTTTTGTATAACGCTTAGTTTAGCGGTAATCAGTGAATTTCTGTTTTTTTTTTCATGAAAATCTGTAACAAATGGATCTTTTAAGATTTCGGCCTTAGTATACATTTTATGACAGAAGTGTAGTCTATATAATCAAATTTATAGGAAATTTAAAGATCTACCACTTTTATTTAAAGCATTTTTCTTACAGAACCTAGTTTAGCGTCAAAGAGTGATTTTCCGTATTATTAAGCAAAACTAAGGTTGGTTTTCATTTTGCGTCATTCACTCTTAATTAGAATAAGATTATAGTTTTTGAGGTTAGTTTTTGGTTTATTTCTAATGCTTTATTATTAATGTTAGGTTACATATTTATTATTTGCATTGGCAAGAGAATGCTGTGCGAGTGTTTCACACCAATTTTTTTATTGTAATACGATTTAATTATGTAGATGGTGATGCAAAAATTTGGTAAAGTTTCAATGTCTTTAGAAAGTGTATACACTGTCCGAAACCGACACAAAAGTTTTTTTCACGGAGTCGGCTTTGATTTCAGGTCAGATTATATCAGTATTACTATTACACCGACATAAAATGTGCAAAAATTATTTTAACTGCGTGTAGGTAGCATCAAAATTCTAAAAGCATCGTGATGATATAGATAAAAGGTGTATTTTTGTGTCATTAATGTGTTCGTTAATATAGTAGTATAATTGCTTTATCGTGTTCTGTTTTACCAATTTCGTTTGTATTTATGAAAGCTGCCGGTTAATCCAAATGTAGTATTAGGTAGGGCATATAAAACGAGCTGCCGTTAACAAAACCAGAAGGGAATAAATAAGTAAATAAATAGGTTTGTTTACGAACCTATGCCAGAGATATTTCAGATGAGGCCATCACGAAGTTTAGCCAACGTAAACCCCCCTCTTTTATCTCATGTAACTATTGGTCTCACCATTTGTCCCAGTTCCTTAATCCCTGTTCATTATACACTGTACCACTACCACAGTTTTGTATGCATACATGTTCGGTACTTTTATCGTTACGTTTCGTCTAAATGCACCGGTGTTTTTATTGCCAATTAGTTCTAAATTAGCTTGTACTTATTTATATCTTTTTTCCGTTCCTAAAGCTACTTTAAGTTCAATTTCCTTTGCCTTTTTTGTTTATACTGCTACCTAAATTATATGTCAACTTATGAATTTTTGTATATATAACATCGGTTTCCGATGACATTACAGAATAATCAGTTATTTCGTCATTATTCCCATCATTACGTGAGGCTGTCCTCATTGCTAAATTTTAACACTTGTATAATTCTAGTTAATAATATTGTATATTATTATTCTTAATTATTTATACTTGTATAATTAAAATTGATTTATGTTTGTATATTGTTCCGCAACTTGTTAGGGAAGTTGTAGAAAAAAAATCTGGTGTGAAACACTCGCACGACTTTCTCTTGCCAATGAAAACATTAGTAAATAAACAGCGAAAAAACGGAAATATGGTCGCCTCCGTGATAAAACAAATTTGATTATATATATTTTTGTCTTAAAATGCATACTAAGGCCGAAATTTAAAAATATCCATTCATTTTTACAGATATACATGAAAAAAAGAATAGTAAACCTCTAATTACCGCAAACTAAGAAATGATTATATAGAAATCATTATACAAAGAAATGTTTCGAATAAAAGTATGAATAAAAATCGCTAAAAACATGTTTTTTTTGTTCCGGAGGTATGAAAACGTATATATCCGGTTAAAACTCGATTTTAAAAAATCGACGTGAAAACAATACTTTCCTTCCTATATATATTCATATAGTGCAAGCGAAAGTAAAAATACAGTTTGATTTGTTTCAGCACTGATTATTCATCCTCTTAACGTAAGGCTAAGTCTCAAGAAATTTGAGTTTCTGTAAAACTTCTGGGTTTTGTTATGTATATAGCCAAATATGTCAATAATATTTAGAATATTTTTTCCAAACAGTTTAATTTCACTTTAATCGAGTTTTTTAAGCCATGTATCGAACGCCGATTAATTTTTCATGAAGTAAAATCCAAAAATTAGCTATTTTAGCCTTCGTAACTTTGATAGAACAGCATGATTACTTTATATGTATATTTTTAAAGTCTTTGAAATTATCTTAATTGTGCCATACTTCGCTTAAGTTTTAGGACCACCTTATTTACTACCAGATGTATTACTACTGGGAACGATTATATTTTAAACCCCAAATAACTAAAGACTGCAGGTGATATCTAGCCAGTAACAGCCAGGGTTGGGTGTGAGATTGCCCCTTCGCTAAGTCACACTCTGTTCCACCCAAGTCCAGCTGACTTTTTGTTAGGCAGTCATGCATACCGGGACCACAATGTGACAACGCAGGATACGATTGTTGTTGTTTAGGTCAACAGCCGAAAGGCTGGTTTGAACCTCTAGAGGTTTTACTAAGTAAAAACGAGGAGTAAGGTGGTTTACCATTGCCTTCCTCACTGAGTTGAAAGAGTATGCTTATCAGCATGCCAGGCCCTCCGAAAAGCAACCATTTTTCACTCTGCAAATGACACCTTCACCCATTTTCCATTGCCCATTTCATTCACCACAGGGTCTAGCTGCATGCATAGTGAAATTCATTACTCTCAGAGGAGATAACTCTGGACTAGTGTACATTTTCTGTTCTTTAATAATTTAGTCTATTCCTTCCTATTGCCTTCCTCACTTAATGTAAAAGTACGCTTATCAGCATGCCAGGCCCTCTGAAATGGATCTACTTTCCACCGTATAACTGAAATTACTTATAAGGATTTTTTTGGCTAAAAATGCAATAAATAAATAATAAAAGAAAATTAAATATGCTACAATTTTTGTAAATGTTTTCTTTTCATCCGACGCTTAGTTTAGAAGCAATTAACGACTTTCTGCTAAAATTTCTTCTTGTCAGGGTGCCTCTTCGTTCCGAAGGTTGGCGACCATCATGGAGATGCTTACTTAATTGGTAGCTATCCGAAACAGATCCGAGATTTTGTTAAACCATACTCTCAAACCTGAAGTTGGCCATCCATGAAATTCTTCTGCATCCTGGTCCCTTCTACTGTCGATTTTGCCTTGCAGAATACGTTGGAGCAGTTCATACTTGCGCTCCGCGCCTTCACCTTTATACTAACCAATTCCGCTTCTCGTTCATTCGATCGACGTAGCATTTCCGAATTAGTAATTTTCTGCGTCCAGGATATTCGCAGTATTCTTCTTTATAGCCAAAATTCGAACACTTTCAATTTGTTGATTGTTGCTTCTGTTAGAGTCCAGGCCTCAACTCCGTACAATAGCTAAAATGGTAACATTTGATTTTCAAAAATTACAGCCTGAAAGGTATTTAAAGTAAAAAATGTTAAAACCAAGAAAATAAAATTAACTTACTACGATTGTTTTCTTAGTTTGAATGAAATATATAATATTCAAAATGCATCTAAGTCGGTCTATTCATTGAATCGGTATTATAATGTGGGTACCCAAGAAGTTTACGTGGAAACTTGTTTGTTGCCTTTTGAAAATATGAGTACATCATATCGTAAGATCAGCAGATCTAAATAAAATTTTTACGAATGCGAAGTGAATAAGCGAGGGCGGGTAGTTTTTCTAAAAAAAATAATAATTTATTTGTTAACTGATTTGTAAGTTTGGTAATTGGCGGAAATTATAAATTATCTCACAACTATTATATTTTCACACAATAATCTTTCACTCTACCACTCAAAAATAACAAACACAAAAGAATAATTGTATAAACGTTCCAGCACTTGATTCTTATTTTATTATTAGACCAGTTTATCATTCCATGCGGGTTGAGTTATTCAGCTGTAGGATGTGCTTAACGAATTTTGTAGTTTAGTACATATTTTTTTTACTATTTTATATACTTTTTACTTTCTCTTGCCTATTATGAATTTATAGGAAGGAAAGTATTATTTTCATGTCGATTTTTCGAAATCAAGTTTTCACCGGATCTACACGTTTTTAGACTCCCTCAACCCAAAAAACATGTTTTTAGCGATTGGTCTGTGTGTGTGTGTGTGTGTGTGAACAAAATATCTCAAGAACGGAACATCGTACGAACTTAAAACTTTAATTAGATACTACCACCGGAACCAACACGAACATTTTCATCAAAATCGGTCAACCGCAAGTAGTAGTTTATTCGCGTAATATTTCGCTTTTTGGGATTTTCTCAAAAACGGGTCCTACGATTTTTTTAAAAATCGCCTCATTTACTAAGTTTTGTATGCTTTACAAGATAGGGTAGGCGCCATTTCTGCTGAAATTCTTCGAGAGGCTGTTTTTACGTAAAAATTTTTTTTTTAAGATTGCGACTTTAATATGAATTTTAGCACAAAAATGTATAGGAAAAGTTATAGAGAATTTAAAATCCTACAACTTTTATTTCAAATATTTTTTTGTATAATGCTGATTTTAGCGGTAATTAGCGATTTTCTGTTTTTTTTCTCGCGGAAACTTGTAAAAGAATCGATTTTTTAAGATTTCAGCCTTAGCATGCATTTTACGACAAAAGTGTATATAATTAAATTTATAGGAAATTAAAAGATCTACTACGTTTATTTATAGCATTTTTCTCTACAGAGCCTAGTTTAGCGTGAAAGAGTGATTTGCCGTATTTTTAAGCTAAACTGAGGGTAATTTTCATTTTGCGTCTTTCACTCGTGATATAAGGTTATGTTGTTTGAGGTTAGTTTTTTGTTTATTTCTAATGTTTTATTACTAATGTTAGGTTATACCTATTGTTAATTACTTGCATTGGCAAGAGAAAGTCGTGTGAGTGTTTCACAGCAATTGTTTTTTTTTTTTTTTTACTATTATAATTAACTTATATACTTTTTTATAAAAATCAATATTATCTTGTCTAACTTATTTGACTTCTTTTATTAAGCACATTGGTTTTGTTCCTTCCAAATCTAAAGTTAACGTGGTCGTAAGTTCTTAAGATATCTTCTTGCTAATTTTAGTTTATTGCGAATTCCACTGTCAAGGATTTTAAAAATTTGCACATCTTGACCGATGATAACATAATTCATTTGGCTGCTAAATATAAAATATATTAATACACTTATTTTGTAAATACAAGGTCGTGCTAAATTTATGAATCTATGAAATGAAATTTAACCTTCAACCCGAACATTGACAGAAATTAAAATTATAGAGCACAAATTTTATTTGACCTTCCGCTTGTTTGTATTTTATTTTTTAATAGGTCCATAAATTCTTCATTATTCTATTTTAACGTGTTCAAGAAGACTGGTTTATTTTATTTCACAGTGTTTATCTTTGAAACAACAGAAATGTGTCTGTTTGAAGTGTTTATCTTTAGATCATGCCTGTTAATTTTATAGTCCATAACTTGTAAATTTATTTGTGTACTGAAATGCGGAAGTGTAGAATATGCTAAAATAATATTGCTATTTCTGCGTAGATGTATTTAATATTGTCAGTTATGTATATGTTTTAATATGAACGTATATTGACGGAATATGAACGTTTAATGAAAACTGAGACGAAAATTTTCCGGACTCCTGTGCAAAACAATGGATAACCATTTGATAATTTTTTATAGAACACTAAATGATAGGCTTACGGCGTCTGATAAGCGATTTTAAGAAGTCTGAAGAACCTTGAAAAAATGGATCTCGGAAATTAATGTAGAATCGAACCATATACAAATAAAAGATACCGGGTTTCATGGTTTCCACGAAGAGCAAACTCAGAGTGAAGCTTTACGGTGTTTAATGTTACTGAATATTTTTTTTTAGATTGTCAGGAATTGTACCAAACTAGATAAGCAACAATTTTTAGAGTTATAGACGGTTGAAGTTTTCTCTGCTGCACAATTTTACTGAGTTAATTAATTTTTCTGTTGTAAGTTATTGTATTTTGCATTGTATTAGACTTACTACTTAAATAACCCAAAGGGTCTGTTGTGTGATAACCCATGTTTATACCGCTGTATGAGATGTACGTTTGAGAAGAATTGTGTTCTTGTCTACTTTTTAAATTCATGTTTTTATGTGCTTTGTGACCAAGAATTTCTTTGTGTGCACGCGCATGCGTGAACAGAGCAGCTTGTATATTGTAGATGGTTTAAATTTAATGCTCTTTGGAGAAAATATTATTAAATAGCCTATTTTTTTTAATCACTTTTATGATTTTTCAAAGAATTCTATCTGTCAAAATTATTTAAGACTTTAAAGACGGTTTTTTATCGTTTCAGCCTAAAAATAACCACGTTAAATGATTATTCTCACGGTTGATGTTTTCTCATTTTTCATTGCTATTTATCGTCTTTCGCAAGGTTTTTCATTGTTTTACTAAACTCTTTTTCTTCGTAATCTTCATCATCCATTTTCATTTTTCTTGTTTTTATAACTATTGTAAATATTAATTTACAGTCTAACAACATCGATTTTTTATTTTAAATATTTTTTTATCATTTCATATGCCCTCCATTTTCTCTAATTTAACGAATTTTTATTTGTTCGTCTTCATTGCCATTCACGTGGCTTTCACAGCCTAGGTAGGTATTTACATTTCTTTAATCTTTTTATTTTCTTATTCTTTTTATTTTTCATTGTATAAAAATATTTTTAGAAGAAGAATGATTTAACACGGGATGAAAGAAAAACAAATATTTTAGTCCAAAAAATTGCAATTTTTTTCTTATTGTGTAGTTGGTATGTAACAAGAACCATTTTTTTTCTTGGTTAGGCGCACTCAAGTCGTGAAAAATTGTTTTTAAACATGCAATAACATTGAAAGTTAATATAAAAATTATTTAATTTTAATTCGAGAAGACAAGAAGAACGAGAATGAATAACTATTTCGTGAAATGTATTTTGTGTACAAATTTGATTAAAAGAAAATAATTAAATAAAATTCCTTTCAGATTCAACAAAGTTATATTTGAAAGCGTTCTAAATATATTTCACTTTTCTTGACGACAGAAAAGTTGACGTTTAAGTTATTTCTAAGAGGCGACAATATGAAATTCTACAGAAGAACTTTAAATTCGACTCTTTTAAATGTTGAATTCAAACAGAATTAAAGTCTATTGAAATAAAAATTAATTTCTTTTGAAATAAATATATTAGTTTAATTTTTTTTTATTATCAACCATTTATAAATGTCTTTCAGTTTAGTAGGCGTAGAAATCAATAATGTTATTATAATAAGAAAAAACTTTTATATATTTTGTAGTAACTTTAGATATATACAGAATGAAATTTTCTTTTATAAAATATTATGTTTATTTTTTAACATTTATTTAGGACACTTTATCTTGAAAGTAGATTTTTATTTTGTCGGTTATAAGTTATAATTCAAATGCTGGCCTAGTCTTGTGTTGTATTTTCTTTGTCAAAAGAACATCGCCTAGGCAGCAGGCTTCCTGAAGTAGGTCGTACCGGGTAAAGGTGTTGATTCTCTAACGACCTCGAAAAACATATCCGTGCGTGTGCGTGCGTGCGAGTCATGTATTATAAGTATTGTGTATTTACATTTTATTTGTCATATGATGAAGTCGTGACTCGTGCATGACTATAGGTAGACTGATTCATGAATGATAGAGGCTACATGTGTGCCTGCAGATGTTTATACATACTTTACTTCCCGTGCGACCTTCCTCAAGTGATCTTTTTTTTTTGCTTAGACGTAAATTACTCAAAATTATTTTTATAAATATTGGTTTTTATATTTAGCTCGTTTATTATCGACCATTTAATTTATCTAAATATTTTATAAGAAAATTTAATTACAATCTATTCCTTTTTTCATTGTTTGCTTATGAGACGATAGCACCTGTTAACACTACCTTATAATCATGCGATATGACGTGTCTGAAAGATCAGGCTATTTTCATACTATTCATAGCTTTATGATTTCATAGTGTCAATAAAAGAACAATTAAAAAGTTGTTTTACATTAATAAATGAACAATGTTGAAGTTTTTAGCGTCTCTACAGACAGAAATGATTTATATATATATTTTCTGTGATAGTATCATTGCGCCTGCGCTATGTGTGGGCTTATTGTCAACCTCAGTGAACTTTTTTTTTATTTTCCCGTTTTCACTTTGTATTTAACTTGTATTCAAGTTATCACTTTACAGATATTGATTCCGATTTTCATAATTACAGCTCTATAGGAGAGACTCTATAGAGAGAGCTCTAAAGGATACTTGCAAACATTACATAACCCCTTTCCATTTCCTGTCTTGATATTCACTGCTGTTTTGTTCAAATTGTCAAAATATTTAACGATATAGAACTTACTTAACATTATTTTCCGGTTTTCATTCAACGCAATATTAAAAATGCAATTCTGTAATTAATATACGTAAAATAAGTAATGTTATTAAATAAAAGAATTTATAATGAACATTGAATTTTAAAATTAAACATTGTGTAAATCCCACGTGGGCGGAATGCTAATTATAAAACGTGGACAGGACTCGGTTAAGAAATTTCAAGAAGCTATGAGCGCACCCTTGCGTAAATTTGATTCAACTTGTCCACATCAAGGTTAGCGACATATCTCAGTAGGGATGCAGTTTTATTTTTGAATATTTAATTTTTAAAAAAGAATTTCTCGATCGACTTAATAGTGGCGACAGTCCGCGAGTTTTTTTAGAGTAAATATGCCAACAATTCCGTACTAAAAAAAAACCATTTGGAGAAGCCCGAAATGGAAAAAATCACACGTTTTTGTCATAGTTTTACGAAAACCTGTGTGACTTGATTTATTGGAAAATTGAAGTTTTGAATATTTAAATTGTATTCAAAAAATAATGCCTGACATTTTAATTTTACGGTTTCTATACGATTATTTTGCTCGAGATGGAAAAAGCAATGTCAGTGATAGAACTGAGCTTTCTGTAAATTAGTGATAGTGTACTAAAAATATCGATAGAGCCATTAGATTTTAAACACATTGAACCAGTTATTAAGTAGTTAAGCTCATTAGGTTTTTAAACTTCACTATTTGATGACTATAACCCCTTTATTTCTGTTTAGGTTTGAATTTTCTATTTGTGTAAAGTAACCCACACGAATAGCGATGGATTACCGTATATCCATAATTCCACCGAAGACCTTCTATGAAAACTGGGATGCATACTTGGTAGTAAGAGGGTGACTACCCTAAAGGAGTAAATATCACATCAATACGTTCCCAAAGAGCTGTAATTCTGTAAATCGTCAGTAGGCGTATTCTTATGCTAGCAGTACACTATCGCCGAATGTAGGCGAAGTCAGGCGAATACGATAGTGTACTCGGTGTATTTGTGGTTATTCGTTCCACTTCGCCTCGCCATGGTTCGTATTGGCCTTAGTTCGGTCTGGAGTCGGTACTTTGCACGAATCAAAGGGGACGAATACAGACGAATAACGAGAGCGAAGTGGGCCAAACTGCTAGCAGTACACACTCGCCTTCATTCGGGCTACATTATTCCGTGCCTCTACACCATACTTTTTATTCATTACCTACTTACTTATTTATTTACTGTGTACTTTTTATTTATTTATTTATTATTAATTTTTATAACTGTTTAACTGTGTATTTTGCTATGGAATGGTCAAATGAAAATACTTCTACTTAGTTTTTTTGGAAGCTTACCATAGTGAGGGAGTGTTATGGGATCCTTGCCATAAAAAACACAAGGATAAGAAGCACATAAACGACGCGTGGGTTCGTTTGAGCGAACAATTAAACCGTTCCACGGTAGAATTAAAAATGCATGAATGTATTTGTAGTACGCATAACTGTACATATAAAAAGCCGCTGCAACCCCTACATCAAAATCCATTTTCTGATCTACGTTGAATTATGTGATGACACGATCGAACTGAGGTTTCGCGAATATAGACGAGTATGTACTGGGTTAGTTCGTGTAGAACATTCGCTGAGATTCGTTGTCGCCACTTGGCCCGAATATTCGTCGAATCATTCGGCAATAGTGTACTGCTAGCATTAAAATTATATCTAGAAAGGAACAGAATGTGCATTGAGACCGGGAAATGCAATAATCCAATTTGTTTGAAAACCCTATTCTAAAGATATTGTAAAACTTAAACCAAGGTTCTTTCGGGATCTGGTTATAATAAATAATAAACAAACTTCCTTTGAACATATAACATTATAAGACTAAATTACAATATTATGTATTATGTTTCATCTACTTACAAATTACATTTAAATTACTTAAATTTATTAAAAATTTAAAGCTTGTACTGACACTTTACTAACAATAACAATTATTTTACACATAATAATATCGTCTAACCGACAGTCAATGGCAATGTTTTACGTACAGTACGAAGACCTTTCCGTCAACGTAGGTTTTTGTTACAATAAACTGATTCATAAACCCTCATTGATAAACGTGTGGCAACTTCAACTGAACTCAACTCACTGAACTAGTTGATAGAGGAGCTGTCGCCTTTACATACCTAACACCGCGGTCGTTTCCATTACAAAACGGCAAAGATTTTCTACATAATAAGACACAATAGAGACCCTTCTAATCTACTCCGCTTGACCAGGACAATCCACAGCGTAGAAAGAATCCATAATAGGCGTAATAAATACCTATTTAGTTTCAACCACGTTTCCGAGAATTTCTATTTTTAAGCAATTTATTCATCAGCAACTTATTATTCTTTCTACAGTAGGTAAACTTAATTTCTTACAATATACAATTTAATCCCTTAACTATTTTTAGAATAGTCACAATTATGTCACAATATTTTTTTTTATGTGGCCCCTAATTTTACTTATAAAAATATATTTTTTATTAAATATTAAAAGTTTACGGGACATAAAGTTTGAAGATTAATTACGGAAATTACTTTTTAGCATATGTAATCAGTACACAAAAGAAATGATTACACTTTTAAATCTGTGATCTCAAATTCTAATGTTTTGATTCTAAATGACCTGGTGTTTGAAAAAGAGAAACTAAATTAAACTGTAATAGGACATGGGAAATGGTATTTTGATAGCTTAATTTCTCACCTCCTGTATGAAATTTAATAGAGAAAAATCTCATAAAAAATAATTTAGTATAAGGTTATTCGTATGTAAAACGTTTTTGGGAAATTAATTAATATTATTATTTCATTCACCTGTAATATAAACCTCAGCAATAAACCTGCGTACAGTGCGGGCGCAATTTCTAATCATATAATGAAACATGATAGATGAAGTGATAGTATCCTACATACAAACTGAAATTGAATTTCTTAGGAATATGTGGACTATATAAGCAACTTAATTATCTTTCCTAACCTCAATATAAATGGAAGTGACTATAATTACCGAATTATTAAACCAGACTCAATGCTACTTATAGAAAAAATAAGTAAAATAAATAAAAACGTAACATTAAATTTCATTGAGAGGTGAAAGGTGCATTATAAATTAATTATGTTAAATATTTTAGTCTTGTTAGTGGTATTATACTATAATACTGTATGTACTTATTTTTCTCATTTTATAAAATTTTACATTGTCCATAAATTTGACTCTCTCTTTTTAAACAGGTCAGGTAACGTAAAAGCAAGGTGGTTTTATACTTTATCTCATGTAGGCGTTTATTGGACATAACAAGAATGTATTTAGTAATAAAAATAAAAACACATTATCAAGTTACACAACATTATGCGGTAATTTATTCGTTTATTTTAATGTTAAAACCACTTTCAAGTACTCTATTACCATGTGAAATTATTTTAGATATTATTATTCTGTGTGTTTAAATAATTTGAAATGATACTTGGTTGTTTGGATTTGTTAATGGATTTTAAAAATAACTCGTAAGTTTTTATTACGGAGTTAAATAGTAAATAAAGTAGAGTACGAACGGAAACTACAAAGTTCAAATCGCCTACGACATGCTAGTTAACTATCCAAATTAGCAACAATATCCTACAATATTTTATAACTTCATTGAATGTAACAAGTTATTGCAAACCCACCGGGTTGGTCTAGTGGTAAATTCGTTGCCGTGAATCAGCTGTTTCAAATTTGACTTTCGGAGACGAAGGTTCCTGGTTTAAATAGTAAAGGTACATTTTCAACTAGACGGGGTTATTAATAAACAAAATTTGCGTTGTGAGCTTCCGAGTAACCACATGTGTTTTATGAAAAGGTGCATCAGGCCCCAAGAATTATCACATGGGGCGCTATCTCAAGCCATGGCCGGCTCGTTGGCTTTGTGGTTAGCGCAACTGGCTTCTACGCTGGGGTCCAGGGTTCGATTCATGGTCAGGTCTGGAATTTTTTCATCACTCATTTTCATTATCATTATTAACCACCGTCTGGATTAGCAGAATTGCAGAACAGTCAGACGTAAAATAAAAAAATCAAGCCATGGAGTAATAGGGTCATTCTTTTTTGAACATACAGTAAACAGTTAATGTTATCTAAACATGCTGAGTAATAATTTTGTTCCTCAGCTTCTTGCAAAAGGGTATCAAACAGAAAACGAGTGGTTCAGGCAGGGTGGAGCCAGACCACACACAGCTAATGAGTTTTTAGACTTTCTTCATGAAGCTTTTAACCATTCAAATGTAATTTCAAACTGATTTCCTGATCGTTTTGCGTGTGCACGGAACTGGACCCCAAACAGTCCGGATTTGAATCCGTGTGATTATTTTCTTTGGGGATTTTTTTTATTTGTAACTATATACTAACATACAACGAGCAAATATAATAAAAGTAAAGAAAGGTAACAAGAAAAGAAGAACGAAAAAGGAAATAAACAAAATAAATCACTTTATAGAAGATCTCGGGCCCATTGAAATTTTAGCCTGCGTTACGGATTCCCTGGTAGTGATGCATCCGATAGTTTGGTGATCGATTCGTTGGGGTGATTATGGAATTTTTCGTAAAAACGCTGTAACTGGACTTAATTACTTCACTCATAAACGGAATTTTAAGGTCATCATGTAGGATTTTGTTATTGGCATAAAAAGGTGCGCAGGTAATTACATGTAGAAATTTTGATTGAAAGGCTTGTAATTTTTGTAGGTTACTCGGTTTAGTTGTGCCAAATATTTGTAGCCCTCATTGAAAATGAGTGATGAAAAAATTCCAGACCTGACCGGGAATTGAACCCTGTACCCCGTTTATTTAATATAATAGTTGTGCCAAATATTTGTATTATTGGTGTAAAGAAAAGTTTGTATAGCAATAATTTAGATTTCAGAGGTAGTGAAGAGCGGCTTCCAAGTATTCGGAATAGTTCTTTCAATTTCAAGTTCAAGTCAGTCTTTTGGTTTTTATATGAGTCGCTCAGGTGAAGTCCAAGTCTTTTACCTAGGTGAAGTCCAAGGTATTTGACTTTTTGTCGTTGTGAGGGGAATTGTAAGGAAAAGATTTTTCCTAAAGTACCTCGTACAGTGATGTAAATGCGAGAGGGTTGATTATTGAGGCGTGCAACGAAATAACCGAGGATATGTCTTGTCGAGTTATTAAAAACGTAGGAGTTCGTGTTGAAGAGTTGATAGACGTGATGGTGGTCGTATTAAACATGTGTTAAGCAGAACATAATCCCCCGATGTTCGTAACAGCTGATTCTTATAAACAATAATTTTCACTTGGTTCACTTTGGCATAAGACCATTTTGATGTAACATTTCAAGACGATTATTCAGTTCCAGACGTGTGAATGTTATGTGATTTCACCATAATAATCGTTCATCTAGCCACATGCCTTGGCACTTTACTTTTAATTACTATTCATAATAAAAACACTATAAAAAAGTAAATAATTCAAAATTTTTCATCACTATGCATAATTTATTGTTCAGATGCGTTTTCTCTTTGTATGAAATTTATATTTCTCTAATTACCCTCGTTAACATTGTAACATGGAACAGAATATTGCCGAATAATTACGCTCATTTAATTTGTTGCTATTTCATTGCCAAATTATTAAGAACAAAATTATCTCTTATTTAAATTTTATGTATTTGTACTTTAAAGTTATTTGACATACATGATATTTCACTTTGAAGGTTCTTTACAAATAAATACATAAATAAATAAATAAATAAATGTGTAACATTATTTAAGATTAAATTGAAAACCGTAAGTTTGCTATTATTACGAATCATATAAGGCAAAGTACTGATGAAATGGAACAAGTTTTTTGTTTATTATTATTATTATTTTATTTTTTAAAATACAATTCAGCATTCTGTTTATGCAATGCAGTATTACTTTTATTCTACTAAACTAGTATTAAGTCATTAAGAGATAAATAAAAAAATGTAGATTGAATTCTAGCATTCTCTTATAAAAAATTAAATCCTAAAATTATGTAATCCCATTTAGAATTAAGTTATCTTACTCGTAAATCTGTGTTTACTGACATTTACATTGGTGTTGTTGACTTGTTAGAAAATTCCTTGTTCATTTGTTGAATTGTACATTTAAGGAATTTTAAAGTAAATCGTAGAAAAAGTATTAACTCTGTGTTCTTTGAGATAAGAGATTTGATTGAAAACTAAACCATTGCAATACAATTTTTTCATTATGATATTATGAATGTCCATTTTCGAAGGCATCTTATGTAAACCAGACGTGCCTCAACGAGATCACTGCTGTTTTATCTTATTAACTTCAAAACGTAGTGTTGGGAAAATTTTAATTTGTTAATTTGTCGCGCATAATCTACAGTTTAGAGTCGAAAAGCATTAAGTTAAATATTATTGATACTCGGATTTCAACTGATCTTCGCGTTTCTTAACCTCTGAAATCAAAAAGCGGTTTTTTGGAAAGTTGTCCTTTGTATGCATTTGTGTTTTATTCGTACCGTTGCAGAAAGTACTGCACCAATTCGATTGAAATCAAAATACTTTTTCAATTTCACAAAAAAATGTTATCTTTTATCAAAACATTTAGCAAAATAATTTAATTACTTTGTTTGTATTAAATATATCTATTAGATCCTATGTATGGAACTAGTAACTGGTTCCAGGAAGTAGCTATAAAACCTTGTTAAGGATACCTTTTATGGTTCCTGAAATATCGGTCCCCGTTTAAAAATTGAGTAAACATTTTAAAAAAACATAACTTACCGGAAATTAAGAAAAATTGAACATTGTACCTACAATTTCTCAATAATAATTATCTCCAGAACTGTATGAAGGGTTGTTTCTATTTTCCATAGCTTCAAATAGGTCTTCCTTTTAGTTAATGTCCTGTTCTGTCTGATTTTTTCTGAGGTCTTTCACCTGCTTCTCAGCTTTCTGTTTGTGATCCTAGTCCAGATGTTTCATCGCTTCGACCAGGTGATGTTGCACATTCAGTCCCAAGAGTTTAAAAAGTTTACATTTGTTATTAACAGTTCCATCATTTAACGGAAAAACTGTATTTTACTCGCAGTTTTGCTACGCTGACAAATGTTCTTTTGGGAAGACGAGACCACATGATGTTGAATTCGTTTGGGTATTGAGATTTTCCCATCAAACAGTTTCGAAGCATTTTTGGGTTAGCTAAGCTTTTAAAGATGGGTTTAGCTTTTATTAACTATTTATGGCAAGTGAATAAGGTTCTATGATCATAAGGCTTGTTAGTTTTCATATATTTAGTGTATTTGCACCATGTGCAAATTGTGGATAGAGCAGATGAGTAGCCATTTATTTGACTTTACATTTAAATAAAGGAGCTTGAAAAAAATTAAAGTAAAAAAAATATATCTAGTAGTAGTAGAGTAAAAACTATTTAAACCATCGTAAAACGGGAATTTCAAACTAAAATACAGAGCAAGACAGAAAATTTTTTGTTTTCAATTTTTACTTTCTCTTGCCTGTACAAATATACAGTGTGTGTGTGCCTGCCTGAACAATATATCTTAAGAACAGAACACCATACGAAGTTGAAACTTGAAACTTAAGTTAGGTACCACTAGAGGACCCGACACAAACATTTTCATCAAAATCGGTTAACCGGAAGTAGTAGTATTTATTCGTGTCTTTTTCACTTTTTTCCGATTTTCTCAAAACGGGTTTTATGATTTTTTTTAAAAAATCGCTTCATTTACTACATTTTTATGCTCTACAAGATAGGGTAGGCGTCATGTCTGCTGAAATTCTTGGGGAGGCTGTTCTCTCGTAAAAAAATGGTTTTCTTAAGTATGTGGCCTTAAATGCATTTTTAGGGGTAAAACGTATAATAAAAGTTGTAGACAATTTCAAAATCTACAAAATTGTTTGTATAACACCTCGTTTAGCGGAAATTAGTTATTTTCTGTTTGTTTTTCATGAAAATCTGTAAAAAACTGAATTTTTTAAGATTTCGGCCTTAGTATGCATTTTACGACAAAAGTGTATATAATAAATTTTTTAGTAAATTAAAAGATCTACAACTTTTATTCTAAGCATTTTCTCTACAGAGCCTAGTTTAGCGCGAAAGAGTGATATTCCGTATTAGTAAGCCAAACTAAGGTTAGTTTTCATTTTGCATCATTCATTCATTCATGATTAAAATAGTGTTTTTTTAAATTAAGGTTATGTTGTTAATTATTTGCATTGGCAAGAGAAATCGTGTGAGTGTTCACACCAGATATTTTTTTGTGTTCACACACTAAATTTACGTGATTTTTTGAACAAAACTTGATTAATATTGGCTGATTCAGTGTTGATTCGTTCGGTAATGTCGTCCTCATAAAAGTCATGAATTAAGTGGATACAGCATCAAGATCTGTGTTAGAATAATAAAATGTTGCTCTGGTTACAGATAAGCGAATTCTGCCCTGAATACTCATATGTGTGTATGCTTTGTTTACGATTACTTTGAATTTATTCTTTAAAAAATGAGCAAACATGAAGGATGCTTTTCAAACAACCTTGCAATCATGTTTGTGGTTATTTATGCAAAATTATTTATTGCTATCAGTTAGTTCAGTTCATAAAAGTTATATTTTATGTAAGTATTGCTTGACCTATTCATCAGTAAAACTAATTTGTTAGTGTCACCAACCTTTGTAACAGCATAATATTTTAACCATCAATAATCAGTTGACGTTTCTTCTCTTCGATGATTTGTAATGTGCAACATATCATTTATTAGTTTGTTTTGACAGTTTCAGTCTTGCACAAACTTTTATGTGTTGTCAGTTGCCAGATGCATTCTAGGAAATGCATTGTCAATAGATTCTACCTTATTTATAGGGCAACAAACTTATCAAGCGTCACCTACATGCATAAACTTCGTTATACTAAAAACGTAAGATTTGGGCGGGTCGAGTTCTCGCTCATGTATCCCTTCCACAATCTTTTATGTACTCATAGTACTCCCCTTACGCTCTTTGGAGTGTTGCTAGAAAATACACTGTTTTTGCGTGTTAGATTAAATAAAAGTAGTTTACTCGCTGTACTTTTTCATTTACTGTATTTGTTATTTATTGTATTTATTTACTGCAGTTAGATAATATATTATTTATTTTACTAAACGATATTTTTCCTTTGTTTGCATACACTACATATATGATATATAATGAACAGCCAAAACAAAACTAATTAAATATAATACTCACCTCAGTGTATTACGTACATTCAAGATCTTTCGTCTCTCTCGGAGACATCCTCAGGAACTTATTTCACGAAACAAAACACATATTACATTTAAAACAAAATGTGTTTTAAATGTGATACGTGGTTTGTGTTTAGTGTAATAAGTTTCTGAGGATGTCTCCGAGAGAGACGGAAGATCTTGAAAGTATGTAATACTCTGAGGTGATTGTTATATTTAATTAGTTTTGTTTTGGCTGTTTATTATATGTCATATATGTAATATATTATTTATATAAATAAGGTATAAATAGAAATGTAATGTATTTACGTATAAATTGTAATGTAATTTACATTTTGTTTTAATATTTGTACTAAATATAAACTTTACAGGTAATAAAACATACGTAAAATAGTCCTTTACAATCAAATACGATAAGCTAATTTTTTAACAGGAAAATAGAACAGTTAGAATTTTTTTTAATGATTTGAACTTTTTTTAACGCATACGTCGTAAATATTATAAATTTATCACTTTATGTGTATTAGATATTTTAGGCAGAGTACATTTTTTTAGCGTAAAGGGTGAAGTAAAATTTTAATATAAGGTATAATTTTCAAGTCAATAGGAGGAGTAAGAGAGGAGAAATTGCTCGACTGGTGGGAGAGGCGTAGTGAGGAAGTGAAGAAGTACACAGCAAACTCCCACCCGCCTAAATTGATCGTGCTTATTATAATGAGTGTGAACCTTTCACAATAGTTCCATTTTTAAGTCGATCCCGTGCAGAGTTTATCAAAGGAAACGAATTCCAGTCACTGTATATATAGCGTTCAATAGTAACAATATGCAAAGATGTTTTGTACAAATTTGAGTTTTATCAGTAACTTTATGGCGATAACAATTGAACGAACTGCATGCAATGGGAAAGATAATGGAACTGAATACAATCTACTGTGTAACCGAATATAGATGTTACAAAAGGCATCTCTTGAGTAAAAATAACTTTAAATTGTGTAAACTTAAAAACTTATTCGAGCCTTCGGATTCCCTACGTGAAAAATAGCTTTATTTACTTTTACTGTCACCACGTAAAATCAATCTTAGGAGTTCTTTTTCAGAGCTGTTTTTCTCTTTGCCCAGTATCATTTCATATTTTCAGATCTTGCTTTTCTTTCCTCATCTGAATAAACGCTCTTTCCTCTTGTTTCCTCTTTTAAATCTTGTATTTTTATCGTTAAGCATTTTAATTTTTCCTGTTTAATTTTTGAGATCTTCTTTTATTTCTAATTCCTGCATATCTTCTTTTATTTCTTTTATCCAAATTGGTAGGGTTGGAGTGTGCTGTGCTTTTCAATTATTTATCTTAAAATTCGTGTTTTCGGTGTACTTAGTAAATGACCATAATATGACTTTTTTCTCGTCACATCTGTTATTGGGTCAATATTTTTATAAACTTGGTTTTTAGGTAATAGTACAAATAAGCTATACCGTTCTAATGTTTTTTTACGTACCTATGAATGTCCTTAAAATTCTTGTTCCCATTTTTATGACCCTTTCTGTTAAATTATTCTGTTTTAATTTTGAGAGAGTTTCATTACAGTATGTTACTGTTGGTTTTACTACAGTTTGATAGTGTCTAAGTTTTGTGTTTTTTGACATGGATATTTTATTGTAAATATTTCTAGTAGGTTATTGTAAATTTATCATTTTTCCTGTCCGTTCTTTCCATGTTGCTTTCTCTCCGCCATTATAAGTGATTGTTTCGCCTAAGTATGTAAAATATCTACGAGATGTTCATTCATTTTAACTTTGTTTATGAATAGTTGTAATAAAGGGAGAAATCCCAACAGGTTGATCACCTCGAAAAATAACTTTATTAACGGTTCTTACTTACTAGAGGTAAAATAAAATACCTACCAAGAGGTAAGGTAAGATTCTTATTTTACTGTTGGTGAGCCAGGAAATGATATTCAGCTGGATACGGGTGTAGTGAAAAGCTGTGAAAGTTTTAAATACCTGGGAGTCATCTTTGATATGAGCTGAACAAGTGCAGCGGAAGTAAACAGCAAGACTTCGCAAGGGCGAAGTCGCATAGGGCAGTTAAATTCTGTCCTTTGGAATGATAAAATATGGAAGGACACAATAATAAATATTTATCATGCTGTCCTGGATAGTGTGTGTACCTATGCTGCGGAAGTGTGGATATTGACAAAGAGACTGAAGGATCGCTTGAAAGCGGTGGAGGTGGATTTCTGGAGGCGTATTTGTGGTGTGTCGCGGATCGATCGAATCCCGAATTCTGAAATTAGGAGAAGAATCGGCGTTCAAGGAAATATCATGGGTACCATATCCCGGCAGCAGTTAAAATGATTTGGCCATTTGCAGAGGATGGAGGATGGTAGGTGGACAAAGAGGGTATGGGAGTGGATGCCAACCGGTAGAAGAAGGAGAGCTAGGCCAGAAGTGACATGGTTGGATGGGGTGCAGAAGGCAATGTCTTTGCAGCGGCTCTCCGATGGGACTGGCGAGACAGAGAGAGGTGGTGCTTAGGAAGCGAGATACGGCTGTAAATCCTGGCATGAATATATAAAGATTCATTGATAAACTACAAAATCATCCAAATGATCTCGCTAGGCGTATGGCTATTTAAATTTTTCAAATTTTTGACGTCTTCATGGTCTTTAATGGTGGGATCTCCTTCAATTACATTATGTTTCAATATCATTATCATCATCATCACCACCTTTTCTTAATTTCTTCATTATTGGTGGCTGCCATTGTCATTTTCATCGAGACCAACTTTATTATCGTGTGATAACGTCATCCTGTAGGAAACGCTGTTGAGTTTGATCTCTTCTTTTATGTCTAAGAAATACTTTTATCTGGTCTAGTGATAAGCCTGTACCATCGTGCATAGATCTAGATTAATTAAGTAATACAAAAAAAATTTAACTCATTGTAAAATCAGATTTGTCAATAAATTCAAACAGAAAACATGATGGGTGTCAATTTTTACTGTAGTTAACTTAAAAAAAAATCATTTAATGAACATCTTAAAGAAGGCTATTTCATAATAGTCTTCAATTTATATTCCAGTAGTTCATGATATTTAATAGACTGGAAGTTAAATATAAATTGGTTATTGGCACACTAATAAAAACAAAAACAAGTAACAAAATGAATTTGAAACACAGTGATAATTTCACATTAAAATGAAAGCGGTTAATGGTAGTTCAATAACTTTTGGCATTTGAAATTTCGTTTATAAAAGTTGAAATTATTCTAAATAAGATAAACTTAAAAATTCAAAATCGATAAGGAAATCTAAATGTATCATATTACGGTTATTACCTTTTAGTAATCCGATTTATAAAAGGAAGTAGATTTAATATCGTGGCCTTTTTATACCTCACATCTCTATAGTAAAGACAGTATCAAATTTTTTATCAATATCTCATCATTTCATTAATACTGACAGATTTAACGACCACGAATTTGACCTATGATTACTTGGCCACAATAGGTCAATATTTGGTATTCTAGTACCTCCAATTTGTTTGTTTTTTTTATTAAGAATGTCATGTTCTTAAAGATAAATTAAAAGATAGAACTACTTCATAAGATGGTTTAATAGAACAATTAAATGCTTGTTGGTTTATTTGTTCGTAGGTATTTTTTAATCTTCATTTAATAATTTCGTGCTCACCACAGTTTAAAAAAATACTACATCTCAGAGTGCCAAACAATGGGTGGAATTTACTCAGTAGTAAAAATTTCACTCGTGTACTTTTACAAGTGAATAACAAGAGGTATATTATGGAAATATTATCATACGACTTCAGAAGAAGAATTATTGTTATTATAAGCCAAAATAACTGACCTCACCATTCTCTAAAGTGTGATCCTCTTTAATCGATCCTCTTCTGCTTTCATTCCTATTGTTTTGAGGTTAGCATTTAATTTGGTCATCTACAGAGAAGTAAATTAAGAAATGAAATGACAAACAATAAATGTTAGTCTTTTAGTAAATGATCGCAAAATGAATTGCATTATTTTCACTGGTGATGATATAAATCAAGTTTCTTGCAAGTTCAGTGTTAAAAAGAAAATTTAATAAAGTAAACCACAGAAACTTAAATGAGCGACTCCATACGAGAACAAATGCATTGGGAAATAGGGTATACTCTGCCGAAATAAAATTATTTGAGAATAAATTAATAATTAGAAACACAAAATACACTTTTGTTAGTTGCGCCAAGTTGTCACTTATGGTTGTGAAATATGGATTTTGTCAGAAACATTTTGTAAACATGAGAAGGTTTAAAAGAAAAATGTTTTGTCTATAATTTTTATGCACAATTTCCGTAAATGATATTTAACTGGTGGTAGGGAATTTTATTTAAAGCGGAAGAGGAACCCAGTGGTACATTCTTCGTTTACAACTACGGTTGTTGTCCGTTATTCAGGACAAGAGGTTCTCTGCTCCATTTTCGCTTTAGAGGTCTCGCAGTTGGAAAGTTCCTTGTAGCCAGATCAAGGGCTAGTTGGTTTGGATGGTCATCTAGTCTTTCGCGAAATTTATTGTAGGACGGGGTTAGTTCCTTTACTGTCGGAATTTTTAAATTCGTGGAGGGTTTTATTGCTTACATATAAAGGAGTGCCAGAAGCAAGTCTTACGAATTTGGATTAAAAAGCCTGGATCTACAGATTTTAAGGAGGATTTTTCGACCGATAATGAGATATTGTGGTACCAAAAATAATTTTAAAATTTCAAGTCTAAAAGGAACTAACATGATATCGAAAACTAACATGAATTAGAAAACTAAATGAATTATAAAACATGAAAACAAACTAATATGATATTAAAGGAAAATTTTGAATCGTTAATTCGACTGAAAAATAAATATTCAACGTTTATTAATACTGTCAAAAAATGAAAAAAGCTAGATTAAGAACGTCACATTCATTTTCTTTTCTTTATTTGTGGTTAATTGAATGAGTGGTTAAATAAATGCAAAACATAAATGATTCAATGTATGAATTTTGAACAATGTTTTATTGAACGCACACGAACACAAGCGGACTGTATCACCGTTCAGCACACACTCCCTCTCACCTGCGCACTGGTTCACGCACTCGAACTAGCTACGCGCATGGCAGTAGCCAGCGCCAATTAACACACACACATTTTCGCAACTCAACACATTCACACACAAATAAAACATTAATTAAATATTAACCATGCCCCCGGCCTTGAAGGGCATTCAAGAGTTACAATAATAAAGTTTTTTTTTTTTAAAAGAACAATTAATCTCTTTTCTTGATTGAATTTGTCATATCTGAGTCAATTGGTAATACACATAATTTCACAATAGGTCGTTTAATGAGACCATTTGAAGTCTTAAGAGTAACCACACGAACTCTGGCATCTTGCCCTGGATGAAGTTCAATGACGCGAGCCATTTTCCATTGGAGTGGAGGAAGATTGTCCTCTTTGATGATAACAAGATCACCAACGTTGAGGTTTGGAGGAGATGTTGTCCACTTCCTTCGCTGCTGCATGTTGTTTAGGTAATCTCTTGACCACCGCGACCAGAAATGTTGATACACCATTTGAACATGCTGCCACTGATCAAGTCTACTGGTTGGAATTTTGAGTAGGCATGGTTCAGGATAGTTTGTGAGGACATCACCAATTAGAAAATGTGACGGGGTCAACGGATTTAGATCAGTAGGTTCATTTGATAATGGAGATAACGGACGAGAATTTATACATGCCTCAACTTGAGTTAATAGTGTGACAAATTGTACGTAGGTTAAAATTAAATTCCCTAAAACTCGTTTTATGTGTGTTTTCACTAACTAAACTGACGATTCCCATAGTCCACCAAAATGTGGAGCCCTAGGAGGTTGAAAATGCTATGTAATTTCGTCGTTTGATAAAGTTGTTGACACCTTGTCATTAAATCCTTTTGACTTCCACAATCTTAGAAGTTCATTTAATTCACGATGTGCTCCTACAAAATTGGTCCCGTTGTCTGAGTATATGTTCTTTGGTTTTCCTCTTCTCGAAATGAATCTGCGTAAAGCTCCAATAAAAGATTCTGTAGTCAAATCTTCGACTAACTCCAAATGCAGAGCCTTGACACTAAAACACACAAATAGCGCAATGTAACATTTAGCTGGAATGACACCCTTCTTCTTTGACATCTTCACATAGAAAGGTCCACAATAATCTACTCCGGTATAGTAGAATACTCGAGGTGGCACAAGAACTCGTTTTGGGCAATTCACCCATCATCTGTGTCCGAATCTTAGGTCTTGCTCTGAAGCAGGAAATACATTCGTGGAATACCTTCTTGACTAATGAACGACCGTTGATTGGCCAGTATTTCTGACGAACGATGTTTAATAACAGTTGGGGTCCTGCATGAAGATTTTTTATGTGCATATGTTTCGCAATTAAATATGTGATGATGTGACCCTTAGGCAATATGATTGGGTGTTTCTGGTCAAGACTTAAATCTGATTGTTGTAAACGTCCACCAACACGTATCACTTGATTTTTGTCCATGAATGGATTCAATGCCTTAAGTTTACTGTTTCTTGACACACATTGTTCTGATTGTAAATTGCAATATTCATGAAGAAATGATTCTTTTTGCACAAGTCTAATAACAGCATTTTCCGCTAATTGAAGTTCTGTGACAGAAAGATTGCTGTCAAGACGAAGATCACGTGTTGTCTGACAGTTACGCGTAAATCGAAGACAGTACGCAATAACACGTACAAATTTAGTGAAACTAGAAAAATTATTAAAATTAATAACATTATTTGTTGAGACTGCACATGAAATATTATTCTTCCGTCGTTCTGGAATATCATTATGATCTGTATCTGGTTCTTCCGAAATTAAATCTACTGATGAGTAGAGAAACGATGGTCCCTTCCAATATAAGCTGGCGTTTAAAATTTCTGAAGGAAGTAACCCTCTTGATAAGAAATCAGCAGGATTGTCTTCGCTTCTGACATGTTTCCAAGAATTGGTCTCAGTATTGTCTTGTATTTTGGACACTCGATTTGCGACGAATGTTGACCAATGAGATGAAGGTGCTCTTATCCACGCTAATGTAATAGTTGAATCAGAGTAGTAGGTGATTGAATCTATCTGAATCTGTAAAGCAGTCACAATTTTCTTGCACAATTCCGACAATAGCAAAGCTCCACACAATTCGAGTCTTGGCAAAGATGTCTTCTTCAGCGGTGCAACGCGTGATTTGGAACTAACTAAATTTACTGAGATATTACTGTCAGTATCAACTGACTTAATGTAAATACAGGCACCATATGCAGATTCCGATGCATCTGAAAATCCATGCAGCTCGATTCTTGTAACGTGTGTTTCTTTGGGTAAGATATTTCGTTGAATATCTATTTGCGATATAGATTGTAAAGATTCTTGAAAGCTAATCCACTGTTTTAGCAATTCTTCAGGAACCTCTTCATCCCAACCAATCTTACAACTCCACAGTTGTTGCATGATTATCTTAGCTCTCACTATTACTGGTCCAATAAGTCCCAATGGATCAAATATTTTTCCTATAGCTGATAAAATTGTGCGTTTTGAATGTTTCACACTCGTCTTGTTGTAATCACCTAATAAAAATTGAAATGTGTCTTGCCTTGGGTTCCAAATAAGACCAAGAGTACTCACAGTTGCATCGTTATTGATCATGAAACAATCGTCACTTACATCTTGATTTAGTAAATTTGATAAAATATCAGGATGGTTTGCACTCCACTTTCGTAGATTAAAACCTCCTCTATGTGCTATGGTCGTCATATCCTTTTGAAGCTGTTTAGCATCCTCTAAGGTTTTTGTGCCAGTCATAAGGTCATCAACGTAAAAATCTTCTATGAAAACCTTTGATGCTTCTGGAAAATCATGTTTTTCATCTACCGCAAGTTGTTTCAATGCTCTCGTAGCTAAGTACGGAGCACTTGCTGTACCATATGTCACTGTTGTTAATTCAAATGTTTTGATTGGCTTATGTTGCTGTTCTCTCCACAAAATTCGCTGTAATTTCCACTGTGATGGATCCACTTTAACTTGCCGATACATTTTCTCAATATCTGCAGTCATGACGTAGGAATGTGTTCTAAATCTTGTCACTATACTAAACAGGTCTGACTGGATTGTAGGTCCAACAATTGAAATGTCATTTAGCGAAAGACCTGAAGTGGTTTTTGAAGACGCATCAAATACTACTCGTAGCTTTGTTGTCTTAGATTGTTCCCTTACAACCGCGTGATGTGGAATGTAATAACACTGGGTGGATTGCGATTCATCCAATGGAACCTCTCGCATGTGACCAAAGTCCATATACTCCTTCATAAACTGCACATACTGTGATTTCAATGCTGGGTTGATTGAAAAACGTCTCTCAAGTGTAAATAATCTTCGCAATGCGTTTTTCTTAGATTCGCCGAGATCACTTATATCACCTTTTAAAGGTATTTTCACACAATATCTTCCATTCACATCTCTGGTTGTAGTGTTCACGAATAAATCTTCACAAAATTTGTCGTTTCCGGTATGATGTTTTTCACCTTTGCACTCTTCTAATTCCCAAAATCTCTGTATATTTCTGTTAATTTCGTCTAGTGTAGATAAAAAACACGTAGTTGCTAGATTTGATGTAGTGTTTACATTCATTTTGCCAGAAATTATCCATCCAAACACCGTATTTTGTAATGTATAAGAAGAATTCGAAAACTTCAATTTACCTTCATGTAACAAGTCAAAAAATAATTCTGCACCAATAAGCATGTCGATGTCATTGGGCTGATTAAATTGAGGGTCTGCTAATTGAATGGTTTGCGGAATGTTTAAGTGAGCTTTTTCTATTGTGACCGTAGGTAATTGTTGAGTGATGTTTTTGAGAATTATACAATCAATAGTAGTCGAATATGAAGTTAATCTAGATTTAATGATACACTGAACCATATTTGAAGTTTGAGTGGATGATTGGCCTATGCCATGGACTTCAAACACACTATTCTTGATAGAGAGATTTAAAGTACGCGCTAACCTTTCAGTTATGAAATTTGATTGAGAAGCACTATCAAGCAATACACGGCAAAGATGAGGACAACCTCTATGATCTAGCACTGAAATTACTGCTGTTGAAAGCAAAACAATAGATTTTTGTTGATCAGATGTCACGTTTGAAGTAGAAACAATGGTTTGTTCTACAATTGGTTTAGAAGGTTTGTCACTTTGAGTAGAAATTTGCTTTTCTGAATCACTTGAGTCAGATTTATTATGATGTAATAATGTATTGTGTCTCTTGCCACAAAGTTTGCACGAGCCTGACTTACAATTAGTAGATTTGTGAGAGCTCTGAAGACAATTGAAACATAAATCGTGTTTCTTTACTTCTTTTTCACGGTCTGAGCTTGGAAGTCCCTTGAAGACCTTGCACATATAAAGTGGATGTTCTTGTTCACTGCACAAAGAACAACGTTTTGTAGACACATGACAGTTCGTGGAAAATGTATGATTTTTAAATGTTGGCTTGAATTTCTGAGATTGGCTGTGGTTCACAAAATGTGGATTAACGGGTGTATGTTTTTGAAATTTGTTGTATTCAATTGATTCTAATACCTGACACTTGTGTTGTAAAAATACTTCCAAATCGGACATAGTAGGTAACGCATCCTTTGTTAGTGTGTTTTCCCACTCACGTAATGTTACTGGATCTAATTTGGTTGTAATTAAATAAATTAAAAGCGTGTCCCAGTGATTTGTGGGTTGCCCTAAACCAGAAAGGGCACGAATGTGTTTTAAGGCACTATCTAGAAGTTTGCGTAAAGAAATTGAATTTTCTTTATCATTTTTAGCAAGACTGAACAAAGCATTCACATGTTTGTTGATTAAATAACACTTGTTGCCAAATCTGTCATTTAACAATTGCCAAGCAATGTGATAATTTTGTGCGGAACTTTCTAAAGCTTGAATGACTTCAAAAGCTTCATCCTTTAAAGAAGCCTTCAAGTAATGAAACTTATGAATATCCGGTATTTCCCTTAAGTGAATGAGTGATGTAAATGTGTCACGAAATGAGAGCCATTCACCATAGCTGCCATTGAACGTAGGAAGTTGGATATCTGGGAGTTTCACTGATATTGGTTGCGTAATTACTGGCTTGTTTTCAATATTGTTGTGATTGTTGCTAAGCTCATGACCAGAAATGAAATCTTGAGCCGCTGACATTAGTGCAAAATATTCTGCCTCAAAATTGTTTCTTTGATCTGACTGATCATCAGATTCGTCAAGTAATTCAATTTGTAATTGTACTTTATCGAATTCACACCAGCACGCCTCTAATTTTGATAACCGCAGTTTTAATTGACTAATATCTGCTGCACAAGAAATTCCACTAAAATATGTTTTAAATCTAGTTAATTTTGCTTTAACTAAGCCACGTTCCTTCACTAATAGTTTTAAATCACTCATGATTGTTGTTATACTAGGTGTAAAATATGTAGCATTAAATGAATGTTAATAACACATGAATTAAGTGAGTATAAGAAATGTAAATAGTAGCAACAATGTAAAATAAATCAATTAAATACTTATCTATTAAATCCAGTAAATTATGAGCTAGGCCCTGAATTGGTTAATATTTAATTAAATATTAACCAATTTGTATTATTTAAAAAGTGAATGTAATTAGTTCTTGAAGATAAACAGATCTCCCGGGAGTAAAAAAGAAATAGTCAAGTTTCATTAGACCAGCCGGGAGTCAGATGACTGTAAAAACAAATCTTAAGTACGCTGTTTCATTCTAAATTCTGGCCTTAGAGAATTATTTTATTGCAACAGAAAGTTTATGACTGTGTTTCATTCGCGTTAGAAAGCTTAAATTTGTTGCGTAAGCCTGTAACTGTACTTTCAAATTGCCTTAAGAAACTGTTGTAGAACCTGGATTACAAGATTTTCCATTAGGCAGTAGCCCTCAAAATTTTATGATTAGAATTTTTGTCCGAAAGACTGTAATTTGAATCCAAATTTAATGAATATTTTTCTAATATAAATTATATGTTCTGTTGAAGAAAGATTTAAGTTCGTCTTCGGTTATGCCGGGATAGTAAATCTGTCAATTTATTTAATTTGTTAGCATTTCCTTAAATTGTCTTCTTCTTAACGTGCCTATGCGCTTCGGATGTTGGGAATTATCACAGCTAATCTAACCTTGTTGGTTGCTATTCGGAATAACTTCGCAGAGCTCTTACTAAACCAAACCCTCAAATTGGCAAGCCAGGAAATTGTTCACCCAGGAGTTTTTTCCTTCTATCTTCCTTGCAGGATGTGTTGCAATATTTCATATATTTTTGATTCCTCATGATGTGCCCGAGATACTGAAGCATGCGATATTTGTTGTTGTTTAGGTCATCAGCCAAAAGGCTGGTTTGAACCTGTAGAGGTTTTACTAAGTAAAACGAGGAGTGAGGTGATTTACCTATGCCTTCCTCACTGAATGGAAAAGTACGCTTATCAGCACGCCAGGCCCTCTGAAAAGCACATATTTTCCACTCTGCAAATGACACCATCACTTCATTCACCTTATGGTCTGGCTGTATAGTGAAATTCATTACTTTCAGAAGAGGTAACTCTGACTAGTGTCTTTAACACCTCTACCTCTTCTGTTCTTGAATGATTCAGTCATTTAATTGGCTGACCATGTGATAAGAAACAGAACTATTTATTTTAGCCCTGCAACGAACAGATTGAGTGTAAATAATTTGACACTCCGCCTGTCTGTTATGGGCAGACGATATTTGATGATGTTAATTACTTGTGGGCCTTTTTTATCCTTTGTAAGACTTCCATGTTGGTGACCCTCTGCGTTCATGATATCTTCAAGATTCGTCTATACAGCCAGAGTTCAAAGGCTTCGAATTGTTGATTGTCGCCTTGTTTAATGTCCTGTTTAAGGTAAAGTGTCAACTCTCGTACAAATCAAGTTATGTAGCGAATATTGTACTTACTGTTTTTATGAATAGTAGGCCTAATAAAGTCAACTTATAACGAAACAGAAGAATTAATAATAATAATAATAATAATAATAATAATAATAATAGTAATATGTATAGTGATGACTGCACGCTCTTTCACGTAAATCAAGTTTTGGAACATTAGCTTCACATTTAGAAATTGTTGTATTAATATGACAACAGATACTAAATTTCGATTGAAAGTGTCAAAAAAATTCCTAAAAACAATTACAAGTGTCCCTTAGTAAATTTCAGATTTAACCCTCTATAACGATCTAAACATTCCCATAGTAAATAAAGTGGCTCAATTGACGTATTCAACATTACATAGCAGACTAAACTTCCGCCCGAATTCCTTAGTACAGTAGCTAAGAAGAAGAAATATACCTCAAACATGAAGTCTAAAAAGAAAATATAGTCGTGATTTACTTATCAGGAGTAAAAAAAAAAAAAAATAGCCTGAACTGAAAGTGCTATTGTCAGTGGATATTTTACATTTTCAAAAATTATCATACCTACCATTCTTGTTTGTTTCTTATTGTACTTCGGAATTATATATACCGGGTGTTCCACGAAATTTGAACCATAGATCATTGATTTATTAGTTTGTTAATGTTTTCTTCCCACGAATAAGTTTTTTTTTGGTTTAACGTCCGACTAAATATTCTACACGCATATGTAGACTTTTCGTAATCGGAAATCATTTGAAAATGTTTAGACCTTTAAAAAATATCAATTTTGATACAATTTCAGCTGTATTTTAGCTTAAAATACATAAATTTGTAAACCGTTTTCTATTTAAGTATTGTAAATTATATAAAGTAGTTGGCTTGCTTTTATGGTATAATGTTTAGCATTGTTGTGTGGAAAATAGTAATTGTTAGTTTGAATCCATCCACGGTAAAAAAATTTGTTAATAAATATTGGAAATAAATTTTATAATAATAATTCATGGTGTAATTTATTTTTGTTTTATAAATGAAAAATCTGGCGTGAAACGCTCACACGACTTTCTCTTTCCAATGCAAATAGTGACCAACATAACCTAATATTAGTATTAAATCATTAAAAATAAACAAAAAAACTAACTTTAATAAACATAACCTAATTTTAATCATGAGTGAAAGACGCAAAATGAAAATCAACCTCAGTTTGGCTTAAAAATACGGAAAATCACTCTTTCACACTAAACTAGGGACTGTAGAGAAAAATGCTCTAAATAAAAGTTGTAGAGCTTTTAATTTCTATAAATTTGACTTTATACATTTTTGTCGTAAAAAGGATGACATAGTGAAAATCGATTTTTTACACATTTTCGTGTAAAATACAGAAAATCGCTAATTACCGCTAAACTAAGCGTTATACAGAATAAGTTAGATATAAAAATTATAGGGTTTTACATTCTCTACAACTTTTATTATATACATTTCTGCACTAAAGTGCATTTACTATGCATTTTTTGCGGCTTTAATAGTCGCAATCTTTAAAAAAAAAAACATTTTTTGTACGAGAGCACAGCCTTTCCAAGAATTTCAGCAGGCATGGCACCTACCCTATCTTATAGAGCATAAAAAATGTAGTAAATGACACGATTTTTAAAAATATCCTAGGAGGCGTTTTTGAGAAAATCGCAAAAAAGTGAAAAATGACACAAATAAACTACACTTCCGGTTGACCAATTTTGAGTTCGTGTCGGGTCTTTTAATGGTATCTAACTTAAGTTTCAAGTTCGTACGATTTTCCGTTCTCGAGATATTCTGTTAACACACACACGCGCGCACGCACCCACACGCACGCACGCGCACGCACACACACACACACACACACACTCACACAGACCAATGCTAAAAACTTGTTTTATGGGGGTCTGAAAACGTGTAGATCCGGTGAAAACTTGATTTTGATAAATCGATATGAAAACAATACTTTCCTTCTTATATATTCATAGAGGCAAGAGAAAGTAAAAAAATTACACTTCAAATCTGAACCTGGGCTCTCTCAATGATGGACCGTGATTTTGAGCTGAAATATAGCTTAAAATATATCCATATGGATATTTTGTAAAGGTCTAAACATTTCTAATGATTCCTGAGTATAACTATTACCATTATAACTGATAACTAGTATTCTAATATTATATTAATAACTAATATTATTGAGTATAACTAATATTCAGTTATTCGTGGGAAGAAAACATTAACAAACTAATGAAAATCAATGCTATTTCACTGTGGTTAAAAAAATAGGTATAAGTATTTAGTTTGTCGTCTTATTGATTCAGAAAAAACGAACTTGAATCCTCACATATTTGTTCTTACAAACTTTGTGAAAAAATGTATATTTACTTCGTCATTTAAGACCACAACAATAGTTATCAGTAAAAATGTCTTGAGAAAATCTTAGCTATTCAATTTTAAAGACTAATGTGTTTTTGAATTCTGAACATTTTTACAAATGTTTTCTCACACACTTTTCGGAATTCTTCAAAAAATGTATACCGTGTTAAAAAATTGAATGTAAATATAGTAAATGTATTTATAATAATACTTTATGTAAAAGAAATAGGCTTTTTTTGTTGGATACTATGTAAAAAGTAGGGTATATTATAAAATGTCACAGGGTCATTGCTGAGTTTTTAACCAGGTCATCTGCCGTAGATTGTACACACCGAACTGTAACCTCACATTGACTGCATTTTATTAAGTACGTTCTGTATATTAATAAAGGATATAACTTTGCCAAACTGGTTCTAGCTGTATTATTTCACTCAAATCCTTTCATTTTAATGAAATACAATTGATTATATTCTTATTAATAAATATAAATAAATAATTATATTCATGGCCAAAATATATTTATATTTTATTGTTTATAAATAACTTTAAACTATAAATATATACAAAGGTTAAGTATAAAAAATAACGAGAACGTAGATCAGAATAAAACATAGTAATGAACTTTTATGCATTTATTTCATTACTAACAATATTTTTCATTGTTCATTAATATATTTCATGGTCTTTTGTATTAAATTTCAATTTATTTTTTCTTTAACTCGTTAGGATTAATAATTACACGAATTAATTTCTTGAATTCTCTTTATAAAATTTATTACCATTTAGGTCTTCTACTAGTATCATGTGATAAATTGTTGGAAATATAAAACCGTTATCAAAATTTTTCCACTTGGTTTGTTTGTGAGGATGCCAAAAGATCTTGGGGTGAATCATAAAAGTACATAAATTAGGCTCTTTAAACTGAGATGAAACATATATTTTCTTATAAAATATGATATTTAATGAGAGATTTAACACGACTTTAGTGTATATTTATTGCCAGGATTATTTTCATTGCTTTAAAATATAATGTTATATCATTTTATACTAATGTTGTACTTATTGTCCTGAAAAACTTTAAAAAACCAAATTACTCTTATAAAGTAACGGTATAGTTAATCAATATTATAATTCTTATGAAAAGTTCCGTAAAATACAAATTCAACATAAATTCAAAAAATTCGTTTTTACTAAAACGATTATTTGACAGCCACTGAAAATTATTTTAAAGAAAAATACGAAGAAGCTTATACAAAGTCATAAAAACCAGCCTGAAATTATGGAGTAGTATAATTATGGGTCTGTGATAAACCGTCACAAACAAAACGTTTCAGGCAATACAGAACAAATAAAACTATTCTCAGTGGTTAGTAACACTATGTGATCCTGTGGTTAGCGTGTTACGTTGCAAAGTGGAGGTCCTGGATTCGATTCCCGACTGGGGTCTAGATACTTTACGCGTTCAGACACACCCAAAATACTCGCAAATAACGAAGTTGTTAAAGCTGTTTAAATTAACTTTTTTGTTAAATCCATAATTTGTGTACTTTGCAATCTGATAAATTTAAGAACAATATGTGAGGATGATATGTATGACGTGTAAATGAGCTGTAGTCTTGTACAGACTCAAGCCGAACATTCCTAAGCGATTATTGTTAATTGAACCCTAACCATCAATGTACATCGGTAACCACTGTCTAGTATTCTATAATAGTACTACAGAATTCAAAATCCGTATAAAAGTATCTTCACTAAGATTTGAACCTTCGTCTCCGAAATCAGCTTCTACCATAGCATCCTACACCACGGCTTACTTTTAATATCACAGACCTCGAAAGTTTGTCCATAACAGGCAGGTGGAATGTTAAATTATTTTCACTCGATCTGCTCGTTCCATGGCTACAAAAAAATAGTTTTATTTTTATCACATGCTCAGCTAATTATATGACTGAAAATTTTAAGAACAAAAGAGGTAGAGGTGTAAAAGACACTAGTCAGAGTTTTCTTTTCTGAAAGTAATGAATTTCATTTTACAGCCAGATCTTGTAATGAATGAAGTGAAGGTGTCATTTACAGTTTGGAAAGTGGATGCTTTTCAGAGGGCCTGGTATGATGACAAGCATTCTTTTTCCACTCAGTGAGGAAGGCATGGTAAACCTCCTCATTCCTCGTTTTACTTAATAAAGCCACTAGAGTTTCAAACCAGACTTTTGGCTGATGACCTAAACAACAACAGACCTCGAGAAAGACCTAATTCGTTTCACATAAAATTTAAACCCGCTCAAATCAGTATACACAGCAGTTACATTTACAATACACACCGTGTAATCCGCGGAGACTTTCTCCAAAGGAATTAGAGTAGGTCCTGCAGCGGTGTCAGAACCAACAAGTCTATAAAAGTAAATAATTTTTCAATATTACCATTGAAAATTTGTTAATTTTGTTTTTCTCGACAGATTTTAAATTAACTAAATAACGTAAAAACCATGCAAAAAATATTTATTATTTTTAAACCGTACGTTACTTTTTTCCAGACTCTAGTCTGAAATCTGGAGACCTTCGACCTCAGCGAATTCTGTTTAGCGCTCAGTCACTGAACCACTGAGGTGGTCAGTTGTGTATTATTCGTCTTTTGTGATGTAGGTTTTCATTTTTAAATTAATGAGTTTTTTAAATGTTCATTGCACTATTTACACAAAATTCTAGATTTTAATTTTAATTACTATTTGTCTTCGGGCCAGCCCAATCAGACAGCTGGTAGAAAGTCGTTATTATATGTTAAATAACACTAGTTGGGCAAGCGACTTTGTATGGTGACCAGCTGACAGCCATTCCCGAACAAACTCAACTGGGGTTCCTGTTTAACAGTTCATGCCGAAACACGTCAAAAAATACAGCGATTAAATTGGGTGGTCGTCAATAAAGTACAGTTCCCGATAACAAATAAAAGCTAAAAAAAATTACTATTTAGGTCTAATATAAATTTTCCCGCTCTTCGTTCAGGATTATTTCTATCGGAGTTAGTCGTCGATTGCCTGTTTACCTTGTATCTGAGTATTCTTCTCCTAATTTTACAATTTTACAATTTTCTGCTTACTAATGACTCACACCTGATGTTTTCTGTTTTTCATATTCGTGTTTCGTTTTCCTAAGCCTTTTTCATTAAACTTTTCATTCCTTGAGCTGTACAATTTCCATATATATGATACTTCATTTAACGGACGTTGGGGAATTTTACTTCAGAAGTTGTATTATCCGTTTAGAACTACGGGTGTTGTCCGTTATTCAGACCAAGAGATTTCTCCTTCATTTTCGCTTCAGACGTCGCACAGTTGGAAAGTTTCCTGTAGCGAGGTCACAGGCTAGCGAATTTAAAATTCAAGGGTATTTAAAATTGTTTTTGTGATCTAATTGAAGATTTTCCTTTTTGAAGAAACATCTTGACTACATCGTAGTCGTGATGCAAACCGTAAATGTAACCTAGGACTTTTGGTTTGACGTTTAACCGCAGTTTGCACCTTTTTGTTATTCAACTAGTTTTTTTTTATAAAACCTGATGTTTTATGTTTTTTATTGTCGTGTTTCGTCTTTCCTAAGCCTTTTTGTTAATGATAAATGATAAATTCATTTATCATTAACCCTAGAGCCGGTAACCGTTGATTTTGAGACGATGTTACCATTTCTTGAACCAGTCACGTCGCAAAATCGAATTTTCATCATAGCATTGCAATGTTGTGGTTTTAGTTTTAAATTAATCTACAGACAGCGTTGCTGTTTATAGTTTAGAAATGAAAAAAGTAAAATTTTACGTATAATACAATAGTTTTAGTTGTTTATTCTGTCTGTTTCTGTATTGAAACCAAGCTATTCGAAACTGAATTTGGTTATTTCTTGGTTTACATGATGTGTTTTTGTGTTCTTCAGTTTAGAACATAGAATCGTTTTTTTATTTTATTTTGAAATAAACATTATAAGTAACGTTTCGTATGTAATAAATTTTGAAAGTAGAGCATAAGAAAGATATAAACAGTATTGTCATCTGAAATTTTAGAAAAATATTTGTCTAAAAATTATTTTCAAATAGCTTCAGCATCCCTAACTGTCAGATTAAAATTTCAATAATGTATTTATTCTATTTTCCTAAGTTTTCCTGTTATTTTAATACGTCACGTGATTAGGTTTGTGATTTATAGCAAATTTTTAATGATTTCTTTACGGTTCGGTGACCCATGTGCTAGAAATCCTCTGCCGGTCTAGAAAAATGTTATTGCCGGCTATAGGGTTAAATAAAAAGTGTAAATTATTAGGATGAATTCTGAAATGTTATTCTACGAAAGAATATATAAAAATGATCACAATAAAATAAAAAGTATGTTTCGTTTCCGGTTTTTTTTAAATAGTGACCTTATTATTAAGTAACTAGTTTACGCAATTAACGTAAAATTAAATATGGTTTATATTTGTTTAACTGTGTACTCAGTTCACCATGTTTTGGGGAATTTATTAAGAAAGCATAATAAGACTATGTCGGAGGAATCAAAAATTTCTTGAAAATGATTCAGTATTTTAAATTCACCTATATTATAATTTTAGGATTTTTATAAATTATGTAGTGTATAGTCTATAATACTGAAAAATTGCCTAAATTAAAAGAAGTCTAGAATTAATGTTTGTTTACAAAAACTCATGAAATTATTTTCCTTTTTCCTGTGGAAATATTTATTATGACGTCAATTATTATACTTTAAATAGACATTAATGTTTCATTTTTTTTTAAGGAATGTGCGTTTGAAATTTAGGAATTTAGAATCAACACTATCAACAAAAAACTGTTAAATATGTTCTTTCAACACCCATTACGTACATGCCCATTGTTTTTATGTAGATGTTTATCTGATAAATTAGCATTTGATTTTTATTCTGTGCTTCTGTGAATGTAGCCTAATTAATGTAATTTTCATGGATTTATTATTTTATTATATTCTCGAGCTTTATGTATAGTGTACTGACATGAAGTTTTGTGGTGGAACAAAATTTTCGATACCGGGTTTTAACTGATCTAAACTAACACAACAGCTGATCGCTACAAGCTTAAGCATAAAAGTTAAGTTTTTTCAACTTCAGAAGGGGTTTTAGGAATTAGTGTTGTAGCTCCAAAATTAATGGTATTTATCCCCATACAAAAAAATTAAATCCTGTTTTTTTCAAAAACGTTTCTAAAGAAATTTCCTGTAGTTATTAATACTGCTGCTTCTTTGCTGGGCGTATAAAGACGGTACAAGTGTTTCTTCTCATTATTATAATAAGGAGTAAGCCATGGATATTAATGGATGACATTACTAAGCTCCTGATTGCTTTTGAAAGTGCCGTTTCTGACGAATGCTCAGTCTCCTGGATGATGTACCATGTACCTATCAAGACAGTATCGGAGAGAATGAAGAAATGTAGAGATTAAGTACTGTTAAGAGAAGGAATATTTAGTTGTATCATAAGAAAGGGAAGAAGGGTTACTGAAGTTGTCGTGGCCTATGACGAACTTCCTGGCTCAAAAATTTGAGACTGTATACTATTGTAAAGGGACATTTTCTAATGTGCAATGCGGGATTAGATGAAAAATGATGATTTCCAATGTCCATTAAGAATACGGCACTAGAAGAAAAAGATAACGAGATAATATGGAAAAATTCGTGAAAAGGCTATAATCTCGTTCGAAAAATAACTTTTTTCAAAACTAAGCTTAACTTTCATCTCTTCGTAGGACATCCTCTTTCCTTCCTGCTCTCTTTTACAGTCTTTCCTACCACATGACTTAGTTGACTCCGTTCTCTCAATGTGCCCAACCATCTTAGTCTTTGAGCTTCTATGAAACGGAGTTTATCGTTGGCTTCATTGAGAATATTCAGTTCCTCATTTTCTCGTACTTTCCAGACATCTCCCCTTACCTATCCAAAAATTCTTCATATAATCTTTTTTTCAAATCTTCTCTGCATTTTACAACCTGTTTCAGATAAAGTTAAAGGTTTCCAGCCATGAATTTGCGCACCAAACACATGTATTTCTTCATTTTCGTATTAATTTTTATTAATTTATTCTTGTATAATTTTACATTGGCCTACAGTAATCTGTATTTATAATTGAATTCGTTCTCGTGTGGATAAAAATTTAATACTATAACAAAAGAAATACAAAATTGTTTTTTTTATAAAAATAACCATATTAAAATTGGTCTATTTATATTTAGTCGTTCTAATTGTTATTTACTTAAAATTATAACTTTTATTGGGACAGCATTAAAATTGTTCTTAAAATTATTAAAATGTTAGTAAAATTAGGAAAACTTGACGATTAGCGAGAAAGTTAGTGCGGCTTTCCGAAAGTTTATTTTAATATTAATTAAAGTAGCCTACAGTACGTTTGACCGTGAGTTTCTTTTTAATTCCAATATAAATTCAAATTAAAATATTTATAAATAGGTAGTCTACGTATTGTATTCAAAACTTTTTGAAATTGTTAAAGTTGTCTTCATATATTTATTATTTTATTATCAAAATTAGTACTGGAATACATTGTAAGGACGGTTGTCCTTATTATGATCTTAACCTTGAATCTTATTTTTTTTAAAAGGATTTGTATTTAAATCAGGCAGTAATGTTAAATATGTTAATCTCATACTTTAAATGTAGGCCTTAATAAAATTTGAAATCTTTTACTTAGAGCTAAGGTTTATATTGTTGTATTATAATTTATAAACTTTAATCCTGTGTGTGTGTATTTTTGTTGTTAATTTTACATATAAAAGAATGAAAAAAATTTTCTTATTTTCATTTCTTGACGGGAATTTTTAAATTATTATAATGTGGAGCTTTTTAGGGGTTATTTCACAATTTCTGGATTATTGTTGTAATTGGGTTGCGTATTTTTTCTTTCTTTTCGTAAGTTGTTTTATAAATTAATTTTTAATGTTAGTTGATTTTGAAAACTCTTTTATCCTTACTAAATTTTATAATTATATTGTCGGAATTACATAATAAATAAATAAATGAATAATAATGAAATGTTATTACCCAGTTTCCTTTAAATTTTACGTTTACTGCTTCCTAACATTTTATTATCCAAACAATTTGGCCTCCGGGCAAACCTAGTCGGTTTATACAAAATTGCTTTGGATAATTAAGCAACACTGGTTGGGCAAGTGGCTGTGTATGGTAGCCACACGACAGTCATGCATGAATAAATACCTCTTGGAGACCCTGTTCAGATTTATGTCTATTCAGAAAAAATACAGAATTAATATGACGTGCAACGGACAAAATTTCTGGTTGATCGTCAGAAAGTATTGCTCTCTACTTATGTTATTATATTTGTTTTGATGCTGTGAATAGGCCTATTTTGATGCGTTTTTGTAACAGAATATCCCAAACTTCCTTTAACTAAGCGTTGGACATAATATTACGTACAAACTTTGTACACTTTTAATTATCTTAGCTTATCCTATAATTATCTTCAAATTTTTCTGAAACAAATTTCTGCCGTACATTACATTTTTTCTAATGTCAAAACAAATTTCGATTAAACTGTGTGGCGGACGAGTAATGTTAAAAACAAAACTTTTAGAAATTTAAATTATATCTTAAGTTCTAGACTTTTGTTCTAACATGGACTTTTGAAAAAATGACTATGGATAGCAGAGCCTCTCTACAACTTTTCTGGTACCACCTTTGCCACCGTAATGACTCCAATAAATGTAGTAAATGAGAGAAGTTCAATTACAATTTATAGAGGTTTTTGAGAACATTTAATTTTTGTACTTTTGCACCACAAAAAGTGCCATTAATTTGGGTCTATAAAGGTAAATCTAGAAATCCTTCCTTAGTTGGCCAAGAAAACTTTTATTTGTAAATTTCAGCTTTATTAGTCTTGTAAATCTCGTATGTAATATACAATTTAGCGACTGAGAAAGTAAAAATGTATCGATGACATTGGATGGTTATGTAAAACGACTCAATGTTTGATAAAAAAAATAAAAGCTAGAAAACACCATAACCGTGCACTAATTAAGCCGTGCAGGAAAAATATTTTCACATTATTTTGATTATTAAATTGTGTGTTGCTTAGGTAATCAGCTGAAAGGCTGGTTTAAATCTCTAGAGGTTTTTCTAGGTAAAACGAGGATTGAGGTGGTTTACCACTGCCTTTGTTACTGAATGGAAAAGTATGCTTATCAGCATGCCAGGACTTTTGAAAAGCATATATTTTACATCCTGAGAATGACACCTTCACTTTATTGACCACAGGGTCTGGCTGTATAATGAAATTCGTTATTATGTGTCTTTTACACATCTACCTCTTCTGTTCTTAAATGCTTCAGTCATTTATTTGGCTGATCATATGATAAGAAACAGAACTATTTTTTGTAGCCATGGAACTAGCAAATCGAGTGCAAATAATTTAACTCTCTACCTACCTGTTAAGGGCAAATTATTAAAATAGATCATAATTTATAGGTTTAAAAACATTTCTGATTGTGATTTTAAATTCATCTAAGCTACTAAGATTATTAACGATTATTTACAGTTGCTTTGAATCATTTTTAAATAGTAATAATTTTGGAGTTGATCCAGACTCTAATCGCGAATGAAACTTTTTTGGTTTTCTGACTTAACTTTAGCAATTCCATCACCAAGGTGGTAATTTACTATTGCAGGCTATTGATGCAAGTACAAGTTAAATTTTATACAATGGATAATTATTGTAGTGTAACAATAATTGGATATTGTATTGTGTTAGGCATATATTTATTGAGTTCAATAAAGCGATTGCTAACAAACGAAAGGTTGTTGCAGCCTTGATTAATAAAGCTTTTTTTAAATTATAAATTATTAAAAAAATTCTAACAATACATTCATTATTTTTGCATTTTTTTATAAATAGAGTACTGTCGCTTGTCATTGCTGAAAATAATTTTTGTAATGTATTTATTACATTTGCGGGTAAAAGATCGTATTTCATTGTATATTTTATAAATGAATCGCTTCATGCAAAACGGGCATGAGTTACATACAGTGAAATTTTTGGGGAACGACAAAAAACCGACTTTCTAAGAATCAGAGCATTTTAGACTATCGTGTAACAACTTTTCTAAAAGAAAATTTGTTCGATAAAAAGAATATGAAAACAAATTTAAGAATACACAATATTTGAGCGAGATAAATTATTTTGAAAAAAATGGACTGATGCCCTTTTTGCATGGAAACTAGAGATTTTGAATGTTGAAAGTGAGGATAATAAGATAATATACCTTTTTCCCTTTGAAATAAAAATTTTAATAATAATTTTAAAAAATACGTATACTTCAAAACTTTTAATTAATAATAATTTTTAAACAAGAATTAGGTCTCAACATCAGAATTTGATCTGCTACGGCTTCATTTTCTTGCTATGCTTCCCAGGAAAAGAATCCTCATATAATACTTTATGTTCTGCAGAGATGAATTTCGCAATTTTTTTAAGATCTTCAAGTTTTTTAGTTTTTATAGGAAGTTTTCCATATGTGTACGCACAACCTGGGAAAAATTATCTCTGTCCAGGTTTCGATAGAGCGAATGTTTGCAATGGACCAACAATATTTTGTCCTGTTACTATGCACCCTTTATTTTCTTTATTACGAGTATAATGAAATACTTGAAAAGTTGCAATGTTAAATGACATTTTTTTACAGTTTGGAACTGTTTTTGCTTTGGTTTCTTTTAAAACGACAGTCTTTTTGTATACTTTTGGCCATCAAGACTTAAAATTTAAAATATCCTGTCCAGTAATTTCTTTTACAGTGAAATTGTTTTTACTACTACTTGTAATAATTATTTCTGTTACTTCATGAACTGATTACACCCTGTCACATTTTTTCAATTTTTTTTAATTAACCCAAAATCGCGGTAACACGACAAGTAGGAGTGACTACGAATAGGGAAGTAATGACAGTTTTGTCAAAACGACCAATGTCAGTAAATGCCAATAATATTCTGGACAAGCTGCGATTTTTATTTGGTATTTAGTTTCGTGAATAACTGCAATTCGGTTTGCCTTTAACCTTCTCCATCTTCATGTCATTTCGTTTCCATTGAGACGGATTACTTTTCTGCCGTTTCGACACAACAAGCGTCTTTGTTTTGTTCATATTACAATATTATAAAGGTACCTACTTTAAAATAATTGATTTACCGTACTTAAAAATAAACCAACGAAACACGAAACAACAGGTTAGAGAGAACTGAACTAAAAAAACGCAGCTGACCGCCGTTACAACAGGTTGACCAGCATAACCCGATTCATGCAAAGAGGACTTCACTCCTGGACTGATGCCGTTTTAGCATGAATCGTAAAGTGGTCATTGTTAATATTTTCTACATACAAGCAATGGAGAGAGCCGTTTATGCATAAATCGATGTAAACACATGTGAAGATACAAATTTCCGTAAAAAACGAAAAATTATAAAATGGAGCGATTCCCTATTTGCATGCAACGATTCAAATACTATACTGTCAGCTGATTTTATTAATTTGTTTTAAGTATCTATAGAACCCACCGGGTTGGTCTAGGGGTAACGTCGTCGCCGCTAGTCAGCTGTTTAACAGCTGATTTTCGGAGACGAAGGTTCCTGGTTCAAATCCCAGTAAAGGTAGTTACTTTTATACGGATTTGAATACTAGACAGTGGTTGCCGGTGTATTTTGATGGTTGGGTTCAATTAACCATACTCTATCAGGAGTGGTCGACCTGGGTCTGTACAAGACTACACCTCATTTACACGTCATACACATCATCCTCATCTCATTGGGTCATGGGGTTGCTTATTGTTCTCAATTGAACAGATTGCAACGTACACATATTAGGAATTTTTAAAAAAAAAGTATCTACGGACAATTATACTGAGTGGATGACAAACTGTTAACAAAATAAATTTTTGGTCACTGAACAATAGAGCAAGGTGTTGTTGGTTCAAAAACTCTGAAAATCTTGAAAACAAGTTTTAAATACGCGAGGGAACATTTTGGGCCGAACCAAGTACAGAGTAAAATTTAACAACTTTATGGGTTTCCATGAAGTTCAAAAACAGAACGGAGGATTGTCGGAAAAAAGAAGAAAAACCTATCCTGAAAGACTGATGAAAATGTGGATTGCAAACAAACCTTCCAAAATATTTAAATTTACTTAAAATAACTCCAAATGAAAAAATTAATTTACATTTTGCATTACGTGCCTGCAACAAAAAAGTACTGATCATCTCCGTGTTGTAGTGGATGACGCGCAAACCCACCAAGCGGAAAATCCTGGGTACGATTCCCGGCTAACGTCTGGAAATTATTAAAATCTCCAATAAATATCGTCATTGTTGAACTAATGAAATTAAGACAAGCGCTACGTAGTGGTTAGTGTTCCAGCTTATTACAAAACGTAAGGTCTTGGATTCGATTCCCGAATATATTAGGCCTACTAGTCAAAATCCACCTCTCCAGTTCCATAACCCACACTAGTTGCGAATGACCAAGCTGTTGATGTGACTTTATATAAATTACAAAAAAATAGAACAGGAGTTACCAAACCTTTTTGTTGCGAGTAATAAAATTAAATACAAGAATTAGTAATACCTTCATTTGCTTTAGAAACGTTTTTATTAGTGTAATGAACTGTTAATAAATTACCAGCTAACGATTTGAATTATTATATTATTATGAAATTTCGTGTGAAATGATTGAACAACTTTTGTAACAAATTTTGCGTAATGTGGATTGTTGAGAATCATCGCATTACGTATTGAAATTCTTTGGTAATCTTTTACAACTATTTTATTTTTCTGTTTTCTATTTACAGTTTTCAGATCAGTGGCTGCAGCTCAATCGATAAACTAAAATATGTACTTTAAAATCTACTGTATGAACGTTTTTCTTTGTAAAAATTCACTTTTATAGTTGTATTTTCATTGATTTTAGATGAAAACTATTAAAACATATAAAATCTTGCAAATAGGAATACAATTGAATATTCCTAGTTTTATATAAACGGAGAAAAAGTACGAAATTAAAATAAACGTTTTGGAAATTAATACAATATTCTATAAGATAAATTTGTATTTTATTGGTATCTACATAGCGCGACACATTTTACGATGTTGTGGTTAGGTATTTCATAAAATTACTCATCAGTTGGTTAGATGCTCAGTCTGTGTGAATACATACGTATAATCATTGTTTAAAAATAAGAAAACAAATTGAATTACCGGGCGAAGCAGAAAATTATCTTATTTTCCATGACGTAATTATGTTCTTCCAGAGAGGTTGGTTCACCACATTTGTCTTCTCAAGTACCCTTTGTTCTTTGTGTATTATATTAATTGTATATATAATTGTGCGGTAGGCTTGTTGTTTGCTGTATTGTTCAATATTAGTATAAAGTTTGTGGGGGGATAATAGATAGACTAATTTTTTGTTATAAACTTTTATAGGTGTATTCTTTTTTATGATTATGTACCGTGATTACGCCTTTGTATAGGTTAACTTTCTTTCTATTTAGCATTATTATAATGTGCAATTTATTATTATGCCCTAATTATGACGTAAAGTCTATGAATAACTTTAATAAATTGCAGATTCCTCACTGTTTAAATTTAAAGCTCTCGTAATTTGTAAGTAAATTATATCGATTAGTGTGACCTCAGAAAGTTGCAACTGGTTTATTGCTTTCCCGATTTTACTCTGAACCTTAATTTTTATCGGTTTTGTTAGGAATGCTAATGTTGACTACCCCTATTTTCCTTTCAACCCACTCCATTTTTCCTTTTTCGCGAGCCAAGGCTTTGGGTGCAGCGGTTAAAATATAATGTTTCTGTTTAATCTCTCAGAAACAAATATACCAATTCAGTTCTCTTTGTGATCGAGAAGGTAAAGTACTTTGTGACAATGAGTATGTGAATGAATCAGTCAATGAGAGAATTTTTAATATTTATGTATACAGATATTACATAGATTCTTATAATTAAATTAAATAGGATGAGACTCCAAAAACAATTCATGAGGGAATTTTTGTTGTTGTAATTTTTAAATTTACTTTTTTTGGTAAAGAATTTACCTTTTCTACATTTTGTAAAGTAATCATTATTCAAACTTATTGTTTAACTATAAAAGTATTTGTGTTTAAAATAAATCAGCTGTTTCATTATGTAAGAAAAATGTCCCTACCGGTGTAACACTGCAGGGAAATTTATTACATGAAAAATTCCCCGGTGCTAGATCATCGTGTAGGTTTACTTTCATCCTATTTTAAATCAGCTGTTTATTATTTCACATTATTATTCGTCTAAAATTCTTAGTTACCCAAAAATTTTATTCAAATATACGTGAATTTTTTATGTACTTTTACAAATAATCAAATCATTTAAAAATATTATTTTACCCGTTTGCTAAGAGTATAGGGTTCGTTCGAAATACCTTTATCTCCCATTTAAGGAATAGACATCTGTTAGTTCCCGCTTCACTAACCATCCATGTATGTCATGAGTATTTTCTCTTTCTCTTTCTACCAGGGCTGTGATATTATGCTAAATTTGACGTACGTTTGTTTTTCTGTAAGTTTTATTTTTTGCTTACGTTCTAAAATTTAACGATGCTTTTCATTATATGCTAAGAGATCAACTGGATCCTCGGATTCTGTTACCGATTTCCTAACTGTGGGAGGAGTATAAATTTGCAATAATAAATTTTTTGTTCTGTTAGGAAGTACCAACACATTCCACATTCACAAGTTGTTGTTAATATCAGGTCATAATTCAACGTTGCTCTTTTCCCCATCTGTCTTTGTTTATGGTTTCGTGACAGTTTAAATTATTTACTTGGCTGAGTTGTTTGTCTGATGGAAAAATCCCTGACTTGGAGAATCAGATAATTTTTTTACAGGTTTTCTTCCCCTAGCCTTTCTAGGGATAATTCCTAACTACAAGGCAGCAGTTCTAGTTTTGGTCCGCCCCGGGTATTTTCCCTGTATCCGTCATATCTTATGAACATTTTCTTTACCCGCCACCTGTATTCACTGATATATAACTGGGAACAGCATACGAGTTTCCTGAACAAAAAGCTACAAAAAGCTTTCGTTATTATAATTTACTGTTTAATTGCTGGAAGAACCCACCGGGGGTTGCTCTAGATGTAAAGCGTCGCTGCGAGTTAGCTGTTTAACAGCTAATTTCGGAGACGAAGGATTCTGGTTCAAATCCTAGTAAAAGTAGTTACTTTTATGCGGATTTGAATACTAGATAGTGGCTGCCGCTGTACTTTGATGGTTGGGGTCAATTAACCATACTCTCTTAGGAATGGTACTAGACTACACCTCATTTACATGTCATACACATCATCCTCATCTCATTGGGTCATGGGCTTATTGTTCTGAATTGAACAGATTGTAATGTACACATATTAGGAATTTCAAAAAAATTGCTGGAAGGAGAATGAAAACATTACTTTTTACATAAAATGTATTTTATGATATTTTAATACTTTTATTAGATTGCCTAGTCCCTATATACTAAAATAAATTTATTTTAAAATAACTTTCCTGCATATGCTTAAATAGAGTTAAACTAAATTTATGAAATTTCAGTTGAATTTGCAAAAGTTTATATAGTAAATAAATTTTCATATTAGAAAAAGTAGAAAACACAACAAAATAAAAATAATAACCAAGATAAAAAAAAGGAAAAATAGAAGGCGCCTTTTATATATGGCAATGTGCCAAGGACAGCAATACCACTTCTTTGATTTAGTACTCCGACATTATTCTTCCTGTTTTTTATCTCGTATCTATGTTTTTATTATCTTCCTCTCTTTTCAATCACTATTAATAACCAATATAATTTTATATCTATCTCATTTTAATTAATTATTTTAAACCTGTATTAATTTTGATCGAGTAGATTTGTCAGTTGAATTAAAAATATTCCTTACCTCTCAGGAAAGGAACAAATCTTATTTTTTACACCTTACATGACCTTGACTGAGTTTTATGTATACATATAATTAATAAAAATACCGTATATGTATGTATTTACCGTTCTATATAAATAAATATATTTATTACAATGTATTTATGCGTGACATAGACTGCATTATTGTTTATTTTTATTTTCATAAACCGATTTGTAGTATAGTATACAAGCATTAAACTGGTTTTTGGTATTCTGCAGTAAATATTTTAATTTGCGTTGTAATTTTTGTATATATTTCTTAAGCCTATTTACGTGTTCATTTATTTATTTTATTTATTAATACCATCTTGCCAAATGTTCAAGTTTTACTCAATAATATCCTTTTAAACGGAATATTTTACAGACATCAAATCCTAGACTTACCTTTCTGACGGTGACGTTATTTACTTGTTAAACTCTATTGTAAAAAACACACTGCCAGTGCAGTACTGCATTAACTCGAAAATCAAGTTTCGATAAAAACAAAGAAGTTTCTTTTTTTATTTTTATCCCTAATGTGTGTACGTTGCAATCTGTTCAATTCAGAACAATAAGCAACCCCATGACCCAATGAGATGAGGATGATATGTATGATGTGTAAATGAGGTGTAGTCTTGTACAGACCCAGGCCGACCATTCCTGAGAGAGTATGGTTAATTGAACCCCAACCATCAAAGTACACCGGCAACCACTGTCTAGTATTCAAATCCGTATAAAAGTAACTACATTTACTAGGATTTGAACCATGAACCTTTGTCTCCGAAAATCAGCTGTTCAACAGCTGATTTTGGCGACGATTTTACCTCTAGACCAACCCGGTGGGTTAAGAAGTTTCTTAGAGTAAAAATATAAAGTGCTTGCAAAAGCCGATCAATATAATAACATTTTTATATTGTTACAATGTTGTTAGTGATGTTTACTAATTATTAAGAATACATTATTAAGAATTTTTACTATAAACTCATGGTTGTAATTTAGGAAATAAAAAAATAAAATATTTTGAGTTAATACACTACTGCTGCTCCTAACGGTGCGTTATGTAGAAAAATCATTAGACTATTAAATTACTTTTTTGGGAAAATCATTATAAAATTAATTACTTGATGTTTACTAGAAAAATAGAAAATCTCCTTAAGTTAAAAAATATTTTTGTTAATTTTTTCAATCAATATTTTATTTATTTACATTTCAAAACTAAGTCGCGTGAGTGTTTCACGCCAGATTTTTAACTCTTAGTCGCAGATGATGAAAATTCAAATAATTTAATTTTCTGTGCAATTCGTAAGGAACAAATGTAGAGAATTCAGCTCCCAAGGTGATCGGGAAGGTAGAGAATGGTGATAATTACAAATGCGTGAGTCAGTCAGTGAGGGTTTCATACGTATTTAGAGATAATATGTAAATAAATTTTATTTAGGCCATTTTTTTGTTGTTATTTCCCTAAGATTGAAAAAGATACCTTTTAAAGGATAACTAGAACGTTTAACCATTTTTTTCTGATATAAGATAGCTTTAATGCTTAGGACTTATGATAATTTCTTGATTACCTTTTATTGTACTTTTACCTTTGACATATATTTCAATCACATTAAGTTTGTTTTTTTTTTTTAATAAAACAATTTTCATCTTACGAATGTTGTAACTCGGTTATAAATATTTTTCATTCCGTTCTATAATGTAAGTAATTTATTATAACATAAATTATAATTTTTTTACATTAATCATATAAACACAGACTTTGTATGACAAGAAATGTTTTTATGATTTTCTCTTTTGAAATCTGTCAAGTGGTTTATAACACAGTTTAAACGAATCGTTTTATTACTGTACATATTCGTTCGTTACTATATACCATACACTGTTTGTTAGATATGGCTTATAAACTGTGATAAGTGTTTCGACCTTCAGGACGAATTCAGGACGTACGATAAAATAAAATTTCATTTATTTAATTCTCCTTTACAAAGAATAAAATTATTTTTGTATGTCGTAACAACAGAAGAATTAATTGTGTTATAATTTTGTTGTTTCTGTTCACGTGCTGATGTTGTTCTTTCGTACCATTGTAAAAATAGTTACTCGGTTAATATTCTCATGTGCTCATATAATATGATCTAGTTCATTTATCTTAAAAATATTTAATAAAATTTGCAGATCGCGACTTGAAGTTATTTAGTTTTTTTTTAATTTATTTCAAATCTTTATTTGCAACTCACAATATTTAGAGTTCAAAACAAACCTATTGTGACATTGTTCCGGGTTCTTTCAGGATCTTATTATTTCTAAATATCTTTTTAAATTTATGTATTTACAAATTAATTACTTGAATTGATTGTTACAGTTGTAACTAGCAACTACTTATTGCAGACTAAATTTAATACAAAACGTTGTAGAACTTAAACAATACGAAGAATATGAAAAGAAATATGGCCATTACGTACATATAACTTGTAACCACGTATATTTATGAAAAAGAATGGAAATAAAGTACACCGTTTCTATAAATTTATTGTTCAGCACTTAAAACATCAGTCATGATAACAGTATATTGAACAGTTTATTTATAGAAATACTACTAAAATACTTTTAAAAGTATTTTGCAGTTACTTTTTAATCAGCGTGTACACATTTTTAAGTAATGCGCATGCTCAGTGGCGTCATTATTTGATGACAGTAGGAGCAAACTAAGGAAGGATGGACTTTAGTCCCTTTTGTGTAAAATAGTCATCGAATTTTCTCGCAGGATAAGGAACATAACGGAACAAAATATTTATTTTGTAATATTTATAAATATTTATTAATATCAATCTAGATAAATAAATAAATAAACAATATAACATTCTAAGCTATACAAGGAAGACAAGTGAGTGCGTAGATTGGGGGAGCCCGGAAAGCAATTAATTACAGTGTTAGAACGTGAAGGCCACCTACACACAAAGGTAATTTAATGAAGACGACGCTAAATCGTAGAAAAAATGTTTTACCCCTGCTGCTAAAAGCATTACCGAGGAACGTTTTAAATGCAGAAAATTTTCGGCATTTTTTTTTAATTAATAAGTAAAACACTGCTGTATAAAAATTAAAGATGTTATAGTGGCCAAAACATAACATATAATACATAATTTTATAAACTTCGTACTTACACGTTCAGTACGGTAGTTATCTATACTTGACATGTCCTATACTCCCTTTGAAGTCTCCTGGATGCAAAAAAAAATGTAAAGCTTACTCCTCATTAGATGAACCAATTCTACTTGTTTTCCGTCTAAGATCTGTTACGACTTTTCCCGTCCATACACTAACAGGGAACTGTCCTATAGAAAACGGATTTTCCTGTAGGTAACAAAAAAACGAACGGTTTCCTCTCTTCTGGTCTATAGGATATTGAAATATTTTCCTGTTTAATGGTTTAATCGATTTGTATGCCTTGTCTACTGCAAAATCTTTCCGAAACCGTTTCAAATAAATCTTGAAATTACAATTAATGGTGATTCGTTTATTGGTTAATACTGTAAGTGCGTTTGTAGACTCGCAGGTATAATGCCATCTAGAGATTCTACAACGTGAATATGTACATCTAGAAACTTGGGAATTTCTTGAAATGATTTGTCTTCCTCTTCTGCTGGTGCTCCTCCTCCTCCTTCTGTTCCTCCCTCTCCCCATCATTCTTCACCTCTCCTCTTTCTCCCTCTCCCCTCTCATTCTCCTCCTCCTCTTCTCCTTCTCCTTCTCCATCTTCTTCTCCTTCCTCTTCTCCTTCTCCTCTTCTTCCTACTCCTCCCATTCTTCCTCTTCTTCTTCTTCTTCACTTCAAGGTCTAGTTTCCGTGTTCCGGTACCCATTTCTTCCTCCGTTTCCCCACATCTCTCTTACCAATTGGTGTTTATATTTCCGTAATTCCTGTCTTGTCCATGGCTGGGCTGGGTACTGCCAGTGATAAGTAAGATCCTCTGGCCGCGTTACAAGCACTGCGCAGATTAAGCTCAGTGACGGGGCCGCCATTTTAGTGTCTCCGAACCGACAGGGCGTTTTGCTTCGAGATGCCACTTTAGGTCGATCCGCCTTCTCCGCCGTTCGAAATAATATCTTTTTCTTCTGCCACTGAGACCGTTGACTTTTCCTTTCCCGGTTGCCTCATTTAGTCCCCGGGTTCTTATTTTGCAGCCATGTGTCCATTACTCCCGCCGTGTCGGGAGTTGAGGCCCCGACTCCAGTGTCTCACACAAGGTTGAGCCCAGCACCTGCTTGATTTAGAATCAGACCATCATGTGAGCTGACCAGGCGCGGTTAAAATGTTAAAACTTATAAAATATTTTTGTAAGTACTGTAAATTCTCTCATGTTAGCGAAGGAAATTAAAAATATATTTATAAAATCCTGTTAAGCCTACTGTTGTTTATAACAATTAGTAGCTATAATTCAGTTGCCCCTAGTTTTTCAACTTTTTAAATTGTCATTTCTTTGTATTAGAAATATGTTTCCACGTTCTGATTAAAAAAATAACTTCTAGTATTGATTTCCGTTTTTATTAAATTCGTCCGAGTGAATATAGGAATGCTATTGTAATAAAACTTTGTAACTTATATTATTATTTTCAGTATTTTAGTTTTATTCTTTTTCAACTTTTTTATCTTTACATGGTCTTTTTTATTTCGGAACCGAATGTTTGTTTTTGATACTATCAACAACTTCACGATCCTTATTCAAATAAACAAGTTCATAAAAAAGTTTATGTTGATCGTTAAATATCTGAAATTTTGAAACAGGTTTTTAAGGCGTGTTTATCGATTAGCCGTTCAATCGAGATGGGCTGATATAAAAAATACGATAGTCTTTCTGTCGATTGGTAATAACATTTTATTGCAGTTCATCCTTATTGAGTGTTACTTATTGAATTTGTTATGTAAAAATTTACTGGATAGATAAATTTTATTAAATTAGTACCAACGGCAGTAGCTCTTCACGATTATGGGAGTGTTAAATTAACTACTCGTGATCTGTTTGTTTCACGGCTCCAAAAATAGTACTCTTCTCTCGCGATTGCCACTAGGCCAACTACTCTACGAACCAGGCCGGCTTGCTGCACAGAAGTTAGCAAATATATCAAGCTGACACTAATATGGTTCATCAATAATAACATTACAATTAATTACTTTTTCTTGCCTATATGAATATATAGGAAGGAAAGTATTGCTTTCATGTCGATTTTTCGAAATAGAACCCCAAAAAAACATGTTTTTAGCGATTGGTCTGTGTGTGTGTGTGTGTGTGTGTGTGTGTGTGTGTGAACAGCATATCTCAAGAACGCAATATCGTACGAACTTGAAACTTGAAACTAAAGTTAGATAGCACTATCGAACCCGACACGAACATTTTCATCAAAATCGGTATACCGGAAGTAGTAATTTATTCGTATAATTTTTCACTTTTTAGCGATTTTCTCAGAAACGGCTCTTACGATGTTTTTAAAAATCGCCTCATTTACTAAATTTTTATGCTTTACATAATAGGGTAGGCGCCATGTTTGCTAAAATTCTTGGAGGGGCTGTTTTTACGTAAAAAACATTGTTTTTTTAAGATTGTGGCTTTCATTTATGCATTTTAAAGCAAAAGGTTATACTATAAGAAAAAATGTAGAGAATTTAAAATCCTACAATTTTTATTTTAAACATTTTTTTGTAAAACGCTTAATTTAGCGGTACTTAGCGATTTTTTCTGTTTTTTTCTCACGAAATCGTGTAAAAAATCAATTTTTTAAGATTTTAGCCTTATTATGCATTTTACGACAAAAAAGTATATAATATAATCAAATTTATAAGAAATTAAAAGATCTACATCTTTTATTGAGAGCATTTTTCTCTACAGAGCCTAGTTTAGCGTGAAAGAGTGATTTTCCGTATTTTTAAGTCAAACTGAGGTTGATTTTCATTTTACGTCTTTCATTCATGATTAAAATTAAGTTATGTTTATTGAGGTTAGTTTTTTGTTTATTTCTAATGTTTTATTATTAATGTTAGGTTTACTGTTAATTATTTGCATTGGCAAGAGAAAATTGTGTGAGGGTTTCACACCAGATTATATTTTAATAATAAAGTACATTTTAACAGAACAAATTTTAAAGAATAAGAGTTTATTTTTCTCAAAAGACTGCTATTTATTATTGTTATTTTACACTACACATTTTTATCGTACACAATGGTACACTATAATAGTAAACAAATGTTCAAAAAAAAAAAAAAATAGTTCGTCGTAATGTCTACATAAAATAGGTAAGGGGATTGCAAAGAAATTTGGCTAGGACCTCTAGGATTGTTTTTTTTTTTTTTTTTTTATTTTTTTTTTTTTTTTTTTTTTTTTTTTGGTTTAACGTCCGACTGTTCTGCAATTACTGCTAATGCAGACGGTGAAGGGTGAAATGATATTTTGTAACGTATGAAAAAATGCCATGCCTGAATGGGATTCGAACCCAAGACCGCATGATGAGAGGCGAGCACGTTACCAACTGCGCCAATGCGGCCGGCTAGGATTGTTTGCATGAGGGCTTTCACATTTGTGCACATAAATGCTGACTTTGTCTAGTTTGGCTTCGCGGAGTTCAGTTTTTTCTCATATTTCAGCGAAACTAAAGTCCGATTCACGAAAGGAAACCTGTCTTTAAACAGCAATATCTTTTGAACCGTTGTATGTAAAAACAATTAAGATTCGTCATGTTAAAGCTTGTTCTATTGTTGGTTACAGGATTACATTAACTTATAAAACTTTGTAGCCCTATACATTTTAAAGTACGCGTGAACAAAGTTATAGTACCTTGATGTTGGGTATACTGGAAAAGTGGTTAAAAACAGGGTACTTTTTATGCGTAATTCGTTATATTTAATACCCTATTAATTTTCGAAAATGTTAATGTAAATCCTGAAACCAACAATAAAACTAGCTTTAATTTGATGTATGGTAATTGTTTTTAAATACAACGGTTTAAAAGGTATTTATGTTTAAAGACAGGTGTTTTCTTTCGTGAATCAGACTACAGTAACGTCAACACAAATCAATACTGATTACTTTGTCTTGTGAGAAAACTACAGCCATGTATGAACGAACTTCAATGGAGGTCCTTATTTAAATCCACACCTACTCCAAATCAGAAATACAGTAAAAACTGCGATCAAATTGGGACGCCGTCATTGTTTCACAGTTTCAGATTATAAATAAACGTTTTTTTATTATATAAAAGAGCTGTTGATAAATATCTATATATTTAAAACGCAACATCGCTTCCAATGTATTTTAAATGGGAATTCTATTAACTCCTAAATACAGCGTTCTACCGAACAGATTTTATAATATATACTTACATGGTTTCATTGCCCATAACAGACAGGTGGAGTGTCCAATTATTTACATTCAATCTGTTCGTTGCATGGCTAAAATAAATAGTTCTGTTTCTTATCACATGGTCAGCCAATTAAATGACTGAATCATTTAAGAACAGAAGAGGTAGAGGTATAAAAGACACTAATCAGAGTTATTTCCTCTGAAAGTCATAAATTTCATTATACAACCAGACCCTGTGGTAAATGAAGTGAAGGTGTCATTTGCTGAGTGGAAAATATGTGCTTTTAGAGGGCCCGGCATGGTGATTAATGTACTTTTCCACCCAATGAGGAAGGCAAGGGAAACCACCTCACTCCGCGTTTTACTTACTACTAAACCCTCTACAGGTTCAAACCAGCCTATCGGCTGATGACCTAAACAATAACACGTGGTTTTAAAGAGTACTCTTTCCTGATTTGTCCAAAAGTCTTAAACTTGAAATTTATGCTAATATGTGTTTCATTTTGCGAAATGAAAAAGAGAACTTTGTTTACAACGTAGCGGTAATACAGCGTAATGTAATGCGGTTCTCCCACATTTACTCCCCCCTGCTCCATAACCATATTCGTAAGCATACAGTATATGTGTCATCTTTCTTCTCATCTCTCAAGACACTCAGTCGGTATTAGACATTGTGTTGACGTTTTTTTTACTGAAAATTTTAGTTTAAAAGCGATCTTTTCAGGACGAAACTATCGTACTACTGTGCTTTAGTCGTTACTCACGGTTCTTCTAAGAACGGTTAAGTTTGTTGTTAATTTAAAACATTTATTTATTGATAGGGGTTTGAAACCCGAGAACATTGTGCGAATTTATTCGCACGGGTCCACTATACTAGTTTCTATAATATACTGTAATAAAATTTAAACGAATGACTTAACCCATAAAAAACGTATCTCTCTTTAACTCAGTATCGTAATATTGAAAAAATCCAATAAAATAAAGTAAATTGTTGTACACATTCAATTCAGTAGTGATACTAAAATTAAATTTCATTGCTCAGTAAAACGTCTTTTGACTTAACATTGCAGCCTAAATTGGTTGCAGTAAAAAACCTTGTTTTGTTAAGCCATTAAGGTGAAGCCTATATTTAATTAGGATAGTGACTGTTGTATTGTTGTGTTCTTAAAAGCTTAAACTGGGAAGTAAATTAATTTCATTAGTTTAAATGTGATCGACCGTCGTGAATTAAGTGTCCTTCAAGTTGTTTTTGACTACCCTTTGATCAAATTGAAATTTGTGTTGCCCTATTTACTGGCTGTATATATTGTCTTATTTGTTGTTTAGACAAACACGTTAAGAAACAATGAGTATCTAGTTAAGTTAATTAGTGACAGTGAGAAATTAAAACTTTGTTATATATTTATCGATAGTGAAATCTTTGCCAACGTAGGAATGAGAGAAAGAAACTATTAAAACTATTTTGTATAGTGTATCATAAATACAAAGGTGTTTTTTTAAAAATAAGTGTACAAATTTATACTTTCTGGTTTTCGATTTTTTAAATAATTTAAGTAGACATTTTTAAATTATAATAATTGATTGTGTAATACTGTGACGGCATAATTTAATTTCAATTAAATAATATATCGGCTACAATCCGATTATGAGACCGAATATTCTGATCTAGAAAGACTAACTATGATAAACTTTGCACTGAAAAATAACTACAGTACTTACTTCACTATAAAAATTCTGTACACAAATTAAAAATAAAAGTATCAGTAGACCTTTCAAATTAAACCATTTAGTTTAAATTTTGCCCATAACAGGCAGGTGGAGTGTTAAATTATTTGCACTCGATCTGCTAGTTCCAGGGATACAAAAAATAATTATCTTTCTTATTACATGGTCAGCCAGTTTCGTGACTGAAGCATTTAAGACTAGAAGAGGTAAGACGTTAAAAACACTAAAGTACTTAAAATGAAAGATAAAACTCCAAGTAAAAAACATAAAAATTTCTGGTACGGCTCGTATAAAAGCCTAGTTTTTTGTTATTTTATTCCTATAAGTTAGTAAACATGGAAGTGTATGTGTATTAGGCATTTTTTAACGATTTGGAAACAAAATATGTACAATCCCGTTTGTTAGCCCATCGGGCACGAAAATAACAATTTTATTTTAAACGCTCTAATTACTTTATACTTTGTACTAAACGGGCGAATTTTAGCTGACATTAATTAGAAAATATGGAGGAACACTCCTTTAAAACGCCATACTTTTTCTTATTAAAATTAATCGTGCGTGCTACATGTTCTGAAACATGGACTAAGTGAAAAATGCTCTAAAAAACGGGTACATATATTGTTTACAAAATCACCAGAAAATGCCTAATACACTCTCGTGTTTCGTAATTTATACGAATAAAATAACAAAAAAAACACCTTTTAGAAGAGCTGTTCCTTAAACTTTTATGTTTTTTTTACTTGGTGAGATATGCGGTTCCAAACGCAGGCTTCATCTTTCATTTTACGTACTGTAGTCAGAGTTATCTCCTATGAGAGTAATGAATTTCATTGTACAACCAGACCGTGTGGTGAATAAAGTGGAGGTGTCATTTGCAGGGTGGAAAGTAGATGCTTTTCAGAGGGCCCGGCATGCTGATTACCATACTTTTCCATTCAGTGAGGAAGGCCTGGTAAACCACATATCTTTTCGTTTTACTTAGTAAAGCGTCTGGAGTTTCTAACCAGCCTTCCGGCTGATGACCTAAAGAACAGGTTTAAATTATGTACTCCTACTGTCACGCAAATGCACATAAAGACGTGTTTTGTTACCGACTAAAAAATATAAACTATTAGTATAGTATGTTCAAACTGAATTGGCGCATCAACTCGAACAGCTATACAAGTATAAAACTGTTTAAACATTCTATCCTTCTAATCAAAAAAATAAATAAAATAAACAATTCACTCATTTTCTGTCATTTTGAGTTATCTTGTACATGCAGGCGAGGGACAAAGAGAAGTGTGATCACAGTATGTAGCTACGCGCGCCAATTCGGATTGGACAAACTATAAGTTACTAGAACTCTGATTTTTCCGGTCCATCCAATGAAGGCTGCTGGTAGTAGCTACATATGTCATATTTTTAGGTTATCATAGAAGTGATCTTTCTGTGTAATCTCATTATCAAATTATAGTTTCGACATGATAATGGAAAAAATCATTTAATAAAATAATCTTAATTTCGGTCTTGATAATCCGGAAATCATGTATTTGGTAACGAAAGATATCACTTCCAAAAACTAAAAAAACATGAATAATTTAATACATTTACACCGACCGTGAATATAATTTCAAAGAACTTTAAACGGATTATAATAGAAAAAAATAATATTAATAAAATGACTCTCCGTGGCTGGTGGTTAGCTTGCCAGGATATAAAGCAGAAGGTCTCAGGTTCACTTCTGACTAGGGATTGGAGATTATTCATACTCATTAAAACTCACTGTCTCGTGACCACAGTATTCCCCTGTGGCCAAGTTGTTGATGCAATTTTAAATAGATTAAAAAAGACCACTTAGTTAATGGTTAATTGATTACTGGTTAATTTCCTTAAAAGATTTGTGATTTTTCTGTTTTTAGAAATGGTTAGCCTCCGGGCCAACCCAGTCAGTTAGCAAGTAGCTATCAACTCTTACCTGTTGCATGAGCGATTTTGTTTCGTGATCTTTTGACAACCATATTTAAAAAAATACAACCGAGTCCTTATTTAAATTACAAAAGGGACTTAGTAGTGTTTGTTTATTTAAGCCATGTTAAAAATCACAACAAAAGAACCCACAATTGGTTTCTACATTAGGGTTCGATTCCCTGTCAGGTTTGGAATTCTGTATCATTCATTATCATTTATCACTGGTCGGCCCATGGATCAATTATTCTAACTCTATAAAAAATGGTGTAATGTAAACGAAACACAAATTGCGTAATGACTTTTTTTATTTTATTTTTAAAGTTTATTTCATTTTTAAATTTTTTTATTTTATTTTGTAAAGTCGCATCAACAGCTCGGTTATTACCGACTACGATGGGATATGAAACCGTGAGTTTTGTGAAAATTTTTAAGTTATTGGTCCAATGGTCAATGCAACTGGATTTTACGCCAGACGTCCCGGATTCGATTCCCAGTCAGGTTCCATAATTAATTTTAATCTACTACTCTGTATCAGCTGTATTATCACTTATGTGCAAAACAGTAAAATGCAACAACAAAAACTCATCTATCATCCTGCATCTACTGCAATAAAACAGTCGGACGTAAATAAAAACCAAGAATCCAATCCAATCAGTTCCCGATAAAAATAATGGTTAGGGTGAATAAAATTTTAACGTAACTCAAAATTCATGTATTGATTCAGTTAATAAAAATATTAAGTTATAAAATGTGGTTCTAAAAGGTTTGATTACTTACCATAATTTTTGTTTATTATTTAGACACCATACAAATATTAAAAAAGAAAAAAATTCATAGGGCTATATATTTTTTTTTAATCGCTAATAAGTACATTGCAATCTGTTCAATTCAAAATAATAAGCTACCCAATGAGATGAGCGTATGATGTGTAGGACGTGTAAATGAGGTGTAGTCTTGTACAGACCCAGGGCGACCATTCCTGAGAGGTATGGTTAATTAAACGCCAACCATCAACGTACACCGGTAATCACTGTCTATTTTTTAAATCCGTATAAAAGTAACTGTCTTTACTAGGATTTGAACCAGATTCTAATCCTTAATAATAATAATTCAAATCCTTAATTTATTCAAATAAATATAAAAATAAAATTTTACAATTTGATAATGTGTTTACAAAAGAGTAAGTTTCTATAAATTTATTTCTTACCTACTAGAAGTCATTTTAATTACCCATCTGAAAGTCATAGTGGTAGCGCACCTACTACGCGGAGTTCCCGGGTTTGATTCCCGGCTAGGGTCTGGAAATTTTTACAAGTTAAAATCCATTGTTTCATAACCCACCGTAGTCGCTAATAACCGAGCTGTTCATGCGATTTTAAATAAAACAAAAAAAAAAATAAATAAAAAAGTAATTGTGCAATTTTTGTTTTGTTTACATTTGTCTGACACCATCAGCAAAAAAGTTGTGCGCTAATGGTGGTAGTGTTGTCCCATAATTTACATTGAAAGAATTTTAAAAAAACTTTAGATTAGATTTTCTTCTAAGTTTTTTGAATAAGCTTGTTTATAACATTCGTATTAATCTTATTAAATCGCTCGATCTGTTATAAACCTATTATTCTGATTTAGGTTCTTTACTCCAAATATTTACAAATTCTTTTCGGTTTAAAATATTTTTATAACGCCCCAGATAACTGTAAGTGTTAAATATTAGACCTTAAACCAATTTTTTTGTTTTAAAGTTACGAAATTTTGACAATGACGGTATGGCGTCCACGTGTTCTGTGTCTGATATACGTCGGACCTGGTCTATTTCTATTATTGTTTACGTGTTACATCACAGACTTATTGCAATATTATTCTCAGCTAAAATCGCTACAAGCGCACGTGCTCGCATGTTCTAATATATAAACGCCAAAAAATAACTGACCTGATATTATTATGTTTTTGTTTAATGTTAAAATTCACTCATCTGCGTTGAAATTAACTTTGCCAAAAATTAAATTAGTTTATTGTTTTGCATGCAATTTTTAGTGTCAGCTTGTTTACTAAACTGAATTAATTAGACGGAAATTCAAGTCTATTTGAATTCATTTTATTTTACTTAATAAATTAGTTTTTCTTTAAATGTAAGTATAAACTACTGTTATTATAGGGTAAACGTAAAAAAATTGCTTTTATTTCTACTTTTTTCGATATCCTGTCTGATCTTGTTTATATTTTTAATGATTATACTGTAAGATCTTTACTCTCATTATCCGGCCAGGTCCAGGTCATGCCACTACTTTTTTCATAAATTATGATGTTTTTAAAATTTCATCTGTAAGTTATTAATTAGTTTTGGTTACCTTTAATATAATATATTATGAACATGATTTTAAAATACTAAATAACAGTGTTTTTTTATTTTAGAAGAAGTAGTTATTGCTGGTTAGTTCTATTTTTGGAGTTGACCGAATTTTTTGCTCTACAGTTTTTGCTTCTTCGCACTCTTTTAATAATGTAGAGTAAGAAATTATTCCGATGAAATAAAATTTTTAATACCCGGTTTTCAACTGATCTTCCTGTTTCGTAGCCCTTTGAAACCAACCAAGGGATTTCAGAAGGATGTCCGTCCAAATGTCTTCGTTTGTTTGTTATTCGTTCTGGAGCAAAAACTGCTGAACCGATTTGGCTAAAATTTGAAAACTCATATTTTCTCAACCTATTTGACGGTTGGTTTTTTAATTAAACATGTAGACCTCGTCCATTCCGCATTGAGTTAGAATTACTAGCTAAGTGCTAAATTATTGGTGTTAAAATATTCATTTAAATTGATAAGTTTATAGTTATTTTTGAACAAATTTTGTTGTACAAAGTTAATTTCATGATAGTGCAACACCTAAGCCTAGGTTCGTTCGAGATCTGGGTATATTAATGAATAATAAACAGACTTAACGAATTATAACATTTATTTATCGACACGAATAATAATTAAATTAATTACGAAGCTTAGGCTACTAACAAATTACAATTAGATTACTTCAAATAGTTAATTATAAAACTTAAGCTTAAACTAAACTTGCCTAAAATTAAGACACTGTCACTTAACAAAGAAAAAAGTTATTTACCTGTCAACATCTTTTTACTGTCAACCATACACACACGCACTAGTAATAAAGTAATTTACAACCGGTCCCGTAACGACACTATTTCAAAACGGCCCGAAACACTCATTCCATTCACAGTCAAATATTATAACTCACTTACTCACTACAAAGGCGCTAACTGTTTTTATTCCTGCGGTCTGATAGTTTGTCAAACAATCGAAGCAACACTTTCTCCGCGTTACCAGAACATAGATAGTAGAAGGAATCGAAACAAAAACAAACGTTTCTACTAGTTTCGATTTCCGACAATTCCTATTCAAAATATTCCTCTCATCGCAACCGATTATCCTTATTCAATACACAACGCTTCATAGAATCACCACTTTCCTACAATGAACACTTTATGCCCTTATCTATTTATAGAATATCACTGTATAATGTTACAATAAGTTTTACTTCATTTTTCGTCATCAGTCTCTCGACTGGTTTGATGTAGTTCTCCAAGCTGTTCTACCTTGCGGAAGTCGTTTCATATTTATATACCTGCAACACCTTACATCTTTTGTAATTTGCTTTAAATATTCTAAACGTTTCCTCCACTTACAATTCACTCCCTCAATATTACCTTCCATTATTGATAGAACAATACCTGGATGTTTTAAGATATGTCTCATTAGCCTATCCCTTCTATTGGTAAGATGTGTCCATATACTTCTTTCATCCACTCGTCTAAGAATCTCTAAATTACTTACCTTGTCCACCCACCTAATCTTTACCATTTTCATATAACACCACATTTAAAAAACTTCTATCCTCTTCCTTTCTACAGTCGCTATCACCCACGTTTCGCTCTCGTATAGTGCTACACTCGAAAAATAGTGTTTTCAGAAATTTTTTTAATCTTAAAATCAATGTTTGTAGCCAGTAAGCTGCTATTCTTTTCGAAGGCCCTTCTAGCTTGAGCCATCCTGCTTTTGATGTCATGTGCTTCTACCATCCATTGTTATTTTACTCCCTAGATAGCAGAATTCCCCAACTCCCTGTGTGTTTTCATTGCCTACTTTTAAATTTCCCATGTCCTCTAAAACACTTTTGCTACTACACAACACTTTCGTTTTGTTCTTATTAATTATTATAAAATAATCCTTCTCATGATCTCATCCATTCCATTTTATATATCCTCTAGTGCTTTCTTTGCTTCGGCTAATACTGCTATATTATCGGCGAATTTTAGCATTATTATTGTTTCGCTTTGAGTTTGTATTCTTCCATCAGATATTTCCTTCACGTCATTTATAGCTTCTTGCATATACAAGTTAAAAGCTTTTTTGACTGCCGAAGTAAAAAAGTTTTTTTTATTTTGTAGAGACTTTAAATAATAATAATTGAATTTAAATAGTGATTCTTAACGCCTGAAATGGCTAAATTCCGTTATATAAACCTTGTTTCAGTAGCTTTTGTTCTTATATGTAAGATATCCGTGGACCTCTTAATATAAGTAATCAACAAAATAAATATTTGTATTTTCTTTGCGGGCTAAGAAATCTGTATTTAAAAAGTCTGTAATATAACAGAATTGAAAAACCACAACTAGCTTCTTTTTTCGAATGACTGACCTGGAAATTATTACCATAATAGTCATCCATTGTACAACCGTAGACACTTATGTTTCAACAAATGTACAACATATTTTTGAAAAATTAGATTAGGTTTTAGTTAGAATTAAGTAATTTTTTCAATTTAATTTTTATCCAATGAAAAAAGTATATTAAAAAACGGTTAATTGCAACCGCATTTGTTATATAAATAAAATATAAATATCGTTGTTTTCTACGTAACCTGTTTTGTTTAAAAAAAATTTACAAAAATAAAATCGCTAGAAAAAGAATTTGATAAACATCATTTATTTTATTACTTTGTTTTTTTATCTTAACAATATTAATTTAATTACAAATTTTTGTTTATCAATTAAAAGTGACATTTAAATATTTCTAATTAAATTTTCCTAATTTGTCTTTAAATTAATTACATAATAAAAATAAATACCACAGGGTTGGAGTGTTTTACCCGTATAATTTTTTAGTATCTTCATAATTAAATGGCAAATGAATTCAATTATAAAATAATTTTAATTGATCATTAATTTTGACATAAGTTTATTAATTAAAGTTATTTTTTATGTGGTAATAAGATTTTTTAAAGGTTATGTAGTCAATTGTGAAATAATGAACTACAAGTTTTGTGGTTGGTGTGTAGCTTATGATAAATATATTTAGCTTTTTGGTTTTATATTACTGATTTCTTTTAAGTAGCTTCAACTACTTGAACATTAGTGACAAGATCATTATACAGTTCGTTACAAATACGGTAACGTTGAGTTTTAACGTATACAAATTTCAACAACCTAGTCTGGTATATTATCAGAATCCTTTCGCTTTTCAGAAGCACAACACACTACGATTATTTGTTTCTAAAATCGCCTCATTCACTGCATTTTTTATTCTGTACAAGATAGAGTAAGCGTTATGTCTTTTGAAATTCTTGGGAGGCTGTGCTCTTGTGGTAATTTTTTTTTTTAAGATTGCGGCTTTAATACAGAGGTCCTCGATTTACCGCACAAAAGTCTGGTCAGACACCGACGTTAAAACCGATCCTTAAAAAAAGGGGTGGGGGATTTTGTATTGTACAGTGATTTTATGTACTTCATTAGGACTTACAAAGCATTGCGACCTTAATACAGAGATCCTCGATTTACCGTGCTAGTCTGGTTAGGCACCGAGGTTAAAACTGAACCTTCAACAAAGGGGTGGTGGGATTTTGTATATGTACAGTGATCCTATGTACTTCATTAGGAAGTACAACAGGGCATTAATCATAATATAGACGTATTACTGAATAAAGACGGAACATTATCTATAACCCTTTGTCCAAAATTAATAAATTACATTATATTGTGTGAAATTAACAAGTTTTTTTATTCTCAAACAAAAAAGCGGGGGGGGGGGGGATTTTGTTTTCTCAAATGAGTGACGTTAAGTATGAGCCACGCTAATTTCAAAACCGGTAAATCGAGAATCTGCTGTATGCATTTTACGGAAAAAGTTAATAAATTTAACTTATATTGTGTGGAATTAACAGGTTTTTTCATTCTCGAACAAAAAAGTGGGGGGGGGAGAAATTTTGTTTTCTCAAATGAGTGACGGATAAGTCTGAGCCACGGTGATTTCAAAACCGGTAAATCGAGAATCTGCTGTATGCATTTTACGGAAAAATTTTATATTATTAAAGTTGTAGGAAATAAAAAAAATACAATTTCTGTTTCAATTCTTCTTTCTTTCTGTAACGCTTAGTTTAGCGTAAATTAGTGATTGTCTGTAATTTGCTCGTGAAAATGGTATAAAAAGGGATTTTTAAGATTGCGGCTTTAGTATGCATTTCAGGAAAAAAATTTTATAATCAAAGTTACAGGAAATTAACGAACGGAATGAACTTTTATATCCAACATTATTTTCTACTCTGCCCATTTTACCATCAGATCGGTATTTTGAGGACCCACAGAGGTCGATTTTCATTTAGCTTCATTCACTCATGATTAAAATTTACATGTTTTTCATTTTACTTTTTACTCGTGATTAAACGTAAGTTATATTACTTACATTGGCAAAAGAAAGTCGCGTGAGTGTTTCACACAATATTTTTTAAATTGTAAGAGTAGGTGAGGCAATATTGTACCATTCTGTATCAGCGTAATATCGACCTACGTAAAATGCATTACCAATTTATTTTTAAATATGATTCTAGAAAAATAATTTAAGAATAAATTTGCTTTCAAATTACTGTAATTTATTATATGATTAAATGTGAATTTCGGTCGGTTTATCGAACAAAACCTTTTATAAAACCTTCGTGAATTTCTCTCTAGATTGTCAATTAAAACTTAAATTTTTCCAGTTAAACGGTGGGCTTGTATTCTATTATAGTTAATGCAACAGGTGTGTTTTTCTAATAAAATTATACATTCGTATAATATCATTAAATAAGCGTGACTTATGCTTAAGGCTGACATGAATCATTTGACCTTGAAAGTCAGTCAATTTGTTTATGTAAATTCTATATTATAAATTGAATACAATTATTAAAAAATAAACGTTTTAGGTATTATAAACTACATTTTATAATATTTTGTACAACAATGATAGAAATCGCAAAAAGAATTGGTATGTCCAGACAAAGTATTTTTCGTTCATTTTTTTATAAATTCTGTTTTATTTATTTCAAATATTTTATGTATTTTTCCTCTAAACCAAAACTAAACAGTAGACTATTAATAATAAATGTGTTGTACAGCTCCTTATTCATTTACTTTTTAAAATGAGTTATGTTTACAAAATTGTTATTACAGATTTTTAAGAAACCTTTTTATAAAAAAGAAATAAAAGCCATGTTGTGTCTGGATTAAAGATGACGTAAACGTCTCTGTTCCGCTGCCTAATATGGCATCTGTCTTGCTATTCTCATTTATTAGCAAAGAACATTAAAATTTCTTTGACATGTGCAAATTTTCTAGTGCTGAATGGGAAGTGAGCCAAAACAAGTTTAACCTTGAAATTGCTTTTAAAACAATGTTTTTAAAGCCTAAATTTTAAAAAGCATACCTTGTAGGTAGATGAATTTTGTGTTACATTCTTTTAACATACCAATTACTTTTCCGCTTTCTATCCGTAGTATACAGAGAGAGCAGTTATTAAGATGGGACAACATTAATTTGTTATGCCAGGATTTTAACTAATCATTACTCATTATCCCCTTAAAATTTTTAGCAAAATTTCCATCCGCATGCATAAGCGCGTGTTGGGTTATTCGTTTTGGAACAAAAACAAAGTGGGCTGAAACTTGGAAAAAAACATTTCCTCATCCAAGCCCTTACTAATATTTTCGATTAGTTATTAAGTTCCAAAATTAAGGGTACTTTTCTACGGTGCAAAGAATACTAATGTCCAATTTGCTCAAAAACGTCTCACACGGTTTTGAATTAATTTTAATTAATTAAGTGCCATATTACTTCTTCCTAACGTCTACTGTCACCACGGTGTATTCTTCCATATTCAATGCTAGATGGAACAGATTCTCAACACTGACAATCCTGTATGTTCCTTAACTAGTGTAATGAAAGTGATTCACCTTATTCCTCCCCAGCCTTTTTAATTCCGAAACCGAATGGTACAAGTCGCTTAGTTGTAGACTATCGCCGAGTCAACTTAATAATTGACTCAGAAGCCCAACCTTTACCGAATATAAATCATGCTTTTCAATGGTTTTCTAATGCCCGCTGGTTCAGTACCTTGGATTTAGCACAAGCGTACCATCAAATACCATTGACAGAAAAATCTCGTCAAATCACCGCATTTTGCACACCGGATGGCTTATACGAATACGTCAGATTACCTTTTGGTCTCTCGACTGGTGCACAAGTTTTAACACGTCTTATGAATACATTATTCAAAAATATTAAACATAAATTTGTATTTAATTACATGGACGATATATTAATATATTCTAAAAGTTTTACAGAGCATGTCAAACATATTAAAATAGTATTGACAATTCTGCGGAAAGCTGGTATTACAGTTAATCCCGATAAGGTAACATTTGCTGTAAATGAAATACCGTTCCTTGGGCATACCTTATCATACAAAGGAGTTTCTATAGATCCGGCGAGGACGCAAAAAATATTACAGTATCCACAACCGACCTCGGTAAAACAAGTGCATCGATATTGTGGTATGATTAATTATTTCTCTAAATTTATTAAAAATTACGCTGATAGAATAGAACCCTTAAATAAGTTACGTCGTAAAAACACTCAGTTTATCTGGAGTTTATCGGATTGAATGAATATTAGAATATTAGAAGTATTAGAGAAATTTTAGTGTTTATCTATCTCCAAATTGGTAAAATAAACAAGTTGAATTTCAAAAACAAAAGCTTTCAAATTTATTGATCTGTACGAACCTGGGACAATAAAATGGTGCCGTGACCAGGATACATAATTCATAATTCGTTTTCAACATAATCTTCAAGACAATTTCAGGAAAGGAAACAAAATATCAATACAACAAGATTGGAACAAGATTGGACAAGATTGGAAGGAAACCATAATAAAAGAAAAGGAACAAACCGGAATCAAATTCACCAAATAAAAATTAATCAAACAAAAATAATAAATCAAATCTTCTAAAAAAATTTACAAAATAATTTATAATTTGTGTAGGCAAGTACATTGAGATCATCTGGTAAGTGATTTAACACATACATTTAAAAAAAAAAAAATCATCATCATTAAACAAAACAGGTATAAACATGAATAGAGACGTAGCACCAATACTTGACCCTACCAAACTAGACGAGACAAACATTAACTTCCAACTACGCATACGAAAAAGCACGACTACAGGAAACATAAGACAAAAAAGCAAAGGCTACAGAAACTATTAGATAACGGACGCCAAATTGATTTAACTACACTGCGCAGATTTGACATAGACAAACAACTGACGGAATGTCAAAATTATTTAGCGAGGTTACGGAACATAGAGAATTTAACTGAATTAGAAAGGTATAATGCAGAAATATTTGATGATAGGCTTAACAAACTATTAACATTCATATTACCCAACAAACCAGATAAACTCGTAGGATTTCAAAATTTAAAAGAAGGATTTGAGATTTGGAAACTCAATAGGTTACAAAATTTCGAAATTGAACCTAATTTTGAACAAAATAACATAAACCTTGAAGACGTACATTTAGGAAATAATTTTTTACCTGATCAACAAAGAAATCTTGATGTTGGTCATGTTAATCTTTTACATTCACCAGTAATGCAAAATCCTGTTCCTAGAAACGAAACTCCTGACATATTAGTACCGAATGCAGTAGGTAATCATAATCCTGTTTATTTTCATCGTGAATTAAATTTTAATTGGACGAAAATTGCAAATCCAATTGAAAACGAATTAAAACAATTAACTATAACTGATGGACGTGATATTGACATGCTAGTACGAAATATCAAAATTATTAAACAAATACAAAAACGTTATGCAGTAGATTTACCTTTGGTATTGTTGACTCCGTTTATGACTGGATTCACTGAACAAATTTTTGAAAATTCTATTAAAAATAATCATAATTTTGATCAATTTCATAGAGATTTGGTAAACAAACTAATCACACCAAAAATGAAAGAAATATTAAAACTCAAATTGTTATACCGAAATCAGTCACAAACAGAGACTCTTACTGAATACATAAAAGAAATCTTAGAAAACCATGAAGTGTTAAGATTAGATCTGACAGAAGGTGAGTTAATCAATATAATTTTAACCGGTTTAAATGAAATATATGCCACGCACATAGGTATAATCGGCAAACCTAATAATTTACAAGATTTCAATAAATTAGACACATATGTCTACGAAAGAGTTTATGCTAGGACCCTAAATGATATCGGTTTATCTAAAATAAATGATACGAGTGTAATAAACAATGTGAATAGCATGGTACCTAACCAAAGTAAACAAAATACTTGCAAAATCAGATCACAAATGCCTGCAACATCCTTAAAATGTTTTTATTGTCATAAGCTAGGTCATATCAAAAGACATTGTAAACTCTTACAACAAAAAGAAAATAATAATGTTTCAAAAAACTAAATCTTTACAAATGCACTGATCATAGGCATATGATGTGTGTTTGTAAACATAATCCCTGTAAACATTCAAGGTTAAAAGAAAACACGTTGAACTGTAATTATACGTTGAAAGCTTTATCGGTAAAAATCAAAAATAATATATTTAACGCTCTCATTGATTCTGGTTCCACTCATAATATTATTAATCAACAACTATATACATTTTTAAAAACTAAAAAAGCGATTATAAAGGAAGAAAACATTAACACAATTTGCCTCACAGCTGATCGCTTTCCTCTAAGAATTAATAAACAGATATGGGTTAAACTTACTCTTCACAACATATCATGGAAAATTAATTTTAAAATATTAACAAAAATACACCATAAAATAATACTCGGAATGAATTTCTTACAAAAAACCCACGCAATATTCAATGCTTCGAGATCTTTCATAACCTTTGATTGGGCAAAAAATCAACAATTTTCTCTAACCAATTTAGATCCCGAACAAATTAACAACATAGAACAAAGTGAATATATTAAAAATACAATTAATGATTTATGTAGGAAATTTCCTGATGTACTCACAACTAAATTAGGTTGTACCCATATATTAAAATATGATATTAAACTAAAGAATAGCGAAATTATAAAATCTAGGCCTTATCCATTAAATCCGATAAAAACACTCCAAATGAAAAACCAAATTGACAAATTATTAAAAGACAAAGTAATTAGAGAAAGTGTTTCACCTTATTCCTCCCCAGCCTTTTTAATTCCGAAACCGAATGGTACAAGTCGCTTAGTTGTAGACTATCGCCGAGTCAACTTAATAATTGACTCAGAAGCCCAACCTTTACCGAATATAAATCATGCTTTTCAATGGTTTTCTAATGCCCGCTGGTTCAGTACCTTGGATTTAGCACAAGCGTACCATCAGATCCCATTGACAGAAAAATCTCGTCAAATCACCGCATTTTGCACACCGGATGGCTTATACGAATACGTCAGATTACCTTTTGGTCTCTCGACTGGTGCACAAGTTTTAACACGTCTTATGAATACATTATTCAAAAATATTAAACATAAATTTGTATTTAATTACATGGACGATATATTAATATATTCTAAAAGTTTTACAGAGCATGTCAAACATATTAAAATAGTTTTGACAATTCTGCGGAAAGCTGGTATTACAGTTAATCCCGATAAGGTAACATTTGCTGTAAATGAAATACCGTTCCTTGGACATACCTTATCATACAAAGGAGTTTCTATAGATCCGGCGAGGACGCAAAAAATATTACAGTATCCACAACCGACCTCGGTAAAACAAGTACATCGATATTGTGGTATGATTAATTATTTCTCTAAATTTATTAAAAATTACGCTGATAGAATAGAACCCTTAAATAAGTTACGTCGTAAAAACACTCAGTTTATCTGGGGAGACTCACAAAAAATTGCGTTTGAAGATCTCAAACAGGCAATTGCTAATCCCCCGGTATTGGCAATACCAGATTTCTCCAAAGCTTTCATTTTACAGACGGATGCGTCTGATACAGGTTTAGGAGCTGTCTTACTTCAGGAACATGAAGGATTTAGAAAACCCATAGCATACGCTTCCAAAACATTAACAGAAGCAGAACGAAAATTTTCTACATATGAACGAGAGTGTCTTGCAGTTGTTTTTGCAACAGATCATTTTAGAACTTATTTAACACATCGAGAATTTCTTTTGGAAACCGATAACCAAGCCTTAGCCTGGCTTCTTTCCAGACCAAAGCAATTAGGTAGACTCGCGAGATGGCTACTTAGATTATCTGTTTTTAAATTTAAAATTAATCACATCCGTGGTTCAGATAATAATGTGGCTGACGCATTATCGAGGATGTACGATTTAAATAACGAAGATATCTCAAAAGATATATCTTATATTAACACCTTATTATCTCAATTCCCCCTATCTTTTACAGATCTAAGACAACATCAAGAACAGGATACCTTTATCCTTCAACAAAAACAACAAATGAATAATAAATTTTGTTTATCTAAAGGTGTCCTATGCATAAAAGATAAAAATAATAACCCAACCAAAATCGTTCTCCCTGAATCCTTAAAAGATTTAGTATTTAAATACTTCCATCAGTCCGAAATCGGTGGACATTTAGGTGTTGATAAAACCATACACAAAATTACACGGTATTTTTATTGGCCAGCTATATATCGAGATATTCCTTTAAAAGTGAATGCTTGTACCACCTGCCAACGTAGTAAACCTGGAATAAATTATAAATGGGGAAATCTTAGTTCCAGAGTTCCAACAGTGCCATTTGACACTTTGTTTATTGATACTGTAGGTAGTCTGCCAAAAACCAACCAAGGTTATAAATATATTCTAGTGGTAGTGGATAGTTTTTCAAAATTTACATGGCTAGCTCCATTAAGAAACACTAACACATCCTCCATTGTCAATGAATTAAAACGTATTTTCCAAAATTACTCCATTCCAAGGTTAATTGTCACAGATAACGCTAAAAATTTTAATTCCATAATGTTTAAAAACTTTTGTTTCAATCTAGGCATAAAACGAACCACCATCTCACCATATCATCCTCAACCATCTCACGCCGAACGATTAAATCGAAATCTTAGGTCTATTCTTATTGCATATCATGCAACGACTCAAACAACTTGGGACAAATCTCTCTTTTGGTTTCAATTAGCCTTTAATATGGCTCAACATAATGCTCATGGGAAATGCCCATTTGACATATTACATACTTTTTCAGCTCAAACACCGTTGGATAGAGCATGGAATATCCAAGATATCCTCCATAGAAATCCTATACGTTCCAGTAACATGATGTGTGATATTAGAAGAAAACTAATTAAATCCCATCATGATATGGCGCGCCGGTATAATGCTACACGCCACCCCAATCCGTTTTCGGTGAGAGACAAAGTTTTACTTAAAACTCACCCCGTAAGTTCGAAACGGAAAAACATTTGTGCGAAAATGGCATATCGATGGTCTAAGCAAATTGACAAATTACAATTTGTAAATAGTCAAATGACTAGTGTAATGATTGTAATATGAGACATCTCCACAGACACACAACAAACAGTATAAACACAATCATAACATTCCAACGTAAACATAAACATAACTTTACAGCATCAACACACACACATCAGATGATCTCAACTACAGATGTAAAAGGAAAATTTTAATTTTGATCTAAAGATGTAAGAGGAAGTAAAAAACAAAAAAAAGAACAATTTTATGAAATTCATAATTTGGATTGTTGAACTCACTCCCTTTTAAACTTTTAAAGGAGTGACGTTATATACAAGTTATTTTAAAAACAAATACTTTTGATAATTTGGTAATATACTAATTTAGTGACATTTTGTATTTATATTTGGAAATAATTCTTTTAGAAGATTTGTGAAAAGAAAAGAATTTAATATTTTAAATAAGTTTTAAAAGATTTTAAAGTTTTTAATTGTGTTTTAAAAGTTTTCAAAATTCTATCTCCAAATTGGTGAAATAAACAAGTTGAATTTCAAAAACAAAAGCTTTCAAATTTATTGATCTGTACGAACCTGGGACAATAAAATGGTGCCGTGACCAGGATACATAATTCATTTTCAACTTAATTTTCAAGACAATTTCAGGAAAGGAAACAAAATATCAATACAACAAGATTGGAACAAGATTGGACAAGATTGGAAGGAAACCATAATAAAAGAAAAGGAACAAATCGGAATCAAATTCACCAAATAAAAATTAATCAAACAAAAATAATAAACCAAATCTTCTAAAAAATTTACAAACTAATTTATAATTTGTGTAGGCAAGTACATTGAGATCATCTGGTAAGTGATTTAACACATACATTTAAAAAAATCATCATCATTAAACAAAACAGGTATAAACATGAATAGAGACGTAGCACCAATACTTGACCCAACCAAACTAGACGAGACAAACATTAACTTCCAACTACGCATACGAAAAAGCACGACTACAGGAAACATAAGACAAAAAAAACAAAGGCTACAGAAACTATTAGATAACGGACGCCAAATTGATTTAACTACACTGCGCAGATTTGACATAGACAAACAACTGACGGAATGTCAAAATTATTTAGCGAGGTTACGGAACATAGAGAATTTAACTGAATTAGAAAGGTATAATGCCGAAATATTTGATGATAGGCTTAACAAACTATTAACATTCATATTACCCAACAAACCAGATAAACTCGTAGGATTTCAAAATTTAAAAGAAGGATTTGAGATTTGGAAACTCAATAGGTTACAAAATTTTGAAATTGAACCTAATTTTGAACAAAATAACATAAACCTTGAAGATGTACATTTAGGAAATAATTTTTTACCTGATCAACAAAGAAATCTTGATGTTGGTCATGTTAATCTTTCACATTCTCCAGTAATGCAAAATCCTGTTCCTAGAAACGAAACTCCTGACATATTAGTACCGAATGCAGTAGGTAATCATAATCCTGTTTATTTTCATCGTGAATTAAATTTTAATTGGACGAAAATTGCAAATCCAATTGAAAACGAATTAAAACAATTAACTATAACTGATGGACGTGATATTGACATGCTAGTACGAAATATCAAAATTATTAAACAAATACAAAAACGTTATGCAGTAGATTTACCTTTGGTATTGTTGACTCCGTTTATGACTGGATTCACTGAACAAATTTTTGAAAATTCTATTAAAAATAACCATAATTTTGATCAATTTCATAGAGATTTGGTAAGCAAACTAATCACACCAAAAATGAAAGAAATATTAAAACTCAAATTGTTATACCGAAATCAGTCACAAACAGAGACTCTTACTGAATACATAAAAGAAATCTTAGAAAACCATGAAGTGTTAAGATTAGATCTGACAGAAGGTGAGTTAATCAATATAATTTTAACCGGTTTAAATGAAATATATGCCACGCACATAGGAATAATCGGCAAACCTAATAATTTACAAGATTTCAATAAATTAGACACATATGTCTACGAAAGAGTTTATGCTAGGACCCTTAATGATATCGGTTTATCTAAAATAAATGATACGAGTGTAATAAATAATGTGAATAACGTGGTACCTAACCAAAGTAAACAAAATACTTGCAAAATCAGGTCACAAATGCCTGCAACATCCTTAAAATGTTTTTATTGTCATAAGCTAGGTCATATCAAAAGACATTGTAAACTTTTACAACAAAAAGAAAATAATAATGTTTCAAAAAACTAAATCTTTTAAAATGCACTGATCATAGGCATATGATGTGTGTTTGTAAACATAATCCCTGTAAACATTCAAGGTTAAAAGAAAATACGTTGAACTGTAATTATACGTTGAAAGCTTTATCGGTAAAAATCAAAAATAATATATTTAACGCTCTCATTGATTCTGGTTCCACTCATAATATTATTAATCAACAACTATATACATTTTTAAAAACTAAAAAAGCGATTATAAAGGAAGAAAACATTAACACAATTTGCCTCACAGCTGATCGCTTTCCCCTAAGAATTAATAAACAGATATGGGTTAAACTTACTCTTCACAACATATCATGGAAAATTAATTTTAAAATATTAACAAAAATACACCATAAAATAATACTCGGAATGAATTTCTTACAAAAAACCCACGCAATATTCAATGCTTCGAGATCTTTCATAACCTTTGATTGGGCAAAAAATCAACAATTTTCTCTAACCAATTTAGATCCCGAACAAATTAACAACATAGAACAAAGTGAATACATTAAAAATACAATTAATGATTTATGTAGGAAATTTCCTGATGTACTCACAACTAAATTAGGTTGTACCCATATATTAAAATATGATATTAAACTAAAGAATAGTGAAATTATAAAATCTAGGCCCTATCCATTAAATCCGATAAAAACGCTCCAAATGAAAAACCAAATTGACAAATTATTAAAAGACAAAGTAATTAGAGAAAGAGTTTCACCTTATTCCTCCCCAGCCTTTTTAATTCCGAAACCGAATGGTACAAGTCGTTTAGTTGTAGACTATCGCCGAGTCAACTTAATAATTGACTCAGAAGCCCAACCTTTACCGAATATAAATCATGCTTTTCAATGGTTTTCTAATGCCCGCTAGTTCAGTACCTTGGATTTAGCACAAGCGTATCATCAGATACCATTGACAGAAAAATCTCGTCAAATCACCGCATTTTGCACACCGGATGGCTTATACGAATACGTCAGATTACCTTTTGGTCTCTCGACTGGTGCACAAGTTTTAACACGTCTTATGAATACATTATTCAAAAATATTAAACATAAATTTGTATTTAATTACATGGACGATATATTAATATATTCTAAAAGTTTTACAGAGCATGTCAAACATATTAAAATAGTATTGACAATTCTGCGGAAAGCTGGTATTACAGTTAATCCCGATAAGGTAACATTCGCTGTAAATGAAATTCCGTTCCTTGGGCATACCTTATCATACAAAGGAGTTTCTATAGATCCGGCGAGGACGCAAAAAATATTACAGTATCCACAACCGACCTCGGTAAAACAAGTGCATCGATATTGTGGTATGATTAATTATTTCTCTAAATTTATTAAAAATTACGCTGATAGAATAGAACCCTTGAATAAGTTACGTCGTAAAAACACTCAGTTTATCTGGGGAGACTCACAAAAAATTGCGTTTGAAGATCTCAAACAGGCAATTGCTAATCCCCCGGTATTGGCAATACCAGATTTCTCCAAAACTTTCATTTTACAGACGGATGCGTCTGATACAGGTTTAGGAGCTGTCTTACTTCAGGAACATGAAGGATTTAGAAAACCCATAGCATACGCTTCCAAAACATTAACAGAAGCAGAACGAAAATTTTCTACATATGAACGAGAGTGTCTTGCAGTTGTTTTTGCAACAGATCATTTTAGAACTTATTTAACACATCGAGAATTTCTTTTGGAAACCGATAACCAAGCCTTAGCCTGGCTTCTTTCCAGACCAAAACAATTAGGTAGACTCGCTAGATGGTTACTTAGATTATCTGTTTTTAAATTTAAAATTAATCACATCCGTGGTTCAGATAATAATGTAGCTGACGCATTATCGAGGATGTACGATTTAAATAACGAAGATATCTCAAAAGATATATCTTATATTAACACCTTATTATCTCAATTCCCCCTATCTTTTACAGATCTAAGACAACATCAAGAACAGGATACCTTTATCCTTCAACAAAAACAACAAATGAATAATAAATTTTGTTTATCTAAAGGTGTCCTATGCATAAAAGATAAAAATAATAACCCAACCAAAATCGTTCTCCCCGAATCCTTAAAAGATTTAGTATTTAAATACTTCCATCAGTCCGAAATCGGTGGACATTTAGGGGTTGATAAAACCATACACAAAATTACACGGTATTTTTATTGGCCAGCTATATATCGAGATATTCCTTTAAAAGTGAATGCTTGTACAACCTGCCAACGTAGTAAACCTGGAATAAATTATAAATGGGGAAATCTTAGTTCCAGAGTTCCAACGGTGCCATTTGACACTTTGTTTATTGATACTGTAGGTAGTCTGCCAAAAACCAACCAAGGTTATAAATATATTCTAGTGGTAGTGGATAGTTTTTCAAAATTTACATGGCTAGCTCCATTAAGAAACACTAATACATCCTCCATTGTCAATGAATTAAAACGTATTTTCCAAAATTACTCCATTCCAAGGTTAATTGTCACAGATAACGCTAAAAATTTTAATTCCATAATGTTTAAAAACTTTTGTTTCAATCTAGGCATAAAACGAACCACCCTCTCACCATATCATCCTCAACCATCTCACGCCGAACGATTAAATCGAAATCTTAGATCTATCCTTATTGCATATCATGCAACGACTCAAACAACTTGGGATAAATCTCTCTTTTGGTTTCAATTAGCCTTTAATATGGCTCGACATAATGCTCATGGGAAATGCCCATTTGACATATTACATACATTTTCAGCTCAAACACCGTTGGATAGAGCATGGAATATCCAAGATATCCTCCATAGAAATCCTATACGTTCCAGTAACATGATGTGTGATATTAGAAGAAAACTAATTAAATCCCATCATGATATAGCGCGTCGGTATAATGCTACACGCCACCCTAATCCGTTTTCGGTGGGAGACAAAGTTTTACTTAAAACTCACCCCGTAAGTTCGAAACGGAAAAACATTTGTGCGAAAATGGCATATCGATGGTCTGAACCTTTGTATATCATTGGTTTCTCTACTCCAGTTACAGCCTTACTTCGTAAGACTATTGGAGGAGAAATAACTAAAGAACATATCTCTAACCTTAAAAAAGTTACATAATTTATTCATAATTTACATAATTTATTTTCATAAGGATTTATTTTGGTGATGTCTGTTGCGATACTCGAGCTTGAGATGATTGTAACAAAAATGTAAACTGTGCTGTTTGCATGTTATTTGAATGTTTTATTGAAAGGGGCCCCGAATGAATGAATATTACCATCTCAGGCCGACGACTGCTACATACTCACCTTCTCTTTTTCATTTAAGCACTCACCCCCATTATTTTGCATACACATACCTTTGTACTTCAGTTTACTCTCCGGGGGGGGGAAGATTGTAATGATTGTAATATGAGACATCTCCACAGACACACAACAAACAGTATAAACACAATCATAACATTCCAACGTAAACATAAACATAACTTTACAGCATCAACACACACACATCAGATGATCTCAACTACAGATGTAAAAGGAAAATTTTAATTTTGATCTAAAGATGTAAGAGGAAGTAAAAAACAAAAAAAAAAGAACAATTTTATGAAATTCATAATTTGGATTGTTGAACTCACTCCCTTTTAAACTTTTAAAGGAGTGACGTTATATACAAGTTATTTTAAAAACAAATACTTTTGATAATTTGGTAATATACTAATTTAGTGACATTTTGTATTTATATTTGGAAATAATTCTTTTAGAAGATTTGTGAAAAGAAAAGAATTTAATATTTTAAATAAGTTTTAAAAGATTTTAAAGTTTTTAATTGTGTTTTAAAAGTTTTCAAAATTCTATCTCCAAATTGGTGAAATAAACAAGTTGAATTTCAAAAACAAAAGCTTTCAAATTTATTGATCTGTACGAACTTGGGACACTAGGACGCCATGTCACTTCTTCCTAAAAGCTAATGATACCACGGTGTACTATTCCTCATTGCAAACCAATGATCTTATTACACTCAGAAAAGTTGTATATAAAACTTTTATTCTACATTTAATCCTTCTCATAGCGATTAATTTATTAACTGAGCTTATTAAAGTGTAAGTGGTACCTGTCGGAAAATTAGTTAGCGGGTTTTGCTTCGTTTTAAAAACATCGGTTTCTTTCAAAATTACAGCCTTCAGATTCATTTTACAGCACCCATAATAAACAGGTTTTTGTCCGATACTTGGTTTAGTGGCTGTCTGTAATTGGGTAAACCCCGTTTTAGAATTGGTTTGTTCTAAAGTTACAGATTTTGAATGCTTAAAGAAAATGAAGGTAATGAAAAATTCTACAGATTTTATGAATGATATTAAAATAACCATTCCGTATTAAATCGTTTGATATTGTTGGCTTTGTAAAATTGAAACCGTTCTGTATACAGCATAAAAATTGGTCTTAAAATTAGGAAAATTTAGTACATCCTTAAAGGTTAGGTAGAAGGTTAGTGTGATCTACGTACCATTTACTCGCCCTATTTATTGTGCTAATAATTCTAACATGTTTTATTTTAGATCAAAGAAGAAAGCGAAAATAAATGCTAAAATATTTATTGCAGTTAGTTCAGTTAAAAACATTAGGTTAGATCGTTATAAACAAAATAATTTTAAACCGATTGAGCGAAATGAGCGTTGAATAAGTTATCTACTCTACGGTATATTATTTGATTTTATGTTTTCTTAGAGTTAAGCAAATAAATTCTTATTGTTCCTGATTCATTTGACCTGTATGTTGTTATTAACGTACCTATATAAGATGGTTTACCTGTAAGTTCTTCTGAATTTTTTATTTTACTTATTCTAACAAATTAATTAATTATCGGATACAATCAATAGTTGTGGAACTAGTAATCGCATCACAATATTTTCGTCCAAACATTTATGAGTAAATATACAATTAAACGTTGTTATGAATGAGCGTATTTGACTTATAACGATGTTGTTTAAGAGCATTTCATCTGGCCTAGCATTAAATATTCAGTGAAACTCTATAATAAAATAATAAAGGCATATTTCGGAACTTGTTGGAGATCCGTGGGTTTCTTCCAGATCTGTGATGTGAACATTAAAAATCAAATCGTGACAAAATGTTTTTAAAACATTTCCTCCATACGAATAGGGGATACAAGGACTTACCAATGGGTCTTTCTTACCTTGGCCAATGGATCGGAATTTATTCAGGTTTACTCAGAATTTCAAAAGTATGCTACTTGTTAAATTTTAAAAGTTTCGAGCTAAAAAATAATCTAACAAAAACGCCACCGTAAGACAACCATTATTAGAAAATATCTGAAAAATATAAAAATATCTAAAAATCTGAACTTAAACGTAAATATGATTAAAATTATAAAAATTTAATTCTTCATTTAATTTAATTTAGTATTTCGTTCTAAATCTTTCTTGTGCATCGTAATTATTGTTGATGATAGTAAATATTTCCTTGACAAAATTATTGATAATTTCCTTGTCGTGAATGGAACAGTTATAATATTTTTATTATTTTAACAGATATAAATTTATACCACAAATCTATTTAAGTGTACGGAAAAAACTTTACTTAACTTTAGTTGACTTAAGAAGGCTCAAACGCCGATGGCCAAGAGACCTTCTTCAAAGGAACTATTATAGTTGCTGCAGCGATGTCAGCAGTAACAAGTCTGTACAAGTGTATAGTTGTACACCTTCACTTCAAATTTGCTAATTGTTACTCTAATAAAAAAATTGTAAATTTTAAAAAATAAAGTAATAATTTTAATGCTTAGACTGAAATACGATACTTTGAAAATCAGTTCATCTAAATTTTCCTGATTTAACGGGAATCCCAGTAATACCCATGGAGTAGAGATATCAAACATTGAAACTACATTAATATAAACAAATTTTAATTTTCTGGGGAACTATCCAGGGGTATTCTATTCTGGGGTTATCTGGGGGTAGTGTCTTCCTTGAAGCCAGTAAGGTCATTTTTATTTGCGTAATTGTAAAGTTAAAAAATTAAAATATCTAAATAAGTTACCAAAAAAAAAAAAGAATAGTTTAGCATCCAACTTCGTTTATGTAAATCGATAAGATTAGCAAAAATCTTGATGCTCGTTTTTCGATGAAATTTGCCGTCTGCGGTGAGCTCGAAAAAGCTACATTTTCTTTTGAAAATTCCATTTACAATTTTTAGTTGATCCTGTATTAAAATTAACCAAAAACCGGTTTAAGAGTAAAAAGTTTGAGAGCTCCACACCCGAATTTTCGAGGTTAACATTTTATTCGTATACAATTAGTATTTTATTAATTATTTTAGTAGATAGTGTAAATGAAAAAAAAACAATGTCTTTGATAGTAGTAATTAAATAAAATTTATTATGAACAATACAATAACAAATTAAATAAATTTAATTACAATTTATTTCTACTGTTATTTATCTTCTTTTATTCTTTCAATTAATGGACACCTTGAAAATCGCCTACATAGTCTGTTATTATCAATTTATTATTGTTAGCTTATAACTATCTATATATTAATATGTTCTCTTGATATTCGTCATCGCTAAAAACAGATCTCTTGATTACTTTAATCATAGTAGTAATAGAAATACTAGTAATTGTGGTCTTGCGTGTTGCCTACATGTAGGCGTTTGTTAAAAAAATATTTACAGTGATTCTTCAACTTCTATAACGCCTAATTATCTTATCACTTATTTCCATGCACTTTCCTTTCTTCTATAAGTAAATAATTATTCAAATACTTATGTGTTTCTTCTAATAAAATTATATGATAAAACGTTTCGTAATACGTATTTTCGAACAGATTTTAGATATATTATATTTTCTTGTATGATAATAGAATTAGAGTTGCAAACATTCTTTCCCTGTTGAGTATATTTAAGCAAATAATTTATTAAATACTGAACGGAATTATAGGTTAATGTTAAACCAAAACCATCTTTTTCAAAATTTAACAATCTTTTATAAGAAGACATTTCTTAACCCTTTCAATCCCAACGTCCGGTTACACGGTCGTCGTAGGTAATCTGTTCAGTTTAGAATAATAAGCAACCCAATGACCTAATGAGATTAGGATGATATATTTATGACGTAAATGTGGTTGTCTTGTACAGACTCAGCCGACCACTCCTGAGAGAATAGGCCTATGGTTAATTGAACCCCAACCACCAAAGTACACCAGTAACCACTGTTTATTGAAATCCGTATAAAAGTTTTCGCTAGTATTTGAACCGTTGATTGGAACTTTCAGCTTTTAAAATCAGCAGTTAAAGAGCTATTTAGCGGCGACGACTTTGCCCCTAAATTAACCCGGTGGGCATGAACATATTGCTATGAAATTCGGTGTGCTTGTTTATTTTGATGCAGTTTTAGAAAATAATAGTAAACTGGTCCTGCAAATTTTTTTAGTAGGGCCCACCATATTCAAAGTCAAAATTTTGGAAAAAGTTTTTTTTGGTTAGTCAAATATTTTGTATTAATCATTTTTTACTGTTTGAATACAAAATTTTATATAATGACTATGTTTTAAACTAGTTCTGTAGAAACAAAATTTTTAAAAAATCATAAAAATCTATTAATAAATAACAAAAATACAAATAGTTAGCATAACACTGCAATTCTTCCGAATTATAGCTGGGATTTTATGCAAGTACCTAGTCAAACAAGCTGGGATTTTTGGCAAGTACCTTTGGAAATTTCTTGGGATTAAAAGGGTTAATTCACAGAATATATATATTATTATATATTATATATGTTGAAAATTTATTTATTACAGCCTACTTTGTGTGTAAAGCAATGCAGAATAAACGTACGCTTAACCTAAGATCAGCTACACCTTGAGAGTCATCTACGATAACGACTTTACGGCACTAAACTAACTGAACACAAAGAAAACTGTTAAAACATCTTTTTTTACACACAGTCAATCTACGAGCTGTACTTAAAAACTAGAAAGTTTAGTAGATGAATATTTGTATCTATAATGAAGTAATCCTCTTGCGGAGACACCTCTTAGCATTTAGATTTTCTTATAATTTTATTGTATATTTTGAATTGTTGATAATTAGTGGTGTATCAAATATTATGTTACGTGTAAGTGTAGTGTGATGAATGTTTGTCCAATACAAGTCGTGTGGATGTTCGTGCTTCAATCGTCTTGTTGTTTCGGAGTTGTCAAGTAAATTTATAGCAAGGTAGTTGGAGTGTGATTCTAATCTTCACTGATATTTAATGCCGTGTCTGGAAATTTCTTCTTTAACTGTTAAAATGATTAGGTCCCTATATAACGTTCTGCTTGTATTAAGTTTATATAACGTTCAACGTGCATCTTTGAACGTAACACCTTGTTTTGAAACCGCTGCAGTATGTCGATACTGGAATCGTTGGTGGCCCCCCATAACTGTAAAATCATTTTGTAAGTAATTTTTGTCAGGTCTGCTAATGAAATCATGCAGACTTCTTATAGAAAAAGTGTTTTTTAATGTATTTTTTTACCTGAAACCAAAATCATGAACGGTTCTCAAATCCGGACAATTGTGAACTCCAGAGTGACATAGAACCAAGACCAGCCTGAGAAAATCCAGATGTATGGCAAACGTAAGCAACTTTCCTTTCAACTTTTCCTTTTCAACTTGGATTTTATTTACATTGGTAACGGAAGTTTTGTTTCAACTTTATCGAAACTTCCAAAACATACTCTTCGCTCATGTAAAATTATTTGATACGCAAAATTTCTTCCTGTCATTTACGAAACAACATTCAAAGGCGTTTAAGGAGGAAGTGGAGCAGGGGTCTGTTGCTTAAAGAACTATTACGTCGTTAATAAATGAATTGGTGAATTATTAGGAATTAAATAAATAACATGTCGGAAACCTGTCAGTAGATGGTACTCTCCATGCACGTCACTCATGTGTCATTCATCCTTCACCCACCATCATATTCAATGGTAATTTTAACAGTTGTGGATTTCACTTATAAATTTAAAAATAACTTGGATTTTCTATTGAATTTAGTTTCTATCAATATATACAAAACCTAGTTGTTACTGCTGCTAAAAACAAAATTACCTTCTTTGTTAACTTATTACTGCAATTACGTTTGTAATTTCTTATTAAAAATTTCTTTCTGTATTGAATTTCATCTATTAAAGTTTCTAATCATAGATCATCAAGGTCTAAATTGACTCGGTCATTTGATCTTTTAATCAGTATTTGTTACCACCGCAACAGGCAGTATTTGGAATGCTTAACCTACCTTTTACTTCTTGTAAAAATATTTATTTTACTCGGTAATTAAAGTACTCGTATTATTAGTTATTGAATTAACAGTAGATGACGACAACCTGATATCCTGATATCCGCTAAGAAAACGAAAGTGGTGGCTTTCAGTGGAAAATATCCAGCGAGATCAAAAATTGTCACAAACAAAGTGATTGTGGAACATAAATTTATTCATAGTTCATTAACGATGTAACGCTTTTTCAGTTTGAATTATAAAATGAAATAACATACTTTTATTTTTATTATATTATGCAATATATAGAGTAATAAAATTTATTACTTAGATAAATTTGCACATAAATTTATGTCTTTTTAAGTCTTTTTTGTCATAAACACTAATGAGATATTTTTGTTCTAAGAACATTAAATTCTTCGAAAGAATAATTCCATGAGATTTTGTTAGTTAGATTCAGTTCTAATTGCATTTTTGATATCTTTATTTTATGACTACGTCAAAATAAATTATGAAAAGTGCAATTTATTTCACATAAATTGTCAGGTAAGGTGTAATAAAAATAATTTATGTGAATTCCTTGCCGATTTTATTTGAATATCTATACATATGATTAATCTCATTCAGAAAGTTTTTATACTCTTTTAGTATTTATGTTTATAGTTATTTTGAGACAGTGGGTTCGAATATGTCTACATTTGCTAATCTGGAAATGTGTAAGTAAGAGGAAGCCAAACTCTCTCATGATTTTCTTTCCTCCTTTAAGTGAAGCTATTAAAATGGTTCTTAAATCTAGTTAATTAACTGATTTTTATATCTATTAGTGTATAAAATGACAAAGATCTTTCTGACTCACTCACTCACTCATCACTAATTTTGTAACTTCCTCCTCAACTAAACTTAGTTGAAAATATTGGCACTTAGGTGTTAGAAAATTAAAATATTTCAACCACTTACACCTAAGAAGTGAATAGAGGGTGACTTCTCTTAAGGAATAACATATTATTCCTATGCCTTTCCGAAAAGTATAATTTATCTTTTAAATTATACATAGAAAGAGTTATAAGGTGTAAAGACGGGGTAGCTACCCTGTAATATTATTACTGTACCTTATGAAAGAGCTCTAATTCCGAGAATCGGTACCAATGTTGTTCAAGTGATACAGTAAAAAAAATAAAAGAGTGGAAAGTGAAATCTAGAAATGGAACGGAGTGTTTTCTGCACCTGTGTGAAGTCAGAGTTCGGTCCCAATAGCTGGTTGGAGTATAATTATTTGTTGATATGCGGTAGTTATTGGTATTTGGTAGTCGATTGGCCAGTTAGGGGTTACCGTGCGTTTTGGCTTACTGTTGTGAAGCTGGTTTTTTTATGCATTGCATAATTCGTGAACCCAGTCGGGATGGTTATAGTAAAACTGAAGGGTTGAACATACGATAATCGTTGTTTATAATCGAAAATTTAAAGACTTATTTGTACAGATACGTATAATAATTCCAATAACATTTCTAGTTTAAATGTGCATTTAATTTACATTACAAAGTTTAAACGTAAAATTGAAAGTTGTCTGTTACACTTACTGTAGTAAATTAAATTACTCCTCTAGGTATCCCCACAAGGAATTAGCCAAATTTGTAATATAATTTATTAATATTGCATTCTTTATTGGTTGTATCAGTTCTCAAGTTCGATTTTATTATTTCTCCATTTAACTTGTCCCTTATTTCGTTCAATAAAACATCATTCACATTAATACATTATGATTTTATTTATTTAATATATTTTCATGATTATAATCACAAGTTTCATTATTTAAGCACAATTTTTTAAAATAACGTTGCAGTTCTTAATACTGTAAAATTCAGTTTGCTGATTTTATTTAGTTTGAATGATAAAAATCTAATGACAACATTGTTCGTTATAACATACATACATTTATAAAATGTCTTAATATTTCAATAGTTTAATTTGATACGTATCTTAGTTTTATCTGTTTTCACAAACTTTAACAATTCAAGTATTTCTTTTAACTATTTTATTAGATGAATATCTCCATCAATGTTTTCATGCATCTGCCATTGAAAATTTATCATTATGATTACAAATGGAATGAATTATCTCTTTTATAAGCATGAACATTGCTGGATAAACTATTTATCTTCTTATGTGCATTTTATTATTATTTTTAAACAGTAAATGTATGAACAACATAATAAAAAAAACTAAATGACTAAATGGGACGCTTAATTAAAAAAAACACGTTCTTTTCTTCAGGTTTCACGTCCCATTAAAATAATTTACAAAAGTCTTTTCTTCTTCTTAGTTGCCTAGTAACCATATTCTGTTAATGTAAATTAAATAATTTTTTTAAAATATTTATCTTAATCAGCTGGAATTATTCATTTTTATTTAAATAAACTCAAATGTAAACAACACCAGGTGTGCATTAAATTTGTCTCATTACATTACAAAGTCGTAAATACTACATTTTCTTGACGTTGCGATTTTCGTAACCTAGGAAAGATTCTGGAAATTTTGGTATGTGTTACTATTTCCGATTATTTAGGCTGAATTGTCTCAATGGGCTAACAGCAGCAACACAAGACTGACTAACCTGATGAAGTTAGTCTAGCGCGCGAAACTGTCCTGCTGATGTGAGACCAAGTAGTACCGCCACCCCGTCCTTTTTTTAGAACTTAAAAATACTTGTTACTGTGGTAAATCGAATTGGATTAACTCTTTTCAAGAACTTAGCAATAAATGAAGCAATTTCATTTTTTGGTTTTAAAACGAGTATTTCGGAATTATTTTGAATAAATAATTAATTTACCAATTTTAACACCATTTTCGTTAATTGTGTAACGGGTTCTTATGTTAAAAATTAGATATAGATTAGGTGAGTAGACAAAAAAGAAATGTTGAAGTTCCTAGACTAGTGGATGAAAGAAGTCAATGGAAACTTCTTACTTGATAAAGGGACAGGCTAGTGGGGAATTTCTTAAGACATCCAAGTATTGTTCTATCAAAAATGGAGAATAATATTGAGGGAGTGAATTGTAGAGGGAGCCAAAGTTTAAAATACTTAAAGCAAGTTACAAAAGATGTAGGGTGTTGTTGCAGCTTGGAGAACTGCATTAAACCAGTCGAGAGACTGATAGCGAAAAAAATGTTATTTTGGTTGTGTCCGTATTAAAACGCAGTTTACCAAGTTTTTGCAAAACCACTCGGTCGTAATCTTTGATCGCCATTTTAAGCGATTTCGCTTGAGTTATTCCTATGATTTTTAGATAGGAGAGACGAACACATTGATGACGAGTGTAAATTTAGTTGAGGCTGCACGGTAACCATACTTGGCATACAGACTGAAGTATCTGAAAATCGGAGATCCGAGCTCTCTTAAAAGAACTTTGTGTTATACGATATTGTAGGTATTAGTAACTTTGAACAATTTAATCTCTGGCCTTAAAAATTTAGGTTATTTTACGAGTGGAAAGTAACAGTACCTAACCTGTAAGCGAGAATATTAATTACTGTTTTATTGTTTAAAGATTTGCTATTTTTTTTATTATAATCTTAATGAATAGCTGATTGTTTACCATATTTGACTTTATGTATTATAAATAAGTTATTGATTAAGTATTTCGATAAGCGTTTGGGAATGCTAAGTACTAATACAGCTTGTATTGCATTACTTTATTACTAAAATTAAGCACGATCTTTCTCAAAACAAAAGATAATTCAGTTTTATATATTTAGAAATTAATATTTTATTACAGAGTACATACTATATAAAAAATAACTGTTCATTGTTATTGAAGATACATGTGTACAGTACCTTTAAATGGTTTGTCCGTTTATCTATGGAAAACTTAAAAAGGAATTTCATTGAATAATTCAATTATTCTAGAAAAGGAATGTTAAACAGAAAACAGAGAAATCTACCTAAATGGATAATAAATATTTATTTGTATATATGTATATAACTGAGTACCTCTTGTTTTTGTATTCATTAACTTCCTGAAGATCAGAAGAAAGTTGCATCTATTTTGTTTCCTATACATGATCACCCTGAATGCTTGATGAGTAGTGCCTTATATGATAAGAATTCATTCAATGGCGGTGATTAAAACTGAGAAACATTACATTAATGTAAACAGTATTATATAGCTTTTTATTAGTCTTATTTCTATTGTATTTATTTATTTTTTGCCATCAGTCTCTCGACTGGTTTGATGCAGTTCTCCAAACTGTTCTATCTTGGCAAGTCGTAGCATATCTACATACATGTAACACTGCATCTTTTGTAATTTGCGTTAATTCTAATCGTTTCCACCCCCTACAATTCTCTCCCTCAATATTACCCTCCATTATTGATAGAGCAATACCTCGTTGTCTTAAGATATGCCCCACTAGGCTATCCCTTCTGGTGAGATGTTTCCATATACTTTTTCTTTCATCCACTCGTCTAAGAACCTCTAAATTACTTATTTTGTCCTTCAACTTTATCTTTAAAATTTTCTTATAACACCACATTTCAGTTTAATTTATTATGAACACAGAATATTATTTTCTGTAATGTAGGGTCTACTATGTATTCAAGTGTTATGGCTACAAAAATTAGAAACAAAAAAAGTTAAATAAAGCGCTTTTGCTTGAAGTAATGGTGTAGTAAAATGTCTGGGGTAGTTTTTATTGTGTTTATTAATTATTGGTAGCAATTTTTAAAATTGTAATAATTTAAAATATAACTAAATTTCTGGATAATTTTTAGGAGTGTCCGACCCAACCTACTCAGCCCCTGGTTTAACAGTTTGGTGTTCTCGTATTGTAGCCTATATTATTTATAATATTATAGGAAAATACGAGTAGTTGTACTTCTTTATATATATAAGTATAAAGAAATAATATAGCTCTTTTAGAGGATAATTATGGCACAAAAAGAGTTGAGGCTGGATTGGCCATGGAAGTGATATGAAATAAGTCAGGAGGTCAAAGGGTGTTTGTTTATATTGCACCAAATTTTTCAACTTTTTGTCTTCCAACTTACGTTAATGATTTTTTACTGCATCGATTGGTGTCATTAAATGTAGACTTAAAAAATGATTGGTTGGTCTGGGAGTTGGTTGAGCTCATCCTTGGATCGGTTGGTTTAGGTTTGCCTTGTTAATTTATAGTTAAGAAATAACTAATGTAGTAATTTATTTTTTAATTTAAAAAATTGTGTAATCCATATAAATAAAATTGTTATTTTGTCTCGTAATTTGTATTTTTTTTCAAAATGCCCAAATTTTGTTTCTACGCCAGATCTACCACGTAAACCCCGAAAATAAGTTCAGCTGAATTTTTGCCTGTTTGTATGTTACGGCATCACGCAAGAACCGCTGAACCAAATTCAATGAATTTCGGTATTTACATTCTGAACCAAATTTAAAATAGCCGAATTTAAAATAGGCTATACATTTTTTAATATCACAAAGGGATGGGGGTGTTCAGAGGAAGGGGTAAATAAAAACTACGAATATCACCGTTAAAAGTCAATGTATCAAAAAATGTTATATAATCGAAATTACGAAACGTTTAAAGACAATTAAGTTTGATTATGTAAAGTTTTTCATTTTCATGCATAATAACGGAGATATTACTAATTAAGAAAAAATAAACATATCACTATTTTTAGAATATTAACAAACAAAATAAATAGAACAATAAACATAGGCCTACTCGCCGGTAAAACCGGTATTCATACATTTAGTTACCTACCTACCCATTCCACCAGTACACCCATTCTCGGTCACATTGTCAAAAATGAATCGGTATACTTAATAGTTCGTTAGTTAACCATAGTGGTGTTCCTATTGTGATTTACCTTTCATTTATTATAAAAATAATAAAGCTCTGCATAGCTTAATTTAAAAATACCAAGATCTCGCTTTTATATTACGTCCAACTTATTTTTTTTTTCATTAATATTAATGCTGACGTTGAAAGGAGGTACGAGTAGATAACAATGAATGATTACAGAATATCAGACCGGACTGGGATCGAACTCGGTACACCAACAGACCGTCCACAGCACCAAGAAAACCGTTCGAAGACGGGTACTGTAGCTAGTATATTGTTGTTTAGGTCAACAGCCGAAAGGCTGGTTTGAACCTCTAGAGGTTTTACTAAGTAAATCGAGGAGTGAGGTGGTTTACCATTGCCTTCCTCACTGAGTGGAAAAGTACACTTATCAGCATGCCGGGCCCTCTGAAAAGCACATATTTTCCACTCTGTAAATGACACCTTCACTTCATTCACCACAGGGTCTGGCTGTACAATGAAATTCATTACTTTCAGATAAGATAACTCTGATTAGTGTCTTTTCACCTCTACCTCTTCTGTTCTTAAATGATCCAGTCATTTAATTGACTGACCATGTGATAAGAAACAGAACTATTTATTTTAGCCCTGCAACGAACAGATTGAGTGTAAATAATTTAACACTCCACCTGTCTGTTATGGGCAGAGCTAGTATATAATAACCACGAATATTGTAATCGGTAATCTATTAGTTCATAACGTATTGACAATTGATAAATAATAACTTATTATTATTATTTCATCAATGTCCTTTCTTATGTACAGGTTATGTCTTACTCAGGAAAGTAATTTTATTGAGTTAGGTAAGAAATTGTACATTTGTAAAATTATTATGACGGAAACAAATAAATTTCTGAATTAAAATTGTATTATCTATATAAAAATGTAGTTAAATTTTTCTTGTTATGAAAGCAAGTGAATTTTCCCACCCTAGTTATAGTATACAATTTAATCTGTTTTAACTTGCTGGGTTTCGGAGAAGTTTGACTGGTTTAGGGAGTACTTTTCATAAGCGGTTTTAATAAGATTAGACATTTGAACGGGCTTCCTTAATAAGAACTAGCAATTCGTAGTTGCGTCTAAACATTGCTGATGCATTACCGCAATTTGGCCGTGACAATTTTATACATTCAAGGTTACAAAACAGTGCAGTCTATGCACATGAAGTCATAACCATTATTAAAGTTCCCTTTTACTAATCTAATGTAATTTAAAATAACGTAAACAAACATCTTTTATGGGTCTCGTGTATTAATTTATTTGAATATTTTTTTATTTAAGTTTCTATTTGGATGATTCAATTTGCACTCTCATTAGACTTTGATACTATAATAAACATTTCATGCATTACATAACAGGCTAGATAATACATTTATTTATTTATTGTTTTCCCTTCTAATTTTTAACGTGTTTTATGTATAAGAAAAACTTATTACTTCAGATATCTTATGATGTGCGTAGTTTAGATAAATTTAATTTTAATATAATGGTATTTCCAATTAATTTGATATTTCTAATCTATTTTGGAAGTTATTGATTTTTGATATTATTTTGGAAGTACGCTGTCGTTTTCTATTCATATCATAAATTTTGGAAAAATTTTTCATATTTACTTTTTTATTAGTTTTCCTTGTATCTATATATTTATCGGTTTCATTGAATGAAATGCAAATCGTTAAATTTTAGTTAAGAAATTTAAATGATTTAGTTTTCGCCATACGGTTTTCTGTTGGTGGGAAGTCATCATTAAGTTTTTCAATTCCATCGACTGCAAAAGCGGGCCTTTTCTGTTATTCCCCTTCCCCTAGCATAATTTGTCACATTTTGTGAATATTTCGTATGTAGGTAATCTTACTGTATTTTTAATGATAAAAACGGGAAAAATATTAATGAAATAATTTATCAATATTTTTCAAGTTAATGTTAATGTTTTTTCTTTCTGAAGTTAACACTAAACTATTTATTGAAAGTTATGTGACTAATTATTCTGGGGAGGGGGGATAACAGAAAAGACCCGGGAAAGCTAATTACTGTGAATCAGCGCTAAGCCAAATATAAAGAGATACAATTGATTAATTTTATCTATGCCTACACGTCCTAAAGTTTAGCAGAGTGCTTCAATCAGATTTATTGTTAAAAATATAAGCGTGTAACGTTATGTTTTATCTTACATGACGAAATCACACCATGACAAACCCTGGTCAAGTGTTTTATCATAATCTTCATTTTCTTCATGTGCCTGATCCTCCTAGAAGGTTGGTGATCAGTAATATGATCGTCATTGTCTATAACTGTTCTGAAGAGCGCTGTGTGGCTCACTCTATTTGACGGGGACTATTTAGCCAAGCAGTTTTTCGGGCTTCTGAGTCGCTTTCCTTCTATCTTGCGTGGAAGAACGGTATGAAGTTGATTGTAATTTTCAAATCTCATGAAATGTCTAAATTATTCCAGTTTTCGTCTCTTGGTAGTCTTGATAACTTGTTTTTTTTTTAATCTGCGATAGACTCACATCTCGATCGCCTCAAGTTTCTTACCTATGGTCTCTGCAATCGTCTATGCCTTCAGGCTGTAAATATGCCGGCCTGTTGGTGTAGTGGTCAGCGCGCTGGCTTCTATGCTGGGAGTCGGTTCGCAAATGTCATACCAGGTCATTTTTCATCATTCGTTTTCATCTGTCATTCTTCATTATTTGCATTTGCAGTCATGTGCAAAACAGCCCCATAAAAGGCTGTAGATAAGAAGGCTTAATACGTATTTGCGCGAAAGTCAGATTCTTCGGATCCTTAGCGTTCTACATCAATTCTAAGGTATAAATTCTAGGTGTTTGTACGTTACTCATTCAGTTATTTTATTGATGTTCTGAGGATTTAGAACGATGTTCTTTACGAGATCCTTATTCCATACGTATATTTCATCGTCTCTGTATATTTTTAGGTGGGTGTGGTTGTGATAGTATTTATTTCTCGGGTTGTGCGTCAATTTTTGTATTTGAATAAAGATGAGTGGTAGTTCATACCCTAAGTTATATACTGTTCTCAGTTGAGATCTCGATCTAATACAGAATCGCATGGATATTAAGCACTACGTTTAACTAAATGTAACAATTAATTTTGCAACACTGGTATTATGTATGTATTTAGTCTATAATTATTATATACCGGGTGTCCCACGAAGAGGTTGCTATTTTTGAATTGATATGCCGGATGTATCGCACCCTCTACAGACTGGAAACTTTACAGTTATAAAAAATAGATACGTAAAAAAGTACCCTCAAGTTTCATTTGCTTATGATTCATCAAAACAAAATGGCGGAATAAGAAAATAATATCAAAGAGGAACAATAATCTTGTGGATAAAACCACATATATTTGTAATAGGATTCATATAGAAAAAAACAGCTGTTTTTGCCATTACAAATCGACTGGAGACAGATACGCATCAATTTTAACTAATCACATAGTTCTTCATCTTTCTCAGGCGGAGATGTATGAGGTTTTTTTCAGCATAATGGAGCTCCTCCATATTATGCTAATGTGGCCAAAGCGGTTGTAAACCAAAATCGTCCGAACCGTTGGATAGGTCGTGGCAGCGGCCTCGTAAATTGGTCATGAAATGATTTTATCTGATTTAGCAAAATTCTGTTTTGTCGTTTATGGTAATTTGTTGTCTGTCTATTTGACGCAAGTTTTTAAACGTTAAACGATATTTTTTCTTTTTCTTTCTTATATGAATACATAGGAAGGAAAGTATTGTTTTCATGTCGATTTTTCGAAATCGAGTATTCACTGGATATACACGTTTTCAGACCCCCTGAACCCAAAAAACATTTTTCAGCAATTGGTGTGTGGTGTGTGCGCGTGCGCATGTGTCTGCGTGCGTGTACAAAATACCTCAAGAACGGAACATTGTTGAAACTTGAAACTTAAGTTAGGTACTACTAGAGGACCTGACATGAACATTTTCATCAAAATTGGTCAACGGAAAGTAGTAGTTTATTCGTGTCATTTTTAACTTTTTTGCAATTTCTCAAAAACTCCTACGATTTCTTTAAAAATTACCTCATTTACTACATTTTTTATGCTCTACAAGATAGGGTAGGCGCCATGTATGCTGAATTTCTTGGGGAGGCTGTGCTTTTGTAAAAAAATGGTTTTTTAAGATGGTTTAAAAAGATGGTTTTATGAAAAGATGGTTTTAAGATGGTAAAAAAAATGGTTTTTTAAATGGTTTTCATTGCGGCCAATATGCATTTTAGCACAACGGTGTATTAATAAAAATTGTAGAGAATTTACACATAACTACAACTTTTATTTCAAACATTGCTTTGTATAACGCTTAGTTTAGCGGTAATTTGTGATTATCTGTTTTTGTTTTCATGAAATCCGTACAGAAAATGAATTTTTTAAAGATTACAGCCTAAGTATGTATTTTACGACAAAAGTGTAGGCTATATATAATAAAATTTATAGGAAATTATAAGATCTACAACTTTTTTTTAAAGCATTTTTCACTGCAGAGCCTACTTTAGCGTCAAAGGGTGATTTTCCGTGTTATTAAGCCAAACTAAGGTTGATTTTAATTTTGCGTCTTTCACTCATGATTAAAATTAGGTTATGTTTATGAGGTTAATTTTTTTGTTTATTTCTAATGTTTCATTACTAATATTAGGGGTTATATTGTTCATCATTTGCATTGGCAAAAGAAAATTGTGTGAGTGTTTTACACCAGATTATTTTTTTAAATGTGTAGCCTATTTTTTAGTTTTCGTCATATAATAAAATTAGTTTTATATTTATACTTTTAAAATTTAATTTGTATTTTTCTATAAACCGTAGTCTCATTAACAAAAATATTTTCAATTTCTGTTATTAAAATTGAATCAAAAACAACTTTTGCTGATAAATGATTCATCAAATTTTATTTCAATTTATTTTTGTATTTTTCCATTCGTAATATAATTTTAATGACAAATATTATTTTTAATGAATTGGGGGTTATAAGTCATTACAGCAATGATCGTATTCATTACTAAAATTATACTCGTGTTTGAAAATTACACTAACTTTTTTAGTAACAAAAATTGTTCCCATTAACATTTGTTCTCTTTTGCATAATAATGAGCTAGAACGTTCATTTTACTTTATTAAAGATTTCTTCGCACTAATTATATTACACATTGATTATTCTTGAATGTCTTGGTAAACACGGTTCGGTTTTTTACCCGATTGCGCCTGCAAACGAGGGTGATTTTTTAATTATAGATTTCTTTGACGTCATTACAGGCAACTCTGATGATTGTGATGATTTTTTTACTCTGGATACGTGACCGTCAATCGGTTGCTCCAGTAGTAATCCCTCGTTAAATTTTGGTTAAGTACTCAAATTTTTTTATTACTCTCAAATAAATTAATAATAATTTCAGTTTCTCACAATTAAGAGATCTTACTTGTGTACGTAGATTTTAAAAAATAGAGATAAATTTTAATTTTGGTTGTGAAGACTTAGGCTAATTTAGTTTTGATGTAGGTTCGGTTTCATTTTATGGGGAGGTCTAGAAACCGTAGAACTAACTAACTACTCCTTTATTTCTTTATGTCGTACAAAATGAAAACAATAAACCACAAATGCGCCTAATTTAGGATTTTATAATACTTTTAAGGCGTTGTGGCAGATGCTTTCAACCAAATATTGTGAATAGCCATGCCAAAATTGGTAACGACAAGATTTTTGGAAAAGATAGACTTCATTACAAGCCGAACCAAGACTTATTTAACAAGACATAGAGAAATATCGACATTTTCTTTTGGTTCTTCTTGTTGGCGGGAACAAGTTGCTCCAGTCAGTACTTGTAGGGAATTATAAATCTAAAAGTCCTTGTTGTATTAGGCCTAGTGTTGCATATTGTATCCTGATTGATGAGATAATATTGTCATCTATTACTTGAATATTGTACATACATTTATTTATGAGGACTTGGTACAAAATCTTATTTCCTTCAGTTCATGACTGGAACTAATAAAGTTATTTAAGAATACCTTGCGGTTACAAGATTTTAGTGGTTTAATAACCATGAATAGTCTAAGTCTGTCTTTCAATAATTGTCGCTTTTGGTAAACGTGACGTTCTACATCAACCGCCTACAGCCAGAAGGAAACAAATATAAAAATTTTCGCCGAGCATTCAAAATTACCATTTACTTTGAACTAAAGCACAACGCAATACACCAACCGATCTAGATAAGCAGTTTTCAGGTGCCAAACCTTCGTCAGCCATTTCTTGAATACAGGTTTTGCAAAGTAAACTTCTGTGACTAATTATTAATTTCCCAAGTTACGTATCTAATAAATCATTACACAATGACTTATTCCTTACATTAATGATAATTTTTTTTAAATCGTGCCGTTGGTTTAGTGAACGATTTCAGAATCCTAGTGGTCTCAATATAAATTTTCCCGATTTTCCAGGAATTTCACAGAAATGACTGAAACATTGATGAAATAGAAGCATGATAAATTAAAATTACATAAATATTAAAAAGAGAAAATTAAAGGGAGTTCAGTACAATTTTGATTTTCTCGATCACTGTTGCTAATCTAACCAGTAACGCCATTTTTTCTTGTACGTATTGTAATCATTCTTGCTGGTTATAATACTGTTAAATTACCAAATTAAATAAAATAAATTACAAAAAGATAATCATGAGACCCAAGCCCGGAATCGGACCCAGGACTTTCAATTTTGCTGTTTAGTACTGAACCACTATACCGCTAAGGCAATTACGTATTACGAGTATTTAAAAAAATCCTGTGTTTTGTAATTACTTCTCTTTTTGTAAATTTTGGTTTTTAAATGCTTGTTGTTGTTGTTTAGGTCATCAGCCGAAAGGCTGGTTTGAACCCGTAGAGGTTTTACTAAGTAAAACGAGGAGTGAGGTGGTTTCCCATTGCCTTCCTCACTGAGTGGAAAAGTATGCTTATCAGCATGCCGGGCCCTCTGAAAAGGACATATTTTCCACTCTGCAAATGACACCTTCACTTCATTCACCACAGGGTCTGGCTGTATAATGAAATCCATTACTTTCAGAGGAGGTAACTCTGATTAGTGTATTTTGCACCTCTACCTCTTCTGTTCTTAAATGATTCAGTCATTTAATTGGCTGACCATGTGATAAGAAACAGAACTATTTATTTTAGCCCTGCAACATTTAAGCATTTTAAATGCTTAATCATTTAAAATGACTCAGTGTGTTGTTTATTAATCAATCATTAAAAAAATATAATAACTAATCAATCACTGTAAAAGACTTTTAACAATACATGAATGTAATGCGAAAAATAATGTGTGCAAACACAAAAAATAAGATATAAGCTGGTAGAAAAACATTTTTGTAATTATTAATTTGTACTACAAAATCATGACCGTTAAGGCTACAAAACCCAAGATTTCTGTATTAGAGTACAATATAAGATATGGTAATTCTGGAGCTCGTAGCAAAGAATTTTAGAATTGTGTATGTTAGAAATACGAATGGAATAAGTTGTTCCATATACACCTGTATAACACCAACCAATAAAATATCCGGTTATTTATTTTGTCAGTTCGTGACATTTAAAACACTAGTGCGTTTTATTCCTATTGAGCAAAACCTAAACGTTCGATTAAGCTGAAATTAAAAGACTAAAGTTTCCATAGTGATCAGAAAACCGACTCTAACCATCTCCTTCAAGGCCTACCCACACACTTATTCCCCTTAGATCTGTTGTTTATCTTAGTGCTTCGAGGGGATTCTCCCTGGGAGCATCCGTTGGAACATTGTTTCTCCACCTTTTTCTGTAAGCATTGATTCCGTGCTTGGACTCCCTGCTCAGCTCGAATATTTTCATTCTGAAGCCTGTCTGATCTGAAACAACATCCGATATCATGAAGGAAACTTACTCTTGCAGCCTATCGTCTGCATTCCTCTCTAAAACCTGTAGTCCAAATTTCAATTTAATTTCTGATACGAGAAATCAATGACTTATATAAAATGTCAACTCCGTATGCTTTCTAACCGCTCTTATCAGATTACAATGTCTAGCTTCAAATCAGCGTCAAATCAGTTTATCTTGATACTAATATCTATGTATTTTTTTATAAGATAGGGTGCAACCAAAATAACTGAAAGCAGATAGTCTTCAAGACTGAATCTTTAACCACTATCTATTAGTTTACTGGCCGCTTCCCTTTAATAAAAGCCATTATCTTTGTTCTCGTTGTGGTCATTTAAGGACCGAACTCGCTGCGCATTGTAATAATTATTCCAGGTACTTTTGGGATCTGGTTATCAATAAATTATAAACAAACTTTTTTTAAACTAATAACAAGTATTTATTAACAAATCAATGAATTACGACAAATTACTACGCTTATAACGACTGGTAAATTAGGTTAACAACTTAGACTAATTTGGTTACAAAATTTTATTAAACTTGAGGCGATTTTCTATTAAGTAACTTAAACGAAAAATATCACCATTTACAAAATGATAATTAATCTTACTTATAAAACCAACCAATTGTATACAATGTTTCCCGTACGTAGATCTGTTTTCCAGTACGTACTTGTTATGTATAAACTGGTTTTAATAATCGAACCCGGGACCTGCGCGTGGCAGGCCAATGCACTAACCACTACGCTACGGAGGTGGCTCAAATACATTTTATTTGTTAAAAATACCTCATTTCTTATTAAAAATGTTTCGTTGTCATGCTGTACCATATTATTACATTAAATTAAACATAGTAGAGCATTTAAAAATTATGTTTTTATGCAAAATACAATGTTTTGTACCGTTTTGTTATTCTATCATAATGACAGTTAACATCTGCTGCCAGATGCGGGACAATTAATAACCGTAATTTGTTTATGCAGTTTGATGCATTATTTAAAAATAATAATAATTCCCATCTGCATGTATAATTTGCAAAAAAAACTTAAGGAAACTATGAATATAAAAAACTGAAACGACATTCTCAAAAGTAGGTCAATGTGGTAGACATTAAATCTATAAAATATAATAATGTCTAACTTAACTTTAAATGTAACAAGTACTTGTGTTCATTCAACAACACCAGCTGTATTCATTTATCAGCTGCTTATGAGAAACAAAAAAATATATATGTACATAGCCTCATTTACATCCATTTACAATAAATTTGCTAACTCTATTTTGTATTACAGTAAAATAAATAAACCTAGGGTTTCTTATAACAAATTTTATGTTTCATGTACCATATGAAATTTAATACTGACTTAAGCATGCGTGTGTGTACATTTAGTTTCACAAATAAGAGTGTAATTATAAATTTCTATCTACTTTGAAATATTTTACATAGACTAGAGGTCGTAAATGATTTTCCAAGTTTTTTCCTTAAAGTAGGCCTATGTGACATATGTTTTTAATGATTTTTATTTTCTCCTGCCGTACAAGAAATGTAGGTAAGGAAGTTGTTTTTATGTTGATTATTTGAAATCGAATTTTCATCCGAAATACACGTATTTCAAATCCCCTGAACACACAAAACTTTTTACTGGTTGGTTTGTGTGTAAAAAAGAAAACTCAAACGGAAAATTTTACGAAATTAGCACTTTGTACTTAAGTTGCGTATCACGAAGAGACCCGTAACAAACATTTTCAACAAAATTGGTCAACCGGAAGAAGTAGTTTATTCATGCGATTATTTTACTTTTGGAATTTTCTCAAAAACGTCTCTTACGATTTTGTTTAAAATCGCCTAATTTTCTACTCTTTGTGCTCTTCAAATTGGGGTAAGTAAGCGACATGTCTGCTGAAATTCGTGGGCTCTCGTGGTAAAAGATTGATTTTTTAAGAAAACAGCATTAATATATATTTTAGGTAAAAAGTATTTAATAAAATTGTCTATTGTTTAGGTAATCAGCCGAAAGGGTGGTTTGAACCTGTAGAGGCTTAACTAAGTAAAACGGGAGTGAAGTGGTTTACCATTGCCTTTGTCACTAAGTGGAAAAGTGTGCTTATCAGCATGCCAGGCTCTCTGAAAAGCATCTAATTTCCACCCTGCAATGACACCTTCACTTCATTCACCACAGGGTCTGGCTGTATAATGAAATTCATTATTTTCAGAAGAGATAACTCTGACTAGTGTAATTTACACCTCTACCTCTTCTGTTCATAAATGCTTCAGTCATATATATATTTGGCTTATAAGAAACAGAACTATTTTTTGTAGCCCTGGAACTAGCAGATCGAGTTCAAATAATTTAACACTACACCTGCCGGTTATGGGCAATAATAAATGTTATAAAAAATTTAAAAATATGCAACGTTATGTGAAGCAATTTTTCTACTTTAGCGTAAATCAGTGATTTTCCGTATTTTGCTCTTCAAAATATAGAAGTCTAACAGAGGTTGATTCTCATATTGCGTCATTCACTCATGATTAAAATTAGGTTTTGTATTTCATTATTACATTACCAAGACAATGTCTTGTGATTGTTTCACACCAGATACTTAATATACGTGTTACAATAGAGAAGGTGTTTTATAAGCATGCATATTTTTCTAGAGTTAATGCATTTGTGATTTCTGTTTGTAAATTACCAAACGTAATGTTAATGAGGTTATGTACATAAATGTCTAGACAAAAACAAACTATCCAGCTTCTTTATTTTTCTACTTTACTGAATTGACAGAACATAACCTGTTTATTGTTTTCTCGCATAAATGCTTACAATGGAGCTTTGAAGTTGAAAGTATGTATCGTTAAGTTTCCCCTTTTATCTTATTCATTAACATATTTTATCTATTTAACCGTCCCCTCTGGCCTCGCTCCAAATTTGTAAATATTTAATTTTCTTCCCTCATCTTACAAAAAAAAATATTAAAAAAGGTATTATAAAGTAATATAAAAAAATTTGAAGAATCTTAAGGGTACCCGGAATTTCTATCTCCGTAATGTTAATGTAAGGAACATTTTCTCAAAAACTATTGGAGTTACCCTGTTCAATTTTTTTGTGGTTACTTTTCAGGCTATTCTACAACCTCTGAGTTAGTAGTATCAGAATTTATATTATTAGGGAGAAAAGACTGTTTTTTTTTTGAAATTACCTCCTATCAAAATTATAATTTTTTGCCTCTTTAAGTGTAAAAAGTACAATTTTACTGTATTATTAACTCAGTACATAGGTTACCTGGTATTAAAGACTGTTTAGAAGTTTAATTCAAATCCATTCTCAGTTAGCTGTGAAATTGTTCCTTATGTGTCAAAAATGTCTTTTTTTACGGGAAACAAGAAACAAATAAAAGAGAACGAATTATAATTGCTGCAAAATAGTTACCTCTAATACATTCTTGGATCATAATCTGGAAATTTCTCTAATGTTACATTCACAGCTGGTGTCATGCCGACTTAAAAAGTTTTAAAACAAAAAATACCGTACTAAATAAAAAAAAATTATAAATTTATCTTTTGTTATTCAGATATAGAGGTATTTTTGCAAACGTTTAGAAAAAAACGTTAGGGTTCAACGTATTTTTTTAGAGGTAAACCTGCAAAAACCCCCAACAAATTATATATCATTGGATGCAGAAAACTCTGATTTTAATAAAGTGTAAAAAACCGGGAATGTGAACATTTTCAATTTTCTCCCTTCCGGGTACCCTTAATTTTTTTTGGAAGAATTCAGTCGCAGTAGACCCCCGTTCCTACATTATTTCTCATCCGGGTTTTTACTTTTTCTAGATGTTTCTGAATTCCTTTCTTTTCTTTTCTTTCATGATTTTTTCTCTTAATCTTCTTTCTTTCCGAAATTTTCTTATCTTTTGTGATTTCAACTTTTCAAAATCATCTAGAAACTGCCGTTTCTCCTTGGTGGTTTCCTTAATCTCCACAGGAATTACTAATCCATACAATTTACTTCTGAACTTTGTTTCATCAAAATTTTCAGTTACGTAGAAAATTACCGTTTTTAATTGTATATCAATATAAAATACATTTATTAATATAATCTTTTACAATCTTCAGCCAACTAAAATTCGGCTCTGCTAACTTTTTATGTTCGCAACACCAAAATATTATATTGATCCAATGAATGAATTTTGGTGTACGTCAACATTAAAAAGATGAAATTGTGCTAAATAATTTAGGCATTGGATAGATAAATGTTAAAGAAAACGTACTAGTTTTATTTTCTTTACTTTTGTTTCTAAGACTTATCACTCATTAAATATAAAACTTTATAAAAATCAGATTAATGCGGTGTTTCGAAGGGTATCATAATTCGATTAACTAAGCGTTGGATGGGAAATCATTAAATAAAAAAGGTGTAGGCCTTAGCATTTTTAAATTCCTTTAATTCTAATTAAACCCATTTTTGGCATTAAATTAATCTGAAAGGTGCGTTTTTAACGAACGTTTTTAATTTGGGTTTGACAGAAAATTATAATATATTATAAATACATTATATATAATAATATATATAATATATGGCTTTTTTGAATAAGCAAACATTAAATATAGTAGTTTTGCCATATTTAATTTTATTTAACTCTAGTTATTTTCATATTTTACTAAAATACACCTAAAAAAGCCAGTTAGTTTGAAAACCTGATTTTTCACAAATTATCCATTTACTTCTTTGAGGTATAAATATTTTCAAAATCCTTTCTTTGTGAGCTCCTACGACCAAACTGAAACTTTAATATCAGAAAAATTTCTAAGCCTTGCAGTTCTGGACATTTTGTTATGAGTGATCACAAATGATTTGTCATTTGTATAAAAAAACTATTGGAGCGCTTGATTTATGTATTGAAAATCTACAAAAAGATAAGAACGAAATAATTTTTGAATATTTTACTTAAAAATTACTTTTGTTGAACTGACAAGTTACATAAACCATATCAAAAATAAAATTGTGTAAACTAAATTTGTTACGGATTTTGTTTATGTCGTTTTTGTTATCTCTTCTTGTTTTGTTTAATATTCCTCGTCTTAGATAAGAATTGTCATAAGCAATTAAAATTTCTAAAAGCAGATGGAATTGTCTCATGGAATGTTATTTTTATTATCAGTTGTATATTTCTAGTGTCCAGTGTAGTGAACAGATATTTTAGAAAATTCTCTCAGTCTTCGTTAACAGATCATAGGAGAATCAGGATGTGCTGCTTTTCATAAATGAATATGAAAAAAAGTAGGTAAGACCGTACCTAAAGAATGTAACTTACTTAATTTATGAAAGTAAATAATTGGTCAATAAAATATATTTTTTTGTAGTTAAATTCAGGAGTAGAAAGAAGTTCTTTATTTTAGGCACAGAGTTACTGGATTACTGTTCTAAATTAACTAACTTTTTAAATTTTCGTTTCCTTTGTCGTCGTTTTCTTACCCCTCCCTACACTATTTCCCCTACCCTCCCCTACACTATTTCTCCCTACACTCTTCCATTACCTCAACCGGCTCGCTAGCGTAGTGTTTAGCCCGACAGGCTTCTACGCCGGGATCCCGGGTTCGATTCCCTGTCAGGTCTGGCCATTTTTGCATCTTTCATCTTCATCTATCATCCTTTACACCGTCTGCATTAGCAGTAATGGCAAAACAGTCGGACTTAAAAACAAAAACAAAAATATCTTCTATTACCTCAACTCTCCAACCGCTTTCTTCTTATAATATTCCTCCAAGTCCTCACCTTGAAGAAAAACGATTCGTAAGTCCTACTGATTGTTTCAATTAAGTTCTACAGTAGAGTCTTGCCTATTACAGCCAAGTGAAGTTTCAAAATTTTTAACACTCGATCTGCTAGTTTCAGAGCTACAAAAAATAGTTCTGTTTCTTATCATATGGACAGCCAATTATATGACTGAAGCATTTAAGAACGGAAGAGGTAGAGGTGTAAAAGACACTAGTCAGAGTTTTCTCGTCTGAGAGTAATGAATTCCATTATACAGCCAGACCCTCTGGTGATTGTGAAAGATCACATTTGCAGAGTGGAAAGTAGATGCTTTTCAGAGGGCCTGGCGTGCTGATAAGCGTACTTTTCCATTTAGTAAGGAAGGCAATTACTGTAACGTACCTCACTCCTCGTTTTACTTAGTGAAGCCTCTAAAGGTTCAAACCAACTTTTCGACCAATGACCTGAACAACAACAGCAGTAGAGTCTAAGTAGAAAAGGCTTAGTTTTATAGTAAATTTAAGAGAGTTTAAGAAAGTCATAGAAATTTTACGAAAGTCTTAGTTGTATAGAAACGTGTAGGTTATACAGTAACTGGACAAAAATACATATTTTTTCGTTATTCTTAACCCTTTGAAACTCCCGTCGTCAAAATCTGGGTGTCCTTCCACAAAGGAATACTAATAAGTTTCGAGGAATAGCGCCTGCACTATGCGCGAGTTTATTATTAAGCGTATTATGAAAATTAACTACTCCCAACTTTACCGTATTTACTCGCGTACGACGCGCACCTTTTTTCTAGCAATCTAACGAAAAATTAGTAAGTGCGCGTCATATGCGGGGTTTTCTGGTAGATACAATACCGGTATGTGTTTGGTTATTGTACGATAATCTAAATCGCCAAATACTGTCCGGTGGTAAGCTAATTTGTTTATGGCATTTTGGGTAGAAGTAATGTTTGTTTAAACAAACGCAATTTGTTTGGATTTAACATGGACTATGGCACTTCGTTAAAATAACAACTCATACATTTTAGTTTACAGCCCGGTCAAGATCAGGTGTGTATTCGGTTCAGACAGTTTATTAAGTGAAAATGAGTTCTGTAAAGCGTTTGCGTTCATTTACTGCTGGTGAAAAATTAAAAGTTCGTCTTGAATCAGAAGAAATTGGTAACCATGCAGCGAGCCGTAAGTATGACATTCCGAAATCCTGTGTAAGAGATTGGAGAACGAAAAAAGAGAAGTTTCAAGATACCAATAAAAACAGAGAATTTCGCGGAGGAAAACGAAAATTTCCATAAGTATAAGAACAGCTATTGTCCTACATTGAAGCCCGTCGTCAAGCAGTATTGACAATATCAACGGAGATGGCGACTTTAAATGCGAAAGAAATTATATTCATAATTCAGTAATTAAATTTGGTTGATTAATTGAGTGGTGCTTCTAATATGAGTTTTAATTACCTAGATTTTATTATTTCTTAAATACTTACTCCCGTTTTACGCGGGGGCGCGTCGTACACGAGTAAATACGGTATATAGGTCTTCTGAAGCTTTTTCGTCCTTCAAACCCCGAACATGTTTTGGAATTTTATCTCTTTTCATTTCTTTCGTTCCATCTATTTGTATTGCGATAAAAATTATTCTCTCGTTTACATTTATTCCCTGCAACTCTTGCATTATCCAGAAATTTCGAATACATTCCTTCTGATTACAACCTTTAACCGTCTTAGAAACCGCATTCGCGCAGCTCCCTTGAAGAGCCCAAGTGTCTTTGACATTTAAAAGAGTCGAAACTATCATGTAAAAATTTGTTATGTGTTGTTGTTGTTTAGGTCATCAGCCGAAGGCTGGTTTGAACCTGTAGAGGTTTTACTAAGTAAAACGAGGAGTGAAGTGGTTTACCATTGCCTTCCTCACTGAGTGGAAAAGTACGCTTATCAGTATGCCGGGCCCTCTGAAAAGCACATATTTTCAACTCTGCAAATGACACCTTCACTTCATTCACCACAGGGTCTGGCTGTATAATGAAATTCATTATTTTCAGAGGAGATAACTCTGACTAGTGTCTTTTACACCTTTGTTATGTGTAATATGCGAAAATAATTGATATTTTTAACAGGTCTGATTTAAAAGAAAATACGGTATTTTATTACAATATTTGCAAATAATTAAGTTATGATAACGTTTAAAAACAGTATAGGTATTTTATTCGCATGTACATTCTAATTATGTTACAAAATATGCATTTAATTAGGTATTTTAAATTAGAGGCTTTAACCATAATTTGCAAAGTGATTGCATGTATAATAAACATGTTTGTATAAGTAATTAAAACAAACATATAGATAGGCATCCGGCACGTTTACTATGTTCATAGACAATTCTGTTTCCGGAAATCCTGCATTTATCTTTCCTCATTACAATTTTTGTTTGTTTCTAACAGATAACTGAGTGATATCATGTTATGGTACACTTTATAGTTATGCGCCTGTTAAAACTGAATAGTTTTACAATTCCCAACTAAACTTTCACTTCAATCTAATACATTGCACTATAATTTTTATTTAAAAATTGTTTTAGTATGTAAACTTTCACCTATTTTTTCTTTCTTTAATTTTTATTGAATTTTACAGCTCTAGAACATTTTTATGGTATGTAGTCGATAGTGGATCATAGTGTTTATTTTTATTTTATTTTTTTAAAGCCATATAGGACTACATAAGTTCATTAAAGAAGAAACATTTTATTTCAATTTTAATTGTGTTGGAGTGCTTTTCCTGATGTTTCTTTCTTCGATTCTTCTCTAGTATTCCTTCAGTCTTTCTGATCTCTTCTGGCGTTTTTCGTCGGAATTCACGATTTTCTGTGTTTTGGTCAATCTCTTCTGTTCAAGTCTTGTGTTGTTCAGTTTGTGGTAATTTCCATATTTTCTTTTCAGGTCCTCAAGTTAGATTTGGATTTCGTTCATGTCCTGTTCAATTTCTTTGATCCAGTGATGTTGAGATTTTCTGTTTAGGAAATAGTTGATGATTTGTGTGAAGATTCTGGCGGAGTCACTCCTCAAGAGATGGCCAAAGAAGAAATTCTCTTTTTCCTCATCTGGTCTGCTAATGGTTCTGAATTTTTATAGAATTCTTAGTTCGGGATGGGCTTCCAGATCCCGTCAGAGAAACATCTTTCTTTCCGGCAGTTTCTGATGATTCGACGTTCTAATTTTGAGATTCTGTGTTCCGCGTTGATTCTCTTGAGGCTGAACATCGTTTCACTGCTGTATGTGATTTCCAGAAGAATCACATTGTGGTAATGTCGAATTTATTGAAAGTGAGTTTTTTGTTGTAAACATTTTGTGTTTATTTTATTAAAATCTTTGAAATAATACTTGTAGATTAAATGCATTTACTCATACGCGTACATGTGTGATGGCGTTTTCCAGCCTAAGTAGGAATAGGACAATTTTCATACCAAAAACTAATTTTTTCTTGCATTTTAAAGTTAATCAGCATTGAAGGCAAGGATTTTAAATTGTTTTTCGTTAAGGAAATCAAGGTGAGATGAGGAATCTTTTCGTTTTACGTCGGACTGTTTTGCACATCAGTGCTGATTTAGACGATGAAGGTTGTGTTCACTTATTTATTTTGTTTACTTTCTCTTTACCGTACAAAAACATTTAAATAGATAGCTTTCTTTTCTAAATTTACTTCTATACTTGATTTACACGACGTTGAAAACAAAACGGACGCATTTCAAGCTACTATATGTGTGATGCAGTCAGCAGAACACGGCAAAATAAGGCTAAAAAGGAGACAAAAATTAAATTTTTTAAGGTGATGGCTTCTCCCGTTGTTCTTTATGGAAGTGTATTTGGGTCACTACAAAGTCACAAGAGAGCAAGATTTAGGTGGCAGAAATGAGGTTCCTGCGAAGGACAAAAGAGTGTACAAGATTAGACCGTATACGAAATGAAGAAATGAGAACCGAATTAGGAATATATAGATTGAACGAAAGAATAAAACAAGTTAATCGTGTAAGTGAAGACAACATCTGGAGAGAATACCGGAAGAGAAAATACCCTTGAAAGTGAAGAACTATAGACCACATGAAAGAAGAAACACTGGATGGCTACGGAGAAGATGGAGGTAGAAATTATAGAAAGTTTATGGGTCGGATTTCAAGTACACTACCTGGCAACATGGATATTAGCGCCCGACCCCCGCATCGCCCATTCTATTTTACGAAATTTAAAAAATTCTATTTCAAAATTGGCCAAACAATACTTAATGTTATTAATACATTTGTACTAATTTTTGTACGCCGCATAAAAGGATAGTTTGCTCGTTCCAGACGATTGAGCGGTTACTGAGATAGCAAGGGTTCAGAATATTGTTAATAAATCAAAATTTAATTAACGTACAAATTTGAAATTGCGTACACCCTGAAAGAATATAATTGGCTATGTTTTTTTTAAAATTTCAAACTTGTCGGTCAAATTATTCTCGAGTTATACGCCTCTAAACGCATGAAATTCTTTGCGGTAGCAAAAAACCGGCTCTTTTTGTCCTTCAACCTTGATATGGCACTTTTAAAACAACATTAAAAATAGAGCTATTATAGGTCAACGGAAAATAAAATGAGCTATGTTGAAATCCGACTCATCATTTTGTAGATGCAAGGGTTCATACTCGGGTGTATACAGACGAATTATGAAACCGAAAGTAGACTACATTTGTGTATAAATTTTTTGGTCTCGTACTAATAAACTTTTTTCATCTACACGTCTATTCTACTATAATAAAATGATAGAATGTTTTGTTGTTATAGCTAATTCAAGAGTTGTAACGGCCCGATTTTAATGATTTTGGTGTCGTTAAAAAGCTATTCCAATATATATTTGCTAAAAACTCCCAAATATTTGTTTTTCTCGGAAAATCAAAAAATTAGTTAACTCCATAACCGTTTAAGTTACTGAATCGAAACCTTTACCAGTGAATTCCTAGGCCGAGAAAACTGAAGAATTTCAGTTTGAAACCGTACGTCAGCGCATACTTTATGCAAGTTGAAAATATTTTTTTTTATAAAACTGAACGAAGAGACACTGCCGGGCATTACGCCGTTGCGTTCATTTGTCTCCGGCACTATGGCCTTTTCGCTTAAAAAGAATTGAGTTCCCTATTAAGCTATCCTTTGCTGTAACAATTAATAAATCTCATCAGCAAACGTTTAAATTCGTCCGGTTAGATTTGCGCAAAGAATGTTTTCCTCCTGAATATGTGAATCTGTCAAGAACTGGCAGTTCTCGTAATCAGTACATTTTAATAACGACTGGAAACAGGACTAAGAATATTGTGTATGAGGAGTTATTATAAATATTTTTGGCATTTTAACCGATGGCCTTCGGGCCAGCCCAGTCATTCAGCTGGTAGAAAGACGCTATTATTTGTTAAGTAACACCAGTTGACAGCCATCCGTGAAAAAAACTCTACTGGGGGTCCCTGTTCAAACTCACGCCTAATTCGCGTCAAAGAGCACAGCAAAGCAGCGATCAAATTGGGTAGTTGTCAATAATGTTTAGTTCCCGATAACAAATAAAAAAAGCTAACAAATGTTAACCTATGAAATTTTATGGGCCTTTCTAATGGAAAATATACTGTTTTTAGCAGAAACAAATTTACGTTATGAAATTTTTTTATAGCCTATCACCTGTGTGAAACGGAGGGGAGGTCCACTACTTATTTAGTTCCGCTTTTATAACATTTTTAGTTGACGAACCGAAGTGAGTACAGGCCCTTTAGTCTTTAAATAATAACGAACACCTACCAATCGAACTTAAATAATTAATTGAAAATTTTAATTACAATGTGAATCTTTGTACATATTTTTTTGTAACTAAACTTTCTTTCTATTCATATCAAACAAAAATATTAATAAACTGGTTTTTCGATCCTTTGTTAATATATGTATATTACCATAATTAAGTAACCATAAATCCATGAGTAATTATGAAAATACAGCGTGTTCTTTTGTGTAAATCTACACAATTTATTAATTACAAGCATATTTAAAAGGTTTAATTTAAAAATTATATTATAATACATACTATTCCAATAACATAACTTAATTTTGTAAAATAAAGATAAAAATCAAAAATGTTTTATTTGACATTTCCGACATAATTTTGATAATTTTTTATGGTAATTATACTAAACCGGATTCATTAAAAAGAGGTTGGATGTAGTAATAAATACATATGAGATAGCCTACCCTAAATAATTAAATTATTATACATTCTGAATAATAATAATAATAATAATAATACATTATATTACTGTATTAGGATAGGATGACTGTAAATTTCATATTTAAATTTATCAGAGCATTAAATCATTTATTATGTTTGAAGTATTTTACATTAAATTCGTATCACTTTATTAATGATATTTTTGTATTTCATAAATATTAATTATCATTCAAATTTATACATTAATAAATGAATTATCACAAATGGTATGGCACATCGCACTGTCTCGAAAATGTTTAAGCAGTAGAGATGGTGTCATTTCATAGTATATAGTTCAGCTGTCCTTACTTTGCCCCTACAACAAACCAAACCCAGCCACTACAGGGTGTACGCTAGGGTCCACGACTTTAAATTTGTTCTTCTTTTTTACATGATTTATACAATTAGTAACTTGAACAAATAGAAAACTATAAATAGAAATGAAGAATCAAATATTATAACAGTAAATTCTAATTAAAAATAAATTATAATGCACGTAAGAATGATGCGAGACAATACGTGTCACTGAACAAGCGCATTGCTTAAAAATATGTACACGCTGATTAAAAAGTAACTACACAATACTTTTAAAAGTATTTTAGTATTTTTATAAGTAAAAATGTTCAATTATATCAATTGGTTATCATTATCATGACTGATGTTTTAAGTACTGTACGTATTACCTCCGCTCTGTATGACAGAACAAGAGAACTTTAAAACAAACATTTTAATTTTAATGATCTGTTATCTAGTATATAGTATAGTCACTCGTTATTTCACAATTGAATTTGATGATGACTAATCCAAATCCATAAATCGCTCCATATTTTTGGCAGGTGCATGTCATCGTTTTAATACGCTACCAATTCGCTTATGACATCGTATTGTCTCGCATCGTTCTTACGTGCATTGTAATTTATTTTCAATAGGAATTTAGTGCCATAGTATTTGATACTTCATATCTTTTTATAATTTTCTATTTGTGCAAGTCACTAATTGTATAAATCATGTAAAAAAAGAGGAACAAAATTAACGTCGTGGACCCTAGCGTACGCCCTGTAGTAGCTGGCTTTAGTTTGTTGACAGTAGGAGCAAAGTAAGGACGGCTGAACTATAGTTGTTCTTTTTGTAGGAATCCATGGTGTTAAAATTTATTCATGGTTTGTTGATGGATTTGTATACGGGAAATTGATAGCCGTTGAATTCTAGCGACTTCAAACAAATAAAAATAATGAAGGTTTTCTGTTACCGGAACTGATTACAGATATTTTAAGGCAAATTAGCTGCAGTTATTTTTTAATTTTTAGTTTGTATGTTTATTGATAAATATATACACCGTTTCTTTAAATTTTTAGGAATGTGAAGAAAGTATGAAAATTTTAATTACTATTACTCGAGTTGTAATTATAATTGTTGGCCTACAGTAATAAATGAATACAATAAACATTTTTTACAGTTTGTAAAAAAAAATAATGTACTTGGATAATAAATTTTATTGTGTAGGAAATAAAAATATAACATCAAATTTATTTTATTTACACGAATGTAATAACTACAGCTTTCACTATTTATTTTATGTTCATTTTTTATTTTATTTTTTCTAAAGTAGGTAATAATTTATGAAAATTATTTAATGGATTTTTAACGGTTTTTTTTAATTCCTAAAAGCAAAAAACAATTTCCTTTACTGTTCAGATGCATAAATTCTTAGTTTTCTTCACGATTTTGTTATTATCTATTAGTAATTGTTTTTACAGATATTACTAGTTTATTCCTTTTTAAATCATGATTTTTGTCATCAAAAACTAATATACTCAGTCTTTAAACGGAAATATTCTTGTGTAAATTTATCAATAATTTTATAAGATATTACTGTAAAGTTTAATATGCGTTTATTATCTCATTAGATTCGCATTAAAGTTTTTTTTAAACAGTTATTTTAGTTATAATTCAAATTTCCTTTTGTAGCATCTATGCTGTTTGTAATTTATTATTTCGTTTATATGGTAGTTTATGATAAATTTAATTGTATTTGTTTTAAACTTCAAACGTATGTATTTATAAATGTTGTGCCTCAGTAGAAGGTACTTAGATACATTCTGAGGTCTGAGACGTACCAACTGAGGTACTATTTCAAATGAATTTATGTTTAGGTTTAACATGGTTGTTGCCGTACAAATAATGAGGTTTTCTATTAAAGATGTATTAAGATTTCTGTCAATTCGTAAACGAATTTGGACGTATGGAATCCATATATGGGTTTCAACCAACTATTCCAACAATAAAATCCTGCAAAGGTTTCAATCGAAATTACTCAGGACAGTCACAGAATCACCTGGGTACATAGCGAACAAATTTCTCAGAGATATAAACATTCTTACAGTTCAATAAGAATTCAACACATTTGGTACAAAATACCAAAGAAAACTCGAATCACACACGATTCACCATCTCACTCGTAGACAATTAACACGACACTCGCCAGCTAAAACAAAGACATCCTATGGAGTTATTTGAAAGCGACAAAACAACACATAAATAAAATAACGAAGTTCCTCTTTGGGGGATTTTCTTCGATCACTACATATAAAAAAGAAAACTCATCTACTCGTTATTATGCTTAAAAATAGATTGTAGATTATACTATAGACTTTAAAAATAAAACGATTTCTGTTTCTCTAAGCTTTATTTCAAAATCTATAGACGAATCAATTTTACGGTATCTTCCATATATTATATCGAAGAAACCAGAAAACATTAATATGAAATTGATCATATCAAGTCTGACAACTTGAACTGAACTCACCGATGTAGAGGCCTTAAATACCTGAGTCCGTGGTAGTTTCCAGAACGCCAAAGATTTTCTACATAATAGGATACAATAGTGACCCTCCTACGCTTGAATAGAACAATATACAACATATTAGGAAGAATCATTTATAGCCGTAATAAAGACCCTTCAAGTTTTGACTGCGCTTCTGAGAATTCCTATCTGTAATATTATTATACAAATTGTAATAATTAGTGGTTTTTCATTTGAAATTTTTGGTTACCCACGCGACTATTAGTCTTCTATTTTAAAGAAAAATAGACACTTATGTACAATCTGTACAATCAAATTTCACCATACAAAATTATTTATTGTATTTTTTTAAAGTATTGAAACACTTAAGCTAAGGTCCTATCGGGATCTGGTTGTTATTAATAATAAACATACTTCATTTAAACTTATAACATTTATTTACTGTCACGAATAATAATTGGAATCAATTATTACGCCTACACACTACTAACAAATTGAAATTAGATTACTTCAATTAAATTAATTACAAAACTTAAGGGTGCGCTCTACCTCTGCCGCGCCGCTCAATGTAAGGGTTTAGATGATTACAACCAACTCGGTTGATATGCAAGTCATAATTAAAGTTTGACATGCCATTTAAAGCTTAAAATACGCTCCATTTACCAGTTAAATTTTTTTGTATGAGCATTAAGTTTAAGCTTTAAAAAATTAAAGTAAATCCCTTAAAGTTGTAAAGTTTTCTAAAATAATTTCTAAAGATAGGAAAGTATTTGTCGCAAATTAGTCTGTATCAGTAAAAAGAATATCATTTTTAGATTCTAAAAATATAAACTTTAACGTGTTTACTTATTTGTCAGCGGGGATGTCTTGCAATCCAAAAAACCTTTACAAGCACAAATTTTCCAGCCGTTCGATGGCGTTCCGAGCTGACAGTTACGGAACTACTACACATTACATTATCTGCTAATCAAGGACATTTCCCCTCAGCTTGATTTCGCTCTAGGTCATACAACGTTGCCGGATAGAGTAATACGTTTGTCTCCTGTAGACTGTTTACTCCCGTTAGTATTTGTTTTGACAGAAGTAAAATTAATCGCTCACCCAACCTACACAAAGATTAACTTTAATTGATTATGAAAAGGATAATTGTTCGTTTAGGAAAATATTATACTGTTAGACCTACTGATTGTTATTTCTGTAATTAATTGGTAGCCTACTGTTCGGATAAAACAAATATTTTTTTATTTCTAATTTTTTCTAATAATAATTTTAAAATTAAATTTTTTAAATTTAAAAACAGGAATTTTTACTTTCTTTTGTTCTATGTGAATATAGCCTATAGGAAGGAGAGTATCGTTTTCATGTTGATTTTTTTAAACGAGTTTTCACGGGCTATATATAAGTTTTCAGGCCCCCTGCAGCCAAAGAACATGTTTTCAGCGATTGGTCTTTGAATGTGTGTGTGAACAAAATATCTAAAGAACGTAATAACGTACGAAGTTGAAACTTGGAATTTAAGTTACATACTACTAAAGGGGGCCCGACACGACCATTTTCATCAAAATCGGTCAACCGGAAGTAGCAGTTTCTCGTAAAATTTTTCACGCTTTTGCAGTTTTCTCAAAACCGGTCCCTACGATATTTTTATTAATTGCCTCATTTACCACATTTTTATGCTTTACAAGATAGCGTAAGCGCCATGTCTGCTGACATTCTTGGGGAAACTATAAACTAAATTTACTATTTATATATTATTAGCTGTATTTAGTTTTACTATGTTAGCGGTAATGTCATTTACTAATGTATAATGTAGGCAGTAGTGTAATTTACTATTTTTGCGGTATTTAGTTTTGTTTCATTTATTATCGTAGGTCTACTAGGTTTTTAATTGTTAGTTTCAGTTTATAGATTGTAATAGCTGTGTCTGTTTTTGATAATATGTACGTGTACCATTTTTTGTTAAATGGTAAATATTTATTGTCTGTAATAGGTATTAAATGTGGAATGATTATTGTTTTTAATTTGGTTAATTAATGTTTGTTATTTGGAGAGATATTGATTTATGTTGTTAAATTAAAAACGTGATGCAGATATTTTAAAAAAATCCCTTTGCACTAAAACGACCAGTATAAAATTATGAAAAATATTCGTTCTTGATGATTCGATAATTTTTCTGGGTAAACATAATGAAAACTTAATTTTTTTCATTGAAGTAATTTTTTTACGTAACTTTGCTATTCTGCTATTTCTTGTATTTTTTACTGGTATTTACGAGTACTTTTGCATTGCGCATCGCTTCATCAAGTTAAAAATACATAAAACTTAAAAATTGTATGAAGAAAAATTATTTTTCATAAATGGCAATTGGAACTAAAATTTATTTACTATAGATAACTTTTACTTATGCAGTAGACCCTCTGTTAATCGACTTCTGTTATCCGACTCTCCGGGTTAACCGTTGAACCCCCTGCCGACCACTAAAACTCCGGTTTTGTTTTTTAAGGTAAAAAAGTTTTTTAATTCATGAGCTGATGTAAACTATTTTTCTTATAATTTTGTACGATACTTACATTACTGCATTAATCTTATTAGGGCCTATATTAGTTAAGTACAATAGTAGTAGACCAACATGCGAAGGACAGATTTTCATAAACTCTGACGTTTTACATTTGAAAAAGCGGACAGTTTACACAGCGTGCTGTGGCCAAACAAACAAAAATTACAAGTTATGTTAAACAAAAGTAATCCACTGAATCCTTTAACTTTGTTATGTTATTTGTGTAGTACCTATACTTTATTACATAGTTAGTTTATTTTCGTATCAGCATATTTTTGTGTGTAAATCGTGTGCGTGTACAGTACAGTGTAAATAATAACAAGAGTAGGGGTAATGTTTTACAAAAATCATAGAAAAAATTATTTATTTAAACATTATTTACAAATTATTTAACATTAAATTAAACATTAGACAAATACCTCTTCGGTTAAACTGAGCTTTTCACTTGACCGACTACCCGTCGGTCAGCACTAAGTCGGTTAACAGAGGACCTACTGTGGTAGATTTTAACCAGTAATCATTATTAAATTGTGTTAATTCTTTTATTAAATTATCACTACATATTAATGTTTCTATTTCAATTTTCTCCGCAGTTTGAATTTTGTATTTCTTGTAAATTGTTTCCAAAAGTTATGTGTTTTAATATAAAAAATGTATCGTTATTTTTTTGAATGTGTTATGTATTATTATATTTTTGTTTAACATATTTTATACGCTTGTAAATATTCTTAAAATCATTTTTAAAAGGACCTAGTTATTATCCTGATGTAAAAATTATCACAATCTTCTGAATCACATTTTGATCTTATAAACACCTGGTTCTTCATATAAACTAAATTTACTATTTATTATTAGCTGTATTTAGTTTTACTATGTTAGCGGTAATGTCATTTACTACATAATGCTATGTAAAAATTACCTAATGTATAATGTAGGCAGCAGTGCAATTTACTATTTTTGCGGTATTTAGTTTTGTTTCATTTATCATTGTAGGTCTACTAGATTTTTAAATGTAAGTTTCAGTTTATAGATTGTAATCGCTGTGTCTGTTTTTGATAATATGTACGTGTACCATTTTTTGTTAAATGGTAAATATTTATTGTCTTATAGGTATTAAATGTGGAATGATTATTGTTTTTAATTTGTTTAATTAATGTTTGTTATTTGGAGAGGTATTGATTTATGTTGTTAGTAAACAGGCTGGTTTTAAATTATGGTAAAATGATTTTGTAAATTATTGTAGAGCTAAAAATAAGAAAAAAGTTCATATAAACATAATGTCCGCAAACGCTTCATTTGCGAGTTACAGCTAACGAAAAATTTCGCCCTGATTTCAGTTCCTCTGGTGAAAAACAGTTTTACTGAATTTTTTGGGGGCTAATTTTTGCATCAAATATGGTGGATATAGCCTATATGGAAAATATCACAACCTACATTAAAGTTCAATAGTTCTAGTAGGGCCAACATGCGAAGGACAAGTTTGTATAAAATCTCATTACGACGTTTTACATCTGAAGGAATTGAGCGACTACGCTGTGTGCTGTGGCTAATGAAACAAAAATTACAAGTTGTGTTAAACAAAAGTGATCCATTGAATTTTTTAACTTTTTCATGTTATGAGTATATAGCATTTTACATTGTTACTTTATTTTGATATCAGCATATTTTTTGTGTGTAACTCATGTGCGTGTATAATAATAACAAGAAATTGTGTTTATTGGATTCGAAATAAAATTAAAACAATTTTTAGGCTATAATGTACTCGTATATAGTAAGTATAAACTTCAGTTCAAAAACACATCTCGGCATGTTTCCAGCCGTCTGCCGTCTTCAGTGTATATAAATACGGTACATGTAAATATACGTGAAATAAACACACATTTCAAAGTAAAACACGCATGTCAATGTAACAATGAAATAAGTACAAATCAGCATTATAATTTTACCTATGCAATTACTGCTACATTTTAGAGTTTTAATAGGGGTTATTTTATACAAAAATCATAAAAAAATTTATTTATTTATTTATTTAAACATTCATTAACAAATACCCTTCGGTTGACTACCCGTCGATTAACAGAGGGCTTACTGTAATCAATGTTAACCAGTATAAAATCATTAAATTAGTTATTAGTGATTTAATCATTATTAAATTGTGTTTGTTCGTTTATTAAATTATCATTATTGTTCTTTATCTCAATTTTCTCTAAAGTTTGAATTATGTATTTGTTGTTTTTTGTTTCCAAAACAGTTAGTGTGTTACTATAGAAAATGTATGGTTATTTATTTGAATGTTTTCTGCATTATTAGATTTTTGTTTACCATATTTTATAAGCTTTTAAATGTTCTTGAAATAATTTTTAAAAGGACCTAGATATCAACCTGATGTAAAAGTTATTACAATCTTCTGAATCACATTTGATCTTATAAACACCTGCTTTTACATAAAAACTAAATTTACTTTTTAGCGGTAGTGTAATTTACTATATTAGCGGTATTTCGTTTTGTTTCATTTATTATCATACTAAGTTTTTAAGTAGTAGAAGAAGAAGTTTTTAATTGTAAGCTTTAGTTGATGTATTCTAATCGCTGAGTGTGTTCTTGTAATGTGGAGTGATTATTGTTTTCAAATCCACTCACAAAAAATACCACTAAAAATTGTTACAGTCGTCTTAGCAGCATTCAAGTAAAATGTTTATTTTTACAATAGGCTATATCTTTCCAGCTTTCGAGTAGTTTTTTCTAGAAAACGAGCGCGTTAAACTTTTTTAAGTGAACTGAAATTTTTAAGAGAAGTAAACAAAAAGCGGTATCTGTAGGCCTACATAAAAAGTATGTTACAGAAATATTTTTGTAATTAGGAAGAGTATTTTGTTACGCTTGCTAATAAAATGTCACAACATTTAGTTGAACATAAAATAACAAAGAAATAAAATAATTTCTAAAGGAAATAAAATAAAAATTAAAGGAGGCCTAGGTTAAAAATTAGATTTCTTTAAATTAAACGTGTCTTCGTTTTTAAATTCGTAAGAACCAAATTGAATACATGAAAGTTCATTGAATTTTAAAATATAATAATTATTAAAACTTAAATTCTGTACAGATACTAATATTAATTTATAAATGAAAGTAAGAGTTCCGTTTGATTTTGTATTATTTATGAGAGTAGAATATTTAATATTTTTATTATGAGTTTTTAAGAACCTGTAACCAAATTATACCTAACAATATAAGTTGTAATAGAAATATTTTTTAGTAATAATTTAGTAGTAGAGTAAGTAGTCTTAGAATTCGGCAATCTAGTTTTATTTCATATGGTTGACATCATTCGATGTTATAGAGTCAGCCTTTTGGCAACACCGGACCACAGATGCTCGCATGCATAACAGCACACGTTGATCTACAGCTCCCTACTACTGCCTTTAAATGCCCCCACTTTTACCTACACAATACTGAGATTATGAGAGCGCACCTAGCGGTAGCAACTGAAATCGCTCGGCGATTTTCTCGTACTTCTGAGGCGCACCCTTAAAGCTTAAATCTAAACCTGATTGTAAATAAGATAATGTCTCTTATCAAATCAATGAATTACCTTTCCACAACCACTTGCTACCACCTGGACGTACACACACTATGAATGTAATTCAGAACCGGTTCCGTTACAAAACTCTCTCGAAACGGCTCGTCAACCCTTATTCCATTGTCCAAGTAAAAATAGCTAACTACAAAGGCATTAACTGTTTTTATACCTGCGGTCTGATAGTTTCTTAAACAATCGACACTCTTTTAACACTTCATTTGCCTTACTGGAACATAGTATTTTCTACTAGTTTCTATTTCCGAGAACTCCTATTCAAAGCATTCGATTCTTTGCAATCCATTATTCTTGTTCAATACAGAACACCAGAATACAAATTTCTTTCAATGAACAATTTATTCCCTTCGACATTTATAGAATAACGCTGTATAACGTTACAATATTTTGTTATGCAGTTTTGATCAAAATTTCAAAAAAATTTAATTTTTAAATAAATTTTGAGAGTTCTTATTTTCCTGTACATAAAACAATTTTTTTATCTTAATGTATTATTTAACGGATCAGAATATTTTGTTATTGCTGATATTACTTGCTGCTAAATTACTTGTAAGTCATTTATAAATTGTCGATTTTTACAATTATATTTATTTACATTGAACGCTTTACTGACTATAAATTAAACTTTAAAATACCCGCGTTTTCTTCATTTTTTCTTTTTTAAAACACGTTTAGATAAATATTGGTTTCCTACTATTTTTAACTTTGTCATTATTGAATATTTGCTTTGGCAATGATCGAAGTTTGAGATGTTCTATAGCTGTGTAAACATCATTATTATGTGAAATAATAAGTAGAATTTATTTTGATAAGGTTATGAAAATACCTAAAAACCGCCTTTTATTCTTGAAGTATAAGTAACTTGTTTTGTTATGAATTTTAAAATACATTTAGTTAATTGTACTCAGTAGTTCCGTAAATATTCACCATAAACCTTGAACATCTTTATCTAACCAGCAATTGCGCATGCACTGCGGACTTTATTATCGCTAGCGTCAGAGGGTGCATTAAATGAAATGGTTTATTATTTTTTCTGTTGCAATCCAATTTTAACGTTCTGTAGGTTTGGTGTTACGAATGAGTATAATGATTTTCAAAACTACAGATTTTGTAAAAGGTACTACATAAAAAATCTGGTGTAATACACTCCCACAACTTTCTCGTGCCAATGCAAATAATTAACAATATAACCTAACATTAGTAATAAAACATTAGAAATAACCAAAAAATTAACCTCTAAAAACATAACCTTATTTTATCTTGTTTGCGAAGATGAGTTACAGATCTAATGATGAATTTATTTGTTTCTTTAATTTTGAAGCAGACAGTAATATTTGTATTTGTAATCACTGTTTTCCGTTATTCTAATGGTGTAAAAATTATACGTAGGCTTCTTTCCCGAATCCATCTCAGTAACTTCATGTAATTACTATTAGTTCTTCTTCATTTGTTGTCCCAGTAATAATCCCTTATAATAGTTTAATCACCTATTATATTTGTTTTTAAATGAAATTACACAAAGTTATTTCACGTTAAATATGTTGTTTAGCTCAACAGCCGAAAAGCTGGTTTAAACCTCTACATGTTTTACTAAGTACAAACAAGGAGTGAGGTGGTTTACTATTGCCTTCCTCACTGAGTTGAAAGAGTATGCTTATCACCATGCCAGGGCCCTTCGAAAAGCATCTATTTTCCACCATGCAAATGACACCTTCACTTCATTCACCACAGGTTCTGGCTGTATAATGATGAAATTCATTACTCTCAGACGAGATAACTTTGATTAGTGCCTTTTACACCTCTACCTCTTCTGTTATTAAATAGTTTGTCAATACAATGAGTATTGTACTATAATATCACATGTGATATGAATAAGTGCCATGTGATAAGAAACAGAACTATTTTTTGTAGCCCTGGAACCCTAATAGATCGAGTCCAATTTTTTAACACTCCACCTGTCCGTTGTGGGCAACGTTAAATATATTATAATAATTCACCTAGCTGTTAACATCCTTTTTGATACTAAGACAGAAATGTTCCACTACTGTCCTATAACTATTTTATTGTTTTTACAAATCAATACAGGATGTGTATATCTGAAACTCCTCTCATCCTTCCTCTGTTAAAGTGATAGCAAAACAATTGTTGTACATAGCTGGAAACTCTAGAACAGCGTTTTTTCACTTTTTATTTAATTCTAATTTTACATGGAGACTAACTGATTTCTCGCTGAAAAGTAGAGCCCTATCTGTCTTTTTCTCATTTTTTGCCAGACGTTACTTAGTAGGCTACTTCTGAAACAAGCGAAGTATTGAATCGTGATCAGAACCGTTTTGTTTCTGTGCTTTGGCGATTGAAAGAGATGAAAATATTACAGCAGTGTATGGTAACTTCACACATGTCTTTGAGGACATGAACTGACGAATAATGAGAAACGAGGAGTCAAAAAAAATGCTTGTACTACTGAAGTCGCTACTATCATTCCAGACTATAAAGTGTAACTATTAATTAGAATAGCCAAAACGTTTTGGACCGATGGTATTTATTGACTAGTACACTTGCCACTTTAACTCACGGAGGGAAACCCCCTCATGTAGGCCTACTCACTACGTATTCGTACTGTAGTTTAACGAACTAAAGACTGCAGATGAAGGCGTAGTATAGTGACCTAGAACGCAGCACAGAGCCAATTGACTTTCGTTAATCTTAGTCTGCGTTGTCACATTGTGGTTCCTCTGTGGAAGACGGGCTAACAAAGTGTTAGCTGGAGTTTGGTGGAACAGAGTGTGACTTAGCGAAGGGGCAACCTCACACCCGACCGTGGCGGTTATTGGCTAGTTCTCATCTTCAGTCTTTAATTCGTCGAGGTATAGTCAACCAGTTCCTGAAGTACGGTTAATATCAGTTAGAAATTACTTTCTTAAAAACCAATTTGAATTTGCTTAGAAAAAAGCTGTTGTAATTTCTCGACATATGTGCCAGTATTTTCATACTCCAACCATGCTAACAAACTTGGCGTGTAGCTGTCAAATTATCAACTCACTGTGACTGTACACGCATTTAGTTCCTAATTCTACCAGTTGAATACTCTGTGTTTTTCTTTTTAGTAGTAAATGAAGAAAGTTTTCCGATAAACATTTTAAACCGATTTTATGACTATGTGGTTTTCTTTTGTACGTGGTTCATTTCCATAAAAACTCTGCAACAATCGAATGAGTAAGTTGAAAGCGAGTCAGTAGGTTGAGCTTACATCCGTTTTCTTTTTATTGACTATTATTAACCAGTTAAATTATAAAATTATTAGAAATGTTATCTATTAAACTTCCTTAAAATACTTCACTTAGGAACTATAAATAAAACTGGTTTATTAATGGTTGGACCCACCGGGTTGGTCTAGAGGTAAAGTCGTTGCCGCGAGTCAGCTATTTAACAGTTAATTTTCGGAGACGAAGGTTCCTGGTTCAAATCCTAGTAAAGGTAGTTACTTTTATACGGATTTGAATACTAGATAGTGGTTGCCGGTGTACTTTGCTGGTTGGGGTTCAATTAATCATATTATTTCAGGAATGGTCGGCCTGGGTCTGTACAAGACTACACCTCATTTACACGTCGTGCACATCATCCTCATCTCATTGGGTCTTGGGGTTGCTTATTGTTCTGAATCGAACAGATTGCATCGTACTCACAGTAAGGATACAAATAAAAATTAATGGTTGAAACAAATTTTAACCAATGGAGTACGGACGTCTGTTCTCATCTTATTCGGTAGCATTTTAACTACAATATGACTACCACCCATACAGCTTGCACAGTAGGCTACTACCCGTATTCCTAAATACCATCTTTTCTTAGGCTCGCTCGCCAGTCCCTACGCAATTCTCAAGATTTGTTATGAAAATGTACGATTTAGTTTTTGTTAAAATATTTTTAATACCAATATCTAACATAATTAATTTTAACTTCCATCCGTATGGTTAATTTATAAACCCCCGTTTTCATTTTACCTACGTTAATTCATCAGTTTTGGCTGAGGATTCCAGATCAATTTGCAGAATTCCACGAAGTGGTTGACTTTTTATATAGTTCATCAGAGGTTTATAATGCGCGAAAATTTATCGGAAACTTAAAAGAATTTTTTAGAATGTTTCTAACGTTCGAGAAAGTGAGAAGATTTAAAACAAAATAGTATTTTTCATGTAGATAATGATGTGGGAGTTTGAAAACAGGTAGATCGTTTGTATTATTCTAGTGTATTTTCTTGCAAGAAATAGTTGTTACTAAGTTATATGTAGAATTGTATAATGACATATTTATTGGATGTTTTTAGAAAGTTGTATAATATTATATCATTTATTGTTCGGACATAAATGGCATGCATTATATACGTGCGTAACGCGTAAAAGGCCTACCAAAATTGTAGGCCTAATTCTTTATATTCAGTGTGTTTACAGGACCGGAAACGTGTGATGTATTTCCGGGGTATTTGTATTGCACCTGATAAAACTAGCATCTATAATGTACTTATGATCATTATTCTGTATTGTACGTTTGATGCTATATTATATATTTGGCGGAACGTGCATTTTGTTTTAACAATTATATTTATTTCATTTATCAACATAACATTAAATAATATAAATAATTTATATCAGAAATTTATGATTCTGTACGGACATCATTTTGATTGTGGTTGCATCTAACTATTGATTAAATGTTTAAATTGTTTTTAATTTGTTATTTTAATGAACGCGATGTCCGGAATTTGTTATTCGTTCGCCGGTCTTGATTTTCAAGGATGTTCTAAGTTAAGGATGATAAGAATTTAATGTTCATTTTGATTTATACCTTCAGTTTTTTGATGAATACTTTTTAAGAAACATTTCTGCATCAACTCTTGAAATTACTAAAATAAATGTAGTAATTTTTTTAATCAGTAATGTGTGTACGTTGCAATCTGTTCAATCAGAACAATAAGCAACCCCATGACCCAATGAGATGAGGATGATGTGTATGACGTGTAAATGAGGTGCAGTCTTGTACAGACCTAGGCCGACTATTCCTGAGAGAGTATGGTTAATTGAACTCCAACCATCAAAGTATACCGGTAATCACGTCTAGTTATCAAATCCGTATTAATGTAACTACCTTTACTAGTATTTGAACTAGGAAACTTCGTCTCCGAAAATCAGCTGTTAAACAGCTGGCTCGGGGCGACGACTTTATCTCAAGACCATCCCGGAGGGTAATTTTAAGTGTACGTTGCAATGGGTTCAATTTAAAAACAATAAGCAACTCCATGACCTACTGAGATGAGGATGATAAGTATGATGTGTAAATGAGGTGTAGTCTTGTACAAACTCAGGTCGACCTTTCCTCAGAGCGTATGGATGGTTGAATACCAACCATCAAAGTACACCGGTAACCACCTTGTATTCAAATCCGTATAGAAGTACCTACCTTTATTAGAATTTGAACCAGGTCTTGTTGTAGGCTGATTTTTTAAAATTATTTTCCGAAATATTACCCTTCGAAAGAAAATAAACCAAACTTATCTTTTTAATCCAACGAAGATATTCGAAAGGTTTAAGGATTAAGAATGTGTAAGTTTCGTGGAGAAAATGATGCGGTTACTAAGAACTATCTGAAGAATTTATACACGTGTAGGTGAGGAGTGTTTACCCGCAGGGACTTGTGGAATAAAAGGTCTTTAAAATTGTAATACCTTGTGGTAATTTCTTAATTAAGTTAGTAATGTTTTAACAAACAGGTTTTTAAAATATCCAGATAAGTAATTTGTTAAATCAAATTAATGGTTAATATAATGGGTCTTATGTATGGGTGTTTCAAGTAACCTGTACGAATTTCGCTCGGGCTTTTTAAAATATTACTTCTGCTGTGACCGGACTTGATTACATTTTCGGTAACTAGTGAGCGATATCGTTACAACCATCTAAGGATCTGGTAAATTTAATTAAAGTATAACAAACTTGTAACGGATAACAAGTATAAACGTAGAAAAAATTAAACCATAAAATTACAAAATTATAATGTAAGCAATTATCTCTCCTTACAGCTGAATGTTCTTTATTAATTAAATTAGTACTTATTAAAGTTATTACTTTAGAAGTTAAGTTATTACATTAGATAGTATTAAAACTACATGCTATGCAGTTACATTGCCAGCTGTGAAGCCATAATTTCTTTTTGAACATTTACTCACAGTGGGGTCTGGGAAACGTGACCTTCGGTTACGGGACAATATAGATTAGAGATAAAAATCTCTAATCTTCAGAAGAAGGTACCCTAGGGTTATATGGAGATTTTACATTGTCACCCGAAGTTCCGCTTTAATGTAATTCCAATTTAATTTCTGTTTTGTTAGTTTAAGGGTAATACAGTAAAATACATATCAAAGTCATTCAAAGACATTTAAATTATTGTTAATAGTTTTAAGTAATTTTAATTGTATATTAAATAAGATTTTATTTTTTAATCTTTGAGTATAAAGTAGAATGTAGTCTATAGGTGCTGTTTTTTTCCGTGAATGCAGTATTATCTTCAAAAACGTGCAGTTTTTTTTTATTTTAAAACTAGAATAGTAAAACAATAACCATTTTTTCTGTAGCTCTTGATTTGCATGGTATGCTAGAAAACATATTCATATTTGTAAAATCTCCTGTGTTTTGAGTGTATACTAACAATAATCTTTAAACAGGTTTTCCTGAAAATTAATAATATTTATAATAAATACTATATAGTTTTTAATGTATTGTAGCTTTCTTCATTTTAAACCTAGAATTCTAAAACAAAAACCATTATTTTCAGCAGTTTTTTTGTCTACATCGTAAGCTAAAAATACACTTTTGAGAAATTTCACCCTAACGTCCCTTTTCCCAGAGCGCATCGCAGATTGTTTTTATTGAAACGTATTAAATAACCAGTTTTTATTCTAAAAGTTAGTTTTTTTATACTTATGGGCTTTCCGAAATGACTTATCCATTGTTATTGTCTGTAAGGTGTATTGAATAAAATAATCTTTAGTTGTTATATTACCGTAAATCTTCGAAGGAAAGATTATTATTATTTATCCTAGAAACACATATTTTAAGGTTACTTTAATTTAGCTGTGTGTGACTAAAAGTTGGTACACCTACATGCCATGTATTAAAGTATAATGATAAAAAAGAAATAATTTTCTCCTTATTTACCGTTTTAAAAGTTTCGTGTAAATATACTGTGAAAGTTTCTTCTTGACTACAACGATATTAAGCTAAATAAAATAAGCTTAAAAGTTGATTATTTTTTCTAATTAACCTGAATCAATCTTATTTTTAACTCAAATATTTATTTAGTTTTTGCATTTGTTTTTCTTTTCTAAACTTTCATTCATGTCAGCGTTTTATTTTCACTTGGAAGTTTGTGTAATTAACTTTTAATGACGTTCAGATATAAATATCTGCAAAAACTTTTGCTTTTTGGTAATATGAGGTGAAAGTTTTTCTTATTTATTTTGCTGAGAAGTTCTTTTAAGTACTATTGTTATGGGTTATGATCAACACTCATAAATAAGTAGTGGTTTGCAATCGGTGAATCCTAACCACTAACTTCTTTCAAAGCAATAATTGGCCTAACTACAGAAAACCGTTTAAGATAAATGGTATTCATCAGCAGATAAAGAAAAACTGATAGCTCCAATAAGGGTAGTCGAAAGACTAAACAGAAATCATCAAGGGGAACTTTCTGAAGAAACAAGACCAGAGTAAAACTTGACACGGAAATGAATCACAGACTCACACTTTTGCTTACTCAGCATGTTATCTGTAAAAATACAAGAATGACAGTTTAAAGTAATAAGATTGATTCTGCCCATAACAGACAGGTGGAGTGTCAAATTATTTACACTCAATCTGTTCGTTACAGGGCTAAAATAAATAGTTCTGTTTCTTATCACATGGTCAGTCAATTAAATGACTAAATCATTTAAGAACAGAAGAGGTAGAGATGTAAAAGACACTAATCAGAGTTATCTTCTCTGAAAGTAATGAATTTCATTGTACAGCCAGACCCTGTGGTGAATGAAGTGAAGGTGTCATTTACAGAGTGGAAAATATGTGTTTTTCAGAGGGCCCGGCATGCTGATAAGCGTACTTTTCCACTCAGTGAGGAAGGCAATGGTAAACCACCTCACTCCTCGTTTTACTTAGTAAAACCTCTAGAGGTTCAAACCAGCCTTTCGGCTGTTGACCTAAACAACAAGATTGATTAAAACAAATGAAAATCATCAGCGACTACAAAAGACTTTGATATTCAGAAAGAAAAAAAAACAAGAGGAAGGATTGAACAAAAGTTGACAAACAAGTGACACCGATGATCTTCAATAATATTGTAATCTCCCTCAGTCCAGGGACCTCAGGGCAAATAAATTCATGATGTCTACATTTCCGGTTGCGAAACTTCGATTATAAGTTAATGTAATGTTTTATATTTTAGTTTTATTTAATAACTGAAAAATATTAACGAAAAATATCGCATTTATTTTAAAATAAATAAATTTCTCGTACAGACGAAGACAACTAAGTAACAAGGTAATAAATAAAAATAAAAGCCTAGATAGTTTGTTGATCTTGTCCTAACGACAATAATAAAACTCTTCTTCTTCTGCCCTTCAAGGATTAGACACCGTGCCTGTTCCGAACATCTGAAATCTGCCCATCTCTATCTCGGGCGTCCTCGGTCGCTCCTTCCCACCGGTTTGTAACCCAGAGCCTGCTTAGGTATCCTATTCTCGCTTATCCTGTACACATGCTCTATCCACTGTAATTTAATTTGCAGTACGCTGTAAATTATGGAGAAGATTTTGAGCTCTTTTCTTATCTTTACACTCCGATAACAGTCTTTTCTACTACATCCATATTTAAATCGTAAAAATTTCATTTCAGATGCCTGCAATCTGCTCTCCTCCGTCTTCGCTAGCTCTCAAGTTTCGCTGCTATAAAGTAAGGTTGGCACTGCTATTGTTTTGTAAAATACTAGCATATCCCGCGCGGCTTCGCACGCGAAACATGTGTAGGCTTAATCAATGTTTTTAAAAATAAATAGGTTACAGAAATTGTGTAGCTGCTAACTACTGTATACTCCAACGTAATCTCTCTCTCTCTCTCTCTCTCTCTCTCTCTCTCTCTCTCTCTCTCTATATATATATATATATATATATATATATATATATATATTTTATTTTTTTATTTATCTCTCTATCTCTCTCTCATACGCGTGCACAAAACGACGTTTTGATGTTTTGATGATTTTCCCTGCGTACGTCCCTCGCCATCATTAAACCTTTTCAACTACTTCAACAGCAATACGAAATATGTAGTTTTGAAAATTAGCCTGCACAAGAAAACCACGTAACTTATTGTCCTTATAACATTAATATAGATCAACCTCGTATCCCTACTGGTGTTCTTTTTAAAAACACCAATGAACTCATTACATAAATTCAAAACTATTAAAAAATTTATCTTATTTGTATAATTTGTAAAGAAAAATTGAAATAATATATATTGAAAGTCTGTAAGAAATTGTCCTCATTTCCATTTGGTAGCCTGTAAATATGTCAGTATACTTATTTTATGAGATGAGAACAAAGCTCTTATCATTAAATACAGACAGTTGTATGAGTTGAATACAGTTGTCTTTATAACGTATGCCATATGGCAGTCATAGGCTTACGATATTTACTGTAATATGGTATGCATGGTATTTTGTATGGCATATTTATTGTTAACACAACATTATTGTTTTTTTACAAAAAAAACAACAAAACAATCGCGTGTTATTACAAATACACCCAATTCTAGATAAAAAGTAAATAAATAACATATCTTATTACTATTCTATATTGTGTAGGCCAGTAGTTAAAATAATTATTTGTCGTAAAGGGATACAGGAACAGTCCAGTTTTATTACGGTTAGATTTCCGGGTTCCGGGCTTTGTTGATTTTATTTACATAACAGTAAAAATTCATTACAAGGTTACAAGATCTTTTAATCGGTCGGAATTGGGGTCCATGAAATCTCTGATTTTCTAGTTAATTATTCGATATAAATTAACAACTGCATTGAAGTGTTTATGTAATGCGGAACCTTTGTTTTCACTTTTCATGAGTTGTTATTTACTCTTGCCCTATACGTATATATAGGGAAGGAAAATATTGTTCTTATATCGACTTTTCGAAATCGAGTTTTCACGAGAAATACACGTTTTTGCCTGTCTGTTGCTCCTGTGCCACTTTACATATTGTAATACTCGAGTAATCTGTGATTTGTAGTTATTTGATACTGAGTGTACTCGTACCTGGTAGTTTTACTGCTCCGTCGGTAGTTGCTCCTAGTACGCCGCATGTATGAGACACAGCCTATCGCTCACTAGTGATGGGGAAGAATCATAACTTTTAGTTTATGAAATTTGGATTAGCGACTGACTAACGATCGTTAGCTTGATTGTTGTTGTTTAGATCATCAGCCGAATGGCTGGTTTGAACCTCAGAAGTAGAGGGGCTTACTAAGTAAATCAAGGAGTGAGGTGGTTTACAATTACCTTCCTCACTGAGTGGAAAAGTATGCTTATCAGCATGCCTGGTCCTTTGAAAAGCATCTACTTTCCAACCTTGCAAATGACACCTTCCCTTCATTTACCACAGGGTCTGGCTGTATAATAAAATTCATTACTCATAAAGGAGATAACTCTGACTATACTCTATTTCACGTTCAGAATGCAATAGAGCTCTTATGAGAACCCGTTGTGTTATCAGGCGTACGGAAAACATCAGGCACAGCCAATAAAATAACCTTCCTCCACCGACAGCATCCGAAGGTCATGGGCAAAAATATTTAGAGTTTCGCTTACCACACTCTAACAAGCTCATTTTCAATCAAAAAATTCTGAAAAAATTGCTTTCGCTTCCGAATGAATTGTATTTTATTTAGCCATAAATGTTGTTATTATACTGTGATATTCAGATAAGTTACGCTCGTACAAAAATGGAAGTTTAAATTTCGTCAAATTATTGTTTTTGCGTTTCATGTCATGTCACGTTTTTCTTTCAATGATAACATGTTTTATTATTTTGGTACAAAATATAGAATTTTATCTGAAATTTGATGTATGATAAGTCATCTGTTGGACGGAACCAAAAATAATAAACGAGTTCGAAAAAAAACACTAATCGAAAGCAGATCAAAGATAGTTAATAAATAGATCGTGCTTCGTATTTTGAGAATCTCTGAATCATTTTAACTCCTGTGAACTTATACCAAACATAGGTACAGTAATTTTTTAACCCCCGGCAGAAAAAGAGGGTTTTTTGGTTTAACATCTGACTCTTCTGCAATTATTGCTAATGCAGAAGGTGAAGGATGAAATGATTTTTGTAACGTATGAAAATATGCCGTGTCTGAATGGGATTCGAACCTAAGACCGCATGATGAGAGGCGACCACGTTACTTACTACGCCAATGCGGCCGGCAGAGAAAAATAGGGGTGTTCAAACAAGAAATAATTGCTTTTTCCGTAATTTTCTACTAAGATTTTAACAGTAACTATTCTTTACTTTTTGTAATTGCTGCTAATGCAGACGGTGAGACCGATGATAGATGAAGATGAGCGATGAAAAAATGCCAGACCCGACCGGGAATCGAACCCGAGACTACGTTGCAGAAGTCAGACGTAAAACAAAACAAAAATTCTTTACTTTAAAATAATTAAAAAAGACAAATTGATAAACAATTCATTCACTATAATAACTGTCGGTACCGTGATCTTTAAAACTATACAAAAATTAAGTATGTTTTCGTATTACGTCATTCAATAGGAGTTTGTAAAGAGAACGTGTGGGGGGCGTGGCGCGGAGTCGATATTTTTACTTAGCGTAGTAGAGCTGAAACTCCTGTATGAAATACATTGCTTATGGACTTCCCGTACTGCTTTCTGAACTTGAAATCAACTATAGTATCGTTAACACCTCTACCTTTTCTGTTCTTAGATGCTTCATACAATTGGGTGACCATATGATAAGAAAACAGATATATTTTTTGTAGCCCTAGAATTAGCAGATCGAGAGCAAATACTTTAACTCTCTATCTACCTGTTATCTTGATTGTAAAGTAGTGAAAATGATATATAAATTTTAGGACCCTAATCAAGAATCGAAACTGAAACTTTCCATTTTGTGTGCCGCCTGCACGTGTACTTTACCACTACATCAAGAAGAGTTGTAAATTTGAGCTCCTACAATTAAATACCAATTTTTTATCTAAACACGTTCAATTTATGTTTCTAACCCTTTTAAAGTATGCAAAAAGTATGTAAATATACTTTAACCTACTTAAGTCTTGTATCCCTGTTTTAGTAACAAAAGTGGTTGGAACGATAATGCATCGAAAGAAGTTATATTGGGCGAATGTGGGACGTGACTAAAAATGAAAAACAAGTATATAAATCATAAAAAGGCTTTAAAACAAAAACAAAAAACAAGCAAAATACATTAAGTATAAGTAGTATAGACATATTTTATTTGAAAATAACCTACGCTGTTATTTAATAATGTTGGTACATAAATTATGTTTCTATGGCGACAAAAATAAAATCGATTATGTGCAACTGTGAAATTTAGTACAATTTAATTATTCTATGACATTATTATGCTAATTTTATCCATTAAATAATTGTTTTTCCATAAGTTGAAATTTTCTGCAATGAATTATTATATTTTTGAAATTTTAATTTCGTTATTATTACTTTTTGGAATTATGTAGTCGATTAGAGGGTTTTATTTTCTATTATTAGAAAAGTCTACAGTTTTGCAAAATAATTTGTTTAGTTTATTTTTATCTTCTGATATGATTTATTTCTAAGCTTTTGGTGTTTGTATCCTTAAATGCTTGAAAATAAATTACAGTAAATTTAGTTTTCACAAATGTTCACATATGAAGTACTCACGGAAAGAACAGGTTGTCGCAATTTTTGTAAATTCAGGGTTTGCTGCCACCTGTTAGATAGTTCTATGAACTATTATCTAATCTTTTTTGGTAAATAAAGGTTAAGTCCAATGTAATATAAATTTAAAAATATAGGCTGCAAGGGAATAACAGGCCTAGTCCCATCTGTGTTACGGAAAAACAGGCTGTCACGGCTAAAATATTTTATTCTAAGATTAAACTCGACTTAAAAACGAAAAAGCAACTTGTAAACAAAACCAAAAACGCTTCAGTAAATCTAAAAAAAATTTCTAAGAGGCCAAAAACAAAACAAAATCTTTATTCGTATTTCGCATTTCAATTTATTTCATTCATTTTTTAATATCTAGAAGAAAAATTTGTTATATCAAAATTAACAAAGTGTATTGTGTACGTAGATGTCGGTTACACAATTTGCAAAATAAATTTCTATTATAAAATCCATTAACATCATGACTGCTACATTTATTTCCACCTGATATATAGCAGAAAACAGGCTGAGTGAAAGGACTGAGCCTATTTTTCCGTGGTTTCTTTTGTAGTATGACGAGTTTTATCACTTTTGTAACTTCTACGTGAGTTCATTTGGTTAAAAACCAACCAAAATATTATCTCAATATCTGTAAGTGTACGCTAACTTATTAATACAAAGAAAAATGCTAAAAATACAGTAGTGGTGTACATGGAAACTTTAAAAATTGTTTCATAAAAATTTTTTGAATGTGACTGAGCCCTTCATATGGTTTATAAAGACAGGTGCCTTGTCCTCTGAAAACATTGGGTACTATCAAGGCGACTGATCGACGTGAAAGGGTAACCCACACTCATCATACCAGTCCCAAAGACTCCTCAACATGATGTACTGCGTCGACCTGAACTACTCCCCTCTGCATTTTATAGTTCTCACCGGATCCTGGTTTCGATTCCCGGTTAGGTCTGGCATTTTTTCATATATTTCCCTTCTCATTGTCTGCATCAGCAGTAATTTACAAAAGAGTCGCCGTAAAAAAGTACTCCAAATTTCTACGGCTCGTGTCTTTTTATCTCATTATTTGCCCAACCCTCCATCCCTCACAACTACACAGAGAACAAATAATGGACTAATATAATCCTACGTAGGGTCCAAGATCCTTATTGTACAAAACTCTTCACATCCTTCTAAATATCGAAATGCTATCTGATCTCACCTGTGTCATTGCAATCATTGTTCAGTCGACCTCCCGTGTAACTTAAGGGTAAAAAATGACCTTGAAGGAATAAATATTATTTATTTCCTTTTCTAAAAATGTGGTGTGAAACTCTCACACGACTTTATCTTGCCATTGTAAATATTGATAAATATAATTATATGTTATGTTAATTATGAGTGAATGACGCTAAATAAAAATTTACCTCTGCTGGATTAAACATTAGGAAAATCATTAATTGACCCTAAATTAAGCTCTTTAGATAAACATTCTTGCAACGAAAGTTGTAAATTGTTTAATTTGCTATAACTTTTATTATATCAGCTACACTTTTGTCCTAAAATGTATAACAAGGCCGCAATGTTACAGAAACTTATTTTGTACAGATTCCAATGAGAATATACGAAAAATAACTAATTGCCGCTAAACTCAGCGCTATTAAAGAACAATTAAAATTAAATTTATCTATTCTATTATTTTTCTACAACTTTTATTATGTACGCGATTGCCCTAAAATGCATATTACAGGTGAAATCTTAAAAACTAGGTTTTATTACGAGAGCACAGCGCGCCACAAATTTCAGCAGACATGCCACTTAACCCATCTTATAGAGCTTAAAAAATGTTTAAATGAGGCAATTTTAAACCAAATTGTAGAGCCGTTCTTTAAAAATTGCCAAAAGTAAAAAATTCCATGAATGTGCAGTTGTGAAAAGTTATTTTCTGCATTTTACTCATTAAAATCGTTAAAAAATGGGAAGTTAATATTACGGCCGTATTATGCATTTTGTAACTAAAGTGTATATAATCAAAGGTATAGAGAATTTTAAAACCTGCAACTTTTATTTCAAGCATTTTTTTGTACAGTCCTTAATTTTGAGTAAATTAATGATTTTACATATTTTTAAGTTCTGCATATTGATTTTTATTTAGTCATTCACTCATTATTAAACATAGGTTATAGGCCTATTCTTCATTATTTACAATGGCAAGAGTTTTATGCAAGTGTTCACACTAGATTTTTTACTCTAACGTGGCTGCTATGTTTCATGACAAGACCTTTTTCACCTTTCAAATATAGGCTCTAAAAGATTTTTTACTTTCTCTTGCCTACATGAATAAATATATAGGAAAAAAGTAGGCTATTGTTTTCCTGTAGATTTTTCGAAATCGAGTTTTCACCGGATCTACACATTTTCAGACCCCTTGAACCCAAAAAACATGTTTTAGCGATTGGTCTGTGTGTGTGTGAACAGAATATCTCAAGAACGGAACATCGTACGAACTTCAAACTTGAAACTTTAGTTACCACTAGAGGACGCGACACAAACATTTTTGTCAAAATCGGTCTTGCGGAAGTAGTAGTTTATTCGTGTCATTTTTCACTTTTTTGCAATTTTCTCAATAACGGCTCCTACGATTTTTTTAAAAAATCGCCTCATTTACTAAACTGTTAATGCCTTATAAGATAGGGTAGGCGCCATGTCTGGTGAAATTCTTGGGGGAGGCTGTTTTTTTCGTAAAAAATTGTTTTTTTAAGATTGCGGCCTTAAAAAGCATTTTAGGGCAAAAGTGTGTATAATAAAAATTGTAGACAATTTACAAATCTACAACTTTTATTTCAATCATTTTTTGTATAACGCTTCGTTTAGCGGTAATTAGTGATTTTCTGTTTTTTTTTCATGAAAATCTGTAAAAAATCGATTTTTTTACATTTCAGCCTTATTACGCATTTTACGACAAAAGTGTATACCTATAATGAAATAATAGAAAATTAAAAGATCTAAAACTGTTTATTTAGAGCATTTTTCTCTACTGAGCCTAGTTTAGCGTGAATGAGTGACTTTCCGTATTATTAAGCCAAACTGAGGTTAATTTTTATTTTGCGTCTTTCACTCATGATTAAAATTAGGTTAATTTTTTGTTTATTTCTAATGTTTTATTACTAATGTTAGGTTTGTTGTTAATTATTTGAATTGGCAAGAGAAAGTCGTGTGAGTGTTTCACACCAGATTTTTTTATTTATTAATAGTAATTAAAGATATAAAACTAATTTCACTTTGTAATTTTTAATATTTCTACATTATGTTTGTTACTACATAGCGCCTACTAAAGTATTTTACCATGGATTATTTTTATCATATTGCATAATACACCTTATTGTTTCAATATGGTTGTGAGAATATTATAATATATCTCCAGGGAAAATAGAATAAAACAATGCTATCTTAAAATAGAATGTTCTATAAATTTTTCTCCTTTCTAATATATTTATGGTATAATATAAATCAGCAAATACAGTAGTAGTTTTTATGTCGAGATTACTCCATTAATCTAACTTGTTTCAATTATACTTTGCAAGATATTTGAAATTTATTCGTACAAGTAATAACTTATTTAAAACAAACTGTTTTGTAATAATGTAAATATTTGTAAGTTTGTTAGTAATGTATTGCTATCTTTCATTAAATATCGTAGTTAACCAAAATTTATTTTTATATCTTTGGTATTTACACGTAAACAAATGTGTGAGTGGAACCGCAGACCTGAGAATTCTTTTTGTGTTTTTTATACGGGGCGTGTGTGGAAAGTAAGTAGTACAGTTTGTTAAAAAAATACTAAAATATTCTTTCAGGACAATTTTATTTTTACATGAAAGAACATACCTTACACTACTTTTCTACTTATTTTCTACTATTTTTCAGGTACTTGTAGCGAGTGATCAGCTTATCTAAACTTTTGTCAAAGAAACATCCTGTCGGTGAAGACAGTCTTAACTTTACAGAGTATTTTGGTCGTCATCACATTCAAAGCGTTTATCACTAATCTCGCGTTTCATGTGCAGAAACAAGTAGTACACTCTACGGGTTCAAGAACAGTGGTGGTCAAGGGTACTGAAAATGTCAGAGCACTATCAAGTGCCAGTTTTGTGCACACTATGAACATTTTTGGAACCCAGCGGGAACACAGCTTGTGCTAACCCAAGCGGGTGGGTACAATCTCATGCAAGACAGTTCTCGAAACGTGGAGAAATTCATCTAAGACCGTTGTCTATGTGAATCATCTGTTCTCTGTTATTTTTTCATCCACTCTCCTGACCACGTTATCATTGACAATAAAAAGCCACGTACTTCGTTGTTCGTCATAGATATCTCCGTCCTCTATTAAAGTGTCGGTACTCGAATTTACGTCCTCTATTCTTACGTCTAGCCGGAATCCTTAGCCAAATACTCTAGGGTACCTATCCTCCTGCTTTCTTCGTAGACGACCGTACCAGATTAGTTGTCTTTCGTCTATTTTGCCAATAAAATTTTACATTAAAATTAAAAACAATAACATTTTTTGTCCACTATCTTCAAAATTTCTTGATTCCTAATTCATCCTAGCAGAGTCAGCGGAAAACGTTTCCAAAAACTCACGTCTTTAGCTATTATTCTGTTTTCAAATCTTGTTTGAAAAATGAACCCCTGTGTTGTAAATGGAGAGGCTTTCTATAAAGAACGAAAGATTTACTTCTTTTTAATGCCTGAAGAATTTTCAATTGCATAATACAAATTTTTGTGTAGCGGTAACTTAATTTGTAGGTACCAACATAAAAAAAACTAAACAATTCACAAAAAGATGGGAGTCTTAGAATTTCGATCACAGTTTTCTTAAAAGTATATTTTTGTTACATAGTTCCTTTGTCCAACTAAGCTCTTAAATTATAAATTACGCCTTATTAGCTAGCGACTTTGTAATGCAACCATTCGTAAATGAGATCTACTCAGTTAATGAATATCAGTCTGAGGATGACCTGCTCTTCATGCTGAACAAATTCTGCAAAGAATATAAGTTGACAGTTTCGACAATGAAGACAAAGGTAATTTATAATATTTTGGTACAGATATCCCAGTTTCAGTATCTAGATTGCAACAATACATACCAACAGGATAAAGATGCTTACAATAGGATGCAACGATTTCAGCAAATATGCGTAACTATCCATCGAACCTTAAAAAATAGCACCAGCAAAACCACGAGGTTGAGATTTTATAAAACAATAGCAGTGCCGACCGTACTCTATGGCAGTGAAACTTGGCTGCTATCAAAGCGAGAGGAGAGTAGATTGCAACCATCTGAAATGAAATTTCTTTAACGTACGTGTGGATGTAGTAGAGAAGATCGTTACATGAATACCGAGATGTGGAAAGAATTTAACATCTTCTCTATCAACGACAGGGTATCTCAGAACAGAAGGCAGTGTTTGGAGCATGTGAGCAGAATGAGGGAGGATAGAATAGCTAAGCAAACACTAGGCTATAAACCGGAGAAAAAGAGAGATCGAGGACGCCCGAGAAAGAGATGGGCAGATTTGCGAGGTTCGGAACAGACAGAGATGCTTAGTCCTTGAAAGGTAGAAGATGAAGAAGGAATAAGATCAGTATGACAAGGAGCAAGTTCTGGTGGAAAAATGTGACGGATTAGTTTGTGTGATCGTCACGGATCTCTTTGGAAATGTGATTGTCCGGATTCAGATTACCGGAATAATACTATAACTCCGTTAGTTGAGGAACTAGAAGAAATTAATTTCAAGATCCCGTACAGAAAAACAGGGAATAATTTTGTCAGCAAATACTTGAGGGTTCTTCTATATTTAACTTTTCCGGAGAATAAAAATTAATAATGAAAGAAGTAATTTTTGATGACAAGTATTTTTATTAAGATAAATATCAATAATAACTTTTACTGTTAAAAGCTATTAAAAAGACTATTAATTTTTGAAAACACGTTTTCCTAATTACTTTGTTTACATGACATAAAGTAGCTAAAAATTATTTCTGTGAGCCGAATTGTTTTTGTTGCACAAAAACACATTACAGTTTCAAATTGGTTATAAAAATAAAAATCTTGCACCAAACTAAAACTATTATAGCTACCACTTTGTGAACCCGGATAAATGTATTTAGGCTTCGTAATTATGAAACTATTATTTTATCTTAATAACAAATTATACTGTGTTAGTTTGTGGTATAAATATTTTTATTAACACATTACGCCCGTATATTGTTTGTTGTGGGCGGAATTAGAGATAAACTAATAAATTAAATAATGTAGTTCGTGGAAACTGTGTCACCAGACGGTTGTCCAAAACTGAAGGAATTGCTTATTTATCCAATTTTTTAAAAGGATAATATTTAATGATGTTATGAGTTTAATAATAACTGGCAATCGCGCCCGCGCTGCGCGCGGGTTTATTGCTTTTTAAACATTTAAATGATAGGTCTTTTAAAAGTAGTGTCCATGAATGGATTAAGAAGAAGATTTAGTGTCCATGAATTAATATATAAGAAGAGACAAAGGAAAGCTTACTTTCAAATAAAGTTTTTTTGGCTCTTTTAGTTTTATATAATTTTTTTTAATTCAATAGATTATATTGTTTGGTTTTTTTTATATTAATTTTAGATTGTTTTTTAAAAAATAATTGTATAAGCTTAAAAGTTATACTTGAAAATTAGTTTAGTTTTATATAAAAAGTTTTATTTTAAGTTTTTTTAAATTGTATATTTTTGAATAGTAGCATGTTTTAAAACCATATATTGTTTACTAATTAGATTTATTAGACATTAGAATGTGTATTTTTTGAAATATTTTTTATAAAATGTCATTGTATTCACCAATAGCGTAGTTTCTAAATCTCTTTTGTACTGTATTACTACATAAAAGACGAGAACACCTACCCTAGGATATGACTTTTAGTCATAGTTGGGTAGGTAAATTTCCTCCACCTCGTCATTGTAAATTGTTGTAAATTAATTTATACCTTTTGAGAAAGAATGCGTTTGAGTTACTATTGTGAAAAAATATGGAAATAAAGTTTATTATTATTATTGCTACCGTCAGAGGGGTTGCACTAAGTTTGGAGTTACATCCATTTGGAGTCGCATGAGTTTGAGTTAAAATACCGGGTGTCTCACGAAGAGATTACTATTTTTGAATTTATATGCCGGACGTATCGCCCACTCTACAGACTGGAAACTTAACAGTTATAATAAATAGATTTGTTAAAAAGTACCCTCGAGTTTCATTTGCTTATAATTATTCAAAACATAATAGCGGAATAAGAAAATAATTTCAAAAATGAACAATAATCTTGTGGATAAAACCATAGTATTTACAATAGGATTCAGATAGAAAAAAAAGCTGTTTTTGCCATTCCAGATCGATCAGCATAGCTATTGATGAACATCAGTTCGAATAAAGGTTAATGAAACAAATTGTGTTCATTAATAATTTATCACTTTCATATTTCTTTCATTTCGTTACTTAAGTAACATTGTAACAAATCACCAATTCGAAATAATTATGCAAATAAAATTACTTTCCGCCATTTTGCTTTGATTAATCTTAAGCAAATGAAATTCGAGGTTACTTTTTTACATATCTATTTATTATAACTGTAAAGTTTCCAGTCTGTAGAGTGTGCGATACGTCCGACATATTAATTCAAAAATAGCAACCTCTTCGTGGGACTACCGGTATATCAGATGGTTAGAGCATTGCACTTAAACAAATTTTACGAATGTGGAAACAGAAGAGCTAATCCACGAAAAAATAATAAGGACTGTTAAATGTATTCAAAAGGATTCAAATCAGTAACCAAAATGGCGGATATGAACATATTACAAAATAATATTAAACACCATAACCGATGGACCGAAAGTTAACTCACAAAAATTATATCGTATAGTAAACGTTCCTAACACAACTCAGAAAAAACAAATTAGGCAAACTAAACGTTATAAAATAAAATAATTTAACTTAGGCTAATTAATTTTTGACGCAGATTCTGAAAATTGAGGTCGCTGAATTGATTCAGAGTACCCCTGAATTAATACAGCGATTTGAATTTTCGGGTCTCATTTTTTATTTAATCAATTTTTACCAACTTGTAAAGAGAACATTTTCGGTGTTCTGAAAAGTATTAGAAAAGAAAATTGGTAAAAGCTGTAACGAAATTTTGTTATATAAATAACAAAATAATTGAATAAAAATTTCAATTGTTCTACTACTCTGGTGGCGACGTTCCAAAGTTAACTTTTTTTGTCGGAATAATGACGGAAATTGTTTATTTATTTATTTATATATTTATTTCATAAACACAGATGTAAAACATCGCGAGATAAATGACTAAATAAATATTATTATAATCATAAAATTGGTTGTAAATAATAAGTTAGTAGTCTCATATTGTGCGAATTAATTCGCACTGATCAGTTAGTTTTTTTTTATGAACGGGTTTGAATAAATGAGATATAATTCGCTTCACTATAAAACTGTGATTCTTTGTAATGATGAAATTAAATTTAAATGAACCAGTGATGCAAAAAAATTTTAATAAATTATTTAAATTTAAAAAAATTAACGTGGCATTGTGATATGTGTTGACGGATCAGGTTCATTTTGTTTGTAACAGTAAATTTATAAAGATCCTAGCACCGTACCAACTCAATAACGTTCAACTCGATCAGCTAAATTATTTTTCCAGATATAAAAATATCAGGTTAGGTAAAGTAGGGTAGTTCATATTTATTTCTATGACCACTTCAATAACTACTTCCTGAATTATTACAATGCATTTTGAGACCACCTATATAAAATTTAGATCGGTGTTTCTACAATACGTACTTGACCATTGTTCTACAGGTATATGAATATATAAACGGTAATTTTACTGTTTCTAAAACAAAACAAATGTGTCTGCAAATTGGTAAAAGTTTTAACGTTAAATGTATGTTATTACAGTTGAATAGATTTCAAAAATACAATTGGTGAAAGATAACTGGCTTCAACAGTTAGACATTTTACAATATAAAATATAATAGTATAATAATTTTTACTTTCTCTTGCCCTATATGAATGTATCTTAAGGAAGTAAAGTATTGTTTTCATGTTGATTTTTTGAAATCGAGTTTTCACTGAAAATACACATTTTCAGGCCTCAAAAATCATGTATCTGAACCCCAAAAAACGTGTATCTAGTGTTCCCCCTCTCTCTCCTTCCCCCTCCCGACCCCACTCTTTGTCCCTGTATGTGTGCGCGCGCGCAAAATATTTTAAGAACGGAATAGCATACGAAAATGGGAACTTAAGTTAGGTACCACAAGAGGACCAGACACGAACATTTTTATCAAAATCGGTCAACAGAAAGTACAGTACATTCAAAATAGCATGATAGTATTAGTTAAAAGGTATAAATCACGGAGGGAATTTAGTAATGTACTCATGCGTCAGTGCTACCAGTGAAGAAATTTTTCTTTGTGTTATATTTCCCTGTTAGTGAATAAAGCGTTTAAAAAAGATAAATTAATAATGGAAAAGAAAAAATAGCCTAATGATTTTTCCAATAACACTAGGAACATGGAAATCAAATGTATTAATTAATTGTTATTTTATGATATCATTATTAATAATACATTAATTATTAATGTATTAATTAATCACGTCTTGTGTATTGAATGCATGGGTTACTGAATGCATCAATAACAAATGCCAGTAAAATAATTAATTCCATATGACTTTCAAAATTGCCAAAGATTAATATTATATTTTGTAAGAATAATTTAAAAGGGAAATTTTGCTTTCGAAAAGGGACTTTTTATTTTGAAAAGTTACCACCATTCAGAGACTTACTATCATGCTATTTCGAATGGACTTTAGTAGTTTATTCGTGCTATTTTTCACGTTTTTTCAAGCATTGGCGTACTTGGTAACGTGCTCGCCTCTCATCATGCGGTCTTGGGTTCTAATCCCATTCAAGCACGGCATATTTTCATACGTTACAAAAAATCGTTTCATCCTTCACCGTCTGCATTAGCTGTAATTGCAGAACAGTCCGCCGTTAATCAAAAAAAAAAAATCACGTTTTCGCGATTTTCTCAAAAACGGCTCTTACGATTTTAAAAAAAATCGTTTGATGTACTACATTTTTATGTTCAACATGGTAGGGTAAGCGCCGTGTCTACTGAAATTCTTGCGGGGCTTTGCTTTCGTGCTAATTGTTTACAGATTGCGGGCTTAATATGCATTTTAAGGAAAAACATATACAGCTCTGTTTAGCGTCAATTAGTGATTTTCTGTATTTTGCTAATTGAAATCGGTAACAAAATATTTTTTAAGATTTCGCCTTAATATGCAATTTACGACAAGGTGCATGCAATAAAAGTTATATAAATATAAAGAAACTACAACTTTTATTTCAAGTATTTTTACTACCGAGCTTAGTTTGGCGACAATTGGTGAGTTTCCATATTTATTTTTAATTGATTTTCGTTTTCCGTTATTCGTTCATGATTAAAATTAGGTTATGTTGTTTATTATACATCGTTTACTCATGATTAAACATAAATTGTATTTTTTATTATTTACATTGGCCAGAGAAAGTTGTTTATTTCTCACCAGAGTTTTCTTCATACATTTGTATTCTGTTTGAAATTTACTTAAGAATAATTTAGCATTTTTAAAGTTTTGTAGAATGCATTTTTTATGTGTTTAACCTATTCTACTATTATTATTATAGGTTAAAATTACATTGAAGAGTGAATTATGGTAGTACTGTATTCTTTACATTGAATCACGTAGGCGGTAACCATGACTTCTTTATCTTTTTCTCTATGAAAGTGAATCATTTCGTACGATCTCTTGTTTAAGCTGTTTATACGAGGGTAGGCTGATAAGTAATGCACACATGCTTGTAGAAGACGAACAAAAAGAAATAGCAAGATGGGGTAAATAACAAATTAAAGTACAAATCTTAACCTACCAAATTATCTATTTATTTTTCAATATAGTCACCGTTAAGCATTACACATTTCTCCCAACGTTTAACAAGTTTTTTCATTCCGTCACTGAAAAATTCTTCCGACTTTCCTCGAACCCAGGACGCAATAGCTGCCTTCACCTCATTGTCCGAGCTGTAATGATTACCCTTAAGGTCTCTCTTCAGTAGAGGAAAAAAATAAAAATCGCAAGGCGCAAGGTCGGGAGAATACGGAGGGTGTAAAATTGGTTGAAACTTCAGGTTTCTCAGAGCCTCTCCAGTTGCACGCGAAGTGTGTGGACGAGCATTGTCGTGTTGCAAAATTATTGGCGCCAGGTTGCCTCTAACACGACAAACTCGACGTCGGAGGTGTTTCAGAGTCTGTATATACTGAGCAGAATTTACCGTTGCCCCTCGTTCCAGATAATCAGTCACATAAACTCGGCGAGCATCCCAAAACACAGTCAAAAGAATTTTTTTTGCGGACGGTTGTGTTTTGAACTTTTTCACAACAGGAGAATGTGGATGACGATATTCAGCGCTCTGCCTTTTTTCTTTGGGATCGTAATGATGAACCCATGACTCGTCCCCCGTCACAATATTCAAAAGAAAGTCGTCTCCTTCGTCACGGTAGCGCTTCAAAAGTTGTTCAATTCGCGTTGTTTAATTCTCGTTGACATAGCACCAGAACACGACGCCATACTTCCACTACTCAAAACAAACTGAATGAAAGCAACGCCTTCAAACTGCGCAGACTTGTAGAGGAGAAATAGTACTTCCACATGCCACCAGGCGCGCTACTGAAGTTTATTTAGTTGTCTTCTACAAGCATGTGTGCATTACTTATCAGCCTACCCTCGTATAATATAAAATCGGTGTAATTTGTAACCCTGTCCCCGGTGAAATCTCAGAAATGCATACCTGGCTTAAACAGATAAGTATTCTTATTTACGTTTTTACAACTAGGTCGTCTATTTTCTATCCAGCATTAACCTCGAGCTCATATCCTCCGCATTTCTGCTTCTGTTGCCGATTTATTCTACAAAGAGTAAATCTGTTTTTACGATTTATTATAAAGAGGTTAAAGATCGATAAACAAAGTTATAGTTAGCAGTCAGTAAAATGTGTTTAAAAATACATACCAACTTACAAACATTTATACGACAAAACTGGCGCCAGTCTTCAGTTTTTGACGCATACTCCCCTCAAAAATAGAAATAGAAAATTGTTGCCTTGCTTCATTCTGTTTACAGTTTGTAAATTCGCTATCTAAGTAAAATAGTAATGGGAGGGAAAATGGCCTTAAATATTTCTTTTGACAGTGATAAAGTACTCTTTTTTTTGTTTTGTTTCTGCTCTTCCTGATCGCCCTTGTTTTTATTTCATCTATTTCATTTTAGTACTTTCATCTGCTTGTACTGTGACGTTTCCTTTACACACAATTTTATTTTTTATTACGTAAATTTAATTAGACTTATTGTTCTCAGTTTTTCTGATATTTCCAGAATAAATGTATCGAAACTTTTCCTTTTATTTTCTTCGTATTTTATATTATTACAACGCTATTTTTTTTACGTTCAACCGATTTCCTTTTCCAGTCTTGTTATTACTTACCTTTTATTGTTTTTTTTAGGTATAACAAATTTCAATATTTGGCCGCTTCCGTAATGTAGTGACTAGCGCGCTACCCTACAAAGTGGAAGGTCCCGGGTTCGATTCCCGGCTAAGGTCTGAAAATTTTAACTTATTAAAACCCACCATTACGGTACCGAAACCCACAGTAGCCACTAATGTTTAAACTGTTTATGTGACTTTAAATAAACTAAAAAAACCCCTTTCATGAGACGTCGCGTCTCATTGCTGGTGGCAATTTTTAAAAAGGTTTACCTTTCACTTCTGATAAAAAGCATTAGTGACTTCTGTATCTACTCGTTCAGAAGAATCGAATGACTATTTTGGTTTCCAATCCCGACTCTGATTTCTTGATTTTTGGTTTTGGGCCACTTCCGGTCCAAACCGGAAATTCAATGATTTCTATATCTACTCTTTAAGAGGAATCGAATGCCATTATTTTTGTTTCCAAATTCTGACTTTGATTTCTTGACGTCTGGTTTCGAGCCACTTCCGATCAAAATCGGAACTTCAAATCCAATCCAGTCCTAGTAACTTTTTGTGTAGATTACGAATCCGAAAACCGTTTGATGTTATCTCGTGTAGTTTCTGACTTTGATTTCTTGGCTTCCGGTTTTGGGCCACTTCTGGTCGAAACTGGAACTTCAACTTAATGATTTTTGTGTCTACTCTTTTAAGAGGAAATTAATGACACTATTTTTGTTTCCAAATTCCAACCTACTTTAATTTCTTGACTTCCGCTTTTGGGCCATGGTTGGTCAAAACCGGAACTTCAAACCAAATTTAGGCCCACTAACTTTTTGTGTAGATTACGAATCCGAAAACCAAACAGCCAAACAGAAACTAAATTTATTGTTTTTAAAAAATTTTATTTGTTTAATCAGTCATATAATATTTTCTTTAATTTGTTATTTGAAGTTGTTCTTACAAAATCAGACATTTAAACTAGATACGTACAGCGATTGTGTGATTGTGTATGATACGCACCTTTTGATTTGTTGTGTGTTGTTCTAAGCGTACTTTACAGAAGGTGCGGGGAATGTGTTAACTGCGCATGCGTGAACCAGCGATCAAATTATCCTGCCAGTATTCTATGTATCTACAGTTAGGCGGAGTGCACACCTATGCGATACAATACATGAGATACGATATTTATCTTATGCGATAGATGTCTGCTTGCTCAATACAAAACACATTGCTGGTGAAAACTTGCCGCACACCAGTGATACAGCGACATTTATCGTAAGATATTTGTAGCGTACGATATGTTCGGCTTGTCTTATGCGATAAAAATATCTTAATACATTAGTTGCCCTGACACCACTGTTAAAACAACATACTATCGCGTATTCTTATTTTCATTGTTAAAAATTTGTTTTAATTATATTACTACAATATGAAGGACGATCCTGTTTTTATGATATTCTTTGTAAATGAGGTACAAAAATATCCGTGTATATGGAATTACCAATTAAAGGTAAAATAAAACAAAATTCTCAGGTCTCATTCTGTATGTCTCCGTGAATTTATCTTCATGCAGTGATAGTTCTTTATGTACAATAGCTGAGCTGTGATGTGCATTGTGTAAATTATATGGATGAACCCAAAAACTTCTTTTTATCCTTCTATTTCACCTTCTACGAAAATACCAACGGGAGATTAGAACATCCTCTTCGCTTGAAGAACTCATTATATATAGTAAGGAAATTAGTAAGATTATATCGTACAAATAAAATCGTATCACACTGGTGTGCATTCATGTAAGATATGCGATAAATATCGTATAAGATAAATATCGTATCTTACGTATCGTATCGCATAGGTGTGCACTCCGCCTTATGTACAAACGATACGTCACTGACGTATTATTGTAGCTCTGTTTTTGTTTTTCAGTTGGTTATAATTTTATTTTGTGTATTACCTATTATATGACATAGCTTTACATTACTTTTATACGCTGGAAAACGAGGGGCGATGTAGGGCTGCTAGTAATCCTAGATTTTGTAGCGTAAGATATGACACACTTTAATAGATTGTACATATTTACACAGTCCGCAGGAGCTGTCGTAGTATCCTTGCACCACATTACTGTACACATCGTTAGTTCCTATATATCTTAACTAAATACTTTGAGTAATATACTTCCGAGTATAACTTAATATCATCTATTGTTCTATAATTAAAATTTTTATGTAAACACTACAATTAAATATAAATTGAATACATTCTTGTTATAATAAAAATATTTTAGAAATTCCGAACTTTATTATGTATTTATTTTGTAAACTTTTCAGTAAGTAATTCGTTTAATTATGTGAAATTTAAAATGCTTTGTAATTACCATCGTCATTAGTACTTTTAAAAACCGTTTACTTAATACGCAGTATATTACATCTAATAATTTTGAAATGATTTTTATGTTGCGTGTGTAAAAACTGTTTGTAGATACTTTATTTTGTATGCAAATCAGTGAGGAAGTAATTTTTCCTTGACCGCCCTTTGTAGTACAGTCTTTTTAAATACAATATACTTTCTGTTGTTTTAAAAATATTTTGTTTATAATCTAATATACCTGCGTTAAGCTTTGATATGAAATATTACTCTAATACTTTTCCTTTCATACCAAATTGTGGGGATATTAATAGGTATTAGTTATAGTCCTTACAAGATGTTGTTATAAACCTTTGTTTTATGTTACTTATTCGTGAGTTTCATACATTAGTCATACTTATAATAACAAATTATAATTTCGTATTACATAAGTTTAATATTTCTGTTAAATAACCTTGTTAATGACATTAAAAAGTATTAAATTTCATGTGTCTTTACTAATATTCTTTACTTGGTGGTGGTTAGGTCATCAGCTAGAAGGCTGATTTGAACCTGTAGAGGTTTTACTAAGTAAAACGAGGAGTGAGGTGGTTTACCGTTGCCTTCCTCACTGAGTGGATAAGTACGCTTATCAGCATGCCGGGCCCTCTGAAAAGCACATATTTTCCACTCTTCAAACGACACCTTCACTTCATTCACCGCAGGGTCTGGCTGTATAATGAAATTCATTACTTTCAGAGGGGATAACTCTGATTAGTGTCTTTTGCACCTCTACCTCTTCTGTTCTTAAACGATTCAGTCATTTAATTACTTATCGAAAAAAATTAGAAGATATAAATATCCTGTGTGGGTCAAAGTAAATCTGATTATCAATGTTTGGAAAACTAACCTCTTAAAATGTATCAATAGATTTGACTACATATTGTGACACTTATCTCTGAGGTCCGTTTCGGATGTGGGTAAATTAAATAATTTTAACAAACTATCGTTTAAAATCACAAACATATATTGAATAACCAACTAATTATAATAAATTGATAACGTAAACTTACGCAATTACAAGATTTTTTTTAACTTTCTTAAAAGTCCTACTTACGAATTTAACAATAATTATACGTGTTTGCAAAATACGCTGGATCTCTTCGCAGGCGTATTCGTACACAGTTTAACTCACTTACTAACTGACAGATCAAAACTCGTCGATCGCTAATTAAAGACTACTCTCTAACTAACCCGGATGCGCTTATATAGGTGAGGTATGGAGATTTCGAGAAGGACAGAGATTTTCGATGTAATAATAAAAATACAAAATCTTTTTGTCGGTTTCTGGATAAATCTTAACAAACTGTAAACACATCAGGATTGAATAAAAGGGATTACAAAAAAGCCAATTATCTAAATAGGTACCGGCTCTTTCAGGTCAATAGTCCTTCCTGTACTATACATAACCATTTGTGCGTTATATTTTTATATCTTAGAAACCCTCTTTATTATTTACTACTAACTATTATTATTTACATTAAAACCTTTGAAATCTCGGTCCCTCTCGAAAATTCTCAAACACACTTTCCCTTTAGCAATTGTCACAATGTTTCGTCTAGAAAGAGTTTTATTAATTCGAGACTTTTGAAAATTTCGACTTTCGATAATTATTATCTGGTGTTGTTTGCGGAGTTTGCAAATGCTATACAGAAGTCATTGTAAATACATAAAGTTTAATTGCTGAGCGATGAACCTCCTGATTTATTTAGAGAAGACATTGGTGATGGTTATCAGGAGTATTGATCATTTTTAAAGCTAAGTAGTTTTGAAAAACAAAACTAGAACAGGTTTATGTTCGTTTATTTACTTGGAATGTGTTGTCTCGTATGTGCAAGGGGCCGACCCGTTAGCGCAACTGGCTTCTACGCTGGGGTCCTTGGTTTGATTCCCGGTCAAGTCTGGCATTCTTTCAATTGTCACCAGTATCCACCGTCTGCATTAGCAGAAATTGCAGAACAGTCAGACGCGTTATCTGTCAAGAGGTTCCTAGCCAAGTACAGCATCTCACTGTTAGAACATCCATCTTATTCACCAGAGCTTGCACCATGTGACTTCTACCTGTTCCCTAAAATGAAATTTGCATTAAAAGGGACAAAATTTGAGTCTGTGGAAGCTGTAAAAGAGAAAGCGGCACGTGTCCTGAAGGAGCTTACAGAAAATGACTTCCAGCACTGTTTCCAACAATGGAAAATTCGCATAGAGCGTTGTAGCGATAGAGAAGGAGTGTATATTGAAGGTGACAATAAATGATTATATGTAAAATTAAAATAAAATTTTTTACAACGTCAGTCTCGTTTTTTATAGCCACATATCGTATATTAGTAATCTAAAACACTCCATATTTCTTTTTGTTTTATTAATCATTGTGTTTCAGGGTTATATTTGTACATTTTTGACCTAGGTTATATTTAAGAATTTAAGATACTAATTGAAATCAATGATGGTAATAATGGGAAATTCAATACAGATTTAGAATAACTATAATTATGTGTTCTTTTATAGCAAAAGTATGTTCAAATATTTTTCCTTGTTTTTTACAGGTGAGCAAAAGTTTAGTTTTTGACCTACGATTGACAATAGAACTTCTGTATAAATATTCTTCTTTTGTAAGTACAAAATATTTATTTTATTTTTTTTACTGGTGATTTTAAGGTCTAAAAATATGAAGTCTATAAATCAGCTACATTATTTTTCTAAATTGTTATTTTTTTTGAAGTGAACAAAATTAATAAATGTTTAATGAATATGAACATAATAAATTTATAAAATGAAATACCGGTTTGGGAATGAAATATACAAATATAAGGAAATGGAAAGAAAAACGATGTGTCTTTTTAAATCCGGCCTTCTCAGTATCTTCTAAAATAGGCTTTTAAATTGTCCATCTTTTTGAATGCTGTCTTTTATTCAGTGACATGTTTTTTCTCTGGGGATCCTAAAAATAACTATGGTTAAACTTATCTTGTCAAATCTGTATTTCGTTTTCCAAAATTCTTTAGAATTTTTTTTCTTAATCAAGTAAAATGAAATATTTGTATTTCCAGTTAATTAAATATCTCATGTGTTTCTTAAGTATTTTCCTGGTTTTAGGAATATTTTTACTGAACACGAATAAGTGTTGTTTATTAGGTCATCAGCTCAAAGGGTGATTTGAATTTCTAGAGGCTTTACTAAGTAAAACTTGGAGTGAAATGGTTTACATATACCTTCCTCACTGAGTGGAAAAATATGCTTATCAGCATGCCAAGCCTTCTGAAAAGCATCTACTTTCCACCTGCAAATAACACCCCACTTTATTCACCACAGGGTCTGCCAGTATAATAATGAAATTCATTATTCTCAGAGGAGATAACTCTGACTAGTGTCTTTTACACCTCTACCTCTTCTGTTCATAAATGCTTCTGGCTTATAATTGGGTGACAATGTTATAAGAAACAGAACTATTTCTGTTACCCTGGAACTAGCAGATGAAGTGCAAATAATTAAACACTCCACCTGCCTGTTATGGGCCACACGAATATTACTACTTTATGACATTTCTTTAATTCTGTAAAAAATTAGAAAACCCTATATATAAATTTAAAGAAGTTTACAGTTGTTCACGGTTAGAAATAAACTTAAACTGTTTATACTAGAAACAATTTACCGTATAAGCTCTTTAAAATTAAAAAACTGTTTCTGAGAAACAGTTGAATCGAGTAGGTACTTTTGTGGCAGTGAAATAGCTTTCTTCTTCAGTTTAAAAGAAATGCTTATTTTTCTGCGTGTTCTATGAAAGATAATTGTTTTTCCTTTTTTACTTAAATTTAATACCGATTTCTATAATCATTCAATTATATCATAAATTGATTGTCAAAATTATAGATAATATAATAATAGATTATATACTTTATAATATTTTTTTTAAACATTATTTTCCTGTGTTTGCACCACTACATATATGATAATGAACAGCCAAAACAAAACAAATTTGGTTTTTTTTTCAAATTTACCGAAAAATTTTAATTATTCTATAATTGCAAAAACATATGTTTCAAAAGTTTTCTATTATTTAGTAGTATATTATCAGGTTATGAAATAATAAAGTAAACCTTTTATTTTTATTTTTAACCTATCATAACAAAAGCACTCCTCAAGTTAAAAAAGTTAAGAGGCTGTAGTGTGGAATTTAAATTTTATCGTGCATTAAATAACTGAAAATATTACCTAGTTATTAAAAGAGTTATTTTTATGTTAGCATTATAAACAAAATAATTTAATATGGAATCCATTGTACATAGAAAATTATTTCATTTTAAATTAAATTAAAAACATAGTATTTTACGTTAATGTACACTAATATATAAAAGATTATTGTGTTATAAATTATCTTCAGATATTTCTGTTATTAGAAACACATGTTTAAAATAAAATATTAATGTAAAAAAAATGAAAAACTTTCATTAGGGCCATGTGTTTTAAGTAGTAACGAAAAAACAAGGTTAAGCAATTGAAAACTTTGATGTATAACATGTGCGGTGAAAATACATAGCTTTCATATTTTGATTATACATTTTTATTGCAAATTGATATGTAAAAATATTACGGGATGAGTAGACACGAAATTTTTGTTTACTTAAAGATGTTGTTTACTATAGTAAAATTCTGTTTTTTTGTTTGTTTTATGTTTATCTGTCTAGATTTACTCATTAACTTTAGCTATGTCAATCTCAAAAATTACGATATAAAATGTTGAAAAATATGTCCTAATCATTTTTTTTTTCAAAATACGGTCACATTTATATTCATACTGGTTTCCTCAGACAAGGATAAACTGGTGAAAGTTGTATGAAACGTAATCGATAGAGGTATTAAATTGTCAAGTACTTTTCTAACACATATTGTTTTATGTCTTTTACATAGTCATTTAATTAATTATTAACCGAACATCTCCGTCATATTAATTTCTTCTGTTGACAGCTGTGCAAATCAGTATTTCAGAAAGATATCCAAATGGTATTAAGTGCTAATAAGTAATTTTTAATACTTTGGTTTACATTAAGTACCAGTAGTTGCACTCGCTCTGCGCACTGGTGTATTGCCTAACCTCAGTGGGGGGTTACATTAATAAACTGGTTTGTTTTTTCCCAGTTTTATTGATTTTCGGAATTACAACTCTTTGCGCACATTACGAATACGGGTGAGAATTTTTTAAATGTTGTTCTTCGGGTAGTTATAGAGACAACATCTGTCAAGTACAAGTAATCGAAATAGAAATGCTTTAGTTTTTTTTTATTAATCCCCTAAGGTACAAATGAGCCGACCGTATTCCAGCTCTTAATTTATCGGAAAGTTAAGAGAATCAATGACGAAAAACTGCACTAGCACAGTGATAACGGGCATTGTCATGGATTAGAACAATTCCATAAGTCACCTTGCCTCTTCTTTAATATTTAATGATTTTTCGAAATATCGTAAGGTTTCACAATAAATAGCTCCATTCGTAATGTTTTCCGGCTGCATGAACTCCACAAGAAACACAACGAGGAGGTCTTTAAAACATTTAAATTCATTGGAAGCAACTTTTTATGAAGCGGGTATTGGAAAGGTGTCTACAAATACGACAAGTGTCTCCATCATCTAGGTGACTAAGTCGAAAAGTAGTCTTAAAAGTGTACGTAACTTTTAGTAATAAAACAGTTTTTCGATATTCACTTGTCTTTTATATAATATGGAGGTTGAAAAAAACCGCCCTCGTATTTTAGAATGTTAGTATAGTTAGTTAATGCATGAAGAATAATAGTAAAGAATATACATAAGACGGCTGTAAAAATATGTGAGTGTTAGATGGAACAAGAAACTGTGGTGAAAAATTCAGATAGCGATTATTTCAGCTGTATTGTTTTGATAAAAAAATATGCATAAATTAAACAGTATCACGTATTCTTCTTCTTTTCCTCCTCCTCCTCCTTTACGGATTAGGCACATTGCCTACTCCAGCTTCTACCCATCTTTTTCGTGGTCTACCCAACGACCGTACAACTTGCGGACGGTATCTTAAGGCCAGTAGAGGATATCAATCTTCTGTTATGCAACTTACATATTGGAACCACCTCTCTCTATATCGTTCAATCCTTTGCCACACGTTTCCGTTCTACCCGAATCATGCCGGATTGTCTCACTCTTGATGCGATCCCTAAGACTGCTTACACACACAGCCGGTTTGCCGAGCTCTGTAGACAACCACTACTATTTAAACCGGCGGCCGACAATCGAATACTCTAGTCGCGACAGTCCCGGCAGGAAATCGGCTAGAAACCGTGCCGGCTACAACCTGATGAGTATGTAAAGCAACATTGACGCCAAAGGTCGACTACGGCCGACTGTGTGTGTAAGTAGTCTAAAACCACCGCGGCGGGCTCTCCCGCCGATCTCAAAAACGCATCCCAGCTGCTTCAAACTTCGTACCTGCATACTGCTTACACACACAGCCGGCCCGGTGTAGTCGACCATTGGCGTCCGTGTTGCTTTATACATTGTAGCCGGCCCGGTTTCTAGCCGGTTGCTGCTGGGACTGTCGACTAGACTATCCGTTGTCGGCCGCCGGTTTGAATAGTATGATCGACTACGGCCAGCAAACCGGCCCGGCATACCGGCTGTGTGTGTAATCAGTCTCAGATTTCCTAAGGACCCATGTTTTTCTACCGTACAACAAAAGTGGCAGTGCATTACATCGTACAGCCTCAACTGCGTTTCTTTCCGGGCCCTTACTTTAAATTTTCTATTTGTAGTACGTATAGAAAGTAATATATTATAGCTTATTCCGTAAACAGGGTCAATGACCAAATATATAAGTAAATTGGAACCAAAGTTACAGATTGTTTGAAATTTTGAAAATTTATTCAACATCTTTATGGAACCCTTAAAATAGTCATGAGGACCGACGGAAACCCAAGCAAAGATTTTTTTATTGTTATGTTGTCCGGAAATGCAGATGAAAAAGATAAGGAAATTACGAAGAAAAATATACACGCGCGCTCACGTTTTGAAATTTATTGTGAAAAGCAATTACTTTTATTAAAAAATTAAAAACGTAATAACTTGTCTTGGATGTGTGTTTACACTACCACAGAACCACTTGCAAGTTGTTATTTTAATAAGTGTAGACTTTAAATCAACCACTTTGTGGTAAACGGTTTTTTAATTGGTATATTTATACTGCGCATGTAATTTCAACCAATTGCTTTTTATTTATGAATTAAACTTCAGTTGCATAAAAGAAAAAATGCATGATACATTTATTGTGGTTCCTACACAGAAAATTATAAACGTTTTAAACTTTGTATTTTATGTATTTTTTAATTATTTTAATTGAGTAACCAAATTAATATGAAGATCAATTGTTTTATTGGTTTATTTATTTTTATAACTTTAAACTGGCCTAAAATAATTGAAATTTTATCGTTTAAATAAAATCAGGTTATTTAAAATTTAAAATAAAATTCCTGATTTTTATATATAACTTTTATTGCCAGTATTTTTTAAAAAAACAACCCAAACTTATATTAGTTCCATGGCTTCTGTTTTATTGTTATTTGGTTGTTTGTTTCGTATATACGCTCTGGATATAATCAACCTTGGTTCTTGCCAGACCTGGCAGATTGTTGATTGTGAATTCGGCACGTGTACGTAAACCCGCACCCACATGCCTTGCTAGCATGCGCTACTACCAACCATTTATATTTTAATGATATGCAAAACGAAAAAAAAACAACACGCCTAATTTATTATGAATTACTATTACAATGTCGTACTGTTTTTAAATACAATATTACCACACTGTTTTATAATATTTATTTATTCTTATTCCTACCGGCAATCCTTACCGGTAATTCTATATTATTTATTAATTTAATTTAATTTTTATTGCTGTTTTAATTAATTTATTGTTACTATATTTCTATAGACTTAATATTAATCTGACATTATATTATTACTCATTTATGTCACCTAAATTGATTTTACAAGGACGTTTTACTGATAGTCTTAAATGGGGTGTCTGGTTTAAATTATTTTAATTTACATTTTATATTTATATGCATGTTATTTTCAAATTAAATTTCACCAGATAAGTAGTTTGTTATCGGTGTATTTCATTTATTTTCCTAAATATGTTTCATATAAAATTATTTTCATGTTTTCTTTTTAAAATTCTGGGAAAGGAAATTTAAATATAATGTAATATGGAATAATCAGTTACTGGTCTAAATTTTATGTGTATATTTAAAGCGTATATTTAATTTATACGTAAACGTATATTTAAAACATCTTAATGCGGGTTCATTAATGGTCCTTGAAATTTTATTTAAATTCGATAGTGGATCCTGGGATAAAGCCTGGCAGAAAAAAAACACTAAGCCTTCACGTGTTCTAAAATAAAAAAGAGCTTTTGTAATCATTCACGAAAAATGGTGTTGAAATACAACAGATACTTTATCATAAATAATATTATGTACATAATTTAAATACATGTTATCATGTACTATAACATTTTCTGGTTACGTTGTATGTGTATGTAGGCTATATCACGCAATAATATTAGGTACGTGAAGTTTACTAAACCATACCATGTTTTGTTTTTAGTTGTAAATTATTGGAAGTGACTATATAGGCCTGCTATATTGTTTACCGAAATAATAATCCCTCCCCAAAGTTGAATTTTTATAAGATCCTACGATAGTTCCTTTAAAGGAGTTTTTCTTTGAGGTCGGCAACTTTCCTTATTATTAGCCTTGACTGGACAAGTGGGTTTCTACCTAAGAAATTGTCTTTTCCCTTCCTTTTCATGGGATTTATATGATTACGCACGAAATAATATATTTGTTGAGGATGGTTTTCTTCCGTCTTTACCAAATTCTAGGGCGGAAAAATCTGTCAGTGACACCTTCTGAGAAGGTGTCTGTCAAGGAAAATATCAGGTAGTCTACTCATAGAATTTTTTTATTCATTTTCAGAATTTTTATTTTCTCTTGCCCTATATGAATATACAGAAAGAAAAAAATATATATTCATGTAGATTTTTTGAAATCGAGTTTTCACCAGAAATACACGTTTTCATGCCCCTAAACCAAAAAATATCATGTTTTTAGCAATTAGTATGTGTGAACAAAATATCTATAAAACGAAATATTGTACGAACTTTAAACTTCGCTGAAGTTTGATACCACTAGGTATCAACTACTACTAGTTATCAACTAGTAGTTATTCGTGCGATTTTCTTAAAAATCGCCTTATTTACTAAAATTTTTGCTCTACAAGATACGGTAAGGGGTATATCTGCTAGAATTATTGGGAGACTTTTCTCTCGAATTTTTTTCAACATTGTGCACCGCCACCCCTTCTAATTAATCATTTACTCTGTTGCCGGCCTTCAATACTTCTTCCGGCCTTTGTCGGCGCGGTAGGTTCTTTGGCGGCGTACCGACAAACCTTTCGGTTGCGCACCGACAGAGGGCTTTGTTGCCAAGGGCGAGCCAGTAACCGCCCTCTACCACAGCGCTCTCGGCAACTATATAAAGAGCGCTCCCCTGAGCCGAGAGATTCAATTCCGATCCAGACACAAGAAAAGACGTCCACCACGGCACACGGCTACAGGACTCTAGCGAAAGCTAATCGACGACTCCGCAAGAGAGAAGATGTAGCTTCCACTCGCCGACCCGTCACCGTAAGCCGTCGACTGGACTGTCATCGCCCGCTGACGCGAGCGATGCCCACAGCGCTCCCTCGACCGAGCCTCACGCCACCGGACCCGACGAGGCAGCCATCAAGGCACTACTACGAGGGAAGAAGATGATGTCTCCGCTGGACGACGACACGCCGTTTTGCTCAGCTCCTCGACCGCCACGACGACTACGACCGACGCTTCCCATCGAGACGACCACCACTTAAACGGCCCTTTTCAGGGCCACCAACAATTAAAGGTTTTAATTTGCCACAAAATGTTGCCATCCGGTGACAATTGTAGCCTTATTATGTGTTTTAGGTCAAAAGTGTATAACTATAATTAAAGTTTTAGAAAATTCAAAAACCTAAATTTTTAATTTCTTTTATTATTATTTAATACTTTTATTGATTAGCAACCTACAACATAATTTTCTACAACGCTAGGTTAGCGTCTATTAGTGACTTTGGTATTTCGCTCATTAAAATTCGTAACAGAATTGGAATTTTTAAGATTGCGTCCTTAGTATGCATTTTACTACAAAAGTATAATAATAATCTATGTTACAGGAAATTGTGTTTGGGTCAACAGCCGTAAGGCTGGTTTGAACCTCTAGAGGTTTTATTAAGTAAAAACGTGGAGTTTGGTGGTTTACTATGCCTTCCTCACCGAGTTGAAAGAGTAAGCTTATCAGCATGCCAGGCCCTTCGAAGAGCATACACTTTCCACCCTGCAAATGACACCTTCACTTCATTCACCACAAGGTCTGGCCGTATAGTTAAATTCATCACTCTTAGAGGAGATAACTCTGACTAGTGGCTTTTACACCTCTACCTCTTCTGTTCTTAAATAGTTCAGTCATATAGTTGGCTGACTATGTGATAAGAAACAGAACTATTTTTTGTAGCCCTGGAACCAACAAATCGAGTGCAATTAATTTAACATTCCACCTGCCCGTTTTCGGCAATATTATTTGAATTTTTTTTCTACAGAGCTTAATTTAGCGGCATTTAGTGATTTCCCGTACTTTTAGGACGAACAGAAGTTGATTTGCATTTTACGTTATTCACTCATGATTAAAATTACTTTATGTTTTTCGTATAATATTGTTTACCCATGATTAAATATAGTTGTTCTTGTTCATATCTACATTGGTAAGAAAAAGTCGTGTGAGTGTTTCACACCACATTTTTATGTTGGTATATTCATTTTGAGGATACTTACGGCTAACGTAAAATTGTTTTGAATTAGAAATTACATTTTATATTCATTAGTTTACTTTCATTTTAACTTTATATTTACTAAAATTATCTTGTCAGAAATATGAATGGTTCATTCGAGTGGGTTGATATTTATAAGTTATTAATTATTCTTGAAAGTCTTTAGTATGATTAATATAAAGAATAGAATTAGGAATGTCTAAATGACTTGATAAAGAGCCTATTGCAAAACTATTAATCTGTAAGTTTGTAGGAGGTTAACAGGTTAAATTGTTAAATAGGTATTTATAAAATTAACAAAGTTACTTTTAATAAAATGTTGATAGGTTATGATGGATTGGAAAGTTATAACGTTAAATGGATTAATGGCAAACACATCTGTTGCTTTTAATGTAAGTACTCGATGGAGTTCTTCATTCTTCTTCAAAACTCTTCAGCAGTTTCTTTACTCCCTTCAAGTTCTTTCAATTAATCTTCTAACCCCTCAAAATTTCTAAATATTATTCCCCGTTTAAACTTAAATGTTCATTTCAAGTTGTTTATCTTATCTTTTAAATATTATTTTAATAAACACCCACGGTTTTCTTTAATTAAACATTATTTCTTTTCCAATGTTTAAATGAACGTCATTAGCTATTTTTGCCAAAATTTATTCCAATAATACATGTCTTGTATTTAAAATGAATGTATATTTTTCTGTTAATGTGGATGGCTAGATTCCAACAACTTGTGTTTAATTTTTATTGATGCAGTCGGTTTAATAATATAAATAACTTTTACTTTTAGAATATCTGTATATTTTGCAAATTATGTAGTATTTTTAATAAACCAGGAAGTGTGCAAATTCTTTGAGTGTTCGAATTTATTTATTTTTGCGTTAGTTCATTAATTTGTTATTTAAAGAGCCCTGTGGCATCTTTAAAAGTTACATCATTATAAACAATTAAATTTATATTTGACATGGACCGTGCTAATGATATATTCTGTAGATTTGCACTGCTGCATAAATTATGTTGGTCCTTGTACATAAAGTTCTGTTTAACCAATAATGAAAGGGATTATAAACAATTGGCCTTGAATAAAAGAAATTCAAGTAAGATTTTATTTTTATTGTTTTAGTATACTAAAGCCTAACTTTACGTTCAAAAGTAAACCCGGTTTTTATTTTTTATATTTTATTACCACGTTTGTCTTTTTTGATATCGACCATTTTGTTTTCAATTCCTAAAAGAAATTTATTGCACTTTTCAGATTAACATTAATACCTGCTTTTTTTATATTGAAGTTAACCTAGCAGCCATGAGGTTTATAGGCCTAACATTAGACCATTGGTCAGAAATTTTTATAAATCAATCAGCATTGAATAATCCTTGATCATAAATTCGAAAAGTTTAACCACAAGTTTGAAGATGCTTCATTATTTTATTCTTTTAAAGATCTTTCAAGAACGCCATTTTATTTTTATAACAGGAGTAACTATTGATGTACTTTAAATTTAATTTAATGTTTTTTCCTGATTATGTCGAAATTTTTTATTGTAACTTTGAGGTTCTGTCGACATTTTTGGACTCCAATATTTTTTTATTACTAAATTGCTTCATTTACTCGTTTTTACTTTCTCTTGGCCTATATGGAAACCTAGGGAGGGAAAGTTTTTATTGTTTTCATATCGGTTTTTCGAAATTGAATTTTCTCCGAACGTAGACTTTTCAAACCCTTTAGCGATTGGTCTGTTTATTTCTAATACTATGTGACTTTTCACTTTTTACGATTTCTCAAAAACGGCTCATACGATTTTTAAAAAAAATTTCCTCATTTACTACATTTTTTGTTCTCTGCAAGATAGGGTAAGCCCATGTCTGCCGAAATTTTGGGGGCTGTGCTCTCGTGGTAGAATTTTTTTTAAGATTGCGGCCTTAATATGCATTTTAGAGTAAAAGTGAATACATTAAAGTTGTGAAAATTAAAATCCTACTTCTTTTAATTCAAGCGTTTTTTATTTATAATTCTTAATTTAGCGTAAATTAGTGATTTTCTGTATTTTGCTCATCAAAATCGGTAAAATTATGGGATTCTTTAAGAAAAAATTGCGGCCTCATGGATTTTATATCAAAAGTGTAATAATCAAAGTTATGGGAAATAATAAAATCTACAACTTTCATTTCAAGATTTTTTTCCCACAGAGCCTAGTTTTGCGTCAATTAGTGATTTTCCTTATTTTTAAGTTATATAGAGGTTGATTTTCATTTTTGGCCATTCTCTTATGATTAAAATTAGGTTATGTTTTTCATTTTATAATCTTTACTGTTGATTAAACATAGGTTATATTAGACATTATTTACATTGGCAAGAGACAATCGTGTGATTGTTTCACATCAGATTTTTATATATTTGTTTCTATTTTGTCGTGTAATATCTCTGCTCCTATTACTTGAGTATAAGCGTATATCTTAAACTTGGTATGATTTCCAGGTTTTTAACTTCTGGGGCATCTATCAGATTGCCTTCTGTGATGTATTTAAATGTATACAATTTAATTAATTGTACAATTTACCTAATTATAAATGTAGGTATATTTTTATGACTTCTTTGGTGTTCTACAGATAATAAAGAATACATTTAATAAATTACACAAATAGTTAAAATATTACATACATATATTATACATAATAGTCAAAATAGTTTAAATATATCTGTGTGGAATATTTTTATATATTTGTATCATGTTTTATTTATTTTTACTTTGTTTTTGTCTTCAACGTACATTACTTGTTTCTGTTTTATATTTTATTTTATGGTAATTCACTTTAGAAAGAAAAATAACTGGGTAATATATGAGAGATCTGTCCAATCCGGTTAGTAGGTAATTTTAACAGAAGCCTAGAATGGATTTTACAACCCTTGACATGTCTTTCACTGTCATTCTGTCTTTCTGTTTTATTTTATAAGTGTTTATCTGTAATATAAAAGCGCGCGAGTACACATGGAAAATAGGAACTGACGGTGTATTCTCCTTTTGACGTATATTACTATCAGCCTGTAAACATGACAGTTGTGCCAAGAATGTTGTCTGCTTGATTGGCATTGAGCCCTGAACCTATTTGGCTATTTGTCCTACTGTCCGTTTGGTGTTCAGAATGTGAAAGTGAAGGCATGTATTTTTAGTAGTCTAATGATAAATTGGACCTACCAAACACTAAGTACTCCTGATTTCTTGAATATCACGCTTATTGTTCCTAATCCCCGTATTGTTTATTTATTCAACTTAATTTACTCCAAGAAATTTTATAATCATATTTTTAAAAGATTAAAAAAATAATCCTTGAAATTCAGTAGAATGTAGAACGGTTTCGTTTCTTATCTCTCGTTTATTATTTTGGTCCCGCATTTTTTTATCGTAAATAACTGTTCAGTGCTAGATAACATAATACAAAATAACATTGTATGTAATAACAAAGAAAACATCACTATGTATTTTTGTATTTTAGTTTATAAAATATTATAGTTTACGAACCACTGTTTAAAATTTGAAATGTATTAATTAAAAATAAGTGTAAAGCTATCAGAACATGGTTAAAATAATAACACTTACCAAATATAGATAGTAACCTATTGTATTTGTAGTACTTTCATAGCTTTACGACTTTATCAGTCCATCAGTAACATAACTTGTACATTAAAAATATAATTATTTACATTTTTCAGAGTTTTAAACTACCTCTTTTCCTGTTTTAATGTGTAAGTTGTAATATTTTTGAATGGGCTGACAATGTGGTTGAGATATGAAAGAGATATTCGTGTAGTGATTTGTCCCAATTGGGAAACCCTACGACAAAATTAGTTGTATGAAAAGAGCTGCTTCATCAGTGAAAAATGGACTATAATAAGCACGATAAATTTAGGCAGGTGGGAGTTTGCTGTGTACTTCGCCACTTCCTCACCTCGCCACTCTCAACAGTAGAGCAATTTCTCCTCTCTTACTGCTCCTGTTGACTTGAAACTTATACTGATACAGATGAGACTTATACTTATACAGTGTGACTTAGCGAAGGGGCAATCTCAAACCTGACCTTGGCGGTTATTGGCTAGATCTCATCTGCAGTCTTTAGTTCGTTGGGGTATAGTTATTGAATGTACATCTCTGAATTAAGTAATCTGTAGTAGACTACAAGTGGGAATTATTGATCGCTGTTATTTTGTAATAATACTCTCAAAGAGATTTCTATCGGTAGTACAGATATATTAATAAATATTACCCTGTATTTTATTTGAGATGAACATCGAACCATCCTTAATGTCAGCTCAAGGCTAAAGGATATAAATTAATTATACCCTGTATTTAAATTTAAAAACAAAACTTTAAAAAACTAGTGGTATAAAGTCATCGCTGCGAGTCAGTGTTTAAAAGCTGATTTACGGAGACGGAGGTTCCTGGTTAAACCCTAGTTAAGGTACGGGGTTTTATACGGATCTGAGTACTATACAGTGGTTACCGGTGTATTTTGATAGGTGGGGTGTAATTAACCATACTCTCTCAGGAATATTGTCGGACTGAGCCTGTACAAAACTACACCCAATTTACACACGTTGTATACATCATCGTCATCTAATTGGGTCTTAGATTGTTCTTAAAATAAAGAGATTTTGACGGTCACAGGTTAAGGATGTAAAAAACAAAAATATCTTGAGTGTAATTGATTTAACACTCCAGCGTTAAGTGAAATGATCCAGAAACCGAAATAACTTTTAGATCGAGAAAAATTAATCCAGAAAGGGAAATTTCATTATTCCATTAATCGCAAATTTCTTGTCAGTATGTATTACTGTACTATTATATAGTAAACTACAGTATTACAAGAATACTATAGTAATACTATAGTTTCTTGTAGTACTACAGTAATACTATAGTATTCGTAGTATCGTGCCGTTTTGAACTTACAGTAATCAGTTGGCCTGTAGTTGATACACAGACTATTTTTATTTTTATTCACATTCATGATAGTATACAAATTAATTTGTACGTAGTAACTACACTGATAATAAAATAAAATAAAAAATTAAGAAATGTCTCTTGCTATATTGTAAAATGAATTACTGCTGAAGTTATTGTTTGTCAGTTATTTTATTTTATTGTTTCTAATATTTGATAATATTAAATAACATTTGATACGAAAATAGTTCATGAATAACTTAATAAGACAGTAAGTGATTGCTCAAGTGAGACAGAAAATTGTGTATGTTTTAAGATATTTTTTCCGTTGGTTCACGGACAGGTAATTAACAGAAAATCTGATATTATTATTGGTTCGTCCCCTCTCATATGTTGCGGTATCAGGGTGCCAATGCCCATCCTTCCGGCTTGACACTTTTTTGCCTCTGGATCCGGATTCATTACCACTTTGTACGTGATTGGCCCAATGTTAGTTACATTGAGAGACTGTCCCCTTAAGCCTTTCTTAGCTAACTACTTAATTTTTGTTGAATTTACTTCTTTCCTTTTTGTTTATTATTTCTTTTCCTACTATAGAGTGATTTTATAGTCCTGTTCCAATTTGTTAATGTCTGGTAATTTTTTTTCTAAGAAAGGGAAATTTTGTTTTGTGTCACGAAGTTAGTAGCCCTACTCAACCGGTGTAGATATGGCAGTGTGAGTTGATTCTACTTGAGCAGTGAAAAATTTTGTGCCGTTTCTTGTCGTGTTATGAACAGAATGTATTTTACCCTAGAACAACGGGCTCTCATTCTTGAACAATATTTTGCTACGAAATCATCGGACGCGAATGTAAAAGAATCATTTCAAATTAAATTTGTTGGTGTTCCTCTACCAGAAAAAAATGTCAATTTCTAGGCTAACAAACCGATTTCGAGAGACAGGTCGTATTTGCGACTCAAAACGTAGTGGTCGACCAACTCTCTTGACAGATGATGTTTTAGAGAATGTGAAAACAAGATTGCTCAATTCTGTTTAAAAATTTTCCTCACAAGTTGGTTTGTCATATTCGAGTGTTCAGAAATCTGCTAAAATTTGAAATTGCATCCGTATCGGGTAAAATTAATCCAAGAGCTTCAGCCTCCAGATTTAAACAAGCGTTTTGTTTAGGGTAAAAGACACTCTGTTCGTAACACGACAGGAAACGGCACAAAATTTTACACAGCTCAAGGAGAATCAACTCACACTGCCGTATCTATACCGGTTGAGTACGGCTACCAACTTTGTATCACAAAACAAAATTTCCCTTTCTAAGAAAAAAATTACCAGACATTAACTATTGGGTAACAGGACTAAAAAAAACACTCTAATATCGTCAAACGTTACTCACTGAGGCGACTAGTGTTCTATGTTGATCAACTTACGAGGACCAACTGGAACTAGTTTCTCTGCACATATCGGCTCACTGACCGGGGCTCCGCTGGGATTAGATACTCTTTATCCCCACAAGTTGCTCAAGCTTAACCGGAGCACTTTAATACTGAAGTGAGAATAGTTCAGAGAAATCTTTTAAATTAGTTATGTTTATGTTATGTTTAACTGCACAGGGTGACTGATTACATAGCTTCGTCTATGGAACAAAAGATGTATGTGTCCGCAGGTTTCCTGGATGTCGCTCAAGCTTTTGACAGAGTTTGGCATACAGGTCTCTTACACAAACTGAAAGAAATACTACCATTTACCTACTATCTTATCATAAACTCCTTTCTATCTGACAGATTCTTTAGAATTCGTTTAGGATCGTCAAATTTCTTTCTTGTCTTAGCCGGCGTGCCTCAGGGCTCAATTTTAGCACCACTTCTCTATTCTGTATACACTTCAGATCTACCGATCCTACCCCAGACCCTCACTGCTACCTACGCTGACGACACAGCGATATTAGCCCGAGACCAAAACTCTATACACGCTTCACTAACACTCCAACATCATCTCAATCTTATACACGAATGGTGTAAAACATGGAAATAAAACTTAATGCGACAAAATCCCTTCACGTAGCTTTCACACTCCGTCATGGTGATTGCCCACCAGTATACATAGACAATGAACCTCTCACAAAGACAGATACGGTCAAGTATCTCGGTCTGACTTTCGATAAACGACTAACTTGGAGCACACATATCAAACGGAAACGTTTATTACTGAATTCCCGACTTAAACTTCTATATTCCCTACTTCTCAAACGATCAAAATTACCAATGGCACAAAAATTACGCATATATTGTTCTCTTTTGAAACCTATTTGGACCTACGGATCCCAAATTTACGGTTCAACCAAACCCTCTAATTTGCAACGAATTCAAGCATTCCAGTCAAAAACATTACGCCTTATAGCAAATGCACCTCTTTACGTTAGCAACAAAACCTTACATACAGATTTGAAAACACCACTTGTACAAAATTCCATTGAATACCTATACAAACGCTTTCACGACAAGTCACACGAACACGAGAACCCCCTGGTGCGTTCACTTTCCTCCGTCCATTTGCCTGATAATCCCCCTAGACGCCTTAAAAGACGCTGGAGTAGAGACCTGCTAATTTGATATACAAATTTCATTCTTGGGGAGGCACCAATGGGGGCCCTACCCCTCTCATGCCTATCATGTAATTTACATTATTATCATAATCATCACATTTGCTTGTTGTAACGTTTTACAGTTGTAAATAAAGAATTAAAGTGAAAAAAAAAGTTATGTTTATAAATATATATATATATTTTTGGTTAAATGCATTCAGGAGACTCCGAACAGGCAGTATGTATAGGACATATCAAGATAAAAACTGTTAAGTCTAGTTATTGACACTCGACTGTATTTTTATTTATACTCGTAATATTCAAATGATACTCAGCGGCTGAAACGAAACAATCCTACGGACTTATTTTAAAGTGATAAGACAGCACATAAATTAAATCCACGAAGTTCCCCATTCAGATTTTCTTCGATTATGACATATAACAAAGAAAACTCATCTACTCATTTTTCAGATTACCACAATTTTTTAAAGCTTTTTGTAGTTTATTGTTGTATTTTATACCAGCATAAGTACGATGCAAATGTTGACATCAGTACGCGTCTAACTCGTATTGCCGGAGCTTAAGTGGTAGTAACACGCAAGCGAGTTTTAGAAGGTTAACGCCGCGAGAGTCTCGCGGCGGGCAGGAGTACTGACAATGGAATTGGTTAATACACACGTGACGCGTGAAGTAGCTGGGGCAATTTTCACCCGCTGTGTCAGAATAGGAGCGGGCGTTATGACGCTTGGGTTCTGTTACCCGTCGCGAGCTCGCTGCGGTGAGAACGACGCCTCGCGGGTAACCAGTACTCAACCGAGCATCATTGTTGACACACGCCTGTCGCCCGTTTTGTGTATTGCATACTTGGCTGTTGCGGTGTTTTCTTTCGCGTTTATTATTTTTTTCATCCATTCTCATTCTGTTTTTTTTTCAATCTAAATTATTAATTATGAGTCCACCATCATTGATCACCTTTCAAAAATTTATCTGCAGTGAAAGGATGCACCCAAAACTTTCTTTCTTTTCTATATTTGATGATATTATAAACAAATTACATTAAAAACTTTTATTTTTAATCTGTGGGCCTCAAACACGCTCCGGAAATTGGGACCCATTCTGTTGAGCGGCAGACAATGGACTGATCGATTTCGCGGGTATTTTGACGCGCTTGTGTGTCCTGGAAGGAGAAATTGACGCGGGGAGATTTCTCATAACTCTCGCAACATCAAGCGTCTAAAACGCTCATGTGGGTCACTACACTAAGGCTTCCCTAAGTAAATTTTCAGGGCCAGTATTAATTTTCTGATTTTTCAAACAATAAGAAATGTGTTTCAGTAAATCTCTATAACGTTTTAAATTTATTGAATATCTTTATCTTAATTGGCATTTTTATTTTTCCTTTATCTAGTTTTTGATGAAAGTTAGTTTAAAAATTAAGCTCAAAGTAAGTTGTGGGTAAGGCCTACATATTGTAATAATGTTGTCAAAACTGTAAATAAGTGTTGGTAATATATAACAAATTTGATTCGAATTAACACTTTCTAATAATTTATACTTGTTACTTCACAAAGAAAATTATAAAGAAGATAAATATCAGTTGTAATCAATCAAAGATTTTAAATTGCTTCTAAATTCCGTTCTTCTATTAACTGAATCATTAATGAAAATTTTAGTAATTATGTATAGTATATTTTTTATGTAATAATATTCAGCTTGCGTTTTTTATGACATATAATCTGATTGATAATTTATCTTTTATTTTGACACAAAATTTGTCATAAATTATTCGAAACAAATTAGTATTTAATTGGGCAAAAAATACATAATTTATGTTATTAATTAAAAGGAAAATTAGCTATAATTTGAAATTTTTTATGTGGCTGAAAATGTTTGTATTGTACCACTAATTTATTAATTAAATATTTAGTGCGTATTTAAAATGTATTACTAACAATTTTGTCTATTTCGGATGCCTTATGAAATATTTTATTTGTTTTTATTGATAAAGATGAACTTTCATTGCTGATAATTATTTAGAATTTTGTGTTGGCTTCTGAATGTAATTGATTATGCTACGAGCATGTGCTTAAATGGTTCAGATATGACTGGGTAATATTTAATTAACTAGTTTCACTTATAAACAATTATTTTTAAAATTACTATAGTTAATCCACCAGGTTGGAATAACACAGCCTATTAACGTTAATCCTAAGTAACGCAGGAAACTCTATGCTTTATTACTGTGAAAGGTTTTTTTAAATCAGTGGTTTAATGATACCTCGTACAAACAAGCAAACACTGCTTATCTTCTTCTTCTTCTCACAATCAAGGATAGGCTCCCACCTGTTCCGATTCACAACGTCGACAAACTATTGAATTATTGCCATCTCTTGCTTGGCCTCCCAACATTTCTCCTCCCCTCGTGTCTGTATTACAAAACATTAAGGAGAATCCTTTCCTCAGGCATTCTCTCTACGTGTCCCTCCATCAATTTCGATTTTCTGCAATCTTCCCATTCAGGTTGTAAACATCCAGTTCCGTTCATATATCCTCATTACTTAGTTGGTCCCTACGATTGCAACCCTTTGTTCTTCACAGGAATCGCGTCTCTGCCGCCTGTATTCTGCTCTCCTGTGGTCTAGTACTAATACACGACTCACTTTCATAGAGAAGGTCTGGGGCAGCCATCACCTTATAAAATTTTATATACTTCTTTTCTTGTTTTCATGCCTAGGGTTTTTCTAATATTGACGAATACTGCTTGGACTTTACAAACTTTTTTCTCACAATGAACGTTACTTCTATGTAATATTAGTATTGGTAAATAATTTTCCGTCCATTAGACATTATTGATGAACTTTTCAGTAATGGGAAAACGTTTTTAAATGGTCCATGAGTAATTACGAAGTAAAAAAAACATGATCTCAAGCAAGATTCATAATCTGAATGGTTAATTTCGTATATAAACTTGTTTTATCTTCAGGTTACGCTAGATTTAAATATCCTCTTCACCGTAAATTAACTACCAACCGAATTTTCTGGCAGAGGGTGGTTACGAGGAAGTAATACCTGTAATTAAAAGTTAATCCCAACTTTAATACTAAGCTGCCAACTTCAAAGAAAATTTTCGTTTGTTAGATATACCGTAGAGTTTGTGTTAATACGGTATATAATAATTATCGTAGTGTGAGGCTAATCTCAAACTTTAATTATCGTTACAGAACTTCTGATTTTGGGTAACATTGACGTTGACAAAATATATCAACCAGCTTTGCAAACCTATCATTTCTAAGTGCAAAATGTTGTCTGTTTAAATTAAAAACACAGTTGGAAAGTTTTGTAGAAAATATTCCCATAAAGTTTACTAATGTACTCCAATAAAAATTTGCGCCCGCATTCCCCGCCGGTTTTACTTCTGGCATCAGAGGGATAGATTAAATAAACTTTTCTTCATCCCTAATGTGTGTACGTTGCAATCTGTTCAATTCAGAACAATAAGCAACCCCATGACCGAATGAGATGAGGATGATGTGTATGACGTATAAATGAGGTGTTTATACATTTATGTTTATAGAGAGAGTATAGTTAATTGAACCCAAACCATCAAAGTACACCGGTAACCACTGTCTCTAGTATTCAAATCCGTATATTAAATGAACTGGTTTATTGTTTTTTTTCGGTTTCACTTTACTCTTTATTTTTATATTTATATAGGCGTATCACTAAAAGAAGCATAGTGCCGATTTTTAAAATGTTTGTTCTTTGAAACCTACAGAAATAATGTTTATTGATTTAGGGTATTGACCACGTTTCTCACCTTTTCAAGCGAGCGGTCGTTTAAAAAATAAGTCTCTTCAAAATATTTCCGTACTAGTTATTATTTTTGTAACTTCAATTGTTAAAATAAAACAGTTTAGAAAGCGAAGGGGTGGTTTAGATCTTTCTGCAATATTTCATTGGTTGTTCGTTCATTGGTCATAGGGTTGCAGTGATCACTCTCAGGTATTTTGATTGAAAGCGCTGCAGTATTTCTATATTTGATGAACTAGCTGTACCCCACGCTCTAACCCTTAGCCTAAGTCCATTGGTATGAGTATTACTTAGTACAAAAAACCTTTATTTCCAAGAGAAAGTTGAGATATACTGCCTAAGAGCCAGAACTATTGACGTAACTCGAGGTTAAGTTGTTTTCGTTTCAGCCATATATAAATTCTCCACGTGACTTCGATCTAAAAATTTAAACCCAGATATTTAACTTTTTCTTTTGCGGGATTTCCGTACCGTTCAAGGTGATCTGTGCCCTTCATAAAAGAAAAAAATTAAACAACGTAGCGAGAAAAATTTAAATAAATTAGAATAGCATCAATATGTTTTCGCAATTAACCTCCTCAATAACAGTCAAGATACTCAGAATGAAACGTTTTAAAACATTGGACTTGCTCTTATATTTTGTTAATCATGTAACTCTTTTATAATATTTTTCTTCTTCTTCTACTACTAATCATCGTTATCAAGTAATCGGCATCATTATCACCTCCATCATGGTCATTGTCATCTTCAGCTTCAACTACTTCATGCTTAAAGATATTAATCCTCAGTTTAGTGAAGTTTAGTTTGATTTTTTGTTCACACTTTAGTCTTTTATTTTGAAACACACCACTTAGTGTTTTATTATATTTTCATTCTAAGAACTTTATTATTCATTATTTCATAATCTTTGCTTAATGTTTACAATTACATTTTTCAAAACTGATTGCAAAAGAACTAGTTTGTTAAAAATAAGAAAGCGAAGCGAAGCAAGTAGCGGCTAGTCTAATATGTGTACAAATTGGAATAGTGAATATTGGAATATTCAAACTTTTGATCGCCTGTAACGAATAGCATAGTAACCTGAGTAATTAAGTGATGTCTAGAATATGGTGGAGATCAAGGCCATTAAAAGTGTAATTTTTGAGTGATGTATATTTATTAATTTCATAACCATTTGTAAAAGATATTTCTGTAATAAATGAAATGAACAATAATAATCCATTATTTTAATAAAATGGTACTTGAACGTATTTCAATAAAACAGATGTTTGTAACCCATTGTTGTTTAATATCAACTAGAAATTATATCAGGAAAAATTGAAGAAGTTTGCGATTAAATTTCATAAAAGTTTAAGAGGCATCCATCCTCTATCACGTGAACTCTCAGCATCTCCATACATTTCATTGAGGCTGAAGGGCCAATAAGAGCACATCAACCTTGGAACACTGCCTAGCTGCTTCACAACAACTTCTGTTGGTGTATTTGTGTGCATGGTTACAAACATAACTACTAAACTCACCAACATGTGTAGTTGATAGATATATGTGTTTTATATATACATTGAAGTATTCCTGCCTTTCTTTCCCTCTGATTCTTAGTGCCCCATGTTTAAGTATTTAACATTAAGAAAAAACTGTTTACAGAATACACAAACTTAAATTTAAATCCTTTCCGTTTGTAAATCTACTTTTAACTCAGTAGTATATATCAGTATAAGTAATTTGTTTTTAAAGAAACCAGTTTTAAATATTGTATATAAAATTTAACTCGAACTTGTTTCTTTTTATATGAGTTAAATTTATGCTATTACTAAATAAATATAAATTCAGAAGTTACTTGTTGTCATTGCATTTTTTTTTTATTTTTTATGAGTACTTTTTTGTTAGAAAAAGTTAAATTGTCGGCTTTTTAAATAGGATATGATGAGTCATCGCCGTAATTTCTTATAGTATAATCTCATACCTAATTTTAGAATCTTCTATTAAATTATTATGTAAAGATACAATCGCTTTAGGCTCTCTTTTTAGTGTATTAGAAAGTATTTTTCTTAACTTTCCCATAGCTCACTTTGCCAAGTATCTTGGGAAGTCCCTAATGGAAAAGTTCATGTGGAAGAAATTTGTTAAGAAGTAAAAAGAACTACAGAAAGATTATTGGTTGCTCGGTCGGATCTCTAAACTGTGAGTCTTCAATAGAATCTACGTGCAAATGATTAAACCAGTGAGCAACCTATGATTGCATCAAAGGAAACCATTTACATTCTTTCCAATGGTTTCATAATAAGGTAATCAGGAACACCCCATGGTATGCCCGCAACAGTGACATCCACCGAAATTTGCAAGTAAATTCAATAGGTGAAGAATTCCGTGAGTGTACCAAGAAGCTAGAAAATCGTCTTCACAAACAAGTCCAACATTAATATAACAGTATTAAGACTGGAAAGGTTTAAGCTAGTTCATATAAAATGTTAAAAGAAACAGACTAAAACTAAATTTCTAGAGAAACTATAAGATAAAATTTACAAATATATGTTTTTTAGCCAATTCTTGGCATTTTAAACACAGTTAAAGCCTCGGCATTAGGTGTTCCAGCATATTCGTCTATATTGAACAACCTTCACAATATTCGTCTTCTATACGGGACCCAAACTAGGTTTTAGGAGAGAAAAAACTAGGTTTCAAACTAGTTTTCTGAGAGTGAGTGTTGGTCAGTGACAGCAGGAGGGGAATTAGGCTACGGTTCCCTTCCACGCCCCGCTGACAACATGTACATTTTTTTTATCCCGACATTTCCCTTAGAGTATTATATAAACAGTTCCGAGGGATGTGGAGGGTTGTTTGCTGATGTCGGATCAAGTGGCCAGGCGGCGGGTTTTTGGTTAGTAAGCGGTTGCGGCCTCCTTGGGGCTGGACGAGGACGCCTCAATTAAGTCCAGTACTACTTCCCTCATCGTGAGGGAGAGGAGTGAATATGAGTTTTTCTCGCCGCCTTGGATAAAAAAAACTAGGTTTCAATACTAATAAACTGAAATCTCGTCTTAAATTCGCAACAATTTTACAATTTTCACATCATTTTTTTCTTTAAAACTTTTGAATAATTTATTTTTCCGATCTATTACTTGGCCCTTCTCGTATAAATTTAATACCTACCTAATAAGGCCGTTTTTACATATTATAATTATAGTGAAAAACTGGAATTTGGATTCAGCCGAAACAGGTCTGATCTAATCAACTTCGGATAAACTAAATTTCAGTGTGATCTAGGTATTTGTTATTATGAAGGATCTGCGATCCAGGGAAAATTTTGTTGTTTGATAATGTAAAACTCGACTGTATCGTTTTTATTAAAGTTTTTATAACCAGATACTGATTTAAAAAGTTTAGTTAAGGGCAGTGAACAAAGTATTGATCGTCAACATCCTTGACCGGATAAGACAGCAGAAGAACTCACATCATCTAGGCTACAACTATTCTTCGGCTACAATCACGGTTTATTGGTGATTTTCTTCTGGTTCCTTGTTTTGAGGGCACAACTTTGTCCATTCATACTGTAAATAAATTATATTAAAAATATAATTTTTCCCGTTATGATTCGGATTTTCGACGCTCCGGATTTTTGATGTCCGAATTATCGCCGCTCTCCAGTACTTTCTTTCGTAGTCTCCTTGAAGCAGTTCACAAAATATATTAATTTTACTGTCTGAACTGTAATACCAACTGTTCTTATCATTGAAGAGCTAAATACAGTACATTGTATTCAACATATGATAATATAGCCAAGGCCGGCCGCATGCAGGGACGCGACGAACTGACGGGAGACAATTATCTTGAGACAAAAACACCACTATTATTGTTGATGCAACCTTAAATAAATATAAAACAAAAACAACTTTCTTTGTACAGTTGCAATTTTATGTTACTACTTTCATTATTCCTATTTTTTTTTAATTTAATTTAGTACTAGTTTGTGTTCAAACTTATCAAACATGTTTAAAATGTGCATCAAATTATTCAGTCATATTTATTATTTTTTAAATTTTCCTGTGTCGGCCTATATTATGTAAATAATAAATTTTTATCTGTATTTTTGTTAATTTAAATTATAACTGTGTAACGGGCAATATTAAGTTGGTTTGTAAACACGGACACTACACGACTAAAGCAGCGAGCACACTGGGTACGTTCCGTTACGTCACGTCTCTATTATACAGCTCGGAGACGTGACGTGACGGAATTGTGTAAAGGCGCACACCAAATACGTCTCTTTCAGTTTGGTTTGTGACTTGTATTGCCCTGCCAGTGAGTCGTCTCCGTTTGAAAGTGTAGTGATGCTTGTTTCGCCGTAGTTTTTAGAGTTATTTTGTTACTTTGCTTTATTGGAATTTCACCATGGACCTTTCTACCGATCAGGAACTCCTTGTAATAGCGAGTACCTATTGCAGATGAGGAAGAAAAAAGTAAAACAACGTTTGGGTACACCCCTTAGTTCTTACAACTAGTTTTTAGGTCTTAGAACCCCTTAGTACTGAGGGGTGCACACGATTGGACAGAATAAGGAATGAGGAAATCAGGTCAGAATTAGGTATCTACAACTTGAACGAAAAGATAAACGGTTATCGCCAAAGTTGGGGACAGCACATAGCAAGGATGTCGGATCACAGGATACCTAAGCAAGCACGCTGGTATGCTCCAGAAGGGTAAAGGGATATCGGTAGACCTAGGAGAAGTTGGAGATAGATGATATAGTTTGTGAGTTCGGAACAGGCTGCGGCCTAATCCTTGGCTGGAAGAAGAAGAAGAAGAAAAAGACGTTTGGGTTCGTAATATTAATATAAAAAGATGTGAGCACGGAAAGTTTCATACATTATTTCCAGACCTTCTTCAGGATGACTCAAATATTTTTAAATACTTCCCGATGAGTTCGCAAAAATTTTTGAATTTCTTTAAGATTGTCATTCACCCTAAAGTAAGAAAATATGTTTTAAGTAATTAATAATTAACTATAAAAGTGTCATTTATTACTGCTTATTAAGCACTATTATATTAAGATACGTGATCAAAATTTATAAATTTTTCTGTAATTAGTACTAAAGATTTTATTTATTTTAAAAATTACAAAAACATAATTGAAACATTCAGAAGAATTATTAAACATGGATGAAATTTAGATATATATTTATTATCCACATAAATATATAATTATTTGAACACTTAATTAATATTTCGTCTTCCATATAAAAATGTTACACAAACAACAAACTAATAAAATAAAAAATTGTGCCGCACAGAAAATAAATATTAAAAAATGCTACTACCGAGTGCCGTCCGTCATCTGTCAATTTTGCCCTAAACTGCAATGTATCCGTCAACTAACGTCTACTAGACGCGAAGCGACGTAACGTGCCGTAACCTGTGTGCGCCTGTTCATAAGCATCTGTAGTAAGCAAAGCCATCGGTTAGACGGAAGCCGTGATGTGACGTGACGAAACGTATCCAGTGTGCACGATGCTTAAGAATTCATTTGTATGAAACTTTAGATTGTCATTTTAAATAATATAGATTATTGGATGGCAATTGGATGTGTTTCGGTGCATGTGCAAAGCTAATTGCCGCGACCCAATGGCGATCGCGTGTTTCGACGTATGCGCAAAGCTGAACTACTCGAGCTCGCTCGCGACGAAATATAATTCCACTATATAGTTACTTGAGTCACGAGTTTGCCCTTGTTTGCAACAAGGGTAAATGGGGAAAAGCATCAGTGCCCATGCGCGACTGCTTTTATTTCAGTACGTCAAACAAAACAACTTATTATATACCCAGATTATATACAATACATTGTGGAAACTTTTGTAGGTTAACTGTACCAATATAACAACTGTTTGTTACCGTAAACAGAAATGTTAGTTTCTCGAAAACGCGGGCAGACTATATATTTTGCACTGGTGAATGAAATCAAATATGCCGTGTAATAAAATGTTGTGAAGTTGAAGCTAAACAAAAATGCCTTTCCCTGCCTCTTTAACAAAACACATGAGCGAGTGGCTAACTACTGTGATGTTTCTCTTTCCATAATTCGAAAAATAAAGGAAGGACATTAAAGATGTAAAGAAGCTATTCTTCAACAGTTTTGTTGATACTTGGTAGAGGAAACGGTTAGGTGAGACTGATAGTGAAGACGCCGGTGACAGTGATAGTAAAGAAGGCGATTCATTCGTAGAAAATTTCGTTTCAGTGGAATAAGGTAGCTGGTAATTACAGTAAATCAAATCTTTCTACCTCCAAACCTCTCAAACCTTTCTCAACCTTTCTTTCTCTTCTGACCTTTCTCGGAATAAACCAAAGCTTACAGAATGTATGTAGAAACTGGACGGTAGTGAAATGTACGAGTAGTGTCTCACTGTTGAGGTTGGCAGCACTACAAATTTTCACTTCCTTTCCTCACAGCCCATCCATACACAAAAGTCAATCTCGTGACTTCAGTATCTATACCTTCACTATTTTCGCTTCAGACTGCTTGAAGCAATATCGCGCCCGATGTGCGGCACATACATATATACCACATCTACTTAGTACTGTCTGTCTATAACTTGATGCCCTCCCGCAGAGAGGAGCAGAATCGGCCCGCTACTAGCCTTCTCAATAACACTTCATTATGTACCAATTCCGGTGTACTAGTTAGTAGTAGTACGTAATGAAGTGTTATTGAGAAGGCTAGTAGCGGGCCGATTTTGCTCCTCTCTGCGGGAGGCCATCAAGTTATAGACAGACAGTATGTCAGAATCGGTCTCTGACAAAAATGACTAATCGTAAGGAGACTCTTCGCCTCCTGTGTACGGCCAGCTTATAGAATAAGTACGTGTCAATACCTTAGTTCGTTCTACTCACTACTGCAGTCTACGGTCTTGTATTAACTATATACAGTTTTCGATTTGTTAACGCGTTATTTCTTGTTTATTTTTATTATTTAAAAGTTTGTGTACTACCTGGCCATTAGCGGCTACAATGGATTTTGGAACAGTGGGTTTCAACTTGTTAAAATTACAATTTAATATGAAATCGAATCAGGAACTTTTCAGTTTGCAGTGTAGTATATTAACCACTACACCGTGTGGTGGCCTTGGTTTTACTTGAGTGATATATTTTCTTTGTTTATTTGCAAGGTTGCAATTTAGATTTTGACATTTTATTTCCCTAAAAAATAAATAGACAAACAAATAGAAGTTTGATATTATGCATTGTAATAGCTGTTTACTCAATGATAAAGTTTATCTAGTGGATTTAAATTTGATACAGACGTCGCCCAAAATTCATGAGTTGACTTGACATTTCAGTGTGACAGATTGTTATAAAGTTGTCCGTTCATTCAGATTAACCTAGATACAACAAACTCATTATCAAAACATGTTTTGTTAATATTTATCAGAACCGAACGTTCATGACGCTAGAAGGTCTGCTGAAATTTGAAACGATTTTGTAATGTACTTGTTAAACTGTTTGTTATTCTGATTTATTCTGGCATGTATGATTTAAATTATTAAATAAAATTAATGTACTCTTACAAATGTAATTCTTTTCTATAAGGAAACATTTTCAATTTATATGGTTGTTGTGTGTTCGAATGAGTTCAAGTAAAAAGATGTGGATTTCAGATAAAATTTATTTATGTGCCAGAGAAAACGATGGCTTAGAGTATGTAAATGAAGCGACAGTTAAAACTGTTAAGTTGAACATTGATATTCTGGGCGTACCAGTACCCCTCCGGTAGCGTAATTTATAAACCCCCAGAAAAACGGAGAATCTGCAATTCCTAAACGTATTTTATTTGTTTTTATACACACCGATCTACTCTTAAGACTAATTGGGTTTTTATCTAAATTAAACTAATTTGCAATAAGTACTTTAAACCTGTTCAACAAAACCTTCAAATTTCTTTGAAAGCTTTTTTATGTACGTAGCACATTTTGTTCACTTACATTTTTATTACATTCATACCTCGATTACATAGTACTAAAACTGCTGTGCTTTCACCCTAACTCTTGATAGCGTTACACCAGCTCAAATCATTTCTTCTGTTAAATTAGTAACGTACCAGACCTCCGCTGATCTCCGTACCAAGTCTCCACACCAGATTTTTGTTGTCAAGCAGCTGGATTTCTTCAGTGTTGTCTTATCGTTAAAGTCTACTTGTTTTTTTGTGTGAACCTATCAATTACCAGGAAAGTTCATTCCCAGTAGAGGTCGTTGTTCTGGATATACAATGTTAGGTCGACGACGGTTTTTCAGTGCCTTGTTTTGGAAGTGTATGAAATTAATATTGTTTTATTTGGTACACCTTTTAAGTTTTATTTCATATGACAGTAAGCTTGAACATCTATTTGTACAGCAGTATTTTGTTGTAGAATGACATGGAGGATCTTTTTCTAGTAGCCAGTACAATTTCTAATTTTCCTCCTTTTCCCAGACTGCTTTATTATTCGTGTGGTCCAACCTCATGATATGATAATTTCTTCTCTAGTGGTCCGTCTGCACGATTGCAGTCATCCTTTTACTACGTCCTGACAGTTCATATGTTTCTGCACCATAATTTCTTTAGGTCTCATTCGAATTTATTTTTACCGTAAAACGGAATTTATTATCCGTGTCACTGTCCTTTCTTGTGCCGCTCTAGTAATTATCTCCCTCTCTGGTTGTCTCATTATTGCTTTGAACTGCACCAAGGTAACTATCATCAGAAGTCTTTATCCATTGTCCTTCTTTTCACAGATTTCGTCCAACCTTTCCAATCAGTAGATAATTCGTCTTTGAGTATTTAACTTATAAGTTTTATTTCTCTAGAACCTCTCTCAGTATAAAGATATATACTCTTTGAATTTGTAGAGCTGTATCTTTTTCGGAAGACATAGAAATAATATTTATTTCTGTAGGGTAGTCACCACCTTTTTACCACTTATTTATCCTTTAGATTTACTATAGTATTTTCAATATTTATACTATGATGCATTACGTTCATAATGCATCATATTACACCCGCCTATATAGATTGAAAATACTATCGGCGGTAGAGTTATTACTTACTATCATTTAGAGCGGAGGTTCCCAAACTGTGGTCTGCGAGAGCCTCGGGAGTGATCCCGAACACTCGAATATGACAATCCAACTTGCGAGGAAAATTTTCGTTAACTTTCCGTGGAGAATTAGGCAATCTTGGTTTCAATTTCTCTAAAACGTCATCTGTCAAGAGAGTTTGGTCAACCACTACGTTTTCTGTCGCAAATACTACCTGACTCTCGAAATCGGTTTGTTACCCTAGAAATTTAAATTTTTTTCTGGTAAAGGAACACCAAAAAATTTAATTTGAAATGATTCTTTTACACTCGCGTCCGATTTCGTAGCAAATTATTGTTCAAGAATGAGAACCCGTTGTTCTAGGGTAAAAGACATTCTGTTCGTAACACGACCGGAAACGGCACAAAATTTTACACAGCTCAAGGAGAATCAATTCACTCTGCCGTATCTATACCGGTTGAGTAGGGCTACCAACTCTTCGTGTCACAAAACAAAATTTCCCTTTCTTAGAAAAAAATTACCAGAAATTAACAATTGGGTAACAGGATTAAAAAATTATTCTGTATTTCAGAGTAAAACCTAAGTGAAAAGTTACAAACCCCAAGGAACGAATTCCCAAATTTTAGCTCAGCTTTTTATTGTTAATATGTTTAATGACTGTATATTATTAATACAACCGTATCAATAATTATTATTTAAATGCGTAATTAACATAAAAGAAGCAAAGGTTCACTAAATTAGTTTATTTGTTTCCGAGTTCAAAGTTACTGACTCAGCACGTGTCTATCAAGCGATTGTTTTGTTATTATTTGCCAGTTTGTTTATGTTATCTTCATTTTAAGTAAATATTAAAAATAATATCCCAGACAGACATTCACTATTGTTTTAATAACAATTATTGTGATAAATCTTTTTATTTTGAACATTATTTAGATAAAACATTTAAAATATTTTGTTATATAATTTAATAAGTTATCGGTTTTTGAAAAGTGTTACAATAAAACTGTTTTCATTATTTTTTTAAAAATAAATAATAAAGAATGTTTGATGTTTGTTAAATAATTAGAGCAATTTTTATTTTATTTAATGTGTTTTCGTTTTTAGTGTATTCATGTGTTTTAGGGAAGGGGAAAGAAAATAAGGGTAGATAATCAAATTATTTACTGCACTTACCATTGCATGGTCTAGTTTTATTTTTAGACAATTTTTATGTGCTTGTTTAAATACAAACATACACTCATGTATGAAGTGTCTGATAAAGAAGTCTGTGAGAAACGAGAATGAGGAATAATAGAATAGTGTTTGATACCCCCTCCATCTCCCGCTAATCGTTATTATATTTGCCTTGTTTTTTCTCTCTTATCAAAGCCGTATATTATTTTTGGAATATTATCTCTTTTAGTTTTGTAAACAAGGCCGTATTTCATTACTATTATAATAAACTATACATATACATATAGATTTTCTAGTAGGTGTGTTGTGTTGGAAACCCCTCCAGTAGTGGGTAATATAACTATATTGAATTACTATTTTCACGTTACGCCTCGTTTGTTGCTTATTTTTTAATTCCGTCTCTTTGATATTGAAAACTTTGATATTATTTATTAATTTTTTACAAAAATATTTATAAATTTAAGAAACCCTATTTTAAGAGATTTCGTTTCAGATTTTTAAGGGAACTGTGTTGCGTGATATTAAAAGCCGTCAGAGAAAAACATAACGGTCGTTGACTAATTTGTGGATAACTTTACCTTCTGACCAGTCGGTAAGTAGGTGAACGCCGGATTTCTGATACTGGATGAAATGTGTACTGGATTCTAGGCGGTTTCAATTGTGGCTTGAATTACATTGGTAATTTTGTATCTATTGCGTGAGATCTAGAGTAACGTGTATAAGACAATACGAAACAATAATGGCAGACTTTCTTTTGTTTAGTTAACAAGTATAAAAGAAGACAAAAAAAGTTAATAATATTTTGGTTTAAATCAAATTTTGAATAAAGTGAAAATTAAAAGTTTACTCGGACCCTTGGTGTATTAGTCAGCGCAGTTGGTTTTTATGCTGGATAGGTGTGGCATTTTTTATCTGTATATAACCTCATATCATTACCTACCCACAAGTCAAGGCTCATTAAAGCATAAAATCTTTCAAAAAAAGAGTTTTCAATAGGGTTGTAAAAGTTACATAATAAATGTTACAGAAAACAACACTATTTTGCTTTACGTTTTACTCATGGTATGTCCTTGATACTGTAACTTCCATTTTACAGACGATCCCGTTTACTTTTCTGAAGATATGGGTGTCTGGAAAAATGTTAGTCGGACTTAAAGATACTGCAAAGAGTTATGGTTTAATAATGGACGCAACTAAAACAAAAATAATGTCCAACTCCTTTAATGTAACTGAAATAACAACAATACAATTAAGGTTGTACAGGAACATACATGTACCTGATATACATGTTGTATTACACTTGTAGGAAAAGAATATCCTTTGATAAAAATAGTCACCTGGTGGATGTAGACAGAAGAATAGACCCCGGCTGGGCAGCATACGGAAAACTTAGCAGTGTATCCAAAAACATTCCAGTATTCAAATACTTATTCAAATTTCCTTAACATCAAAAAATGTAAGTATTCAACCAGTGTGTTTTACCGTCTCTGATATACGGTGCTGGGAGCTACAGTGTAAATGATGGAACGATGGTATATGTAAGGATTGCACAAAGGAGAATGTAAAAGCATCCTGGAAATACAGCTGCGGAACAAATTGACTACCTAACGAATGTATTTTCAAACAAAATAAGAATGAGAGACATAGCAAAACGTGTAAACGTGGAAATGGGCTGGTCATCGTATGAGATGATGACAACAAAATGGAATAGGAAAATAAAACCGAACGTTTCTACTAGTTTCAATTTCCTAGAACTCCTATTCAAAACATCTCATTCATCGCAATTTATTCCCTCAATCATTTCTGGAATATCGTATAGGCTAATACAGTATTTTCAGAATATGATTGTGTGTCGTAAAAATGTATATGTGGTGCCAGCGTAGGGGAACAATTCAGAAAAGTGTATTGGAAAGTGGAGATATTATTTACATCAAAATGTCTCTAAAGGAATGGCTCTTACTATAACAGAAAAACATAGTAAAGCATTTCTTGCGCATGCGGCAACTGAAGAGTTTCCCCTGTAACTGCTTTTTGTGATAATTGAACCAGCGTCAGCGATGATTAACAGCTGGATCGACAGTAGGGATTGTCTAGATGCACAGGAGTGGGAGAGGCAAAAATCAGTAAAAGGCGTATACACGAATTAATATACGATGTTACTATACACAATGCACTGTGTATTCTGTGTACACGAACGTCGATTGCCCAATAACCAGCGTATATACTCATGACGAGCGGATAATGGCAACATTATTACAGCGGAATGGAGAGAAAAGTTCTCGGGCCATATGACGTGGCATTATTTTTGTACTGACAGAACTGCAGACTAAATTATCTTTTCAAAATGAACAGTGTATTATTTGTCTGTGAAAAGAAGAGAGTTGACGGAGAGGCGCAAAACTGGGTGTATAATTTACTAAAATTTCAAAAAACATTTTATTTTTCCTAATTCCTTAAATTCATTGTAAATGCATTTATATATTAAAAAAATGGAGGCGAATATATTTTGTTCTGTCAAATTTTCAGTTACATGAACCGTTAAAAATTTGTTCAAGTTTTTCTGAAAATTTCCCTTTTTCTAAAATGTTTGATATATTTTCGTTTACACCTTCGTTTCTTTTTTCTACCCAAAAGAATGCAGAGAAATTTTGTAAGAGTACCTGTTTTATCCCAAGAAGGCTAACGTAATGAGTAAAGAATAATTTTATTCACGTGTTTGAATAGTACGGGATGTTTTCTTTAAAAAGATTTAAATTACATTTGCGTAAAATTACTTTTGTAAATTAATTATAGGCTAATAATTTCAATTTTACTTCTTAATAACTTTACAATTTCACTTATCTAAAATTAGCTCTACATTTATTTATTTGATATTATTGCTTAGTTATTATGTATTATTTTTGTATTTGTTTTTATATATTTTTTTGTATTACAGTATTTGTATTATTTGTATTTTTTATATATTTTTGTCAGCAACAGGCTAATAATATTACTGATGGAACCCCTGAACAGCCATTGCCTTGGAGGCCCTATTTTTCCTTGTTGTGGAACTAGTTTGTAGTAGTTTTTTTATTTTTTATTTAGAATTAAGTATGATCGTTTTATTGTTTAGTGTAAAAATATATTTTATTATTTTTATGTTCTATATTATATTTTTATGTGTTAATGTATCTGTCTCCAACATGTGAAATAAATTTTCTTACTATGCTTATTCTTAATTGGCACGCGTACGAAACTCTCCTGCATTCTGTTGTGTAAAAAAAGGAACGACAATGTAAACGAAAATATATCAAAAATTTCAGAAAAACTTGAAATAATTTTTTAATGGTTCCATGTATACCTGAAAATGTCACTGGACAAAAAGTATACGTCTCCATTTTTTCTATTATATAAGTGCATTTACAATATATTTTTTTGTGAATTAAAAAAATAAAATGTTTTTTAAAATTATAGTATACACCCTGTTTTGCGCCTTTCTGTAGTAGTAATCTGCTATTATAGCGACAGTTACTGTAGCAACCTCATGTACTATAATGGCAGCATGGAAATAACTCGTCCCTAACTTCACCTCGCAGGATAGTCATAATAGTAGACTATAATAGTAGACTGTAGTCGCTTTTTACTTTCTCTTGCCTATATGAATATATAGGAAGGAAATATTGTTTTCATGTCGATTTTTCAAAATCGAGTTTTCACCGGATCTACACGTTTTCAGACCCCCTGAACCCAAAAAACATGTTTTTAGCGATTGGTCTGTGTGTGTGTGTGTGCGTGCGTGCGTGTGTGTGAACAGAATATCTCAAGAACGGAACATCGTACGAACTTGAAATTTGAAACTTAAGTTACATACCACTACCGGACCCGACACGAACATTTTCATCAAAATCGGTCAACCGGAAGTAGTAGTTTATTCGTGTAATTTTTCACTTTTTTGTGATTTTCTCAAAAACTGGTCCTACGATTTTTATTAAAATCGCCTGGTTTACTCAATTTTTTATTCTCTACAAGATAGGGTAGGCGTCATGTGTGCTGAAATTCTTGGTGAGGGTGTTTTCTCGTAAAAACGTTGTTTTTTTAAGATTACGGCTTTAATATGCAGTTTAGCGCAAAACTTTATATAATAAAAATTGTAGAGAATTTAAAATCCTACAACTTTTATTTCAAACAATTTTTTGTATAATGCTTAGTTAAGCGGTAATTTGCGAAAATGTAAGAAAAATTGATTTTTTTTAAGATTTCGGCCTTAGTATGCATTTTACGACAAAAGTGTAAATAATTAAATTTATAGAAAATTAAAAGATCTACAACTTTTATTTAGAGCATTTTTCTCTACAGAGCCTAGTTTAGAGAGAAAGAGTGATTTTCCGTATTTCTAAGCCAAACTGAGGTTGATTTTCATTTTGCGTCTTTCACTCATGATTAAAATTAGGTTATGTTTATTGAGGTTAATTTTTTGTTTATTTCTTATGTTTTATTACTAATGTTAGGTTTATTGTTAATTATTTACACTGGCAAGAGAAAGTTGTGTAAGTGTTTCACACAAGATTTTTTAAAATTAATAAATTAAGATGGGTACTGAATACTTATCGATAGTAAAGAATTTTTATAATCGTCTGTTTAATCACATGTACTTTGTAATGTGTTACAAAACTATACATTGACTTTTATTTTTAGAATGTAATATATGTAAAAATTAGATTAGAAAACTATGCAATACGTAGGTTTAAATAATTGTAATTTTGTATCTATCAGTGTATGCCTGAACATGTATATATCAATATGACGGCAGTAAAATTATTATTTATTAAATTACAATGTACTTAAATTATTATTTTATTGCCGTCATACTGATTATTTCCTATCATAAAATTTTAAGTAGCAGCCTACATTGCCAGACTAAAAATTATAAAATTGTTTTGTATGTACACTGCATAAAACTAACCAATCTATATTATTGGATTTAATTAATTTATAATCTCCAGTCAACAAAAATGGGAATTTTATTACAGTATCAAATTGTTAAGATTTTCCAAAACTTTTAGTAAACGTCACATCCGATTAGATACCAAGAACCTTGGCAGTGATGTATAAATCTTTGATCCAAAACAACTTTTTACGTCAAGAAAACAATAGTTTATTGTGATTCTGCCAGTATTCTAAAAAAAATGCATTCAATTATTAAATCATTAATTTACTTGCGGTGAAATCAAAAGAAGTAGTATTTCTTTGTGTTTTATCTTTAATATCTTCCTCTTTGTCTATAGTGTTGAGTGGGAAGTATTTCGATTGGCCAACATTTTCCTCTTCTTCTTCTTCTTACTATCAAGGGTTAGGCATAGGCCTGTTCCGAACTCACAAACAATCCTACACATATAAACTTTCTTTAGCAAATTTCTTTTCAAAATTTTCGTTACCCGAAATTCAATTGATCCTCCTTTAACCCCTGAAGCGAAAAAAATTAAAACTCACTGACTTATTCACTCAATATTAGATATCTAGAACCACCATGGCTATAAACTTGGATGGTTATATGACATTTGGGTCGTAGGCATTGTAACCACTTTCTTTATTGTTGATGTTTCTATTTTTTTTACTCTTTGGAAGGTTTTGGAATATTCTGTTTGAAACCTTCTAGTGGGTTTGCAACCTGTAAAACTAGATGTGCAGTAGTGAATCTCACGAGTCTTATTTAGGAACTTGAATAAATATTTTTCGTTTGATATTTTATTTTTTCAGTGTCTTAATCGTACTGCTTAGGTGCTTACTGCAAAACTACTTTTAAAGTTTCTTCTTCAAAAGTAACAAATTAGAAAAAACTATGAAAAATCAGTTTACAGCTGTAAGGTTAGTAGGCCGAAATATAAATATAAATTCTACAACTTATGTATTCAATGAATTTAACAAAATTGTAAATCATAATTGAAAACATAAGAGTATAAAGGTGTTATTTTTCAAAAACTTATTTTTCTTAATAGGTGAAGGTGTTAAGTGCATATTCAGTAAATGTAGATAACTTAGAATGGTCTACATTTTAAGGATATGCTAGTGAAAATTTTAGGACTATTTAGGAAAATTAGAAAATGTTAAGATCATTTCTTGCACAAGCAACTGTATTTTGTTTTTAATCCCTAATATGTTTAAGTTGCAATCTGTTAAATTTAAGAATAAGCAACCCCATCCTAATGAGATAAGGATGGTTTATAGGACGTGGAAATGAGGTGTAGTTTTGTACAGACTCAGGCTGACCATTCCTAAGAGACTATGGTTAAATAAACCCCCAACTATCAAAGTACACCGGTAATCATTGCCTAATATTCAGTTCTGTTAAATGTAACTACCTTTTATTGTATTTGAACCAAGACCTACGTCTCCTAAAATTGATTGTTTTAACAGCTGACTCGCGGCGACGACTTTACCGTTAGACCAACCAAGTGGGTAAGGTTATGTTCACGCGGAAGCCTTGGCAATTTTCGAAGCGTTAAAAATAATCTTTAGAAAAAAAATTAAAAAAGCCGTCATTTTCACCGACTCTCGTAGCGTTTTGTCAGCACTTTGTGGTTCTTACGGTAAAAATAAATTAGATGATATTATTATGGATATTAAAGAAATTTATGTAAATTTAATTAGAATTGGGCTTGACGCTTCCTTCGTTTGGATCCCAAGTCACTTGGGAATTGCGGGTAACGAAAGAGCCGACGAACTAGCGAAAGCAGCGCTTGATAAAAATGTTATAGACATTCCTAAGGTGAGATTTGACAATCTTTTCCCCTTTTTCGAATGTGTTCTACGATCTGATTCTCGTAATTTCCTGAAATCACAAAGCAATTTTAAGGGAAAATTTTACTTTGAAAACTCCAAAGTTGGTTTGAACAAGCCTTGGTTTGCAAATTCTAGAGGTCCTAGAGAGTTTATTACTCTGATCAACAGAATAAAATCTGGTCACACTTGCTGTAGAGCACATCTGGCGGATAAAAGTGTGATTGGTTTTGCGGCGTGGTCAGACAAGACTTAAACCATATGATATTTGATTGCCCATTATTGTTTGAAGCTTCGGAGAGATTGAGACTCGACTTGTGGAGAACTGATCCTGATATTGTATATGATGTACAAGATATAATACGTAAGGATAACGAGCTTGCTTACAGGGAAATTTTTAAATTTGCAAAAGAGAACAAAGTTGTGATTTAATAGCGCCCTCTCCTGTGGGAGGATCGGCGCGGCTTCTGTTCGCTTAATGGTTTTGATAGAGACTGTGTCGTCTCTGGTGACCAAATAACCTACAAAAAAAAAAAAAAAAAGGTTATGTTTACAATTTTGTGTGTATACTTATAAAAAATGGTCAAATCTATATAAATAAAATTGTGATTTTGTCTGTACAATTTTTCAAAATGTCCCACATTTTGTTTCTACGTTAGATCTACCAAGTAAACACTGAACATTAAGTTCTGCTGAATTTTTGTCTGTTTGTATGTTACGGCATCACGCAAGAACAGGCAAGAAAAGGCATGGGGGAGTTCAGAGGGGGTAAACAAAAAACTATGAATATCTCCGTTAAAAGTCAATGTACCTAAAAATGTTATATAATCGAAATTACGGAACGTTAGATAAATAAAAGATAAATAAGTTTGGTTATGCAAAGTTTGTCATTTTCATACATAATAACGGAGATATTACCAATTAAAAAAAAAATATACGTATCAAAACTTTTAGAATATTAACACATAAAATAAACAGAACAATATTAACATAGGTCTACGCACTGGTAAACCCCGTATTCATTCAGTCAGTTACCTACCTATCCATTCCACCAGTACCCTGTACACCCATTCTCGGTCATATTGTCAAAAATGAATCAGTCGTCTTAATAGTAGTCACCATCGTGGTGTTCCTATTGTAATTTACCTTTTCACGATCCACCTTGATCTCGCTTTTATTTTACGTTCAACTATTTTTTTTTCATTAATAATAATGCTGACGTTGAAAGGAAGTAGATAACAATGAATAAGTAAAGAATATTAGACTGACAGGGATCGAACTCGGTACTCCAACCAACCATCCACGGCACCAAGAAAACAGTTAGAAGAACGGGTACTTTAGCTGTAAAGATATAAACAATGTATTACAGGTGGAGGATTCACAAGAAGGTATGGTTTCTCGTAGCGTTTATTTGATTAGTCAATGAACTAAGGTTTGGTTTTATGTTAATTTATGACCGACAGCTGTACTTCTCATAAATTACATTATTTTAAACAATTTGCATTGTGGTGTTGATTAATCAATATTCCGTTGACATGTCACCCAAGGGACGCCTGCTGTGTTTTGGTTAGGCAGATCGTACTCTCGTTAACACAATTTACGCCTAAATAAAAATATACCTAACCATTACCAATACAAATACGTTACGATGCGTTTATGTAAATTAGAATAAACTAAGGCAATCCGTATGCATTTTCCTGCGCATCTTCATTTAAATGAATCGGTCATTTCAGAAAGCCCATGAGTCAAAAAAACTAATTTTTGGAAAAGTTGAAAAACTTGTAATTTATTATGTTTCAATTAAAAAAAATTAATAAGCATAAATTGTCCAGAGGGTTGTCCCCGTTAATATAAAATATACTTTTGTCTTTTTAAAGACAAGCCACTTGTTTAAAAAAAATTGAAAAATTATTACTTAAGGTGTTTCTGAAATAAATTGGAGTAAAATGTTAACGTACGATGTTTACTTCAAAATACGTTGTTAGACCAGAAGAAAATTGTGCTGTACGATAGGATTCATGTATTTATTTCAGTATATTAAATTGCGACAAAATAGCTTTCTGCAATAATTCAAATTGAAATTATTAACTTTAAGAAAGAAAAATGTTGATTTTTAAAGCTATTCACGTTCTTCATTGTTGTCAGAACAGTAGTTATACACCTTAAAAAAAATTTGCATAGAATCTTTGTATCTCCTCTTCCACTAGAAAATAGAGCTTAAGCTTCAAAAGGACATCCACTTTCATTTTTTAATTAGAATGAAATATTTTATATTCTTAAGGATAAGGCTTTTCTTAGTGTTATATATTACTTCTGCCCATAAGACAGGTGGAGTGTTAAATTATTTGCACTCAATCTGTTCATTGCTGGGCAAAAATAAATAGTTCTGTTTCTTATCACATGGTCAGCCAATTAAATGACTGAATCATTCAAGAACAGAAGAGGTAGAGGTGTAATAGATACAAATCAGAGTTATCTCCTCCGAAAGTAATGAATTTTATTATACAGCCAGACCCTGTGGTGAATAAAGTGAAGGTGTCATTTGCAGAGTGGAAAATATGTGCTTTTCAGAGGGCCCGGCATGCTGATAAGCGTACTTTTCCACTCAGTGAGGAAGGCAATTGTAAACCACCTCACTCCTCATTTTACGTAGTAAAACATTTTTCCTGGTTCAAACCAGCCTTTTGGCTGATGACCTAAAACCCAAAACAACAACATATATTACTTAAGAAAAGCCAAACTTATGTGATTTTTGTAGGGATGGTGTGTTTACACTCAGTTAGTTCTAAAATGAACTAAAGAAAAAATATAAAATGTTGACTTATGGGCTTTCATAAAAGACTGATTAAAATTAAAATTGTGTATCAGTAACTATTGACAAAATGTTTCTGTTATCACCAGCGAATTTGTGTAAATTAACCCATCTCTGGCGATGAGTATGCAGGTAACAAATTGGAAAGGCTTCTTGCTGTAAGCTGTGTAAACAGTTAAGAGATACATGAAAATATTGTACACCATCATTTGCCTTAAATGTTTTATAAAAGTCCGCCTCCATTTATGTTTTATCTACTACGGTTCATCTAAAATATCTTAAAACAGATATTGCAAATACATTTGATAAAATGATTCAACTAACGAAAGTCGTTTAGATATCAAAATTTAAATACTTATCAAATTAGATACGTTCTTCGTTTAAAGCATTTAATTTAGAGGATATTGAAACAGAACTAATCAATAAACCAGTTTATTTAATGTGTCATCTTAACTTGTTCTCCCCTTAAGTAATCTTCTTTCCACACCATTCATCCATTCTCATCACAATAGCTGGATGTCTTTTATACTTGTAAATTTAGTAAAAAGAGAGTCAACTCAGTCAGACATAATTCTATTAAAAAAAGTTATATTTTTAGTTATCTTTGATTAGAATTACTTGTAATTTAAACAGAAAATACAGACCAATTTTTCAAATGGCAACAGACATCCTTGAATTTTCCCAGGTTCTAGCACACGAGTTGGCTTATGAACTATGAAGTGTGCGAGCACTTGTACTATACTTTGTCCAACAGTTGTAAGATATCATTGCTTATACGACCGGAGCGCTGTTACACGCTGTGGTAAAAACATTACATTTGTAATTGAATATAACTATGTATAGGGTAATTTACAACATTTTGTTTGTAAACCATAAAATGTAATGAGAAGATAAAATTAAATTAAACATATTTTTTTATTCTTCCAAAATCTATATACATTCATTTCATCGTTATAGGCCAATAAATTCTATAAATGTTACTATTTACATTTCTTTTAAAGTATTTCATTAACTTTTTAATTTTAGGTAGCCAATGTAGAAAATACTGCGTCTTTTAATCGAATAATGGGGCCGAACATTATTCTTTAAATAATAGTAATTTATCATTTTAACTTTAGTTTGAATTATAATTCCAACTAAAACTTATAAGTTAATTATTAAATACTACGTATGTTTGTTGGAGAGATAGTAGCGGAGAGCGTATTGCTCTATACAACCTATGTTGAATTGGAATCGCCTATCTTTCCCACAGTCTCAAGTGATTGTTGGATATTGTATTGTATAGAGGTTAACTAAAACAGAAGGGAGCGAATGTAGCTGCCTGTCTGTTGCTATTATGCTCAATTTACAATTACTATTCTAAAGTGTGGGTCGTATTATTTTGAGCTTCAATCTTATATTAATAACAGCTCCACGTCATTCCTCATCTTCCAGGGCTTCTTGCGTATGCAGATAAGTATAGTTACTTGAGTCACGAGTTTGCCTTTGTTTGCAACGAGGGGTAAAGGGGGAAAGCATCAGTGCGCATGCGCGACTGCTTTGATTTCAGTACAAGAAACACAACTTATACTATACCCAGAGCATATTCAGTATATTGCGGAACCTTTTGTAGGTTAACTGTACGAATAAAACTGTTGGGTACCATAAACAGAAATGTTAGTTTCTCGAAAACGTGGGCAGACTATTCACAGTGCTGAACGAAATCTAATATGCAGTGTAATAAACTGCTGTTTGCTAAAGCTAAACAAAAATCCCTTTTTCTGTCTCTTCACAAAAACCATGAGCGAGTGGCTAACTACTGTGATATTTCTCGTTCCTCAATTTGAAAAATCACGAAGGAAATTAAAGACGTGAGGAAGTTATTCTTCAACAGTTTTGTTGACACCTAATAAAAAAAGGAAACGGTTAGGTAGATCTACTAGTGAGACTGATAGTAAAGACGCCGGTGACAGCGATAGTAAAGAAGGCGATTCATTCGTAGAAAATTTTGTTCCAATGGAATGAGGTAGCTGGCAATTACAGTTAATCAAACAGTTCTGGTCGTGTAGTTAAGGTATAGGCAATATTACAGGTCATAATTATTTCTTATAAAGTTTATGAAGAAAACATTTTTTAGGAATAAACAACACCTTACAAAATGTATGTAGAAACTGAACGGTTGTGAAATGTACGAGTAGTGCCTCACTGTTGAAGTTGACAACACTGTCTAATTTTCACTTTCCTTCCTCACAGCCCATCCATACGCAAAAGGCAATCTCGAGACTCACTATCTATAAAAGTAATGTAAGGTTACACCATAAGTAAACGATATGAATCATAAGTATGATATTGTGAACCCTAAGTCGAAACAGAACAATAATAGCAGTACCATAGCAGTGATGTCAGTAACGTATCGATTTATAGACACACACTGTCGTTTTAATGTAGTCGTGTGCGTGCGTGATTAAGGTAATTTCACAAGTAACACATGGAAAATGCGATCCGGTAATACTGCGGCTAACTACACTAACCTTCAAGCTCACAATGATATGATACATAGTATAGGTTAAACGCATTGGTTATTATATTCTAAAAAGGGACTAGAGTAAAAACTAAATTAATTACTGTAACGATAAATTTAAAAAAAAACAGTACTTAAGTGTATACTGTTAATAGACAAACATTAGAAATGTACGATTGCTGAAATCTAGAAAATTTTTAGTAACCGAAATACACTACTTCGAAAACAGACTGACGAATGATTTCACAAATTATGAAAGCGTTCGATATTTACTTCCGATTCCAAAACTGGTACTGTCTAACCCCCACCTCCATTTAACACTAAAAATACTCCACATTTACAAAGCAGAGTCCATCTCTCGTCGAACAAGTCTACTGCTTGTGATGTAGTGAACCCAGAAATTGAATTGATTAAAGAAATCTTAATCAAAATCGTTAAAGAAGTTTTTAAGAAAATTCTACTGTACGAACCTATTTTTATGTAGGAATAAGGTACGGCGCGCACTACTTCGGTATCGGCTCGGCCGGAGTCGGCGTGCACCCGCGCATTAAACCGGATCTGCATCGACGCTTATAGCAGCCCCCACCCCCACTTTTTACTCCACACCACCTTGATCTTGATCTCAGTCGTGGTTAGAAGCGCACTTTGTGTGTGCGCTGAAATGTCTGACAGTTCAAGTAACGAAGAGGATGGTATGTTGACAATTGCTGCCTACGACTAAACGAGAACCTAGGGTCTAGGTACATAATATTAATTTAAAGAGGTAGGAATGTGGCGAGTTTTTTTAAGTTATTTCCCGATTTACTACAGAATGAAGAGAAATTATTTAAGTATTTTAGGATAACAAACACACCAAGTGTTTCGAGTGGTTGAACTTTTGCTTTTACAGAAGAAGGACACGAGTTTTAGAAAGTCTCACCACAAGAGTGACTACCTGTGACTCCCCGCACCCTCCACTCCATCCCCCTGCAGTTCGCATTGAAATTTCCTTCCAAAATCGCCTAGCGGAGCGAAAGCTTCGGACTCCGAAGCAAAATGCCGCGGCGTTCCGATGTAGTGCGCGGGTCTTCATTACATTATACCATTTTTTTAGCGTTGATGAGCTCATAACGTAATCATTGCCCCACCCGCTTCACTGCTAGGCAATAACTTGCCAGCAATGTTGCCAATACTTACTCTCGTAGCTTTGTATATTTCGTCTGCCATTTATTTTGGTCTTTCAATAACAAACAACCTAAGAACAGTACGAGATGCAAGACACGAGTGAACTACTCTGGCTCTTGTACGCATGCGCGCGTAATTTTGTCAGCCTTACACGTCCGTACAATCTGACAACGCTGGCAAACATTCTGATTGGTCTAAACGCGTGGAACAGCAGAGTTCATCAACGGTGAAAAGCATTGTACACGCATAGCTAATTTTTCCAGTTAGCCGATTCCGTTCCGGCCGAGCCGACTCCGAAGTAGTGCGCGCCGTGCTTAAAGTAGACTTAATATTTTGGCTAAATGGTAAATTCCAGAAACTTGTCGAGGTTTGGTGAGGTAATCGTTGTTTTAAAATTTCTATTCAATTGGTGTAGCAGTCTTTGCTCCATAATGAATAATTCATATACAGAAAGATATCCTCTAAAAACTACTTTTTGTCGTGGTGAGGTGGTGAAGAGGAGGTGGCAGACGAGGAGGAGAAAACATAACCTAAAAAGATAATTTTCTGAAAGAACAACATAAATCTATGTAATTTTATTATCGTAAAATACTTCTTGATTTTTACTGTAGGCTACAATGCACAAAGTTTTAACTGCTCGTTAAAGTGAATGTAGGCCTATACACAGCGTATCAAATAAGTTTTACTATATTGAAAAGTTTATGCACATTGTTTTTACATTACCTGTAATTCAAGAACTATGAACTAACATAACGTTATGAAATTCAGTTTACATTATCCTTCAGCATTACGTTCATAAATACCCTGCATTTTTAAATAAAACTTAAATTAAAAATTACACAATTTCTTTCGCAATTAATGCTGAAAGGTATTTCTATTTTGACATAAAAAGATTTTTTTATTACGGAGGTGTGTCTGTACGACTTTTTAAATAATTTATGGTCGGTGAAATAACCGTTATCATGACCATCTTAATTAGTTTATGAGCATAATTATTATTATTATACGCATAATCATAGTGAATTTATGTAACAGGTGAGAATGTATATTTATTTATTTATTTCTCATCATTGTCAAATAACAGATGGATTACCGGATAAACAGTTAACCTTTCATTACTATAGTAATAATCATTATTTGTTATCATAGGTGTTTGAATTAATCACCACATTTAATGAGATTATCTATTCTTATCAATAATCATTTATCAAATGTTGATTCGTTTGATTTAACTTGGTAACTGATGTTAATGTTGGCTTATTCAGTTTCATTAGATATGTTAACAAATGGTTTTGGTTCATTATGTTCCATATTGACATAATGACCTTACCAATATTCAAATCATCCATAACATTAAAGTCTATGTAATTTCAATAAATCAGTTGATTATTAGATACCTTTGATTTGTGAACTAACCCATTATAGAGATTTTTCTCAGAGTAGGTACTTATACGTTTTTTTGTAATTTTGTGAAGTTATTGTCGTTTATTTTTTGCATCCCAAACGCCAAGCCTCTCTCTTTATTCAATTATTCCTGCAGGCCTCTTTTGGTCTTCGCCTCCATTACTCTACTCAACCATTGGTTTGCTGGGCGTCCTCTTTCCTTCTATTCCTTAAGGGCTATTTCCATTCTCTGTTGAGACACCTGTCATTGTGTATCCGATGCACGTGTCCATACCACAATGCATTTTTTTATATTTAATCTACTATACATTATTTGGCCTTCTTATCTTTTCCCTAATTGTTTCATCTCTCAAGTTGTCCAACTTTGAGATCCTACAACTTCTCCAGAAGTTCATTTGTACGGCTCTTCTGTCAATCGCTTCGTGTGTGCACCGTATACGAGAATGCTTTAATGTATTGCAAAGCATTGTTTAAGCAATGCAACAAAGTAGGTGCCTTATAAATATGTAATTTTTCATTAAAATAATCATTGGCTAAAACTAAATGTTTATTGGCCACTTACTAAATGGCTTAGTGGTTAGCGCAACTGGCTTCTACGCCGGGGTCCCGGGTTCAATTCCCGGTTAGGTCTGGCATGTTCATTATCATCATTATCCACCGTCTGTATTAGCAGAAATTGCAGAACAGTCAGACGTAAAACCAAAAAAAAATCTAAATAGTTGATCTTTTGTAGATTCGTGTAGCAATTTGGCAACTGTGACTTGCCAATTGATATTAGGTACATACGATAGTATAGTTAAAAAAATATTAAGATGATACCCACTCTTTTAGTGATATTTTATTTCAAACGAACCTGATTTTCTTAATGCATACTATTTTACTATTCACAGGTTTTGCTTATTGATTTGACCTTGAATACTTTTTAATTTTCATCTTTCTTATTGGTTATTTAGACTGTAGTAATGTTATTCATGCTGTCTATAACTAGTTACAGACACAGCATACATCTATTTGTTTACTTTTATTTTTTGAATACGGCAAAATATAAAATCCTTAAATAGAATATTGAGTACATGAGTTTCCTTTGTTTTATATCATGATTCAAGAAAACCTCCGATGGGGAACTTCTTGGATGTGTCATGTGTTGTCTTTCCGCTTTAAAAAGCGTCCGTAGGTTGTCTTCATTTCAGTCGGCGAGTGTTGTTTGAATTGTCTAAGAGAGAAATGGCGAGGTGATTTGTGTGTGACTCGAATGTTTTTTGGTATTTTGTTCTGTATGTGTTGATTTCTTGAACTATGTGGATGTGTAAATCTCTGTGTAATAAGTTGTTCGTTATGTTTAAAAATGATTCTGTGATTGATGATTCTGAGTAGTTTCGATTGGAACTTTTACAGAATTTCAATTTTTGGAATGCCTTGTCGAGCTCCAAAATTTGATTCAATACGTCCAAATTGGTAAAAAAACTAATTAGTTTTATTGGATACTAAACGTTCGACACTCAAATGTTAACTACAAACGTACATTTACAAAGCGTTTAATCCATTTTATGTGTACATTTCAATCTGTTCCAATTTAAGAACAATTAGCAACCCCATGACTAAATGAGATGAGGATGATATATATGACGTGTAAATGAGGTGTAGTCATGTACAGACTCAGGCTGACCATTCCTGAGAGAGTATAAAACAATTCTTAAACCAATTTATTTGCTACAATTTTTTTTAATGAATTTGTATGAGCATTATTTTTGCTACACCTTTTGGTTTAAATGTATTTTCTTGTGTATCAGTTAATCTATTATATAAAAGGACAACCATGTCCAGGGTGATTCATTTATAGATCAACGCACAGCCGAAACTACTGACGCTACAGACTTGAAATTTGGATGTTAGCTTTCTTATGTTATGTAAGCGCGCACTAAGAAAGGATTTTTCAAAATTTTGATTTTAAAGGGCAGAAATAGCAAACATTCCCCCCCCCCCACTGATGCGAGGATGCGGGTCAGCGCGAAGCGCTACGCTTATGTCTGGTTTTGCTCCGACACACATTTACCCCCTCCATAGGCATATTCCGTTGCATCCAGTATATACATTCTTATCGAACGTAAAATAGCAGATCAACTACAAAACTATAGCTATTTTCCCAGAAGTTAAATTGACTTTAACAACGATTTTAATCTATGGTTTACTTTTGTCACTCCGGATGTTGTACTGTACGTAGTGTTTAACCTAACACTGGATTTACATTTTAACCGGAATTAATTTTAGAGTTGTTGTAATTAATATAATAAGAGATATGTTTTTTATGCTTTATAGTATTATTACTTATTATTCAAGATACGGATTTCATTGCTTAGGTCACATAATGTATTTGACTGACCTTGTAAAAATGAAGTTTGCAACCGAACAATTAAAATTTAATTTAAAAAAAATGTGTCTCAACCAATTCAATAAAATGCATACGGTAAAGTTATTTTCTTAAATCTAACTTAAATTAAAATAAAACAACAGTTATTTATGTAAATTCAGGCATTATGCTATTATAATCCTTCTATTTTTTTACCATAAGGGTCGATTTACACACATCCGTCCACGTCACGTCTCAGTTCCGTTATTCCGAGAAGACAAGTATCAGTCACAGAAAAATATTCTTTCTTGAAAAATTAATGACATTGTCTACACTGAGCACCAGCACCGTTCCAAAACCAATGCGTCAGTATTGTCGCCGTCACCGAACCGTCAAAACGATATTTTTTTCTCGACGTTATTTTGTTTTTTACGGACGTATTTGTCTCTATGTAAAATGACTGAATGGAGTTTGACGAAAGGAAAACTGACGTACATGTGTGAATACTGTCATCATTTTTGACTTCGAGTGGCCGTACCGGTTCCGTTTCGGAACGGTGACGTGTGAATCGTTCTTTATACGTAATTAAAAAAAAAATTTATTTGTGACTTAAGTTATTAGCAAATTAAAATACAGAATCATAGCCTTAAAATTGCATGGGTGAAGCCACGATGGGGAGCTATCTATTATATAAAAGAGATGTCATGATTTATAGATCAACTTAAGTTTTCTAAGCTGTCGCTAAGGAAGGATTTCGCAAAATTTTGATTTTAAATGGTAGAATTCGCAAAAATACCCTCCCATAAGAAATACAGAGAGTATACTAAAACATCTGATTCTTCGTTTACGTTTGCGTGGGCGAAGCCACGCGGGACCCCCTAATTTAAAAAAAATGTGTCTCAACCAATTCAGTAAAATGCATATGGTTAAGATATTTTCTTAAATTAAAATAAAACAACAGTTATTTATGTAAATTCAGGCAGTATGGTATTATAATCCTTCTTTTTTCTTTTTTTCACGATAAGGGTCGATTCACACACATCCGTCACGTCAAGTCTCAGTTCCGTCATTCCGAGAAGTATCAGTCACAGAAAAATATTCTTTCTTGAAAAAATAATGACATTGTCTACACTGAGCACCAGCACCGTCCCAAAACCGGCGCGTCAGTATTGTCGCCGTCACCGAACCGTCAAAACGATATTTTTTTCGACGATATTTTGTTTTTTACGGACGTATTTGTCTCTATGTAAAATGACTGAATGAAGTTTTTGTGACTTAAGTTATAGGCAAATTAAAATACAGAATCATAGCCTTAAAACTGCATGGGCGAAGCCACGACGGGGCGCTATCTATATAGGTAAAAAGAGATGTCCTGATTTATAGATCAACTTAAGTTTTCTCAGCTGTCGCAAAGAAATGATTTTGCAAAATTTTTATTTTAAGTGGTAGAATTCGCAAAAATACCCTCCCATATGAAATACAGAGAGTATACTTAAACGCTGATTCTTTGTTTACGTTTGCGTGGGCGAAGCCACGCGGGACCCGCTAGTATTTTAATAAATTTTAAAGGTTTGCGTTTGTTTTTGTATCAAATTTAAAACTTCAATTAAAATTCGTATTCAATTTTTATTAAAAATTTGTTGTTCAGCTACAAAACATTTCTTTGTAGTAATTTTTTTCATTTTAATTTAAGTGCTAGAGGTAGGCCCTGCAATATGTGATAAGAAATTCAGCCTGTTTACGAGATACAGTTAATGCTTTTATAATGTTGTTTTCATTACAGAATGCAGTGTAGGTAAATAATAATATTTATCATAAAAAAACAGGTCTTATGTTCATTCTGATAACTCAACACTTGAACTACGAGAAGTTCTTTTTTCAGAAATAACCAGATTTTCTTAGACATTATGTCACCATATAAAGAAAGACTTTATGTCACCGGTTAATCATACTTCTAGTAGATAAGTATATTAACTTATTTACTTATTTTTATCTATCTATATTTAAAGTAAGATTATTGGATAGACTTACCATTTGAAATTTTTTTATTAACTTCATTTTTATAGCCTACGTGTTATAATTCAGGTTTATCAAAAATAAATAAACCTTGAAATATATATATTTTTTGTGTTAGAATTATTTTTCTCGAGTTTGATCTGTGGTTGTAACAAAGCGTTGTGATCGGATAAAATTTTGGCTACCCCGATTTCAACTAAGCCTCACGTTTCATAACCCCTTTAATTGGTTTTTGAAGGTTGTTTATTTTATTCGTATTAACATAACATGTAAATGTTTCGTAACGTTAATAATCTATAATATTAATATCTAAAATATAAATGATTAACAAATTTAAATGGCCACGATTTTGAAAATTTAATCTTAAGAAAAGTTTTGTTTTGTCAGTTTAATTACGTCTTTTAGTTGTTAAATACTTCTGTACCGAAATTCAATATGTTTCTTCAAATATTATTATGATAAGGTTTTTTTTTAAAGCACAATGTGGTAGCTGTACAGAATACGAAGCGTTTTCGGCCATTCGTTTAATCGTACTCTTTTCTTTCTCTTGCCCTACATGAATATGTAGGGTAGGAAAGTATTGTTTCGTGTTGATTTTTGGAAATCTAGTTTCACCGGAAAAGTTTTACCCGTTTTCAGGTCCCTTGAACCCAAAATAAATTTAAAATCCTACAATTTTTATTTCAAACATTTTTTATACAACGCTTAGTTTAGCACTAATTAGTGATTTTCTGTTTTTTTCTCACGAAAAAGTGTAAAAAATCGATATTTAAAGATTTTAGCCTTCGTATGTATTTTACGACAAAAGTGTATGTAATCAAATTTATAGGAAATTAAAAGATCTATAAAATTTATATTTGCATTTTTCTCTACAAAGCTTAGTTTAGCGTGAAAGAGTGATTTTCCTTATTTTTAAGCCAAACTCAGGTTGATTTTCATTTTGCGTCTTTAATTCATGATTAAAAGAAGGTTATGTTTTTTGGTTTTTCTAATCTTTACGTAATACTAATGTTAGGTTATATTGTTCATTATTTATATTGGCAAGAGAAAGACGTGTGAGTGTTTTACACCAGATTTTTTTTAGATTCCGATTACATTTAACGAAGTTTACTGTACGATGAAAGTTATAGAAAATAAAAAACCTACTACTTTTATTCCAAGGATTTTCTTCTAACGAACCTACTGTAGTTTAGCATCAATAATTGATGCTCACTAATTATTATTAGTGATTTACCGTATTTTCAAGTCGAACACAGGTTGATTTTCATTTTGCGTCATTCACTCATGATTTTTCATTATTTACATTGGCAAGAGAAAGTTGTGTGTTTTCACCCCAGATTTTTTATTACCTATTATTTTAGAAGAAGTTTTCACCCAAAGTTCAACGTGAATTTCTGGGACAATCTGTGTTTGAAGTTATTGAGATCATTTGTTATTGACTAAAGCAATTCTGTTAAAATTGTCTTTTACGCTGAAGAAAGGTACTGTGCCCATTATTATAGGGTATAATAATTGTCTTTAAGAATTCTATGAACTTTAGACTAATTTAAACGATCATGTAAATGAAGAGTGATAATACTCGTATGTTATATAGAACCAATTTTTTTAATAATTTATTGTTGTGCCTATTTTGTTCTTTTTTTAAAGACGATAACATAGTTATTTAAAACGAATGATAAATTTCTCATTGCATTATTGTAGGTCAGTTAATATTGGTTTTAATATCTTATACGAGTACGGTAAACATTATTTTATGAAAGTCATAATTATTCGTTTACATCAATTGAATTATTATTTAAAAAAATCAGTTGATTGACGGTGCATAATCGATTGTACGTTCATGACTGGTTGATTTAAATGTTATTTATTCTTTAATTTATAGTAAATAACTAATATTTATTAAATATCTTTCGTTATTAAATTATATTGTCAACTAAATCAACGATGATTTTGACCACGTGCTGAAATCTTGACCTTTACTTGTCACAGTTCTATCAGTACGTTAATACATACCAACGTCATAGATATTTATTTAATGACATAACATGACGGGTCAGTTGATAATTTCTAAATTAGGCTATAGGAAAAAATCCGGGTTATGTGCAGCGAAATGAAAAAAATTATTAATGCAGTCTTATAAAACTGCGTTATCCTTTTCAAATAAAGAGTTATATGTAACCTGAGAGCTAATGTAAGATATTTAGGTCATCAGCCGAAAGGCTGGTTTGAACCTCTAGAGGCTTTACTAAGTAAAACGAGGATTGAGGTGGTTTACCTTGCCTTCCTCACTCAGTGGAAAAGTATGCTAAACACCATGCTAGGCCTTCTGAAAAGCATTACTTTCCACTCTGGAAATGACACCTTCACTTCATTCTCCATAGGGTCTGGCTGTATAATGAAATTCATTATCCTCAGACGAGATGACTGATTATAGCGTAACGAATTAGTGACTGCAGATGAAGGCGGGACATAGTGACTTAAAACACAGCACAGAGCCAATTGACTTTCGTTAATCGTATCCTGCGTTGTCACGTTTTGGTCCCGCTGTAGTGACAGCCTAATAAAAAGTCAACTGGAGTTCGGTGAAACAGAGTGTGGCGTAGCGAAGGAGCAACCTCACACCCAACCTTGGCTGTTATTGCTTAGATCTCATCTGCAGTCTTTAGTTCGTTAGGGTATAGTGTCTGAGAAGTATCAGCTGAAAGGTTGGTTTGAACCTATAGAGACTTTGCTAGGGAAAACGAGGAGTGTTGTGGTTTGTCATCCTCACTGGGTAGAAAAGTATGCTTATCATCATACCAGGCCCTTTGAAAAGCATCTACTTGCCACCCTGGAAATGACACTTTCAGTTCATTCTCCACAGGGTCTGGCTGTATAATGAAATTCATTACTCTCAGAGGAGATGACTCTGATTAGTGCCTTTTACGCCTCTACCGCGTCGGTTCTTAAATACTTCTGACCATGTAATAAGAAACAAAAGTATTTTTTGTAGCCCTTGAACTAGCAGATCGAGAGCAGATAATTTAACACTCCATCTGCCTGTTATGGACATATCAGTAAGATAATAAAGGCAAATTATTCTTCCTAATAAATTAGAATAATTTCATATAAGTTTGTGAAAGAGAAATATCCTTAAAAAATCGAAGGTTCGATTCCCGGTTGAAAGTTTTCACCAGTCGAAACCCACTGTTCTAGTCGCACAACCTAAACATTTTTGTTTTGAGTTTTACTACCATAATATGTACATGATTGTAAATGAAACGGAGGCTATGATTTATATTAAAATTTTTACATATGTTTACAGAAGTTAAATTTTAGGTAATGGTATAGGTACATTTTTTGTTATTCATATTATTTAATGATGACGGCTGACTGGACAGTTGACGAGTTGGGTACTAGTTAATTAGATTAGTTTCAATATTTCGTGAACAACATGACAATACTTAGGGCTGATTTATAGTTCTTAACTTTCAAGCCAAGTACAGTCCACTAAGGTTACAATACTGTCGTACTGCATCTGCATCAAAATAATTAGAGTATGGCATTCATTTCCCTGCGTAGAGTTATTCTTCGAGGTGGAACGGGATAGATATAAGGGGAGATGAGGAGGGCATAAAAAATATTTTTTTATTACTCCGTGTGATTTAAATCGTATTATATTAGAATAAATAAAGCAAGATAAATACATTATGTATGATGAAATCAATTGAAAAACACTGAGAGGAAATGTGACCCATTTTGTACGAAGAATTATCACCGTACAAAGCTACATAACGAATATATTGTACATTTAATTATACAATTCATACGACATGAATGGTGGGAGAGAATGGTAGAATATCTATTGCTTCATTCCCGTTGCATCTCCTCCTATTAGATGCATTTACATGCAGAATGTTAGGCTGTATTATTTATATTTGTACTTAGACCTCGTAATAATGAATATGTTATTTACAACACATAGTTATTTATCACAGTTAACCTTGTTTTCTGCATAAACAAAAACAATTTAATTTTATTATTGTTTGTATGTTAATTTATTACCTTACCTTCTTTTCTAAAAAAACTTCATCGTAATTGTTCAGCAAATTCAGTTACAAACAACTTTATGACTATGACAGTATTTTGTTAAGAATACTATAATTACTGTAATTCTAAAGTAGTAGGTACTATTATACTTTCTCGTTAGATATGTTTACAAAGGTTTAATTGTTTTACAACAGTACTATTAGTCTGTTTCAAGATTATTGTCTCTTTTCTGTAATTTATTGTAAATGCAACTAAATGAAGTTTACTGTTAAATGTGTAAATTTCTTTTTTTTTTGACCTATTTGTTTCTTTATCTCAATTCTATGTATAGTGTAATTTAATTTAACTATGTATGCGCAATTTACTATTTTGTAAACAAAAATAAATGATCGGTAAACTTTACTAATTTTCTCCTTAATCCTTAAGGATTTTATTCTCTTTAATATAAATTTTGATACTGTACCCATTATAGTTATAATTAGTGGTAAACTTGCCTCACAACACAAAACGAAATGGACCAATTTTAGTGCAAAAAAATGTTAAGTACAAAATATACCTTTTTAATGTTTTTCATTACCTTTACATGTTTTGTGTTAAATACCTGTACGTTAATAATTATTAACATTGTTGTTTAGGTCATCAGCCGATAGGCTGGTTTGAACCTGTAGAGGTTTTACAAAGTAAAACGATGACTGAGATGGTTTACCATGGTCTTCGTTACTAAGTAAAAAAGTATGCTTATCAGCATATGCCAAGTCCTCTGAAAAGCACATATTTTCCACCGTGCAAATGACACCTTCACTTCATTCACCAAAGGGTCTGGCTGTATAATGAAACTCATTACTTTCAGAGGAGATAACTCTGATTAGTGTCTTTTACACCTATATCTCTTCTGTTCTTAAATTCTTCAATCATTTAATTGGCTGGCCATGTGATACGAAACAGAACTATTTGTTTTAGCCGTGTAACTAACAGATTGAGTGTAAATAGTTTGACACCACCTGTCTGTTTTTGACAGTATTAACATTATAAAGTTTATGTTCATTATAAATTTATAAACCTTATAAATTTATGTTACCTGTATATTAAATACCTTTTACATGTTTTATGTTTTTAATCACCTTTAATTTTTGTCATATATTGCATTTTAAGATAGTTATTTTTGAACAAGTCTATTTTGATAAGTTTTTATACATCATTACAAATACCAACTAAAGTAAACGTCAAATACAAATCGATGTGAAGTTGTAGAATTTGTAATTATCTTAAATTTTTATATTATGCATTTCTGCTCTAAAATTCACCTGAATGGCTGTCATTTTTAAAAAAATATTATTTTGTGAATGAAAGCTATTCGAATTCGTGAATTTAAGCTGAGGATAGCTATAGACAAGGAGTGCCTTTCCTTGAATTTAACCAAAAATACTTTAATTTAAAATTAAAACGTTGGGTCGTTTTTTTAAAAAATAAAATTAGATTTTTACTTATTTTTAGAGGACTACGTAACATTTTAACTGGAATATTTCGGCCATGTTATGCGTGGATAGAAAATACCATCTGATGCAGTAAAGGGGAAAATAGCAGGAGGAAGGAGCTTAAAATGACAAAAACATCTTACGTACGAGACAGGTATGATTGTTCCTATCTACAAATATTTAAGACACCAGCGTTAAAAGTAAAATAATGATGTTATGATCGCCAACCTTTTACATGAGATAGCTCCCAAAGAGTACCGGATGAAAGAACCCTGTACCACTGCACCTGAAAATTATAGTTTATGATCAAAGCGTTCCACTTATATTTTTTAACAAATGGATTGCAAACGTGAAATTTTACTGTAAAAAAACTTTTGACGGAATAGAAAAATTTGGTAAATTATAGAAAGGAAATTGTTCAGAGTCTCATTACTGGATAAAAAAACCAACACCGGGATAAAAAGCAAGATCAAACTGATATCCAGTGCAGTAAGTAAAAAGTTTAAGGCCACAATGTGGAACGGAGATATCAAAGATGGATGGCCGTGGATCGGAAAAAAGATGAGAATGGCGGACGATTTAAAGCGAATCGGGAAGTGAGCAGCTCAGGACGCAGGAATGGCTGGAAAAATTTTCGGGAGACCTATTTGCAAAGTTGAACGACTTCAAAATGACTATAAAGAAATATGGAGAAGAAAGTAGGCTTACCCTTAATTTTTGAGTTTCATGGCTGATTTCTGAAACTTCTGTATGGGGTTGGTTTTAAAACATTAATTTTCAAATTCCAATTTGAATGTGTCATAGATGTTTGGCTCCTGAAAATTCACGCGCTCGGAAACTTTTCCAATTTTCTTTTTTATTTTGAGGGTCATGAAACACAATCACTTGAAATTCGGGTGTAAATACGTTCGCTCATCGTAAGGCATGGAGAAGAAATCTATGCTATTGGTAAAGTGAGAAAAATAAAAAATAAATTTTAGTTAATTTCTCATTGTACTAAATTTAATTTAACGCTCAAACCTAATTTACGTCAGAGCTAATTATAAAGTTTACGTTCAATTGTCCAAGTGCTAATGACAAAAACCTATTATTTTTTCACGTCAATTAATGTGGTTGACGTGCCGTGCTCATTCATGTATTCAAAATGAGGAAAACTGATATCACGTCATTTCCTTTGCAATTGACGTCAAATGAAAATGTATGAGGACGTCTAAATTCGTTTTGATTTTCTCTCTGGTTGTTTTTGTCATATGTGGGATAACTTATTTTTCACATTTCTACTAATATACCCTATAATTAGCTCATAGCTCACAAAAATGTACTTGGCAATAATAGTAGATCTAAAAACCTTCGAGGAATAGGCTAAACAGATCAGTTTTTGATTTTATAGAAGAAACAATCTCAAGATATTTTTAGAGGTGTTTAAACTTGAATAAGTAAAACATTGTTATTGATATGTAAATAACATCTTAAATCATCTTTTATATAAAGATGTTTTAAGATGATTAAATGATTCATCAAAACTGTATATTCAGAGGTTTTAAGATCTCAGAACAATGCATTCATTCAACTCAAACTATACAGTTCATGGAAACTGGTGGAACAGTATGTTAATATTAAAAGATAAACTAAATATAAGTTTATGTAATATTCTGTTTATTGCTTTGCATAAACTGTAAATCTGTCTGGTGTAATAGTTACATTATTTTTACTGTTAAAAAAAATCCGTTCCTTTTTTTTGAAAAAAATATATTTCATATTGTTGACTTTCTTATAAATGTTTATATTAAGTTATATAATATTTAACGTTGCATTTTAATAAATTCAGTTGCACTATTTCATAAACAAAACAAATACTATATTATTCATTTTAATAATTTAATTTAATTTTTTTTCAATTAAGGAAAAATTGTTAAAATTTTTTTTATCTAAAGTCATTATGTGATTAAATACAGTGATATGGATGACTTATTATTTAAAAATATTTTTTACTGTTTTTTTAAAGATTCAGTTTTATTCGGAGCGTGTATTTAAAAGAAATAATAACTGATAACGTGACTTTTTATAATTCACTTTACTAATTTTGATAACAGTTTGCGTTTTAAAGGTTCAAAGTTTAGTTTAAGGAGTGTTTTTAACTTAACTTAGTAGTCCTAATAAATCGTTAAAAAGTGAAATAACTCAATGTTATTAATATTGAGAATTAATGAAAGCAAATGGTTTTAATTCTTTTAAAAATTTCCCAATTGTGGAATACTACATTGCTCAACACAATAATTTTTGGAATTTACAAAAATAAAAATAACGTTATTACGGATTATAATTTCTTAAGGTGCTTAGTTAAGTAAATTGTTCTAAGACTACTGATTAAACCTATAAAACTATGAAGATCAAGTCTCAGTTTAATAGTAGTGTGACTTATAGCCAATATTTGGAACAATGGTTGTCTACTTTTGTACGATTTTTGACAAGTATAATATATTGCTTTCTGAACTAGCGGCTAGTAAACTCTCGCTTGTTGAACTTCTACTATAAGGTAGGATATTCTATTGGGTCTATTATGTCTGTTGTTAATTATTTTTTCTGGACAGTTCTACTGTGCTTTTTGTATTCTTTAAATTTAGAGAAATTTGTCTGTTTGTAAATGCCACTACATTTTTGTGAGTAAGTCAGTCTGATTTTTCAACTGTTTGGAAGTCTATTAGTTAAAAACCATTCTGTACGTTACGTATTGAAATAGATTCTCCGTAACGAGCAGATAGTGTGCAGTTGTTATCAGGTAGTAAATAAAGATTAATTGTTTATTAGATTGAAAATGACCATATTTCTGTTTAGATTAATGTATGTCTTGGGTAAGTTTTAACTAATTTTCTAATAAATTTAGTGTGATTAAGTTAAGTTTTAATGAATATTTCCTAATGCATAATAACTGTGAGCTTAATATAATTAATGTAAGTGATTAATGTGTTATCAAACTTATTTGTTATTAATTTATAGGTAAATTTTGTCATTTACAAAAATCCAGATCCCGAAATAACCCGACATAAACATCGAGACCTGTAAAATAATACAAATTTTTCATTATTTGTTCGAAATGGTTTGCTATTGATAACGTTTGTGAACCCATTACGATCACTACATTTCTGTACGTTGAAAAAAGGTTTTTTAAAATGTGTGACCGCCTTAAAAGTCTTCTAAATTGTAAAATATTTTACTGTTTTTCTATATCTACTGTGTTTGCGCGGCGCGCGGTTTTGAGGCGGTGCCTCTGAGGAGTGCATTACATAAACTGGTTCATTGCTTTTCCTGGTTTCACTTCACACTTTACTACCTTGAAGGGAACTTTAAATAAAATGCTTAAATCCAAGAAGCAAGAATGCATCCATTTTTATTAGGATTTAAATTTTCATAACCAAATGACTCTGCCCATAACAGACAGGTGGAGTGTCAAATTATTTACACTCAATCTGTTCATTGCAGGCCTAAAATAAATAGTTCAATTTCCTATCACGTGGTCAGCCAATTAAATGACTGAATTATTTAATAACAGAAGAGATAGAGGTGTAAAAGACACTAATCAGAGTTATATCTTCTGAAAGTAATGAATTTCATTATACAGCCAGACCCTGTGGTGAATGAAGTGAAGGTGTCATTTGCAGAGTGAAAAATATGTGCTTTTTAGAGGGCCCGGCATGCTGATAAGCGTACTTTTCCACCCAATGAGGAAGACAAAGTAAACCACCTCAGTCTTGATTTTACTTAGTAAAACCTCGACAGGTTCCAACCAGCCTTTCGGCTGATGACCTAAATAACAACAACCAAATGGCTATCCTTAGTTGAAGCATTTTGTCACATTTATTTTCAGTATACATGTTTCACCTTATTTTTAGATTAACTTTAATTGATAGATATAATAATGTCGTGGACTTTTATGTAACTTAGTTATATTTTATATAACATAGCACAGGCAGGCCCAAAAGTCACTTGACACTAGGTAAAAAATAATTACAAATAGCGAAACGTAGTACAATAATTTTAGACCTTGATGTTGGTATTACAGAATATTGGTAATTTTATCCTTGTCAAGTTATGGGCATAATTAAAAATTTCATGGTACGAGGACTCGTGACGTTTGCTGAAAACATTTACTTCAATATGTTGGCGCTCCACCACATTAAGCCACTGAAGTCCGTGATATTTAAATAAGGTATTTTTCCAGACTCTGGCCTTTCCAGACCTGGGACGTCCGCTTGCAGCGTAGCACGTTAACCAATGGCCCACGTAGTTGGTCATTTTTTATTTTAATACTTTTTTTAATCCTTAATCTGTGTACGTTGCAATTTGTTCAATTCAGGACAATAAATAACCCCATGACTAAATGAGATGAAGATGATGTATATGACGTGAAAATGAGGTGTAGTATTGTACAGACCTAGGCCGACCATTCCTGAAAGAGTACGGTTAATTGAACGCCAACCATCAAAGTACACCGGTAACTAATGTCTAGTATTGAAATCCATATAAAAGTAACTACCTTAACTAGGATTTATACCAGGACCCTTCGTCTCCGAAAATCAGCTGCTAAAAGCTGACTCGGAACGACGACTTTACCTCTAGATCAACCCGATTGGTCTTAATACTTTTAAAAGAAATCTTAATTATTACAATACCAATTTATTTTACGAGTACAATAATTAATAAATTAAAAAATAAAATTACATTCTTAATTGTATAAATGTTTCCGTATAAAATAAGTTATACTTAGATGAATTAATTCAATTAACCAAAGTTCTTGTAATTATTATCATAATGTGATAGCAAATTACAATGTAATAACTGCATGGACGTAACTTATATCTCTATTGTATTATTATTAATTTTTAGATATAATACATGGCCTTGTACAATTATACGTAAACAAGTGATAACTTATGTAAGTAAAGTTTTAAATATTTGATCTATTGTTATGTTGATCAATGTGTGTGTGTATGTGATTTATCTTATAATATTTGTCTCTCTTTTAAAATTCCTTCGTGACGGTCAGGGATGTTTCAATTTCTACCTAATTTTTAAATAGTGTTAGAACAGAATATTTTTGTATTATTTTCATTGCGATTTCTTACTGTGACAAAACAGTTCAGTTATCGTCCATATGTCAACCTTGCCCTTTTTATGTACTGCATCGTGTTTAAAATAAAACGCAATTGACTCAAGTTCTTTTTCTTGAATTTTAATTGAAGTTAAATTTTTATTGCTATTAATAAAATTAATTGTTTGGAATTTGATGCAGTCTTTAATTTAAATCGCTAGAATCTTTGGAATTAATTATTTTTTCCTCGGATTTTGTAAAAATTTATTGATTGTAGTTTTTAGCTAATATTTTTTTAAATTTTATTTTTTAAATATTTTAAATATTTTTTACATATTGTCATATCTTTCAAGGTTGCTTAGCTATAGTTAAATATTTTTTTAGTCTTTCTGATAAAATATTTTTCTCGTGCAATTTATCGTTGATTTTTTTATTATTAAAAACAACTCAATTATTGTAAACATGCAATTGTTTTATGTGTAATTTTTTATAAAAGTAATTTTATCGAGAATTTTTATTAAGGTCTTAAAAATTATTTCAAGAACCTTAATTGTTTTGTTCATCATTGTTCTTATACAGTGTAATGATATCATAATTTCTAGAAGTTAAGACCGTAAAATTATTTTTACAAAAGAGGTTCAGTAAACGCAAACTTTGTTTCTAAGAAATCTTTATAAGAAATATTGGTATGAACCAATTAGGATGTACATGCATAAAAAACACTGACAGAATTTTTTTTATTTTAGATTACTGCAACTAGTTACTTAAAACTAAGAAACAGTTTTTCTTTAGCAATATCACCCCCCTCCCTTTATGTATATAATTATGCAGTCACCCACTGGTGCTAGCACTTATTTTCTAATGTCACTTACACGGTGCTCTATAAACATTAATTTCTTAAATCTCCAACTTAATCCTATTGTTAATTTAAACGTTAATGTACTAAACTTGGGTAAATATTTATATATAATATAATATGCTTACAAGTAGCTTAATATTATTTATAGCTAACCATTGGTTTTAGTAACTTATATTATTTACATGACTTAAATGTAATTAACTCTTATTTACACACTGACAGAATGAAACCTATTTTATAAAAGGTTAACTTCTTTATGTCTTAAATTTAAACAGTTTTTTAGTAAAATTATTAAATAAATTTACTAAATTACCTTGAGCCGCCTCCGTAGCGTTGTGTTTAGCGGGTTCGATTCCTGGACAGGGTCTGGAAATTTTCATAAGTCAAAAAACGTATAGTTACAGTCACAAAATCCACCGTAGTCAATATATTTTTTTACTAAAATAGATAAAAACTGGTCTGAATGACAAACCATTAATTTTTCGTTCACATTATCATAAAAACTAAATTCTTAATTTATATAATCCCTTCAACAATGTTTTATATTTTAACACGAAAATATACGTAAAACTATTCACTACTTTTGCACTTCACTTTGCTCTGCTTTAAGACATCACACTGCATTGTTACACTAGTTCGGAGGGCTTCTTACTCTTAAGCCTTCTAGGAACGTTTTTGTTATCAAGAAGTTTAATTGCTTCAGGATGGATGTGGCCATGTAAACGAGCTTCATTTTTGACAGCAAATCTTTTATTTCACTGGACGCGAAAGGGATGTCAAGATACTATGCAGATCACTATTCTTAACGTACCAAGGGGTATTAACAATAGCTCTGAGTTGTTTGTTCTGAAACGTCTGTATAATTCTATCTGACTTTCTCTGGCGCAACCCCAAAGTTGTATACCATAAATCCAGATGGGTTTTAAAATTTGATTGTAGATTGTTTCTTTATTATGGAAAGGCAGCTGCGATTGACGTCCCAGTAACCAATATAGTTTCCTATATCTGAGGCCCAGCTCAGCTCTTTTTAGCTTAATGTGCTCCTTCCATTTCAGTTTCGCTTATAAAATCATTCTTAAATATTTTGCAGTGTTCGCATATGGTACAATGTTTCCATTTATGGTGACCGTAGTCACTAACAACCAAGCAGTTAATGCGATTTTAAATAAAAATAAAAAATATCCTTGAAATGATACTTGGTGTACTAATATCTCGAACAGGAATGATATCCTCAGATATTTTGATCAGATGAACTAAATTATGAAAATCGTTTTTTTAAATAGTAGTTCTCGAGTACAGTGAACGTGGTGCCAATAGTAAGTGGAAACTCCCCATTCCATATTTGTGGTAAATTAAATCTACTGCTTTATTTTTTGTCTTTGAAAAGAAGGGTAGAAGAGAGCATTTTTACTCTTCCGTCATCCTTGTTGCTGGTGCGTGTGGGCTCATTGCTATCCTCTGAGGATTTCATTAAATAAACTTGTCTGTTGTTCTCTCGGATTCGTTTCACACTACTTTTTCTAAATGTTCTTTAAATAAACTATTACCGATTTTGAGAATTTCAGCTCTTTGGGTAGGTCCTTTTTCTGTACCTTCTTACATCTCCTTTGTTACTTTAACTCCTATTACTTTAAGGTTGTTGTCCTATCTTTCTCTACCCGTTAGGAGCTTCTTCTTCTTCTTGGAGTTCCTTGGAGTCTCCTAATTGAGATTAGCTATGATAATGGCAATTTCGACCTTAAACATTGCTGCCCTGAATAGATCTATGTGATAGAGTAGTAGCTGTACCATTCTCTTAAAGTCTTTAGTTCAGTTAGGTTCCTCGTCTTCTAAAGTATCATCCCGATATTTTATTTGCTATATAATCAATTCGAACAGACTGTATCGTTCTTTTTCCTTAGCATGATCGAGATATTGTAGTTTTCTTGTTTGTATTATCTTAATGAGTTCTCTTTCTTTATTCGAAACACAGGGCTTCTTCGTTTATTTCTTCTCCCATCATGCTACTATTAACATATGACGATACGCTCAAGGTTCAAAAGCCTGGATTTTAGCAATACATCTCGTTTTTTGAGCGTCCGTGCGTCCATTCCTTATAAGAGAATTGGGAAGACGTCTTACACATCAGTTCCAAGAATTTACAAGTTTAAATCCTTGTTGTAAATTAGATTCTTCATTTTCTTAAAAGCAGTCCTATTCGTGACGTTATTTCTTGTGCGTGGTCGTTATTCTCATTTACTATGCGACTATACTACTACGGCGAGAAAAACTCATGTTCACTCCCTCACGATGGGGGAAGTAGTGTTGGACTCAATTGAGGCGTCCTCGTCCACCCCAGGGAGGCCACAACCGCCTTACCAACCAAAAACCCGCCGCCTGGCCACTTGATCCGACATCAGCAAACAACCCTCCACCTACCTCGGAACTGTTTATATAGGTAATACTACAAGGGAAATGTCGGGTTAAAAAAAAATTTACGTACTGTCAACGGGGCGTGGAACCTACTTTTTATTGCTTAGGCAAAAGTGGTGAAAAAATAGTTCTTTAGTTTTTTTTCAACTCTACGGAACTGAAGTGCCAAAGTTCAGCTCCATAGTTTATCGAGAAGTTAAAGAATTAGCGGTGATTGGGTTAGTGAGTCAATGAGCACTTTCGCATTTACAAAAAAAAACTGCTTTTGATGAAAGTTTTCCTTTTTCCTTGACAACTGAATGGTCGGGCAGCTTAGAAGAAACAAGGCACGCCGAGTCAAAAATAATGCTATACTACAGCAGCGGATGGCATTATTCCAGACTATATTAACGAAAATGGCACAAACATATAGAACCTGAGTTGCCGTTCGTCGAATATTTAACGATCCTGTGTTTGAATGGCTATATCAAGAACCAACTCAATAGAGACTTTTAAAATGTCTTATTATTGTACAGATATCAGATGAATTAATGTCCCATAGCCGAGCGAGTGAGAGGGAGATATGTGGCATAACTACGCATGCGCTCAAAGGTCATTACCGTTATAATCCAGATCTGAAAACATACTGCAGTCGTTATCTTGCTTGTTAGTTTACTGCGTGCATAAACGCTTGCTCACAACAATGAGTAAAATTATATAATGTTATTGGAACGGCGCGTATGGCTTGTGCGAGTGAGAGCGTTATGCATTCTTTCACTCCCACGGCTAGGGGACTTTAGTTCGTCTAAATACTGTACCACTTCCTTACCTTGTCCATCCCTTTTCTCAGCTATAGTTGTTGACTCCGACATCTCATATCTGTGTACATTCGCGCAATCAAGTGTATGGTGTTCATGTCTATAAAATGTTTGTGTGTTCTAGCGGAGGAGAACAATTCAAACACGGAAAGTTGAGAGTGGGGATATACACATGCACAGAAAAGGTCTCTTTAGAGATGGATTTTATTATAGTACGCTAGTTGTAACGTGCGTATTTATCTTTCGATCCTTGGCTGACTACACCCAATCCAAAGGATTTTAATCAGTTTAGTAGCCGCAGAAAGCTACCTAGCAGGCGAAACTACAACCCCTAAGAGGCCAAACCCAATCGAGTGGGTGCGGACGTGAGCCGCTGGGCGTCCCATTCCCCTTAGTAAGTACTCATGTAAACGTTTGACGAATCGCCGTCAAACTCGTTTCGCCACTAAAGTGTGACGTACATGGCTCTACCACATGGAAGTACTACGGTCCACGCCCGTTCACCTCGAAAGCAGGAGAGTATAGGGTAGCTAAACCGCAGTTTTATGGGCACGCTCACGCTAGTTGTAACACGCGTATTTATCTGTTCACTCCTTGGCCGACTACACCCAGTCCTATTCAACTTTAATCAGCTTAGTGACCGCAGAATGCTACCCAGCGAACCCACAACCCCAAGAGGGTTGGGTTAAGAGGCCAACCCAAATGATTGGGTGCGGTCACATCCGCAGGGCGCCCCACTCCCCTCAGTACTCGTGTAAACGTTGGACGAGTAGCCGTCGAGCTCGTTACACCGCTAAAATTCTTTGTACGTGCCTCTACCACACATGGAAGTACTACGCACAACCATGTACTACGAATAGCACACGGAGGTGCTACGGGCAGCGCCCATTACCTCGAAAACAGGCGAGGATAGGGTAGCTAAACCGCAGTTTTATGGGCACGCTCTGTGTAATCTGGGGCGTGCCCCCACGCTAGTTGTGACAGCTAGTCTGGGGTAAATATTGAACTAAAACAGCATTTACATAGAGATTGACTTCTCAGTCACATGAGGAAAGTGTCTGAAATACCACCACAGTAAATTAAATGTTTTTTCAAATTTTATTTTACCAATATTTTTATCAAATTGTTATCTTTTTTAAACATTTAAAAATTAAGAAGGCGCTCTACTCCGTTTTCTTTTCTCTCAAGAACGCATTTTCTTTTTACTTTCCCTCAAGAACGGAACATCGTACGAACTTGAAACTTGAAACTTAAGTTAGAAACCACTGCCGGACCCGACATGAATATTTTTGTCAAAATCGGTCAACCGGAAGTAGTAGTTTATTCGTGTAATTTTTCACTTTTTTGTGATTTTTTCGAAAACGGGTCCTACGATTTTTTTTAAAATGCCTTGTTTACTAAATTTTTTATGTTCTACAAGATAGGGTAGGCGCCATGTTTGCTGAAATTCTTGGTGAGGCTGTTTTCATGTAAAAAAATTACTTTTTTAAGATTGCGGCTTTAATATGAATTTTAGCGCAGAAATGTACATAATAAAAGTTGTAGAGAATTTAAAATCCTACAACTTTCATTTCCAACATATTTTTTGTATAACGCTTAGTATAGCGGTAATTAGCGATTTTATTTATTTTTCTCACGAAAACGTGCGAAAATCGATTTTTTTTTTAAGATTTCGGCCGTAGTATGCATTTTACGACAAAAGTGTACTTATATAATTAAATTTATAGGAAATTAAAAGATCTACAACTTCTATTTAGAGCATTTTTCTCTACACAGCCTAGTTTAGCGTGAAGGAGTGATTTTCCGTATTTTTAAGTCAAACCGAGGTTGATTTTCATTTTGCGTCTTTCACTTAAAATTAGATTATGTTTATTAGTAATTTCAGGTTATATTGTTAATTATTTGCATTGACAAGAGAAAGTTGTGTGAGTGTTTCACACCAGATTATTTAACGTGTGTAAGTAAACTGTAGTGTAAGCTTCTAATCTTGTAATTTCCTAGTTTAGCGCAGAGAATTTTCTACTCTAAATTTTTAGAATCAAGCCAACCTTCTTCATCCTGTCATGGATTAGGCCTTCCGACTTCTTTGTCCATCTTTTTCGTGGTCTACCTACATCTCTTCGTCCAGTAGGTATGTAGCCTAATTCTCATTTCACCCATCTATCTTCACTCAGCCGTATTAAATGTTCCTCCCACTTTCTCTCTGTATTGGCCAACTGTTTCTAATAGAGGGGAGACTTTTAAATGGGCCCGGATTTCCTTATTTTTAATGAGATCTTTGAATTACTTACGATTAATATATTTTGTGATTTATCTGAAAATATAGGTTTGTATTCTTCTTGCAACAGTATTTTTTTAAACATAGACTACTAAATGCGTTAATCATTGTGAACAACAATACAGAATTGTTTTTGTTTTTTCTTTGTTTTATTTTACTTCCACTAATTAAAGATTATTACCCTTCAACTAATCTGTTATTTATCTTTTGTATTTGGCGACCATTAAAATAAATTAAAACAGTAGTAATTTATATTAGTGTAATAAGAGTAATAGACTGTAGGTTTGCGGTTAATAAACGAACATTTAAAATGTTCTTTGTAATAATTATGACAATAGGCAAGGTCATTTTGCTTTATTACGGCCTTCATTAGGCCTAATAAAATTTTGTAGAGATCATGGCTGAGGTCATAATAGAACGAAAGTATAGTGCTGTAAAGTACTTTAAACTTTATGGAGGCCTATGAATGTGCTATATTCTTGATAACATTATGTATATTGGTAAAATGTTAATTCTGTTGTTCTGTAAATTGCAGTACGGAGATTAATTTATGACGTTTATGATCGGTGATACATACTCGTCACATATAACAATTATTTAAATGTTTTCCTCGTTAATCTTATATCTAACACCTGCACAATTTCTAGTTTTATCACTTTCTGATAAAATTCTTTAATGATGGTTCGGTAAGAATCCCCTAGAAGCATCCCCTAGATTCACCAAAGTTTCATTTTATTTAGTCAATATTTAATATCTGTTTTTACTTTCTCTTACCCTACATGAATATATAGGGAAGAAAAGAAATGCTTTCAAACTGGCAAAATTCAGCACTGTCTGCGGTTCTATTCGCAGGACAATAGGAAAGAAAACAAGATAGGACACCCAAATGAAATTTTATAGAGTAATGGCTGTACCACTCATAACATATGGGAGTGAAACATGGGTGTCATTACAGAGGAATAAATCTCGTATCCAGGCTGCTGAAATGAGATTTTTGCGGGGAGTCAAAGGTTGTATCCGGTTCGATAGAGTGCGTAACAAAGCTATCCGCGCCGAGTTTAATGTTCAGCCACTGTTGGAAACGTTAAAAAAAATAAGAAAAACTGGTCCTTGGCTGCCAAGTAAACCAGTAAACTGGTTTACTTGGCATGCCAGCTCACAGACTTCCTCTGCGAGCATGGAAACATAAACCTAGAGGGAAGCGAGGCTTGGGAAGATCTAAAAAGAGATGAATGCTGGAACAGGCCATGAAGCCTAATCCTTAACAGATAATTATGATGATGAAAAATTGTTTTCATATCGATTTTTCACCAGATATACATGTTTTCAGGTCTCGTGAATAAAAAAAACATGTTTAAGGATTGGGTTTTGTGAATGAAATATGTCAAGAACGAAATATCGTACAAAGTTGAAACTTGGAACTTAAGTTAAGTACCATTCCGGGACCCGACACGAAATTTTCATAAAAATCGGTCAACCAGTGTAGTACTAGTTTATTCGTACGTTTTTTTTACTTTTTTGCGGTTTTCTCAAAACCGGCTCCTACGATATTTTGTTAAATCGCCTCATTTACTACATTTTTACAAGATATAATTTTTAATTTCTACAAGTTGGGTAAGCGCCATATCTGCTGCATTTCTTGGGGGGGGGGTCTGTGCTCTTGTGGTAAAAAATTGTTTTTTTTTAAGATTGCGGCCATTATATGCATTCTAGGGAAAAGTGTCTAGAATTAGTGCCCTAGTGTTTTTTTAATAATCAAAGTTGTTGAACATTTGAAAACCTACAACTTTTATTTCAAACATTTTTTTCTACAATGGTTAGTTAAGCGACAATCAGTGATTTTCAGTATTTGCTCATCAAAAGCGGTAAAAAAATGAAATTTTTTAATATTGCGGCCATAGTAGGCCTATGCATATTTTACGACAAAATTCTATTTGCAAAACTTATAGGAAATTTAATGAACTACAACTTTTATTTCAAACAATTTCTTCTGCAGAGCTAAGTTTTGCGTCAATTAGTGATTTCTCGTAATTTTAAGTCAAACAGAAGTTGATTTTCATTTTGCGTCATCACTCATTAGGTTATATTTTTCAATTTTTGCGTTGCCAAAAGAAATTTTTGTGAGTGTTTACACCAAATTTCTTGTGTTACACATTAATTCATACTGTTTTGCAAATTTATTCTAATGCAGACAGTGAACACTGATAGATAGAAAATTACCCGACTGGGAGTTACATTTGATACATAGAATGGAGATCCAATTGCGATCCTCAGAAAAGTCAACCGAAAGAGCATCCGCTTAGTCTAATTTTTGGATCATTTTAATACATTATGTATTCAATGTAAGAATAAATAATAAAGAATACGTACTTAAACGCGTACTATAAGCACAGAAAATTATTGTGTGTGTTCTTTTCTTTAGCAGGAAAAAACAGAAGCCGAATTTCCCAACTAAATTAGTCTTTACGAAAGAATAATTTTCGGTCCGTAGTCGCAAAAGAATCATTTCTACCAAGTTTTAATGTAGTCACTTTACAAATTAATTTGATTCCAACACTAATTGAAGATGACCTGCAATTATTGTAAATGCACATTGACCGCCTCCGTGACCCAGTGATTAAAGCGTTAGACTGCGTTGTACACTGCAAAGCAGAAGGTACCAGGTTCGGTTCCCGGTTAGGGTTTGAAAATTAATACATGATTAAAAACCCGTCGATTCAGTACTGGAATCCATAGTAATCGCTAATAACCAGACCAGTTGATACGACTTTAAATAAAATAGAAAAAAGAAATAAAAAACTGTTGGTTTTTTGTATTCTAACATATTAGCATGTAAAGTAAAATACATTTACATTATTTAAAAAGTACGCCTTTAAAATTTAAATTTTTAAGTATTGTAATATTGACGTAACGCTGCTAAATTGTTGCACTTATTGTTATGAAAATTTAGGTACAGAATTACTTTGTGTGACATAATGAAACGTTTTTAGCAAAAATGAATTCGCTTATTGTAACTACATAATTTGTTAACGTGAAAATTAGTGAAGTAAGATGTTTTATCGTGTTTGAAATAGTTGTCCTTTCTTAAAGAAATCAGAACATTAGGTATTAAATTTACTCGTATTACATTATGGAGTGAAAATTAGTATGTCGAACTTGACCATATAATCTCGGACTGAAGTAGAAATAATTCACAGTGCGGCCCGGAAATGAAACTACATTGGCCGGAATTATTTGTATACGCCCACCATATTTTTTACTTTCGCTTGCCTATATGAATCTATAGGAAGGAAAGTATTGTTTTCATGTCGATTTTTCGAAATTGAGTTTTCATCGGATCTACACGTTTTCAGACCCCCTGAACCCAAAAAACATGTTTTTAGCGATTAGTCTGTATGTGTGTGAACTGAATATCTCAAGAACAGAAAATCGTTACTTGAAACTTGAAACTTAAGTTAAGTACTACCAGAGGACACGGACACGAACATTTTCATTAAAATCGGTCAACCGGAAGTAGTAGTTTATTCGTGTAATTTTTCACTTTTTGCGATTTTCACAAAAACGGCACCTACGTTTTTTAAAACACTTAAAACGTTTTTTAAAAAATCGGCTCATTTACTTCATTTTTTATGATTTATAAGATAGGGGTAGGTGCCATGTTGCTGAAGTTCTTGAGAAGGCTGTGCTCTCATAACAAAAATTGGTTTTTTAAGATTGTGGCTTTAATTTGCACTTTAGCGCAAAGATGTATGTAATAAAAGTTGTAGAGAATTTAAAATCCTACAACTTTTATTTAAAATTGTTTTTTGTATAACGCTTAGTTTAGCGGTAATTAGCGATTTTCTGTTTTTTTCTCCCGGAAACGTGTAAAAAATTGATTTTGTTTAAAGATTTCAACCTTAGTAAGCATTTTACGACAAAAGAGTGTTGTTGTTAAGGTCATCAGCCGAAAGGCTGGTTTGAAGCTGTAGAGGTTTTACTAAGTAAAACGAGGAGTGAGGTGGTTTACCATTGCCTTCCTCACTGAGTGGAAAAGTATACTTATCAGCATACCGGGCCCTCTGAAAAGCACATATTTTCCACTCTGCAAATGACACCTTCACTTCATTCACCACAGGGTCTGGCTGTATAGTGAAATTCATTACTTTCAGAGAAGATAACTCTGATTAGTGTCTTTTACACCTCTACCTCTTCTGTTTTTAAATGATTCAGTCATTTAATTGGCTGACCATGTGATAAGAAACAGACCTATTTATTTTAGCCCTGCAACTAACAGATTGAGTGTAAATAATTTGACACTCCACCTGCCTGTTATGGGCAGGACAAAAGAGTATATAATCAAATTTATAGAAAATTAAAAGATCTACAACTTTTATGTACAGCATTTTTCTCTACAAAGCCTAGTTTAGTGTAAAAGAGTGATTTTCCGTTTTTGAAGCCAAACTTGAGGTTGATTTTTATTTTGCGTCTTTCACTCACGATGAAAATTAGGTTATGTTTATTGAGGTTAGTTTTTTTGTTTATTTCTGATGTTTTATTACTAATGTTAGGTTTATTGTTAATTATTTACAATGGCTAGAGAAAGTTGTGTGAGTGTTTCACACCATATTTTGTAAGGTATTTCGAGGAATTCTCGTTAACTAATTTGTGAAAAATGGATAGAATAACGAAGCCCTATTTGACACTTACGGATGTTAATGTAGCCTACACACTAACCTTAAAAGGGCGATTATTTCAAAGAGAATGGAATCATGGAATAATCGTTTTAAACAGTAAAAACAAGTATAATAGGGAAGCATAATCCCGTAATATTAGGAATTCTAAATCTTTTGTAGGCCGCCTCCGTAGCGTAGTGGTTAGCCTACCACACGGAGGTTCCGGGTTTGATTCCTGGCCAGGGTGTGGAAATTTTTATAAGTCAAAACCCACAATTACAGTCACGTAATCCACCGTAGTCGCTAATAACCAAGCAGTTGATACGACTTTAAATAAAGAAAGAAATTTTAAAAAATCCTTCGTATGTTTGTCATTTATTTATTTTGTTATTAATTGATAGGTCAATTTATTTAAAATTAATAAACAATTATTTATGTTGCATGCAATCTATTAGCAAATCCTTCGTATGTTTGTTATTTATTTTTTTATTAATTTTTGTCTTTAATTTTTTAACGGTAGCTACTGTACATTGAGTGCACAATTTCCGTGTATGATATTTAAATGGCAGTGGGGAATTTTACTTTAAGGAGGAGAGGTACACAGAGGTACATTCTCCGTTTATAACTGCGGGTATTGACCGTTATTCAGACCAAGAGGTCTCTACTTAATTTTTGCTTGAGACGTCGCACAGTTGGTACGTTCCTTGTACCTAGATCACGGGCTAGTTGGTTTGGATGGACATCTAGTCGTTCGTAAAATTTACTATACAATGACGCGGTTAGCTCCTTTACTGTCGGAATTTTGAAATCGTCGTGAAGGGTTTTATTGCTTATATTAAAATGAGCGCCAGAAGCAAGTCTTAAGAATTGTATTGAAAGGGCTGGATCGACTTTAAATTACTCTCTGTGCCACTACACCAAAGAGCTGGACTATTAATTTTTTGGTAAATTTATTTCTGATATATAATTGTTACGTTCCATACAATCCTATTTATGTGTTCTATCATTGAATAACCAACTCTAAACCCAAATTGATGCCACGGAATCAAATTGTTCTGAACAAATTCATTTATTAAACTCTTTAATATTATTTTTCTAGGATTTTTTATAAGATCGATAGTAAAGTAATAAGGTGATAAAATGAAACGTCATGTAGTGGATTACTAGGTTTTTGAATCCTTTGTTATTAGTATTTTAATAAACAAAAACATACATTATTAATCCTTACGAATATTCATTAAATATCCTTTCCTTTGTTGTTAAAAAATACGCATTTGATTGGTAAATCGATTAACATAAGTTATATCCATTTACTAAAACGCAAAATTTAGATAGTACTAATTTGCATTAAAATTTGTCGTTATTTATTAAGAAGTCCCGTTCGTTTTGACCAGGTGTTGGTTCAGCTGGAGAATAGCACGTGCCCATCTTGAATGACCCAGTTATATTTTAATGTATCTTGAATTTTGTGCAGGTGTGACAAGATAAGTTTAAAACTTCCTATACTTAATAGTATAATAGAAGTTTTCGCAAGACATTTAACATTTATAACATTTATAAATTAATTATTACAATCCTAATTTCTGATAACGGTTCTACTTTAGGTTTAAAATTGCCTTGCGGATAATGATGATGATTATACTCCTACCGTAACGGCTGCTGTAACGCTTTCACATTATTAATATTCTGTACAAAACAACTAGCAGGAGACAGTATTTTTCACTGTGACACTACTAATGATGCATCATGTGTGTTTGATTTTGTTATTTAAATTTTATCATACGTAAAAATACAGTTGTTCGGTTTGAACCTGTAGAGGTTTTACTAAGTAAAACGAGAAGTGAGGTGGTTTACCATTGCCTTCCTCACTGAGTGAAAAAGTACGCTTATCAGAATGCCGGGCCCTCTAAAAAGGACATATTTTCCACTCTGCAAATGACACCTTCACTTCATTCACCACAGGTTCTGGCTATACAATGAAATTCATTACTTTCAGAGGAGATAACTCTGATTAGTGTCTTTAACATCTCTACTTCATCTGTTCTTAAATGATTCAGTCATTTAATTGGCTGACCGTGTGATCAGAAACAGAACTATTTATTTTAGTCCTGCAACGAACAGATTGAATGTAAATAATTTGACACTCCATCTGTCTTTTATGGGCAGAAAAAGACAGTTAACAATGTAAAAAACAAACTAAAATATACAAAAAAACTTTTGCGGTTTTAATTTGTTTAGTTTTAAAATATAAGTCGCATTAACTGATTTAATTAATAATGACTACTACGGGTTACGGTAGAAAATCGATGTATTTCAACCCGCAATAATTTCTAGACCCTAGCTGGGAAACTAACTTAGGACCTTGGGCCATAGCGTATAGTAGAGTTACGTTTCTATAGCGTCTCTTCTATACGCTATGCTTGGGCTTTGCGGTGTTTAGTTTTGCGCATTATTTATTTCTGTTATTGCCCATAACAGTCGGGTGGAGTGTTAAATTATTTGCACTCGTTTTGCTAGTTCCAGGGCTACAAAAAATAGTTCTAGTTCTTATTACTTGGTCAGCCAAACGACTGAAGCATTAAGAACAGAAGAGGTAATAGACATTAGTCAGAATCATCTACTGTGAGAATAATAAATATCTTTATACAGTGGTGAATGAGGTAAAGATGTCATTTGCAGGGTGGAAAGTAGATGATTTTCGGAAGGTCGGCCGTGCTGATAAGCATACTTTTAGAGATTATTGTGGGTAATGTAACGGTCAGTTTTAACGTGTAGGCTTAATAATAATTTTAGACCCACGTTGTTAATAATCAAACCCGGGACCTTTAATATTATTTATTTTAAGAAATTTTTTCGAAAATTTAATTTAGGTACCTATAGATATTTATATTACACTTACCCTTCGTAAATTAAGAATAACTATACTAAACTGTAGATTTTTTTAAAAGTTTTTTGCTGTTCATTACTGGAAACTGTTTTATTATAATCAATCACTTAATCATGGTTTTTCAAAATGTTTCACGTGTGTACCCATTTGTTTCCCGTTAAACTAAGCGTCTTGTGACAGAACATTACACAAATTTAAATATTTTTTAAACTTCCTCCCGGATTACAAATATGTACATATTTCCGTAAAATACATGTTAAAGCTGTGATTTTGAATGAATCGATTATTAGCGCGGTTTCTGCCGAAAATTGTAACTTACCGCTTAGCAAAGCATCGGATAAGAAAAAATAATAAAAAAATGGAGCATTTAAAATTTTTCTTTGATTTGTGTTATGTTTTAGTTTTTGTCTGAAATACACCTTAAATCTGTAATTATGAAAATTCAGAATTTTCCATTTTCTTTCTTTATAAATAGAGTTTTTCAAAATAATATCTAAGCGAAATTTTGGTACGCTCATCACCAGAATGTTACATCCTGTTCTGTGGAGTAATAAAAAATCGTGTGGTACTAAGAAGAGAATCTTCTGTTTTTTTGTTTTTGTTTTTTTTTTTTTGGTGAAAGCTCCTCCATTTATGGTCGGAGGTTTCGACTCTCCAATCAAAATTTAAAACCAGAATAAAAGGTACGGAAATGAGTTTCGGAGACAAATGCGTCAGTTGACTGTGCAAGATCGAGTTAAGATGGAGGAGATTTTAAAGATCGTTGAACGTGAGATTTTACTAAGTGACAAAATTGAAGAAAAATAACTCATCTGGTACAGTCATCAGCGAAGAATGGAGGAGGAGAGGTTACCCCAGAAGATTTGGCTATGGGTTCCAGCTAGAGTGAAGATGACCCAGAAAGGAGTGGAGGGATAGTGTAAAGAGAGCAATGTTGAAGGGGTTTTAGAGAATGAAGACAGTTTTATAGAAATGAATGGCCTTTTGGGTTATGTTAAATGGCCTAATGCTGTAGAACATCCGCTATTATAATAATAATTTCTTGGTGAACCCCTAGTCTATGTTTCAAATTTCAAATTCTAGTTCTGGTCCTAAAATTTTTTGATGATTGAGTGAGTGAATAGATTTCGCATTTTTAGACTATATTATGTAGATTTCGCTGATCTAAATTTATTTGTCATAAATTTAGTTTGAACATTGTGGTTGAAATTTTATTTTTATTTACAGTCTGTTGACTGGTTTGGCCTATTGTTCCATGTAATGAAATAAAGATAAAGGTAACATTTTTAAATTCCACGTTGTTTTATTTTGATGTTGAGACATGAAAATAATCGTGACTTTGTCGTTTGTACTTGCTTTGCCCTTGTTTTCTTATTTTTATGTTTGTTTCCATTATCTTGTTGAAATATTGTAAACAGTCTTAAACTCTGTAAACAGAAATTTAACTAACCCTATTTCTATGATAATATATTTATGTAAATTTTTCATTTGTAAACATTATACATAAATATAAATTTTTAAAAGGTTTCATAGAAATCAAAATTATTATTAATTTTGTTAATGTTACATACTGATTGTAACTACATTCTCAAAGTCGAAAAGTGTAGTTTAAAAATTTTCCATTATGTAATTTATTTAGTCTAAGCTGTAATCTTGGATGTACTAACAATAACTGACCAATATTGACCTATTTGAATTAATTTAATAATCCAAGCCTATCTTTTTGTAAATATATAAACGAATTAGGCATATCTGTTTTATTATAATGGTAAGGATTAATTATTAATATTAATCTAGACTCATTGTATATTTTCGTTTATTCTAGAATAGTGTTTAATTATATGTTCGTTTGCTTTGTACTTTTAGCCCCTACGGTAGACCTACTTGTAATTTTAATAACTGACTGGCGTATGATTAATTAAGTCTGACTACTTCTATTTAGGTTACTTACGCATCCTTTATTTGCTTTTTGAAGTACTTATGTGCCATAAAAATAATGCTTGCCGCAAAGTAGATGTCACTTATTATACCCTAAATAACTAAAGACTGCAGATGAGATCTAGCCAATAACAGCCAAGGTCGGGTGTGAGGTTGCCCCTTTGCTAAGTCACACTCTGTTCCTCCGAACTCCAGTTGATTTTTTGTTAGGCTGTCATCCACAGTGGGACCACAACGTGACAACGCAGGATACGGTTAACGAAAGTCAATTTTTGGCTCTGTGCTGTGACAAGGTCATTATGCTCCGCCTTCATCTGCAGTCTCTAGTTCGTTAGGGTATATTTGTTATATTTTTAAACTTCAGCATTTTTGCAATGGTTAGTACCCGTCATCAACTAGCGGACTGCGAGTTCTAGAAAACATAGGTGTAGCCAAAGTGGGGCAGGGTGGGGCGCTTGCTCATTTAGTAAATCAAAAAATTATATTTCAATGGAATAGGTAGTATTTAGCGGCAAGAAACCATGTTATCGTCGTGGCGGAAAGACGCTATATTGTTCTTCTGTTTCTTTTTTATATTTAAGCGCTGCAATCAGTATAAGTAAGTCAGTTGTGAAGCTGAACTTTGGTTCAACCAATGGAAAGGAAAAATGTGCCAAATGCCAAACTGAAGGAGATGTAACCAGCTGTATAGTTAACTAAACGCAACTATTCTACCCATCGATAAAACACCCGGATACTTATCTCTCTTGCATAGCCCTGCATAACGTGCACGTATCAAAAGATCCTCCAGCACCATACGCAGAGTAAAACTCGATGAAGGTCGACGATGATAGAAGATCGGCTTGACGGTCTTTGTATGATGAGTGTGAATAAAAAGAGGGTTTTAGAAGCTAATGATAGATTTGAGAAAGAAACTGTGTCTGGATTTAGCCATAACTCCCGTAGGCTAGTAATGAAATAAGATTTAAATAGGTTCGAATAGCATTGCGACTAATTACTTTTACCGTTTTTATATCTTAAGATAAAAACTTTTATCTTATTTGCCCCCCCCCCACCCCCCGAGAGAATCCTGACCAACGCCTATGCTAGAGAATAATATTTTTGTAAGCAGATTATATTTTCGTATGTGATGTGAAATATTTTATGTTTAGGTAGTGTGCGAGTTGAGAGCATCTGGTGATGTTAATTCGACATAGACCTAAGTTTCTCTAAAGAGAGTTGAAGCTCGCTGAATAAGTTTACGGCTGCGATCGGGCTGAAAGCAACTCGTGATAGCACCGGGTTAAAAAATACAAAAACTACGACTTTACTACACAGGACTAAAGTAGTTTGAAACTGTTGTTACAATCAACGGCGGATCGAGGAGCTGTTGTGTGGAAGGGTAATTTGGTTGGGGGTTTGGGGGTATGGACTCTCCAACCATGGAGGGTTCATGTGGTCTCCCCGGAAAATGTAAGAACATGTAAAGCTGAAACTTGATTTTAGGTCTCAAAAATTTATAAATAAGGACAAGCTGAGAGCTACTTTTTATTCTTTACAACAGTGATTCTCAACCTTTTTTGCTTCGTGACCCCCAAATAGTAAAAATTAATAAAATAAATATTTCGCGACCCCCCTCCGATAATAATAGTAAGCCTTACTATTAACAATTGACCATGTGATAAGAAACAGATCTATTTGTAGCCCTGGAACTAGCAGCATGAGTGCAAATAATGTATCCTATCACTCCACTTACTTGTTATAGACAACGTTTTTACTTAAGTAACTAATACAGTTGAACTTCCATAACTCGAATTTTTTATAATTCGAATTATCCCTAGGATAATTTCGTTCCCTAGGATTTACTCGTTAATTTACGTTAAAATTAGCATCCATAACTTCTTGTTTGAGATTGTTTTTAAATCGGATTTTTTTTTGTTTTTAACGTAAATGTATAGAAACACAAAATAAAATGTTAAAATAAGTAAAAAAAAACTAACTTAATGTTTAGGCTGGAGTACTGTCAATGAGCAGCGATCTCCTCAATGTCTTAGAATTGTCAATATTTGTATTGTTTTTTTTATAAAATTTGCTTGTTATTAATTTTATTTAGTTACAAATAAAAATATCTTGTGTTGTTAACAAATAAAAGTGTACGAAAATTATTTTCGAGCCTGAAATAGAAGAAGGTGTATTAAATTGGCTGTTAGAAATATGAGGGAAAAATCTTCCCATATTAGATGTAAGCTCCGAGAAATATCAGATCAATTAGTGATGGAACGTGGTCATACCAAATTTAAATTTAGCAGTACAAGACTTGAAAAAAAAAACTAAAAATCGTCTTGGAATCCTTCAAAAGGCTATTTGTGATGAAACTGTCTCAGAGTCTAACGAAGACTGCTAAAATTACAAGAAATCAATGTTCCTTTCCATAATCAAAAGTTACGCCATTAAAACGGTATTATTTCTTAAATGTTTAATATTATCTTTAAAAATTTATCAAAATTTTATAGTTTTTTGTTCTGTTTTTCGAATTTTCTTTAACTCGAATTAGTTCCATATTCCCTACGTATTTTGAGTCATAGGGATTCGCCTGAATGATGTATTCTCTACATAAAAAGGACACTCTTCTTTTTTAAAAAAGTTTCTTCCAAGATATTATCTAACTGTGTAAACCTAAATATTTGGAACATTTTTTAAATAAATTTATTGACTACCAAGGTGAGCGGATAGTTCTAGCCGCAAAATAAATGTAACATGAGAAGATTTTTGTACGTGTTAAATATATCATGCTCTATTTGTCTTTATATTACAAGTCAAGTTGAAAAAAATGAAATATCATTAGCTAGAAAATTATAGCTACCGAAAATTTTTAATTAATTGCGAAATCAAATAAAAATTTATTTTTAATTAATCCTTTCACTTAACAAATTTATTAAAAAGTAAATTTACTCTATCAATTTACTTACAGATATAATTTATATACACTTTATCATTGTTTTAATTAAGTAAATATTAGTTTTAAATAAACTCTAGGTAAATATGGTTTATATTTATGTTACTAAGAGTATTTGCATTAATTACATTTGTTGCAGTAATGTTTTATTATATAATGTTAATTTTTTATTACATAAATTTGTAACGTTTTACATAATTGCTTAATTTGGTTGTTATTCATTAATATATTTACTAATGAACTTTATTGCAAGTTCTTGTTTCCGTTGATGTGTTGTATCTAAGATCTAAAATCGTGATTAAGTGATAAAAGTTAATGTAACCTTAAATTTCGCAATAATAAATTAGAAAGTAAAACAAATAAAATAAGAACAGCAATAATAAAGTTATTTCTTAAAGATCTTTTTTGTTATATGTACGATTCAAGTTAATAAAAATGAATAAATTATTATTTTATTGTAGAATCATCTTTTTTATCTGAACGCTTTGTCTACATAGAACTTCAGAAATAAATGATTTTCTTCTCTTATTTTCTTTTTAAATCATTAAGAATTTGTAGACTATATTCAGCTTTTTTAAAAGGAACCCTCAATGTTTTCGTTGATTGCATCATTCTATTTAATGAAGTTCCACCTACGTTCAAACGTTACATTATCTAATAACTTACCTAATTTGTTTATATTCTTGTTTACATTTTGTTTTTACTAATTAAGTTAATTGACGTAAAATTGTTTATTCTTATGTGGTTTATATCACGTAGATAAACTGCAATCTTAATATTTATCTCAGCATTAACGGGAATGCTTATTAATAATATTGGAAGTTACATTAAAAAACTATACGGATATTTTTATCAGAACACAAATTGGCCAAAATTTTAATTAAAAAGGTCACTCTAGGAACATCGAACACCAAGTACAGCTCCATCGTACTAGCTTCTAGTAGCATTTTGCATCCTATATGTTAATCCAAACGCATTGTTCATTTTGTTCAAAATCTCCTGAAGTAAAACCACCAATAGGTTTCCCAAGTAAATCATAGATTGATTCCATTTTAGGCATAATTCATTAACTTTTTCTTTATAAACCATGCATTAATACATATTATATCATTTTGAACGTATTGAACATGTAATGTTGTTAACAATTTATCCCAAAACAAAAATATTTGTTTTATGATTCATTATTTATTAGAATCATACTATCAGAATAGAATGTGTGTAATAAAAAATGTATTTATGTGTGTACCAATAAAAGAAGTACAATGCATACAGGCTAGTGGTGAGTGAAGATGTACACAATTTATCTAAGTTTAATTAGCGTAAACACGTAGATTTACAATAGCCACTTCAATACTCGGTTCATCGTAAGAAAGTATGTTGAGTAAACAAACAGCAATTACCGAATCAGCTGCTAAAGCGGTGACTCAGAAAAAATCCAAGACTTTTAACCCGCACTCACAACAAGCCTTGTCTGAACCGTGTTCTCGCCGCTAGGACATATTAGATACATACATTCAAAATACATACTGATACACCCGTACACAAAATGAGATGCCGGAGTCAACTTCTGCAAATGATGTGATGTGGTGGGATTGGTGAGACAGGTAAGCGACACAATAAAGCTGGATTTACACATGTAGGACTGTGCGCGGACCGTGCTGCTACCGTGGCGCGACTGTAATCGGCCGTTTCAATTTACACATATGGTACTGTGCGCCTACCGTGCTGCTACCGTGTCACGACTATGTTCGGCCGTTTCAATTTACACATATGGTATTTTGCGCCTACCGACCGTCGATGCTTGTGTTTTACATAATTATCTTCACGAAGATAAGATAAGATTTATTTTGAATTTTCATGCGACGATTCCGAATCTGACAAATCAGCGCAATTACTCACTTCCATTCCAAATGTCGGAGGCCGTGGTACCACAGAGGCCATAGAAGTTCGTAGAAAATTCAGTATTTTTTTTGAGGGACGAGGAAAGGTTCCACGGCAAGTTGATGCGATAACAAGAGGTCCTAGTACAAGCAGATAACAACAGATATGGCATGTTGCATATTATCTAACATGAAAACTGTATTTTATTATAATTTATTTATTGTTTCAACTTTTTCCTTTTCCCTTTCATTTATAAAAGCATAATAAAAAATAAGAACTTTAAAAAATAATAAAAGACGTTGAATAAATTAATCGAATGACCGCCCTTAGACGGTCTTAAGACCGCCGTAGGTCGATCTAAACCGTAGGGTACTGTGCGCCGACTGTGTCGGACTGTCATCTGTCATGACCTTGATGAATCCTTTCTCGAGCAGTCGAAGACAGCACGGTCTGCGCACGGTAGCAGCACAGTCCTATATGTGTAAATTCAAAACGACTTATCCTAACAATTCAAATAGACTAGACCATTTTTCATTTAAAACAGTCGCGACACGGTAGCAGCACGGTCTGCGCACAGTCCTACATGTGTAAATTGAGCTTAAGTAGTCACGGTATAAGTCTCTATTGAGTTGGTTTGTACTGTAAAAGTTCCTGCAAGTAGTTAAGATTGATGAAACCAGATTTTTATTAAAGTATTGTGCTAACATAAGAAAACGAATCCACAAATCTTAGAAAGGCGAATATTACAAAAATGCAGCTACCTAACACCTTAAGGGCATAACGTTGTCTGGATCTAACAGGCTTCCGATTTCTAGTTGAAGGAAATATCAAAAACATTTATTATTCAATGACATGTAAATACATTCATACAACCAGACATTCTTAACAAACCACTTTTTGTATTCAAGAGGTTCTGAAACGTGAAGATCTAGATAGATTGTTAGAAAGTAAAACTAAATAAAATACTGAAATTTTTAATTGTAATTAATAAAAACAATTTTAGCTTAATTGTATTAAGCTGTAGCTTTACCAAATAATTAAAATAATATTGAATCTCTCAGATTACTTCTAAACATTTTGATACTAAGATAAAATGAAAATGCATTAAAATAGTATTCCCACCATGATTTTGACATTTTTTTTATTAAATGAGACGGAGCCAATGTAAAAGAAATACAAAAAAAACTTAAAAGACAAGAATAGGTGACTTGTGAAACGCGATCACAACACGCTACGTTCACAAGGTGACCTTTTTATTAACAAGGGAATGAAACACGATAGGTAAATTAGAAAAAGGAACAGGCTAAATAAAAAGAAAAAACATATCTTGATATTCATTATAATAATTATTCGATGTTTACTGAATAGATTGGTCACGGCTTTTGTACAGATATGGCAATAATGACTGGCATTTATTCATACAAAAAAAAAATTGAAAATTGGTCGGCAACACTGGAATGATGAAACCGATAATAAAATTATTTTCATCAATGATTCATCAAGTTCGCATATCCATGAAAATTTTGATAATATAAACACTGTCAATGAGTTTTCCACGCTTTTGAACGTGAATAGCTCTTTTTTGTTAATGAATCAACATATTTTCAATTTTTAAATGAAAATATTCTACTGTGTTTACATGAATAGAAATAAAATCGAATGTGTAATAGGACAGTTCAATTTTATCCAACTTGAAATTTACTGAAGTGGTTAATTAAGTTTAATAAAAAAAGAGATATCGTAAACAACGTGAAAGATATATTCAGTATTATTTTACTGTACGTATTCGTTTTTGTAATTTTACGTAATATATCTATAGACCCCTGTATATGTTTTCAGAATAAGTTTTAAATTTAATAATCAATTTACAAAATAAATTGTATTAGTGAATCCATTGGATTTTGTCCTTTATGCGACTACGTTTTTTTTATTCTTGCATTATCTAACTTTTTTTTCTTTTAATTCCTAATATGTGTTCGTTGCAATCTGTTCAATTCAGAACAATAAGCAACCCCATGACGCAATGAGATGAAGATGATGTTTATGACGTGTTAATGAGGTGTAGTCTTGTACAGACCCAGGCGACTATTCCTGACATTCTCTAACAGTACCTACCATATTGTGTGAAAGTATTGCGATAGTTCAAAATTTTTACTCTGTGCTAATTTTCAAACATTATGACAACTTCGAGCAAAACTCAGTCATTCGGTTTGGTTGAAATTTGTGAAGTAATATTTCTTTAATTAGCCCCCTACTGTTTTTTTAAATAACTATGTAGCCCGAAAATTGAGTGTACAGAACTAACTTCCTCATCTATTACTTTTTTTAGTATAATTTTTTAAATTATTTTCACTATCAATCTCCAGGCCATGTATTTTAATATGAAATAAACGAGTCATTCTGTATTGTCTCTTTAATGCCCCTTGCGGAGGCACTTCTTAAAATTGTTATTTATAAAAATGTATGTATGGTTCAAATTTGTTATTATGAATTTTTGATAATTTGGTAAAGTGTAAAATTTTACGATATGCGGAAGTTCAGTGTGATGAGTGCTTGTTTAAAACAGGTCAAATGAATGTCTGCGTTTGAATCGTAGTTGTTTCTGAATTGTCAAGTCAATTTATGGCTAGATAGTTGGCGTGCGAATTCTAGTCTTTTCTGATGGTGAATACCGTATCTGGAAATTTCTTGAAGTATCGCAATGTTTAGGCGTCTGTGTAATATTCTGCTTAGTATGTACCAAGTTGCACCTGTGATTGAGCGTAATACCTAGTTTGTTTTTAGTGTGATTTAGAATGCATAAATCGTACTCCTGAGACAATTTGTCGAGGCTATTCAGAATAAATTTTTGGATTAAATAATCTATTGACAAAATAAATTGTATCCATTGCATTTTGTCTTTTGTGTGTGAACGTTAATTTATACTAATATTTTTATACTAACGTGTGTGTACGTTTATATTACTCTCGTATTTTCTAACTGTAGCATATTGTGTGAAAGTATTGCAAAAGTTCAAAATTTTTACTTTATTTCTACTAATTTTAAAATATGTATAATAACCACTTGTAGCAAAACTTAGTCATCCGGTTTGGTTGAAATTTGTAAAGTAATATTTCTTCAACTAGCCCCCGGTAGTTTTTTGAATTAACTGTGTAGCCCGAAAATTGAGTGTACAAAATTGAGTGTATCTATTACGTTTTTATGTATTTTTTTAAAATTATTTTCACTGTCAATCTATAGGCCGTACTTAAATGTGTAACATGTAATAGACAAGTCAGTCTGTATAATTTTCTCTTAAATGAAGTAATCCCTCTGTGGAGGCACTTTTAAAAATTGTTATTTAGTTAAATTTATGTCATTATGAATTATTGATAATTTGGTAAAGAGCAAAATACAACGTTATGTGTAGATGTATCGTACCTGTATGTGTTATGTGTGTATTTGTATCGTGTATAGTCCTGGACCGTATATAAAGCCACCGATAGGAGACTGTAAGTATTTGAGATGTGGCTGCACACACGACTGTTGAGGGTCCCATGGACTGTTCGGATCCCAAATATAGAGATTTTTAGCAGAATGAAGAAAGACATAGATTCATTTTCACCATCAATTGTAGGAAGCTCCAATATTTTGGATAGCATACAAAATGACTCACGGTATTCGTTAATCCATTTTGCAGAGAAAAATATATCGAATACTGGCAGAAGAAAGGTGTCGTGGCTTCGAAATCTTAGAACTTGGTTTGGTAAACGCTCAGAAGAGCTATTTCGCAGTGAAACGAAGTGAAAAATGCTATAATGGTCGCCAACTTTAGAAACGGACAGGCACCTGAAAAAGAATTAGGTGTAGTGTGATGAGTGATTGTTTAAAGTCAGATGGATGTTTGGGTTTTTAACCGTATTGTTGTTTCTGAGTTATTAATTTTTTATACTTTTATATTAACGATAAATTTTTATATGGTAGTTATATTTTCAATGTTGAGAAACCAGGAGATCAATACACAAGTAATGTATCTTATTTCTAAGTTGAAAATTCTGCAAGTTTTATTAGATTAATGGGGGGAAGTACATCCAAGGAGATACACCCTCTCGGGATACACAAATCAAGACGTTTACCAGGATATAGTAAATCCTATCAGTCTCCGAAGAATTTCCACCCCTAAAGAAAAACCAATTCTAGGAAAACATAGTACGAATAATAAAAGATTCCATTAATTTTATTCCCAAAAGAACCGAAAATTTACTGACAAATTTATATAGTTTTTTTCTTACTTTGTCGCTTTCTGTGTATATTACCGGTAAATACCCAAAATAGTGATTTTTTTTAAAAAGAATCTGTGTGTATGTGCGACCGCGTTATTCGTTCTGAAGAAAAATACTAGACTGATTCAGTTGATATTTGAAAACCAAGGATTCATCAATTTACCGCAGAGGTATTTTTAGAACTGGATGTGCCTTATTTATTTATTAGGAAAGAGAAAATTGCAAATTTAATCTGATTTAACGTGTAATTAAATATATAAAATTTTTAAGAAAGTAAGAGTTAATATATTTTTCTTGGTTTTTTTTTGCAATTAGTGTTATCGTAAATTGATAAGAAATTATAATTAAATTTAAAGTTTGTGTAAAAAATATTTAGCCATATTTAAAATTGACCATTACAGGAAGGTGGGATGTTAAATTATTTGCACTCGATCTGCTAGTTCTAGGGCTACAAAAAAAGTTCTGTATCTGATCACATGGTCAGACAATTATATGACTGAAGAATTTAAGAACAAAAGAGGTAGAGGTGTAAAAGACACTAGTTAGAGTTATCTCCTTTGAGAGTAATAATTTTCATTATACAGCCAGACCCTGAGGTGAATGAAGTGAAGTTGTCATTTGTCTCCCCCATATTTGGAAAGTAGATGCCTCTTAGATGACCTGGCATGCTGATAAGCATACTTTTCCGCTCAGTGAGAAAGGCAATGCTAAACCTCCTTACTCCTCGCTTTCCTTAGCAAAGCCTCTAGAAGTTCAAACCAGACTTTCGGCTGATGAACATTTTTTAAATTATTATTAAATTAATTTAAATTAAATTAAATTAATTATTAATTAAATTAAATTATTTTTAAATTAATTATTATTATTTTTTAAATTATTATTTTATTTGTAATAATTTTCTTCGTGCGTAGTTTGTAATGTTAGTGTTGTAATTTATTGTTAATAGTATCATAATTTTTTATTTTAACGTTGTTCATCTATAAGCAGCTACCTACAAGTGACCGGCTTTTGTATCATTTAAAAGGATGTTAATAAAGCTATTTTTTTAATCGGCGAACTTAGGACTATGTCATTTCAACTGTATCTTTCCTTGGGCATTGATTTTTTCCTGTATTTCCTAATTCGTTTCGTGTGTTGTTCTCCCTTCTGTCTAGGTCGTTCCTGTTTTTAGCTTTAGTTTTTCTTTGAAACCTTGGTGTTTTTGTAGTTTCTTCTTCAATGCATCACGTTCCTGGATATCCTGATATGTAATCGAAAACTCCTGGAGATCTCTATCCACCTCACTAAACCATGTTCTTTTCGGGATATTATTATTTTATGTACCTTCAAAATTCAGGGTTTTTTACTCCGATAGAAAAATACAAAAATCCAATTTTTCCAAAAAAACCTGACTTTCATTTTCTACAATTGCCATTCAAATTGTATGGATGTTATTCCTGGGAATTTAGTAGGGAAGTTCTGCTCTCGTTGGTAAATTAGACTGCTTTTAAATTATAACCTTACGTGGAATTTTTTTAGAAAAAATTTTATTATAGGTACTATAATAATACTCTTTTCTTCAGCAACTCTTTTTTAACTACAAACGCAGTTAAGAAACTTATGCCGAAACTTAAATTTCAGAACTTAGTTTAAGTTCTGAAACTTAAATCTTATAAATGATAATAATAAATAAAATTAAAAAATAAATTTAGGATGAAATAACTCGTTCTAAAAATACAAGGTTTAGAAAGATTTTCGTTTCATCATTGGGTATAGCAAACTGGATCCCCCATTATCTGTCAAGACATCAAGTCCATGCAATATCTAACGTTATGTATGGTCTGTTAAAATTATTACCACAAAAGATTCTCTTGAGGGATAATATTCGATTGCAGAACACCACTGCAATAAGAAGAATGTGAATAGAATATGAGATCTACGGTCTACTCATTTAATGAACAACATCTAGTACTACTGCAATATCGGTTAGAAAACTACAAGGGGGAGACAATTCTCAATATATAATACAATAAATCAGCTTAGTTATCCCTCAGAGATATTCCTACATCATCATAATTTTCATCTTCATCTATAAGAAGATTGAAAAATGAAGGAACAGTATTTCCAATATTACTTTTTGAAAAATTGCACGTATATCTGTCATCATAATTTTACTGCACTTAATAAGAAGCGTTGTCATGTATCGATATGACTAGGACTGTCTTGATATTAGAATGGAGTTCCTATGTCCTGATCTAAGAAGTCGGATCCTAGAAAAATCGATATTCCAATAGTGTCGTGTAAAAGGAGTAGGGGTTTTCGTTGATTACCTCTCTGGCCTTGTACAATTTGTGTACAGTACAATAATTGAATGGCTCGTACAATTTGTGTACAGTACAATAATTGAATGGCTCAACAGAAAAACGTTGCAACTGACAGAATTTACAAAAGTGAGGTTTCAGTGGAATACGTTCTATAAATCCTCTTTTTGATCATAATAGTGAATTCTAATGGGTAGAATTGTAACTAAAATCTCTGAAATTCTTGAAACAAAATCGTCATACAGTGAAAAATCGTTATACAGCTAAGAATCAGATGGTATCTTTCACTTTCTATAATAATTTGTTTTTGTTACTTGCAACGGTTTTCCGTTGACCCATTCAATTGTGTTGTAAGTCAGAAAGGACCTTGTAAAAATAGAACGAAGCAATAAAACATATCGGATCGAATCAAATACAGATTAGTTTTAGAGCCTCCATGTAAAGCAAAAACACAAAAGAGAATTGAAGAAATAGAATCACTCAACGAACGTTTTGAGGATGTGCGCTAAAAAACAACTTTCAGGCTTGTTTAAATTTACTTGATTTAATGCAATCGACAGTATTTATCTTAAGTCTGTAATGTCCTATTTTTCTCTTGTTTACGGAAATCGTCCCGTGGCAAACCCTTGATGGTGTCTTATAATATGAATTTCCTATATCTGTTTAATTTCCCTTATACGTTGTGATAATGTTCGTAACTCCGGATTTGTGTAATTTTACAGTTCAACATGGAAACGAAGTTTTTTTTTTGTAGTCTTATTTATTGACGTCTCGATCTATGAAAGAATTTGCTAAGGACTAGAAATGACTAACAAAAATCTGTTTTAATACAGTTGTAACTTGTCAATGTAGTTTATTCGCTGAACAGTAGAGCAAATCTTCTTATATCCACATTGGCCGAATTAGGCAATTATAACAACTTTTGGTGCAAAAAGGTAAGAATAAGTGAACAAATTACAAAGTGAAAGACATTGTATACGTCATCTATGAATACAAAGTGATTCTCGATTGGAATTTTGTTGAGAGATGAAAGGTACACACATTGATTTCCTTTATTTTGTGACAAAATATTGAGATGAAAATTTAACTACAGAACAATTCTCTCGTGTCTATAAATATCGTTCATCTAATTTACGTCCGTATTTATTTTTATACTTTGTAGAGGATTTACGATCAACTTCCTTGTTCAATCAATTATCTTATTGAAACTAAACCAAAATCTTATTTCAATACTGGACGTAATTTGAGAACACTCAGAAAGTTTGTAATTTTACAACAAGATAAATTTAAATGTGTAATAAATTTTAGTTAATTTTTTTAAACTGAGTATTTTAATCTATTTTCACTTGTTTATTAGTTGTTTATGTAAAATGCTACTATCATAAACCCGGAAAATACGAAGAAAAAAGTGCATATCACATGAAACCAGAGTCGTAATTTTGAGTGTGAAATCAGGTCAGCTGTGCTCGTTAAGTGTCATTTGCGTTTGGCAAATTAGTTATAATTATTTTACTACAAAAATAGTATAGAAAAATTTAGTGTATAGTAAATTTGGTTGTTTTTCTTTAAGTAAACAATGTTTCGCTAAATTAATTTTGCTAGAAAAATTTAGGTCACTCTTAAATACGCTTTATTTTTTTCTTTGGTACTTCTTTACCTTATCCCAGCTGCATTACGTTATATTAATATTTATAATTAATATTTTTTGTACTATTTAAAATAATAAAAGTAATGGCGCTGGAACTCCTGTGCCTAAAAGATTTTTAAGTAATAAAAACCTGGCGGAGATGTCGGTAAGGTCCAAATTTCGAGGTACATCCTCCACGTGGTTTCTGTGAATAGGTGCAACAACTGCCGTAGTGAACTGAAGAGGAGAATTCTACGGCTTACAGCCGGATTTCTATTATTGGATATATAGTAGGCCTAGTCTTTCCGCCATCATTACTTTTAAGTAACTTCAGAATCCATGGCGGAAAGTTTCTTAAAAATAATATATTACCTTTAGATGGTAATCATCCTCTGTGGGAATCCACTGTTACTTCATGCAGCGCCCATAGGCCTTCGGATTTCAAGCCAGCGGATTTTGTAGAGCTTGTACCAACTGTAACCCTAATCATTTCCTTATGGATGCCCTACGAACGACGTAATGAGAATTAAAAGAAACGCCCCAAAAAAACAAAATGAACGTCTAGAAAAACTAATTTCAACAGAAAAAAAACATTATTTTGGGACAACATACAAATGATAGACTAAGAACAACAACTCTTTGTTTTGTTGTCGAGTAAGGTGCACTGTACAGCTTAATTCATGAAGAAACGGAGATACTTCGGAAGGTGAATTTACATCTAAAAATAAGAAAAAAAGTTCATATAACATAGGTCCGGAATCGCTTTGTTAGCAATTTACAGCTGGAAAATTTTTGTCTGGGTTTCAGTTCCCACAAAGTAATCAAAAATAATAAGAAACAGATCTGGGTCCTCTTTTATTCAATTTTTCAGCTCAATTTACATAAAATCTATTTACTTTCACAACTTAATTAACATCCTAAAATTTCTGTAGGGGTTAATTTCTGCGAGGGAACTGAAACCCGGACGAAAATCTTCGTTAGTTATAACTCGCTAACGTAGCTATTCCAGACCTACATATATGAACTTTTTTCTTATTTTTGTATCTAGATTCACTTCCCGTAGTATCTCCGTTTCTTCGTAAATCACTCTGTATACACCACTCTTGGTCTTTTCTTCGTCCAGCTGATCTTCTGCTCTCGTGTCCAAAATGTGTTCGTATCCAATAATTTCAAGATGTAGGTGAGTAATCCTGTCACAAATAATCATAATCATAATAAATCATAATAAATAATCATAATAATAGAGAAGAAGAAAGTGGCTGTAATAACCATAAAAAGTTAGCAAATCGCAATAGTTGGGTCATGTGAGATACGGAAGAAGTACAGCTTACTTAATATATTAGTTTCGGGAAGAATTACAATTAGGGAAATGTGGAAATACAATTTAATTGGATTTTGGTATTTGAAAATGAATAACCGAATTGTCACGTGGATGATAAAGTGTCACCCTTTATTAATGAATAACGTCGTGTTAGTGAACGCCGTACCGTTCATGTGATGGGTGACACCTGTCTATGTGTGATTACCTGTCATGTTAAAACATACTACACAGCCGACGGGAACGAGAACGATGACGGGAAGAAGTTACTTATTACATTGATCCGTAGATATACGAGCACGAGTATTCATACAGTCTCACGTACATCATGCATGACATTTTACTTTGTGAAATTTTATTAATGACAGCAATTTATTGAATGCTCTACGTATATTTGATGCTATTTCGAACAATCGATAACCCCTTCTCATTTCGTTGTTCAATTATGTTTGGTACTTCATTGCGTGATCATACGTTTATAATTCATTTCGTCTTTGTCGGAAGAGGAAGTATTGTATGTAATTTTATTGAAAAATATATTTTTTTCGTTGTTTATTTATTCTGAATTTGAAATGGTTTTCGCTGTTTTTATTTGTAAAATATTATGTTACATCTGATTATTTTATTATAAATAAGCTTGAAAGCCCTAAATTATTTATGAATTAATTCTCTCACTTATTATTAAATTTCTATTTTTGCGATAACCTAAAAAACTGAAAATCGTCACACTATTTCTTTGGGGTTGACCAGAAGACCTAAAGCTTTTGCACTTCAACCAATTGACGCTAAGAAGTAAAAAGGGTTGAGTACCGTAATGCAATAACTACTAAGCGTAGCTTCGTTCGGGATCTGGGTATAATAAATAATAAACAGACTTCCTTACTCTGAAAGCGATTATTTATTGACACAATTAATTATTAAACTTAATTACTAACAAATTGCAATCGAGTTACTTAAATGAATTACAAAAAAGTAAAACTTAAACTACCTTAACTGTTGTTGTTTAGGTCATCAGCTGAAAAGCTGGTTTGAACCTCTAAAGGTTTTACTAAGTAAAACGAGGAGTGAGGTGGTTTACCTTCTTTTTGTGGTTTGCCTTCTTCACTGAGTTGAAAAGTATGCTTATCAGCATGCCGGGCCCTCCCACTTCATCACCACAGGGTCTGGTTGTATAATAAATTCATTACTCTCAGAGGAGATAACTCTGACTAGTGTCTTTTACACCTCTACCTTTTCTGTTCTTAAATGTTTCAGTCATTTAACTGGCTGACCATGTGATTTGACAATGTGATTTAACAATGGCTGTAGTTGACTGTAGTTGACAATCACTTATGGCTGTAGTAGAGAGGACCGTTACAGAAACACGGAGATACGAAATCTTCTCCATAAATGATAAAGTAATGGAGGGCAGGAAGAAGTGGATAGACCACTTAGGTAGAATGAAGGATGAAAGAGTACCCAAGCAGGCACTATGGTACAAGCCAAGCAAGGTCTATGGTACAAGCCTCTTACCTACAACCAAATACAATGTGTACACAACGCAAACCTTTTCTTAACGCACAATATATACAATGTATTCGCACTAATAGCATTCCGTATAGCAACTTTACTTGACTAAATTCAACTCACTCACCGACAAAAGTAGCTAACTCTTATATATATATCCTATTAGGTTTTCTAGGAAGAAATAGAAAGACAATGTATTATTTGGTTAAAAAGTAGAAAAATAAAGGCTTTCATTCTTATTCTGGAATCATTAATTAAAAGGTAGATGGTACGAGAAAGAACTAAATTATGGTATTGTGAGAAATTTTGTAAATAAATCATGAAAAAGGTATGAATTAGGCTACAACTGAATACAAGATATCACAATATGAACCGACACACCTACTGCACACTTTCCAGGAAGTAATAATATTCACATACCAATACATTCTTTTCATACAATACCAGGTCTCACTTAAAAATGTCACCTTAACTATTTCTAGCCTAATGTTACAATATTATTTGTATAACTTCCGAAGAGTTGCAGTACTAAAAATCGGCAAGTGTATTCCCTAAGTGATAGACAGGAAAAGAAAAGATTTTAAGATTTGGGCACTGACTCCAAAAGGGTTGAAAAGGAATTCAGCTTTCCTAATGTACCCTCCTAAAAAGATTCAATATTCTGAATACAGGCGTTAATATTCTCCAAGTAATACCTAGTAAAAATAAAGCGTTTTAATTATGGCCATTTCCATCTAAGGAGTAAAATGAAGTTACTGCCCAACATGATTAAATTATATCTATACGAGTACCTTCCGAAAGAGATAGAGTTCTAAAACTAAGCATAAATTAATAGCAATCTTTTTGTTCATGTATTAATATCGAAATTAAATTTTAACTCGACCCCTCAGAGGTTAGCAATAAATCTACCGTGTTACTAGCGCAATTGCTATTCTGATATAATTTAAATAAGTTATCCTGTTTCAAATAATATATTCACTTAATTTTAATGTAATGGATTTAATTAATTATTTTAACTGTAATGGTTTTCGGGACATGACACAGATCTGGTTACAATATGAGAATTGTTGGATTACTTGTCAGTAATCGAAACGTTGACCTTTCAGTTAGCAATCATTTTTTGTGACTGAAACATCAAGACACCCATCCTTAAATTACTGACCTAATTAATTTGTTGGCTTGATTGGTATTGACCTAATTAGTTATGCTAGCATTTCTCTTTTAAAAAAATCACTAATGGATCCAAACAAATCAATATAGCTAGATTGTAGTCAGTATAATACACTTAACTGTCAGTTTAGTACACTTTAACTGTCCTCGTCCACCCAAAAAGAGGCCACTTAGGACCTAAAAGTATTCAACAGATAAAGTTCAATCAGATTATTCTTCTGTTTTCCCAACGAAAACCAGGTACGGAATAGAAGTAGATAAATTAACACACATTATAAACCTAAACATTTCTACAAAAAGGTTGAAGACAGTTTGGAACAGTGTTTTGCTATATCCTTAAAATGTATTTTTAGTTGTGTTGAAAAAAATAAAAATAAATTTGTAATAAGAACGTCAACTTTGGGTGGTCTGTTTCCTTAAATAATTCAGTTATTACTTTTTCATATAGGCCTACTATATATTAACATTAGCCTGTATTCTCATTTTCAGAGATTACGCCGGCCCATATGGTGGTGGTCCGCACAACTACACCAGTGTTCCCGGGTTTGCTTCCCGGTCAAGTCTTACATTTATTCGTCACTCATTTTCATCTACTACCCTTAATCGCCTGATTAGGCATTTATGTATGTAATAATAGTTATTTTTACCCACAACAGGCAGGTGGATTGTTAAATTATTTTCACACGATCTGGTAGCTCGAGGGCTACAAAAAATAGTTTTCTTTCTTATCACATAGTCAGCCAATTATGTGACTGACGCATTTAAGAACGGAAGAGGTAGAGGTGTAAAAGATACTAATCAGAGTTATCTCCTCTGGAAGTAATGAATTTCATCATACAGCCAGACCGTGTGGTGAATCAAGTGAAGGTGTCATTTGCAGGGTGGAAAGCATGGGATGCCGATACTTTAGCACTCAGTGAGGAAGGCAATTGTAAACCACCTCACTTATAGTTTTACGTAGCCTGTAGAGGTTCAAACCAGCCTTTCGGCTGATGGACGAAACAATAACAACACTAGTTATTTGTACTTGTACATTCGTGGTCGTAAAATATATCTCTATCTCTGGTTATTTTTACTACATGATTGTAACAATAACATTATGTCTATTTCTTCGGATTTTTTATTGATTGTAACACAAAATCGAAATTAATAGTCGTCTTTTTGTCAGTTTCAAAAATGGGAAAACTATTTCAGTACCTTGTTAAAATTGTTACAGAATTTTTTATAAATATACTTTTTATAATTTTTTTTGCGTAAATTCTTTCTGTATGATATTATTTTCATATCAGTTGATAGATGACCATTGCGGATCTCTTACATCAATGTATAAGAGAACAACAAGCAATACTTTATAACAAATAGCACCTAGTTAGATCTTTAAAAGAGCTCTGAAATTATAGAAAATGCGTTAAACAGAGCCATTTAAAGTCATTTAATCGACCCTACTTGCCTATTGCATTTACAAGGACTACGTTGTTTTTGCTTGTAGTAATCAAAACTGAAAATCTATTTTTCTAATTGTTTTTTAAAAATCAGAATTATCCTTTAAAGTTGGTCACAGATTAATTTTTAAACGTATTCTATTGATTTAAGCATCGAAACGTAATAAAAAAATCACCTATGATTGTAATTTGCTATACATCTTCGCAGTAAACAAGATATTTTGGTTGCAGCCAACGCACGCTCTGGTAGTAAAGATTTCGGTTAGTAGAAAAAAATCTGGCTATATAGCATTACACAAAAATTCGAAATGAAGCACCGTCGTATTAATTACCAAAGTATTTGATTGGACTAAAAAAATCCAACTTTGGAATATATCTTTTTTAAATTAAAGTCGCATTAACAGTTCGGTCATTAGTGACTACGGTGGGTTTTAACTTGTCAAAATTTCCAGACCCTGGCCAGGAATCTAACCAGGGGCCTCCGCATGGTAGGCTAGCGCGCTATTACTACGCTACTAAAGCGGAATATTTTTAATTAATCGATTTATGATGTGTTTTTACATAACTTATTAACTAACGGTTTTGTTTGAGTATTATTAATTCAGATAACCTAGATAAAATTAAATTTATGATAAACTTCATCATGACTTAACTATTGGCATCAAAGTATACATATATTATATATATTTTATATATTCATGGAAAATTTATAAAATTATAAATGTTTGCATCCGGGCAATAATGTTCACGTTGTGATATAATTATATCACCTATTGTAAGCTGCTTTATCACGTGATATAAACGTTCGTTAAAATTTGTACGGGTTTATGGAACCACGAGTCATGAAAAATATGTTATTAAGGTTTTAATAATCTCACCTAAAATTAAAGATAACAAAAAATTCGCGTGTACACGTATCTGTTTAAAAAATTAAGCTTTAAGAGGCAATCCATTAGAATACCTGGAGGTCAGAATTTTTTGCTTAGTTGTTTGTTCTAAATTGATAGTTTTTCTGTTATTTCTTTAACGTATTCTGTTTTTATTTCTTTTGTTTGTTTTATCAGGTGACAGTAATCTGAAATAAGTCCTTGAAAGCCGGGAGCACCGACTTTTGTAAAAAAAAAAGAAATAAGCTTGAATCACAGTCACACGTGTCTGAATGATGTAAAAAAAATTGTTATGCAACTTCTTGTATTTTTGCAATAATGTGACGTCAACTAGGAATAAAGTTATCTGCAGTGAAATTGATATTATATTATTCTTTTATTATCTTTGTTTAAAATAATACAGTGTGTCACTTATTTTTCATTTTTATTTTAAACCAGTGAGTGCGATTGATATGTGGGAATTTTGACAGCAAGTGGAAATATACTAATGATACAAAAAAGGTGGATCAAGCTTACGGAAATTTTTAACGGATAACTTATTTTCAGCTAAAAAATTTCCAAATGGCTTGGCATGAATATCAATATGTATGTAAATTTTAAAATGTAACGAAAATTTTAAAATGTAAAATGTAAATGGGGTTTGTATATTTCTTTTAAGTATAAATACACAAAAATTTAATTTTTTAATAAATAAAATCTGGTGGATTCCTGTTTTTCGTTATTATTTGTGTTAGTGAATTCTCGCCTGATTAATGAACATGTCGCTAAAAAGTGACGAATACGGCTTTTATTTTTTTATTATTATTGTTTATTTTATCCGTGTCGTTTAAGTCACGAAAGAGTAAAGAGGTATGAGATTTACTTTTTTATCAATTCACCAGGGTAACTTTCATGTTGAATGAAAATTGAAAAATCAGATTTACTCTTACTATTTTTGTAATGGAACCTTTTATTAGAATTTTATGTATAATTTTTTTAATGTTTTTCTATTTTAAAATTTTAGTATGATTTTGCGAATTTAATTTAATTTTAATTTTAATAAAGTTAGAAGAGGATCAAAACACTTTCGCAATTAATCTCCTCGACAACAACAAAGATACTCACAGATTGAAACGTTTTAAAACATTGGAGTTACCTTTACGATTTTATTAATCATTTAACTCATTTAATCTTTTCTCCTTGCTTATCTTTTTTATCATCGTCATCTCATAATCGTCGTCTTCTGCTTCATATACTTCATGTTTCAAGATATTAATTCACAGTTTAGTCAAATTTAGTTTTTTATTTTGGTCACAGTCAGTCTTTTTTTGATACTCGAATTACATTTTGTTAAAAAAATAAAAGAATAAATTTTGCAAATGTAAATAACAATCATGATTGCGGCCGTGGAGATGAACTTGTGGCGAAGAAGTTGTCTCGAGGTTGGACCACATCAAAAATGAAACTTTCATGAAGATACGATGGCCAAGCAGTGTATTACAGTCCATTTAAAATAGCGTGATAGTATTACTTAAATGGAATACAGAACAGAGGGAATTTTGTAATGGGCTCGTGTCAGTGCTACCTCTTCAAAGATTTTTTTGTTAACTCCCTGTTAGTGAACAAAAGTGTTTTAAAAGATAAATTAATAATGGAAAAGAAAAAAATAATGACTTTTCCAATAACACACGGAAAATGGAAATAAAATTTATTAATTAATTGTTATTTTATTGTATTATTATTATTAATTAAAAATTATTTATTAAATATTGTCGTTGTTTAGGTCAACAACCTAAAGGCTGGTTTGAACATCTAGAAGTTTTACAAAGAAAACGAGGAATGGAGGTGGTTTACCATTTCATTTCTCACTGAGTACAAAAGTAGCCTATGGTTATCAGCATGCCATGCCCTCCATAAAACATCTGCTTTGCACTCTGCAAATGATACCTTTACTTCATTCACCATAGGGTCTGGCTGTATAATGAAATTCATTACTCTCAGAGGAGATAACTCTGACTAGTCTCTTTTACCCCTCTAACTTTTCTGTACTTAAATCGTTCAGTCGTAATAGAATTTGCTGACCACGTGATAAGAAACAGAACTATATTAAATATTAATGTATGTGTTTATTAATCACGTATTGTGTATTGATTGCATGGGTTACTGAATGCAACAATAAAAAATGTCAGTAAAATAATTAATTCCATATGATTTTCAAAATTGTAAAACAAATATTTATATTAGTCTATGTCAGAATAATTAAAAGGGAAATTTTACTTTCGAAAAGGGACTTTTTATTTTGAAAAGTTACCACCATTTAGAAACTTACTATCATGCTATTCTGAATGGACTATAGAAATATTAAGAAATGTTAAAAAAAACACTTTTGTGGTTTGAACATGTGCGTCGGATGAATGTCGATACGTGGCCTAACAGAGTATGCAACTGGACCCCAAAATTTTAAGGAGAGAAGAAAAGATGCCCTGCAGTACAATGGATGAGTGCAATAACAGACGCGATAATCAGGGTCAATGGATGGATGAAAAAGCTTCGTATTTGTGATACAAAAAATGGAAATAATAGCCATGAAAAGTTGCGGATAAAACAATAACATCCATTAAAAAGTATTACATATGCATAAAAAAAAATAAAGTTGCAAGCTTAGAGGAAATCCAGTGACAGTAGTCTAGAAAATCAAAATTACTTTAAATCTGTATTTGACTTTTTTAATATAATGCAATTTATAAGTTGTCTTGTCTCTATTTCATCAGGGCCGTAATCTTCTTTGTAGGATTCGTGGTAAATCTGAAAAGTTTACATTTTGTATTAAGGAATTATGATTCTTTAAGTATTTTTCTTAACCTACCGTATTAATTTAGAAATTTAACATTGAGGAACATCGCGTAATGTCTAGTATTTATTACATACAAGTATTATCTACATTTTTAAATTAACATTTTCATAACAGTATTTTTGAAGATTCTACTCGAATTCTGAAACTTTTATCTCTGTTAATGGAATAAGTTAAATGGCATTATTATTATTATCTCATAATATTCTTGCAAGATAACTTTTCCACAAACAGAAATTATTAGAATTGATATGTTTGTTACAAATCCCATGTGTTTTAACTTTACCGTAACTAATTGTTGGAAAATTACAACATGACTTGTCCTTTAATATATACTTTACAAAGTCAACATGTACAAACTGTAAGTACAGAGTACAACATGTCTCAATAGTGAGTAGAAATAATGTATGGAATGTTTTTGACTTTATGTAATTTCTAACAACCCCGCATCGCTTCTCTTCGCATTTATACGTATTCTATTGTATTTAATAAACTTGAATTAAGTTGAAATATTTCGGATTAGCTTGCTTATTTTTATAATAGTATACAATATTTGAACAACATTCATACAATTTAAAAAATCTTTTATAAACTGATAATTTTTTCTGTAAACTCTTAAATACATTGGAGTCCATGCGGTGTTACGTAGCTGCAAGGAATGGAAGGATTTTATTAGGTACATATTTTAGAAGTATAAGACCAATTTCTATTAAGCTTCGGACAAAAAAAATATAGCAGTAAAATCGTTGCACTTTATTTTTTCACTTTTTGTTTTGATTGTCTTCTCCTCCTTTTCTTCTTCTTCTTCTTCTTCTTCTTCTGCTCCTGCTCCTCCTCCTCTTCCTCCTCCTTCTCCTTGTACTCTTCCTCCCCCTCGTTCTTCTTTTTCTTCTTCTTAGCGTGCCTATCCGTTTCGGATGTTGGCGATCGTCATGGTTTTTCCGTTTTTGTTAGTTTCTATCAGGAACAATTCCGCGAAGCTCTTACCAAACCAAGCTCTTAAATTGGCAAGCCAAGAAATTCCTTTTCGGTCGGGATTCCTTTTTCCATATTCTTTCACTTGCAGATACTTTTTAGCAGATCATAGGCTGTGTAATTACTTTCTCTTGCCCAATGTGAATATATAGGAAAGAAAAGTATTGTTTTATGTCGCTATTTTATTTCTTATGCCCGAGACTTTGCAGCTTACCTTTTGACGATATTGACTAATTCTAGGACGTTATTCATTCTCCGTAAGATTTCTACGTTGGTGACTTTCTGCGTCCGTGATATCTTCAATATTCTCCTATACAGCCATAGTTCAAAAAGTTCGAGGTTTTGTAATTTTTTGTGTTAAATACTGTTCAAGGCCGAAAAATTTAAAAGCAAAAGATATTCTTGTTTTTGGTCTTTTCTGTTAGTCCTCCTTCACCCAGCGCAATTTGTCACATTTTGTGGCAGTCTTACAGTATTCTAACGATAAAAACTGGGAAAATATTTAAAAAAATTCTACACCAATATTCTTCAAGTTAAGGTGATTGTCTTCTTCTCCTCCTTCTCATTCTCCTTCTCGCCTCCTTGTCCTCTTCTTCTTCTTCTTCTTCTTCTTCTTCTGCTCGTGCTTGAATAGGTAGGGTAAACAGATTGATTTTCTCAATAATGTTACTGTATGTAATAATGAAGTATAAACTCATTGATTACTTACCTCATTTATCTTCATTCGACTGTTCAATGAAAATTTAAAAAAATTGTTACACAGTAATGTTCGATAAAAATTTGAAAAAAAATCATTGTAAAATCTTGTGTAAATTTCTAATGTGTGTACGTTGCAATCTGTTCAATATAAGAATAATAAGCAACCCCATGACCCAATGAGATGAAGATGATGTGTATGACGTGTATATGAGGTGTAGTCTTGTACAGACCCAGGCAGATCATTCCTGAGAGAGTATGGTTAATTGAACCCCAACCATCAAAGTACACCGGTAACCACTGTCTAGTATTCAAATCCGTATAAAAGTAACTACCTTTACTAGGATTCGAACCAGGAACCTTTGTCTCCGAAAATCAGCTGTTAAACTGCTGGCTCGCTGCGACGACTTCACCTCTAGACCAACCCGGTGGGTTATAAAATCATTTAATTAAATATAATTAAATATTTTAATAACTTTCAATGAATAAGTAGTTTAACGTTACCTAACTTGAAAAAGAAAAAACCTTAACTTGAAAAATATCGATATAGGATTTTTTAAAATATTTTTCCCGTTTTTATTATTAAAAATATTATATATTACACACGAAATATCCAAGTTTTTGTAGTACGTATACAAAAGCAGTAGAATTTTTTATTTTCTTTCATATTTTCATTGTGCATTTTTGACCTAAAATATGGCTAATAGCTGTAATCTTCGCAGAACAAAATTTAAAGCGGTTCTTGTAGAAAGTTGTGCATTTCAGTTTAAGTAAGCACCGGATGAAACAAGAATATACAGAAGTTTTGTAACATATTTAATTTTCGTTTAATTTCTGTTTAAGTAAATTTTTGGCTTAAAAACAACTTAAATCTTTTCATTTTGAAATATAATTGATTTTCCTTGGTTTTTCCTATAAAGTAGAAGTTTTCAAAATCGTTTATACTATTTTTCAGGGCTGATAAGGTGTGAATGTACGCATTGTCCCCTTCCCACTTCATAGCTAGCCAATGACTTCCCAGCAACGTTGCCAACACTTGCTCTCGTAGCTCTGTTATATATTTCGTCAGCCATTTTTTTGGTCTTTCAATAACAATTACAACCTATGAACATACAATCAGCTGATTATATTATAAAGTATTGCATGTTAACGCGCTCTATAATCGACGTGTTCTGTACGAGATGCAAGACACGAGTGAACTAATGCTTCTCTTATACGCATGCGCGCGTAAAATTTGTCAGGCCGAACCATTCGTACAATCTGACAACGCTGGCAAACTTCTGATTGGTCTAAACGCGTGGAACAGCAGAGTTAATCAACCGCGAAAAGAATTATAGTAGCAAGCACCTATGTCCCAGATTGAACCTACGTACAAAATTGGGACCTTTTCCGTTATTTCACATCATCAAAATATCGTGTGAATGCACCTTTACTGTTCGACCCAGCAATTGCCTGCACGTGTTCTGTACTGTCGATTAGCAATCGCTTGATTCCTTTATTTTCGGTTGTTTTCATTTTCATTATATTTTGGTTGTTTTTGCTTCATTCTTTTATAAGTTTCACAAATTATTTACAAGCTTTAATTTCCAATTACTAAACAATTAAATCAAACAATTACAAAACATTAAAATGTATAAATAAAGAAAGTAACACAATTTATTAAAAAATACTGAAAAATTACGAATATGATTAGGATCAAACGATTACAGAACATTAAAATTTAAAAATACTGAAAGTAACACAAATTTATTTTAAAAAATACAGAAAAATTAAAATTTAAAAATACAGACACTAACACAAACTTATTTAAAAAAATACGGAAAATTACAATTCCAAAAGATTCATTATGTATTGAACAGAACACGTGCAAATCAAACAACCAACTGATGTGTATGAATAAACATGCAAACAATATCTACAATATTAATTGTAGTGAGTGGGAGTCATCAGTCATAACAATAAAGACGCGTTTACACGAGGCGACTTTAAGGTAACAGATGGTGTGATATGAAATAACGGAAAAGGTCCCAAAATTGTTGAGATTCTGGACCTTGTGGTTTCATGATGAGTAAGTGAAAGGATTTAGATTTTCTGTACATTTACATAATTCAAGGTAAACATCTGAGATTTTTCAATGTTTTTCTTAATTTTGAAATTTTTTTTGTTTATAACTTTCTTTCTTTTGATTTCAGGTGAGTTACATCATTTGAAAAGCCTCATTTATTTTGTGAGTATAACAGTTTTATTGCTGTTTTTAAAAACCATGTCTAACTACAGTTTACAGTTTACAATTTACTATTCGTACATCAGTTCCTTATTACGTATTTAATAAAGATTACTAAAACTTTTAATTTAGTAATAAAGTAAAAATCAATTACCATCGGAATTTTATTGTTTATTTTTAGTGTTATCTTGTGTTGACAACGAAAAATTTATTGAAATTCAATTCAGTAGACTATGATTAATTGTTATTTTGTCAAATAAGCAATTTTAATTGCGTTTATTTAATGTATTGTTTTATTTTGTTTGTTTGCTTATTCGCTTATTTAAATAGTGATAATAGTAAATGGTTTCCTGCGAGAAGGTTTTATGAGTTTATTATTCTAAATGTTTTAGAATTGCATCAGGTTCATAAAAGCAGTTTATTACTGGGTATTTTAGTAGTCTAGGAATTCTGTGCGTTACTATGATTAAGTGCAAAACGCCTAACGTTGTCTACAAAATTTTATTGTTAGCTGACATTTAGAATAGTATTGTAACTTTGTTCTTCAAAACTTTTACACGTATATGTACATTATTTTATTTTATGTGTAGCTTGCCCCTACATAAAATTAACTTATAGTATTTATATTTATCTCTACTCATAAATTGCGGTGGTCTACGTAAAACTGGCATAATTATAGACCATGTGCACTTATTGAAATTTGGATTCCTTATTGAAATTTGAACACGGTTATTTGGATTCCTCGTACTTTCAAGTATGTGTGGTAAAAGTTTCAAAGATATATCTTGAACTTTCATGTTGGTACACCGATTTATAGTCACCTGGGTACGACATTTTGTAATTACAAAAATTTTGAAATAAATTATCCAGCACAATACTTATTTTAATATTTATTAAATTTTATTTAAAATATATTTTATATTTTGTTTTCCAATTTCACCTATATAAAAAAAAAACAACTGATCAATAAAATCTTCGTCTGCGTTTATTTCAAAACTACATTTTTGCGTATGTTCCCTGTTTACGTAGACCGCTTCAATTTGTGTTCGAGATGGGCAATGGACCTGTCAAACTATAGTTTCCCATGTCTTTTTTTATAACCCATTTGTCTAATTTTGAACACAAGCCTCCTCCAAATTTCTCCACGTTCCCTGTTTCTTGCTTGCTGTACCCAGTTTTGGGTCTTATCTGTTAGACGTCCCGCACTCTCGTAGCGCAGAATTTTTACAGATTGTGGTCTTAGTATGTATTTTACGACAAAAATGTCTCTAAATTAGGTTCTAAAAAGTTGTAGGTTTTTTATTTCCTATAACTTTGATTATATACATTTTTGTCATAAAATGCATACTAAGGCTGCATTCTTAAAATAATCCTGCGCTAAGAGAGTGCGGGGCGTCTAACAGGTAAGACTTAATCGAATTTCTCTATTGATATAATCTTTCCATCGCGGAAGATTTCGTCCTCGTTTTTTTTTACCTGTCCATAGTTTCCATGTTTAAATAACACTATTCCATTTATCGTCCGGGTTTTTCATTAAGGCTCGCCCATTTTCATTTTTGTTGAGCAGTTTTTGTTCAATGTTCTACCCTTTGGTAATGTTTCTTATATTTTCGTTATGTCTTCGGATAGGTCAATTTAATGGATCTATCTACTTACAACACTAGATCTCAAAGAATTAAAATGAGGTCACAGAATCATTGATTTTTCTTTGAGCTTACCTACGCTAAAGAGACATTTTTGTTAATTCACTTTAAATTTTTCAATTTTCTGTATACGTTTACAACTTTGGGCAAGCTGGTTTTACAGATTATGGAACAGATAATGGGAAAAATAATCTACTAGTATATTTCGTCCTGAATGCACATAAGAAGGTATTAAAAGATCAAGAGGAGGTTATTTACATTAAAAGAAAGAGAAAGGTTTATACCGAAAAATTTTCAGACGCACTTAGTTTACCAGCTATTCGATTTATCTTTCTTGTTTTTCTTTTAGTTTATTTAAAATTGCATCAAATGCTTGATCATTACAGACTACATTAATTTAGTTAATAACATTATCGTTGGGTTTTAATATGTAATAATTTTCCAGACCCTAGCCGAAAATCGAACGGTAGGCTACATGATAACAATTGTACCATAGAGGCGACCCGTTATTAACATAACTAATTCAGAAACGGTTAAGAAAATCGAGATACACTTTGATAAAAATCTAGGGTACGTCGAGATTTACTACTACAAAAACAGTAAGCGTGATTGTGACTCCATTTAAAAATGGCGGTCATGTAAGATTTTAAATTGCTTGTATCTTTGCCGTCGTTGTCCATATAAATTTAAAGTTATTATTAAAGAATTTCTATTTTTTGTGGCAAAACTTGTTGAATTTTGTTAAGGAGTTGTCCTAAATGAAACTGATTAAACATTTAAAGTAAATTAAGTTATTCACAGTCTTTAATTTTAGAACTATGGATCAGGTAAAACTCAAATACTATTGCTACAGCTGTTTTAATTATGTTTACCTTTCATTATGAGTTTTGCCGTACAGTGCTCAATGAGACTGTAATTTTGAAAAAAAATTTGATTAAGAGTAGCTACAACCATCCACTATTTTTCCTTGCGCTACCAAATACTCTATATAGTTTAATAATTCCATCAAGGGTAATAAATGAGGGAATTGTAATCGGATCTTCAGAGCTTTTTTCAGAAAAGTGAATTTTTATAATTTTCCATTGGAATAAAGTACCTTTACGATTGAAACATCTCATTGAACATTTGATATAAACAGTAAAGTATTCTAAACACACGATCTGAATCTTAAAACAAAAATGCGACTATTTAGAATCTATGTTTTCTCGGTTCTGTTTTATGGCGTGGAGTCTTGGACGTTTAATGATTTAATGAGTAAAAGACTTGAAGCCTTTGAGATGTGGCTCTATAGAAGGATGCTGAGAGTCTCCTGGGTAGACTGCATCTAATGAAGAAGTACTGAGACGTATGCAAAAATTTAAAGAAGTCGTGAACACGATAAAGATTAGGAAGCCGAGTATTTGGGACATATAAAGCGCAACGACAAAAGATACGAGTTGCTGCAATCTCGTATATTACAAGGAAAAATAGCTGGACAACGTAGCATGGGGGGAAGATGTATTTCCTTGTTGAAAAATCTGAGAATGTTGTATTCGAAAACGACAATATAGCTGTTCCGAGTAGCAGTGGATAAGTTTCAGATTGTTAATATGATGGTGGCTAACATACGAAACGAACAGGAACCTAAAGAAGAAGAAAGTATCTTTAATTTTAGACCTGCATAGTTTATTCCAAAGATCCAGATTTGATTTTAATTAGGGAACCTTATTTTTAAAATTCAACTACAGAATAAATAACATACTCACCGATCTCATTCTAAAACTAATTTTTGGCTATAAGGGGTAATAAAATGTGATGTTAACTTGAAATCCAGGAATGGAAAATTCTGCACCTTAGCAATATTTTTTTTATTCTATTTATGCAGACAGACCAGGATAAAACGCATGGAAACTGTGAAATAGAACATATAATTTTTTGTGTGCCTGTATATTGTAAGTGTTTCTTCCTTGTAACTATTTTTTTAGAGATAGGTGTGTATTATCCGTTTAAATAAGCCTATTATGAATAGAATCTTTGTGTTTTAGTGCTTTTATGATTGTACTTGACTTCATTATCTTCTTACCTTCGTACTAAGTTATCTATTTTAAATTAGTTATTTCCGGTTATGAGTCCTTTTTATCTACAAACCCATTAAAAAACTGTTGCCTAAAATCGAAATATAAATAGTTTAATAACGTTATTTTAACTGCATTGCAGGTCTGTTGTATTTTTAAGTATAGGCTGCAAGATAGGCTATTTGTATTTTTTAACTGTTTTTTACGTTTTGATTTCCCGCGCTCTATCTATTCAATATAGTGAGAAAGTATTGTTATAGGAAAACCAGATTTTTAATTAACTTTACGTATCATCATACCCTGAAACCAAAAATCGGTCAAAAAAGTCTGAAGAAAAAACTACTGTCAATTATTCTGAAATTTTAAAACCGAAGTTTCCTCAACCAACTCAAGGGTGAATTGTGGGAATTGTGGAATTCGTTACGTGGAGACGTTACGTGGATTAGGGATACTTTGTTTTTGTTTAGGTCAACAGCTGAAACGCTGGTTTGAACCTCTAGAGGTTTTACTAAGTAAAAACGAGGAGTGAGGTGGTTTGCTATTGCCTTCCTCACTGAGTTGAAAGAGTATGCTTATCAGCATGCCAGGTCAACCGAAAAGCACCCACTTTCCACCCTGCAAATTACTCTTTCATTTCATTTACCACAGGGTCTGGCTGTGTAGTGAAATTCATTACTCTCAGAGGAGATAACTCTGACTAGTGTCTTTTACACCTCTACCTTTTCTGTTCTTAAATAGTTCAGTCATATAATTGGCTGACTTTGTGATAAGAAACAGAGCTATTTTTTGTAGCCCTGGAACCAACAGATCGAGTGCAATAAGGATATATACTCCTGTGTAAATATTTAGAAAATTAATTTTCTCAAAAATGGCTCAAATGATTTTCTTTTTTTTCTCATTACTATAGTAGTACTGCAGTACTGGAGCATAGCAGTACTGGAGTTGTTTGATTAGAAAGGCTGAAAGCTTCAAGTTGCTGAGAAGGGATAATACAGCGGTAGACCAGCAGTGAGCTAGATATAATTATATTTCTAGCTCAGTGTAGACCAGCGAAAGACAGTAGGCAAAGAAAATGGTCGCTGCAACCCGAAGAACCACTACCTGTATATGAAGAAAGCCTTTTTGAAATAAGTCAGTATTACACGTTACATACTGTCACAAAACCTGTTTGTAAATGATGAATGTAGTAGAATGGTAGGGAAATGGTCTAAGAAAACTAGAGAGATCCTCCGCAAAATAGTGGGTCTGAAAATAGTAGAAAGCAGTTCAGGTTGCGAGAAAGAATAAAATTGTACAAGAGAAACGAACGATTATCGGAACTGATCAGGAAACAAAAACTTAAATCTACGAACATTTGTATAGAATGGGTGACAATTGGTTGTCAAATATCGTAGGACGCTAAATAATAGACCATAAGTGTCGGATAACTGATGATTTATGTCATATTCATGTATAACCGCACTCATACACTAATGTTTAGTAGGCCTATGTCGTTGTTTGTATTATGTTAACTGTTTGGGAGGTTCTGGAATCTTCTAGCTGTAAACTGTTTGGAACCTTCAAGGAGGCTCGCTTAGCAACCTATATAAATAGGTGTGCACTAACGAATCGTTGAGTCTTGTTCTAGATTTTGTGCTGTAAAGTTGAATAAAGTTTGTTGTATTGAGAGTTTTGATATCTTGTTATTTTATTGCAACGAATCGAAACTTCTGTGATGTTAATGTCTAGAGTTACTTGACGTGGTCTTAAATTCCCTTAACGAGGAAAATAACGTTGAAGTCATTAAGACGACTTAAGTTATGAAATTCATGAGGAGTCTGTGAACTCGTTCGGAAAATCATTTTTGCCAAACACTAACTAAAAAATAACATTATGTAAAGTCCTTTAACTGTTTCCTTTTTCATTCCCCCAAAATTCCCAAAATGTATGTGACATTTGTTGTCACACGCTTAATTTAACCGCTGTTTGTAATTTTCGTGAAAAACCGCATCAAAATTGGTTGTTTTAAGATCATATGATTAAAATGCAATACATGACAAAAAATCATTTAAACAATAATGAAAGATGATTTAGAATTTACCTTATTTTTAAAATATTATTTTGTCGTACGCTTAGTTTTTAGTGACAATAGGTGACTTTTTGCAAAACAACCGCAATAAAATTGGATTTTATATTGAGTCGTCATAGCCGATCACATAAAATATAACTATGGTGATACTTTGTCAAAATCGATTTAAAAATAAGTAATTCATACTTAATAGGTACTTAAAGTTTACCGAGACGGTTTATACGGTTTAACGACTTTTATTTTACTAATTAATAAGTTAAACATTATTTTTACTCCTATAATTTTCCCGTAGTTTTAAATTTTTTGTTTCATATTTTTAGGTTTTCTTGTTTAGATCGTTCAATATAATAAGAAATTGTTACGTGAAATTCTATCAGGTTATAATCAGGAACTTTCCTACAGAAGAGAACGAGGGAGCTAAGAGATGTGCTTGCAAAAATAGATTGTAAATCCAAGGTTTCGATACAAACACTTTTGTCGTATAATTAAATAAAATGTTTTCTAAGTTATATTTAAACTGTTCTTTTAATATGAAGTTAAATATAAGTTTAAAATTTTGTGTAGTGGTAAAATGTCAAGTCTTTTAAAGATATCTTTCTTGATGATCTCTTAGGGGGAATTAATAACTAATTTAAAAATATTTTGCCTAAGTATAATATTTTAGAGGTATAATTTTTTTTTAGTATAATAATTAATACCGAAAATAAGCCTAAGTTTATTTTTTGTAAAATATAATAGATATGATTAATACAGCATTGTACGGTTTTTAAATGTTATGTGGTTTTTTCTGGTCAGTCGTATTTTTAAAGTACTAATACAATTTTTCATTGCCCCATTTTTAACTAGGACAGTTTTTATTGGCTTGTCAAGTAGGGTCATCCTTTTGCTTTAGCTTTACATGCTGCATAGTATACTAATAATTTTATTTTTGAACATACTATGAATATAAATCTTTCGATTATTCTGAAACACTTTTTTAACTGTAGTTTTGAGTTTTCGTTCATATGTCGTATTAATTATGTTTCATAAATATTTTAATATTTATTATAAATTGTTGTTTTGTGATTGTAATGTGAATAAATCGAATTTTCTAGTTGTATCTTAAACGATTGGAATGATGAACCTGAAATAGATTTGTAAAATTGTTAAAGTTATCTTGTCACTTAAAAATTTTAAAATAACGGATGTATTTTAATCACAAGATTAAATTTTGAAACCTCATGTCTTTTATAATACTATTACATAATAAAATACATTTCCTATGTTTTAACGTTTGGTTGCGAGCCAATTATCAAAATTAGATTGAAATATTAATGTCAGAGTCAAGGAAATGTTCGTTTGAATCACACAATTCTTGGCAGAATTTATTACCGAGTTTAATCTAACTTTCCATTAACCAGATTTAATTGAGTGTTAACTTTAGTTTGCATTTTATGAATTACGTCACATTCTTATCTTTCAGAAGAAAATAAGTAAATTTACTTTGTTAGTTAATACTAATATTTAGCTATTTTAATTGGTAATAATATTTACAATTTTGGTTATTTCCATTATTGCAAAATTTTATGACGTTTTCACTATATCTCATTTAATATCTGTTGTTTCTATGTTTCGTTGTTTGGTATCACTATTTGTAAATGATTGTTATCAACCGTTGACTTTAACAGAAATTTTACTTGTTACATGTAATCGTACCTACAACCGCCAGGTGTGGTATGATTACAAGTAACATGTAAAGTCGCATCAACTGTTTGGTTATTAGCGACTACGGTCGATAATGCTCCAGATCAGTGGGTTTTGACTTCTGAAAATGTCTAGACCGTGGCCAGGAATCGAACCCGGGACCTCCGCGTGGTAGGCTAGAGCGCTAACCACTACGCTGCGGCGACGGCCAAAAGATATTGTTTTTTGGCCTAGCCCAGTTTTTCAAGAATGGTAGCAAGTTGCTATTAATTAAGTTACGTTTTATCATCATCTTCTAGTTCCACAACCCTTGGTGGATTTTGGCTTTCTCTACAATCCTCTCTGCTAGTTGCTGGCACCATCCATTCTAGGTCCTTTCTTCTGAACAATCCTGTTGTGTCTACGGGACTTCGAAATATCATCCGATATCTGTCTCATTTTACCAGGTTGCAGCGTAGTTCGTAGATCCATGTTGAGACTTCCAAATCTACCTCTTTTATTTCTTTGGGTGTTCTTTAATCCATACGTCCTGTCCGTCATCTGAAGCTGTATTTTCTGTTTCGTAACAGCTTATTTTTTTACAGTGAAGGGTTCATAATGCCAAGCTCAAAAACCTGAGGATCAGAAACCATCTGTCAGGGTTACATACCTTACCCGAATAACCACCGATTTAAGGCGCTGAGAACTCGCCTTTCACCCTCCTCCAGCATTCTACAAATCGACAAATTGTTGTGTCGTCATGCAATCGAGACAAGGCCTAATGAAAGCAGGACTTGCTAGCAAAGCTGACCTATTGCAAATGCAGAAGACTGTATCTAATTGACAGTACCAATAGACATTACCTAGCATTTAATGTTGGAACATATTTGGTGTCAGTTCCCCCGCCAGTTCTAAATATAAAATTTGAGTAACCTTTACATAACATTAATTAATTACTTGTAAGTAATTAATAATTAAATAAAGTAACTACAGGTCATGGTATCTCGTAAATACTAAGAAAAATCCTTTACAAAATATGATAATCGTTATATCAATCTTTGAAAAACTACTTTTTTTTTGTTTTTTAATTATCTAGTTTAGAACATCGCTATTAATTTTTAAGTAACTCTGGTTAGGCGAGAAATTTTGTATAGTGACAAACTTACAGTTATACATACGTAAATAAACTTTACTGGGTTTTCTATTTAAATTCACGTCTTCTCAAAGCCAAAAGTTCAGCAAAAGGAGCGATTAAATTGGGATGGTTGTCAATAATACACCCAGTGAACTAAGAAGAACTACGTAGAAAGAAACTGAAAAATATTTTAATATCTTCCTCAAGTAATCTTGATAAAAATTTTAAGTTAATTCAAGTTTTAACCAGAAGAATGAAACAATATTTTGTATCAAGTGTGTATCTTAAACTTACCAACAAGGTTGAGCTGCTTAACTTTTGAATATATAAAAATAGTGTTTACCTTAAAATAAGTGTTGCTTGCTAGTTGCTCTTTTATAGTTTTATCTTCAGTTTGGCAATTTTTAAGCACATATTGGTTCTAAATAGACTATAATTGAACGTTTCATTGTTGTGTTAAATATAAATAACTTCTTTCAAGATAATCTTTTGCATTAGAATACTATTTACAATACTTCCAACTAGCAATGTATGGCTTGATGAAATATTTCATCAATTTTTTTTACCAGTCAATTAGGCAATTAATTTTTTTAGAAGCTGAGTGGTTGACGGTTCAAAATAGGCTTGGTTCGTAGTAAAGTAGCCTGGAGAATTATCTTTCCGCTTGATAGCTGTTGCCAGCACTCAGCTGCAACAGCCAACCACTCGCTCTAACAAAGCAATCTACTTTACTTGTACTGAAACGTTCGCCTTACCCATCGTCATCGGTTGATGAGTCTTCTCCCTCAGTCTTCCTCGCTTCTTGATATTTTCTTCTCTTTCTATCATTGTGTCACGCTCACCCTCTTATCATTTTATATAGCTCTTTGCTTCTTTGGCCCCTTTTCTGAATGTGCCAATCAGTTTTAGCTGATCCATCAATGCACTGACCGTCCTCACTTCCCTCGTTTTATCACAGTCGTAAAAAATATAGATCCCCTAAATGGTCCTGGCTTTTCTGTTCTTGGAGGTACCATATCTAGTTTATTATTATTATATCCAGGCTTTTATCATCAACTGTTGTCATTTATGAACCCATAGTCTTCGCTACTAGGAAAGTAACCTTAATGCAATCACTCAAAGTGCGTATAGGTTTCCCTTCTTCAGATATATAAAATCCCCTTCGTATATTATCAAATACTATTGTTCTTACTTTTTATGTCCTTCGCGTTTATTGAATTCTTGGAAGTTTAATATTAAATCCAAAAGATACGTAAATCCAAAAGAATTTTTCGGTTAAACCATATGCGGCACAAGATTTATTTGATAAAATTTGACCTAAAAGTAGGTTTGCCAGATAATGTATTGATCAATCTGAACATTGTGGGGCAGTAGATCTGAAGAGAAGGCTGGGATTACTATTAACATTACTGTCTTTATTACTATCTTATTGCCTCAAAAACAAACTACATACTTTATGTATTTTTAAAAAATCTCGTTTAGAGCCTTTTTGGATCCTGTTAACGAGTTTTTAACATTACATAATACTCTTTTTGCAGCACATTACCAGCATTCTTCTACTGTAGGATTTTTTTTTATCTTCTTTCCGTCTCATTCTCAGTTTTTGATCTTTATGGTAAAAGGCCTTTAGCTTTACAGTAGTTTCTTCTTGTAAACTGTATCCAGGAGAATCTGGAAAAAGAATAGACACATCAAGATAAAAACTTCTTCTTCTTCCTCTCATGTATTTCGCGTTCCGACCTGTTCCAACATCTTTGCCCATCTTTTCCGCTGTCTATCTACATCTTTTCGTCCAGTAGGTATGCCCGTTTCCCATACATATATATATATATATATATATATATATATATATATATATATATATATATATATATGTATATCTTCACTCATTCGTATTAAATGTTCCTCCCATTTCTGTCTGTATTTGTCAACTAAGTCTGTATTTGTTTCTAAGAGGGGGAGACATTTAGATGGATCCGGATTTCCTTATTCTTAATGTGATCCATCGAACTACACCCCTGAACTCTACTCAAGAACTGGATTTCAACCGCCTGGATCTGACGTTCATCCGTCGTCCCAATTACCAAGGGCTCGCTCACTACCGTTCAGCAATTTTGAAACAGCCAGGATCTTATAAAATTTCAAGTATCTTTCCGAATTCCTTTACCCAGTGACCGCGCTATTGTTTCAGATATGTACCGAAAACGAGTCAGTTTTCAAATAAATCAGATAAATATTAACACAAAGTTAAATGTATGTCTTACCCATTTGTCTGTCACCTATTTTTATTACTTTTTACTTACTTCAATAAGGGCGTCATTTATAATTTCAAACCAGTAATAGGTCTTGTACAATTTATCTTAGCATTGGCTTGAAATTCTTTTTAAAACAAAGAAATATCTAGAAAAGAACTCTTGTATATACTGTAAAGTGTTCATCAATCGAGTATTTTTTAGCTTTTTCTTAAACAAATACGGATTACGACAACGTTTTAAAATAGTGGTAATTTATTTATGCATTTTCTACTTTACATTTGTAAATTTTTATTCAAACAATTTAGTTCTGTGATTAGCAAGATAGTAACAATTTTTGTTTGTTGTGTTGTGTCTTGTATTTCTTATTTACCGTAACAATGTTTGTACATTCAAAAAGATGAGAACGTATTGTGTTGTTGTTTTTTAGGTCATCGGTTGAAAGGCCGGTTTGAACCTCTGGAAGCTTTACTAAGTAAAACTAGGAGTGAGGTGGTTTACAATAATTGCCTTTCTCACTGAATGGAAAAAGTAGCCTATGCTTATCAGCATGCCAGGCCCTCCGAAAATTGTCTACTATTCACCCTGAAAATGACACCTTCACTTCATTCACCACAGGGTTTGGCTGTATAATGAAATTCATTTCTCTCAGGAGAGATAACTCTGACTAGTATCTTTTACTCCTCTACCTCTTTTATTCTTAAATGCTTCTGTCGTATAATTGTCTGACCATGTGATAAGAAATAGAACTATTTTTTGTAGCCCTGGAGCTAGCAGATCGAGTGCAAATAATTTTACGCTCCACCTCCGGGCAAACGTATTCTATTATTCCTCAATTTTAATTTTAGTTTTTTTTTAACTCTTTCAGTACCAACGTCCGGAAAACAGGACGTCGATATATTTTACGTAGGTATAACATCCGGTTTACCGGACGTCAGTAAGTTATGCATTAAGTGCCTACGTCCGGATAACCGAACATTTCCAAAAAAAATTTTAAACATAAATTAATGGAATCAGTATTTTTAAACCGCCTCCGTGGCGCGGTGACTAGCGCGCTAGCCTACAAAGCGAAAGATCCCGGGTTCGATTCCCGGCTAGGGTCTCGAAATTTTAACACGTTAAAACCACCGTTAAGGTACCAAAACCCACAGTAGTTGCTAATGATCAAGCTGTCGATGCGACTTTAAATAAACTAAAAAAAACTATTTTGAATATTTTTAACAATTTCTTTTTTGTTATGAACACAATAAAAATTAATTTTTAACACATTTTTTTCTGTAACGTTTAAATTTTGGTCGGCAATGGCAGGTTTACGCCTGCAAGTTTTCGAAATAATGGCTGGTACTTTTTGTACACCCTTATTTAAATTAAAAGGCACTTTAGATCAAATTTTTAAAGATGTTTTGGCACTGAAAAGGTTAATTGAAGACACACCGTGTCACTTTTAATCAATTTTTCTTCCTTAAATTACCACGTGACCAAATCGATTAAAATATCTGAATTGAGAAAGTAAATAAATATTTGGAAAATCAAATCATTAATTATTTAGCGTTTGGTTTATTACCACAAGCCAACATCTCATTTCAACTCTCATGTAATCATCATATCAATTATTACTACAGTTGATTTTGAAATTAGTGACCCGTGCATGGAGTAATTAAACTTTAATCTAAAATATCCAAACATTTCGGTTATTGCGTACATAATTGATGCTTATGTTGTCAGCAACTGTTTTGTTACGCATGTTGCATGAGATTTACCATTGTCTGTTTTATTATGTGTGGGTTTAGGCTTGTATTACAATAGAGCAGTTTGGGCAGGACAATGGAATAAGGTTTGCGGTTTTGTAGCTCTAATTCAGGGCTAAGGTATTACAACAGATATGACAGTTGATTAAAAAAGTCATTTAGCGATTTGTTGTTATCAGATATTGGAAATTATTGTTAAATGATTTGTTACGCACTAATGTTTAATTTTTCCATTACAAATACTCCATTAGTTTAGACCTCGTTATTTAACGGATAATCATAATCGGAGTTGGAGTATTTTATATATCAAAATATCGATTCTCTTCGTAAATTACAAAAATCTGGCGTGAAACACTCACACAACTTTCTCTTGCCAATGCAAATAATTAACAATAAACGTAACATTAGTAATAAAACATTAGAAATAAACAAAAAACATAACCTTATTTTAATCATTAGTGAAAGACGCAAAATGAAAATTAACCTCAGTTTGGCTTACAAATACGGAAAATCACTCTTTCACGCTAAACTTGGCTCTGTAGAGAAAAATGCTTCAAGTAAAAGATCTACAACTTTATTTAAAGAATTTTTCTCTGCAGAGCCTAATTTAGCGTGAAAGAGTGATTTTCCGTATTTCTAAGCCAAAATGAAGTTGATTTTCATTTTGCGTCTTTCACTCATGATTAAAATTAGGTTATGTTTATTGGGGTTAGTTTTGTAGTTTATTTCTAATGTTTTTTTTTTTTTTACTAATGTTAGGTTATATTGTTAATTATTTTCATTGGCAAGAGAAAGTCGTGTGAGTGTTTGACACCAAATTTTATTTTTTGTAAATTTTAGCTTTTATCTATTATCGGGAACTGTACATTATGGACAACTACTAAATTGATCGCTGCTTTTATTTAATTTTTGGCTTGGATTAGACTTGTTTTTGAATAGGGATCCCCAAGGGAGTTTGTTTGTGTCCTAACAGCTGGTCATCGTACAAAGTTGCTCTCCTAGATGGTATTACTTAACTTATATACTTAATTAATAGAAACTTTCTATCAGCAGATTGAATGGGCTGCTCCGAAGGCCATGTAAACTTCGTTATATTAATGAAAAAATAAAACTTTATTTTGACAATTAGAACTACTTTTTCTTATCTTTTACGTTGATTATTATTATTATTATTAATTTGAAAAAGAACTTGTTAGGGCTAACGACCTTAACAGTCATTGTTCTAAAATATTAATTAAACAAAATCAACTTGTTAAATAGTTGATACATAAAAATAAATAATTTTTCGTAATGTGTACAATTTATTAAAATTATATTTAGAAATTTATTTTACTAATTACAGAAATACATTTTTAAAATATATTATCTTACTTGTTCATCTATTTATTTAGGTTACTTTTATGTTATTTTTAGACTATTTTAATATTAATTTTTTGTATAAAATATTTCTTTCAGCAAAGATCTTTTTTTTCTTTGAAACTGTTAAACCAGTCCAGGTTTCATTAATAGGATTCATAAATTAGCATCAATTGTATATTTTGTTTCATAAATTTTAATAATTTTCTATAATTTAAATGAGATTTATTATTCCAAATTTTTATTTAGTTACCCTACTTTAAATGCTTGTTCACTAATATGTCATAAGGATGCACATTACTAAAAAGTAGTCGTTATAACTGTCCATATAATAATGATTCATAGTTTTATAAAGCTGAAATTAGTTATGCTCTAATTTTAACGCTGATATATTCTCAGAGAATACACAGAAAATGCGGATGCCATTTCCTACAAGTGTTGTAGTCTAAAGAAGCCTGTTAAACAAACTCAGATTTGGTTGTCACTAATCTTGAGTCGTTATGAAATGGTATGATGTATTTTTTTACATCTCTTTCGTAATTAGGATTCAAAGGCTGTCATTTATTTTTTAAAGAAAAGTTTTTTAATATTTGACGTGGTTGACTGGGTGAATTGTTCACAGTAAAACAGGTATCTGCAGTTTTATTTAATTATAGAAACCAAGGTATTAGAATATTCTAAAAATCTTCAAGAATTTAGGGTATTGTATTTCAAAAAGTTAGAATTTATGTTGTAATTTTAGTATTTTCTTTTATCTTTAAATAAATAATAGGCCTACACGAGTTAAATAAATCATTCTTTTCTTACATAAGACTTTCATGATAAATTTATTCTACGGATATCAAATTGTACAGTTAGTTAAAACGTTTATATGAAATTTTTTATCTCATGGAGTGAGACATAGATGTTTGGAAAGGAAGATAAAGTAGATGGGGCAAATGCAGATCAGCTAGAATACAGTAGTCTGTCAGGAAGGATAATTGCAAAGAAAAGGATAATTGCAGCTGTACAGATAATCTACTGGAGACGAAGTTCTCGGATCTCCAGGTTAAATAACATGAGAAAAGAAGCAGTCTGGGAACGGTGGAAAGGTGGAAAGGCCAAAAAGTGTATTAGTCAAAATAGAAAAACAGCAGTGTTGTATTGGGATACCTATGTTGGATGAGTGAAGACAGGTAGCATAGCAGACTATGCAACTATACTTTAAGTGAGAGAAGGAAGTGGACGCCCGGCGAAGCAATGGATGAGTGAAAAATGGAGGCGATGACCAGTTGAGGCCTTTAAGAGGGTGATTGGATGGATAGATAGGGTTGGTGTTTAGGATGCGGAAACTGCAATAACAGCTATTCAAAAATGTAAAACAATGAATAAAAAATTTAGTCATTACCATTTAGTAAGTTAATCGGTCACATACTCAAAACTATATTACGAATGTCCTGTGTTTGAATATCGACTTGAGGTTAGATTCACTCCATCGTTATTACAAATGTTACAACACATCAAGAGTCAAACAAAAATTTGACTTGAGCCAATCATGGCCGGAAAGATTATTTTATTCCTGTTACCTAACAATAAAATAATAAATAATAAATAAATTCTCAAGTAATTTAATTTCCTTCAAAATAAAATAAAAGTAAATTACATTTCCCTTTGGTTAAGCTTACAAAGTGCACACATTTTATACTTAAAAAGACTATAGAGGAATTGTAAACGAATCCCAATAAAAACAACTAATTAAAATACATAATACATATTCAAACTGCACTAAGTACTTTTTAAATGTATTTTTTATTTGCACAAACAATTTATGTAAAAAAATTCAAACCTAGGTAGTTTACTTAAAAATAATAAGTTATTAACGTCAGTTTAATAAGGAACTATCAAAAACAAGAAAAGAAAACAAATAAAAAATGTAAAATACTATAATTATGAAGTAAACATTTTATCAGAAACATAACCTATAATTTAGTTTAAAATTAAAGAAAATAACACAACAATTTGTAAAAAAGTCAGCAACCTATCAAATAAAATGAAATTTTTAATTCAACTGTATTATTTGAAACAGGAAAACACACATAATATTTTAAGCATAATTTATTATAATGTTCTCTATTTAATGATTCTAATTCATTTTAATGGGTCAAATTATTTGTTTTTATTTTGTGGTTTTTGTAGCTATGTTATTAGTTTTTTTTTAATTTCTTGAGTTCAGATTCATATCACCTGGTAGATTTTTTAACTTCTGCACAGAATTTCAAGCTTTTGATGATAATATTTTGAGAATTGTCCAGTCTGCGTTCAGGAGTAGGGGCCGGTTATCAACTGATCTAGGCCCATAACAGACAGGTGGAGTGTCAAATTATTTACACTCAATCTGTTCGTTGCAGGGCCAAAAAAAATAGTTCTCTTTCTTATCACATGGTCAGAAATGACTGAATCATTTAAGAACTGAAGAGTTAGAAGTGTAAAAGATACTAATCAGAGTTATCTCCTCTGAAAGTAATGAATTTCATTATACAGCCAGACCCTGTGGTGAATGAAGTGAAGGTGTCATTTGCAGAGTAGAAAATATGTGCTTTTCAGAGGGCCCGGCATGCTGATAAGCGTACTTTTCCACTCAGTGAGGAAGGCATGGTAAACCACATTACTCCTCGTTTTACTTAGTAAAACCTCTACTGGTTCAAACCAGCCTTTCGGCTGATGACCTAAACAACATTAACTGATCCTACAGGCGGTAATATTATAGATTCAAAACGTTGTACTTAATTAACTTCTGCCTCATATGCATTTTAAAGAAGTAAAATTGTAGTAATTTCCGGAAATTTATGCAGTCTTAGATTAAAGAGCAATTTTTTCAACCCCAAAAAAATTCCTGTGAGTTACTGGTATTAGTAACAGAAAGTTTTGAATGCAAGGGGCAATGTATGGGTGAAATTTTTCAGACCCCTAGTTAGGAATTTACGGAAAGAAAATTTGTAAAATCTCAGTCTTAGTAGCTCCACGATCTTCGAATTTGTAAATCTATTTTGTAACAAAGGTCAAACTATTTTGTAATAGTCGAATAAATCGATTACTACTTGTACAAATCATGCGGTTTTTAAATTTACCTCCGTTGTTTTTTAGAAATGTGTTGAATGGTGTGTCAATTCTCTGTATTCTAACTAGAAATTGAACATTAAACCTTCCATATATTAGCTAATTTCTCACCAAATGCACGACTGAAACGATCTAACTTTATTGTATGTTTTTTTTTGAAAGCAAACATTTTTGTTTTAATTAACCATCCGACTAGATTGTTGGTTGGCTTCTAACCGTGAAATGATTTACGGTGTGTGTTTTTCTATAACTTGTTCTCGATGAATGCCTATTGTGACCAAGGTTACTTGACAAAGTGCTGTTCTACAAGTTGGTCGAGAACACTGTCCTGGAAACTTTCTAAATCTTAAATTTTTATTTTAAAAATAGCGCAGTTTTTAAAAGTTTATATTTAGATACATTCCTAGAATAGAAAAAATGAGATTCTGCAATATTTATAGATTATTACTCTATATAGTCAGCGTTCATTGCTCTTTTCGTCTCTCTCTCTCTCTCTCTCTCTCTCTCTCTCTCTCTCTCTCTCTTTTCTAATGTTTAGTCGAACGTCGCCCTCCTACCTAAGTCAACGCGTGCCGGATACAATACTGATACTGAGTGGTTTAGCACGTGGGTTCGGTTGGACATTTTTATTAAAAATATTTTTGCACCAGTCTAATCTGTTGTTAAAATTTTCAGTAGTTGCAATAATACGATAAAATTATCAAGCACCTATGTCGTGGATAAAGTGTTCGATTTATAATAGATTATTTAATTAGATTTTTACCAAGAAAGATATTTCCGGACGGTCTTAAAGCACAAGCAAGGAAGCAAGCGAATTACTAGCGTTATGATTAACTTTGTTATTTGGAAGAAATATTGTTTTCAGCAGGTTAATTAATGTAGTTATAAGGGTAGTTATAATTAAAACATACATAGAAATCAGGTTATTGATTTTCAAATAATTTCATTTCAACCTTAAGTTTAGGTTCCCAAGTTAAGGTGGGATCATTCCAGTCTGACCATCTAATATTTAATCGATTGGCACCCTGCAGGGCTTGGGGCAACTTTCTGGTAAAATATAAATAATTCAAGCAGTCAATATCCGTAGAGTAATGTTAACCTGCTACATTACAAAGCAGTAGATCCTGAGTTCGATTCCCAGCTAGGTCTTGAAATTGTAACAAAAAAATTCACTTTTAACTTTCTATAACCCACAATTATAGTTATGATCAAGCTGTAAACGCGCCTTTGAAACTTTTTAAAATTGTAATTTTTAAATTCACATTTACAGTAGCTGTACGTAAATACTGCAGACTTTGTGAAATAATTCGACTCATTAATTAAAAACTGTTTTCAATATTTTACTGAAAGATGTAAGTAAAGGTACAAACATTCTTTTCCGTAATTATTAGTTTTCGTACGGCGTGGTCATAAAATTTTGAATTCAATTTTGTTTAAAAATTATTATAGTTTTTAAATATGTTATTAATAGCGTGTTACGGCTGTGACAAGATAAATACAAGAAGTAATTATTATACAAGAATATTGTGATAAATACAAGAAAAGTTCATTTACTCACTCGTCACTTATTCCTGACCTCCGAAAGAGCTGAAATTCGACACATTTTTCCGTATTGGTTGAACAAAAACTAAAGAATTGGTAATTATTAGACTACTTGTTTCTATGAGATTAAAAGGTGGTTACTACTCTAAATTAATGAAAATTATTTCTATACCTTCTCGAAGATGCTAAATTTCTAAAAATCAGCCTACGGGTTTTGTAAGTGACCCCTAGGAAAAGTAAAGCATTCGTATTTAGATCACTTGCTTCGCAGGGGTATAAAGGGGTCACTACTCTAAATCGATGAGTATTGTTTCTGTATTCTCCGAAAGAGCTGTAACTCTGAAAATCATATTCTTAAATTTATACCTAGAACACATGTGAAGTGAAACCGGGAAAACTATAACCCATTTAATCCCACATAATCCACCTTTCAGATTATGTGCGTTCGGAAGTTTAATTCCAAACTTAAAATGTACAGTTAATATTATTGATCGTCTTAATTACAATGACAACATGCCTACTTAATAGCATTTTAGGGAGTGAAGACAATATCTGCAAATAAGGAAAGGGTGTTTATAACGTGAATTAAGGTTTAACTGTAGAGTGAAATAAATCTATCAAAGGATGTTTTAATAAGTAACTCAGTAAGGTTAGAAGTACAAGCCAGATAATTTAGTAATTACTAAGTACTAGATTCTATCAAGAATAACCTGTGGTTGTCGTTAAGTGTTGTAAACAAATTACAAGTAGCAAATTCCATTCATGTTTGTGCAGGGATTTGAGGTTATGTTAGGGATGTAAATGAACTTGCTGGGAGGATATCAATAGCCGAGATTATCTGAGAAGATATCAGTTATGTTAGTTTTAGTTAATATATTGTTGACATGTATCCCGTTTAATTACAGAACACCTTCTAATCATGACTTCAAAGATTCCGATTGTAATATTATCCGGTTATTTTTGCATCATCCCAAAATGATTAAAGACCCGGAAAACAGTACTTTATTTTATTAATTACTAGCTATCTCTCCTAAATTCGCTTTGAATTCATAAATATTTATTCAGTTTAGCACTTGGCATTCATAAAAATCTTACTGTATTTTGTACTTAAATAAAAAAACGGTTCCATTCATCCAAAAAGGCCTCAACAAACTTTTGTATTCTTGTTTTGGTTATTAGCCGAAAGGCTGGTTTGAACCTCGAGAAGTTTTACTAAGTAAAACGAGGAGTGAGGTGTGTTACAAATTGCCTTCCCCACTGAGTTGAAAATTATGCTTATCAGCTTGCCTTTCTGAAAAGCATCTACTTTCCACCCTGCAAATGACACTTTACTTCATTCACCACAGGGTTTGGCTGTTTAATGATTGATTCTATTCATTACTCTCAGAGGAGATAACTCTGATTTGTGTCTTTAAACCTCTACCTCTTCTGTTCTTAAATGATTCAGTCATATAATTGGCTGACCATGTGATAAGAAACAGAACTATTTTTTGCAGCCCTGGAACTAGCTGATCGAATGCAAATAATTTGAAATTTTGTACAATAATTTATTGTCTATGTACTTGGCCCATCTTCTTTCTACGTAGTAGCCAATTCATCTTTGATAATTTCGTATTCTACTCGTCCTTTTTGATCTTTAAATGATTCTTCTAAGAACTTTTTTTATCCAACTACAAACTTAAATTTCCAACTTATACAGATTTTAACGTGGTTTATCTCAGAAGATCATAAACGATTAGAAGATCATAAATTGCCTCTAATCTAAGCATTGAATGGTAAAAACATTATATACAAAATTTGAGTTGTTTTCTTCCACCACAGATAGGCAAATGAAATCATCAGTTTTCTAATCGGTGTGGGTCGAAACAGGTCCAAACCGATTAGAAAATTGACTTTGACTACCTCCTCTGAAACCAACCAACTTCCTTATTTCCTTTTCGGTCGTACCTCAGGGCTTCAAGGGGGATTCTTTCTGGGAGCATCCTACATCTGTTCCTGTACTCATTGATTATATTCAGTTTTGGCCTCCCAGCTATGTTTGAATATTTTCATTCCGAAGCATTTTTAATCTGGAACAACCTTTGACAGCCCGAAGCAATCTCATTTCTGCTGCCTGCAGACAGGTTTCCTCTTTTAAATCTATAATCCTGATTTCATTGTCATAAGCCAAAAAGGAAATAGCCTTTGCCGCATAAAATTTTAACTACATACCCTTTCTTACCGTCCGTTCCAGATTACTTTGTGTTTTTCAACTTATCGCCTCAAATCTGTTTGTATGATATATAAATATCTCTTAAGGCTTTTTTATAGGTTAGGATGCAACCCATAACTGAAAGTAGACCAGGAATCTTACAAAAGTTTAGTGTTTAAAATTTTCTTTAATTTCTGTTATTGCCAACTTTTTCCTAAAAAAATAAATTTAAACTACAATTTTGGAAAATATATTGTTTGTTTTATCTTAAAATAAATGTTGTTTGAAGCGTCCTTTGGGTGTTAATTTTGATTCGCAATTTCGTGAATAAGTCCTAAATGTCCTATGTAATATTGAATCTAACAACTTTACCCCTATTAGATGGGAATTATTTAAAAATTGTATTAGAGTTTTGAATAACGGAAACGAGGGGTTGTAATAGTCACACACTTGTCTCGTTGCAAATTATACAAACGTTGAAAACAAGTACACGATCTTTTAGGGCATCCCAATTGTAAAAGTTTGCAAACAAAAGACACTTGAACAAATAATATATGGAAATGCATGCTACACATGTTTGCGAATTGTAAAGTACCTTACAAAAACAAATAAGAAAAACACCAGATCAAATAAAATTCAAACCGGTAGAACTAAGTACAGAATATTTTAAGTGAACCAGTTCCTACATTGCGATACAGTACGATTAAATATAAAACCGTACAGTTCACGTCAGTACTTCAAACCGGTTTGTTTACAATGAACAGAGCATTATATTACAATGGTTGTTTATACTATCCCGTAAGTTAAGATTCATTGGATCGTATTTTTTATTATGTGCTAAAGAAGTAAACCGGTTGAATTCGTAATACTGGAGTTGCATAAAGGGAGCAGTTCTGATTTTTGCGGTAAACACTCATAAAAATCACGATAATAAAAACCTTGATAAATTTGACTCCACGTAAAAGGAAGTAGATTTATTATTCTACTTTTAAACAAGTACTATACTAGTAACAATACATTGTACGATTATTCGTGCTAACGATACTTATTTATATTTTTTTTAAATAATAAAACATTAATTTTAAATACGTAAAATGGCATACGTCACTAAATTTCTTACTATTTTTTTAGCATTAGGCCTAATACATTTTAATAAATGTGTACCCTATTTTGATACTCTGTCCATAATAGCTATGAGGTTACAATGCCAAAAAAATGGAATAACGAAACTTGGAGTGCATCAATATTTTTAAGTAGTTCTTTTTGTTTTACCTAGCATCACTACCATGTTGTCCCTTCCGACATTAATATTTCTGCATTTCATTCTTAAATTTAATTTCATTTAGTTCATTTTTGTGTTTAGGTAGCAGGTTATAAAATTTATTGCATAACGTTCAGTATTTCATATTGAAGAAGTTTACTGGGACAATGTTTAGTTTCCTGCTGGTTATTGTAAAATCTGATAAATGTAGGAAGGTTCTAAATTATTTTAGTGCATAGTGTTTGTTATACGTTGCCAATAACAGGCACGTGGAGCGTTGAATTATTTGCCCTCGATCTGCTAGTTCCAGGGCTACAAAAAATAGTTCTGTTTCTTATCATATGGTCAGCCATTTATATGACTAAAGCATTTAAGAAGAGGAAGAGGTGTAAAATACACTAGTCAGAGTTATCTCTTCTGAGAATAATGAATTTCATCATTATACAGCCAAACCCTGTGCTGAATGAAATGAAGGTCTCATTTTCAGGGTGGAAAATACAATGCTTTTCAGAGGGCCTGGTATGCTGACAGCATACTTTTCCACTTAATGAGGAAGGCAATTGGAAACCACCTCACTCCTCGTTTTACTTAGTAAAGCATCTTGAGGTTCAAACCAGCCTTTCGGCTGATGATCTAATCAACAACAACGCTTGTACGATCCGTTAACAAAATTAAATAATTATGAGTGCGAGGTAATTGGATGTTGCTAGTGTAAGTATGATATTATATTAATTTTATTTATTTGTATTATTTTTATTGAATTACGTTTTACATAAGAACAGTCCTGCATACCATTCAGTAACAAATAAAAAATACTAAAGCTCATGGATTTTATAAAAAAAATTTTGAGTCCTTTTACCAATACGGCACAGTCTTTTTATTCTACCTATTAATAAACAATAAAAAATAATGATAATTGCATTATTCTATAATGCATGTTTTGACTTAATAAACCCTTTCTCTTTATGACCATAAAATTATAATCTAACCAGTACTTAAATAACAATAAAATTTTGTGTTATTAAAATTTTATACAATCAACAAAATTTGTGTATTATTTTGATTTATTCTTTTTAGAGAATGTTCACCCTTCTCATGATTTAAAAAGTAATAAAGAATAAAAGTTTTAGAACATTATAAGGAAAAGATGAAACGAAAATATTGTGAAACGGATTTAAATTCACATTTATATATTTTTACCTAATCATTTTATTTATTATTTCTTTTATTTTATGAAACAGTTATAATAGGTTAATTAAATGTAAAATTTAATATATTTGTAATTGGGTCATGGTATTATTATGATTTCCTTAATTGTATTAAAATAATTATTTTAACATTTACGTGTTTCAGTGGAGTAAGAAACAAATGTTAGGTAAATACAGTAAACTCCCTGAATCCGAAATAATTATTTCGGTATATTTTGCATTCTTTCTTATTTTTTATTCATCTTAGCGTTAAGATAGAGTATCACACTTAACATCACTTGATTTTTCGTAAATGTAATTTTAATCGTTCCGGATAAACCGGTTTTCGAATAACCGTGAGTGTACCGTAATATATACATGTAAACATTATTATGAGTATTGTAAAAGATGATAAATATATGAGTATGTACGGAGAGAAAAACACGGATTATAAAGAATAATAAAAATATTATCATATTTTAATTTAGTAAGACGTTTTTAATTCAAGGCTACCAACTTGTTTATGATAAAAATTGTCATACTAATACTTAATTTAAACGGATTTCATGTATAAAAAAAATAGTTGGTACGTATAGTAAAGAAATATTATCTAGTTTATAAAAAGAATGTGAATGAAGTGACTTTGATTAATTCATAAATTTCTTATTATTAATCACATGCATTATATTCAACCCTTGCCAACTGCGAAGATATTCTTGTAGATCAACACTAAGATTTACCTGTGGATTAGTTTATTAACATATTCTATGTACCTCATTTTTTAAAGTAAAAGTATACTATTTAAAGACCCATTAATCTCTCAAATATAATCTTGTTTATGATTTTCTGTTATACTATAAACTCCTGAGATTAAGAATTACAGAGGTAGATTTTTTAAATTTTAAAGTATGCCATGATGGACTTCTATTGAAATTGAAACGCATTTTTAGTGACTCATACTATTTGGTTATAAAATCATTTTTAGAGTACAGATTTTTTAAGGTCCAGTACGGTACTGCTTACTCTGAGCTGCACAAAATTGATGCCAGAGTATCCCAAGGGGCAATACTATCTTCATTTCTGTATAGCGTATTTGGATTGGATATGACTATCTTGGACACATCGATAACCGCGACGTATGCTGACGACACAGCAATTCTTGTACGGGATAAGAGCGCGGATGAGGCTTCCAGGTTGGCGCAGCGACATCTTTTATTAATACTGCGTATTAAGGTGAACCCAGTTAAATCAACACAGGTTACGTTCACCTTACGACGTCAAACTTGTCCACCTGTGACGCTGAATAACAGTCATATCCCACAAGCCAGGTTGGTGCGATATCTTGGCTTATGGTTTGACAGGCGACCTTGGCTTATGGTTTGATGTCCTCATTTCTTAGTTGGTTCCTACGATTACAATTCTTTGTTCTTCCCAGGAATGGCATCTCTGTTGCCTGTACTCTACTCTCCTGTAGTCTGGTACTAATCCACGACTCACTTCCATAAAGTAGGATTGGGGCAGCCATCACCTTATAAAACTTTATGAGTTTCTTTCTTCGTTTTCCTGCCTAGGATTCTGCTAATATTGCCACACACTGCTTGGAATTTGCCAACTTTCTTCTCTATATCCAAACCTTGATCAAACCCAATGTCACAACCTAAATAATTGCATTAGGAATGTAATAAATAAATAAATCCCTCCTATCGTTGTAGAGGTCTTCCCAAGCTTCTTTTTCCCTCAGGCCTGTAACTGTTAGGTATAAAACATTCAAACAGGATATATTAGTGAAACAATTTTTTGTATACAGGTAGAATTGATGATTTACGAGATAGTTCGGTTTTGTGGAAAAGTAACTTTAACTTTATTTTTTGATTTAGAACTTTAATTATAATCACTCATTTAATTAGTTTTCATGTATTATCATCCTCTTTTTCGTTGGTATTTTAATGGTATTAAACAAAATGACCACCCAAGCAAAAACAGATCGGTAGTATTAAACAATTAATTTTTTGTACTGAGAGTTCACATTACGTGAAATCATTCGGCGCGAAATATCATCACTAATTTTCTTATAAATGATCGTTTTAATTTTTCCAAAGTTACTAGCATACCATTTGCAAATAGTTTTGAGTTAATTACTCTTTGATGAATATTATTACTGGTTTTAGTCACGGTAAATAAAGAAAAAACTATTAAATAAAACAAAAAAGGGCGTGGTTCTTTGTGGTGGGTCTACGAAACTTCCATTGGATGATGTCCTTCACTGTAATGAATTATATCAACTATTATTGTTATAAAAGTAATAGTTTTAATATGTAATAGTGTAATAATAGAAGTTTGTAATAAAATAGTTTTATGAATTAATGAGCTTTAATGTAGATAGGTAATCAAACTGTTATTATTGTGGTTTCATCCAACCAATCATTATCTTCAATTTAATCGAGTATAACATTTTCAAATAAAATTAATGTATCGTGAGAAATTATGAAATGTTATTGTTTTAAATAAATTACGTATGTTTTTTTTTAATTTTTAAAGAACGTTTTCTATACAATTATGATGTCTCGTATGGTTGGAGCTTATGGTGATTTTGTTTAAAGATTCATATTTTTTTTAAGCAGATGTTCTTCGTTAGGAACTATCCTACTGATCTATTTTATTCTCAGTTTATTTCCGATATCTTAGCCTGACCTTGAATAAGTTGTTGATGTACATACCACTAGAATCTAGTGATAAACTAACAGATCTTCTATTCTAAAGATGACCTTAAATATTTCTTTAATTTGATCTTTAGTTAACTTATACATAAATGCCGTCTCTTAATCACTTATTTCTTATTCTTTAACTTCTTTATCACCGTGAGTTTAAATTCTAGACGTTTGTTTGTTAAGAGTTGAACAGAAACCTAAAGTATTTCTATTTCAACCCTTTGGCCTAAGGAGTAAAAATATTTTTACTGCCCTTCCATATTTCTAATATGGAAAAAGTTTCTACGCCGATGAAGTAGAGACATAATACATTAACGCAACTGAAACATTATTACGTATACAAAAATATAATTAAACGAACACATTTATCGTTATCTGGAGAGCTATCTAACTTCAACCCAAAAAAAAAATGGAGAGCTATCGCTGGGTGGTGTCCTCCTCAAAGTCATTAACACGGTTGGATTTTTTAAATGTAATATTTGTGAACGTTTTTGCTAGTTGTTCTTTTACAGTTGCAAAATAAATAAAGTAAAGAAAAACTGGCCTTCCTGAAGAGCTACAGTTATAAAAATTGGCTTGAGTTTTCCGCAAGCGATCTCTAGGATAAGTAGGAAAGCATTTGAATTTCGACCAGTTGCTCCGTAGGGGTAGAAACAAGGTGAAAGGTGACTACATTAAAGCAGTATAAATACTATTCCTGTATTTTCACCCTTTTAGAAATAAGGGTTGGCAAGTTTTGTACACCCTTATTTAAATTAAATGGCACTTTAGATCAAACTTTTAAATATTGTTTCGGCACAGAAAGGGTTAAATATTACAGGAAATAAGAAACATTCAGCATTCCTCGGTTTTTCATGTAGGTGAACGTCATTGTAGGTTATTTACAGCTGATTTATCAAGATTTACGAAATCACGTTCCTGAATCTGATCACCTTCATTTTATAAAAATATAATACCATTCTGTGAAATTTTTAACCTACTTCTGGAAAAGATTACTACACTTTGACAAAGAATAACATTCAGTTTTTTGTTGTAACAAAAGATATAATTACACACTACAATGAGTCAACTAAACTCATTAAGCAGGGTAGGGGGGAATCAAGAGATTATTACTAGACCTTCCGTAAATATTATTTGATTCCCACTGTTTTCATTGGCTGAGCTGCTGATACGGTAAAACAAAGAGAAGAATAAGTATTGTAAGTGTACATAAATGGCCTTGTTGATTCAGATGAACAAAAGTGGACTACTTGTAGCTATCTAGGTAACATCTGTGAGAAAATACTTGTTTAATGCATGTAATTGCAATCGTTTATTAATTCACCGAAAGAACTCCAGGAAAATTGTCTATAAATTGTAAAATTTTCCATTCACATTTTCTTGGTTTATTAAAAGGTTTTCAGTTTAAATTAATCATAAATTTACGTATTTAAAAACTATATCACTTCAAGGAAGTGCCAGTGATTTTTCTGATTTATATATTTTTTATCTGTATGTATGAATGTGAAAGCCCTCTCTGACTCACCCTTTCACTCAATCATCACGAATTATATAACTTCCTGGTAACCTAGGGATATGGAATTTAGCATTCGTATTCCTTGGGATTTGAACACAATAGCAATTCCTTTATCTTAGGTAATTAAGACTTGTTAAATAATTCTAAAAAATCGGCTATTGTTATTGTGGTTTCATCCAACCAATTATTTTCTTCAATTTAAACGAGTATAACAATTTCAGTTGCCCATAACGGGCAGGTAGAATGTTAAATTAATTGTACTCGTTCTGTTGGTTTCAGGGCTAAAAAAAAAAAAAAGTTCTGTTTCTTATCACTTAGTCAGCCAATTATATGACTGAACTATTTAAGAACAGAAGAGGTAGAGGTGTACAAGACACTAGTCAGAGTTATCTCCTCTGAGAGTAATGAATTTCACTATACAGCCAGACCTTGTGGTGAATGAAGTGATGGTGTCATTTGCAGGGTGGAAAGTGGATGCTTTTCGGAGGGCTTGGCAAGCTGATAAGCATACTCTTTTAACTCAGTGAGGAAGTCACATGTAAACCACCTCACTCCTTGTTTTTACTTAGTAAAACCTCTAGAGGTTCAAACCAGCCTTTCGGCTGTTGACCTAAACAACAACAACGTCAAATGAAATTAATGTATCGTGAGAAGTTTCTATGAAAGGTTATTCTTTTAAATAAATTGTGTATGATGTCTGAAAATTGTTAAAGAACGTTTGCTATACATTTGAATTTGAATTTCGACCAAGTGCTCCTTAGGGGTAGAAACGGAATAACTACCTTAAAGCAGTATGTACTATTTCTGTGCCTTCCCGGAGTAGTATTTTTAACGTGAAACCTAGAGAAATTGGAATTTGGGTGAAACGGTGAAAAAATGGGGAATCATGTTATTTTATTCACATCTCTAGCGTTAGTGATTTATATACGAATAAACATATTTTAATACTGTTTGTAGTAAAAATATACTTTGCTCTTAAAAAATTTATGGTTCATGAAAGAAATTTGACGGTTATTTCATAGACAGCTCTTTTGTTTTTCCTTTTGTAGTGCACGTGGCAGAGGGAAACTGCCGATTTTTAGAACTGCAGTTCTTCGGGAAGGCTTTGAATTAATTTAATATCGGGAAAATATTAATTTTATATTTAATTTTTAATATCTCTAATGTGTGCACGTTGCAACCTGTTCAATTCAAAACAATAAGCAACCCTATGACCCTATGAGATGAGAGTGATGTGTATGACGTGTAAATGAGGTGTAGTCTTGTTCAGACCCAGGCTGATCATTCTTGAATATGTATGGTTAATTGAACCCCAACCATCAATGTACACCGGTAACCATTGTCTGGTATTCAAACCGTTGTCTGGTAACCGTGAATCTGTAAAAGTAACTACCTCTACTAGTATGTGGTTTAGACCCGTTGGCGTAGTGGTTAGCGCAACTGGCTTCTACGCCGGAGTTCCGGGTTTGATTCCCGGTCAGGCATGCCACTTTTTCATCACTCACCTTCATCTATCATCCTTCTCATCTTCTGCATTAGCAGTACTTGCAAAACAGTCGGTTGTACAAAAAAAATTGAACTTGAACCAGGAACTTTCGTTTTCGAAAATCAGCTGTTAAACAGCTGACTCGTGGCGACGACCTTACCTTAGACCTACTCGATGGGTCGAAGTAATTATAATGTTAATTATTTGCATTTCAATTACTTTCGCTTAAGGGATGAAAAGGATTACTTAAGAAGTACAATTACTTTAGTACCTTCCTGAAGAGGTGCCGTTCATAAAATCGGCAGTTTCTAAATGATACCTACGAAATGTAATCCAGTCGAATTTCAACCACTCGCTCCTGAAGGATAAAAAAAAGGTAACTATCCTATGTAATAATATAATTATTTCCTTACCTCCCCAAAGAGCTGTAATTCTGAAAATCGGTATTTTTACTTTCTCTTGCCTATATGAATATATAGGAAGGAAAGTATTGTTTTCAAGTCGATTTTTCGAAATCGAGTTTTCACCGGATCTATACGTTTTCAGACCCCCTGAATCCAAAAAACATGTTTTTAGCGATTGGTCTGTGTGTGTGTGTGTGTATGTGTGTGTGCGTGCGTGTGTGTGTGTGTGTGTGTGTGAACAGAATATCTCAAGAACGGAACATCGTACGAACTTGAAACTTGAAACTTAAGTTATATACCACTACCGGACCCGACACGAACATTTTCATCAAAATCGGTCAACCGGAAGTAGTAGTTTATTCGTATAATTTTTCACTTTTTTGCGATTTTCTCAAAAACTGGTCCTACGATTTTTTCTAAAATCACCTGGTTTACTACATTTTTAATGCTCTACAAGATAGGGTAGGCGCCATGTTTGCTGAAATTCTGCGTGAGGCTGTTTTTACGTAAAAACATTTTCTTTTTAAGATTGCGGCTTTAATATGCATTTTAGCGCAAAACGTTATATAATAAAAGTTGTAGAGAATGTAAAATTCTACAACTTTTATTTCAAACATTTTTTTGTATAACGCTTAGTGTAGCGGTAATTAGCGATTTTCTGTTTTTTTCTCACAAAAACGTGTGAAAAATTGTTTTTTTAAAGATTTCGGCCTTAGTATTCATTTTATGACACAAGTGTATATAATAAAATTATAGGAAATTAAAAGACCTACAACTTTTATTTAAAGCATTTTTCTCTACAGAGCCTAGTTTAGCGTGAAAGTGTGATTTTCCGTTTTTTTTTTAAGCCAAATTGAGTTTGATTTTCATTTTGCGTATTCACTCATGATTAAAATAAGGTTATGTTTTTGAGGTTAGTTTTTGTTTATTTCTAATATTTTATTAATAATGTTAGGTTTATTATTAATTATTTGCATTGGCAAGAGAAAGTTGTGTGAGTGTTTCACACCAGACTAAGGTAAAATCTATCCTATCTGAAAATCGGTATTTTTATTTTTAAAGTGAAACCCAGAAAAAGTAAAGTAAGGAATGAGATTAAACCAGTTTATTTAATGCACCCCTCTGGGACTGGCAATTGATGTATATTAATAAGAAGGTTAGTATATGATGAAGGTTTCCCTTACATTAAGATAATTAGTTTTATCGAGGACACTAGCATTTTTGTTTAATTAAAAAATACGTTTCAAGAGTAGGCTATACACTTAAGAATATTGTTACCGATTTGCAGTAGTACAGCTCTTTGGAAATGTATAGAAATATGTTATGTTTGAAAGTATTTTTTCTTTTTGTAGTGCAAGTGGTTTTCATTGGAATGCTTTACTTTACCTACGTATCACTTGCAGAATACACGTGACTAACTCTTCGGGAAGGTACACAGATTTTATATATTTCTTTAAGGTAGGAACCCCTCTTTCTGACCCTAGGGTGCTAGATCTAAACAGAAATACTTTTTTCTAATTTTTTTGTAATTTTTTCTAATTTTTTTCTAAGGAAAAATATGGTGAGTTTCAGCTTTCACCTTGATCATCAAGTTGAAGTGATTAGAGGTAAGTTATAAGTGAATGAATGAATCATTCAGTCGGTGAAGTTATTTCACGTGCACTTTGTGGAGATTATCCGTAAAAATATCTTTACTGGATTTTTATGGGATTTCTTTTAACATAAAAGATCAGATGTGGTGTAATATTTGCCTCTTGGATTAAAATTTTACGGTTCGTTTCAGAATTATTGATACTGAGCTTATTTTTAAGCCTGCATCTTTTCTTAGTTTGTATTAAACTGAAACAAGGGTTGGCAGATATCCCACTTTGTTCATTTCATTCCTATTGTTGGCTGTTCTAATTGGGTACAAAAGTAAGAGAAAATATTTTAAAGTAGACTGCTAGAATGCATGCCCACCGCGAATTAGGGCGGGTCGTTAAAGAATTATGGGTCTCCAGCCAGTGAGTATTGTTGTATTTGTGTATTCCAAGTAAAAATAGCTTTTGTCTCATGGTTGGAGATTGCACATTTGAAGGAGAAATTATATGACGACATGGAAAAGCCATTTGTCGTTTCGGTTGAATAGCTCAACTTCAAGGAGAAACGAACGAATTTATCACCATCTAGTTTATTTTGGTTTTATTGATTCAAAGTAACACATTAATTTTTATGAAGTTATTAGTATAAAAAAACAACAAGAAATAGTACAAGGATATTAATTCCATTAATGGTGAAATATACATCTGGATCTGTAATTTATTAATGCCATCCAATTTTCAGATTGTTATTTCACAGACATGTGGTATTCATTTGTCGTGAAATACTCCAGTATATCTTAAAACTATTTAAATAAATTTCAGAATGACAGGACGTTTTATAGTTAAAATAATTCACGCTTTTATTTTGGTAATAAAATCTGGACTTTCGTACACGTGAGGCCCCCCACAAGGATTTAACCCAAAAATATAAATAGCATCCTTCATTGTGTAACAAAATTTTACAAGGTCTATAAAGCAAAGACAAACAATAGCGTTTAAAAAATTTAAAAATGAACACAATTATTGTTCTCTGGAGAGCTATCGCTAGTTGGTGTCTTCCTCAAAGCCATTAACGCGGTTGACTTTTTTTTTAATTTAGTTGTGAACATTTTTGCTCGTTGTTTACGTCATCAGCCAAAAGGCTGGTTTGAACCTCTAGAGGTTTTACTAAGTAAAAACGAGGAGTGAGGTGGTTTACTATTGCCTTCCTCACTGAGTTGAAAGCGTATGCTTATCAGCATCCCAGACCCTCCGAAAAGCATCCATATTCCACCCTGCAAATGTCACCACTTCATTCACCACAAGGTCTGGCTGCATAGTGAAATTCATTACTCTCAGAGGAGATAACTCTGGCTACTAGTCGTGTCTTCTATACCTCTACCTCTTCTGTTCTTAAATAGCTGTCATATAATTGGCTGACTATGTGATAAGAAGCAGAACTATATTTGTAGCCCTTGGACAACAGATCAAGTGCAATTAATTAAACACTACACCTGCCCATTATAGGCAAGTTTTTTTAAACAGCTGCAAAATAAATAAAGTAAAAAAATAAATATTTAAATAAAAGATTTTCTTCATATATCAAAACATTGAAAGTTCATAGTGTTCCAGTCGTACTTTTTTTTAAATAACTCCTTGGTATGTAGAAAAATTAATTTGAGCTCCTCGATGTACTGTACTGTACAAAACCCGCCTACAGTGTCTTGCGAACGCATTAAATTTGAAGGTTACCGATTTTTCTTATAATTTCGTCCAGGAGACTCTAAAAGGGAGTATAGGGCATGTCAAGATAAAACTGATGAGTCTAAATTTGAATAATTTGTTGAATTCATTAAATTACTTACCAAAATTCATTTTTTACCACTACTTACTTGCTTACTTCAATAAGCGTGTCATTCAACCATTTGTATGAAATAGTACACGATTTACCTCAGCGTTCACTTGGAAGTTTATTTAATTTTCCACTAAAGAAAGAAATTCGTGTACTTTGTAAAATACTTCATCAATCAAGTACTTTTTTAAACTTTGTTTAAACAAACTTAAATTACCACAAGTTTTTAAAGCTTGTGGTTATTGATATATTAATATTTCTTACGTGCGTAAGTAGGTTTTTTCAAACAATTTAGTTTTATGATTAGCAATATAGTAATTAATTCTGTTTCTTGTGTTGTGGTTGTGGGCATTTAAATTCTGGAAAAATTTATTTTCTTTTACGTACATTATAACTTCAAAGATAATGTACAAAAAAAGAAACTGTGAGCAATTGAAGCTCCTTAAATAATGATCTATGAGGTTAAGTGGTTAACTCCCACCTTACACCTAATAGATTTTTTTCTGAATTTTAAAACTCATTCCATGTGATGAATTACCCCAAACTAATGTGGCATACCAGATATGATATAAAATTAAACCAAGGGAAGCAGGTGTATTTTTTATCATTTAATCTGGCAAATTGTTTTAATGCAAATATCCTAGATGATATTTTACCACAGATTGTTGATCGGTATAAAAATTCCACAATAAAGTTCTATTTAGTGACACTACTAGAAACTTCACTTTTTACACATATTCTAGAATACTAACTTTGTATAAAGGCATCTACTTCTCCATTTTCTCTTACATTATGTTTGTTTTTGAACTGTAAATACTGACACTTCTTTTTATTAACTGTTAACTTTATATATATATGTATATATATAAATATATTCATGCGAGGATTTACAGCCCCAGCCCTATCTCGCTTCCTAACCGCCACCTTCTCTGTCTTGCCAGTCTTCATCGGAGAGCCGCCGCGTAGTCATTGCCGCCTGCGTCCCATCCAACCATGTCACTTCCGGCCTACCTCTCCTTCTTCTACCGGCTGGCGTCCACTCCCGTACCCTCTTTGCCCACCTACCATCCTCCGTCCTCTGCAAATAGCCAAACCCTATTAACTGCATCCGGGATATGGTATCCATGATATTTCCTTGAAAGCCGATTCTTCTCCTAATTTCAGAATTTGGAATTCGATCGATCGGCGACACACCACAGCTCCGCCTCCAGAAATTCATCTCCACCGCTTTTAGGCGATCCTTCCGCCTCTTTGTCAATACCCACAACTCCGCAGCATAGGTACACATACTCTCGAGGATAACATGATTAATATTTATCTTTGTCTCCTTCTATATTTTATCATTCCAAAGAACCGAATTTAACTGCCCTATAGTCTAACCCTTCACCCTTGCGAAATCTTTCTGTTTACTTCCGCTGCACTTGGTCCGCTCCTATCAGAGATGACTCCCAGGTATTTAAAACTTCCACAGCTTTTCACTACACCCATACCTGGCTGAATATCATCTGTTAACATTAATTCACTCAACATTTTTGGGCTACAGACTCTATTCTGATATGTGCATTCTCTTCGAGACCAGTAAACTTTTGTTTGTGATAACTTCACCTTAATTACTACGACATGGAAATTATTTCTTAATTTTTACTTTACATTTCTAGCTACTTTAAATTGGAAGCTTAGATGTAATGTAAAAACATTATCACTAAGCAAAGAACTGTGAGTAGGCCTGTGGTTCGATGCATGTCCGTGAAGCAGGCCTAGTATGCTAGATTCCAAAGCAAACCTTTCGTGTTTTATTCCCGGTTTGCGATGGTTATATTATGATGATGTAAGAGAAAGGGCTGGGAAGGGGTGGATGAGATCAATTCATGTCAGGAAATCATGGGGGAAATAAGAAGAGTATTCAACATTGGGTGGGGGAAAGGCTAGAGAAGAAAAAGAAGAGAAATATTCCCGGTTGATTTCAGGAAAACTTTCACAACGTTCAAACCCACCTATGATCATTAATAACAATATAAGTGTCATTAAATAAAATAAAGACATCCAAAAGAAAACGGCACACAATTTTTTTCTCTCCCTGTTTATTATAAATTTATATCACGATTTTGTATTTTTTAAATACTCAACAATATTTTTGTCCATCTCGACTACATTTAAACTTAAATCTAAATTTAAATTTTGTATTTTATAGACATTTATTACTGTGTTTTGTTCCTAATCATAATTAATTTTAAATCAGCCTTCAGATTTTTAAACATTAACCTTTAACATCTATTTTTTCGGAACTGTCTTGTTAATTTATGCAGAATTCATTTTAAATTTCCTAACGAACAACCAATATGAGTGCTTATTTGAATATTATAATTACGTACACAAAAAATGAATTTTAAGTAGCCAGATTTATAGAAGATAAAGTAAATAAGAGAGTTTTGAAATCTATTGAATTCCTCCCACATTTGTCTTATTACTTATAGTCATGTTTATAATTATTAAATAATTTGTGTACTTGTAATCAGCTTCGTTTTTGAACCTTGATCTTGGTTTAACCTTGAAGACATCCTTAACCCATCTACTTTAAACAGTACCTACTAATCCGAGGAAGCATTAAATTACAAAACAGGCTTAATTGAGAGTAAGTTCTTTTGTTTATGTTTCCTTTAGCTTCTATTGTCCGTATTCTTTACACTCTATCAAATTATCAGTACCCAGCAGTGATCTGTTATTTTACTTTGCTTGTTTAAATAATAATTAGGAAACTAATTGAAAAAGTGTTCTTGAATTGGGTTCTTTTGTTTGTGTTAAAGAATTGCAGATTGGATTCTTACGCAAGGTTATATATGAATGTGTATTTTCTTTTGAATTCGTGATTCGAAGTTGTTTTGAAAGAACAGAACTGGAATGTGATTTACCCGAATTATAAAATGTACCACTTAAATTAGTAAAAAAATTGAAACTTATTGTGAAAACTTTTAGGAATACAGGGATTGCTTTACACGTTTTTAATTTCCGTCGTACCTTACATCTTATACTTAATAAGATACTTTAATGTATCTTAAAAGACTTTCGTCTTAATGTATCTTTTGATAATTGATCGAAACTATCCAAAAAAAAATTGTTTTTAAGTAGCGATGATGATTTTCTATGGTATGATTATATTTTGAATATCTTGATACGGCAATCAGACACCGAAATCGTAAACATGACTGCAGAATGATGATGACGATGACAGAACTACCGGAAAATAAAATAAATTCGAAGTGGCAGTTCCAAGTTTTAATAAGTGTATACAGTGGGGCTAAGGAAACCGATGAACCGTTTCATAAAATATTATCACTTATGCAACTTCGCGACGAAGCATTCGAAATAAGTTTGGATTCCAAGAAATAGAAGAAAATATGTGACTTTTTCATGAAAAAGTAAATTTTAGTAGAAAGTACGTATTTTATTATTGAATTAGGTTATTGGGACATAAAAAACTGTATTTAGAAATTTTTTATTGCTAATTTATTACTTTTAATGTGAATTTTTGTGGAATAAACAAATAAGGTCTTTTTATTGTACGTATATTATTAAATAGTTCATTCCTACAAAAACAATTTTGAACTTAACTAATTTTAAACATGAATATTGCCTTTTAGACAAAAATTCGTTAATCCTACTTTTCGATAATTCTAACAGTCACGGTTTTTTTTTTAGTTCGGATTAGTGAGCTTGTACTGTACTTCATTAGTTTTGAATCTTTCATACAATAAAATATCATATATTTATTAAATTAAAAACACCGGTTAATTTTTGTATAAATTATTTTTTAGGCTGTACGATTGCAGATTTTACTGATGAGTTTATTATTTTATCAGTAGTCGAAAAGAAGAGGTTAACCTATCCTATTATTCACATTGTGTTATCAGACCAACTGTTCTAATTCTCTCTACTTTATCAAGTATATTTCTCTTTCACTCACGCTCTTAAGCTTTTCCACTCTCTTGAATTTTTTTTATTTATATTATATGCCACCTCTTGTTGTCTTACTTAACACGTGGAACACAAGAGTAATACAACTTAGAAAGTTTATTGCCCTCGTATTACTTACTATTCATAGTTTAGGCTCAGGTATAATACTTGTATTATTCTGAAAATATTTTTGTCCCAAAACACTTGTATAACAGTCACTGTACAACCTTATGTTAATGCTCTCGTATTTCATTTTTTATTAAGCTACTGTTACTTTTACGCACAATAAATTATGTTAATAGAATATACAGAAGAAACTTTATTATTAGTAAATAAATATATATTTACAAATTTTTTAAATTTATTTTTATCGTGTTGCATAAATATTAGTTTATTTATTATATTTATGTAACAACCGGTTTTCTTGTTAAAAAAATATAAAGTTACCAATGTATAAGTTACGTTTAGTTAAATGCGTAATGATTCCAATATAACATTATTGCCAACTTTTAATGTTGATATACCTAAAGAAATTCATTTTGTGACGTTTGTCCTATATATTTATAATTAAAAAGTTTCTTTATTTAAATTTGGTGAAGTAGTTCCTGCCAAACACTAGAAAAATTCAAGTTATAAATTATTTTCAAAATTTTAATAAAATATTACTACTGACTTTTTTATAGAAAAAACTTACTGATTAAAAATTCTCAACAAACTAAGTGCTATAATTTAGGGAAAGTTAAAAATCTGGTTAGCGTTATGAACACGGTAATACCAGACTATTTTAGTTGAACCAACATTTTCTTTTGGTTTCTAAACCTCTTTTTACTTCTCGTGCTCTGTAGAGTGGTATAGTGTAGAGTAAGAAAGTATTGTGATGGGATAAAATTTTCTGTACTCGAATTCTAATTTTCACATCCCACGACACCTTGAAGCCAGAAAGTGGTTTTAATAAGGATGCTGTTTGTTTTATTCCTTCTGAAGCTTAATCTACTGGGACTAATTGGCCTGAAAATTGAAAACTAAGATTTTCTTAATCAATCAAGCCTAAAGGGGCTTTTGGGGCTTTGTTGCCCCAAAATTGAAGGTACTTTACTAATTTGCAAAAATATAAAACTACAAATTTCTCAAAAATTGCCTCAAAAACGGGCGTAACGATGTTGATTCACTTCCTTCCTTTACTACATTTGCTGAGGCCATTAAGGTAGATTAAGTGTTATCCTAGGCGCTTTATTTTCGTTCAGAAAATTAGTCTACTTTTAATTTTACATCCTTACGGTACATTTTAAAACAAAAATCCAGAAAACACAAATTAAAGGCAAAAATTACGGTAAACCGCTCCCCCAACCCTTTAAACTCACGTGAAATGTTACAATTTCTGGATAAGAAACTTAAGAAATGGTCTACGTAGTGAAAACTCCTACCGAGGGAACCCATTGACAGTCTATTATCAAGACTTCAGCCGTCTACCATGAAGATTGAACTAGATAGCCGTTGGTACAGCGGGGACCGTATGAAGACACCTTTTAAGATTTTGAAAAACCCCGAAAGCCTAAAACATTATAGGCCGACGGATCTACGTATGATATTGTAAGGCTCAGAAGGAGAGAAGACTGAAAAGGAAGAAAAGGAGAAAGAATGGACAAGACCTATAAGAACTCAGAGTGCAAGGCTGTAATAGAAAAAGACTGAATTTTCTAAGGTCAGTGGATCTCTCGTAATTTTCCCCCGGGAAACGCTAACACCATCTTAATGGCCCCAGCAAATGTACTAAATACTGCCACCCATTATAGAGAGCGTTACCCCGAAGGGATTGCAAGAGAATCACACTACACTTGGAGGTCAGGAAGTCTCCGAACGCAACTCCGAAGGGACACCTGGAATGTCTTGCCTCATGCTTGGCTTACACTACAGAATATTTAAACAAGCTCTCCAAAGGGTCCAGAATGGCCCACTCCCCGTGGCACTAACCAGCTCTCTCAAGTGCCGTAAAGAATTTAAGGTACTGACTGGGGACGCCTAGTAAAAACATCGGATCGATCTAAAAGTCTGACAAGCCACATTTAACCGTTATTTTGCGCTATTGAACAACGTACGACTTATTTAAGGAACTCCAAAAGGCCTGTTTTGATTCAATATCGTCGCGAGACCCTCTGCTCCCGCCTTATTGTATCCCACAAGTTAGACATTTCAATATACTACAACTTTTGTGTTTAAGGAAACCCGGAATGTCTATTTCCGTAATGTTAATGTAAGGAACATTTTCTCAAAAACTTGTTGAGTTATCCTGTCCAATTTTTGTGGTTACTTTTCAGGCTATTCTACAGCCACTAAGTAGAATCATGATACATTGTTAGGAAAAAAGACATTTTCTTTTTAAATTACCACTTTTGAAAATCATATCTTTTTTTCTATTGAAGTGGAAAATAAATACCTATTTAAACACATTATTTTACTGTAATATTAACTCAGTACATTGAAATTATGGTATGAAACGCTGTGCGAAAATGTTCCTTATAGGCCTACGTCAAAAATTTATATTAATGAGAATCGAAAAACGTATATTATATTCACAGGTGATCTGGTTCTAACTTCAAGTTTTGAAACAAAAAATATCGCACAAACGAAAAAATTTATGTGTTTATCTGTTGTCATTCAAAAAATAGAGATGTTATGCAAATGGTAACGTTTAAAAAATAATGTAAGGATTCAACATATTTGTAATTTTAAAAAAACTGGACCCCCAGCAAAGTCTACATACATCGTTGGATGCAGAAAACTCTGAATTTTAACAATTTGCAAAAAACCGGAAATGTGAAAATATTCAATTTCTTTCGTTCCGAGTACCCTTAATATTTTTTATCTGACCTTAGTTCAACTAAATGCGTATGAAAATCCAAGACTGGTTTGTTATCAAATTACTGGTTCATATCTTATAACAAAAATTCATACTGTACCTAATTAAAAGTAAGTTACCTTATTAAAAATGCCACAACTTCTGTTTGTAGTAGTTTTTGTCTTTTTTCGAGTTTAGCGGTAATGTATGATTTTCTTTAAAAACCTTCATTACAACTGATCGATTCCATGTTAAGTCGTTCTACATTTTTGACCGCATAAATTAAAATCTCTTATGCAAGCAGCGTCAAAATAAATATTGGGTTAAATATTTGAGAATTAACGAAAACGTTTGTCTGGATTACCCTCCCATGAGGGCTTAAAAAACCTTTTTAAATATTTGGTTGGTGTAAGGATAGCACTGTAACTTTATTGTTATGCTTTAAATGATTTAAATTCAAAGATGGAGGAATATGTTCCTTCACTAGATTTCGTGTGATGATACGAATTTATTTACTTAATGAAACGCGTGGGTATTGTTGCTCAAGGTCAGCCATTCTATATAAGGTAGTGGTGAATTTGTGCACCAATGTTCTTTTAGCCAAATCAGGTTTTTTACAAAAGTAATAAAGATCTGAATTTCATTATACAAAACCGGCACGTGTAAATCTTATGTAGAGAAGCCACTTACCGTCTTGTTTTGTATTTGTACTTCGCCCATTTTAGACAGTATCTTACATAGTTATATCTTACATCGATATTTAACAACAAAAAAATACTATTTTGTAAAATACAAAAACTGTTGAACTATCAAAAGTATGATTTAAGTTGCTTCAATAAATACTAATTGTCTAATATTTGGGTTTCCTTTCTAAAATCGAAAAATTCTTTCCACCTATTCCAAAATAGTTAAGGAAGAACATATAATCAAAGTTGTAAGACATATTTAATATGGATTACCGATATTTATTAATGGAGATACACTTAAATCATGTTGGATGGTTAACAGATGTCTGATCGCTTCACCATCCATTTCAATTGAAGGGGTCGGGAGAAGACAGTGCTAACCCACATCAACATAATTTTACGCAATGTCATTTTAAAAGTTCACTGAAATCTACAAATCATGTTAATGAATTTTTGTTAAACATTAGTTATTTTCTGTTAATCTAGGTTCTTAAGATCGTAAATATAGCATCCTATTTAAAACGTGCTGTACATTTTGTTTTAACGGAATATTTAAGAAAATTCATGCTGGAAATTTCGTGGGTTAACACTTTCTTTTGCCGACCCCTTCAATTACGGTTCCAGTGGCTTATCGGTTTTTTGATTGTGGTCCCAATATTTGTGTTTTCACCGAGTATATTTTTAGAATATCTTTGAATGTTCATTAAGAACCTTAAGTGTCGTTAAGATAGAAGTCTTTAAAGATATATTTTTCGTCTTAATTTGGAAACGATACTGTACACTAAGCAACAAAATTTTCGTAATTGATGTAACAAATATAAAACTGTATTTAAAATCCCTAATCTCTATACGTACAATCAGTTCAGTTTAAGAACAATAAGTAACCCCATGACCCAATGAGATGAGGATGATATGTATGACGTGTAAATGAGGTGTTGTCTTGTACAGACTCAGGCTGACCCTTCTTGAGAAAGTAAGGCCAATTGAACCCAATCATCCAACTACACGGGTAACTACTGGCTTGGATTCAAATGCGTAGAAAATTATTTTTATTAGGATTTGACCTAGTGAAGGTAGTTACGTTTATGCGGATTTGAATACTAGACAGTGGTTACTGGTATACTTTGATGGTTGGGGTTCAATTCACCGTACACTCTCAGAAATGGTTGGTCTGGGTCTGTTCAAAACTACATCTCATTTACACGCCACATATATCATACTCATCTCATTGGGTCATTGGGGTTCCTTATTGTTCATAAATTGAACAGCTTGCAACGCGCACACATTATGGTTGAAAAAATAGGATTTGAACCACGGAACCTTCATCTCCAAAATCGGCTGTTTAACAGCTGACTCGCGGTGACGACTTTACCACTAGACCAATATTCAGTGGGTTAAATACTGATATTAAAGGTAATTTTACGGGCGGTGGGAATTTAATTTCTAGAAGAACTTCCCAGTAGCACATTCTCCAGTAGTAACTATGAATGTTATGTGCTATTTATATCGAGATACCTATATCCGTTTCTGATTAAGCCAAATTTAGGTCAAATGGCAGGTTATTTCGTTATAGATAGATCACGGGCTAATTGTTTTGGGTGATTATTTAATCGATCGTAAAATTCGTTGTACAATGCCGCAACTAATTCTTTTGCTGTCGGTATTTGGAAATTGTTGTGTTGAATTTTATTGTTACATAAAAGGCCAGAAGACCAGAAGAAATTTTTACAAATTCAGGCCAAATTGCCGCTAGTTTTCAATGCTCTCTGCTGCTGCTGCTGCTCTATAGAACCAGACACCATACGTCCGGATAAAGTATAAATAAAAACGGATTTTTGCTTTCTCTTGCCTATATGAATATATTATAGGAAGGAAAGTATTGTTTTCATGTCGATTTTTTGAAATCGAGTTTTCACTGGATCTACACGATTTTAGACCCTTAAATCCAAAAAACATGTTTTTTAGCGATTGGTGTGTGTGTGTGTGTGTGTGTGTTTTTAAAATATTATTTTAAAGTAACAACTGACATTTATATTATGAATGTTACTTAAATTATTATCCAACATTATTAATTTATTGTAAATTCGAGTTTGAAAATTATACACAATATTTTTTAAGGTTATATTACGATAATATTTAAATCATGTAGGCCTAATCCTCTTGTGTTGTTAATAATTTAAATACTACTTAATGTTATAAAAGACTTTCTATTCCAATTTTCGACTTATTTTACATCATTTTCAAAATATAATGGTACTTTATTTAGTGGTTTTGTTCTCTCTGTTGAACTCTTCTAAAATATAGCCTAAATTTCAGTCATCTTCCTTACACGTGGTTAAACTTTGTTTATGAAATGGTAATGAAATAATCTGAATGAAACAAAGGAAGTTCTTCATGATTAGAGAATTGTGAGGAAGAGAGAAGATACTGAAAAAAGCGTCAGAGAAAATGATGAAAGATGAGAAATCGCCCACGCGAACAAAATGTGATAAAGAAATACTGTTGTTGTACGAAGCTGTATTTGAGTTATGTGAGAAGGCCTATTTACAGTATCTTTGCTGCCAGTATCTCGTATATTATTGTTTACTGGGAGTCGTAAAATACAGTGATTATATTTTTGTACTGTAGCCTACGTACATCTGTAAAATTTCACGCCAATTTTAGAAAACAATCACCTCACAATTGTTTTAACCTTTCATTTCTTTTAGTCTGATATTCTGGAAATACTATTATAATTATTTTCTCCCTTATAACCCTACTTTATGCCCAAAACGGGCAGGTGAAGTGTTATTTTAATTGCACTCTTATCTGTTTGGTCCAGGGCTAAAAAAAATAGTTCTGTTTCTTATCACATGGTCAGCCACTTATATGACTGAACTATTTAAGAACAGAAGAGGTAGAGGTGTAAAAGACACTAGTCAGAGTTGTTATCTCCTCTGAGAGTAATGAATTACACTATACAGCCAGACCCTGTGGTGAATGAAGTGAAGGTGTCATTTACAGGGTGGAAAGTGAGTGCTTTTCGGAGGGCTTGCCATGCTGATAAGCATACTCTTTCAACTCAGTGATGAAGGCAATGGTAAACCACCTTACTTCTCGTTTTTACTTAGTAAAACCTCTAGAGGTTCAAACCAGCCTTTCGGCTGTTGACCTAAACAACAACAACAACAACAACAACCCTACTTTATTTTAGGTTGAGGTGATCAAATTTTGTATTAACTTAACCACAGAAATTCGGTACTATGTATTTTTTGTAATTTCTATTTAATTACGAATGTATTATAAAATAGGTAAATACATTTTCGAAACATTCTAAAATAAATTCGGGTCTTTTCTGTTATTCCCCCCCCCCCCCAGCATAATTTTTCACATTTTGTGAATATTTTGTATGTAGCCCTACAGTATTTTTAACGATAAAAATGTGGAAAATATTTAAAAAATTCTACACCAATATTCTTCAAGTTAAGGTTAAATGTAGGTAGCGTAAATACATTGCTTTTCTCATTATTGTTATTGTATGTAATAATGAAGTATGAACTCATGGAGTACATGATATCATTAAATTAATTAATCATGAAATTAATTTAACATAATTAAATGAAATATTATTAAATAATTGTCAATAAATAGTTTAATGTTAACTTGAAAAAGGAAAAAACTGTAACATTAACTTGAAAAATATTGATATATGATTTTTTTAAATATTTTTCCCGTTTTTATCGTTAAAAATACTGTAAGAATTTCTACATACGAAATATTCACAAAATATCAAAAATTATGCTGGGGGGGGGGGGGAATAACAGAAAAGACCCAAAATTTCATATCATGTCGTTCTGAAAATGATTCTTTGCTAAATGGGGAATTTATATTTTCTAAGAAACTATACTATTCGTAATATCATTGTGAGCTTGAAGGTCGATGGAGTTAGTCACAGTATTATTTGATTGCATTTTGCTATAGCATGCTACTTATGCGAGTACCTAACTCACACAAGCACACGACTGCATAAAAACGACAATATATAGGCCTATCTACAAATACGATCTTGGGCGTACCCAGGGGGCAGCTGCCCCTTCAAAAGAAAAAAAATAACTGAAAGTAACTAAAAATAACTAAATAAACTAAAGTTAAAATAACTATAAAGTTATGATACAAAACAAAATTAGGTAGGGGGCGGCGAATAATTAGTTTTTACCTCATTGAAATGTTGGTTTCATTCACCTTTTTTGTTCTAAAATGTTTAAAAATGTTTACCTGAACGACCCTCTAGTTTTGATCCTGGGTACGCCTAACGATCCGTTACTGATGATGTTCAGATGTACTGATTTACTGATGGTTCTGTTCTGATTTTCAGTTATTATATTGTAACACCTAAGCCTAGGTTCTTTCGGAATCTGGGTCTAATTAATAATAAACACATTTCCTTTAAACGTATAACAATTATTATTTATTTACAAAATTATAATTTACAATTATTAGGCTTATACCACTAACAAGTTACAATTTAATTACTTCAATTAGATTAATTACTAAACGTATAGCTTAAACTAACTTTACCAACAATAGAAGTGATTTTACATTTTACAATTTGTCTTATCTAAAACTAAATTGCCTACAACGTGTACTGCACTCAGACCTTTTTCATAACGTACTATGTAAACAATAAATTCTCACTGGTTTAACTCTATCTAATAGCATTCAGTCAGGAGCGTAGCGTATGGCAACTTGAATTGAACTCCCCTACTAAAGAAGGTTACTGTTTATACTTTTTTCGGTTTCCAGACAGTAACAGCAAAGGCGAGAATGTAAACGTGTAATAGAACTACAAAGGTTTTCTTCCGAATTCTGGAAGCAATAATAATAAGGTAGATTGTACGATAAATGAAAGAAATAAAAGGGATTCTCAGAAATTTTACAGGGTTTATACAAATTCAAAAATAAGAAAACACCAGAAATTACATAAAACGTAATCACGAGGAATGATAATAACAGCCTAGATCAGTGTAAAACGAGAAACACTATTCGACAAAATTAAGTACCGATTTATAACCACCGGGCAAGTGGAGTGTAAAATTGCACTCGAACTGTTGGTTCCAGGGCAACAAAAGATTTTTATTTTTATCATATAGTCAGCCAATTATATGATCGAACTATTTAAGAACAGAAGAGGTAGATTTGTAAAAGACACTAGTCAGAGTTATCTCTTCTGAGAGTAGGCTAATGAATTTCACTATACAGCCAGACCCTGTGGTGAATGAAGTGAAGGTATTTCCTAGTGGAAAGTGGATGTTTTTTGGAGGACCTGGAATGCTGATAAGCATACTCTTTCAACTCAGTGAGGAAGGCATTAGTATAAACCACTTCACTCCTCGTTTTTACTTTGTAAAACCTCTAGAGGTTGATACCAATATTGACTTAAACAACAAGAACCGCTTAAAGATTACGAAAGTTATGGGTTTCCTTAAAGAACTGTAACTATACATCTATGTAGAATGACAGCTGAATGACCTGAAGAACGAAATAATCGGACATTAAAATTATGTTGAGAATTTGGCTGAGAGAAAAGCTGTAATTTATTTAACGAGTACAAAGTAAATTTAAATTATTTACTGTAATTAATTTATTGAACACAATCCAAAGTACGTACTTAATGAAAATTCGTCACATCAAACACTTAATAACTCGATTTGAAAATAAACACTTAAATTTAAATTTCATGTAAAACTGAAATGGTTGATGGTTAGGCTACTTGTTCATTCAAAATTTAGGCCTTTTTAGTTTCATGTTATTGGTTGGTATTCCTATTAATTTGCACTTCTGTAAATTAAGGTTTTTTTATTGGGAAAAACAAACAACTAGTGATTTTTAGTACGTAAACAAAAACGATTGTAACATTTACATACATTTAATGTTCAGAAATTATATTTTCGAGGTCTGTCATACGATATTTTTAAGTAGTTTTATATATATGTGCCAATAACGTACTTAGAACTGTCTGTTTTAATGCAAAAATGTACTTCATTTCTTATGTTATCAATGAAAATTTTTTTTAAGTAGTGACAATTTCTAATCGTGAAATATAAAAATTTTGGTATTGAAAGATGTTAATATTTAATACTTCTGTTTACAAACTTAGTATTTTTTAATAGTTCGAACGGCTTTGTTTTACGTAAATTACCTGTTATTAATTAATCCTAGTATTAAGTTGATTATGACAAGAGGAAATTAAAGATTAAATTTAACTAGGACAGATTAAAGTTAATTGGGAGATAATTTTTTGATTTCTTGAATACCTTAAAGTAAAATCTAAAACCTAAAAATATATTAACTTGTACTTTGGAATTATTTTATGATTCCATTTCAGAGAAATAAATATTACCAGGATCTACTGTAAACCAACTTTTATTTTTATCGAAAAACTGGGGCGACAAAGCGCATTAACTTTCTGGCTGAATTTTAAGCAGTACTACATTTTACTCACATAATGTCCTGTTTTGTTGTATTAGTAGGTAATAGTCTGCTACAGTGTACATTTTGATACAGGTTTTTTTATTATTTTACGCCACATTGGACCACTTGAATCAGTCCATTCACATTTAAGTCTTAAAAGTACGAGCTAAAGATTTGGCTTTCAGCTTCCTCTTCTGCTCCCAAAACTTTTTCATTCTCAATGACCTGACCCCTTTTTGTTCACCAGTTATGGTGTACTGTTTTCTTTCAAATGATTTTAGTTCTAGTCTCATGTCTTTGTTCCTCAGAATCCCCTTCTCATCTCTGTCTGCAATTTGTTGCATCGTTACCCCTAACTAAATCATACTGGACCTCTTTAAACCAATCATTCATGGTTTTATTTTTCCAAAAGTTGTTGAAGAGCTGTTTTACAAGCCTGATATTGGGTAATCTTGATATATGGCAGACAAAAGCTATTCTCTGTTTTCGCATTGTATCTTCAATTGGCTTACTTTCCCGGTATACAACTTTGTTTGGCAGCAATCTCAATTGTCCATCCACTTATTAAAATCTACAGGTTTATTAAAAAAAATCGGAAATTTCTTCCGTAATGAATGCATCGCGAAGAAAAAATGTGCATAAATTGATATGTCAACATTTTGTCGGCTTACATTGTATTTTGACGTATATTCCAGGAATCAGGATTTGGATATTTTTAAATAAAAAATTTCCTTTTCAATTAAATATTTATTTACTATTAGGTACCTACATTACTCAAGTCAGTCAGTCTGTAGTCTTTCTGTACGTGCTTCCCAATCACACGCTCACACTCACGTACTCATTCTCATTTTCTCCCCTCTACTGTAACGTACTACCCTACCACCTGCGCAGTAACTACGCGAAGATAATAAAATTAGCAAGTAGTAATAAACTTAATAACTGAATAAATTTATTAAAAAATGTTTTACAACTTAACTACGACTTAAACTAAGTTAACTAAAAAGAAGTACAATCAAATAACTAACTAATTCTTCCCTACAATTGAACACAATGTTGTCAATTGTACAGTATTTTCTTGTTAAGGAGAATCTGTTTTAATACACAACGTACAAAGGACAAAACAATTTTTAACACACTTCACTTCATCACAGTACACTCATATTGACAAATTTGTTAATACTGGCAAAAGTGCTGCGGTTTTATATAAAAACAAATCATAGATTATTCTCGAATAGTAAAAAATGTAACAGCAAATTGAATAACAAACAATATTTGAGATGAATAAATAACAATAGACATAATAGAACCTAATAGAATACAATATAATCTTATGCTTGAAAAACATCTAGCGGATATAGACTAACCCCTAATCCAGAAGGCAACAAATTACACCTGAAAAGTGTGTACAAAAGGCGCCTAGCGTTGATCACACATTGTCCACATATCACTATTTTATTAGATGCAGGTGCGATACTTTTTATCTTTACATCTGAAATGGAAATTAAGGTATTTCCTTTAAAGTACAATTAAAAATAATTATCCGTTAGGGAATCTATTAATGCACACTATGTAATTGGGAATTTATTGCAGGAATTAAACTTTTTAATACCATAATATAAAGGTAATGGGATGCAACCATTATTACACAATATGTTACACTTTTGGCAGTACATGCAATAAAGTAACCGAATAAAAACCGAGAATATTTTAGAAAATAGTTTACTTGAAAAATCTGAATTTTTAAAGGATAACCGTGTAATTCAAAACAAACACTTCAATAGATATTGTTTTAAATTAAAACAAACACTTAATACATTTTAAGAGATGCACTTAAAATCATTGATATGTAATTTAATAAACTCATTTAGTAAGCCTTTTCCTATTTATAAACGAAAACCCCTACAATTAAGAATGATAACAGGCAAACCCATTGGTGCTGAGTGTTACGAACCTGGCTAAGAAGTATCAACACGTGTTACAATTCATATTTAAAAAATACTTAATGAAATTTGTATTAAGAATTAATGAAGACTTTTATTTTTCCGATTAACCAATTTCGACCACGTAAACAACTTGAGTCATTGTCTTCAAGCTTTTTTTACATCCCATACTCTCGGCATTCGTTCACTGTAAACTTTTCTACTTCTTAACCCTTTCAGTCACGAAACAATATTTAAAAGTTTGTTTTTAATTTGATATACATAAGGAATTTTTAATTTGAATAAGGGTGTGCAAAACGTGCTTGCCTTATTTTGAAAACTTGCAGGCGTAAGTCTGCCATTGCCGACCAAACTTTCAACGTTACAGAAAAATAAAAGTTTCTGTTAAAAAATAATTTTTATCGAGTTCAAAGTCGTATCGACAGCTAGGTCTTTAGGAACTACTGTAGGTTTTTGATACCTTAACGATGGTTTTAATACGTTAAAATTTCCAGACCTTAGCCGGGAATCGGACCCGAGACCTTTCGATTTGTAGGCTAGCGCGCTAGTCACTACGCCACGGACACGGTTTCAAAATACATTATTCTATTAATTTTTGTTTAAAATTTTTTTTGGAAATGTTCCGTTGTCCGGACGTTGGCACTTTATGCATAACTCACGGGTGTCCGGTAAACCAGATGTCATCTCGAAGTAAAATATATCGGCGTTCTGTTTTCCGGACGTTGGTACTGAAAGGAAGCCATTGAGGTCAATTGTCCTCAGCAGTCTAAACTTGGTTCAGCAGTCACTTTACAGCAGTTTACTTTGCCCCAATTTATTCCAAATTTTTCAATATCTTTTCTGGCTTCTTTAAACCACTATTCAACATCTTAGTTCTACTGATTAGTGCCCTAATATTTTTCACTCGTTTGTCATGTATTCTATTCATGTATTCACAGACCTTTATTCTTCGTATTCTGATTTCTCCATTAACCATTGGTTTTTGGTGTAGTTTTTTCTTCTTCACAACTTGTAAGTCCATCTACTGTCTTCGGGCTTATTACCTTGCGGAGGATTTTTCTCTCAAATTTCTCTGCTTCTCTTAAACCAGCCTCCCGGTCGTAAGGTACTAAGGTACAGACACGCAAGTTTAATCACAGAATTGTACTGTTAAATCTTGGCAAAAACCGAATTATCTGGAATTAAAATTAAAATTTTGAGGAAAATTAATACAATATATTTTACATGAGAGCAAATGGAGTAAGGTCAGGTTTTTGTCAATTTACATTTTAATCCAGAAATCATCAGACTTTATATTCCGTAACTTTATTCGGACGCTCATATTACAGCTATATTCTTGTATTTTTGAATGAAATTCGCAACTTGTTTAAACGTACCAAGTTTCAAATTAACATGAGCATTAGAAACGAATAACCCTCCCCTTCATCTTCCCATTGATCATAACCCTATTTATTGTATTCATCTTTGTCCTTGACGCGCTCTTCAAGGTCAGTTCTTTCATTCCGCCCTTTTATAATTAACAAATAAAACATGCACGTATTATATTTAGTTAGTACCTAGTTAATGGTAACGTATTGGGCAGCGTGTATGATTAGTTGGTTTTTTTTTAAATTTTTAATAAGCTCGGTAAGGATGAAAAATATCTCAAGAATCATCCTTTGAAAGCAGGGGTAGTCTTCACGTAAAAGAATACGAAAACGCAAAAGTTGTTAGGGAGTTAGATGCAGCTGAGTGCAAAGTTTGTCAGAACGTCTGTAATTTCTTACAAATCCCTGAGGAAGAAACGTACAGGACCTCAGAAAGGAATAGATCATGAAGTTCACGGTGAAGTTGTAGAGTTTTTAATGGAAAAGCGAAAAATGGACTACCTGTGACTTATGATGGAATTAGAAATACAACCAGTGACATTACAAGAACTGTGGATATTCTTCCTCAAGGATTTTATGTAAGTTGTGGATAGGAGGAGCGCTTTATAAGGCGGCAGGACTGTCTTTACACCATCGAAGGATTTTTAATCTTCTATAACTTGATGACTATGACTTAGTCGTAAAACGCATACTAAGGCCACAATCTTTCAAAAATCCATCTTTTACCGATTTTGATGAGGAAAATACAGAAAATCACTAATTGACGCTGAACTAAGCGCTTTAGAAAAATTTTTGTGAAATAAAAGTTGTGGGTGTTTTATTTTCTACAACTTTGATTATACACGCGTGTGCCCTAAAATCCATGTTACGGCCGTAACCTTAATACATTTTTTACCGCAAGGACACAGCCCCCAAGAATTTCAGCATACATGCCACTTACCCTATCTTGTAGAGCATAACTAATTAGAAAATGAGGCGATTTAAAAAAAAGGTAGTCGTTTTTGAGAAAATCGCAAAAAAGTGAAAAATTACACGAATAAACTTCCGGTTGACCAATTTAATGTAAATGTTCGTGTAGGGTTCCATTCTTCTTGTCGATCCTACCCGGTTCGGTTATTGGTGATCATCATGGCTATTTTGACCTTATTAGTCGCAATCTGGAACAATTCCGTGGAGCTCTTACCGAACAAGGTCCTCAAATTGGCGAGCCAGGAAATTCTTCTTCTACCAGGATTCCTCTTTCCATTTATCTTCCCCTGAAGAATGTGCTACAGTAAATCATATCTTTTTTGATTTCTCATTATATGACTGAGGACTGCAGTTGACCAGCCACAGTTGTAACTGTGTTACAACTGCAGTTTATAATTCCATACCCTTGTTCATTCTCAACAAAACTTCAACATTAGTGACTTCTCCGTCCACGAAATAGATTCCCTAGTGATACCGAACTTAATTTCCTAGTTTCAACTTCGTACGATATTCCGTTCTTGAGATATTTATTTCACAGATACACACATAGACCAATCATTAAAAACATGTTTTGGGTTCAAGGGGCCTGAAGACGTGTATTTTCGGTAAAAACTCGATTTCGAAAAATCGGCATGAAACAATACTTTCCTTCCCTATATATTTTTATTGGGAAAGAGAAAGTAAACAACAGTTGTTGTTCCTGCTTTTCCCGCTGCCGCAGTCCTTGTTTTTATTGTGAATCTAGCCCTGTGTGTAAAATTTTAGTAACACATAAATTAAATTATCATATTATACGATTTTATAGTTTTGTAAATTTTCTGTTATATTAGTAAAATGTATACTTCTAGCTTAATTCTGAATTATTTTATTACCACGTTTACTGTTGTACAACAGCTAATAAAATATATAATTTAGTTTTCTACATGGGTTATTATTAGTACACTGTGTTCAATATGCAAATTAAAATATTTACATTTATGCTAATTTTATAACACACTGTTTTTGTACAATATTGTATTGAATTTATACGATAGCAAGTGAGTTTATAAAAACAGAGTGTACTCGTTATGTAATAGTTTCTAGACATTGTAACAAAAAGATGACCATGAGACGTAAGCCAATAACAATGCATTAACATTAACAACTTACAAACAAACACAAATAATCGGATACATAATCATAAAACAATTTTTATTACATTTGTATATAAAATAGCAATTTATCAATTGTCTACTTTTATGTAATGTTCCAGTAACATTTCTTATTTATAAATTCATAACTTCTGCAATTGAAAATAATTCACTATAAAATAAATTATTAATTAATAATATTGTTTAATGTGAAATATGGAAAGATTTTATGTAATAAAAAATCTGATGGGAAACACTCACTCGACTTTCTCTTGCCAATGAAAATAATGAACAATGTAATCTAACATTAGTAATAAAACATTAGAAATAAACAAAAAACTAACCTCTAAAAACATAACCTTATTAATCATGAGTGAATAATGCAAAATGAAAACCACCCTTTGGCTTAATAGTACGGAAAATCACTCTTTGCCGCTAAACTATGCTCTGTAGAGAAAAATACTTCACACAAAAGTTGTAGATCTTTTAATTTCCTTTAATTTTAATTTTATACATTTTTGTCGTAAAATGGATACTACAGCCGAAATTTTAAAAAATCGATTCTTTTTACAGATTTTTATGAAAAATAAACAAAATTACTTATTACCGCTAAACTAAGCATTATACAAAAATGTTTGAAATAAAAGTTGTAGGATTTTTAAATTGTCTACAACTTTAATTATATATACTTTTGCGCTAAAATGCGTATTAAGGCTGTAATCTTAAAAAGAAAACATTTTTTTCTACGAGAGAACAGCCTCCCCAAGAATACCAGCAGGCATGTCGCCTACCCTATCTTATAGAGCATAAAAATTGTAGTAAATTAGGCGGTTTATAAAAACATCGTAGGGGTCGTTTTTGAGAAAATCGCAAAAAGTGAAAAATTACACGAATAAACTACTACTTCCGGTTGACCGATTTAGATGAAAATGTCCGTGTCGGGTCCAGTAGTAGTATCTAACTTAAGTTTCAAGTTTCAACTTCATACGATGTTCCGTTCTTAAGATATTTTGTTCACACCCACACACACACACACACACACACACACACACACACACACACAGAGAGAGAGAAATCGCTAAAAAAACATGTTTTTTTGGGTTCAGGGAGTCTGAAAACGCGTGTATCCAGTGAAAACTCGATTTCAAATAATCGGCATGAAAACTGTACTTTCCTTCCTATGTATTAAGATAGGCAAGAGAAAGTAAAAACATTGGCTTTATTACTGGGAAGGTCTGTGCTTAATTTTCAAACCTCAACCATTTGAACTTTCAAATTTTAAACCTCAAAATTTCAAATTATAAAACTTTAAAGTTCAAACTTAAAAGCTTTAAGCATCAAACCTCAACCTGAAATATGTATACCTTAAAACCTCAAACAATCAATTTTCAAATTAAAAATTTCGAAACGTTAGACCTTCAAACATTAATCTCAACTTTCAAGACTTCAAACTTAAAAACTATTATTCACATCCACCCAACCCAACTGATGGGAAACACGGAAGCAGCGCGAAGCGCCGCTGGAGTGGCGAGTTTGTATATGAAATAACAATTTATTAATTTTCTACATTAATGTAATGTTCGAGTAACATTTTTCTTATTTATAAATTTTTTAATTTTGCAATTGAAAATAATTCGCTATGAAATATATATTAATTAATATTTTTTTAATGTGATTTTGGAAAGATTTCTTTAAGTATTAAAAAAAAAACATTGACGATTGATCGTTGATTTTATTAGTGGGAAGGTCTGTGCTTAATTTTCAAGAAAAAACCAAATAATATTGCCTTTTATCTAACAGAATAAAATAAAGTGAAGGTTAAATTCATAATATTATTTATTAATTTTTCAAACAACAAGGATTTATTTTGTTTCAAGAAAAACATGTCAAAATTTATTTCGTTAATCCCCTATCTTAACGTTATCAGTGACAGATGTCTTATAAATTTTTACTACAAAAAATAATAATTTAAGACTGTTTTGAATTAATTTTTAAGCTCATTATTTATCTTCTTGTACAATAAAGTATTTTTCCCTTACACGTCAAAAATATATTTTGGTATTTAATTTTTAGAATACTCGATCGTTATTTTTACTTTCTCTTGCCTATATGAATATATAGGAAGGAAAGTATTGTTTTCATGTCGATTTTTCGAAATCGAGTTTTCACCGAATCTATACGTTTTCAGACCGCCTGAATCCAAAAAACATGTTTTTAGCGATTGGTCTGTGTGTGTGTGTGTGTGTGTGTGTGTGTGTGTGAACAGAATATCTCAAGAACGGAACATCGTACGAACTTGAAACTTGAAACTTAAGTTACATACCACTACCGGACCCGACACGAACATTTTCATCAAAATCGGTCAACCGGAAATAGTAGTTTATTCGTATAATTTTTCAGTTTTTTGCGATTTTCTCAAAAACTGGTCCTACGATTTTTTTTAAAATCGCCTATTTTACTCAATTTTTTATTCTCTACAAGATAGGGTAGGCGCCATGTTTGCTGAAATTCTCGGTGAGGCTGTTTTCACGTAAAAACGTTGTTTTTTTAAGATTACGGCTTTAATATAAATTTTAGCGCAAAATCTTATATGATAAAAGTTGTAGAGAATTTAAAATTCTACAACTTTTATTTCAAACAATTTTTTGTATAACGCTTAGTTTAGCGGTAATTAGCGATTTTCTGTTTTTTTCTCACGAAAACGTGAGAAAAATCGATTTTTTTTAACATTTCGGTCTTAGTATGCATTTTACGACAAAAGTGTATATAATAAAAGTTATAGAAAATTAAAAGATCTACAACTTTTGTTTAGAGAATTTTTCTCTACAGAGCCTAGTTTAGCGTGAAAGTGTGATTTTCCGTTTTTCTTAAGCCAAATTGAGTTCGATTGTCATTTTGCGTCATTCACTCATGATTAAAATAAGGTTATGTTTTTGAGGTTAGTTTTTGTTTATTTCTAATATTTTATTAATAATGTTAGGTTTATTATTAATTATTTGCATTGGCAAGAGAAAGTTGTGTGAGTGTTTCACACCAGATTTTTTTGTTATCAATATGGGTCAGTCTGTGAAAAAACAGGCTTATAATTTATTCACCGGAAGGAGATAGACCTTATGCAATAGCTTATTATGTAAACATATTGCAGATTATAATAATAATGTGTCATTATTTTATTAAAAATCTGGTGTGAAACACTCACACAACTTTCTCTTGCCAATGCAAATAATTAACAATAAACCTAACATTAATAATAAAATATTAGAAATAAACAAAAAACTAACCTCAAAAACATAACCTTATTTTAATCATGAGTGAATGACGCGAAATGAAAATCGAACTCAATTTGGCTTAAAAAAACGGAAAATCACACTTTCACGCTAAACTAGGATCTGTAGAGAAAAATGCTTTAAATAAAAGTTGTAGATCTTTTAATTTTCTATAAATTAAATTATATACACTTTTGTCGTAAAATGCATACTAAGACCGAAATGTTAAAAAAATCGATTTTTCTCACGTTTTCGTGAGAAAAAAAACAGAAAATCGCAAATTACCGCTAAACTAAGCGTTATACAAAAAAATGTTTGAAATAAAAGTTGTAGAATTTTACATTCTCTACAACTTTTATTATATAACGTTTTGCGCTAAAATGCATGTTAAAGCCGCAATCTTAAAAAGAAAATGTTTTTGCGTAAAAACAGCCTCACGCAGAATTTCAGCAAACATGGCGCCTACCCTATATTGTAGAGCATAAAACATATAGTAAACCAGGCGATTTTTAAAAAAAATCGTAGGACTAGTTTTTGAGAAAATCGCAAAAAAGTGAAAAATTATACGAATTAACTACTACTTCCGGTTGACCGATTTTGATGAAAATGTTCGTGTCGGGTCCGGTAGTGATATGTAACTTAAGTTTCAAGTTTCAAGTTCGTACGATGTTCCGTTCTTGACATATTCTGTACACACACACACACACACACACACACACACACACACACAGACCAATCGCTAAAAACATGTTTTTTGGGTTCAGGGGGTCTGAAAACGTATAGATCCGGTGAAAACTCGATTTCGAAAAATCGACATGAAAACAATACTTTCCTTCCTATATATTCATATAGGCAAGAGAAAGTAAAAATTAAAAGATTTCGCACTTAGTAAATTTACACAATAGTGTTACTTGCTGAGATACTTTTAAAGTTTAACTGCCTGTTATAGGCAATACTAAATTTTCCCTTCATAAAATAAAATTATGAAACAAACTACGAATCAACGCGGAGAAATGTTGAAAAATATCGCCCAAAAATTGTTCATATCGTTAACCGTTTTTAACGTGACGGTTTGTCGTCAAAACGGCACAATTTGTATGTTGCTCTAACAAGGTATAGATCAAGTATGTTCTAAAATTCATTTTGACAATGCCGGCGATTCTACTGACGACTTTTGACAAAAAAACGGCATTGACGGCCTTATTAGAATTAACCTTAATATAGGCCTACAGTGACAAAATCACAATGTGTTACGTTCGTATAGTAGTGTTTGCATGGTAGCCGACAAAATAATTTGTTAAGTTTGAGCAAGCTTCTATGTGACAACCCAATCTATTTTCATGCTTCCTTCACATGGCTTTTTTTATTTCATACTGTAAAAAGCAGCTGTAAATATACTGCTGTTACATAAAATAATACCATAATCATTGCGAACCCGGAAGATCTCGCAACAATTTTAAAATGTTTTTGGTAGGTGTTTTAATTCTGGAACGTATAGCATTTCAGTAGACGTTATTCTGTAATATTCGGCTGTATCGTTAACTGGGCAGTGACAATGGGCGGATCTTATGTAAAAATGTAAGTCGACGTCACGCGCAGGAACAGTTTCGGACCAATCAGGAAGTCCATACTGAGAAATGACGTAATACTGAATGAAACGATTTCATTGGTTCATATCGGATGACGTAGTGAATGACAATAAGCTCTCTGATTGGACAATAATAACCAATCAAATTAACGCATAAGAAGACATGTGATTGGCTAGATTTGGAGATTTTTCATTGGTTGATAATACTAGACCCTGATTGGTCCGATATTATATCTACCTTTGACGTCACACGCGCGTCACCGTCAACGTAGGCCGCCTTACGCGCATGACCTAAATAATTTGTCAACTGTACATCAGTTCCATAGATTTTATTAATATACGTATTTTCGCATATGTATAGACACAAACAGTGAGTGCAGAAGAAAAAAATTCGTTCAGTAACGATATCTGTAATGTTTATTTTTTTGTTGATTAAGAATCCGATAGTTAACTCATAATGTAGGCCTATAATTAAAATATACACGTTCCGCGCCAACAGTGTAGAATTCCAATCATCAATTCATGTTTTAAAAAAGATTAGAAAATTAGTTTTGCCATAGCTCTCTGATTATTATTGCTATAGTCAAAATTCAAGCACAAAAATATGATAATGCTGAGAAATAAGATTGTACGTATTAATAGATTACGCCTACGTTATTTAAAGAAAATGTTGGTTTGAACATTAAATTCAATAAACTATTATCAGATTATATGTTTTGAACAATTAGTAAGAATAAATTTGTACGTTCTTTCATGGCGACGAAGATAATATTCATTTTTTGTAAATTCAGTCTATCAATTAACTTAAAATTAGGTAAATAATGAGATGAAATTTTCGGAACAATTAAATTGGGTTTTTAGACCATTAGGCTACAAGTTAGTTCAAACATTTACATGTTATCTGAAATAATCAGAAAAAATAATAGGGTTACATTTTTTCGTTTATAACCGTATCACTCGGTAGAAAAGTGTTTTCATGAGCATAGGAGGCCTTTTAAAAATCTTTCAGTTTGCATCTTGCAAATGCGCTTTTAATATTCACTGCAAGGTCTAACTGTATGATAATCTACTGTCGTTGGAAGAAGCTCATAACAGTTTTTCTTTCACCAGTACCTCTTTCGTACTTAATATGATTTAGTTTAAATTTAACTTCTCTAGTGAAAAAAACACAACTATAAATGTAGCTGTAGAAGTAGCAAATGAAATTCAAAAAAAAACATTTAAAGTTTAACTGCCTGTTATAGGCAATAATAAATTTTCCCATCATAAAATAAAATTATGAAACAAACTACGAATCAATGCGGAGAAATGTTGAAAAATATCGCCCAAAAATTGTTCATATCGTTAACCGTTTTTAACGTGACAGTTTGTCGTCAAAACGGCACAATTTGTATGTTGCTCTAACAAGGTATAGATCAAGTATGTTCTAAAATTCATTTTGACAATGCCGGCGATTCTACTGACGTCTTTTGACAAAAAAACGGCATTGACGGCCTTATTAGAATTAACCTTAATATAGGCCTACAGTGACAAAATCACAATGTGTTACGTTCGTATAGTAGTGTTTGCATGGTAGCCGACAAAATAATTTGTTAAGTTTGAGCAAGCTTCTATGTGACAACCCTATCTATTTTCATGCTTCCTTCACATGGCTTTTTTTATTTCATACTGTAAAAAGCAGCTGTAAATATACTGCTGTTACATAAAATAATACCATAATCATTGCGAACCCGGAAGATCTCGCAACAATTTTAAAATGTTTTTGGTAGGTGTTTTAATTCTGGAACGTATAGCATTTCAGTAGACGTTATTCTGTAATATTCGGCTGTATCGTTAACTGGGCAGTGACAATGGGCGGATCTTATGTAAAAATGTAAGTCGACGTCACGCGCAGGAACAGTTTCGGACCAATCAGGAAGTCCATACTGAGAAATGACGTAATACTGAATGAAACGATTTCATTGGTTCATATCGGATGACGTAGTGAATGACAATAAGCTCTCTGATTGGACAATAATAACCAATCAAATTAACGCATAAGAAGACATCTGATTGGCTAGATTTGGAGATTTTTCATTGGTTGATAATACTAGACCCTGATTGGTCCGATATTATATCTGTCTTTGACTTCACACGCGCGTCACCGTCAACGTAGGCCGCCTTACGCGCATGACCTAAATAATTTGTCAACTGTACATCAGTTCCATAGATTTTATTAATATACGTATTTTCGCATATGTATAGACACAAACAGTGAGTGCAGAAGAAAAAAAATTCGTTCAGTAACGATATCTGTAATGTTTATTTTTTTGTTGATTTAGAATCCGATAGTTAACTCATAATGTAGGCCTATAATTAAAATATACACGTTCCGCGCCAACAGTGTAGAATTCCAATCATCAATTTATGTTTTAAAAAAGATTAGAGAATTAGTTTTGCCACAGCTCTCTGATTATTATTGCTATAGTCAAAATTCAAGCACAAAAATATGATAATTCTGAGAAATAAGATTGTACGTATTAATAGATTACGCCTACGTTATTTAAAGAAAATGTTGGTTTGAACATTAAATTCAATAAACTATTATCAGATTATATTTTTTGAACAATTAGTAAGAATAAATTTGTACGTTCTTTCATGGCGACGAAGATAATATTCATTTTTTGTAAATTCAGTCTATCAATTAACTTAAAATAAGGTAAATAATGAGATGAAATTTTCGGAACAATTAAATTGGGTTTTTAGACCATTAGGCTACAAGTTAGTTCAAACATTTACATGTTATCTGAAATAATCAGAAAAAATAATAGGGTTACATTTTTTCGTTTATAACCGTATCACTCGGTAGAAAAGTGTTTTCATGAGCATAGGAGGCCTTTTAAAAATCTTTCAGTTTGCATCTTGCAAATGCGCTTTTAATATTCACTGCAAGGTCTAACTGTATAATAATCTACTGTCGTTGGAAGAAGCTCATAACAGTTTTTCTTTCACCAGTACCTCTTCTGTACTTAATATGATTTAGTTTAAATTTAACTTCTCTAGTGAAAAAAACAGAACTATACATGTAGCTGTAGAAGTAGCAAATGAAATTCAAAAAAAAAAAACATTTAAAGTTTAACTGCCTGTTATAGGCAATAATAAATTTTCCCATCATAAAATAAAATTATGAAACAAACTACGAATCAATGCGGAGAAATGTTGAAAAATATCGCCCAAAAATTGTTCATATCGTTAACCGTTTTTAACGTGACGGTTTGTCGTCAAAACGGCACAATTTGTATGTTGCTCTAACAAGGTATAGATCAAGTATGTTCTAAAATTCATTTTGACAATGCCGGCGATTCTACTGACGACTTTTGACAAAAAAACGGAATTGACGGCCTTATTAGAATTAACCTTAATATAGGCCTACAGTGACAAAATCACAATGTGTTACGTTCGTATAGTAGTGTTTGCATGGTAGCCGACAAAATAATTTGTTAAGTTTGAGCAAGCTTCTATGTGACAACCCAATCTATTTTCATGCTTCCTTCACATGGCTTTTTTTATTTCATACTGTAAAAAGCAGCTGTAAATATACTGCTGTTACATAAAATAATACCATAATCATTGCGAACCCGGAAGATCTCGCAACAATTTTAAAATGTTTTTGGTAGTTGTTTTAATTCTGGAACGTATAGCATTTCAGTAGACGTTATTCTGTAATATTCGGCTGTATCGTTAACTGGGCAGTGACAATGGGCGGATCTTATATAAAAATGTAAGTCGACGTCACGCGCAGGAACAGTTTCGGACCAATCAGGAAGTCCATACTGAGAAATGACGTAATACTGAATGAAACGATTTCATTGGTTCATATCGGATGACGTAGTGAATGACAATAAGCTCTCTGATTGGACAATAATAACCAATCAAATTAACGCATAAGAAGACATCTGATTGGCTAGATTTGGAGATTTTTCATTGGTTGATAATACTAGACCCTGATTGGTCCGATATTATATCTGTCTTTGACGTCACACGCGCGTCACCGTCAACGTAGGCCGCCTTACTCGCAAGACCTAAATAATTTGTCAACTGTACATCAGTTCGATAGATTTTATTAATATATTTTCGCATATGTATAGACACAAACAGTGAGTGCAGAAGAAAAAAAATTCGTTCAGTAACGATATCTGTAATGTTTATTTTTTTGATGATTTAGAATCCGATAGTTAACTCATAATGTAGGCCTATAATTAAAATATACACGTTCCGCGCCAACAGTGTAGAATTCCAATCATCAATTCATGTTTTAAAAAAGATTAGAAAATTAGTTTTGCCATAGCTCTCTGATTATTATTGCTATAGTCAAAATTCAAGCACAAAAATATGATAATTCTGAGAAATAAGATTGTACGTATTAATAGATTACGCCTACGTTATTTAAAGAAAATGTTGGTTTGAACATTAAATTCAATAAACTATTATCAGATTATATTTTTTGAACAATTAGTAAGAATAAATTTGTACGTTCGTTCATGGCGACGAAGATAATATTCATTTTTTGTAAATTCAGTCTATCAATTAACTTAAAATTAGGTAAATAATGAGATGAAATTTTCGGCACAATTAAATTGGGTTTTTAGACAATTAGGCTACAAGTTAGTTCAAACATTTACATATTATCTGAAATAATCAGAAAAAATAATAGGGTTACATTTTCTTCGTTTATAACCGTATCACTCGGTAGAAAAGTGTTTTCATGAGCATAGGAGGCCTTTTAAAAATCTTTCAGTTTGCATCTTGCAAATGCGCTTTTAATATTCACTGCAAGGTCTAACTGTATAATAATCTACTGTCGTTGGAAGAAGCTCATAACAGTTTTTCTTTCACCAGTACCTCTTCTGTACTTAATATGATTTAGTTTAAATTTAACTTCTCTAGTGAAAAAAACAGAACTATACATGTAGCTGTAGAAGTAGCAAATGAAATTCAAAAAAAAAACATTTAAAGTTTAACTGCCTGTTATAGGCAATAATAAATTTTCCCATCATAAAATAAAATTATGAAACAAACTACGAATCAATGCGGAGAAATGTTGAAAAATATCGCCCAAAAATTGTTCATATCGTTAACCGTTTTTAACGTGACGGTTTGTCGTCAAAACGGCACAATTTGTATGTTGCTCTATGAAGGTATAGATCAAGTATGTTCTAAAATTCATTTTGACAATGCCGGCGATTCTACTGACGACTTTTGACAAAAAAACGGAATTGACGGCCTTATTAGAATTAACCTTAATATAGGCCTACAGTGACAAAATCACAATGTGTTACGTTCGTATAGTAGTGTTTGCATGGTAGCCGACAAAATAATGTGTTAAGTTTGAGCAAGCTTCTATGTGACAACCCAATCTATTTTCATGCTTCCTTCACATGGCTTTTTTTATTTCATACTGTAAAAAGCAACTGTAAATATACTGCTGTTACATAAAATAATACCATAATCATTGCGAACCCGGAAGATCTCGCAACAATTTTAAAATTTTTTTGGTAGGTGTTTTAATTCTGGAACGTATAGCATTTCAGTAGACGTTATTCTGTAATATTCGGCTGTATCGTTAACTGGGCAGTGACAATGGGCGGATCTTATATAAAAATGTAAGTCGACGTCACGCGCAGGAACAGTTTCGGACCAATCAGGAAGTCCATACTGAGAAATGACGTAATACTGAATGAAACGATTTCATTGGTTCATATCGGATGACGTAGTGAATGACAATAAGCTCTCTGATTGGACAATAATAACCAATCAAATTAACGCATAAGAAGACATCTGATTGGCTAGATTTGGAGATTTTTCATTGGTTGATAATACTAGACCCTGATTGGTCCGATATTATATCTGTCTTTGACGTCACACGCGCGTCACCGTCAACGTAGGCCGCCTTACTCGCAAGACCTAAATAATTTGTCAACTGTACATCAGTTCGATAGATTTTATTAATATATTTTCGCATATGTATAGACACAAACAGTGAGTGCAGAAGAAAAAAAATTCGTTCAGTAACGATATCTGTAATGTTTATTTTTTTGTTGATTTAGAATCCGATAGTTAACTCATAATGTAGGCCTATAATTAAAATATACACGTTCCGCGCCAACAGTGTAGAATTCCAATCATCAATTCATGTTTTAAAAAAGATTAGAAAATTAGTTTTGCCATAGCTCTCTGATTATTATTGCTATAGTCAAAATTCAAGCACAAAAATATGATAATTCTGAGAAATAAGATTGTACGTATTAATAGATTACGCCTACGTTATTTAAAGAAAATGTTGGTTTGAACATTAAATTCAATAAACTATTATCAGATTATATTTTTTGAACAATTAGTAAGAATAAATTTGTACGTTCTTTCATGGCGACGAAGATAATATTCATTTTTTGTAAATTCAGTCTATCAATTAACTTAAAATAAGGTAAATAATGAGATGAAATTTTTGGCACAATTAAATTGGGTTTTTAGACCATTAGGCTACAAGTTAGTTCAAACATTTACGTGTTATCTGAAATAATCAGAAAAAATAATAGGGTTACATTTTTTCGTTTATAACCGTATCACTCGGTAGAAAAGTGTTTTCGTGAGCATAGGAGGCCTTTTAAAAATCTTTCAGTTTGCATCTTGCAAATGCGCTTTTAATATTCACTGCAAGGTCTAACTGTATAATAATCTACTGTCGTTGGAAGAAGCTCATAACAGTTTTTCTTTCACCAGTACCTCTTCTGTACTTAATATGATTTAGTTTAAATTTAACTTCTCTAGTGAAAAAAACAGAACTATACATGTAGCTGTAGAAGTAGCAAATGAAATTCAAAAAAAAAACATTTAAAGTTTAACTGCCTGTTATAGGCAATAATAAATTTTCCCATCATAAAATAAAATTATGAAACAAACTACGAATCAATGCGGAGAAATGTTGAAAAATATCGCCCAAAAATTGTTCATATCGTTAACCGTTTTTAACGTGACGGTTTGTCGTCAAAACGGCACAATTTGTATGTTGCTCTAACAAGGTATAGATCAAGTATGTTCTAAAATTCATTTTGACAATGCCGGCGATTCTACTGACGACTTTTGACAAAAAAACGGCATTGACGGCCTTATTAGAATTAACCTTAATATAGGCCTACAGTGACAAAATCACAATGTGTTACGTTCGTATAGTAGTGTTTGCATGGTAGCCGACAAAATAATTTGTTAAGTTTGAGCAAGCTTCTATGTGACAACCCAATCTATTTTCTCTAGTGAAAAAAACAGAACTATAAATGTAGCCGTAGAAGTAGCAAATGAAATTTTAAAAAATGTCATGGGAAACATTATTAATTTTCTCATTTATTCAACCGATTTCATTGCTTCATCCACTACTTTATTAATAAAATAGGTGTTTTTCATATCCCCCTGAAGCCAAAAAAATAATTTTTTTTTGTAGGATGTCAATCTATATGTTAATCGTTCTCCAGCGAGTGCTACTGGATAGATTGGAGATTTTCAAATCAGGTTCATAGACGGACAATTAAGGGTATTACTTTTTTTCGAATTTTGTAGCTATTATTCTAAATTTTGTGTCCGAAACGCAAATCCAATACCTATCCAATTACGCTCCTACAGGCCTCTTTTGTCACTGGCTACATTACTCCTCTCATGCATTCCGTTACTGGGCGTCCTTTTTCCTTTTCTCCGTTGGAATCCAGTTCCATGTTCTGCTAACCCGACGAAGGTGTTCATTCTTTCCTGTTTCATAAAAGCTTATTACCACAAGAAAAAATCTGTTAAAGTAATTTTACCACCGATTCCTATTTGAAATTCTGCTACTGTACCTTCTGTATGTTGTAGTAAATAACAGAGATCAAAAAACATTGCTTAAGTTGTCTCCTAGAGAACTTTGTTTTTGAATTTTAGACCGGAAGAGTGAACTTAATTTTTGGAGCTTTACTGATCATTAAAAAATCAAATGGAGAATCTTAAGAACTCTCTAGTTACTGAGTTTCATTAGAATTGATAATTTACGTAAGAGTGGTGATTTATAAATAAATACATTTTTATCTTTGTAATAACTTATCAAAAAGTAAAACAAATTGCGGTTCTAAATCCAGTTATTAAATAGTGGAATGGTTTAACTATTATAAAAGACAAAGCGTTAAAACTGGATAATGCGTATTGTTAAAATATGAAATAGATAAAACACGTAACGACTTAAACAACGGATTCATGACTAATATTTTCTTTTGTTTTTTGTATAATCTCTTATGCGCAGGAAATTAATTATTTTGTGTGGTATCTTTTTTATTTCCGGAAGTTTGGTAGAGTGAGGGAATACAATGGTGGTATATATTGTGACACTTATCTCTAAGGTCCGTTTCGGGATCTGGGTAAATTAAATGATTGACACACTAAAGTTTAAAATTACAAGTATTTATTACGACTAGGAATTAAAATTAAAAAAGTGACTAAAATCTACAAGTATAGGTAGTAGAATTAAATTATTTAATAAAAACCAAACTAATTATAATTAACTAATACATTAAATAAATTAATAAATTTACTTAATATTACTTATAAAAATTATACAGAATAAACGTTTAACAATACGCAGTAACATTGACCTTTTCTAACGTAACTGTTAAGCACTACGCGATTCGCTCTCTAAAACACAGATAATTCGAAACTGGCTAGACCGTAAATAAACCAGGGCTTATGTAGGTGGGCTAATGGAGAGTTTGAGAAAAGACAGAGATTTTCGATATAATAATAAAATACAAAATACTTCTGACGGCTTCTAGATAACTCTTAAATCGAGACTGGCTAGACCGTAAACGAACCGGCTCTTATATGGTTGAGATAATGGAGAGTTCGAGAAAAGATACAGATTTTTGATATAGGTAATAATAAAATACAAAATCTTTCTGACGGGTTCTGGATAAATCTTAAATCGAGACTGGCTAGACCGTAAACAAACCGGCGCTTATATAGGGGAGCTAATGTAGAGTTCGAGAAAAAGAGAGATTTTCGATATAATAAAAAAATACAAAATCCTTCTGACGGCTTCTGGATCAATCTTAACAACTGTAAACAAATTACGATTGAGTAGAAGGTGTTACAAAAAGGCCATTATCTAAACAGGTACCCGATTCAATTCTTTCACAATAGACATACAACAAAAGGCAGGTTTACCTGTATTATAAAACCGTTTATAAATATTTCTTGGAAACCTATTTATTATTCTTTTTTTATTACTATTTATTTATTTACGCTAACATTTATGAATTCTCGGTCCCCCTAGAAAATTCTCGAATTTTTTCCTTTCGATATTGTCACAATATTGTACACCAGATTCTGTTTCATGGTCTCGACAGTCGAAAGATATATCAGAAGGATTTCCGTCTGCATAAATATAGGTTATCGTAATACAGTAGTAGATAACAATATAGGCCTACATCTTTTATTACACTCTTTGATTCGATGCTAAATTTAACTGGTGACTGATAAACATGATCGCTATTGTATCTTCTCTTTACGCGTCGGGCTGGATTCCCAGGAAGGTGAAAGCTGTGATGTTCTTGAATTAGTGAATTTGGATTGTGTTGTCATTTTGAAAATAATTTATTGTGGACGGAGTGCTACATCTTGGACTTAAGTAATTTTGAAATCGAAATAAAGTGTCATTGTTCACGTAATACGAGCTCTTGATAGATACGAGAGAATTTTATTGGTGCTATTTATATTTTATTCTTTTGGGTGTAAATGTTTAAAATTTCGTTGTGCCAAATATCTGGGCACAATGATATGTATGAAACTGGTTTAAATAGAGATTTGTATAATAATAATAATAATAATAATTTTTAAAGGAACTTTAACAGTTCATGAGATGATTCGAATAATAGAATTTGATATTTGAGGGGAGTTTGTTTTTTTCTTGTTTTACGTCTGACTGTTTTGAAATTACTGCTAATGCAGACGGTGGATAATGATGGTAATATAAATGAGTGATGAAAAAATGCTAACCTGACCGGGAATCGAACCCGGAACCCCAGCATATAAGCCAGTTGCGCTAAACACTACGCCAACGGTCTAGCCAAGGGGAGATTGCACGATGGTTTTAACTGAATATTTCGATTTTTGGTTTTTTATGTTTTTCAATTGCTTAGGCCTAGATCTACCAGAAAAACATTAAATTACAACAAAAAAAGTTTTTAGCCTATCAGGTTTACCCAGAAAAATTATCATGTTACCAAAAACGAATATTTTTCATGATTTTATACTGCTCGTTTTGTAGTGCAAAGGATATTTTAGTTGTTTAAAATATCTGCATTACTATTTTTAATAGTCTCAGCTGTTGGTTCAGCTTACTAACCAACTTTTGACGGGAAATTTACTTGTTTGAGTAAATTTTGTTTTTGATTTGTGCCTTCTTGTTTTTTTTGCCTTTACCCATAAATTTAGATTTTAACACTTAGGTACATTTTCCTCAGAAACCAATAAACCACCAGGCTGAAATTTTTACCATTCAATTATCTTGTATATCCGCATAACCGACATTTATATGACTTCCTTATGTGCTCCAAATGTTAGTAATACGCAAAAAACAGAAAAAAATTGTTAAAATTTTATGTTATTTGTTTTTTTTTAGTATGTTATGGTCCAAAAGATTGAATTTAAAAAAATGTTAGTAGCTAGAAAAACCCGACAACTATTAAGTGTGTAAAGTTTATTTTTCGTATCTTTTACCAATCTTGCAACAAATACACCTAACACAGCAAATTTAACATTGGCGGGATACAAAGTACAGTCTCTCCTTAAATTTATGAATCGGGATATGAGCGAAGTCTAACCAAGGGCAAAAACAAGTTATCTCATCCACTTTAATATTAATGTGTTCAGAAAGCAGAATCGCACAATCCCACGTCCCTGGATACAAGTTATCCACTTTTTCAGTTATCTAAGCGTTAAAAACTAAGACTAACAGAATTCTATGAATTCGGCCAAGTTCTTTGTTTGAAACAATCTTTTGGGAAAATGTTTTGGGATATATTTTTATTTAACATTGTAAAGATTTTCAACGTTTTTTTTCTCTCTGTTGTATTTGAAATAAACGTTATATGTGATATCTTATTGAGGTTAACGGGTGTAATAAAACGTAACCTTTTATTTACAAATCGTGGAATACACGTTCGGATATGAATGAAAAATTGTCAAAGATTTTTTTTATTGGATTGATTTGCATTTAAATTATAATAAATGAAGTTCATAAAAGGAACTTACCCGGAGGTAGTTTATTTATATAATTTTGAAAAAGGTATAAGTTCTTTTATTCAATGGAACAACAGTTTTGATTTGACATCCATAAAAACATCAGTTAAAACGTTTAAAGGATATATTAACGTTTTATAAAAATAATATGTGACATAAAAAATCTAACACAAATATAATATCGTGACCCTGCTTTATTTGCGTGACTGTTTATTCTAGTGGTTTATTATACGTGTACAAGTACAAGCAAGATTTTTCTAAGGGTAGTCAGTACTTTATGTGAGGTTTAGATCAGATCTTAAAAAAACTACCCCTCTGTGTTCGCCACCCCCCATGGTATGGGTGGCTAAATCTACGACTACTATCTATAGTCCACAAGTCCATTGTATATTTTCAGTTTTATTGTTCGCCAAAAAGGTAAAGATATGAAAAGGAACGTAGGGTAGACACAAAAATTTCAAATGATGTTTGCTTTCATCGGATTTCAAGGGTTCTCTTTTTAATAATATTGGTCGTGTTGAACTAATGGGTTTATTATTTAACATATGCATACTGCCCTTTTTTATTTTCTGTTCCGATTGTCATCGTCAGGTACCGGTACGAACAATTTATTACAATGATGAAACGGGGTATTAGTTTTGTTGTCGGGTTACTTTTTTCCTTCAAATTGTCACATTTTTATATTGTCAACACATCTGGTTTGTGACGTAATCACATCTGTCTAACCGACATTAATCGATGATCTTTCCATTACATTTTTTTTTTAAATTTTCCCCACTTTCTTACAAAACAAATTTTACAATGGGTTTATCAAAAATACCTTTACCTTCATCCATCTTATTCTATTTATTCTTTTCTCAAATACTAGAAATGCAAAATGAACTCTCCCTTGATTAATTATTTATCACCACCAATTTCCGTTATTTTCAGTTTACAAAACAGTGTCATTTATTAATTTATCATCATATCGTATAAATAAATAAATATATTTTTACGTCAGGTCCACTTTGGAACAATTTTTTCTTTTTTCTTTTCTAACATCTGAGATTATTTACAATCAGTTTAAAAACAAAAACTATAAGTAAATAACATGAAAGTGTTCACATTACGAAGACAATACCCAAGAAAAAGAAAAATACTGTGAGAATCGAAAACAACAATGGAGATCCATCAAATCTGTATTAACGTGTTTCACATTTTTCCAAAAAAAAAATTATTTATAATTTTTAAAATCATTAACTAGATATAAGATGAATAACAGTAATAGAAAAGGTAACAGAATTAAAAGCGTTGATATTAGAATGCGTAGAGGAAGAAGATGATGTTGATAGACATGATATTGATGTTAATATGGACTTAAATTATTTACAATGTAGGTTAGTCGGTAAATCTAAACGGAAGGTCAAGCAGTTTTATTCTTTTTAGTCGTGTTACGTCTTCGCTATTATCAAGTAAATTAAGGGCCAAAGAATTTGGGTGATCTGCTTATGTTTCTTGATATTTAGAACTTAGCTGAGTAATTTCTTCTTTCACGGTGTTGACAAGTAAGTCCTTTTGCAACGCATCATTTGTCACATACCATGGAGAATTTTTTATAAACCGTAAAACTTTTGATTGGAATCGTTGGATGATAGGAAGATTCGATTTCGCAGCTGATCCCCAAAGCGATAAACCATAAGTCCACAGCGGTTTCAATATGGATTTGTACAGTAGGAGCTTTCTCTCTAATGACAGTGTGAACGTTTGTTCATCTTCCAATTCAAATCTCTCAGCTTTTTGGGTGTGTTCCAAATATTTTTTGGACCAGGTAAGGCGTCGATCTAAGTGCATTCCCAAGTATTTCACATCATCTGACTGAGGAACTGGTCTTTCATTCATTCGTATCGGTGGAACACTTTAATACAGATTTGATGGATCTCGATTGCTGTTTTCGATTTTCACAGTTTGTTTTCATCCTTTCGGATTGTTTCCTTTTTCTTCCTTACTCCTAACTTTTTGTTGGGTGTATTCTGTTATACCCTCCCCCCCCCCACATAATTTGGCACATTTTGTGAATATTTTGTATGCAATCTTACAGTATTTTTAACGGTAAAAACTGGAAAATATTAAAAAAATCCTACACAAATATTCTTCAAGTTAAGGTTAAATATAGGTAGGGTAAATACATCGCTTTTTCTCTGTATTGTTGCTGTATGTAATAATGAAATATAAACTCATCGAGTACATGACATCTTTAAATAAATTAATCATAAACTGAATTTTATTAAATAGGTAATTTAATAACTTTCTCCATCCGGTGATATTTCAATAAATAGTTTAACGTTAAACTGAAAAATATTGATATATGACTTTTTTTAATTATTTTTCCCGCGTTTATCGTTAAAAATACTGTAAGAATACCTACATACAAAGTAGCCACAAAATGTGAAAAATTATGCGGTGGTGGCGAAGGGGGCGGGTGATAACAGAAAATACCCCTGTTATTTCCTTTCTTCTTTTGTTCTAGTTCTTTGCCCGCGTGGTCCTAATTCTCGTACCAGGAAATTCCCAAGTTTTTGATTTTATTGCTTAATGTTTGCCTATCTTGTGCTTTTGCTGTTTCTATTTTTATTTCTTTTAGATCTTTCGCTGTTTCTTCAAACCACCACGGTTTGATTTTCTTGTTTAGGAAGTGATCCATTAGGAGTTTCGATATTCTTGTGTTTCACTTTCTGAAGATATGTCCAAAATATTTCTGATTGTGTGTCTGCCATTCTTTCTTGATTTTCGGGTATTTGTTTATTTGATTCTAAGCAATATCCATAGTAAGTAGTAGTAGTACTCTATGTTTTTCGCGTTTATTAGGTCCTAGTTTTTTCTTAGAATAAATATTATTTAATAATAACTACCAGATTTATTTTCTCCTGGGAAACCTGAACGAAAGTACAAAATAAATAATAATAAATTTTTACCATTTCTACGAGGCAGTTCACACTGAATGCAATTTATATAGCGAATTTTATTACTAATTCACTCATCGTTAAATCTCCTGAACCCCTAGCCCCAGAAATTTAAAATTCTGTATTAAGGTTCCATTTTTGGTTACAGATGCTTGCTAAGAATGTTTTTTAAATTGTACTTCTAAAGGAAAGAATGACAAATACGTGAAAAATCGTTTTTTTCAAAATTAACTAAATCTTGTAAGTTTATTTTTGATCAAATATGCATGTAACAGGAATTAAAGAAAATAAAAAATTCGACAACTTTTTTAGCCTTATTTAATGATTTACAAACGACGACCCCTTAGTTTAGCGACAATTTAAAATATTCGGCAAAAATAGATAATATATATGTAGCACAAACAATTAAAATATTTATTTTTGTATGTAAAGTATTCTCATCCAAAGCTAAGTTTAGTAGTAATCTACGTTATTCTGCTGTAAACCTCGTTAAAAATGTTTTTCAAAAATTATAATGCTTAACTTCATTTAATGTAAAAAATTATGAAAACCTGAAGATTAAATAAGAGTGGTTCCTTATTTTTACCATTTTTCTGTAAAATAAAATAGGTATTTATGAATACGAAACGAACGTATGCACCCATACATCGCTAATTTTCTAATTTATGGTCACCTAGGGAGATGAAATTTGACACATTTGTTCCTTAGGGATTAAACGGAATAACCAAAACATTTATATATGATCACTTACGCCGAAAAGGTAAAAGAGATATGACTAATTACAATGACAATTTCATTCCTAATTATAACTTACATATTTTTATAATTTAATTTATCCTTTTCGATCAATATCAGCTAAGCCAGCTACTGGTATCAACCCCAAAACTTGTTAACTTTTCAGGCCCTAGCTAGAAATCGAACCAGGAACCTTCCGCTGTTTATTAGTTCGCTAACCACTACACTACAGTGGCGGTCTACAAATTATTTTCACTAAACCTTTGTTTTTATTCTTTTATTTCTGCAGTAAATAATTAGGAGTCATCAAAGATCTAGGTTACGTATAAGTTTGCATCGATCATACATGTTCAGTGCAAATGGTCCATTAACATATTAGGTGAATCTTAAATAGTTCTGCTTTTTGAATCCTTGACCGAAATAATCGATCATATCTTCTCTGTGTTACTAAACACAGAGTTTGGTTTTTGGAAAAAAGCCAGACTTTCATATTTTTTATAACAGTCTTTAGTGTAAATAAAATAACTAATCATTAACTGTAATTAAAATTGTTCACTCCTCTTCAATTTTTTTAAATGTTTATAAAATTATGGAACTTATTTGTTAGATATTATTTTATCAACAATAATTATTCTTGGAATTAAATAAATAATGTAACAATTTTTATATTTAATTTAATTATTATATTTCTTTAACATTGTTGGCTTTTTATTTTTTTAATTTATGATTATTTCTAATCGGCACACATTATTTTTATTATTTGTTACAAAATTGTTTTTTTTTACAAATTAATGCACAAATTCATAAAAACAGAATAATTCATTCTGATGTAATTTTTTGAGTAATTACTAATCATTTGTTGATATTCTTAACTTAATTATTATGTTGGCTAATTTGTTTTTTTTACTTGGAGTCTTATGATCTGCCAACGTTATTTCGGCTAAGACTTTGGGTTTGAAACAAAATTTTATAAATAATAAATTATATATTTCCAGCCCTATAGCTCTTATAAATTCAATTGGCGGATAAGCGTGTGGTTAGTTAGAGTAGTTGCTTCAGTTAAACATTCTATGACATCATTTTTAAGATATTTTGGAGTATTTTTGTGTAATGTTTCACAAAAATAATGCTTGCAAAAAAGTAAATACCCCTGCTTGGTTCTTTTTTATAATTTATGCAGACATCCGACGGACGTTCTTGAGCACTGTTCTTGAGCGTTCTTGTTAGATGCACAAAAAGAACTCCCCTTCCTTCACATTACTTATTCATTTTTCCTGCAATTTCATTGTTTATGTAGTATGTATCTACCCTCGAAAAGAGGCCCTGGTTTACTACGCACCTTTCTGTGAAGGTTAAAAAACGAGCGACCTTTTAGCAGTTCGGCATGTTAAACCGCCTATTGTTATTACAAGGACTATAATCAGGAATCAGGAATCTCAACACTAAATTTTCGGTTATAAACTTTTTTGATAGTACAGTATATCAACAACTAATTATTTTTTTAAGTTTATTTTAAGTCACATAAACAGCTAACAATTATGGATTAAGTTTGGTGGGTTAGAACGTGCAATAAGTTTCCAAACCATATCCGGCAATGAAACTTGGGACCTTCCGCCTTGCAGTGTAGCTCTAGTGAAGTTGATGACATGTTTTGTACCGTGAAATCGGTTTTATGACATTAAGAGAAGACCTCCACTCAATACTACCACTTAAAAACAGTGCAGTAATTTTAATAGTGGTAGTAAACTCAATGTGAAATTAAGAATTTAAAATTATTTTTCCATATGTCTATTTAATCTGGTTTGGGTGTTCTTGGGGATTTCCCGGTAAATTTGGAGATGTTGTCGTGTAATTATTTTTGTGATATTCACATTTGAACCTTGCTAACTATTTTTTAATCCTTTTCTGTTCTCTTATTCGTATTCTATGAAAATTTTTGTACTTCAGATGCATAATTTTTGAGGTTTTCTGTTATATAGAGCTATTTTAGACCATGTAAACTTCCATTTCAAGACTAAGTTTGTTGAAAAAATTAACCGTATATTTAATTAAAAATCCATATCCGAATTTTCCAGGCTTTTCTGGGTCAGCCTAAAAATATAGCGAAAAAAGCAAAAATTATGGAGAAATACTACGAGTAAAATATAAAACAAAATTACAACAAAAAAAGGAATTTCATTTATCCGTGTAGCTTGAAATGATTTATCTTTCGATTAAGTAGTCTACTAAATATTAAATTTTCTAAACGTACCAACCGAGTTGTACAGGTTTCATATAAATGTGCATTAAATAAGTAAATGTGTGTGCTATAGTTGACCTCTAATCTTATAAGGAAGTTGACACTACGGAAGTGAATTTCAGTTCTGCACGATTATCCTGTACCTTGTATGTTGTACCCTTCCTACCTTCTTAATACATGAACCCTTTAATATCAGCTGCTCCTATTGCAGTTCTTTTCTTTTTCTTTTTTTTATAAAAAGAACAAATGCTCTTCTGTATTATATATGTACGCACACGCTTCCGTCTTTTTAAAAATATATTTTATACTTCCTTTTTTTCTTAATAATGGATCTAATCATTTTATACATCCTACATCTGACATTAACCATCTTGTTATCTTTGTTTATTAACATCTGTATTTTACCGGTTAAGTTCAAAGAACTATATAAGCTTATTAGTTACCAAATAACTTTTCCACTAATATTTGTTGACTCAAAATTTTGTCTGTTGATTAAATTCCTTACACTTGTTTTTTAGACCCTTATAGAAGCTGTAATAAATTCAAATTTTTTCAGAAATGAGTTTTTTACGAATCTGTACAGCAATTGTTGATGTTCGCATCCTAAATTTCTCTATATCAATCCAATTAATCTCCTGAAGGCCTCTTTCAATCATCGCCTTCATTAATCCAAACACCCATTGCTTTCTATTTATTTAATTTGTTCATAACTTGCCCATAACAGGCAGGTGGAGTGGTAAATTATTGGCTCTCGATCTGCTAGTTCCAGGGCTACAAAAAATAGTTCTGTTTCTTATCGCATGATCAGCCAATTATATGACTGAAGCATTTAAGAACAGAAGAGGTAGAGGTGTAAAAGACACTAGTCAGAGATATCTCCTCAGAGAGTAATGGATTTCATTATACAGTCAGACCGTGTGGTGAATAAAGTGAACAGTATATTAAAATACAGTAATTATTACGATCCTTAAAATTACCTAATAGTAAAAAAAAAATACTTTAAGACACGGAAAACATTTAAAAATATTATTTGATTTGCGAACAAAGCTCGCTTTGCATTTACGAATATTTCAATAAGTTTATTTAAAGAAATATGTTATGTACTGTAATCGTAATGTATTAAGTAATGTATTTATGTAATACATTAAAAATTTAACAGCGTTTATTTTCTTTACTTTTAGTTATAAGCATTTTTTACGTTAAATTAATTATAAGACTGTAAATTTGGGTAACCACGATTTAAACGCAGGTTTTTTGGCAGTTCGTAATCGAAAATGTTTCCCTATAACTGGCCCAGATGAAGTGTTAAATTTTTTACAATCGATCAACTCGTTCCAGGGCTACCAAAAATAGTTTTATTTCTTATTACTTGATCAGCCAAATGACTAATGCATTTAAGACATTTATGACTACAGCATATTTGTCTTTTGATTGTTTCGGTTAACCTAATTACAGATTACTGGGGGTTAACTGTACGTTTACAGTCGCAGTTCAGTGACTGTTAAAAAGTAAATAATTGTCCATTTTGCCAAATAGTGCTGTAAATAAATTTCACTTTTGTAATTACCCTCTAAAATGAAGATTTTTGAAAATGAATACAAGTTTATATTTGTATTTTAATTTATCATGTAAATGGTCTGTCTGAAATCTTAAGGTTGTATAAAAAAATCGTCAGATTCTCGTCATATCCTGAATATCACTGCTACGTAAATCATACAGCCTATTCTTAAACTGGTTTCTTTTATTAATTTAGTTTTTGAGTTTATTTTTATAAATAATTACGTAAGACCTCTCACATTTTTTAAATTTATTATTTTTATTCAGATGTAATAATGTTGTTGTTATTATTTAGAACGAATGTGTTATGTATTGTTGAATTTAATTTAGAAGTGGTTTCTCTTTCCCTTAAGTACTTACAACATTATCATAAACTATCACTAAAAAATATAGTATACCGAATAAAAATTTTACATAACCATTTTTAATACTTCATTAGATTCTTTGTTAGGCTTCTAAATTTATTGTATAATCATTATAGTATTACGTATATTTTTAAATATTTAACAAGAACTAAACTACAAATTTTTTACATTACGATTATTACAATTCATTATTATTTTTTAAGTATTACAAACGTATTTAAATACATTCACAAATTAGTAAGGTGCCATAAGGCCGTTAAGTTTTGTATTATCAAATCAGTAAAATTATAATCTTTTTTTACACAAAAACAAGAACAATGAGTAATTATGTTACCATTGTATAATACAACATACAATATTATTCAATATTAATAATAAGTGTTACAGATAACGATTTGTTTAGCTCTTTTTAAATTTTTTAAAAATTAATTAATTTTGAAATAATTTAAAATTTAGATTAAAAAAAATCTGGTGTGAAACACTCACACAACTTTCTCTTGCCAATGCAAATAATGAACAATATAACCTAACATTAGTAATAAACAAAAAAACTAACCTCAAAAAACGTAACCTTATTTTAACCATGAGTGCAAGAGGTAACACCAACTTTAGTTTGGCTTAATAATACGAAAAATCACTCTTTGACACTAAATTTTTCTCTGAAGAGAAAAATGCTTTAAATAAAAGTTATAGATCTTTTAATTTTCTATAAATTTGATTATATAAACTTTTGTCGTAAAAAGCATACTAAGGCCGAAATAATAAAAAATCAAAATTTTTACAATTTTCAAGAAAAAACCAAAAAATCACTAATTACCGCTAAACTAAGCGTTATACAAAGAAATGTTTGAAATAAAAGTTTTAGGTTTTTAAATTTTCTACAACTTTTATTATATACGCTTTTTCGCTAAAATGCATATTAAGGCCGCAATTTTAAGACTTTTTTTTCTACGAGAGCACAGCCTTCCCAAGAATTCCAGCAGCCATGGCGCCTACTCTTCTTGTAGAACATAATAAATGTAGTAAATGAGGTGAGTTTAAAAAAAATCGAGGAGCTGTTTTTGTGAAAATCGCAAAAAAGTGAAAAATTGCAGGAATAAACTACGGGTAGGAGCGATTTTAATGAAAATGTTCGTGTCCGGGTCCTCTAGTAGTACCTGTTATAAGTTTTAAGTTTCAACTTCGTACGACGTTCCATTCGTGAGATACTTTGTTTACACACGCGCGCGCGCACACACACACACACACCAATCGCTAAAAACATGTTTTTTAGGTTCAGGGGTTATAAAAACGTGTAGGCCTACATCCGGTGAAAACTCGATTTTGAAAAATTGACATGAAAACAATAGGCCTACTTTCCTTCGTATGTATTCATATAGTCACGAAAAAGTAAAAATTATTAAGCTTAAAATAATAGTTATATTTTGTCTTTTTATGTAAGAATTTTTTCAAACTTTAAAATTCTCACTTTTGGTATTATTTTTTAGTTTATTTAAATTTGCATCAACGACCTGATCATTAGCGACGACGGTAGGTTAAGGAACTGGAAGGGTGGGTTTTGGCACGTAATAATTTTCAGACCCTAGTCGGAATTCGAACCCGGTACGTCCGCTTAGTAGGCTAGTTTGTGTTAATCTTGTTATATGTATTTATGTTTCAATGTTTTATGTTTATTTTATATATTAGTAATTTTATTTTTTTGGGTTATTGGAGTTAGTTATATAGCTAAGGAATTAAGAACTCTACATCTTATTCTTTTATCTTCATGGTGTAGGTGCTTGACCTGTTAAGGCTTTCTTTTTCTTAAGTTTTCTCGGACGTCTCATATTTACCAGCAGGCGAGTAAAATAATGCTTGCTTCTTCTTTTTCCTCTGTTTGCTAGTTTTCTAATATTCCTCTGGTCAACACCGACGTATGCGTTTATTTTTTTATTACAAGGCATCTACATCTAATACTTTCACGGGTTAGGCATTTTTGCCTGTTCCGGCACCGATTTTTTTCTTCGGCCTGCCAATATCTCTACTTCCCACTGGTTTGTATCTTCTCGCTAGCAAGCGGCTTTCTGGCATTCTATTTAAATGATCGACCCATTGGGCACGATACAATTTTATTTATTTCGTTGAGTGGAAAAATTCCCAATTCTTGCTTTACATCTCCATTTCTGATCTTATCTAGTCTTGTGCAACCCTTGACAGACCTTAAGAATTTCATTTCGGCAGTTTGGATGTTTCTTTCTTCCCTTTTCCTCGTCACGCACGCTTCACTGGCGGATGCCAAGGCTGGAACTGCAAACGACATTGTTTAGAAATTGTTTTTTTTATAAAATTTAAATTATTTCAGCACTAGCGTAGTTTTTAAATCTATTTTATACTGTATTACTAAATAAAGAAGAGAACACCTACCCTAGGATACGACTTTTAGTCATAGTTGGGTAGGTTAATTTCCTCCACCTCGTACATTGAAAATTGTTGTAAATTAAATTCATTTAAACAATTTACAATAGCTTTTGGCAAAGAATGTGTTTGAGTTACTATTGTGAAAAAATATAGAAATTAAGTGTATTATTGTTATTCGGTTTGCTTGTTTATCCATCTGGCCTCCGCTTTGCTGAAATGTCCGTATCGTAACGATTAATTTTCATGCGGTAGGGGCCTATATGTTTTAATTACGTTCACGTTTGTATACCTACGTTAATGCTGGATGCACAGGTGAATGAAATACCTTTTTCTTCAAGTATTGCAAGATGTTTTTTGTTCCTCAGAATAATCTTTCAAATGTTTCTGTATTAGTAGTATTATAGTAGATTTATAGTAAAAGTAATTCGATTATTATATATAATTAGACACAGATATATAACTTTTTTCTTCTTTTCCGGGGTGAAACGATTACTGATCGTATTTTTGTTATTTATTTTAATGTTCACTTTAAAAAATGTAAAAATTATTTTTTAAAGGAAAAAAATGATTATTGCTTATTTATTTTAATGTTTTACCGTAAATTGTTTTTTCTTATGTATATTTGCTAATGTATTTAAAATAAATTCATGAATAATTACAGTGTAATACTTTACGTTCACATAAATAAATACGTACTCTTTTCTTATACACTTTTTATTGCTAAGAGTTTTATGTACAAATTTATAATTTAATGTTATGTTCTAGCTGATAATTTTATGTGTTATTAGTGTTTTTATACTCTTTCTACAAAACAATTCATTTTTTATGGGTATTGAATTTCTTTATAAAAATTATTATAGGCATGCTTTACTCTCGTTTTACTGTTATTTTGTTTCCGTTATTATAAATACACCGTTTTAAGTTCTTATTTATTTAATATAAGTTAAATATATGTGTTTTAGTTATTTTAGATAAATTGTTCGCTAAACGGCATTACGTTTTCGCTAATTTTTAAACATAACTACTTATTTTTACCCACTGTTTTCTTGATTTAGTGGCCATAAGAGTTATAAATTTACGTGGGACGATTCTACTTAGATTAGACCGATTTTAATACCGTTTCCTTACAGAAAATCACAATTTTCCTCTGAACTAAGCTTTGAACAAATTAATTTTGAAAAAATAGTCGTAGCATTTTTAATTCGGTTCTATTCTACGTTTTTTTTATTATGTGATCTTTTGCCCTAAATTAACCTAAGGCTGAAATTTAAAAAAAAACAATTTTGATATGGTTTTTGCCCAATATTGCAAACTACGAGTATATTGGCTAAACTAAGAAGCTTCGGACAAAAAGTGTTAAAAATAAATCAGTTATAGTATAATTTAATTATCTTTAACTTTTGATATATACGATCTGTCCTTGAAATACTGTAAGGATGTTATTTTGAAAGAACCGATTTTTCGAACAAAACTCGAGCTCCTCGGCAAATTTTGCCTGATATGTTTTAAAATATGTCAGTGATCGCAACACGTATAGTAAAGAAGAGTTGTTTAATCAAATTCGTTAGTCTTTTAGAGACGAAATTTGTTTTTTTGACCCGAAGTAAAAAAATTAATAAATAATACAAAATAAATTATAAATTAAATAGGCTACCCTTAATTTTTGGCTACATAGCTAATTCCAAAAACGCTTGATGTTTGTTAAAACCTCAAATTTCAGCTGGATGAGTCCAGTAAGTTTTGCTCCAGAGCTAATGATGTTATGTCATTAGAATCCTTAAATAAAGGTCGTGTCCGTGGCCCAGTAGTTAGACGCTAGACGCGCTGGATTACAAAGCGGAAGCTTCCGGGTTCGATTCTCAGCTAGGTTCTGAAAACTATTAGATATTAAATATCACCGTTTTTGTACCATACCCATAGTAGTCGTTAGTAATGAAAACTTTTGATTTAACTTAAACTAATCTAAAGAAAAATGAAGAAAACTAATTTGTAAAGTTTTTACTAATATTACTTCGTAAAACTTGTACTATTGAGGAAGGCAGTAATAAATCACCTCACTCCTCGTTTTACGTAGTAAAACTTCTAGAGGTTCAAACCAGCCTTTCGGCTGTTGACCTAAACACAACAAAAACTAACTTGTACTATGTAAAATGTATATAATTTAAGAATTGAACATTCACAGATGTTTTTTTTATTAGACTTACATTACATCTTCTAAACGAGAAAATTATTAGAGTGACAGTAGTGTTTTTTTTCTTCGTTTTATTCACAAAAGAAAGATAATTCGTACTTTCACAATACACCAACAGCAAGTGTGAAAACAAAGCCATAGCGTTTAAAATTGGTATGTAATTCCGCCTAAGATGGGGGTAGTCTCTCTTTTGTTTGTAAGTCGCAGATCACTAAACTGCAAACGTGGTGTAGTGCAACAGATGCCACGTCAGTTCTGCATTTAAGTTCACTAAAGAATTTATTATAAAGCTTACTTTTTTACGATTTAATGCCATCATTAATGACTCAAAGCAAATATCTGTTCTACTGTTTTTTAATTGAGTCTACTACGTTTTAATGTTTAGAAGTCTAATATAATAAACATTACTGGGCCGTTATTGACTGAATACATACACACAGTTTTCCAAACAGCTTGTATAAAATTTTGAAATAATTGTTCGACAAAAATACTACAGTATCTCACACATTTTGTTATTGAGTTATTAATAAAATATTGTCTTTTATCCTCCTCCTCCTTCTGCTTTTTCTTTTCCTAACACCTTATACCTCTACAGTAGACCCTTTAGGGAGGTGTATAAAGCCACTTTATCTAGTCCTGTCTATACCATGCCAGTCTCTACATCTCACTCCATTCTGTCCCTCGTCTAGATCACCAACCTCGTTCAGCTCTCGTGTCAATTTTCATCCTTATTATTCTTGAGTTTACTGGAATTCGCCTTATCACTCTTCTCGTTTTGTATCTCGGTCCAGAACAAGATCATCTCTTTCCTTAGCCCAACTCGTTATCATCACTCCAGAATGTGTGAAGACACATTTCTCTTCTTCTTCTCCCTCCTCCTCCTCCTTTTCTTCCTGCTCCTCCTCCTTCCCCTCCCTCCCTCTCCTTCTCCTCCTCTCACTATTTCCTTACCATTTGTTGTTTGAACATTGCATTGTCTAAATCTCATTAAAGTTTTCTTGTCTATGTATGTTACCATTCATTCCGTCCGGCTTCATATACTTAATATATTTCTCTGAATCATTTGTATTTCTATAGATGAGGAAATAAGCCAACGCTAAGATTTACACAGATTTAGAAGCTGTATTTGATTTGATAAGTTTTTTGGGCGTAATTTTTGAAGTACAACTTAGACTCCAATATTAATATCTTAAAAATCCTACTCCTCAGTAATATGTAGGTGTTTCAATGTTCTGTAAATAAAAAATGTATCTGTGTATATCCTCTAATTAACTCTGTTAACCTTTTCAAAAGCTGTATAAAAGTTTTTAACTAAATTGTATACAAAGATACGTGTTGTATGAAGCGTTATTCAAGTTTTCTTATTCGTTATTAGTTTTTAAACCCATTTGAAGACTTTATGATGCAATTTAAATAAGGTGTCGCCGGGATTATCTCGTTGAAGTATAAGCATGTAAGGTATGGAATACAGAAAGTGGTTGAATTAGTGAGAACGACACCCACGTGTCAATGTAATGTGAAAGAAACTTGGAACCTATTGATAGCGTCGTTAAAATATGGTTTGTGATGAAATTCTGTAGTTAACTTATGGTTATTTCTTTCTTTCACGTTTCACGTTTTGTCTGTTATCCTGACTTTCCAAGAATTTACTATTTAGTTTTTCTTTATTATTTAAATTTATCTCATACCATCTTTCAATTAATTGTATTCAACAAAGTTTTCGCATAAGTCCTGATATCTCTTAATTTCGGTGTTGGTTTTCCAACCCAACTACTTTTACTGGTGGCCATTAATTTTTAGCAATTTTCTTCGGTATCTTCCACTCGCCGTAATTTTATTTCTCTCTTTCTTTGTCTTCAAATTTTATTTTTTAAATTTGTCAGGGCTCTCTATTGTTTCACTTTATTTTTATAATTCTATTTTATCCCATGGCCAAAACACTCAATATTTTAGTAAATTTCTCAAAATCCATTAACTGAAAAGATAAATTTTTGTGTTTGTTCATTAATTCCTATTCGTAAGGCTAAAACTTTATCTCTGCAAGCATGAGTTCTTTTCATAACAATTCTTTTCTTGTAGTTCCTGAATTTCATATATTTCATTAACCCTTCTAAGTTATATATCTTCGCCCTAAGCTTTTCCTCTGTACCCCAATATCATTCCATCAAATGTATTCACCATAATCTCGTTTTGTATTCGACACTTTTTACCTTATTTTTGTTCAAGTTAGGAATTAGTTCTCTGTTACTTTAAATTTCTAGTACAACTTCATTATTTGTCATTTTCTCTATCGGTTTTAATCTTCTATCATCTTGCTTCCAAATACTATTTCACTTCATGATAATGTTTTCACAAACCGTTCCTTTGTATGGTGATTCACACAATTTTTTTATTCTACAAATTATTTTTTCCTGAAGTGAACAAATTTTAACCTAGCAACAAATTACTTTTGTACAAATTATATGAAACGTATGATGAAAAAGTTGGTCTTCCATCAGTACTGGAAATTTTATTTTTCCTTGTGTTTTGGGTTTGTTATTTTGAATTTTTTTCAAATATCTCTGGTAAAGTCGTGCTTGTGAATCTCAGTTATGGAGGATTATAATTTTTTTTTGAATTTAGATCTGAATAGAGCAGAATAAATATAACTGTACTTTATATTCTAATAGTAATATTAATTTATATTTACCCAATGATGTTTGCAAACCAGTTTTAACATGACCCCCACTATTGGTAATGTGCTATATTATAACAGATATCATTACAAACACTGAACTTCAATATATTTTCAAAAAATTATCCAGTTCCTCTACGAAATTCCGTTTTAACTATTGTATGGGCAGTTGAAAGAGGATGAAGATTACCCAAACAGGGCTTTAACCTAATTTCGGGTAAGACCAGTAGTGGGGCTACCACCTTGCAGTCTCTGCACTGACCCAAAGTTTCTTTTAGAGACCGAATTCCTAAGTCCATCTTCTCTCAAAGCCATTGGGAAAATTACTCTTCAGCGTTCGTGACCGTTGACCGGTTTTCATCTGTAACCCCAAGCTGGCACCTTTACTGGGTGCTACTATTCGGGCCAGATTAACCCAGATTTTTTAACGTGGATGTTACACCTCCTGCTTCTCCTGTCCCTTCATTTACCAGAAGGGACCCCGCCTAAGAATCGGTGCTATTAAAAAACCATTGTCAATCCCAAGGTGACTGAGAGGTACAACCTGAAGGGAAGACCGAGCTAGGGAAAGCGAAGGGAAAGATGTAAGGACCAATGATCTTGGCAGCTGAATGGCATAAGAAGCAGGGTGCCTAATACTTGTAGATAAGAAGGAGAAGAAATTTAGGTGCTCCATATATAGTTTGTAGCCTACCGTGCTATGTATAGTGAAGTTTGTATGCACTTTCCAAAGTTTGTGTACTTTTACAATAAAAGGATAATTTAAAGAAAAATGGATAAAATCAGGAAAAATAAAAAGGATAATTTACCATAGGCAAATACTAATACAATAATTAATATTAAAAGGATATTAAATGTATCGATAGGTACGTATAGTTTACATTTACGTATGGATTTCAGTGATTTTTGTGTAAAGTCTGTCTATACACGATACACATTATTAATGTCAGTAAGAAAAGCAACAAACAAATCAGGTTCTTCTTTTCTCTTCATTTTCCATGATACAGTATTATGGTCAAGGTGCGACTGAAATAACTCTTTCGGAACGCCTCTTTTTACTTTCTCTTGCCTGTATGAATATATAGGAAGGAAAATAATGTTTTCGTGTCGATTTTCGAAATCGAGTTTTCACCGGATATACGCGGTTTTATACCCCCCTGAACCCACAAAATTGGTCAATGTGTGAACAAAATATCTCAAGAACGGAGCATCGTACGTAGTTGAAACTTGAAACTTAAGTTAGGTAACACTAGATGACCCGACACAAACATTTTCATCAAAATCGGTCAACCGGAAGTACTAGTAGTTTATTCGTGTCTTTTTCACTTTTTTGCAATTTCCTCAAAAAACGGCACCTCAATTTTTTTTTAAACTCGCCACATTTTCTAAATTTTTTATATTCTACAAGATAGAATAGGCGCCGTGTCTGCTGAAATTCTTAAGGAGGCTGTACTTTCATAGAAAAAAGTTTTTAAAATTTCGGTCTTATTATGGACTTTAGCGCGAAAGTGTTTATAATAAAAGTTTTAGACAATTTAGAAACCTTCAATTTGTATTTCAAACATTTCTTTATATAATGCTTAGTTAAGGGGTAATTAGTGATTTTCTGTTATTTTTTCATGAAAATCTGTAAAAAAAGAATTTTTTAAGATTTACGCCTTAGTATGCATTTAACGACAAAAGTTAATACAATAAAATTTCTAGGAAATTAAAAGATTTACAACTATTTTTTTAAGTATTTTTCTCTATAGAGCCTAGTATAGCGTCCAAGAAAGATTTTCCGTATTATTAAGCCAAAGTAAGGTTGGTTTTCATTTTTGAATCATTCACTCATGATTAAAATGAGGCTTTGAGATTATTTTTCGTTTATTTCTAATATTAGGTTATATTGTTCATTATTTGCATTGGCAAAAGAAAGTTGTGTGAGGTTCACACCAAATTTTTACATATATGATTAGGTGAATAATGTAATATATTATGATTTTTCTTAATCCAAAAAATTAGATTTAATTGAAATTGTTTATGCGTTCACTATTTAAAGTCAGTTCAAATGACGTTCACATAAAACTGTGTCTGTTAATTGCATTTACATGAGTATTTAGGCTCACTTTATGTACGTGTCTGTTACCTTGAACGAGTCTACAAATGTAATCACTGATAAGATTATTACTATTCTATTTATATCCGACCACTCATAAAAGTCATTTTGTAGACAATTAACCTATATATTCTAAAAGAAAATTTATACTGCAGCTTTATAAAGTCAGTAATATCCATCCCAAATGAATTTTCATCCTCACACACAAACTTGAATACCAATAAATTTTTATTTTTTTGTTGTTGAATACTAAATTTTTATTTTTTGCATTGCAATGATATGTGATAATTATTTCGGTCAAGTACATCTTCTAGACTGAATGTTTTTTTTACCTTTATTCACATCAGAGTACATGAATAATAAACTTTATAACTTACATATTATCAGAAAAAAACATACAGATTAGAATTTTTAGATAATTTTAATTAGTGCGACTTTTTTCATGTTTCTTTTTTAAAAACAAGATGCTTTTAACGGTTTTAAATTCCACACCAAATTAACCTATAATACCATTTTTTTCTTATTTAATTGTAAATTATATAATGAAATGAAAATCGAAACAGTACCATAATTCTTGTAATGTATCGTATGTGTAGATACAAAATGTAATTTTATGTGTTTGTGTGAGTGAGGTAATTAGTGTACATGATATAATTAGGACACTGAAAATGTGATCCGGCAATAATATGGCTAACTGCAGCCTTGAAGCTTGCAATGATATAACGCATACTATAGAAGGGTGTGTTGTGCAATTTTAAATACCTATGTGTAAATTTTTTAACCCGACATTTCCCTTGTAGTATTATACAAACAGTTCCGAGGGAGGTGGAAGGTTCTTTGCTGATATCGGTTCAAGTGGCTAGGCGGCGGGTTTTTGGTTTGTAGGCGGTTGCGGCCTTCTTGGGGCTGGACGAGGACGCCTGAATTGAGTCCAACACTAATTTCCTCATCGCAAGGGAGTGAACATGAGTTTTTCTCGCCGTCTCGGATAAAAAAATTCTTAGATGAAAACATCACACACAACATCGAAGAAAAAAGTAGCTTGAAAGAACGAACTAACTCAACCGATCAGTGAAATTTACACAAAATATCTACAAAAATGCATGTTAATAAACACCAAATTGATACACTATCAGACAGTGGTATTACCAGAAATTCTTTACGGAAGTGAGACATTATTTGGGCCAATTAGAACGGCGAAATATTTCCGTATTTAAAGTATTTTTACATTATGATAAGTTACAAAACCAATTTCTAATTGAGTTTGTTAAATGTGTATATAAATACGTACAACAGTTGTAGTAAAGTCTGTAAAGTTGGCCCCTCATACAAAACTTTTTAAAAAATACTAGTGAAATTGATTGTTCTACGTTTGTTCCGGATTGCTCCGCAAAAAATTTCGTTTGTTCCATTCAAATAAACAAGAAAAACGGTTGGTAGGGGCTGTAAAGTTTGCCCCCACCGATTCAACTTTTTAAACTCTTGGACTAAATGATATTAACATTCCTTTTTATTCGGATTGGAGTCCGCCCACATTGGTCCGGTTAACCGGGGTTGAACATAGTAGAAATTTCAGGGAAATTAAAAGGAATGTTATAGTAATACTATATTTTGCTATTGTTTCTCGCTTCAACTAATGCGCTAATAATGTATTATAGTAATAGTTTACTACGGTATATTAATGTTAATTTTGTGGTTTGAGAATGCGCACACGTGCGTTTGTCTTGTTTTGTATAGATATTATAATGGTTAGGTGGAATTAAGGATATCATGTTTGGTTGTTGTAATATAGTTAACTAATCGAGTGGGTTGTAGTACCGTCTGTCTGCCTATCAGCTTTGTAGATGTAGATATATATTTGGATTATTGAGTAAAGGTCATCGACCTGAATTGCAGCACAGCAGTTCAGTTCGAGTTGTTTTTTAAGTACACAAGCACACTTTAATGTAGTATTTATTACACAGATGATAATTTTGTGTATGTGTTAGTGTCAGTGGAAAGTGCTTGCCTCGACTCTCCTTGTTTAGTTCGCCTGAAGCAATGTGTTATTCTGTACCCCTTACTCTTCATGTAATGGCTTTATATTATGGATTAACACACCAAGTATATATACCTTATGCCATTACTAGGTGACTGAGCAGCATTCACCGGCCGGCTTGCCACTACTGAAGTTTGCTCATGCTGATGATTATGTCCTATTCAAGTGGGGTGTACAAGTATCCTGACTGCATCGTATAAATCATTTTTACGCCATTTGTAAGCGAGCTAAACAATAATGATCTCTCCTAAATCTATTTCGCTAACGTATCATTAATAATTTAAAAGTACTAGATTTGAAGGGAGCTTTCTTTTGGGTCAGATAGATTGAGGTTAATCCTACAATTTGTTACCTCCCAACAAAGAATAATAGTTAACTATTATTACTTCTTTTATTACTGTTATAAACGTTTTTTAGTAACTTAATATTTTTTTATTTATCGTAAATTCGTTCTTTAGGTCAACACTCAAAAGATTGTCTTGAACCCGTAAATGTTTTATTCAGAAAAAATTAAGAGTAAAGTGTTGTACCATTACGTTTTGTTTTGAGTTAGATAAATAAACCTTTAGCAAGATGTACGATTACATCCTAGTACGGACGACTAATCCAAATGCAAAGGATGGAGAAAAGTCGCATTTACTGCAAACGAAATCGTACGAGCGATTATAGGCGACTTCAAACTGATCCTGCAGCAACACAATTTTACACACGTAATTTGTGTGATCAGATTAGTAAGACCAAATCATTCGTAAAAAAAATTCAGGGTACTCCAGACCTACCGAAGGTTCTGGAATCTGGATAACGTAAAAAAAATAGTTATATTTTGTCTTTTTATGTAAGGATTCTTTCAAACTTTAAACTTGTTTCTTTTTTGTTATTATAATTTTTTTAGTTTATTTAAATCCGCATCAACAACTTGGTCATTAGCGACTACGGTGGGTTAAGGAACTGGAACGGTGGTTTTGGCACCGTTTTCCACTCGTGGTTTTAGATAATTTTTACGATAGTTTTTGATGATAGTTTTTTACTTGGTTTTTGATAATTTCCACACCCTAGCCGGAAATCGAACCCAGGACGTCCGCTTAGTAGGCTAGGATGTGTTAATCTTGTTATATGAATTTATCGTTCAATGTTTTATATTTATTTTTATATATTAGTAATTTTCTTTTTTATGTTCAATTCCACACTATGTTTGGAGTGTAGCATTATACGGGAGTGAAACGTGGGTGAAAGGGGCTGTAGAAAGGAAGAGGATAGAAGCTTTTGAAATGTGGTGTTATAGGAAAATGTTAAAGATTAGATGGGTGGACAAAATAAGTAATTTAGAGATTCTTAGGCGAGTGGATGAAAAAAGACGTAGCCTATATGGAAGAATCTTACCAGAAGAAGGGATAGGCAAGTGAGGCATATCTTAAGACATCCAGGTATTGGTCTATCAATAATGGAGGGTAATATTGAGGGAGTGAATTGTATGGGGAGGCAAAGGTTAGAATATATAAAGCAAATTGCAAAAGATGTAGGGTGTTACAGGTATGTAGATATGAAACGGCTTGCGCAAGATAGACAGGTTGGATAACTGTATCAAACCAGTCAAAAGACTGATGACAAAAATATGTTCAATTCTTGAATTATCTACTGCTATGTTTTTTAAAATAAATTTTTCTGTTAGTTTCTTCGTGCCAGGCGTCATGAAGATAGACTTCTTCACCATGTAAATGCCGAAGCTTTACAGCTTCTCGACAACGCAGATCTGAATAAGAGACTTTTCGTGTAAAACCATTTGAACTGGTGTAATGAACAGTATAGAGTAATTAATTTGTTAGTTAATAGTTACTTGTATATATTTTGAAGTATTTTATTAAATATCAGTGATTAATAAATTTTATAAATAGTGTATCAGAATATCGAACATAAACTAAGAACTATTAGTTGGTAAATTCTTAGATTAAGTACTTAGATCAATTAAGTTAGAACAAAATTGTTAGTCTTAGACTAGTCACAATAAATTTCACAAACATAAAGTTTCTACGTCATTTGTTTATTTAAAAATTAATTTAATTTTTTGATAGTTATACTATATTGTATAGTTACAGAATAAAGAAAGAAGTAACTAAGAACAAACACTAGTAAGATAAAATAGCATTACTGAAAGATATTGTAAGGTTTTCCAGGTTCTTTCGGGATCTAGTTAAAAATAATAAATTATAAAAAATTCGTTTTAAACTGTGTGAATAACTGTGAAAGGCTAATATGAAAGAAAAGCTATTATGAAAAGCAATTCATAACAAAACTTATTGTTTACAAAATACAATAACAATAGATACACTCAATAGATACAATCAAGAGAAAGAACGAATACTACAAGAAGTATTTGGGAAATCCAACAGCTCTCAATAAAGAGGAATACCACAAAGTTAGAAATGAAGCTTCAAAATTGGTGAAAAGGGCTCATCAACAATCATGGGATAGATTTATTGGGACCATAGAGCATGATGTACATAGCCGACAATCTTTGGCTTATAAAGTGATGAAAGTTCTTAACAAATCAGAGAGAGAAAGAGTAAAGGTCAACTGTATAAGTACAGAGAACTGGATAAATCATTATAAGGAATTATGGCATGACAAAGCAAAGCCACACACGGTTAAGATTGACTGCCAAGACTGTTGTGTCGACAACGTATCTATGGAAGAATTTATGGAGGCTCTAAAACATGTTAAAAATAGAAAGGCTCCAGGAATGAACGGTCTCAATATGGAATTATTAAAATATGGAGGAACCGCCTTGCATTTGCGCCTAGTGCACTTCTTTAATATGTGTTGGAAAGGTCATACAATACCCAAAGAATGGTTGCAGTCAAAGGTGATTTCCATCCACAAAAAAGGAAATAGAATAGACACTAACAATTATAGAGGGATTAGTTTATTAGACACTTCCTACAAATTGTACACAAGAATTATTAATAATAGGTTAAGAACCGTAGCCGATTCCTTGATTATGGAAGAACAGATGGGGTTCCGGAAAGGTAGATCGTGTTCGGATGCTATTTTTACTTTAAAACAAATTATAGCTAAGAGACGAGAATACAACCTTGAAACCCATCTTGCATTTATAGATTTTGTAAAGGCTTTTGACAGTGTTAAACGTTCGCTTTTATGGAGGGTTCTGGAAAGGAGAGGATACCCTAAACATATTATCAGGATATTGCAGAGCCTGTACGAAGATACTGTGATTTTACTAGATTTAGATGGGAAAGTGACAGAGCCTATTAAAACCAATAGAGGAGTTCGACAGGGATGTTGTATATCGTCGACATTGTTTAATATATATGTGGACGACATGTTGAGAACGTGGAAATGTAATGTAGACCCAGGTATACAGATCTCGGATGGCTTCTTTATGAACTCTCTTTTATATGCGGATGACAAAGTTGTAATACAACAGAATGAAGACGAGTTACAAAAATCGGTATTTATGTTGGAACAAGTTGCAAAACAATACAATCTGGAAATATCATCCACAAAATCTAAAACTATGGCTTTTAAAGGTAAATATACAATAAGGACGAGAATAGAGATGAATGGGAGGGCAATAGAACAGGTTCAACATTTTCAATATCTTGGGAGTGATGTTTCATACGATTTTGATAAAGACATAACAGTTAAACTGGCCAAATTTCAGAATATTTGTGGAAATATTCACAGACATCTAAGAATAAAACGAGGAAGGAAACACGCCTCAAATTTTTCAACACTATTGCGGTTCCAACACTCCTATATGGCAGTGAGTCTTGGGTGCATACTGCTAAAAGCGATAGTAAAATTCAAGCTGCGGAAATGAAGTTTTTACGAAGTGTGCATGGATGTACCAGAATGGATAGAATAAGGAACGTGGATATTAGAAGCGCACTATCAGTTCAGTCTTTGCATGAAAACATAATAAAAAATAGACAAAGATGGTGTAGTCACCTGGACAGAATGCCAAACGAAAGGATGCCAGTGGCAGCTTTAAATTATCAACCAGTTGGCAGAAGAGATGTAGGGAGGCCGAGAGGGAGATGGGTACCGGAACAGGTTCATGTAACCTAATCCTTGGAAGTGAAGATGATGATGATGATAGATACACAAAATAGCTGCTACCATTCTTCAACCCTTTACGTCACAATATACGAGAAGAATTGTTTAAAACCCAACTGTTATGTTTATGGTTTTGTCTTTAATTTTTTTATTATAGTACTCTACATTGAGCTGCACAATTTCTATATATATTTAACTTATTAACGGGCGGTTGGGAATTTTAGTTTTAAGAGATGTACCCAGTGGTACATTCTCTGTTTTAAAACTACGTTTGTTGTCCATTATTCAGATTAAGAACCTCTATTTTCGCTTAAGACATCGTACAATTGGGAAGATCTTATAGTTAGCTCACGCATTAGTTGGTTGGGATGATTATCTAGTCGTTCACGAAATTTAGAAGGACGCGGTTAGTTCCTTTACTTAAAAAAGTCGGAATTTTTTAAATAGTCGTGGAGGGTTTTATTGCTTATATAAAAAGGATTGCCTGAAGCAAATCTTAAGAGTTTTTTGACTTAAATGTCTGGGTCGACTTTACCTTACTCTCTGCCGCTACCCCAAAGAGCTGGACACCATTAGTCCAAATTGGTTTTAAAAAGTGTTTTGTAAATTAAAATATTGGAACGGAGGTTCAATTTTGATCGAGGGTTGCAAGTGAGGGCAGAGAGTACCTTCTCTAATAAATTTGAAAAAATGTCTTCGTTACCACCTACATTTACGAAGTTCTTACTTAATAAGCATAGGCCTACATTATTCTTTCTTTGCCTTATATGTATGAATGGGAAGGAAAGTAGGTACTTTTTTCTAGAAAATTTTTTAAAATCGAGTTTTCACCGGATATAAACGTTTTCAGACCCCCTGAACCCAAAAACATAGTTTAGCGATTGGTCTGTTCGCCCGTGTGTCTTGTGTGTGAACAACTTATGTATGTGAAGAATGGAATATTGTGCGAAGTTGAAACTTAGAATTAATTCAGGTACCATTAGAGGTCCCAACATGAACATTTCCTCCAAAATCGGTCACCGGAAGTTTCTTCAAAAAAAGTATTTTTGGTCAGTTTTTATCGTGTTATTTTTCACTTTTTGCGATTTTCTCAAAAACGGCCTCCACGATTTTTTTTGAATCACCTCATTTACTACAATTTTCATGCTCTACAAGATAGGGTAAGCACCATGTCTGCTGAAGTTCTCCGGGAGGCTGTTCTCTCGTATAAAAAATGTTTTTTTTTAATATTGCACCCTTAATATGCATTTTAGACCAAAAGTGTACATAATTAAAGTTGTAGAAAATTTTAAAACCCTACAACCTTTGTTTTGAACACTTTTTTTACAAAACTTAATTTAGCGGCAATTAGTGTTTTTTTGTTTTCTCATGAAACTCAGTAAAAAAATTGGATTTTTTAAGATTGCAACCTTAGTACCTATCAATTTTATAATAAAAATGTGCGTATTCTCAAAGTTATTGTAAATTGAAAAACCTACAACTTTTCATTCTAATCATTTTTCTCTACAGAGCTTAGTTTAGAGCCAGTTGGTGATTTTCCGTATTTTTAATTCGAACAGAGGCCGATTTTCATTTTGGGTCATTCGGTTATTATGAAAATTAAGGTAAATTTTTCATTTTTCATTGTTTACTCATAACAATTAAACACAGGTTATATTGTTTATTATTTACATTGGCAAGACAAAGTCGTGTGAGTGTTTCACGCCAAATTTTTTAACTTACATTTTCGTGAAAAATATTACATTTAATTAAGAATATTAATGGTAAATACGTGGAATGTTTTCAGTTTTATTTTTATCTGAAATTTTCTCAAAATTTCCTACACATTATTAATATAACATTAATTTTCTACGGTAAGGCTGTGCTTACGTAATATGATTCAATAAAAACCATAAAATAATAAAAAGTAATAATAATGCTATATTAATGAGTAGTAATCTTATATTAACGATTGTTATCATTAATTTGTTTCTACTGTTAGGTTTATTTTTAGATTTATTATTATATAATTAAACAGTAAAATTGTTTAATGTTTTTATTAGTGTCATTTAATAAAATTAGCAAAAATATTGAGTAAAATATTATCATCTTTGTTGCAGTAGGCCTACAAAAGTGTAAATTTAAAAAAAAACTAGTAGGTAGTGTTCTGTTCGTTAACGTGGATGTATTGCTGTAATAATTTATTCAATGCTTTATGACTCATACTTTGAGCCTATCAAATAAGTTCGCTTAGCGACAGTAAGTCTAACTGAACAAATTACAATATCGTATTGTTAACTCATATATGTAACGTTAATTAAACATCGTTTAAGTGTTATATTACTTTGCACAAGTGAAGTATTTTTCTTTCTTTTTTTATTTAATATCTATTTCAATTATACAGGTATTTAAAATTTTTTTTGAATGTACAATAGTGATATTATGGTTTATTAATTGTTTCTTCCCAATAACAGGCAGGTAGTTTTAAATTATTTGCACTCGATCTGCTAGATCCAGGGCTACAAAAAATAGTTGTGTTTCTTATCACATGATCATCAGCTAATTTTATAATAATTATAAATAAATTATAATATTTACAATTATAAAAATAATTATAAACTTTGAATGAAACACATTAAAAGGATGAGTCCCGACTGAATTCCCAAAGTGATTGAGGAGTACAGCTTGAGGAGGAGACGGGACTTGAAAAGTTCAAGGAAAAGTTGTTTCCGTCGTTTCCTTAGCCTTAATTTTTTGACTAATAATTTCGGGAGTTGGTTGGCATAACAGGCTGTACACCTAATACTTGAAAATAGGAACAATAAGAATGCTTCACATTCACACATACATACATGTAAACCTTTCTCTGTATATTCGTATAGATTTGAATAAAATAAATAAAAGACCCAGATTGACTAAACTTTAACACTTTTTTGAATATTAACTCAATAACGATTGTAGTATCACCGGAATATCATAAAACTCAACCGGTTAAAATATTAGAAATAAGCTTGTGTTAAAATCGCTTAGAGTTTTAAATATAATGTTGGTAAATTAGTTTTTCTAACTAACATTAAATTTGCATAAATTTAAACTTAAGTCATAATTTTCAAGTTTGGGTTCATACACCTGGATATCCAGGTGGATGACTTACGTCTCCACTACATACAAAGCTTTTAATTTATCTAATAAAGTTATCCGTTTTTGCTTCGTTTAGGTCAACAACCAAAAAGCAGCTTTTTATCCGTAGATGTTTTGTTCGGTAAAACGAGGAGTGTCATGGTCTGTAATTGACTTCTTTACATCCATTATAACAAATTCGCTCAATGTAATAATTAGTTGTGGGTTAAGTGAATTTTAGAAATAAATTAAAAATTTTATAGTTTATTTGTAATTGGTTATCGTATAACCTGCCCATAACAGACAGGTGGAGTGTCAAATTATTTACACTCAATTTGTTCGTTGCAGGGCTAAAATAAATAGTTCTGTTTCTTATCACATGGTCAGCCAATTAAATGACTGAATCATTTAAGAACAGAAGAGGTAGAGGTGTAAAAGACACTAATCAGAGTTATCTTCTCTGAAAGTAATGAATTTCATTATACAGCCAGACCCTGTGGTGAATGAAGTGAAGGTGTCATTTACAGAGTGGAAAATATGTGCTTTTCAGAGGGCCCGGCATGCTGATAAGCGTACTTTTCCACTCAGTGAGGAAGGCAATGGTAAACCACCTCACTCTTCGTTTTACTTAGTAAAACCTCTGGAGGTTCAAACCAGCCTTTCGGCTGTTGACCGAAACAACATATCGTATAACATTAACATTGTGTTACTAATATAACGAATGCTTTGGTTCTATACGTCATTGACAAATTAACAAAGTTAGTACGTATTCTTCAAATCGTAACGGAGAATCAAATCAGAATAAAATTGGTATCATATGTGGTTGTAACTTACGTATTTACGAAACACTTTAAGAAACATAAAAAAACTCGTTTTATTTTCTTCCTTTAACTTCAAAAATGTAAAAAATACTATTTTATCCAGATACCATTCAAATAATTTCAAATAATTCTTGTACAATAATGATTCAATTCAGATTCAACGAGAGTTGAGTAATGGGCTGGTTCTCTATCTATAATTTTTTGAGGAGCCCAATTTGAATTGAACATTTAGTCAATTTGAATTGAACATCTGTCATTGTCGTCATCTGTTCTATGTTACATTGTATAAAACGACTGATTATTAGCAAGTAGGCCCTACAACTTGAATAATATGAATGCTACTATACTGTGAAATAGATATATGTAGTTTAATGTTGTTATTCTTTGATGGTTTATCTATTTAAGTTATAAAACAGTGGATTATAAAACACTTAGTCGTATAATAAATAAAAATAAAATAATTGTTAAAATTGAATTCTTTTTGTTTTCTTAGCGAATAAAATTCATATTCTTGCGTTGTTCCGTCCATACAACAGGCGTTTAATAAATTAACAAGACGAACTAGTGCATAGTAAAACCGATTCATTCAATAACAATTTAACGTATACTACTTTTCGATATAGGCAGTCTGCAGCAACTTTTAGACACTTGTACCAACGCTCTGTGAGCTTTCTAATTTCCCCAGCTAAAATTATTTACTCTGATATTTCAACCATTTGTGAGTGCTTTTCTTACCGCTTTGTTGTCGAACTTCTTGCCGTGTATAAAGTCTTTGAACGAGCAGAAAAAAATAAAAATCGTAAAGGCGAAATCTGGGCTGTAAGAAAGATGTAGCTACACCATTCAATCCAACCTTCTCAAGCGTTTCTTCCGTTCTGTGAGCGGTCGGAATCCGCGCGTTGTCAAGCAAAAGAATTTCACCTTTTTCAAGAGCGCCTTGACGTTTTCACTTTATCGCCGGTCTCACTTTTTATTGAAGCATTTTATAATATTACACACTGTTTACGGTACATTGTTCGTTTAAATAATCACCAAAAATTGGGCCTTATGAGTCCCAGATGACTGTCAAAATCCGACTGACGCGTAAGTTTTTTTTGTGGGGTTATCCGAATGTGGCTTCAGGCTCGAATATATGAATCTATAATTCATTACAGATTATTTTACGGTCTAGAAAGTCGTTAACTTCCGGTTTAAAATTTTTTTTAGCTCAGAACAAATTCAAATCTGGATGTTTTTATGGGATTGAGTCAACTGCCGTAGAACCCATCTTGAAAAAGTTTTCACGAAAATTCAGCGCGTCAAAAATGATTAATGGAACAGTTCCAACATTAAGTTTACACAAACTAGTAATTTAGGAAATTCTGAATCGCCTGTCATCGCGAATAAGATCATTAATGCGATTTTGCACCACGGTAGTCGAAACTTCAACTGGTCTTCCAGAAAAATGGAGATCATTGAAATTTGTTCCGTCTGAATTAGACTATTTGGCCTACTTATAACTACCCTTAAAAATTGTATACCATACTGTTTTAACATTCTGAGTAGCTCAAGCAGAGCTGATATTTTGAAATGAACAAAAGCGATTATGGATATATACCCATAATCGCTTTTGTTCATTTCAAAATATCAGAATTAATATTAATTCTGATCGAACAGCTAATTAACAGTGTTCTCAAGGCTCCCAACTTGACCCTCAAAAAGTTTCATTGTCATTGAATGAACAGTTTTTTCTTTACATTAATTTCTCTCGTTAATTATTGAACAACTTATCATAAAGTCTCGAAAACCCGAGGACGGATGTTTAGCTTGACATCGTTCTCAAGATGTGTGTTATAGAAATAATTCAGAATCTTTTCGGACACTTTCTTGGTTACCTATGAACATCTATCGAATTGAATTTTCACCGGGTAATATAATTTGCCCACATAAACGTCTACGAGCTTTTAGCTATGATTTTAAGTTAGCCTAAGGTTATGAATTCTAATTTCAAAACCTACGTAGTTGATTGAATATCGTTTTTATAAAGTAAACAAAATTACGGTGAGTATTGTGCCATAAGTTTTGATTACTCTTTAGCTGGTTAATGTTACAAAAATCCTCTTTTTACCTGATACCCACCAGACTTTGAGTTGCTACAAAGTTTTCGAGATTCCATTACCGTACTAGATTTGATAGATTTTTCCCATGGTTTCGAATTTTTCCGCAGTCGTAACTCTCCTCTATTACTTATAAAGAAAGCTTGTTATTGTGGGATACATGTGGACATCTGAACAGGTAATGTTCGTGGAACATACAAACGTCTTATTAAGATTACTTGTGAATTTTGTGTCCGTTTGAAAGCTTATATTCAGTGAATTAGTTGGCAGTTCATACAAATTATTTGATTTATGTTAAAAGATATTTAAATAGATGTTTAAATTAAAGTTTTCTTACTTATTGCTGATTTTTTTTAATTTTGAGACCTCATAGGATCACTCTAGTTCAAGTTTAGGTCTGTTCCAGTGTTGGGTTTCTTTGAAAAGCGCGCTCTCGTAAGCGTGGCTTCCTTTCGTTTGGCCCACATTTTCTTAAAACGTTCCGATCTCTGCTTCCGGTTTTCGTCGGTAAACACCCTGATGTACACTCTTCTGGTTTTGGTTGCTGGTGTTTATAATAACCTTATTTAATTATTGTATTAATTTTTTTTAATTGTTAGTAACTTTCTTGTTGCTTTCTCTTTAGTATATTTTTACTTGAAACTGTAAATTACTATCAACTAACCATCTGACTAAATTTGACCAGACTACTAATCCTACTATTCAGTATTATTACTCCACAGTAGGTCTAACGATTTTTTTTAAATTTTATTTAATTTTAACGCCTTTAAAACTTTTTAATGTTTACATCAACCAAGGGAAGTTAACCCTTTTTCCCAGGGATATTTTAACTATTGTTTACCAGAATTCGTCCATTTTCCCTGTATTTTTTACTTACTGTATTAACATTTCTGTATTTCATTTCTGTATTAATGTTTTAGTGATCTTTGTACTTTTATGTAGCGTACACTTGGTTTAATATGCATTAATAATAATTAACCCGGCTGATTTATGTTTAAAATACAATATCCGAAATTTAAAAATTGAAATAAAAATGAAATAACATACATCAGGACGGTTATTTCAAGAAAACCATCTACTCAAGAAAACATAAGATCTATTTCTGAAGAAGGTCATATATGTAGGATTTTCAGAAAGTTTTTAAATCTTTTTATATGTTGCCAAACTTTGTTACAAATGCATGTAGCGGGCTGATCATTGTTCCAACATGATACTCGATTTCGTATTCTTGAATTATTTAAAAATATTTTTGTAACACGATCTTTAAACGTAAAGGGTGATTCAAAAAGAGCGCCGGTTTTTAAACGGCTGGTAAATTTTTGTTTATCGGTTGGCAACATTGTTTGACCTCATTTCTATTTTGGAGAACATTCCGATTGACGATTCAGTTGTAGTTTCTCTTGTTCGCAGTGTAGTACTCTCGCAGTCTGTGTCTAACCATGGAGAAGTTTACTATTGCGCAACGAGTGTTAATCGTCAAAACATTTTACCAGAGTGGAGAGAGTTATGCGGCTACTGTCAGGCGACTTCGCGGTACTCTAGGACGTAATGAAGCACCGAATGAATCAACAGTTCGCAGGCTCATGAAAAAGTTTTTTGAGACGGGTTCAACAGTCGACCTTAAAAGTTCTGGACGTCGTCGTTCTGGCCAAACTGAGCAGAACGTTGCGTTGGTTCGTGACAGTGTGGCTGTTAGCCCAGCAAAATCAATACGTCGCCGTTCTCAACAATTGGGTTTAAGATGTTCTTCTGTACGGAAAATTCTTCGGTACGATCTCCAATATCACCCGTATAAAATTCAGTTGACGCAACATTTAAAAGTGGCAGACCACCAGAAGAGACGACAGTTTGTTGACTGGGTATTGAGAAAACGGCAGGATGATGACACCTTCGCAAACAAAATTTCATTTTCAGTGATGAGGCGCACTTCCACTTAAACGGTTTTGTTAATAAACAGAACATCAATGACTTGAAGGAGGAAATTCGACGGGTTATCGGGCAAATGGAAGTCGAAACTTGTCGTGCAGTAATATCCAATTTCATGGACAGAGTTGATGCGTGCCAGCGCAGTAGAGGAGGACACATGCATGACATCATTTTTCATACATAAAATCGGAAGGAAAGATGAACTTTTTGATGTATTTATTTTCAGTTTTTCAATAAAATAAATCTCTTAATTTGATATATCAAAACCGGCGCTCTTTTTGAATCACCCTATATTATGAAAACTCTTAATTTTTAAGCCAATTAATAATAGTTTTGATTACATTTTACTGGACGTCCGATGAGCCGGACCCTGGAACTCTAGCCATAAACTATTAACGTCCGATTCATCAGATGCTGGGATGAAAAGGGTTAATTTTCTTTTTCTTGTCCTTCTCCTTCTTCCTCCTTCTTTTCCTCTTCCTCTCTTCGAATTCTTTTGCGCTTAATTTACTTAATAAACTTAACGAGACTAAAACGAATAAACTTACTTGATTTACTATTCAGATTTATCGAATAAACTAAATTGTTAATTTAAATTCATATTATTCACTACCATCACCATCGTCTTCTTCTTCTTTTCCTCTCCTTCTCCTCCCCTCCCCTCCCCTCCTCCTCATCCTTTTTCTTTTTCTTCTATTCTTATCTCTATTATTTTTGTTAAATCTATCTTTTACTGTTATTCAGCTTTTATCTAGATTTAATGTTTTCAAAAATTGTAAATAAACTTGTTTTTCTTTTGGAAGCAGTACCATTGGGTATTGTCTTCATCCTGTAAATACTTATACCATGTTTACTTTGTCATTTTTTGACTGATTGTAAATAAACTCAGAGGTTTAAAAAAACGATCGCTCTTGTACGTATACCGAATTTTTTGATGATATTTTTAATGACTGAAGTAAATTTTAGCTGGTTTTTGATAAAATTTCTAAATAAATTTATATTGTTAAATTCTGCTTCTAACCTTAAAATTAATTAATAATTATACATCTATCTAGGCTATTTGGGTGTTTTTCAAAATTTTTATTTAAATTTTTACTAAATGAGTCTAGTGCATTTTACAAATTCCTTAAAAAATAGTTATTCTTCACTTATCTCTTATTTATTGTTTATTCCTCATTGAATATTTTTTATAGTCTAATGATATATTTTAAATAGGCCTATAAGGAAATAAATGTAATAAACTTGTTATGAAAATAAATCAATAAATTTTCCATTGAGGTGGGCCTAATTCGTAAAATAGATTTTTAATTGTCTATTTATTTTAATTAAATCATGTCAACAGGACAAGTCTCATTACGAATGAATACATTTTGTTAATATGTTGATTAGACATTATTATTTTCGATTAGATTGTCTCCAATAATATCTTTATTTTTAGGTTTAAATATTATTTGGTTCACATTGTGGTAATTAGTTACCAGGAGACCGCAGTCCAATATCACAAGCGGGAATTACAAATTATTTTTAACGTTTATCTATTTCTTACTACAGAAAAGTTAAAGAAAATTAAGTAATCTATTTTTTACTTTCTCATTTTAAAATTAAAAAAGGTATGACGAAATTAAAAAGTAGTGGACATAAAAGCGATCACTGTATAATACCCGTTCCTATATATGGTTTCTTAAAATGAACATTGTTTAGAAAGAATATTTATTAAATAGCAAATACATAAAGAGCAATGGGCGATGAAGATCCTAGCCATCACACTAATAGAAAATGATAAAAAATGGATGAGGAACAGAAGAAAAGTAAGCTAAATCCCAACGAACTAAAGACTGGAGATGAGATCTAGCCAATAACATCCAAGGTCGGGTGTGAGGTTGCCCTTTCGCTTAGTCACACTCTGTTCCACCAAACTCTAGCTGACATTTTGTTAGGCTGTCATCCGCAGCGGGACTACAACGTGACAACGCAGGATACGATTAACGAAAGTCAATTGGCTCTGTGCTGTGATCTAGGTCACTATGCTCCGCCTTCATCTGCAGTCTCTAGTTTGTTAAGCTATTGGTGTCGGAACAGAGAGCCAAGTTTAAATGAAAATTTTACGGCCATTCTGTGCGACCGAAAGACGATAGATAGAATGAAACGATCCTACACTGGAATCCCTCGGAATACAAACGAGGAAAAAGAAGACCGCACATCAAATTGATGAATAGGGTTGGAAGCAGATTTATCTTGATAGAGATAGATGGAGGAGCAAAGTGGAGGCATATGTCCGAAAAATAATGTTTTTGACAAATCTTCGTAGTTTATAAACCTTTGAACCGAACAAATTTTTATTTTTTTATGCTCACACTCATGTACAATGTAACCCAGTGTACGATTTTTCATGGAATATGTGAGGTCTTACAAGATTCCCTGGACAAATATTTGGAGATAATTATCTAGCCCCAAAATCTAGGATCTAGTTTAGTGCGAGTTTTCCGTACAGAAAATGTTATTATATGGCATAAAATATAGTTTTTCCTAAATTTTTTATTTTAAAGAGAATTTAAGAGAAAACGTGCAGAGGATGTAAGATATTGGAAACTAATTAGTATAACTTGGGTATTATCAATGATTTATATGACGGACCTGACGATAATTTATGATTTTCTGATAAAAACTGCATTAAAATCGGTATATTTTTGTTTGTTTTAGACCAATGCTCTGAAATATTAATTTGCATTATGAAAAATGCTACTATTTACAATCCTATTTAAAACTTAACTAAATAATAAAATATACTAAGCGGTATAGAATTCACTTTTTATGCCTCTGTGTCATACTGGTTATATCTAAGCTGCGGTGCCCACTGTAAAACGCAAGGTCTCGGAATCGAAGAATATCATAATATAAGAGGATACTGGACAGTTTTTACTTTCTCTTGCCAATACGAATATATAGGAAAGAAAGAAAGTATTGTTTTCATGGCGATTTTTCGAAATTGAGTTTTCACCGGATACAAACGTTTTCAAAACCACTGAACCCAACAAATATGTTTTTAGCGATTGGTCTGTGTGTCTGCGAACAAAAATTCTCAAGAACGAAACATTGTACGAAGTTGAAACTTGAAACTTTAAGTACCACGAGAGGACGCTGTACTAACATTGTACTAATTAAAATCGGTCAACCGGAAGTAGTCGTTTATTCGTGCAATTTTCACTCTTTGGCAATTTTCTCGAAAACGGCTTCTATGATTTTTTTTTAAATCGCCTCGTTTACTACATTTTTATACTCTACAAGGTAGAGTAAGCACCATGTCTGTTGAAATTCTTGGGGAGACTGTGCTCTCATAGAAAAACATGATTTATTTAAGATTGCTGCCTTAATATGAATTTTAAGGCAAAAATGTATATAATAAAAGTTGTAGAATTTTTGAAAACCTACAACTTTTTGAAACATTTTTTGTACAACTCTTAGTTTTGCAACAACAGTGATTTTCTGTTTTTTTTTTCATAAAAATCTGTAAAAAATGGGATTTTTTAAGATTGCGGCCTTAGTATGCATTTTACAACAAAAGTCTATATAACTTAAGTTATAAACAATTAACAAATCAGCAACTTTTATTTCAAACTTTTTTATTCTACAGAGCTTAGTTTAGCGTCAATTAGTGATTTCCGGTATTTGTAAATCGAATAGAGGTTAATTTTCATTTTGTGTCATACACTCATGATTAAAATTAGGTTGTGTTTTTCATTTTACGTTGTTTACTCATGATTAAACATACTATATTGTTCATTATCTAAATTGGTAAGAAAAAGTTATGTGTTTCACACCAGATTTTTAAATTATTTGAACTAGCGGATAAAGTAGTCTACTCATTAAATTTATACGTTTTTCATCCAATAAACTTAAATTTATCGTTTACATGACGAATTCATATATTATTTTAATCTTGTACAGGTTTATCTTTTTGAAAAAGTCTACAAATATAAAGTGAACGATCTTGAAAGTATATGTGGTTGAAGATTTCTGTGAAACTTGTTCAGTTTGCCATGACATTTATTTGATAGATGTGGCTATTTTACATTCCATATAAATTAAGAAATTTTTAGATTGCTTACTTTATGTGTTTTACGATAATATGGAACAATTACTTTAATTTCACACACATTTTAACCGGCAGTATTATTATCGTGTTTCGCCTCAAATTTGTTTGAGAATTGATTAATTAATTCTTATTTTATTTATTGCGAAAAATTAAACGTTATAATTAATTCATTTTTGACAGATACGACATTACAAATTTTATCGAGTTGCATAAAATGTGTAAATCTTGTTGTATCAATTTTGTAAAATCAACATGTTCTTTTTATGCGTTAAATGAATTTCTATGTTCTTATTTATTTCTAGAGGCGTTGTTTGTATTCCAACACGTTTAACGATCCGGTTTTTTAATGCTGTCTTCTCATGCAATTTGTCTCGGCATCACTGTCTGATTCAGTAGCATAGATTTATTTTTAATTTATGAAAATTTATGGGGGCTCATATTTCCTTGCTTTATTTAGATCAGTGATTGATTTTACATTTTAAAATTTCAAGATTTTATATACAAAAACTTTACAATTACATGATTCTGTTGGCACTACAACACAAGTAGGCTAACAAATCTTGACTTTCCTTAAAATATTAATTGTTAAATTTTTGTTGTTTTTATAGTTTTAGTCCATTTATTTAAAAGGACAAGGGTTTTTTATTCCCAGTTTTATCTCTGCTCCCACAAGACTAATTCTGGCCTGTCTCTCTATTATCGTGAAACCATGCCAATATCAGGCAGGTGGAGTGTTAAATTATTTGCGTTCGATCTGCTCTTTCTAGGACTACAAAAATAGTTGTGTTTCTTATCACATGGTCAGCCAGTTATATGACTGAAGCATTTAAGAACAGAAGAGGTAGATGTGTAAAAGACAATAAGTCAGAGTTATCTCCTCTGAGAGTAATGAATTTCATCATTATACAGCCAGACCCTGTGGTGAATGAAGTGGTGTCATTTGGAGAGTGAAAGGTAGATGCTTCTCGGAGGACCTGGCATGCTGATAAGCTTACGCTTTCAACTTAGTGAAAAGGTTCAAACCAACTTAGTGAAGAAGGTTCTAGAGGTTCAAACCAGCTTTTCAGCTGATGTACTGAACAACAAAAACAACATACTGAAACCCTGTACGTGCAGATTTTCCATCACACGAATTGCATTCTTGCTATTTTATTTTTGTCTTATTGTAAATAATAATTAAACGGTGTTAAATAAGCTATAGGTTATGTAATAGTATCAGTATATAAGTAGTTTTAGTTTGGATGAGCCTGTTTTTTCTTGTCATAAAGCTTTTTGAAACGTGGAATCAGTTGCGACAGTAAAATTCTTAAGTTCTCTTGTCACTTCTAATCTTGAACGATATTTGCTTTTCATGGCAAAATGAGTAGAAAATACTGTTTCACAAGAATATATAGTATCAAAGGGAATGAGTAATTCTAAGACATTTTTGCTCAAAAAAGGTATTTTTTGGACACTGATCCAGAAGGACGTAAGCGAACATTCCTTAAATTTTGTTTTTAAGACAGTGTCACTTTGAAGATTAATGAGGTTTTCTTTGCCTAAAGAAAATTTCACTAAATTTTTTAAATAAAGAATATTACACTTGGCCTACACGAAAATTCATTTATCTTTTTATACTAAGCTTAGCGCCCCCCTCCCCGAAACCCTTCATCGCGCTCCCTTGGGGGTCGCGCCTTTCACTTTGAGAACCAATGCTATAGGTTAGTGGCTACTACTGAGGAATTTAGAATGGTTACAGTGGAATTTGGCTGTTTCCCAATTTCTGATCCCACTCAGGAATCGAACTCTGATATGTCCAATTTGTGTTACGAATCGAATATTCTATTATGGACCCCATGAAAGTGACCTAAAATAATATTTTTTAATTATTGTATTTTATCTTGTAAAAGTACATGTAATCTTCAACATGTAGACAATACCGAATTCGTGTTTACGTTCACGAATTGCATTCTTAATATTCTATTTTTGTTTTATTGTGAATAATATATTATTAAACGGTGTTAATTAATTAATTAATTATTGCATCATAAAATATTGTCGAAAAAACAAAATTCTTATTTTCGCCACACGTATTTTAAAAAAATACATATCAGGTCATGACCATCACCTTGTTTTTTCTTTGGTGCACAATAAATATAGCAGGAACAAAATCTTTTTGTACACATGTGTACAGATAAAATTGTTTATTTGTTTGTTTAATTATATTTTAAATATCATTAATCAATTTTTCAATAAGAATTATTTTTTAAAATAAATGATAAAAAATTTATTTGGTCTTGTTGATTGATTATTCTTTGAGTAAATTTATGATTTATAGTTAAGTCAATAGTATCAGTATTGTTGAATAATATCATAAATATTGACATAATCGGTATTCTATTATTTTTTTATAATCATTTACTTATCATTTTATGTAACTTTTATATTTTTCTAACAAAATATTCTTTACTTCAATAAATAATTCCATAAAATAATTTATTTAGATCTTCAAATATAAATGTTGTTGATAATTATGAATTTAAATAAGAAATTTATGATGAAAGTATTTTATGTTTCTCGTAATAAAATTAAAAACCAAAATTATTTCATCATTTTTTTTAATGGGTTACATTTTTATTGTCGTTAATAAATTTCATAAGTACTCATAAATTATTGCAAGTTCATTCTTTTATATTTATGGATCTTGTAAAAGGGTTTATGTGCTTTTTTTAATAACTTTGTACTTCAGTGTTTCACTAACATAAAGGAAGATATTATATTGTATAATTTAATTACAGCAGAACCTCGATTTTCCGGATTGAAACCAAAAGTAGTCTGTGTAATCTGAATAAATAAATCCAAAAGACTTCAACGGATGATTGAATCACTCAGTTAACATTTCTTCTGTAATTTTTTTGATCATCTAGAAATGTGGAGTTCAACCATTGATCTGCTCCTTAGATGATTCAAAACGAAACTAAAACTTTTGCAATTACTCTTCCTGAGATTCCTTGTTACCGTAGCTTCTTGTATTATAAGTTATTATAATATAATAATATTATATTATAATATAATGTTATTATGATATAATAATATTATTTTATTATAATATTATTATAATACCTGTGCATCCATCTTTTCCGAGGGCGACCGTTTGTCCTTCTATTTTACGGACAGAAATCTGTCTGCTGCTATTCTTTGGAATTACCGTACAGTACAAACTGTCTGTCTGGTCTCTGTTTTGCCTACTATGGTACCCTAAGAACCGGTCCGATTTCTTATATCTTTATATCTCACATGGTTCACTCTGAAACCCCAAATTACTTTCGTAACCAATCCATCTCTAAGGCCTCCTAGAAGCCTAAAAGTTAATTTTAACTCAAAAATTTTTTGTAATTCATCAAGTAGAATCCTTATTGATTCTGAGAATAAAATAAGGATTGTAAAATTTTTAACAAATCCATTTAAATTATTAAGGTGGGAAATAAAAACAAGGTTATTCAATATCAAAAATGTTTTCTGATGCCCTTGTTTTTAGGATTTTTTTAAAAATATAACAGATATGAAACAAAAATTAATTTGATGACACATCATAGAAAAATTCGTTTAGCTTTATCAACAACTAATTCAATCGTCCGTGATCATGTCAAACAAACAAGCAAATAATTAGTGATGTTTTTTATTGCCCGGTTTATTCATTCCAACAAATATTTGATTTAATTGGCTACGATTAATGCGAGTTATTAATACTGAGTTAATTAATGGGAAGTTATGCTGGAATTTAAGAAGAAAAACAATTCTGTGTAATTCGTGCACAATGGTTGTGAATTAATTTTTTTAATTAATGATATTGAATTAATGTATAAATTAACTATTCTTTATGAAGAATACTAATGGATTATTAATTGATTTCGGTTCAATGCATGTTAAGTCAGGCGTTAATTTTATCTTTTTCGCTAAAATGTTTCTTACATCATCTGTATTTTTGAATTTATTGTTATTTCAGTTCAAGTATTAATAATAATTAAGTTTTATTTCAGATAAGTTGTATTGTTATTCATTTGGTAATTTCGTAAAATTATGTAAAACTTTCCTTCGTTTGGAATAATTTTACTTTTATTCAGAGATAGAATGATTTGCCTAAAATCAGTATGGAAAAAACCTTCAGTTACTTGATTCAACAAAATTGTACGTTTATGAAAAAGTACTATTTTATTTTTGCAGATATACATGGAAATATCTAGGAAAATCCTTTATAACTGTACTATGTTCGTATTAAACTCGGTCTTTGTTTTATCCGAGGCGGCGAAAAAAACTCATGTTCACTCCCTCACGATGTGGAAATTAGTGTTGGACTCAATTGAGGCTCCCTCGTCCAGCCCCAAGGAAGCCGCAACCGCCTATCAACCAAAAACCCGCCGCCTGGCCACTTGAACCGACATCAGCAAAGAACCCTCCACCTCCCTCGGAACTGTTTATATAATACTACAAGGGAAATGTCGGGTTAAAAAATTTACGTACTGTCAGCGGGGCGTGGAAGGGAACCGTAGCCTAATTCCCTTCTCGCTATCACTGACCAACACTCACTCTCATTTTCGTTCATCTCTTTCATCACCAGTTCAGGAAATTAGTGTACCTACCTTCTGAGGTCGGGACAGGATTGATTTTCTGTGAAAGAGGGTGATCCCGCTGATCTCCAGATGTCTCGGTCTTTATAGCACATTTTGCCCCTTGGCAAAATTGTATGTTTAAGGTAACATTGCTAAAATATGCATCTCGTGCATTTCTGAAAAAGTTAATTAAAATCGATAGGATTGGTGATGCATTCATACATCCTCAGCACTAAAAACCTACATTAATTAATTCAAATGATATTGTAGTCTTTTCTATGAAACGTATTTGTTATAAATAAATTAAATTTGTATTCAGACTACTACATGAAGCTTTTATTCATTAATCTTATATAATAATTGTATAATTATTGCTGTTGTTTAGGTCAACAGCCAAAAGGCTGGTTTGAAAGGCCTTCCTCACTGAGTTGAAAGAGTATGGTTATCAGCATGCCAGGCCCTCCGAAAAGCACCCTCTTTCCACCCTGGAAATTACACCTTCACTTCATTCACCAAAGAATTACGAGGTGTGACTATTAAATAACGAGACTGACGTTGTAAAAAATTTTATTTTTATTTCATACATAATCACTTATTGTCGCCTTCAATATACACTCCTTCTCTATCCCTACAAGGGAAAGAAAGAAAATTTCAATGATATAACATTCGATCCTTCTTAAGAGGATAGTTGTAAAATTTCTCAGAATTTTGACAGAACAGGGTTGCCGTATGTCTGGATTTTCGCCGAATAGTCCTAGTTTTTCAGCCTGTCCAGAAACTGTTTTTGATTCTGAAGTTTCCAGTTTTGGAAAAGTAAATATCTGGAGTTTCCTTTTAGGTTTCTGCTGTAAGAAAGTAACCTATATTGTGAAAATTACGTTATCATTAAAATTTCTAATTAGCAATGTTTTCTACGAGAACGTTGCTTCATTTCGTCAGCTGAATTTCATATACGGAAAACTTTATACCTACAGTAGTACAGTTTTAATCCGGATCCTTTAAATCTGGCTGTCGCTTAATCGGGATAGGTAAAAAAATTTAAATACGGAAAAATCTAAGGAAGTGTGGCACCATTTTTACACAACTTGTTCGTCAACTATTTTCCGCTATTTTCGTTTTATCCCTTGTTATTTTCTTATTAAATTTTTGTACAGATAAATTTATAATTTCAGTATATTGTACAGTATTTTATCATCTCATGCTGACTTTAAATAGTAAATGTGCGCTTCATAATACATTTTGCACCATTTTCATTAAGTTATACTCCCTATTATAAGCCTATTTGATATGACCCGGATTTCAATAACGCAGACACCTCTTAACCCCTATCAGTCCAGATTAAGAGGGTATTAAATTATGATATGTTGGTTTGACAGTTTGATTTGTGTTATGTTAAGTCCTTGTAAATTAATAGGCAAGTGAACGTATGGTTAACCGACTCTGGGTGCCTCCATTTGATGCGAATCCCACCACCACCATCACCATTTTAGTTTTTAGAGTAGGTTTATGTCATTTGCCACAAAAATAATGCTTATCATAGATTAAAATGTCAATTATAGTTCCTTGTGTTTGTATTTATGTACACTAAAAAAAAACAGTAAATATTAGAAATTTAAGTATCTATGGTTTAAATAAATTTGATTGTTTAAATTTTGAAAAAGAAAGTTTTTGCCTCTGAATCTCCATTTAGTATTCAACAATTAATTACCACAAACAATCAATAAGCTAATGTTGTAATACAAATATGATTTCTCGTAAAAACGTATCATACCTCCTATTATTTTTTAGGTTCGGTCTGGCTTTTTGCTACCACTTTTTTAGAATTTCAGATAAAAATTACAACTGTGACAAAGGGATGAGAATGAGCTTTCGAATTTTTGGAAGATATTTTTTAAGTTTATTCAAATAATATTAGAAATATTTTTAAAACTTGAAAATTCTCTACAACAGTAAACGTTAATTTGAGCGTAAATTTTATGCTGAAGTATTTCTTTACCACGAATGATTCAAGAGTCTAAACGCAATCCAATATTAAAAAAAAGAACAAAAATATTCCAAAAGTTAAGTTCTTTCAGGTACGTTGTTGTAGGTCATTGAACATCCTTTTAAGCAAACCAATAAAGTTTCGTCTTTTTTAGTGCGGTTATTGTAAAGCACTGGATTACATAATACTTAAATCCTGGATAGTAATCAATGACGTGTTGTTGGCTGATACATGTTTTTTGTCGGCTTTTTCTAGGATTTATTATTATATTATCCGTCTTGATAAATAATTTCCTCGTATTTCGTCATCCAGAACACTTAATCTGTCCAACCGCTTTTATATTATCAATTTAGTTTTCGTTGAATATTATCATTGAACATTTTATGTTAATTGTGAATCCCGCAGTCATACGATTTTGAATTTATGATACATCGATTGCAGTAATTCAAAAATCCAACTGTCAAATACCGGTAATTAATTTTTCTTAATAAAATAATTTTAAGTTTCAGCTTACCGTGAAATATTATTTTAGTGGTTTTGAATCAAAAATTTACTTATTAATATTTTGTAATTAATATTCAAGGGTTTAGGTTAGGATATATAGCTACAATAGTGGGCATTGTTTTCTACAAAGAGTTTATATAATTTTTAATTACTTACATAATAATTGCAGTAATTTTCTTGCTGTTCTGTCTTCTCCATGTCTCACTGTTGAATATTATTGTTTTTCCTGAAGTCACTTAGTGATCAATTAATCACTTTGTAATTAATTTCATTGTTTTCATTATTCGTAATCACGTGTCCTTATTGTGTTGATGTTCAACTATAACCATATATTTTTATAGTTACTTTTTTATATTGATTAAAAATTCTCTGAAATACAAACCTTTAATTACTTTCTTTTGTCCTATATGAATAAAAAGGGAAAGAAAATATTGTTTTCGTTTCGATTTTTCAAATCTAGTTTAATGACATCGATTGCAGTAATTCACGTTTTTAGGCCCCTGAACCAAAAACATCACGTTTTTAGCGATTGGTCTGTGTGTTAACTAAATATATCAAGAATGGAATAAACACTCAAGTACTAAGTCGGAACTTTGAATCTAGGTAAGGTAGCCTACGCAAGGGGACCCGATACGAACATTTTCATCAAAATCGGTCAACCGGAAGTCGTAGTTTATTGGTGCGATTTTCTCAAAAACGGCTCCTGAGTTATTTTTACAGTCGTCTTATTTACTAAATTCTTTGTGCTCTAAAAGATAGTGTCAGTGCCATGTTTTTTTGAAATTCTTGGGGGCCGTGCTCTCGTGGTAAAAATATTTTTTTAAGATTATGGCATTAATATGCATTTTAAGGCAAAAAAAGCATATAATCAAAGTTATGGGAAATTAAGAAATCTGCAGCTTTTCTTACAAATATTTTTTCTTCAATGCTTAATTTAACGTCAATTTTCTGTTTTTTTCTCATTAAATCGGTAAAAAATGGATTTTTTTAAGATTACAACCTTACTATAATTGGGAGCTGACTTGTTTGCTAGTGCGGGATGAAGTGCAGGGGGCCTGGTACTACAGTAGTTATTCGAAATGGTTTGTGAGTAATATTTTTAGAAGAGCGCGAACTAATGGTATTGTTTCTACTTCTAGGTTATAGGAGGAGGGGAATCGTACAAATAATCCTCCTCTACCCGAATTCCTTACGCTAGCAATCAAGTGAGCTCCCATCGATAGTAGTCAATGTATGACAAAAGTACTATATTAACTAAATTTATAGAAAATTAAAAACATAAAACTTTCATTTCAAACACTTTTTTCTATAGAGCCTAGTTTAGCTTCACCGCGATTTTCATATTTTAAGTTCTACAGCGGTTGATTTTCATTTTATCATTCACTCATGATTAAAATTAGGTTATATTTTTCATTTTTCATTGCTTTCTTATGCTTAACACAGATTATATGAGGCATTATTTACATTGGCAAGAGAAAGTCGTGTGAGTGTTTTACACCAGATTTTTTTTTTCATATTATCTTAAAAGAAAATACAATATTTACCAATCCAATCCAATAAAATTTTATGCTTCTACAGATTTCATGATATGGCAACACATTTCTTAGACTAATTTAATTAACCATATATATGAGTATTCAAAATAAAAACATCAAAACGAAGGAAGTAATTGAATGTTTGTTAATATTTTGGATGAATGGAGTTTTTAATTCCTTGTGATCAATGTTATATTTTATTTAACGTCCGAGTTGTGCGATAGTGTAATCTTTTGGTTAAGTCCTACACTGATTTGTGCTGCAATTAAGTTTTTGTTTCACCATATATCTTTTAAATTAATTATCCGTTTGTTTTTAATGGAAACGATTTGTTTTAAATGGAAATCCGCATTGAATTATAAGTGTATTTATTTATATGGCATTCATTTGTACGGTTCTCAGTTAATGCACTTTAATACAGGATATTCTCGTATTTTACTTGTGTACAGTTAATGAAAACGAAAATGGTCACTGGTTGTAATAAAGTACCCGAGTAAACCAAAGCCAGGGTCTTGAATGAGCTTAGTATATAGCAGTACTTAAGGGACAATATGAGTGGAGAGAGAAAGTGGGACTTAGGCCTACTTGTGCTAGTAAAACCTTGTAACCACAATCGGATGTGGGCTCAAATGTAATGGCATCTAGAAGCGGAACAGTAGCCTGCCTGAAAATGTCCTTCCGTTCGTATCATTGAAACGCAGTAGAAGCTTTTGTGGCGATATACGTCCATTAGCTTCTGTAAACCTTTATTTTATTCTATAATGTTACCATACTTTGTCTTGTTAATTAAAAACTTGTATTTTATGAAAAGTGAGTTTATTTGCTAACGTTTTAAAGTGACAGGCTTTTAGTCCTCTTTACTAAAGTTTCCAATGAAATTTTCTCTATAAAACACCACCTCGTCATACACCTTCTGTTTAAAATTTATTTATATATCTTTATTGAAATACCTGTTGATCCAAAATGTCATATACTAATAGAACCTTATTAGTATATAAAATTTTAACCCTTAACACTGAATCAAAATTTTGTTACTAAATTAACTTATTCAGTTTTACTTTCTCTTGCCTATATGAATGTATAGGAAGGAAAATATTGTTTTCATGTCGATTTTTCGAAATCGAGTTTTCACCGGTATACACATTTTCAGACCCGCTGAACCCAAAAAAACATGTTTTTAGCGATTAGTCTGTGTGTGTGTGCGTTTGCGCGCGCACGCGTGTGTGTGTGAACAAAATATCTCAAGAACGAAACATCGTACGAACTTGAAACTTAAGATAGGTACTACTAGATGACACGACCCGAACATTTTCATCGAAATCGATCTACCGAAAGTAGTAGTTTATTCGCGTAATTTTTCACTTATTTTGAAATTTTCTCAAAAACGGCTTCTACGATTTTTTTAAAAATCGCCTTATTTACTACATATTATATGCTCTACTAGGTAGGGTAGGCGCCATGTCTGCTGAAGTTCTTGGGGAGGCTATGTCTCGTAGAAATTTTTTTTTTTAAATTGCGGGCTTAATATGCATTTTAGCGCAAAAATGTATAGGCCTATAATAAAAGTCGAGAGAATTAAAAACCCTACAACTTTTATTTCTAATATTTTTTTCTGTATAACGCTTAGTTTGGCGGTAATTAGCGATTTTCTGTTTTTTTCTCACGGAAACGTGAGAAACTTTTATTTTGAGCATTTTTCTCGACAGAGCCTAATTTAGCGTGAAAAAGTGATTTTCCTCATTTTTAAGCCAAACTGAGGTTGATTACATTTTGCATCTGTCACTAATTGCATCAAAATCACTAATTATTATACAAAGAAATGTTTGAAATTGTAGAATTTCAAAATTTCTACAACTTTTATTTTAAACGCTTTTGCGCTAAAACAAATATTAAGCAGCAATTTTTAAAAAACATTTCTTTCTACGAGCACAGCCTCCCCAAGAATTTCAGCAGACATGGTGCCTACCCTATCTTGTAGAACATAAAAAATATATTATTTTCTTAAAAAATCGTAACAGCCTTTTTTTGAGAAAATCACAAAAAAGTGAAAAATGATACGAATAAACTACTTCCGGTTGACTGATTTTGATAAAGATGTTTATGTCGGGTCCTCTAGTGGTAATAACGTAAGTTTCAAGTTTCAACTACGTACGATGTTCCGTTCTTGAGATATTTTGTTCACACACACGGACTATTTGCTAATAACATGTTTATTTTTGGGTTCAGGGGGTCTGAAAACGTGTATACCGGTGAAAACTCGATTTCGAAAAATTGACATAAAAACAATATTTTCCTTCCTATGTATTCGTAACGGAAATTTACTTCACCAATCATTTTATTTAGCAAATCGTTTACGTGTTCCAACCAGATTTTTGACTCTTGAACTGTAGAAAGAAATAAACAATTAAAAAACGATAAATTTTTCATTAAAGTTGGTAATTTTCCTACTTGAATAACAACATCCCCTACAAAGCTTTTACTAATTGTAACTATAATTTTGTGGATCATAATTTTTGTTTTACAATGTTGTTTTTTTCTTTTGGTAAATGTGTTTTTAATAATATGTCATTTGAATTATGTACAGTATTGTACAGTAAAAAATTAGTGCGAGGCGTAATTTATGGTTTTTGAGACTAACGGATACGTCAAATTATTATAGTACCATACTTTTAGGTTTTTTTATTTTGTTATTTTTAAGTCCCCTAATTTGTAGCTACAGTACAAAGCTTTTTCTGACTATGAAACAATCAGCTCATTTCGTCACTGCGATTACATTATATTATTTCTTTTATAAGAAACAATAACATAGAAAGTTTGTCTTCCATTCCAACTGTTTACTGTGCAACATAACAACACTTTTAAGAAGTGAATGACCTTTCAAGAGAGTAACAATTGGCCATCTAAGCAACTGTTTTAAACTTTGCTGGATGAGTGTATACTTATAAATTCTTTTTTTATTTTTTTTTTAATTTATATTTTATTGTTTTAAAAATTTGTGAAAATTTACATATATTTATGATTTCTCTAAAGATAAAACAGTATCTAATTTCGTGAATGTTATTTTAGAATCTGTAATGAATATTATATTGCATATTGTATTTCTTTGCTAAAACAGAAATTTTGCGTTGAAATTTGAATATCAGTACTTATTTTTTATGTTTGTTTAGAATAAATTTGTTTTGGTCATCAGCCGAAAGGCTGTTTTAAACCTCTAAAGGCTTTACTAGGTTAAACGAGGATGGAGATGGTTTACAATTGCCATCCTCAGCTGAGTGAAAAAGTATGCTTATCAGCATCCCTCTGATAAGCACCTACTTTCCACCCTCCAAATGACACCTTCACTTCAGTCACCATAGGGTCTGGCTATAAAATGAAGAAATTCATTACTCTCAGAGGAGACAACTCTGACTCTAGTGTCTTTTACACCTCTACTTCTTCTCTTCTTAAATGTTTCAGTCGTATAATTGGCTGGGTTGTATCGTTGCGGGAAATGACAGATGGGCATATAGAGTAACCCAATGGAGACCTCATGAAACTAGCAGAAGTTTTGAAAGGCTACAGATGAGGTGGGCGCGCACAGTAGATAAGTACAGCTTACGACAGGGAAATACAGGAGGAATTAGAAGTGGTCTATATTCAGTATTTCATTGAGAAGGACTAAAGAAGATATTATATTCTGTATAAATACAGTACCATTGTTACTGAAAATTCACAGCTAGATTATATTAAAATCTGAACATAACAAACTGAATGAATAAGAGAGATTACATGCCATAGTAGGCCTGCTTACTGTTCATGTTTTTTTTTTTTTTTTTTTTTTTTGTTAATTAAACCTGATAAAGTTAATTTTAAGGAAGTTAAAACAAAGTACAATTTGTATTGTGAATCTTATCTACTTCTTATTTGGGTATTTTGTATTGCAATACCTGTATTGTATTGTTATATGTTTATGTAATAATCAGCTTGTACTGTAGTAATGAATATTGTATCATTTTACATACGTGACATTAACAAGGAAGGAAATTAAAATATACCTAGGCTTTTAGAATTAAAATCATCGCATGACTAACGATGAAAATTACATAATGTATTGTAGTGATAAAATGGGTAAAGACGGGTTCACTCTTTTCACTCTTTTCTTTCTTTTTGTTCGTTTTTTAAAATCTTTGTTTAACCTCTTATTGCATATTGCATTGGTGTTGTAAAAAAACGACGTAACAATGCAATAAAAAAAAGTTCTATTCCAAGGTTAAAGTGTAACAATTTATGTTTCTACATATGTGTGCTCGTATTAGTTTTTTTGTCTACACATAAGCTTATTGTCAAGTAAAATCAGGATATGTCCTTTTTATTGTAGTTTAAATTACAATGTCTTGAGTTGGAGTTGTTTACGTGAGTTGCATTATTTTTTTATGTTCCTGAAAGTTAACCTAACGTTTGAGAAAGCTTGTTTTTTTGTTTTTTGTCACTAACGAAATTGCTTTATTTAAAGTGTTTGTAGCAAAAACAAACGTCATCAGTCACCATACACATGAATGTTTAAGAAGCTTTTATCCATTAAGTTAGTACGCACGAAATATTAGAGTATCAATAACAATATTTTATTTCTAAAAAAAAGTTAGGTACTTATATATTAAATTTAATTAATTTGTACTTATACATTTTTCTTTACTCACTCATTCTATTTTTTGCTAGGTGATGGAAAGTCTCATTTCCTATGGTTAAACAGCCATAACTCAGGAAATGTATACACATTAATTTCACAAATGACCGCCTCCGTAGCGAAGTGGTAGCGCGCTAGCCTTCAACGTGGAGGTCTCGGGTTCGATTCCCACCTCGAGTCTGGAAATTATAACTTTTCAAAACCCACCGTAACATTTACATAACTCACCGTAGTCACTAATAACCAAGCAAAGTTGACGCGAGTTTAAATAAAATACGAAAGGTCATAAATATTATATGGTAAATGGTTCTCAGTGAACTTCGCATTTTATTTACCATCTTTTTTTATATGGCTTATAGATCTGGATTTTTGAACTAAAATTTTAAAACCGAGTAACAGCTATTGAAATTACTTAGATAGTATAAAACTAATTAATTATAATTGAACTAACTACTTGTATTTAGTTTTTGCTTAAATCGAAATTTATTACACTATAATGCTTTTCACCGTTGATGAGCCCTGCTGTTGTAGTGGTTTAGACCAATCAGAACGTTTGCCAGCGTTGTCAAATTGTACGAATGTATCTACCTGACAAACCTTACGCGCGCATGCGTATAAGATCCACAGCAGTTCACGCGTGTCTTGCATCTCGTACTGAACACGTCGCGTCGATTATAGAGCAACATGTCGATTATAGCGCGTTAACATGCAAAACTTTATAATACATTCAGCTGGTTGTATGTTCAGAGGTTATAATGTTATTGAAAGACCAAAAAAATGGCTGAGGAAATATATAACAGAGCTGTGAAAGCAAGTATTGGCAACGTTGCTCCAAAGTTATTGGCTAGCTATTGGGAAGAGGGCAATGCGAGCGTTCAGAGCTTATCTACTTTGAAAAATAGTATAGTCATTTTACTTAAGTATATAATATAATTAAATTATTATAATTATTAATTATAATAATTATATAATTATATTGGTAACAATTGTTGTAAACTGTACGATGATTATGTGGAGAATAGGTAAAACCTTTTACCACTGGGGTTTTATGTGTTATTCCCTCTTCCCGCAGCATAATTTGTCACATTTTGTGAATATTTCGTATGCAAACTTACAGCAGTTTTAACGATAAAAACGGGAAAATATTTCAAAAGATCCTACACCCATAATCTTCCAGTTAAGGTTAAATATAGTTGAATTAAATAGGCTTTTTTCTCAATATTGTTACTGTATGTAATAATGAAATATAAACACATCGAGTACATGACATCATTAAATTATTGTAATATAATAAAATAAAATATGAATAAATAATTTAATAATTTTCAATAAATAGTTTAAGGTTAACTTGAAAAAGGTAAAAAAACTTTAACGTCAACTTGAAAAATATTAATACATGATTTTTTTAAATATTTTTTCCATTTTTATCGTTAAAAATACTGCTAGAATACCTACATACGAAATATCCAGAAAATGTGAAAAATTATGTTTGGGGAACAGGGGAATAACAACAGAAAAGACCCTACCACTGTTTAAGAAAAATAATACCATTATTTTGGCAGACGCGGTATCATCGGTTTTTCAAAAGATAGATCTTTCATAACAACGCATTTTTTATGTTCTGGTTAAAAAAAACGGCCGTCGATATGTTTTTTTGACGCCATGGGAGACTTGATCTGATTGATGCTGAAGAACATCCATCATATTTGATGTATTTTCGTTTCAGGAATTCCAACAGTATTGATCTTATGTCTTGGTTCAGTCATTCTGGTATTCTGCTTATTGACCGGAGTTGAGAATATGTCCTTTGGGATTTAAGGAACAATATATTTGAGATCCTTTGTTTCCAACAATAATCATCTGTGATGAAAGATTCACATTGTGGATCTTCTAGTTTTTTTTAACTTTCTCTTAGATTATTTTTAATACATTTGTTTTATATTGCAAAACATACTTAAAAAATATGAGAATGTATTTACTTTAATGTTTTTCTAATGAATTATTTTATCTTTAAGACCTGCTAATTTTAATTTGGTTAACAAAAATATTATTTCGTAAAATGGGTTTTATTCAAAGTATTTTAAATTTAAAAACGCACTTTTGTTATTTTAATTTTAGTTTATTCAAATTTGTATTTATTGTACGTTTTGGTTGTGTTATTTTGTACTTTTCTATTATTTACCGGTTTTTAATAAAATTTATACTTCAAAATTGTATGAATAAATTAAATTTTCACCTTTTTACAATTTATACTCGTACACGAGAACCTTCCGAATATTTGTACTTTTCTAGCGATTTGTATTATACATAGTACATTACATATACATTATTTTTATATTATTATACAATTACATTACATTATTATAAATTATAGTAATTCCAGAGATAAATACATTTTTATCTATTTCAAACAAATTTGATGTGTCAAACGTTATGATGGGGTTTCTCCTTACTACCAATCACGATTGGTTTTTGTCTAAAACTATTAAGTTTTTAGTCAAATTTTTTTAGGATAGTGTCAACGGATGGCGACATTAAGTGGCGAGTTGAACTCTTTACATTTTGGTGGCCCTGAAAAGGGCCGTTTAAGCGGTGGTCGTCTTGATGGGAAGCATCGGTCGTAGTCGTCGTGGCGGTCGAGGAGCTGGACGACAAGGCGAGTCGTCGTCCAGCGGAGACGTCATCTTCTTCCCTCGTAGAAGTGCGTCGATGGCTGCTTCATCGGATCCGGTGGACGTAAGGCTCGGTCGAGGGACCGCTGTGGGCATCGCTCGCGGCAGCGGGTGATGACGGTCCGGTCGACGGCTTACACTGTTGAGTCGGCGAGCGGAAGCATCATTTTCTCTCTTGCGGGGTCGTCGATGAGCCTTCGTTGTAGTCCGGTAGCCGTGTGCCGATGGTGGACGTCTTGTCTGCTCTCTGGATTGGAATTAAATCCCTCGGCTCAGTGTAGCGCTCTTTATATAGTCGCCGAGAGCGCTGTGATAGAGAGCGGTTACTGGCTCGGCCTTGATGACAAAGGTCTCTGTCGGTACGCTGCCACAAGCCTATCACCCCTCTCGGAACTATTGGCGGCTCCTTCTGTCGCTACGTCGGAGGCTTTCATAGCCGGAAGCATAGTACTTAATCAAAGGGGGCGACGGTAACAGTAGGTTATTTTTAAATAGGGTAATTTATAACTGTACAGCAATTTCTCGGTAGCTCATTCGATAGCTAAAAATAAAAATAAAAGTTTATATAAACGTAGACCCGAAAGCGCATCGTTAGTGACTTACACGGGGTCAAAGAATTTGCCGAGAATTCTGTACCCTCGGTGAAATGAGACCATATTATAGACATTTTTAAGGCTGCAATAAAGAGACAAATCTGCTAGTATCTTGTGTATTTTTACCTGATAAATGCAATAAAATTGGTTCCAGAAATGTAGGTACCTTCATCAGTTTCAAAGATATCTTACGTAAGACACTACAATTGGGGCTAAAATATATCATATTTTTGTTTTTAAAGTGAGATTACTTTGCTAAATGGTAAATTAAGGTTTATTTTTTATTAATTAAATTTGTTGAAAATTTAATTCTGAAAAGATTCATGTAAATTACTTAAATAATAATTGAACACTAGTTTTTGAAATTTAAGTTTATTGAAAAACAAAAGAAAAGTAAGTGTGAAAAAATGCACTGCATGAAATACCTACTAATTTTGGCCATAGGTTGGAAATAATAGCTGATTGTTCATTCACTACTGTAGATTTACATGAAATTAATGAATTTCAGTTTAGAAACAACGTAAAAATTAGTTATTAGTTACCTACAAAAGGTGCTCGAAGTGGCTTCCGTTTTGTTCAATACACAATTTCGGTCGACGAATCCATTCTTTCTAGCGCTTCTGTTAACGTTACGAGTATTCTTAATCGTTTCTGCCGCTTCTGATATGCGATTCCTTAACTTTTCTTGTGCGTAATTGGTTTTGAATAAACAATTGACTCATCCAACCCCATAAAAAAAAGTCTGATGGCGTAAGGTCGGGAGACCGTGGTGGCCATTTTAGGCCAAAATTCTCCTTTCTATGCTCAATATTTTATTGATACCACCTTTTAACTTAATTTTAAGTGTTTCTGTTCCATACAATGCTTCCGGTCTTACCACCGTCTGTTAGTGCCTGATTTTTGTATCCCATGATAGATTGTTTTGTGATATAAGTTTCTGGTATTCATGAATGCTCATTCTATCCGCCCTTCTTTCTAAGTATGGTATTTTTATCATTAGAAAATTTCCTGTGTAAATAATTATTAAGTTTTAATGTCATGTCATGTAATGTAATGTAAGTGCATTGAAATACATTCTTGTCCACGTTTGTTATTTTGTAACGAGAATGTTTATGTACCAACAAATGATTTATTTATTTTTATTTCTCACCTGCTGTAAATGAAATGAGGATTTCTAACGTGTGAGATGATAATAAACTTGTACGAATAACTTGTAATATTTCTCACAATACTTAGAGTTGCAACAAGATGTTAGGGATTTTCTCTCTTGTAATCGCCCCACAGCGATTAAATATACTTGATGGTAAGTATAATATAAATAAACAGCGCAAATACATGAATTATATCAAGTAATTTCATACACGTACATTTCTGGCTATTGTGAACCAGAGAAAGTGAAGGGAAAGGCGCCGCGTAAAGCAATGGTCATCTACCGGACAGGACAAGCCTTCAGGCCTCCAATAATTCTACAGGATTCACCGTCTACTGAGGAAGAGAAATTAAGCCTGGGAGAATCATTACATTGAAACTACCGCTTCAAGCAATATAAGATCATTGTAAGATGTACATATATAAATTAATCTTACATTAATTAAACAACAAATGTATTGCTTATATGTTTTCGTAATGTAATTGTCGATTTTTCTCAAATTTTTTTTGTTGTTTTAATAGAGGTCTAATGTTTTTTTTTAAATTTTATTCAAAGTTGCATTGGCTATTCGTTCGTCAGTGTATAATGAATAATGGAATTAAATATATTTGGTACGGTGTGAAGATTTTTTCCACCGGCTGATCTACGGAAACTGTTATTGAATAGTTCAATATAATTTTTTTAATCAAACTTAATATTTTGTTTATGTGTGTGTTTAGGTCAATAGCGGAAAAGCTGGTTTGAACCTCTGGAGGATTTACTAAGTGAAACGAGGAGTTTTACTACATAAAAACGAGAAGTGAGGTGGTTTACTATTACCTTCCTCAATTAGTTGAAAGATTATGCTTATAAGCATGCCAGGTCTTCCAAAAAGCACCCACTTTCCACTCTAGAAATGACACCTTCACTTCATTCACTACAGGGTCTGGCTGTATAGTGAAATTCATTACTCTCAGAGGAGATAACTTTGACTAGTGTATTTTACATCTCTACCTCTTCTGTTCTTAAATAGTTTAGTCATATATTTGGCTGACTAAATGACAAGAAACAGAACTAATTTTTGTAGCTCTGGAACGAACAGATCGAGTGCAATTAATATAACACTCCACCTGTCCGTTAAGGGCATCTATTTCGTTTATTTTCTTAAATTCCTTCATCAAGGAAGTTTAATACTGGATTTGAGTGCTGTGGATACGTCAGCAAAACCTTACGTAATTTATTTAGATTTGCATTAACATTTTGGTCAATAACGACTACAATGGGTTTTGACTTGTTTAAAGTTCTAGGCCATAGCCGGGAATCTAATCTGGGACTTTTTCTCTGTGTAGTCTAGAAGCTAACCACTACGCCATGAAAACAGTCAATCAGTTAAAGTAATTGCTGTTATATTGCTTTAGTATATTATAACAGGAGCTGTAGTTGGAAGCTTCCATTAAGTAATATTGTAATATTTCATCATACTTTGTTTATTTAATAATTAGTCATTTGTACCCATAAGAGGCAGGTGGAGTGTTAAATTATTTCCTCTCGATCTGCTAGTTCCAGGGCCACAAAAAATTGTTCTGTTTCTTATCACGTGGTCAGCCAATTATATGACTGAAGCATTAAAGAACAGAAGTGGTAGAGGTGTAAAATATAAAGTTATCTCCTGTTGATAGTAATAAATTTCATTATATACAACCAGACCCTGTGGTAAATGAAGTGAAGGTGTCATTTGCAGCGTGGTAAGTATATGCTTTTCGGAGGCCCTAGTATGCTGTTAAGCATATGTTTCCATTCAGTGAGGAAGGCTAAACAAACCTCACTAACAAACAACCTCACTCCTTGTTTTGCTTAGTAAAGCCTCTAGAAGTGCAAACCAGCCTTTCGGCTGATGACCTAAACAACAAGAAATCAGTAAATTATTTATTTAATAATTTTATGTTGTGAGTTAGTAATGATAATGATAGGGTTATGAGTAACTGATTCATTAAAAAACAAAATTTTTCCCGGAAAATAAAATATGTTAAATTGCCAGTTTAAAAATAATTACACAATCCTAGTTTTTTTTGAAAGAATTTAAAATTTTCTTTTGAATTATTCGCCTACTGATTGATTATGTACGCCACAATTTATCCCTAATACAAAAGAGTTATTTATAGTTGTCACCATCGTCTCTTCTACTTAATCAGGGCGCTTGACCAAACCATCGCGCGGTAGAAAATGTTACGACCTCCGGATCCCAACGAAGAGAAAAAAAGAAAAAATTATTTTTCGCTGGACGACTTGACGCCGTAATCGCCTCTACCAGAGCCATCAGCAACGGTCTTCTCAGGACCAAGCTACAATTTATAATTTGCTTCTCCCGGTGTACAATACATAAACGGCCCTTTTTAGGGCCAACAACTTAGTAGATTTCACAATGCCATTTGTTGTTGTCATCCGGTGACATTTTTATACCTTACAAAAAAATATTGTGGAATGTGTTGCTTTTACTTTAAAATTTTTCATTTCCTGGAGCATTAAGTTTTAACTTAAGTATTAAAAAATTACTAGAATTTTTCCTAAAAATGTACATACCCTACATTCGATAGTTTCGGATAATTGAGAGTATGTATGTGGGCAAACGGGAAAAGTGAGCATACATCGTCAACATCAGCAAAAAAATGGTTTAGGTGACAATCTAAAACATCTACATTAAAATTATTTTTTTCAATTTTTTACTTTCTCATGCCTGTATGAATATATAGGAAGGAAAGTATTGTTTTCATGTCGATTTTTTGAAATCGAGTTTTCACCGGATCTACACGTTTTCAGACCCTCTGAACCCAAAAAACATGTTTTTAGCGATTGGTCTGTGTGTGTGTGTGTGTCTGAACAGAATATCTCAAGAACGGAACATCGTACGAACTTGAAACTTAAGTTAGATACCACTAGAGGACCCAACACGAACATTTTCATTACAATAGGTCTACCGGAAGTACGAGGGTAGGCTGATAAGTAATGCACACATGCTTGTAGAAGACAACTAAATAAACTTCAGTAGCGCGCCTGGTGGCATGTGGAAGTACTATTTCTCCTCTACAAGCCTGCGCAGTTTGAAGGCGTTGCTTTCATTCAGTTTGTTTTGAGTAGTGGAAGTATGGCGTCGTGTTCTGGTGCTATGTCAACGAGAATTAAACAACGCGCTGTTATCGAATTTTTAACTGCTGAGAAAGTGAATCCTAGTGAGATTTATCGTCGTTTAAAGGCTGTTTATTGTGACGATACTGTTGATAGGTCTACTGTGAATCGTTGGGTAATAAAATTTCGTGATTGCCAACCTGGAAAAGCCTTAATTGTTGACAAAACACGCAGTGGACGACCAATCACTGCCTCAGACGATAATCGTCGCAAACTCATCGATGATTTGATTCAAAATGACCGGCGAATCACTCAACAGCGTATCGCAAACCAAATTGGAATATCTAAGGAACGTGTTGGCTTCATTATTGAACAATTGGGATACCGTAAAATCTGTGCACGATGGGTACCACGCCGTCTGACAGACGAGAATAAACAGCGTCGATTGGAATGCTGTGAACAACTTTTGAAGCGCTACCGTGACGAAGGAGACGACTTTCTTTTGAATATTGTGACGGGGGACGAGTCATGGGTTCATCATTACGATCCCGAAGAAAAAAGGCAGAGCGCTGAATATCGTCATCCACATTCTCCTGTTGTGAAAAAGTTCAAAACACAACCGTCCGCAAAAAAAATTCTTTTGACTGTGTTTTGGGATGCTCGCCGAGTTTATGTGACTGATTATCTGGAACGAGGGGCAACGGTAAATTCTGCTCAGTATATACAGACTCTGAAACACCTCCGACGTCGAGTTTGTCGTGTTAGAGGCAACCTGGCGCCAATAATTTTGCAACACGACAATGCTCGTCCACACACTTCGCGTGCAACTGGAGAGGCTCTGAGAAACCTGAAGTTTCAACCAATTTTACACCCTCCGTATTCTCCCGACCTTGCGCCTTGCGATTTTTATTTTTTTCCTCTACTGAAGAGAGACCTTAAGGGTAATCATTACAGCTCGGACAATGAGGTGAAGGCAGCTATTGCGTCCTGGGTTCGAGGAAAGTCGGAAGAATTTTTCAGTGACGGAATGAAAAAACTTGTTAAACGTTGGGAGAAATGTGTAATGCTTAACGGTGACTATATTGAAAAATAAATAGATAATTTGGTAGGTTAAGATTTGTACTTTAATTTGTTATTTACCCCATCTTGCTATTTCTTTTTGTTCGTCTTCTACAAGCATGTGTGCATTACTTATCAGCCTACCCTCGTAGTAGTTTATTCGTGTCATTTTTCAATTTTTTGCGATTTTCACAAAAACTGGTCCTACGATTTTTTTTTTTAAATCGTCTCATTTACTAAATTTTTTATGCCCTACAAGATAGGGTAGGCGCCATGTCTGCTGAAATTCTTGGGAAGGTTGTTTTCTTGTAAAAAAACAGTTTTTTAAGATTGTGATTTTAATATGCATTTTATCGCAAGAATGTATATAATAAAAGTTGTAGCCAATTTAAAATCCTACAACTTTTATTTTAAACATTTTTTGTTCAACGTTTAGTTTAGCGGTAATTAGCGATTTTCTGTTTTTTTCTCACGAAAACGTGTAAAAAATCGATTTTTTTAAGATTTCAGTTTTAGGATCCATTTTATGACAAAAGTGTATACAATCAAATTTATAGTAAATTAAAAGATCTACAACTTTTATTTAGAGCATTTTTCTCTACAGAGCCTAGTTTAGCGTGAAAGAGTGATTTTCCGTATTTTTAAGCCAAACTGAGATTGATTTTCATTTTGCGTCGTTCACTCATGATTAAAATTAGGTTATGTTTATTGAGGTTAGTTTTTGTTTATGTGTAATGTTTTATTACTAATGTTAGGTTATATTTTTCAATATTTGCATTGGAAAGAGAAAGTTGTGTGAGTGTTTCACACCAGATTTTTTTCCTTAATTTGGCTACGTGGTTTTATCTAATTACTTTATATAGTTTTCATGATATTGTGAAACTTACGATTGGTTAGACAAATTGTTTTGTGTAAGTATTTAATCATAAAACTTTAAAAAATGTATTAATTCTTGAGATATTTTCAAGATATTTAAAAAAATTGAATTGGATAATACTTTGGTTCTGTTGTAATATCGCTTCCTTTGTATTGGTAGGGATCCTTACAGTTGCATCAGTGATTGAACTACTATTTAATTCACAATACAACATAGATAAACACACAAAACCTCCCCTCATGTCATGGTTCTTACGAAACTAGTTTCACAGATATTTTTTTTAACTACTTGTGAATGTAATGATGCAATCCTGAATTCTGTCCTGTGAATTTCAGTAAACCTATGTTACTGATCAAGTGAGGTTGGATATCGTGGTACGTTATTAATTCGTAAATATTTCCCTCGTGATAGGTAATGCTCATAAATTTAATTTTATATTTGTTTTTATTTTGTATTTTGCACGTAAGATTTTTATTTATTTTTATTTTATTATAAACCGAATTTAGGAGACTCCCAAAGGAAGTTTAGGATGTATAACTTATAAACCCTATTTATTAACACTAATCCCTTAACCTGTCCCTTACCAGTTTGGTACATATTCCATTAATATAAATCCCTCGTTAACTACCTCTTTTGTCACAATTTGATTAATTTTTTAACTAACATCTTTACGTACTTAGTATTAAGTACGTACTTAGTAATATTTTTACAATCTGTTAATGGTTGTCTGATGCACACAATTTTTTCAGCAGTAACTGTAAAGTTTATTTTTATTTTGAAAACAAAACCTATTTACATTGAGCATTTAAATGTTTCATTGATCAATTTAATGTTTCAGCTTTTACTTTAGCTAGTAAACTCAACTTTAGTGTTATATTATAGGTAACAATTACAGTGCTAATACAAGTTAATAAACTCAACTTTAGTTTTGTATTGTAGGTAACAATTGCAACGCTAATACAAGTTAGTAAACTCAAGTTTAGTGTTGTATTTTAGGTAACAGTTTTTACGTTATCTTGTGAATTACTTATAAATTCAATAGGCGGGTGAGCACACGGTGTTTTGACTCTGGGTAGGCCTACCTCGGTTTGACGAACTGTCCCAATATTTTTTATAGTTTTTAGAGTGGGCTACTATTTGTCATAAAAATAATGTTTATTTAATAACGTTTCATTCAAAATTAAAACTTTAAATGTAAATTTAGCCAAAATTTAAAAAAATTAGAATTAAAGAATTAAAATTGCTTCAGCTTTTGTGGTAAGATTTTCTCATATGATGCTCAGTGTCAATTTATAAGACTATGCAAAAACCGCGTCAAAACTGTTTTTTTTAAATTAGTTTGTTTATCCCTAATGTGTGTATGTTGAAATCTGTTTAATTTAAAAACAATAAGCAACTCCATGACCCAATGAGATGAGGATGATACAACCTGTAAATGAGGTGTAGTCTTGTACTGACCCAGGCCGACCATTCCTAAAAGAGTATGGTTAATTGAACCACAACCATAAAAGTACACCGATAACCACTGTCAAGTATTTAAATCCGTATAAACGTATCAAAACTACCTGTATTAGGATTTGAACCAGGAACCTTCGTCTCCGAAAATCAGCTGTTAAACAAATTACAGTCTTAAAGTAAAATATTTATAAACTTAACTTCATACATTCACACACTCTTCATAAATTTATCAACTAAAACCGCTTCCGTAGAGTAGTGGTAGCGCTCTAGCGTACAACGCGGAGGTCTCGCGTTTGATTACCGGCTAAGGTCTGGGAATTATTAATAGCCATCGTTAAAATTAGGAAACCCACCGCTCTCGCTAATAACGAAGGGTTGTGGCGACTTTAAAATATACTAAGAAAAAATTAATAAATTTGAAATAAAAAAAAGATTCATTTTTACGTACTTTCTCTTGCCCTGTATGAATATGTAGGGAACGAAAGTATTGTGTTCATTTTAACTTTTTTTATCCGACTCTTAGTTTGGCAGATTTTTTTTTTTTTTAAACTGCGTGAGATTGGACTGGTGTAATATTGCCGAAAAATAGTGCGAATAAGTTTGCCAGATCAGTTTTTGGTTGCTTACTAAACATTGTAAAAGCTCTAACATTTATATCAGCCTATCAAAAATGGAAGGTTCTAAACATTTCAATGGACAGTGTTGTAACATACGCGAATAAAAAAGAAAAAATATTTTATTATTACGAGCTGGATTTTCTAGTCTATTTATACAGTTAAACTTTCCAAACTAAGAAAAACGTATCCGAAATTAAAAAGGTTAAAAAATTTATTATGATTCAGTTTCTTTGTACTTTTATTTACGTGGATGTAAATAAACCCTTCCTGAGAATTAAATCTTTGAGACTACATTTGAACCCATTGAATCAAAATACAATAAAATTTAAGTATTTAAAAGTATAATTAATCCATTATTGTGAATGTTTGCTGAAGTTATCATTTCGGCTACAGTTTTGGTTATCAGTAAACTAAGTATTACACACATAAGTAATTCTATTGTCTTTTATTTATAAAAATTACACATTATATTATTTACATTTTGTAGATTAATGTCTTCATAGCGCTTGATGACCTTGACATTTATAAATGATCACCTCATCTAGTTCAAAGATCAACTTGAATCTATTGTATCAAGTGATTTATTTTACGTTCAAAAATTAAAATGCACTATACTTCGTAATATTTAAGTTAGTAATTATTTAATTTACAATATATAATATATTTATTCAAGACAGTTTAAAAATTTAATAAATTGATAAATTTTATTATGTTTACCTTTTTTAATTATTAATATAAGGATAAAATTGTAGTTGTTTAATCATTTACGATTTAATTAAGGTAAGTTAACTTGTTTTTGTAGTGCATGTTCTTTAAAGTTTTATCCAAATTCGCATTAACTAACATCTCTGGTTGTTAGCCAAATACAGATAGATTTTTTAATACTTCTACAGATGTTAAAATATTGAATAATTTTGTCGAACCCGTTACTTTACGGATAGTTGTTTAGCACGTCACTGATTCAGACAGCCAAGCTGTAAATAATGTTAGTCTTCATAATATATTGATTTTCTGTTTTTTTCCGATGTGCTACATAGATATTGATGCCCATAACGGGCAGGTGGAGTGTTAAATTAATTGCACTTGATCTGTTGGTTCCAGGGCTACAAAAAATAGTTCTGTTTCTTATTACATAGTCAGCCAATTATATGACTGAACTATTTAAAAACAGAAGAGATAGAGGTGTAAAAGACACTAGTCAGAGTTATCTCCTCTGATAGTAATGAATTTCACTATACAGCCAGACCCTGTGAATATAATTCAGAGCTCAGCTGAATATATTTTCAATGAGAGATAAAATAAATGGGAGTAGGAGGGATTGGTTTCAACATGTGGACAGAATGAGTGAATACCGGATCCCTAAGCAGGCCCTGATATACCAACCAATTGGGAAAAGAGATAGAGGGCGTCCAATGAAAAGATGGACCGATTGTAGAGGCGAAGAGGTTCGGAACAGGCAATAATGCCTTACCCGTGAAAGGAAGAAGAAGAAGAAGCCAGACCCTGTGGTGAATGAAGTGAAGGTGTCATTTGCAGGGTGGAAAGTGGGTGCTTTTCAGAGGGCCTGGCATGCTGATAAGCATACGCTTTTAACTCAGTGAGGAAGGTAATGGTAAACCACCTCACTCCTCGTTTTTACTTAGTAAAAACTCTAGGGGTTCAAACCAGCCTTTCGGCTGTTGACCTAAACAATAACAACATAGATATTAGCCGTCGCAGGCACGTACAGAAATATTTTTTGGGGATTAAAATAAAACAACTGTGCACGTGTGCGCGCGCACATACATGCACAGATTTATTTAGTTATCGTTTAAGCTAATTTTAAACCACGTGAGGTAATTTAAGACGTTTCTTGAAGCTCTTTTTGCAGCCTCATTCTTAGCTTTTTCTTACTGTTGGCTTTTCTTCTTTCTTCTGTCCATCCGGTGTTCTGTTTTTACTCGTAATGGAAGCCCTTAAAGTCTGTAATTAGTTGTTTGAATTCGGTTCATTTAATTAATTTTTCTCGGTTTAATCTGGTTTTCTCAACATCCTTTCTGACTTATTTGAACCATTTATCCAACACCTTAGGTCTATTGTTTAGTGTCTTTGAAATTTTAACCTTTTTTAATAGTTTCCATTAATCGTTCATTTTCCTTGTACACCACACATTTTTTCCGTGGGGGGGTATGTATCTTCTAGATTCATGCCTGCGTCGTAATGGACATTGATTTTTAATTTGTTTATTTCACCAGATTCCAATCGGGAATTGGACCCGGGACGTCCAGCATAAACAACAAAAATCTGGTGTGAAACACTCACACAACTTTCTCTTGCCAATGCAAATAATTAACAATAAACCTAACATTAATAATAAAACATTAGAAGTAAACAAAAAACTAACCTCAAAAACATAACCTTATTTTAATCATGAGTGAATGATGCAAAATGAAAATCAACCTCAGTTTGGCTTAGAAATACGGAAAATCACTCTTTCTCTCTAAACTAGGCTCTGTAGAGAAAAATGCTCTAAACAAAAGTTGTAGATCTTTTAATTTTCTATAAATTAAATTATATACACTTTTGTCGTAAAATGCATACTAAGGCCGAAATCTTAAAAAAAATCAATTTTTCACACATTTTCGTGAGAAAAAAAAACAGAAAATCGCAAATTACCGCTAAACTAAGCGTTATACAAAAAATTGTTTGAAATAAAAGTTGTAGAATTTTCAATTCTCTACAACTTTTATTATATAAAGTTTTGCGCTAAAATGCATATTAAAGCTGTAATCTTAAAAAAACAACGTTTTTACGTGAAAAAAGCCTCACCCAGAATTTCAGCAAACATGACGCCTACCCTATCTTGTAGAGAATAAAAAATTGAGTAAACCAGGCGATTTAAAAAAAAATCGTAGGACCAGTTTTTGAGAAAATCGCAAAAAAGTGAAAAATTACACGAATAAACTACCCCTTCCGGTTGACCGATTTTGATGAAAATGTTCGTGTCGAGTCCGGTAGTGGTACTTAACTTAAGTTTCAAGTTTCAAGTTCGTACGATGTTCCGTTCTTGAGATATTTTGTTCACACACACACATACACACACACACACACACACACACACACACACACGCACGCGCGCACGCGCGCGCACATACACACACACACACGCACACACACACACACACACACACACAAACACCCCCCCCCCCCACACACACACACACACACACACACACACACACACACACACGCACACACACACACACAGGCACACAGACACGCACACAGACCAATCGCTGAAAACATGTTTTTTGGTTCAGGGGGTCTGAAAACGTATAGATCCGGTGAAAACTCGATTTCGAAAAATCGACATGAAAACAATACTTTCCTTCCTATATATTCATATAGGCAAGAGAAAGTAAAAATATATTTGATGTAATTCTACCTTTCTGAACGAAAGTTATTTATTAGTTGTAAAACTTGTAAATTGTCTCGTATATTTTTACTTTCTCTTGCCTATATGAATATATAGGAAGGAAAGTATTGTTTTCATGTCGATTTTTCGAAATCGAGTTTTGCACCGGATCTTTACGTTTTCAGACCCCCTGAACCCAAAAAAACATGTTTTTAGCGATTGGTCTGTGTGTGTGTCTGTGTATGTGTGTGTGTGTGTGTGTGTGTGAACAGAATATCTCAAGAACGGAACATCGTACGAACTTGAAACTTGAGTTACATATCACTACCGGACCCGACACGAACATTTTCATCAAAATCGGTCAACCGGAAGTAGTAGTTTATTCGTATAATTTTTCACTTTTTTGCGATTTTCTCAAAAACTAGTCCTACGATTTTTTTTAAAATCAACTGGTTTACTACATTTTTTATGCTCTATAATATAGGGTAGGCGCCATGTTTGCTGAAATTCTGCTTGAGGCTGTTTTTACGTAAAAACATTTTCTTTTTAAGATTGCGGATTTAATATGCATTTTAGCGCAAAACGTTATATAATAAAAGTTGTAGAGAATGTAAAATTCTACAACTTTTATTTCAAAAATTTTTTTGTATAACGCTTAGTTTAGCGGTAATTTGCGATTTTCTGTTTTTTTTCTCACGAAAACGTGAGAAAAATCGATTTTTTTAACATTTCGGTCTTAGTATGCATTTTACGACAAAAATGTATATAATTTAATTTATAGAAAATTAAAAGATCTACAACTTTTGTTTAGAGCATTTTTCTCTACAGAGCCTAGTTTAGAGAGAAAGAGTGATTTTCCGTATTTCTAAGCCAAACTGAGGTTGATTTTCATTTTGCATTATTCACTCATGATTAAAATAAGGTTATGTTTATTGAGGTTAGTTTTTTGTTTATTTCTAATATTTTATTAATAATGTTAGGTTTATTATTAATTATTTGCATTGGCAAGAGAAAGTTGTGTGAGTGTTTCACACCAGATTTTTAACGAATAATAGCACCCGGGGTTATAATTAGTCTCAGGGGATGCATTAATGACTATTAACTTTATTAATGACTATTTAACTTTATTGCTTTTCCCGGTTTCACTCCAAACTGAGATTTATTAGGTAAGTTAGCTCTTTAAAAATATACTAATACCAGTTTCAGAATTCAGGTCTTTGTTAAAGTATAAAAATAATAGTTTCTTGTTTAGGGTAGTCTTTCCGTTTCCACCCCGTAGGAGCAAGTGATCGAAATTTGAATGCTTTACTTATCCTAGATATGAAATATTTACTTTACAGAATAGGCTACACTTGCCAATTTTTATAACGGCAATCCATTTAAATGATTAGAATAGCTTTATAAAGTATCCTTCATTGCAGTCATCCACATTTTACCCCGTAGGTGCAAGAGGTCGAAATTTAAATTCTTTAGTTTATCTGTCCAGCTCTTAAGGAACAAGTATATCGATTTTCAGCTATGTAATCGGAGAGAATTAATGATGAAAGGGTCATCGGTGAGTTGCAGTGCCAGTAAAATACAATACTTTTTCTTTTTTGTAAAAAACATTATTATGTATTAGTCTATATAAAATTGTATCGTGTTTAAAAAGCAGACTTCAACAAATTAAAACTAGTACTGAAGAATTTTTTTTTTTTTTTGGTTTAACGTCTGACTGTTATGCAATTACTGCTAATGCAGACGGTGAAGGATGAAATGATTTTTTGTAACGTATGAAAATATGCCATGCCTGAGTAGGATTCGAACTCAAGACCGCATGATGAGAGGCGAGCACGTTACCAACTGAAGAACTAGCAATTAGCTTAAATCTGAAATAATTTGTATTCAAATACTAAAATGCGTAAGAATGAAGTGCACATGTAGGTACTTAGTTAAAAAAAGGTAAAATTAAATTTACCTAATTTAAATTTAAAGGTAAAAATTAAATTTTTTCAGAGTAATAATTGAATTAACTTGTTGGGAAACTATTACTATGTTCAGTGGGTTTTTTAAAGTGTTGTAATAAAGTGAAGATAATTTGCACGGTATTGCTGGCAGTGAAATATACCTTCACCCAAAATATAATCACGCCAATCTTGCAACAAACAACAAAAGTTGTTTTGTTTTGATGATGAAGTAGGGTTAGGAAGATCAGCTGATGCAATAAGTGATAAGGTTGCCTCATTTACCGACAGTAGCGCTGCATGTCTCTCCCCCACCGTACCACTTTCCCTAGTCATCGATTCTCCCAACATCTGATGTGCACTGTTCCTTTGTTCGTCGATTCAGTCGTTTTCTGTTCGTTGTTCAGTTCACTTCTTAGCTTGGCAGTTGCAGTTGTTCTAAACGATAGATATTTTAACTTGCATATTATTTTTATTGAATTTTTAATAGAATATTTGTCGTAACAGTTTATTTTAAAAGTGTTTTAGTGCCAAGATTTTGAAGTGATAATTGTTTGATTAAAATTTTACCAAATTTTTAACGTAATGAGAAAACCAGTGTTCCATTTTATTTAACGAGGAACTACATTTCCAATAAAAACTTCTAAGGAATATTTTATTGTATTCAATGAGAACTTTAAAAATATTTAGACCATTCAGTTCAAGTTGTGATTTCAGGGATTATATATATAATTATAGCTGTTTCTGTTGTGCTTGTTGCTGCAGTTTTTGTTGTGATTTTTTCATTTGATTGTTTGTGTCAATCTTTTTTAATTAACCGGCTTCAAAATTCCGATCGCTAACGGAAAATCCGAAATTTCTGGGAGAACTGCTGAAGCGGCTACTCCAGAAGATATGGGCCAAATCGGTCGTGAAGTAAGTATTATTTTATTCTGTTATTATTTTTTAAGAAAAATTTTTAAATCTATTCGATGGTAAATTTTGTACGTTGTAAATACTTTAGTATTGCAGCTCTTTTCTCAGAATTTTTACAATTTGAAGAAATCTGTACTGTAAAATATAAATATTTTGACATGCACTTCCTACAGTTGTATAAAATTAGTTCAGTTTGTAAACAGTACAAAACATTAACGGAAAATCTTTTTAATATTTTTTTTCATTAAATTAAATTAGGTACTATAAATATCAGAAGAAGAATTGTCCATTTAATTTTTTTAAACCGAAAATTCTGAAATCTCCAATCTTTTCATTTTGTGGGCGGAAAATGTATAATAATAAGTTTTATTTCTAAGGCAAAATTATTTTTTTATATTCAAAAATTAGTTCAAATTTTCCATGATACTTTATCCTAAATTGAAAAATTGTAGTTTATTGTGTTAAAAATAATCGGTTACAAAAAATTTTTAAGTATGTATTAATATATAAATTGAGGTTAGTATGTACTTTAGTGCTTAAATTTAATAAACTATTATTCTTTATAAGTTTACTGTTCTTTTTAAAGACTGTAGTATTTTTTATATTAAATGATGTAGGACATACAATTTCTGACGAAATTATGAGTTGTCATTTGCTGCATTGAATATTGCACTATCATATTTTATGTGAAATAGTGTTCTCGAAAATTTAACGACTCTGATGTAGTAAAATTTTAAATCTAAACTAATTTCTATATTATATTACATGTTACTTAAGTGTTTTTAATTGTAATTTTTGTAAATTTAAAGCCGGTTGACTTTATGCCGGCCGGTGAAATCGAGAACAGCAGTTAAGTTTGCCGGTTGCGTGGCAGCTACAGTACAGATTACAGGCACGATGTTGAATTGCTTTCTGCGCAAACTCACTACTGTTTATAAGTAGTTTAAAGTATTTGTAACTAGTATACGGCTGCTTGTTCAGTAAAGAAGTTAACTAGCTTGACTAGTTCGTAAGGTTTAACTATTTTTTTATTATTAAAGGAAAACTTACTTATTCTGCCTTTACTGAATAACGGTTGGGTTTTTCTATTTGTATTACAGTTAATAATTTGTAAAAAATAATTAATATAAAATACTCATTATTTCCAAGAAAATTTTATCCATTCGTATTATAAATTTTTTTTACTATTGCCCTATAAAATAATTAGGTACTGGTTAAACAATAACTTTTTAATTATGTATTTTACTTTAGTAACTCACAAATATAATCGTTTCCTTGTGATTTTTTCAATAGTTTTCCGAGAAATAGGTAAGTTTCCGTTGAATTTATTATACCGTTATTTATTATTCAATTAATTAATTGAAAAATCTTTTCCTTTGTAATCCTGCGTATAATTTTAGGTTTTTTTTGTTCTTTAGGTTTGTAAATGAAAACACTACAATTTAAAATGGTATCTGTAAAATTATACTCGTATGTAGTGTTCATCTGGTACTGTTAGAATAGTTTTTCATCACATAAGTAAATAAATATTGCTCTAAAAATTATATGCCTTTATGATAGATAAGGTAATTTGTTTATAATTTAAGATTTTTAATTAATTAAAGTTGTATTATGAACTGTTATCATGATTATACCCTAATTATATATACGAAAACTTTACACGCTACCGTAAAACATCAAGTTAACTGGTAAACTATACAGAAAGTGTTATTGCTTGTGTACTGCAGTTTCTTTAAATATTTCGGTATTTTTACTGGAAAATGTAGTTTAATTGGTAAATGTCAGTATTCCTAAAACGCTTAATGGGTAAAATTAAATTAATTTGAATTAATACATGGAAAATAGTGTAAACGATTGTTAAGAAATTTTTATTGGTTGTTTATTAAATTTCGTTTTAAGGAAACTTACAAATCGAAATGTAATTATTTCCACTCCGTTTTTTAGAGTTAATGTTTATAATTTATTTTTAAAATTTTAAATTATGGAGTCCATTCTTCCGGTAGATTGGTGTGATCAATCGTACATTTTTATATAAATTTATAGACAGTGTGTTAATTGTTAAATTTCTTTTACTATTTTTTTCAAATATCAATAAAATGAATAAACAATAACAGTTACTAGCTGAAATTACAAAGTGTTAAGTTGCGTTAGGTTAGTTTTGTGTAAATAATACTTCAGATAAAATTGACTCATCGATTTTATAAAAAAAAAACACGAATCAACAGCACTTTTCAGATTACACCGTATCGAATTTCAGTTGTTCTGCATCATTGTCAGTACGTAAGAGTATTATACTTTAACTGTTAAAATAAAATCGTGTTTTATTTCCTATTATTCGTGATTAAGTCATTTTGATTACGTTTCATAAATGTAAACGTGATCATTGTGGCCTCGGATTTTCTGCTGTACAGTACTATTTAATTTTGTATAGATATGAGTGTGTTTTGTGAACTGTGACTTTATATCCAACTGGCCACTTCCTTTTTATGTTTTATATCCTTGCAGGTGTATGCAACGCATGTTTAGTTTATCTCTTGAAATGCATGTTGTAACATGTTACGTGTTATATGACAGGGGTTTTCATTTTAATGCTTTTGTATATGAATGATTGTATACTCCCGGTCGAGTGATCAGATAATAGCTTTGCTTTTTGTTTATATGCATTACTGTTGTTATTGTTATTAGTATTACCTTGACATGACTTATGCATTAATTTTTATTTGCGTTAACTTTAGTATTATATTAATTATCTCATTTTTAAGGGTCGTTTCTAGGTAAAAGAGAAAATAACAAAGATGAGAATAATAATAGAGGTTTAATTTCGGAAGGATTCTCTTACTATCACAGCTTATCAGTATTTTTTCATTAGGCCAAATGAAAATTTTTCAAAGCTTTACTACCACGGCTTAAAATAAGCTACTTATTTACTTACTTAGTAAAGCCCTATTGAATGATTTAGTACTTCGTATTGAGCAAGATTTAAATACATTACTACCAATAACAATTCCAACCGGGTATAAAAAGTTTGATGTTAAATTTAATTGGTTATTTATTCAGCTTAAGGGACGTTCGTTAAAAATAAAATCCTAATTTATTACTATGGGTGTTGGATTTCCAATTAAGGTGGGCGTATCTTTTTTTTAAATAAAAGTATTTAGCAGACGTGCCACTAAGTTTTTGTAATCTTATTAAATTTTTTTTTACCAAAGTATCAAATTCCCGGTTTTGTTTTATGTTGGTTATTAGGCCTTTATTATTTTACATAACCAAAATAATAAGTAAATTCCATGTAAAATGTAAATATCTAGGTCTACGGTATCAAATATTATGTTATTTCTGAAAAATACAATTAACAATTTGAATTTAAACACTCTAGTTTAAGCATACCATTATGGAATATCTTGGTTGTTGTAGTGGTCAGCAAACTAGTCCCTAAACATGGGGTCCCGGATTCGATTCTCACTCATGTATGGCATTTTTCATCTCATATTTTCAACTATCACTCTTCACCGTATGCATTAGCCTTAATGTGCGTAACATCAGACAAAGCAACCAAAATATTTTTAGTCGATAAGCAGTTCTTTATTTTGACAGTATTTTTTTTTAAAATTGGCTTAAGATAATCAAATTTCGTTCAATTAGGCGAAAATATGTGGAATTTTTAATAAAGAAATGTTCTTGTGATATTATATTTTTTAACATCAGTCGTATTGGAATGCTCAGAGATGAACTCTGTTATTTTGGAACACGTTGACAAATACAGTTAATCACAGCTTCTTCAATATATAGTTCTAAAGACCGTACTAAAATACTGATAATAATTTGAGTTGTTTAAAGTCACAGATTTGCCCATAACGGGCAGATAGAGTGTTTAATTAATTGCATTTGATCTATGGGTTCCATGGCTACAAAAAATAATTCTGTTTCTTATCACATAGTCAGCCTATTATATGACTGACCTATTTAAGAACTGAAGAGGTAGATGTGTATAAATAACACTTGTCAGAGTTATCTCCTCTGAGAGTAATGAATTTCACTATACAGCCAGTCACTATCCTGTGGTGAATGAAATGAAGGTGTCATTTGCAGGTTGGAAAGTGGGTTATTTTCGGAATGCCTGGCATGCTGATAAGCATACTCTTTCAACTCAGTAATAATTACCTCTCTAGAGGTTCAAACCAGCCTTTCGGCTGTTGAAATAAACAACAAAGTCACAGAAAGAGCCAGATTTAAATTAAAAGAATCGTGAAATATTTTGGTGTTGATAGGAAACTCTATAAATAAAATTGTAGTAGCATTCAATTTTTTGTGAGGAAAGGTTATCGCCCCTAAAACACTTCCTTGTGACACTCGATTCCATGGGATCTTTGTGCAGGTGCTCCCACGTGTCTTATCGAAACTGTGCTAGATGGTCCATTATCTCGGCTGCCGGTATCTGCTGGTTTATTTACAGTTTTATAGTTTCAATTCTACATTTTGAGTTTTTAAATTCAGTACAATACTGTAACTTAAAGTCTAAACGATTTCTGCATCGTTACCTAATTACCTGTGAGGGGGCGTAGTTTATTAGTATTAACGGTATATCAAGGAAATCATGTCACTAGATAAACGTATAGCTTCATTAGTTTATTTACCAAATAAAATACTGTAAGTCGGAAAACAGGTTTGTAAAATAAACAAGTTAACTATTTTTATGTAAATTATTTGAAAATAATGAAACTGAAATATTTTAATACAGTTATTTATTACTAGATGATGGCCTATAAAATACATTTTATTCCCTTAACAAATAGAAACTGTTACAGTTCTTTGGTTTTGTCCTCGATTTAAGATAACCCAGTAAATAGAAATGTTGTATTGACTTCATTTAAGAGTTCAAACGTTTTGTATTCGTGCACAATTTAATAGATGTCAATAAAAAATGACCCTGAGTGATAGACTTGTAATCTTTTTTATATATTTTTTAAATCTCCTTTTTAATGTAATGTATTCGTAATGTAGGTCTACTACGAATATTAGGCCTCCAGCATTTATATTTGACTGCACTGTATTTAGAAACAAACAATTATGTTCCCGTAATCAACCAGTTCTAATTACACCAGTTTATTTAATTGATTTCCAATTTTCCCCTCGATAAAAGTTTTATGTTTTGTTGATCAATCACGGTTCTTAAAAGTTTTTGAAATGTAATAGTAGCGGCCCTAAAACACTTCCTTGTAGAACTCCGTTCGGTTGTGTTGTGTTTGTGCAGTTTATGCTCTCGTAAATGAATACAATAGAGTTTTTAATAATTACGGATTAATGTTTTCGATTGTAAGTACTTATAAATGCTTTTGTTGTCAATTTTTGTATTTTTATGTATTGTTCTTATGAAATCTTTATAATCGTGTACGTAAAAAGAGCTATTTTCTCATACATTATTTTTTGTTTGCTTTCTTTCTTTCATTGTTTCTATTATGCCATTATTTTCTTCTTGGATTCTGTGAAATAAAAACAATGTTATCATTGATTCTGTTTGGATCGACGTTGTTTGAATCGATTATGGTTATTGTTTTGTTTGATGTAGTTCGTAAAAATACATTAAATTCTGTGTTTAATATGAAGAAGTTACTTTATCTTTGATAACAGTTTGTTTTCTTTCTCAAGTTTTAGTGTAACTTTACCTTTGAAAATAGGTTCAAATAAAGTATTTTTTTGTAACTAATAACTAGTTTCCTTTGAAAATATATTCCGTGAAAATTTTTATTCTCTTGTCAGGTACGTGAAAGTCTAGTTTATGAATACATTTTCTTTTTAACTGAGTACATAAATTCATGATGCGTAACAGGCAGGGTATCTTTCTAAAAAAAAATCTTTATTGTATACTGCAACATGCAATAAAGCTGGTTAAATTATGAGAAATATTTTATGATAATCTGTTTTAATAAAAATGTTGTATAATAAGGAATGTGATGATGTTCCTGTCTCTATTGTTAACACACCCATCTCTATCAAGGGTTGACGAAAGGCTAAATCCGGTTATAGATGATTGTTCATTACATTGGAGGCTTTCGTAGCAGTCGTTTGGCCTGCCGATTAAATTTTTTTTATTAAATTTCGCAATATATCTTCTTCCCCTGTAAAGAAAATTACAAAGAATACGGTTGCTCAAGTTACCAGTACAGTAATTTCCCGTTCAACCGGAATTTATGGGACCGGACTCACTCCGGATAACCGAAAATCCGGATGAACTAGAAAACATTATTCAAGTGCTGCTATACTATTTCTTTCATCGTCAGCGATGTATTAACCTTTCCTTCGCGAAAAATTCCTAGATTAATTTAATTTACCCATTTCTCTTTTGTCATTTTTTTCTGGTACATGAATATTCAATTGCGTTTACTATAAATGGTTAAAATAGAAGTTCAAAACATATACTGTGAAAGTTTTTAACGTGCTCTTGTGTTATTAACTAATAAATCATAGTTCTATTAATTATATATTTAATCTACTACAACTTGAAACCCACTTAATAGTTTTTATTTCAAATGAAATCTTATTGAAATTTATTAAACAAGATTCAAAAAATTTAAAGATACATTTATTTTTTCGGTTGTTTATTTAAGTTATGTATTTTGTAAAATGAGTAGTTATAAATCTATTCTGTCTTAAAATTCAATTTTAATACAGTGAAAATGTGTCACATATTGTGAAATGAATTATTATTTTAATTTTTAAAAGTCTTAGTACATAATTGTGTGGGATGTATTTACAGAATGGTATTATTGTTTTTTTTAGCTACATCAACATTCAACATGAAATAAAACGATTTTGCATTTTCATTTTATTTTACTATTATTATTACTATTCACGTCATGTGGGTTGGGCTATGTCACATTAGATTTCCTTATCATTTTTAGAAAGCGATAAATATTTATCAGTAATATAATATTTTATATTATACTTTTAAAAAATAATAATAATAATAATGTGAAATGTTATGACCGCAAGGTCATCTTGTTTATAAAACAAAATCTTTTGTTTTCATATACACTGCAATATTTATGCATTCATTAATAAATTTTATGGAGAAATTTGATGTTTAAGCGATTGTTTGATATACACTTAAACTTTTGTTCCTTAAAAACTGCTCGGTTATTTTTTAACTGTAAGTTCAATTTTTTTGTTAATTTTTAATGGTTATTTCAAAAATGAAAAAATAATATTTAAAAATAATAAAATTATTTATTATTATATTATATATTTATAATAATAAAAATAATTCAAAAAAATTAATTTCAAAAATAATTTTCCTATCTTTATGGATATCTAAATAGCATTATTGAAAATGGCCACCACATTAAAAAAATATTGGATTAAAGTTTCAAAATATACTTACTTCATAAACTATGTTTCTTTAAGATACGTGAACGACGGTTTTTTAAATTCAGCCTGGATGAAGTAACATAATCTTTTTTGGCTCATTAACGGAAAAACTAGATACTTTTTAAGGGTAAACATTAGTGTCTCCTATAAATTTTTAACTAAAAAATCAGTTATACGAGTCGACGCAGAAAAGGACTAGCTATTATATTGTGTATTATTTAAATTCTCTCATTCGTAATTTTTTAAAATTAAGTTTTTAAAACTCAACGGACTTCTTACGTAGCAAGCTCTATAGTTTTACATCCGCCTGTTTGTATAAACACATTTATAATATCTTCTTTATTTTTTATTATATTATAAATAATTTTTTTAACCACCAGAAACGTTCAAGAATGAGTAAGAACCAATTGAGAAGTACTTCGTAGCTTTAACACATTGACAGCTCATCACGAAACTTAAAATTCCACACTTTTAACATTTTATTTTATCAGAGATGTAAACCTCGTGTGTATGTCATGACAATTACAGACGTACAGAGTAGCTTTACAACTCTGATAAACCGAATGTTAAAAGTATGGAATTTTAAATTCTTACTCGTTCTTTGACCGTTTCTGGTGGTTTTTGAAAAAAATAAAATAATAAATTTATTGAACGGTGGTTATATGCTACAATTTTTAACAAGAAAACTCATGGTTATGTATATGTTGTTGTTGTTTAGGTCAACAGCCGAAAGGCTGGTTTGAACCTCTTGAGTAAAGCGAGGAGTGAGGTGGTTTACCCCTGCCTTCCTCACTGAGTGGAAAAGTACGCTTATCAGCATGCCGGGCCCTCTGAAAAGCACATATTTTACACTCTGTAAATGACACCTTCACTTCATTCACCACAGGGTCTGGCTGTACAATGAAATTCATTACTTTCAGAGAAGATAACTCTGATTAGTGTCTTTTACACCTCTACCTCTTCTGTTCTTAAATGATTCAGTCATTTAATTGACTGACCATGTGACAAGAAACAGAACTATTTATTTTAGCCCTGCAACGAACAGATCGAGTGTAAATAATTTGACACTCCAACTGTTTATTATGGGCAGGGTTATGTATATATAATGAGTTATTTAATGCATTTCCCCCGGTATCAATAATATTTTTTGTCAGCACATTTTCTTAACCAAAAAAAAAAAAAAAAAAAATGTACTGGCCGGTATGTAATTTGAGCTTTTGAAAAATGTTGAATTATCCTTTTATTAAAGTTCGTATGTATTTTTTTACTTTATATCAATGATTGACAGCTTCCGGTACAGTATAATACACCATTGCAAAGAAAGGCTTCATGAAGAAACATTTTTTAAACTTTTTTATTGTTTAACTATATACCTGTTACATAGCTTTGTTTTGTACTATTTAAATGGTAAAGGGGAACGTAATACCGTGATCTATTTTTTTTAAATACATAAACTTAACCAAAGAGTGATTTGTTAAAAATGATGTTAAATATTTCATGGCTTCTTTTGTTTCAAATTGTACCTTTTTATAAATATATCGATGAATAATACTACAATCACTCAAATAATGAAGTAATTAAATGGTAATACAGTAATAAATAAAATTTTTATGCTCGTTTATTACTAATTGCATGTAACTACAAAGCTATAAAACTTATTTACTTCCATTGAACATTACGCCCTTGTTTACAATTTCTTTACCTTCACAACTAATTAATTTTTCTTTCAATATGACTGTTCATTTTAATCATTAATTCAATTGAAAGTGCGTATTGTAATAAAAATGTTATTATTTTTCTTTTAATGTTGTTGACAATGAGAAATTTTATAACGGTGAAAATTTATTGTTATTCTAACAATAATTTTAAAATTATCGTTTTCTTCGTTTCGGATTTTATAAGTAAGCTACAGTTATTTACTGGTAAACCAAACTAATGAAAAATACGTCTTTGGACTAATGAGGATACATTATTTTTAAATATAAGAAACGACAGTTGAAGGTCATTGCAATACAGACTCTTTAAAAAAAATTCAATTTTTTTATTCATATTTATAAGAGTATTAAACAATAAAAATATTTTTTTTTTTTTTTTTTTTTTTTAAGACCACACTGGATCACTTTAAGTTAGTCTTACATTTATCATTTATTTAGTCTTACGTTGTTTTCTCTTCTCCCAGTAGGCCCTCATTCTAAGCGATCGGGCCAGTCTCACGCCATCTGATACGACACTCGTTTCATATTGTTTAGTTGGAGGAGGTGCAAAACTATCGTTTAAAATATTTAATATATTAATAAAATAATATTAAATACAACTTAACTAACACAAAAATGTTATGATTGAAACTTACAACCGTCTTTGCATAAGGCTGTACTTTATACGATTATATAGTATTATTGTTGTTATTTGCGTATACTGTACGTTATTTGTCGTAGTTCCCCTGAAAATATTTTATGTTTTTTGTATTTATTTATTTAACGTCGCATCAACTACAAAGGTCATTAGCGACGACGTTGGGGTGTAACTATTGTACAATGGAGGATGAAATGATTTTTTGTAACGTATGAAAATATGCCGTGCCTGAGTGGGATTCGAACCCAGGACCGCATGATGAGAGGCGAGCACGTTACCAACTGCGCCAATGCGGCCGTTGAAAATATTTTTAATTCTGACCATTCAGTTCGGATTGATAAACCTCGGTTTAAAGGAAAAGTACTTAAAGTAAGTACATAAGTACTTAGTATTTAATAAATACTTAAAGTATTTATTAAAAATTAATAAATATAATATATGAAACATAAAATTATTGATGTAAACAGGTATGTTTATCAACAATGCAGTTTACATCGTCTTTTATTTTATTATTATATTATATTTTGCTCTTATGACAGAATCGGTATCACTATTATTGTTGTTTTCTTTTTTAATGAAGGTTATTAAGAGGAAATTAATAGTAGCGTAATTGGTGGCGTGTTGTGGATGGAACACAAGCAGTAAACAAACGTAAAAGGAGATGGTGAAGTGTGTTGTTTCTGAGAAAGAAAGAGATAGTGAATGATTGGAGCGAAAGACGATACAGTGAATGTATAAGAGGGGTTGAGTTAGTTGTAAACAAAACAAGGTCAAAACGTGAAATGCTACGTCCGTATTCTATGTGTTGTACTTAATCTCTAATTATAATTATTATGTTTATTGTTAATTACGCAATTATAGGAGTTTTGTTTTAAATGCATCTTTACTTGTACTGCATATTGTATAATAAAACAGAATCGTATTTTGTATTTCTAAAACAGTTACTAGGGCTGTATTCCTTTTGGATGTACGCTGAAACTTTATTTATATTAAGTCGATGGAGGTCTGTTTCGGATAAACCGAATTTCCAGTTTTTCACTGTAATTATATATAAAGATTAATTACATAGTATTATTACATTTATATTATAAAAGGATTATTATTTTTAAAGGAAAACTAATAAATCTTGTTGGAAAATTACAAAAATTAATAATTGCACATAGCACCCCGTTGTGTCGTCCGTACGGTGAACATTGGTAAACATTCTCCACTCAGATTACTAAACTTTATTGTTTTTGGCTTTGCAGCTACCACATAATTATTATTTATGTTGTTATTGAATATAGAGTCCGGATAAACAGTTCTTGTAATAACATGTTATACGTTAAATTAATTACTTTTGATTCCTTTCTTCCTGTAGGGTCAGGTAACAATTTTTAATCCCATTTCTGACTTATTTGCTTTTTCCACATCAGTTGGTGTAGTATTTAGCGCGACTGGTTTCCATACCAGTGGTTCCTGGTTCGGTTCCTAGTCACGTATAGCAGTTTTCATCCTTATTTTCAACTCTGCACCATTATTGAAATAGATTATTATGCAAAGCGGACATAAAGCAAAAGGATCTCAACCCGTTATATAATTATTTGTGTTGTATCTTATTTTTCCTCAACCGGAACTATTCAGTTATATTTCTTCTATTTAGTCTACCGTAACTTTTTATTACTTATAGTATGAAAATAAACACCCGTAGATTTTTTGTTAAATCAATTTTAAAACAGCGTAAAATGTTTCTTATTTTCGTTAATTATTTTGTTTTCTTATAATAGAGTTTAAAGTTTTCCCTGTTCTTAATTCATGAGTAACCTTGTCTTTTATTGACAATAATTGGTTTTGGAAGAAAAAAATTAAATCTTTTTTAAAAGTTACATAATTTTTAAAGCAATTCAGTTTAATTATCGATAAATAATTTTTTACCAAACTAAATTATGCATAACATTTTAATTAGTAGGCTTATTCTATTAGAATTTAAATAATTTGGTTTCTGATTTTTTTTAAACATAGTACATCATACTGAACTTGGGTAAAATTGATTATTTTATTTACTGCAACTGTTTTTTTACTTAAATTTCAAATCGACCAGAGAACTGACAACACATTTGATCATTTGCGCCTAAGGTTAAAAATGGGTGAATACCTTAAAAAATTACAGTATATTTTTAAACATACCCGAAGGGTTACAGTTCAAAATATCTGCATACAAGACCTAGAAAAGTAAAGCTTTTATATTTCAACCATTTCTTTTACAATTACAAAATTTGGTGTAATTATAGTATTATTAAAGCCGATGTTCACGAAAAATAACGTGTGTAGTTAAATTGAGTAAACACATTAAACCAGTTTATTTGATGCACTTTTCTGAAGCGATGAATTGGCAGTTTATGTACACAATTAAAATAAATATGAATACGTATAGTGTGACAAAATGGAAGATAGTTATGTATTCTTAAATAAGATATTCCATATAAAAACAGTAGTAGTACGATTATAGATATGCAAATCACTGAATAATCTTAATTGGCTTCTAATCCGAAAGCAAGGTCAATTTGCGAGGGAGGTGTGTCTTCATGTTCTCGATGGTTCTATCCCTACCACTGTCTTCATATGAAAGTAAATTTAAAAGCTCCCAATTTATAATAAATATACCTTTAGCAGCTACAACCGGTTTCTGATAGATTAAATTATATATTTTATTTATTTATTTATTAAATAGTTATTTATTCACTATATTTTAATTATTATGTATATGCTGCTGTATTTACTTGTTCTATATTTTTAATTAATGTTTAATATTAATATTTTTTTAATAAATTTAATTATACTAATTTTTTAATCGTTAAATGTAGCATTGAAAGGAAATATATACCGGCCGGTTTAATTTTTTTTGCAATAGAAAACAAAATAAACTTACAAAATTTCTTTTTTTCGTCTTATCAACAAATTACTTGTTAAAAATTATACGTTATAGTTGCCCATAACAGGTAGATGGGGTGTTAAATTCTTTGCATTCTATTTGCTAGTTCCAGGGCTACAAAAAATAGTTCTGTTTCTTATCACATGGCCAGCCATTTATAGGACTGAAGCATTTAAGAACAAAAGAGGTAGAGGCGTAAAATACACTAGTCAGAGTTGTCTCCTGTGAGAGTAATGAATTTCATTATACAGCCAGATCCCGTGGTGAAAGAAGTGAAGGTGTCATTTGCAGGACGGAAAGTAGATGCTTTTAAGAGAGCCTGGGATGCTGATAAGCATACTTTGTAATTCAGTGAGGCTATTGTAAACCACCTAACTCCTGGTATTACTTAGTAAAGCCTTGTAATATAAACATTAGAATTAATGTATTAGTTAGTATTAAATTTAAAAAAGACCGTAAAATGAAAAATCATCAACCATAATGTTTACCACATCTAATGTAATCCTTTAAACCGAGATTAATTCTCTTGTAAATTACTGCAGATTACTCATTAAAGTAATCCTACTACTCTTTTTAGTGTGTGATATTGTATATCACGTCAAACTGAAATGAATGTACGTACATACAACACAGGTGATGTAATGTGTGCCTGTGTGTTTTAATGTACTAATGTACACAAAAAAGACAAAGCATTATTTCTTAATTTCTCCACTATAACTAGGACATCGTACTTTCTGTTCAGTTTCTGTTATCCTCGCTTGTCTTTTTAATTTATTTTACTGTTATATAGCACATATTAAAAAAGAAAAAGTTAATGGTTTCTGTTTGTTTGTTTGTATTTATGTCATTACTGTATTTTCGATACCTGCTACATCTGATCTTTAACTTGACTGACAGTAAAATGTGAAATTGAATCTAATATAAATTGTACTGTATTTCTTTAGGTACTGAAATTATTATGAAAGTGATGCATTTTAAATACATAAATCAGATACAGTTATTTATTTAGATTGAATCACCTGAGTAAATTTAAATCTCTTGAAAAACAATTATGGTAATTTAATTACTGTGCATTAAATTTGTTTACTGTTTTTGTTATAATTACTTTGTATTATTTAAGATACAATACGTTTTATTTACTAAAATTAGTTTTTGTCCGATACCCCTAGTAAGAAATTAGAAATGATTTTGGCTTTAATGTAAATTATTAGCATTTGAAAGATTAACCAATCTTTTAGTTCAGTGACATTAACTCTGCTAAGATTATTGGCGAACAGTTAAAGTAATTTTGGATTGCTTACAAACAGTAGTCGGAAGTTTAACCCGGGACTTTTGTTTTATATTACGGTTTAACAATCGAGTTATTAAATTATTGATTTTTTTTAAATTTTCTCGTCTGTTTTTTTTATTATAAAATTGATCGATTCATTTGGTGGTGTACTCGGTATATATTTATAAATATGAAGGTGTCCCTGATTAAATTCTTTGTTATAGTCTTATTCCAATCTATAAGGTAGCATTATTACACCATTCACATTTTCGAAACTCCCAATAATAAAGATACTTTAATGGTGTTTATTCAAATATCTTACAATAAAATTTTAATAAAATCAATTCAAGGTTTCTCACAAGTTCAAAGCCCTTCTTTTTAATCTCATTCTAAATTTTGTACACTTGTTAGTAGAACTGAGATAATTTTTTTTATTTTGGTCGAGTGTCTTTTTAAGGCGTGATTTCTGTCCAGAGTCCATTTAAAATGAGATCAGGGATCTATCTCATTTTATTTAAATTATTAATTTATTTATCTTGTTTTCATTGCATTTTATTATAATTAATGATATGCTTATTATATCAATTGATAATATTGTTTTTATTGTGCTTAGCATGTTTTTAGATTTTCTTAATCCCATAATTAATTTGGTTTGTTTTTTTAAAATAATTTATGGTTTGGTAGCCATATACAATAGATAAATTTATAGAATTGGCTTTACTAATATTTAATTGTGTTTTTGTTTGAACCTCTAGATGTTTTACTTAGTAAAACTAGGAGTGTGGTGGTTTACTATTGGCTTGTTCACCGAGTAGAAAAGTATGCTTATCAGCATATCAGGCCCTCTGAAAAACATCGACTTTCCACTCTGCAAATGATACCTTCACTTTCGCCACAGGGTCTGGCTGTATAATGATGAAATTTATTACTCTCGTGGAGATGACACTGACTATAGTATATGTATATCCCACCGAACCGTGCAGCCGATATAAACAGACTACGGGCTGAAAGTCAGTAAAGAGGATGCGTTATCAGGTTTCATTCTACCAACGCCTTCAGTCAAAGCAACCAGCGACAGAGACCGGATGTTTTATAATAGGCCTACTCAATGAATTCTTGCTACTGGTACTGTCGTATTTTGTATTTAGTATATGTTTCAAAATTAGTATACAGCAAGTTTCATCTGATACGCAAAGAACATTTTTTGTAACTCAAACGGATCGCGCTAAGTTCAATCACAATTTTAATACATTTTTATGTTTTGACGTGCTGCACGGTTTCTTGGGATAGAGTAGTGTCTTTTACACCTCTGCCTCTTCAGTTCATTAATGCTTCAGTCATAATTGGCTGACCATGTGATAAGAAACGGAACTATTTTTTGTAGGCCTGGAACTAGCAAATCGAATGCAAATAATTTAGCCCACCAGCTGTTTGTTATAGGCAAAGTTTAATTTAATAAACCATTTATAGAATAAGAAAATTTATTTCCATGATGTAGGCAAATACATTAACACAAAAAATATAACCTAGAACATAAAAATAATAAAAGATATTTTAACAGTAAACAATAAAACAATCATACCTAATTCTAAATAAAAAACTTCACAAAATTAGGAAAAATAGGGCCTTCAAGGCAATGCCTGTTTGGAGGTACCATCAGTAATATGTAAAAATTAGCCTGCGGCTGACAAATAAAAACGATATATAAAAAATACAAATAATGACGACTCCTGTTGTTTTTCCTAATTGAAATTAATCCGGACCTATCGATGGCTCTTCCCAAACAAATATCCTGGGACTACCAATAGAAATCTATGCAGTCCAGAATTATAGGTATATTAAAAGTAATTTTCTTTTTATGATGCCATGACTTGATCAGCAAGTACAATTGGAGATATAATTAATTTATTCGTGCCAAAGAGAATATATATTCCCGTTTTATTTTATTAAGGAAATAAACTGAATAAATGTTATCGGATTTCTTTTAAATAAATAAACAAATAAATATCCTGTGATTACGTATGCAGTAGATATATTAGCCATTATTATGTAAGTTATAAATTTTGTATGCAAATGATACATAATTTATTAATTCAATACAGTATTTTATTGTTATATGAACAGTATAAACTAAATGCGGTATTTATTTTCCCGTTTATTTTCACCGTAATAAATAACGTCATGAATAAGTACATTTATTGCTTTATTGTATTCTATGGAAATTGTTTATGAATAATACAAATAAATGTAATTTTTTGCAAAGTTCAAATTTAATAGTTTCATTTTTATTGTTAGAATGTTTTGATGTTTTAAAAGAAGTTGGGCGTTGTAAAATTTAAATTTTGGTAATTTTTTACATTGCTTTATTCGTTCGTTTCCAATAAGTATTTTCTTTTTTTTAGTACCTAGTATCATAAAATTTTAAGTCTACGTAACCTACTTACCTTCGAAGACTTAATTTGAAGTCTTACTTAAATAGCTAATTTCAGAAACCACTCTAGGATTGGTTGCTTCACAACCAATAACGATCCTAACCAATCTAATGAATGATCCTAATGAACGAATCTAGGATTGGTTGGGTGCTTCACTTTAATCAATTCCTCGGTAGGTTCTGTTCTAAAACGAACCACAATAACATACGTCCTTTTGAAACCACTTTAATTTCAGGAGTTATGAAACGTGAAGATCAGTTTAAAATTCGGGTCTCCGATTGTTTGTTACCCATCGGATTACTTTCCTATTCTGTAGGCTACTGTTGGTTGAAAACTTGAAAGGTAGATGTAAAAATTTATTACTATCAAATGTATGTACTGTTGTGGTGTTGTAAATAACTAATAAATTTTCAAAGAATAATAAATTATTATTTAAACATGGAGGGAAGGACGATGATAAATGATTTGACATTAAGTTTAAGTTACAGAGTAAAAAAAAAAATAACTGATGGTGTCTTCCAGTACGAAATTGAAGTTGTGTATAATTGAAAGTAATGGGAAAAACAAAACAATTTTGTTTCTGTTCGTTATAACGAATTGCTTCTTTGCACGCATTTGGAAGACTAGAGACCAACCAACAAGTAAGCCTTACAAAGAGGGTGTTTGTACAACTCAGACAAATTTACGGAGCTCATTTTAGATTGCTTTATGTCATACAAAACCGTATTTCTTTTGTCTTGTCTACAATAATATTTTATTGTGTTTGTGACTCATCATTTATGAAAGACAACTTGATTCTTTATCATAATTCATTTCTGTAAATAGGAAGTTGTAGTTTAGTCGTATAATTTTGTATAAAAAAAAATACTGTTGTTAATTTTTAAAATATTTTTAATGCCAAGAAAGAGTAGTGTTACCAAAAAAAGTATTTCAAAATTACAAATGTGTTTCAGCAGTATAATTCATGCGGAAAAGTTTATAGTATTAATTTTCATTTTTGATAACCGAATGTTTTATTATTGAGGGCGGTCCAGAAAGTAATGAGTGATTTGCCCATGAAAATTTAACAAGGGCGCTAAGTGAAAGCTCTGCTTGTGTACAAGTAATTCAGAGGTAGTACTCATTACTTCCCGTGTTAATTTTTAGTTATACCTTAACGAACTAGAGACTGCAGATGAAGGCGGAGCATGACCTAGATCACTGCAGAGAGCCAATTGATTTTCGTTAATCGTATCCTGCGTTGACCGTTGTGGTCCCGCTGTGGATGACAGTTTAACAAAAGTCAGCTGGAGATCGGTGGAACAGAGTGTAACTTAGCGAAGGGCAACCTCACACCCGACCTTGGCTTTTATTGGCTTGATCTCATCTGCAATCTTTAGTTCGTTGGGGTATATGTGTCGTATTCATCAGTGGCGTAAATAAATCTTGGTTTTGGGGAGATGGATCTGATTATAAAGCTCAACACACCGGACCCCACAAAAAGCAGGGTGTCCGGGGGAGGGGCCCCGAAAAATTTAGAAATTTTAGTGTTTTTTTAGAACAAGGTTCTATCCCTCTCATACCCCTAGTTACACGCTTGGTATTCATTAATTGGTAGTTCGCGTGGTAGTGTGTTGGGTCCATGATCATCTGTCATAGAAAAATATCGATCATCGGTAAGCGATTTACTTTTATCCACATTAAAAAAATTACTTTATACATCTTGAAAATTGTTGGTAAAGATTTTTGGTGAAGAATGTGTTTGTGTGTTTTGTAACCCTAAATGAACCACAAAGCTTTCTGTGGGAGTTAACTTAATCAGTTATGATAACGCGAAAGTTACATCCAGCACTTCATTCATTTATCAACGTCAGGTACCTATTAGAAGGACTGTTAAATTGCTCTTTGGTACATTAGTGTGTTGAATATAGTGTTGCTTCACTTCAGAAAACTGGAACAATTTGAAAACTTTTATTGTATCACGAATTTGCGGTCTCGTATAACGTTCAAATTATCATAGAATTTTATAATGGAAAAAATTAAAACTGTTCCTGATCCACTATAGGCTCGTGCTATTTCTAGCTGTTGCCACAGGTGAAGATGGACCTGAAAGCCCAAAAATTTACACGAAACTATAGACCATAAAGCAGTGGAAGCGAAATGTAGAATATTTTTTGGAAAAAGCCTGGATTTTGTGATTGAAAAGTGTATCAAACCCTGAAAGCAGTACTAGGTACGTTGCTCTTTATTTTGAAAAGGAATGTGCAAATTTGGATTCGAATAAAGTTTTTTTGAACTGCAGCTGTTGTCTCGTTCCTTTTTTGAACCACTTCGTACATTTACTTTTTGAAATATTTTGTTACGTACAACAGTTTTGGGTTTCTCGTTATTTTACTAAAATTTTCAGAATAAAAGTAAAATTTATTTTTGCCATGAATATTTTATTACGTATTGTCGGCAGTTTTTATACTGTAATAATAAAAATTAAATATCTTTCAAGAAATTAACATTCCATTACAAAATCGTTTTATCTTTCACTTTGTACAAGTTAAAAGGTTAAATTATCTTACAATTAATACATTTATGTTGCGGTTTAGCGATGATATCATGCTTTGTTATGTGAGCCGACTGTAATGTTGCATTATTTATGCAGCTTTACAAGCTGGATCATTATTTTAATTGCTGCAAACACCGTGGAAACAATGTAATTAATATTTACGAGGTTATTTACAATATATTACATATAAAACAGTACAGTAATATCTGTTTGAAACAATAAGTCGGTACGGTAATTTTTATTGTGTTACATAGGCACATTTATTGTGCTTAGTTTTAAATATTCAAATCAAAATAATGTCAAAACCAAAATTGAATCTCTCTCTTTCTCCCAATCACACTTACTCATCTGTAGTTCTCTTAACTTCGCAATCACCTAGAAAACTGAAATTTTACACATAATTATTCCTAAAATTTTTATTACTAAAACTAAAACATTTCGACCAATTGTCTTCGGGGTAAACAAGGGGTGCCAACCCTTAATTAATTATTATTATACTTACTATTTCTATATTTTCCCAAGGAGCTTCAATTCTTAAAATCACCATACATATTCTCGCTAGTATTATCTTGTAAAAGTAAAACTGTTGTTCCTGACTTTCCGGAAGAACAGTAATTCTGTTTCTGTGTTCTTAACGTGGAATCATTAAAATTAATAATTAATGCACTCCTTTGAAGGTAGCTACAGACTCAGAGATGTCATTATTAGTAAAATGATAATGTGTTCAAGACCAATCAACTGGAGGTTCAAATTTTTATGTAAGCTAAAAATGTAATACAAAAATAAATTAAAATTCAAAATTTTTGAATTCTTTTTATAAGAATTGTGAATATTTTAGAGATTTTTATTTTTTAATTAATTTTTGTAAAACATATTAACAGAAATTCAAACTGTTGCTTATTACCTGAATTTTTTAAATAAATAATTTGAGTGTAGATACTTTTACTTTCTTTTGCCTCTTTGAATATATAGAAGGAAAGTATTGTTTTCATGTCGATTTTTCGAAGTCGAGTTTTCACCGGATTTACACGTTTTCAGACCCCCTGAACCAAAAAAAAAACATGTTTTAGCGATTGGTGGTGGTGGTGGTGTGTGTGTGCGCGCGCGTGTGCGTGTGTGTGTGTGTGTGAACAGAATATCTCAAGGACGGAACATCGTAGAACTTGAACTTATGTAAGATACTACTACCGGACCCGACACAAACATTTTTATCAAAATCGGTCAACCGGAAGTAGTAGCTTATTCGTGTCATTTTTCACTTCTTTGCGATTTTCTCAAAAACGGCTCCTACGATTTTTTAAAAATCGCCTCATTTACTACGTTTTTTATGCTCTACAAGATAGGGTAGGCGCCATATCTGCTGAAATTCTTGGGGAGGCTGTGGTCTCGTAGAAAAATATGTTTTTTTAAGATTGCGGCTTTAATATGCACTTTAGCGCAAAAATGTATGTAATAAAAGTTGTAGAGAATTTAAAAACCTACAACTTTTTTCAAACATTTTTTTTTTGTATAACGCTTAGTTTAATTGTATTTTATATAATGAATTTATGTAATAAATTTCACTACTCACCTTCCTTTTTAACTGCGTCAACTTTTATTTTCACTTACACGTGTGCTTAGCTTAAGTTTAGGTTTTTTGAGGTTAGTTTTTTTTGTTTATTTCTAATGTTAGATTTGCATTGGCAAGAGAAAATTGTGTGAGTGTTTCACACCAGAGTTTTATAATAAATATTGTATTTCCACGATCATGGATAGTGTTGTAGTGTACAAGGTTAAATAAATGCGGGACCATAACAGTAAAGACCCAAAAATAAAATAAGTATGTTTATATACGTAGGTACTATCACGGGAATGCAATATTGAACGTTGGAAGGGTTGGTTAAGAAAGCGATTTAAGAAATAAGTTGAAGCCCTGAAGAATAAACACGAATGCTCTGGTGCAACTCATTCGGTCTCACTACATTTGACTTGTGCTAAAGAGGGCTGTAAGTCGGGGGAATAAAATGGGATGGGTTGACTGCGTCGCAGCTGTGAATGCGTGTGCGCGCGTTTATTTATGTGATAGTATGAGTGGAGGTCGACTCCGCCAGGTTTGGATCAGGACCGGTTTTGTACTTTATGACTTGGAACACCAAACGTTCGACATAGTTATTTATTTTTTAGTGTCGGAGTTTGTATGTGCGTGTGCGTACTTAAGTGAGAGAGAGCACGGATGGTGAGTACTTTTAGATGGAGGGGGAGCACGAGGAATCGAGAGAGGAAAAACTTTCCTCAGTAATAATCTCAACCTCTATTTTTCCATACGTAATATCTGCTCCATACTCTTCGAAAAATTAATTTATAATAAATCCTGAATCGTGTCAGTTTGGCAATAAAATAATATTTTTCTAATCAGGTTATTAAAAATAATTACTAAATTACCGAGCACATCATTGGAATTTTTAAACATTTAGACATCCTTCCTTTAAATATCTGTATGTGTACCGAGTACTCAGAATATTTTTCATTAGAGGTGGGAACATACTGAGTTATTCTAAAGTGTATTCAAGTCGATTAAGGTTGAAAAATTGGGTTGTTTTAATAAAACCAATTATTGAAGCATACCATAAATTTTTCTCCTTTTTTTGTTCATTGAATTATTTTTCTTTAAATGTAACTTCATGTTAAAAAATTGTGAGCTTTTTAAAAGAATTGAAATTCTGGTTATTTTTTACAAGATTATGTCGAATTTTTGTTTCATTAGTATATATTATATTTGGATAATATCATTATTTTATATTTAAATTTCGTATCTGTTTTATAATGTAGTTTTTATCCATATATATTTTAAAAATGTGCTCTTATTTGTTTTATCTATTGATTTAAGACAAAAATTAAAAGTTATTTAGTTTTATTTTAGCTTGGCTCTAGGCTTTTCTTTCTTTTTCCGAGCTTAATAGTGCCTCAACACGATTTTCAATGAGGTACCTAACCACATTTTCCCCCAGTTAGTGTTATAATAATGTTGTTATAAGTTTATTTAATTATTGTGTTATAAAATCAGTTCAGTTAGAAAATGTATTGTGTGTGGATAAGTAACTTATTTTATTGTTTCAAAAACCAATGTAAAATTTGTAACTTGAAAATTATGTGTGATAAAAAAAATACGACTACATTAACACACATAATGATTTTCCTAAAATTTTATAATAATTTTAGTATTATGTTATATTCTATTAGTTATCAACATGCTGGCAACTTGCCTCCGTAGCGAGTTGTAGCCCGCTAGCGTATAATGCGGTGATCCCGGGTTTGATTCTCGGTTTGGGTCTGGAAACTATAACGTTCTAATTACATAACCCATTGTAGTTGCAAATAACCAATCTGTTGATGTGACTTCACATAAACTGAAAAAACCACGCTGGTGGTACCATATGACACTTCAAAACAACTGTATGTGTTGCTGATTCGAACTTCGCAACGTGAGCGCCAGAATTTTTTCACCATCGAAACGTTAAATTATTTTGTTAATTTACTTGCAAAATATCTTTACAGAGCTTTTGTTGTTGTTTAGGTCAACAGCCGAAAGGCTGGTTTGAACCTCTAGAGTTTTACTAAGTAAAACGAGGAGTTAGGTGGTTTACCATTGCCTTCCTCACTGAATGGAAAAGTATGCTTATCAGCATGCCGGGCCCTCTGAAAAGCACATATTTTCCACTCTGTAAATGACACCTTCACTTCATTCACCACAGGGTCTGGCTGTACAATGAAATTCATTACTTTCAGAGGAGATAACCCTGATTAGTGTCTTTTACACCTCTACCTCTTCTGTTCTTAAATGATTCAGTCATTTAATTGGCTGACCATGTGATAAGAAACAGAATTATTTATTTTAGCCCTGCAACGAACGAACCTTTGATTCTTTACAACCATGTAATATTTTATAAATTTTGTTTGGTTGAACTTTATTTAAGGATAAATATAGAATCTTTCTCTTAAAATATTTTTTTTTTATTTCGTATCCGTATATCGGTTACACGAAATGTGTATTTATGCAGTTGTAAACACTTTCCATTTTTCACGGTTATCTATTCTTGTAATTGAACTTTTTATTCTAAAATTTGAATGTGTTAAAACAATTTAATAACAATGTTAATGGTTATTTCAACAGCATTATCATTTTTAAATTACGTTTTTAAATATTGAAGACGTAATAAAATAATTTTTAATGCAACTTTCATTTTATGATTATTCACAGGATTAGAAAACAACAGCAATGTTGTCACGTCACAGAAGTGATCTTTACAATCTCACTTCAATACAATATCGTCATACAAAAGAAATAAAAAAATTATCACCATACATAATAAAGTAATTTCATTCCAACTTTGAACGTTCAAAGAGAACAGATTTTCACATAATTTAAACAAATTTGTCTACGTACTTCATTTTACGTTTTTTTTGAATCGTACATCAACGTATTTTGTTGACGGTTGAATTATTACGCGTAAATTGCAGATGATTAAATAAACATTGGAAATATGTACTTAAAACTTTTATTTATGTTATGTTCATTATTTTATTGTTTCATTTATGTATGAATCATACCGATGGAATTTATGCTATGTAAATATGCAGAAACAAACATAACGATACAAATGCAGAACTACGCCATGTTTATTATTTTTATTATATCCGATCCGTAACTATTCATAAGTTAAATATACGCGCCATTTCCAGGATTATTTTTCAAAACGGTCGTTATAAATTCTGTAATAATATTATTTTATTATTGTTTTTATACAATTCCTTGCATTTTACGATTTGAAGTATTTATATCAATTATTGTGTTATTGTAAGAAAATATGATGTTTTTTACCTTCTCTTTTGTATATAAGAATAAATTTATGGTTATATTTGTTTGTAATAAAATACATTTAATGATTTCAATAAACAATTTTTTAAAAAGAAGGGTTGTATGTTTTATTTGTATGTTTGTGAACTGGCGTGAGTATAGAAATCGTGCGATGGTGGGGCAAAGCAACTACGGAGCAAGTTTTTGCGCCCTGTTGTTCTCTTTTCGATTACTTATACAATATGACGTCATCGTTGTTTGTGGCGTAGATACTGTACCCGTGCAGAGTGAGAGAGAGCTCCAATGCACCGATTAAAACTAAATAGGATCATCATTTAAGTTCACGTATCTTTATTAAATAATTTAGTTTTTAATTAAATTTCACTACTTTTTAAAAATATTTCCAATTCGTGTAATAAAATATGTTTTATAGAAGTTTTATAAAAAAACTTTTATTAAAAATGTTTATTTTCAAATGAATTGTAACGATGGTTTCTATTTATTTGTTTTTAATAACATCTACAGAAAAATAATAGTTTCTCCTGGTTTAGTTTTTGCGACCTTTTTCAGCTGTTAACTGTTTCTCGCTTCCCAAACTTCCAAGCATCTCTATCCTTCTTCAAATCGCCCTTCTACAGCCAGATCTCTACTGGTTATCACCTTTCCATTGCTTTGTTGGGCCACCTATTTTCATTCGTCATTTTATATAAATACAAAACCGAAATTCAATCATTACTTCACCACGAGGACTGGTCAGCCCGTTAGTGTAATGGTCAGCGAAATTGGCTATTATGTTCAGGAATTTTTTCTTCCATTTATTTTTTCTATATATTTTATTCTTTTCCGCATTTGTGGACTCAACAGTCGAAAGTAAAACCAAAAAGAAAACATTGAGAAGAAACATGGGCTTTGTTGGTATGCAAGTTATTAGTAGATTTTTGTAGTATTGTAAGTCTACGAAACGATTTTGAAAATTTCTACGGCTTAAGGAAAGAATGTTAAAACTATTAAAGGTGTGTTTTCAAAATCTTTAATTTTGACCGATAATCCTCGTAAGAGATACAAAATTAATATAAAAAATCTACATCTTTTTCCTTTTTTTCAAATGCGACGCTTAGTTTAACAGCAATTTACTATTTTCTACAAAAAAGAACCCAATAAAATCGGGAAAAGTGTTTTTTCGTAAAATTGCAGGTATCTTATGTTTAATATTTATCTTTTAAAATTAATCAATCGGTCTATTCGTTGGATCGATATAATATTCTGAATATTATGCACTTAATAAGTTAACAGGAAAAATTTTCGTTGCTCGTACATTGTAAAAGTTATATTAATTAAAAAATTGGTTTCTCCAAAATATTTCAGTGCACAATATCTTGACGATCAGTAAATAAAATATGTTTTTGAATGCGAATCGGAGTTGCTTGTTGCTTATAAATATAGATAGATGATACACGTGGATGTAAATTGTAACGGAGATAAAATGTGAAACATTCATTCGAAAATTTGACGCTCTTATGTTGGTATCATTGTAATGATTATTGTTGAAGATATAGTATTCCCCCTTCTTTTGATCTTTCCCCTTTCTTTCCTCTTATTTCAGTGTTGCCATAACAACATCTGTATGGTTTGCTACATGTTGGTTTTTTATTAAGAATTTTTGATTTTTTATAAACAAAAAATACTATGATAAATTATTATCGTTCAAAATGTTTAATTAAATATATTGTACAGATGTTTGAATCCTGTGGTAGGAGTTCTGGAATGTTCTTTTAGTAATTGTTTTTTGTTAGTTGCGTTTTTTGTGTAGATATTTTATTACATAATTTCTAAATTTATTTTTTTTTTTATAATCCTAATCTTGGATCTTATTGAAAGTACTATATATACAAAAGAGAAATGATTGTTCTAACCTTCACCTCTTGATTCAAACAAAACATAATCAATCTGGGAAGACAGTTCTGGAAGTATGCTTCCCGTTTATGTTGAGGTACATGCCTACATTATTAGGCTTTATGTATATGTATTTATTGTTCCGTAACAAGCTAAATCTCTAATCGTAAACAACAAAAGCTATTACTGGATTTGGTTATTAATGATCCATAATAAACTTTTTGATGGTAACAAATTGTTATATTCCTGGTTATGACACAAAGATGCCTATCTGGTTGGGTTAATTTATTTTGAACTGTTATTGTAGATATTGTATACTGTATGAATGGATTTATGGTTATGTGTTACACTTAAAATACATTTAAACTTCATGTATTTTTTATTTATGTATTTATTTAATCAATTAGTACTTATCCACAGAGTAACTTCCCGTTCAACAGGAATTGATAAAAAGGTCCGGATAACCGAAAATCGGGTTGAACGAGAAAATTCGATTTAAATAACATTATGACGTTTATTCCGGAGTCTTACAGGATCTCTTTATTTTTATATACCAGAAGTCGATAAAATTTATTTTATAAAATTAATTATAACAGATTTTGAATACAATGTTTTATCATTCGACGCTTAGTTTAACGATTATTTTAGATTTTTTTTCTTAAAGTCATCAGCTGAAACGCTGGTTTAAATCTCTAGAGGCTTTACTAAGTAAAACGAGTTATAAGGTGGTTTACCAGGCTTTTCTCACTAAGTTAAAAGGTATGCTTATCAGTATGCCAGGCCCTCTGAAAATCACCTACTTTCCACTCTGCAAAAGACACCTTCACTTCATTCACCACAGGGTCTGGCTGTATAATGAAATTCATTAGTCTCAGAGGAGATAACTCTGACTAGAATCTTTTACACCTTTACTTCTTTTGTTCGTAAATGCTTCAATCATATTGGCTGATAATTGATATAAAACAGAACTATTTTTGTAGGCCTGGAACTAGCGGATCGAGTGTAAAAAATTTAACACTCCACCTGGGCCAGTTATGGGCGAACATTTTCGATTACTAACTGCCAAAAACCCGCGTTTAAATCATTTTTACCCAAAATTATAGTCTTATAATTAATTCAACGTAAAAGAATAATTATAACTAAAAGCAAAGAAAATAAACGCTGTTCAGTATTTAGGGTATTACATAAATAAATTACTTAATACATTACGATTATAGTACATAACATATTTCTTTAAATAGACTTATTGAAATATTTGTGAATGCAAAACGAGCGTTGTTTACTAATCAAACAATATTTTAAAATGTTTTCCGTGTCTTAAAGCAATTATTTTTCTTTTTCCTATTAGGTAATTTTAAGGATCGTAATTACTGTATTCTAATATACTGTTACGTAAAAGTAATTTTAAGTTAAAGAAAAATTTAATATAATATATTAAATTTTTCAAAATTTTAATTTTAAATTAATTATCGTATAGTAAACGGCAATTAAAATTTAAGGTTTTTACATAAATAACTATTAAAAATGTTTAAATGCTTATTGATGTTTGCGACAATGAAGGTGGATATTTCTACTGCTGTTTATAAAAAACATTGTACATCGAATCTCGGTACGTTCATTATTCTTATTAATGCCTGACTAATTATTGTACGAAAATGTTTTGAAATCTTATCTTTCGAATACGGGATACAACTTTGGGGAACGGCGACAAAGTCAAGCGTTGCCATAATTCAACGTTTTCAAACGAAATTTCTCCGGACTATCACAGACTCTCCGTGGTATGTCACCAACAGGATCATTCAACGAGACTTGAACATACCAACCATCACGGATGAACTCTCAAGATTTTCTTCGAGGTATCATACAAGACTTAATAGCCACACAAATTATTTAGCGGTGAACCTCCTCGACAACAGTGAAGAAATTCGACGTTTACAAAGACTTCACACGACAGACTTGTTTTAAAACACAACCAACGTAACTATATTCATTGTAAAAAAAAAAAAAAAAAAAAAAAAAAAACTTTTTTTTTTAAAGTGATTATATATTTTATTTTGTAAAATGGAGAAGAACTAATGAGTTCTTCTTCAACAAGCCAGTTAATAGACTCTACCACTCATCTATTCATTGTTCCTTGCGAACAGATTGTAGATTAAGCAGTGTTTGAAAAAGAAAAAAAAAAAAAAAAAAAAAAATCTTTCGAATAAATATTAAATTGTAAATTAATCATAAACAAGTGTTTGAGTTTAAAAGTGTACAAAGCATTACTAGCGGTCTAATTGTTTGTATTGAAATGATTCATATCCAAGATATATTAGAAATCTTAACTTATACTTCTCGCTGACATTACTTCTGCATTCTTTTGCAAATGTTTATTAAAATTATTATAACTTTAAGAAAAGCTGTGTTGAAAATTAAAACTGGTTTTTTGTTTATTGGTTGATAAAATTTGTAAAATTAAATAACAATTAATTATTCGCTTTTTTTGGTAAGATTATGTAAAATGTTGGATACAGTAGATTTTTAAAGGATCTATAATACTATTTTGCTAATACACTCTCAGAAGTTTGTTAAAGTTTAACTTGGCCACTTCACGTTCAAACATTTTTTATGACCATTAGCCACTGTGTTTTAAATTTATTATGTTTTAATGCGTTTCTTTATAGTTTATGGTAGTCATTAGCAAAGCTGTTTTTATTATTATTACCTTTGGCGAAGTTAGGTTTAATGTGTTGGCTATATTAATGTATTAAAGATATAACGCCGAGTTCATTTTATGCTAATGCAAGGAATATAGCGTTCGGTTATATTCTTTTAATTGCTACTGTACTAAGTTTTTCGATCTTGTAAATATAAATATTATATTGTGAAATGTCTTCGTTAAAGTTAGGTTATAATCTTATAGTTGAACGATTTTTTTCAGACAAATATATGGTACCTAATTTTTTGATAGATTTTCAATTGAAGTTACATTTTGGTATTTATTTAATAGAATATCCCCACCCCATTTTTTACGAATTCAAATCATTACCCCTTTTCGCTATATATAGGTCTGAATTTTGAAATACTAAATAATATTTGGAATTAGATAAAATATTAAAGTTTATTTTAATGTAGATAAACTTGTTTTTCCCGAAGGAAAAATTTAAAGTATGAATGAAACAATATGGGAAAACAACACGCCAAAAAACTCAAAAATAATACGGAATACTCAACTCAGTTCAACATAGCTTCCGGTTCCGTCTTGTATCTACGTTTTCATTGATGGTCTTTAGCATCGGTCATACACAACCTAAATATCGTAACTTAACGGCTGAGTGCAGTGTTAGCTCTCGGCGCCTTTTGTACTGGAAAGTATTACATCAAGTTAGAGTTGACCCGCAACTCTAGACTAGATCATCCACTTACCGAAATTCTACGCGAATCAATAATTATAAACCAAAGTATTGTGTTATAAACCATTAATTGTTACATTTTACTTTCTCGTGCCCTGTATGATTATTTAGGGAAATAAAGTATTGTTTTCGTGTCGAGTTTTCACCGGGTACTATATAGGTCTTCAGACCCCCTGAATGAAATTTTTTTTATCGATTTGTGTGAGTGAACAAAATATCTCAAGAAGGAAACTTAAAACTTAAAAGTAAGGTACTAGAAGGGGACCCGACACGAACATTTTTATCAAATTCGGTTGGTAAAAGTAATGAATATCTTTACGAATGCGACAGTATCGTAAAACGTTAATTATAGTATTAAACGTATCTGATAAAAAAAGAGAAACCGATTCATTGTCACTAAACAAGGTTGAGACTTTAGAAACACCCAAATAAATAACCTTGAATTTATTGAAAATTATACCATATTATTTATCACATATTTATTATTTTATTTTCCCATTCTTACTATTAGTTCGTATAATATTAACAATGGATTTATAATCGACAAAAATTTCTAATTAAAATTGTATAATAATTTTTTATAGTTTTTACATTTTTTCAAAAATCATTTCCTTCATTTAATAAACGAAACGTAAAAAGAAAACAAGTTCAAGGTCATACGGTTTGTCCTTCTTTTTAATCATCATTAATATTAATTAGAATGATATCATTAACTATTTTACATTACTATATTTTGCATATAATAGAATCTACGAAAGGAAAACTAACTTATTATTGCATTAGTTTTATTTATTATTGTCAGGTACATAAATAAATTTTATTGTCATTCATTGATGAATTCGGTCCAAAACACTTTAATTTTTCTTTTTCTTTGGAATTTAGATGTAAGCTATAATAATTAAATGAGTACTGGGATTACATCTATTTCGTATTCAAATGCATTTAGGGATATGTTTAATTGTATTTAAATTTATGTGTTTTTAACTTTGTGTATCAAAAAACTTGTAATTTTTAGAAATAAGTCCAAAAAATCATGGAATTAAAGATTTTTAACCAAGAGTTTATTGGTTTGGGGGAATTTCTGATTTACTTCGGTAAACTTCGTACTTCAGAACTCTTAACGTACAAGCGATGCTTCAACCGGTCTTGATGTACGGCAGTCAAATTTATGGTGCAGCAAAGCCCTCAGTAATTTCATGAATACAATGTTTTTAAAGTAAATTCTTACGACTGATTACTAATTGCCCGAGGTAAGTATCTAGTAGAACACTACACGATGACTTACGCGTTCCTTACGTCGACACATATCTAACTCTGTACCGCAGGTTCAGAGACAAACTTTAAAATCATAACAATCCCTTAATATGCAATACGAATTCTGCTGACCTACCAGGAAACGCACAGAAACGACTGAAACGCCGATGGAGTAGAGACATGGTACATTAACGCAACTGTAACATTTATTACGTACAAAAAACTACAATTTCAAAACGAACACAATTAGCGTTCTCTGGAGAGCTATCGCTGGGTGGTGTCCTCAAAGCCATTAACGCGGTTGGTGTTTTTTTTTTTCAAATTTAGTAGTGAACAATTTTGCTGGTTGTTTTTATACAGTTCCAAAATAAATAAAATAGTTAAAAAAACTTGGGTAAAGCTTTGAATTGTGAAACCTTTTAACTCCTCAGGAAATACATCTACAATATACTCGCTCTCAAAATTCTTAACATATCCATTATGTGTTGTTTAGGTCATCAGCCAAAAGGCTGGTTTGAACCTGTAGAGGTTTTACTAAGTAAAACGAGGAGTGAGGTGGTTTACTATTGCCTTCCTCACTGAATAGAAAAGTACGCTTATCAGCATGCCGAGCCCTCTGAAAAGCACATATTTTCCACTCTGCAAATGACACCTTCACTTCATTCACCACAGGGTCTGGCTGTATAATGAAATTCATAATTCAGAGGAGATAACTCTGATTACTGTCTTTTACACCTCTACCTCTTCTGTTCTTAAATGATTCAGTCATTTAATTGGCTGACCATGTGATAAGAAACAGAACTATTTATTTTAGCCGTGCAACGAACAGATTGAGTGTAAGTAATTTGATACTCCACCAGTTTGTTATGGGCTTAATCCATTATGTATCGTATCGTATTTATTTTTTAACGTTTCAAAGGAGTACTGTATTAAAAATTTTGAAACTGTCAGTCGATTATGAATTTAATTTATTCTAAATAATTTCCTCCGAGATCTATTTGATGATTTTTCAGTTAGTGTTTCTACTAAAGAATTCAGTCTTTTACAACTACGGAGACAGGAATAATTTCTAACAATTTTGGTTCTTTAAAAGCATAATTTTGTTCAGTTTTATTTATTTGAAGCCGTTGTTAATACACGTGCCAACCGAGTATGTTAATAAGCAGTACTAATGTATTTTTAATAATACCTTTGTTATTGTTAAAAAAACACATCTATCAGTTCAGTCACTATTACTTTAACAAAAATATTATCTTGTGTTGAAATTGCGTCAGACATAAATGATACGTGATTATGAATAAACACCAAATGTTAGCAGTAATTTTTTTTATTTTATTCAGTTCTATTACAGACTGTATGGCACCCTAGTATTTCTTTACATCCTAAATATATTATGCTTCATAAAAATATCAGCTAATTTAAATTTATATATTATATTTTATATAAGTGTCTAATAATGCGAATCTAATATTGGCAATAACAACGTTGTATTTTAGTTTATCATTAAATTCTTGCAGTTTAAGCCAATGTTTTTCTTTTTATATATTTTATTTTGTTTTATTTCCTTAAAGGCTGCCAAATATTCCTCCTAAATTTAGAAACTAATTAGCTGTATAATTACGTTATATAAATGGAAAATTTTTAATGTGTATTTATTTAAGATGAGGTAGAAAATTATTTTTGTGATAATACTTATCCATAACTGATAAGTTATGTTTTCGGCATTTTTAATCTTTAGGTTATTTTTATGTCTAAAAATGTAAATGCATTAACATTGTTTGTAGATAATTAAGTATAAAATTAATTTAATTTTCGAGGTACGAATTTCTTCTTGTTTGTTAGTTAGCAAATGAATTCGGTTTACTGGTCAAATTATTCACCGAATAAGCCAACAAAACGGACAGTGATGTAACTTAATATCACATAAATTATTCGGGAAATAATTTGGCCTAGAAAATAAATAAATTTTATTCATTTTTAAAGGTTTTTGAAAATATTTTCCCGTAATTGTACTTGAAAAATATCTTTTAATAAAGTTTAATCAGTGTTTTAGTTAGGGCATAATCATTTTGTTTGTTACGGATTTTTTTAGTGTTTTATCGCATTGACTGTGAAGGTTAATGATTGGTTTCAGCTTGAAAGAATACTTCAGTTAGGTTTACCTAATATTTTGTTAACTGAGACATTTTTTTGGTGGATTCGTGGGTGAACGGGAGTTCTAAAGAGAGGCTAGAATTAAAATAAACATAACCTTTCACTTATTGCTATTTTGTTATCTCAAATATAAAGCTAATATTAGTTTCTTCACATTCAAGGCCTTTTAAGACCATGTAAATTCTAAGTAATTGAATATTCCTCGAGGTTCTTTTTGTTACTTCACATTTTCATAAATGTTTCACTGTAGGATTTTCTTTGTTCCTCCACCTATCTGATTCCACCTGTTTCTGATTTGTTCTTCGAGTAAGCCCTTAAAATCTGTAATCTGGATTTTGTTATATCAAAATGATCTCCATATTATTACAATTTAACATTATTTTCTGTTTTTTCCAAGGAAATTCACTTTTTTCAGGCCGACGTTAAAGTAACTAGCTCGTTTCAGCGTTATTGCGTTTATAACTAGGCCTTCACTGTGCGTGGATCCGTTATATAAATCTTATTTAAAGTTTAATTGAATATTAACAAGTTTTTAATGGAACATAAATCGAATGTTCTGATCGGAACATTTCGGGAGCGATACACCGAGACTGTCCCGGTATGAGAAGCTTTACTTATCGATAGTGGGGTTACGTGTAGACTTATTCCGGAATTTAAATCTTCGGCTTCAGAATCTAGCACTTTAACCGTACACAGAGGTTAATTATTAAAACTTGAAAAATTATTTTATAAAAATATCATAGTTAATTAACATCCACATCAATTAATTAATGATTAAACCCACGCATCACTCTCCTGTCAAATATATCCGTGGAAAATTGAGAAGGGACCTCTTCAATTAACTATTGTGTTTATTTAATTACTTTCAGATCACCTCATCTCAGGGGATTGTATCAAAGGGTATCTCTTCCCCAATTTAGCTTAATTTGCCCGCAATAAATCACTTTACATCCCTTACGGAAACTTTCCAATTCATTGTTTAATAGTACTGTAATCCAAATTAATTACAACTACAATCAGTGAATAATTTGTTGTTTTTTTAAAATAGACATTTAATTTAATTTTGTTAATTAACGTAATTAATGTAATCAACAACTAATTTATCGATAACATGTATTTCGTGATTCATTCATTACTTATTTTGTAGTGTCATGCTATAAATTTAAGTTACAAAAATTTGTTTTTTGTGTAATTAATTTTGTATTTTATGAGGAGTATGCCATACTGTAATATAGCCTACTGATAAGAGTTACATTATATGATAAGATTTTTTTAATTACGCTAAAGCATTTTTAAATAATTTCATGTTGTTTTTTGTGTTTACCGTCCGACAGTTTTGTCCTTGACATACAAAAAAAATCGAAGTTGTAGGTGAATTATGTACTATAATCTTTTATACGTGTAATAATAGGGTTTTAATTAATTTTGTGTCGTTTTACATTATTAAATTATTTAATTAAATATTGATTTTCCTTACCTAAATCTTGATTTTTTTTTATAATAAAATTTCAATTTGAATAAGTGTGTTTGGAAAATCAGTAGTTTTTAGTTGCCCCCCCCCCGTCGTCGTCATCTGTGCTTGTGAAGAAAAGATCAGAGTTAAATTTTTAAATAGGGATGTCAAAATTGTAGTATCTATGTTTCACCGTAGTTATTAATGACCTAAGATCTAAGATATTAATGCAACTTGAAATACTCTGTGTAGGTTACCCAATAAAATGCTGTTAAGACAATATACATGAATTCCCTTTGTGTAATTTTGATTCTCCTTTGGTTTGTATCCTGTGTTAGTGAATTATATATCAAGATGTGGAGGTTTGGCAAAGTAAGAAGAGGGCTGCATGAGTTTTTGGTTCATTCCCAATTTCAGGAGATATGTTATAAAGTTTACTAAATGAAAATTAACTTTTTGAGTCTATTTTTAGTGTGAATTTCTCTCTTGATATTTATTCAAGTCATAATTCTGTACCTTTCCAATTAATAATCATAAAAATCAACTCGCATATTTTTTGAGTGATGCTCAGGAAAATAATAAGTATTTAAAATTTAACCAATTTTAATAATTTAACCAGGTAGAAATTGATAACTATCCTAAATGAATAAATATTTTTTGCATGTGTAAATAGATTTTGAAATTGAATTTTAGAGTTCTAAATAATTTAGAAAGTAAAGTGTGGAAAAAAACAAGAAACCTATGTAGGGGGGAGGTGTATAATTATAGACCATCTTTAATAGAAATCAATTTTACAAATTATTCGGACTGAAATTAAATGTATAAACTTATGTTCCGTGTTCGATTTCTAAGTATAATCTAGCAAATAATTATTTACTTCTAAGTTTTTAAATACTTAAACATTCTCTTATTTACCGTTCAATATTATTTTTTATTATTAATTTTTTGATGTTATCGTAGTTAAATAGTTTCTACAAAATAACAAAAAAACAATAAAGAAAAAAATATAAAAGTTTCCTCTATATTATGTTGCAGCTATCTGAAATAATTATATATTTTATACATACGTTTAAAAAATTTTGAACGCATCAGTAATCTAGAAGTAATAACAGTAATATTATTGTAATACTGAATACTAACTAATACAAGTTGTAAGCTGTTCATTCCTTCGGAACAATCTTTTTAGATACATTATAACTACAACCTTGTTTTATAATTTATTATATTTTTCACGGTTAATAAATCCAGATAATTTTATTCATATTTTGCTTATTTATTTATTTATTATTTTGTATATAGGACATAAAGACGGACTATTTGTGTATAATAATTTCTTGTGTTTTACTTTCTGAATCTTAAATGAGGTCATGATGCCGTGACTTCCTTGTTTTGTTGTTTACTTCTTGCTAGTTTTTCTTTTGGTTTTAATGTTTTTTTTTTTATTATTTGTTTTGTTGTGTTTTAACGCGTCGTATCATTTTGTTGAAGTTATTATAGAGGGAATATAAGCTTAATAAAGTCCCTTTATTAACCTCATTTGTATTCTAAACAAGCTACTGTGTATTCTATTGTCATATTTTATGTATGTTTTTTTTATTCTTTTTTTAACTTGTTGAACTGATCTAACCAGTGACACGATGGATCTTCATACCACTACTGTATTTCAGAACGTGTGTATCGTATACAATAGAAATTCATCTTTTTAAAAAAATCTTTGAAGACATTTTAACAAACCACAAACTGTAAATACTGTATAGTTCTTCTGTTTAGTTATCGGTATACATGAATTTGAGAGCATTGACTCGCTCACTTATCAGTTATTCTCTAACCTCTAAATCAGATTGAGCTGAAATTTGGTATTTTTTGTTCGGTAGGGATTGAACAGAAAAATTGAATCACTTTTATGTCGATTATTGTCTAAGGGGAAAAAGAGAATGACTACCCTAAAGAATTACACCCTAAAAAAACTACCCTAAAAGAGCTACGATTTTAAAAATTGTTTTGCACATTGTGGTTGTAATAACTAGGAAAAACAACTTCTTTGAATTTTGACCACTAATAAGTGGTCAAAATTACCCTAAGGGGTAAAAAAAAGTAACTACCATAAACTTATGTTGTTATATTATGTGACCAAATTATTTATATATCTTCCCAAAAAGCTGTAGTTATTTTGAATATCAGCATTATTCTTCTTGAATTTATAACCGTTGTTGTTTAGGTCATCTGCCGAAAGGCTAGTGTGAACCTGTAGGAGTGCGGTGGTTTACAGTTGCCTTCTTTACTGTGGAAAAGTATGTTTATCAGCATACCAGGTTTTCTGAAAAGCATCTACTTTCCACCTTGCTAATGACGCCTTCACTTAATTCACCACAGGATCTGACTGTTTTTTTGTCATCAGTCTCTCGACTGGTTTGATGCAGTTCTTGTATTCCTACAATTCACTCCCTCAATATTACCCCCATTATTGATAGATCAATACCTGGATATCTTTCGATATGCCCCACTAGCCTATCTCTTCTTCTGGTAAGGTGCTTCCATGTTCTTTTTTTTTCATTCACTCGCCTAAGAACCTCAAAATTACTTATTTTGTCCACCCACCTAATCTTTAACATTTTGTCCTGTAACACCATATTTCAAAAGCTTCTATCCTCTTCCTTTCTACAGCCCCTATCACCCACGTTTCACTCCCGTATGATACACTCCAAACATAGTGTTTTAAGAAATTTTTCCTTATCTGTCAGGGTCTGACTATAATTATCAAATTCATTACTATCAGAGGAGATAACTCTTGACACTAGTGTCTTTACACTTCTACCACTTCTGTTCTTAAATGCTTCAATTATTTAATTAAATAACCATGTGATAAGAAACAGAACTATTTTTTTTTGTAGCCCTTGAACTAGCAGGTCGAGTATAAATAATTTAACATTCCACCTGCCTGCTATAGGCAAAATTTATGAATAGAAAATGTTTTTGATGAAACGGAGAAAAGTGATAAATCCAGTGTATTCAATGCGCTCCTTTGAGGTTAGCAATTTGCCCACGCGCAGGCGGACGGAATTGATAGTTTTCAATAAAATCTATTAACTTCAAGAATTTAAAAAAGATATAATTTTTCTTTATTTAAAATATTTCTCTTTCATGACGAGCAGTATAATAATTTTATTTGTCTTCTATAATCATTTATCTATTTTATTTTTTTAAATAATAAAAAGCGACCTAGTATTTAGTGTTATCTGTTTAGAAAGCTAGACCAAAGCTGAATAAAATAGTATGTAAATGCATTGATAACCTTTGATAACAAGTCTAACGTCTAATGATATTTTACATATAAAGCCTATTGGTTAGTACTATTTCTGTTTAACACACTCATCAAACGCATGGTATACAAATTGATTTCCTGTATTATCTATTTTAAAATAACGCATTGAATATATTTTATTTGAACTGAACTTTTACTTGTGCGTTTTAAGCGTTCAGCCTAACATTACTACATAAGATTTAAAGATTTTGAATGTGTGGTTTCATTATTTATTTAAATTTTTAAAGTGCTCAGTGGAAATTTATTTGTTTTCTAATTGTGAAGTTTTATTAGTGTTTTCAAGATGCGTCTTAAAGTAAGAATATACATTATACGTATTTTATTTTAATACTATAGATATGGCACGTTCTCTAGAGAGCAGTAGTGTGTTGGTATATGATGAAAATTAAATAATTGGTTTTTTTCAAAGTTAAAAAAACAGTCTTTTAAATTCATTATTAATTATTATTAAATATTACCGATGGGGCAACCGATTTTGCATGGTGACCAGTTGGTAGTAATATGTGAACGAAATTCACAAGGGATAAATGTTCTTGTCTACTGTACATCAAAAATCCATTAACACGATAGAATTGGGTGGTTGTCGATAGTATACAGTTTCCAGTGATAAACGAAAGTTAAAAAAACTATTTTTCCGTTTAGTATTTATGTGTGTTTGTTAGTTGCGTCTGATTAGTGTAGTTGTTGTTTAGGACATCAGCCGAAAGATGGTTTGAATCTAGGGATTTTATTAAGTAAAACGAAGAGTGAGGTGGTTTACAATAATTGCTTTCCTCACTGAGTTAAAAAGTATGCTTATCAGTATTCCGGGCCCTCTGAAAAGCACATGCACTCTGCAAATGTCACTGTCACTTCATTCACCACATAGTCTGGTTTTATAATTAAATTCATTACTTTCAGAGGAGATAACTCTGATTAGTGTATTTTACACATCTACCTCTTCTGTTTCTAAATTATTCAGTCACTTAAAATTGGCTGACCATGTGATAAGAAATAGAACTATTTTTTGTAGCACTGGAACTAACAGATTGATTGCAATTCTGATTAGTATCGGTTTAAAATTGAACAGTAGCACCGAAAGTGTTTTGTTTAATAATTACGTGTCAGCTGATTGCTGAGCCATGCGGTAGTTTGAACATTGTAACTTCCTAAACATTTTCCCCAGCAATAATTGACCGAGGGAACAATTTCATATTAAATTTAAATAAATACATATCTGTATTTATGTAATTGATACTGACAATTTTTTAATGTTTCATTCCGTAATTTTTTTGTAGTTATTCACATTATGTAGTTGTTATATTTCTTATGTACTGATGTAATTGGTATTAGTAAAAACTGTATTGTTTTAATGCTGCTATTATGTTGGGAATGCAATATTAAAGTTAACCAAATGGAAGCTATTAAAATTTAATGTTAATTATACTCCAGTAGTAATTATGACGATTGTCTACCCTAACATTGTTTTCACTGTATGTTCTTGTCTTGTTAACCACCATTAAAACACGTATTATTATCATTGCTGTTGTCTTGATATTGTAGGCAGTTTAAATGGCTACAATCGTATCCAATGCGTTTTTATCCTGGCTTTTATCCAAGGACATACCGGTACAACGTGTCTTTGCATTAATATACGTTTTATTTATCTTTTAAAATTGTGAGCTATTGTTGTATACTGTTTAGCTGTTTACTTTTTTACATAACTATAAACGTGTATAAAGATTGTACGTACTTTTAAGTACAGAACAACCCCGGTTAACCGGACTAATATGGGCGTACTCCAATACGGATAAGACGGAATGTTGTAAAATAAAATGTTACGGACGTATAATTTCAAAATAAACTTACAGTACAATACATACTTACAAAATTTTTATATGTAACATATAAATGTAGGCTAATATAATAATGTACGTAATATGTAGTAAGTAATAATAAACCATAAATTAACTTTATAAAAAAAAACAGAAAACACTTAAGTATGTATATGTACTAACACAATGGTTATGTTTTTAAAGAAATCAGAAATTTTTGTCGTTTCTTTTCTGCTATATCTCGTCAGCGTTCCATAAGTAAGATATCGGATGGGGTTGCTTCCTCACTTTCCTCAACATATTTCAATGAATCATTAGTTTATCAAAAAACCATTATGTAATTGCTTTACGTATCGGTATTATTTTAAGAAACTCAATTAGAAACTGGCTTTGTAACTTATCACAGTGTAAAAATATTTTTAATACGGAAATAAATGACTAATACTGTATTATACATTAAAATTTGCTTGTACAATATTTATGTACTGTACTATGGATTGTGGGAAAACGGAATTGATCCGTTATTTTCCTTATTTTTTAAAAATTATACATATATGAAGTACAATTAAAATCTGATCCGGTTAAGCTGGGTCCGGTTAACCGGGGTTGACTGCATAATGATTCAGTTACGAATCATCGCAACCTTCAATCGTCTTGTGGTGCTTCGTTTTAGGTATTACCTAATTTTGTATTTTTGTGATAAATTCGTTCATTCCAAAAAAGTAATTGTGAAATGCGGAAGTCCCGGGTTCAATTCCCGGTCAGGGTCTGGAAATTTCTTACGTGTCAAATACCACAGTTAATGTTATATAATCCACCGTAGTCGCTAATGACCTATCAGTTGATGCGGCTTTAAATAAATTAAAAAAAAAACAATTGTCATGAACAACAACAAAACATTTTAATGAAATTTTCATACATAATTCTGAAAAAAACCGTAAATATCAATTTTTATTACTTTATTATTTCTAGTAGGTAATGTAATTGATATAATTTCATTGTGTACGAAACGATTTGTTGTAAATAAGTTACTAGGGTAGAGTTGTAGGAAGTTTAGAAACAGGAAATGTTCTCAAGCCACATAACTACCTTGAATTTAGAGTGCCTCTGGAATTAATTTATGAATACCAGTTTCCGTTACTTAAAAGTTAATTCAAAATTCTATATAGATAACCTGAATAGATTATTATACTATAGTAGCTACAGATAGATTTACTTTTAGTAAATGTTAGTGTTTTCCCTTTAAAACTATTTTAATCTCATTGCATGCTAAATATAAGTAGATTATCTGTAGTCTGTTAATGATAGTTTTAACTACCGTATTTTCTTTTGGTTAACCTCTAAAGAGTTATAGTTTTTGATATTGATGAGTCATATTTTTTCCGTTCATTAATATTTATTTTATTTACAGTAGTTTAAATCATCAGCTGAAAGGCTGATTTGAACATCTAGAGTCTTTATTAAGTAAAATGAGGAGTGAGGTGGTTACCATTGTCTTCCTCACCGAATGGAAAAGTAGCCTATGCTTATCAGCATGCCAGGCCCTCCGAAAAGCATCTACTTTCCACCCTGCAAATGACACCTTCACTTTATTCACCAAAGGGTCTGGCTGTATAATGAAGTTCATTACTCTCAGAGGAGATAACTCTGACTAGTGTCTTTTACGTCTCTACTTCTTCTGTTGTTATTTAAAGCATTTTTCTCTACAGAGCCTAGTTAAGCGTGAATTTTAGAGTGATTTTCCGAATTTTTATGCCAAACGTGTTGATTTTCATTTTGCATCATTCACTCATGATTAAAATAAGATTATGTTTTTTAGGTTAGTTTGTTGTTTATTTCTAATGTTAGATTATATTGTTCATTATTTGCATTGGCAAGAGAAAGTTGTGTGAGTATTTCACATAAGATTTTTTTTTGTCATTAGTGCAACTGACTCGGTTAATGATGTGTATCGTTGATTATACATTTAAAATTTAGTTAGAAGATTTTGTGACCAAAGAAATACAGAACTATATAGAATAAGATTACATTGTATTATACATTTATTATCTCCAATAATTAAATTAATTGAACTTAATTAAAATTGGTTTTTAAAATAATTTATACATAAATTTGATTAGTGAAAAAAAATTTAATGTAGTAGTTACAATTATTTATTGTACTGGAATGCACTGGTTCAATAGAGATAATATTTTTGTTATTTATTGAACCATAAGACTTGAGTAAGTTATCAAAATTACGTCAGTTACAAAATATACAGACTGTTTCATAAGTTATTATCATTACTTTGTTTGTATAATATGTTACGTATTTTGTTTTTAACTTGTTAAATTTATTATTGTATTTCCCTCATTTACTACAGTAACTGGGATCATAAAATTAAGCCAAGATAAGTGATATCTTTGGGAAAATTCATAGGGACATTCTGCTTTCATTCAAAAAAAATCATTTTTTTATAATTATAGTGTTACAGTGCATTTAACAAAATTGGAAAAACTCCAGAAAATAATATATACTGATATATTAGTTATGTAATTAGTTTACTCGTTATGTAATTTTATGTGAAAGTACATAAAAATCGGGGGTTTTCATACGGCGCATGTTACTACTGAATACACATTATTCGAAATACGAGGTGTGTCTAAAAAATTGGGGTGAATGCTCTAATCTAATAATAGATCGGTATTCAAAACATGAAACAAGGTCACTCACATGCATATGTATGCATGGACATGTCTAAACCTGTCCTCTGTCCGAAATTACGCGAGGCTCCTCTTATTGTATCGCTGCATTCATTTCAACAGTATTCCGAGCAGTCTGCGTCGAAAAGCTTCGGAGCAAAGGCACAACATTATTAAGTTCTGCTTCAATTGGGTAAAACGGCGACGGAAACCCATGAAATGTTGATGCAAGTTTTACGGACAGTATGCTGTGAGTAGGAAATGTGTGTAGGATTGGTTTGCACGCTTTCGCGTTGACAACGCTACAACGTACCACGTTCGGGTCGGCCATTCAGAAGCAGGACACCTAAAAACATTGAACGTGTGCGAGTGTTACTAGCAAAAGATACACGAATAATAGCAGAAGAAGTGGGTATTAGCAAACACAGTGGGAACATCCTCCATGAAGATTTGGGGAAGCCCATGATTTGTGCCGCACATCCCAACAGCCGGTCTGAACACGGTTCGTCCTCCACCGATTCCTTACTAGCAGGAAAGCGTTATAATGATATAAATGTAAAAAGATACCAGATATGACCCAGAATCAAACCCGGGACCCCTTGTATAGAAACCAGTTAGTAATTTTTTTTTAAAGGTAGAATCATGTTTTATTACAATAAAATAAATTTAAAAACTATATATCTTCTTCTGCTCTCAACCAAGGGTTAGGCTTCTGCCTGTTCTTCCTTTGAACTCCCTCCAACGATTTCGATGGAGGAAGTTCAGAAAAAACTATATAATAGATAATAAATGTGTTTATTTATCTATGATGCAACGGTATCATGTTGTTTTAAGATTGTACATTGTATATAGAACAATTTAAAATTTCTAGGTTTTACCAAGCTGTTACTTCCGTGATTTTTTTTATCCTAAGAATTGATAACCTTATAATATCCGATTTTAAATTAACATTAAGTATAATAAATTTTTTTATGGAAATTATAATTGTACGTATATTTTATGGCTAAGGTGGTGTGATAATATGTTGCCAGTTCATAAGTATAAGATGTTTAGAAAAAATTGGTAAGGGAGAGAATGATTCACCGAATATTGTTGTGTATTAGGCCTACTGTAAGTATATCCAATGAACTGTACTGACAATATTGTTTTATCACCCTACGACTTGATCCTTGACCAATAGGAGTCAACCTCTTCGTTTTTATCTCCATAATATTCAGTACAATTGTCAGCCCATATCTTAAATTAGTTACGTAGTCTTTTAGAGTATATTATACTTAAAAAGATTTCTTATTATGATGTATTATTGAATGACCTTACTTGTATTTCTACGTATTAAGGCTGACGCCATCTTGAATTCCATTTGATATCTTATGAAATATACTAAATACACAATTATACTGTATTTTAATGTAAAGTAAAACACAGTTTAATGAGCGACGGAACTAGAATTGAAGTGATAGCAAAGTACACTGACGCTGAGATAAATAACTGTTTAGAATTGTGTACTTTTAGGATTAACTAAACTAAATTGATATGTATGCAACAAAAGGTAAATGTAGTTTTGCTCATTGTTTCGTACCAAACATGTGCAACCTCAGTTATTTATAAATATTACGGAAGGAAATAACAACAGCGCGGGTGCTTATTGTTACCTTTATAGGTAGTTTCTAAATTTACATCCCTCAGGAAAAAGTGAACGAAATTCGAATAGTATACTTTTCCGCAGGTATACTAATGAATGCCACTGATTCTTAGAACTGTAGATCTTTAAGAAGGTATGGAAATAATAGCGTATGTCTTACTTCATGGTAGTCACACCATTTTACTTCGATAAATAGTCACAATGAAAATGCGCGTTAGCCTTTCTGTTCGGTAACAGTTTCGGAATTAATTGGTTTGTTGACTTTCTCGGTTTATTTATTCACTTAGGTATAACACTTTAGCCATTTTTAATGCCGGTTTTCAGAATTTAGTTTATTTGGGAGGGTACAGAAATTGTGTTTATTGATTTAGATATTTACGCTCTTTCTATCTGTTAGGATCAAGTGGTCTTAACTGAATAGTGTTCTATTTTAGATCTGTAGCTTTTCGGGAAAATATAGAAGTACTATGCATTGCTTTAAGGTAGTCACCTTCTTTTCTCCCTTAAGTGCAAGTGACCAAAATCCAAATTCTTCAGTTTTCTGTTTAATTCTTCAGAAACAGATTTTCCGAATATCAGATCTCCAGGTGATAGGGAAGTTAAAGAGTTTTTGACAAGTGAGCGGAGGCTTTAACATTTACATTTATGTATTAAGAAAAAAACAGCTAGATAATTATCAGAGTTTTCTATACAAAATTAATTTAAAATTATTATCAATTGATCATACTGTATGATTGAGAACCATAACGAATTTTTACTTAAATTAATGTTGTTGTTTAGGTCATCAGCCGAAAGGGTGGGTTGAACCTGTAGTGGCTTTACTAAGTAAAACAAGGAGTAAGGTGGTTTACCTTCCTTACTGAGAGGAAAAGTATGCTTATCAGAATGCTAGACTCGCTGAAAAACATCTACTTTCCATTTTACAAATTATAATTTCATTTCTTTCACCACAGGATCTGATGTATAATGAAATTCATTACTAGTGTCTTTTACACCTCTACCTCTTCTGCTCTTAAATGCTTTAGTCATATAATTGGCTGACCATGTGATAAGAAACATAAATATTTTTTGTAGCCCTGGAACTAGCAGATTGAGAGCAAATAATTTAAAACTTCACTGCCTTTAATGGGCAATATGAATAAATAATGGGGATGGATTTTTTATGAGACTCGGGTGTGATCAAAATTGTTTTACCAAACCTAGTCTTACTTTTGAAAAAATGTATTTATTCACTATCCTTATTATTTGCTCAAATTATGTTTCTGGGACAGCGTATAAAAAGTGTTGTTTGATTTTTAAACGAATAAACACTTCCCCCACTTCGTATATTAATGCAAGTTTCGCATGCGTATTACATCATGGACCAACTGCACACGCCAATAATTTCATGTCTAATTTTCTCTTCTACAGCTATACTATTCACTTCTTAAGTGTGTCAGTGTCAAAATGACTTAGCACTTCAGTTTATTATTCGGAGCCTGATTCTTTCGCTCGTTGAGGCTGGTTGGTACTGTGCATTAGTTAACAGATGAAAATGGAACGGAAGTTTGATGTCGTTATTATTGTCAATACAATATGCCTGTATTATAAATTATACCAATATTATATTATCGTATTTTAATTTACAAGCTGTAGTCAGTTAGTTCAAGGCCCAACAGTTTTTCTTTTTAATTTGTTTTTGTTTATAATACATTAACATATTACCATAAACTGTTTTACATGTACATACTACTGTTGAAGAAATTTCCGTATAGTTGCTTTGGTATCACTATTACCTAATTGCAATAAAAAAAACCATAAATAGGTATTTTGCGTAAACTACTACTATATACCATTTAAAAAACCTCAAATATTATTAAAATTTCACATGAATGCAATTAAATAGGCAAGGTAGTTAAGTAGGTTTATTGCTTCTCGACTAATAAAGATGAAATTGCTGATTATGTCTGCTTATTTTGTAAATGTCTTACCAGTAGCTACCAGTGTTAAAAGTAATAAATTATAAACTACTGTGAGATTTCCAGAATAACTAATTGAAGATATTAATAAATAAACGAATACAACTAGCGCATTGGCTGCCTCCGTAGCCGAATGGTTAGAGAGCTAAACTGTGCAGCATACTCGAAAAAATAAAGGTCTGAGTTCGATACCTGAGTACGTTCTGCATAGAGTAAACGTCATGTCTGCTGAAATTCGTGGCGGCGTCCTCTCGTGGTAATTTTTTTTAGGTTTGCAGCCTTAATATGCGTTTTAGGGAAAAACTTCATAATCAAAGTCATAGGAAATAAAAAAACACAACTTTTATTTCAAGCATTTTTTCTGAGCTTAGTTTACCGTCAATAAGAGATTTTCCGTATTTTTAAGTCAATTTTTTTTCCAAAAGTTGATTTTTATTTAGCATCATTCCCTCGTGATTAAAATTAGTTTAATGGTTTTTATTTACTTGGCAAAAGAAGTCGTGTAAGTGTTTCACACCTGATTTTGAATTAGTTTATAATTTTATATAATTTGGCTTCGATTCTCTGTTTAAGTTGTTTTTTATAAAATTCATTTACAAAAATTTCTATACTCATTTGATCAAGATTATATTTTAACGTACGTAAATTGACGTACAAAGAATCGTGGACGTTTGATATTTTATTAGTTGACGTTACCACTTAATTTATTCTTTCTTACCTGAGGTTTATTTTATATTTTTAGCATGTATAGTAAATGTCCTAACTTTGTACTTATCATAAAAAGGTGGTAAATTTTAAGGGTCAGTTCGTGACTTTTAAAGAATACAATTACTAATGACTTATGTAAATATTATATTTTTAACTCGTAAGTTTAATATATGTACAAATATATCCGTGTATATTAATTTCAGGAAATGAAACGTGACAGTTAAGGAAATTAACGAATTAAATATTTATAAATAACAACTTTTGGCAGAAATTAAGACTTGTTTATTATAATAGTATGTAAAAGATCTCTAAAAGTAACTTGCGTAAAAATTCGGCAGCAGATGGGAATTTTGGCAGCCCATCAATTGGCTTGTGGTTACCAGCTGGCTTTAGAATTTTCTCTATTAAACAGCTGATCCTTTTTTAACGTTTCCTAACAAACAAACAAGTCGAGAAAATATTCTTAATTGTTATTTGTTTATTAATAGTTTCTTTGTTGGAATTATTTTAAATTGTTTTTTTTTGTTATTAATGACCGTATAAATTAATGTAAAAAAATTAATTAAGTATTGTGTTGAAATATTTATAACAATTTTACAAAATTTATATTGTTATTTTCTTTTCATTGTTTATTATTACTATATACATTTTTTAGCGTATTTTTTAACTCATATTACTTTCTCTTTAATACTAAGTACAGTAATTTCACTAATAAATACCTTAGAAAATAACTTAAGAACACAATAGCTTAGAAAATAAAAAATTGTTACTTACATCTTTATTTTTAGTATTAATTTATATCGTATGCATTACTTTGTTGGTACTTTTATGAAATTTTGTCCCTTCAAAATATTGTTTAAAGAAGAATCACAAATTTATTCAATTTGTTTTTTCGTTTAGGACAATTTTAGACCATGTAAAGTAACTTGGTACAATTTTGGTAGCTCTTTTGCAGTCCCTAATGCATTCTGCTGTTGTAGGTTATTTCCGTTGTAGGCTCTTAAATAAATAGTTATCATTGGCTAAAATAAACTATGTTCTCAATAAATTATCACATTATTGCTTATTTTTGGATAATCCAGAGTCCCCGTACATGGAAAACTTTCTCCATGTAAAATATCTATTCCCTACTTATTGTGCCTTTGTTTATTTTAAAAATTTTATATATGTTATTTGTAAAATTAACAGGTTTTTTGTGTGTAAAGATCTGTGTATTGATTTTAGTGTTTCTTTTCTTTTGTTGCAGTCACTGTACATTGATGAATTTCTTGATAAGCAGAGATTGGATCATGTAACTCAAGTTATGGGATATCATCCAAAGTATCTTGATATATTCTTGCGAACCCAAAATTTCATTCTTAAGGGAGATGGACCACTTCCTTACGATTATAGACATTTTATTGCCATTATGGTAAGTATAATATTCTATTTTTTTTTATTTTCTTTTTAGCTTTTATTTGTTATTGGGAACTGTACATTGTTGACAACTACCCACTTAGATCGCTGCTTTTTACTGTAATTTTTTTTTTGAAGTGGATTAGACATGAGTTTGAACAGGGACCTCCAGTAGAGTTTGTTCATGGATGGCTGTCAACCGGTCACCATACAAAGTCGCTTGCCCAACCGGTGTTACTTAACAGATAATAGCGACTTTCTACCAGCTGACTGACTGGGCTGGCCCGAAGGCCTTATATTCTATTAACTGTAATTAACTATCTTGACCTTTGGCTCAGCCCATTTAGTCAGCTGGTAAAAGTTTCTTTCAATTGTTTAATAATAGGCTATTGGTTAGAGCCACTTCTGTAGTGTAGTGATAGTGTGCTATCCTACAACACTGTGGTCCGGGTTCAATTTCTGGCTAGGGTCTGAATATTTTCACAAGTTAAAACCCACCGTAGTAGCTAATAACCGAGCTGTTAGCGCGACTTAAAATAAATTGAAAAAAAATATTGGTGGGATGAATAACTTAGTTGGGTTCATTCAACCCTTGTTACCCAGCAATTAATAGAAACTTTCTACCAGCTGACTGATGGGCTCAAAGACCAGACAATCTAATATATTCTTCTTCATCAATTTCCCATCATCCAATGTTTGCTATAGGACTCATTGTGTGTCCACCCCATTACCATTTTAGTTATTCCACATGCTGTTTTACATCTATTAATTTAGTTTTCTGTCAAATATCCTCATTTATTACTCTTGTCTTTTAATTTGATATTTAGCATTAGTCTTTCCATGGTTTGTTGTGTCTTGAGCAGGTTTCCTATTAGCCCTTTTGTAAAGGATTATGTTTGTGTGGCTCATGAAATGATGGGAAGTACATACTGATTAAAAGCGGAATTATTCAATCTCAAAAGAATATTCTGAATCTTCACAATTTTACTTTGGCTGCTGAATGCACACCATGGTGATCTTCCACCCCTCTTTATTTCAGTGTTTGGCTTCTTTTCAAACAATTAGTGATTTACCTGAGATCAGCCATAATACCACTGTTTTCATTTTTATTGTTCTTCAGTTGTATCAGCATTAATTGCAATTTTTCTTAGCTGTCAACCTATTTTTAATGGTTCAGCGTTTTCCCATTCATCCATGATCCCTTTTTCATCCCAGTTCAATTTTTAAAATATATGATTTATTCTTATAAGGTAAATAAATTTGTACTGTTCTAGTGTTTTTGACTGGAGTTTAAATTTAAAAAAAAAGTTTGTTTTTTAAAAATTAAATTTGTTTATCAGTATAAGTAATTTTACTAAATATTTTATAAAAATAATTAAATTTATTTTAAGTTTGTTGTAACATTTATAATTAGATTTAAGTTTAAAATACTGACGTGTAGTTTGAAAGGAGATAATGTGTTGATATAGAAAACAGTTTTTTGGCGTTATACCAGTTTCTTGTTAATAATAGCTCGGTACACATTTAGGGATACACAGAGGACTGTTGGTTGTAAGTGTGGGTGAATGCAATGATGAGTTGATGGTACATAGTTTTACCAAGCAGGGGATGATGATGATGATGATGGTGATCGTAATAATGATAATACTATTAGTAAGAATGGTTAAGCAGAGGGGGATTATGGCAGTAACCCAAAATTTCATCAGCGTAAGAGTTTAACAGACTGCTTGATGCCTCATGTTCTATTCTCCTGCTGCTGCTAGGCTGTACCATTTCCATACAGTCTCTCTTGTTTCCTCTTGTATCTTCCCTCTGTATTATATTATACTCGAACATTCATTTCACTTTATTCTATGTCATGAGTAGAGAGTTCAAGGTTTCTTCTTTTTAAATCTCATTTTTTAAATAACAGTCGAATAATTTAAATTTTGTGGTATCTTAGTTCATCATTTGAAACCTTCCGAAACAGCAAAAATTAAAATTTACAATAATCTGATAAAATTTGTATATTTTATACAACTATATATTTAATTTTATAACTTGTGCAATACACGGGATAATTGCTAGCCTCAGAGGAGTTAATTTATATTTAGTTGCCAAACATTAATGGGTAAATAAAAATTATTATTAGTGTTCAAGCGTTCAAGTAGAGTTTCAGAACTGTAGGATCTCTTTAAACAGGTATATAAATAATTTTCATGTTCCTTGTTTTTACCCGTTAGGCATGAAAGGTCATTTATTTTTATTTATCATTTGTATGGAATTCTCAATTTTTCGTAGATATTATGTAGCTGAATTTTCAGAACTGTAGGCTCTTTTGCAAGGTATAGATACTGAAGTCACGAGATTGCCTTTTACTTATGGCTGTGAGGAACAGAAGTGAAAATTTGACAGTGCTACCAACTTCAACAGTGAGACACTACTCGTACATTTCACTACTGTGCAGTTTCTACATACATTTTGTAAGCTATGGTTTATTCCGAGAAAATGTTTTCTTCATAAACCTTGTAAGAAAGAAATGTGACCTATAATATTACCTGTAGCTTAATTACATGACTAGAAATGTTTGATTTACTGCAATAACCTTATTCCATTGGAACAAAATTTTCTACGAATGAATCGTTCTCTTTACTATCACTATCACCGGCATCTTCACATCAGTCTCACTAGTATCTACCTAACCGTTTCTTTTTTTTACTAGGTGTCAACAAAACTGTTGAAGAATAGCTTCTTCATGTCTTTAATTTCCTTCGTTATTTTTCGAATTGTGGTAAGACAAATATCACAGTAGTGCAGCCACTTGCTCATGGCTTTTGTTATAAGGCAGGGAAAGGCATTTTTGTTTAGCTTCAACTTCGCAGCATTATTACATTGCATATTAGATTTCATTCAGCACTGAGAATAGTCTGCCCACGTTTTCGAGAAACTAACATTTCTGTTTATGGTTACAAACAGTTATATTCGTACAGTTAACCTACAAAAGGTTCCGCGATATACTGTATAAATGCTTTGGGTAAAGTATAAGTTGTTTTGTTGTTGTACTGAAATTAAAGCAGTTGTGCATGCGCACTGATGCTTTTCCCCCTTTACCCCTCGTTGCAAACAAAGGTAAACTCGTGACTTAAGTAACTATATATACATAGTTTGTAGTGCTTTAGGGTTGTCTTCTATTTTTACCATTTAGTCATGATTGGGTCGAAATATTATCCTTTATTTTTTTGTTCAACTCCTGAGAAACAAATGTGTTGAATTCTAGCTCTCTGTGTGATTGTTTGAGAATTAGTGATGAGTGATTTGACTTTAGTGTATGTATGAGGACTTAAGCATTTTCATATACTACAGACATCTTGCTCATAACAGACAGGTGGAGGGTTATATTAATTGCACTCAGTCTGTTAGTTCCAGAGCCGCAAAAAATAGTTCTGTTTCTTATCACATGAACAGCCAATTAAATGACTGAAGTATTTTTGAACAGAAGAGGTATAGGTGTAAGCGGCACTAGTCAGAGCAAAGTAATCCTCTAAAAGTAATCTATTTCATTATACAGCCAGAGCCTGTGGTGAGTGAAGTGAAAGTGTCATTTGCATGGTGGAAAATATGTCATTTTCAGAGGGCCTGGCATGCCGATAAGCATACTGAACAGATTTAACAGATAAACAGATTTTTAGCCTCAGTTTAATTCAATTTAATTCTGTGTAACTTCCACAATACTTTTTTTCAGAAAATTGTTTTTACATCCAACAATGTATTTTATCTTCAATTTAAATCAAGAACATGATTTACTGTTTTTATTATTTTCCTTACTCTGAGTAAACTTTTCTTTTTATTTATTTAACGTTGCATCAACTGCAACAGTCATTAGCGATGACGTTGGGGTGTAACTGTGTGAAGATGAAATGATTTTTTGTAACGTATGAAAATATGCCGTGCCTGAGTGGGATTCAAACCCATGACCGCATGATGAGACGCAAGCACTCTTAACTGTATTTTATCCTGGAATATGTGAAAAAAATTTACAGCAAATGAAGTGATTAGTAAAATGTATATATATGTGTTGGTACACAATTAGTTTTTTTTTAATTTTTTCTTCTAGTTTAAATTTTTTAGTTAACAAATATCTCTTTCTAAATTTCTTTTTTTCTGATTTTCAGGCTGCTGGTCGTCACCAATGTAGTTATTTAATTCAACTTCAGAAAAGAGAATTTATTTTACAAGGAGGAGATCAGACATGGCTTAAGGGACTGTCTAAAATACCACAAAAATTAAGAAATTTATACGAAATTAATAAAATCTTAGCCCATCGCCCTTGGTTATTAAATAAATCTCATATAGAGGTATGTATATAATAAAAATTATTTCTTTTAAAATTTTAGTTGTGTATTTTTTTATTTTACATCACAGGTTTATTGGTTATGAATGTATCACTCATCCAGCGAATGTTGTAACAAATCAGTTGGTTTTTACTGTTGAGCAAAGTAGTTCAGAATGAAACTATTACATTAAACTGCACAACAGAAGGTCCTGGATTTTATTCTCAGTTTGGCTCTGGAAATCATCACATATTTAAATCCATCAATCCGTAGCATAACCTGTTACAGTCACTAATAACCTAAACATTTGATGCTACTTTAAATAGATTAAACTATTTATAGCTTAAAAACTGTTATTAAAATGTGACTGTACCTACAACTCCTGTTACCTTTTTACGTATTGTTAGAATGGATCTTATCAGAAATTAGACATGTGTTAGCACACATTAAAAACATGATGGTACCATTACCATATTTTTTATTTATATATATAAAAATGTATTTTGCCATGTTTTCTTATATATTCCACTAAAGAGTAAAAAGGATCAAACCATATTATTGGAATTTTATTTTCAGTGGTACAGAAATGTATAATTTTTTTTTTCTGTTCAAAATGTGTTGCTCCACAAATTTCAAAATTTTATAGTATAAGAGAAACAAGTTTAAGGGCTGGGATTATTTTTACTAACCTTAAAATTTATTAATAAGTACCTATAAAGTTTCATGCAAAAATTTCCTTCTTTGTAAAAAGACCCTTTAAAAATGGCCAAAATGAAAATTTTCAACATAAATTTCAAGTAAAAATTTCACATTTGTTATAAATGAAGTAATACATTATATAATTGTTATAATTAAGCCCAAAATAAGTCTCCATAGCAAAGTTGAATAAAGTTATTACAATTAAGGAAAAAGTTTGCAAACGTAAAAAATGCTTGAGGTCATAACACATATAAGTGGTCTTGATTTTTTTAAGAGAAAAGATTATATCAAAAATAAATGGTCAGGCAATCACCTCTGTACTGCTTAATATGGATTGACTCAAAATAAACAATTTCCAATTTTGTATTATGAAAAAGAAAGATCTAAGGATATTTTTTAATACAAATTTTTAAAAGGAAATATCGTAAACATTTTTAATTATGTGTAGCTGTATTTTTGCGGTTGCAGTATTGTTCAGGATTTTCAGGAATTAATAATCTAGTCGTTGAACTTTGGTTTAAGTACTAATATGGCTTCAACTTATTCATGTGGTGCTGTTCTTAGCTTACGGTTGTTACATTCATTCTTTTGTTTGATAAAAAAAAATTAATTATTTATTTATGATTTTTCCGAATTCTTTGATATGTCTTCTTATTCAGTTTTTTAAAAATATATCTTAAGTTATTCGGCAAACCCCTCTGACTTTCTTGCTAATCCTAACGCTGTACAATATTTTATTTACTTTATGTTTCTTTGGATGCTTATCAAAAACATGTCTTAAGTTTACGTAACCAGCTGATTTTCAGCTGTTTGGGTTGGACTAGAGGTAAAGTCGTGACCGCAAGTCAGCTGTTTAACAGCTGATTTTCAGAGATGAAGATTCCTAGTTCAAATCCTACTAAAGGTAGTTACTTTTATATGGATTTGCATTCTAGACAGTGGTTACCAGTGTATTTTGAATGTTTTGGGGTTAAATTAACCATACTTTTTTAGGAATGGTCAGCCTGAGTCTGTACAAGACTACCCCTCATTTACACGTCATACACTCATCCTCATTTCATTGGGTCTTGGGGTTGCTTATTCTTCTGAATTGAACAGATTGCAATGTGCACACATTAGGGATTTTAAAAAAAAATAACGTCATTAACACTGTAAAGATTTCATCATGTTTGGCTCCTATATTAAGTGTTGAACAATAAACTATTGTTATAACAGCTATAACTATTGTAACAATAAACTAAGCTATTGTATATCTCAGAACTAAGCAAATTATTAAATCATTAGTAGAATTGTTTTGTTTTGGTGCATAAGTGATAGAAAGAGATTTAATATAACAGCGTTGATCATTCGGCATTTATTGATACACTGATACATAGAAATCTAGTGCAGCAGCTGTCATGATATTATCTTTGCACCACGTGACTCTTAAATTGTTCTTGCAAGGTGTACATAGCATTTTAAAACCTATTATTTTAAAATAAACAAATTTTGATAAAGTTTTACACAAAATTACTAGTATCTTTAAACCAAGTATCAGACATGAAAATAGTAAATACAATGGTTTAAGCATTTTTAATTATCTGTAAAGTTTGTGATATGATATGAATTTTCATTCTAAAACACTTGTAACTTAAAGACTGTAATTTTGAAAAAAAATTAACAAGAGCAGATTCTCTGTATAAATAAATCCCAGAGATCCCTTTTATGTTGTCTTAGTGCTTTTTGACTTCAGAAATGTAGTTAATGAAATTTAATCAAAATCATATAAACATTTTTACGAGGCAATTTAATTTTAAAATATTTGTGCCTGATTGAAGTGCCCTTAATTTTGGGTTTACGTAGGTAATTCAAAAAGTTTCTGGTATAAGTTGAAAAACCTTTAGTTTCCAAATTTTAGTGGAGTTGGTCCAATAACTTGTGCTCTAGTATGATAAAGTATACACACTCACATTCAGACAGAATTACTTGTTTAAAATCACTTTTTTTAGCTTTAAGAGGTTATGAAATGAAGATAATTTGAAATCTGGGTATCAAAAAATTTACCACATGCGATAATCTTTTAAACTATCGATAGAGCACTAGAAAAAAAATACAGAAAATAATAACTCATACAAATTTTAATAATGACTAGGGCAAACAATTGAGGTTAACGGATAACTGTTAAATTTATCTAAACCAAGTCACATTGATAATTTTATTAAAAATATATGAAATCTTACTAAAATAGGCTGAAACACAGATACAATGCATGGTCATCATTTAAATTTGATATTTAATAGATGAATCTTAAGACACTAAGTAAACTGAATTATCTAAGTATATAAGGTAATAAAAATTTACAATGAAAAAAAAGATAAAATTGAATCTAATATAAGATTTAGTAATCTGTTATCATCATCATTATTATTATTGTCATTACAGTATCTATTGTTATTATTTGAAAAGGCTGCCTAATATTAATAGTTACTTTATATTTATTTTCTCTTACATGATACACTCATGTTCATGCCCTGTTATTATCTCTCATATAATTTACTTAGATTTATTACATTATTATCTAAATTCTTATGTAAATATTCGACTAAATATTGTTTATTCATGATATTTGATTGATTTAAATAAAGAAGTTAGATATTACTTAGTAAACATATGAAAATAATGGAGTTTAATTTTTTTTTTTTATTATAAATAGTAATAATAATAAGTCTATTGTTTATTTTTCCATTGAAAAATTGAATTAGATAAATTTTTATTTAAATGCCGACAAGATGGATAAATCTTTTATGTTCATTATTTATTATTTAAGTTTGATTTTTGATTTAAGTTATTGATTTTGAATTCAAGCATTCCTATCAAAAACATTACATATAGGTAAAGCACCTCTTTACGTTAGCAACAAAACCTTTTATAAAGATTTGAAAACACCATATAGATCGAACAACACCAGATTCCGGTGAAAATTTATTTGCACTTTCGCCCTAATCAAATTATTTTTAATATGTCCAATTTAGTTTCCATTGGCATATTAACCGGTTTCCTTTTCTTATCATAATCCATATCCGGTAAAAAAGTTTTTACATGTACTGTTGTTAAGGTCATCAGCCGAAAGGCTGGTTTGAACCACTAGAGGCTTTGCTAAGTTAGTGGTTTACCAGTGCCTTCCTCACTGAGTGAAAAAGTATGCAGCATGTCTGGCCCTCTGAAAAGCATCTACTTTCCTCCCTGCAAATGAGACCTTCACTTCATTCACCACAGGGTCTGGCTGTATAATGAAATTCATTACTCTCAGAGGAGATAACACTGACTAGTGTCTTTTACACCTCTACTTCTTCTGTTCTTATATGCTTCAGTCATATAATTGGTTGACTATGTGGTAAGAAACAGAACTATTTTTTTGTAGCCCTGGAATTAGCAGATTGAGTGTAAATAATTTAAAACTCCACCTGCCTGTTATGGACAAACATGTACTGTACTACACACAATATCGGCCATTATATATTGTAGTATGTTCAGTAATAATAAAAACAAATGTCCATCTAAAAATTATGAACTAAACAATTCATTTATGCACACAACACCGATGATACAATAATATGTCCAAAACTAATTGGGATTTAAATTTATAGGAAGTGAACTGGTTCAAATGACGTACTTGACGTGATAATTCGTAGCGTAGGGTTTATAGGGTCTGCTGAATAATGGGCTGCTTTTTTTACCTTTGAGCTAATAAAAATAAAAGCAGGTATCATTTGGTCGAACTTGACTGCTACTCATCTGTTTTCAACAAAAGTTTTGTTTTTACATACTGTTGCTACAGTAGTTGTCCTGTTATTTGGATTGTAGGTTTTCAAGGTTCTACTGTATCTACTTAAAATTTTTAAATCACTCGGTTAAATTTATTAAATGTTTGGTTACTTCACTATAAAACTAATTTTTCTCTTTAACTGTACTGTAAATTTTTTTTAAACAATTGGATACAAGTATGATTTTAATAATAAAAAAACATTTAAAATTCTGTGTATTTTTTATATCGCGTTGGAAGGTTGCCAACATTCAGTTGACTAACCTATATTTCTCTGATTAACCTCTGCTCTTTGTTTCATTACATATCTGCATATCAATATAGAAAAGAGCTACTCTGCTATTGTTATTTTTAGTAGTATAATTTTATCCATGTTGCATAACAAGGGGAAAATATTCATACTTATTTAGTCTGGTATTCATTCGAGACTTTTCTTTAAAGAGTAAGATTACAAACAAAATTATATTGTTCTCCCGTATTGGTCTAGTAATAAAGTCGCCATTGCGAGTCAGCTGTTTAACAGCTGATTTTTGGAGACAAAGATTTCATGGTTCAAATCATATTATTTGTAGCATTTTTTACTTTCTCTTGCCTATGTGAATATATGGTAAGGAAAGTATTGTTTTCATGTCGATTTTTTGAAATTGAGTTTTCAACGGATCTACACATTTTCAGACCCCCTGAACCCAAAAAACATGTTTTTAGCGATTGGTCTGTGTGTCTTATCTGTGTGTGTGTGTGTGTGTGTGTGTGTGTGTGTGTGTGTGTGTGTGTGTGTGTGTGTGTGTGTGTGTGTGTGTGTGTGTGTGTGTGTGTGTGTGTGCGTGCGTGTGTGTGTGTGTGAACAGAATATCTCAAGAACGGAACATCGTACAAACTTGAAACTTAAGTTAGATACCACTAGAGGACCCAACACGAACATTTTAATCAAAATTGGTCTACCGGAAGTAGTAGTTTATTCGTGTCATTTTTCACTTTTTGTGATTTTTGTCTAAAACGGCTAACAATTTTTTTTTTAAATCTCACTTATTGAATTTTTTACGCTCTATAAGATAGGGTAGGCGCCATGTCTGCTGAAATTCTTGGAAAGGCTGTTTTCACATAAAAAAATTGTTTTTTTAAGATTGCGGCTTTAATATGCATTTTAGCACAAAAATGTATGTAATAAAATTTGTAGACGATTTAAAATCCTTTAACTTTTATTTCATACTTTTTTTGTATAACGCTTAGTTTAGCGGTAATTAGCAATTTTCTGTTTTTTCTCATGAAAACGTGCAAAAAAAATCAATTTTTTAAGATTTCAGCCTTAGCATGCATTTTACGACAAAAGTGTATATAATCAAATTTATAGGAAATTGAAAGGTCTACAACTTTTATTTAGAGCATTTTTCTCTACAGAGCTTAGTTTAGCGTGAAAGAGTGATTTTCCATATTTTTAAGCCCGAGGTTAATTTTCATTTTGCAACTCACTCATGATTAAAATTAGGTTATGTTTATTGAGGTTAGTTTTTTGTTTATTTCTAATGTTTTGTTACTAATGTTAGATTATATTGTAAATTATTTTCATTGGTAAGAGAAAGTTGTGTGAGTGTTTCACACAGAGTTTATATGTTTGAATAAAAAAACAGTTGTTACCAGTGTACATTGATGGTTGGGTTTCAATTAGCCATTCTGTTCAGGAGTGGTCAACCTAAGTCTGTACTGGACTACATCATTTACATATCGTACATATCATCCTCATCTCATTGGGCCATATGTTTGCTTATTGTTATTGAATTGAATAGATTCCTCCAGTCACATATTAGGGACAAAAAAATTATATGTAAATTTCTTTTTTGTTGCAGAAATTAACAAATGGAGCTGACTGCTGGTCATTAGCAGAAGTAGTACATGCAATAGTTTTGCTAACCCACTTCCACTCGTTATCAAGTTTTGTATTTGGTTGCGGTGTGAATGAAGAACTGGATCAACGGAATGGAGATCCTACATTATCATCTACTAATGGTTCCCCACCTCATGATGTATTGAGCGAAACCGACAGTAATGTCGGTGTAGATACACTCATGCAACGTATGAAATCTCTTTCTGAAAGGACTGAAGAATTTTCTGCTGAAGAGAAAGCCAAGAGGTTCGAACATGTCGAATCACAAAGCGCTGAGTTATTAACAAGTTCTAGTATAAAAGTTCAACCTAGTATTGGGCATTTCATTGAAGATCCGGAATTTGTTTATGTAGATTTTGCTAGGAGAGGAGAAAGCTCAGATATTCCAACTTTTAGAGTCCATGTAAGTAGTTTTGACCATTTTCATTCAATAAAAAATAAGATTTAATGAGAAACAATTTGTTTCATAACGATAGTCCATTTCTTAGTTTATCCATTGAAAAGATCCTAAAATATCTGTGTAGTACGACAGGGTACCCAAAAGAAACCGGAATTATTTTTAAAAACTATTTTGTTTCAAATTTTTATAAAACAGCCTTATCCTCTTCAAAATACTCTCCATTACAACTTATACATTTGTCCCACCACTTCCACTGTTCAAAACATTTTTTGTAGTCATTTTTAGAAATGGTTGACAGGTCCTCCCTCGTTTTGTTTCTTGGCCTCTTCAATGTTGTCAAATCGGTGTCTTTTCATGTGTGGAAATAAGAAAAAGTCGCAAGGAGCCAAGTCAGGCGAGTAAGGTGCGTGAGGCAGCAGAACCATGCCATTTTTAGCCAAAAATTGTTTAACAGAAATGGCTGTGTGTGCAGGTGCATTGTCGTGGTGGAAGAACCAGTCTCTTGTCTGTCACAAATCAGGTCTTTTTTGATGAACACTGTTGCGCAATTTTTTTAAAACTTCCAAATCGTCAGTTGATGGTCTGAGAGCACTAGCTCTCGAATTTTTTCAACCATTTTTGTTGATTTGGGCAGTTGATGGACACCTAGAATGAGGTTTGTCATCAATCGACATGTCACCATTTTTAAACTGAGCAAACCACTCGTACACTTGAGTTTTTCCAAAGTGTCATCTTTGTAAGATGTTTTCAACATTAAAACAGTTTCAGCTGCATTTTTACCAAATTTCACTGATGCATGTTTTTCCACGTGAACTTGCCATCATAAAAATTGAAACAAGAACAAAACAGCGCTAGCAAAAACAATTACGGCAGATGAACACTGAACTTGCGATGAGTTGTGCTGAACTCATCTATGTGGCAGAAATGCTTAATACACAAGCACCGCCCACGGCAATTTCTTTTGGGTACCCCCTCATAGCTTTTTCTTTAACTTGTTATGTACTGTACATCTACCAGATCCATGTTTCTGAGAGAAACACAGTATGGTAGTTATGGATAAACGTTAAGAGTATGTCTGCTAGCCTACTCAAAAACAAGCAACCCATAATAACTTGCGTATCATTATATACTTAATTATTAACCTGACAGTTGAAGATATCAGAATCATAATACATTAGTTAAATAGCACTTTAGATTTAAATTCTTTATCATATTTTTCAATGACTAGAAATTATCTACTGAGCTTCACTGTAAACAACTAAGCTAGATTTTCTTATTGAAACTTTTGGTTAGGCTCAGACATTGTACTATTAAAAGTACCACCACAAAATAAAAGGAATTAACAATAACGCACTTCCGTAACACACTCTAATTAATGCTAATTAAAGAATTCTATTCAATACCACTTAAAAATACGGTAGGTCCTCGCTGTAATTGACTTCAATACAACGGACTTTCACTATAACAGATTCCAAATTAGAAAAAAATCCTTAACAATAAAACATTAAATAATGAAATAATAATTGTGAACAAAAAACCAAACTTTCTAGCGTACATGACGCCATTCATACAGTGATTTTGTTCATCAATTTATCGCAAAAATAAGACTTGAAAATTTTTATGAACATTTTAGGGAATTTAAAGTACTTATTATTAGAAAGCAACATCAGTCCGACACACAGTTAAAAATAAATATTTTTCCCCATCTCTTCAATCTTCTTGATATCAGTGATCAAAACTGTTTTTTTCTTACTTAGTTATGTTATTATATTTTCCATTTTAATTTCAACTGTAAAAAAAACTCTGATGTAAGAATAATGTAGCCTACAGTGTGTAAAAATGTAAATATAGCTTTGTGTAAGAGTAAAATAAGAACTCCGTTATAAATATTAAAAATAAGATTATAGAACTGTATTAACTTTTCTTAATGTTCATGTCTTATTTCCATTATTGTTGCTGTCTATATCCGTGGTAAATAAAACATATTTAAATATATTTACATAAATATATTGGTTACAAAAATTTTAAACCGACTACGATTTTGAATATAATGAAAATTAACAGCTACAATTGCTGCTTTGTACCTGACTGTATTTTGATATGACGGACTTTTACAACAGACAACAGACCGTGGCTTCCCCCATTTAATCCGTTGTAAGGTGGACCTACTGTATTATTATTTATTAAAATATTGTCACTAACATTAAATGTAATGTAAAAATTAGAACATGTAAATGAAACATGTACTATTACACGTTATCATTAGGAATTTTTGACTTTTGATATTAATTCTGTTGATTTTGTTCTGATTTCAGGATTACTCATGGGATGACCATGGTTACTCTTTGGTAAATAGGTTGTATAATGACGTAGGCAACCTGTTAGATGAGAAATTTAAGACTGCATATAATTTGACATACTATACTATGGGCGGACGTATGGGTGTCGATACATCACGTTTTCGTAGAGCAATATGGAATTATATTCAATGCATGTTTGGAATTAGGTATGTATTTCTTATTAATAATTTTTTTTTGTTTTTATTTTTCAATGGTTAGGAAAGTAATGATTTCAAATATGTTCTTATCAAAAATTAAAAAAAACAATGATTCCAGTCATGAAGATTTAATTTTATAATTAAATCTGTTCTTAAACTATTTTGATCTGTTCTTAAAAAAACCATTAGATTAATAACATTTACTTTACAATGTATATATTAGGAATGTTGTACCTCATGTTAGAACTAATAAATCTCTACAGTCCTTTATCGATATTCAGGCTGTGGCAAGTTTTGTACATGCTAAGACTGTTTTGGTTTTTTAAACTGCTTTTAGGAGATTCCAAAAAGGGAGGATATAGGACATGTGAACTAGCTTTAAGACTGTTGTATGTTTAGGTCATCAGCTGAAAGGCTGGTTTGAACCTCTAAAGGCTTTACCAAGTAAAACAAGGAGTGAGGTGGTTTGCAAGAGCCTTCCTCACTGAGTGGAAAATTGTGCTTATCAGCATGCCCAGCCCTCTGAAAATCATTAACTTTCAACCCTGCAAATGACACCTTCACTTCATTCACCACAGGGTCTGACTGTATAATGAAATTCACAACTTTCAAAGGAGATAACGCTGAATAATTTCTTTTACACCTCCACTTCTTCTGTTCTTAAAATGCTTCAGTCAATTAATTGACTGACCATGTGATAAGAAACAGAATTATTTTTTTATAGCCCTGGAACTGGCACAGATCTTTATGATTGACAAGTCAAAATATTGACACTAGGTTAAATATGTTACTTATGAACTTTTTTCATATTAACTAAATAATTTATTTCATTATTTTATTGTGATTCTTACTTATATCAATAAGTTTTTCATCTAATCATTTTTGCCCATAATACACAATTTACCTCAGTATTTCATGTGAAATTTATTGTATTTTAAAACAAAAAAATATTTGGAAAGAATCTCTTGTATTAGTATAAAATGTTAAAAGGTATGAATCGATGTTAAAATTTTGTAATGATGAACGTAAGTATTGGGATGCTTTGATGATGATGTGGTAGAGTGCTAGACTTAGCTGTAAAATAAATGGTGACCCCTGCACTTGATTCTTGTTTAAGACTGGAAATTTTTTTGCTACATTCCCCTTAAATTCCATAACACTTTATAGTTGCTGATGATCAAGCAGTTGATGCAGACTTAAACAGATAAAATAGAAAGGAAAAATAATTGTATTAAATTTCCAATACTACATTATAACACATGTATTGAACTTAATTTTATATCCTTATGGTTAATGACCCATTAAAGATATGAAGTGTTAACATTTTAGAAACTTCTTTTAATTTTATTTAGTTTTTGTATTAAATTAATATTTTTTGTGTTAATATCTGTTATTTCTTTATTTGTTTAGGCATGATGACTACGATTATGGTGAAGTAAATCAGTTGTTAGAAAGATCTCTTAAAGCATTCATTAAAGCAGCTTGTTGCTTCCCAGAACGAGTCACCAAAAACGATTACGATAGAGTTCTCAGAGAATTTAAACATAGTGAAAAGGTAAATAAAGTTTATTTCATAATAAATTATTCATAAAAGTTTTGTCGTAAAGAAAATTTTTTTAATAATTTTCTCATTAATCTATCTTAATCTAAAGACTTAAGTATAGTTAAGTGATAGGTACTTCAAAATATTTCCAATAAGTAACTCATGGAAATTAATCATTTGACAGAATTACTTTTAAAGAATCACCTTGTTGTAATAGCCGATAAGGTCATTAAAGTAGGCAGGTCCGTTCATTGGACCAATCAGAGTAATGCTTGGAAAGATATTTTCACGAAGTTCCATTACAAGCTGAAAGTGGTCCGTTCCAATATAATATTTTTTTAAATGTATTCTGCATGTTCAAAATTTTTTTTTTATTTAAAAAATTTGAAATTAAAAAAATATGTGTACAAATTTCAAGCTTAGTCACATAATTTCAGAATAACTAACGTATGTAATCACATCATTGTTATTATTTTATTGGTTTTTGTTGCGATATTTACCGAAAATGAAATTAAATTAAATGAAAATAAGCGTAAACAATTTATATTTATTTTTAATAATTATTTGAACAAAATTGGAAAAGGTTGGCTACAATTAAATGAATATGTTTTGTGAATTTATACTCCCCCTGAGGATTGGGAACATTAGGAAATTTTCACAAGTCAAAACCAAACAGTTGATTAACATTAACAGCCAAGCAGTTGATGCGACTGTAAATAAAAAAAATATATTCTGTTTTCTTTTTTTTAAGCTTAATGTGTGTAGGCGTACATTACAATTTGTTTAATTTAGAACAATCAACAACCCCTATGAGCCAATGAGATGAGGATGATATAATATGACTTGTAAATAAACGCTATATCTATATCAGTATGACATGTATGTAGTCTTGTACTGACTCAGGCCGACCATTCGTGAGAAAGTATTGTTAATTGAACTTCAACCACCAAAGTTTGTCAGTAACCACTGTCTAGTATTCAAATCTGTATATAAAAGTAACTACCTTTATTAGGATTTGAACCATGGTATATTTGTCCAGTAAATCAACTGTTAAACAGCTGACTAACAGTGACAACTTTCCCACTCAACCAACACGGTGGGTTCCAATAATTTAAGTATATGTATTTAATAATTAATTTTTAACAAAATATTTTTCTTTCTTCTTTTCCAGGTGCATGTGAATTTGATGATTTTAGAAGCTCGTTCGCAAGCGGAACTTCTTTATGCTCTGCGTGCTGTCATGCGGTATATGACATAGCAAATAGACCAAAGTGATAATAATTATTGAAAGACTATATTATATTTAATAATTCTGCGTATCATTACTACATTAATGTTATCATTAAAAAATTATTGTCATCGACAATGAAAATATATCATATATAACAAAATATTATTATATTATAATTATTTAAAATTAGATTGTGAAAAGCAAAAATTATGTTAACCGAATGTTATTATTATTATTATTATAATTATTATTATTATTGCATACATAAAATTATATATTATCATGAGTTTAGTACTAATATTATATATATGAATAAACAAAACGTCTTTTTTTAAAACAAATACTTGATTATGTGATTTAATGTGATGTTTTAAAAACTTATAAATAATTATTAAAAAGTTTATTTACTAATTATTAACAGTCTTCATTAGGATTTTTTTGTTATTTGATTATTGCGAGTAAATTTATAAACCGTCTCATTATGGTCAGTAATAAATTTTTATTATTAAATTGTTTTTATAGAACATTATGCAATGAATAAATTGTTTTGTACATAAATATTATTATTTTCGCCATGCTTTATTATTATTTTATTTTTTATTATTTGTGATAAGATTTCTTTTTTATTGTTGTTATAAACACTTAATGTTTATTCTACTTTTTGATTACCCCGTTTCGTTTTTCTTTCTTTGTATCTTCTGATGGATTTAATTTTCTTTTTTAATAATTATTTTCGACAACCCATCTATTGTTGTGTATAGTTAGCATTGTTTTGTAAGATTTTTCTTGTTATTAAAATAGTGCCAGTTTTTTTATTGTTATATTTATAGTTTATTGTTTTATAAAATATTGTTATTAATTAATTTAAATAATTAACTGCAGAATTAAAATTGATTTGTTTTATTTTTTAAATTTCAATTTATTGCTATGGAAAATTTAAATTTTTTGATATTTTAACGTAATGTTTCGTGTAAAACAATAATATATCAATTTTTAATATTAATTAGTTGTTAATATAGTAAACTGTAATTATTCTTTTGTTTCATTCTTTGAATTTATATTAACTGTGTACAGATTATTATATTTTATAAAGGTAAATTTTTTATGTGCTATGTGAACACAGTGGTGGTCCTTTGGGGCAGATCCCGCTGGGTAAAGAGGATATTGATTTATAACTATTATAATGTATTATTTATTCTTGTTCAAGTACCATGCTCTTTCAAACTGGTAAACATAACAGCAATTTTTAAGCTGCCTGTTTAAAAAGTGCACTTTTCTTTCCTTTTTTGAGTGATTTTCCCTATATACACCTTAGCTTGTGCAAAGGTAGTGATATGAGGTGATATGCAGATGAAAAAATACCAGACCTGATTGGGAATCGAATCCGGGACCCTGGTATAAAAACCAGTTCCGTTGGCTTTTACATACCAGTCATGTAGGTTCTTCAGGCATGAATATTTTTGTTCGATTTGAACCACATTTACCTACTATTTTGCCTTGCAAGATATTCAGCCATTTATATTTCTGATCTCTCATCACATAACTAAAGCATTTCAATTTCCTTTATTTAATGGTGCCTATAATTTCAATATTTTTATCCAAAGGGTAGAGTATCTCTAAGTTAAAGACTTCAACATTCTTTTGTAGTATCACATCTAAAATACCTGAATTAGCCATTGTTCAAAGTCCAAGCCTCACCACCATATAATAGAACTGAAAACACATAGCAACAAAGTATACAAACTCAAATGGAAATCCTCTTATTGCATAACACCTCCCCATTTTATAAATACTAAACGAGTATATGATTTTTTTTCTTCGTTCAACTGTAATTATTACTATTTAATAGACAACCAAGTTTCATTACACAACTTTGATTAAAACTAAATTAATTTATTCTGCAGTTAATATAATGCTCTAATTTATCCTATTATTTAAATCTCCTAGTATTAATTTTTTTATTAAAATACAAATATTAAATTGTAACTACATTTTTTTATAGTTTTCAAAACAAAATTATTCATCGATAATTTAATAAACACAAAAAGATATTTTATAAAAACTTTTTTAAATTATAACTTATAAAAAGCAGGTGAGAATATTTTTTTAAAGATATTTAAATAATAATAATAATGGAAAAATATAGTAATATCGTTCCTACCAAAGTTATAATTAATTAATGAGATGTTGTTTCAATAATATTGATCTTATTATTTACCAATAAGATACTGTATTTTGTAGTAATATAAGAATATTAGAATGGATCTCAGTATTATTCAGATATAATTAATTAATTTGTTTTTTTTACATTTTTTACCACCTTAGAATGACCTGCAGTTTTACTGAGAATATTGATGTTTTATTTTTAAGAAAGCTGGGTGTTGTTTCATCATATGTATGTAATAGAGAAACTGAATAACTTGACTATTTTTTAGTCATCCGATAGTTGTTTTTGTATTTTTAGTTTTTAATTTCATAAAATTATTTTTTGTTCATCAATCAAGTTCCATATTAAATTTATTATTTTTTAATTTTCATAATGAAATCCAATTTTTTAAAGGTAATTGTTCTCTTTTTAATAATAATATTAGTGATTTTTAAAAAAATATAACATATTTTTCTGTTAACATTCATATTATGCATTAAAAAAAGAGTTATTGTTTTTATTTGTTCTTTTTTTTATATTTCATCTGTTAGATAACTGGCAATGATTAGCCTTTAAATTATTTTTTCTTCTTCAAATTCAAGAACCAGTACAATATAATTATTTTGTAAAATTTTTATTTATTTATTTGTATAATTTATTGTTTTTCGTAATATATTAAACATTTTAAGTAGAAACTTCCTGTTAACACTAATCTTCTTATATGCAATCTGTATTCCGTGAACCTAACTTGCTTTCGTAACCCTCAACAAAGCGATGAAGTAAAGGCATGATAAAGGTCTTTAAATACCACTTTAAATGGTTCTTGTCCTGGTAGTCTTACTGCTTAAGTATTTTTTTACAAAACATTCTTTCATTATTATCACATTTTCTGGTTGATGGTTTCAGTTATAAATTTAATGAATAAATTTTAATAAAAATTGTATTTTTATTTTTGTGGCAGATTTAAATGAAGTATTAAAACCCAACAGTAATGGATTTCAAATATTTAAATGAATTAATACTATTTCAAATTATACAATTTACTTATTTTTGTTATTTATTAAAATTCACCTTAATTTTAATTTTCAATGTTATAACTTAGATATTTAAAGCTTTGTTTGTATTGTATCAATCACTGTTTATTCAGTTTTGTCTTAAATATCATATGTTTGCTTTTATCACTCTTCTTTCTTATGCATTAATAGGAAAAAATATTTTTTATTAGAAGTAAAACATTCTGTTTAACTGTGCCTGTTCTTTAATTTTATTTTTAGTGGTTATTAATATTATTTTTATTTTATTAGAACCACCAAAATTAAATTTTATAATTTTTAAGAACAAATATTTTAGTCTTAAGTTTTCTAAATAAATATTTCTGTGATTTTTCATAAACAAGATTGTAATAAATAAAATGTAATAAATAATTAAAAATATTTTTTTTTTGTTTTATATATTTATGCATCCTCTATTCTTTCATTTAAAAAAAAATCTATCACTGTTTAAAATTTGTGATTCATTGTTATTTCAAATGTTGGGAAAATAACAAACTGTTGTAAAAATGTCAGAATTTTTTAGAGGTTCTTTATCTCTGAAATTTTGACGATAATTTTGTTCATGAGTTTATTAATGTGAATTACTTTTGGTAGACTTTAAAATAATTAAGTCTACAACTGGTATATCCAAGGTATGTTTGTTAATAAATTTTTCGCTCATTTAGTATAAATACTCTGCGGTTTACGTGGGTTATTAAAGTAAAATAATGAACTTGTGAGGTGTGATATTGGAGTATCGTATAACTTAAATTATCTGTAGACTTACTAAATTACAAGTAAGTACCACACTTATAATAACCAGTAAGCCCCAGTGATGCTGACTGAGGGGCTTTTCCCCTTATATATGTGTATTTATAGTATGTTGTTGTGTTGTTTAGGTCATCAGCCGAAAGGGTAGTTTGAACTTTTCAGGCTTTATTAAGTGAAATGAGGAGTGAGGTGGTTTACTATTGTCTTCCTCACTGAGTGGAACAGTATGCTCATCAGTATGCCAGGCTCTTCGAAAAGCATCTACTTTCCACTCTGCAAATGACACTTTCACTTGCAAATGACACTTTCACTTCATTCACCACAGGGTCTGGCTGTATAATGAAATTCATTACTCTCAGAGGAGATAACTGTGACTTGTGTGTCTTTTACACCCCTACCTCTTCTGTTCTTAATACTTCAGTCATACAATTGGGTGACCATGTAATAAGAAACAACTATTTTGTGTAGCCCTGTAATTAGCATATTGGGTGTTAATAATTTAACACCACCTGCTGATATTAGAAGATTTATAGCATGTACTTTTTATGTAAGGTATAAACGTACATACTGTTATAGGCATGATTATTTTGGATGCAATTGGTGTTAAAAGAGACAACTTTGTTTTTCATCCAAAGTAAAATAATCATGTGTATTAAGTCATGTGCAATAACATATTAAACCTCCCTCTCTATTGTATTTCTCTATTGTATGAGAACTGGCTTAAAAACAGTCCAAAAACCTGTGTGCCAAGTGAGCTGCTTATTGCAGTGTGGTAGTTTTTAGTCATTATTCATGTGTATACAAAGATTTTTTTTTCAATTGGTACGTTTTTCAGTTTATAAACAACACAATCACACCAAAATACTATGAGTTGAAATGTGATATGTTTGTATTGCAAGCAAATTAATTGTCAGAACACCATTTATCAGTAAAACTAAGGTGAAAGTAAGGTTTCTCACTCACGATTAGACCTAATTATTGAAAATTAACCTATTGAGCAGTTAAGAAATTTAAGTATTTAGGAAGTTGGTTACAGCAGATCTGGAGCCAGTAGTAGAAGTAAGAGCTTGTATTGAAATGGCTGGGCCGGCTGGCATTTCTTAACATGAAGCAACTTAACTGCTTGTTAACAATGTTTATCAATCCTATAAGATGTACAAGTGTGTTTGTAAAGACATATATCTACTCTGTCCTGCTCTATGGCATGGAAACATGGACTTCAAGCATGCAGTTCGTGAATCGTCCAAGAGGCTTTCAAGATGTGGGTGTTCTGAAGAATCTCCAAATTTTGTGGATTGATCGTTTATAAATGTTAATGTATTGAGATCTGCGGGTGTGCCCATGAATTGATGAGCATAATCAAAAGAAGAAAGACTGCCTACCTTGGTAATTTATATAGAGGGGATAAGTATCAGCTTATCAGACTAACTTTCGAGGGTAAGCAAAGGAAATGCTCACGGTTGAGAATATTAGAGACTGGGCAAGTATGAGTACGCACACTCTTTTGAGGGTGGTTCATGATAAGAGCAATTTACCAGAGTTGTGGCCAGTCTATAGTGATGGATTCGGCACTATAAGAAGAAGAAGAATGAAAAGCACTGTGGTCTTGTACTAGACTTCTGGTTCCTGGGTTTGATTCCATTCTAGAGTAATAAAGAAATAAAAAAGAGCTAGATGCAGCAAAAAATTAAATTAAATAGCTCTGCCTGTTATATTCAAATTATCTGGTTATTACTCTGCAGAATAATCAACTTATTGACTCCAGTACAATTTTTTGGAGGTCTCAGTATTTTGATTTGCTATGGTGTGGTTGTGCGTCCATCCAATTTTTGTTAGTTTAGGAAGTTTTTGTAGATCTAGTACCAGGCTTTCACGACTTGTGTGATTTGAGTGTAATTAAGACTCGTGTCTATTGTGGATTATACGGCGGGTTTCAATGTGCTTCGGGGTTACGAAAATTCAGTAAAAAAAATTATTTCACTTATAAGAATGACACAAATACTGTACGAAAGAGGACTTCAAATAGTTTTTTCACATATTCTGGGCAGTTAGTTAACCATTTGCCCGCGAGGCATAGACAGTAGAGAAAATGGCTGCATAGGAAGTGAGAAGTCATTTTATATGTTACAGTTTCTCATGTCAAAGTCAGTAATTACTGTGCAATGTGCGTTTCAGTTGAAATTTAATAAGGATCCACCAAATGATGATTCAATTCGAGCATGGTATAAACAAATGTCATGCCCACTTTCATAACGCTGTTTGGTGGTACCTTAACACAACATTGCCTCAGCACTGGATAGGACGCGCATCTGAAGAAGACCAACACATTATGCTGTGGCCACCAAAATCACCAGACCTCACACCATATGACTTCTTTCTCTGGTGTTATGTGAAAGACAAGTTGTTGTTCCCACCAATGCCAAATGATATTGCTGAGCTGAAGGATCGCATAATCAATGCAATAAACTCTATCAAAAGGGACATGTTTGGCAAGAGCTAGACTTTCGTGTTGATGTGTACCGTGTCACCAAAGGAGTACACATTGAACATTTATAGATGTTTAAAAAGAACTGTTTGAGTCCCTGCATCGGCTCGTACAACTTCATTTAAGTAAGTTAAAGTTTTTTTGTAACCCCGAAGTACATTATGAAACACCCTGTGTATGCTGTAAATTTTTGCAGTTTACTTTTAACTAACAGGGTGTGTTTGAGTTGATAAACTTATAATGTATGTACACAATAACCCAGTACTACCTATAATCCACAATACCTGACACATAAGATGTCCATCACACAGTAAAAGAACTTGCTAAAAATGCATCCATAGTCAACATGTTAAATTGTAATTCTATTCATGAACAATAACAGGCATTCCTCTATAGTATGGAAATATAGTTTATTTTTTATCTTTACTTTACTTATACAAAAAAATTATAATTATAAAAACATGTGTAATTTAATATTGAATATAAAATGGATGGAGCTGCCCTTCCATGTTTTAGACAGGTACTACTGAAATACGTTGTAGCCACAATAATTTAAATTATCTGTGATTTGTTTAAAGAATGGTAGCAGATAGATGTTCATGAAGAGCATTCCATTTCCATCCAGTTGCTAAGAGAAGGTTGTCCTATGAAGTCACGGATACAGAGGATGCATAAGAACTGAAGGAAGGTGACTGGTTTGAATAAATGATACAGGAAGCGGAGAAGGTTAAAGGGCCCTACAAAAAGGATGAGCATCACCTTTAAAGTTTTAACAAACACCTACTATTAGGATGATGCTATTGAAATGTGACATCATTTTTGTAAAATTTGACATTTTTCATTGCTGAAACAGTTACAGCTAAAAAACCAGCCGAGTAGTTAGCTTACAATGAGCATTTAAAAAGAGAATTTTTTTGACTAAAATGGAAATTACTCATGAAGAGTATCAAGGGATTATTATTTACAATTTTAGTAAAGGCCTAACACAACAACAATGCCTTGAATCACTTAGTTCAATTTTTAATAATGAAGCACCATCAGAAAAGAGCTTACAACTGGTTTGCAGAAATTTGCTGCGGTCGCAAAATCGAATATAGTATGTATTAAGTCTTCATTCTACTATTGTAATTTACTAAATTTAACTGATTCCAGTAACCGTAATGACGCTTGGAAATATTACTAGTACAAGTTGAATGTCAGTAGTATAGGAGCAAATTTGTTTCCTTGAATTTTACTTTCTCTTGCCTATATAAATATATAGGAAGGAAAGTATTGTTTTCATGTCGATTTTTCGAAATCGAGTTTTCACCGGATCTACACGTTTTCAGACCCCCGAACCCAAAAAACATGTTTTTAGCGATTGGTCTGTCTGTCTGTGAGTGTGTGTGTGTGTCTGTGTGTGAACTGAATATCTCAAGAACGGAACATCGTACGAACTTGAAACTTGAAACTTAAGTTACATACCACTACCGGACTCGACACGAACATTTTCATTAAAATCGGTCAACCGGAAATAGTAGTTTATTCGTATAATTTTTAACTTTTTTGCGATTTTCTCAAAAACTGGTCCTACGATTTTTTTAAAAATCGCCTGGGTTACTTAGTTTTTTATTCTCTACAAGATAGGGTAGGCGCCATGTTTGCTGAAATTCTTGGTGAGGGTGTTTTTACGTAAAAACATTTTCTTTTTAAGATTGCGGCTTTAATATGCATTTTAGCGCAAAACATTATATAATAAAAGTTGTAGAGAATGTAAAATCCTACAACTTTTATATCAAACATTTTCTTGTATAACGCATAGTTTAGCGGTAATTAGTGATTTTCTGTTTTTTCTCACAAAAACGTGTGAAAAATCGATTTTTTTAAGATTTCGGCCTTAGTATGCATTTTACAACAAAAAAATATTAATAAAACTTATAGGAAATTAAAAAATCTACAATTTTTATTTAGAGCGTTTTTCTCTACAGAGCCTAGTTTAGCATAAAAGAGTGATTTCTCGTATTTTTAAGCCAAACTGGTCGATTTTCATTTTGCGTCTTTCACTCATGATTAAAATAAGGTTATGTTTTTTGAGGTTAGTTTTTTGTTTATTTCTAATGTTTTATTATTAATGTTAGGTTACATTGTTTAATTTATTTTCATTGGCAAGAGAAAGTTGTGTGAGTGTTTCATACCAGATTTTTTTTAGTATAGTTTTAAAGGGTTACGAATATTGTAATGTGATTGATCTAATGATGTAATCAATTCAATTCTTGTTATATTGGATGTTCCTCATTTTTTTTAGAGTTTATTACACAGTTTTAGACTTTTCAAGAGTTGCTGAAAATTTATTCCTTGTCAGTTTAAAGGAGGTACGAATTGTTTAAAGAATACCTTTATTTAATATCAGACTGAGTGTTAAGAGGATTTTGTTTTTACGTATGTTTTTAAATTAGGATTACTGTTCTGATTTTTACTGTTGGAAAATTTCTAACTGGGAAGGTTTGAGGATGATAAAGCAACACAGCCTTGTATCATTGCGACCTAACCTACCTTTTTGTGATACGTATCCACTAACTATATTTTACCTTAGGTGAACTCTTGAAATGCACAACAATCTAACTGATTGGCGGGGGCTTCATCACTACATGGTTGTTGTTTAGGTCATCAGCCAAAAGGCTGGTTTATACCTTTAGAGGTTTCTAACTAGGTAAAAAAAGTAGTGAGGTGGTTTGCCATGCCTTCCTTCCTGAGAGGAAAAGTATCAGCCCTCTGAAATGCATCTACTTTCCACCCTGCAAATGACACCTTCACTTCATTCATCACAGGGTCTGACTGTATACTGATGAAATTCATTACCCTCAGAGGAGATAACTCTTAACTAGTCGTATAATTGGCTGACTGTGTGATAAGAAACAGAATCATTTTTTGTAACCCTGGAACTAGCAGATCAAGTGTAAAAAATTACACGCCACCTGCTTGTTATGGGCAAGAAATACTATTTATTGGAAATACTTTGGACTTGGGAGGTATTTAAAGGCAATCTTACTACTATGCTGATAATATAAGTATTCGTTCTACTTCTTGAAGAAATAAAGCAATTAGTCATTTAATAATTTTTGTCAATAATATAAGCACACTAGTCATTCAAATAAATCAGTCCATTAACTACTTGATGGAGTACAACTAAGTTTCAATACATGTTTGCCATTCACATGATTAGTTATACTATAAAGCCAGGACTGATGTCATCGATCGCATTATTTTTAATTCTGTGCTTTTCGTCTCTCCTTAGCTGCCCATCCACTTAGTCCTCAAGGTGTTCATTTTTTGATGACTGTTTTGCAATTACTGCTCATGCATGTGGTGAGAAGGATGATAGATGAAGATCAGTGATGAAAAAATATCAGACCTGACCAAGAATCAAACCCAGGACGCCGGTTTAGAGCCTAGTTGCGCCAGCCACTATGCAAAACTATAATATTAGGTGAGATGTTTACTTATCATTGAAAGTAGGTATCTTGATAAATTTTAGCTGTTACCAAGGTTGTTATTGCACTGTCAATGTTTCAATTCTGATGCAGCATGGCTGCACATCAGTAATCATTATCATCAGAAATCACCCAGTAAAAAGTTGATCTGGTAGGTAGCAAAGCACACTTGGTGTCTTAGTTCAAAATTTTAAACGTTCTACTTCTTTTTCTCCTCTCCTGGTGGAGGTTGAATAGTAACACAGAAATTCAGATTTGGGGTCTGCTTTACTGAAAAAATCTGCTGAAGAACAGCCAAACTACTCCCTCGGATTTTTAAGCAGGATGTCTTCCTTCTTCCAACTGATCTTTCTATGTGTTATCAGTTGAATAATTTTATATGTATTGTCTCTCACAACATGCTGCTTAAAGTACTCCTGTTTTCTATTTTCTGTTATGAATCGTATCTCCAGGATTTTATTAAGTACAATGTACTTTTTTTAAATGTGGTATTTATTTGCTTTTCATGATTATGTTTTCTACAAAGTTAATTCTGTCTCTGCGATTTATTCACTTAAGATGTATAGATACTGAAGTCACGAGATTGCCTTTTGTAGATAGATGGGTTGTGAGGAAGGAAGTGAAAATTTGACAGTGCTGCCAACCTCAACAGTGAGATATTACTCGTACATTTCACTACCATGCAGTTTCTACATACATTTTGTAAGCTGTACTTTATTCCAAGAAAATGTTTTCTTCATAAACTTTATAAAAATTAATGTGACCTGTTATATTGCCTATAGCTTAATTACATGACTAGAAATTTTTGATTTACTGTAATTACCAGCTACCTTATTCCATTGGAACAAAATTTTCTATGAATGAATAATTGTCTTCTTTACTATTGCTGTCACCGGCGTCTTCACTGTCAGTCTCACTAGTATCTACCCAACTGTTTCCTTTTTTTACCAGATGTCAACAAAACTGTTGAAGAATAGCTTCTTTGCGTCTTTAATTTCCTTCTTTATTTTTCGAATTGTGGAAGAGAAACATCACAGTAGTTAGCCACTCGCTCATGGCTTTTTTTAAAAGGCAGGTATAAGCATTTTTGTTTAGCTTGAACTTCACAGCAATTCATTACACTTCATATTAGATTTTTTTCAGAACTGTAAATAGTCTACCCACGTTTTCAAGAAACTTACATTTCTGTTTACGGTAACAAACAGCTATATTTGAATAGTTAACCTAAAAATGGTTCCATGATATACTGCATATATGCTCTGTGTACAGTATAATTGTTGTGTTTGTTGCACCGAAATTAAAGCAGTCACGCATGCACACTGATGCTTTTCCCCCTTTACCCCTTGTTGGAAACAAGGGCAAACTCGTAACTCAAGTAACTAGAGTTCCAAAGCCAATTTTCCTTCATGTTTTTTTACCATTAGGACCTAAAAGTACAATTATGATATGACTTAAAACGACAATCTGTGTATCAAAATGATGTTTACTATTGCATCTCTAACTGGTTTCTCTTTGAAAGTTAAATAATTAATTTTATTGAAATTGAACTAGCTATTAAAGAATGAACACTCAAGAACGTTATTAATTATACTACTTACAGAATGTAGCTAGGCAGCTGCACTAAAAATAAAAAAAACAACCAAAAATATTAGACAGAGAGAGCTCTTACATGATGCTCCAAAAAGTTGAGTAATTTAACGTAAGCCTCGTACACATTATTATTTTGGTGTATTCACTTTCCAGTTGGGCAGATGTTTATGACGCAGAAAACATCAAATGCCAACCTAGCTACAGAGCTTAAGTAATAAATATGAGAATCTGTATTCTGTAAATTATAATTTAGGTAATTTATTTTTAGTAATTGATTCTGTTCTGATCTGAAATTCCACTTGACCTCTCAAGCATTATGTTAATCTTTCATTTTCAAACACTTAAATTAAATAGCAGACACGAAAATTAAATTTAAATTTGTCTAAATTAAGAATACACTTATTGATGTAAGATGTTAATAAAATGGTAAATTTATTAAAAATAGGTTGAATGATGTTTATCCTATTTAATATTTTTTTAAATGCCACCATATGGCTCTGTTTAGATAAAACTTTATCAATACTTCTTATTATATTTATAAAGCAGAAGTTGAAAGGTGATAGAAGAAAATGAGGGATAGATAAATGACTAATGAGTCAGTCAGTCACTGTCACATTCAGGAGCTAATTCTACGCCAAAAATATGGAAATTGTTCAGAAAGGATTCGTTAGCATGTTATGTCTGCCGAAAGATTCACTGTGATTTCTGTAAAACTCTTAGGTATTTAAATTTTTAGTAGCATAAATTATGGAGATATTTTTCTGGTTTTATATAGTTTTTAATGTGAATAATTAATAATAAGAGAACTGGTCCCAGATCTATATCTCTTGTAGAATTTTAAAAAGTTCTGAAGTTTGGATCGTGAAAATTTCTTTTTTCTGCATGTGATCAATCTTCAGAACAGGCTTCTTGTTAGTGTTATCTGTGTACTTACATTGAGTGTCCACAAGAAGCATTTAGATATCATTGGAGAATATAATTAGTGATTGTTTCAGTACAAATTAATGTTATGGTTTATTGTCATTACTGATTTTATGAGGTAGGGTTTTTTTATAATTGAATTGTTTTTAGAGATAAGGTCTCATTTGTTTTAAGCTAACAAGTTTCTGCTTTAGCCTACATGTAATAATATTATTGGGAAATCATAGTTTTTTAACATAATTATTTTTTATTTGTTCCTGTTTCACCTGCCCATAACAGACAGTTGGAGTGTCAAATTATTAACACTCAATCTGTTAGTTGCAGGGCTAAAATAAATAGTTCTGTTTCTTATCAAATGGTCAGCCAAATAAATGACTGAATCATTTAAGAACAGAAGAGGCAGAGGTGTAAAAAACTCAGAGTTATCTCCTCTGAAAGTAATGAATTTCATTATACAGCCAGACCCTGTGGTGAATGAAGTGAAGGTGTCATTTGCAGAGTGGAAAATATGTGCTTTTCAGAGGGCCCAGCATGCTAATAAGCGTACTTTTCCACTCAGTGAGGAAGGCATGGTAAACCACCTCAATCCTCGTTTTACTTAGTAAAACCTCTACAGGTTTAAACCAGCATTTCGGGTGATGACCTAAACAACAACATCCTGTTTCACGCCATATTCTAAATTATAAATTTATAAAGAGGTTGGTAGCTTTAATAAAATTTTGGTAATAATGACAAACTGAAGCAGTAAATTTTTGTCTAACCGAATGCACCCACTATTTACCAATGTTGTTAAAAATTATTTCATATCAAAAGAATACAATTTCCTTTGTGTACAATAGATGGCACTATTAATTACCATGAGCAACGCTGATGAGAATAAATAGACCAACAGACTGAACAAATTTTTTCATGAACTCGAGTGACAAATCACACTGAATTTCTCACAGATTCATTGCAAGGCAAATCATAAAATAATTCCTGCAAACAAATTTCACTGAGTGGCAGACCTTACACAATTTTTCACAGTTACAAGGGTCATAAACTGCTTACCAATACAGCTGTACATAGAAGCAGCATCAAATCAGTCTGAGTGAAAATAAAATAGTATTGATTTTTTATAGATTTTTGAAAAAGTCTGTATGATTGCAGAATTTATTTGTGAATAGCTGATGGCTACATGAAAATTTTCCATTTTAAAATAGTTGGACTTATGGAAACAAAATTATTAATTATTTTAAAAGAAAAGTACTAAAAATAACACGTCTACTAACTTTTATTTTACATTAATAACTACGGAACTTTTACTGTAAATAAATTTATTTTTGTCTAGATAAAAAGATTACAACAAATTATACAAAAATAAAGTGATTATAGATTTGCTTAGCGTGTTTAAATAAAATTATTATTGAATAAAACGCGTAAATATCTTGAACAAATTTACTTCAAAAATAAAACTGAGTAGCGTACGCCTAGGAAGGACTCAACACGTTTCATAAATGAACGCGTGTTAGAAGCGGGAAATTTTAAAGAAGCAACAGGTTGAATAATGTAAACTAATGAAAAATCTCCTATAGTCCAGGTAGTTTTAGTGGGGAATCAGTGATGTTATTAGAATAGTGGAGGGGGTAGATACAAGGTCAGGAGATAACTGGATTGTGTTTTGTTGAGTTAGTCAGTCGGTGTATTGTACTTCAAGAGCCGGTTGTTGTCAGTGTGTGGCTTTCGATCATTTATCCACCAAATTCTTTTAGAGTATAAAGTTGATCTGTTTTAACCCCAGATTTTCAACATGCCGAACTGTCCTAAATGTGACAAACCTGTCTACTTCGGTAAGTATTATCTTTTCCCATGATATTTATTGGGTAGTTAACGTAATGTGTGTTTGGTATTTACATTCCTTGAATGTTCTTATTGAGAATAAAACTGATTTTGTTTTTAAACTCTCCTTCGATGTATATTGTTGGTGTTGTAATATTGTAAAGATGTTTTTTTTAATTATTTTGTTTATATCTCATAAGGACATAGAATTTTCTATGACAACACGTTTCACTTCCATTAATGGTTTGCTTTTGTACTGTATTAATTCATCGCAATTTTATTTGTGATTGATACCTGTAACTGTCAATCGTTTACAACAAATTGCGTAGGTACAATTTGTTATCGAATTGACATTATTTTTACGAAAACAAATAAAACTTTGTGTAATTTTTTTATCTGTTAATTACGGTATTTTTAACAGCATTTTGAGTTTGTATTTATTGGGAGCGAGTGTATTGATAACGTTTTTTAAACAAAATTGCGTTAGAAGTTTTCCCTGCTTGCTTTTTAGTTTATAGGTATGGGAAATATTTTAATCGGGTAAAATCCAACATGCCGTCAAATTTCTACGAGTAGGCACCTTTCCCCGAATTCTTTCGTTAATTCAGTCGTGTTGCATTTACTGTCTGTTTTCTTCAAATTTTTGTCGGTTTTATTCAAATTTCACTTTTACAAAAATAATTAATAAGTCATTGTATAAGACACTTTAAGCCTACTTATTCTTAAATTTACACTACATTTTATAATTTGTGTACAGAATACATACTATACATTTTTTTACTTTATTTTAGAGTTTCGTCAACAGCTCGGTTATTAGCGACTACGGTGGCTTATGGAACAGTGGGTTTTAACTTGAGAAAATTTCCAGACCCTAGTCGGGAATCGAACCCGGGACCTCCGCGTTGTAGGCTAGCGCTCTACAACTACGCTATGGAGGCGGCCACATAATTATATTAATTTTATTGGATTGTATATACTTAATTTTAAATTAAGTTAGCGAAAAATTTTAAGTACAGTATTGTTAGTTTGAATACTCTGCTACAGAATCAGAACATTGAAACCATTCTAAGGAATAATTATTTTTAACAGAGATGACAAGGTTTCAGACATTTCCATGGATATATAAAAAAAATTAAGGGTTATCTAGGTTATCAAGTAACTAATTAATTCAAATTTTGATTATGTAAAGAAATTTTACAGATGGTAAAAAGCTGTGGCAGTCCTTTACTAATTTGAGGTGTCTTTAATAAATTTCTGTACATTATCATTTTTTAATCGTTACATTTTACGTAGGTTTACTGATTTATTTAACCTGTTTTCTAAGTACCGCCTCAAAAAAATTTTTGGAATTTTTTTTCACGAAAAAATTTAAAATTGGAAAAAATTTAATTTTTCACTGACTTGTTATATCTGCTATATCACTTCGTTTTTTGTACCTTTTTTAGATAATCTTATTTTCTACTGACATGTTTTGGTGAAACCACCATCATCAGAGAATATAAAATTGAAACCAAATTTTAAGAAAATTTGGTTTTTTTAAAATCCAAATTAAACTTGACTTAAGGGTAATGGAACGAAATAAATTTAAAATTTCACATTTCCGGTTTTTTGCATATTATTAAAATTCAGAGTTTTCTGCATCCAACAATTTAGGTATAATTTGTTGGGGGTTTTGCAGTTTATTTTTAAATTAAAAATATGTTGAATCCTTACATTATTTTTTAAATGTTACCCATTTGCATAATATCTCTATTTTTTTTAATGACAACAGATAAATTCATGATTTTTTATTTTGTGCCATATCTTTTGTTTTAAAAATTTATGTTAGCACCAGACCACCTGTGTATGTAATTATTAACCTCTGAACTGTAAAAAAAATAACATATTGAATTATTTAATGGTTATATTTTAGTTTTTTCTTGTTTCCTGTAAATAGCAATTTTTTGCACAGCCTTTCATACCATAATTTTAGTTTACTGAGTTAATATTACAGTAAAATAATGTGTTCAAATATTTATTTTCCACTTCAATAGCCAAAAATTTATGATTTCAAAAGTGGTAATTTCAAAAAAAATCTTATCTTCGTAACAATTTATCAAGATGCTACTAGCTCAGTGAGTGTAGAATAGTCTGTAAAGTAACCTCACGAAAATTGGACAGGATAACTCTAATAGTTTTTGAGAAAATGTTCCTTACATTAACATTACAGAGACACATATTCTGGGTTCCCTTAAGATGTTGTATCATCAGTCATTTGTATAAAACTCAAATTAAAGTGTAAAACCAAAGTTTTATACAAATGACTGAAGATACATCTTCTGTAAATTTTAATAATTTTTTTAAAAACTTTAGTTTCAATTTTGTGTACCCTGATGACACCAAAACATGATAGTAGAAATTGTTGTTTAGGTCATCAGCCAAAAGGCTGATTTGAACCTGTAGAGGTTTCACTAAGTAAAACAAGGAGTGAGTTGGTTTACCATTGCCTTCCTCACTGAGTGGAAAATACGCTTATCAGCATGCCAGGCCCTCTAAAAAGCGCACTTATTTTCCACTCTGCATATGACACCTTCACTTCATTCACCACAGGGTCTGGCTGTATAGTGAAATTAATTACTTTCAGAGGAGATAACTCTGACTAGTGTCTTTTACACCTCTCCCTTTTCTGTTCTTAAATGATTCAGTCATTTAATTGGCTGACCATGTGACAAGAAACAGAACTATTTATTACAGCCCTGCAACGAACAGATTGAGTGTCAATAATTTGACACTCCACCTGTCTGTTATGGGCAATAATAGAAATTAAGGTTTTATAAAAAAAGATAAAAGAAACAAGGGATACAGCAGTTGTGACAGGTCACTGAAAAATTAAATATTTTAACATAAGGATTGAATATTGGCTGCAGGATGCATTTTAAATTTATTTTCCAAATTTACTACTAATGATTTTAATTGAATTAGTTTTAAATTTTCCTTAGGCTGAGGTTTGTCTTGATTGTCAAGTATGGGCAGCCTACTGGTTAATACAATACTACTGACTTAAATATCAATAAATATGCTTTTATATGCTGAATCTACTGTATTAAAAAACCAAATGACTGTAATTGGGTACTTTAATTTTATTAACTGATTTTGTTGATTTATAACTTATTTTATGATTAATTGATAATGTCTTGGTATGGTTACATAAATAAATCACTTTAGTCATTAGACCATAGCAATGTTTGCAATTTATGTCTTTGATAAACAGTCGCTGACACTCTCTTCTTATCCATAAAATTTGATATGTTTACCAAATAATATAATAATTTTAAGAATGTTTTAATGTAATAAACTGTTATAACACCTAAGCCTAGGTTTGTTTGGGATCTAGGTTTAATAAATAATGAACAAACCTATAACAATTAATTATTTATTTAGGTGATTGATTAATATTACAATTAATGATTTAACTTAACCTACTAACAAAATTTGTTAGATACAATTAATTAGATTACATAAAATAAATCAATCACTAAACTTGAGCTTAAACCACTTGACTAACAATAGAATAGTGTCCTAAAGAATCAAAACAATTGATTTGCCTGTCCCCATAACCACTATTAATATAATTGAAAACCAGTACTGTAACGACACTTTTTAAACGAACTGATAACACTTTCATTCACAATTAAACTATTGACTGACATGACTACAAAGGTGCCAACTGTTTTAATACCTGCGGTCTGATAGTTTCCCAACCAAATGAGATTTTTCTAACAAATTCTCTGCTATTCTCAAATATCGTAGAAGGAATCAAAATACAAATGTTTCTACTATTTTTAATTTCCTAGAACTCCTATTTAAAATATCTCATTCATCACAGTTCACTATCCTTGTTCAACACACTTCACCCCATACAATAAACAACCATTTCTGTTATAATTTTACTCTATTTATAAATAATACGTATTAACTTAAAAGGGTTATGAATATTCTTCAAGATTGATTTGCATGTTTTTTTATGTTTATTTAAAGTTTCATCAGTTGCTTTGATTATTAGCAACTAGTGTGAGTTATGGTACAAAATCAGTGGGCTTTAAATGGAAATAGTTTCCTGGTCCTAGCTGGGAATCAAACTGGGACCTTCCGCTTTACAGTGCTCAGCACACTGGACCATAGTCTTTTAATGTTTTGCTGAAGGTTTTCTTCTCCGTTTCTCTTTGAGTAAACATTTGCTAAATATTACCTATTGGAAAAATTTTGGTATCAGTGGTTTTATTGAGAAATCTTAAGTTAAAATTCTGAAATTGTGTTGAAATTCTATCGAGCATTTCCTTCTGCTGGTGTAATTATTCGTATTAAATGCTAATTTAAACTGGTTGGTCTGACCTACTGCATAATAAAGGGATAAGATTTGGACTACAAGGTATCATATCCAGCAGAAGTATAACTTTCAGCTGGTGATATTTGATATAAGTTGTACTGTCAATTTTTTATTTATCTGACTAGTAGCTAGTTTTTGCAGTTCTTCAAGGAAAATGAGTTTATTGATTTTATTGCAAAATATCGTGGCTGGATACTTCATAGGTTGAAGTTTTAATTAATACTTATATCTTAAAATTATGTATTCTGGTTACATATGCAGTAAAATAATATTCAGTTGACTGTTGTAGGTCTAGAAAATCATAGAAAATTAATAATTTTATTTGTATTACAGAATTAATTAATAAACTATGCAGCAGAATGGAAAATTTTACTTTGCGCAAAAATTGTTTTCATGCAATACTTTACCACTTTAAAAATTGATGGTCGTTCATAACTGCAAAATAATAAGTCAGGATATTGTACTGACATGTTTATTAGTAATTTTAAAGTAGTTAAAACTCAATGATTAACAATTAAAATTTGATTTATCTCCGCAATTCAATATGTAAAACACTCAAAAATTAAGATTGATCTTTTACTGATAAAAATACCTAGACTCATGAAAATGTTGTTCATATTCATGAACATATAATGTATATTTTGTCCATATTCATACCATTGATGTTTAAACATTATATATTTAATTTCAGTTGTCTACAAATGAGAAACAAAATCTGCTTGCATGCACGTGTTTAAATTTACATTATACTGTACAAGATTAATTGGGGCATTGACATTTTGTTAGTTTATTTAAAATTAATAAGTGTACAACTGTTTTAATAATAATGAATATATTATATATCTATTTTGAATATACAAGATTATTATACCAACTAAACGGTTTTGTTAATGCTATAAAATACAGTAGACTTTATGTACGGTAGGTATTTGAATTACAGATAAACTACTCGAGTACCCATTGAATTTTTTTAAAGCTTATCAGAAAGCTGGTTTACGAGCAAAAAACCGTGATTTGCAAGTTTTAAAATTACGATCAGGTAGTAAAATCTGATAGTTGTGCAACAATCGTGTAAGCAGAAATTTCCAACTTTTTTGTGCAATAATTTATTTTTAATCCATAAAAGTAATCTGTTGATGGATTTCTATGACTGTTTACTGTACCTTACTGATTACAATCTTATCAATATTATAATAACCATGAAAAATCATTCACTTAATTGTCATAGATTGGACATTTTTTATCGTTATTTTTTGTATGTTGCAATCTGTTCAATGCAGAATAATAAGCAACCCCATGACCCATTACGTCCGACTGTTCTGCAATTACTGCCAATGCTGACGGTCCAATGAGATGAGGATGATATGTAGGAGGTGTAGTCTTGTACAGACCCAGGCCGACTGTTCCTGAGAGAGTATGGATAATTGAACCCCAACCATCAAAGTACACCGGTAACCACTGCCTAGCACTCAAATTCATATAAAAGTAACTACGTTTACTAGGATTTACGATAGGAACTTAAGGCTATTAAAATATAACTTGCTTTTCTAAGCTTGGCTTGCTCACTTATGACTGATAAAGCCCAACATTTAAGACATATTGTGACACAAATGACAGTCATAATCTTAAAAAAAAATAAACTAACCAAACTTTAACATAACTTGGGTTGTATTGTGGACTAACCTTAGTCACTTTTTTATTCTTCATTATCATGGGGAAGCTTTACAATATGATTGACCAATATCATCCAATCTTTACACAACAGTTGTCTTTTTTATTTTCAATCATCTCAAAGACCGACTTAGATGTCTTTTTTATCTTAAATTTAAAACTAAGTGGTTATTTTCAGTACGTTCTTTACAAGTAAACATTATTCCATCTGTGTTGGAACAGCTTCCATTTTTAATATACTAATGTTAATTCTAATTCGCATCTTTAATTCTGCATCTTTCTTCTCCTCATCCATAAATCTGGACAACGCTGGAACTCTAAATAGGACAAAAAGGCTGCTTCTTAAAGTGGAAAATTTTAAGAAGCTGAAATTTCTTTTAATTTCATTTCATGTCAATTGATCCTTATGGATAATACTCGTATATACTATTCTAATTTTTAATAGATCTATTTGTAATAATTCATGCTATTTTTATTATTAGACAGGCCCACTGTAATAAAACCAATCTTAAATTAACATTTTAATTTTTAGTTGTCAACAGAAATAAATTTTATTTAGCCAATGTGAATGCCTAACTAGGGAAAGGGTAGCTGCAAATTGATTCCAGCCTAAGTAAAAATCCAAAATCAGGCCCTGAATTTGAACAAATTTATACAAAGTTGGACAACCTTAACTTTGTACACCACTTTACAGACCCCAAGAATCATCCCTCTCATGTACAATTTGTTCTTTTGTTGGTAACCCATGAATTGTTTTGATGTAAATATTTGGGGTACATTTTTCCTGGGTTACATTCCTACTCTTAACTTTAAAATATCTGTTGAGGTTTACTACACATTGTTAGTAAATCGATTGGGTAATATTATAGTAAACTGGATCAACATGATTTTCATAATATCTTATAACGAAAATGAAAATTATTGGTTTTACAAAAAACTGAGACATTATTTACACATTTTGGCTCTAGTGGATCATATTAACTTGTAATTTCAGTTCAAGTTATTACGCACAAAAACAGTATTACAAATTAATTTTTATATATTTATGTACATCTCAATGACACTTGTCAGTTATTTCAATGAAATATTCAATAGGTTCTAGTTCTGATTCATGGTTAAATTTAACATGATAAGATGATTTTAACATGATAAGTATTACAAATTAATTTTTATATATTTATGTACATCTCAATGACACTTTTCAGTTATTTCAATGAAATATTCAATAGGTTCTAGTTCTGATTCATGGTTAAATTTAACATGATAAGGTGATTCCATCAGCAGCAATGTGTATATTAGTATAAATCTATTAAACCTATAAATTACTAAATTCTAGAACGTAATTGTATTGTTTGTCAGTCGATGTCACAGATTAGATATTTATTGCAATTTAGATCATAAAAGGATTAATCAGTTTATACTGATTCGTTATTAAACTATCAATATTAATTTGTGATGTTTATCAAGAAATTTAAATTTAAAATATGAGTTTTATGAAACGTGAGTAAAAGTTTAACCAATGAAAACTGTTTGTTTAGTGTGGTCTATAACTGTTGGATCTATGGCTTCCTTTAGCTTGGTTTATTGTTTATATTAATGACATCCTGTTAGTGCAGTCGTATGACAGACTAATTTATCTTAAGGCATTACACCCTCAGTAGTGTTAAACTGCATTTGAAGTGGCCCATGCTTTAGAATTACATGCTGGTATCATTGAAGGCTCTATTATAAATATTACTGTTGTATTAATCTTCATGAACAATAAATTAAATATGTTTAATTTATGTGCATATCCTATCATGCCTATTTATTTCCACTAGTGATAAAATGTAACGACTGAAAATGTCTTTTAGATATTTGAATAGCAATCTACAAGGTAATTCTTGTGAAATTACAATGAGTCATTCATAATAATTAACTTGTGATGAAAAGAACTTAAGCTTCAAAAAATTATTATTTATCCACTTTAAAATGAAATATACTTGTAATTTCCGTTTAAAATCACCATTATTCTTTATTTTATAATTCATAAGCATCTGTGTGACTACATTTCAATATACTGTAATAATAAATAAAATTGTGGTAAATTTTTACAACATCTTCAGGCATGTAATGTACCCAGTAAATAATAAATTCACAAAACCCCAACCAGGAATGAGGTTTCAGAAAACTTTCCTTAGAACATTCAGATTTGCAATTTGGAAATTTATTATCAAATTACCAAGCCAGCTATAGTTCAGCCGCTCTTAAGTTTGCTCCTACTGTCAGCAAACCAAAACCAGCTACTACAGGGTGCACGCTAGAGTCCGTGACTTTATGGATGTCATATTCCTATTAAGATAACTATTTTTTAAATTATAAGTACTTAAAGTACTAAAAACATCAGTCGTGATATGATGTAGGCCTAACAATTTCATTTATAAAAATACTTTTAAAAGTATTTTGTATTTAAATACGTTTGAAAGTATTTTGTTGTTACTTTTTAATCAGCGTGTACACATTTTTACATAATGCGCATGCTCAGTGATGTCATTATTTGTTTACATTAGGAGCAAACTTAGAGAGGCTGGACTGTAGTTACATTATTTTGTTACGTTTTAAATCAAATTTATGTATTATTTCAACAAGAGTTTCTATTTTAGAAATCAGTTACAGCTTTTCTGTGTGGTCTACTACTCAGCTGCCCAATTAATTTTTGATTTTTTTTGTACCAAACATAAAGGTTACATATTTGGGTAGGTTATATTTTATTCCTAGTTAAACAAAAATGTAGAATATGTTTAACCATTTTCTTTACATAATAGGCCTACGTAACAAATAATAATAAAATCCAGGTACAGAATAGTAATATCTTATTGCAAAAATATTTAACCCCTCACCAACTTGTTACAGCTGCTATATCACTTGTTTTTTACCTTTTGTTATGTAGTGGCACTTTGTATTGACATGTTTTGGTGGATCCACCATCATCAGAGTACACAAGTTGAAACTAAACTTTTTAGAAATTTCTTTCTTTTAATTTACAAAAAGTTGTTCTCCGAGTCGATAACTTAAGTAAACCTGTAGGCCTACTCTACTACAAAAAAAATCACATTGGGTCTTATACGTATAGTTTTATGAGAAATTAATTTAACATAAATACATTAACATTTGAAATAAACTACACCAGTATATATGTTTTTACACAGCAGAAGCCTTATAACAGACTGCTTATCAGTAGCGGCACTAGATTGATAGCTCGTTTGCTCTGTCTTTCTGTCTGATTTAAAGTTATAGGTTGTAAAAAGATTCTTTAAATGTATATGGTAAAAATATACCTATGCAGATTTTTAAAAAAATTAAAAGTAATGCAATTTCTGTAAAATAAATAAATATGTCGGCAATAATAAATAAAAAATTGTAGGAGACAGATACTCTAAAGTAGCTACAAGTGTGTACAAGAAGCAGGTACCAAGTACTCTATAAAATTACCTGGTACCTTATGGATCAATTACAATTTACCGATTATGTGAGTACTCCATGGTGAAGATTAACTAAAATAGGTAATTTAACTAGGGCAAAGAAATTTATTTATAGAATTATATGCGTAAATCAGTTATTAAGTTTGTTTTTCTTATTAGAACTTTCTTTTGTTTTTTTTTTTTATTATTTTAAAGTCACATCAACAGCTTGGTCATTAGCGACTACTGTGGGTTTTGGTACTGTAACAGTAGTGGTTTTTAATGTGTTAAAATTTCCAGACCCTAGCTGGGAATCGAACCCGGGAACTTTCCCTTTGTAGGCTATCGCACTAATCACTATACCACGGAGGTGGTCAGAACATTTTTATTTTTAAGGAGTTTTATGTTGAATAAAAGGATAGAGAAAACATGATAAAGAAGATAGGCTGTTTGTTAACAGTACTCATAATGTTGTAAATATTATTGTTGTTATTTAGCACATGTTTACTTCAAATCAGCTACAGTTCAGTTGATCAGGTATGAGAGTCAACCTAAGACCATAGTACGAACCAGTGTACCATTTCTGTTCGTAATATTTGCTTGTATCAGGTTTGAAGTTTGGTTTTCTAAGACTTACATCAGTACTAGGAATAGAAAAATGCATTTTAACCCAAACTAGTTCATTCCACTTTGAGTCGTTTTATATTGACGTTGTAAACTTATAATACCTGTTATGGATTCCTTTTTCAAAATAGGACACAAAGTGAGTAAAATGTATGAGGGTCGCCTTTTACATTTTTAGAAATGTTCACGAGATGACGCTATTGAGATATGACATCATCGATCAATCGGGTTAATTTTTGTTAAATTTGACATTTTTCATTGCAGAAACAGTTACAGATGAGTAATTCGGTTACAATCAGCATTTAAAAAAAATGTAAATTACTCGTAAAAGTTATCGTTAGGTGAGTTTTTATGATTTTACTAAAGGCCTAACTCAACCATGCCTCGAATAACTTTGTTTAACTTCTGTTAATAAAGCGCGATCAGAGAAGACTGTTTACAACTGGTTTGCACAATTTTAGTAACGGTTGTGCTATCATCAGTGATGAATTTTGTGAAGGTCAAACAAAATCAGTTGTTAAAAAATATTGATGCTGTGTACAACTTAATAATAGAGGATTGGCACATGACTTATCATGAGATAGAGGTATATTTAGGCATATTGAAGACTGGAGTACATTAAATTTTGCATTTAGGTATTAAAAAGATCTATTTGTGGTGGATTCCACATAGTTTGACTAAAGCTCAAAAAAAGGCTCGTGTATATTGAAGTAAGGAAATGCTTCAAAAATTAGATTGAATCACAATCCGTTTACAACATCGTAACAGGTGATGAAACTTGGATGTATTCATAGAGCCAGAAACTGAGCGACAATCGATTGTTTGGATTTTCAAAGATAAATTGAATTCAATATCAGTTGTTTGTTCACAAAGCACAAGAGAATTATTGCTTGCATCTTCCGTTATACTGGATATGTCGCAACCATTCCTTTAGAAGATCTAAGAACACTTAATTCTGAATGGTGTACAACAATTTGTTTGCCACTAGTGATTGATGAAATCTGGGAAAACAACCGAAAACATCGCATCATCCTTCATTATGTCAATGCCTGCTTTCACACAGCATGTCTAGCAATTGATTATTTCTTATCATCTGTCAAGGATTAGGCTCCATGCCCTGTTCCGGCATCCATCTCTTTTTAGGTCTTCCCAAGCCTCGCTTCCCTCTAGGTTTATATTTCCATGCTGGCAGAGGAAGTCTGTGAGCTGGCTTGGAAAGTAAATGGTTGGACCAGTTTCTCTTATATATATTCTTTATGTTTGCAACAACGACTGAACATTTAACTCAGTGTGGATAGCTTCGTTGCGTACTCTATCTAACCGGGTACAACCTTTAACTCCTCGCAAAAATCTCATTTCAGCAGCCTGGATACGAGATTCATTCCTCTGTAATGACACCCATGTTTCACTCCAATATATAAGTGGTACAGCCATTGCTCTATAAAAATTCCTTTATGTGTCCTTTCTTATTTTCTTTCCTACTGTCCTGCGAATAGAACCCCCGACAGCGCTGAATTTTGCCAGTTTTTCACTTACGTCATCATCTTTGTCATAGGAAATCTTGCATCCTAAATATTTAAAGTCTCAAACTTGTTCTATAATTTGATTGCAAGTACAATTTTTGAGCGAACCGGCCGTCTTCCCTTGAATGCCATAACCTTTAATTTTTTCACCGATATTCCCATGCCAAATTCTGCACTAATGTTGTGAAACTTATAAATGGCATATTGGAGCCTGTCTTATGTGTCAAAAATAATAAATGTGTAAAAATATCACCTAACAACTTCTTGGTGTACCCAAAAATGTCAAACAAAACAATTTTGCGAAAGCAATTTTTAGCACCTGTAGAAGCCTTTGAAGTCTTCTAAAACCATGTTTTAAGATACCACTTAAAGGCAAATATTTTGAAAAAACAATTAGTAAAAGATTTGGACTAAAAATTATTTTTTCTCTCATTATACTGGTTGAAGATAACTAGAAAGTTAAGTTTTGCATACTTTTTTTTATAAAAATCATTTAAATTGAATGTGTTTTTGATTTTTAAGTTGCTTTAACAGCTAAGTCATTAGTGATTACTTTAGGTTAAGAAATGGTGGATTTAAATGTATAATAATTTTCCAGGCCCTAGTAATGAATTGAACCAGGGACCTTCTGCTTTGTAGCATAGCAAACTAACCACTGTACCAAGTAGGTGATCTATTTTTGTTTCATTGTTAATTACCATGTAAAAATCAAGAGGGTGTCAATTTAAACAGATTAACTAATTAACCACAATTGCAGTAGTGCACCGTGGATAATCTCATCTGTTGTAATTTTCAAGTGAGCAGATAAGTTGTGTTAAGTAACTCAATTGATGAATACTTGATTAGCAGAAAAAATTCTTATTATTCTTCAAACGTTTATCACAAGAATGATATTCTACTATTTTAAAATCTGTCATTACTCCATTACAAATTCCGTTACTAAATATTAATTTTAGAATATTTAAAAACACTTGTGATGTCTTGGTAATGAACTGACACATTTAAATTTCATAAACAGAATGTCTGTTATCTTCATGTAGAATATGGTATCATAATTTTGTAGTCATTTGACCTTAAGCAGCACTAAACTGTTCATACAGTTTTAGTTACATGATTGTGTAATTCTACTACACATGTGTAACAGTATATGTATTGTTTGGTTCAAAACAGTCATTGATGTTGTTCTTTTAACTTTTTTTTATTACAGTAACTTATCATTTTAAACTGTCTTTGCTTCAAACTACATTGGTTGAATTTCTAGTTTTCATTTTCTGCTGATAATGTCTGTCGTTTATATACTTTACGTTGAATATCCTAACCCATATGTTATTTTGTATTTTGTACATTACACTGAGGTAATTTTACTAAGTGAACCATTTTTACAAATTTTAACTATGTATGATAGTAATTTACTATTTTCTAATTAAAATTTCATCAAAATCAAAACTTGGTCTTCGAGAAGGTGTAGAAGTAATATACCGATTGTCCCATGAAGAGGTTGCTGTTTTTAAATTAATATGCTGAACGCATCGCACACTCTACAGACTGGAAACTTTGCAGTTATTGATAAATAGATATTTAAAAAAGTACCCTCGAGTTTCATTTGCTTATGATTAATCAAAACGGAATGGCGGAAAGTAATTTTATTTGCTCAACCATTTTAAATTGGTGATTTGTTACAATGTTACTTAAGTAATAAAATGAAAGAAATATGAAAATGATAAATTATTAATGAACATAATTTGTTTTATTAATTCGAGCTGATGTTCATTAATAGCTATGCACTGATAGCAACGAAACAAAAATGAGTCATAAGCGTTTTTTGAAAAATTGCCGAGGTATCAACAGCAACTCCTCTTCAATCAGCCTCATTAATTCACCATCTGTTGCAATGTGTGAGAATAAATTTTTTCCTTCAAAAAGCCCCATAGGAAAAAATCGCTAACGGACAAGTCTGGTGATCTTGGAGGCCAGTCCATGAGGCCGCTGCCATGACCTATCCAACGGTTAGGAAGATTTTGGTTTAAAACCACTTAAGCCACATTAGCATAATGTGGAGGAGCTCCATCATGCTGGAAAAAATTCTCCTGCATCTCTGCCTGAGAAAGATGAGGAACTGTGCGATTTGTTAAAATTTATACGCATCTGTCTCCAGTCATTGTCTGACGGGATATGTTATACGATAAAACGGCATCCTTGGTGTTTTTTTCATCTGAATCCTATTGTAAATATAAAGGGTTTTATCCACAAGATTATTGTTTTTTTTATATTATTTTCTTATTCCGCCATTTTGTTTTGATTAATCATAAGCAAATGAAAATCGAGGGTACTTTTTTACATATCTATTTATTATAACTGTAAAGTTTCCAGTCTGTAGAGTGTGCGATACATCCGACATATTAATTCAAAAATAGCAACCTCTTCGTGGGGCACCCGGTATTTTGCTTTAGGGTAAGCACCCTCTTTTTACTCCTTTAGTACAACCAATAAAAAATGAAAATTCGTAGATTCAGCTCTTTAGGTTATTGTAAAGTTAAAGGATTAGTGATGAGTGAGTTAGTGGATCAGTGACGACTTTCACATCAGTTATAGATAATATTAGAAATGATTTATGTAAAAATGAAATCTGCCATCAGTGTTCCTTCAGTGAATTTTCTAATTTCTGTAGTCATTAATTAACTACCAGTATAGTTGTTCACACCTTATAGTTTTATCTCACCTGTAGTATTTCAAATAAACATGTGGGTATCTGTTGTTGTTTATTATATGATAATTTTAATTCTAGAACAAAATAATACCGTTACTTATTTATAAAAATACACAGTTATGTAGGTTTTTGATAAAAGAAAATTATAATGGCAATTATTGTTTCTTTATATTTTTCCTAGTTTTATCTAGTGTTTTTATTAATGTTAAGGTTAAAGTATGCAGTCTAAAGTATAGGTAAATACATAAATTATTTATTAAAAGTATTTCTAGACGACATTCGTTACACTCCAACCACATGTTTCCCTATAATGGTGAGGATATGAAAATTGCCTGTAGTAAAATATACTCCCATTTATGTTTTTATAAGTATTTAAACAGTAGGCTTATAACTTTATGTGCCTTGACATACATTAATTTAAATATATGTTTATTATTTTTTAAATACATTTGTAAGTTATATAATTTATTGTCATAAATATAATGTAGCCCTACTGTCATAACAGCCAGGTGGAGTGTTCACTTATTTGCACTCGATCTGCTAGTTCCAGAGCTACAAAAAAAATAGTTCTGTTTCTTATCAGATGGTCAGTCAATTATATGACTGAAGCATTTAAGAATAGAAGAGTTAGAGGTGTAAAAGACACTAGTCATAGTTATCTCCTCTAAGAGTAATGAATTTCTTTGTACAGCCATCTGTGGGGAATGAAGTGAAGGTGTCATTTGCAGGGTGGAAAGTAGAGGGTCGGTATGCTGATGAGCATACTTGTCAACTCGGTGAGGCATTGCTGTTGCCTCACTCCTCATTTTACTTAGTAAAGACTCTAGAGAGGTTCAAACCAGCGTTTTGGTTTTATTTATTTTAGTACCTAGTTTATATAATGACTTAAAATACCTTTGTGCAATAATAAAAATTGAAATTCTTAACTTTAAGAAAGAAAAATGTTGATTTTCAGGGCTATCCACGTTCTTCATCGTTGTCATAAATAGTAGTTTTACGCCTTAAAAAGATTTTTGCATAGAATCTTTGTATAGCTTCTTCCATTAGAAAGTAGAGCTTAAGCTTCAAAAGAACATCCACTTTCATTTTTTAATTAGAAAGAAACACTTTATATCCCTTAACCTTTTATATTCCTTAAGCCTTTTGTTAGTGCTTCTTGCGTCTTTTCTTAGTGTGTAGTGTTTTCTTAGTGTTGTTGGTGTTTCTTAGTGTTATATATTATTTAGGAAAGCCAGACTTATGTGATTTTTGTAGGGATAGTGTGTTTACACTCAGTTCTAAAATGCACTAAAGAAAAAATGTATAATTTTGACTTATGGGCTTGCTGAAATGACTTGTTCATTTGTAAAACTAAAATAAATTAATACAAAATATGCAATAATAAAAATAAGTATAATAAATTTCCACTTAAAAACACATTTCAGAAAAAAACTATGGTGACAAAATTAGGTAACCCTAGGGTTTAAGTCACCTAATTAGGGTTCACCATTAGTCTTGAATAGCCAGTATAGTGTTGTGCATCTTGATGTTTTTAGTCATTAATGACTAAGCAGTTGATAATTTAAAAAAGTAATACAAGAATTTAACATGATTGTAACATCCTGGAAACAGATAAGTATGCTCATAAAATCCTACATATTTTTATCATGTGTAAAGAAAAAAATAACTTAAATTTGTAATCTTATTTCTGTATAGTCTATTACTATGCAAAAATCCGGGCCTTTGGCGTAGTGGTTAGTGCAACTGGCTTCTACGCCGGGGTGCCAGGTTCGATTCCAGGTCAGGTCTGGCATTTTTTCATCACTCATTTTCATCTATCACCCTTCTCACCGTCTGCATTAGCAGTAATTTTAAAACAGTCGGACGTTAAACCAAAAACAAAAACATATGCAAAAATCCATCCCCTTAAATTTGCTGTGTGTTGAATATTAGAAATTTTCCGAAGTTAAAGGATAATCAGAGCACTTCGCCTTGAATGCTTTATAATTTCTCTTGCCCTATATGGATGTATAAGGAAAGAAAGTATTCTTTTCATCGGAAATACACGTTTTCAGGCCCTCTGAACACAAGAAAAAACATGTTTTTATCATTTGGTGTGTGCGTGTGGGAACAAAATATCTCAAGAATAGAATAACGTACGAAGTTGAAAAAGTTAAGTTAGGTATCACTAGCTAACCCGACACGAACGTTTTCATCAAAATCTTTCAACCGAAAGTATGTAGTAGTGTATTCGTGCGATTTTCTCAAAAACGGCTAATACGATTTTTTTTTAAATTACCTCATTTACTACACCTTTTATGCTCTGCGAGATAGTGTAAGTGACATGTCTGCTGAAATTCCTGAAGCTTTGCTTTCATGGTAAAAATATGTTTTATTTTTTAGATTGGGGCCTTATTTCCAATTTTGGGGCAAAAGTGTATCTAAAAATTAAAGTTGTAGGAAAATAAAAACCTACAACTTTTATTTTAAACATTGTTTTGACAACGCTTAATTTAGCGTCAATCAGTGATTTTCTGTATTTTGCTCATTAAAATCGGTAGGATAATAAAATGGGATTTTTTGAGATAGCGGACTTAGTATGCTTTACGACAAAAGTGCATGTAATCAATTTGATGGAAAATTAAAAACCTTCAATTTTTACTGTAAGTATTTTTTTCTACGGAGCCTAGTTTAGCGTCAATTACTGATTTTCCGTATTTTAAATTTTGCTTTTTAGGCATATACTGTTTTGCTCTAGAATGCATAAAGGCCGCAATCTTTACCACGAGATCACAGGCACCCAAGAATTTCTGCAGATATAGCGCTTGCCCTATCTTGTACAACAGAAAAATGTAGTAAATGATCCAATTTTTTAAAAAAATCTTAGAGCCGTTTTTGAGAAAATCTCAAAATGGTAAAAAATTCCATGGCCGATTTTGATGAAAATGTTCGTGTCGGGCCCGTTAGTCGTATCTAACTTAAGTTTCAACTTCGTACGGTATTCCGTTCTTGAGATATTTTGTTCACACACACTGATCAGTCGCTAAAAACATGTTTTTGGGTACAGGAGGCCTGAAATTTGTAGCCTATATCCCGTGAAAACTCGTTTTGGAAAAATCGACATGAAAACAATACTTTCCTTCCCCAAATATTGATACACGACAAGAGAAAAAAAAGAAAATATTGATAGAGGAATTTCTTACAACCTCTATCTGGGAATTGAACCAGACACCTTTAATTTTACGTTCTTGTACGGTGGGATAATTACAGTTTTATAAATAATGAATAATTAACAGTTTTTTTACTCATATTTATTATTTCATTAAGTCATCCATAAAAATAATTTTTTTAGCGTCAGTCATGTTTAATAAACATTTTAAAAATATCTGATTTATGAAAAAGAGAGAAATAAACTACGCTGTTGTTTTCTTTTTCTAATAGTTGTCTGTTTTGTTTAGGCACATGTGCATACACATTAGCTACGAAACTATATTATAGTAATAATTATACACTGTTTTCTCCATAAACTATTCAATAGTCATAAAATTGTTGTTTTTTTATTATTTTATCTCTTAAATGGTGCAATTCATCGTCATGACATCAGCTGTTATATTGTCATTCTAGAACAAGCTGTGAGGTATTCTATTAAGATGATTATTTTCTTAGTTATTTTCAAACATGATCTCATAGGTGTGGTGTTTTTACTTTTTTCACTGGCTTACCAAGTACAGTACTTCACTATTTTTTATTGTATTTCCTTTAAGAACCGTATTTGACTTATTTATTACATTAGTACAGTATTTCTCTTTATCTACATTTTAATTATTTTCTTTGTGGTCTTTGATCTTACTCCATCATATTGATTTTTTATCCTGGTTTTGAAGTTCTGTTTATGAATGTGAATTCTTTACTTACTGATTCTTTAAGTCTCTATCACCTATTGATCTGAAATTCAGGTTCATTTTTAATTCCACCATCTGAATAACTGGGGAAAAACCACAACGATTACTTTTTAAGGACTTAAAAAGTAAGGTCCTTTCTATTGTCTTCAAACCATTTAACCGACACCTTTGATTAATCGCAACCCTTTGATGGTATCGGCAATCTCCCCGGAGCCCGGTTCATCGAAGTGGCATAATAGCAGCCTAAAAATCGAGTGATACTCATTTTACGAGAAAATAAACGATTCTTCTGCTTTATATTGATTTGTTTTCTTTGTCTTTGATCTTACTCCTTCGTATTGATTTTTTATCCTGGTTTTGAAGTTCTGTTTATAAATGTAAAATCCTTACTTACTAATTCTTTAAGTCTCGATCACCTATTGATCTGAAATTCAGGTTAATTTTAAATTCTACCAACTAAATAACTGGGGAAAACCAGCCATTACTTTTATGGACTTTTACGGATTACTTTTGAAATGTAAGGTCCTTTCTGTCTTCTTTAAACCATTTAACTGACACATTTCGTTACTCGGAACCCTTTAAAGGTACCGGTAACCTACCCGGAGCCAGGTACATCGAAGGCGCGAAATCGCAGCTTGGAAATCGTATTCTACTCATTTTATAAGAAAATGAACAAAGTTTATTTCCCCTCGAACTCGCCGGAGCAATAGACAAAGCGAATCTGCCTTCTAATACAAAAGGTGAAGGGTGTTAGATTAAAATGAGTAACGATAAATTGTCAAACCTGAACTGGAAAAGGGACCATTTTCTAGTAAATACCCTGAATAGATATATTACTTCTGTACGTTCCCAAAAAGTGATAGTTCCAACAATTTACGTGCATGTTCTGAAAATAATAAGTTGAAAAAATGAAATATTCAAATTCGGCTACTTACTCTTAAGAGGTAGATGAGCTAAGTAACTGCCCAAAAGAAGTTTTATTTCCTACTTTCGAAAAATAATTTTGAAAATCCGAAATTGTATTCTTAACATGATATCTAATCCGCCTTTTAGTAATGGACTCTTAATTGTTTTTCTAAGAATCGTGTACTCTGATATGGACATTTTGGAAACCGGGCGTGACAACGGAACTGCTTTTTGAAATCGGAACGTTTGACAAGCTTATTTATATTTTTGTCATCAGCCTCTCGACTGGTTCTCCAAGCTGTTCTATCTTGCGCAAGTCGTTTCACATCTACGTACATGCCTGTAACATCCTACATCTTTTGTAATTTGTTTTAAATATTCTAACCTCTGCCTCCCCCTACAATGTTTATCCCTCAATATTACCCTCCATTATTGATAAACCAATACCCGGATGTCTTAAGATATGCCCCACTAGCCCATCCCTTCTTCTGGTAAGATGCTTCCATATACTTCGTTTTTCATCCACTCGCCTAATAACCTCTAAATTACTTATTTTGTCCTCCCACCTAATCTTCAACATTTTCCTATAACACCACATCTCTAAAGCTTCTATCCTCTTCCTTTCTACAGCCCCTATATCCCACGTTTCACTCCCGTATAATGCTACACTCCAAACGTATTGTTTTAAGAAATTTTTCCTAATCTATAAGTCAATGTTTGTAGTCAGTAAGCAGTTTTTAATTTCATAGGCTTTTCTAGCTTGAGCAATTCTACTTTTCATATCACTTGTGTTTCTTTCATCCTTTTGTCACCGCTACCCCTTGTAATTAATCATTTACTGTGTTGCCGGCCTTCAATACTTCTTCCGGCCTTTGTCGGCGCGATGGGCTCTTTAGCGGCGAAGCGACAAAGCCCTGTAGCGGCGCCCGACAAACCTTCCGGCTGCCTTTGTCATCAAGGCCAAGCCAGTCGCCGCCCTCTACAACAGCGCTCTTGGCAGCTATATAAAGAGCGCTGCACTGAGCCGGCAGAATCAATTCCGATCAAGACTCCGAGGGATTCACTTCCACCAGACAGCAGACGAGACGTCCACCACCGCACACGGCTGCCGGACTCCAGCGAGAACTAATCGACGACCCCGCAAGAGAGAAGATGCTGCTTCCGCTCGCCGTCCCGTCACCGTAGGCCGTCGACCGGACCGTCATCGCCCGCTGACGCGAGCGATGCCCACAGCGGTCCCTCGACCGAGCCTTGCGCCCACCGGACCCGACGAAGCAGCCATCGACGCACTACTGCGAGGGAAGAAGATGACGTCTCCGCTGGACGACGACACGCCGTGTCGCCCAGCCTCCGACCGCCACGACGACTACGACAGACGACCACCGCTTAAACGGCCCTTTTCAGGGCCACCAAATTAATAAGGTTGCCACTTAACGTCGCCATCCGGTGACAAGTGGCGCCCGAACGTGGGGCAAGGATATGGAAAGGATTTTTCATACCGGACCAGCACCTGAGATAACGGAAGATATGGCGCCCAACACAACACAACTGCCTGCAGCTTGACGAGGCTGGACTGCTTCGTTCTCGCCTGCAGCCACCGAATTTCACCCGGCAGCACAGTTCTTAGTGGGGGGGAATTGTCACCGCTACCCCTTGTAATTAATCATTTACTGTGTTGCCGGCCTTCAATACTTCTTCCGGCCTTTGTCGGCGCGATGGGCTCTTTAGCGGCGAAGCGACAAAGCCCTGTAGCGGCGCCCGACAAACCTTCCGGCTGCCTTTGTCATCAAGGCCAAGCCAGTCGCCGCCCTCTACAACAGCGCTCTTGGCAGCTATATAAAGAGCGCTGCACTGAGCCGGCAGAATCAATTCCGATCAAGACTCCGAGGGATTCACTTCCACCAGACAGCAGACGAGACGTCCACCACCGCACACGGCTGCCGGACTCCAGCGAGAACTAATCGACGACCCCGCAAGAGAGAAGATGCTGCTTCCGCTCGCCGTCCCGTCACCGTAGGCCGTCGACCGGACCGTCATCGCCCGCTGACGCGAGCGATGCCCACAGCGGTCCCTCGACCGAGCCTTGCGCCCACCGGACCCGACGAAGCAGCCATCGACGCACTACTGCGAGGGAAGAAGATGACGTCTCCGCTGGACGACGACACGCCGTGTCGCCCAGCCTCCGACCGCCACGACGACTACGACAGACGACCACCGCTTAAACGGCCCTTTTCAGGGCCACCAAATTAATAAGGTTGCCACTTAACGTCGCCATCCGGTGACACTTTGTTATTTTATTTATGTTATAAAATAATTATTTATAGTCTATTAATATGTAGTATTTTATGGCTTTAAAAATAAATTATCACTTCATTATGACAATAGTATTTCCCATCAGTCTAACAATATTTACCAATAAAATCATTTAATTTCGTTAAAGACTGTAATGGTATACAATGAGTGGTTTTTTTATCATTTATTTGCACCGTATAATAAATACGAGGTGTGTGAGGGTGTGTACAGTCTCAACAACAATCTTGTAGCTAAATGAAAAGCATTGTAGGCGTAGTCCTGCTACAGGCGTGCTCTCCAGTTCCTTTTGTTTGTTTAAGAAGTATTATTTTGATTAAGAATTCTTTCTGAACGCACCCATTTTATTGAAGTGTGTGTTTGAGGAATGCCGCTTTTTAGTGCGTGAGTTGCGTACAACTCGTACCGTTTCAAACTCAGCGCTAATTAGAATTCAGAATTGGTGACAAGAGAACGTTACACGTCTTTTTTGTTTCTTCCTTTGATAGTCATTTTTGTAATTCTTTCGTTCTGTATCACAGTGCTAAGAAAATATGTGTGTCACATATTCTTTTGAAGTAGGCATACTTACTGTATTTACTTTTCACGGTTCTTTTAGTTTTCAGTTTGTTATTTTTTAACTTAATAAAAATTTTTAAGTCTTTTGTTTTTACTTAAGCAACATGTAATATCTTTTGGAGGACATATTTTACAATTTTTTTAAGTTACGTATGTAGAAAATAAAAGTTAAGTATAATTTCTCGAAGTTCTATTATTGCTGTATGCAATGCAAGATTGTTACTTTGCTATTAGCGTATAATGACACTTTATCTCTGTACAGAAATGCAAAACTCTCACTCACTCATTGCTAATTGTGTGTTTTGTTAAATTGACTACATAGAGAGCTGAAATTAGGCACAAATACTCTAACTATTTTTAAAGTTTGAATTGTAAAACTAAATTTTTGTATTTCGACCATTTGTATCATTTCCCATCAGAAGCTGTTTTGAAATCGGAATTAAAAAAATAGAAATTTACTTGTTTTTTTGTCTAGTTAGCAAATTATCGTGAATTTGTGTAATTTGGTGTAGCAAATAAAATCACTTAAAAGATTAAATCACAAAAAAAAACTTGGTTTCCTGATTTAAGAGTACATTGGAGTGTAATTTAAACCTCTCTGTATTTAACCGGATTGAATAGTTACGAAATAAAAGTTTTAATAGAATAACTTTTTTCAAATGTTTAGTGTAAGTAGTGACAAACTTTATTTTGGTTTTACTGTATTTAAATGTATTTGTAATGTACTGTATTTAAATGTTTTTGAACTTTATGCAAAAATTAACAAACCGCCTGAGGACAGTTTTTTTCTTATTTTGGTTTTACGACTGTTTTGCACAATACTGCTAATGTCGAAGGTGAAGGGTGTTAGACAAAAATGAGTGATGAAAAAATGCCAAACCTGAACTGAAAAAGGGACTCCTGGCGTAAAAGTCAGTGAAAAGGGGGGTGAATATTTTGAAGAGATACATATTATTTCTGTACGTTCCCAATAAGTTATAGTTCTAACAATTACCGTGCATGTTCTGAGAATTATACGAAGAAAAAGTAAAGTATTCAATAATTTCGGCTACTTACTCTTTAAAAGTAGAAGAGAGTAATTTAAACCCAAAGAATTATTAGGCTATTTCCTACGTTCCCAAAGTAATTTAATTCTGAAAATCGGAAATTGTATTCTCAACATATCTAAAAAAAGATGGGATGAAACCTGGAAAAACAATAATTCAGATTATTTAAATGCACTCCTGTAAGGCTAGCAATTGTACAAATGTGTATAAAATGTTATAAAAATATAGTAGTGATTTATTTAGAACTTTGTACTAAAATTAACGAACCGATTATGATAGGAGTTTTATTAGAATCATTACTTCCGGATAAACTAATTTTCTCAGTGAAAACTTTTTTTGTTAATATAGTAGTTTTGTATTTTTTATATACAGAATGTTTCGTCTTACTTGGACGTCACGTCTGTAGTTTGGAATCATTGAATTATCTTACTCTCTTTTTGGTTTCCATTTTACCGTACAATTCTAGTAGGCCTAAATTAAAAAAAAAACAATAATTTAAACTGATGTTCTCGTTTTTAAAATAATTTTTTAACCAAAATATTACTATTATCGAATTTACTCGAATATACCGTGGAGCCTTTTCGAACGAAATCGATCCGATAAAATGGTGTGCGCGTTGGATTCTAAAAAAAAACACGGAAAACGGATTTACTGATATGGGAGGGTTAACTTCTGTACTATATGCAATTTTTGGACGTTTGGATAAATAAACCATTGTTTGCTATAAAGGAACTGTATACTCTATGGATGGCAATAATATTGAGCATAAATACACACCGGGAAAAATAAAAAGGCCGAAATATGAAACGATCTGCGAGTGGAAATGCATGGCACGAATGTTACCATAGTTAGTTTCAAAAAGGTTTCTCTAATGCGGCATTTCTATTGCGCTCGATGGCTCAGAAGACGGCACACTTTTGGACGAAAATCCAGACGCGGGTTCTGACAGCGACGACGATACCGACGACAGAGAGTCTCTTTTTGTAGTTCATTTCATTTCTTCGTTTTAATTTCGTTCTTTGTATTTGAAAGTAACTTTTTATAGTTCAGCAGTTGTTTTAGTTTATTGTGATAAATAATAAGAATGTAGGCCTACTTATTTTCACACTAGTGAAATATTAAAAGTTATGAAGATATTTCAATGTGTATAAATAAATTGGTAAGTTTTCATTTTAATTTCGTTTTTGACAGTTTTAATTTTTTCTGAAAGTAGTATTTCTTGAAAATCAGTTGCGCGGTATATTCGAGAAAGTACGGTATTTTAACACTTCGGATTCTCAGTCGGAATTTTAAATATACAACTGTTAAAGTACCATTACTGTGAAAGTTTTAATAGAATAACTTTTTTTAATGTTTCATTGTAATTAGTGACTTTATTTTGGTTTTAATATATTGAATAGTTATACAGATATGTGTTTCAATACATAATATTATAATGTATGTAACTAACTACACCATAAATAGATAATTTACGTAAGTACACCATGTACCTACTTACATGGAATTCGTTCCGCCTATAAACTTAATTCATATAATATATTCATAAAATTAGCTTGTTTTTTTTTAGTAGCAAATGATCGTGAATTTGTGTAATTAGGTGTAGCAAATAAAATCACTTAAACGACTACATCATAAAAAATACTTGGTTTTCTGTTTTAAGTTTATTGTGGAGTTCCTTACTTTGAAAAGTATGTTCTTGAAAAGTTTTACCTTTACCTTTAAATAACACATGTTATGAATCATGGTCTTAAATGATTTCATTAGTATTGTAAATTAAAGGACATGATCTTTACGTATATAGATACACTTGGAGATGACCATGACCTGATCTCTTGTGCTTTCATTACCTACAGTATTATTTTTACTAAAAATGGTTAGTTGAACAAATTTGGTATTATTATATTGTTTATCGTATTTTGTTTATTGTCATCAGTCATTGGTATATTAATAATTTGACCTTGCTGTATGAAATATTTTCAGATTTCTAGTTAACGAAAATTTAAATTTTTTATTCCAGTTTGAAGAAATTTATTTTGTGATTAAGGTAAAAATTATCCAAAATTTTTAAACCGCTTTCTGCTTTTAACCGGATTCAATGTTTACTGATTAAATGAAAGTTTTACTTTCGTAAATTTATTGACAAAATTTTATAAAACCGCACCTGTTATTGTTATTTTCACTTCCCTGCCGTTTACCTAAAGGGAAAGTATTATTCAAAGAATCAAAATTGAGTTTTACAAGAAATTTCTTTTCCGCTTTTTTTATTTAGGCTATACCATTATCCAGTTTTGTGATAATGGTTCCAGGCTAACAATTAATATTAGTAAAGTACTTCTTTTTTATCAATAATAATATTGTAGTTCTGTAGACTGATTAGCCCTTGTTTCTCTTGCCCTGTATGCATATATAGAGAAGGAAAGTATTGTTTTCATATCGAGTTTACAACGGAAATACATGTTTTCAGGCCCCCTGAACCCAATAAAAAACACGTGTTTACTGACTGGTGTGTCTGTATTGTGCGCGCACAAAATATCTAGGAGCGGAATAGCGTACGAAGTTGTAACTAGGAACAAAAGTTAGGTACCACAAGGGAATTCGACGCTATCATTTTCATCAAAATCTGTCAACTGGAAGGAGTGGTTTATTCATGTGATTTTTCATTTGTTGCGATTTTATCAAAAACGGCTCCTACGATTTTGTTTCAAATCGCCGCATTCACTACAGTTTTCTGCGGCATGCCTGCTGAAATTCTTGGGGGATGTGCTGCCGTAAAAAATTGTTTTTTTTAGATTGCGGCCTGAATATGCATTTTAGGGCAAAAGCGTTTATAATCAAAGTTGTAGATAATTAAAAACCCTACAACTTTTATTTTATTTTATTCCACAACGCTTAATTTAACTTCAATTAGTGATTTTCTGAATTTTGCTCATCAAAGTCTGTAAAAAAATGGGATTCTTTAAGATTACGACCTTAGTGCGCATTTCACGACAAAACTGAATATAATCAAAGTTACAGGAAATTATAAAACCTACAACTTTTATTCTAAGCATGGTTTTCTACAGTACCTAGTTTAGCGTCAATTAAAGATTTTCCGTATTTTAAGGTCCCACACAGGTTGATTTTCATTAAACGTCATTCACTCATGATTACAATATTAGGATATGTTTTTGATTTTACATTGTTTACTCATGATTAAATATAGGTTATGTCTCATTATTTGTATTGGCAAGAGAAAAAGTGTGAGTGATTCTCACCAGATTGTTTCCTACTTTTGTGGACTAGGTTCTTTCTTCGATCGGCAGAACGTTCATTTTCATAACCTATTTTTTTCGTTAGCCTAATTACACCTTACACATGTTTCAAATCCAGGGTAATCACGAGAAATTAGTTGGTGATACCTTAAATCGCCTCTTCTCTGCAATAATAAATATTTTTTACTTGCATTGACTTCAGATGATTACATCGTACAAATAATAAAATTATTTTGCTGTAAATTATTCCTACGGTTTCTTCATTTCACATGAGAACACTATCGTCAAACGTATAAAATGCTTTTTCCCCGACTACGACAAATCCAAAAATAAGCATTTATGTGTATCATGTTTACTCGTTCTGTTGTGAAGCTCAAACGCCTTAAGTCCAGCCTGAGTGAATAAGCGTTCCGTGGGACTTGCAGCGTGCAGTCTTGAGCAGCAAGAGCTCGTACGCTGCCAGGCCTGAGTAATCGAAAGCGTTCTGCGGGGAGTTTCCGAAAAAAGGATGTATAGTTACTCGACTAGAGCAAGTAACTACTTAAAACCCTATAGGTCTTGTTTTAGTTAATTAAATTTTCTTGTTTTTTTATCATTCGGGTTTTTAATCCATTCAATTGAAACTACGATTTACATCCTTTGACGACAAATCTGATATCGACTTTCAGATTCGAAACTTTACCATTATTTTTCTTACCGGTTACTGAACTATATTGTTCTTTTTTGCTTTGTTTACTTAAGAACTTTCGTTTTCGTCTTATCAGTGAAAGTTCTCTCTGAAATATTTCTTAAGCGAATCGTGTTTCTTGATTATTTGGAATACATTATTGTCCGTCAAACTTAACAGCCACTAAAACTTTAACCTTCGTAACTTTCTATACACATGTAACTTGATTCTTAAATCTAATTATATCTAAGTACGGAAATATATCTAAGTACGGAAATGAAATTACAGGTTAATAATTGTTACAGTAAAAATGTCTTGAAAAGTTTCCAATCATCTGTTTAACAGTTTTCAAGACGTAATCATACTTATTATCTAGTCTAGACCTAACTTCTAATTTATGTTCTAACCGGAAACGGAAATCGGTCTTAACAATACCTATACATATGTCTCTATCACGTATTATAAGTTCCGTTAGTCGTGATGGTATGGGCAGCAACTGTTGACCTGATAAGGTTTTCCTTTGTTTTAATACAGAACAAAGTATTACTACCTGTTGGTCACTCCCTTCTATTTAACGTTTTGATCTGTCCTTAAGGATTTATTCATGTTTTGTCTAGTATTATTAAGGTTTTTATTATACTATTATTTTTCTTCTTTATACGTTTCCATTTAGCATACATTTTGGTATTTTGGATAATGTTTCTTTGTTTCTTAATGTTCCGTTTAGCATTAGGTTTAATCTCATTGCAGGACTGGTAGTAAGAAGAAGTAGTGTTCCCGGAATTCTTATGAAATTACTCGAGCTTTTAGTCACTAAAACTTATGTTGTTGTGGAAGTACAACACGTAACTTCTTGTACTCTCAGCGATTATTTTAATTATTTTTCAAAATTTATTTGATTAGCCTAATAAGCGTAATAAGTAGTGAATAAGTGGGTTTTTGTTTTTTAGGTCATCAGCCAAAAGGCTGGTTTGAACCTGTAGAGGTTTTACTAAGTAAAACGAGGAATGAGGTGGTTTACCATTGCCTTCCTCACTGAGTGGAAAAGTACGCTTATCAGCATGCCGGGCCCTCTGAAAAGCACATATTTTCCACTCTGCAAATGACACCTTCACTTCATTCACCACAGGGTCTGGCTGTGTAATAAAATTCATTACTTTCAGAGGAGATAACTCTGATTAGTGTCTTTTACACCTCTACCTCTTTAGATTTAAGAATCAATTTAAATCTAATTTAAGTGGGCAGTATAAGTGGGTTGTGGAACTGTTATTCCCGAGTCTGGAATCGACCCGGAACCTTCTGCTTTGTAATCATTGATTTACGGAGATGGCTTCAGATTTCTTTGTTTTTAAATTTTAGGATTTACCGATGGTTTTTTTTAAACACTGATAGTAACAACCTATGAACACATGAAACGTATGTGTTTCGTGTTTGAGCTCTAGATAAATAATTTCCATAAATAAACTTTTATGTTAGTAAAAATTTAATGTATCCAATAATTGTTAGAGCTAAACCATCCCCGTCAATCAGCTGTTAAACACAAAGGCGTACCCAGTGAGATTTAGTAGGTGCTGCCCCCTACAAGGAAAAATAAAGCTAATGTGTATTGCCCCTTAGTTCAGATCACGTATAACACACCTAACAAAGTTAAGTTGCGTTGGTTGGATGAGCGGCTTGGTTTGGTGACCAGCTGATATAATCAGCCATAAAAAATCTTCTCTTTAGTCCAGTGCACCCTTTAAATAACATACTAATATTTTCAAATATTTTAATTTAAAGATGGTTCAACTTTTGTATTGACATTATTTATTTATGCAGTTTAGTCGCGATTCATTAGTTTTTTGAAAAATGTATCCCTCTCAGTTTTCATTATAAAATTACAGGCCAAAAATGCAATTTTTGACATCAATGTCGAACATTGTTTGTGTAAATAAATAATTTGTGAACATATATTATACAAAAATTAAAGATAATTAAAAATAGTATTTTTGAAAATGGTAATCTATTCCCACGACAGTTTTTGATTGTTTTTTTTTTCACAAAAACCACCAAATTAGCCATTCAAAATTCAGTCGTCAAATAAATAAAATGTAATATTACTTCTTGAAGATTAGCTAAAAAGTTAGTGCGCTTTGCCATACCATTTATATACTCTACAAATATTCATATTATGTATCATAAATTTAGTGCAAATTTTTGTATAAGAAATAAATACTTTGTACATTTAATGGATTATTTTGCACATAAGGGATTTGTATTATAATAATTCTCTCTAAGGTATACGTATTTCAATATAAATATTTCTTTTGATTTCAATAGATGTTTAGCGAATTCGATTTTGTTTTGTATTTTTATGCTGATGCAGTGATTACATATGCATTACTTTTAAAATGTACTAAACTATTGTGTCGTGTTAAATAACACACATGTATTGTTCTGTGCACTATTTTACATCAGTATTACTTAATAGTGAAATGTAATCTAAAGTTAATGCGCTGTAGCACTGAAGAGCTCTTCTTACAGAGCGCTAATTAAAAAGAAGTCTGTTCTGTGCTTCCCCTAGACAATAATTAGCTAATGGCTCCCTCTTCCTACTCATTCCACTACATATAATGTACACTCCACCCACTCCTGTCTTACATTTTTCATCGAAAAAACATAACATGTGATATGATGCCAACATAAAACATTTTATTTCTTATTAAAGATAATTGAAAATTTTTCAAAATGTTTTAAAAGTACTTGTTTCAAGGAATACCTTTTAAGAAAGCACTGATAATCAGAAGGTTTTTTAAAGAAACACTTGTGCTTTGATTCCTTTTTACTTAAATCAGGTTGTGTTGAATTGGATGCTGCGTTCTAAATTTATTTTACGTTTTTATTATAATGTTGCTGTATTAGTTCGTAATGATTTATACATTTGATTTATTTTAATTTAATAATTGTGAGTAGATCTTTGAGCTAACCCAGTCAGTTTACTCGTAGAAAAGTTACTTTCAATTGCTAAACCCTTTATAGGTCTTTGGTAAATATACTTACCACTGGCAATAAGGTCGATTTTATTTAAGAATAAGCTATCCAGTTGAACCCTACTTGGTTTTATGGTTTTATAGATGTTTTCTGGTAAGTAGGCTATCCACATTTTGAATTAGTGCGCAACGACCATTTGCTTTATGAGTTGCACGAATGTGGTTAAGATTCATACCAGCGTAGGCAACCATGTTGTTTTGTTGTTATTTTTGTACAGTGCTTAGAAAATTCGAGTTTTTTTATGGGAAAGCAAGCGTTCATGCTAATTTAAAATTAAGTTATTATACACATTTTTCTGTTATATAGTACTACAAGTTGTTTTAATAAGCATCCTTACTACTAAACATTATGTGATTCCCATTTTAATAAACATTCCTTGGTAAGTATACTTACCAGGGCTTATCATCAAAAAAAGAAGTATTTTACTGTCCTGGCACTAGAAATACATTATTCAAGTTCCTATAAACCAAAATTTAATGTTTTACAATATGCATATTTTTCCCCGTAGTACTGCCCTACAAAGGGTTAAGCAATATTAGTTAGATGAGTAATTTTGTATGGTAACCAAATGACATTTACACATCAACAAATACTGTTTTCGAATCCTTGCCAAAAAGACAATTCTACTAACAAGCAGCTATCAAATTGAGTTTTTGTTGAAATAAAATAAAAAAAAACAGTTTGCAATAATAAAATATAGCTAAAAACATGAGATAGCTTTTAAAAATTATACTGCATTCCAAACTTTGTTTATAAAATTAAATCAAAATAATTCTCTAGCTTTACATTAACTTGAGAATAGGGCGTTCAGTAATAGTATGAGAACTTATTAATATTATTTTAACTCATATTTCTTCCAGAATGTCTCGTTAATGGAATATCATATCTGACTTATAAAAATTATTTTTATATTGTTAGCGATTGCTAGACTAATTGTTTTATTTTTTTATTAAAATTTGTTTAGAGGCCGCTGAAGTGGGACAGTTATTAGCATGATAGACTGCAAAGGTGAAGGTCCAGGGTTCTATTTCCCACTAGGGTCTGGAAATTTTAATATGTTAAAATTTCACCATTCCGTTGTACATATTAGTGAATTATAACATAGTTTGACAAAACAGTGTTTGTATTAATGATAGATGATATCAGAGGCGGGGAAGACCAAAGCAGAAGATATATGAACAACAACCTGCATGGCATGAGGATGCATTGTAATGCTTCAACAGAGGACAATATCTAGTAACAAGTAAAGCAGAGACAATTTTCTGAAAACTTGACATGATATGATTAATTAAGTAGCCAAACAAAAAAAATTTAAACTAAAACTCAGTTATTAACATCATTTCTCTTTTCTGATTTATTGAATTTCATCAAGGGGAAATCAATCAATGAAGGTGATGTTTTATTAAAGCATGCAAGTCATGACTCAGTAAACAAAGAATTCCATGAACGTTAAATTAAAAATGCAGTACTGAAAAACATAATGAACCATAAAGAAATGGTTGGTTACTGATTTAAAAACTAATTAAAATTAAGGTATAATGATGAGGCTTGTAGAAGGTTTTTAAGATTTTGTAAAAATAAATTGTGAATGAATTGAGGCTTCTTTTAATCAGCTGGTTGGACAAACAATTTTATACAGTTAGAAATGAGTTATCACATTCATTATTTAAATAAAAATAGTTCTTGGGTCACCTCTGTAGTGTATTGGTTAGCATGCTAGCCTACCACACGGAGGTTCCGGGTTCGATTCCTGGCCAGGATCTGGAAATTTTCACAAGTTAAAACCCACTGTTCTTGTTGCATTGCCATGGTAGTCTCTAATAACCAAGCTGTTGATGCAACGTAAAATAATAATAATAATATTAGTTCCTGATTGCAAACAAAAGATATTAAAAGAAATTATGTTTTATTTATAAAATTTTATGCGGTTTTGGATTCAAATCCCATTCAGGCATGGCATATTTTCATACGTTACAAAAATCATTCCATCTTTCACCATCTGCATGAGCAGTAATTGTAGAACAGTCGGATGTAAAACCAAAAAGAAAAAAAATTTTAAATATTTTTTATATTATTTAAATATAGGAGAATTACCGAGTATAAAATTATAGTAGTACTTAGAAGAATTTTCAGTCATAAAATTTCAATGTGTGCATTTTTGTACTATGTTGTCTTGATTCAAAGCTACTAAACAAATCAGAGTGAATTTTGGATCCTGAGTTTTGCAAAATCAACCATTAAGAGGTTTTCGGAAAATGTCATGTCATATAGCCCTGAAGTGTAGAGTAGCCGTACTTTATTCTGTTGCAAACATTACAGTTTTCTCAAAAACAACTTCACAATTTTTATTAAACTTTTTCGGGTTTTACATTAAGTTTTTATGTACATTAAGGCCAGTGTTGATGGTGAGGGGTGATAGATGAAAAGATGAATGTTGAAAAATTTCCAGACCTAACCAGGAATCAAACCTCCGGTATAGATGTCAGTTGCACTGACCACTTCACCAACAGATCACCCAACTTCCCTAATTTTTTATATTCTTTAAGCTCATAAGAGGATGTCAATATTATATTCATGTGAAAATTTATAAAGGGCTCTGTTTTCTTCAAGAAATCAATTTTTTGAAAAATTCTAACCTCAATTCTAGAGCTAAATCACTTGTTATAAAAATTGAAGATTATTAGAAATGCTATAATTTTCATACTAACTTTGTTTTCCAAACATTTATTGTAGGGACAGTTCGTAATTTTACATGAAAAACCACATCAAAATATGTTGGTTTCTTATTAAAATTACTTATTGTCCAAAAAATTTTTAAATTTTGTTTTAGCTAATTTGTAAGATCTCGTGTGATGTGGTGTAAATCTGTTGTATATGTGTACTGGCTCGCTCGACTAAATTGTCTGGTCGATTATTGCCCTGGATATCTTTATGAGATGGTATCCAAGCTAACATTACAAATATTTTCTGTCTTTATATAGTTATGAAAGTGTAAAGATGATGAATTATCTGATGATGATCTGTATGATGAATTAATCAGTGTTCGATCCATTAATATATTATACTTTCTATAATGCTATGGGAGTTAGTAAATAAAATGATAAATATAAAAAATTTATCTTCAGCTGAAGTTTTTATTGCTTACAAGGAACATTGAATATTTAAAATTTTTTGTCCATAAGAATTTATAATCTTTCGTAAAAACCATTTAGAATCGGCCATTCCTTTTTGTGTCATTCTATATAAAATAATAGCTGTTTTAATAAACTTTTTCATCTAAAACTATCTGTTTGAATTTGTAGCGTGTACTGTTTGGTTGTGCTATGTAGTATCAAAATTGGTTAGTAAAAGAATAAATTATAGTACTTCTTAAAAATCAGCAAGAATATGAATGTATTTACTAAATGATTATTTTTATTGGTAATTGTTTTTTTAAAAGTTTAGAAGATACAGTAATTGAATTTAATTTAATTACTTATTTTTAGAATATTAAATTACGATCAAGCTGTAAAAATCTCATTAATAAACATATATGAGATTCAGTAATATTATATGAAATGTAGTTTGTGCTTGCTGAATAATCATTTTGATACTGTTCTTTGTAATAAATATATCATTTAAAACTATAAACCTGTGTACTTTTACAACATTAAACAATTTTTTTTAAATTATATATTTAATATAAATTTATGCATTAAATGTTATTTATTTTTTAATATTTTTGTAATCATAAATATGAACAAATATTATAATATTAAAAAATATTATATTTATTCTGTTGTTACTTAAAGTGTTTTGATAATTTCAAAACGGTTTAGTTTGACTTTACATAAATTTAAGCTTTTTTCTACGTTTTGTTATATATTTACTGTACATCCTTTTACTGTTTCAATTAACTAACTAGGCTTACACATATCCTTAGGGTATATGTAGAGATTCCACAAAGATTTTTAAAAAATTGTAAAAGTTCAACTAATTCTGCAGGGGTTATTTTTTTAATGTCACTTTATATAGTAGTAATCTACCCTAATGTAACATGGGAAATCAGACAAATTCAAATACAGTACACTGATATAGATGATTATTATTATTACACTTGTTCGTGTTTTTCATATTACTCAAAACTACGTAGCTATTTGCAAATCATACAATTGTTTTACTTAGAATTTCACTGACATTAAGGGTTTCTTTCTTTAAGAAATAACTGACTGTATAAAAATATAAAATAACTAGCTTGTTCAAAACGGAAGTAAAATAAAATAAAATACCTCTAATAAGTAATAATGTATAAGCGTAAAAAAATATAAATGTGAACGAGTGGTATAAAGCATTAGCTAATTCTCAACTGTAATCCGAAAGGTCTTGGGTTCAGTTCCAAGCTACAATCTGGAAAATTATAACTGGTTAAAACCCACCAAATATTTGTAACATAATCCACTAATTTGTTTATGTAAAAACTAAAATAATAATATTATTAATCAAAATAAACCAAAGGTCTTTCCGATTGACTCATTTAACTTACCAATAACTAATTCTATAACTTCCTTACAGCATAACGAGTTGAAAATTCTGCATATTATTTTTTTGCCTTCCAAAGAGCTTCAGTTCTAAAAGTTGTACACATCTCTAAGTGATACCAAAATAAAAGTAAATAATTATTTAAATTTTGCTCATTAAAAAGAATATATTTTTATTGCAACCAGATATTTTGAAGGAAGCGTAGGACATGGCTTATAAAATTTATATTATATCTACGTCTTTGTACATAAAGGAATGCCAGTTGCGATTAAGTTGCCAAACTCCTTTTGTTCTTATTTTTTTATTTATATTAGTTAAATTTTCCATGTTTTAACGCATTTCCTAACTATGCTGTCTTACAGAAAAATGTAACTAAACCATTTTTTGTTATTGTTCCTATTGTATATACATTCCTATCTGTTCAATTTAAGAACAATAAACAACCCCATGACCCAATCAGATGACGATAATTTATACGACAAGTAAATGAAGTATAGTCTTGTACAGACTCAGGCTGACTATTCAATAGAGAGTATGGTTAATTGAACTCAACCATCAAAGTATGCCACTAACCATTATTTGTATTGTATAAAAGTATTATTATACACTAAGTATTATTTGAATCCTTATAAATATTTATACGGATTTATTATTATTGAAATCCTTTGCCAGGATTTGAAATACAGAACCTTTGTCTCCGAAAATCGGCTATTAAAGAGCTGACTCGCGGCAACAACTTTATCACTAGACAAACCCGGTGGGTTAACTAAAAATAATAATAATAATAGTTTCTTGTTCCGTTATTCTACTGTAAAAAAAATTGTCCAATTGTACCTTTTCAATAAAATTCATTTAATTATAAACAATATAAAAAGTGTGTGTTTCCTGTGTTAAGATTACACACATACGAATTTATAATTTGATTTTAATGATAGACTTAAAAACAAAATTTTAAACTTTTGTAAATAATTGAAAGTTTGATTGATAGAAAAAGTGTAGAGGTACACAAATTTACAATCAATATTTTGATGTTGTATTTTCTTGGATTTTTATATTCTGTATTTTCAAAAAAAATTACATATAGGCCTATATTGAAACAGCAAAATACATGCGAATGCCAATTTTTTTGAGATGATTTTTTTATTGATTAAGTATTTTGCTTATTTTTTAATTTCTTTGATTTTAATTTTTTTTTTTTATTTCAGCGGAACGAAAAACATCTTTAGGCAAAGATTGGCATGGTGCTTGTCTACGATGTGAAAAATGTAACAAAACTCTTGTCCCTGGAAGTCATGCAGAGCATGACGGTAAACCATATTGCAACCAACCTTGTTATTCAGCTTTATTTGGCCCTGGTGGTAAGAACAATAAGATACATTTTATAATGTCTAAAACATTGTCCTTCTTTGATGCTTTTATTTTAATTTATTGTATTGGTATAATGTGAAGCATATACGATAATGTTAAACCTTGTCATTGTACTACATTGGTCTTACTGCAAAGATTTATGATTACTTTTTTATAATAGAAAACTATTGTGATCTGTCAGATTAAAATATTCATTAAGTAATATCGATTGATTGTGTAAAAAGTAGGTGACAAACTGCATTATTGCGGTGAATTTCTATTAAAATACCACAACAGGAAACATTGGCCATTGTATTGTAGATTTTGTTAAATATGGCCATAATAAGTTTTGTTAAAAATACAGGGGCTAAACTTTATTCATTATTTAATAGAATTAATTATTACTAAAAAATTTAATTTAGGCACTGCATATTGGGGTGTTTATTTCGAGATCTGGTTATTTCTAAAAAACAAAACCTCTTTTTTTAGTTTATTTAAAGTCAGATCAACAGCTTGGTTATTAGCAACTACTGTGGGTTTTGGTACTGTAGCAATGGGTTTTAACATGTTAAGATTCCCAGACTTTAGCTGAGAGTCGAACACAAGACTTCCGCTTAAGTAGGCTAGTGTGTTAGTCGCTACGCCATGGAGGCGGCTGAAACCTCTTTTTAAATTTATAAGAAATATTTATTTACAAATTAATTGTTAGTTTTTACAGTTATCAATTACACTAAACTAACTGGTGTTTCAAAAAGAATGAAACTTGTTTTTAGATGATGTGAATGTAGTCCAAAAATATTAAATTAATTCTGCTGGAACCAAGTTTTTTTTTGTGTTGATCTAACATTACAATAAACTGATGGATTAAGTCGCGATAAACCATACAATCTACAGATTTGTCAAAAAATAAAGCCATTATTACATGATACTAAGAGATCGCACATCAAACACCAGTTATTTTACATGTATGTAGAAGTCATTCTTGAAACACATGAGGATATTCAGTGCTCTATATTCAGCAGTTTTGAATGTTAACATAGCTATCCAAGTAAAACCACACCTTATCTCTAAAAATTAACACAATCCATCATCTGAATACCATTTTCATCTACAAGAAAATAAACCAGCAACAATAAAAAACTTCTGTCACATCCTCCAGAACTTCCACGGTTATCCCTATGCTTTAGCGATTTTGTTCACTCACAGTCTTGAGAAATGTTAACTGAAACTCATCTTTTAGTCATTTGTAAGGTTTATAAGTGGAATAAGTACCAAGAATAAACACACGTTCATCTTTGGGAAACAACATTGTTGACACAATAGCGAGAAATGGATAGGTATGTGAATAGCACTGGTGCACAAAAATGACATTTAAATTGTTACAAGCTGTTTACCTTAAATACAGTGCTGCCATCTGACATGTAAGGAGGGATGAAATTTACCTTTGCGTTACTTCTACCTTCTGAATGTTACGGTTGTGTCCTTTTTGAAACACCTATTACTTAATAGCACTAAATTTAATACAAAATGTACCAAAACTTAACAAAGCTTAACTAAAAAGAAGTAAAGCCATTGACATTCAGATAATTAATTAATTCTTACTTACAACTCAATAACAATTAGTTTATCAAACAAGAGTGTGAGTGTTAGTTATGTTTAAAACAATACCCAGTAGGTACAAAACAAATTAATGACAAACCTCTTTTTGCCAAAATAAAACTACCTTATTCAAAAATGCATTTTGCTTCAGCAGATTTAAGATCATATTGACTATGATGAAATTTATTTTTAAGTTTATTTAAATTCAGCAGTTTTAGTCGTATAATTTCCATTCTTTATAATGTTAAAATATTATCTGAATTGAACCTGTACTAGATATTTTCAAATTTGATGAATGGAATCGCTTCTAAATTTTATAAACTTTATATTAACTGAAAAAAATAAAATAAGATTTATTAGTGGAATGTTTTTTTTATGTTTATAAACTTTTAATATTTACCTTTTTACGAGTACTTTGCGGTGCACACTGCTTCTTCAGGTAATAATATTAACATTTACTTCCAATTTCTGACACATATAGTAGTAGCAGTAGATTTTTTCATTTTATTATCAGTTTGATTCAAACCTTTGACAGAGGAAGATGCAATCTTCTTAAACATTTCTAGAAGCTATATGTTATTACCTGAAGAACCGGTGCACACCAGAAAAGTACTTGTAAAAACGAAGTAGAAAAAGCAGTTAAATGGTAAATATTCCAAAAAATTTTTATATAAACATTAAAAAAACATTACATTAATATGGATTCTGCTGCTATAATGCTTACTAGTAACTTAAATAATTATAAAACGATTTAGTATGATTTGACAGGATTGTTCATATTTTGCTTGTTGCTAAATATCTAACTTTGACCAGCCCAAGGTCAGTTTGCCACCCAGGAGTTTTTGGCTTCTTGTCCTTTTGCATATTCATAATAATATTGGAAGGCTCACTAAAACTTAGCAGAAGAATAAAATAGTTCCTGCTGTTTACAATTTTTTCCAGTAGTTTGGTAGTCCTTATATTTAGTTAGGTTTCTTTAACTATGAAATTCATTAAAAAATGTTTCTTTGTCTACATAATGTTAAGTATTTTATTAAGTTTATTATTAGTATTAAAAATACAAAAAAACTAACATTAATTTATGAATTAAATTTTGTTTCAGGTTTTGGCCGTGGTGGATCAGAAAGCTACGTTTACAAATAATTTATAAGAAAAAAGTACAAAGTTTTGTTGATTTAATATTATATTTATTTTATAACGCAGATTATTTTTTCCTTAAAGGATTTTATTTAATGTTGTTTAGTTATATTAATAACAAAAATAAAAAATTCAGTTTTATATTTAATCAAAATTTAAGGCATAATGTAGTGTAATTAACAGTTTAATTATTATTTATTTTTTCATTTCTTTATTAATTTTACATTTATTCTTAAAAGGGTATAGTAAAAATCATGTCTATTAATTACATTTATAATTTTTTTGAATCAAATATTTAATTTTTAATTGATTTTACATTAAAGTTGATTAATTAGTACATTGTGTGTGATTTTTTTTATTTATTTAACTAATAATTTATTACTTTTACTAACAATTATTAAGTAGTTTTTAGCTTAATGTTTTACTAGAGTAGTTGGGAGAATTTATTCTGTGCAGATTGTATTTTCTAACGTAGTACACAATACCACTAATCCAAAATGATGATAATTTTTTTTTACATGCTTCTTTACATATAAATGTAGTTTAAAATAAAAACTAAATAATTTTATAACCAAAAAATATTTCCAAAAATCAAAAGGGACCTGTGGCTGGTATATTAGTCTGGTATGCAATTTAAATTTCTGTTCACGGGGGCTGAAGCCCCTCAAGTCTCACTGGCTACATCCCTGATTTCGTCAGTAACTCATAAACATGGTGTCTGTGTGTGTAGCATTATTGTTCTGCTCAATGTACAGTTCTATTTCCATTACGTTTGCTCCTTTTTTGAAATCCCTATATGTGTACATTGCAATGAGTTCTATTTCAGAACGATAAGCAATCCTATGACTCCAATGAGATGAGGATTATATGTATGACTTGTATATGAGGTGTAGTCTTGTATAGGCTTAGGCCAACTATTCCTGTGAAAGTATGGTTAATTGAACCAACATCAACGTATATCGATAACCACCTTCTAATATTAATATCAAGTATTCTAATATAATATCAAGTCCATATAAAAGTACCTATGTTTTGCAATACAGGCCATAGGGGAGGAGAGTTGTTGGGAGGTCACGCAAGAGTTGGCAATAATTCAACATTTTGCCGCTGCTGTGAGTTGGAAGAACAGGCGGGAGCCTAATCCTTGATTGTGAGAAGAAGATAGAAGTACCTTTACTAGGAATTTGACCACAGGACCTTCATCTCTGAAAATCAGCTGTTAAACAGCTGACTCGCAGCAACAACTTTACCTCTAGACTTTTTGCTACTTCTAGTGTGAAATAAGATGCTCCATGTTACGTATTACATCAGTTTTTGGATTATTTTTTGTTATTACACCAATCTTTCGGGCAATCTGAACTTGACTGCTTGAATGTGCCCAAATTTTGTGAGCATAATTGTTTATGCAGTGTGTTTCTACACTATATATACTACACTGTAGTGTTTCTACACTATACTACTTATATTATGTTGTTTATACTAGAGCTTGATCCTGAAAAAAAATATTTCCAAATTCACACATTTAGGAAATTTTTGAACATGTTATATTTATTAATTCTTAGATATTTTATGTTAAGACAGAGAGACCATTGACAAAGTGTGTAGGTGAGCCGTCTTCCAGTGTAGAGCTGGTTAAATTAGTTGAGACAGATCTTTAAACAGATGGGTGTTGAAACAGACTCAATATTTCCTGTGTGGGAAAAAGAGGAACTGAAAGAAAGTTTACAATTATGACATGAAAATTCCACAAACAAACCAACGTGTTTTTCAAAGTGTACACAGTATGATTATTTGTCAGCTGTGAAATGGTTCCTTAAATTTTTTGTGTAAAATCTTAAACCTAAAAACCTTGGTTTAAATATTTAACCCACCAGGTTGGTCTATAGGTAAAGTCTTAGCTGCAAGTCAGCTGTTTAAGAGCTGATTTTCAGAGACAAAGTTTCCTGGTTCAAATTCTAGTAAAGGTGACTTTTTATAGATTTTAATACTAGACAGTGGTTATCGGTGTACTTTTATAGTTGGGGTTTAATTAACCATATTCTCTCAGGAATGGTCGGCCTGGGTTTGTTACGCCTCCTTTACACGTCATCCACATCATCCTCATTGAGTTGTGGGGTTGCTTATTGTCTTGATTTGAACAAATTGTACATGCATTAGGGATTAAAAATAAAATTAAAAAAGTTTTACATAGAGTTCCAAATTATGTAAACAGTTTTAACTGTGGATATAAACAAATGAATAAACTACCCCTACCTGTATGTATTAATGGCTGTAAAATAAACTGTATAATTAACTCGGAAGTCTAGTACATGAAACCTGTAATATTTTATGATAAGAAACTAATTTGTTAACTGGTAACAATAAAAACATTTTAATAGGTATTTTTAAAATTTTGTTAATTCTTATTAACTGAAAAAATTTTTATTATCCCAATGCTTTTTGATGTTTAAAATCTAGTTGGGATTGTTGGTTAATTATACAGTAAACTTTAATTAACACCTTTACTAAACACATAATCAAAGTTTACACTGTAATTAATAAACCTACATAACTGGTATCTATTTGTAGAGAAGACAGTTTAATTAGAGATGTTGTATTAATAAAAATATGAATAAATTATCACCTGCATAGACTAGCTATATGAAGCCCATGTTATGTCAAATAGTAATGGATTCCAGCTCACTGTTAAGTAATGAAGAAGACAGAAAGTAAAAGATAGAAAACCTCACACGTCACAAAAATGAGAGAACTTACTGAAAGATATGTTAGTAATGTGTTTTTATAACTGCATCCAGCAGACTCCAAAGTGCCGTTTAAGACATCACAAGATATAAATCTGATGAATCTAAATTTTAAGAATATGTTAATTCATTACTTACCAATAATTTTTTACTATTACCAACTGGCGTACTTCAGTAAGCATGTCATCCAACCATTTGTATCAAATAATATACAATTTGCATCAATGTTTTATTAGAATTTTATAATATAATATTTTTCAACCAAAAACTAATTAAAAAGGAATTTGTGTACTCTGTAAAATGTTTCATCAATCCAGTAATTTTTTTTTAAACAAACTTAAATTATTATAACTTTTAAAGCTTGTGGTAATTTATTGATAGGTAGTAGGTTTTTGGTAAAACAATTCAGTGTTGTGATTAGTAACATGGTAATATATTCTGTTTCTTCTGCAGTGGTTGTGGACATTTAAATTCTGTATAAAGGTATTTGCTTTATGTACATTATTTCTTTAAAGACGAACAAAGAAATAATTGAAGCTCCTTAAATAATGATCTGCATGAGGTTATGTGGTTGACTTCCACCGTACACTTAATAGCTTTTTGTGAATTTTAAAAACGTTTTCCATGTTACTCTGTGATGAATTACGCCAAACTAATATGGCATATGGGATATAAGATAAAATTAAACCTTGGTAAGCTGCTATTAGTAATTTTTTATCATTAAATCTGGCAATTTGTTTTAATGCAAATACCCTAGATGATATTTTTTCCACAGTGTTGATCAGTATTAGAAATGGCAGTTAATGGTTTTTGTTTTGTATTGAAATCACAGCAACAGTTGTGGTAAATAATAAATATTCCTGCTTTTTAATGTCTTTACGTATTGACTTCTACGCCAGAGGTTCCAGAACAAGTGTGAGTTTTTCATCTATCATTTTTATCTGTCACTCTTCATTGTTAATATTAGCATTAATTTTCAAAACATTTGAATGTTAAAGAAAAACATTACAGCCATTTCCTAAAAGTAAATTACAATCACTTCTGACAGTTCCAAATCTCCTTTATTGTTCAAAGTTAACCTAACCATTAGAGTAATGTGCAAAACAGTCAAACAGTAAAGGAAGAAACTAACCTGTACAGCTTTCTGTACCTATACTATTGTAATAAGCTGATGATATATAATGTTGTATTTGTTTATTATTATGTATTATTAAAAAGAAAATTCTTTGGTAAATTGCTGGTTAAACCTTGAGAACCTGAAGGCTTTTAAAAAAATTGGAGTGAATATTTACGTTTTATATATTGAATAATATTGCCGTAGAGAAAAATTTTTGATATTCTTATTTCATGGTCCCGCCCACGGTGTAGTGGTCAGCGCAATTGGCTTCTATGCTAGAGATCCCAGGTTCAATCCCCCAGTCAGGGATGTCGTTTTATTCAGCGTACATTTTCATGTTCCATCCTTCATCCCATTTATTAGCGTTAATGTCCAAAAGTCAAAAAGAATTTCATGACATCCTGATACCGAAAAAGTGTATTTTATATTGATTTGTGTGTGAGTTATTTATACTGTTGCATTAGTAGGTATCTGGGAAATTGAAAGGGCTTGGTTCTCGTACAAAAAATTATTTAATTTTTTAAATTGCAGCCTTATGATTCGTTTTCATATAAAAATTCAATAACAAAGTCAAAGATAATTATAATTACTGTAACGTTTTTATATAATGTATTTTTGTCCACCGCTTAGTTTAGCCAATATTTGTAATTTTGTGTGGAAAAAACTGCATCAAAATAGGTTTTCTTCTAAAATTACAGGCTTGAAATGCTAACAAAGTGTGATATGCCAGTCACTTGTTATTTACACAGAAGCGTTGATTATCGGAACGTCAGTCATCCGAACTGTCAATTATCCGAACCATCATCGATGGAAAAAAATACCTATTTACTCACGCAGAGGCTTCTCCTGCCCTAGAAACTACAATGCTATGGTACGAAGAACAGCCCGAATTTAGTGCTGCTGAAGCATTGTTACTAAAAATTATGAGAGATGTCGCTGATACAAAAAGATCAGTCTTAATTTAAAAGTAAATTCAAGATTTAAAAAAATTATTTTATTGTATGTACAAGTGTGTTAAAAAATATTTCATAAAGGATTTTACCGTAGTTTATTTTGCTAATTTATTCAGTTTTGAAATTCTGTATTTTTCGTTTGTTTTTATTATCTCTACATTTGCAATAAATTAATTAGTTTTTTTAATTATGTAAGCCTTTATTAACCTATTAATCAATTTGGTTATATTACATTGTTATCATTTAGGATATACATAGGCCTACTGTATTATTCTTACGGTTTTTGTTTTTTTTTTGTTTTACGTCCAACTGATTTTGCAATTATGGTAATGAAGACGGTGAAAAGGATGATAGATGAAGATGAGTGATGAAAAAATGCCCCATCTGGCTGGGAATCGAACCAAGGACCCCGGCGTAGAAGCCAGTTGTGCAGCCTTCAAAACCATTCTGGTCCCAATTAGTTCGGATAACTGAGGCTCCACTATACTTTATTTCTTAGTTTATTTAAAGTCGCATCAACATGTTGGTCTTTAGCGACTACCTTGTGTTTAAGGAATGGTGAGTTTAAACATACGAATAATAATTTTCCATACCCTAGCTGGGAATCCAACCGGGGAACTACACTTTGGAGTGTAGCACACTAATGATTAGGCTATGGAGGTGATCCAATTTATTTTTAATTGGGGAGAAAAATAATGTGTTGCTTCTTTTGAAAAAGCAAAATCACTATTTTATTAAGTAGTGTATTGTGGAACAACTGTGATGGTACAGCCTATGATAAATTACATCATATTGTGTAGTTATTAATTCATAATTTTGAAGTGATCGATGATTTTTGACATTGTTGCTACACTATTCAATTTTTACAGTTATTCTATTTTAGAGATTAACCATGTAGTATGTTAATATGGTGGTTGTAGGTTTTTCGTGAATTAGCCTTTAACAGATTCACATGTACCTGGCAAACTACCTCTCTAGCAGATGACAAAAGTGAGAATAAGAGCACAGTATTTTTTGTGCTCCACACTGAAACTGTTAAGTGGTTCATCTAAAGTACTCTCTTATATTTATTGTTATGTTTTATCTCAGATTGCCACTGCATAAAAAGAGCAACAATTGTCATCGTTGCTAACATAATTTTATTGCAATATGGAACTCAATTTGTTTCGTTCCTCATACATTTATAAATTAATAATTTTGGTTGGGTTGGGTAAAATACAATTAAAAACTTAGTTAATATATCAATTTTGTATGTTTCTCCACAATTAAACTCGTCTGAAAATAAATCCTTGGAATCCAGGAGCCATTAGGTATGATCTGCAAATTGAGGAACACATGAACATTTTTAATTTTTGAAAGAATGTATTTTTGAGCATGGATAATGAGTTGCATAAAAAGAATAAAGGGGATTTAAAGAATGTCAGTCTTTGACTAAATGTGGATCATTGTTTGATTTAATTGATGTTTCTTTGCATCAAAGACAACTTTGTCTTTGCCCATACATAACTTTATAAAGAAACTACGATTATCAAGTAGTATGCTGACCTATGCAAATGCTCTATAAAAAAATTGCCAGATTAAATGATAAAAATTACTAATGACAGCTTATCATGGTCTAATTCTGTTTCATATTCGTTATGGTATGTTAGTAGCCTATAGGATAATTCTAGTATGGGTAACATGGACAGGGTTTTTAAAACTCAAAAGAAAGTTATTAAGTGTATACTGGGAACTAACCAGCTCACCTCATGCGAACCACTATTTAAGAATCTTAAATTGCTACTGTTCCCTCACTCTACGTGTGCACACTCTGTATGTTAGGCACAATACTTTTGTACTAAGTTTCAATGTCCACTATCCTAGCACAAGAAACAGAAACTTGAACTCTACATTATCTGAACCAAAACTTACTTATGCGGGGAGAAAATACATCAATAAAATACCCCAATTTTTTAAATGTTGTGATTATTTCCATCCCATTAAAAAAACCTGAAAAATTACGTGATTAGTAAAATTTTTTATAGTGCAGAAGAATTTCTTTCTAAATAATATTAAATAAAAATAAAAAAGAGAAATAACTCAAAATAAATAAACACCCAAAGCATTGAAGCAAATGCTAAGAAAACTGTGCACTATTGTGTAAATATTAGATGACACACGCATTGTAGAAAGTAAGCTTGTAGTCGTAGATCAGTATGTGGTTAAAATATGTATTTACACTCAGAGGTTATGTATTAACTTATAACTTCTTGACATGTTCTATACTTCCTCGAGAGTGTCCTGGACACAATTAACAAAAAAAAAAAAAATTTAATGAATCAATCATCCACAAACACATTAGAAGATCTGCATTGAACAAAGCAGGATTTGGTAGTACCCAATTTTTGACAAGAATTTGTTCCAAAAGGAAAATTGGTAATTACAGGGTAATGTCTGCAGTCACCTTTGCTTTATGGGTACCTAGTTAAATAGAGTACATATTTGATACAATAACAACAGATTTAATAAACATCAAGAAGCTGAATTTTCAATAAATTTGCTATATTTTAAACTACTGTATATTTTAGTAGAGTGTAAAAGTAATATAAAAACAAGTTTAGATTGCAGAATGAAATAAACGTTCTGTTCACCTCAATTCAGATTTAGGCTAAATAGAATATCTTCGATAAGACTGTGTTGATCCAGCAGTTAAAATACAAATTATTTTTTTTAGAACCATCTCATATAAATATTTGTATTTTAATATTACATAGATATAATTCACTGTTTATTGTTAAGCACATAAGATGTGATTACTTTATTAAATTAGCACATGTTTGTTGATATTTACAAGATATGAAAGTGTATAGACGAAAACCAAGTGTTTATGACACTTGCCCAAATTTCATGATCAATCTTTTCTATCAAATCATTTTATGTATTTATTTACTTTAACCATGTTGTGTTGTTGGTTAGGTCATCTGTCAATAGTTTATTTGAACGTCTAAGTAAAACAAGGAATGAGATGATTTACTTCTGCCTTCCTCACTGAGTGAAAAAGTATACTTATCAGCATGCCAGGGCCTGTGAAAAACATCTACTTTTCACCCTGCAAATGACACCTTCACTTCGTTCATCACAGGATCTGGCTGTATAATGAAATTCATTACCATGAAGGAGATAACTGACTAGTGTCTTCTACACCTCTGACCATTTGATAAGATATAGAACTTTTTCTTGTACCCCTGGAACTACCAGATTGAGTGCAATAATTTAACACTCCTTCTGTCTGTTATGGGCATGTATTGTCTTTAATAATGAAATTTTTTAAAAAATACCTTTTTAAAATAAATCTTTTTTTTATTGGTAATGGAAACTGCATTATTGTCAGAAAATAAATTTGTTTGTTCCAATTGGACATTCGTATAAAGGCCACGCCAATTGCTGTGAGCGCTGGGCTATGCATGCGCATACTTGACTTCGACCCTGCATACCCCTCCGACCTACAGTTAGATGTACAGTCACAGTGTTGTTGAAAATTGACAACAACCATTGTATTTCGTAGGCATGCTGTTCCATTGTTGATTACATCTTCTTCTTCTTTAAGTACCATGCTCGACTATCGGCCGTTGGCAATCATATTGGCTACCATCACTTTATTCACTGCAACTCGGAATAGCTCAGTGGATGTTTTGTGGTACCACTCACGGAGGTTTTGTAGCCAAGACGTCCTTCTTCGTCCCGGTCCTCTCCCTCCGGCAATTTTACCCTGTATCACTAGATGCAGAAGGTTATATTTTCCTGGGTGTCTCATCACGTGGCCAAAATATTCGAGCTTACGTGTTTTTATTGTTCTGATTATTTCTGTGCTCTTTTTCATTCTCTGTAGGACCTCTTCATTTCTTACTCGGTCCACCCAACTTATTCGGAGAATTCTTCTGTAGACCCACATTTCAAAAGCCTCCAGCCTCCTCATTAAAGTAGTCGTCAGCGTCCAGCTCTCCGCACCATATAACAAAGCGGAGAATATGTAACACTCACAACCAGTGAGTTCCTCCTGTCTGAAAAGTAAAAACAATCCATGTTTTTTATTTATTTATTTTTTTTATTTATTTAAAGTTGCATCAACATCTCGGTCATTAGCAACTACTCTGGGTTAAGGAATAGTGGATTTGAACGAGTAATAATTTATACGAATGTCCAATTGGAACAAACAAATTTATTTTCTGACAATAATGCAGTTTCCATTACCAATAAAAAAAAAGATTTATTTTAAAAAGGTATTTTTTTTTAAATTTCTGTTGATTACATACACTGCACTATTGCAGCACATACAAGACTATACTAATGCAGATGCACATTTTGCTCTGTGCTCTTCTTACTAAACCCAAGCTATAACATGGATTGTGAACGCCTCCTACCCCAGTAGTTAGCGTTGCTACGCTGCAAAGTGGAGGTCTTGGGTTCAATCCTGGCTAGGTCTGGAAAATTATTACTCGTTCAAATCCACTATTCCTTAACCCAGAGTAGTTGCTAATGACCGAGATGTTGATGCAACTTTAAATAAATTTAAAAAATAAATAAATAAAAAACATGGATTGTTTTTACTTTTCAGACAGGAGGAACTCACTGGTTGTGAGTGTTACTGGTTATGGCTAACTTAACTAAATTGTAAACTGGTACAAAAATGTGATCAACTGTAAAGTATCTTGTGGCTGCCATTTATTCGAAACTTTCTTCTTCATTTTTTCAAATTTACTTCCGATATTTTCTACTACTTCAGTTTACCCAAGTTTAATCTACTACCAGAAGAATACAAGTATGTAATTTCTTTCATTTTAATAATCAATTGTTCTATTGTATGTGTACGTGATAATGCTCATGAGCTATATTTTGTGTAGAGAAAATTTTAATCTATTTGACCTTTTTTTCATGTTTACATTATACAGGTGATACACAAATGGTGAGTTAGCAATTTAAAAACATGTTATTTGTACTGACACATGCAACCGCATTGCCGTGCTAAGAAAATAGGCAGCAACTGCAAATTTCTCGGTTTTAATTTTTGTATGTATTCTTATGTTTTGGACCATGAAGAATCTAGTGAAATAACTAAAAAATCCCTATTTACAATGGTTACTTATGGTTAGATATCGAGGTTTAAAAGCAGTATCTACATGTTTTTGCCAGGCTTACAAAGGAAAAGAGCAGTACATACACGTACTAAGGGAAAAGGCAGTAGCTGCACTGTAGTTACTGTCTTCTTTCTTAGTATGCTACAGGTACTGCTTTTTTACTTAATAGAATTTGATGCTGAATTCTTTTACTGCTTTCTATATCATTGTTGATTAATCATAAAAGTTCATCGATTTTAAAAGTGTAAGGTTGCACCACCTTAAATATTGACCTGTGGGCAAATTCTTGAATAAGTATGGATTTTAAAAAAATAATAAAAAAATATTGGACGCCAGCTCTAGCAGTAGAACATGAAAAAAATTAAATAAATAAAACTATGTTTCTTTGCATTCAACTAAAACATTTAATGCATCAATTACTAACAAATTTACCGTTAAATTACCCTAACCTACTTTAAATATAGCCAACCGTTTTCTGCCGTGACTTTAATAAAACACAAAACTTAAAAACCCCTTAATGTAGTTATACAAATGAATTTTCCTCAAACTAAATGTCTCTTCTCTTTCTTCTTCTTCTCCTCGTTCTCCTAGTCACCTCGTAAAATAATTTTTCCTTCTTAACCAACTGTTCCAAGCTGAATTCCCAATGGAACTGATTTCAGTCTCTGGTTTACGAAATCAGGAAACCTCTGGTTGACAAGCCTCCCTCTCCTACCAAGCCCATCCAACCAACCAGGTATGTTTACTAAGCAAAAAGGCAGTATCTGCTTTTTTAATTGTTGTAACTAACTTTTTTTACTTTTTAACTTAAAAAACTTCCCTTTTTACCATATATCACAAAATCATGATGTTACATTAATAATTGTGTTTCGGATGTCAAAAATGTTTTAAAGCCATTTTCCCACACTTCAGCTTTTTGCACTTACTCCCTTCTTTCTTAGTAGGGCAGCGCAGGTTTTGGCTTTTCATTTCTGTAATTATTGCACTTTTGGGCAATTCTGTGAATTGATGAGGATTTACTGAATAATTAATAAAAAAACTTTAAACTCGGTAAGAACAGTTTGTTCTGATCAATTTGTAATCAGTTCAGTCAGTAATTCGTACTTTAATCATTCTCACTGTTGTAACATTTTGTCTATGGATACATATGAAAACCGTGTTCTCTCATAGTTCTAAATTAATAAATTAATTAAAATTAACCCCCTATTCCTTTTGCAAACTTAAATCATGAGCCTGTTATAACATATATTTGCTTCATAGAAGCATGAAATATACAATAATAAATAATTATTCTTCAACCACTAGTATTTTCATCACCCATGTCAAAGCCTGGCCTTAACTTTTCCCTCAAGAATAAGTCTGAAAAGCTCATACTTAGAACCCTGTATAAATGACCCAAGAGTCTTTCTGCCTTTTATTATACTCATCAACTCACAGTCAACATCAATACGTCTCAGACACATTGGTAACATGACCGGTCCACGAAATCAAGAGCATTGTTCTAAATAACCACATCTTGAAAGCTACTAAGTAATTCTTGGATTGCGTATTCAAAGTCCATGTTTCCACACCATACAACAGGACAGAGTAGATATGTCTTAACACAGCTATATCTTACAGGAAGTAAAATTGTATTATTAACAAGCAAACAGTTTGTGTTAAAAAATGTAGCCGTGCCATTTCTTTATGAGCGCTTACTTCTATGCTGGTTAAGATCTACTGTAATCCAACTTCCTAATTATTTAATTTCTTAACGTGCTCAATACTTTGATCTTCAATAATTAAATCACATCGAGTGTGAGGAATCTTACAAACCACCATCACTGTAGTTTTCAGTGGGCTGGTTTTCAGACTAAGGTCTTTTCCATCTTCAGTAACTACTTTTTTAAAAATTTCTATAAGTTGTTAAAATATACATACTGATTTTTAGAACTGAATTCTGTGGCAGGATGGCAAAAGCTGATAAGTATAATTTTGAAAATTTTTCAGGAGAACAGTTTAAAGTTTATCTGTTCATTAAAAATCACGTTTCATTGGAAATACTATCTATTCTTTTTTTATTATTCAGCTACGGGAAGTTCAATGACATAATACACCTTTTTGTTTTTCTGAAGCTTTAATATGACTGGATTTTTTCCAACTTTACATTTTTGCCATCTTGTACATTTATGTTATGACAAAGTTTATTGAAAGTGGCAAGACTTGTTAACCCACTAAAAGAAGTATTATAATAAAGTAGAAGGATGAAAACAAGCAAAAATTTCTGTATGTATGTTTTTTAAATATTATGATTTGAAAATTTTATAAAATTGTAGCTTATATTTTTACAAAAATATAAAATTTTAAGGAATTTTAACTGCGGTCCAAAATAAAAACAAATTATATCAACATGAAAATTAGGTTATGTTGATAAAAATAGAAAATCAACAACTACAAATAAATAATTTTCATCATGGTAACTTAAAAAATTAAAATAATTCTGTTTTTGGTGCAACACAACATAATGTTTTAAAAATAATATTTCGGTTGTAAATTTTTAAAATATACAAAATGCTAAGTAGAAAAACATTCAGTACCGTCTAAAAGAAAATTTCTTTTAGAAGGTACTACTGAATGTTTTTCTGTAGAATAAGTACCTACTTTTTACTCCTTAGGCACAAGTGGTCATAATTAAAATGCTTTACTTTTTTTTAAATATAACTTAGAGAATATGGTTGCTGATTTTTATATTTGTAGCTCTTTGAAATAATTCATATTGATGCCATATGGTCTTTTACCTCTTAAATACTGTAAGTCTTTTACTCTTAATATTATAAACTATTCTAGTGATCAAAATTTTAATGCTTTAGCTTTTCTCTTCAGTCACTAGGGACAGAATCTGTCAAAATTTCAGCTCTAGTTGATTGAGAACTCAAGAGAATTAGTGATGGGTCAGTAATCAGTGAAAGGTTTTGCATTTGTGCATACAGATTACTGATTTTCTTCTTTTCCTATTGTTTCAGCCCATGTAGGACCACGTTAAATAATTTTATCTCGTACCACACAGTTTTCCTCCATTTTTATTTTTACACATATTTTCCATCTGTTTTATTTTTCTCGCTGAGCTCTTTCTTCCTTTCTTTTGAACGTATTATGTTGTTGTTTCTGGTCTTTTTCTTCTCTTAGAACTCCTCAAGTTCTTTAACATGTTTTCCTCCATGCCAACACATTAATCTCCTTCATACCTGTTTCAATTATTATGAGCCATTTATTCTTTGTTCATAATTTCTCCCTTTATCAAAAAACTGTTTTTATCTTACCTTTTCTGGTTCATTTATTGGTAAACTTGAATTTCCATTTTTTTTGTAGTCAGTTATATTTTCTGTTTTTGTCTCCAAATATCTCATTATTACTTCTTAAAGTATATTCTCTAATTTCATTTTTCCTCGGACCTTAAATTTTCTTCATAATTTTGCTCTCTTTCATTTCTATTCTTTTCTCATGATTCTCCATTTTCGAAGAATACATTTTGATGTACAACTATTTTTATTTAATTTTGTATTTGCATTTACAATATCTGAAGTGTATTTTTTCTGGAGATTAATTTTAAAGGTTTTTTAAGATTTAAAGACTTTTTTATCCCTAATGTATGTAAGTTGCAATCTCTTCATTTTAAGAACAATAAGTGACCCTATGACCCAATGAGATGAGGATGATTTGTATGACGTGTAAATGATGTGTAGCCTTGTACAGACTCAGGCCGAACAGTCCTGAGAGAATGTGGTTAATTGAACCCCAACCATCAAAGTACATCTTTACTAGGATTTGAACGACAGAAACTTAGTCTCTGAAAGTCAGCTCTTAAGGAAATGACTCATGGTGACAACTTTACCACTAGAATACTTTTCACCCTTGTTTAAAATTAGTATTAAAATGCTGATGTTCGAGCAGCCTTCAAGATATACCCAATCAAAAACTTTTGAATACTTATCAGTTGAAAATATTGCATATAAATCTTCTTTCCCACCTCTATAAGTTTGTATCTAAAGAAAATTCTCAGTAAAATGTCTTGGCCTATGTTGCAAATCTTTTTATCAGTGAATTTATGTAGGAACATCTATTAATTTTTTAATGATGAATTTAAGGAGATAAAATTTTTTCTTGTATTGATTACTTAAAGAATTTCAGTATTTTATTGTCTTTATTGGTATTCAAATATTATTCTTACGAGCTATTTAATGTTTACGCATGGTAGGATAAAGAATCCAACCTGACTTTGTTATGGGAATGATGTTGAATTTTACTTGTGCCATACTTATTTGTTGACTCATAGTTTTTTTTTTCTTTTATGTGGTCAGAACTAACTTGTTTTTAAAACTACAATACTAAATTATATATGTGGTATAGTGTTTTATGGTTATTTTCTTAAATTTTTATGGCTCACATTTTAAATTGTGTAAACAACATGATGTCATTCATTCTCAGTTGAAATTTAATAGTCCTTTGTTTAATTTTTAGTGTTCAAACTTCTTATTTTTTTTATTTGCTTATTTGGCAATTATGTTTGGTTCCATTTCTATTTCGGTTTTGTTTCTCATGGTTGATATCAAAAAAATCAATCAAAAATTTATTTAAAATATGAAATTGTTTAGGGAATATATATACTATATTATAAAAAATAAACTATAAAAGTTTTTTTTTATTAAAGTTATTAAGAAGTTTTTTATAGGCCTACTTTTTATTCCAAATTTTCAATTTAAATACCTAACATTTTCCAAAACTTATGAATTATTTGTAAATACGCTGCTAAATTTTGAATATCCAAAGCCATGTTTTCACTTATTGAAGCTAACAGCCATTATATCAGCTTATTTATTGACATTCAGCTAGAAGTTTTGTAATCATTGTCTATAAGACTTTTGACGGGGTTACTGATATCCAATACGCCGTATAATAGTGTTAATTGTTGGTATTATATATTTGTTGATTTCTGTACACAAATTTGTGTAGAATTTTTAGCCAGATCAGAGGTATATAGGAGTTATAAATTGTTACAAAGTATTTTTTTTTATTACAGAAAATGTGTTATTGGGTAATTCTACAAAAGTTAATTAATTTAATGTTCTGAATGTCCTTAGTATTGGTTGATTTTCTGATATCCAAAACTACACTCTACATGTCAAAAGTGCTCTGATTATTGTCATGTGTGTGTTCAGTTTGTTAGAGACACTAATTTATAAAGGACTGTCAAGTAGCCTTCCTAATCAATTAAATCATGTTTTAACTTGTGTCTTCTTTTTGTTACATGTGTATTCAACATTAACCTTCTGTCCAAATGAAGGCTTAAGTTTCATAATGTTAATCATTGTTTTGTGGGAGTATGATTTAATTAACAAAACTTATACAATAGATATTATAATCTGTGCAAATAAAATATCTGTGCAATTGAAAAATTTTCCTTGATATTTTTTATAATTGTATTGATTTTGTTTCTGTTAACACACATGTGTCTTGGACAAACGCAGGTCTTTAACTCAATGATTTATTAATTAATTACTTTTATTTTTTATCTTTTATAAGTTACAGATGTGTATTAATATTATATATGATTCTAATAACCACCTAAGGTGGGCCATCACAGTCTAGCTGCCTAGTGATTACACGAATATTAAAACAATAAGGCAAGGAATATTATCATTATAATAAGCACAATAAATTTAGGCAGGTGGGAGATTGCTGTGTACTTCGCCACCTCCTCACCCCTCCCACCAGTCGAGCAATTTCTCCTCTCTTACTGCTCCTGTTGACTTGAAACTTATACCTTATTTTAAAGTTTATTTCACCCTTTACGCTCAAAAAATATACTCCGTCTATAGTATGTAATACACATCAAGTGATAATTTATTATATTTGCGACATATGCGTTGAAAAAATTTGAATCTTCTATTTTCATCTTTTAAAATTAACTTATCGTATTTGATTGTACAGTACTACTGCTTGTATGTTTTATTACCTGTAAAGTCTATATTTCGTACAAAAATTAAAACAAGATGTAAATTATATTTTGTAAGCCTTATTAATATTAATATTATATTATCCAACTGCAGTAAATAAATAGAATAAATAATAAATACAACAAATGAAAAAGTTCAGTGAATAAACTACTTTTATTTAATCTAACACGTAAAAAACAGTGTACGTCTAGTAACATTGTAAAGAGCGTAAGGGTATGTGAAAGGGCTATGTGTATGTAGGAGGTTGTGGAGCGAGAACTCAACCCGCCTAAATCTTTCATTGGCGTAGTTGGTAACGTGCTCGCCTCTCATCGTGTGGTCTTGGGTTCGAATCCCATTCAGGCACAGCATATTTTCATACGTTACAAAAAATTATTTCATCCTTCACCGTCTGCACTAGCAGTAATTGCAGAACAGTTGGACATTAAACAAAAAAAATAAAATAAAAATAAAAAAATAAATAAATAAATCTTTCGTTCTTAATATAGTATACATATTATCTTGTATACATATATATCTTAGCACTTTATACATGATATGATATAATGTATAATTATTTAAGTTAGCATCATAGCAGCAGAATCCACATTAATTTATGGTTTTTGTATATATGTATTAAAACCTTTTATATTTACCTTACACTGCTTCTTATACTTTGTTACTTACTTTCACGGTGCGCACCGCTTCTTCAGGTAATAATATAAGCTTCAAGAAATTGTTTATGAAGATTGGATCTTCCTTTGTCAAAGGTTTGAATTAAACTCCGAGTCTGATCAAAGTTCGAGTTTGATTCAAACCTTTGACAAAGGAAGATGCAATCTTCATAAACAGTTTCTAGAAGCTTATATAACTGAAGAAGCGGTGCGCACTGTGAAAGTACTTGTAAGAAACAAAGTATAAGAAGCAGTATAAAGTAAATACAAATTTTTTTATACATATACATAAAAAAACAATACATTTATATGATACAATGTTTTAAACTTCTCCATACATTATTTAACTATGAAATCCCTAATTGACAGACTGACTCACTCACCACTAATTGCCTAACTTCTTAACCTATAGTTGAAATTTGGTATATTTGTTGCTTAGGAAATGAATAGAAAAACTAAAGCATTTACATTTTGACCATTTGCATCTAAGGAGTAAAATGTAGCTAACAACCTAGAAACAATAAGTATTATTTTTGTACCTTCATTAAGAGCTACAGTTTTGAAAATCTCCATATGTATTTCCTATGATGTTCCTCGGTAAAAAAGCATTTTAATTATCTTTTGCACCTGAGGAGTAAAAATGCGTAAATAATCTACAGCAATAGATATTATTTGTATACCTTCCGTATTGTATAGTTTAAAACTCGGCAAATATAATCTAATTGTAATTTCTTCACGTATTATGTTTGCAAACTTAATGTTAACACTAAACATCTTAGGCTAGCAGTAAGACCGTACTCAGCGTAGGCGCAACTACTACTGTAATTATACATAACCAAATATTGTTGCTGGTAAATATTTAAATTATTACTTTATAAAAATTTTGTAAATTTTTATGATTTTTTAGAGTGACATAATTTTTAGAAAAAATTTAAGTACTGCTTAAAATATTATGTAAGATTTGCTATATTCGACAATAGGTTAAGCGTACTTTTGTAAAAGTTTAACATATTATTGTAGCCTATTACATCGATTAGAAATGCGACAACTTTATTATAAATTATAAATTTATTTTGGCACTTTACAAAAAGTATGTATACAAGTTAAAGGAATAAATGATTTCAGTGATTTATTTATAAATCTAAGTTTAATTTAATGTTAACAAATTAAAAGTTTGATTAAATACTTCAGTAATGTGAAACGTTAAGTATTTACGCGCCTGCAGTTTCTGACATATGTAATACATTGTACAGTAATGTACTGTGGCAAGAAAATTGCAGGTGTATACAATTACTTACAATACAATTTAATTTATAATAATGTAATATTCTAATTATTTAACCCGTAAAAGTTAATTAACTTTAATCTATTAAAATAATCGATATATATTTTCTTTAACTATTTCCTGAAATACCAACAATGACGTTGGGTTGAATAGCAAAAACGTACAGGCTTTTCAACAGCAAGTTGTTATCACATACATCGTAATCTAATAATAGAATTGACTAATTTAAAAAAAATTAAAGATTTAAAATGAATAATTGCATTTTAAAATAGGTTTTGAAACGTGTAGGTACAAAATATTATGTATTTCTATAGTAGTTAAACTATTCATCTCCGAAAGAGAGAGTAGATAAAATTCGAATGGTTTATTTTTCCTATGGTATACGCGTGACAATTTTTAGACCTGTACATTTTCAGAACAATATCTATGTATATTTATATATTAATATTTTATGCGAGTTTAAAACCTGTACCTGCGAGGATAGGCTAGTAATGCGGATATACGGGATAAAATTGACTTTATTGGTCTATACAAGAGAATGAAAATTCAGAAGAGGTATTCAGAAGTGGTGCAGACATTTGGAACGAATTGTGAAGAACCGTTTGCCCCGTTTAGTCCAAGCGTACAAACCTACGGCAAAAAGGATTGTTGGACCCCCGAGAAGGAGATGTTTCTGGAAAGCTGCCTAACCCATCATGAAGTGATGAAGTAGAAGAAGAAGAAGAAGAAGAAGAAAAACATTTTCGTTATTTTGTTTTCTTAGGCCTTAGCTACATATTATATTTAATTAATAGCATACAAATAACTACCTAATAACCATTCAAATTAAAAAAGGTAATATTTTTATTATTTTATTATCGAAAATAACTCTGATCGGTGATCTGCTTCAAGTCATTTGTTTACTATCATTCGTCATCACAATTATCATTGTATTTTATTATGCAGAAAAAAGAAAATCAATAACGAGAAATCATTTAAGGTTATTTAAGTCGGATCAACAAATAAGTCATCAGCGTTACTACTATGGTATATATCAGTAGATCTTATCGTATAAAAATGTTCAGATCCTAAGTTAGAACCGAACCAGAGACCTTCCGCTTTGTAGTCTAGCACACTTAACCAAAATTCCATAGAGGGGGCCGTTTATATTCTTTTCCTTTATAATAATAACCATGAAATAAAATTATTTTCACAATCGAAATACCTTGTAGTGATCATCGTAAAAAGTTTAAACGAAAACATCACTTTGGCAAATTGAACAATCAAGATGCCAATTGATTGACCATTTGACAAAGACTAAAGAAAGAATTATCTGGCCCTGAATTAACAAGAAATGTCGAACGGAATTGGCTCATTGTTCCCGACAAAACTGTTCATAAAGAAAACTATCTGGTTCTCATTACAATGAAAAAAAAACGAAAATCCTATTTCTCTCACATCCTCAGAATGCCAGAAAAGAAGAGTTTTAAGAAATTATTTCTTCGGTATCTCAACAAGATCGAAGAGAAATGGGTTAAAAACAAGATGAGTTAAGCAAGATCTAGAAGAAGTTGTACTGGTCACCATAGGCACATGAAACGAAAAATCAAAACCCACCTTGAGCAACACAAATTTCCCGTTGATACCAAATCACCCAGGCATAATAGCAGGGTGACGGATAGGCCTACTGTAGGAAAGCAGAGATTAGAACTTACGAAAATGTACTAGGATATTCACAAGGGAACGCTCAGGAAGCATTTGATTTTAAATTACTGAAGTGGTTCAATGAGGCTAAATAAGATTCACAAGGATTATAACTTTTCGTTTGTGTGAGCCTTAATACGTAGTTCTAAAAAAATATTTAAAGTAAAATATATAAATCTCAAAGGTTTCTTAACTCGAATAATATTAAGGATTAAAAATAAATACCAATTTCTTTTTGAACGCAAACCTTTTAGGAGATTTGGTTTACAATCTACGTTTTATGGTCAGTTGAAATACGAATATTGTAAGAATAAAATACGAATTGAAAATATTATTTTTTATATTATAATACCTCTAAATAAAATAATCTTTAAGAGTCTACAACGATTTTTTGTGAATTCTTATAAATATTTTTTTCATTGTAAACTTCTTTACAAATATTAGAAAGAAAGAATTTTTCTCTCATCCTACATCTTACGCTTTATATTTACTTTGATTTATTTTTTTCTTATTCTGTAAATACAGCTCTTCGTCTTAAGTATTCATGTATTTCAAATACATGAATGAATGGGTGTATACAAAGTATCCTTTGTCCGGTTTTCTAAGTGTTTACCATGCCATCATTTTCTTAATAGTAAACATTGTTTTAAAACTAACTCTGGGGTTGTAAGTAAACATTAAAGAAAGTAATACGTAGAACGGAATTGTAATTCTAGAGACTTGTCTCGGCCTAGAGTACATTAGACTTGTGCAAGAAAGGTAGTAAGTATATACGGTAGAACGCGTGGGATGAGTCAGTGTTAGCGAAGGATAGCGAATAAATAATAGATGCCAGTGGGTGGTTCGCCATTTTGGGCACAACGAGTTTGCGCACGCACTACTCGTATTCCACTTAAGTCCTACTACTCTACTTTACCCCTCTCATCCCTTTATGTAATCGGACACTACGTAAAGTGTATGTGTATATTGCTGCCCATCTTCAACCCTTAAAATGAACAACACAAATAACAAAATTCTATTTGGTTTCCAATTTAAAAAATGTATATATTTGGTCGATCATGGTTAACTTTGGATGTACTCGTACTTACCAATTTTAATTACGAAGTTTTACAGAAAATTTATAAATATTTTCTTAACTAAAACAAAAGCGAACGTTGGACCAAAACAATATTACATGTTTAATATAATTAGCCATTTTTATGATTTTTTACTTTCTCTTGCGTATATGAATATAAAGGAAGGAAAGTATTGTTTTCGTGTCGATTTTTCGCAATCGAGTTTTCACCGGATCTACACGTTTTCAGACCCACTGAACCCAAATAACATATTTTTAGCGATTGTTCTGTGTGTGTGTGTGTGTGTGTGTGAACAGAATATATCAAGAACGAAACATCGTACGAACTTAAAATTTGAAACTTAAGTTAGGTTGGACTAGAGGACCCGACACGAACATTTTCATCAAAATAGGTTAACCGGAAATAGTAGTTAGTCGTGTCATTTTTCACTTTTTTGTGATTTTCTCAAAAACGGATCCCTACGATTTTTTTAAAAATCGCCTCATTTAGGCCTACTACATGCTTTACAAGAAAGGGTAGGCGCCATGTCTGCTGAAATTCTTGGGGAGGCTGTTCTCTTGTAGTAAATTTTTTTTAAGATTGCGGGCTTAATATGCATTTTAATAAACATATAATAAAAATTTTAGACAATTTAAAAACCTACAACTTTTATTTCAAACATTTTTTGTGTAACGCTTAGTTTAGCGGTAATTAGCGATTTTATGTTTTTTCACGAACATGTGCAAAAAAATCGATTTTTTTAAAAGATTTCAGCCTTAGTATGCATTTTACGACAAAAATGTATTTAATCAAATTCATAGGAAATTAAAATATCTACAACTTTTATTCATTGCAATTTTCTCTACAGAGCCTAGTTTAGCGTGAAAGAGTGATTTTCCGTATTTTTAAGCCAAACTGAGTCTCTCTCTCTCTCTTCTTCTTCAGCTTTTCCCTTCCTCAGGGGTCGCTGTTCCTTATTCTTCTCCTCCACTCTCTCCGATCCACTACATCCTCCTCGCTCAGGCCCTTCTCCCTCAGGTCGTCCGCCACGGCGTCTCTCCATCTTCTCCGGGGTCTCCCCCTCCCTCTCACCCCATCCACCACCAATCCATCCACAACCCTCCCCACATACTCCTCCTCCCTACGCATCAAATGTCCATACCACTGCAGTCTTCGTTCCTGAACCTTCTTGGACACTTCTATCACTCCCACAGACTCCCTTATTACCTCATTCCGTATCCTATCTTTCCTAGTCTTTCCCTGCATCCACCTCAACATCCTCATTTCCGCAACCTCCAACTTGTTTCCCTGTCTCCTCGTCATAGGCCAAGTCTCACTACCATATAACAATGCCGGTCTAATCACTGTCTTATATATCTTTCCCTTCATTTTTGTCCCAATCCTTCTGTCACACAATACACCTGTCGTTCGCCTCCAGTTATTCCATCCAGCTTGTATTCTATGGTTAATTTCCTCCTCCAGTCCTCCACTCTCGGTGAGGCATGAACCAAGGTACTTGAAACACTTTACCCTTCTCACCACTTCATTCAGCAAACACACCCCTCCACTCTTATCCTCACCTCCAAACCATGGGTATTCAGTGTTTTCCCTGCTGATCCTCAGGCCTCCCTCCTCTAATACCTCTCTCCAACTTTCCAGTTTCCTCTCCACTATATCCCTGGTTTCTCCCACCAGCACAATGTCATCCGCAAAAAGCATTGTCCAGGGTGCCTGCTCTCTCACCCCAAACTGAGCCAAACTGAGTGTCTTTCACTAATGATTAAAATCAGGTTATGGTTTTTGAGGTTAGTTTTATGTTTATTTCTAATGTTTTATTACTAATATTATGTTATATTGGTCATTATTTGCATTGGAAAGAGAAAGACGTGTGAGTGTTTCACACCAGATTTTTTTATGTAGGCTATATTTCTTCTGTTACTGAAATTCGTCTGTAATTTTTGAACGAACCAATTTTGATACAAATGTTACATATAAAAATAGCAGTTAAATTAAGCGTTAAACAAAATATAATCAGATAGAAAAATTGTGGAATTTTTAATTATAGTAAAACCCATTTAACTATAAGTAAACGTCAACAATCCAGTTCTCTCTCATTGGCTAGAACTCAGCTCAAAATGCTTAGCGCGACCCACACTATTGTACTATTTTTTTACATTTTTTTCTGAAAACACATACGAACTCGCCACGTATTTATTTTTTAATTTAATACCGCGCATACTGATTCCCTAAATTTCATTTTTGACAGGAAAACCACACTTAAGACCACAAAATCCCACGACACAATTCAATTAATTTGAAACTTAATTTACAATAAAACAGAAATAAGTTAAAAAGTTTAGAAATAAGTTTAGTTTAGAGTGGAACAGAAAATTCTTCGTATTGTTTAAAAACTAGCTCCCTATCACGCACGTAGTAGAGAATGAGTAGTATATAGAACAAATTCAGAAATATCAAACTGAACTATAAAAACAGCGCGTTACTTGCATACTGGGTGTGTAGGCCTATTTATTTGGGTATTTATGGAGTCAAACCAGCGGAAATGATGTCGACTGGATGATCACGTAGGCTGGTCTGAATTATGCCACCGTCAGTCCGTCGTGTTTGTTTAGGGCCTATATCAACTCTATAGTTAAGTGGGTTTTATTATACCGGGTATCCCACGGAACTTGAACCATAGGGAAATAGCATTGATTTTCATTAATTTGTTAATATTTTCTTCCCACGAATAAATGAAGGCTTGTTATTATCAGGAATCATTAGACAATGTTTAGACCTTTTAAAATATATCAATTTTGATACATTTTAAGCTGTATTTTAGCTTAAATACTGAAATACGTAAATTTGTAACCGTTTCCCATTTAATTTTTGTAAATTTTATATAAAGTTTTCGCATTTTTATGTTTGGAGTAATGGTAACGTTCTGATCCGGAGATGTAAAGATAGGTAGGTCGAATCAATCAACAGTAAAATATTTATATGATCAAAAATTATTGGAAATATTTAAAAAAAAATTATTTAGTTATTTTTAATTTTGACAATTTGTTTTATCATCTAAAATTATTTACCTACTTAAAAATTTGTTTTTTTTGGAAGCAAATTCAGTATTATTTTAAATACCTAAATATTTCCTTCAGCAATATTTAATTCTGTCAGAGACAGCTGATTGTTGCAATAATTTTAGGTTATTGCAATCTAGATTGTTGATGATAAAACAAATTGCCAGAATTAAAAAACAGATAATTAATACTTCCAATATTTTTTGAACAATAAAAAATGTTTATCGCTGATGGATGCGACCCACCTATCTTTACATCTCCGGACCAGAACGTTACCATTACTCCATACATAACATTGCGAAAAGTTGATAAAATTTATAATACTTAAATGGAAAACTGTTACAAATTTATGTATTTCTGTATTTAAGCTAAAATACAGCTTAAAATGTATCAAAATTGATATTTTTTAAAAAGCCTAAACTTTTCTTATGATTGCTGACTATAACAAGTCTTCATTTATTCGTGGGAATAAAATGTTAACAAATTAATGAAAATCATTGCTATTTCCCTATGGTTCAAATTTCGTGGGACAACCGGTATAGACCGTGCTTTTGCAATGTGAAATTTTATGATAAAAGCACCGTAGCAACCCAATCGGGTTTTTGCAGTTTTTAGCTCCAGAATTGATATCTCTCACCTACACATGAAATGTGAGAATCAGTTGAAATCCGAACATTGAAAATGTTATCCCATCGCTGAACGTTTTTCAATAAGAGCGTGATGACAAAAATGTAATAACAAATATTTAATTTCTCATTAAATTTGTTTTTTTGAAATCCTGACCTGGTAAAAATAATAACTTACGTAAATAAATAAAATAAAATAAATTATTTCAACCGATATTCTTTTGCAAACTTTCAGGCCGGAACCAGTGGAACAACAAGAAAGTAGCTACGTTGTAAGAATGAGTTCATGATTTCAAAATCCAAACTTTATTATGAACGTTATTGCTACTAGTTCACACCAGGGGGTTTCTGTTGATGTAAATACTGATTTTAATTAGAAACATTAATTAGACGATCGTATGAATTAGCTGTAGAGCCCTAGAGCATACCGTTATAACATTTAATGAGTCAAAAGATCACACTAATTTATTTAAAATGGTTTTAAAAATTTCTTCTCACTTTTCCCTACGTAAAAACGACGTTAAGTTTATTATAAATAAACTCAGTTCTTTACTATCTATTAATTATTTCTGTATTTTGGAAAGGAAAGGTTTGACACTATTTCTACACTCAGTACAAACTATGATTTTTTTGACACTTAAATTGAAAATTTAGTACCTGTTATGACAATAATGTAACAATTTCTAAGGTTCCAAAACTTGAATTGCTGGCCGGAGCTTGCAATCATCACCACAGCCCTACAATTGGCCAAAAGATTCCTTGGCCAGAGGCGTTTTAAACGTCTGTGCTGAGTACCCGGTATCGCGCTAGTGTAAATGTTTTGTATGAGATAGTTGTCATGTAATTCAAATTTGTCGTGCATCGTCTTGTATAGTTGTTTCACGATATCAATTACGTATGGGATTTGTAAGACTCTATGCAACATTAAGTTTGTGACATAAAAGGGGCATTACGATATCACTCGTAGAATTTTGTTTTGAATCGATTGTATACGTTTCATGTGTGAAGGTTTAGCATGTAGAATAGCAGTCTATGCTTCATAATATCTTTGATCGAAAGTCAATTTTAAATCAAATTTTTGAAAAATTTAAATAAATTATTTAAAATTATCATCAGAATAAATAATTTTCAATTAATATCAAAATATTTTTAATTAAAATTAAATTATATTAACCTAAATTTTAAGAAGAAATATAAATAATTATTCCAGAAATCAATGATTCAAATTTATTGGAGATGAAGTCATAAAAAAAGAAGGTATAATTTTGAATAAATAATTTGAACTGATTGATAAAAATAATAAAAAAGAAATTAGAAGAACATCAAGATACATTTGAATTATAAAACCAAATGAAACATTTTAACGATCAAATAAAACAAGCAGATGAAAATATAACAGAATCTTAATATCTACTATAAAACCAATGGCAGCAATGTCTCAATGCCCCATTGGATTCCCAGTCGATGGATGGACAAGAACTCAAGTGGTAGACAGCTAAATATTGCAAATGACACCTTCACTTCATTTACTACAGGAGCTGCTGTGTAATGAAATTCATTACTCTCAGAGGAGATAACTCTGACTATATAGCTGAAATTAATAAAAAAAAACATGTAGGAACACTATTCTAAAACATCATATTTTTCCTCTTAAAATTGATCGTGCTACATGTTCTGAAATATGGACTAAGTGAAAAATGCGCTCAAAAACGGGCACATATTTTGTTTTTAAGTCGGTAGAAAATAACTAATACACTTCCGTGTTTCGTAATTTATACGAATAAAATAACAAAACCCAACCTTTAAAACGAGCCTTACCAGAAATTTGTATGTTTATTTTTTTATTATTTATTTAACGTCGCATCAACTGCAAGGTCATTAGCGACCACGTTGGGGTGTAACTGTGCGTAATGAGGATGAAATTATTTATTGCAACGTAAGAAAATATGCCGTGTCTGAGTGGGATTCGAACCAAGGACCACATGATGAGAGGCGAGCACGTTACCAACTACTATATTTATATTTTACCAATATGTTATGTTTTTAAATATGTTACCAACTATGTTATGTTTCTTATTTGATGAGATACGCGGTTCCAAACACACGCTTCATCTTTCATTTTACGTACTATAGTGTCTTTTACATCTCTACCTCTTCTGTTCTTAAATGCTTCAGTCATATATAGGGTGATTCAAAAAGAGCGCCGGTTTTGATATATCAAATTAAGAGATTTATTTTATTGAAAAACTGAAAATAAATACATCAACAAGTTCATCTTACCTTCCGATTTCATGTATGAAAAATGATGTCATGCATGTGTCCTCCTCTACTGCGCTGGCACGCATCAACTCTGTCCATGAAATTGGATATTACTGCACGACAAGTTTCGACTTCCATTTGCCCGATAACCCGTCGAATTTCCTCCCTTCAAGTCATTGATGTTTCGGGGTTTATTGGCATACACCAATGACTTCAGATGACCCCAAAGATGAAAGTCACAATTCGTCAAGTCACACGACCTTAGTGGCCATTGATGGTCGGAATTACGAGAAATGATGCGATCCTGGAACCGTTCACGGAGCAACAACATTGTTTCTCGTGCAGCAACTGAATTTTATGCGGGTGATATTGGAGATCGTACCGAAGAATTCTCCGTACAGAAGAACATCGTAAACCCAATTGTTGAGAACGGCGACGTATTGATTTTGCTGGGCTAACAGCCACACTGTCACTAACCAACGCAACGTTCTGCTCAGTTTGGCCAGAACGACGACGTCCAGAACTTTTAAGGTCGACTGTTGAACCCGTCTCAAAAAGCTTTTTTATGAGCCTGCGAACTGTTGATTCATTCGGTGCTTCATTACGTCCTAGAGTACCGCGAAGTCGCCTGACAGTAGCCGCATAACTCTCTTCACTCTGGTGAAATGTTTTGATGATTAACACTCGTTGTGCAATAGTAAACTTCTCCATGGTTAGACACAGACTGCGAGAGTACTACACTGCGAACAAGAGAAACTACAACTGAATCGTCAATCGGAATGTTCTCCGAAATAGAAATGAGGTCTAACAATGTTGCCAACTGATAAACAAAAATTTACCAGCCGTTTAAAAATCGGCGCTCTTTTTGATTCACCCGTTAATTGGCTGATCATGTGATAAGAAACAGAACTATTTTTGTAGCCTGGAACTAGCAAATTGAGTGCAAATAATTTACCACTCCACCTGCCTGTTATGGGGAAAAATTTTAAGTAACAATGTTAAAAAACCGTTAGTTATTCAATTAATTTTTTACTCTGCCCAGTAATCAAACCTGGGGACCACTTGTTTGTGATTCTGTGTAATATCTAATACGTTCAATCCACTGCATCACGGAGGCGACTAAAATAAGTTTGTATTGTTAACCTAAAAATTATTATTAAATATAAAATTTATGTTCAAACGAGTATTGTTATTATGAGTTTTAATTAAAGTTGGCAATGACTAGATAATTTATTTATATTTCTTAAATCATAAATTTTTACTCATTGTATTAACAAACAACTAGGTCAGACAGACTGTTGAAAAATTTACTGATTCAACCTACTCAAAAACAAATCGAATGGTTTATCGCCAAAGTTTTTGGAGGACATAAATGAAAGAATAAATATACATGTATAACTATTTAAAAAATATGGAGGGAATATATATTTCTAACAATAAAAAAAATTGTTTGTAGGTGAGAGGGTGACTACAGACAGCACTACTAGATTATTTATCATATTTCATTATCACCCATTCATCGCATGAAAATATCCTATCTGATGTCATTTTTTACAAATTTGAAGGTTTATTGTAAGAAAAAACTATTCATTCTCTTCGGTATTCATATGTAAATATATTGGCATTGACTGCTAACAAGAATTGGATTCTCAACTAATAGGATGGACGAGACGAAGCGGAAATATGTTAGGTACCAGAATTCATTGGTGTTTGTTGGTAAATATAATAACTGTGGTCAGAAGATACAGCGATCTAACATTAGAATTAATGACCGCTATCCTATCTGGTGTCAAAACAAGCAAAAATAATTATTATTCTCGAATATCAACGGCACTGTTTACTGGCGTTAATTGAATCCATAATGCCGTTTAGTATTTAGCTCCAAGCGTATCATCCGACCATCCAATGATTGCATTTTCCGACCTTTGATTTCAATTCTGAATTAATAACGCTTCAAAGACACGCGTTGTTGGTACAATTTTAGAAAGTTATGCAATATGCATGTTCCGGTCGTTGAATTTTCCATAATCCATAAATTGTTGGCGTTATTGAAATTTCTATCCCTGTTCCTGTACGTGACATTTAATTTTTATAAGCCTAAATTATTTCTAAATAATATTATTTAAAATGATTGAAATAATTAAATATTCGTATAATTTTTTAAGTTTAGTAATTAATTAATTATCAGATTATGTATAAAGAATTAATTTTAGAAAGTAAACCTTTATATTGATATTCCAAGATTTTTCACTTGAAAAATATGTGTGGAATATTGAAGCAATATTAATACTGACACACTACTTATCTCTAAAGTCCGTTTCAGGATCTAGGTAAATTAAATAACTAACACACAATAGTTTAAAATTACAATCAAATATTTTTAAGCACTATAAATTTTACAATTATTACAATTAAATTACTTATAATACATAACCAACTAATTACAATAAATTGATAACGTAAACTTAAGCAATTATTTCGATTGCTAATATGTGTACGTTGCAATCTGTTCAATTCAGAACAATAAGCAACCCCATGACCCAATGAGATGAGGATGATGTGTATGATGTGTAAATGAGGTGTAGTCTTGTACAGACCCAGGTCGACCACTCCTGAGAGAGTATGGTTAATTGAACCCCAACCATCAAAGTACACCGGCAACAACTGTCTAGTACTCAAATCCGTATAAAAGTAACTACCTTTACTAGGATTTGAACCAGGAACCTTCGTCTCCGAAAATCAGCTGTTAAACAGCTGATTTTGGCGACGACTTTACCTCTAGACCAACCCGGTGGGTTAAGCAATTATAAGATTATTTTTTGTAACTTACTTAAACTAAGTCCTATTTACAGACACAATGCTTATACGTGTCTACAATATACGCTGGATCTCTTCACAGACGTACTCGTACACAGTATAACTCACGTACTTAATGACAGATCAAAACTCGTCGATGGCAGATCAAAGACTAAACGCTGACTAAATAAATCGGCTGCGCTTATATAGGAGAAACTATAAAAATCACAAGGACAGAGATTGTCGATATAATAATAAAAATACAAGTTTTTAGAAAACATAAGCAACTCATATTTGAATAGAATGGTTACAAAAAGAACCAATTATCTAAATAGATACCCGACTTCTTTAGGTAGCCGTACTGACCTATACTATTCATAATCATTTGTGCGTTATATTTCTATTTCCTACAAACCCTATTTATTATTTTAGTACTAACTATTACATTAATATTAACACCTTATCCAGTTGATTCAAAAGTTATTTAATATTATGAATGGTTTTGATAGCCGTGATACTTCAACACTCCAACAATTTTTACAGCGAAATAAGGGTAATCCAGATCTAAAAATTGTTCTCAATCTTCAAGTAGGGGCATCAGAGCTAGCACTGGTACATATACTTCCAAAAATCCTAGAATTAAATTCATTTGATCGTCGTACTTTAATGGATTATCTCCTAAAAGCAGGAGCTGACCCAAACATACAAAATTATGAGGGAAAACACCTCTTAAATAACACTTTTAACTATTTACTTTAACACCTTTTAAATATCGGTCCTTCTCGAGAATTTTCGAACACACTTTCCCTTAGATAGTCACAATACCTTTTGATAAATGTAAATTTTTGGGTACATTAACAATCAGATAGCTATTTAGTTGCACCAGTTAAGGTCACGTAAAGGTCAGATTTTATGGAAATATTGTATTACACGATAAGATAAAATTAAGTAAGCATTGCTTATATTTTCAAAGCTTAAAATGTTTTTATTAGCATTTTTATTACTGTGCAATCTACAACAGAAGCTAACGTTCTTAAATGCATACAAATTTAAATTTACCCTATTTTCATAACACTATTAGATTCCTTTTAATATTAAAATTTTTCTCACCTTTAGGATAAATATACGAACTAATTACTGAATAAAATTGTAGTAAAAATGGTGTGCATAAAATTCGGTAAATATATAGATCGGTTTCAAAAGAGATATTTCTATTTTTAATAAAGTCATACAAATGTTAATGCAGAAACGTTAACTGACGGTCATTTTTGAAACAGTTACGCTCTCTGTAAAATTTCTTAATGTAACGTCTTTTATTTCTTCTGTAGCTAAAGGGTAAATGATAAAATTGCATGTTGTATAAGTTAATAAAATTACTTAATGTTTATACAGAATGTACTTCATAAAAAAAGGCAATGACGATAAATTTTAATAATATTATAATGGGATACGTACGGTAACTACTTTGGATAAATATAGTAATGTAAATCACACGGTTACAGAACGCCCCCACGTGAAGTGAAATGCATAATCAAAACATTGTTACAGTAGTTATCTATTAAATATTAATATGAACTTCTAATACCGTATTAGTAATACAATAGATTTTTAATAGAATTAAAAATCTATCTCAATGATAATTTGATACATAAAAAACAATGTTAACACTCAAAAATTATACTTTAGGTAATTTAAATTATAAATAACAGTGTTTAAAGATATGAGGGTGGTAAAAAGGAACAATTATGACTAGTCGTCATAGAAGTGTGTAGAATTAAATGTGGAAAGTGTATTAACGAGAAAGAAAATCAGAACGAGAGTATTTGGTAAGAAAGCGATTACCTGTTAAGAGAAGGAAAAGATACAAAGGGAAATAACATTAAATAAAGAGCAATACTAAAGAAAGAGAAGGACGATGAAGAGTCAAATGAGGAGTTTAGGATGGTTATAAAAAATCTGGTGTGAAACACTCTCACGTAAAGACGTGTGAGTGTCTCTTGCTAATCCACGTAATGAACAATATAACATAACATTATTAATAAAACATTTGAAATAAACAAAAAACTAACCTCAAAAAACATAACCTAATTTTAATCATGAGTGAATGATGCAAAATGAAAAACAACCTCAGTTTGGCTTAATAATACGGAAAATCACTCTTAGACGCTAAACTAGGCTCTATAGAGAAAAATGCTGTTAAGTAAAAGTTGTGTATCTTTTAATTTCCTACATTTGATTGTATACACTTTTGTCGTGAAATGCATGCTTCGGCCGAAATCTTAAAAATCCATATTTTTACAGATTTTCATGAAAAAAAAACAGAAAATCACTAATTACCGCTAAACGAAGCGTTAGACCAAGAAATATTTGAAACAAATGTTGTAGATTATTAAATTTTCTACAACTTTTATTATGTACACTTTTGCCATAAAATTCATATTACGGTTACAATCTTTAAAAAAAACATTTTTTTGTACGATAGCACTGCCTCCCCAAGAATTTCAGCAGACATGGTCCCTACTCTGTTTTGTAGCGTATAAGAAATGTAGTAAATGAAGCGATTTTTAAAAAAATCGTATGAGCCGTTTTTGAGAAAATCGCAAGAAGGTGAAAAATGACACGAGTAACTATTACTTTTGGTTGACCGATTTTGATGAAAATGTTCGTGTCGGGTCCTCTAGTAGTAACTTACCTAACTTAAGTTTCAAGTTTCAACTTCGTACGATGTTCCGGTCTTGAGTTGTTTTGTTCACACACAGACCAATCGCTAAAACCATGTTTTGGTTCAGGGGGTCTGAAAACTTGTATATCCGGTGAAAACTCGATTTCGAAAAATCGACATGAAAACAATACTTTTTTCTTATATATTCATGTAGGCAAGAGAAAGTAAAAATTGTATTAGAGGAAAATGAGGGGAAAAGAGGTAAAACGGAAAAGAAGGGTTTAGATGAAGCGAGGAGGATTTTTCTGTAGGCGAAAACGAGGGCAGTTATCATCGCCTTTTACTTCACGTAAGAACTTAGAGGGCTCAAGCGTGGACTCCTTTTTTGCTATAACACTAAAATTCTTCAAACAAATATCACCGGCAAGAAAATAAATTTTACACACAATAGGCAGTAACTACATACGCAGAAATAATTAACAAAAGGCTGTACACGGACCAAACATATCACATAGACATAAAAACATAAACTTGAACTTAATATCACAACTAGAACAAATTGAATAGCTCACTTCTTCAAGACTGTATATGGGTCTTGGGTTAAGCGATAGTCAAAAACATTTTTTTGAAAATGGTTTTACTATGACAGATTTAATTTAATTACTATGACAGATTATTCATCAGCCACATGTATTAGGCTTATACAGTTTGACTAACCCGAGGAATTTCAGAATCTTTTCTAACATCGATTTATTATTGCCGAGTACATCACTTTTTAATTCAGGGATCCTGAATCGGCAATACAATCCAGAGTAACAGATGTAGTCCTTCAACAAATATTTCACGGTTAAAAGAGAGGAAGAGAGATAGGAAGACCTAAGAAAGAAAAGTGTATAGATAGAAGAAAAAGTGAACGAAAAGTAGAAATTAGAGAATTAGCAAAACGCAAAAGGAGGATGATAATGATGAAGTTTGAGGAGGAGGGGAGAAATATTTTTTTAATTTCCAATTTTTATGTACATTGAAATTAATGCAGACGTTGAAGGGTTATAAATGAAAGTAAATGATGAAAAATTTCAAACTCGACCAGGATTCGCATCCGGGCCCCTGGCATAGAAGTTAACTGCGCTGACCACTGCACCAACTGACCGGCCAGAAAGAGGATATCTGAATGAGCGTGGGAGGGTACATGAGTACAGTAAGAGGGTGACAATACTCTGACAGATTAAAAAAAGAAAAATACATTAATATAGTGAAATATAAAAGTACTAAATTATTCCTTTAACAAGATTGAAGAAGGGCAACCTAAAATGAAATATAATAATGGTGTCATTACTCCTAGATTGTGCTGAACTGTCCAACGTTAAACAAAAATCACTCCCACACTGAAGCAATAAAATTATAATTATGTTATCATAATATAAAGAACGTTTACGAATAATATTTTTTTTAATTAACCAAATTTCTGTTACGTTTATATTTGTATATCTAAAAATGTATTTTTTCACCCACATTAATTAAAATTTGCGAACTCATAAATGATATTATCTTCAAAATTTTTTAATTTCTACTTTAAACAACAAAAAATGTTTGGTAATAAATTTCACGAAATTAAATAAATTGATCTTTCTAATAGCTTAAATATAAAAACAAACATAAAATTTAAATGAATTACCCGTAACATAATTTTCATATTAAAACCTGTTTATGAAAATATAAATTTAGTTACAGATAATCAGGCTGACTTTTTTGTACACCGTTTTATTATTTTCTAATTTCTATTAAACGAAAATTATGTACTGAGATTATATTTTAAGATAAAATAAGTTGTTCGTCAGTTGGTCTTGTGAATGATTACCTATAAATTTACTTTAACAGCATTTTTTATTTATCAGTTCGTTTTTGAACGTGTTTTTACGGAAAATCAACGAAATAATTTATTCATATCACCTCTGATAGTGTTAAACAACCGATTTTGGTACGCTTGTCAGAAATCGAAAGAAAAAAAATATTTTAGTCGTATTAGTGATCAGGGAAGAATCTATAAATATTTTAGTTTATTAACATTTTTATTCGGCTTGTATTTTGAGAATATTGTAATAAAATACAATGAAGTTCGGCAGAAAGTAACTTCGGAAAATAAACTGTTTGGTGTAATCTGATCTTAAACTTAAATTAACAATGATCGAATCTTGATAATCCAGACACTTTCGAGTCCGACTTACACGTATTTAGTAAAACGACGCGTAATCTAAAATACCTACACCAATAAGTAAAAAAATGATAGGAATAAAAAGTTAGAAATGAAAAAAATATCTAGAAAAATGACTGTCGCTTTTTAAGGTATATCAAAAATTCATTGTTAATACTACTTTACAATACATTTTAGCTTTTTCTTCAAAATTGTTTTTCTTATCCAAGAAACCAATTAAGAAGAATTTATGATCCAAGAAAACAGATATATCTACAGATTGAGATCAAATAAAGAAATATACGACGAAATTGAAAACCTGGAAGTAACAATAAGAAAAACTACTAAAATTCTATGGACCATGGTCCGAATGAACCAATCGAGGTAATAAGCAGATAGTAACCAGTTTGGTATCGGAAGCCAGTTAGTGAACATCGTACGCTATCGTAACATGTAGTTTTATTCATCATCTGGTTCAAACACATGAGCTTTTCAACTAGAATAGTACTTTTCATTGAGCATAATAGCAGCAGAACAAACAGGCGCCTTTGTTCCCCTCCGTTTTAGTTTATCTTCTCCTACCACCAGTATTTGCGCATTCCATAGCTCATCTGCTATACAACATGTACACAATTTGGTTGATATGGCACCGCATATAATATGGTTTTGTTTGCGGTAAATCTGTTTGGAGGCAGATGACTCATTTATGTAGTTAAACTATAACAAAAAAAGTTAGGCCAATATGTTGACTGTACACATAATGGCAGCCGGGTATTTTTTTTTTTATATCCGAGGCGGCGAGGAAAACTCATGTTCACTTCCTTCACGATGGGGGAAGTAGTGTTAGACTAAATTGAGGCGTCCTCGTCCAGCCCCAAGGAGGCCGCAACCCCCTTACCAACCAAAAACCCGCCGCCTGGCCACTTGATCAGACATCAGCAAACAAACAACCCTCCACCTCCCTCGGAGGTGTATTACCAGTATTATACCTGCAAAATGGTGGGGTTCACAGCCATATGAATTCGCACCGTCTACACTATTCCCTCTTCTAGCACAAATGATTCTTTCTACGAATGTACTGCTATACGTAACAATGTAGTACACCGATTCAAAATGAAACGGCCCTAGGCTTTTCTAGTAGAATCATGGCGTCATTCATATATTTTTTTTAAAATTTGGTGAAAACAAAGCCAATGTTCTGAGGTTCTATTCCTGTCTCGGGTGTGTAAATTTTCGGTTCCTGTCTAGGGAAGTAAACCAATATTATTACGTAAAATTATTAAAAAAAATACTAATCAGTCTTTAATGACTTAGCACTTGGAAATTTTAAAAACCGCTCAAAAAATATTTCTTATAAATGAACATAAATAATTCTTAAATAATATTTAAATTATATTCCTGTCAAATTTTTACTTCGCCGTCGGAAACAATTTACAGAACAATTGTTTGAATTAAGTAGTAACAACAGTATTTTAATTTCAATAATTACGAATTATATTAATTTATTTTACAGCATTAATAAAATTTTAAATAATTAAATGAGTTTCATAAACATTATATTTTTATGTTGTAAATTAAATACCTTTGTGTAATTGAAATTTTAATCGATGTTGCATTTGATTTCTCTCTACGTAATTATTTCTATTAATTTCATTACTAAAACTACCTCCATATTATGCTTATCCTAATCAATTTTCAGTATTTAATACGCAGCTACCAGACAGCCCATCTAAATTTAGAATTGGTTTTCTTCACTATAATCATTACTTTTCCCTTTTTGATAGTCTTTTGTTTTTTAATGTATTTTCTATCATTTGGTCGTGTAAGGTTTGAAGAAAGTTTTAGTAACTATTCACAAAACGGCTATTTTGAAAATGCAAATAATATATTCATGAGTCGTAAAGACAGAATTACTTCATGAGAGAATATGCAACCTTCATTCATTATTTCATACCATCGTGATGTTTTTACACGGGGTATTGCAACTTATTTGGCTAGAATATAAAAATTATTCACGAGATTTCTTCTTCTTCTTCTTCTTCTTCTTCTTCTGCACCTCTTCCTCTTCCTCCTCCTCCTACTACTCCACCTCCTCCACTTCTTCTTCCTCCTCCTCCTCCTCCTCCTTCTTCTTCTTCTTCTTCTTCTTCAGGTGCCGATTCGTTCCGAATGTTGGCCATCATCGTGGCAACTTTCACATAGTTTGTTGCGTATGCGGAATAGCAGTTCTGAGCTTTTCCATACCGAGTTTTCAGATCATATCAAATCCTCTTTTTCATTTTTATTTTTCTCTGATTAAACTAACGAATATCTGGACTCATTCCTTGTGATTTGTCCTGACGATATGTCCTCTAAAGCGCAAATATGAGGTGTTTGGACCACAAAATTTCGAAATCGTTTGATTCCACGGATTCTGGCTTTAATTACGTACCACCCAAGCCCTTCAGATATTCTCAAATATTATTTTTGAAAACAGTTTATTTTTCGAGTGTATTGGTGCTTTGGTTGTTGTTTTCCTACTTTTAGAACTTTTTGTAGTTTATTTAAAATCGCATGAACTGCTCGGTTATTACCGACTACGGTGGATTATGTTTCTAGAAAAGTGAGTTTTGACTTGTGAAAATTTACAGCGGGAATCGAAACCGGGGCCTCCGCGTTGATTTTGAGAATTAATACGTTATGTTTATAATGAGATAAAAATAATATTTCAATCGCTTTTTCATCCCTAATGTGTGTACGTTGCAATATGTTCAATTTAAGAACAATAAGCAACCCATGACCCAACGAGATGAGGATGATGTGGAAAATGACATGTAAATGAGGTGTAGTCTTGTACAGACTCAGGCCGACCATTCCTGAGGGATTAATTGAACCCCAACCATCAAACTATACCGGTAACCACTGTCTAGTGTTCAAATCCGTATAAAACCTTTACTAGGATTTGAACCAGGAACCTTTGTCTCCGAAAATCAGCTGTTAAACCGCTGACTCACAACGACGACTCAATAATCATAGTAAAAACTTTTTATTTAACGTTAATTAAATTTATTTTTTTATTGCTTCAGTGTAGTAAGTTATTTGGGGTACGGTTTTTAATGAAACATTTTGTCAAGCAATGAAAATGTCTTCTTATCGTCACGAATAAAATCACCATTTGTGTCAATGGCTAATCCCGCTAATCCAAACTTAATTTTTAACATGTTATTCGCGCACCCCTTACGCAACGTCCGCGGGCCACCTGTTGGGAAGCACTGGACTTTACTCTCAATTATGAAGCAGGTACATGGCTGCCCAGATGTAAGTGAATGTCATAAGATAATAATTACAAAAAGTTTGTACGACTTGAATACATAGACTTAAATAGTTAAAAAGTTTATAACATTGTTATTAGGCCTATTTGTATTTTATAATTTACCGTTTCCTTTCCTTTTGTTGCTGTGTTTTTTTCTCACACCGGTAAGAATCCAGTAAACATAGCAAACTTCATCTTGGATTGGTCCATAGATGTATATTCATCTCAGCTCTTACTTTCCTCCAGGCAACTTCTTTTCAATTTTTTTTTACAATGAGCTTTATGTGTTAGGACCGAAAATTCATGTATAGAATAGGTATTAATAAAAACAATAGTACTAACTGCCTTCGCGATACGCGTAGGCTTATTATTAGCCACAGACGGGGTGCAAGAATTTATGTTCTAATATCACAAGGGCGGTTACGGTTATTAATCAAGTGTTGTTGCCCTTAACGGGTAAGTGCACTGTTAAATTATTTGCACTCATTCTGTGAGTTCCAGGGCTACAAGAAATAGTTCTGTTTCTTATCACGTAGTCAACCAATTATATGACTGAACTATTTTAGAACATAAGAGGTAGAGGAATAAAAAACACTATTCAGAGTTATCTCCTCTGAAAGTAATTAATTTCATTATACAGTCAGACCCTGTGGTGAATGAAGTGAAGATGTCATTTGCAGGGCGAAAAATGAGTACTTTTCGTAGGCCCTGGCATGCTGATAAGCGTATCTTTCAACTCAGCGTGGGAGGCAATAGTAAACCACCTCACTCCTCGTTTTACTGACTGATAATAACTTTAAATTTTTTCCCAAAGCTGTGTGGCTTAACATCCCCGGATGGCCTAAGTCTTCTTCTTCTTCTTTTGCCTTTCAAGGATTAGGCATCTCTGTCTGTTCCAAACCTCTCAAATCTGCTCATCTCTTTCTCGGGCGTTCTCGTTCTCTCCTGCCCTCCGGCTTATAGCCTAGGTAACCTTAGGTGTCTACTTAAGTAACCTATCCTCCCTCATTTTGTTCACATGGCCAAAGTAAAAACAAAAAATGTAACAATAACCTTAGGCCTACTCTTCAATGTGGTTAAATGCAAGGCAAAGTGAAAGGTGGGGGGGGGGGGATTTCCAAATAAAATGCAAATTTTTTAATATGTTTGTATCCCACCCAATAAATTTATCGGAGATTGTTTTTTAAATTATGATTTATTACACAAATTAATTATTTGCATTTCTATTAAATTCATACGGAATTAAATGTGAAACTAAATAATTTTAATCTATTTAACGTTGGAGTCAAAATAACCTGTAATTTTAAAAGTTTTGTCAGGTGGACTAAACAACGGGTATTGGATAAAAACAACGCTCAATTTTATGTTTCCTTTTATAAATTTATTATTATTACTTTAATTCTTACGACCAGATAACAAAGCATTAATGTTATTTTTTACATTGGTTTTCAATAAAATTTGAAGTAAGAATTTTGTCGTAGAATAAACTAAAAGGATAGAGTTTATAAATAACAGCCAAATAAGAAATCACGTGAGATACTTGGTTATTCTCAAATCGTATCCGCATGATACATTGAAAACGGTACAATGTATTAACCACAAATTGTTACCGGTTAAATTTACAACCCGAATAAAAAACAAACTACGCCGTTCTAATATAAAACTTGAAGCTACAATTGTGGAACAGGGTGTAGTCCATAGTGGCGGTCTCTTTGATCTAGACACGTGACCCTTCGTGCGCAGAATCAGACATGTTTTATCAGGCTTCTGTCCTCCTATCCAGTATACATTACCGCCTCATTACCATCTGACATTAAATTACAACCGTTACCTAGTGTACTGCTACCCCCTACCCATACCTCGTCTGTTTATAACTTGCCTCATCTTTTTACACTATCCACATTCGTTTAATTGTTTGTTTTATTATGTAATTAAATCATTTCTGTATCGATATATATTGCATATATCCCTTCTAGTTAAAATCGTATATACCATTCATCACTTCTAATTTATTCAAATAGCAGTAGACGCATTATGTTTGTTGAAACGAATTTATCGTACGTATAACGTTTAGTCTCCATTGAAAACAAATAAGGACAGTTTTAATTCAAACATGGAACAAATATTTATAAACTTTTCATTGGTTTCCTAATTAATTGTAAACAATTCTTCGTAATACCAACAAACCAGAAATTTTATTTTATTATTCCATAATTATTCCAGAGAAAACTCACTTTGGACGTTTACCTGTATGAAATATTCAGAAATACAGAAAGAGTGTAATATATAGTTCATATCAGGCAGGTGGAGTGTTAGATTCCACTCGATCTGCTTGTCCCAGGGCTACAAAAAATAGTTCTGTTTCTTATCACAGGTCAGCCAATTAAATGATAGAAACATTTAAGAACAGAAGAAGTAGAGGTGTAAAAGACGCTAGTCAGATTTACCTCCTCTGAAAGTAATGAAATTCATTATACACCCAGACCATGTGGTGAATGAACTGAAAGTGTCGTTTTGTGGGGTGGAAAGTAGGTGCTTTTCGGGTGCCCTGGCATGTTTATAAGCTTACTCTTTCAACTCAGTGAGGAAGGTATAGGTAAACCACCTCACTTCTCATTTTACTTAGTAAAACCTCGAAGTTCAAACCAGCCTTTTGTCTGTTGACCTAAACAACAACAGTAAAAGTATTATAGTCATTTGTTGCAGATGCCAGATGATCGAACACCGAAATGGGTGTTTACTTACAAACCAACCGGACAAGGTAATATTGAACTAGCTTGGAAGAGATGGGCATCCCAATTTATTTTTAAGTAATACCAGATAACTAGGTTGAAAATGAAAAATAAGCCAAGAGGTCTAATCCTTATCGTTTGTGATGTATAAAGATGATTTATAAATTATTAATCTTACCATTTTTTATAGAAGTTTTTTTATCTTTAATTAGGTACTCTATTACAATTTTTATTAATTAGGTAATATTTCTACAGCTGCAATCCGTAAAACGAACTAGTTCGTAAGAACTAGGAACTAGGTAATAAGTTGTCACTGCATGACGTACCCCACCAATTTCTTTCCCCACCTCTCGTGCTTCCACCCTCCTATTTAATATTGTAGATATATTATACAACTTGTCGATATTATGTGTAAAGTATAACGAAGAAGAATCAGTATGTTTGGATATATTCTCCAACATTCGACCTGGCTTACCAATCTGCTTGAAGAACTGATAAGCCGGTCGGGCCACAAGGGAAACTGGAATATATGGATAAAGTAAAGGAAGGCAGTGAAGAGACCGGCTATGGAGAGAGAAAGATTGTAAGCTCACCAACCTCCGAGTTGAAGAACCAGAGAAAAAGACTATAGCTAACAACGCTTTAGAATTCAGCTAACCCAGGTGAAAGGTTGACAAATTTTCCAGTAAACCTAGGACGAAAGGTATTTTTGAAATCATTTATTACAAAAATTCTTCGTTTATTGAGTGTTTATCCTGTCACCTTCTTCTTAGAGTCCCGTCTCTAATATTCTTCAACCGTAATATTCTTCTTCCTTCATCCACGTCTCCACTTTGACTATCCTCCACTTTGCCCTCAAGAGCAAGTCTGAGAAGCTGATTCTTATCACCCCTGCATAAGTAACCAAGTAGGAAGATTTATCCTATAGTCCACGAATTTAATAGATGGGTAAATGTTAACTGATTTTGGCTGCCCTCTGCTAGGCGGACTATCCAATCATTTTTGAGGTTTCTTCGAGTTCTTATGAGTAATGCGCCAAAAAAAATGCTTGTTCTAAACTAAATTTCGCTTGCTAGTTGCTCGTTTGTAGATCTACATAGCATTTTGGTTTCAGTCATCTGCTTATTGATATTGTTGTTGTTTAGGACATCAGCCGAAAGCCTGGTTTGAACCTCCAGAGGCTTTACTAAGTAAAACAAAGAGTTAGGTGATTTACGATTGCCTTCCTCACTGAATGAAAAGTATGCTTATCAGCATACTAGGCCCTCTGAACAGCACCTACTTTCCACCCTACAAATGACACCTTTACTTCATTTACCACTGGATCTGGCTGTATAATAATGAAATTCATTACTCTACCTCTACCTCTTTTGTTCTTAATACTTCAGTCATATAATTGCCTGAACATATGATAAGAAACAGAACTATTTTTTGTAGCCCTGGAACCTATTGATATTCTATAGGGTATAATAATTTGTTAAATACTGAAAGCATTAATACGGATAGAGGTAAAACCAAAACCTTTCTATTTCAAATGTAAAAGATCTAATTTATTATTAAAACTCAGTTAATGATTATTTAATATCAATTAATTCTGTTGTATTTAGTGTAAGAAACGCATGAATATACATATGGGCAACTTAAATTTAACACGAAGTAAACTTTCAAACTAACACTTTCTTAGTAGCTATTCCTGATCTGTTCTACAGCTGACGAAATTGTGCAGTCTACTCGTAGAAAAAACTGATTGCTATGGTAAAGTAATTTTTACAATGTATTGTTGTTTAGCAAAAATAAGAATCCCGGATTTTTATTTTTCTGAACCCTGTTCATTTCTAAATCTATAACAATTCTCTAAATTGATTAAAAAGTAGTACTTTCCTACCTAGGCGAATTAAGCATGTTCTATATTTTCAACATAATTCATTGTATGAAGTGATATTATTCCGTTCTCTATATAATACGAGTGTACAAAATATCAATATAAAACCCTAATTATTGTACCGCACGCCCACCTTTCCAACGCCATCTCTTTTACTAGGATCATTATATTTTAAAGATGCACTTCCTTTAACGATCTGACAGTTTAGATTTGCATCACGGAAGCGGTCTGGCCAATTTTTTGTTTGACCGTGACATATTCTACGAGGTTTGATCAAAAAATAACGGGAATTTAGTTTTTCTTAAATTTTTTTTATTTATTTAACTATATCAATTTTGTCCCCTTCAATGTAATCCTCCTCAGATGTAATACACTTTGGTCGGCACTTTTTCCAAACTTGGAAGCACTTCTAGGACTCACTTTTTGATATAGCTTTCAGATGCTTTAGTGATTTTGTTTTATGCCATCAATGGTGGCAAAAGTCGTCCTTTCATGGTTCTCTTGAAACGTCGAACCAAGGTTTCGATATCATACGCATATATCCATGTTTCGTCACCTGTTATGACTGTTTGCAGAAATTCTGGATCAGTGTTGACTTCATTCACCAATTCTTGGGCGATACCCACTCGACGTTCTTTTTGTTCGAAATTCAGTTATTTCGGAACGAACTTTGCTACCACGCATTTCATGCCCAAAAAATTCAAAAAAATTCCCTGACATGATCCAAACGATGTACCGGCCTCATCAGCAACTCTTTGATAGTGATTTTGTGATCTTTCAGAATCATTTTCCCACTTCTACGACGCTTTCGTCTGTTATTGATGTACTTGGGCGTCCAGGGCGGTCGTCATCTTCAACGTTTTCACGGCCATTTTTGAACAGTTTGTACCACCCATAAACTCTTGTTTTACTCATAGTAGATTCACCAAAAGGCACTGTCAACATTTCGAATGTTGTACTACACTTGATATCATTTTCACACAAAATTTAATGCAAACTCTGATCCATTCTTTTTGGAAGTAATAAATTGCCGAGCGAATGCAAACAAATGTACTCTTTTCAACTACTAACAATAAAATCTACATTCAAAATGGCTGTAAATGTGAAAATATGTTACAAACAGGTATACCAACAAGGTAAAAAAAATTGGAAATCGGATTATGAAAACCCGCGAAATTAAAAAATTCCTGTTATTCTTTTATCAAACGTTCTGTATGTTCAATTTATGATACTGAGAGAAATTTCAACTGATAGTAAATTTATTTGAATTATATGATATGTTGCACGATGTGACCGGAGGTTGGGGATAGAATTTAAAAATTTGTATGTTAGACAGTGAAGTAATAATAATTTTTTTGCCGACCGCATTGGCGTAGTTGGTAACGTGCTCGCCTCTCATCATGTCGTCCTGGGTTCGAATCCCACTAAGGCACGGCATATTTTCATACGTTACAAAAAATCATTTCATCCTACATTGCATAAAGTAACACCCCAACGTCGTCACTACTGACCGTTGCAGTTGATGCGACGTTAAATAAATGAATAAATAAATAAAAAAATAATTATTTTAATACATAAACAGTTCGAATTAGCATATTTTCTAGTCCCGTGCTTTAAACAAATTAGAAAGTGTTGATGAAACTTAATAATGGCGTTCTATTTGTCAGTCTAAAAATGTGATTAAGATACAGTATATTTGGGGATAGATACATTTCAGATTACAAAATGTTCGCGTTACTGAGATTCGATTTGTTGAGATTGTTTGTTTAAATTATTTTTAATGAACTATGAATTAAACAAAAGTTGGTACGTATCGTATTTTAAAATTTCATTGAAGTAGTAGGCCTACACTAAGTTTTAGTACTGTTATTATAAAGTTCTGTGAACTCCAAAATATTCAAAATGTTTCTCCTTTGCTCCCGTGAGAAAGTTTACCACAACCCTAGATGTGTAGTTAAAGTGGTCCGGTCAAACTCTCTCTTCAAACTTCTATCCTTTACGCCAATTTATTGATAATCATTCTCCAGCCTAACTTCATAGTTATCTTAGGCGAATAATCAACATCAGAAACTTTAACTTCTGCATCGAAATTCATGAATATATATTTATACAGTTAATTGGTTGAATTCACTACGTTTATTTACGTTAAGTTCATTCTAATGATAAAGTTAGATTAGAGTGTACGTCAGATCCAAATAATTGGTGCTCAAACCTAGGTAATACATACTTCCTCTACTTTATTCACTCTTTTAATCGACAATGTAGGTACTGTATTTAACTTAAAATTTCATTTGAGAAATGAAACAATTTTAAGAAAATCGCTTATTACCGTGACGTTTGTTCCAGGTTTTTTTAAAGTATCTGAATATTAATTTATTATAATTTACTACGAAATTTTATTAAAACTTAAAACTTGGATGAACTAAAAAGAAAATATGGTCATTTACAATCAAACGATTAGTGAATGAATTTCTTACTTACAATTTTAACTATAGTATAACTATACCCTCAGTACGCTTGAACCACTTAATCCACACGTGTACAAAACTAATATTCAACCAGTTATATCATTTCACTTTCAGAACAACACTTACTCTTGACAAAATGGATAAAATATAAACATAATAATAAAAACACAAAGAATAAAATAAAGTAACCCAGAAGTCAATAATAAAAGACATAGAAGAATAACCGAGTTCATCTCTTCCATAATTTTTTATAAAATCAACGAATGAATAAAATCGGCCGCTAGGTAACAAACCGTCAAAACCCATACAAAAGTTATTAGTGTAAAAATAATATTTTCCGTCTGTCACAATATTAATTTGAAGATCAGTGTTCTGGTCCATACAGTTAAAAATTTTACTCATTTAAAATCTGCCCGAAATTACCTGTATTTGTATGTTTCTCACAGAAATGGAGGTTATCTAAAGAAACTATGAGTATCGATTTGCTGTTATTGTTACTACGTATTTTTGTCATCGATATTATTTTATATCAAAACAATGAGCTGGAAATCTTAAGAAACCAAATTTTAATTCAAGAAAGTTAAAGAACCGTGAATTTTTTGGACTATAAACTTCATGTAGATTATAAGAAACAACAATATAAAATAGAGTATGATAAAAATAAATAAATGCGGTAGGCTATATTTTTAAAATTTGAACACTCACCAGAGCTTTCTTAACAAAAAGCAGTTTTAAAACTAAACTTACATGTTATTAACTTATTAAAGAAATGGAAAAATATATGTTCCAAAACTGAAATGTTCACAGACAAAGTTTCAGGGAACAATTAAATCCGGTTGAACAATTTATGTCTTACCTCTTAGCTCAGTCAGACAAACATTAATGTACAACACAAAAATCGTTCAACCGGTTTTAATTTTCCCCGAAACTTTGAGGAACATTTCACTTTTGGTACTAGTATTAACGTGAATTGAATTTTTTATCCCTAATGTGTGTACGTTGCAATCAGTTCAATTTAAGAACAATAAACAACCCCATGACCCAATGAGATGAGGATGATATTTATGGCGTGTAAATGAGGTGTAGCCTACAGACTGAAGCTGACCATTCCTGAGAAAGGATGGTTAATTGAAACCCACCATCAAAGTGCACAAGTAACCACTGTCTAATGCTTTTCACGGTTGATGAGCTCTGTTGTTGGACGCGTTTAGACCTATCAGAACGTTTACCAGAGTTGTCAAATTGTAAAAATGGTTTTAATTGTTGTTGAAAGACCAAAAAAATGGCTGACGAAATATATAACAGAGCTACGAGAGCAAGTCATTGGCTAGCTATGAAGTGTATAGGGGGCAATGCGTTCGTTGAGAGCTCATCAGTCCTGAAAAATAGTATAGTATTCGAATTCGTATAACAACCTTTAGTAGGATTCGATTCGAACTAAGGAAACTTCGTATCCGAAAATCAGTTGTTGAAAAGCTGTTTCTTTCAAGTTGAACTTACTCATTGTATGTTGTAGGTTTCTGCCATATATCTTTTCTCAACACGAGCAATTTTTCAAGTCAATAAATCTTGAGGTAGACACATTTACAGATACAATGAATAATTTATAATTTAATAAGTTTTGTTTTAATCAACAGCATATTGTTTGCAATTACATTGAAACCCATTGGACCTGTTTATACCGGAAAAAATATTTCCTTGAAGAAAGAAATTTCCTTACAGTAGCCTGAGAACAACATAATTTATATGGAAAAATTATTTAGTAATTTATTTACTACAAAAACATCGGATCGCTGAAGACGTTTCACCACACAATGTTATCTCGATCTCTTGACTTCAAGTCGTGTTTGAGTTCTATCCGTCAGTTCATAATAAAAACTACTGCAGTTACAGTAGTACGGATACAGAAGTAGAATCAATTTCGATGCAGTGTCCCACAATATCCTTTACCAACTCTGATAGTTTATTTGTTGTACATGTCTTTCGTAAGTGTTCTCACAAACTATTAATGTTTTCTACTTTACGTACCTATAGAACTAACTTGTCAAAAATTAAAAAGTTGAGATACAGATTCGTTTCGTTTGTTCTAAAATATGTAGTTGTGCGTAAACAATCCGGGAAAACATTTTAAAAACCTGAAATTAAGAAAATTTTTTCTAGTAGGTATCATACACGTTTACCGTTCCAGAAAAAAAATCGTTTTATCAAACGATCTAACTGGACACATGGTCATTCAAAATTTTGACATCTTCCTCGTCTTTGGTGTAGGGATCTCCTTCAGTAACGTTCTGTTGCCATTTCATCATCATCACCTCTTCATAACTCTTCATCATTAGTGCTACCATTTTCATTTTCATCAAAATAATCTCCATCGTAGTGTGTATCGTACATCATCATGGAGGAAACGCTGCTGGTGTGACCCCTCCTTCCACGCCTTATACATTCATCCATTCTAGTAATTATTCTGTAATGTAGGCTATAGTTCTACATTTAAAATTAAAGTTAAAAAAATATGAATCAATCACTATACAATCATTTAATATTATTAGAATATTAATTTACTTACTTGGGATGTGATGTCTCATGTGCAATCACGAACAACAAGAATTAAATTGAAAATTTTCAAATGCAAATAAAATGTACACTCTGGGGAGAGCTCTGGTCGGTAAAGTGTGGAAGGAGACGGTTTTAAATTTTTATTACTCCGCGGTTCTACCAGTTTTAATGCATTGTTCATAGTGTTATACTTTGACTGCGCAGCAAGTGTCAAAAATAGAGGCTGCTGAGATAAGATTTAATTTTTCAGGGGTGATATCAGCCATTCGGAAATATCGGAAAGTGTGGTATAGCAATTCTTGCGGATGCCAGATGATCGAACACCCTAACAGGCGTTTATTCATAACCCAACCGGACAATGTGATATAGAACGACCTCGGAAAATATGTGCATCCTAACTTCTTCAAGAAATATGCAGATTATTAAGTTTGAATTTGGAACAAACTAGGAAACCCAATCCTGAACGTTAATAAGACTTTTTAATTTTTCGAACTTTAACTACCGTGCAATGAGGTAGTAGGCCTATTACTATTGGGGAAAAAATCTATACCCAGATTTCAATTGCGCTTTACGTTATTTATGAACCCCTTAAGCCAAAATAAATTGTTTTTAGAAGGATTTCCGTCTGTCCGTACGAGCTTGTTAATCGTTCTGGAGTGCAAACTTTTGGACCCATTCAGCTGAAATTATAAAACAAAGATTTCCTCAACCAATCCCAGATAGAATTTTTGAATTGGCTATGGAATACCTCCAAAATCGGACGTATTCCGGGGAAAAGAAAAACTTCCCCAAAATATAAATTTTTCCCGAAAAGTCTCTAAAGATTTGGATTATACTTTCTTCTACTATATTTGATATGGGTCATTAAGATGGTGTGAGAGGTATAGTGGAGAGATGACTTGAATGTTAGTGTGAGACGAAGTAGGGAACAGGAAAGCTTGTTCATAGATAGGACAAGCTTTCCTGCCCCCCACTTTGTCTCACACTAGCGTTCAAGTCATCTCTCCACTATGCTTTACGATATTATCACCTTGACGATTAAGGTATTTGTCCTATCTATGGACAAGCTTCCTGTTCCCCACACTAGCATTCAAGTCATCTCTCTACTATATCTGCAGGAAAATTCGTATAAATGTAGGAAAATCTTGCTCTGCGCAATGGCTCAGTATGCAACTCAGTAGGTCTAGTTTATTAAATTGTAGGGTTTCGATAATTCGTAGCGTAGCTTCCGTTTTCAGTTTTACGTAGAAGTACTTTTATGAGTAATTTTGTGCGTTGGGGGAAGAAAACTGTTTAGCTTTTCTTGTACCTTTTCTGAACCTTTCATAGCAGAAGGTGTTAAGATTTGAGTCGAAAGTTATTAAGCGAAGTTACTGAAGATCTAATGAAGTGTTAAAATATCGTTTCTCGCATATAAAAGATCATCGTTATAAGAAATTTCAGTAAGGAGATTAGATTCTTCATACACCCAGTTTTTTTTTGCAAATCTTCGAGTTTATTATCTTTACCATTTACAACTTACCAATTTCGCGCAAATGAATGTTTTGGTGTGTGATGTTTTTTTATAAACGTTCTTGTTTTGTAGTAAATATTAAAAACATTTAATCGGCTGCTACAGTAAGATCTTCTGTGAAATAAACGTATACTTTTTTAACTTTATTTTCTTTTAATTTTCGTCTTGCATCCCAAATGAGAAGATACTGCTGAAACTTGTAATTACAAAGGATTAATAAACGGTTTTATTAAACCTCCCAAGTCGAGGAAACTTGCAGTAGCGAAAATGTATAATGATAAAAATGCAAATAAAGGAATAGGCATATAAGAGAGGAAACTAAATAAATTAAGTGCAAAGAGAAAAAACTGCGGTAGCCACCGTCGCACCGGACAGTAGCAAAAGTGGCCTAACCAGGCCTGCCCTGGCCGCTGCCGAGGAGAATATTCATTCAACAATTCTTTTGCCGGAGAAATGTCCAGTGTAGAAATTCTACCATATAAGGCTAACTGAACAGCGCTGACTAAAGATCAAAGAGAGCCGCTTGGGGTAGGGGGAGCTATTTAAATTGCAGAACATCCCCAGCGTAAGAGAAGGGGACAGCCAGCACTAGGCTCATGTTAAAACATTGATCCGAAATTGGATCCCGTTTACTCATCGCTCTCTCTTCAGTTTCTTCTATTTCTCTCTCTTCCTCCCTGTGTTTCTCCACTCTCTTCGTAACTACCCTTCCTTTACTCGGCTCTCTATTCTAATCACTCAATCCTTCTCTCTCACACATTCTCTGTTTTCATCTCCCTTATCCCTGTTTTAATAACAACCATCGACTTAGCAACTCATTCTGAAAAATAAACACGCTTGCCTCCACGATTATTTCTTGTATATATAACATCTAGTGTAAAGCAACTTACCGTATTATTCTTTCTCTAATTTCTTTTTTACCATACAACCATCCTATGGTGATTGATTGGTATTAAACAAATAAGTAAACCCTACGTCCTTACAACCCTTCATCACCCTTTACTTCTATCTCATGTATTTAAAAAAAAACCGTTGCTTAAAAATTTTGTTAGAACTCTTTGTCAATTTAATTTCTCTTCTTATTCATGAATTACAGATTATTTCAAAGTAAAATAAATAACTTTTTTATCAACCTGAAAAACTATTTCTTTAATATTATAACTTACGATAAACAAAAACTTACTTGTGAATCAACTCAAACAAATTTAAGTGTCTGAAAATACACTTAAATATCGATTATTTATTATATTATTACATTATTTATCCATTATAATTTCTAAATTAATGAATTTTCATGCAAGATTTTTTCTTTAAGATTACGGAAACAAAAGATTAATAAAGAAGAAAATTTTATCCCATCAAACTAAATAATCATATTAGAGATATGTTTTTTTTAACCACTGGGTTGGTCTAGTGGTAAAGTCGTCCGTCGCCTTAAGTCAGGTGTTTGACAGCTAATATACACAGACGAAGGTTCCGTGATTCGAATCCTCGTAAATGTAAGTTACTTTTATACGGATTTGAATACTATAGTTACTGATTACTAGTGTACTTTTGTCACCGGATGGCGACATTAAGTGGCAAATCTTATAATTTTGGTGGCCCTGAAAAGGGCCGTTTATGTGTGTGTGTCCGCCGAGGAGGACAGAGGTATTTGATGGCCCTGAAAAGGGCCGATGTAAACCTTATTGAATTGGTCCTGAGAAGGACCGTTGTGCTGGTCTCGACGGAGACCGGCGTAGGCAACGCGTGGCTGCGACGAGAAGCTGGGCGACACGGCGTGTCGTCGTCCAGCGGAGACGTCTTCTTCTACCCTCGCAGTAGTGCGTCGATGGCTGCTTCGTCGGGTCCGGTGGGCGTAAGGCTCGGTCGAGGGACCGCTGTGGGCATCGCTCGCGTCAGCGGGCGATGACGATCCGGTCGACGGCTTACGGTGACGGGTCGGCGAGCGGAAGCATCATCTTCTCTCTTGCGGGGTCGTCGATTAATCTTCGCTGGAGTCCGGCAGCCGTGTGCCGTGATGGAAGTCTCGTCTGCTGTCTGGTGGAAGTGAATCCCTCGGTGCCTTGTCTGGAATTGAATCGGCCGGCTGAGTGCAGCGCTCTTTATATAGCTGCCGAGAGCGCTGTTGTAGAGAGCGGCGACTGACTTGGCCTTGATGACAAAGGCCTTTCCGGTGTGCAGCCGAAAGCTTTGTCGCTATGCCGTCAAAGGCCGGGAGAACTATTGAAGCCGGCAACACAGTAAATGATTAATTAGAAGCGGTGGCGGTGACACTTTGATAGTAGGGGATAAAGTAGGGATAAGTAGGGTATAGCCTACTTTCTCAAAAATGGTCGGCCTGAGTTTGTACAAGATCCTTATTTACATATAAATAATCCACATCCCATTAGGACATGGGGTTGATTGTTGTTTTAAATTAAACAGTTTAACAACGTACTCAGAGTTTAAAAAAAAACTTTTTTTTGTTTTAATTGAATTTTTATTAAACGGATAGCCTTAATTGTATTTAAATTGTTTAATATTAACGCAACACAACATTTATTTGTATTTATTTAGAAAAAACTACACTGTAAGTTAATAAACCAGTTCAGCATTAATTTTATGTTTATTATTTAATTAAGTAATGTTGTATTGTTTTATATTGACTAAGGAAATCGCCCATTACGGTGTTTTATATGACAGCTTTATTCTAACATCTCTTTAATCTTCTTTGTGGTTTATGTGCTAGTGATAATGTTTATATCACTACGAATCTTTTAATTATGAATGAAAATGAGTACATAGTTTGTTAAACGTTCGTGCATACTGTGTGTATGATGAGGTCATCATGTAACTTAGTATAACAGAATTACGTACGAAGTGAAGTAAGGACATTAGAATAAACGGTAAAAGTTTGTTTTAAATGCTTATAACTTATTACCTACATTATGTAATTTTCTTTTTGCTAAACCAAATCAAAGCTCCGAACATCCACGTTAACCAAATTAGGTAACAATTTTTAAAATAATATTTAATTTCCTTAACTTGTACTGTATATAAATTAAACATTATATTTTCTAAAAAAAACTAAAATTATTTACATTGTACGAGGTGGAAGAAATTGGTTTTCCCAATAATTATGGTTAAATGTCATGTCCTAGAGTAGGTGTTCTCTTCTTTTTTACTTTCTCTTGCCCTATATGAATACATAGCGAAGGAAAGTATTGTTGTCATGTCGATTTTTCGAGATCGAATATTCACCGGATATACACGTTTTCAGACTCCCTGAACCCAAAAAACATGTTTGATCTGATCAAATTTTCATACGACAAAAGTGTTATAATAAAAATTATATAGGAAATTAAAAAACTGCAATTTTTATTTAAAGAATTTTTTCTGCAGAGCCTAGTTTAGCGTCAGAGTAATTTTCCCTACTTTAAAGTCAAACTGAGGTTGATTTTCATTTTGCATCATTCACTCATGATTAAAATTAACTTTGTTTTCATTTTTTTCATTTTTGTATTTAAAGTCGCATCACCAGCTTGGTCATCAGCGACTACGGTGGATTAAGAAACTGTAACGATGGGTTTTGGTACATAATAGTTTCCGGACCCTAGCCGACGTGTCCAGACCCTAACGCTAACAGGGCATGGTTGCTTTGGGGCATATTTGACGTGGTTCGAACTTAATGAAGTACCGAAATGTCGACTGTGCGACAGTGAAGAGGAGTCCAATGCGCATATTTTTGAAAGATGTCCCTATTTTGGCCTCGACAGAATGTAAACATCTGAGAAGATAGGGGTTGGATAGTGTACCCCAGAGAGAGTTGGGGCAGCGATGCTGCGAGATGACGAGAGCTGGAAGTTGGTCGCTCAGTTTGCGGAGAGGGTGGTCGGGAGACTGCAGAGGGAGGAGACACCTGGAATTACCGGGATCGCCCTCTCCCACAGTAAATCAAACCTGTCCCGATCTCAGAAGGTAGACACACTAATTTCCTGAGCTGGAGTTGAAAAAGATGATGAAAGTGAGAGAGTGAGTGTTGGTCAGTAACGGCGAGAGGGGAATTACGCTACGGTTCCCTTCCACGCCCCCCTGACAGTATGTACATTTTTTAACCCGACATTTCCCTTGTAGTATTATATAAACAGTTCCGAGGGAGGTGGAGGGTGTTTTGCTGATGTCGGATCAAGTTGCCAGGCGGCGGGTTTTTGGTTGGTAGGCGGTTGCGGCCTCCTTGGCGCTGGACGAGGATGCCTCAATTAAGTCCAACACTACTTCCTCCATCGTGTGGAAATGGAGTGAACATGAATTTTTCTCGCCGCCTCGGAGAAAAAAAATACAAGCCAAGAATCGAACATGGGATCTCCATTTAGTAGGCTAACGCGCTATCCACGGCATTATTTACATTGACGTGAGAAAGTCGTGTGAGTGGTTCACACCAGATCTTTTAAATCGCTTCAAAATCTTGACCATTAGCGACTACTTTGGGTTAAGGAACGGTGGGTTTTGTAGTGTTCGAATTTTTTTTTTGTCTAATGAACGTAAAACTACATACACACATCGTAAATAACTTGTAGGTACATAAATATTACATAAATATTTGCACTTCAGGTTTTTTAACACAATTTTATATCAATCATATTTTATAATTCGTCGTATAGAAATTTCGATCTTCCTACTGTTACCTCTAAGTACAGCTTATACAACAATACACTCATCAAGAAGAGTTTTAAATTTAAATATTAAAATTTTTTGTAATAAAAATATGTTTCTTATCAAATGGTCAGTCAATTGTACGACTGAAGCATTTAAAACAGAAGAAGGAGAGGTGTAAAAATCAGTCAGAGTTATCTCCTCTAAGAGTAATGATGTTCATTATGCAGCCAGAACCTTGTGGTGAATGAAGTGAAGGTGTCATTTGCAGGGTGGAAAGTGGTTGCTTTTCAGAGGGCCTGGCATTCTGATAAGCATACTTTTCAACTCAGTGAAGAAGGCAAAGCATAAACCACCTCACTCCTCGTTTTATTAAGTAAAGCCTCTAGAGGTTCAAATCAGCTTTTCGGCTGATGACCTAAGCAACATATACTTTTTGAATCAATTTCAATCAATTTCAAATCTAGTCAGCCACTCATCCCAAACGTCTACTACAAGGCCTCACGCCCATTTTATAATATTTTAAGGTGGAATAATTATCTAGGTTCTAACCGAGAATCGAGCCCAGGACCTCAGCTATACAGCGTTGCACGCTAACTACTGTGCCACAGTACGTGGTAGAATAGTAGTGGCCGCGTTCTCTTAGTTTATCTAACAATTCTTACAATTGAGATTGAAATTCAAAGAATATAAATTAAAAGATTAGAATTCAAGTAAAAAAAGTGGTCAAGAGGACTAGTATTTTAAACCTTTCTTTACACATTTCATAAACAAACGAATTTTGAAATTAAATTATATGGGACTAGAAACAAAATTTTACGACTCGTTCCTAGCCATAACAATCATATAATATTATTAATATGTTTAGGAGAAAGAATTCTTTAAATTTATGTTATGCTTGTCAAAAAACAGAAGGGAAATAAAATATATTTTGAAGGCTGAAGTAGTTTGTTTAATAAATACATATACACAAATGAAAGTGTTAGATTCGTGTTTATGTTACGTCTTATCTGGCTTACGCACCTAAATGAACGTTAACCCCAACCGTAATATCGTTTCAAAATGTACGTAATACAATACACTTTAGATTATTGTTTTGAGAAGTAAATCTGTTGTATTTAGTACAATATTATGTATGAATAATCTCTATACTGCTTGTCCTTAAAAACTGGAAAAGGCTCAATTATAGAAAACTTGAGTGATTAGGACAAGAATAATTTTCGTTTATTTCTGTATCAATCTGTTTCATCTGTTTGTCCATAACGGCAGGTGGGAGTGTTAAATTAATTGCACTCGATCTGTTGGTTCCAGGGCTACAAAAAAATAGTTCTGTTTCTTTTCACGTAGTCAGCCAATTATATGGCTGAATTATTTAAGAACAGAAGAGGTAAAGGTGTACAAGACACTGGTCAGAGTTATCTCCTCTGAGAGTAATGAATTTCACTATACAGCCAGACCCTGTGGTGAATGAAGTGAAGGTGTCATTTGCAGGGCGGAAAGTGGGTGCTTTTCGGAGGGCATGGTGTTAAGCGTACTCTTTCCACTCAGTGAGAAAGGCAATAGTAAACCACCTCACTCCTCGTTTTTACTTAGTAAAACCTCCAGAGGTTCAAACCAGTGGTGGTTTACCATTGCCTTCCTCACTGAGAAGAAATATATGCTTATCAGCATGCCAGGCCATCTGAACAGCAACAACTTCCCACCCTGCAATGGACACGTTCACTTCATTCACCACAGGGTCTGGCTGTATAATGAATGTCTGACTAGTGTATTTGAGACCTCTACCTCTTCTGTTCTTAAATGTTAATACATGATTGAAGGTTGATGAATATTTTTTCATAGAATTACTCATTGTTTACAAATTGAACTGATTGTAATGCCTGGTTAAAATAAAAGTTAATGACATACCACTTCTGAACTAGCAGAGATACCTGCTCCAACTTCTTTCGTATTCGTGTTATTTGGTAATTGTTGGAAGGAATTTTGCATATAAGTTGGTTTGGATGAGCGAGAAGTGTGTTGTAGAAGTTTCGATAAAGTTGTATGAAAACGTCTGTCACCAGAGGAATTTTGAGGTCGTTATGTAAAGTTGCGTTAGAAACGATAAAGTGATTTGACTTCTTCGATTGAAATCCCTTAATTCGAGCTATTACTAAACGTTTAACACGTGTATAGATTTGATCGGCATACATCCAAGTTGGCGTAAGAAGAACTTTTATACTGTTAGTTTTTGTCTATAATATGAGTTCTAAAAAATATGAACTACAGTTCCAACTAATTTAACTTCAGTGTTATCAAATTCATTGAATAACTCGTCTTTCTCAAAATCTATTTGTCCCGTTAATTCAAAGTCCCTTGTACCGTGCGTTAGGAAAGTCGCTGTGCACTGGAATTGTGACTATGGATTTATGAAAATATGTATAAAGAAATGACTAAGCATTTTGGAAAAAAATTTATTCAATACCTTAATTACATTGTTAAACCGTGATTACATTGTTTATAGAAGGTGTTCGAAATGACCTCCATTGGCATCAATACAGCATTGCACTCGTTTCATTTTGTTTGCAAACACCTTTCGCAACTGAAGAACAGTGATTCCTTGAATGTATGCCGTTATTGCGGCTTTAAGTTCGTCAATCGTGTGTGGTCTGTTCCGATACACAGTTTGTTTCGCCGCACCCGATAAAAAGAAATCGGGGGGAGTCAGATCAGGAGATCTTGCAGGCCACAAATTCTTTGAAATTATTCGTTCACCAAACACGTTGCGCAGGAAAGCCATTGAGATGTTAGATGTATGTGCTGTTGCCCCGTCTTGTTGGAACCAACCATTATTCATTTCCACTTGTGTTATTTGATGCGTAAAGTTCTCTAAAATATCAGAACAATAACGTTCACTTTTGATTGTGTTTGCAAAAAAAATTGGTCCAACAATACGTGCTCTACTCACAGCAACCCAGACTCCAATTTTTGCTTCGTGTAAGGACTGTTCATGTAAAGCGCAAGGGTTAGTTGTCGACCATACTCGAGTATTTTGTGAACTTATATACCCTCCCAAGTGAAACCACGCTTCATCTGTATAAAACGTTACGTCAAGGATGTCTTCGGAATTTTGGTTGATGAAACGTTGAAACCAATGACAATAATTTAGTCTCTTGTCATTATCTGAAAGTTTCAGCTCTTGAACACACCTCACTTTGTATGGGAATAGTTTAAGTTCTTGTCTGACAGCTTTATGTGCGGTAGCAAGTCCGATATTATGCTGTTGTGCTAACTTACGCATTGATTTTTTTGGACTTTGTGCCAGAATCAGAATCAGAAATATCCAGCAGCTTTTGTTCGTCTAGCTTAGGGGGCCTACCACTACGTTCAGCGTCCTCAACAGAGCCAGTTGCCCGAAATTTTTCTATCAGTGTTCGTACTGCATTACGGTGAGGAATAATTGAATCTGGAACTTTTCAGAAAATTTGCGCTTCACTAAATCACTGTACTTGTCACCTTCGCGAAATACGTATTCAACGAGGAAAATGCGCTCCTCTACTGAAAGAACCATCGCGTCCAACAACAAAAAACGTGCAACAGAACTGCAATAAATGAAACATATACAACTTCAACTCAATGACTGACAGGCCTCGACGTGTTCGGCAACAATTGAACAGAGCTACCAACCTAGCCATGAAATTATTCCCTGTCATGTCACTTGGTGCACAGCGACTTTCAGAACGCATGGTAGTATGTAAATCGACGGAAATAAAATTTTTGTAATTTCAAACCAGATAGGTACGAAATTTTTTCCCCATTGTACAGTTCTTTTTTTTAATGGTAGCTCTGACCTTGAAAACACTGCGATGGAGTGGGTAACAGTGTGGGGTGATTATCGAACATTTCGACAAACATCGGACACATTACATTACTTAATTAGACGTGTAATTTATCCATTTAGCTGAACAATTTAAAAAAAATAAATTTTACATGATAGTTGTACATTATAGCCTATATCTATCGTTCATGAAATGTCATTTTCAATTTCGAATTTACTTAGTGAGTGTCACCAATGCGGACGATGTTTTTAGTTATACTAGTAGCAGCTAGGCTCAGCCGCGCGAAAGACATCGTTTACCTCACGGATTGTACTTTTTGACACTTTCCGATATTTTACACAATACGAGGGAGTAAAAGTACCCACGTTTCGTAACTCTCACCGTTCAGTGCTAACTACGGAATAAATCTTCTCTATACACCTAGACTGCGCCGAAGTTTCGTTACAGCTTTTTTACTTTCTCTTGCCTGTATGAATATTTAGGAAGGAAAGTATTGTTTTTATGTCGGTATTTCGAAGTGAGTTTTCACCAGATATACACGTTTTCAGACCTCCTGAATCCAAAAATCATTTTTTTAGCGATTGATCTGTTTGTGTGTGTGTATTATGTGAAACTCTGTGTGTGTGTGTGTGTGTGTGTGTGTGTGCGCGCGCGCGCGCGCGCGTGTGTGTGTATGAACAAAATATCTCAAGAACAAAACATCATACGAAGTTGAAACTTGAAACTTAAGTTAGGTACCAATAGAAAACCGAACATGTGCATTTTCATCAAAATCGGTCAACCGCAAGGAGTAGTTAGTTTATTCGTGTCACTTTTCACTTTTTTGCGATTTTCTTAAAACCGGCTCCTACGATTTTTTTAAAAATCGCCTCATTTACTAAATTTTTATGATCACAAGAAAGCGTAGGCGCCATGTCTGCTAAAATTCTTGGAAAGGCTGTTTTCTCGTGAAAAAATTGTTTTTTTTTAAGATTGCGGCTATAATATGCATTTTAGCATAAAAATTTATACCTATAGGCCTATTAAAAGATGTAGAGAATTTAAAATCATACAACTTTAATTTCAAATTTTTTTAAATTAATTTATTTATTTAACGTCGCTTCAACTACAATGTTATTAGCGACGATGTTGGGATAAAATATTTTTTATCACGCTTAGTTTAACGGTAATTAGTGATTTTCGGTTTTTTTCCATGAAAATGTGTAAAAATATCGATTTTTTAAGATTTCAGATTTAGTATGCATTTTACGACAAAAGTGTATAATTAAATTTATAGGAAATTAAAAGTTCTACAACTTTTATTTTAATCATTTTTCTCTGCAGAGCCTAGTTTAGCGTGAAAGAGTGATTTTCCGTATTTTTAAGTCAAACTAAGGTTGATTAACTAACAAACTAAGGTTGGCAGATTCCAGGTGTTTCCTGACTCGGGAAACTAGTACCTGTTTAGGGTCCCTTGTCCAGGGTTACGGACGACCGAATGATTGCCGGGATAAGCAATCCCCTACTTGCCGGCCAACGGCTTAGGGCGGATGAGCTGGTAAGTGGAAGGGCACCCTTTTGTCCTGAGATTGAGAAATCGATCTCAAAGGCGGAGGAACCAAGGACTGGTCAACGGCATAAGGATGCAGAAGGCAACGGGAAACCACTGCATTAAAGGCTCATTTAAGCTTCCCAAACTATCCAAAATGGCAGAAACGAGATTAGGAAAGGCCCTCAGTCCGGGGCACCCCTTCAGTGGGGAGAGGGTGCTAAGAATCCCCCCGTACACAAAATTTCAAATATATAACCGGATAATCAGGGTTGCTACATGGAACATACGAAGTCTATACATGGCTGGTAAACTGGACAATGTGGACATGGAGATGAACCGGCTACGGATAGATGTTCTGGGACTGAGCGAGGTACGATGGCCTGGGGCAGGAAGATTGAAAACAAAGCACGGAGTCCTCTACTACTCGGGTAATAATGACTCGAGGCACTACAACGGCGTGGCTGCGCTCATATCCCACGATGTTGAGAAGTCTGTCATAGATTTCTTCCCCATCTCGGATCGAGTGATGATCTTGAAAATCAACACCACGCGTAGAGTAATGAACGTCGTGCAGATATATGCTCCTACAGAGGACAGAGAGGATGAAGTGAAGGAGAAATTCTATGCTGAGTTGGAAGAGGCCATGAAACTGGTAAAGAAAGGCGAACTAACAATTGTGATGGGTGACTTTAATGCCAAAGTGGGAGTGGGAGCAGTCGGGGATACCGTTGGAAGTTTCGGACTTGGTGACAGGAGCGGAGGAGGAGATCGCTTAGTACAATTTTGCACAGAACAACAATTATCTGTGGTGAATACATTTTTCAAACTACCCCCATGCCGCTTATATACGTGGAAATCCCCTGCGGACTGCGAAGAACACCGTGTTAGGAATCAGATCGATTACATACTGATAAACAAAGCAGCCAAGAAGTCAGTCAAATCAGCAGAAACATATCCTGGAGCGGACGTGAACAGTGATCACAATCCAGTCGTAATGGAGGTTAAGATGTGCCGATTTAAAAAAGTGAATCGTCCTAAGCCAGCGAAACGCATAGATGTTGCGAGACTCAGAGACCCTTTGGTGAGGAAAACGGCAGCGCAAAATCTTCAAGAGAGGTTACAAGTCATCGAGCCGAGCAATGCAGTCGAGGAGAGGTGGGTGGCGATGAGAGCAGCACTCATGGAAACCCAGACGGAGGATATTGGTTTCCAAACACAGGGGAAAAAACAGCCCTGGATGACCGACAAAATTCTTGAAATGATGGAGGAACGGAGGGCGTACAAAGTGAGAAACGAACTTAGGTACAGGGTGCTGACCGGAATTATCCGAAGAAAGTGCAGGGAGGCAAGAGAGCAGTGGCTGACGGAGAGATGTTGCGAGATAGAACGATTGCAGCAAAGACATGATTTGCATAATGTACATAAAAAGATCAACGAGGTAACTGGCAGGAACCGTAAAAAGAGCAGTGGGATATTGAAGAGTGAGGGCGGCGAAGTCCTGGTAGGAGTTGAAGAGAGACTGAGGCGCTGGAAAGAATATGTTATGAACTTATTCGATGACGAGCGGCCGGACCGTCCCCCACATGCACATGAGATAAACGAGACTAGCCCAGTTATCACGAAAGAGGAAGTTCAGCATGCTGTCCTACTGCAGAAAGAGGGTAAAGCCGTGGGGCCCGATGAAGTGTACGCTGAAACCCTGAAACTATTAATCCATGAAAATGGGTTAGGGTTAAGCTTTTTGACGGATCTGTTCAACGCTGTCTACAGAAGTGGGAAAATACCCAAAGACTGGCTGAGGTCAACTTTTGTTACCTTACCCAAAAAAGCTAAGGCTTCAAATCCTGATGACTACCGCATGATCAGTTTGATGTCCCATGTGTTAAAAGCGTTCCTGAGAGTTATACACTCACGAATATACAAGAAGTGCGAACAGCAAATCGATGACACTCAATTTGGATTTAGAAATGGATTGGGAACTCGTGAGGCTTTATTCGCGATTAATGTGCTTACACAAAGAGCCCGGGACATGAATGTGGAAACATATGCATGTTTTATAGATTACCGTAAAGCCTTCGATTGCGTCCAGCACCAGAAGTTATCAGAGATCCTTAGAGCAACGGGGGTAGACGAGGGTGACTTGCGAATTGTTACAGAGCTGTACTGGCATCAAACGGCGCAAGTTAGGGCAGAGGGCAGCTTGTCAGAGGAAATAGCCATAAGAAGGGGTGTGCGACAGGGATGTGTTTTGTCACCGCTCCTGTTTAATCTATACTCGCAGAGCATCTTCATGGAAGCACTTAATGACATTGATGCTGGAATCAAAATCAACGGGAAGACAATTAATAACATAAGATATGCCGATGACACAGTCGTTATTGCCAGCAGCCTACCCGAGCTCCAGAAAATGGTAGACGATATTGTGGATTGTAGCGAGCGCTATGGTCTAAGTGTGAACATCGACAAGACAAAACTTATGGTTTTTTCGAAGTGAGTACACAAGCTGTCCTCCGAGTACATAATAACATCATAGAGCAAGTGTCGTCCTTCAGATATTTGGGAGCGTTCCTAAGTAGCGATTGCATTTCAAAGAGGGAAGTATTGTCAAGAATTGAACACGCTAGGAAGGTATTTATCAGTATGAGGAACTTATTCAGCAAGAAGGATCTAGATTTAAGTCTTAGAATTCGAATGCTACGCTGCTACGTGTTTCCCATCGTTCTCTATGGTTGCGAGAGCTGGACCCTCAATCCCTCATTGGAAAGACGTGTAGAGGCATTCGAAATGTACCTCTACAGGAGAATGCTACGCATTTCCTGGATGCATAGAGTGACAAATTGTGAAGTCCTCAACAGAATTGCGAAGAACAAGGAGCTGCTATTAACTGTTAAGGAGCGTAAATTGGCGTACATCGGACACCTGATGAGAGGCGGTAGGTATGAGATGCTTCGGCTGATCATTGAGGGGAAGATTCAGGGGAGCAGATCAGTGGGGAGGAGACAGAATTCTTGGCTCAGGGACTTACGTCGATGGCTCGGCAGAACGTCATCCGAGATCTTCAGAGCCGTCACATCTCGAGTGATTACAGCCAATTGGATCGCCAACCTTCGAAGGGAGATGGCGCAATAAGAAGAAGAAGAAGAAGGTTGATTACATTTGCGTCATTCACTCATGATTAAAATAAGGTTATGTTTTTTGAAGTTAGTTTTTTTATAATTATAATGTTTAATTACTATAATATTTGGTTATATTATTCATTATTTGCATTGGTAAGAGATAGTTCTGTGAGTGTTTCACATCAGATTATTTTTTTATTTCAGTTAATGATTTTAATGAAAAGAACGCCAAAAAATTTCATTCTTGATTATTTAAACCGGCTAGTTAGTGACAGATAGAATGTGGAACTGATTAGATAAATTTTTACGGAATTGACGAGAATGTCAATGAGTTTTAAGAAGGGCAGGTGGAAAAGACGAGGGGCGACGTGAATATTTATGTACAGGGCTCCTGTCAATCAATAAGACAAAGCTAAACCGGTTTCGTTCAGAACAATGGTAATGGCGATTCAAAATGTTGATACCAATAAAAATATACGCTTTCTAACTTATGTATGTAGCCTATGTACTTATTGGTATTCGTAACTCTTCAATACAATAACATTCAGTAACAATGAAACGGGTGTTGTTCCAGGATGACCAACATACTCTATTATCTATAGCAAATACGTACATGACAATTTTGTACCTACTATATTCAGTAGGTCTTCTCAAGTAATGTGTATTGATACATAAATTTATAGCTATGTCTACAAACATTATCTGAAATCGAAACATAGGGTCTTTTCTGTTATTCCCCCCCCCCCTACAGCATAATTTTTCATATTTTGTGAATATTTCGTCTGCAACCTTTTTTTTCTAAGCTTTTATTTGTTATTGGGAACTGTACATTATTGACAACTACCCAATTTGATCGCTGCTTTTGCTGTATTTTTTTTGGCGTGAATTAGGCATGAGTTTAAACAGGGACCCCCAGTAGAGTTAGTTGACGGATGGCTGTCAGCTGGTCACCATACAAAGTCGCTTGCCCAACCGGTGTTACTTAACAAATAATAGTGACTTACTACCAGCTGACTGACTGGGCTGGCCCGGAGGCCACGTTTACAACCTGACAGTATTTTTAACGATAAAAACGGATAAAATATTTAAAAAATCCTACACCAATATTCTTCAAGTTAAGATCAAATAACCCACCGGGTTGGTCTAGAGGTAAAGTCGTCACCAAAATCAGCTGATTTTCGGAGGCGAAAGTTCCTGGTTCAAATCCTATCTAAAACAGACTTTTATACGGATTTGAATGTTAGACAGTGGTTACCGATGTACTTTGATGGTTGGGGTTCAATTAACCATAATCTCTCAGGAATGGTCGGCCTGGGTCTGTACAAGACTACACCTCATTTGCACGTCATACGTCATACATATCATCCTCATCTCATTGGGCTATGTGGTTGTTTATTGTTCCGAATTGAACAGATTGCAACGTACACACATTAGGGATTAAAAAAACAAGGTTAAATATATTATATAGGGTAAATACATTGCTTTTTCTCATTTTTGTAAACTCATTTTTGTGCACGTAATAATGAAATATGAACTCATTGAGTACATGATATCATTAAATTATTTACTCTTGAAATAAATTTAACATAATTTAATGAAATATTATTAAATAATGTATTAATTGTCAATAAATAGTTGAAGGTTAACTTGAAAAATATTGATATATGATATTTTTAAATAATATTTTTTCCGTTTTTATCGTTAAAAATACTGTAAGAACACCTACATACGAAATACCTACAAAATGTAAAAAGTTATGCTTGGGGTGGGGGGGATAACAGAAAAGTCGCGAAACATATTATTTTTCTTTTTAGACTACTTTTTCACTTCCTGGCCCTCCATCTACTACTACAGTTAAAAGCTTTTTTTATCCCTATTGTGTGTACGTTGCAATCTGTTAAATTCATAACCATAAGCAAACCCATGACCCAATGAGATGAGGATTATGTGTATGACGTGTAAATGAGGTGTATTCTTGTACAGACCCAGGCCGACTGTTCCTGGGAGAGTATGGTTAATTCAACCCCAACCAACTGTAAATTACAAATAATAATCTTACTTAAATCTGCTAATAAACTACAATTACCACATTAAGATAGGTACTTAAAATAAATAATAAACTAATTATAATAACACATAAAATGAACTTAACCAATAACTAGATTATCTCACACTTTAACTAAATCCAACTACTATTTACCTAGAATTTAACTGAATCCTACTTTCAAACAATTATACGACGTCTACAGAAAACGCTAGATGACACACAGTAAACGTAAGAGATTCTCCAAACGGAACTGTTATGTGGTATTCAATTCACTCAATGAATGATTAATCAAAATTCAAGACCATACCAGCCGCGTTTATATACCTAAGCTACGGAAATTACGAGATGAACAATGATATTCGATATCTTCTTCTTCTTCTTACACTCAAGGATTAGGCTTTTGCCTGTTCCGACTCACATCAGCTTATTAGCATTTATATCATTTAAATTACTATATTGTATCATTCAACTTGCATTGAGTCTTATTTTATTTCCCTTTATTACTGCCATCTTTTCCGCGGTCTACCAACATCCCTTTTACCTACGGGGTGGTAATTTAAGATATTTAGAGGGAATCTTTCTGCTGGCATCCGTTTAACATGCTCCTTCCACTGATTGCGGTATTGTAACACTCTTTCATTCAGGCTGTACACATTCAGCTCTTTCCGAATATCATCGTTCCTTATGTGGTCCCGTCTGTCACAGCCCTTTATCCTGCGTAGGAATCTCATTTCTGCCGCCTGCACTCTACTCTCTAGCGGTTTTGTAGTGACCCATGATTCACTTCCGTAGAGGAGGACCGGAGCAGCCATCACTTTATAAAACTTCATGGTAGTTTCTTTCCTCGCTTTTTTCCCCAGGGTTCTGCTGATATTACCACATATTGATTGGAATTTCCCTATCTTCTTCTCAATATCTAAATCATCTTTAAAACTGATATTGCAGCCGAGGTAGCAGTATTGTGATACTTGTTCCAACACTTTGTCATCTACCACAATTTTTGATCTAGTGGGAAACTTGCCAGTGAATGCCATTATTTTTGTTTTTTCTTTAGAGATATTCGATATAATAATAAAAATACAAAGTTTTTCTGTCGGTTCTGGATGTCTCTTAACAAAAGACAAAACACATTACAATATCACACCATAACAAAAGAGCTAACTATCTAAATAGATACCACGACCACAACAATAGGCCTATACTACACCTAATAATTTATACACTATATTTCTAACCATTTATTAGTATTAACCCAATTTATCAATTTTTTATTATTTACATTAATATTTCTACTAACTCAGTCCTGCTAGAGAATTCTGGAGCAACACTTTCCCATAGATATTGTCACAATATTTAACTGTAACGTAATTTAACGTTATATCCGTTCATTAAAGCCCTTAACAGATTCCAATATGCTCTTTACGTTATAAATTTATTTTATTTTGTTTTTCATTCCTGATGAATAAATTAAGTCAAATTATTTAGTCAACCGAACGAATCAAGAAACACCGTTTATAAATAAATACACCGAAACCTTCTTTGTTAAATGTGGAAAATGAGAAATCAAATGATATAATGTACTCCTATACAGAATAAAACAATAATGTATACTGTTTAACAAATCAACAAGCCAAGGCAAAGTTACCAAACAATTAGCACCGCTTCAGCTTCAATTATTTTACATAATGAGATAACAGTGAAGTAAAGTATTCACACTTGAGTTAGCCAAACACATTTCTCATCGGGTAATGGAAGACAAATCTTCAACACTGTTTCTTAACATCTGTAACAAATACATCAACTCGTTACATTTCATTTATTTTCATTTCTGCTTAATATAATTTATAATGAGATACGGTATTTCTTCTCGTTTTATTTTTTTTAGAATCGTGTTTTCTTGATATTATTATTGTTTTCTTTTTTGCTTTGTCTTATTGATTTTTATTTTCACATTGCTTACGAGGTTAATTAATTGACCTTGGAAACTAATACGGAAATGAAAGTAAAATACAAGAAAGTCTCTGATATTTTAATTATCCAGGTTACTAGCAAATGAGAACCACAGAGGGGTGCATTAAGTAAATGGTTTATTGCTTTTCAATGTTTCAATTTTCACTTTCCTTTTTTCGTTTAACACTTTAAGCCAATTCAAGAATCACTTTTGCCAATTTTAAGAATTGCTTTTGGGAAGATACTGAAACAATATTTTAACATTATACCATGATATTCAAGAAATGGTTAAGGGAATAAATTGTTTATTGTTTATAACATTTTACGATTTTTTGCAAATATGAGACCTAGCCCAATCGATTTGTAGACCCTGAAAACTCAAATACGCGAATTTTCAGGAAAATTCGTAGAGCCGTTTTCGAGAAAAGCTGGACATACATACCCCAAGTTGTCGTATAATATTAGTATATTAGATTTAACAAAGATTTTACGTTACACCTAAAAGTATTATTTTCGCGACCAGTAACTCTTGGCTTTCATATCATATACCTAAAAATTATGGGAGATACAGTTCTGGGTCCTGTTTTATTGACTTTTACAGGTTAATAACTACAAAAAATACAACGTTTGCCTTAATACCCGAAAAATTTCAATATGGCTTTATTTCACCGTGGTAATTTAATTCCAGGCGAAATCTTTCGCGGGCGTAGCTCGTTAACGAAGTGTTTTTGGCGTATGTTTGTAGAGCATTTTTTTCTTATTTTTAGCTATACAATCACTTCAATAAGTGTGGCCTTGCCTTTCAAACACATTTTATGGTATATGAGTAAATAGAGATAAGTGAAGAAATTATTCATATTATAATTAATGATATAACTTATACAGAAATATTATTAGCTAAAATTAATAAAATTCAAAATTTTCTACATGATTTAATATTTGCAAAACTAAATTTGTTCCTTCTTTATGGAAGTGAGTCATGGATTACCACGAAACGATAAGAAAGTAGGATCCAAGCAGCTGAAATGAGCTTTTTAAAAACGGTGAAGGGCTGCTCGAGGCTGGATCTAATACGTAACGATGAAATTAGATCTGAGTTGGGTGTATTTAGCCTGAATGATAAAGAGGAGGAGTACCGTAATCAATGGAGGCAACATTTGGAACGGATGCCAGAGAGAATACACTTAAAAGTGACGGAATATGTTCCAGTTGGAAGAAGGGAGGTAAGAAGACCTCGAAGAAGATGGCAGTAGTCGAGATGTCCTACGGGTTGGAATATCTCGTGTTTGTGTAGAAGTACAGGATGGTTTGTGAGTTCGGAACAGGCTTATAACTAATCCTTGATAGTAAGAAAAAGAAGAAGAAATTTATTCCAAAATTGAATTAAGTGCATTATTTATTTCGTATACGTAGTACCAACAGCGTCTATGCAGTGGCTGTGGAGCTTTTTACAAGTGCCGCACGTTGTTAGGGTTTATCACACCCTATCAGCAATGAACTAGGCTAATTTGTAATTGACAAGGTGGTTAGTTGTTACTTCGCTCTAAATGAAGGGAAACTATCTACGCTGTAATTAACACATCAGATAAATTATATTAACTAAACAGCCCTCCGTTATAAAAATACTGCAGAAGATTTCAGACGAAAATAATTTCTGTATTCTTTTACAGATATTTTAATTTTGTTGCAGTAGATCAAATTAACTTCATCGGGGTACAGAAAGATTTAATGTAAAGAAAAACATCCGAGCCTTTAATTTTGAGGTTCACTTACGGAAAGTGGTACAGTAATAGAAACTCCTCATGAAAGGTTGTTTTAAGAAAGACTAGAAAAAAGCTTCATGAAAGCCGTTTTTAATTTATTAAGCTGAAAATTCTTTGTGTTATTACATATACTATTAATTCTCTAGTAAAATACAAAGAATTTATTAAAACGTAACTTTGAGAATCACAACTACTTAAAAAAATACTTTTTTAGAAAAATTTGTCTATAATAGAAAAGAGAGAGTACTTCGTCCCTTAGCAACACTTTTTAATTCTTAATTGTTATTTTTAATGCCGAGATTATTCAATTTGGGAGAACCTGTTCAACTGTTTTATTTCCGATATTTTAATGACAAATTTTCTTCAGTGAAATATTGTAGACAACCGATTTAAAATTTTGGAAACTCTTTGTCCAAATATACTATAATCATAACAGTAACAAATGAATACGTTTTATTATTCAACCAGCTATCAAAAATTTGTCCGAAAAAAATTAATTAGCCGATTTATGAAAAAAGTATCTAGCGAAATAACGTATAAATTGGGGAATAGCTAGATGGTGGGAATAAAAAGAAATTTTAATAGATTATAGTATACTGAAAAACTTTCTTACATAAATGCTGAAGAGACTTGTTAATTTAATGAAATAAACCTTATTAAGAATTTTTAATCTTAGTTTTTGGGGAGGCACCAACAGGGGCTCTCCTCTATTTAAAAAAAAATCATTATCACATTTACTGGTTGTAACATTTTAAAAATTTTTAATTAATCATTAAATAAAAAAAGTCGAATGCCGATTTTCAGAGTGCAGGTTTACGGAAAGGTAAATATACAGAGTGTCTCAGAAAAATGTTTGCACATTTTGAACGGATAAATAGTTTTAATCACTTTAACACTTACAGCTTGAAAACCTACATCAGCTGATAATTTAAAACACCTGTTTTTTAACAGTTTAACTCAAAAATTCATTATATCTTTTACTTAGTTTGAGATAAATATGGCTGAAGTTCAGTTGCCTTTTGATCATCGTAAATGGGGTTTAAAGTTTTACTGCAAGACTGAGAACGTTCAAGAGGTTCAAAGACAATGAGAAATGGGATTTTAACCCAACCTCCTTCAATAATAACAGTTGCTAGGATTCGTGATAAGTTTGAAACACGTTGGACAGTGAAAAATGTGAACAAGGAACGGTCTGGGCGGAGAAAAATCTCCACAATGAAAATGTCAATGCGGTTACGCAGACATTTGCACGATGTACGATGTATACATATGATGTGTATTACAGTTAACGGTAATAATTTTGATTTATTTTTTGTTTTACGTTTGACTGTTTTGCAATCTGCTAATGCAGACGGTGAGAAGGATGATAAATGAAAATTAGTGATGTAAAAATCCCAGACTTGACCGGGAATCGAACCCGGAACCCCGGCGTAGAAGCCAGTTGCGCTAATTACTATTTTGAACATTTATAAGTTAATCAATACAAGACAACACAAATATCATATATCTGAAATGTTTTCTTCAAATAAATATATCCACTCAAAATGTTTAGGCTATACATTATTTTGAGACACTTGGTATAATAAAAGTTGCTTCAAGGAAGTACTATCCTTTTTATCCTTACGAAAATTGTCGAAATGTTCGTTTTCCTATTAAATCCACAGGGACCAAATATACGGAATTTCACCTCCCTAAATGATTGGAAAATTAGAGAATTAGTGACAAGTGAGTGAAAATTTATTTTAATCATTAATTCAGTGAGAGGTTTTGCATTTATATACACGAAATCCTTTGAAATAAATACCCATCGAAATCGTTTTACCTGATTTTGAAAATATTTCTATAAAGTGGATATGTAAATTTAACGAAACTGTATTTCTTTTACTTTGGACAATCAATACATACACGAGGAGTCTTGGTCGGCGTGAGTGACCAACGCGCGTGAAAGACCATCTGTGATCATCTGTGAAGGATGGGAAAGGATCTGAATGTTTTGACAACTATCAAAGCATCTAGATCAAAATATGCGGAATGAAGCCAGTTATGGCTTGTTTCAGTGTATTTTTCAGGGGAAGGACTTCGGACAAAGAGCCCTTGGAAGAAGGATATCATGGTTAAAGAATCTTAGATCCTGGTTCAACAAAACCTCACAGCTCTTTCTTATTGCTGTTGACAAAGTGAGAATTTCCATGATGATCACCTACATTCGTATCGGATAGGCACCTTAAGAAGTTTTAAAGTTACCAAAACTACAGCATATGCCTTCGAATACACAAAACGCACAAAAGTAGGGCAATAATGATCGAGAAAATGCGAAACAGATGGATAAGAAGAGGAAAAAGATTAAAGAAAAGTGAAATTCTGTTGTTCCTGAGAGGATCAAAGGTTCTCACATTCAGAATAATTTTTCATTAAGTAGTTTTAGAAAGAGTTTCATGGAAAAAATACTTTTTTATGACTGGACGTACGTGTCCTCTTTAGCTAAGTTATTTGTAGTTATTGGTCTACCTGTTACCATATAATAAAATCTTAGAGTTATTTGAGTTGCGAAGAAAATTAAATAAAAAATATTAATATCAATAAGATAAAAATAATGTAAAATTTGATGTCATAAAAACAATTAAACATTCAATTTGTAACATGCGCTACATTGTAATATCCGTCTTATTGGCCTACAGTATGTAGTTTACGTATTCGTTTAGATAACTTGTAAATTTAAATCTATCGACCGATTATCATGATAAAAAATGGTCGTCAATTTAAATGATAAATATAATAATTCCACAGTATTATCAATGTAATAAAAAATTAGACTAATATTATAAAATTGACGCTGTATGAAACAAATACACAATTTAACGTTTTATTGCCAATAATTACGATAGTGGTGCTTTTGATAACACATTTATACCAAAAATCTGGTGTAACACACTCACACAACTTTCTCTTGCCAATGCAAATAATGAACAATGTAACCTAAAATTAGTAATTAAACATTAGAAATAAACAAAAAACGGGACGAGGAGTAGGAGAAAATGAAATTTCACTTTGTTAAATTAAAAATAATTTGATTTTACCTATTATTATTTTATTTTCGTTATTTATTTTATGCAACTATCATAAATGTATCATAAATTACGTTATTATTTTGTAGGTTTTAATGCAGGTAATTTTTTACGTATGCACAACAAATATGATCAAATTAAATATTACCAAATCAAAGATTTGGTACTACTTTTGATCATAAAAATTTCTCTTCGGTTAAAATTTTATCTGGTTTTTTAGGTGATAAAAATTTAGTACGCCTAATTTTATTTGCATTATAGTAATCCTAATTATATAAATATATTTTACTAAAACAAGATAAATTATATATTTTTTAGATTAATCTCCATTAATAAATAGTTGATCTGTTTATCAAACCAGATCAGTTTGATCGTAGATAATATAGGCATTGCTTACAATGAAGCCGAATTTTTATCCATAATTTTTATATAAAAATGTACGTATATGTAACCTTGTTAAACACCTCGGGGCGATGGTCTTATTCAGCGTAAATTTATTCATTGGCCACATGGATGATGAAGCTATGGACATAGATATTAGCATTTTGATGAGGTGGACATTAACTCCTGAGATGAAACCCCCATCCGGCCGCAGTATATTACATTTTATACAATGGACCAACCCATTGATAAGTCAGAAGACTGACTGGTCGTCCCGCAGACCGGGTTATGTTTGCTCAGGTAAGTGGCGGTCGGCTCAATATCTTCTTGTTTTAGGCCTTAATAATCGGTTAGCAAACCTCCCTTCTCCAATTTTCTTTTCAACGTAGTGTGAACGTGTGTTTTTTCTCTCGTTCGGCCGCTAATCTTTTTACCTTCTCGACAACACTACGGCTACAACTAAGTTTTATTTTCTTATAACTGTTATTATTTTTCGTCCTCGCTTGTTGAGTATCACCTCATCATATTCCTTTTCTTTTCTTGTTTTACTTCTTTACTTTCAAGTAATAATTCTCTCTTATTTCGTATCTTTTTTTCTTTTACCTCTACTACTTCGTAATTCTATCTCCTTACCAAAATCAATTTCTACCTTAGCTCGTGCCATACCTAAATGTAAAATATATTTTGTTTCTATCTCAAATAACTTGTGTTTTGGTTTCAGTCATTTACTAAATCGATTGGTTGGTTTTTAACATTATTTACTATATCCATTCAAGAAAACAAAAATAAACACTTAATCATTATTTTATTATGATTACTATTGAGAATACCTATAAATTTCTCTCCCAATAATCCATCTACTAGTTTCTCATCTGGTATATTTGATTCCAAGTTACCTTATCTCGTCTTAGTAATTCTAAGCCTTCTAAATATTTAACTACGGCCTTCTAAATATCTTTCCGTTGTAGATTAAAATAAAATTAATAGATGTTTATTTATCAGCGACCCAAATGGAAACAATCAGGCTAGAAAAACAAGATTACAATTTTACGGACGCCAATATCAGTTGTCATCCATTCTATGCATGGATGACAACTGATTGACAAAGCAAATTTTAACACACTAAACAATAGACCTAAGGTGTCGGATAAATGGTTTACAGAAGTCAGAAAGGATTTTGAGAAACCGAACCAAATTCAGACAACTAATTTCAGACTTTAAGGGCTTCCATGAAGAGCAAAAAAAGAACACCGGGTGGACAGAAGAAATGAGAAAAGCCTACAGTGAACGAATCCTGAGAATGTGGGCCGCAAAAAGAGCTTCCAAAAATGTTTCAAATCACCTAACGTGATCTAAAATTGGCCCGATACGAAGGGGAAAATCAGCGACCCAAATACAGGAATATACATCGTTACTTACATTATTTTTTTATAATTAACAACTATTTACAAATCAGTTATAAATGTTATGTAAATAAACTAGTAACAAAATAACGTTTACGAAGAGGGCATCCAACGACACACTTTTATGTTATTTACAATTCCTAATTATTATAATAGTTTAAGTTACTATTAACTAGTTACTATTATTATTATTATAATAGTTTAAGTTAGTTAATAGTTTAGTTGGAGAATAAAATAAACAAATTTAAGCATATTTGCGGGACAATCCACAGAACTTTAAAGAATAAGACAAGGAAACAAGACTGAAGTTCTATAAGACAATGGCAGTTCCAGTGGTGTTGTATGGGTGTGAGACCTGGGCGCTTACTAGGCGACAACAGAGTAGTTTGAGAGCTGCGGAGATGAGATTTCTCAGGGCTACGAAGGGATGCACATTAGAGGATAGGTTGAGAAGCGAGGATATACGACAGGAGTTAGGTATATACAGCTTGGAAGATAAGATGAGAGCCTACAGGAGTAATTGGTGCATTCATTTGGAGCGCATGGGGGATCAGCGGTTTCCTCGCTTGGCTAGGTACTACAGACCCAAGGGAAAAAGAAGTGTGGGACGTCCGAGAAGAAGATGGTTTCCGGAACGGGCAGACGTGCCTAATCCTTGAAGTGAAGAAGAAGAAGAAGAAGAAGTTTAAGTTACAAGACCCACCGGGTTGGTCTAGAGGTAAAGTCGTTGCCACGAGTCACTGTTTAACAGTTGATTTTCGGGGATCAAGGTTCCTGGTTCAAATCCTAATAAAGGTAGTTACTTTTATACGGATTTGAATACTAGACAGTAGGTTACTGGTGTACTTTGATGGTTGGGGTTTAATTAACCATACTTTATCTGGATAGGTCGGCCTGAGTCTGTACAAAGCTATATCTTATTTACACGTCATACATATTATCCTCATCTCATTGGGTGATGGGGTTGCTATTGTTCTGAATTGAACAGATTGCAACGTACACATTAGGTATTAAAAAAAATTACATTATATTAATTTAAGAATTTTTTTCACTGTATTAATTTTTTGAATTGGCTGCCTCCGTAGCTTATTAGTAGCGCGCTTACAACGTGAAGTTCCTGGGTTCCATTCCCGGCTAGGCTCTGGAAATTTTCACTAGTTAAAACCCACTGTTTTATAACCTACCGTAGTGACTTATAACCGAGCTGTTGAAGCTGTTCGAATAAACTTAAAAATATAAATAAAATTCGAATTTTTTGTCTAAGATATGATGACCCTTAAGCCGTCTTACAATGTCAATTATTAACTGATTTACAGCCAAAAATTTACATTATTGTTCACATTTCTTGATATTTTGATACGCCGGGGTCCCGAGTTCGATTCCCGATCAGGTCTGGAAAGTTTTCATCACTCATTTTCATATATCATCATTATCCACCGTCTGCACTCGCAGAAATTGCAAAATAGTCGACGTAAAACAAAAAAAAACAACAAATTTTATTTTTCATTAAAATTTTGAATTTCAGTTTTTACGGATGTAGGGCCTATCAGATTTTTGAAGATTTCAGTGTTTTTTTTTTTAACCGAGGGGCGTTGACTAAACACGTCGGAGAACCTAAAATCGTTGTAATATTAATAAATACTATTAATAAATAATACGTTGTAATATTAATAAATAAAATATTAATATAATATTAATTTCTTGTTTACAAATAATAAATAATTTTATTTAATAAAACAATACAATCATATGAAACATATCTCAATATTATTGCTGTTAGTCGTACCAACAGCTGAATTTATAGAAATACATAAATATTAAAAAATTATTTATTTCACAATTAAATGTATTCGAGAAAACAACTCACAATTTTCCATTATCTTCCATTAGAAAAAGAATCAAGATCTTTTCTTTTCGAACACCTATGACCAAAATAGAGCCTAAATTTCAAATTATAAATTTCTTAGCTTTGTGGTTCTGGAAATTTGTGATGTTTGAGTGAGTCAGATGATTTCGCTTTTATACGTTATACCCACGCAGATTAAAATGTTACAAATATCAACACAATAGTATTTCTAACATTTACGACGCACGGTGTTTAAGAAGATGTTTGTTACATAATAAAAGGTGTTTCCATTCAGATACAAAGGATCAATTTATTGAACAGTATTTTATTATATCTCGTCATCTTGTAAGAATCAGTTAAATTGTAATAAAAAAACATTCCTGGCTTGTTGACATTTTTCTTTAAAAGCATAATTAACGACACTAGGGTTTGTTACCTTGGCAGGGGACGGTCATTTCACAGCTGTGGACACTTTAGAGATCTACGAATAATGGGATACAGATTCCTTGGAATAGTTTGCAACGCACCCTTATGGGACCTCCAAGGTGTCGGCCGAACCTGATAAAAACATTTATTTTGAAACTACGCCTATGTTGTTATTGAATTACTACCACGAAGTTTTTTATGTAAGTTTCACGTTTCCTTGCCCATAAACATGAAATTTTAGTGCCCGTATTTCAATTTCTTAAAAATGGTTAACAATGTTTAGTTAATAAGTTATAAAATCTTTCAGAAAAATAGAAAAAAATAAAATTGTATTTTATAAAATATTCTGTGACGTTAATCACCAAGTCATCAAATATCAGTGTACTGCAAAAACTTGGTAAAGAAAAGGAAATAATGTGCAGAGTAAAAAGAGGAAAATTGGAATATCTAGGACACATCATTAGAAATGACAGTAAGTCAATAGGTTCCTGAAGTGCATTTTGCAAGGAAAAGTACTGGATAAGAGAGGCGTCGGAAGACGTCGAATATCCTGGCTAACGAACTTGAGGACCTGGTTTGTAACTTCTACTGCAGAACTCTTCAAAGCAGCAACGAATAGACTCATCATTGCCAGAATGATTGCCAACATTCTGTAGCGGATTGGCGCTAAAGAAGAAGAATCACCAAGTCATAAACTATGGTCTCTAAAATATTTATCATGAAATCTAAGAGAAAAAATCTCCTGAAATATTTTTGCACATTTATTTTCATACGATTACATTTAAAAAATGTCTGGATTAAACAAAGAATTTCAAGTAAAGTGAGTAGTACATAACATTAAATTATTTTTTTAAATTTTGTTCTTTACTTTAAAATCGCATAAAAAGCTTGATTTTACTACAGTGGGTTCTAGTTTGAATAACAGAATCCGTAGGTTTTAACATTTTGAAAAATTTCGGACAATGACCGTGAATCAGCGCCTGATTTTCCACGTCGTAATTAAAAGCTCTATCCTTCGTGCCACGGAGGCGGCCAAACGAATGTTTTCATGGAAATGCCTAATTGCTTGATCTTATTTACAATATATATTTTCCATAAAGAAGTGATAAATATAAAAATAGCTTATTAGTTAATTCAAAGGGTGGATTATATAATATAAAGTGATTGTTCCTGTTCCCAGTTTTCACTCCACGCTTCACTTTTTCCAGCATTTATCAAGAATACTAATGTTGTGCTAAAGAATTACAGCTCTTTAGCAAGGTAACAGTGATGTTTAAAAAAAGGATGCAACTCGTTTTTAGTTGATATGAATGCAAAGTTGCGTTGACCTCCTGAAACCAACATTCTTGTTCATGTACATCTAACATAGCGATAAACTGATGGCTTAAGTTATGATAAACGATACCATCTCCAAATTTGTCTAATAATGAAGGTTCTTTTTCTCGACGCCGAGAGATGGCACACCAAACACAAGTTTTACGTGCGTGTAACGCGCGACCAATTGGTAAATTTGGTTGTAGAATTTGGTTCGTAAAACACGTGAGGATTTTCAATGCCAGTATTCGGCATTTTTAACTGTCAACATTTTAATCGACAAGAGAGCAAAACCATCGACAATACTAAAAACGTATTCCATGGTCTATTTCTTCCAGTTCATGTACGACACCGATGCAAAAAGCATGTAAATATAATTTACTTGCTAAATGCGATTTGCTAGGAGAGTTAGTCAATCATTTTTTACATTCTCCAGAACTTCCACTGACTGTTATCACTGGTCAATCTGTGATAAGCCCTTGCGATCTTGTACATTACTTGTCTCACAAAATTTATTTAACAAATACAAGATGGTCGACTTCGGAACGTAATAATCGGGAAATTCTGAACGGAATTCGTCTTTTACTCACTCTTAAGATTTATAAGCGAAAAATTCTCAAAAATAAACACATGTTCGTCTTTGGAAAACGACATCATCGTCACAACAGAGACGAATTGGATACTGCAATCGCACTGGTGCACAATAACGACATTTCAATTGTTACAAGCTATTAATTTTGAGTACAGTGTTGCCAACTGACATGAAATTTACCTAGGCGTTACTTCTACCTTCTTACTGTTACGATTACTTCCTTTTAGAAAAAGTATAGGTTTGTTATTTGGGGGTGCAGGTATTTACATCCTTTTTAACTCGCTGGAACAAGTGGTCCAAGTAGGCTGCTATCAGGATTACCTTTTGTAACCTTAAAAAATATTATTGTCAAAGAATATCCCTTCTAGTGATCTGAATACCCGTAACAGTGTCAAACTTGTCCTGTAAAATTTGTTCGTGTTGGAATTTCAGGAGGAAGAACTTACTGAGTCAGTATACTAAAGTGAAATTTTTATTTTGTTTACAGAATACTTAATTAATTAGACTAGGCGTAAGTATTTAATATTATCATTAGTAATTAACAATTACGGTATTTCACATAATTAATTGTTTCTTTTTCCTCTTATTTGTGGAATGTCTCTCTTGTTTAAACACGAACAGTTGTCAGCGTTCACGAAACAGATGTTTGGTACCTCAATTTTATAGCCTTCCTTAACAATAGTTTTAATTCTTGACTTAATAGCTCTTTGACAAAAGGTAAAGTGGGTAGTTATTTTATTTTTACGCCACATTTCATGCTTCAACTGTCTGTCGTTACATTCTTTCTTACATTCCAAGAATATACTTGCTTGCGATCAAATGATTGTTCGTTATTGGTTCGGTGTGCAAACATTGACGTTCTATCCCCAATTTCTGATTTTTATTTTCTTTGTCAACAAAATGTTTCCCCGACTTTCGGTAATCTACACTACAATTCAGTTTTGTTTTATTCATATCGCTATTTGATTTAGTTAAAAAAAAATCAAAGACCTCCCACCTTGGCGCTATGGTCGCTTTTAACTCGAAAAATTCTGAAGTTCCCTGGTTTGGTTCCCGGCTAGGTTCTTTTTTCTGCCTTTTAAGGATTAGGCATCTCTGCCTAATCCTAACCTCTCAAATCTGCCCATCTCTTTCTCGGGCGTCCTCGTTCTCTCCTGCCCTCCGGCTTATAGCCGGAGCTTATACCTCAGTGTCTCCTTAGATATCCAATCCTCCCTCATTCTGTTTACATGCTCTAACCACTACATTCTGTTCTGAGATACCTTGTCTTTTGTAGAGAAGATGTTGAGTTCTTTCCTTATCTCGGTATTCCTGTAACGATCTTCTATACTACACCCATACATATGTCGAAGAAATTTCATTTTAGATGCTTGCAATCTACTGTCCTCTCGCTTTGATAGTAACCAAGTTTCACTGCCATAGAGTAGGTTCGGCACTGCTAATGTTATATAAAATCTCACCCTCGTGCTTTTGCTGGTGCTATTTTTTAAAGTGCGGTGGCTAGGTTCTTGAAAATTTAATATCTTTCAAATCCACACTTTTGATTTTGTATCAACCAAGCTCATAAAAAGCCAAAAAGTTGATGCGACTAGCTCTTTCTAGATATGTTGGCACGTTGATGTGATTGAATCGTTTACCAGACTGCTAGTACTTTTGATGTGTCAAAATTGTCTGGTCTGTCAACACTCTTTTACATAAAAAATTTTATACAACACTCTTTTACAAAAGAGTATAAACTACTAACAAATTTTAAACAATTACACAGCAAGATTTCGGTTTAAATTAAATCTTGTTTCTAAATTGACCTGTCAAGCAAAATTTTTCAGGTAGGTCTAAACTTGTATTCTATATGAAGTGTCATTTTTCAAGTAATTTAGTCATTTTTATAGGTTTTTTTAATAACCTACTACCTAAACATATAACTGAACAGAGTCGAATTGAATGAAATCTAGTAATGGATAATTAATGTCGGAAAAGATAACATGGAAGTGATGATAGGTAAAACACAAAGTTAACGGTGAGCTTACTTACCAAATTTTTTTGTGATAAACATTCACGTCATTCCTCAACATTCATCATCTCATTTACTAGTTGTGCTTTTAAAACAATTGTAGTTATAAATAAAAAAATAAAGTTAAAGCCAAAAAAAAATTCTGGGGGAGAACTTTCGGACTCCTCTCATGGTTGGGTGTTATTCCAACCCCTCCCCGGATTCCCCCTCCGACAAAAGCTCACGGATCCGCCGTTGATTGAAAATTACGAAAGCATTTCTAAACAGTTTAAGGAGATGAATGTTTATTGGTAATTTTAATTTAATTAATTTCAAAAAATACTCTCTAATTTCTTTAAGGCATACTTATGAAACTTGGCGGCTCATTTTCATTTTTATTATTGTTTAATTAACTTCCTTAAATTATTTCTTTGCCCATAACAGACAGGTGGGGTGTTATATTATTTGCACTCGATCTACTAGTTCTAGAGCTACAAAAAATAGTTCTGTTTCTCATCACATGGTCAGCCAATTATATAACTGAAACATTTATGAAAAGAAGAGGTAGAGGTGGAAAATACATTAGTCCGAGTTATCTTCTCCGAGAGTAATGAATTTCATTACTCTGTGGTGAATGAAGTGAAGGTGTAATTTGTAAGGTAGGAAAAGATACTTTTCAAAGGGCCTGGCATGCTGATAAGCATACTTTTCCAATCGGTGAGGAAGGTACTGGTAAACCACCTCACTCCTCGTTATACTTAATATAGCCTCTACAAATTATTTCTAGTCCTTAAATCAAGTTTTTACCTTAAAATTAGAACTGTTAATGCTATATTGTATAATTTAGATATTGGATTTGGATTTTTAGTCTTATTAGACTACACGAAGATAACCTTGAATTTATTATTAAATGGTGATTTTCAGTTTTAAAATTCCAATACAAACACGTCTCGTTTTGTTTAATTATGCCTTTATTACTTTAGTCAAAAGTAATAATTATTTTGTTATATACAAAAATAGATGGTTCTATTTGGTTTGCACTTTGTTCTAGATTTTCAGGTTTCTAAAATGTCCATTTGTCAATGAATGAAAAGCTTGGGGAATTCCACATATGTATTATCTTTTTGTAAACGGAGTAAGGTTGAGCTATAATAACTTCTGTTTTGTTGCAGGCCAAGCCATCACTCCCCCCCTGGAGTGCGAAACCGACCAATGTCTCCAAACTTGTTCTTGGAATCTCAGCGGGAATGCATTCATATAGTGGCTACGACTTGTAGCCCTGTTGGTCGTATAACAATAATCTATCTATACCTTTGCCTAAAATACAGAATGCTTAATATGGGACTGCTGTGTATAATTATTTTGAATTTTTAAAAACTTATATAATTGTTGAGGAATACGAACAATGTATTTCACAATTCCAATTAAATATTTTAAAGCAATATGTAATACGAATGTAGCGTTAATTTATTTATTTTAACGTTTTTTTGTCCTTAAATTATAATTAAACAATTTGTCAGTAGTCTCGATTCTATAGATAAATAATCATCATTCTATACGCGGACTTTGGTTAAAAACAAAATCACGGAATAAATTTGGGAATAAGTTTCATCGTTCTTTAAACAAATGCGTATACAGTTGAACTTCCATAACTTGTACATCTATAACTCGAATTTAATTTAGTTTCCCTACAATTTACTCGTTAATTTACGTTAAAATTAGCGTTCATAACTAGAATTTCTTGTTTGAGATTTTTAAAAATCCGAATTTATTTTTGTTTTTTAACAAAAATTCCTGGAATAGAAGAAAAAGTATTATATTGGCGGCAAGTTGTACGCGGGAAAATTTTTCCCATATCAGGTGTCATGCTCCGAGAAAAATCAGATCAATGGTCATACCAAATTTAAAGTCAGCAGTAGAAGACTTGATAAAATTAAAAATCGTTCAAAAGGTGATTTTTTTTATGAAAGTGCCTCGGTTTCTAACGAGGACTGTTAAAATTACAAGCAATCAGTATTATTTCCCCTAATCAAAATTTACAGCGCAGGAGATTTTTTGTTTAATGGCATTAAAACAGAATTATTTTTTAAATGTTTTAAATTATTTTTAAAAATTGATTAAAATTTTATAGTTTTGTTGTTCTGTATTTCGATTTTTTTTTAACTAGAATTACTACCATATTCCCTACGTGGTTCGAGTTATGGAGATTCAACTGTACTTACTAGCAGAATAACTTTTGAACAAGTATTATCTGGTTACCTCGGGAAAAAATCCAAATCAAACATTATTTCGGCCACGAACACTAAAATTTAATCTTCGAGGTTATGTAATTCCAGATAGGATAACCGTCGCTTAGTAATCACAAAACGATTTTTATTTATTTTTTCCTGGAATCATATAGATTTCGCCGCTTCTCGCATTCTATATCCCATCGTCTTTTGTTTTCTTCCAATTTCTGGATGGAATAAAACGGAATCCACAGTTTCTCAACGAAACTAATATTTAAAACCCAACATGAACTCGTAGATATGATATATTCTTAACTTGATAATTAGAAGTGAAAAATTAAATATATTTTTTAATCCAATGGATTCGAATAATAGTGGAAGCTGACGGACGGGGATAGTTACTGGAAAATTTACAGGTTACTTAAACACGTTCTTAGTACATAATAGCCATATTATTTATGAAATCAGAAGTGAAGACATCCGAAACGAACTAAATGTCTTCAACATCCTAGAAAGGGCTGAGGAATACAAGGAGGAATGGAGGAATCATCTTGGCAGGATGGATCAGAGGAGGATTCCGAAGACGATAATGTCTTACGTGCCAGAAGGTAGAAGGGATGTGGGTCGGCCGAGGAAAAGATGGAATTAAGATTTTTGTGAAACCGGAACAGGCTTTAAGCCTAATCCTTGTTGGAAAGAAGAAGACGAAGATTTATGAAATTACCATGTTGACAGAGTGATTCCCATGAGAGACATTTTTTTTTTAGTTTTATTTGAAGTAGCATCAACAGCTTGGTCATTAGCGACTACTATGGATATTAACGTGTTAACATTTCGAGACCCGAGCCGGGAATCGAACCCGAGAACTATCGCTTTGTAGGCTAGCGCGTTTGTCATTACACCACGGAGGCGGTCGAGAAACATATTGGAAAATATGTTTTTATAATCAACGTTGCGGTTTAATTTTGATTTTTCAAAATAAAAGTAATTACACTAAAGAAATATTTTTGAAAATATCAAACGGCTATGATTAAATTTTTTTATTTATTTTAGTTGGTCAAGTGGAAAAAAAGTAATAGTTTACGTTATTTTTGCATACTCACACCGGTAAATGGTTATATTAAAAATAATATTAAAGAACTGAAGCTAAAATTGTTCTTTTGAAAAAGTTTGTTTACTATAAAAAATGATGATGAATGAATGCGAGTTGGGTGAGGGAGGACAGATTTAATCCATCCTGATTACACAGTCGTCTTGTTTATCCTCCGCCCTCAAGTCGTGAGATGAAGCAGCGCCTCTATCCGATGACGGTCACGCACCGAACTATTAAGTAAAGTTCGTGTGTTTCCGTGTAGAGTCGGAGCGGCTGCCATTATCAGATGGCGGGGGGGGACCGGGATCAAAGCGGCTCCCTGATTGGTTACCGAACCGCAGGCAAACGCGCCGGCCAGCTTTCGTGTTCAGTCTTCACTAGGATGGCCGGTGACGCAGGTCTTGTTACGGACTGTTTAACGTTAAAAGTTATTGTTTACTTAAGTATAACTTCGTGCTGTTTCTTTAAGTGAAAAATTATCGAATTGATTAGAAATTTTGTAGCAAATTCAACTCTTTTATACCAATGTGGTTTGTGATTCAGTTATGTGTATTTTTAACGAAATGTGTGTGCCGTGGTTGTGCGACAATACACGGTTAGGCATATCCCTAACCTCTGTACCGATGTTGGCCTAACCTAACTAAGTCCTCGTGGGTGACTGGTGGCAGTGGAAGATGCCACATGTAAGTAGTGGGGGTGGAGGTGATGATCTCGGTAGTACTGATGAAGTGAAAGTTTTTAAAGATGAGGGTGAGGACGAAAAAAGATCGTCGGAAAATTTAACCGAAGAAAAAAGTAGTTTAATAGATCTCACAGAGTCTGAGGTGAGTAATAATTCGACTGTTATGGCATGTATTTTGAGAATAAATTTAATAAAATACCTTAAATGTAGTGTTAAACGTTTTGTAAACAATAATGTCTTGGTATTCCTTTTCTTTGTTGGACCGGGCCTGGTCGCTGCTTGTGATACGAGAATAGCTCGACGCTAGTACAGTCGCTGTTTAAGAAACTCTAACCTTACATCTCTGTCTGGCGGCTTTCTTCTCTGCATTCACATGTTCTCTTAAAATGTAAAGAAATTCTTGCATACAGTAAACCCGTTTCTCATAAAACCCACATGATAACTTCTCCAAGCGTTGTTTGTTGAGATTATGTAATTCACAATGACAGTAAAGATTTATTTTATAGCCTCTGCTCTAATTAATCAAAATATGTGATTTTCTTATCAAATGTCATTCTTTGTCATTGTCTGCTCATATCAGCAGGGAGTAATAAATTTGTTAAACTATACAATATAGTCAATTAAATTTGTTTTATCTTTTATAAATATTACACGAGGTTATTGAAATATGTGCATCTTTTGTATAATTTCTCTTAACCTCTCGTTATTTTCGAGATTCCAAATTTTGATGATATTTTACGGTAGTACGAAAAACGTTTATTACGATTTATTGTGTGAATATGAACTGGAATTACAATATATGTTATATGATTTTGATGAGTATAATGTATGTTGTATTTTTAACCTGACACTTGATGTATTACGGCTGTAATCTTATCTAATGATAACTGTTGATTGTTTACTTTATTCGTAGGTAATAGATGCCTCAAATTAGGAATACATGTGAAGTATCATTCCAAAATTACTGTAATTTTACACCTTTCGGTAAAACTTATAGGCTGTTTGTTCAGTTTACAAAAGGTTTTATAATTGTAGGGGTGTTATATTTTAGGTACGACTACCAAATTGATTTAAACAGCTGATCAACTGGATAAGTTAATATAGAGTAATAGGTTGTCATTATTTCAGTTACCCAGCGAATTCAGTAGGCAGAAATATTTTACATATAAGAATATAGATCGTCTGCTTAAGTATAAAGTACTAGTTATTTACTTAGCCCTGGTTTTATTTTATTAGTAAAATTAGCACCGTTCTTAATTTTTCACTAGTTCAGAAACAAATAACTTCATTAAGTGTAAATAAGCTTAAACGGTGTATTATAAACTTAAGTCAGTATTTTGTCTTATGGTCTCTCGTGTTATGAATAAAATCTGAACTTGAGAAGCCGAAAAACGAATTAAGTGTAGTTTGTAAATAAAGAGGTTTTAAATAACTTCATTGCAGCAATAGTTGACATAATTAAAAACAGGCTCAATGCCGAAATTTTGAAACAGCTTTTGGTTCAAGTACGACGCTTGATTTTATATTTTTACCGATTTATCTCAAGACAATTATTACAAATATTGCGGAAATTTTGTTTAATTTTAAGTGTAACTGAAACAGGCTTAAAATGTATTAAAGTTTGTAAATTGCCTCTTTAGAAACCTGCGTATTATCTTTAAATACTAATAATATTAAGTGGTTAAAACAAGGTTTTGATAAGATATTACTATTTTAATTAAATAAATGGTATTGCGTTAATTTATGTCGTAATGTTGTTGAAATATAAAAAAACGTATGATTATGTAAACAAGGTACTTCGTTTCCATTTTTAAGTTTCCTATTGTTCTCAAAAGTGTATTAGACTTTCTTGGTCATTTCAAAATTTTGGGTTTTTTATACTTTTGATTTTTTCGAAAGAAAATTCTAATTAATGACTAAGGAAAACATAAATAGGTGGGCAATTTCTTTCTGTATTCCAAATTTTGGTACTTGTGTCGTGATTATTCGTCGTTTGTAGAATATTGTACATTTAGAAAAATTGTATTACGGGTTTTTAACCTATGACCGCTCATATCCTCCCCTTTATCCTGCGTATTTTTTGTTTGTTTTTAGTTCATGTGTGTGCTTAAATATATATTTAAGCAGGATTTATGTGGTAGCGTGCACTTTTAACTAATTACAATAAAGATTGCAGTGAAAATTCCTTTTTTAATAAAAAAGTGATTTTTTTTTAAAATGTATCTTTGCTTTTACCATCTTTGTAAATAAGAAATAGGTTTGTAATGAGTTAAAACATGCATTTTTAACAACGTAGCCAAATAATTAGTGGATCAGCCAAAACAAAACCTTTAGAATAAGAGCCTAAAAAGTTAAGTAATTAATGAATCCGCCTAATTAAAGTTCTAAATGACCATTAAGAAGTTCTAAGATATTCAGTTGAAACATTTGTTATATTTTAAATGAGCGTTTATTTTTTTGTGTAGATCTTTAAGATTTTTTTTTAATTACATAAAGTAATGTTATTTTTTGTTATATAAGCGTGACGGTTAACCCTTTTTTTGTGTAACAGACAGGTTTTTAAGTTCAACATGTGGTCTTGATTTTTCGGTAGGCCCAATGAATTTTCTGTTTCAAATAAAAAGAATTGAGAATTGTATTGTAAATAAAACAATTGTTATATCTGTTAGTAGTTTGTCTTCATTAAATTGGATTAACGTAGTATATTTTTGTATGTAATTGTTTTTTTCTTTGTAAATTAAATCATTTATATCATGGTTTGTTAATTAATGAGGTATCATTGTTATAATGAAAGACTTTAAATCAGTTTAAACAGTAAATTTATGTCATATTAATGTAATCGTTTTAATTAAAAAATAATTTTGAGTTAAATGTCTATCAAAACTATTGTTTCGGTCATTAAATAGTAGTATGAATTAAGTATTTAGTTACAGCTTCATTACAATTTAAAAAAATTTATTGTTTTTTACTTAGTAGATTTGGTTTTTTTCAATAATTTAAACCGGATAATCGTATTCTCGTAAATAAAATCTTTAAAATATTTTTTCCGTATAACTAAATATTATGTACTATTTTCCCTTTATACGGGAGATCTCATAGTTTTACATAACACAAAACTTAATTTTTGAGGGAAGTACTTTACATAAGACTGTCATGGTATATTTTATTTTATCTAATTTGAAATGTTTGTTATAAAACTGGTATTTTATGAATTTTTGTATAACAAGAAACAATTTCAGGGAACAAAATGGTTATGGAAATATCCTGGGAAGTCAAAAATTTATCTCCAAATCTTAATTTGATCACCTTTTTTTATCGGGGTTTGTTAATTTTGTTTTTGAATTTTTTTTTAGTCTTATTTATCATCTGTCGTAAAGGGTAGGTTGTATCCGAAAGAATAGATTAGGGGAAGTCTCTATATTGGGTTTTGTTGTGTCATATCTTCCCTTCAAAGTATTTACTGTTAAACCTTGCACCTGTATAACTGATTCTATTAAAGAATAAAAACTAACCTGCACTCTTATTGTAAAAGATTACATTTTATATAAACGTTTAGTGTAATGAGGGAGGTTGCCCTCTTTAATCTATCGTACATAAATTACATAATGTTTTTTTTATTACCCATCAGTCTGTTTTAATCTGCCTATTACATTTTTTCTTGTCTATTTATCCCAGTGAAAGCTAATATTTTTTTAGAGTACTTATTGTTAATGTTAAAATTACTGTGTATTTTAAGAAATTTTAAGGGTTTCTTGGTGATTAAGTCGATATTTTACAGAATTACGAAACCGAAATTTTTAAATTATATTCCTAAGATCTAAAAATAATTTGTACAGTACTATTTATTTATACAATACGTTTTTAATGTGCCTTAGACGTTAATGACCTTAATTGTTAATGTAACTTTAAAAACAAAATATCAAATTAGTTGAAAAAGTTTTGAATGTAAGTTATTCTGAACGACCGAGTTTCGCTTCTTCTTTTTTTTATTGTTATATTGTAATTGTAAGAATTCTAAAATTAAGTTATTGTTAAATTAAGTTTGTAAAGTGAATTTAAACTTATTTTTATATATTTGACTAAAGTTTTAACAAAGTTCTTATTGACTTTATCCCATTAATCGTATTTCCTAGTTATTTTTATCGGAATCAGTACACAGATTAGATTATACTTTTATACAAACCTTGTCAGTAGTATATTAAATATTGTTATTTACTTAAAAGTAACATAGTTTTTTATGTTAATTTATTTACATTTGTGGAAGGTTATACATCATTAATGTTCACACATATTGTACCTTACATTCAAGACTAATAAATGCTAATATGATCTCTAGTTGGTGTAGTCAACTTTTAAGTTTGTAGAGGGGGTAGTGGAATGTCCTTCTTCAGTCTACTCTTTTTAAGTAGTCTTATTACTTTGCGACGCCACTGTAACTTTTACTATGTATTTATTTAAAAATAAAACTATTGTAGTTTTTGTTTTCTTAGTTAACTAGTTATTATGTTTACAAAATAACTTAGTACGAAAATATTAAGTACTTAAAATGTAGTGTGCACCGAACAATTGTACACCTGTATGAAAATCAACTTTTTCCAAGTACAATGAACGTTGTGAAGAAAGGTGCAGTACAGCATTTACTCGAGAAAACATTCAAAAAGAACGAACGCATGTTATGTATATTTTATTTCTCAAAAACGATTAATTTTTAAGCTGAATATAATTTCTCTTTTTCCCCTTTATACAGCATATCTTGTTGTTTTCCTTTTAGATAAGGTGTTTTTAGCTAAAATTTTACTTGTTTCTGAACAAAATACATTTATCAACCAAAAGATCCCTTTGTTGCACTGTGGAACGTGTCCTAAACTATACTATTAGGAAGAGCACTTTGATTTTTTTAATACGAGTTTATATTCCACTATATTTGATTGCCTTTAAACATTTATGATTTAGAAACGCATTATCAGAATTTACTGGAATTAAGTTTATGAAATAATTTGAAACCAAATAAGTTTCACAGTTGTGTTAATTCTTTACGGTTTTGGTAAAACGGAAATGACGTTTTTTATCATTATATTGTACAAGATTTTCTTTGGTTTTGAACTCAGGATTTCTGATGTTGATGTCTGTTGCATTAACCACTAAACCAGCAAGCCGGAGATTTTTTTAAATATGTATTTCCTGTTTTAAACCTAAACGTATTGGTCGTTCTGGAATCCGTATTTTTTAAGGGTGCAGCATGCTGTTACATAAGAAAATTAATACGTTACTTTGTCATTTTAAATGTATTATCTGAGGAAATTTTTTTTAGTTTCTTCTTACAAATTGTTCATAAAATTATTATCAAAATTTTACTGTGATACAAAAAATTTGCTTGGTTTTCTTTAATAGATCTAATGATGGAAACTGAAAAATTTTAATACTTAGTCGAAGGATGTCGCGGACTGTGAGGTGGTAGGTAAATAATTTTTAGTCTCGTAACTGTGAAACATTTTAGTTTTTGTATGTAATAAGCTAGGTCATTTATTCACTATTTACATAATTATTTGTATCACTTAAGTTTGTTTGTATTTGTACAATAAACTGGTCTTATATCAGGATTTATCTTCGAAATTAATTAATAATACAAAATTTACATAATCCACTTTCATTTATTTAACATTCCATCCAATAAGTTTCGATGCATTAAACACTTAGTATAAAAATTTTCAAACAGTGAATCGAACCCATATTCTTTTGCTTAGTTTTTATTTTCTCTTGCCTTTATGAATATATAACAAGGAAAGTGGGTATTGTTTTCATGTCGATTTTTCGAAATCGAGTTTTTACCGGATATAGACTACACGTTTTCAGACCCCCCTGAACCCAAAAAACATGTTTTAGCGATTGTTCTGTGAGTGTGTGAACAAAATATCTCAAGAACGGAGTATCGTACGAAGCTGAAACTTGAAACTTAATTAGTACCACTAGATGACCCGACACGAACATTTTTATCAAAATCGGTCAACCGGAAGTAGTAGTATATTCGTGTAATTTTTAATTTTGCGTTTTCTCAAAACGGCTCAGATTTTTTAAAAATCGCTGTATTTACTACATTTTGTATGCTCTACGTGATAGGGTAGGCGTAATGTCTGCTGAAATTCTTGGAGAGGGTGTTCTCTCGCAGAAAATAATGGTTTTTTTAATATTGCAGCCTTAATATGCATTTTAGGGCATAATTGTATGTTACAAAAGTTGTAGAAAATTTTAAAAATCTACAACTTTTATTGAAAACATTTTTTTGTGTAATGCGTAGTTTAGCGGTCTAATGAGTGATTTTCTGTTTTTCCCCATGAAAATCTTTAAAAAATGGGTTTTTAAGATTTCTGCCTTAGTATGCATTTTACGTTAAAAGTGTATATAATCAAATTTATATTATTTCATTTTGTATCATTCACTCATGATTAAAATTAGGTTGTGTTTTTTGAGGTTAGTTTTTTGACCGATGTACTTTGATGGTTGGGGTTTAATTAATTATACTCCCACAGGAATGGTCGGCCTGGGTTTGAACAAAACTACACCTCATTTAAAGTCATACACATCATATACATCATCAGTATTGGATCAGGGGGTTGCTTATTGTTCTCAATAGAACAGAATTAAGAATAAAAAAGAAATATTTGGCATTATTCGCATTAGCAAGATAAAGTCGTGTGTGTTTCACACCAGTTTTTTTTCATTGATTTGCTTATAAAAAGTAACGTTTACTGTGTGGCTTATTATTTATTCACCTTAAGTTTGTCAAAAGTCTTAACTTAAAAACATTACATTTTTTACTGTATTGTTAATAATTTTTAAGTTAGGCGTTCAATAGTTCATTAGCCGCTACTTGTTATTTATTTGAATATTGTAGTATTTATTTTGTCCATTACCTTTGTGATTTATCTTGTAACGTAAATCTTAACTGTTTATTAGGTACATATTGTAGTCACAGTAGTTTGTAAGAGAGATTTTTAAATAAGGTGTCAGTATGCAACAAAGAAATCTAGTAAGTCTCATTTAATACGCAACTTTTCAACTTTAGATTACCATAAATAAGTTGAAAGTTGTTTTAACTTCGTTTTCAGATCTCTTACTATTACATATTGGTGTTTATGTTTATATTAGTCAATACAAAGTGATAGGAGAATGTTTCTACTAGATTTTTAAAAAGTTGTTGAAATTTTAGAGTTTCAATTACAAGGTACAACCTTGAGTTCTTTCACCAACTATTTTTTTCGTCTTTGGACTTACGGATTTTCTTATTTTCATTGGCCTTTTAAGTTCTGTTTTTTTAAGTTCATTTAGAATTTTTGTTGTTAAATTGTGTTTCTAAGCGTGCCCAATTTGTTTATTTTATCTGATGTTAACACAGAATTTTCTTGAAAATTTATAATTTTAAATTATATTGAACTGGTAAGGGTTTGTTCTTTAACTATTCGTGTAGGTATGTTTCATAAACTTGGTAACATAGGTAATAAATAACCTGTGGAATTAACATCTAAATTTTGTTCACTACACAATTAACCTCTGTAATCCATGACGTTTAGGGAAGATAACTCAGATGATTATCTATTGCAGATTTTTATTTTTTACATTCATGAGAATGATTTCTTTGATTTGTGTAGTAATTTTTGTATTAACCGGACTCCGTTAATCCTGTCTGATAGTTAAGGTTATTAACAATGTTTTCATTATCAAGACGGAATTTTAGGTAATTAGTTTGTCATTCTGCAATCACTTTAAACAGAAAGATACGCTCATTAGTATAATAAACGTTAATAGTTTACTGTACTTTTATGGTCCAGTGGTTTGAGTACTAAAATGCGTTGCACACTATGAAGCGGAAGGTCTCGGGTTCGATACCTGGGGTCTGGAAATTAATACGCATGAAAATCTACCGATTCCATTCGGTAACCGGTAGTAAGTGTAGAGCAATTAATGCGACTTTAAATGACTAAAAATAATTTATCATTTGTTGAAGCTACCGATTTTGATCTTCAGATCATCCGAAAAAGAGTTCTTTTTGATGTCTTTCGAATTCGGTAAAAAGTAATTTTTTTTGCGTATGGTTTTAATAACTGCATCCTTCTGAAGGACGGATAGGACACGCAAAATAAAAATGCAAAGCATAAATTTTTTATTGTTGTGAATTGAACTGATGCAACGTACACACATAGCGGTAAAAAAAACCTTGTTGGGTTAGGTCAACAGCCGAAAGGCTGGTTTGAACCTCTAGAGGCTTGACTAAGTAAAACGAGGAGTGAAGTGGTCTACAAGTGCCTTCCTTACTATGTGAAAAAGTATGCTTATCAGCATGCCGGGCCCTCCGATAAACATCTACTTTCCACCTTAAAATGATACTTTCACTTCATTCACCACAGGGTCTGGCTGTATAATGAATTTCATAACTCTCAGAGGAGATAACTGTGACTAGTGTCTTTTACACCTCCACCACTTCTGTTCTTAAATGGTTTAAGTCATATAATTGGCTGATCATGTGATATAAAACAGAACTATTTTTTGTAGCCCTGGAACTAGCAGATCGAGTGTATATAATTTAACACTCCACCTGCCTGTTATGGGCAGAAACCCGTAATAAAATTAATTTTATTTTTTCAAGAGTTAAAATAAATTTTAACCCCTAATAAAATAATTTTTCTTTTTTACCTGCATAAGTAGGTTTTTGTTCAAACGATTCATTGTTGTGATTAGCAACATTTCTGTTTCTAGTGTTGTGACTGAAAATATGTATGGCCATGTTAGTAAAAATAGTTGCTATTAAGTAGGTTTACTGGGAGGCTATTTTGATTTCTTATGTTCTTTTAAAAAAATATTTTCAACTTTACATTGTTGTTTGGTTCAGAGTAAAATTGTAGATTGTGAATTGAGTAGATTGTAGTCTGCGTATTACTTAAATGGTGTTGTCTTGTTCATTCGGAATTTCGGTTATTTAAACTCATGAAGTCCAGTTGAAACGGAAAGTACTGTATACAAATATGGAAATAAAATATTGTATTATTTCTTTATAGTATTTGTAAGCCTGCTTTACTTTAAACTAACTAGCTATTTAGCATAACTTACATAATGGATTCAAGGAAAAACATTACTGTGAATAATTATATAGAATTTCTTGATTATCGTTACGCGTTATATTATGTTTATTATAATGTAGACAGTTAGAACAGTCGATTCAAACGTTTTCTGTATTAAATTTGAATTATGACCTTGCTCTCTACTGTAATCCACGTTCACTGGTCATTGTCCTTAAGTTTATTTGCTCAGTGGTTTATATTAACTAACGCGGTTTCTTCTTTCTTTTCTTTTCTATTTTTTTTTATTTTGTTATTTTTCTGTTGGCACTTGTAGTCGCTATTGCAGCACTGATACACTACTACATTAGTGTTACTCGGCAGCGTACGTATTTGTACTGTACTCGTACAGTAGAATTAGTACTATATATCCATCAGATAGACGGATGATTACGTTATAACGAGTCTAAAGGCACTTAAGAGTAGATTTGTTGCTCGGGGACCTCCATGACGACTCCTACCAACGCGTTACTAATTGCACTGAACTGTTCGTTTCTGTTGAATCGAGTTCTTTCAGTTTATAATGTACAATACTACTTCTACGTACATAATTAGTCTACTATATAAAGAATGTCAATACTTATTATATAAGAGAACATACGTACCGTATTTATTCCACTGGACATACACTGGACTTAATAATGTATGGCAAATACAGCATTGCAAAAGTATATAATACAGTTCACACAGTTTTACCAATTATGTAAAGAATTATCTGTGATAAAATTTTTTATTTTCTTGAACTAGTTTTTTTTAATTCCTAATGTGTGTACGTTACAATCTGTTCAATATTAAGAATGTAAGCAACCCCATGACACATTGAAATATTATGTACGATGTGTAAATGAGGTGTAGTCTTGTTCAGACTCAGGCCGACCTTTCCTGAGAGAGTATGGTTATGTTAATAATATGGTTCAGTTAGTTGAACCCCAACCATCAAAATTACGCCAGTAACCGCTTTCTATACTCCAATGAACGAACTTGACCGCAGATGAGATCTAGCCAGTAACAGCCAAGCTCGGAAGTGAGGTTGCCTCTTCGGTAAGTCACACTCTGTTCCACCGAACTCCAGCTACTTTTGTTAGGCTGTCAGCCACAGCGGCACCCACAACGTGACAACGCAGAATACGATTAACTAAAGTCAATAGGCTCTGTGCTGTGTTCTCGGTCACTATGCTCTGCCTTTATTTGCAGTCTCATGTTCGTTAAGGTATAGTATTCAAATCCGTATAAAAGTACTTTTACTAAGATTTGAACCAGGAACCTTCGTCCCCGAAAATCGGATGATTCGCGGTGACGACGACTTTACCTCTAGACCAATCCGGTGGGTTAATTCTAATAACAGTAGAACATTTTGTCGTAATAATACCATATTTACCAAAAGAAAATATCTATTTCGTAACTTCCATTTCTTAATTTTACATGCAAATGCATCTTAAATACAGCATTACCATCTCACCATTCCATTTTTGGAGGTGATGGAAATTGACTTATCCGACTGTGGTTAAATCATAGGTGACCATGTACCGAGATATGTGTAAACATTTATTTAACAAAATATTACGGTAAGTGGCCTCACAGTTAACTTAACATTTTACTTAACTTCACTTCTGTGATATCGCTAACGACATTAATAACTCATACTTAAATTTTCATCTTTAAATTTAATTAAAGTTTTCAGTTTTGTCTTAAAAGAGATGATTATTAAATTTTAGAGGCAAATGAGAGAAGTTTTATTTTTAAAGCGTATTTCGTACATGTCTGGAACGAGCAGTTGTTTGTTTATTGTGTCATTATTTCGGGTTCTACGGGATACTCTGATACGTATTTCACGTATTAATATCACGTAATTTCTCAAGATTTTCGCTACAAAGATTAGCCTGACCTTCGTCACTTTAAACTCCGTAAATAAATGGGCAAAAGGATAGCGGAGCTGGTTTTTTATTTTATAATTTTTAAAATAATTTATAAACTCATTAACAGGTACGTATTTGAAATAACGATTTTCGAGCCAATCTGAAAACTTAATTTTGTTTTTCAGTAAGTTTTTGTTGTTGTTCTATAAAAACATTTTAATAGTATCAACTAAGCTGCATCCTTAAACGTTATGAATACTTAATCGTTCTAATATTAGCCCGGACAAACCGGGATTATTTAGGCATGTTTCGGGATTAACGAATGTCCGGGATTTTCGGATATCTGTGTAATGGACCGGCGGCCGGAAAATTTCGATCTGGATTTTTGTTTTTTTTTATTTAGAGGTTGATAATATTGTAAGCAGCGATACTAGACTGTTAAAAGTTAATTCAAAGATGTCGTTAATGGACTTTTTCGAAATAAAACTTAAAACTGACAAAAGTGTTTGTAGGAAAAGTACTATCATCTGAGAAATATCACACCAATTCCAGGGCAAGAAAAAGAACCCGATGGTACAGATGTTGTAATCGTAGGACTCAAATCTAAGTAATTTATATGCTTTGTGCCTACTTTTAATTAACATTACTATTCTAAAAATGGTATTAATTTAAAAAATAATTAATTAGAAATTAATTTGTAAACCAATGTATTTCAGTGCAAAAATTAATTATTAAATAAAGAAAAATTATTTTGTATGTGATTTACTAAAATAGACCCTTTCAAAAAAAAATGTCCCGGATTAGAGTCCAGAAATTGTGGTAAGCTTATTTAATGCGGATTCAGAATTCCTTTACAGCATAGATGTTGTTGGTAGTGTCTACTAACCTGAATGGGTCACAATTATAGGGTGATTCAAAAAGAGCGCCGGTTTTGATATATCAAATTAAGAGATTTATTTTATTGAAAAACTGAAAATAAATACATCAACAAGTTCATCTTACCTTCCGATTTCATGTATGAAAAATGATGTCATGCATGTGTCCTCCTCTACTGCGCTGGCACGCATCAACTCTGTCCATGAAATTGGATATTACTGCACGACAAGTTTCGACTTCCATTTGCCCGATAACCCGTCGAATATCCTCCTTCAAGTCATTGATGTTTCGGGGTTTATTGGCATACACCAATGACTTCAGATGACACCAAAGATGAAAGTCACAAGGCGTCAAGTCACACGACCTTGGTGGCCATTGATGGTCGGAATTACGAGAAATTATGCGATCCTGGAACCGTTCACGGAGCAACAACATTATTTCTCGTGCAGAAACTGAATTTTATACGGGTGATATTGGAGATCGTACCGAAGAATTCTCCGTACAGAAGAACATCGTAAACCCAATTGTTGAGAACGGCGACGTATTGATTTTGCTGGGCTAACAGCCACACTGTCACGAACCAACAGTTCGAACTGCTCAGTTCGGCCAGAACGACGACGTCCAAAACTTTTAAGGTCGACTGTTGAACCCGTCTCAAAAAACTTTTTCATGAGCCTGCGAACTGTTGATTCATTCGGTGCTTCATTACGTCCTAGAGTACCGCGAAGTCGCCTGACAGTAGCCGCATAACTCTCTCCACTCTGGTAAAATGTTTTGACGATTAACACTCGTTGTGCAATAGTAAACTTCTCCATGGTTAGACACAGACTGCGAGAGTACTACACTGCGAACAAGAGAAACTACAACTGAATCGTCAATCGGAGTGTTCTCCGAAATAGAAATGAGGTCTAACAATGTTGCCAACCGATAAACAAAAATTTACCAGCCGTTTAAAAACCGGCGCTCTTTTTGAATCACCCGTTATTTGCGGAAAGTTAACATACACTGTTGTGTACGATGTACTCGTATTTTTTCCTGAAGTTTGTCCTTTATTCAATACAAATTTGTTTGAAAATCATACTGTTTTGGGAATTATTTAAAATTATTAGAGAAACATGGGACATCCGTCAGGAAATATTTATTTTACTAAAATTAAAAATTTTTAAAGATTATTCTTCGAAGATTTTTTTGTTTTACATTATAAAAACCAAACGAAATATAATGTGAAGATGAAGTTTTCTGATGGTGATAATGAAGCCGGAAAAAGTATTTCGGTCAGATTCCGTTATATGCCCCCAATACTTTTCCCTGTATTTTTCCTTTCTTTTTGCTGTATTAAACATTAAATGTAAGCAATATAATTTAATTATATATTATTTATTAATAAACTAGCATTTCGAGGTATTCCGCTATTGTTGTCGCTGTTATCTTATCGTTCTGTCGGGAATCCCGATTACGGCAGTCCGCGCGCCATTGCAACGTTTCAGTTCAACTGTCTTACCTGTACAGTTAAGTAGTGTACCTGCGTTTAGTGTTAACATTGTTGAAAATGGATTTACCTTCAAATATTTTCGAAGTTTATGAACTGACGAAGGTAAAAGAAAGGTGCGTGTCATTTTTCCAAAATGTTAATATTATATCAACAGAAAAACTTTGTGATAATGGTCATGAAATGACATTAAGCGTTACGGACACTCGGGAACGTTGGCGTTGCAGAAAAAACACGTGCCGTCAGGATGTTCAATTAAGATCCAACACTTGGTTGGAAAATTCGCGTTTGGGTTTCGACAAAGTGTTGTTATTCATTTATTGTTGGAGCCATAAACTTACAAGTGTAAATTTCTGTGAGCGGGAACTAAAAATTAATCACAACACTGTAGTCGACTGGAATAACTACATACGAGAGGTGTGTGCAGCTAAATTACTAGCCAATCCAATTGTAATAGGAGGTCCTGGACTGACAGTGGAGATTGATGAATCGGTATTCGCCAAGCGAAAGTATAACGTCGGTAGGGTGCCAAAACAACAGTGGGTTTTTGGTGGCATTTGTCGCGAGACAAAAGAATGTTTTTTATATGCTGTTGAGGACAGATCTGCTGCTTCGCTTATTCCCATCATTGTTGAAAGCATTGCACCAGGAACATGCATCATGTCCGATAAGTGGCGATCCTACAATGGAATAAGGAATGCTAACAGGAACTACGATCACAACACTGTCAACCACAGTGAAAACTTTATTGATCCGCAAACTGGTGCTCACACAAACACTGTTGAAAGAATGTGGGGCGTAGCTAAGTCAAGCTTTCGGCGTCAGTATGGCACTCATTCGAAAATGATCGACAGCTACCTTTGTGAATTTATGTGGCGGAAACAACTCAATGATAACACTAACCCATTTGAAGCTATACTTCAAGACATTGCGGCTTTTTGGCCACCTCAGTAAAAACTTTCGGTAAAATTTTGTCTGTTCATTTTGGTGTGTGAATAAAATTACTCATTCATTATTATTCAGCTTACATTTAATGTTTAATACAGCAAAAAGAAAGGAAAAATACAGGGAAAAGTATTGGGGGCATATAACGGAATCTGACCAGTATTTCGTTTAAATAATTGTATATTGTTGACAAATCGATATTCTATTTATATTGTAATTCAACTTTTTGCAATTAGTCACGTGATAACAAACAGATGAACAAACAAAGCGTCGCTAAAGCTTTGACGATTCCTAATCACTGAATGCACCTGCCTCACACTGACTGATTGTATTCATCAATAAATCCACTGTTTATTATTAAATTAGGATCTTTCGTGTACAGCTTCGCTTTTCCTTCTCCATATTTGATTTTCACTGCCCTTACTTATTTTTTTCGTATCACTTGTTTTTTATGTTTCTATAAATCAGTGGAGTGAATAAACGAAACTATTGAGTTTCGTTAGTATTAGGAAAATTTTACCTGTTAAAATCCTGACACGCTGGTGAAATTCTTTGCCTTTTAAAAAAAATCTGGTGTGAAACACTCACACAACTTTCTCTTGCCAATGAAAATAATTAATAATAAACCTAACATTAGTATTAAAACATTAGAAATGAACAAAAACTAACCTCAAAAACATAACCTTATTTCAATCATGAGTGAATGACGCAAAATGACAATCGAACTCAGTTTGGCTTAAAAATACGGAAAATCACGCTTTCACGCTAAACTAGGCTCTGTAGAGAAAAATGCTCTAAACAAAAGTTGTAGATATTTTAATTTTCTATAACTTTTATTATATACACTTTTGTCGTAAAATGCATACTAAGACCGAAATGTTTAAAAAATCGATTTTTCTCACGTTTTCGTGAGAAAAAAAACAGAAAATCGCAAATTACCGCTAAACTAAGCGTTATACAAAAAAATGTTTGAAACAGAAGTTGTAGGTTTTTAAATTCTCTACAACTTTTATTATATAAGTTTTTGCGCTAAAATTTATATTAAAGCCGTAATCTTAAAAAAACAACGTTTTTACGTGAAAACAGCCTCACCGAGAATTTCAGCAAACATGGCGCCTACCCTATCTTGTAGAGAATAAAAAATTGAGTAAAATAGGCGATTTTAAAAAAAATCGTAGGACCAGTTTTTGAGAAAATCGCAAAAAAGTGAAAAATTATACGAATAAACTACTACTTCCGGTTGACCGATTTTGATGAAAATGTTCGTGTCGCGTCCGGTAGTGGTATGTAACTTAAGTTTCAAGTTTCAAGTTCGTACGATGTTCCGTTCTTGAGATATTCTGTTCACACACACACACAGACACACACACAGACCAATCGCTAAAAACATGTTTTTTGGGTTCAGGGGGTCTGAAAACGTATAGATCCGGTGAAAACTCGATTTCTAAAAATCGACATGAAAACAATACTTTCCTTCCTATATATTCATATAGGCAAGAGAAAGTAAAAATGTTCCTTAACAACTTAATCGTCAATGTTCTAGCTGTTTAAGGTACTAACCAAAAGCTAGTTATAAATCCATTTCTGTTCCTAACAATGTACGTATATTGAGTATTGGTTAATTCTACGGTGTGTTTTGAGTTGGCGATTTCAAATTTCATGGGAACATTTTCATAAGTGGTACGTATGGCAAGCAAAATTAATTGTTTCTGCCTTACTTCTGAAGGGAAATAGGAAACCATTGAAAAACCTGTCACAACAGATGACTTGTGTTGGTTCTAAAATAATTGTAAATGTTTAAACCAAATTACCTGTTTGTTGTGATATTAAATACTTGTCGTTTTTTGTTTTGTTTTAATTTGTAACTACTGAACTCCTGTTTGCATCTAAATAATTATTTTGGCCGTAACAGGCAGGTGGAGTGTTAAAATATTTGCGCTCGATCTGCTAGTTCCGTTTTTTTTGTTTTACGTCTGACTGTTTTGCAATTGCTGCTAAAGCAGACGGCGAGAAGGATGACAAATAAAGATGAGTGATGAAAAATGCCAGATCTGATTTCGAATCGAACCCGGTACCCAGGCGTAGAAACCAGTTGCGATAACCACTACGCCAACGGGTCGGCCTAGTGCTAGTTCCAGGGCTACGAAAAATAGTTCTGTTTCTTATCACATGGTCAGCCAATTAGAACTGAAGGATTTAAGAACAAAAGAGGTAGAGGTGTAAAGGACACTAGTCAGAGATATCTCCTCTGAGAGTGATGAATTTCATGATACAGCCAGAGACCCTGTAGTGAATGAAGTAAAGGTGTCATTTGTAGGGTGGAAAGTAGATTCTTTTCGTAGGCGCTGTAGTGCTTATAAGCATACTTTTCCACTCAGTGAGGAAGGCATATGTAAACGACTTTACCCCTTGTTTTACTTAGTAAAAAAATCTAGAGGTTCAAATCAGCCTTTCGGATGATGACATAAACAATTATTTTGTCTTCTATTAAGTATTTATTAAGTATAATTCGAGGTCTGTTTAGGTTTTAATTTATTTTTTACCTTTGCTAAATTGTTAGCTAATTGTTATCATCAAATTTTACAGTTTTCAGAAATGACCCAGTATTTTGTCATCAACTTTTTTCGTTGACTGACAGATGTCTGATTCTGTTTAAATAAGAAAGCCCTTACTGACTGAATTGACTCATGGCTAATTATCTAACGTTTCGATTACTTAGAAAACTGAAACTCCGTAAGTTTGATCCCTGCGGTTAACATAACTTCTGTAGGACTTAAAATACGGGAAATCACTAATTGCCTCTAAACTAAGTTCTGTAGAGAAAAATGCTTTAAATAAAAGTTGTAGGTTTTTTAATTTCCTATAATTTTGATTATATACACTTTGGTCGTAATATGCATATACTAAAACCACAATCTTAAAAAAATCTAATTTTGATTCGCAAAATACAGAAAATCGTTAACGTTCGAAGAAAATGCATGAAAAATGTTGTAGATTTTTATATTTTCTCTACCTTTAATTGTGTACATTTTTGTCGTATAATGCATACTAAGGGCGCAATCTTGAAAAATGCCATTTTCTATGAAACAAAAACAGAAAATTACTAATTGTAGCTTAACTAAGCGTTGTACAAAACAATGCTTGAAGTAAAAGTTATCGTTTTAAATGTTCTACAACTTTAATGATATAAACTTTTGCTCTAAAATGCAGATTAAGCCCGCAATCTTAAAAAAAATTCTTCGAGAGCGCAGCCTCCAAAAGAAATTCAGCGGACATGGTTCTCATACCCCCAACGAACTAAAGACTGCAGATAAGATCTAGCCAATAATAGTCTAGGTCGGGTGTTAGGTTGCTCCTTTGCTAAGTCATACTCTGTTCGACCGAACTCCAGCTGACATTTTGCTAGGCTGTCACCACAGCGGGATCACAACGTGACAACGCAGGATACGATTAACGAAAGTCAACTGGCTCTGTGCTGTGATCTGCGTCTCTATACTCGGCTTTCATCTGCAGTCTCTAGTTCGTTAAGGTATAATGTAGAGCTTATCAAATGTAGTATAAATGAGGGGATTAAGAAATAAATATTGTTGTAACTTATTAATTTTTTTTAATCCAGTAGCTAAAGTTTACGAAGTTATATAACTCGGTCTTTTCTAGGCTTGAATTAATAGACTAGTAGGTAATGACATGTTAACTTGAGGTTTCATAAATTATAGATTTATGAAACCGAAAGCCGAACATTTTGGCTGCGTTGGTTTTTTCATAATAAACTTGTAATATTCAAGTTTATTTTATTATACCGTTCGATTTTAGAAATCTAAGTGTAGTTATCTTTAGGAGTTTATGAAGAAATTTCGTGTATTTGTACATTGTGTAAACTATGTATAACATACGGTTTGTTTAGTAGAATGCAAAAAATAGGGGTTTTTATTTATTTTTCAACCGATATATTTTGCGAATCGACTACTGTACAGTACATAAAATGAGAAAATAAATATGTTTGATTATGACAAACTTTACTGTATTCATTCATAGGCATATCTTATGTATTTTTGATATTGTTTGTTTAACCGGTTAGCTATCATATTATGATATAAATAAGTATATATTTAATATCTTATTATTTAATGCCACTTCAAACACTATATTATTTGTTAAGGCATAGACAGCTAACATTTGTGACCTATTTAAAATTGGCTTAAATACTTTTATTGTTATTTGTTTAATTTACTATAACAAGTTTATTGACTTACTATTCAATTTAAATTAAACATTCTAAACGTTACTTTCTTTTGAAATTTAAGTAATTTTTTAATGTCATTATGTCGTTGGAAATTTCATTTTGTATCGTTGTAGTGAATTTATCTCGTTTGCATTGGAATGTTCATAATTACGTTAGGTTGTTGACCTAATCAACAAAAATGTCTAATTTACGGTTTAAATATTCACTGTTTTTTAAAGATGAATTTTTATTTGTTTTAGTACCTTAAATTTATTATTATTTATTTTTTGTTGTTTCTTTATGATTTCTGTCATCAGCAAGAAAAGGGTAGTTGTTTCTGTTTCAAATTTTCGTCTTTACCCATTTTATAAAAAATTATATTACCATATCTGTATTTATTTGAATATGATCGCCCTATTAGGTGTAGCGATCTGCTTAACGAGGTTTCATATATCAGAAGTTTCGGGTTCGATTCCCAGTTTAGTACTACACCGTTTTTTTTACTCATTTTCTTTTGTCATTCTTTACAGTCTGCATTACCATTAATGAGCAAAACAAACAGACGTAAAAATACAGAAATGGAATACTTATGTCAAAATTACTTGCCTAAAAAAGTAGAACGAACGATGTTGTATAAATCTATGTAATATTAGAATTTTTTAAATGTTTATATATTTTTTTTATTTATGTACTCTTGTTTCTTACTAAATACTTAATATCATTATGTCGTTGGAATATACGATTAACCTAGTTGTAGGAAAATTTGTAGGTAAATAGGATTTACCTAGTTGTGGCCTGGTACTTTATTGTTTGCCCATAAGAAGCAGGTGGTGTTAAATTATTTGCACTCGATCTACTAGTTCTTGGGATACCAAAAATAGTTATGTTTCTTATCACATGGTCAGTTAATGACTGAAGCATTTTAGAACCAAAGAGGTCGAGGTGTAAAAGATATTTGTCAGTTATCTCCTGAAAGTAACAAATTTCATTATACAGCCAGACCTGGAGTGAATGAAGTGAAGGTGTCATTTGCGGGGTGGAAAGTAGATAGTTTTCAGTGGACCTGCTGATAAGTAGACTTTTCCACTCAGTGAGGAAGGATCTTGTAAAGCACCTTACTCCTGGTTTTACTTAATAAAGCATCTTTAGAGGCTTTATTAAACTAGCCTTTTGGCTGATAACGTTAGCTTTACTATTCTAAACAATAAGAAATTTATATTTATTTCTCTTAGATTTAAATTATTAATAGAAAATCGAATTCAAGACCAAAGATTCAACGCTGAGCTCTTGAGCTTCTTTTTAAATGGATGAAATTCAATTTAAAAAATTTATCTATAGATTCGTCTCCATACTATGTTTGTTTTTTTTTAATTCTTCTTCGTATACTTCCACATCGATGTCAAGAAGGAAAAAAGAAAAATACAAAAAATTAAACGGTTTTTAGGTTAATTTCGGTTAGTAAAATGTGACATATAGGAAAATGGATGACTTTCAATCATTTAATTGTTAAAAAAAAGAATCAGCTAACTATTGACTTAACCCATCGTTTAGTGGTGAAGTCGCCGTTAGTCAGTCAGATGTCAAACAATTGATTTACAGAGACGAAGGTTCCGTGGTTTGCATCCTTGTAATGTAGTCATGTTTATACGGATTTGAATACTAGACCGTGGTTACTGCTGACATTTGTTGTTGAGTAAATTTAAATTATCTATACTTTCTCAGGAATGGTGGGTCTAAGTCCGTACAATACAAGACTACACCACATTTGTACGTCATACATAGGGTATCATCTTTGTCTCATTGGGTCATTGGGTTGCTTATTGTTCTTAAATTGAACATATTGCAACCCATACACATTAGGGTTAAAAAAATATTGACATATTAATCTTCTCATATTTTATGTAGGTATACCCGTAGCTATAGGTTTTATTACTGAGTTGTTTTTATTATGTGTTTGTTCTGTTTTATTTTTGTGGACGTAAAATGGTCCAGATTAACAATGTAGAAAATTCACGAACTTGAATTCTGAAAGTGATACTAAATAAATTCAGATTGTCCACAAGAATGATTATCGAATTAAAGTGGTGTGAACTCATGTGATAAAAGACATTTGTCAAAGAAAATATTTTACGGCGTGATACTTTTCAAGATTTTTTAAAAATTTAGAATATTTTACTTTATATTGTCTATGAGCTGGAATTATATAGGATACTATATAATGTTGTTTAGGTCATCATCCGAAAGGCTGGTTTGAACCTCTAGAGGCTTTACTAAGTAAAACGAGGAGTGAGCTGGTTTACGATTGCCTTCCTCATTGAGTGCGAAAGTATGCTTATCAGCATGTCAGACTCTCTTAAAAGCATTTACCTTCCACCCTACAAATGACACCTTCATTTCAGTCACTACTGGTTCTGGATGTAATGAAATTCATTACTCTCAGAGGAAATAACTTTGACAAGTGTATTTTACACCTCTATTATTTCTGTTCTTAAATGCTACAGTGATATAATTGACTGACCATGTGATGAAAAACTAAAACATTTTTGTAGCTCAGGGACTAGCAGATCGAGTGCTAATAATTTAACACTACACTTGTTTGTTTCGGCAAAATATATTATGCTTGTGCTATAAATAAGGTCGGTATTGAATAATTCATCTTCTATACGTAGTTATCAATTCGTTAAAGTATCAATATTACATTTATAATTATTTAAAGGTATGTATTATAAAATAGTGACTAACAATTCTAATTGAAAAGATGTAAGGTACTGTGTTTTATTTTAATGTTACAATTATTAAAGTTGGACTGGTTTCTGTTAAGTCAGAACTCGCTTATTCAAGTACCTTTTATCCCAGAAGGTTTAACTGGGGCAAAGTATTAAAGTCGGCATGTATCAATTACAGATTCGTACTAAAATTATTAATAAATTAAAATACAGTATTCTCAAAATGTCCCATAATCACCTTGCTTAAAAATTAAATTAAATCATTTGTACTCTTAAGGCTGCAACTGCAGTACAATTTCGTTTATCAAGAACAATTTGAATCGGAAAAAATTTATTAATAAAATCGCAATATCTTACATGCAGTATCTGAACACTGCAGTCTAGATTCAACATAAGTCCTGGATTACCCCGGACAATCCGGAATTAATGAATGTCCGGCATTTTTGGATATCTGTGTAAAGAACCGGCGGCCGGGAAATTTCGCCCTGTTCTGATGTAGAGGTTGGTAACGTTGTGTGCAGCGATGGATGCTAGACCGTTAAAATTTAATTCAAAGATGTCTTGCTAACTTTTACGAAAAAATTAAAACGGATAAGGTGTTCCTTGGAAAAGCACTATCATCTGAGAAATATCAGACCCGTCCAACTCTAGGGCAAGAAAAAGAATGCAATGGTACAGATGTTGTAATCGTAGAATCCAGTTCTAAGTAAATGTTCGGATGTTTTTGTGCCCAATTTTAGTTATCATTATTATTCTTAAAATAATTACTTAAAAATTAATGGGAAACCTATGTGTTTCAGTGGAAAAAAATTATGTATTAAAAAGATTGTGTCTATGACATTTTAAAAAGAGCCCCTTTAAAAAAATTATCTGGCATTGGAGTCCAGAAATTAAGCCTACTGCAGTCTAGATCCAGTACATTGTAAATTTTATAACCCGTTTAGTAGCGTAGGGGTATTCGAATAAATTGTTGTTTATTCGACTATTGTTTTAAATTTTCGAATAAAGGTAAACGAATAAAATATTCCAAAACTTTAGTTTACAGATTTCAAATAAAATATTCGGAAATACTGTTGCCAAATAAAATAATTTCATTGTTGCGAATCAAAATTCTTCATAAAACGAATAAAAATAAACAATATGATCTTAGCCTTTGTAATAAGAATACAGTTAATATTTTTAATGTGCCTAAAAACCTTCATTTGATAGTTTGTTATGTCTGTATCTGCGGAAGCCGCCGGACGCATATCGCGGTGTCTTGTAGAGTATTAGAACGGGAAACACTGTGGAGAGGGTGGAAAAAAAAGAGTCAGAAGACTAAACAATGCCGATTGCCGTAGTGTTGTGTTCATAACAAGAACGATAAGTTTGTATGTTGGGGTCCTGAATTGAATTGTATCATACTGTATTGACATTTATATAGCGTGTAGCGGCTGCGAACTTAAATTTAGGAATTTCATTTGCATAAAAATTCCTTTTCCCACATCTCTCATCCCTTAAATCTTGCGTTGTATTATCAAGCGAAGCATTTCGTATCTTGGTCTACGCATAATGTGACCCAGATATTCAATTTTCCTGTTTTTTGGTGGTCTGAACAAGCTCTTTTTCTGTTTCCTTTCTCCGCTAGAGTGTCTCGTTGGGTACTTTATCCGTCAAGAGTTGTTGTAGCATGCGCCAGTACAACTAAAGCTCAAACGCATCTATTCTCCTTATATTCATTATTCTTTAACTTCCAAGCTTCCTCTCCATATAACACTGTTCAGAAGATGTAACATCAAACCATTCTTAATCTCAGGTTAGCCTAACTATAAGCTAAATATCAGCCTAACGACTAATTTTTTGATAATGGTTATTTATTATCCGAGCTTTATTTTGTCTCATTATTCCCTTGGTCTTAGTTACCTTGCATACGCAAGTTTGTACTGTATATTTAATGTTACAAATACATCTCATTTTACAACTTTTTGATACTAGATTAAGTGTGATCTACAATATAATAGACCTTATCATACACGAATTCTTTAATGAGTTAAACACAGTACGTGAACAGAATCATAGTGTATTTGCGTTCAGATGTTTTACCTTGCGTGATCCCGGCCTAATTAAAAGCACATGTACGTAATGTAATTATGTTTTAACATGGTTACATTATAATATAATGTTCACAAATGCATGGGTACATTTTAAATTTTTTAGTTTAACATTTCTACTCGCGTCATAAGCAACACTTACGACGTATTAGTGAAAATAAATTACAGTCCTATTTTTGTATCGGTACGTCGGTTATCCATCAGGATTATAATATTTTAAAGTTTAAATTACAATTCTGTTTTAAATTTATACAAAATTCACAAATATTGATGTAATAATTTGCGGTAAAGTGTTTGTTAATGTTTTTGTTTAGTTTTAATTTGTTGAATACGTATAGGCCTACAGAAATGAAGATGTCTGATTATATTGTAATATGTTTCGTTTATTACCACTGTGTAATATGAAGTTAACAAAAAATATTTCAAGTGTATTAATCTTGTGAGATAGTTCAGAACTCGGTATGTACATGAATTTACATTGTAATTGAATTCCCATTATCCTAATTAATTAATCTAAACTGCTTCTTCTTCAGGTACCTGTGTTGTTTAGGTCATCATCCGAAGGCTGGTTTGAAAATCTAGAGAGGCTTTTCTAAGTAAAACGTGGAGAGAAATGGTTTCCCTTCGTCACTGAGTGGAAAAGTAGCCTATGCTTATCAACATGCTAGGCCCTCCAAAAAAGCATCTAATTTCCACCCTGCAAATGACACCTTCACTTCATTCACCACAGGCTCTGGCTGTATCATGAAATTCATTGCTTTCAGAGGAGATGGCTCTGTTTAGTGTATTTTACACCTATATCTCTTCTGTTCTTAAATTATTCAGTCATTTAATTGGCTGACCATGTGATAAGAAGTTTTTGTAGCCCTGGATCAAACAGATTGAGTGCAAATAATTTAACACTCCACCTGTTTGTTATGGGCAACTTCAGGTTTCTATAAGTTCCAAATGTTGTTGACCATTATAGGAATTTTTACTTTATTTCCCTGATAAATAACTCTTCTGAGCTCTTTTTATACAGAGTTCTCAGATTTTGTAGCCGGGACACTTTCTTCTTTCAAATCCTGTTTTCTTACATTTTCCCCTGTATAAAGAAACTGAATTAAAATGGTTTGATGAAACGAATATCTGGATTTTCCCCATGATATGTTCTAACCTATATAAAATTTTCTTCTAGATTGCTTACATGATCTAAATTTTGAATATTCAGTTAAGTTTAACGATGTTAGGTTAAATTAATGAACCCTGTTTCGTTAGGTAGGGGTCTAAGGTTCGATTCCCGGTTAGGTCTGGCATGTTTTTGTCTTATGTTTACTACTATTTTAACTCGTATCACTACACTACCTACACACAAGTCAAGGCTTATGTAGGTATCATGACATGTTAAATAACCAATTATAAATAATTTTTGTTATTTTTTTAATGACTAATTTACTCGCTGATCGCTATTCTCTAAATTTCTGACCCCTTTGTTAAATTTCTACTCGTAGGTTTCGTTTTTAATGTTATTTCTGTAAATTCCTGAAGGGGAACATTTATAAAAATTGGCGTATGTGTTCTTATACGTTGAAAAGATTAAAGCATCTGAATTTTTATCATTTGCTTCTAAATACAGAGTTAACTACCCTGAAACTTTATGGTGTACCTTCTTAAAAAGATGTAATTCTGAAAATCGACAGTGCCTGCAACACATTATTGTATGTCTAGCATTACTAACAGTTCCACATTGCTCCTTGTCTTCTTCCAACGTTGCCACGCTAACAAATGTAATATTAATGTAAGGTTACTTCACGGAATAAATTGACAAAGTAAACTGTAAGGAAGTGAAAATCGAAGTAGAACCATAATACAGAAAAAACGTATCGTATCTTTAGATATTCATTATTGTTTGAATGTGCTTGTGTGAGTGAGAAAATCGTACAATTAGAACATTGTACTTGGTAGATCCGGCAGTACTGTGGCTAACTCCATCGACCTTCAAGCTCACAATGATTTGACGCACACTCTAGTATTCATTAAAGATACCTAGACAAGGTAATGTGGCATAAATTGAAAAAAAACGAATGAATTAGTTAATAAAATGCCTTTTACACTAATTTTGCCTAATATTTTACTAGAATTTTTAATCGTGTATTAGGTAACTATGTTTTCGTATAATAACACTTAAAATAGAAATTAGGAATATTTAGTAAAAGTTAACAAAAAATTTCTAAAATCTGCTTTGGATGAAATAAAAGTTTTTCACCGGTCAAATATAATTTTCTTTGATAGTAGACTACGGTTTTTATTAAAGGTAATATTTCTAGGAATTATCTACGTATTATTTTGAACCCAGTTTCCATTTTGGCTATCATCTGATATTTTGGCCGCATCGGTTCTCATTACCAGGAAGTCCGAATTAACGAAATCCAGATTAACCGGATTTAATTGTATTTTTCAAAGTGTTCTGAATTCATTTGTGAGTTTTACAACTTTATTGCGTAATTATGCAATCATTTATTTGTCACAAATACATAATTAACTTTATCTGGTAATTTTTTTTAATCTTTATAACATGTTCTGAGAATTGACCATGTTTAGAAGAATCGAGTTTTTTGTCAAAACTTTTTTTAAGTAATAATTTTGTTATTTAACTTATTCTTTATTTGAAAAATAATACAGTGTGTATGTAATGTTCAGAATTATGGTAACATAGCTTGCAGCAGTTCTTTTTAATAGGTTTTTTTATACTAAGGCAAATAATTTTCGAAGAAAATAAAACTTTACACTGGGCTTACTGCCTTAAGATAGAGGAATTCATCTTAATTAGTAATATTTGTCATGCCTTAGGAAAAAAACTTTTTTTTTATTTTGCAATATATTATATGAATCATTTTTACTCAAGTAAAGCTTCCCGGTTTGCATACTACGAGAATTATTTCACATATCTGATACCTTTTTATGTACTCTAGTACATTTCTTAAAACGTATCTAATTTTGGGTTATTCTGTGTAAAATAAGGATGACCTTATAAAATGTTTGTCTTATGTTACCATTAATATGTAGTGTTTTGTTACTGAAGTTGCAACTGATAACCCAAAGCTATAAATTTTATCCCAAGTGTATGTGGTATAAAGAAGAGTAGGTTGTGTAACAAAAATGTAATTTAATCTCCAAAATCATGAATACCGAGTTACTTTACACGTTGTATTATAAAATTTAATATAGACTATTGTGTTTTATCATATTCAATGGTTTTGCAGGTATCGTTTTTAGTAGTCTGTTATCTGATAATTTAATGGCAACGCATTTCTTTTTACTTAAAATTTTAAATTAAGTTTATACCTCACTGTATGGTGATTTTTACTTGCTCTTGCGTATATGAATAGGCTTATGTAGGAAGGAAAGTATTGTTTTCATGTCGATTTTTCGAATGAGTTTTCACCGGATCTATACGTTTTCAGACCGTGGAGGAACTTGGAATCACTAAACAAGACCTGCTAACAAAATCAGCTAAGTACAACCAACTAGTCAAGACTAATATGGTGACATTCGAACCAAAAACCAGAAGATTGTACAACGGGTCGTTTACCGACGAAGACCGGAAACAGAGATCGGAACGTTTTAAGAAAATGTGGGCCAAACGAAAGAAAGCCACGCTTAGGAGAGCGCGCTTTTCAAAGAAACCCAACACTGGAACGGGCCTTAACTTGAACTAGAGTGATCTATGAGGTCTTAAAAGTAAAAAAAAGGATAGAAAGTTAATAAAGGTGTTGCACTCACAGAAGATAATCTAGAATGTTAAGTGGTGGGGGTTTGTCGAATGATTTTTTGATAAAATCGTTTATAATTGAATTTTTGTGGCATTGGCGGGTTTTGCATCTAAGAATAGCAGCATTTAGTTAAAAATTCTGTTCCAATCTGTTTGATCGATCATCCTTTGTCTTAAAAATTCAATCTTCAGTATGCATTCTTTCATCGCTCATGACAATTAAAATAAACAATCTTGTTTCTTTGATTACTTTAAATTTAAGGAAATAAATATTTTTTATTCAACTGAGCTTGTTTCATGTACGTGTGTTTGAATGTACACATAGTGAATATTGTATTTGTTGCGCTTTGTTTGTATGGCTCATTAACAGGCATGATTGATTAGAATTTTATTTCCAGAATGGAAAGCGTTTCGTCTAGCCAGGCTATGCGGTCGACTGTACAGTGATTAAATTAACTGAAGGAATGCATAGTATGACCCCTCACATCTATTCTTTGTTTTATATTTTCTTATTCACGTCGCTTTTTCTAGAGCCGTTTCAAATCTTCATTTAGTCGAATACTGGCTCTTTGTCTCTGCTGACTTCACCATTTACCGTTTTAGTCCACTACGACATTATGTTCAGTCTTCCAGTTCCTTGGATTAATATTTTTTATCATTCCATTCTAATTTTAAACCTTTGTTTCTAGATAAGTTTTTTTCTATTTCAGGACAGATTTATTATTAACATTTACGGATACTACAGGCTATATATTTCCTAAAATTTTGAAATGTTTTACAAATTTGGGGTTTTAAAATATGTTACATTTCAATTTTTTTTTTGACTTCATGTGTTGTTTATCAGCACTAGAAATTAGGTAGCCACTGAGAAATGCATTAAATAAACTGGTATTGCTTTCCCCAGTTTTTTTTACTCGTTTGTTTTTGGTAAGATAGAGAAATTTTAAATATTGCTTTAGATTCCTAGATATTACTTACAAAATACATGGAGAGTTTTAGAACTAGATTTTCAGAACGTGTAAAAATAGTATGTACTGTAATAGATTGGTCATAGTCTTTTTACTCTGTAAGTCCTTGTGCTTAAAAAAAGTTAATGCTTATGTCTATTCAAAGTAAAAGGAACAAATATTCAAAATTTCAGCTTTGTTATTAATAAGTGTGATAAGTAAAAAGATAGATCAAGTAATCACCCTTTTTATAAAGATAAGTGTATTAAAATTTAATTTTTATTACCCACTTATTTATCTTATTTTTGTTTAAAGGAGTATTTTTACACGTGAGTTAAGGGATATATGGTATTTGTTATTTACGAAATTCTTTGATTTGGTGTCACAAAAAAGCTCGGGATATCTACAGTGGCATGTCATGTATTCTTTTCTTTTTTGATGAAATTCAAACCGAGTAGGTTTTCCCTTTTCTGGTTTACGTGTGTTTATTGCTTAGAACATAAGGAGGTCCCATCACAGACAGGTTGAATGTTAATTTTTTGCACTTAATCTGCTAATTCCAGGGCTTCAAAAAATAGTTCTATTTCGTATCTTATGGTCAGCCAATTATTTGACTGAAACATTTAAGAAAAAAGAGGTAGAGGTATAAAAGACACTACTCAGAGTTATTTCCCTGAGAATAATAAATTTCATTATATAGCCAGAAATATTCTGTGGTGAAAGAAAGTGAATTTGTCAATTGGAGGGTCGAAAGATGCTCTTCAGAAAGCCCGGCATACTTTTCAACCTTGTGAGGAAGAGTAAGGTGGTTTGCTATTGCTTTCCTCACAAAGTGAAAAGTATGCTTATCAGCATGCCAGGCTCTCTGAAAAGCACATATTTTTAACCCTCCAAATGACACCTTCATCTCATTCACCATGGGGTCTAGGGCGTAATGAAATTCATTACTTTTAGAAGAGATAACTCTGACTTGTGCCGTTTACACCTCTACCTCTTCTGTTCTTGAATGATTCAATCTTGTAATTATCATGGCTTACCATGTGAAAGGAAACAGAACTATTTTTCGCAGCCCTGAAACCAACAGATTAAGTGCAAATAATTTAAGTACTTCACTTATCTGATATGGGTGGAATTTTCGGATTACAAGTTTAAAAATGTAGATGATGATTTTAAGATATCTTCCTTAAAATATTTCGTAGTTATTCAATAACATGTAGATTGTATAAAGTTCAATATTTTAAATTTATATAACGTGGAGAGAAATCATTTGGATTTATTAGATGACTTCTAAAACACCCTTGAAAGGTATGCAATAATGACAAACAATTTCCTCGAGAATGCTGTTTTCTTTTTTTCGATTCTCTTCTTTCAAACGTGGTGCATTAACTTATAGTTTTATTTTACTGTCTAACGATAAATAGCCTGTAATTTTTATTATGATGTTCTTCCTTAAATATTTCAATAATCTATTTAATTATCTTATATTACAGTTTACTGTAAAAATTATATTACAACTACAGTATATAATAGTAATTATTCTTAACAAAAAAACCAGTTAGCTTATTTTATTCCATATATTGATCTTATGTTATGTACTTCGCAGGAATGTCACGTCTAATCCTACTTCGAAGATAAACTTACAATAGAGGCGTACTATATTGCAAGATTTTTCTAGCCTGTAATAACAGTAAAACAATAATTATAATTGTGTAGTATTGATAGTTTAGTGTACTATATGTACCATTTCTATACTATTACTTTTTTAATGTTATGTCATTAGGTCGGTGATAAACGTCAATACAAAAAAGATTGAATTTAAATTCTAAACTAGTTTTTTAATCTAACGCCGGTTGTTATACTAAAGTAGTTTACTGATTGTAATGTTGCTCCTACCTTTATTTGTTTAAAAGAATTCTACTACAAGAAAATTAATTTGCAAAAAAAGTTTCAACTACATTTCTGTTTCTTTAAATTGATTATACTACTTTTTATTATTGTGTAATTTTAAACTTTTTAATTTGTTTTATTCCTTAATTATATAGTATTAAAAATAATACATTAGAATTTTTATCGTGCCAAATTTTTTCTGTACGAATGAGAAGGGAAATTTTTACAGCTTTCTTCAGTTTTTTTATGTTTATTTATTAAGGGAGAATTTACCTTGAAAAGAACAAAACAAATTTCGTATCAGATTCGGGGTTTTTGGGCTACATACGAGGTGTGGCTATTAAATAACGAGACTGACGTTGTAAAAAAATTTAATTTTAATTTTATACATAATCATTTTATTGTCACCTATATGCACTCCTCTATCGCTACAACGCTGCATGCGAATTTTCCATTGTTGGAAACAGTGCTGGAAGTCATCTTCTGTCAGCTCCTTCAGGACACGTGCCGCTTTCTCTTTTACAGCTTCCACAGACTCGAATCTTGTCCCTTTTAAAGCAAATTTTACCTTAGGGAACAGGTAGAAGTTACATGGTGCAAGATCTGGTGAATAAGGTGGATGTTCTAACACTGAGATGCTGTACTTGGCTTTCTTGTACTTGGCGTTATCTCTTGACAGATAACGCAGAATGAGCTGGCGCATTGTCTTGGTGGAGAACTCATGATTTGTTCTTCCACATGTCGGGGCGTTTTTTCCTTACTCTTTGACGTAGTTTAGAAAGTACTTCAAGGTAATGATATTGATTAATTGTTTGACCTTCAGGAACCCAATGAAGGTACACAATCCCATGGATATCAAAAAAATAATAGTCATTGCTTTAAATTTTGACTTGCTCAGTCGAGCTTTTTTGGCTCTCGGTGAAGTTCGGCTCTTCCAGTGCATGGGTTGGCGCTTCGTTTTCGGATCAAAAGTTAAAAACCGCGCTTCATCACATGTTATTATCTTCTACCATTTCCCTAAGGTGAAATCTGCATTAAAAGGGACAAGATTTGAGTCTGTGGAAGCTGTAAAAGAGAAAGCGTCACGTGTCCTGAAGGAGCTGACAGAAGATAACTTCCAGAACTGTTTCCGACAATGGAAAATTCGCATGGAGCGTTGTTGGGATAGAGAAGGAGTGTATATAGGTGACAATAAATGATTATGTATAAAATAAAGATACCATTTTTTACAACGTCAGTCTCGTTATTTAATAGCCACACCTCGTATACGGGGTATTTCTAAATTGCACTGCAATCTCTAGGGAGATCATTCTATAGCTAAAAATAAGAAACACGTTCATATATACATAGGTCCGGAAATTCTTCGTTAGCCAGTTATGCCTGGCGAAAGATTTGGCCGTGATTCCTGGGAGTCAGATTAACCCATACTGATATACTGAGAACGTATTATTAGGGGTCATTTTAGTGGTATTTTATGATTGTTAACATTGGAAACTTGAAAAAATGAGTCCGAGGACTGTTTTGCTTTTAGTTATTAAGAAAACCACGTGAAAACATAAAAAGTAGGTTTAGAAAATACATTTTTTAAGTTTAGCATTAAATAACTTTAATTTGCGGATAAACACAAAATGTTTTAATGAAAATTGTAGAGAATTAATTCTAGAGAAAAATTATATAAATAGCGTCTATGAATATTAAACTGATTAAAATTGTGGTCCGGTTGTTAATGACGGGTTGCTTTGTATAGGGCATCAGCCGAAAGGCTGGTTTGAACTGGAGGCTTTACAGAGTAAAACGAGGGGTGAGGTAGTTAACTAATGCATTTCTCACTCAGTGGGAAAGTATGCTTATCAGCATACCAGACCCTCTAAAAAGCATCTTTCCACCCTGCAAATAACACGTTAGTTTCATTCTCAGAGGTCTGGCTTTATAATGAAAATAATTACACTCAAAGGAGATAACTGACAAAAAAAACCCCAACGAACTAAAATCTGCAGATGAGATCTAGCCAAGGATAACAGCCAAGGTCGGTTGTGAGGTTGCCCCTTCGCTAAGTCACACTCTGTTCCACCGAACTCCAGCTAACTTTTGTTAGGCTGTCATCCACAGCGGGACCACAACGTGACAACACAGGATTCGATTAACGAAAGTCAATTGGCTTTGTGCTGTGAACTAGGTCACTATGCTCCGCCTTCATCTGCAGTCTGTAGTTCGTTAAGCTATAGTGTCTTTTATATCTCTGCCTGTGCTGTTCTTAAATGTTTCAGTCATATCCAACCATGTGATTAGAAACAAAGCTACTTTTTGTAGCCCTGGAACTCTAGCAGATCGAGTAAAAATATTTAAAAACTCCACCTGCCTGTTATGGGTAAATATTAGACTTATAAAATTTATTCTTATTTCACAGGCTTCGACTAAATTGTTTGTTTCGTAATGAATGGTGATAGTTAAATTAGGTATTTTATATTTTTTGCTACTGAACCATCCGGAATCCGTAGACTGCGTTTTGTGAATATAGTTCACCTTATTCGATTATCCTTTCACTAGTATCTAAAAAGTTTAGGTGTTATGGAACTATCAGTTTGTTTACTTTATTTAGTTTTTTTTCATCGTGGTACTATTTTTTTTATATTTTTAATGGTTAATGTTTACCTATATACCTCCACAGTTTTTTCGTTAAATTAGTTATTGTTCCATTATTTTTGTTATTCTGAAGTTGTTAATTATTCTGTATCAGAAACATTTAAGACGGTTTGTGAAATAAAAACATTTTATTGCAATTAATTAATAATATAGCTGTCCTGGTCGTGGTTTTTTGGGTTCTGCGCTGTAATAAAATGTTACCATTATTAAATTAGACTTGTCATATAATGTAAATTATTTTACGTGACAATAAAAGTTTATAAATTTATTTATTGGTTACTTACGCTTTAAGGTTTTTAATAAACAAAAGTTATATAGATTTTTTTTATGATTGTCTTCTGTTCACTAAACTTATACATAATACAGTAGTTAAATTATATTCATAAGTTTTATTATTAATTTATTGTACAGTACTTACAGTAAGTTATTGTTATTATTACACAGTACTTTATAATGTTTTATTAATAATTGTAATCGTATTTAATAATGAAAGCAACAGAAGTCAGTTTATTGCATTAATACATTATAGAAATTTTAATTAGTAACTAATAATAATAATGATAATAGATTGTTACGATAATTGGAAAAAGAGGGTGGTTAGGTGAAGCATGATGGTGGCGGTAATATTAATGATGATTATTAATAATAATAATAATAGTTTGATCATCTTTATAATAATAGTAGTAATAATAATGCATAGGTAGTTAGTCTATTCGGTCCATTCCAACTAGTTGGGTTGGGTTTTTAGGCGTAGTCTATACACTAGAATATGAATGTGTGTGAGAGAGAAGAGTTTGTATATGTATACTTCATTGAACACGAAGAAGGATTGTTAATTCATAGAGGACCGATCATTATCCTTAATTATGTTGACCCATCACACATCCTTAACAATAATTTTGTTGTAATAATTTTTCAAGAATCGTAAATAATTTTTCACTACCTAAATTATTATCCAATATAAAAATAAATTATGTATAACAGGTGCCTCCAAAGTAAACTTACCTGTTCTGTTTTTGTTTTATTTATTTTTGTTATCCCATGTAATTGGTATAAACATTATAAATTTCTCTCCTTTCTATATTATCTTATTCTGTTAAATGTATTTTTTTATTAGAATGTTAGTATTTCAGAGGGATTTCATTTCTTATATAAGTTCATTGTTTTTCCCGGTTTCATTATTTACTCTAATTTTTCTTTGTTTGACTTTAAGAAAATAATGCTAGTGTTTAGAAATATAGGTTTACAACTCTTTAGGTTATCCATAAGAGACAGGTGCAGTGTTAAATTATTTGCATTCGATCTGCTAGTTCAAGGCTACAAAAAATAGTTCTGTTTCTTATCACATGGTCAGCCAATTATATGACTGAATCATTTCAGTACAGAAGAGGTAGAGGTGTAAAAGACATTAGTCTCAGTTATCTCTTCTAAAAGTAATGAATTTCATTTTACAACCAAGAAACTGTGGTGAATGAAGTGAAGGTTTCGCATTTACAGGGTGGAAAGTAGACACTTTTGGGAGCGCCTGGGAAGCATAGGTTACTTTTCCACTCAGTGAGGAAGGCCAGGTAAACCACCTCATTCTTTGTTTGACTTAGTAGAGCCTCTAGAGATTCAAACCAGCCTTCTAATGGCCTAAACAACGACAACTCTTTAGGGAGGATTCAATACTAAAAATGTTGAGGTAATCAGCTAGGCTGATTTGAACGTCTAGAGGTTTTATTTACTAATTTAAACGAGGAGTGAAGTGGTTTACAATTGTCTCCCGCATTGAGTTAAAAAGTATGCTTATCAGCACGCCAGGCTCTCTGAAAAGCACATATTTTCAACCCTCCAAATAACACCTCATTTCATTCACCATAGGTTCTGGCTGTGTAAAGAAATTCATTATTTTGAGAAGAGATAACTCTGGTCATTGTATTTTACACCTCTACCTTTTCTGTTCTTAAACGATTCAGTCATTTAATTGGCTGACCACGTGATAAGAAATATAACTATTTTTGTAGCTCTGCAACTAACAGATTGAGTGAAAATAATTTAACATTTCTGTTACGAGCAGAATACTTAAAATACTAAATTAAATTTTTTAATTGATAAAATTATTCAATTTGATAAGAATTTAATTTTTCGTATTTAAATGACTGTTGTTAGTTTAAGAATTTTGTCATTCTATTAATAATACCTGTTTTACAACATTTTGGATGAACATTAGGTGATGTATTATTTGCGGCGAACAATCTTACTTATTGTTACCTTTAAGAAGATACGAGACTTATCTCAGAAAACATCACCAACGGTTTTTTCTATGGATTCTTAGCCGGAGATCGGTTAATTTAGCATAAACTTACTATTCCGTAACACAAACATTGACATGCCACGTAGAATTGTATATTATTTACAATAAAAATTTAAGATGAATCGTGACGAGTCATAAAAAGATATGCTGAGTATTTCTTTTTAAATTGAATACGCCTGCGAAGAAAGAGCAAGCATAGTAAGCATAAACCATATTAGGTGTTTTTTTCCAGATTTAACCTATTAGTAGTTAGCAAGTACAAATAACTTGACAAAATTCTTTGGAGAATGATTTTTAAACGAATATTATTTTTATGCAATTTTATAGTCTTTATGAATTTTGTGAGACTATTTCTTCACTTAGGTTATAAATGTAAGTTACACGGTTTTACTCTGAAAAACTATCTTCTAAAAGAAATATCCAGTAATTAATTATTAGATAAATAATACATTATTGTCTTATCTTTGTAAACTGTTTATATATTTATTCCTTGCTAGCACTACTATGTAATAATAATTTTTTTGACTAAATAATTATAATAATTACAATAATCTGGCCGTAGGGCTAACAAACTTAAATATTCTTGAAGCTTACAGGATTTATAGTGAATGTCATGTTTCTTATACCCTTAAAATAAACATATTTCTTAACAATGACTACACCTATTTAAATTACGTAATGTTTTAAAACTGTTTCTGAATGTATTACTATATGTTAATAATTAATCACAAAATAACATCGATAAATTGATTGCCCCTGCTGTACTGTTACAAGACGTAAGTACGTGTAGTAAATTTTATTAGTTAAGGTAATAACGAATCGAAATTATTTTCTCGATTAATGCCAACCAGTACATTTTAAATTTAGTAATTAAAATAAAGTACATGAGAGCAGATAGGTTATAGTTGTATAATTAAGATAAGAGAGCAGATAGGTTATATTTGTAAAATTGAGGTAAGAGAGTAGATGGTTATGTTGGTATAATTAAGGTAAGATAGCAGATTAGGTTATATTTGTATAATTAAGGTAAGAGAGTAGATAGGTGATATTTTTATAATTATGGTAAGAGAGCAGGTACGTTATATTTGTATAATTAAGGTAAGAGAGCAGGTAGGTTATATTTGTGTAATTAAGGTAACAGAGTAGATAGGTAATATTTGTAAAATTAAGGTTAGAAAGCGAATAGGTGATGTTTGTTAAATGAAGGTAAAAATCCTTGTTGTTGATCCTTGGATGGTAAAATTAAGCAGATAGGTGATATTTGTTACATTAAGGTAAGAGAGCAGATATTTTATATTTGTATACTAATTAAGCTAGCAAATATTTTTTTACCTTAGGAAGTAGAATTTCTATTGGAAACTTTATGTTTCCAATAGACATTCTACTTCCCTACGTATAAATATAAATTTATTGTAAATTGCTATTCCAACGTAGTTGTCTATATTGATAGACATTTTCGTTTGGAATTAATTTTGACTGCCCAAAATAGTTTCAGGTATTGTTTTATAAGGTAATTAATTATGTTTAACGAGGTAATTAATTAAATTTTAAAGAAAAACAGGATTTTTCGTTATTTGTAAATATTGTATGTGGTTGTTTTTGATGGTTAAATTAGTTTGGGACCACCCGGTGTGTGATGTCCAACCTTATTTTCAATGCAGTAGCGTCAAGAGTCGAATCAATCCGTATGACGGTCCTAACATCCATCTAACCTATCAATCTGTATCTTTTAATCTATCAGATTATTATGTATGTAGCCAGAGGCCATTCAAATATCCTGTGATTATAATGGAATCGGTATGAATAAAAAAAAGGTGGTGAGGGAAAAAAGGAAGAGGTGGAAGAGGAGGGTAGGTCTAGTTGTTGAATTGACTGGGGCACTAGTTAGTTAGACGTATATTATAAAGAGTTAAGCTGGCTCACCTTATTAGCATAAAACAGTTTCTGATCGTGGCATGGTCCTCTTGATTCTTCTTTCTCAACCGATACGTACGAGATATATACATACACTCAGTTTCTTTCCATCTTATCCAATCTTAAGGTATGCGACCTTCACTGGATCGTTTGTTTGTTGGGATGTCTCCACGGCTGTACCACTTTTGTTGTTCCATCTTGCTTTGGTTGGCTTTAACTTTGCTCAGTTTAGCCGTGTGCTTTGCTTTAGCCTGTTTTGTTGGTACGGGTTGACATTGGTACATAATGCTTGCCTCCCGTCAACCGCGACTGTCTACTTACTCCTCCTCTACCATTGCCACTACTTCTTATAGTTGGCTTATTTTTTAGGCTGTGTCTTGCTTACCTGTATCAGATTTCAGAAGCAGTCATCAGTTTTATAACGTACCATTTATTTTATTCATACTTAATATAACTACTTATTTTTTAACAGATTATTTGCAGAATTTAAATAACTTCTTGTTCAATATTTTAAAATATTACTCATTATATCTTTCATATTACTATCGTAAGGATGTAAATACTATATCTAAACTTTAGTTTAATTATTAATAAAACTTTTGTTCGTAGCTATTTCACTTTTTTTTTGTTAAGAGTGATAATTCTATTTTTTTTAAATTACAGGCTGATTAGGAACTGCTCTCTACTCTCCGGATCTGATTCTAGAGCTCAAAATTTAAAAAAAACTGTATTTATAGTATATAAAGTCGAACTTCTATAACTCGAATCCTCAAGGGACAAAGAAAAAAAATTCAAATTACATAAATTTTGAGTTATGGAAAAATTGACTAACTACAAATCAGTTATTCAAAATTAACAAACACAGAACATTCCACATAGGCTAATACAGTAGCCTACGATGTGTAAAATACGTACATAAGCCTACTGGACATGCGTAATTTCGCAGTACAGTACTGTACAGTATACATTATACAGTATTAAAAAATTACGCTATTTTAATTACAGTACATGCTTAACATGGTACATTGTACCGACAGACTATGCTTCTATTGTTTTTCGGTCCACCAAAGATTCGTCGATTCAAAGAAATTCATTGTTTGATGTACGCTTGTTAGACCTTAGAAGGCAACCAGATGACTTTGAGGGTCTGTACCCTTTTATGGTCGAACATTTCCTCTTAAAATAAAAGAAGTAGCACTTTACCTACAGTTTTTAAAAGACCAAAAATAGCATTTTGAGAACTATGTACATAATTTCGTCAAAAGAAACTTAATAAATAGCTTGACTTAGAGAAATGACGGAATTCGAGTTATAGTTGGATTTTTTACTCAGTAAATGCATGGAAGGTTGAAGGGAACTGAAATTCAATTCGAATTACAGCTAACGAAATGTTTCGCCCGAATTTCAGCTACTTGTGGTGAAATGAACCCATATTAATAGGGTCATTATGGGTAAATTTAGTGGGTTTTGTGTGATTTTGACCTAAAGAATTGAATAAAACGAAGTCCCAGAACTGAATTTTGAATTATTAACCTCAAGAATCAGATTCCAAAAGATTGGAGTGCAGTTCCGAATCACCCTCTGTGTAAATTGATGATGGTTTTTATAGTACGTTTTTTGGTAAAAAATGAAGATTCCAGTCACTCTTTTTCATTTAGGACGTATTATGTCAAAATTGGATTTAAAATAGAATGAGCTGTCTCAACTAATTTGTGTTAAATCAATTAATTAATTTGATTGTAATTGCCGTAACTTTAATCAAAAAAATTACATTTGTAGTCCGCTTTTTGGATTTCGTTTGATGAGTTCTTCCTAATAATATTTATCTAGATAGTACTGGCTTGCTTAATCGTAAAAACGAAAATAAACTTCGTTAATTTGCCTAGTAAGTTATTTTAATATTGACCGCATTGCCGTTAATATCTAATGTGTTTAATCTACTACTTAATGATTAAGATTCTATGAACATGGTGACGGCTTTCAGTGATCTAAGATTACTTATTAAATCTTAACTATTTTTGCAATATTTTAAGTAGAAAATTTGTACGTTCTCACAGAAAATTTTCGACATGAAAGCCAAACGTTTGTTTTGTAAATTTTAAAAAATTTCTGAAAAAGATACAATGAAAATATTTAGTTTTTTTTTTTGTATTTGGTCAATTTTCAAATTGGGAAAACTAATAATTGGTTAAAACAAGGTGTTAGTCCCAAGTTTTAACAGTATAGCAATAATGTTCTTGGTAGTACGTTTTACCGGAAGAAATCTGTTTATGTTAATACGGAATTCCTCAGTGATTCATCATCATAGATTCTCTTAATTTTCCGGTCACCTATACTCTATCCCATGAAACCGTGCTGCGCTTACAATATAATGTATTAAAATTGTGATTGAACTTAGCGCGATCCATTTGAGTTACAAAAAATGTTCTTTGCTTATCAGATGAAACTTGTTGTATACTAATCGAAACGTTTACTATATACGACAGTACCAATAGAAAGAATTCATACAGCAGGCCTATTATAAAACATCCGGTCTGTCGCCGGTTGTTTTGACTGAAGGCGTTGGTAGAGTAAAACATGATAACGCATTCTTTTTACTGACTTGCAACCCGTAGTCTGTTTATATCTGCTGCACCGTTTTGTGCGATATACTATATATAACTATGATTCTGCAAATTTATTTCGTAGTGGTTGGATAGAAAAACTAAAGGATTTGAATTTCGACCAACTGTGCAGTAGGAGTAGAAAGGAATTCACAATCCTCAATCGATACATATTATTTCAAAATTTTCCTGAAAAGATACGGTTTTTAAACAGAAAACATAATAAAAATTAAGTAGGAAAGCAGTACGGAAATGTTATTTATGCACGCAGTCCGAGAGGCAAAAATACCTCAAAGAGAGCAACTCTCATCTTCAAGTTTTTTTTACTTTCCCTTGCCTATATGAATAGTATATAGAAAGGAAAGTATTGTTTTCATGTCGAGTTTTCACCGGATCTACACTTTACAGACCCCCTGAACCCAAAAAACATGTTTTTAGCGATTGGTCTGTATGTGTGTGTGTGAACAGAATATCTCAAGAACAGAACATCGTACGAACTTGAAACTTAAATTAGATACTACTACGGACCCGACACGAACATTTGTATCAAAATTGGTCAACGAGAAGTAGTTTATTAGTGTCATTTTTCACTGTTTTGCGATTTTCTCAAAAACGGCTCATACGATTTTTTTTAAATCGCCTCATTTTCTACATTTTTTATGCTCTATAAGATAGCGTAGGTGCCATGTCTTCTGAAATTCTTGGGGAGGTTCTTTTCTCGTTAAATATTGTTTTTTAAAGATTGCGACTTTAATATGCATTTTAGCGCAAGAATGTATATAATAAATGTTATAGAAAATTTAAAATCCTCCAACTTTTATTTTAAACATTTTTTTTTGTATAACGCATAGTTTAGCGGTGATTAGCGATTTTCTGTTTTTTTTCTCACGAAAACGTGCAAAAAATCGATTTTTAAGAATCCATCCTTAGCATGCATTTTACGACAAAAGTGAAAAAATTTAGAGGAAATTGAAAGACCTACAACTTTTATTTAGAGAATTTTTCTCTATAGAGCCTATTTTAGCGTGAAAGAGTGATTTTCCGTATTTTTAAGCCAAACTGAGGTTGATTTTCATTTTGCGTCGTTCACTTATGATTAAAATAAGGTTATGTTTCTAGAGATAAATTTTTTGTTTATTTGTAATGTTTTATTACAAATGTAAGGTTATATTGTTAATTTATTTGCATTGGCAAGAGAAAGTCGTGTGAGTGTTTCACACTAGATTTTTTTTTTTTTTTTTTTTTTTTTAGTACTTTAAATTTATTTCTTGTACAATCCTATGTTTTATTATTACTATTCGATAGACTTATAAGTGGTTAATGAAGAAAATCTATTCTTGTTAAGAGGTAGTTGAGCGTGCAATGACATTAAAAAGCTGTCTATGACGTTCTTTTGTAATGCATCAACTTATCGGATCGGCGACGGACATAACATTCATTATATTTGTCGTACTTCTGTAATTTTTTTATTCCATTTTATTTCATTTTTATAACTAGTTTCTTGTGTTCATAATTTATATACAAAATGACTAGTAATTGTTTAATGTCGACGTATTAGTCGTGTTATTATTTTATTATTAGTTTTTAATTAAAGGAAATGATTTTCTTTTTCAAGCTTTGGTAATTTGTACGTTAGTTTACGTCAGTCTACGCAAAGTGATACAATTTTTAAAAGGATGTAGATTGTGTTATCTGTAGCCAAATATTTTATTTGTTTTAAATCGTTTTAGAAGTGATAAAAAAAACATAGAATATTTAAAGGATTAGTGAAGAGAAGAGTTTTCCATGGATCAGATGTCTATAAGTAGATACGTAAGGTGTATTCGTGCAAGAGCGAAAAGGTCCACATGATGATGATTTCCGACCTCCGATAGGAGAGGGATTTTAAGAAGAAGAAGAAGAAGAACTATTCTAGGGGCACCATGGAACAAGGAAGGTTTTGGGAAGATTTTGCCAGCTTACTTATTCTAATTGCTAAAATTCCTAGTCCACACTGCAAGAAAAAACACTGTGTTGAGAGGAACACAGTTTTTGTGATACGAGCAAATGAAGAGTGTACCAAAGAAAAAATTACCAGAACAGATTCAGGATTGGGCCTTAATAACCTACGGGAGAAAACGGAGAAGGCCCAGTAGAGTTAAGATGTTAATGTTGCGGTGGTCGTGGAACCAGTGAAGAGCTAATTTATGGCAAACATTCATGGATAAGAATGTAGCTGAGGGACATTAAGTACCCGCTAGGGTAGTAAAAGCAGATCAAAAATAAAGTATGTATAAGATTTTGAAAAAAAATGATCTTCAACGGGCGGTCTATGAGTTATACAAGCTGTGTAAAAATTTTGGCTTAAACATTTCCATTGATAAAAGCAAAATAATGGCTTTTAAGGGTAAATATCTCGTTCGTTCAAAAATAGTTGTGGATAATACGGTTATGGAAAGACTATCTCACTTTCGTTTTTGGGTATGATGTAAGATTAGATTCTGATTTGGATATAGAGCATAAATTGAGCCAATTCCACATGATATGTGGTACTTTAAACAGAACTTTGGGTGATAAAGCAAGAAAGGTCACAAAACTTAAGTTCTATAACGTTACTCTGTATGGAAGTGAGGCATGGACAACAACAAAACCCCAAAAGCGGAGAATGAAGTCAGCAGAGATGATTTCTGCGAAGGACTAAATGGTGTACACGCTTGGAAAGAATAAGGAATGAGAAAATAAGGTCCGAATTGGGTAACGGAAAGATAAAGGATGTCGCCAAAGTTGGAGACAGCACATGGTAAGGATATCAGATCACAGGATACCGAAGCAGGCACATTGGTATGCTCCAGAAGGTAAAAGGGATGTCGGTAGACCTAAGACAAGATAGAGATAGACGGTATAGTATGTGAGTTCGCAGCCTAATCTTTGGTTGGAAGAAGAAGAAGAAGAAGAAGATAAGATTTTGGGGCATTAACCACTAACGATTAAGTTGCCTTATAAGTAGATTATATTTAGACATTTTCAGCTGGAATTGGTTAAAGATTTGAATATTCTAAATGATGTATTTCTGTTACTGTTATTACCCTAAATTAAAACAACTCGTCCATTTAGAAACATTATTAATTTTTTCCGAAAAATGTATCTTAACTTTGAGGAGTTTTCCGAAATATTTAACATATTGTATTGTCTAGAATAATTTTATCAGTGTATAATGGGTATCAAGTAAATATACTTGGGTTGGGTGTCTTAAAATATGAAGGGATCGTAGTGGCGTTTAATTTTAAGGTGGAAAAATGATTTTTTTGGTTATTTCTCTGATTTTTTAAAATTATATTAGTGATGAAGCGTACAGAAGCCTTAGCATTTGCGTATGATATGAGGTGATATACTGTTGAAAAATGCCAGACCTGACCTGGAATCGAACCCGGAAGCCTGTTGTAGAATTATATGTGTATTAATGTTTTAGGTTTTTTTTACGACAGAAGGTTTCATGTATGGATTTTGCATTTTAGCTAAAAATCTTCAATTGATTGAACTCCTTAAAAATTTACTTATTGGATCGTGAATTTCTTTGTCAGTCCAACTTTGATCGTTGTCATTATCGATCAATATTGTTATTGAGGTATGCAATATTCAAATACACGAACTTACTTATCTATTACTTTTTAATAATAAAAAACAAAAACGAAAACCAACATATTTCACAGTAATTTATAAACAACATAGTACCTCATATTTTTAATTGTGATAAATCCTTGGCAAGCTGTATAAATTCTTATCAGGTTTTATTTAGTGGGGGTAGGAAAAGAGGCTAGACGTGCTTCTCTTATCGTACTAGAAAAGGGAGGGAAAAGATTATCCGCCTGAGTGATTCAGTGAGTGTTAGAGATACTATTTTTTAAAGTGGGAGTGAATATGACGAGGTAATCATTTTAGAAACAAAGAAATGTATTTACTACTTTTTTTGATAGAGGCTTTGAATAGTTTTTGTTTTAGAAAATTATTTACAGTAAAGTAAGGCTTATAATTATTTATTTTTATTAAAAAAAATACCAAATTATAATTGTGTCTCCTCTTTCGGAGGATACAACTCTGATTGGTGTCATATACACCTCTACCTTTTCTATTCTTAAATGATTTAGTCATTTAATTAGCTGACCATGTGATAAGAAACAGAACTATTTTTTGTAGCCCTGGAACTAACAGATTGAGAATTTAACACTTCACCTGTCTGTTACGGGTACTTGACATCATATTTCAGTTTTAAAAGTAATCGGTATTTTGTTTAAGTACTTGTAAAAAGAAAGAAAAATTGGGTTCTGCCCCAAAACAAAATGGCTGATGGGTGATTTTACACAAATAAAATACACTTTTTGTATATAAAAAAATGGCATAAGACTGACTAGTCGAACAAAAAAATTATGCATTTATAAAGTTTAGTGCTATATACAGGGTTGTTTTAGTATGCTGGGTTTGTCTAGGTTACTAACGATTTTCGTAAATGTCAACTTCAATAAAGATTGGCTGCGATTCTTGCAAATCTTATCTCATAATCTTGAATTACTGTCAAAATATTGTGAGTAACTATTTACTTTATTTATTTATTTTATGCATTTCTTTTGTCGAGGTCTGCGTCTACTCTCAATGTTTTACTTTCTCTTGCCTGTATGAATATGTAGGAAGGAAAGTATTGTTTTCATGTCGATTTTTCGAAATCCAAGTTTTCACCGGATATACACGTTTTCAGGCCCCGCGAACCCCAAAACATGTTTTTAGCGTGTGGTCTGTGTATGTGTGAACAAAATATATATCTCAAGAACAGAACATCGTTCGAAGTGGAAACTTGAAACTTAAGTTAGATACTACTACCGGACCCGACACGAATATTTCGTCAAAATCGGTCAACCGGAAGTAGTAGTTTTTTCATGTAATTTTTCATTTGTTTGCCATTTTTTCAAAAACTGCTCCTACGGTTTTTTAGGGTCGCCTCATTTACTATATTTTTTATGCTCTACCAGGTAGAGTAGGCGCCATATCTGCTGAAATTTTGGGGGAGGCTGAACTCTCGTAGAAGAAAACTGTTTTTTTTAATATTGCAACTTTAATATGTATTTTAGCGCAAAAGTATTATATACATAATACAAGTTGTAGACAATTTAAAAATCTACAACTAATTTCAAAAAACTTTTTGTATAACGCTTAGTTTAGCGGTAATTAGCGGTTTTCTGTTTTTCGCGAAAATGTGTAAAAACAATTGATTTTTTAAAAATCTTAGCTTTAGTATCCATTATACGACAAAACTGTATTATAAAATTTATAGGAAATTAAAATATCTACAACTTTTATATAAGTATTTTTCTCGACAGTGCGTAGTTTAGCGTCAAAATGTGATTTTCCGTATTACGCAAAACGAAAGTTGATTTTCATTTTGCGTTTTTCACTCATGATTAAAATAAGGTTATATTTTTGGAGATTAGCTTTTTCTTTATTTCGAATGTTTATTACTAATGCTAGGTTACATTGTTTAATATTTGCATTGGCAAGAGAAAGTCGTGTGAGTGTTTCTCACCAAATGTTTCCTTATCTATTATAATTGTAGACCCACCTACATACCAAATCAAAGGTGTGAAGTGGCAAGTTTTTTTATCAGGAGTATTTGTTTAAGAGTGACGTTGAGATAACGACCATTGTTTACGAAAACTTGTTTATTAAATGTATTAGTAATTAATCTCTAAAAAAAATGTCTTTACAGAAGTGTCGGTTTGAGTAATTTAATGTTGTATATTGCAGCAATTTTAGTTAAATGAAGGTATAAACTTCCCCGACACTGATTTAGCTGCACTACTTGTTATTTGGTTTCAAGCGTTGAATTAACGATGGAACTTCTTGCATGAAACTGTTAGTCATCTAGATCTATGCACATTTAAACATTAATTACTCTTCTAATTATTAATATGTAATTTAATAATTATTGTTTGTTGTAAATTTAAATTATAATTCTTAAGCCAAGAATTTCGTGTGTTAAAATATTTGTATATTTAATTTGTAAATTCACAGTTTATCTATCTGAAAAAGTGTTTTATGAACGTTTATTCCTCTAGAAAATCGACTGTTTCCTTCTAATTTATAGATTCTCTTGTACCTGTTTATACTACTGTCGTATGAATACTTGCCTGCTAATCTGAAAAGTTAAAAAAAAATGATTTGAAAGATCTAAGAACAACCATAGTCGATCATGATTAAGGTGGCATCATAGCCAGTGGTACCTACGTATTTGCCCCAAATAATATATTAAAAATTCCTATTTTAAATGATACTAAAGCAAAATTTCGTATTTATTTGCAATCACTTTCATAAAAACATTGGTGTGAAATACTCACACGACTTTCTCTTGCCAATGCAAATAACTAACAATAAACCTAAAATTAGTTATAAAACATTAAAAATTAAAATATATAGAGAAAATATATATAATATATGGTCAATAAGAGTGATTGATGCAAATGAAACCCTACCTTAGTTTGGCTTCATAATACGGAAAATCACTCTGTCACGCTAAACTAGGCTCTGTAGAGAAAAATACTTGAGATATAAGTTAAAGCATTTTTCTCTACAGCCTACTTTAGCGTCAAAGAGTGATTTTCCGTGTTATTGAGCCAAAATAAGGTTGATTTTCATTTTGCGTCTTTCAATCATGATTAAAATTAGGTTAGTTTTTTCGATTATTTCTAATGTTTTATTACTAATATTAGGTTATATGGTTCATTATATTTTGTATTAGTAAGAGAAAGTCGTGTGAGTGTTTCACACCAGATTTTTTTTATATAATCGGGATTTTCAATTACACTGATTCCTATTATTCCGAATTAAGCAGGTAATACCACAAAATTATAGTTAATTCATTGGATTTTCTATATTCAGTTACGCTAAACTTAAGATATTTCGGTGATTATGATGATGATGATGTAGTTATTACGTGTGGTTATTATACTGCAGTATTAGGCGTTCGGTTTGAAATATCGGCGTGCGTTGTACTGAATAACATGTTTATCTACTTAATTAAGTTATCAAAATAATTAATACAAATTAAAACCATGCCGTGTTTGCTACGAACTTCAAGAGATAGGTTGGGCATGTACCGCTTGACATAACAAATGTGAATTCATTTCATACCTCGAACTAATGGGTAGGTAAGCGTGAATAAAAACATATTCTAAACGTCTAATTGAATACTGGATTATTTTAAGAATGTGTTTCATCTAATTTTCAAAATTTTCTTGTTATGTTAGCCGTATAATTTTTTTAATTTAATAAATTTCGTACTCGCGGGTTTATTATTAGCCATAGCGAAACCTGCATATAATTATCTGGTTTTGTCAATTCTGGGGTTTACTTACATTCTCTTTGGTGCGGATTTTATAATACGTACACCGAATTTCAGAATTATACTCGGAAGGCCCTGAAATAATAGGCTATATGATTTGAGATTTTTTATTAAATATTTTTTAGTTCATGCAAAAATGTACTTAATAATTCTCGGTCCATAATTTTTACTTCTTTGAATTTTTTGTCTTGATATACAGCAATCAGTCAATAAACGATCGGAATATTTAAGCGAATTCCACTCACTCATCAAAATCTTGAGACTTACAAGGCCTAGAAACTTTTAATTAGTTTTTTTAAATTACACATATATTGTTAAAATTGCAAAAACCTAAATAAGTAAAGAGAATAATGGTATGATATTCTTCATCATTTTTCCAACTTATCCAAAAATTTATCGTTTCTTTTAAAAATACAAAAAAATGTGTTTATTCATTAATCGAATATGATATTGTGGTATTCCGTACCCAAAACGTTTGCAGGGCGATGTTTAGTTACCCATTAAACATTATATCAGTTTACTGTACTAAAAAAAAGAAGGTAATCAATATTTCAATGCTTAGTGTTGTTTGGTCTAAAAATAAGATATTGTATAAACGCGAAGGAATCTGGGGTTTCTTGTACTGCATATGGATTAAGATACGGTGGGAAATTTTGTTTCAATAAAATCTAAGTTGTCGTTCTTTTGGTAATCAGCCGAAAGGATGGTTTAAACCTCTAGAGGTTTTACTAAATAAAACGACGAGTTAGGTGGTTTATACCACGCCTTCCTCACTGACTGGAAAGGTATGCTGTCAGCATGCCAGGCCTTCTGAAAAGCATCTACTTTCCACTTTGCACATGACACCTTCGATTCATTCACCAAAGGGTTTGGCTGTATTATGAAATTCAATATTTTTAGAGGGTTTAAGAGGAACTCTGATTAGAGTCTTTTACACCTCTACCTCTTTTGTTCTGAAGTACTTCAGTCATATAATTGACTGACCATGTGATAAGAAACAGAAGTATTTTTGTTCATCAGTTTTCATCATTCTAACCGTATTGGAGTAGAGTGTAATTAAGGGGAATGAAAGTATCATTTGGGGGTGTGCATGTAACCGAGAAACTAGCAGATCGAGTATAAATAATTTAACACTCCATCTGCCAGTTATGGGCAGAAAATCTGAGTAGTTTTATAAAAAATACATTTGGAGTCACCAAATGGAATAATTTAAAAGTATGAATAAACATAGTTCTATAGTGATAAACAGAATATGTTTATTATAGTACAAAATAAATTTAAGGTAGAACAGATAAGAAGTATATCGTTCAAAAGTGAACTTAATACATGTGTGTATGTCTTTCACTTGCACAGTTAACAATTAACTTCTAACGAACTGAAATGTATTCAGCATTACTTTTGTTTTGTTTTCGATTGTAAGTTGAAATTTGGCTTGTCTTATTAGCGTCTCTGCGGGAAAGAACACGCACGCGCTCTCGTGGGTGTGCTTCGGTTATAGTAATGGGACAAGAAGGGGGCGTAGGTTGGGTGTGGAATTTGGAGGCGCCTCTGTTGCCACAGCAGCAGCTTTGTTAAAAGACAAGCATGTCCTTGTTTTTTTCGTTGGCCCAGCAGGAGAAAATATTCTATACTCGTTTCTGTATATTTTTATTATTTATATCCACTTTCAGGATTTTTTTAAAACATTTTCTTGTATTTTACGAGTAGAGTGTAAAATTCTTTACTCTGTAACAAAAATACTTTTTTACGGTTCATACCATTTCTGCCCGTTACAACTTTTTTTTAACTACGTTTAATTTTGTAGCACGTTTTCTGTATAAATATAGTTAAAAGAAACCATTTTGTGTTTTATTTTACTTTTAACTTAATATACGTTTCTGTAATTTAAAATTACTATACGTGTATAGCTGAATTAGATAACGTACTTGGTAAACTTTATAAATACATAATTATTCTGTTCTACTGGTCATACGCCATTTTTTTTTTTGTTGTTTAGGTCAACAGCCGAAAGGCTGGTTTGAACCTCTAGAGGTTTTACTAAGTAAAAACGAGGAGTAAGGTGGTTTACCTTGCCTTTCTCACTGAGTTGAAAGAGTATGCTTATCAGCATGCCAGGCCCTCCGAAAAGCACTCACTTTCCACCCTGCAAATGACAATTTCACTTCATTCACCACAGGGTCTGGCTGCATAGAGAAATTCATTACTCTCAGAGGAGATAACTCTGACTAGTGTCTTTTACACCTCTACCTCTTCTGTTCTTAAATAGTTCAGTCATATAAGTGGCTGACTATGTGATAAGAAACAGAACTATTTTTTTAGCCCTGGACAAAACAGATAGAGTGCAATTAAAATAACACTCCACCTGCCCGTTTTGGGCATATTTTTTTCAATATTTATATTTTATATTTTTTAAATTATATTTATATAAATATAAATAATAATATAAGTATATAAATATATTATATTTATATACTTATATTTAATAATATTTTCATTTATATTTTTTTTTTAATTAATACAAAACGTATCTTTTATTTGTGTAAAATCACCCAATCAGCCAAATTGTTTTGGGGCAGAAAACGATTTTATTTACTGTTGCAAGAACTTAAACAAAATACCTGTTACTGAATACTGAAATATGATATCAAATGCCCATCACAGACAGGTTGAAGGTTAAATTATTATTTTCACTCAATCTGTTAGTTCCAGAGCTATAAAAAATAGTTCTTTTTATTATCACTTGGTCAGCCAATTATATGACTGAATAATTTAAGAACGGAAGAGGTAGAGGTTAAAAGACATTAATTATACATCTTCTCTGAAAGTAGTGAATTTCATTATTCAGCCAGACCCTATGGTAAATAAAGTGAAGGTATCATTTTCAGGGTGGAAAAATTGTACTTTTCAGAGGGCCTGGCTTACTGATAAGTTCAACTTATTGACGAAGGCTATAGTAAACCACTTCATTCCTCGTTATACTTAGTGAAGCCTCTAGAGGTTCAAACCAGCCTTTCGGCTGATGACCTAAACAACACAATGATATCAACTGACCAAAATAAATAGTACTATCGTTGGTCTCAGATCTATCACAACTTGTATCTTAATCTATGACGGCTTTAAATTGTATTTGTATACAAGGGTCTATTATCAACAGTGAGGTTGGTAGAATACACAAATTAGTAAGCACGTCCTATAGTGTGCGTTACATCATGGTGAGCTTTAATGTCTATCATTACTAACAGCTCCACGTCGCTTCTTGTCTTTCAGCGTTGCCGCGCATACAAATAAGTAAAAGTAATGCGAGGTCATGTAATACGATAAATAGAAAACAATATAATTACACGATGAATCGATAATCAAAACAAAACTATTATACATCGTTAACGTATCTTACGAATAGAACTATACTGCGCCTTACTCCATCGACCTGCACGCTCTCAATGGTATGATGAATAGTATAAAAATAATATTAGTTACACAAAAAGAAAACTCCATTTTCAGCCCAAAACTTTTGAATAAGTTTTGTGTTTTATATTAGGCTGAAGAGTTTTTTGATTTGGTAATATTTCTCTACCTTATTGTGTTGCTGTTATGTTTTAGTATATTGCCCAACTAAAATTCTAGTGTTCGGTAACTTGTGACAGTTACAGAAATTAACAGTTCTGTTGAGTACTTGGCTCGTGTTCTCAATACTTTCTGTATTCAGTTTATAGTAACGGGTGATTCAAAAAGAGCGCCGGTTTTTAAACGGCTGGTAAATTTTTGTTTATCGGTTGGCAACATTGTTAGACCTCATTTCTATTTCGGAGAACATTCCGATTGACGATTCAGTTGTAGTTTCTCTTGTTCGCAGTGTAGTACTCTCGCAGTCTGTGTCTAACCATGGAGAAGTTTACTATTGCACAATGAGTGTTAATCGTCAAAACATTTTACCAGAGTGGAGAGAGTTATGCGGCTACTGTCAGGCGACTTCGCGGTACTCTAGGACGTAATGAAGCACCGAATGAATCAACAGTTCGCAGGCTCATAAAAAAGTTTTTTGAGACGGGTTCAACAGTCGACCTTAAAAGTTTTGGACGTCGTCGTTCTGGCCGAACTGAGCAGAACGTTGCGTTGGTTCGTGACAGTGTGGCTGTTAGCCCAGCAAAATCAATACGTCGCCGTTCTCAACAATTGGGTTTACGATGTTCTTCTGTACGGAGAATTCTTCGGTACGATCTCCAATATCACCCGTATAAAATGTTGTTGCTCCGTGAACGGTTCCAATGTTGTTGCTCCGTGAACGGTTCCAGGATCGCATCATTTCTCGTAATTCCGACCATCAATGGCCACCAAGGTCGTGTGACTTGACGCCTTGTGACTTTCATCTTTGGGGTCATCTGAAGTCATTGGTGTATGCCAATAAACCCCGAAACATCAATGACTTGAAGGAGGAAATTCGACGGGTTATCGGGCAAATGGAAGTCGAAACTTGTCGTGCAGTAATATCCAATTTCATGGACAGAGTTGATGCGTGCCAGCGCAGTAGAGGAGGACACATGCATGACATCATTTTTCATACATGAAATCGGAAGGTAAGATGAACTTGTTGATGTATTTATTTTCAGTTTTTCAATAAAATAAATCTCTTAATTTGATATATCGAATCCGGCGCTCTTTTTGAATCACCCTATATATATTTCTTACGTCCCTCTTCGTCAGGCTAATGAATAATCGCTTTTAAAATAGTTAGATTTGGTATGTGAACCAACTGAGCAAGTAAATAAACGAAGGATCCTTTTTAAAATTTATTCCGAAATGTTCGAGGAAGATTCAGCTTCAAAATTTGTTAAAAGTGAATATACCATAAACAATGTAAAAAGGGAGTAAAATCGATAGGATGAAGTTTCAATCTGTAATTTTTTGTAGGAATTGCTTTTTATTTTCTTTTGCCTATATGATATAGGAAGGAAAGTATTTTTTTCATGTCGATTTTTTGAAATCGAGTTTTCATCGGATCTACACGTTTTCAGACCCCTGAATCCAAAAAACATATGTTTAGCGATTGGTCCTGTGTGTGTGTGTGTGTGTGTGTGTGCGCGCGCGTGTGTGAACAGAATATCTCAGGAACATCGTACGAAGTTGAAACTTGAAACTTAAGTTAGATACCACTGGAGGACCGGACACGAACATTTTTATCAAAATCGCTTAACCGGAAGTCGTAGTTTATTCGTGTCATTTTTCACTTTTTGCGATTTTATCAAAAAAGGCGCCTACGATTTTTTTTTTTGAATCGCCTCATTTACTACATTTTTATAATAAAAGTTGTAGAGAATTTAAAATCCTGCAACTTTTTATTTCAAACTTTTTTGTACAACGCTTAGCTTAGCGGTAATTAGCGATTTCTGTGTTTTTCTCACGAAAATGTGTAAAAAATCGATTTTATTTTTAGAGCTTTAGTATGAATTTTACGATAAAGAGTATACAATCAAATTTTTAGGAAATTAAGAGATCTACAACTTTTATTTCGAGCAGTTTTCTCTGCAGAGCCTAGTTTAACGTAAAATAGTGATTTTCCGTATTTTTAAGCCAAAATGAGGTTGATTTTCTTTTTGCGTCTTTCACTCATGATTAAAATAAGGTTATTTTTTTAAATTTTATTTCTAATATTAGGTTATATTGTTCATTTTTTGCATCGGCAAGAGAAAATCGCGAGTGTTTCACTCCAGATTTTTTTTAGAAATCTGCTGTTCTGATGTAATATGGATATTAATATTTTTAGAATTATAGCTTTTCGGAAGAAGTGATAATTTGATTTTGTCTTCATTGTGGTTTTATAAAGTAGAAGTTCGGATAAAAATATGTACTGAGAATTTAAAAGTATCTATTAGTCAAAAGTACAAACGAAAGTTAAAAAACTTGTTTAATTATTTTGGAAAGTGTCCAATAAATCATGATGAGTGTTATTCCGGGGCTTATTTAAATCTCCCCCTTGACAGGTTGACGTTCTGTTTTTAGTAGAGTATTTACGATGGCTTATTCGGCCACATTAAATCATACCAAGTCAATTATTTTTAAATTAACAAAATCATATACTTACGTTCAGTTTTAAAAATTTTCAGAAGTGTGTAATTTATTACTGTTTTAGTTTTATTTTTGTTCAGTATACTAAATGTGTTAGATTGTAATGTACATGTGATGATCCTTTTAAGTATTACCGTATTTACTCAAATATGCCGCGCATCTTTTCGAACGAAATTCGATAAAATGTGTGCGCGTTATATTCGAAAGAAAACGGATCTGTACTACTGCAGCTTATGCATTTCCTCAGAGGCGTGAATCAAAATTGCTAGTCACACCGCTGCACGCAGTACAGTATGGCTCGTTCTAAACAAGACCTCATGCGTTACTTGGATTTATTGGTTACGCGGCACTTAATATACTATTTTCGTAATTCTTATTCCATATTAGTTACATTTTTGTATTATTCTACCTGAAGTATAGGCCTAACATAATAGTGGGGTCTTTTCCGTTTTGTATATGCCACTATCAAATCCGAATTCCCTGAAGGGTTACACAAGTGGTAATTTCTCCCACTCGCTGCCCTACTGAAACTCAAATTGAGACAGACACACGCACGCGTACATACATCCTTTATATTTTACATTAAATTATTATTCATTACTATTACGTTATATTTTTTTATTATTTACATTGGGAAGAGATAGTCTGAGTGTTTCACACAGACTTTTTTAGTTGTCACTTCTGGGATTATGCAATAACTCCCTTTCGTAAAGGAACTCTGCTGCATCATCCTCTGTCCGAATATTATTAAGTAACTACAAAATTCATAGTAGACTGACTATGCATGAAGACTTCGTAGTAATTAAATGTGAAATCGGAGTGGTTGACATTAAGCAGGGATGTTGCTAGTCAGATTGGCACGCTAAACGCAGGAGTGGGAGACTTGTGTAACTCCTCAGGGAATTCGGATTTGGTAGTGGCATACAGAAAACGGAAAAGACTTTAATATTGTAATAATTATAGACATTTATAGTGACTAATATACGTATTAATACACAAATATGAATAAATAAATACACTATTCGACAAAAATATTACATCCAAGAAAAGTATTACAAACGTTAAACCAATTACAGTTTAAAATTGTGCACTAAGTGTACATGCAATATGTTTAAGTATGCCACCACGGGAAACCAAAAATATAATTTAAAAAACAGACGCTATTACTATAATATCATCATGGGTGTCAGTCAGTCGACTTTGGAAACAACCAAGGGGTTTTGTAAATAATGATGTTGTGCACAATTCAGCACAGGATTGTTTACGTATGGTTACATGACTGGACATGATGGAAAGACGAGGAACGGAACGTTCTGCTGCTAGTGCGCATGTCTGTTCCGCGGCTCTCAGCAAAATGCACGAGTTCTACCTATTAGCCATTCTAGGTTGCTTTGAAGGAACTGTATTTTTAATCGATGAAAAAACTGAGCATACGTACACTGCTTCGGGAAAAATTAAAAAGGCTGGGATATGAAACGATCTGCGAGTGGGTTAAACCGCATGGGGACGGATTTCACCAGAGTTCGTTCCAAAAGGCTTCTTGAAATGCGGAATTTTTATTGCGTTCGATGGCTCAGAAGGCGACACACTTTGGGACGAAAATCAAGAGGCGGGTTCTGACAGCAACGGTATTGACGAAGAAAGCGACGATAGAAAATAATTTTTTATAGTTAATTTTATTTCTTCGTTTTAATTTCGTTCTTTTTATTTGAAAGTAACTTTTTATAGTTCAGCAGTTGTTTAGTTCATTGTGATGAGTATGATGAGAATGTATATTCTTGCTAGTGAATTATTCAAAGTTATGACGATTTGTCAATCAGTACAAATAAAATAGTAAATTTCCATTTTATTTGACAGTTTTAATTTTTTCTGAAATTACCAACGGAAATTGGGTGCACGGTATATTCAAGAAACTGCAGTTTATATCCTTTAAAATCTTGCGAATAGTTTTCTGAACAAGAAAATAAAGTAGGTTTCTGTGATGTTAAAAAGTAATCATGAAAAACTGATACATCTAATGACAGTAGTAAAATATTTATGATCTGTTTAAAACAATTAGACTATCTGGATACAACTAAAGTATGTGGTAATTACAACTTTACCAAAGTTGGTTTGAAAACATTTCAAACCTGTCACCGGTCGCTACATGTATGGAAATAGTAAACGGAAATCTCGATTGAATCTAGTAATGTACAGTATTATTACGAGGTAGATTTTATCGGTATCATTTTAACAATTTCATTTGAAATTCCTTGATTTGAATTAATACATTTTGTTGCGTTTGGTATAATAAAATCTATTGTTGGTATACTCATCAAAATCTGGTGTGAAATACTCATGACTTTATCTTGCCAATGTAAATAGAGTCCTATATAACCCTTACGTTAATAGACTACGTGAAATGAAAAGTAGCCGCTTTTGTGACGGTAGTGGATAGCGCGCTAGCCTACTAAACGGAGGTCTCGGGTTCTAATCCCGGCTAGGGTCTGAAAATTATTACGTGTCAAAACTCATCATTACAGTGTCTTAACCCACCGTAGTCGCTAATTATCAAGCTGTTAATGCGACGTAAAAAAACAAAAAACAACTTAATTTATTTTAAATTTTACTTTTATTTAAAAATTGCATCAACAGCTTGGCAATCGTCATTAGCGATTACGGTGGGATATGAACGGTAGGTTTTACCTTCTGAAAATTTGAACACCCTGGCCTGGAATTGAACCCCGGACCTCCGCGTGAAAACAATACTTTCCTTCCTATATATTTATATAGGGCAAGAGAAAGTGATAAATTAATACAGTCTGCCGTACTATTTAAACAACATAATTACGTCGTTAAAATTACAATAGTATAGTGAACCAGGTTTCCAATTACTATTAATATCGTACAATTAAATAAGATAATATTATTTTGTATTTTAATAGATCTTCAAAATTAGTTAATTATATGCAAAGATTACAGTTGTCAACTGTCTGTGTTATTTCTCTACCGTTAGATTCAGTGACTATACCCATGACTGGGAGGTGGAGTGTTACATTATTTCCACTCGATCTGCTAATTCCAGGGCTGAAAAAGATAGTTCTGTTTCTTATCACATGGTCAGCCAGTAATATGACAGAAGCATTTAAGAAAAGAAGAGGTCGAGGTGTAAAAGACACTAGTCAGAGGTTATCTCCTCTGAGAGTAATGAATTTCATTATAGGCTACAGCCAGACCCTGTGGTGAATAAAGTGAAGGTGTCATTTGTACGGTGGAAAGTAGATGCTTTTCAGAAGGCCCGGCATGCTGATAAGCATATTTTTCTACTCAGTGAGGAAGGCAATGGTAAACCACCTCACTCCTCGTTTTACTTAGTAAAGCCTCTGGAGGTTCAAACCATCCTTTCGGCTGATGACCTAAACAACAACAAGAGTCAGTGAGGATTATTCTTTGAAGAATGATACTGGAAATTAATGTTCAACATTTTGAAACGTTCAAATTCTTATTGGCCTTGTTTAACTTCATTAGATAGACTTAAACTAATTAAATTAATTAAATTATCTAATTAATTAGATAGACTTATTTTGGTGTTATATCCTTTACTGGTATACGTCATTCTTTTAAGATTATTATTGTGATTTTTTTTTCTTTATGACATAATCGTTCATTCGATTAGGAAAAGTAAGTTTGACGGTTGACTAGGATGAAATAGCTTAGTTGTTATGTAGTTAATTAAATCAATTTGTGCTTTAAAGTAGTCTATCTGTAACATAAAGTTTTATTGAAACTATTTAGGTATTACTTTTACTGTTCTTAGTAAAAAATTAAGAGCTACTGCTTATCTAATTACTGGGAAGTAATTATTACTCAAGTTAATTATTTAATTGTAATTACCTACTAATTATGTTTTGTTTTATTGTGGTGTAATAATGGTTAACATATGGTTAATTGTTTACATTAGTTTTTGTGTAATATTTTATTAAATTATTGAATTTTCATGGTGGTTTTATTATTAAAATATTCTTATTTAAAATTTTCTATTATTCTTTCTTAGAAATATCTTAGTTCAAACGTTATGGGAAATTACTAATAGTTGCATAGTTTTAGTTTTAAGTAGCGTTCTGTAATGCCGAGCCTGATTATGCTTAACTGTTTGTGACCACTTTTGTTCTGTTCGGTATTTTAATAGCAGTACTTCCAAGAAACTTTTTATAGTATTGGTCAAAATGCCGTAATTCTTTGGTAATTAATTTTACTGTAGGATTTTTTAAATTTATATTTGTTTTTTTATTTTCATTACCAGTTGTTAAAACAATAGTGAACTTTATATATCAAAGAAATGAAAATTATTTTAATGTATAATAATATTCTGTGTAATATTTGATTATTTTTATGACTTCGCTTTGATCCTTACTTATCTGAAATATTTAAATATATATATATTTATTTATAAATAATACAATGAGTTCAGTAAAGATTTTACGTCTAATTCTATTTTATTGTTGTATATTAAAGTGTAAAAAACATGTTAAATAATATTTCAAATATGATTGCCTCCATGGTGCAGTGGTTTGTAGTGTGTAGCGTTACAAAGTGAAAGTCCCGGGTTTAATTCCCGGCTAAAGTCTGAAAAATTATTACATAATTAATCCTACCATTCCTTAACCCAAAATAATCGCTAATTACTTAGATTTTAATGCGATTTAAATAAGGAAAAATAATATTGCAAATAAAAGTGTTTATTAGCTGAATAAAAATATTTTTTTAAATTTTGTGACTGGTTATTTAATTTAAGTATAAAACCAGGGTTTTGATAATAAAAGAAAATTCGTTCAGTACGCCGTAATTAGGTTCCTTAACGCTGCTAATCTGCCCATTACAGACAGGTGGAGTGCTAAATTATTTCCACTGGATCTGATATTTCCAGGGGCTACAAAAATTATTCTGTTTCTTATTACATGGTCAGCCAAGTATATGACTAAAGCATTTAAGAACAGAAGAGGTAAAGATGTAAAAGACACTAGTCAAGAGTTATCTCCTCTGAGAGTAATGAATTTCATCATTATACTGCCAGACCCTGTGGTGAATGAAGTGAAGGTGTTATTTGCAGGGTGGAATGTAGATGTTTTTCAGAGGGCCTTGCATGCTAATAAGCATACTCTTCCACTTACTGAAGCAGGCGTTGTAAATTACCGCACTCCTCGTTTTAGTTAGTAAAGCTTCTAGAGGTTCAAACCAGCCTTTCGGCTGATGACCTAAATAACACAAAGTGGCGGAGTACACCTTGTTGGATTTGAAAAGGGGAGGTGTGGGACGAACGAAATTAATTGTAGTCTACCTCTTGTACAAAAGACATCTAGCAGTAAAAGTACAATTTGCGTACACACATAGTAAATAGGGAAAACGTTCTCCAGCTTCAGTACTACAATTAAGGCTAGGTGGTGGAAGAGACTGAAGAAGGCCTTTGAGTAGATTAGTACTGGGTCGGGTACAAAATCTATTCGAAAGTTAAAAACTTTTAATTTTTCAGAAAATAGCTTGTAATTTTATCTACTGAATTAGCTGATTTTGTAGGTTATATACGTATTTAGGTTGTATCAGTACGAGTATCTTGGCGATTTCGTGTGGGGTATAAAATTAAATTAAATTATAGAGAGTACAATAGGGCCGCGTTTATCCAAAACAGGCAAAGAAATTTTAGTTCCAAGTGATGGAAACAAAAATTGGTGTTATTTTTTTTAAGAAGTCTGTAGAAAATTTTTTCAAGTAAAACGGAATTCAATAATAGTTAATGTTTTTGTATTTAAAATCGTGTGTAATATTACAGTAGCGCGGTAATATTGTATGTATTATCAGTGGGGCCGCTTACATAGGCGTCATTTAAAACGTCGTGTGACACCCTTTAACGTCAATAAATAAGATTCCGACTCATCCAAATAAGACTTGCTTTTATTAAGTTCGGATAAACGCGTACCTAGTGTTATCTTAAAATTTCGCCGGAAATTCATCTTGTGATTTTTTCAACCATTTGTGCCTCCAACAGTTATTAATTTTTTTTCTTTTTCGCGTGTATATAGTACCAGAATAATTACAGATATTTTCCCCCAAAATTCAATTTAGTCTAATAATTTACTGTGTTCTGCTTGGAAAATTTTGTTACAGACATTTTTTCAAGTATTAAAATTTATTTTTTACGTTGTATTGGTCAACAAACAATACGTGGAGAGTGGTGATTTACCCTTGCCTTCCTCATTAGGTTGTAAAGCACTTATTTTCCTCCTCTGTGAATGATATCTTTATTTAATTCACCATATGGTGTGGCTATAAACCCGAAATTAAATTTTAATGAACATTTCTCTGATGAGTGACATTTTCACATATATATTTTCTTTTAATAATAAGTTATTTGATCAATTGATCATGATGGATAAAACATAACTATATATTTTTTTATAACCCTGGAATTAGCGGTATAAATGAAGTTAATTTTACAAAATCCATTAGCCTGTAACGTAGAACGTGAATTTATTTGTTTATTTCTGATACTTTTTCGACAAAATATGTGAACTGAGGAGTGTTAAAAATACTTAAGTCAAATGTTGTTGACAGAGAACGTTTCTTGTTAATTTAAATTTAACTTTTTGGCGTTTCTTAATATTATATAATTGTACGAATTTTATTTGTTTGCTTATATTACTTAGAAAATAACATATTTTTGACTTGAAATGTGAGTATACTTGGAAATAATTATCATTGTATATAAATACATTGTTTTTAATTATGGTAGCGGTGAATATATATTCGGGGGAGGAGGCGTGTCGAGACAACTGTATGTGTGTTAGTGAAATTAAGTTGCATGCTACATGTGTATAGTACTTTACGTACACTTGCTTCCTTTGTATCTTTATCGTATGGACGACACTTGGTGCTTATCTTACACTACAAATTATGCAGAAAGATTAGCTCTTTCAGATTATTGTACAATTTATCTAATTCTGTACAGTCTTAACAGAGTTAGAAACTAAGTTTATGCTTACTAACTTTACTAACTAACCAGCCAACTGTGCAATAAATGTACGTGTTTGTGATAGCGGATATTCACTTGCATTCATTTGTGGTTATTACTAACTTCATCTTATAATTTCTAAACTTGTTTGTTTCTAAGTATGTTGCCTATAAATCCAATAATATATGCTAATTTAATCGCGAGAACTCAGTGGTTAATTGATGGAAATTTAATTAGATTTAACACTTAAATTTTCGTTGTTTATCTTTAACTTTATTTTTCTTAACACCGAAAATACAGAAGAAAAGGTAACAACTAGAATGGGTAACTGAATATTTATATTTTGGACTACTAATTGGAACTGAATAAAGTGACTAACTACGGCAGACGATTTGGCAGCATTTAAGAGATTTAATGGTATTCTGAGAAACAAAAGCATTGTACTCGTACAATACCTTAAAATTTATGGTATTTAATTCATGTGTGCTGCCAGTACTAACGTGTTGTTGTCATCAGCTAAAATGCTGGTTTGAACCTCTTTAGAAACGTGTCTGTTCCTCTAGAAGTGAGGTGGTTAACAATTCCCTTCCTCACAAAGTGGAAAAGTATGCTTATCAGCATGCAAGGCCCTCTACTTTCCACCCTACAAATGACACTTTCACTTCATTCACCACAGTGTCTGGCTGTATAAAGATGAAATTTATTACTCTCGGAAGAGAAAACTCTCACTTGTGTCTTTTACACTTCTCTTTTGTTCTTAAATGCTTCTTTATATATTTGTAACAGACAAATCGTAGGAGCTGTTTTTGAGAAAATCGCAAAAAAGTGAAAAACTACATGAGTAAAGTATTACTTCCGTTTGACCGATTTTGATGAACATTTTTGTGGCTGGACCTTTAGTGGTACCTAAATTAATTTATAAGTTTTAACTTCGTACAATATTCCGTTCTTGAGATATTTTGTTCGCACACTCACAGACTAATCGCTAAAGAACATGTTTTTGGGTTAAGGGGTCTGAAAACCACGAGTATATCCGGTGAAAACTCGATTTTGAAAAATCTATATGAACACAATACTTTCCTTCCTATTTATTATATCCTATGTATAGAGCTAGAGAAAGTGAAAATGTATAAGAAAAAAAGTAGGCCTACCTTTCTTGATTTTTTTCATTTTACGTTAAGGGGGTGTAGTGTCTCAAAATGTTTAATAATATTTTCTTGACGTGCGTTAACCCAAATGAAGAGATCCAAATTTTCAATAATAAATCAAACGGAGTAAAGTTTTGAGGCGTAAAATTCCAAACGGCAAGCCTGTGTTGATGAACATTTATGAGTTTTTTCTTTAATGTGGCTGATGAATATGATACCGTTGAAGAAAATATATTTGGATGAATGTTTTATAGCTGATGCTAATTTAGTAAATAATTAATGGTTGTTTGGGTTAATGATAGCCAGCAGTCATTGGATATCCTTGTAATACACTGTCATCATCAAGACTGTTTCTCATCATACTATATTGTGGTTTGTGTAGATAGACTCTTAAATAAATACCATTCGCATACCACTGTAATTACTTTTTGACCGTTTAAATCTTATGATGATTTTGACATAATGTATTATCTATCGTAATTTTGTCTTTAGATAATTTTGTCTACGGACTGAAAACGAACCTAAGACTAATTTAAGTAGTCTTCGATTCGTTTGTACTAAAATTATGTACTCAATTTTTTTTACCTACATAACATTTCTTTTTGACTTTGAATTGTAAAGTATAATCTAAAAATATTAATCAGTTCGGTTGGTTTGGTGGTTTTCGCTGATCTAATATTATAATACATTGCTAAAGCGAAGAATTTCGTTGTTCGATTCCCGTATGGGATTTTTTTTTAAATTATCAAAGATTAATAAATCCGTTCGTTTTTGAAAGTTTTTTTTTATAAAAGTGGAATTACAAAAGAACGATTTCATTTTACAGTTTGCATTAAATAAATTTATTTATAATAAATCTACTTCACAAAATTTTTCGCTTATTGATCCCATCAGAAACAGTTATAAAAATTGTCAAACAAGTAATTTTAATAAATTACAAATTTCAGAGATCTGTTGATTGTAATAAACAGTAGTTAGTTTTTTTAAATTGGTTTTTGTTTATTTTTTTAATAATAATTTTGCTCGTAACAGGCAGGTGAAGTATTAAATTATTTGCTCTCGATGTAGGCCTGCTGGTTCCAGGGCTACGAAAGTAGTTCTGTTTTATGGTTAGCCAATTATACCTATGACTGAAGAACAAATTATATTAAATTTAAAAATAGAAGAGATAGAGGCATAAAATACACTAGTCAGAGGTATCTCCTTTGAGAGTAATGAATTTCATCATCATTACACTGCTAGACACTGTTGTAAATGAAGTGAAGGTCTCATTTGCAGAGTGGAAAGTGGATGGTTTTCAGGGGGCCTGCCATTCTGATAACCATGCTTTTCCACTTAATGAGGAAGCCAATTGTAAACCTCACTCCTCGTTTTACTTAGTAAAGCCTTTAGAGATTCAAACCAACCTTTCGACTGATGACCTAAACAACAACAATGAATAAGAAAAATAAAACATAATTTTCTTGCAATTTAATTATAAAAAAATATTCTTCAGGGTTGATGTTTCATTCTCCAACCCACTTAACGCTTAAACAGTTTTATCATTACGCACGTTAAATTTCGGCGGAGGTTAATGCTTCGTTTCTTCTTCCGCAGTTCTAAAATTTTGTGCATAATTTGACGATTTTTTGTCAGAATAATTTGCGTCTGCTGTGAGTGTACTGTATTTTCTCTACACGATAGCTGGAATAATACCTCGGTCCGTGAACTTTCAATAAAATTTCTATCTGAAGTTGTAAAGGTCGTTTCATATCAGTGTCTATAAAATATTCACATGAATTATCACTTTCGCTTTTTTGGTTAAAGAGGGTGGAATTCGCTCGAAAATAGTGCTTTATGACAGGATTTTTGAAAAAGTTTCTTATTTCACTTACTTCTTCTGCGGTGTTGTATACGAAGATGATTAAGAAATTCTGAAAAGGTTAAATAAATTTCAGACAATTTGCGGCTTTATTAACAAGGTCTTTAGAAAAAAAACCTAAGGAAGATACAAGAACAGGTATGTATGACGTAATGGCAGTTCTGCAGCTGTTATATGGTTGCGAGTCATGGGTGCTAAGAAGAGTCCAATTTAGAAAGTAGAAACCGCAGAAATGAGATTCATGAGATCGGTGAAGGGATGCCCCTGCGAAATCAGATTCGTAGTAGTGACATCAGGAGAGAACTAGGTAAAGACGAAACCATCCTAACGAAATTGAGCAGATACAGGACTCGATGGAAAAATCATGTCACAAGAATTGCAAGAGGAAGGGTTGCGGTCCAGGGATTGCAATATTGTCTAATTGGAAGAAGAAGCTTGAGTAGATCAAGGGAAAGGTGGTTGAGGGTGGAACTGGAGTAGCGCCTAATACTTTAAAAGGTAGAACAAGGAGAAGAGGGTGGAATTTAAAGGTCGGATTAGGAAGTGCCGAACTAGTAAACGGTTGGAATGCTTAGAGCATATTAATCCAAAGCGTTATGTTCTTATCAAATGAGGTCGAGGGGCACACCTTCAGTTTATTATATGTTTTAGTATTTGAGTTGACTTAAAATTAATTGCAGCAAGGCTTCCGTTCGTAGTGATTTATAAAATAGTATTTGTTCTCGCTAATATTCAATAAGCAGTGTATAGATAAGATAAATAGTGACCCGTGTCGGGAGTAATTCTGACGGAAGTTACGATACATCGTTATAAAGGTCACGGACATAAACACAAATAAGTTTTTATTTTAATTTTGGAGGAAATATAATATTGATTATTGTTATAACACATTCGGACTGATGTATTGCTTTGTGTTATTATACACTATGACTCCAGTTGTAGTGTGTAAACTAACTATTCGCAAACGGTTACATAATAAATTTTGTATGAATTGCCTGCAGGTTAATACAGCACGTTTTATAATAATAACTTTTGTTAACATTTCGTGAAACATCATAAATGTAATACTGTACTTGTTAATATAATTTACAGTTCCTTAACAAGCATTGTTTAGTAATTATAATTCGTATAAACCTTATTATAATTATTATTCAAGTGGCCACTACACAGTTCAATAGTTTTTTTGTTCAGTTTTCAATATCGTTATCTTAAATTAAATAAATATTTGATTGCGGAATGTGGAAATTTTTACTTTTATTTCCCGAAGTATAAATACTATGGCAAATCGCACTAACTTTTTCTAATATTAAAGCAGTACTTATATTTTACTTCATAATCAACAGTTTTGAATGATTCAGCATGGAGTGCGGGTTTTTTATATATGCATCATTGCACAATTAGTTAATATATAAAAAAATAAAATCACAAATTGTAACTAAATTGAGTATTGAACAAAAACTACATTACATTAGCTTGCATATATTAGCCTTATTAAATTATTTAGCTGTTATTATATTAGCATTATTTATTAGCTTACATTTATTTTGTCATCAGTCTCTCGACTGGTTTGATGCAGTTCTCTAAGATGTTCTATCTTACGCAAGTCATTTCATATCTTCATACCAGCAACAACCTATATCTTTTGTAATTTGCTTTAAATATTCTAACCTTTGTCTTCCCCCACAATTCACTCCCTCAATATTACCCACCATTATTGATAGAGTAATACCTGGATTTCTTAAGATATGCCTACTAGCCTATCTATTCTTCTAGTAAGATGTTTCCATATATGTACTTCTTCTTTCATCCACTCTTCTAATAACCTAAATTACTATTTAAATCTATCTAAATTACTTATTTTGTCCACCCATCCAATTTTTAACATTTTCCTACAACATTTCCATTTAATAAAAGCTTATATGCTCTTCCTTTCTACAGCCCCTATATCCACGTTTCACTCCCGTAAATCCTACACTCCAAAAATAGTGTTTAAAAAGATTTTCCTAATCTGTAAATCAATGTTTGTAGTCAGTAAGCTGTTTTTAATTTCAAAGTAAGCCTACATATAAAATAGTTTTGAGTTTATTTTCTATCCCTAATTTTAACGGTTAGTTTTTTACGCATCAACATGGGCGCTTATTTTGTAAGGGATTAGATTCTGTCTTACCTCCAAATAAGATTCCAAATTATCAGTTCGGTTTTTGGGAGGCATATTCAACACAAAATCAGTTAGAATTGTAGATTTTATAGCTTCGTCGATAGGGAGAAAACTTTAAGCTGCAGTAGTGTTTTTAGATATTACCCAAGCATTTAATCGGGTATGGTACCAACGGCTCCTTTTTGAACTTCGAAGCCTTATACCGCACACATATTATTTGATTTTGTTCTTACTAAGTGACAGTTTCTTCTCAATAAAACATGGTGTAGAATTTTCTTTACGCCCTATTTTGGCTGGTGTACCACAAGGTTCTGTTCTACCTCCACTTCTCTACATTCTGTACTCATCTGATTTTCAAACTGTTCCGGATTGTGTAACGGCTACTTACGCGGACGATACAGTTAATATGACCAGCAATAATAATCATAACTCTTGGTGTAAACTATGGAAAATTACATTGAATGTACAAAAATCACACCATGTTACGTTTACACTTCGTCGGAAAACGTTTCCAACCGTGTACTATGACAATCGCTAAATACCTCAGACAGAAACAGTTAAATGTTTTACAGTTTCTCTGCTCCATTCCAAGCGAATATCTGGTCAGCTCCTTTTTTGAAATATGTGCAGTAGAATTACTTTACAAAATTTTAGTATTCTATATTTTCATTCCGTAGTAACGAATTCCTCCATTTGGTTATGCGTAATGAGCTTAATCTGGAATGGAAACGTTTTATTTTTGTATTCCAAATCGATTGGTTGGTAACTTTTAATGTTAATGATTCAGCTTAATTATTTTTACTAAAGATTTGTATCGTACCGGATATCTTACAAGTTTAAAGCGTTTTAATGTATGTGATGAAAATTCAAATTTTACACGAATAATAAAAGTACTTTTATTTAGTTGAGTAATTTATTATTAATAATTCTAATTATAGAATACAAAATAGTTGTATTAACCTATACTATAGTTTGTATTTTCATAATTTTGTGTAGTTCAACTAGAACTTATCGTTAAATAACTATACTTTACTAATTAACTTTTGTTACAAATTTTTACAGGAGAAAGTTGTCTCTGGACAAACATACTCGTCGAGTAAGAATGTCTCAAGATCCGATCTCAGTCCCGTATTCGGTAAGTTTTTGTTTTAATTTAATACGTACTTTTCTAAATTATTTTTGTATTAATATTATTCTGTATTTTATTTTTAATTATATTTTATAATATATCTTGGTTTGTTTAATTAGATCGTGTATTATAAAAATCAAGATTAGAAATGTACATTTTATTAGTTTATGTCATTGTGTCACACAATTTATTGATTTCCGTTCTAATTTTTTTTTAATTTATTAAAAATCTTATTTGCTCGGAATAATTGACAATTTATTTATAATAAATAATTCATGTTAGTAATTTATTGGTTCATCTTATGATAAACTTATATAATTAATGTATTTCAATTCTGAATAGAGGATTTATTCATTGGATTGTAAAAAAATATTTGTTATAATTTTTTAAGCCCTGTAATTTATTCTTCAAGTACAAATCCTCTTCTAATTAATACAAGCTTGTTTTACGTGTGTGTTTTTAAAAAGTTTATTCATAGAACATGATTTATGTAGTGTGCTATAAATTATAGTACGAATTGTGACCATTTAACATAATTCCTGAGATAGTTATTGTCGTAAATTTTTTCAGCATAAGTTTAATCATAGCATAGTACTTTTACTCTCCAGATTGCAAACTGTCGACCTGTTCTTACAAATTGTGTGTAATACTTTCATAAAACAAAAACAATGCCATTTGGACTAATTAACCTCGAATACGCACATATCGAAACCTATTTTTCATCCCCAATGTTTGTACGGTTTAATTAATGACAATAGAAACCCCATGAGTTAATGAGATGAAGGTTATATGTATGAAGTGGAAATTACGTGTATTCTTAAACAGATTCAGGACGACTATTTCTGAGAAAAAACTTGAAGTAATAAACCACGGTTTATCAGGTAAAAACACTACTAGAAAACGTTCAAAACTTAGTGTCTCTTAACAAATTGACCGTTTACAGGGCTGTCATAAAACCAGTATGGAACATTGGAGTCCAGTTTTGTGTTCAGCATTAAAGACATCTAAAACAAAATTATTTGTACAATTACACATTATCTTTATTGTTCTTCAAAACAATATCATTCGAAAAACTTTCACACGAATCTGAGCTGGCTAAAACCTTTTATAATTCATTCATCCAAATATGATAGAACATGTAGCCAACGTGACGTTGAGTGGCTGACCGGTTCACAGACAGCTGTGTTAATAAACTAAATATACTTGTAGCTTATATTTTTTATGTACGTACTATATGAGATAAACGTTTTGAATAAGTTCTGCTTGTGAATTGGTATGCAGGTATATAATCACGTGAACGGTGCCATGTCATTGGCTGAAACAGTTGTTCACGTGAACAGCTTACATTCAACATTCAATGAACATAGTATAGGCCTTCACCAGTTTCCTTCTGTTCGTGGTTGCAATGAATTGTCCTTTTGCATCCAATTCTCCGTAATACTTCATTGTTCATATTTTTATTATCATTCCAGCTGATCTTCTGTATTCGCCATGTAAAGCCACAATCATTTCTGATCTTGCATCATCCTGATTTCCCAACATGCGTTTTCCATTTCTATAACACTTGAGATAGTTAAATTTATAATGAGTAGGCCTAATCATGTACAGTTAATGTCTGACAAATGTTTACTAATGGCTCTGTGGAAATTTAGTTGTATTGGACGGAGAAGTGTCGCGGGTACACTACGAAGTGTGAAAATGACCTAATTTATATGATGTTTGGGAGTCAAAATAGGCCTCAAGCCCTTATTTGAAATGCAATATGATGATGACAAAATTTTGCTCACTAGAAATGTACTTTGAATATTCAAAATTAATTAACAATAAATATTGATGGGTTGTCATTACGGATTAATGTCAGGTAATGAAATTCGGTGAAATGTTTACCTGTCGATCCTATCATTTAGATAATCAAAGCATCTTTGCGTTTTGTGTTGGACAGGTTATTTACTTTTGAAATGTCACAAAATATTATTTATTATATTAACCGCTTTCTTCCTTTCCTATTATTCTGTCGAAGGAAAACCCTGACTCGAATTATCTTTTGAATGAAGGGTAGTAGTTGTATTTTGAGACAGCCGGATAGGAAATAACATGGATTCATTTGATGGCGGTTCTGTGCAGTAATGGGAACTATAATGCAATAGGACGGATGGGAAAGAAAGATAGAAAATACCTCCACCTGACGGATGGGACCTGTTGTACTCTTGTGTACCTGTGTTACTGGTGCCATAGCTGTCAGTTAACTCGATTAGTTTGTTATAGGCCACAACTTTAGCTAACTTCAGCTAGTTGAGTCACGTTTCTGAATGTTGGCACACCCATCTTGTGTTTGTTTTGTCCTCTGTAATTGGAATTAACATTGGTAAAATCGATTCTAATTCTATATGCTGTTTATTATTCAGTCCCAAAAATATTTTTTCCACATTTTACACGTGATTTTAACCATTAGGGTTTTGTGTATTCTAATAATTAACAATTTGGACGTGACTTCTCAGTATTTCGTGTATCAATGTAGGAATTATTTAGGCATTATTCATACCCAAGGGTGTACCGTATATGTTATGTGATGAAATGTACCATTTTGGCAAGATAATAAAAATCAGACATATTTTATCAGTTGATAAGAATTAATCCGCGTATTAAATCGCTAAGCGATTTTAAAACACGCTTATTTATTTTTGGAGTTCGAACCGGTAGATTTTTACAATTCTTGCTTTATGTTAAAATCCTTTTACTATGCTGATTCTTTGAAAGTACTTTAAAATCTAAGCGACATTTTAAATTTTTTAAATACAATGTTTATATAATTGAATAAATGTTTCGATTGTGCTGCTTTTCTGGTGGTGACGTTATGAAGTTCGATCCCCCTCAAAACCTGTTCTTTCCATTTTTTTACTTTATTTAAAATCGTATGAACAACTCGGTCATTAGCGACTACGGTGGGGTATGAACAGTGGGTTTTTACCTTGTGAAAATTTCCAGATCCCGGCCGGGAATCGAACCCGGGACTTCCGCGTGTTAGACTAGTTAGCTACCACTACGCTACGGAGACGGCCTCTTCACTATTTTGCCTACATTTAAATCCTACATTAAATCAAACATTTAATAACATTTTATTTTTAGCCTACATTTAATCAAATTGCAAACCTCTTGTGGAGTAGTTTAATTATCATCCACACAAGAGATGCCAATTTTGTAACGTTATAAATAAAAAACTTTTCTTTAATTATTTTTACTTGATATTTTTTATTATTTACTGCATAAAAGTAGTAAAAAAACGAACAGGATAATAACAATCTGTTCACATAAACAGCAATCAACTAATCTCGTTTAAATTTTGAATCCATTTAGCGTAACATCAATTAATAAATTTGAAAGAACTTTCTTTAAAATACACACATAAGAATAAAACAATCTAATTGATTATATCGTTGTAGAAGAATATTTTAATGCATGAATGAGGGACCTTCTATTCGGTTCGCCATATTGTCCCTCACTAAAATAATTTGTACAAAATCTTTTCTTCTTCTTTAGTCGCCTAGCAACTAGAATAAATAACTTTTTTTTAAATAATTTTGTCAATGTGAATTAAATAATTCTAAAGTATTAATTTTTCAATCAGCTGGAGATGTTTACTATTTTAATAGACTCAAAAAATAAACAACTCCAGGTGTCCAGTAAATTTGTTATATTACACTCTCTTAACGATCCCTTCTTTCTCTACTCCAGTTAACAGCCAGTTAATTTTTTAAATAATTTTATTCTGTGTGGGGCGCACATTTTTTTTAGTTTTATAAGGGATCTCTTACCGACCAACGTTGCTAACCCGTCGACATTTCATTCTTGTTGCAACCATGCAACATATGTTTTAAAATTATTGACAAACTAGAATTTTTTAATAGTTTTAGTTAATTTTTATCTTATGATATATAAGCCTGTAATTGTTTTTTACAGAATGAATATTTTCTGAGGATATGATTTCTCTCAGGGTTAATTGTAGAATTTTATTTGCACGAGTGTAACGTTTTATTTACTTAGTGAACATCCATACCCGTACGAGACTCGAACCCAGTCTATTTCAGAAACTGATTTTAGCGGTTATTAAATAAATAAATAATTTGTGTTTAGGTAATCAGCCGAAAGGCTGGGTTGAACATCTAGAGATTTTAGTAAGTAAAAACGAGGAGTGAGGTGGGTTACAATTGCCTTTCTCACTGAGTGGATGCTAATAAGCATACCAAACCCTCCGGAAAGCACTACTTTCCACCCTTCAAATGACATTTTCACTTCATTCACCACAGAGTCCGGCTGTATAAATATGAAATTCATTACTCTCAGAGGAGATAATTCTGAGTAGTCCCTCTTCCTCTTTTTTTTATACCTCTTCCTCTTCCATTCTTAAATGCTTTAGTCATATAATTAACTAACCATGTGATAAGAAACAGAACAATTTTTTGTAGCCCTGGAACTAGCAGATCGAGTGCAAATAATTTAATACTCTACCTGTCTGTTATGGGGAAAAATAAATTATGTATATTGTAAAATTAATTTTTAACAGAAACTGTTTAAAGTTTATTTCTACAAATTTTATTAAAAAAACCACGAAGAGATGAATTTAAAGTAGGTATTGTTTTATTCATTATCAAGACGTACAGGTGTAATGAAGTTTTATGATACAGCTTACTAGTATGTAATTTTGAAGCATTAATATTTACGTCGCTTTATATTTTATCCGAATTTAAATATAATATATTATAACGTTTGAAATTTTGAAGTACACGTCAGTTAAATTTTATACTGATATTGTCCGCTACTATAATGTTCATAAATTTCATTTTGTTGTAGTACAGTATTACTTTCTCTAATTCAGTTCAATATAGGGCTATACCATACTGGGGTTACCTACCGTTCATAATAGGGTTATTACCTATGTAAACCACATTAGGACTAGAGTTATGTTGCCCGAGTATGTTGAAACTCATTATTATTATTATTATTATTATTATTATGGTAAGTACAATAATAAATAAATTTATTTATTAACCATGAACATTGTTATTATCCTATTAACATATCAGTGTTGTATATTGTCATAATTTGACAAGTGTCGGTCGGCGTATTACTAACTAACTACCTTTGCTGACTTTCTAATCCAGGTTTCCCTCGTAAAATCTTATCGATACCAGATTACTAAATAAGTAATTCGATTATTTTGGTATTAAAAATTATTAGATCAATGTTGTATTCCGTTCTTTTAGGCAGCTTTCACACTAGTGCAACGCAATTCGAACAACCGATTTTAACCAACTACTAAAATACGAATGCAACTTGTAGTTGCATTTATATAAAATGCATTCGTTTGACTCATAAGGTTTTCATGGAAGCATTCACATCTACGCAATGTGTCAGATCCAACCAATCAATCAGTCTGATGCATCGATTTGGACATGACTGGGCACGCTGGTCCCACCTCAACGAGTTTTATTTCACCTTAGCATTATTAGAAAAATTTATTTTACTTTTTTTATAAGGATTTTGCTACAGCTGTCGCCGCTTCTCTGTCCCCAGTTTTCACTATTTCCTATCTAAGGTTATATCCTCTTCTAAATTTCTAGCCGTCATGGCCTCATTCACGACATCTTTCAAATTCCTACGTGGACGTCATCTTTTTCCTCCGTTCTGGAGGAAAATTCATTGTTAATATTTTTCGGGGCTATCCTTTTCACATGTCCAAACCACGTTAACTCTTTATAGGGTATTACTACAGAGCAGTATTTAGGCCTATACATGTTGTAAAATGTTAAATTTTGCTTTTTAGGGACTTGAATAATGTATCTCTAGTGCCAAAACAATAAGATATTTTTTTTTGTTGATGGTAAGTTCTAGTAATTATACTTACCAAGGAACGTTTATTGAAATGGAAATCACTTAATGTTTAATGGTAAGAATGCTTATTAAAACCTCGAATTTTAGAAGAATTTTAGTAGAAGCCTCGAATTTTCTAAGCACTGTACAAAAGTAACAACAAACCAACATAGTAGCATACGCTGGTATGAATCCTTACCACATTCGTGCAACTCAAGAAGCAAATGATTGCTGCGCGTTAATTTAAAATGTGGATAGCTTACTTACCAGAAAACATCTATAAAACCATAAAATGCCAAAATGGTTCAACTGGATAGCTTTTTTTTAAAAATAAAATCGACCTTATTTCTTATATTTATTTGGTAAGTATACTTACCAAAGACCTATAAAGGGTTAATCGTCGTTTTTCAATTTCGTCATCGATGGTTCTTCCCATATTCAATTCGGCTCACATGTCTTTATTTCTAACACTCTCAAGTCTTGATTTCTCACAGCTTCTTCTCAGAAAGTCCATTTCTGTCATTTCTCTTACACAAATACACCTTCTAACTCTGGTATCCACTTTTTTTATTGCCGAATCACACTACCAACTAGGTGCACTTGTCTGACTCATAAAGTTTTCAAAGAAGCATTCACACCTGTACGATGTGTCAGATCCAACCAATTAGTCTGATGCAACGAGTTGGACACGGCCAGTCATGCCGGTCGCACATTGACCAATTTTATCTGTTTCATTTTTGCTTCGCCTAGTTAGAAAAATTTCATTTTCACAAATACTCCTAAAATTGGTATCCACTTATGTTATTTCTGGAGTCACTTAATCAAGCAGTTTAAGTTTGGTGGGCCCATCCGGTATATGTTGTTGTTTAGGTCTTCAGCTGAAGGGCTGATTTGATCCACTAAAGGCTTTAGTAAATAAAATAAGGAGTGAGGTGATTTACCTTTGTGTTCCTCACTGAATGGAAGAATGCGAGGCTCTTTGAAAAGCATCTACTTTCCACCCTGTAAATGATACTGTCTCTTCATTCACCTCTGGATCTGGCTGTATAATGATGAAATTCATTACTCTCAAAGAAGATAACTCTGACTAGTGTCTTTTACACCTACATTTTCTGTTTTAAATGCTTCAGACATATATTTGTCTGACTATATGATAAGTAACATAACTATTTTTGTAGCCCTGAAACTAGTAGATCATGTGCAAATAATTTAACACACCACCTGCCTGTTATGGGCAAATCCTGTAAGTATAACTTTAAATTTACCTGGATCTAGTAATTCCTGTGCAGCTACAAATAGTCACCGTTTTAATTTTTTTTTACAAAATATGAGTGCACCCAATAATGTCTATCCTTATTTCTTTTATGTACCACCATGATATTATAATAACGTCGTCTTCTGAAGATTACATTGCAACAAGGTAGAATCGGTTGGATAGATGTGAAAACTTTTTGCACGCAATTGGTTCCATACATCTCATCGCATGCGTTGCGTTGCTCTAGTGTGAAAGCTGCCTTTATATGTAATAATATTTACCTATATTGATTTATGTAGATAAATAATATTAAAAATTAATAATGCGTTACCTTCGGGGTTTGTTATTGTTCTCATTGTAATTTTATTTGTGATACGGTACGTATTTATTTCCAATTAGCATTTTCGTGTCAAAACATGTTAATGCTTCTAAATAAACTAACGATATATCGTAATGTGGTACGTATTTTATATAGATATATCCGTTTATTAAAATTATTATTGTATCAGTACAATTCGTTTTTTGTTTATTTTTATTTGTAACATCACTGTGTTTTTGTTGTTTTGGCTTTTAAACCAGAATTTCGCGTATAATATTCTATAAATAAATTTGTTCCCGGCTGTTATGTGAATCGGAAATAAATATTACGTTTTCATTCGATTTAGCTAATCCTTGTTAATAAATTTTTAAATACTGTATTGTTGTTAAAAGTATTGTGCAACTTTAGACCGATTTAAGTTAATTAGTTCTAGGTCAACGTAGACCCCGACTTCTGTCATTTTCGGGTTACGTCGGAATATGCCTATTGTGGGTTTTAACCATTTACATTTTTTTGAAAATAGCCGAGAATCAGATAAGGGATTTTCGGCTTTGTAGTCTAGCACGCTATCCACTGTGGCATTGATATTATTATTACTGAACAGAATTGGGAACTGTGTTCGGATTCTGATATCTGAGGTCTTAAATAATGAAAAGAAATCATGTTGTCGGCAGCTGGGATGGTCCCAATTTCCTTCTTATCAACTACTCGTTCGTATTTGTACGGGATATTAAAAGTAATTCCTGTACATGTTAATACCGTGGAATAAATTTCCGTCGCTAATCTTAAGTGTGTCCTTATATTTGGTTTTATATAATAAAACATTGTAAATGATCAGGATATTCTTTTCCTCGTGGGATGTAATAGAAAAGAGCTTCTTCGAAGGCACATTTTTTACACCACAGGATTACCTTGTCATATCTTTTTTAAAATCAATGATTGACAAGTGAATAAATTGCTGAACGTGGAGTTAGTCGGCACATTTTACATTTTGTTCGTGTGACGCACATGTTAATATTTATAGTATCTTTTATAAATGTGACGATTATATTTGCGTGTAATAAAACTTTGTAATGGCGTATGAGGGTTGTTAAAATTTAATTCAGTGTATTGATATTTCTTTAATTTAGTTAGATTACCACTTATTATTTTGTGTATGAATATTTTAATTGCTGAAAAATATTTTGTGATTAATCAGTGGATCACGATTTCCAACTTTCAGCTAAATAAAATTCGGACACCAGATCCAGAATAAATCATCTGGAGGTATGAAATTTCCTCTTCTACAGGTTAAAAGAGGTCCAGAGCCCTCCTGCGAAAAATTGAGCTTTTTAATAAGCATGTTGCAATTTTCACCTAATTCTTACTCTCCTGAACCTCTTTTTTGACACTGCTGCTACGAAATTTGAATATTAAATTGCAATAAGATATTTTTTTAATGAGCCTTATAAATTCAACCCTAGAGTTGGTTTAACATTTTGATCTTGTTTAGGTCATCCGCTGAAAGGCTGGTTTGAACCTCTAGAGACTTTACTTAGTAAAACTAAGAGTGAAGTGGTTTACCATCTCTTCCTCACTGAGTAGAAAAGTATGCGTATCAGCATGTAAACCGTTGGTAAAGCATTTACTTTCCACCCTGTAAATGATAACTTTCACTTCATTCACCACGGGGTTTGGCTGTATAATGATGAACTTCTTTACTCACAGAGGAGATAATTCTGACCTAGTGTCTTTTACACCTCTACATCTTCTGTTCTTAAATGCTTCTGTCATATAATTTGCTGACCATGTGATAAGAAACAACTATTTTTTTTGTAACCCTGGAACTAGCAGATCAAGCGCAAATAATTTAACACTCCACCTGCACTTTTGGTAATAAAAATAATTTTAAACCAAATATATTATGAGGTACATATTTTTATTTTTATTTGTCAACTTAGGACTACCATAATAGTTGATAAGTTAGTAATTCTTTAATTTCTACTCTTAGTTTTTTTTCTTAATTAATTCCTAAAATTCTTTCATTCTTCGCCCTACTTCGTTATGTTTTTAACTTTTCCTTTGTAAACCCTTATAGTATTCTTCAATCGTTTTTTTGAAGTTATTGGATATTTTTCTAAATTAAATATTCACACGCTATGAAATTAATTCGTAATCTGAGTGTTCATTGTGGTCTCAGTTTTTTCACTATTGTTACGTTTGTTTTCAGTTGTTTACAATGTATTAATGCATGGCAATCTATAAGTGAAGCATTTATTAATCTGCGTTAAATAACAAATGATACAGCTCAAGACTTTTTGTTTCATAAGAAATTAAACCACGGCTAGTTTGGTGTGAGTCTGGACATTGTCAAAAATTGGGGCGGTTGGAAACCCTTGAGCGGTATAGTTCTTGGTCTGTTGTTTAGGTTATCAGCTAAAAGGCTGGTTTGAACCTGTAGAGGTTTTACTAGGTAAATCGAGGAGTGAGGTGGTTTACCATTGCCGTCCTCACTGAGTGGAAAATTACACTTATCAGCATGCCGGGCCCTCTGAAAAGCATATATTTTCCACTCTGCAGATGACACTTTCACTTCATTCACCACAGGGTCTGGCTGTATAATGAAATCCATTACTTTCAGACGAGATAACTCTGATTACTGTCTTTTACACCTCTACCTCTTCTGTTCTTAAATGATTCAGTCATTGAATTGGCTGACCATGTGATAAGAAGCAGAACTATTTATTTTAGCCCTGCAACTAACAAACAGATTGAGTGTAAATAATTTGACACTCCACCTGTCTGTTATGGGCAAAGTTCTTGGTCAATTATGTTAAATTGTTTAGTTTTGAAAGGAGTGATTTTATGGTGAACTATCGTATTTTGTAGTGAATACTAATAAGGTGACATGGTAATTGTCACAGTTCATCTGCTTTATAGTATGTTTGTATACGGAGGTTTGGGACACGGGCTGTCGAGTTTAGGTCCAGTCGAGTCTGCTTCTGCTGTAAGGTTGGGGTTATATTTGTTTAACGCGCTACGTAGAGAAGAAAGGAAGGAGTCTGCATACCAGCGGGAGGAGTGAGCGAGTGGGAAAGAGAGGACGGAGGAGTATTCGGTGGCATTGTCGGGTCGAAAGAAGAGAAGAAGGAAAAATGCAGTTGGGTCGTCTTGTTAGTGGTGTTTGTGGGGAAGAGGGTAGGAGGGTCAGCAGACTTTTGAGAGAACTAGTTTGGTAACGAGAGAGAAAGAGAGAGTTTGTGGGAATGAGACGGGGATATATGTGTCGGTTAGCGCAGCGCACTCCGGCCGCGTTTTGAAGGTCGTCCGTCCGAGTGAGGAGGTTGTTTGTTAGTTCCCTATGTCCCTTACATACGCCTGCTTTCCTTCTTGAACCCTGCGTCTCTCTCTGGCTCAACCACTACACTATATACGCTGTAGTATACACTACTACCCGTCCAGATCACGTTGAGTCTGTTCGGCTTCTACTTCAAACAAAGAACTTCCTTCCTACATGGTACATACAATCTGTAAACTCCCTCACCATTGCTTTCCTCGGTAACTTTACACCCCGTTCAGTCATTTCTTCCGTTTCATTCCTTCATCGACGACGTCTTCTTTCCTTTTACGTTTTTTTTTCATGTACTTTTAGTACACCTGTTCTCCGCCCTCCTATCGACGCCTCATATTCTTATACACATCGGTGCACACCTGGGATTGCACTAATTTTTCAATTAGCATGTCAATCTTTTATCCTATTTCTTTTTCTGTTGTAATAATATAGACATACCCTACAAAAACCACGGGTGTAAATTACTTCCAAACATGTTATAAATATATTTTCTGACATTTTTAAATCGGTTAAACATTTTATGAAATTTTTCCTTTTTCGGATTAAAAAGGTTGAAAATATTTTACAGAATAAAATCTTTTTTGTTCTCATCTCATTTCGTGTATTATTCCCATTATATTATTCATATTGTTATCATATTATGCTTTCTTTAAAATTATTTTTGTCTGTTATTTCACAGATCATATAATTTAGAGGTGTAAAAGAGACTAGTCAGAGTTATCTCCTCTGAGTCATGAATTTCACTATACAGCCAGACCCTGGGATGAATGAAGTGATGGTGTCATTTGCAGAATGGAAAGTAGGTGCTTTTTGGAGAGCGTGGCATGTTGATAAGCATAGGTTACATTACACTTAGTGAGGAAGGTAATGGTAAACCACATAACCCCTCGTTTTACTTAGTAAAGCCTCTACAGGTTCAAACCAGCTTTTCGGCTAATTACGTAAACAACACAATTTCTCCTGCTACAAAAAAAAAATCATAAAAAAATAAGTTTCACCTAATAAGTTTTGTCATAATGTAATGATTCTGTAAATGCATCGAAATTGTTTTAGTGGAATCTAGATATTGATTAACTATAATTCATTTTATGGATTCACCGGGAAAATTTAATAAAGGAGCCAATTGGTTGGAGGGGTTTGGAAGGAGATTGGTTACAATGTTACTGTATTTATAAAGTTTTTGGAGTTGTATAACTGTAAATAGTATAGCTGTATTGTATAGCTACCCGTAACAGACAGTGGAGTGTCAAATTATTTACACTCAATCTGTTCGTTGCAGGGCTAAAATAAATAGTTCGGTTTCTTTTCACATGGTCACCCAATTAAATGACTGAATCATTTAAGAACAGAAGAGGTAGAGGTGTAAAAGACACTAATGAGAGTTATCTCCTCTGAAAGTAATGAATTTCATTATACAGCCAAACCCTGTGGTAAATGAAGTGAAGGTGTCATTTGCAGAGTGGAAAATATGTGCTTTTCAGAGGGCCCGGCATGCTGATAAGTATACTTTTCAACTCAGTGAGGAAGGCGTGGTCAACCACCTTACTCCGCGTTTTACTTTGTAAAACGACTACAGGTTCATATCAGCCTTTCGGCTGATGACCTAAACAACAACTGTAAATATAACTGGTAGCTCTTTTGAAAGCTCACGTTCTTTCTTTGCTTTTACTTTTCATGAAAGTCCTTGAAGTTAAAAATCTGTGTTTGGTTCGTTCTATCTATTATAATTTTCGGCTCATAATAATTCATTCTGTTTTTTTTAAACCAATTATCTGACATTTTAAATATAGTCTATAAATTGTCTTCTCAATTAATTTACGCGTACAACAAAATTTATTTTCACAGATTTAGTGCAAGTTAAACGGCATTCAAAGCAAAAATTTCTATTGGCGATATTATTAAACCGTAATAATTTTATCTTCATCCAAACTTTTTTGACTGGTACATAACATTTTCGGCAACCGGGCAGGATTGCCGCGATTGCATTATTAAATCGGAACTGTCCCGGAAAAATCAGGCCATCTGTTAATCCCGATATGAATGTTAAAATAAATTATGTTTTTAAAATTGATTTCAAAATGAATTTCATTAATATAACGTATTTTATTTATTTATATTTTTAACGTTCAGTTGCCCAATTGATAAATACGTGGACTTTTCTATCACTCTACTCTCAACCTACTTTCTATTTTACTAAATTACTGCAGTTTTATAGTTTGAGTTAACCTTCTAACGTATGTATCATTGTATGCAATCCTTTGATGCTCTGTGAATGATAATGAATTATAGCCTACTTTTCCTGTTGGTGGTAACAACGAATGCAAAAGTATTATAGTAAGTCGTTAAGTGTAATAAGACAATAATGCACGCGCTTTGTTAGGGCTTTTTGCCAGCATCATTGACGTACCTACTGATGATAACATAGAAATATTACTTAAGTGAAAAATCTCTTTTCCTATTATTTTTGTTATGTATCATTCCTAGTATCCTAGTTAATTTTGAGGCTATCCAAATTGAATTGACAAATTTATTCGAAGCTTACAAAAACGAAAATTTACTCAAAACTACTGGGAAAAGTTTTACGTACTGTAAGACTATATTTTTGTGTCGAGTGCGTTTGCTATTAAAAAAAAAAACAATGAATGGTGTATATTTATTTATGTATGTTTGTGTTTACTCGTAGGCCTATACCTTGCTAGACTAAATTTATGAAGTTTAAGTTGACGCAGTTTAGTTAAGTTACTTTAATTAATTATTTTATTATCTTAAATTAAATTCAGAGGTTTTTAGACGAGTGGTAGAGAGAAGTATATGGAAATATCTTAGATGAATGAATAAGCTAGTGGGGCATATTTTTAGACATTCAGGTATTACTCTATCAATAATGGATGGTAATATTGAAGGAGTGAATCGTAAGAGCAGGCAAAGGTTTAGAACATTTAAAGCAAATTACAAAAAGATGTAGGGTGTTGCAAATATGTATGTACAAATGTATCTACAAATTAAAAATATGCCGGACATCATAAGGTACAAAAAAGCAGTAACCATTTGGCTATTGGAAGTAGGAAGAAACGCTATAGAAAAAATCTGGTGTGAAACACTTACGCAACTTTCTCTTGCCAATGCAAATAATTAACAATAAACCTAACATTAGTATTAAAACATTAGAAATGAACAAAAACTTACCTCAAAAACATAACCTTATTTTAATCACGAGTGAATGACGCAAAATGACAATCGAACTCAGTTTGGCTTAAAAATACGGAAAATCACGCTTCACGCTAAACTAGGCTCTGTAGAGAAAAATGCTCTAAACAAAAGTTGTAGATCTTTTAATTTTCTATAAATTTAATTATATACACTTTTGTCGTAAAATGCATACTAAGACCGAAATGTTAAAAAAATCGATTTTTCTCACGTTTTCGTGAGAAAAAAAACAGAAAATCGCTAATTACCGCTAAACTAAGCGTTATACAAAAAAATGTTTGAAACAGAAGTTGTAGGTTTTTAAATTCTCTACAACTTTTATTATATAAGTTTTTGCGCTAAAATTTATATTAAAGCCGTAATCTTAAAAAAACAACGTTTTTACGTGAAAACAGCCTCACCGAGAATTTCAGCAAACATGGCGCCTACCCTATCTTGTAGTGAATAAAAATTGAGTAAAATAGGCGATTTTAAAAAAAATCGTAGGACCAGTTTTTGAGAAAATCGCAAAAAACTGAAAAATTATACGAATAAACTACTACTTCCGGTTGACCGATTTTGATGAAAATGTTCGTGTCGCGTCCGGTAGTGGTATGTAACTTAAGTTTCAAGTTTCAAGTTCGTACGATGTTCCGTTCTTGAGATATTCTGTTCACACACAAACACACACACACACAGACACACACACAGACCAATCGCTAAAAACATGTTTTTTGGGTTCAGGGGGTCTGAAAACGTATAGATCCGGTGAAAACTCGATTTCGAAAAATCGACATGAAAACAATACTTTCCTTCCTATATATTCATATAGGCAAGAGAAAGTAAAAATATGCCGGACATCATAAGGTACAAAAAAGTAGTAACCATTTGGCTATTGGAAGTAGGAAGAAACGCTATAGAAAAAATGGTTACTCCAGGAAACATATAGTTTTGAGTTTCAATTTTAGTTTTCTATTTTGAAATAAATTCTTTTGTTTTGCATATTATATTGTTTGTTTTGTTTTTCATTTGTACATGTAATTATATAACAGCATATTATTTTTTTTAATAAAAATGTCTTAGTAGTTTAATTAGTATTTTAAGTAATTAATATGTAGTTGTAATTACTAACACACTAATAGATTACCGTAGTACAGTAGTTGCAGTAGTATAATGAACAAAGAAACACTGAATTTATCTACCCTTGAACATGGGAAACCATAGTTGGGTGGATTAATTTCCCCACCACAAATTAAAATAATAGTTTTTAGATTATCAAAGTATAATTAAGGAAATTAACATTTATTTTGTATTGACATTTTTTTTGTAAGCAATGGGAAATAAATAAATGTATGAAACGACTTGCTTAAGATAGACTGCTTAGAGAACTGCATCAAACCAGTCGAGAGACTGATTATAAAAAAAATCTTTAAAGAATACAACGTTATTAACTACACGAACGATCAGTTTATTTTTATAAAGTATTATAATAAATTGTTAGTTTCCGACATTTGTCAATAAGTTAATTTTTTTAATAACAACTTATTAATAAATTATCTTCCGTATAAGGGTGTGTTTACGTAATTTTATTTAATAATTTGCATGCATCTTCTTGTAGGCAATTTTATCATAATAAACCGGTCTGAAAATTATAGTTACCTTTTATTACGTTATATATATATATATATATATAGTACTGCCTAGACTGGTTGTTGTATATCTCTATGTATTAACTGAGAGTAGTTAGTTAATAGCAGACGTAATGAACATTGTTTTATTAAATGCCTTAACAATTTTACAACATTTTTATGCCCCGTATTAAATAATATAATGTATTATTATTTTTAACTGTAAAGTAATTCATTAACGTTTTCTATTGCCTGCATACACCTCCCAGTACCTTTTAATTAAATTTTATATTATTGATATGATAATTTGACGAGTTATTTCCATTTTAAATATAAATTGTATATATCGTGTAATGTAATTCCATATTTATATTTAATGATCGTATTTTATTACATTTTTCGTAATTAATTTACAATTATGGTACCTAACTTTTTTCTAGTTTGTTTGTAATACGGAAATATTAAAGATGTATAAATATTTATAATTTCTTCATTTCATAAAATTTAATGTTATTTGTAAATTGTAATATTAATAGAATTGGTGTATTGAAAAAAAAACACATCGAAGGTACATCACTTCCTTGATGTTGTTCATTTCTTGGCGCCTCTCTGCATGCCCTCTAAATTACTTCCAACACTCAATATAGATTCATTGAGTTTTGGAAGTAAGTAAACCCTACAATTAATTTTGTTAAAAATCGCTTCATTTACTAAATTGTTTATGCTCTACAAGATAGGGTAGGCGCCATGTCTGCTGAAATTCTTGAGGAGGTTGTTTCTCGTAAAAAAAAATATTTTTTATGATTGCGGCTTTAATATGCATTTTAGCGCAAAAATGTTTATAATAAAAGTTGTAGGGAATTTAAAATCCTACGACGATCATTTCAAACAATTTTTGTATAACGCTTAGTTTAGCGGTAATTAGCGATTTTTTTGTTTTTTTTTCACGAAAATGTGTAAAAAATCGATTTTTTTAAATTTTTAGCCTTAGTATGCATTTTACGACAAAAGTGTATATAATCAAATGTATGATGAATTGAAAGATCTACAACTTTTATTGAAAGCATTTTTCTCTACAGAGCCTAATTTAGCGTTAAAGAGTTATTTTCCGTATTTTAAAGCCGAACTAAGGTTGATTTTCGTTTTGCATCATTCACTCATGATTAAATAAGGTTATGTTTTTTGAGGTTAGTTTTTTGTTTATTTCTTATGTTTTATTACTACTGTTAGGTTTATTGTTTATTATTTGCATTGGCAAAAGAAGTTGTGTGAGCGTTCCACACCAGATTTTTTTAATTTTTTTTGTAAAATTCACAAATTTTTATTAAAGAACGAGTGAATCAGATAATTATGATTATGAAATAAGATAAAACGCGCTTTGAAACTTACAGAAGATCACCACTCAACAGTGGACCTTATTTGTAATTTTTGCATAAATAGTTTGAATAATTTGGTGAACTATCGAAAATTCTTCTTCAGGTGGCTATCCGTTCCGAATGTTAGCAATTCTCACTTTGTTCGTTTCGCTGCGAATAACTCATTTGATCTTTTTCCAAACCAAGTTCTCATATTTCGAAGCTACGACACTTTTTTCTGCCAGGTTCACGTTTTCTATTTATTTTTTCCTGCAGAATGGCTTGTAGTTAAGAATATCGTGAGTTATTCCGGATGATATGTCCAAAATATTGGAGCTTCTTACATTTGATGGTGGTAATGAAAAGTATTTTCTTTATTTTCCTGAGAATCTCTATATCTGGCATCCGAGCAATCCATGGAAATTATTTATTACATAATTCTTTTCCCTTTTCCGTTGTTGGTGTAGACGTCTGCGGGGATTTACGGGAACGTGTGGTAGGTATTGGATTGCGTACAATTTTGTTACTACGGTGAGATAATTTCTGATGGAATCTTGTGCACATTTAATGGAATAATTCGTTTACGTTCTGAATTTTGAGGATGCGCCATGGAGATAGGTGGCAGCTTTTGCTTTACATTATTTATGATTTCAAAGTTTATTTTCTTCTTCTTCTTCTTACTCTCAAGAATTAGGCCTTCTTGTCCTGTTCCGACACACAACCTTTATTATTGTTTTTTCCCTTTAATTTGTCAGCACTATTGCTATCTCTTGCGTAGTCTGCCAACATCTCTCATTCCATGAGGTTGATATTTTAAAATCTCCAATGGTATTCTTCCCGCTGGCATTCTCTGAATATGTTCCCTCCATTGACGACGGTATTCTGCAACCTTTTCATTCAAATTGTTGACATTTTAATTCTGAGCGTATGTCTTTATTTCTTATTTGATCTCTACTCTCGCATCCCTTTTTGCGAAGGAATCTTATTTCCGCCGCGTGTACTCTACTCTCCAGTGGTTTTGTGGTGACCCACGACTAACTTCCATATCAAAGTGTATTGTTTATAAATTTAAGTACCGAGCTTTGCTACGTTGCAGATTATATGATTGATTTCTAAACAGAATGGTAATAGATAAGCTATTGAAGGAGTTCTGACGTATTCTTTACATATAAAATACCGTGTATTTGTTTACTTATCATCTGTTATTGCTTATTACATCTGTAGCCAATCTTTTGTTCTGATTGTATTTCTCATTTAGCGAGTTAACGATTTTTTCAAGTATGAGACCTAGTGCAGTCGATTTGACGATCCTGGAAGCCCCTTTACACGAATTTTCAGGAAAATCGTTAGAGCCGTTTCCGAGAACAGTTGGACATACAAACGTACACACGCCTCGTTGTCTTTTAATATTATAGGATTTTTGCAAATTTGAGACCTAGTGCAGTCGATTCTTAAACCCTGAAAACCCCTATGCACAATTTTTCAGGATAATCGTTAGAGCCGTTTTTGAGAACAATTGGACTTACAAACATACATACGCCAAGTTGTCTTATAATAGAGTACGATATATCGAAATCCGTACGATTTTTGTGGCTTTATAAACGAAAACTTAATAATACATTTGATACTGGTAAAAGGCCAATATCCAACAGGAATTTAATATCCATTGGAAATTTAATGTGTGGTAATATTAAACAAAAAATGGTTTGCTAAATTTTACTAATCATTTACAGAATTATGACTAATAATAAAACAATTTAGAGGTATTGAAAATAAATACTATATCCAAAACGTAGGGTGTAAATTTGTATTGTTAAATGTCTTGTAATTAGTAATTTATAAATTATCCGTGGACTGTATTGCATAAAACATTTAATATACGACTTATTGTTTTGAAAATGCTAATACCAAAGAGACTGGTTGTTATAATATACTACGGCAGGTAGGTGTAAATGCAAAAGAGAAAATTATTAATAATATAATCCCTACGTGTGGTAACACTGGCGAGATTCAACATGGGCAGTTATGTTCATTATGTTCAGCTTATTATTCCCTATTTTTGTTGCTAATTTGTCGAGTCCATTGTTAAGATTGTTTCTTTACGGCTTCAAATAACAGGTTTCATAAACGCGATAAGCGCGGATAATGCGATCCCGGTTGTAAATGTAAATTTTCTTCCTTTTCATTTTATGGTTCTATCCTGCTCTTATCTTATGCCGGTTTACATCTTCTCTTCTATATTACTTATTAAAGTATTGTTTCTTTCCTCCATACGTCCCATTCAATAAGTAAATGTTAGGTAGCGCCGTGAAATGGATTATCCATATACAATATAGTACGTTCCTTCGATGTACACTATAAGTTTTTCCTTGAAAATAGTTATTAGTTTTGATTGAATTATAAAGTATGCATTGTGTACAGTAATACGTAATTATATTACATTTATTTGTTTGTGTTGTTTAGGTCAACAGCCGAAAGGCTGGTTTGAACCTCTAGAGGTTTTACCAAGTAAAACGAGGAGTGAGGTGGTTTACCATTGCCTTCCTCACTGAGTGGAAAAGTACGCTTATCAGCATGCCGGGCCCTCTGAAAAGCACATATTTTCCACTCTGTAAATGACAACTTCACTTCATTCACCACAGGGTCTGGCTGTACAATGAAATTCATTACTTTCAGAGAAGATAACTCTGATTAGTGTCTTTTACACCTCTACCTCTTCTGTTCTTAAATGATTCAGTCATTTAATTGACTGACCATGTGATAAGAAACAGAACTATTTATTTTAGCCCTGCAACGAACAGATTGAGTGTAAATAATTTGACACTCCACCTGTCTGTTATGGGCAGCCATTAATTATTTGTTTAAAATATATTAATATATTTTTTTTTATTAACAATTTTGCAACTTCACAATCTGTTCTATAAAATATGAGAAGAATATGTAATTTTGTTACAACAGGAACTTACATAAATAGAATTAAAAGTCCACCGATAAAAAGTTGTGAACAGATTAACTCCTGAATCTGAAATAACATTAATTTCAAATAGCAAGATCCAAGCTGCAGAGATGAGATTTTTGCGTAGTATGTTGGGATGCTCTAGAACGGACATGATAAGAAATTATGAAAAAGAATAGTTCTATCTGTTCACCACTACGTGACAAGATTTTGCAGGATCGAAGAAACTGGTGCTATCTTTTGAACAGAATAACATAGGGGAAGATGCTAAAAAAAACTTTAAATTATAAACCATTGGTACAAGAGATGTGGGAAAACCGAAAAAGAGATATGTACCTGAACAGGTTCACTAAACCTAGACCTTGAAGTGGTGAAGACGAAGAAGAAGATATTAATCTCAAATAAAAACAATAAAGAACGAATTATGAATCTATGTGGTAAATGTAATACCTACATTAAATTATTTAAGTACTATTTAATAATATTGAAGTCTTGATTATTTATAGCAAATCAGATAATTAGGGTCACGGTTTAGTCTCTGTTGCTGAACAATGAAATGTCTTCTTTAATATTGTTAACATGTAAGTCATGATCAGTATTTATTGTTACTGATGTACCAAAGAATGTCCATGTTTGTCTTATAACTTTTGATTGGAATGTTTTTGAAACGTCAACTCTTGACTTGTTTGCCATTTTCCACACCTGTAATGCTTACGACCAGATAGGCTAAAGTATGACTTTTATAAACTATCATTTTACTTTCTTTAGAGAGTTTTGATTTCCTTCCAAGCAATAACCTCATTTGGTTAAATTTTAAATTCAATTCTTTCCTCTTTGTCGTGATGTGTTTCTTCCAGGTAAATTCTATTTAGTGGTTCACAATGGTTGTAAACCATTCTTTCTACTGTATATCTGTTGTTACATGACAAAGTATTGCAGTAACATAAAATGTTCTTTATCAGGATTTCATCTGGTCTTTACCTTATATGACCCCCTTGAAGCCAAAAAGTGTTTTTTAAGAGTCGTTCTGGACTAAACGACTTAACCGATTCAGCTGGAATTCTTAACGTTTTCTTAAAATTTAAGCCTTTGATAATGGATTTTATTTTACAGTTATGTTTCTATAAAATTCAGGTTTACTGAAAATTAACGTTTTACTCAAAATTAATGTTTTCTCTACAGGATTTACAGGTTTTTTTAATTAGTTTTGTAGCCCCATTAAAACTAAATGAGTCCGATGCTAAAATACAAAATACAATTTTTTATAGATGGCTGTAATGATTCGGATTACATCATTTAGTTAATTTACTAGGGGTCATTAAAATGGCATGAAAGTTTCATTCCTGGGAAAATTCATAGGCAGTCAACTTTCGTTTGAAAATCAGAGCCGAGTTTGGTCGCTATTAATTATATTCTGCGAAAAACAAACTTAAAATCCAGTGTGGTAAAATTATATTAAAATAAAGATTTTGTGTTAATGATTTTTTTTTGTATAACCCTTATTTGATAAGTGGAATGTCAAATTATTTACACTCAATCTGTTCGTTGCAGCTAAAATAAATAGTTCTGTTTCTTATCACATGGTCAGCCAATTAAATGACTGAATCATTTAAGTACAGAAGAGGTAGAGGTGTAAAGGCACTTCACCCCAACGAACTAAAGACTGCAGATGAGATCTAGCCAATAAAAGCCAAGGTCGGGTGTGAGGTTGCCCTTCGGTAAATCACACTCTGTTCCACCGAACTCCAGCTGACTTTTGTTAGGCTGTCATCCAAAGCGGTACCACAACGTGACAACGCAGGATACGATTAACGAAAGTCTATTGGCTCTGTGCTGTGATCTAGGTCGCTATCCTCCGTCTTCATCTGCAGTGTTTAGTTCGTTAAGATATAATCAGAGTTATCTCCACTGAACGTAATGAATTTCATTATACTGCCAGACCCTGTGGTGAATGAAGTGAAGGTGTCATTTGCAGAGGGCCCGGCATGCTGATAAGCGTACTTATTCACTCAGGGAGGAAGACAATGGTAAACCAGTCTGTTGGCTGACGACCTAAACAACAACGCTTTGTTTACCGGTAACTAGCGATCTTTTTTATTAGTTAACATTCGCGTTTCTAAGGAGTTTTTAAATGGAAAAAATATAGTTCTAATTAGAAAATTTGGCTTAGAAATAAGATTAAAATGTTGTTACGTTTCCTACTTTAAAAATATGTTTATTTTCATATTCATTAATAAATTAAAAAGAAAAATAAGTAATATAAATAATTTCATTAATTTAGGCGAAGAAGATTGTACAAAGGAATAGAAATAAAATAAATTTATTGTTTGTTTATGCTTACATATTAACTTATTTTGTTTTATTCGAAAGTTGTACGAGTATACATAATATAAGCTATTTTAATGTCATATAAAAGATGGTATTAGGAGGTTGTTTAGTAAGCCAATTCGTTTTAGACGCTCTTTCTTCAACCGCCTACCTGGCGCCTGTGCATTAGTTCTGGACACTTAAATAGAAAGTAATCACTTAAAACTTTAGAACAAAACAAAAAGTTGGAAAAAGAGGAATCGCAACCTAATGACAGTTTGACAAAATAATATATATATATTTTTAAATATTTTAAGTAATTCTGATACTAATTGTATTAAAAAAGTAGGCCTACATATTCCGTTAATTATAGTTTTATATTTATTCGTTATCGGTGTTACAGTATTCTTGCTTCTGAATAATTCCAATATGTTTTTGTTTTTGGTTAACAGCCGAAAGGCTGGTTTGAACCTCTAGAGATTTTACTAAGTTAAACGAGACATGAGGTGGTTTACCATACCTTACTTCACCGAGTGGAAAAGTACGCTTATTACCATGCCGGGCCCTCTCAAAGCATCTAATTTCCACCCTGCAAATGACACCTTCACTTCATTCACCTTAGGGGATGTCTGCATAATGAAATTCACTACTCTCAGTGGAGATGACTGTGACTAGTGTCTTTTACAACTCTACCTTTTCAGTTCTAAAATGCTTCAGTCATATAATTGGCTGATCAAGTGATAAAAAACAACCATTTTTTTGTAGCCCTGGAACTAGCAATATGTGTCCTGTGGGAGTGTTAAAATTCAGTATTGTCATCCTTAAAGTCATTTTTCGTGTCTTTTTCCACTTCTTCAGTTGCCTTGTCCTGTGAGAACGTTGTCAAGGTTATTTTAAGTTCTGTCGATTTCCCGATGAAAAGTGGTGATCGAACTCATTCCACACGACTATCGAAGATTCTTAACCATGATGTCCTACGTCTACCTGGATCACGTTTACCTTTTGTCTCTCCCTGCAGCATTTCTGTCTTCTGTCCCTGCAGCAGTATATCTCGTCTCTTATCACACGTTCAACGTACTTCAGCTTTCGATGTTTCACATTATTAAAATTTTTTTATTTAACTTAGCCAACTTTTTTTTGTACGTTTATTTTACTGGTCGTGAAATCACAATTGTAAGTGTACGATTTAAGTAATAAATACCTACCCACATATAAACACATGCATTTATTTACAAAGTGACATTCCGTTTTGAAAGAAATGTTTAAATGCTGGGAAAATCCTATTGACTAAAAATAAAAAAATTGTTTATATGGAGTTCCAGTAGATTTTTTTTGAACGATGGTGAGTTGTACTGAATGTTGGATTTCCGATTTGGTCTTGATATTTTAAGATCGATGGTGTTTCGTTTTAGTAATATCAGTAAAGTACGGTGTAGAGTCTGAACTTTGGATGAAGCTATCACAAGGAAACTGGAGGCACTTAAGATGTGGCTGTACGTACAAATGTTGATAGTCCCATGGAGTGCTCCGATACCAAATAAAGAGGTCTCTGGAAAATGAAGAAAGACATGGTAGTCATTTCCACCATCAAGTGTAGAAAGCTCCAATATTTCTGACTTGTGGAATGAATCACGATATTCGTTACTGCAAGCCATTCTGCCGAGAAAATATATGGAAACGAGGACCTTGTAACGGCTCACCTTACATTATTAATGTGTTAGGTACTATTGAACATATGTTTATATCTAAAACATCTTATGATAAAAAAATAAATTAGTAAATAAGAAATAATTTGTTTGAATTGGCTTGGTACAATGGTATCCAATCTTAAATATGATTTATAAATGTTTTAACTCTAGAGTATTTTAATATGAAATTTATGTAATAATTATTTTAATAATTGGGCCATTGGCCGATGTAACCTTAAAACGTGTTTGCTTTTCAAGCTCTGGATCTTAAGTCACGATATATAGTTCTACTTCTTCACAATTTAGCAACTGTAAGCAGTGGTTAATTAAAAAGAACAAATAAACATTGTAAGTAATCGTAAATTGTTGTTTAGGTCATCAGCCGAAAGGCTGATTTGAACCTCTAAATGCTTTACTAAGTAAAACTAGGAATGAGGTGGTTTACATTTGCCTTCCTCTGAGTGGAAGAGTATGCTTATCAGCGTGCCAGGCCCTCCGAAAAGCACCTCTTTTCCACCCTGTAAATGACACTGTCATTTCATTCACCACATGGTCTAGCTGTATGATGAAATGCATTAATCTCAGAGGAGATCACTCTGACTAGTATCTTTTACACCTCTGAAATCTCTTCTGTTCTTAAATAATTCAGTCATACGAGTATTATTGGTTGGTCATGTGATAAAAAACAGAACTATTTTTTGTAGCCCTGGAACTAGCAGATCGAGTGTCAATAATTTAACACTGCCTGTTTTGGGCATAATTATAAATTACGAACCAAAATATTAAAAAACAAACTGAATTAAATGAATAGTATCAGTGTCATTTGGTTTAAAAAAAATCTCGTAGAAATTTAATTAATAAATATTCCATACAACCTAGCAGAAGAAGAAGGGCGTCTTGTCTTCGAAATCTGAGAATTTGGTTTGAAAAAAGCTCAGAAGACTATTTCGAAGTGCAACGAACAAGGTAAGATTTACTAAGATGGTCGCCAACATTCGAAAAGGATAGGCATCTGAAGAAGAAAAATACCAGTAGGTTAGATGATTAAATCTGCGTTAAATTGAGACTTAAATTCTCTTCTGTGTTAAGTCTAAAGCAATCCATGTGACTTAAGATAAGAATCTTCTCTATTACTACTGTATATTGTTTATGAAAGATCTTTCCCTCTCTGTTTGTACCACGCGTGGACTATCTGGAATTAAATTAACATCATTGAGTATGTATGTAACAGTCGGCAACTGTAGTACAGTCAACTGTGGTGGTCTACTGTGTCCATACAATTGCAGGCACGTAACTGTAGTAAGAAATTAGTTCTCTTCACTACTACTGCTCTTAATATTAATTGTAAGAATTAACCCTCCAGCGTGAGGGTGGGCGGAAGTGTGGGTTGCCTTCTTTCCGGTCTTCTTCTGAATAACTTCACATACTAATACCATAATGATCTTGAATATTATTACCATATAACTCACCGTTTAATCTGTTTACATAAATGATATATAGATTCTATCTTGTGTATGACATACGATCATTCAGTTTGATCTCTTCGGGGTATTGTTTATATTAATTTTTACATTTAATAAGTTATATGTTAATTTTAAAAAAAAGTAGAACATTCTCTGTGAGTTTTTTCTTCCGATTAATTAAAAATTTAATAACTTTTGTTTCGTATTTAATTATTCGAAAGTCTGTAAATAAATTTATGTTATTCTTTATTATCTTGTTTTTTATGTGTAGTAATACTAAATTATTTTTGTAATTTTTTTAACGAATACAATTTAAATTAAAAATAATTTCTTCAGTTGATTTAAAGTCGCATTGACATCTTGGTTTTTGCGACAACGGTAGGTTTTTTGTCATCAGTATCTCGACTTGTTTGATGTAGTTCTCCAAGCTGTTCTATCCTACGCAAGTCGTTTCATAACTGTAACACCCTACATCTTTTGTAATTTGCTTTATATATTCCAACCTTTGCCTCCCCGTATAATTCACTCCATCAATATTACCCTCTATTATTGATAGACAAATACCTGGATGTCTTAAGATATGCCCCTCTAGCTTATCCCTTCTTCCGGTAAGATGCATCCATGTACTTCTTTTTTCACCCACTCGCCTAAGAACCCCTAAATTACTTATTTTGTCCATCCACCTAATCTTTAACAGTTTACGGTAACACTACATTTCAAAAACTTCTATCCTCTTCCTTTCTACAGGCCTTTTCACCCACGTTTCACTCCCGTATAAAACTACACTCCAAACATAATGTTTTAAGAAATTTTCGCTAACCTGTAAATCAATGTTTGTAGTCAGTAAGCTGTTTTTCATTTCAAAGCCTTTTCTTACGGTGGGTTCTGGCTTATAATACCATAGCCCGGAATAGAAACCGGGACCTGCCTAGGGCGCTATCCACTACGCTACGGAGGCAGCCAAATAAAATGTTATTGTCATGAAAATAATGTGCACATATATGCTCTAAGAAATATAGTTTAGGTCATCAGCCGAAAGGCTGGTTTGAACCTCTAGTGGCTTTATTAAGTGGAGGAGTGAGGTGGTTTACCTTTCTCACTCTGTGGAAAAGTATGCTTATCAGCACGACAAGCCCTTTAAAAAGCTTTTACTTTTCACCATGCAAATGACAGATTCACTTTATTCACCACAACGTCTGGTTGTATAATGAAATTCAATACTCCCAGAGGTGATAACTCTGACTAGTCTTCTACACCTCTACCTCTTCTGTTCTTAAATCCTTAAGTCATAAGCTCATAAGTAATTAACTGACCGTTTGATAAGAAACGGAACGATTTTTTATAACCCTGGAACTAGCACACAAAGTGCAAATAATTTAACACTTCACCTGTCTATTATGACAGCTACGATGTGTTTAAATGAGTAATCACTCATCACTTAATTGTCTTACTTTCTATGCTTAATGAAATTTATTGAGTTCATTGTAAAAATAATTATTTGTAAAAGGAATTTTTGTGTTAGAAACTTTAGAACAGGGTTATTTCTTATCATGGTTAGTTGTTAAACGTTAATACGAAGTGCATCAGTAATCTCCGATCACAAATCTGAATTTCTTCATTTTTATTTCTGAGCAGTTGAACGGAAAAATGAATAACTAAAGCAATGCTTACTTTTTCTGTAGTCGATACCCAGGAAAATTATTCGATTTTCCATTACTAAATCAACAATTATAATTTCTGTGGTTCTAAAAATCAGAAGTAGTATTTATGAAGTGTGTTACCGAGAAAAAGTAAACTATTTAATATGAAAACTCCACTGGGGATCACTTTTAAAATTTAAATCTACTCAAAACCACACAAAAAAAATCAACCGGAAGAAACGATAGAATTGGGCGGTTGTCATTAACGTACAGTTCCTGGTAATAATAAAAGCTTAAAAAATATTTATTAATAAGCTTTATAATTTAGTACTAGACTAATTATTTATTTTTCGAGTGAATTATTTCTGGGTATGCTATCGTATACCATTTCATATCATATCACATATCATTTCGTATTCATGCCCATAACGGGCAGGTGGAGTGTTAAAATAATTGCACTCGATCTGTTGGTTCCAGGGCTACAAAAAATAGTTCTGTTTCTTCTTACATAATCAGCCAATTATGTGACTGAACTATTTAACAGCAGAAGAGGTAGAGGTTTAAAAGACACTACTCAGAGTTATCTCCTCTGAGAGTAATGAATTTCACTGTACTGCCAGACCCTGTGGTGAATGAAGTGAAGGTGTCATTTGGAGGGTGGAAAGTGGGTTCTTTTCGGAGGGCCTAGCATGCTGATAACCATACTCTTTCAACTCAGTGAGGAAGGCAATAGTAAACAACCTCACTCCTCGTTTTTACTTAGTAAAACTTCTAGTGGTTTAACCGAGACTTTCGGCTGTTGACCTAAACAACACATACTTTCGTAAATGTTACAAGAAAATTATAAGGTATGCACTCTTTTTAATTTACTTATATACTGTATAATTCCTACAGGTAAAGGATTTTCCATGTAAATGTTTTAAAATGAACATATGTTTTTTCCGTAGTTTCTCATTATGCCATGGGTATTATCTCTTTAGTAGAGAGTGAAAGACTTTGACAGAGTTTTGTTTAGTCCATAATAGTACTCTCGAAATTGTGGTTCGAAAATTCCTTGCTAAATAAAAAATATATTATTTTAGAAGATGAGGAATTCGTGTAAATTTATTTTTAGATGTGCAAAGCCTAACAAATAGAATTTAGTGAACGTGTTTTGTTAACTCAAGCGTAATGCTTGTGTATATTTTTAGAGGCTGCAGGTATGATAAATTGGTAACATTGTACGCTATAGAAAGATAAATAACTGAATTTTGTGTTAGTCATGAATTAATTTATCTGGTCCTAAATACTATACGTTGATCGTTGTCGTTTAAAACAAAATAATTTAAAAACAGTTGTACAGATTTCTTTCACGCCAACCCAATTTACCAACTACGTCTAAATTAACCATTTACAATTCCTACCTTCGACCAATTTTGAGCTGTGCCAGTCAGCGTAACGGATGTCCAAAACGATCGGAATTAGCAAAAATTCAGCGTTTTCAATCAAAGCTTTTACTAGCAATAGTTAACGTCCCCTATTATGTAACCAATAAAATGCTACACTCAGACGTAAACGTACTCTATATAAATACCGTTTTCTTTAAACTCTATACAAAATTTAAGAAGAAACTCACGAATCACCATAACCCATTGATCTCAAATCTGGCTACGCAGACTCTCCCAAACAATCCAATAAGACGATAAAACGTCGATGGAGCCGAGACCTTATCAACTAACTTAGTACTGACTAAAATTGACTTACCATTACAGTGATCTAAATGCTGCATTTATCTATTCACGTTCTGTCACTGGACTGTCTCCACTCGCGGTTTTTATCATGTTAATATTTTTCATGTTTTGTGTTATCATATTCACTAATTGTATCTAACAGATAGCGAATTTCTTGAATAAAGGATAACAAAAACGATGTAACTGAATGACAAGTCGGAAATAAATAAAAATTAAGTTTTACTTAATTTTTGTATTGATAAATATTCTGTCAGATTGATTTGAATTGGAATGTATTTATATTCGTTAGTACGAAATATGGTAACGTAGTGTGTTGATAAATTAGCTAGATTGTTTTTGTACCTGTTGATAAACAAACATTCGAATTGTTATGTTTGTTATTCATAACTGATAATATTATAGTGTTGTTCAGAGTAAAAGAATTATTTATTGAACTAACTTTGAGAGTATTATTAATTGATGAAATGACAAGAACTAACCGATGAATCTTGTTTGTTATCGGTAGAAACCTACCTGTGTAGTGTTCGTAGCCTGTAATTAACTAAATAGTTTACAGTGGTGAGGGAGAATTATCTTGTATGTTGGGTGTGAAGGAACGCGCGTCGGACCGAAGATGTTCGTTTTTTCGGTGAAAAACAAACATCTGTTATGATAGTAAGATAAAAAAGGATGAAAAGAATGAGTTGTAGAAGGGAAGCCGTTAAAATGGGAGGAGTGGGAGTGTTGGAGAGAGAAAATAATGCCCGAAGGGCTTATAAGAGATGAACGGATGGTACGCAGATAGTTTGCTGGAACAAAAGACCCAGAACGAGATTGTAAGCTCACTGACACTTGGTTTGTAACAATTTATAATGCGTTAAATCATGTTAAAATAATAACTGGTTACGCTAGGAAGCAATTAGTAAGGCTGCTTGGTCGGCGAAGCGGTGGTTTTGTACGGTGTGGTCCATAGTAAGGAGATCTGTTTAGTTCTCTATTGGGTCTGGACTCTTCTTGTGTATGTTAAATACCGGACTGGTGGGGTGGTTGCTAACTAGGCAACACTGGGCTCGGACCAGTAACACTGTGTTTAGCTTATTCGAGAAACCACTTTGTTATAAAACGTCTACAGACAGAATCAATTGAAGGCTCAAACACCTGATTAGTCCTTTAAAATTATTATTTTCACTTCTTATTGAATATCTGCGTAAAACTGTTTTCTTTTTTTAATAATTTTGAATTTTTTCTACCAAATATATTTTTTGTTATTTCATGAAGCTAGTAATTTGATTAATTTTGATTATACTATATTCAAATTAAGTATTTTTGTCAGTTGTTTAAAATATTCAATGATTATTATATTTATGATCAATGTAAATGAATTAAACATTTTATAATACGTATGTATTTTTGAATGTATCTTTATAATGTTCCTGTTGTTGTTTAGGTCATCAGCTGAAAGGCTGGTTTGAACCTGTAGAGGTTTATTACTAAGTGAAACGAGGAGTGAGGTGGTTTACTATTGCTTTCCTCTCTGAGTGGAAAAGTTCACTTATCAGCATGCCGGGCCCTCTAAAAAGCATATATTTTCCACTCTGCAAACTACCCCTTCATTTCATTCACCTCAGGGTCTGGCTGTATAATGAAATTCATTACTTTCAGCGGAGATAACTCTGATTAGTTATCTAATCAGAGTTATTACCTTTTCTGTTCTAAAATGATTCAGAAATTTAAATTTTTGTCTGACCATGTGATAAGTAACAGAACTGTTTATTTTAGTCGTGCAACGAACAGATTGAGTGTAAATAATTTGACTATCCACGTGTCTGTTATGGGCAAATAATGTTCCTATAATAAATAATATTATTTATGAAGGATTTTTTTATAGCGTTTCATTTTATTGGTAGGTTTTGTATTTCTTAATATATAATAATAATAACACTAACAATAAATACGGTAGAAGGATTTTTATAAAAAACAGTGTAGATCTACAAAAAATGGAAATTGCATATCATCTTACAAAAGTTGTTTTTTTAAATAAAAAACGACATCGGTAAATAAAAAGTTACAACATTTTAAAAATGTGGTTCTTCCTGAAGCCTTTTATGGTGCAGAATGTAAACACACATGTTCAGAGAAAACCATACGTACATACCAGTAAAAAGGAAGTTTTAAGAAAAATTCTTGGACCGAAGTGTAATTTAAAAAAAAAACAGAAAAAATATTAACGTTTTACGGTAATGTTTAATTTTTATGAAAATAGAATAATAAAAAAGGATTCGTTTAAGAAAATCAAAATATTGAATTTAACAAAAAAAAAAAAGTAGCCAAAGACGGGGAAATTTCAGAGAGAAATTCATGAATCTGTAATTGTGTATCTCTATAGGTATTATATGTCTATCTTTTGTTATAAATATCTAGAGGAAAAGATAAATGGATGAATCTTAAAATTGACTGTAGAAAAGAGGAAGAACAAAGGAAAAGATTGGAGAAGTTTTGAAAAAATCTTAGCTATGAAAACGCGTGATCCCTAGTGGTTTGAACGCAAAAAATTGTAATTGTACTAATTTGCTCATTGCTTGTGAAATTTTCAGATGTCATGTCTGTGGAGCTGAAGCACCTTTATATTAACATCTAGACAAAAATTTGTAATTAAATCGTAATCTAAAAATAACTGATAAAAAGAAGAAATATTTCAGGATTTTTTAAAATGTTTATATTGATTAAAAAAAATTAATGTTTAAAAAAAAAAATATTGATAAAGTCCGGATATTTGTTTCTCCTATTGGGCCAATTTCAGATCGCGTGAGCAAACTAGACGTTTCTGGAAGCTCTTTTTGCAGCCAAAGTTCTCACCATTCTCTCACTGTAGGCTTTTCTCCTTTCTTCTGTCCACTCGGTGTTCTGTTTTTGCGATTCATGGAAACCCTTAATGTCCGCTATTAGTTGTTTGGATTTGGTTAGGTTCATTATTAAGTTTTCTCGGTTTATTCCGGTTTTTTTAGTATCCTTTCTGACTTCTTTAAACTATTTATCCGAGACCTTAGGTCTGTTGTTTAATATCTTAAATTTTTTCAACCGGTTGTCATACATTCTATAAATTACGATTATTATCCTTAATATTATTAAAAAATATATATATACGGTAGAAAATTGTAAAACTGTTTTTAACACTTCTTAGCGGAAAAAAATGATTTTTAGTGACCTGTTTGAATACCGCAGTACAGGTAAACAAATTTTTTTAAATAAATTTATAGGTAATTTTGCTGTGTAACGTCATTCACCAATTGTATTAATAATGATGTTTTGTTTTCGTGTGTCCTTTTCTTCTGCAAAACAAATCTTGTTCATTAGTTAATTGATTTTTACATAGTTTGAGTTTTTATTTTTGCTTACTGTTTGTTAATTACAAAGTTTTTTAACGTTGCAAATGTTAATTTGTAAGGTTATTTGTCGATGAAGTTTTTGTCTTCACTATTTGGTGCTTTACTTTGAACGCCTTACATTTAAATGTAATATAACTGTTGTATACAACGTTGAATTGGTATTGAAAAGTTACAGTAAATGAATTCTATATTGAGGTATCTTAATTTTCAGGCGAATAAATTTTTAATTTTATGTAATGTTTTACACATTAAAAAGCTAAAAACCTGGTGTGAAACACTCACACGGATTTCTCTTGCCAATGCAAATAATGAACACTATAACCTAAAATTAGTAATAAAACATTAGAAACAAAAATATAACCTAATTTTAATCATGAGTGAATGATGCAAAATGAAAATCAATCTTAGTTTGGTTAAATAACACGGAAAATCACTCTTTGACGCTAAAGTAGGCTGTGCAGAAAAAATTACTTAAAATAAAATTTGTAGACCTTTTACTTTCTTATTAATTTGATTCTATGTCGTAAAATGCATACTAAGGCTGAGATCTTAAGAAATCCATTTTTTACAGATTTTCATGGAGAAAAAACAGAAAATTACTAATTACCGCTAAACTAAGCGTTATGCAAAAAATGTTTGAAATAAAAGTTTTAGGTTTTTAAATTTTCTACAAATTTTATTATATACATTTTTTCTATGAGAGGACAGCCTTCCTAAGAATTTCAGCTGACATGGTGGCTACCTCTATCTTGTTAAGTATAAAAAGTAGGCTATAGTAAAGTAAGTAAAGTATAAAAAGTATAGTAAATGTGCAGAGAAAATCCTACAATTTAAAAAAAATTGTAGGAGCCGTTTTTGAGAAAATCGCAAAAAAGTGAAAAATTACACGAATTAACTACTCCTATTGACGGATTTTGATGGAAATGTTCGTGTCGGGTCCTCCAGTGGTGCCTAACTAAAGTTTTTAAGTTTCAACTTCGTACGATGTTCCATTCTTGAGATATCTTTTCACACACGCGCGCGCGCGCGCACACACACACACACATGTGTTTAGGGTTCAGGGGATTTGAAAACGGTAGATCCGGTGAAAACTCTATTTCGAGAAATCGACATGAAAACTACTTTCTTTCCTATATATTCATGTAGCCAAAAGAACGTAAAAAGTAGATGGTTGGTAAATAATTGGTAAAATAATTACCAATTATTTTGTGTAATGAATGTAGAATATAATGAATTTTTTTTCATCCACTTTTTTGTACATCTGTGTACGGCTTCGAAATTGACAAATGAAAATTTCATAGTTTCAAGAAAGGATAACATTGTGGTACCCAAAGTTTTGTGGTACCCAAAGTTTTGAAAAGTGTAGGATCTGTAAATTGTAATTAAGTTTATATAAAATGCGGCTGTACAATAATCAAAATATAACTAAGTCATAAAACTTACGATGCAATACAATAATTCCCCATCTAACCAGACTTGATAAGACCCAGTCGGATCCCGATTCAAAGTTTTAAATAGTTTTTCTATAGAAGCTGAAGTTTTCAAAATTGTTTATTAGCCAGCTTACTGACCAAATAAAATTTCCTTATCAAATTTCAAGTTTCAAGACCTTTTGGTTTTGGAGATTTTCTGATAAATGAGTCAGTGAGTGGATGTCATATGGACATATAACCCTGTACCATGTGCCCTAGTTTTCACGGTTTTTCTTTTTCTGGAGTCACAGAAGTGTTTTATGTAGAGGTAACATGGTTAAATGTTATAGCGGCTGTTCCTACTCTTGTATGCAAGGGCAACTTGGGCTTTTACAGAGAGAAGTTACCAAAAATTGAAAGCTGTTGGGATACTTTTTCTATGAAAGGTCAATGGTTGTACGAGGTAGGACAGAATTCGAAATTGCTTAAAAGAGCAAATGTTACAGACAATAAGGGTAATCGAGAAAATCAGTTTTTTGCACTAAATGAAAAAAATAAAAGGAGAAATAATGAATGAGGAGGAAAAATAATGAAAATAAATCTTCAAAAAATAAAAGGAGATGAAATCCCCAATCAGGTTCTGTAATACACGCCTGAAGGAAGAAGAAGCTTGGGAAGACCATTACTACGGTTGAAACGATTTTAAATTTTAATTTCAGGTTTATAAGAAAAATAAAATATTTTTGTTCCAGAACAGGCCATATGACTTTATTTCGTGAAATAAAGAATAACGTAGTTCACGAACTCGTAAATTTTATTGTTTACATTAACACTTGTTATGTTGTTACAATAATGGTCTCATTCATCTCTTGAAAATCCTAGGTACTGGTTTTTGATAAAAAGTTTTTATAATTTTTTCGTAAATCTCGCTTTAAAAGACCTGATATTTAGGAAGTTATTGAAAAGAAAATATCCTTTGGTTTGATAAAAAATTCACCAGTAATTTTTGTAAAACGTTAATTAAAATTTTATCCACATAAAAATATAGTGTGGATAAAAAAGTTGATAATTTTAATGATTTAAACTGTGTTTAGGACGAGGAAACTTGGACCAGATTCAGAATTTTCTGAAACGGTGATTTATTCTCTTGGATTAAATAATATATAAAAATTATTACAGGATGAGTTATAGTAATTTAAACATTGTTGAAGTTTCGGTAAATAAACAATTCTGTCAGCACTGCTTTTGATAATATTCTACAGGCAAACATTCCAGACTATGTTCTGACTTACAAGTTGTTAGAAATATAAGCTTTAGATCCTGCCACATGTACACTGTACTAACAACACCCGACTGTTTCCATCCCAAACAGTATTTTTTATACCTGTCTTTCCCCACAATATTTGTGGGAGAATCGTTATGGATCCTCAAATGATATTATCAACATTACTGTACCGTATTGCTTGCTACTACCTGCTATTTTCTTGCTTGATTTTTAGAACCTTGACCTCTCCCAACGTTTTTTTTTACAATAACCTCCATTCAAAATTGTAATTGGTTGTGACATTATTTGTGTACCTTTTCCTTACAATGTCCTTTTTTGTGTGTTACCGATTTCTTTTAGGTTTCACTTTCTCTGTTTTGTCAATAATTTCTGTTGACAAAATTTATTAGTTCTAGTTGGTTTTCTATTGTACCTCGTAAGAAAGCTATCCCTGTCTATCTACATATTGTAGGCCGTATCTTTCTTACATTATTTACCTTACTTCTACATTAGTTATCTGTTATTTGATGTGTATATACGGGTTCCGATAAAAAAAATCAACTTAAAAGCAAGATCTTTGCCATTCAAGAAATATTTTTTAGGAGATAACGTACAGAAGATTTTAAACCCGAAATGTTTCTTCTGATTCTCCAAATTTTCATAAGTTAAAACTTTTTTCATAAAAATGTTTATTTGTCAGTTGGTCAATAGCAATATAATCCGTTTATACTCCAATAAATAAATATTTATGTATTCAGAATTAACGCTGCTTGCAGGCTGATTACTTTGCCAGATTTTACCATTTACTTTAAATTTTTAAAAATCTAATGCCGATTTTTAAAATTTTATAACTATTTAGAGAGCTCTAAATTAAAATCTTAAAATAAAAAACGTATCTGATTATTATTATCTTTCTATTAGTATTAATTTTATCTAAATGACTGTGTTAGTTAAAACATTTTGTCATTATCTGTTTTTGTAACACCTTTTTACGTTATTTTGGATGAACCTTATTTCATACTAAACATAATGCTGTCGTGGACTATAATGTGGGACTATCCGAGGTAGATAATTTTGTCATACATTATTTCCTTGTAACTCAAACGGTTTGTACTGTAAACCTCAGAGAAATTTCCGCAACGACTGATTTTTTGCATTCATCGCCAAAAATGGGTTAATGTAATACAAAAAGTTATGTTAATATCTTCTGAGTTCATTCTGCCTATTGTTGAAAACTGTGACAAAATAGTTTCAGTAGTTATTAAGATTAGCCTGCACAGAAGTACGAACTCGCTGGGGGATTTTATTTCTCTAAATTTTTTAATTTCCCTATAACCTTAGACAGCTGGAATTCAGCGTTTTATGTTCCTTTGGAGTTTAACAGCTGAGGTATTTCATTTTGATCACGCGTACCTATGATGTATGTAGAGATAAGAGCACTAAAACAGCAAATACATTTCTGTACCTTTTCAAACAGCTATGGTTCTAAAAATTGGCATGAGTATTATTTAAATTATAACATAGGAAATTAAATAATTTGAATTTCGATTATATATTTCTAAAATTTAGGCCTATATATGGAGTTAAAAAATAAATTTGTTCTATACATTCTTAATGCGTGATAATTCTGAAATCATTGGCATTACTAAGTATTCTTGGAGGAACACCAAGGAAAGCAAAAAGTGGAGGGAACCCGGGAAAAAAATTAACCTGTTTATTTAATGCATCCTTACTATTCTACAACCACCGGGTTGGTCTTGAGGTAAAGTCGTCGCCACGAGTCAGCTGTTTATATAACAGCTATATATAAGTCCACCCACAACGGGCAGGTCGATTGTTGATCTAATTGCATTCTGTTTCTTATCCACATAATCAGCCAATTATATGACTAAACTATTTAAGAACAGAAGAGGCAGAGATGTAAAAGACAGTCAAAGTTATCTCCTATGAGAGTAATGAATTTCATTATACAGCCAGACCCTGTAATGAATGAAGTGAAAGTGCCATTTCCAGAGTGGAAAGTAGATGTTTTTCGGAGGGCCCGGCATGCTGATAAGTGTACTTTTCCACTCAGTGAGGAAGACCGTTGTAAACCACCTCACGCCTCGTTTTACTAAGTAAAGCTCCTACAGGTTCAAACCAGCCTTTTGGCTGATGACCTAAACAACAACCAATCATCATCCTCATTTTATTGAGTCGCGGGGTTGCTTATTGTTCTGAATTGAACAGATTGTACGCACATTAGAAATTAAACATTATTCTTTAAATATAACATTGATATCTTAACTAAATATTTTGTTTTTAAAGGATTATAGAAAACATAAACTACAATTAATAGAACTAGTGTATATTTTGTTTTAGTTTTTTTATTTCATTTTTTAAAGATATGTGACCATAAATATGTCCCAAGTTACAGATAGAAATAATCCTATATGCTCTAATTTATGTTTAAATAATTAGGAAATGAAATTTATACGGTTTCAGTTTTATTTTAATAACAGTTCTTTGCTTCCTACATATAACAATAAATAACTACAAGTTAAATCTAGATACGAACGGTTCGTTAGTTATTTAATTTTAAACGATTTGGGCGTAAAACTTATGTATATGGTTCAAGGAATCGTAATTAGAATGTAAAACAAGATTCGCCGAATTAGACGGGTTATCTTTTTTATAATATTATCTATTGGTACCTTGTTCTGCACCTCAATTAGCAAAATCCAATTATTAGAATGCATGGTACGGGTTCGAATTGTGAATTAAGAATGAAATAAGGCGTGTCTAATAATATTAGGTGAAGATTCTGACGGTTATCATTTTTATTCTGGTTGTGATTTAGTATATTTTATTATTCCAATCTCTTTAGTAGTTTTCTGTAGTATTATTAAAATGAATGGGTTTTGTAATACAACCTGTCTGGCATTTAAATGGGTTATTTATAACGTTAAAGAATACATGATTACTCTGTGTATAGTCGTTTTTTAAAAAAATTCTTCGGATTAAATTTTTTGGTTTTAATGTCCTTTTTTACGCCCATGAATTTTTATTTTTATATTAATGGTGACCATTAAATATTTTGATCGTTGAAAATCTGGATCTTATAATTATGAGTAATTCAGTTTTCAAATTGTAAACAATCTACCTGTTGTATAATTCTTATTAAAATTCAATGTTTAAGAAATGTTGACACTATAAGTTTTGGCATATTCGATTGCTGCTTAGGTCATCATCTAGAAGGCTGAATTGAACTTTTAGAGGCTTTACTTAGTAAAATGAAGAGAGGTGGTTTACAATTACCTTCCTCACCGAGTGGAAAATTAACCTATGCTTATCAGCATGCCAGGCCTTCCAAAAACCATCTACTTCCCACTCTGCAAATGACACCGTTACTTCATTCACCACAGGGTCTGGGTTTATAATGATGAAATTTATTACTCACCGAGGAGATAACTCTTGACTAGTGCCTTTTACACTTGTACCTCTTGTGTTCTTAAATGCTTCAGTCATATTATTGGCTGACCATGTGGTAAGAAACAGAACTATTATATTTGTAGCCGTGGAACTACATATTAGATGAACTTAAAATTAATGTAAATATTAATTTTTAAGTAAATAACAAACGACTACAAGTTACCAACAGACTCGAACAACTTTAATGCGTTGTAAATTTTTGATCACATTTTGCATTAACATAAAAAAATCAGTGCTACATCCATATATGGTAAGTAGAGTTCATGAGCGTGGAAAAACAGTAAAAAGTAATATCAACAAAATTTAGGCTTACAAATTAAGTGTTTTGAAGATTGCTTGTAGGGATTACCTTGGCTTGTAGATTGTAGTCAAAAATATCTATACACGACTAACTCGCAAGTGTCACTGACAGTTTCCAAATTTGCGTCGACTTCGAAAATCGAGAAGTAGAGATCTCTTATACGAGCACCTTTACCGAATTTTTCAATTTTTTAAGATATTTACAGCCTTCACTATTTTATTATTGTCCTATATCATTAAAATATTTGTTTTTCATTCATCTTAATTTAAACTTAGAATGCTTTATTTGATAGATTTGAAGAGACATACCAAAAGATTATGGGCTTTTTATGAGACCGAGGAGCCGGTACAATGCAATGACCTTTTCCATAATGGAGATGATAGATTTATTTGTGTTTTTGAACTAAAGTATATCGGGATTTAGGACGTTTGCTATTTTTAATGTAATTTAACTCAATTCTTGGAAAATTTGTAATCAGAAGATAGACAGTTTATTGCAGTTTCTGTTGTTTTTTAAACATGGTTTAATTTCTTTAAAATGTGATTAGCGCCAGTTTTTCTTAACGAATTAATACTTTACATAAAATAGTATTCGTCTGTGGGTCATCTTAGAGACTAAGTAAAATTTAACTTAGTAACTCCAAATAATGTTGGTAGTTTTTATTTTATTTATAATTTGAAATGGTTTTTTTTAACTTTTTATAAATATTGATTTTCAGTACAATATTAAAAGTCCCGTTACAATTGGATCTTATTTGTTGCAATAGTTTCATTTTAAATGAAATTTTATCAGATAATGAATTAAAAACTTAAATACTTAAATTAGTCATAAAAAAGTGGTAATGACTAAAGTATTTTAATTTTTTCCAGATATTTTTTAAAAAAACTATATTTTGTTTACGTGGCCACTAATTAAATGATACGTTTACTTTGTGTCCAACTTGTTCAGTTTATACTTGTAAACTTGCTGCAAAGAATAATTCTGGTGGACGAAGAAATAATTTCTTTTTTCGAAACGACAGTTTTGGTCATGTTGTCCATGGAATAATTTTAACTTTTTTTGTTCGTTCAAAGACGTGTTTAAAATTTTAAGTTAAAATGACCTTCCTCCTGTATTTTGACTGGTTTCGAAACACGCTACCTTGCAGATCTAATTCAATCAAATATGATGATACATTTTTTTTAGTGCTGAAATCTGAATGTTATCATTGAATTTTTGCAGAAGGATTAAAGAACAATTTTATTCAGACCTATTCGTTTTGATGGTCAACTAAATTTATCGGTTCATTGACGATTCCAAACCTAATTAAAAAAAGGAATGGAATCGTTGATTTAATTCGTTGTTTTAAATTAATTGATTTTTCAAAAATAAAATTATAATGCGGAATTTTTTTTAAAAAATCAATTCAAACGAATTGTGTAAAATACCAATTTTGTTTTAAATAATCGTACGAAATCACTAATGATTTAGAAGATTATATATAATTTTTTCTTGTAAAATCTTATAAAAATATATGCCTATCAATTTTTATTGCCAGTCTATCAATCAAGGCAATTTAATTAATCGATCCTTTTATCATTAGACTGTAAAGTAGTATGTGATGTTCATTCACTGAGAGTGTAAGTAGTTTTCTAATTATTATTTCACTAAAATAGAGGTTAAAGAAATGTCAAAACGACAGACGTATCTCTGACTAGGAAGAATAATATGAAAATAGATTATAAAAATTAGATAATTATATTATTGGTTAAAAAGTTTTATATCTTAAGATTGAGTTTCGGTTAAGTAATTTAAAATCAGAAAAAAATCTTGAAAAATTAGGAGGAAACAAATAAAACTGTTATATTATGTCCACGATTAATAAAAGGAAAATAAAGATGGATGGAAAAAAGAAGAAGAAAGTTTACAGTGAAATAATGCTGAAAGTGTGGTTTGAAATGGGATCTTTCAAAAATCTCTCGTAAAGTGTTACATTAGAGTGTTTTAAATATGACTTAAAAGGATAAATAAACTCAAAACAAATTTTATATTTTAAACTACTTATCCCGTGTGATGTTTTTATAAGCCTTTTTAAAGTGAAGTAATAATAATATTAGTAAGTAGCTAATAATATTACTAAATAAAGGAAAACGGAAGGAAAAGGAATCCTGCCTAAAGAAGAATTGTTCCGGATAGCAACCAACAAAGTCAAAATATAGTCACGATGATCAACAACATCCGAAACGGGCAGGCACGCCAAGAACATTTAAAAATATTTTACCGTGTTTTAAAACACATAATTACGTGGGCTACTCGAATAAAAATAGATATAATTAAAAGAAGAATAATTTTTAATTTCGTGTGCTTTATTATTATTAAACGATAAAATACGGCCATAACAGGCAGGTGGAATTTTAAATTATTTGCACTTGATCTGCTAGTTACAGGACTACTGAAAATTGTACTGTTTCTTATCACATGGTCAGCCAATAATATGACTGAAGCATTTAAGAACACAAGAGATAGAGGTGTAAAAGACACTAGTCAAGAGGTATCTCCTCTGTCAGTAATGAATTTCATCATTACCCTCTGTGAATGAAATGAAGGTGTCATTTGGTGGGTGGAAAGTACGTAAACCCTACTTTCCACCCTCCTTGTCAGAGAGCCTGGCATGCTGATAAGCATACTTTTCTACTTAATGAGGAAGGCATTGATAAACCATCTCACTCCTCGTTTTCTTAGTAAAGCCTCTAGAGGTTCAAACCAGTCTTATCAGCTGATGACCTAAACAACAGACTATGAAAGCTATCTAAATGTGAAAAATGTATTTGTAATATTGTATATAGGAAATACAGTTATAATATTCACCTTATTTATGGACAAAACGAATAAGTCTGCACCAGTCTTTAGATAAGTAATTTACACAAAACTATTTTTTTTATCATGGCGTTCTGATGATTGTGTAATATTTAATTTATCATGATGAAGAACGAAGAATACTTTTCAATTTTATGAAGACAGAAACAAGACGATCTTAAATAATAGCATAACCGTAAGTTTTGCTTGGTTTGTTTTTTACTGTAACACAATTCTTATTTTACTCGTTTTCTTTGGGTTGTTTTGAAGTATTGAATATAATTTTACAGGAATAATGTGAATTTTAAATGAATTTGTTATAAGTAACTACAGACATACTTTCATATTTTTCAATAAGTTTTGTATTTTGACAAGAGAACAATCTATGAAAATTAAGTACTACTACATTGTGTGTACTTCGTTTATGTTTTTCTCGTTTGTCTATCCTATTCTTTCCTTTTTACTCAAATGATAAAAAAATGATTCTTAATTTTCTCTTGTGATATTGGTATTCTTTATTATGTCCCATTTACTATTTCTTTTCATTGTATTAATTTATGGTTAAATATCTTGATGGATTAATTGATTTTTATTGAATTTGTTCATTTATGACCTGTAACTAGTTTAGATTCTTTCACGTAGAAAACGTGACATCGTTTCTTTAGTCTTTTATATTACAAGAAATCTCTTCTTGGTTTTGCTTCATTCCGGTAAAATTTATTTAGACTTAATAATGTACTTTTATGCATATTTTTTTATCGTCTGGACATTCAAAGCGAACTTCTTTTTGCCTCATAATTCTAGCGTGGTTGCTGATGACCATAAAATCGAGACGTAATATTTGAAAGAAGAAATTTCATCGTTTTACTCCCACACTTTATGTTTTCTATATCACTTGGAGAATCCATATAAGAATTGTTAGAAATTCAATTCTTTAGTAAGATGAAAAAATAATTTTATTCTTGTCTTTAACGTAGGAGCTATCTAACGTCAAAAATATTTTACTTGTCTTACGTACCATTTGGAGAATATGCCTGCTGATTTCCAGAACTGTCAAAGTTTGGGAAGATATGGAATTATTTTGTATTTTTTTAAAGCAGTTACTTTATTTTAACCTTTTGGGGGCTGGTCGTAGGACTGTAGATAGGTTACTTTTTCCAGTGTTCTCTGTTATCTTGAAGTCAGCGAATCAACTTTTAAGTCATTCAGTCTCTGAGGGCTTTCTCATTTCTTGTAAACGTGTTTTTTTTTACTGTAAGCCTATATGACTAAATCACCAAAACGTTAACAGTATTTGAATTTTTATCTTTAAAACATTGCCTTTTGAATTTTCATGTACCTATTGCTCCATTATACTCGTGAATTGGCTTGCACAAGATGTATTTTAAGGAGACTTTGATTTCGTTGTTACTACCGTCCACGGTGGGAATGTAGGTTAAAAGTAATTTCCATGAAGTTTTCGGACTGCATTGTGGGTTTAACCTATTTTTGTTTCTGTTGTCTGGGCGAGTTTAGTGAATTAATTGATTAAAATTCTCTTCAAATTCTTTGAAAAGCGAATTTGTATGGAAACCAGGGGACAGCGCATACATAAACCGATACTAATGGGTGTCCCTGTTCAAAATGTATATATATTTTTTTTATAGAGGCAGCGAGAAACCTTGTTCACTCTCCTACAATTATCTTAATACATTGCATTTTATCTCATATTTTATTAACGTTTCCCACAGTGACTGAACATTTAACTCGGCGCGAATAGCTTTGTTACGTACTCTATCTAACCGGGTATAACATTCGCAAAAATCTCTTTTCAGCAGCCTGGATACGAGATTCATTAGAGCGGAATGACACCATGTTTTACTCCCATGTTATGAGTGGTAGAGCCATTTTTCTAGAAAATTGCATTTGGATGCCCTGTCTCGTTTTCTTTCCTTTTGTCCTGCGAGTAAAACCTCACAAAGCGCTGAATTTTGCTAGTTTTTCACCCAATTCATCATATTTTTCATAAAAAATCCTGCGTCCTAAATATTTAAAATCACGAACTTTTTCTATAGTTCGGATGCCAAGTATAATTTTTGAGCGAACGGACCATCTTCCCTTGAATGCCATAATCTTTGATTTTTGCGCCGATATTGTTATTCCAAACTCTGCTTAGTTAATTACAAAGGTAAATCATAATGAGATTATTTTTATCACATTAACCCAATTTGGAAGGTGAATCAAAATTTCACCCTTTTAAATGATGTCTTATTAATCTGTCATTAAAGGTGTGCGAGTCAATGTTTAAAAAGCACATGGAAGATTGAACTGAATGGAGAAATAGTAAGAGGGTGGTCTAACCTAGATCATTATTTGAATTAGTTCTGCCATGTTGATTCGTTCATCCCTTTTCAACTAAACTGTAATTGATATCATAAAAGAGCTGCTTGAACACCTGAGATTTTATTCCCTTTTTTATTTCTGACTTCGATGAAAGAGTAAAATACAGACCCCTTTGTATTTTTTTATGACTTCACCAATTCTGTAATTGTTCAGTTATGCGTTAAATAAAATAATAATAATAAAACCATAGTAAACAGCCTAACCTTTTCTCATTCTTAACCCTTAACATTTCTTCAATGAAAATGAGTTCATTTTTATGTTTGATTCATGAAGTCTTGTTTTTTCATAAGTTAGATCTTTCTTACATTTTTAAAAGACCTGACAAAGATAGTAAATTTTATCCATTCATTTTACTAAAATCATATTTATGAAACAAATGTTGTTCACATAATTTTCGTTTCAATAATTATTCTGTCCTAAGTACAAAATTTCATAGTTTCGCGGATTATTTCAATTACTTAATTAAAAATAGACTTCTAGGAATTATGAACATAAATGGATAATTTGATTTTAAATTTTAAAAACAAGGAATATGATCGCAGTTATAACTTGAAATTTTTTTGGAAATGACAGCTTTTTTTGTTATTTATATTCAAAAAATATGTTCTTGGCCCATTTATTTGTTGCCAATCCTGTCTAAGATATTTATGAAATTGCTGCTGAGTAGGATAAAACGATATTTAGAAGAACTTCTCAGTCATTAGTTCGGATTTTGAAACAATCACGCCTGGAAAATAAAATTTATTGTTTAGTAATGTTTTTTTTCTTCGCTCAAGCTTTCGGCAAGGTGTTGCATGAGGTATTATGTTACATTAATTTAATTCTCCTTCATTCCTTCTATTTATACTAAAATCCTTTTTAATTTGTTAATGTTTTTTAAGTTAAATTTGAAGATTCTGTTACTAAATTGTGATTTTTAGTCTGGAGTACCTTAAGGTATTGTTCTAGGATCGAATTTTTACGTCCTTGTATTGTGGACGTACCTAGTACAGTTATGAACAGTTTGATTATTTTTGCTGATTAGAGATTTTTCTACACCGTTATCATAGCTGTGTATCTTTCTCAATATCTTCAAGAGTTTCTTGATATCTTACTAAAATAGGCTGTATGATTGGAGAATACGAGTTAATGAAGGAAAAACTGCTAATGTGACATTTACGCTTTGTCACGGAAATTGTCCTCCAGTAAGTGTACGAAACTGATGATCCGGGAATACAAGTGGACTAGAAGTTCACCTTGTAAGAATTACATTACGACCAAGAGGAAACAGTTAGATTTGAAAATCAGTCAAATGAGTTGTTACTTGAAAGGAAGTCAGAGCTCTTTATGAAATAAAGCCCTAGTTAATACTTAAATCAGTCTGTTCGTATGGATTACTTGTATAGAAAATCAAGGAAATAAAGCATCATTTGAAAGATTCAAATCAGAAGTAATAAGACACGTCATGAACCTTGGGATATCAGTAATAAATGCATATATCATGACTTAAACATTAATACAATTGAAAAAGATATTTCATGCTCAGCGAACATAACCTACAGGCTAAACTATCATCGAAATTATTTGGCTCCTAATTTGTTAAAGAATCAAAATACCAATTATTAAAGGCTAACAATTTAATGTAGTAAATTTACAATTTTTATTTGGTTCTTTTTTCGTTTCAATTACAAATCAATGTTAATTCAAAATACAGATGCCTAATTATTAGGAATTTTTATCTTTTCAATAAGATTAAGCGAACGTTAGATTCTTCTTAATATGAATACCTCCTGTATTTAGCAAAATCACTCATTGTTCTTGTATTCTAAAGATCATATCGTTATGTCGCAGTTTTGTTGTAAAAAAGTAATCATCTTCATTGTAGTTATATTTACGATGACCGAATGTTGTCTTTAATTTTATTTTTGTTATGATGTATTGAATTTACTATTCTCTTATATTGTATTTAGTTAAAAATGTATTGATTTTCTTGTATTCGGGTCATTTTAAAGTGTATCGATATGTACAGAGATCATTGTAATTAAGTAAAATATTTAAATCGATATGAAGTAAAAATTGTATATTTCTATTAATAAATTTTAAAATATTATTTTTCTATAATAAAATTAAAATATTTCGATTGTATAGTTTATTTCTGTCGGCACTTCCTGTTAGATTATAATTTGATTATAATAATTTGATGATTCGCTGTTAATATAATCAATAAATAGAATAAGATTGTATTTATTATATTTTTAGACACTTATAATGTTCATTTTTAATAATGATCTGATTTCTTTTTGTTAATTATACAAGCTTAGAGGGATCTGTTTAAAAACAACAGTTTCGATGCGGGTTGTCAACACAGTTTTCGGATTCACTCCACAGTTCTTGGCCATTGCAACTCTTCGTGAAATAACGTTTATTGTAGTAATGATGGTACAGTAGCACTGTAAATATTTACACTGCTTTAATCTTTACATGCAAGATGAAATTATTATGAATGATGCAGCTATAAACTGGGTCACTATTAAACAATTTCGGACAATACTTCGGTTTCTTATCTTATAGTCAGCCAATTGTATGACTGAACTATTTAAGAACAGAAGAGGTAGAGATATAAAATACACAAGTCAGAGCTATCTCCTCTGAGAGTAATGAATTTCGCTATATTGCCAGACCCTGTGGCGAATGAAGTGAAGGTGGCATTTTCAGAGTGGAAGTGGGTCTTTTTCGGCGGGCCTGGCATGCCGATAATCTTACTCTTTCAACTCGGTGAGGAAGAAATTTAGTAAACTGCCTCATTTCTCTTTTTACTTTCTCTTGCCTATATGAATAAAGGAAGGAAAGTATTGTTTTCATGTCGATTTTTAGAAATCGAGTTTTCACCGGATCTATACGTTTTCAGACCCCCTGAACCCAAAAAACATGTTTTTAGCGATTGGTCTGTGTGTGTGTGTGTGTGTGAACAGAATATCTCAAGAACGGAACATTGTACGAACTTGAAACTTCAGTTACATACCACTACCGGACCCGACACGAACATTTTCATCAAAATCGGTCAACCGGAAGTAGTAGTAACTTAGTTTATTCCTATAATTTTTCACTTTTTTGCGATTTTCTCAAAAACTGGTCCTACGATTTTTTTAAAAATCGCCTGGTTTACTCAATTTTTTATTCTCTACAAGATAGGGTAGGCGCCATGTTTGCTGAAATTCTGCGTGAGGCTGTTTTTACGTAAAAACATTTTATTTTTAAGATTGCGGCTTTAATATGCATTTTAGCGCAAAACGTTATATAATATAAGTTGTAGAGAATTTAAAAACCTACAACTTTTATTTCAAACATTTTTTTGTATAACGCTTAGTTTAGCGGTAATTTGCGATTTTCTGTTTTTTTCTCACGAAAACGTGAGAAAAATCGATTTTTTTAACATTTCGGCCTTAGTATGCATTTTACGACAAAAGTGTATATAATTTAATTTATAGAAAATTAAAAGATCTACAACTTTTATTTAAAGCATTTTTCTCTACAGAGCCTAGTTTAGAGAGAAAGAGTGATTTTCCGTATTTATAAGCCAAACTGAGGTTGATTTTCATTTTGCATTATTCACTCATGATTAAAATAAGGTTACGTTTTTGAGGTTAGTTTTTTATTTATTTCTAATATTTTATTATTAATGTTAGGTTTATTATTAATTATTTGCATTGGCAAGAGAAAGTTGTGTGAGTGTTTCACACCAGATCTTTTACTTAAAGAAACCCCTAGAAGTTCAAACCAGCCTTTCGCCTGTTGACCTAAACAACACAATAATTCTTTAACCTTCCAATCACATAAAGACTGAAATTTGGCATATATATTCCTGACGATTTGAACAAAAAAAGTAAACATTTGTATTTGTATCTCTTGAACGTAACAATTTAAAAGACTCTACCTTATTGTAGACCTATTCAATTTTCTGTACTTTTCAGAATAGTTACATTTGTGAAAATCGGCGTGAATATTCTGGAAGTAATACAAGGAAAAGTAATACATATTGATTTCGAGTATTTTAGCTTCGAATAGAGAGGGAATAACTTTTATATCATAAATATTAATACTATATTTCTAAAGAGTTGTAATTGTAGTATCAATATCATTTCGAAAGTGACTTCTCTAAAATTGTACATGTGACTTGAACCGGGAGAAAATCAATCAATTTTAATTAATGCAACCCTTCAGGTGACTCAACGGGCGCTATTAGTAGATTTTGATGGAATTCTTTAAATTAAATATGCTTATTTTGAAACAACTTAAGAGACTACTGGATTCATTATGATTGTTAAGCTACTTTTCGAATTTTAATTAACAGTTGGCCGGAAATGTTCGAAAAAGCACGTTTTAACCTAACATTATTAGGTTGGAATAACAGTTTTTTATTGTAATTATCAGCAAGCTTGTCTAGAAACCGATTGTTGTTTAACTGTTGATAAATAAATTCTTGTAGTTTTAATATACTATTTTTTTAAGTAGACATTAAGTAGCCGCTAAACGATACCTTCGGTATGGGTAGTCTATATTAAACAATTAGGAAGTTAAAGGTAGGATTTTGAATAAAATTGTGTGTATTATACAAAATACTACTATTTATGTATTTAGATTTATTTGTTATCTGGAACTTAATAGTATTGACAAACACCCAATCATCGCTGTTTTTGTTATATTTTTGGTTTAGAGTAGACGTGAATCTTAATACGGACTTCTATTAGAAGTTGTTTGTATGCCAATTGGTCACTTTGTACAAAGGTGTTCGCTTAACCGATGTTACTTAACTACTTATAACAACATTTTTAACTGCTTCGCCAGCCCAGTCAAGCAGTTTTTTTTTATATATTTTGTTTTAGCTAAATTGTAAATTAGCTAATGAATAATAAGAATTTGTTTTATTAACATTCATCATATTGTTAGAATTGATTGATTTATTACCAAATTTAAATTTATTGACATTACTAATTAGTATCTGACAATATCATCTCATATCATGTTGCCCTATTGCACCTTTGTTTTTGTAAAATGTTTTTTATTTAAGATTGAATTACATGGAAATCGGCTTTACGAAGGACAGTTGTTATATATTGTTTTAGTTCAATTTTCTGTTTTAATCACATACTGATTGGTAGTTCTATTTTTGAGTGTAAAATTTCTCTTTTTTTTTAGTTTTGTTTGTTCTCGTGCTATATAAAATAGGTTTGTGCTATTGTTTACCATTGTTAATAGTTTTTATTCAATTCTTCCAATTATTCAATGACATTTTTGTTTTAAGTTAAAAGCCTTTAAAAAAATTTAAAAACAAACTGTTGCAACATTTATTTATAGTTCAGTATTAATTGAATTTGGTGGTCTGCAGAAAACTAATTTTTATCGATTTTTTTAAAATTTTGTTTGTTGTCCTCATTATTGTTTTAATGAATGGTACGAAAACCCATTAACCGATTTCGAAGTACAATAGATAGCTTAATGAAAAATGGGTAACGCCAAAATATCAAAAAATGAAGTAATTAGACATTGATTATAACAGAAAAACTAATCTTGATACCAAAAGTTACCTAATCTGATTACCGCCTGTTTCTCAATTATTCAAGTTATGAAATCCGGTTATATTACCACAAGTACCACAAAGGGGCCCGACACGAACATTTTTATCAAAATCAGTCAACCGGAAGTAAGGTTATTTTTATGATTTTTCATGCATTTGCGATTTTCTCAAAAATGCCACGTACGATTTTTTTAAAAAAAGCTCATTTACTAAATTATTTTTGTTTTAGGAGATAGGGTGACCGCCATGTCTGCTGAAATATTTGGGGAATGTGCTTGGTTGTAATTTTTTTTTTTTTTTTTAATTACTGAGTTAATATGCATCTTAGGGCAAAAGTGTATAGGCCCAATAGTTACAGTTGTAGAAAATTAAAAAACCTAAAACTTTTTTTGCAAACATTTTTTTTCTACAACGCTTAGTTTAGCTTCAGTTAGTGAATTTTCCTTATTTTAAGTACTACAGACGTCGATTTTCATTTAGCGTTATTAACTTGTGATTAAAAGTAGGTTAAGTTATTCATTTTACATTGAAAACAGAAAGTTTTGTGAGTTTTTCTCAAGAGACTTTTAAAGCTCTTATTTGGACTTAAATTACTTATAATGTGATTTTAGTATGTTTTCGTTCTCGGGAATACATTTTGGTTTGTAAAAGATTTTTCTAAATTTTTTTTAAATATTAAAAATGCGTCAATATGTTACGTTTTGTACACCTTTTATCTCTAATGCTTGTACGTCTGAATCGGTTCAATTTATGAACAATAAACCACCCCATACCCAATGAGATGAGGATGATAAGCATGTAAATGAGGGGTATTCTTGTACATACTCAGGCCGACCTTTCCTGAGAAAGTATAGTAAATTTAATATTAACCATCAACATACACCGGTAACCACTAATTAGTTTTCAAATCCATATAAAAGTGACTATCCTTACTAGGATTTGAACCAGGAACCTTCGTCTCCGAAAATCAGTTGTTAGGCAGCTGACTAGTGGCGACGACTTTACCCCTACACCAACCCCCGGTGGGTTTTTTATATTATTATCAAGAGAAAATACGAATTTTAACATATTGCAAAAAAATCTAATCTGTAAAAAAAATGTTTACTGTAACTTTAAAATTGCTTGTTTATAAGAAAGATTTTTTTACAATTCATTATAAATATGGTAAGGTTCCGGTTTCGATTACTAGTCAGTGAATTCGTTTATAAATTTTCCCGTAGCCTTCTAAAATTACAGTGCAAAAAATATTTTTCAGTAATTTTGGTGTACGTGCAAATCGAGTAGTAGTACAAATTACGGGGGCTATAGTTCACCGTTCTTACAACCGGTTGGCGCTAATTAGATCATGAGACATATGTGTGAGCTATACTAATACATTATTAATGATGTACTCGTGTAGTTACTATCTTTTATTAATTATTTTGTATTATTATTAATTAAATTTTCTATCATAATTAATATTCTTTATTTTATAAATATTTTACGTCAGTGAAATTTATCAATTAGTAAGCGATTGATTAAAGTTCATCAAGTTATAAATTAGTCTATTAATATACGTTGCATTTAACTACCGTGTTATTTTTTTATTGTTAAGTCTTCTGCATTTTTAATTGTGTAACAGTTGAATAGGTTTGTTATTGTTTTGTTCTTCTTATTTTTATTATTTAACTTTTGTACTAATTTATCTATTGTGTTTTTATAAATGGTTTTAAGGTTATAAAAATGTAGTAACGTTTAACAAATTGTTTCTTTCAAATCTTTTAAGTTCACCGTCGTGTTGGTAGGCTGAAATAATTGTTCCTTTAAGAAGTGGTGGTTTTGGAAAGGTAATAATAAAAACTAAATTTATTATTTTTCATTCTTTTAATGCGCAATAGTTATTGTAAATTGCCCATAACGGGCAGTCGGAGTGTTAAACTATTTGCACTCAATCTGTTTGTTCTAGGGCTACAAAAAATACTTCTGTTTCTTATCACATGGTCAACCAATTGACTGGAATATTTAAGAACAGAAGAAGTAGACGTTTAAAAGACACTATAATATTTTTCACGGTTGATGAGCTCTGCTGTTCCACGCGTTTAGAACGTTTGCCAGCGTTGTCAGATTGTACGAATGTTTCAGCCTGACAAACATTACGCGTGCATGCGTTTAAGAGCTGCAGTAGTTCACTTGTGTCGTGCATCTCGTACTGAACACATCGATTATAGAGCGCGGTAACATGCAATACTTTATAATATAATCAGCTGGTTGTCTGTTTGTAGGTTATAATTGTTAATAAAAGACAAAAAAAATGGCAGACAAAATATATAACAGAGCTACAAGTGCAAGTACTGGCAACGTTGCTGGAAAGTCATTGGCTAGCTATGAAGTGGGTAGGGGGCAATGCGTACGTTCAGAGCTCGTCAGCGTTGAAAAATAGTATAGTCACAATCTCCTCTGAGAGTAATGCTATTCATTACGCAGGCAGACCCTGTTGTGAATAAAGTGAAGGTGTCATTTGTAGGGTGCTGGGTGGAAATTAGATGCTTTTCGGAGGACCGGGCTGATAAGCATCCTTTTCCACTCAGTGAGGAAGGCAATTGTAAACCACCTACCTTCTCGTTTTATTTACTAAAGCCTCTAGAGGTTCAATCCAGCCTTACGGCTAATGACTTAAACAAAAGTTCTGTACACCTTGTCCTTCTGAGACCTGGTTTTACCATAGAAATGGTAGTCGAGGAAGTCCTGATCTCCTTACGAAAGTGCACATTTTTGACCTCCTCAAGTCCTGAAAATTTTTCATTAAATTTTTTTATTTATTTACTGTAGTTATAAATGTCTTGTGGAAAATGAAAAAATTAAAATACTTGTACATTAATAGTCTTGAGTTTTAACTCAAATATAATAGTATAGGAATTATTAAATCATAATAGAGAATTTAAGTTTGGTAATTTCCAAGATTCCTAATGAAAGAACACTTAAGTCTATGATAAATTAACTTTCACTACCTTTGAGAATAAGATTTTTGGAGGTTATGTCTATAACATAGTGTATTATTTGATAAAGAAAATCGAACCGTAAATTCTAATTCAGAATCACAAATTTCCGTTGTTTACGATACCCATACACAAATGTTTTGTTTGAACTTGTTCATGTGTCTTTAAAAAACCCTAAACATTATTTGTCACCTAGTTCGCATAATAAACATAACCAACGTATATATTTATTTATTTAGCGTATGGCTTTTCAAGACATTTAAAAAATCAGCATCATAATTGTTATATATTAGGATCAAATATGACCCTCTGTCTAATCTATCTGTCTATATGTACATACAGTACGTAATTCTAAAAACATGCTTAAGTCTATATACAGACATCCAGTCTGTATATAATACAGTCTGTACCAACGTATATAATATTTTTATTAATACCTATGATAAATTTGCGATAATATCCGTGCTTGTTAATTTAGAACAGTGTACCTATGACGTGTACCTGAAGTGCAGGTGCTTCAATGATATAACTTAATAATTTACATGTTAGTTGTTAACGTTGTCGCCTAATTGAAATCTACCTGCTTTTTTATCGATCCTTTATTTTAATCTGTTGTTAATTTTGCATGAATGTTGAACGAATACCGACTATGATTATCTTTGTATGAAAGCACTTTCGTTTATGTGTTAATTAATACGAACAAATTGTGATAACACATTATCGATAAAAATGACTACGTCGATTATTGACCTTACAAGTTTTTGTGTTAAGTGTAGTTAGTTATTAACATTTTCCAGATGTTTTGGTGCGAAAAAGTGTGAATTGATATTGGATAGATCTATCTAAATAATTACCTTTATAAGTTGCTTGGTTTAAGAAGGGGAGTTTCTTAGTTCTGTATTCAGAATTTTTCTGTGGTAGATGACGTTACTCGAATATGAAACGGTTTTCTGTGCACTGTTTAGTTCTGTATCGAATAAGAATGGTGTACTGCACAAAAGTATTCGGGTGTAATTTTTACTATCTCGTGCCTGTATGAATATATAGGAAGGAGGAAAGTAATGTTTTTATTTCGATTTTTCGAAATCAAGTTTCCACCGGATATACACGTTTCCAGAACCCCTGAACCCAAAAAAATATGTTTTTAGCGATTGATGTGTGTGTGTGTGTGTGTGTGTGTGTGTGTGTGTGTGTGTGTGTGTGTGTGTGTGTGTGTGTGTAAACAGAATATAAGAACGGAACATCGTACGAACTTGAAACTTTAAGTTAGATACTACTGAGAACCCGACACGAACATTTTCATGAAAATCGGTCAACCAGGAGTAGTAGTATATTCGTGTCATTTTTCACTTTTTGCGATTTTCTCAAAAACTGCTCCTACAATTTATTTAAAACTCGCCTCATTTACTACATTTCTTTTTGCTCTACAAGATAGGGTAGGGGCGCCATGTTTGCTGAAATTCTTTGCGAGGCTGTTCTCTCGTAGGAAAAATTTTTATTTTTAAGATTGCGGCCTTAATATGCATTTTAGGGTGTAAGTGTATGTAACTAAAGTTATAGACAATTTCAAAATATACAACTTTTATTTCAAACATTTTTTTTGTATAACGCTATAATAATGTTTAGCAGTAATTAGTGATTTTATGTTTTTTTTTTCATGAAAATCTGTAAAAGAAATTATTTTTTTTAAGATTTCGACCGTAGTATGCATTTTACGACAAAATTGTATATAATCAAATTTATAGGGAATTAAAAGATCTAGGCTAAACTTTAATATAAGTATTTTACTCTACAGAGCCTAGTTTAGCGTCAAAGAGTGATTTTCCGTATTATTAAGCCCAACTAAGGTTGATTTTCATTTTGCATCATTCACTCATGATTAAAATTAGGTTATGTTTCTTGAAGTTAGTTTTTTGTTATTTCTAATGTTTTATTACTAATGTTATATTGTTAATTATTTGAATTAGCAAGAGAAAGTCGTGTGAGTGTTTCACACCAATTTTTTTTAGTAACAATAGAGATGTTACTCCGCATTTTCATAAGTAGTACTATTTGTATATTCTTTACTACGTTTTATGTATCCGTTTAATGACGTGAATTAAAGTTACATTCATTATATTTACTTAAATATAATTTGGGAAGGTAATTAGCTACGCATATTTCTTTATCAGCAGTTGGTACATGTTTTGATATAAAATAAATGTATCGTATTTTTTTGTGAAATGTTTTGAAGCTACTTATTAATAAATTATATTTGATAATGTATTCTTATCAAACAAAGATTTTCAAGGTAATAAACTTTGTAACGTCTAATTTAAGCGTTCACGTTTTTAGTTTTAATCTTTGATATTTTTTCGTCTTTTTTATTTTGTAATTATTAATGAAATGACCTAATTTCGTGTGATATTAACCCAAATTGTATTTGCTAAAATCGGTATCGACTGTTTTGTTTTTTTTAATGGCATTAATGTATTTCGCAGTATTTCCTGTACTAAGTGAATTTTTTTTTGGCCTTCGGGCCAGCCCAATCTGTCAGCTGGTAAAAAGTCGCTATTATTTGTTAAGTAACACTAGTTGGGCAAGCGACTTTGTATGGTGACCAGCTGACAGCCATTCCTGAAGAAACTCCACTGGGGGTCCCTGTTCAAAAGTTCATGCCGAATCACTGTAAAAAAAATACAGCGAAAAACAGCGATCGAGTTTGGTGGTTGTTAGTAGTGTACAGTTCCCGATAACAAATAAAAAAATTGGATTATTTTTTAATGCTACTGACGAAGTTATGGATTGGCGGAACAATCAACACTTATGATAAAAAAAAATTTTATTTTATAGTTTTTCCTTTTCCTCCAGCGTTGCAGCTCAATGTGAGCCTTGTCCTCCAACACCAAACACCTCCAGCGTCCTCTATTAATCGCTATACCCACGTAGTCTCTCACCCCCCCCCCCATAATATTTAGATTCTCAATTACCTCAAGTCCTTTTGAAATGTAGGTCGATCTCTTTTTCTCTAGTACCAAAAATGTGAGCCTTCAGTATCCTTTTTGGCATACGCTGTTCGGCCATTCATTGACTTATCAGCTCGCTTCTTATGAATTTTTTTTGCATAGGCCTACTAAGGATAGCAAGAATTCACCAATTCAGCAGTTATCAACAATCACTGGCTTCCATTTTTCTTCTTCATATCTCCTTCGTTCTTTCGCTTAGAGCCAACCTTCAATTTATTTCTCAAATCTATTCCCTGAGAGATGTTTTGTTTTTTTACGTTCAAAGAGTTTATTTTATATTAATAAAAATGAATGTATGTATTTTAATAATATAATTTTTTATTTGTATTGATATTTTTAAGTTCAGTAAAACTGCTTGACATCGTGAATCGTACTTCATAAATCATATTTAACTGATTACCAAAAATGACTTCTGTTTGGTCTAAGTTTTCAAACTTGAGTTTACTGAGAAGTGTCTGTTCAGTTCAGCCAAATTATACTGATTGAAGTTTTTGATACAATCATGGTGTTTAGGTTTCTCGAAGAAACGGCGGGTACCCCGGGCTTAACATAATAAATGTGGATGTGAGAAGGTAATCAAATGTTACCCGTACAGTAAAACATCTTGTAGCAGAAATACAACTGGTTTACTCACATTGAACGAATCCGGAAATAACGCCAGCTAATATCATAGAGTATTGTCCAGTAACTGACAGATAAAGGAAGATTTTTAAGTGGATGGGTGTCGAAACGGGCAGCCTAATCTATTCGTAGAACGGAGAACAATTTGATTTATGAAGATTCTCCGTGCAAGGTGCATATAATTAAACGATTATTGAACGTTACATCCCGCTTTCGAGGTTATCCGTTGTAAATCCCCTGGAACCCAAGAGTCTGTAATTTTAACTGTGTAGTGAAATAAAACTTAATATTTTTACTTAATTCTTTTAACTTTTTTCTCAATTTCTCTTCCCCTATATGAACTTATAGGAAAGGAAAGTATGTCGATTTTTCGAAATCGATTTTCACCGGGTATACTACAAGTTTTGAGGCCCCCTGAACCCAAAAATAATGTTTTAATAGCGATTGGTCTGTGTATGTTCTTAAAGTCTCAAGAATGGATTACCGCCCGAAATTGAAACTTGGAACTTAAATTTAGTACTACGGTACAAAGAATGTTTACTCGAACATTTTCATCAAAATCGATCAACCGGTAGTAGTAAATAGTGTATTCGTACGATTTTTTTAAAATCGCCTTATTTACTACATTTTTATGCTCTACAAAATATGGTAAGCGGCGTGTCTGCTGAAATTCTTCGGGGGCGAGTGGTCTCGTGGGAAAAAATTAAGATGGCAGCCTTGATATGCATTCTAAAGCAAAAGTGTATATAATCAATGTTGTAGAAAATTTAAAAACGTACAACTTTTATTTCAAACATTTTTTTTTGTTCAACGCTTAGTTTAGCGTCAATTAGCGATTTTCTGTTTTTCTTTTCAACACTACCTATAAAAAAACTGGGGTTTTTTTAAGTTTGCAGCCTTAATGTGAACTTCAGGAGGAAATGCATTAATTAAAGTTACAGAAAATTAAAACCCTTTAACTTTTATTTTAAGCATTTTCTTGTACAGAACCTAGTTAGTGTCAATTAGTGATTTCCCGTATTTTTAAATTCTACAGAGGTTGATTTTCATTTTCCGTCATTCACTCATGATTAAAATAGAATAGTTTTTCATTTTACATCGTTTATTCATGATTAAACGTTGTATCTTTTATTATATACATTAGCAAGAGAAATCGTGTGTGTTCAACGCCAGATTTTTATGTTTCAGTTAATAATACGTGTTTTAACTTTCCTAAATTTTGTCATTTTAGCATTTTTTAACTACAGAAGTTCAAAGGAATTTTATAAGATACTTACCTAGTTTTGTAACTAGTTCAGTACCATTGACATTAAAATATTCAACTGCTTGACCGTCTGTATTTTATTAATACCTACCATTACTGTAATAATGACAATGCTTTTGACATGTGACATTGAATCGAATAAAATGCCAGTGAACTCTAAATGTAAAGAAATAATTCCAAGGAAAAGACAGAAAAATATATCTATTTCTGGTTAAATAGTTAGCAATATTTATATAGCCAAGATTGAATGGCATGTTCGTGTAAGAAGATATATTTATGGCATATACTTATAAAATCTTGACACATATCAACCTGTATTGATGGACTAAAACCAGTTATTCAGCTTATGTAAACACCTTCTATATTATAGAGTGGAATCTATCTATTCAAATCATTATTCCTGTGTTCTAATTAATCCTTAAAATGGATGGGCTTTTATAATTAGTGGATTTATACAATCCCTATGTTTTTTTAATAATTATTACTAAAAATTTATCCAGAATCTATATTAAATACTTTTGTTGTTGTTTAGGTCATCAGCCGAAAGGCTGGTTTGAACCTGGGGAAGTTTTACTAAGTAAAACGAGGAGTAAGGTGGTTTATCATTGCCTTCCTCACTGAATGGAAAAATACGCTCATACGCATGCCGGGCTCTCTGAAAAGTACATATTTTCTACTCTGCTAATGACACCTCTACTTCATTCACCACACGGTCTGGCTGTATAATAAGATTTAATTACTTTCAGTAAAGATAACTCTGATTAGTGTCTTTTACACCTCTACCTTTTCTGTTCTTAAACGATTCAGTCATTTAATTGGTAAACCATGTGATAAGAAACAGAACTATTTATTTTAGCCTTGCAACGAACAGATTGAGTGTAAATGATCTGACACTCCACCTATCTGTTATGGGCAGTTTAAATCATTTATTTTGGGAATATTCATTTTTTTACTTGGTTACAGTAATTTTAGCTTTACTAATTTTAGTCCTGCTAAAAGTCCTAATTTTTAATATTTATTCTGGACATGTAATGTGGAACCGATTAATGTCATATTTGTCTCTGTTTTCTTATTAAACGACAAAATAAAGTTTCTATTTGATTTAAAAAATATATTTGTGTTTTATTTAAATAATCGGGTTTTTAATTTTCTAAATATTTTAAGTTTAAGACTTTCGATGTCTTTCTGAATAAAAAAAAAAAATTAGTTTGTGCTCGTGATTCGGACTTAGCAAAAACTATCGGACCTATCTGGCAGAAAGATGTACTATGTAACTATGTTGCTATATTCCAAACTAAAGTATTTTATTTTTTAATTCGATAGTTCCTGAACAATGATGAAAATGGATTTTTTTGTTGTAGTACTAACAATGTAATGTTTACATTTTGTATTCTATTAGGAGGCTAACTTTAAAGCCGCCGCCGGGTGGTCTACTTCTTTCTGACCACTATTTGACGATTTCATAGCTGACATGTTCTATTTTCTACTCAGAATTGGTTTTATTGTTAATATTAAATTCTTTGTATTTGTGTTCGCTATTATAAACAACTTATAAGTAAAAAAATTTCACAATTTAAAAAAAGTTGTCAAATTTGAACTTGATATATTCATGAACAAAATATAGCCAGCAGCGTCTGTTTTCTCAGCTGTTTGTCCTAGATTATGTTACTGATTTGATCTAGATAAATAAATGAATAACAACACTGTAATTATCTTCATCATTTCTCTTCTTTAATCTATGTATTGTTGGATGGAGAAATTTAGTGCTAGTTTGTAATATTAGTTTATGAGTTGCATACTTAATCTCTGAATCGGTGTCTCCTACTGATGGTTTTGCAAGACATAACTACTTATTAGTTTTTAATATCTATTCTGCACGTGTAATGTTATTGTTTAGGTCATTCGCCGAAAGGTTGGTTTAAACCTCAAGAGGCTTTTTTTAAATAAAACGACGACTGAGGTGGTTTACCAATGTCTTCTTCACTGATTGATAAAGTATGCTTATCACTATGGGGGGTCCTCTGAAAAGAATCTACTTTCCACCTTGCAAATGACACCTTCAGTTAATTCACCACAGGGTCTGGCTATATAATGATGGAGTTCATTACTATCACAGGAGATAACTCTTAACTAGTGTCTTTTGCACCTCTATCTCTTCTGTTTTTAAATGATTCAGTGATGTTGGTTGACCATGTGATAAGAAACCGAACTATTTTTTTTTGTAGCCCTGGAACTACCAGATCGAGTGCAAATAATTTAACTCTACACCTGCCTGTAACATGTAATGTAGAACCGATTAATGTCATCTCTCTCTCTCTCTCTCTGGTTTCTTATTTAACAACAAAATAAAATTTCAATATGATATAAAAATATATATTTCTGTGGTGGTTTTTGTTGTTTATATATAGTCGGGTCTTTTGATTTCCTATGTATTTTAATTTTGAGAATTTCGATGTCTTTCCGGGGCAAAGAAAAAATATTTTGCGATAATGATTCGGGCCTGAACAAAAACTATCGATGATGCAGAAAGGTAACTAGGTCTATGTGGCCTTAAAATGAATGTTCCATAACTCCGGTGCAGAAAAAGTTCTCAAAAACAGATTTAATGATCTTGCTTTAAATTACTTCATTAGCTGGGCTCATTCGTATTTTTGGGAAAAATATTGGGGAGGTTCTGTTTTCATTTGATAAATAATTTGTTTCAAAATTTCTACTTTACGGAGTTTTTTAGGAGAATAGTGCACACAAAGAAAGTTCGAAGGTAAATTGAAAATGCTACAACTTTTTGATGTGATTTTTTGTCCGCTATTTAGTTTAGCCGTAATTTATAATTTTACATGAAAAATCGTTTTGTTTTTTAATTTACGATAATAATGACGACGACAATGGAAATAATAAATGATAGAAGACGGTTTGAAAAAAATATTTAATTATTTGTAATATATTTTTGTCCAGTGCTTAGTTTAGCCACAATTTACGATGAACTGTAAAAACCGTATTGAAATTGGTCCATTTTGAGTTGAGGCGTTCCATATTGTCCACGTAAAGTTGGAACTGTTATGGGTTACTACAGTTTTCCGTACAAGTATACAAAATGCTGTAACTTTAGTAAAAGTACTGTTATAAATGTAGTAAAACTGCACTGAAATGTAGTACTAAATATCAGTAAGTGTTTTAAAAATGGAATAAAATGTAATAGCCTAATATGGCATACAAGTAAAACGTTGCGAACATAAATAAAAGTTATGTATTATGTAGTAAAAGTGTAGTGAATTGTAGTAAATACAGAGTTATGTGTAGCAACATGTAGTAAAATTTAGTAAACGTAGTGTTACGTACAGATTGGTTAGAACGATCAGTAGAATTTGCCGAAAATTTCTTGCCTACGCAATCGTTAATATCACAAGACTCAGGCAAACTACCAAAGACAATTTTACTTTCTTCACCTATGAGTACAAAAGTAAATAGTAAAATAATTTTATATAATAAGGACCTTGTTCGGTAATTGTAGTAAATCTATTACAACCGCAAATTCTATACATTTATTTGAAAATGATTTCGTGTTAACATTTTTATGAATGAAATACTCGAAAAGGTGAAACTATTCAAAATGAATTGTTAAAATAGTTTTAAATTGGATTTTAATGGGCATCTTTCAGATTTTAGGCATTTATTGTAAGATTATACTTCTTTCGTTCGTTAAGTTATTTCATGAACATAATATTTTTTTGGAATTACTAAGTAGATGTGTAATATGAGGTGGCTTATCTAGATCTTCATCTAATGCCATGTAATGTTTGTGGTTATTACAAATTGGGCGTCTGTGCTGTGGGATGGAATCAAAAAGATAACGTCTCTCGAGTCCAGCCAGGATAACAGTTGCGTTGTTGTAGAAAAAACAAGAGGAATGAATACCTAAAGAGAGATAGAGAACAATGAAAAAATTGGGTGGAAGGGAGAGAGACAATAACCATATTTTAAGACTAATTTGTGGCTGGCCAACGCAACTTAAGTTTGTTGGACCGGTTTTGATATTATCGCCCAAAACAAAATTCTCCTCCGGCTCCACCTTTTTACTATCTATTCTTCGTCCTCACCTATTCGTATGATTATTATTCTTTTCTTTCACCTCTATTTCTTTCTTATTTATTAATTGTAATCGTCACTAATGTCATGCTGATGCGACTAGAACTATGCGCTTTGGTACCTAGTATATTTATATATCTTACTTTAATGGTAATGTTATTATTCTTGTTAGGTTTTAAAATTGTATCTCTTTATCTTGTCGGCATATTTATTTGTGATCAAATCATTTACACTGTTCTCTTTTGATTTTCTCTATATTTTATCATCTTTATTGCCGTTTCATTTTTGATTTGTATTATTCTGGTATTTATTATGTATTTCTACGGCTTGTTTAAAATTTATTATGTTATCGTTTAAATTTATCTCTTTACTTTCTCTTGCCTGTTTTTAATATATAGCGAAGGAAAGTATTGTTTTCGTGTCGATTTTTCCAAATCGAGTTTCCCCGGAAATACATGTTTTTAAGCTATTGGCCTGTGATTTTATGAGTGCGTTCGTGCGTGTGAACAAATTATATTTTCAAGAATGGAAAAGCATAGGTACGAAGTTTTGTTTTCTTCGGATCCTGACACAACATTTTTATCAAAATTGATCTACTGGAAAGTTTATTCGTGGGATTTTTCATTTTTCCGATTTTTTAAATCATCTCATTTACTAAATTTTTTATGCTCTACTAGGCGGTAAGTAGCATGTCTGTTGAAATTCTTGGTGGCTGTGATTTGTTAAAAAAATTAGTTTTTAAGTTTGCGGCATTAATATAATTTTTAGGGCAAAAATGCATATAAAATAAGTTGTAGGAAATTAAAATAAAGTTTACTCGGTCCCAAAACTGTCAATCTGAATCCCCATTCAAAACATTATCAACTTTGAGGTACAAATAACAGAAATAACGCAGTAGACAAAATACAAAAAAGTTTTACCTACTTTTAATGTATGAGTTCGCAAGCTGATATCTCATATTATATTTTTCGGCATCTTGGTCATTGTCATCGGCATTTTCAGCTTCAACTACTTTATGTTTTAGGATATTTATGCACAGTTCAGAGTTTGGCACTTTTTTGAAATACTATTGAGTGTAAATATATTTTTATTCCAAGAATGTTACTATTCAGACTTTTTATCATCTATATCTAAAGTTTATAATTACATTTTAAAAATTGATGATCCCAACTAAGAAATGAGGACGTAAGAATGGAACTGGATGGGACTGTAATTTGAATGGGAAGTTTACAGAATATGATGGAGGGAGCACGTAGAGGAAATACCTGTGGAAGGATCCCCTTCAGTGTTTTGGAATACAGACCGGTGAAGAAGAGATATGTTGGGAGGCCATGCAAAAGATGGTAATAATTCAGTAGTTTTTCGCTGTTGTAAAACGGAACAGGCGGAAGCCTAATCCTTGATTGTGAGAAGAAGAAGAAGAAAACTGATTCTAAAAGAATGACACTTTGTTAAAAAAAGTTGTTTGGCTAAATTACATAAATCAACTCTGTAGACGAATTGAAACCGAGCGAAGCATTGATATGTTGTTTGGTAGAGTAATTTTTGTTCTAATAAACTATAATTAGATGAATGAAATCGTTTGGAAATTTTGTATAGTTTTTCATTTTTTCCCTTTTTCATTTTTTCAGTATTTGTATTAATTAGCTCTGTGTTGTTTAGGTCAACAGCCGTAAGGGTGGTTTGAACCACTAGAGGTTTTACTAAGTAAAAACAAGGAGTGAGGTGGTTTATTTTTGCCTTCCTCACCGAGTTGAACGAATACGCTTATCAGCACGCCAGGCCCTCCGAAAAGCACCCACTTTCCACCCAGCAAATGACACCTTCACTTCATTCACCACAAGGACTAGCTATATAGTGAAATTCATTACTCTCAGAGGAGATAACTCTGCTTAGTGTCTTTTATATCTCTACCTCTTCTGTTCTTAGATAGTTCAGTCATAATTGGCTGACTATACGATAAGGAACAGATCTATTTTTTGTAGCCCTGGAACCAACAGATCGAGTGCAATTAATTTAACACTCCACCTGCCTGTTATGGTAATAATTTCTATATAATATTTAAACTATAGTATTTATTAAAAAAATGTATTAGAAAAGTTTATTATAAAGTAATTATGTTATGAATGTGTTAGGGTTATCATAGTATCGACCTGGCAAGCCCTAGGAAGTGTTTGAAGTCGATGAGGTTATTTTGTATTTCCTCCCTCTTTAACTGTTTGTATTTTTCAGTTACGATTTAAATGAAATGTTGTCGGTGACAGGAAAACGTTCATGTCTTTGTGCAGACGTTGCGACTGAACGGTCGTAAACCTTGTACAGTTCTTGATAATGTGGTCTGTAGGATATCCGTATTGTACGTAATATGTACTACGTGTGAGTTTAACGCGCACATGATTTTTAAAACTCAACAGAGCATTGGTTGTTTGTTACTAATGCTTCAACGCTTCAAAGATGTCCAACCGTTCGGCTATAAACTATTCTCAATTTCCACCACTTTTACGGCTCTGTGCCGTAAAACAATAAGCTAAACACAAAAAGTCCTCTTGATAGAATAAGGCAGTTATAATTGCTTTTTACATCGCACCTCCTAGTTAACAGCACTTCGTTGTTTTCATGCCGACTTAAAACTATTCCTTACAAGGTGTGAAATTCATTAACTTCTGTAAAAAGTTTGCTCGTATTGCCGTCTCTTCGTATGTACGTTTATAGTGTTGTAACTTTTTTTTTACTGTTAAACTTCTTGTCCTTTTCCCAACAGTTTATTGCTGCCATATGCAGCTGTTCTAATAATACGGAGCTTCTTGGTTTATGAATTGTAAAAGATGGTACTCTTGTCCGGTACTAAAATAAAATATTCTTCTTATTTCTAAGAACGCGTCTATTTGTTTTCTCTTTTTTTGTTTTCAGTAGCGCAGAAAATTATGGTGGTGGTTGTCTGCATCCCAAGTTATGTTGCCTTAGGACAGTCGTATTTATTTGTTTTTTTGCTGCAATTCAAATATTTTATTTTAAATAAATCCTTCATTCATACATCCGTTATGGCAGGCAGCTAAACTTATTTATCGTAAATACTAGTATGGAAATGCAAAATTTATTGGCTCGTGAACTACAAGGTTTAGAAACTTGAATAGACTTTAATTCTTTAGCTATGTATGTTCGGTTTGGGGTTTCCTCTAAACAGCCCAGTTTCATCCACAAATCTTTCGTGGAAAATATTCTCCCTCAGTTATCATTGTTTGAAATTTATTCAGAAATAACTCATCAGCGTCAGTAACTCCACCGTTACTCCAATATTGTGCAGATTAACTCGGATTTTGAATCGATTGAAACAGCCATAACTTGCTGTCAATTTATTGTTCCAATGGGTTTTTTTTTACTAAAAATATCTTTGAAAACACCTTCGCTCCTATATTTAAAGCATACATCATACCAAAATTGTAATTCTCGGCGTTCGTAACTCCTGATATTCGAAAGTCGAAGATGCCCTGTACAAACAGTTTATTAATACATAAGTAAATTCTCAAACATTGAAATCCTCTTAAGGTTTTAATCAAAATTACTCAGAACAATCACAGCATCACGTTGATACATAATAAACAATAAATTACATAGATATTTAAAAATTCTTACAATTCAACTAGAAATCAACAAAATCAGTACAAAATACCAAAGAAGACTCAAATCATTTCCAAATCATCTGGCCATCTCACTCTTCTCATCACTCATCTCTTCTCATCTCACTCATCTCATCTCTTGAGGTGTATTCCCACGAAGTTAGTTTATCAGCTGCTTGTTCTAGCAGGCCCTACTAGCGCGTCGGTGACAGTTCCCATGGTGCTACTTTACTAGCGCTAGTTAATTCCGTGACTTTTTTTTCTCTACTAGCGCTAGTAAAATCAAACATGTTCAAAGTCACTAGAGGTGTAGTGAATACTAGCGCTTTAACCCTTTATAGGTCTTTGGTAAGTACCCTATACTTACCACTGGCAATAAGGCTGATTGTTTTTAAGAATAAGCTATGCAGTTGAACCCTATTGGCATTTTATGGTTTTATAAATGTTCTCTGGTAAGTAGGCTATCCACATTTTGATTTTAGTGCGTAGCGACCATTTTCATAACAGCGTAGGCAACTGTGTTGTTTTGTTGTTAATTTTGTACAGTGCTTAGAAAATTCGAGTTTTTTACGGGAAAGCAAGCATTCATGCTATAATATAAAGTTCAGATATGTTATTCTACACATATTTCTGTTATATAGGACTACAAGCCGTTTTAATAAGCATTCTTACCACTAAACATTATGTGATTCCCATTTCAATAAACGTTCCTTGGTAAGTATACTCACCACGGCTTAACATAAAAAAATATCTTACTGTTCTGGCAGTAGAAATACATTATTCAAGTCCCTATACCACAAAACTTAACATTTTACAACATGTATATTTTTCCCCGTAGTACTGCCCTATAAAGGGTTAACTAAACTAGCGTCGTGGGAAAGGTCTTTAGACAATTGAAACGACACTCGCAGGCTGAAACGAAGACCGTATACCATTGTATACGGTCTTCGCCATCTCACTCCTCGTTTTACTTAGTAAAACCTCTAGGAGTTCGAACAACCCTTTCGGCTGATAACCCAAACAACAACACGTTTGACTATATTTAAACCTGATTAATTATTTTAAATTTTTTTTGGGTCTTTTCCGTTTTATGTATGCCATTATCAAATCCGAATTCCCTGAAGGGTTGCAGACTTGTTCGTTTCTCCCATACATAAACTTACATACATTTTTAAGTGACAAGATAAAGTGGGAAAACATCTGCAAAGTTCCTCCATTCTATTTTCTTCATTCGTGATAGTTAATAGCAACCCCTTCTAATTATTATTCTAAATCAAAAATCTACAGTGTATATTTTGTTGTAATAATATGAATAGTTTCGTATAGCAAGTAATCGTAAAGGACAAAGTGTTTGTAAAGTAAGGGCTACAAAAAAATGTTCTGTTTCGTATCACATAATCAGTCAATTAAATGACTGACTCATTTAAGAACAGAACAAGTAGAGGTGTAAAATACACTAATCAGAATAATCTCCTTTGAACGTAATGAATTTCATCGTACAGCCAGAACCTGTGGTGAATGTAGTAAAGGTTTCATTTGTAGGGTGAAAACTATATGCTTTTCAGATGGCCTGGCATGTTGATAAGCATACTTTCACTCAGCGAGGAAGGCAATTGTAAACCATCTCACTTCTCGGTTGACTTAGTAAATCTTCTGAAGGTTCAAACTAGCCTTAATAGCTTAAGCAGTAATAGTTCTGTTTCTTATCACATGGTCAGTCAATTATATGAGAAGTATTTAAAGAATACTATAGGTAGAAATGTAAAAGACACCAGTCAAGAGTTATTTCCTCTAAAATTACTGAATTATCTCTGGTGAATAAAGTAAAGGTTTCATTTGCAGGGTGTTTAGAGGGTTTCGAATGCTGATAAGCATACTATTCAATTCAGTGAACATGGCAGTTGTAAAACCATCTCACTCCTCGTTTTACTTAGTAAAACCTCTAGGAGTTCGAACAACCCTTTCGGCTGATAACCCAAACAACAACACGTTTGACTATATTTAAACCTGATTAATTATTTTAAATTTTTTTTGGGTCTTTTCCGTTTTATGTATGCCATTATCAAATCCGAATTCCCTGAAGGGTTGCAGACTTGTTCGTTTCTCCCACTGCCTGCCATAATGAGACAGACACACTCACGCACGCGTACATACGTCCTTCCCAGTCCCAGTATATTTTACTATGTTACACGTTTTGTTGTTTTATTTCTTATTTTGCTATTACTACGTTACTATTACGTTATTTTTAAATATTTACATTGGGAAGAGAAAGTCGTGTGAGTGTTTCACACATACTTTTTAGTTGTCACATCTTCTAGGATTATGTATTAATCCCTTTTCCTGAAGGAACTCTGCAGCATCTTTCTCCGTCCGAATATTATTAAGTAACTACGAAATTCATAGCCTGTGTAGTAACTAACTGTGAAATGGGAGTGGAGTTGACATTACGCAGGAATATTGCTATAGTTCAGCCGCTCTTAGTTTGCTCCTACTGTCAACAAACAAAAGCCACCTACTACAGGGTACACGCTAGAGTTATCCGGACTACATAATTATCCAGGCTACGCGACTTTGGGAATCTCGTATTCCTATTAACTATTTTTTAAATTATAAGTACTTAAAGTACTAAAAACATCAGTCATGATATGATGTAGGCCTAACAATTTCATTTAGAAAAATACTTTTAAAAGTATTTTGTATTTAAATACTTTTGAAAGTATATTGTTGTTACTTTTTAATCAGCGTGTACACATTTTGATATAATGCGCATGCTCAGTGACGTCATTATTTGTTTACATTAGGAGCAAACTAAGGGAGGCTGGACTATAGTTAGATTGGCGCGCTTGACGCAGGAGTAGGAGAAATGTGTAACCCTTTAGGGAATTCGGATTTGATAGTGGCATACAAAAAAGAGAAAAGATCTATTTTTTAATAATATTTTCTAAACAAAAATAAAGTTTTGTTCAGTAAGAATAAATTGTGAAATTGTTGATTTTTCAAGTTGTCTTCTTAATTTATTTAAGTACTTGAACAAATTTAATCTTCGAAATTAATTTTTATACAAATTTATGTTTAACCTTCTGGTTAAGTGTTGTGAACTTGGAGCCTCATTAATGAATGGGGATAGGTTTTAATTTTGACCAGAAGAGAAAAGGTCTTTCGACAAAGTACGATTGTTTTATACTTTGGTATAGCAAGGAATTGATGTTAGTAAGTTCTAGTTGCAGCTGGTGCGTGCGAAGGCGGTATAGCGGCCTCTACATAATTTCATGAATAAACCGCTCTGGACAACCTCCTTATTTTTTAACTAAGTGTGACTAATACAACAAGTATAGTCTGTTTATATCAAAACTAGACTTTATCTTAATTGCATTTGATCATCTGACATGTTTATTTATGCATTAACGGATAAAATTTAATACTATTTTAATTTTCTTTCCGTAAATAAAGTGTCGTTTTAAAAAAACGACTTTCCGAATACATTTAATTTAGATAATAAGGTATAAATCTGTTAAAATATACGACTTGTTTTTATTCTTTGTTTATATTATCCTATTATTCCGTGTTAAAATAAATATTTCAAGATTTTGAAATGATTTAACTAAAAAGATTAAGTAATAATAATACTAAATCTGTAATTAATATTCCGAATCTTTTATCTATTTTTGTACCATTACATAAAGTTGACTGGCTTCCGAATTAAGGTGGTCTAATAAAAGAGAGCGAAAATGTTAACTATTTTCTTAGTTTCTTCATAGCACACTAGTTTCATTCACCACATGGTCTAGCTGTATAGTGAAATCCATTAGTATTTAGAAATAAGAATTAAACACTTATAAAGTAGTGTTAAATCTTCTCTTGTTTTGTTTATTTTTTATCCAGTTTTTATACAGTTATGAGTTTGTACTTATTTACGGTACCATTTTCTTCCGAAACCACTGAACCTATCTTAATCGGGTGTTTGCGTTAAATATTAAGTTAAATATAGTTGAGTTAAATGTCTGTTAACCCGTTGGAAAATTGTTGGAAACCCCGTTGTTAGAAAGGGGTTTACGGTATCAGACCACCTGGGAACGGTAATGTAGAAGTTTTGAGTTTTTCAACGTTTTAACTTTAATTTTCATTATTTCATGACGTGGTATGTAACCGGAAATAACATAAAGAAATGGAACTTTTCTCTGGATGTAATTAACTTTCATTTAAAATTTCTTGTAAACAATATTGACAGTATTACTCAAAGCTATTTCTTTGATATGATGTAAAAGCGGACGAAAGTAATACCAAGCAGTAAGAATTCATGCAGTTCACCTTTTACTGGCCCGTTGGTGTAATGTTCAGTCCAACTGATTTCTACACCAGGGGTTCTTGGCTCGATTTCCGGCAGTGTCTGCCATTCTGTCGCCATTTTTTATCTTTCGCCCTTCGTAATCTTTATTTTGTCCTTAACAGGCATGTGGAGTGTTAAATTATTTGCCCTCGATCTTCTAGTACCAGGGCTATAAGAAACCGTTCTGTTTCTTATCACATGGTCAGCCAAAAAAGACTGAAGCATTTAAGAACAGAAGAGGTAGAGGTGTTAAAGACACTTAGAGTAATCTCCTCTAAGAGTAATGAATTTCATTATACAGCCAGACCATGTGGTGAATGAAGTGAAGGTGTCATTTGCAGGGTGGAAAGTAGATGCTTTTCAGAGGGCCCGTCATGCTTATAAACATACTTTTCTACTCGGTGAGGGAGGCATTGTAAATCACTTCACTCCTTGTTTTACTTAGTAAAGCCTCTAAAAGTTCAAACCAACCTTTCGGCTGATGACCTAAATTACAAGAACAACAGTTTTTATTATTACAATGTGAAAATTAGCAGGTAATAAAACAAAAAACCTTTTCTGTTACTTTTTTTATAGTCCATTTATCCAATATTAAACGTAAATCTTTTCTAAATTTCTGTTTGTTGCGCCCAGTTAAATTCCACCACTCTAGCGATCTTATCGTCCCGTTGAATCTGTGGTCGTCTTGGTCCCCTTGTTCATGTCCGAGGTCTACATTTTTTGATATCATTATTCCAGCTTCCATCAGTGTGTCTTCGTATGGCTAGCTCACTTAATGGTTCTATTCTGTTGAACCATTTTCCGTGCTTGTAATGTTTTACATCTTCATTTAGTTTCGATGTTACAATGTTATCCTAATCTTAGATCTTTCCAGATTTGTATTTTCTCAAGTTTGCTAATATTTTCAATAGTGAATACCCTGTATTGGTTGCAATTAATGTGCCGATATAAAAATTGTTTTGGCTTAAATAAAAAAAATTAAATACAAATTTGAAATTGAAAAATAAATTTAATGAAAACGAAAAGTTGAAAAAATTGAATAATTAACAAAGAAATTGTATTACAAAATTATTAAATGTTCGATCTTATTTAGTATTAACACTAGGTTATAAAACTAAGTATTTTAATGAATTATGAATGAATATAATTATTTATTGCAATATCTATTTTAATATTAATATTTATACTAGCTATGAGCTCAAATTAATTATTTTTTTATAGTTGATACATGAATTAACCTCAGAGTCTTTCTCTTGCTTGTTGTCCATCCATTGACCGGGAATCAAATGGGGCGTCGAGTCTTTGTTGCAATTGGTTTTATAGTCTTGAATAAATTTTATTTAAATCTTTTTTTTTACATTAAAATAATCAAATTTGTTTTCTTTGGTTCCATAATTAATTTGATTCTTGATATTTAATATCTTCCTTTGCGTATTTTCTTATTATTTCAAATTATTTAATTAAAATTATACTATATTTTGTTTTCTTGCTTTAATTTGAGATATTTGGATTCTGGAATTAATTTTTGAATGTTTTATTTTATTCTTATAATTCATCTTGGTAATTTTAATTACTGTTTAAAATATTTAAATTTTAAATTGGAAATTGTTCAATTTTGATTATTATTTATAATTATTTAAACATTACTTCTTGAATTTACAACAATTGGTTAATTGAATTAGATCATTGATCAACGACGTACTGGAACAGATACTGCTATTCTACTACTAGTACAACCCACGTGTGGGTACAGTACATTTTCACTGGGAGCACGCTTAAAAATTAACTGGTACTTTTTTACTTTATTAATATTATTTACAACTGTCTATAGATACAATACGACTAGTAAATTTGTATTGGAATACTCGGTGAATTGTGTTTTATTTTTGTATTTCCATCCTCGAAAAAGGTAGATCCCTGTATCCTGAGTTATTATTTCTCCTGCTTTTCGAGATATCATGATTAACCCGCTATTCTCCTGTATATATATATATATATATATATATATATATATATATATATATATATATATTTCAGAAAAACCCGTATGAAATTCTTGTATAATGAGATTTAAATTTTTTAATATTCTAATAATTATTTTAATCAAAACGATTTCTTGTGTTGAAATATATTTTCAAAATGACAACCTAATCATAGTAAATTAAAATATTAATATTGCAAACAAACTCTTAATTATTAATTTAAATACTATAGTATACTTAACTTTTCATCACTTTATTTCATAAAAGAAGAAAATGAAAACCCATCCTTACGTTTAGGGATATGAATTAATTGTTAAATAACCAGAGGTTATATCTTAAACACGCAACTAGAATAACATGAAAATATTGTTAAAATGTTCTCGGGCTTTTCTAGTATTTTTATTTTTTATTATTTTATTTGTTAAACGTAGTGGCAATGAAGAAGTAAATGAAATACATTTATAGAATTGTATTCTTGTTATTATAATAACAAAATAACTAAATTATACGGAATAACCTGCGTGTTTCAAAACATTATGTATTTTATATTTATATGTCTAACTATTGTCCTATGCTATTCTATAACTATTATTAAAACAAGCAATTGACTATTACTTAAAAATTATTCTAATTAATAGACCTTTTCTTTTGAATAGAACTACTTTTTTAAAGAACTATTATATTTATTTTTATATAACCTTCCTTCGTATGTGGTAATTGTGACATTATCAATTTTACCTGTGCTGGTTTAAATAAGAAAAATTCAGTTATTTTAATTTTATTATTAAATGTTTCCACCCGCATGTTATTGTCATTTTATTTATACATACTTAAATTAAACCTTTGTTTATTTAATTATGTAATAAGTATGCACACCTGTTTATATTACTGATTTTGGAGAAATATAATCTTTTTGAAATTAGACAGCCAATAAGTTATATTTTATTTCTCTCTCCTTCCCTGTTTAATGGAAGTTTTATGAAGAGTAGGTTACATTATCAAGGCGTATGAAACGTACGTCGTAGAAATTTTGTTTCTTCTGGTACAAACCTGGTAGAAATTTTTTTTAATATTCAGTTATTACTAGGAACTAGATTAGGAATAGAGTTATCATAATATTTTATTTCAGCAGGTGTAGGACTGTGGTAGCCCACTACTCAAAACCCAGACATAAGATTAAATTTATTTGTGTATTAAGATATCTTGCCTTTGAAACATTTTCTTTCTTTATTTATGCTTAAAAATAAATATAATTAGAAAAAAGTTCTGAAAACACTATGTATGGAGTGTAGCATTGTATGGGAGTGAAACGTGGGTGATAGGGGCTGTAGAAAGGAAGAGGATACTAGCTTTTGAAATGTGGCGTTATAAGAAAATCTTAAAGATTAGGTGAGTGGACAAAATAAGTAATTTAGCGTTTCTTAGACGAGTGGATGAAAGGAGAAGTATATGAAAACATCTTACCAAGAGAAAAGGGATAGCCTAGTGGGGCATATCTTAAGACAACCAGGTATTGGTCTATCAATAATGGAGGGTAATATTGAGGGAATGAATTGTAGGGGGAGACAAAGGTTAGAATATTTAAAGCAAATTTCAAAAGATGTAGGGTGTTGCAGGTGTTTAGATGTGAAACGACTTGCGCAAGATAGAACAACTTGGAGAACTGCATCAAACCAGTCGAGACACTGATGACAAAACAATCGGGAATCGAACCCGAGACTTTGTTAATGTTTATAATTTGTTAAACTCTAAACTGAACTAGGTTGACAGAATGAACAAAGACCGTCTTTTTCAAATTGTAATCTTTCGGATTTATTAATAAGATATTTTTTTATTTTATTTCAATTTATTTAACGTCGTATCAACAATAAAGTCATTTGCGACCACGATTAAATAACGGTTACAGAGTTCTAATTAAAATATATTGTGCTGCTGTTAAGTCTATGAGGTTCAAAAAAACACATTTTGTTGTTTAGGCCGTCAGCTGAAAGTTTGTATTGAACCTGTAGAGGTTTTACTAAGTACAACGAGGGGTGAAATGGTTTACCATTGCCTTATTCACTAAGTGGAAAAGTATGCTTATCAGCATGCCAGGCTCTCTGCGAAACATCTACTGTCTACTCTGCAAATGACACCTTCACTTCATTCACCACAGCAGGGTCTGAATGTATAATGAAATTCATTACTTTCAGAAGAGATAACTCTTGATTATGTAGTGTCTTTTATCCTCTACCTCTTCTGTTCTTAAATGGTTGAATCATACAATCGGCTGATCATGTAATAAGAAAAACATTTTTTTTTTTTAGGCCTGGAACTAGCAGATCGAGTGTAAGTAATTTAACACCCCGTCTGTCTGTTATGGGCACCAAACTGATAAAACTAAAACATAAAAATGTACAGTCAACCGAATTTTCTTATACATGTTGAATATAGAGTTAATGATATTATTTCTAATCGGCAAGTTTATTTACTTTAATGAATACAGATATTTACAACGTTCCAAAGCACATAAATTATTAAAAGTATAAAGTATTTTATATATGGTAATTAAAATTTACCACTTTGACGGCGCGTGGTTCATTTCTCAGCTTGAGTTTAAAGGTAATTTTCCATTATTATACCGTTAAAATATTCCAGTTATTCCGTAGTTATATATTTTTTAGTAAAAGTACGTATAAGCAATGTATGACAGTAGACTCAAAAAATTTTATGTATAAAATTATGTTATTAAAAATTGTAAATTCTGTATTGTTTTTTAGTATTAATTTGAAATGTTAAATTAATATAAATATAATAGTATAATTCTACCTACTGCTGTGTTGTTGATGTTTGGGCCAACAGCCGAAGGCTGGTTTGAACCTCTAGAGGTTTTATTAAGTAAAAACTAGGAGTGAGGTGGTTTATTATTGCCTTCTTCACTGAGTTGAAAGAGTATGCTTATCAGCATGCCAGACCTTCTGAAATCCATCTACTTTCCATCCTGCAAATTACCACTCCTCCATCCTGCAATTAGTTTACCACTCCACCTGCCTCTTATGGGCTTCACATAATTATTATGAATATTTCGTGAACATTATGTCGTTTCGTTATGAATATGTCAGATAACATGGTGTATGTGTTGTGTATTGAAAGAAGTTTGGTGTTTGTGGTGTAGTATAATTGTTGTATATTTCGTAAAAAATATATAATTATAATCTACAGCTGTATATTTAATAAAATTATCCGGTCTATTTATACAGGAATTCGTTAAGGAATGTTTTGCACTCGCCAATTTTCTTCAAATTCATTGAAGTACTGAAAACAAAATTTCTTGTTTTGATAAATGCTTCTCCCTTTCACAGGAGTAAAATGAAATTTAATTAACAATATATTTTTATATTAATCAAAATAGTTGTGAGATTTATAGATTAGTGTAATGTTATCACATTTACTTATTTATTTTTATTGAGTGGTTATTAAAAAAAATATATTCAGATAGACAGCCTGTTATTTATATCCTTAGTAATTTGATTTCAACAATAATCAGACCGATGGTTCGTAATAGTTATCTATTTTTTTGTTTTTTCTTTATTACTTTTTTTATGAAAATCTTCATTATGGATGTAGATAAAACAAGAAAACCGGATTCTTAATCATTAAGTTTTGAATCTGTATATATTTATTTTATATAAAGTATTTTTATTTTGACTGGAAATGAATTAAGAGCCAGCTAATTAAATAAATAACAAACTCATCATAATTTATAATTGTTTTTTTTCTGTTGAAGTTATTTTATCTGATTCTCATAGTATATCATTTAATTGTTAATTAATGTTATTTTATTTTATAAATAATTATGTTTATCTCATTCTGTTGCACTAAAAGGTAATTATTTCGGTGCCTACCACATTTTGTTGATTTTATAATGTAACCATTTGATCAGTTTGTTAATTGAAGTTATATTTACGTGTGTTGAATCTTTAGTGATAAAAATGATGCTTTAATCAAAGAATTTTGTGGAAATAATGATTAATTGTTTTTAATAAGATTTGTAGTTTTCGTATGCATATATAGTAGCCGTTTCTTTGATATTTATTTTGGTCATCACCTGAAAGGTTGGTTTGAACCTTTAGAGGCTTTACTAGGTAAAACGAAGAGTCAGGTGGTTTACCTATGCCTTCGTCACTTAGAGGAAAAGTAGCCTATACTTATTAGCATGCCAGGCCCTCCGAGAAGCATCTACTTTCCAGCCTACAAATGTCACCTTTTTCCATTCACCACATGGTCTGGGTGTAAAATTAAATTCATTACTCTCAGAAGAAGTAACTCTGACTAGTTTCTTTTACACATCTACCTCTTCTGTTTTTAAATGCTTTAGTCATTTAACTAATTATGTGGTAAGAAACAAAACTAGCCTATTTTTTGTAGCTCTGGAACTAGCAGATCGAGTGCAAATAATTTATCATTCCATCTGCCTCTTATGGGCACATTCTTTGATAAATGAAATAAAAACCGTGGAATCTTTTACATTTGCGTCCTTACTTTTTTTAATGAAATCTTGGTTTTCAAAATTTTCATGTTGTTTCAGCTTATTCTGTTACTTCGTGTAGCTATGTTAAATTATCCAGTCAAGTTTACAGGTCGTTCACAGAGGATGTCGTAGTATTTTTATGTAGATATAGTTCCATAAAATTATTAACATGAAAAAGTAGTTTTATTTTGATGTGTTATTTATGCTTCTGTTCTTTTTTAAATTACAGGGAAGGTGGAGCCTACACCACATACGTCTTCATTTAACATGGGCTACCTCGTGTCACCATATCCGTATCACAACGGAACAGCGGGCCCCATACCCGTGTCTATGGTATGTGATATTTTTTATCATTTTAGATTAATCTTTTTCTCTTAAGTGTCTTAATTTGTCCGGACTTTTAACTATTATATGAACTTATTGTTGACGATGAGAATTACCTAAATATGTAAATTAAAACTGATAAACTAAGGAGAGAGTTTAATCGTGGTTATTTAAGTTTGTTTGATAAACAAAGAATGGTGATTAAAACTGTGAGTTTCTGGAAACTTAAGTACTTTACACTGCCCTTTGTTGAAGGTTTTTCTCTGTCCTTGAGTCTTGAATGGACGGGTGGTTTATGAGAGACGAGGCGCGTGAAGTCAAAAGAAATGATTGTAATACTGTAGCTAACTAGTACTACTACTTACAAGATATCAATTGAGACTTCTACTGTACTGTGTGGCAAAGATTTGATTGCCCTGTGCGGAGAGGAGCAGAATCAGCCCGCTACTAGCCTTTTCATTAACATTTCATTATGTACTACTACTAATTAGTGCACTGGACTTGGTACTGCATAATGAAGGTATTGAAAAGGCTAGTAGCGGGCTGATTCTGCTCCTCTCCGCAAAGGGCAATCAAATCGTTGCCAAACAGTAACTGTTGATAAGAGTGACATAAACATATTGTAGCTGAGTGGTCATGCGCTGATTAGTTCTTGTTGTTCTTTTTCTTTAGGTTCCTATTTTTTTCGGATGTTGGCCACTATATTCACAGTATGAACCTTATCCACTAGTGCTCGAAACAGCTATGTTTTCGTTTTCGAGTACCACATTCTCAGATTTTTCAACGAGGAAATTTTACTTCGCCCCACGCTACCTTGTCCAGCTATTCTTCTGTGCTTTATAGATAGATTTCAATAACCCATATCTTTTCTCGTTCCGCATTATATGTCCCAAAAACTCGAGCTTCCTAATCTTTATCATGTTCATGACATGAAGTGATTATTCATCACTTGAAGAGATGGTGAAGGTGTCATTTGGAGAGTGGAAAATTTGTGCTTTTCAGAGGGCCCGGCATGCTGATAAGCGTACTTTTCCACGCAGTGAGGAAGGCAATGGTAAACCCTGTCACTCCTCGTTTTACTTAGTAAAACCTCTACAGGTTCAAACCAGCTTTTACGCTGATGACTTAAACAACGATCTTTTGGTTTCTACTTGCGTCTTAATACCTCCTCATTTAAGACGTCTTCCGCCCAAGAGACTCTTAACATCTTTCTTTCAAGTCATATCTCAAACGCTTCTTTTACTCACGAAATCATTAAGCGTCCAAGACTCCACGCCATAAAACAGAACCTAGAACACATAGCATCACAATAATCGAATTTTGTTTAATATTCAGATCGTGTGTTTTGAATACTTTACTCATTCTGTTAAATGTCCAACTAGCTGTTCCAATTAGTTAACGAACCTATAGTATTTAAATTACTAGTATGTTAGTTACTACAGCTCCCCAAGGGCAAATCTTCTATAAAAACACAAATATATACAATGTGCTCAAGTTTTAATTTTTACAATGTATTCTGTAAATAAGGTTTGTAGAGAAAAGAGATACTATCTCGTACCACCTGTAAAGTTTCAAAAAGTATTAATAAGCTTTTCCGAGCAATTTTCCAGACCCTTCCAAACAGTAAATACAATGTTTGTTTGCGTTGCTGTTTAAAAGTGACAATGTTCAATACATGAACTTAAAAGTTTGTGAGTGTGGTTATGCATTAAATGTACATAATACTGTGAATACATAGAATAATTCATAAACGTAGATAAAACAACATGACATACGTCGAATCTATTGAACACTCCTAGACTCCCGGTGGGGTGGTGACTGAACAGACTGGTCAGTCGCCGACAGAAAATAGAAAATAATATGTATTTTTTTAAGTAACGTCGATTGATCAAGTGACTTCGTACAGTAACCATTCATTAACAAAAATTACTGTGAGTCCCTGTTCAAATCATCTGATTTGTTGTTTAAGGCTTTAACCCTTTCAGTGCCGAAACAATATTTAAAAGTTTAATCTAAAGCAATTTAATTTGAATATGGGTGTACAAAAAGTGCCAGCCCTATTTCCAAAACTTGCAGGCGTGAGCCTCCCATTGCCAACCAAAATTTCAACGTTACAGAAAAATAAAATTTCCTGTTCAAAATTAATTTTTATTATGTTCATAAAAAAAAAAACCGTTTTAATACTAAAAATATTCAAAATAATTTTTTTTAGTTTATTTTTTAAAGTCACATAAACAGCTTTGTCATTAGCAACTACTGTGGGTTTTGGTACCTTAAAGGTGGTTTTAACGTGTTAAAATTTCCAGACCCTAGCCGGGAATCGAACAAGGGACCTTTCGCTTTGCAAGCTAGCGTGCTAGTCACTACGCCAACGAGGCGGTTTCAAAATACATTATTCCATTAATTTTAAAAAAATGTTTTTGTAAATGTTTGGTTATCCGGACGTTGGCACTTTATACATAACTTACGGAAGTCCGGTAAATCGGATGGTGTCGCTAAGTAAAATATATCGACGTCCTGTTTTCCGTACGTTGGTACTGAAAGGTTAAAAATTTAAATAAATGTTTTTTTTTTAAATCAAAACCAAAATAAAACTAGTTTTTGATAGCAATAACGGGCTAAAACTTAAATATTATTACTCAGTATGATCAAAACAAAACCATCGGTGTTTAATCTCGGTAACTTTTATTAACGAAGTAGGCAAACTTAAATGTACCATAACAATAAATAATCACGTTATTATTTAATATTTAGTTCACATTGGTATAAATAAGCTCAGTAAATTAATTTATTAATTATATTCACGAAAAGTTAATTACTAAATCAGATAGATCGTTTCAGTCTTCAATACTAAGTTAGTCGTTACTAACTTAGTTACTTAGTTAACGTTAGTTCGGATCAGTCAAACTTGTTTTGATTCAATCGTTTGGAATAAACATCCTTTACTTTGTTCGTAAGTTTCATGAGCTTTTTTTTGGTGAGTGAAATTTAGAATTTCTTATTAAAGATGTAATTTTTCACTTTGTAAATACCTATTAGTTTGAAATTTCTTAGCTCGGTTGTCAGTATTGTCAAGATGCGTTTGAAGAATAAAGTTGCATTATTTTTATTTACTTTTGTAAATTACCTAATATATTGTAGTAAAGTACTGGAATTATAATTGTGATTTTTATATATATATATTTTCTGATTTTTTTTTAAATTTTATTTTAGGAATACCTGCTGTGATTGTAGTTAATGAAATAATTTCACTGGTCTGCAAAAAAAAGAAAAATATTTTCCTTTTGGACTTTGATGGGTGATTGTTATGTATCTTGACCCCCTGAATCCAAATCTGACCTCCGTTACTCTCTATCACCCACCGTTTTTGAGGGGGGCGCCCCCCTTGAAATTCTCGAAAAAACACCTAAAAGCGGTTATTCCTAATAAAGCGAGGGGCGGGAGGAGGTTGTAAGGAGGTTGGTCATCCTCCCTTCCTTAGAAAATGTTATCTCAGTGCACGTACATTTGTGCATGAAGACCAAAAAGGGAGGGGTGACATCACCGTTAGTTCAGAGGTGTAGCAGGGTGGGTGTCTGCCAAGGTGGGAAGCCGGGCGAAGTGATAAGCTTAGCAAGAGGAGCTTAATGATCTCATCCGGGATTTAAATCTCCCAAAAACTAAAGCCCAACTGCTCGGGTCTCAGCTTCAGCAGTGGAACCTCTTGGAAAAAGAAGTGAAAATTTCTTTTTCTAGATCCCGGCTAGCATCGTTTAAACAATTTTTTTTGGAGGACGGTGACTTAGTGTACTGCAATAATGTAAATGGATTAGTGATTAAACCTAACATGCCAGATGATCCAGAAAATTGGCGCCTATTCATCGACTCATCTAAAACCAGTTTAAAAGCTGTTTTGTTGGCAAATGGTAATGATTTGCCTTCAGTTCCGGTTACTTACGGGGTCAACGTGAATGAGACATACAAAAATATCAGCCGTATCCTTGAAAAAATTGGTTATAAAGATCATCCCCGGAAGCTCTGTGCTGTGTTTAAGGTTGTGGCTTTACTTACAGGACTTTAATCGGGATACACCAAACATTGTTGCTTTCTGTGTGAGTGGGATAGTCGAGTCCGTGATAAAAATTATATGGTTCGAAATTAGCCCTCGTGCGAAAGTTTAGTTTCTGGTTAAAAAACTGTTGCCAATAAGCCTTTAGTCTCGAGTGAAAACATATTTCTGCATCCTTTGCGTATCAAACTCAGTTTGATTAAACAGTTCGTGAAAGCTATCGATAAAACAGGAGACGGATTCCAGTATTTGAAGAGAAAATTTCCATGTTTGAGTGAAGCAAAAATTAAAGAGGAAATTTTTGTTGGTCTACAAATTAGAGAGCCTTTTAAAGATTCAGTGTTCATCAATGACTTAAATTGAAAAGAAAAAAGAGCTTGGGCTGCATTTAAAGACATGTGTAAATATTTTTCAGGATCTAACGAAAGTGAAAATTATGTTGAACTCGTCGAAGAATTGCTATCTGCATACGAGCCGATGGGTTGCAACATGCTATTAAAATTGCACCTTTTACACGCGCATTTGGACTTTTTGCCAGAAAACTTGGGAGCAGTTTACGATGCACGCGGAGAAAGGTTTCATCAAGACACATTGCACTCTTCGAAAAACTGTTCTCTGGGAAGTGGATTTTAAGTATGTTAGCAGACTACTGCTGGTCACTCTTGCGTGAAACTCCCAGATATCAGTACAAGAGAAAAGCTTCCTCCAAGTAAAACCACTCTCTTTAAGTAAATGTATTCGATGACAAGTATCTTGTACCAGAAAAATTGTATAAGTAAAAATACACAAAATGTATCAATACGTCAATACTCTTATTGTACTCTTTCAGTGTTAGGTAGGACTTGAAGAACCATAAAACCGTGATACAACTGCACAATTTCATATCATAGTTACACCAGACTGATAAAAAGTTGAAATTTCCTAAATAAGGGGGAGTGGCCCACCCCCTAAAAATGGTGGGTGATGGAGCAAAACGGAGGTCAGATTCGGATCCAGGGGGTCAAAATACATAAAGATCACCTATTAAAATTCAAGGGGAATTTTTGATGCAGACCAGTGATTTAAGTTGGTCTGGTAATAAATTGTTAGGTAAACTGTAATGTTTAAATATCTTACAATTTGATTATTAATAATAATAATCACAATAATAATAATATTATTTTTCACAATTATAACTCAAACAAATTCTTTAAAAAAGCTATAAATTCATTTACAACAATTTACAATGTACGAAATGGAGGAATTGACCTACCCAACTATGGCTAAAAGCCATGTTCTAGGGTAGATGTTCTTTTTTTTATTTAGTAATACAGTACAAAAGAGATTTAAAAACTATGCTAGGGTTGAAAACCTTTTTTTTTAAATAAAAAACAATATAAAAAAAAGTACATTCTATTATCTGATAAATGTAATTATAAACAATATATGGCTTTAATCATGCAACTATTCAAAGTTTTTCAATTTAAAAAACTTTGAATATAACTTATAATTCTAAAATAATTGATTGAAGGGTAGTCGCAAATTTTATTGTTATTAAAAAACAACGGATCCGGGGAAGTGTTTTCTGTTAGTTATTTTAAATAAGACAGTATAACAAATAAAATAACAGATGCTAGAACACTTGCAGATTTATTGACAATGTTAAGTCTGTATACTTCTAAACTTTTTACGCACTTTTTTTAAGTTCCTAATGTGTGTGCGTTGCAATCTGTTTAATTCAAAACAAATAACCCCATTAAATAACCCCATGACCCAATGAGATAAAGATGATGTATGACGTGTAAATGAGGTGTAGTCTTGTACAGACCCAGGCTGACTGTTCCTGAGATAGTATGGTTAATTGAACCCCAACCATCAAAGTACACCAGTAACCACTGTCTAGTATTCAAATCCGTATAACTACCTTTACTAGGATTTAAAACAGGAACCGTCGTCTTCGAAAATCAGCTGACTCGCGGTGACGACTTTACCTCTAGACCAATCCGGTGGATCTACTTTTTAAGACTAATGTATAGTTCTTCAGAATTGTTACCGAGACAAAGTTCTAATGCCCTCGTAACTGAAGTTTTTTTGCTCAGATTTATTTTTAGACGGGAATGTAGGCTTACTTTGACCTAATCTTGTTTTATCAGCCAGAATCTTTGCCATCGTCAAACATGCTGACATTGACAATTGTGAGTACTTAGTATTACGCCTCTCGTCTGATGTTTTACATTCTGAAAGCATACTTTCTTGGTTTACCATTTAACTTACAATTTTTGAATCTATTATTTAAACCTTTCAGGAATTGTATAACTTTTGGTGGAAAATTTTGAACATGTATGTGATTCGATTACTATCTAAAAAGACTCCATTTTTTATATATAACTAGTATAGGCCTAGAATAGTAAATTGTTTAGTTCTATAATCTTAGTTGTGGGTGTTTGTATTGTTATCCACGTTTTTTATCACATGAGGTAATTAAAAAACGATATTTGCTTTTTAAAAATAGGCTACTATAAGTATTTTATTGACCCTTCAGTTTAAGTTTTTTTTTGAATAAGTATTTCCATCAATCAACCATTGATTAAAACGGTTTATATGTCAAAAATTTATGGTTGATATTAATTTTATCAATAAAATTTATTACAGTTAATTTTCCATTCGTTTCACATTAGTTATTTATGACGTAATAAACTTTTTGTACAAAAGATTTTTACTGAAAAATATTTATTTATTAACATTTTTTCTTTTGTCATGACGTGTTACGTACATATTTTGTTTTAAAGTCTTAAACCTTCTACTTCAACGTAGATGACAATTGCCTTATAAACAAAATTAAATTTTTACAATTTACCTCATTTTAGCCATTATTGATAGACGGAGATTGAGTTATGGCCCTATATATCCATATAGGGTAAGAGAAAATAAAAAAAAACAGGAGATTACTGCCTTAAATTTTGCTGTTATTAATTAGTTACAGTTTTAGAGGTATTTGTAAACAAAATAAACGTTTAAAATTCGTTAGTACAAAGTCCTGGACAAAAATAATGAATGGATCATGTAAGATTTTGGACTAAGTACAAAAACAAATTCCTTCAATTTTCTAGGTTCATTTCTGTTACTGTTATTCTTTGTATCATAATTTTATGCAATATTTAATATTTTTTAACAAAAAATTGGAGTTGCAAATTTGATTTATTGTAATTTAATGAAAAATAAGGTAAATTAGCTTTAAAAAATCTGGTGTGAAACACTCACACAACTTTCTCTTGCCAATGCAAATAATTTACAATATAATTTAACATTAGTAATAAAATATTAGAAATAAACAAAAAACTAACCTCAATAAACATAACCTTATTTTAATCATGAGTGAAACACTCAAAATGACAATCGAACTCAGTTTGGCTTAAAAATACGGAAAATCACGCTTTCACGCTAAACTAGGTTCTGTAGAGAAAAATGCTCTAAACAAAAGTTGTAGATCTTTTAATTTTCTATAAATTTAATTATATACACTTTTGTCGTAAAATGCATACTAAGACCGAAATATTAAAAAAATCGATTTTTCTCACGTTTTCGTGAGAAAAAAAACAGAAAATCGCAAATTACCGCTAAACTAAGCGTTATACAAAAAAATGTTTTAAACAGAAGTTGTAGGTTTTTAAATTCTCTACAACTTTTATTATATAAGTTTTTGCGCTAAAATTTATATTAAAGCCGTAATCTAAAAAAAACAACGTTTTTACGTAAAAACAGCCTCACCGAGAATTTCAGCAAACATGGCGCCTACCCTATCTTGTAGAGAATAAAAAATTGAGTAAAATAGGCGATTTTAAAAAAAATCGTAGGACCAGTTTTTGAGAAAATCGCAAAAAACTGAAAAATTATACGAATAAACTACTACTTCCGGTTGACCGATTTTGATGAAAATGTTCGTGTCGCGTCCGGTAGTGGTATGTAACTTAAGTTTCAAGTTCGTACGATGTTCCGTTCTTGAGATATTCTGTTCACACACAGACACACACACACACACACACACACAGACACACACACACACAGACCAATCGCTAAAAACATGTTTTTTGGGTTCAGGGGGTCTGAAAACGTATAGATCCGGTGAAAACTCGATTTCGAAAAATCGACATGAAAACAATACTTTCCTTCCTATATATTCATATAGGCAAGAGAAAGTAAAAACACTTACAGTATTGAAAGTTTTCCATATATATTTCATACATAATGAAAAAATTAAAAGTAAATGGTTATTATGTGATTTTAAATGAATTAGTAAATTCAATAACAAGTACAACTCCCTTTTGTCTTAATTACACTAGCATCCGTCTCGGAATTCCTGGAATCAAGTTTTGGGTTGCTTTCTTGTCGATTTTCTCCCATTCTTCTTTCGCCTCATGAAACAGTTGTTGAAGATTCACTGCATTACATTGACGAACTCTGTTTTTTAAGGATAACAAAAACATGGTCAATAAGATTTAAGTCTCGGGTGTTGGCTGGCCGTACGGTTAATACCGTCTTCAAGATGATGAAACCATTTAAAATCTCTTTTAATTAAAGTTATGCGTTAATTTTGTCCACGACTGTATATATTTCTTTTTGCTACAGTTATAAAACAATAACGAATTATTCATTTTTGTAATTCATGTAAAATTTTAGGTGGTACTTTTTTAAATACGATTTCCGAACGTTTAAACCATGAAATAATTTACACGTGAATTATTTGGTGTGGCTTTTACTGGGAAAAAGTTATGCGTGAATATAATAAATGCTGTGTTTTAATCGTACCGCTTGCTTTTGAGCACTGTCTCATGGCACAATATAATACACGCTTCCTTTTCCTCTTTTATAACCGTAAATTTAAAGTTAAACCGCATGTTTTCTATAAAATAAGTTTGTCCCTATTCCGCTAGGATGAGAACTGTTTTAGCTGTCAATTACGAGAATTAGGTGACACGTTAAAAATGTATTTGCTGATTCATGCCAATTTACTTTCAATTATTTGCTATGACAATTTGTTTCGATTAAATTGAATTGTACCACAATTTATAAAACAGACAATTTTTTCCTTGTTTTGAAATTAGGTTTTTATCGGTCAGTGAGAAAGCATTTTTAAATTGTTTTTTTTTTTTTTTGGTTGGTAAATAAGTTCGTTTCTGTCATTTCAAATTATTAACCATCCTTTGGTGGCTTATTCGATGTAAAATTAAAATATATTGTATTCGTTTAGGAGCCGCAAGATCTGTGGTGTCGTTTAGGTCCCCGGGTATACCTTCCAAACTATCTAATGTAATATTTCTAATTAATTTTAGTTTTCAATTAACCAAAGAAAACTGTTGACAACTAAAAGAATCTGGTGTGAAATACTCACACAATTTTCGTTTGCCAATGCAAATAATAATTATATCTTATGTTTGGTCATGAGTAAACAGTGTAAAATAAAAAAAATACTTTTTTGTCGTAAAATCCATACTAAGGCCGCAATTTTTAAAAAATCTCATTTTTTGCCAATTTTGATGAAAGTAAAAACAGAAAATCACTAATTTCCGCTAAACTAATCTTTCTACAAAAAAATGTTGTAAATAAAATTTGTAGGTTTTTAATTTTTCTACAATTTTTAATCATGTATCTTTTTCCTCTAGAATGCATATTAAGGCCACAATTTAAAAAATAAATTCTACGACAGCACAGGCCCCCCCGAAGAATTTCAGCAGACATGACATTAAATTACTATCATATATAATAAAATATATAGTAAATGAGGCAATTGAGAAAATCGCTAAAAAGTGACACGAATAAACTACTATTTCCGGTTGACCGATTTTGATGAAAATTTTGATGTTCGTGTCGGGTTCTTTAGTATTACCTAACTTAAGTGTCAAGTTTCAACTTCGTACAATGTTCCATTCTAAGATATTTTCTCCACACACATACAGGCACAGACCAATCGCTAAAAACATTTATTTTTGGATTCAGAACGCCTGATAACTTGTATATCCGGTGAAAACCCGATTTCGAAAATCGACATGAAAACAATTCTTTCCTTCCCTATGTATATTTCTTTGTATATATATTATTATGTGCGTATAGACCCTGATGGATCGCGCAAAGCATTCCGACTCATTTTTGGGAATTCTTTTTAATTTTCCATACTTCTCTCATTCTCTCCCCATGTGTTTGCTTCCTCTCCTCTGTCCACTTCGTCCCTGTCTTCCTAAGGACCCCATTCTCTGGCATCACATTCCACTCGTTTATCCTGTTTCTGAATGTGTTTCTGTCTCCCAATATCTGCTGGGTCTATTTGTGCTTTTTGTAAGCTATTTCACTTGTGTAATCCATGGTGTTGATTTAACTTATATATTATAATATGTAAGTATATTCGTATAATATATACGTATATATAATAATATATGTATATTGATATAGGGCAAGGAAAGGAAAAACAGACTGTAAAAATCACGTAAAATAGCTTTTGGTTTCTGGTTAACAAATGATTTGGTCTCGGGTTAGACTCGAAAAATTGTAGCCATATTTTCATTCACTAATTTTTTACGTAGTTTGACTGTGGTTGCTAATGTTTTTCTAAACGAGTTATGAAAATTACCTTTCTAGGACGTTTGAGATTAAAATAACGATATTCATTTTATTTCTCAAACTATTTACCAATTCATAAACTTACACGATTTTAATTTTAAGTACATGTATATGTAACTATAATTTCAATTATGTTCAAGGTGGGAAATTAACCTATACAAATATGGTTTCCCATGTTCCAGGATTTACGATAGCAATTTATGATTTATTTGAATATTATTATTTATTTATAATTATAATTCCTCTTGTTCTTACACCAAGTCTCCCAGAACCAAAATATTTTACCTTGTTAGCTTACACCTTTAAAGGTGTAGCCTAATTATTACTTTTTTCGTTCGTGCTATTGATATTAGAGGTCCTGGGTTCAATTTCCGCTTAGATGAGAAACTTTTCATCTATCGTCATTCACTACCTTAAGTAGCCTTTATCTTTTTAAAAGTCGGACGTTAAACAAAATTAAAATCCGTATGTTTTTGTTTAGGCCATCAGCTGAAAGATTGGTTGGAACTTCTAGAGGTTTTATTAAGTAAAACGATGAGTGAGGTGGTTTACAATGGCCTTCCTCACTGAGTTGAAAAAGTATGCATATGAGCATGCCAGGCCCTCCGAAAAGCACCTATTTTCCACCCTGCAAATGACACCTTCACTTCATTTACCATAGGGTCTGGCTGTCTAGTGAAATGCATTACTCTCAGAGGAAATAACTCTTGATTTCTATCGGTTTCATAATTATATACACCCGAGTTTGAACCTTTGCATCTCCAAACGCACAATAAAATGAGTTAAATTTTGATGTAAATTATGTTGAAATCCGACTCATCGTTTTAGAGATTCAAGGGTTCAAACTCGCGTGTACATAGTTATGAAATTGATAATAGTTTATTTTACACCTCTACCTCTTTTGTTCTTAAATCCTTAAGTCATATAATTGGCTGACCATGTGATAAGAAACAGAAGTATTTTTTGTAGCTTTGGAACTAGCAGATTGAGTGCAAATAATTTAACACACACCCGTCTGTTCTTCTTCTTAAAGTTCCATCTCCTATCGGAGGTTGGATATCATAATGGCTATGGTCACTTTGCTGGCTGCTGCTCTGAATAGTTGCAATGAACTACAGTTGAACCATTCTCTAAGATTCCTCAGCCAGGAGATGCGTCTTCTTCCTACGCCTCTTCTTCCTCGGATCCTTCCCTGCATAATAATTCTCAGCAACTCATATTTTTCTCCTCTGGGTTTGTGACCCAAATATTCGAGTTTTCTTGTTTTAATACTCTTCATAACTTCTAACTCCTTATTTAAACGTCGTAGCACCTGAACATTGGTAACCCTTTGGACCCACTGAATTTTCAACATTCTCCTGTAACACCACATTTCGAACGCTTCTATCTTCTTTATGTGTTGTTTCTTCAATGTCCAAGCTTCCATTCCATATAGTACGATAGAAAATACGTAACATCTTAGAGCCCTCAATCTGAGAGGCATGTGAAGGTCTTTGTTTGTTAGCATTGTCTTCAATTTTATGAATGCTTGCCTTGCAGTTTCAATTCTTACTTTAATTTCTTTGCTTTGGTCATTCTTGTCATCAACCCAGATTCCCAGATATTTGTATGCCTCTACTTTTTCTATTTGGGTTTGCTCTATTGTTAATGTTTCATTTCCATGTTCTGCTCTCGAGACAATCATAAATTTAGTTTTTTTCTCATTTATTCTAAGTCCATATCCAATGCAATGATCGTTAATTCTATTAATTCTATTCACCAATTCTTGCAGCGATTCCAGGGTGTCTGCCATCACAACGGTGTCATCAGCGAATCTTATGTTATTTACTATCCTTCCACCCACAGAGATTCCATCACTCAGTTCTGTTATAGCGTCTTGAAATATGGCTTCACTATACATGTTGAACAGTAGTGGCGACAGAACACAACCCTGTCTTACCCCTCTCTTTACATCAATATTCTCGGACTTTTGTTCTTCGACCTTTATATTGGCCTTTTGATTCCAATACAGATTGATGATGATTCGCAAATCTCGTCTGTCTATATTTTTGTTTTTCAGTAATTCTATTAGTTTTTCATGTCGGACCCTGTCAAATGCTTTTTCAAAATCAATGAAACAGGCATATATATCGATGTTCATATCTAAGCATCTTTGAGAAAGGACATTAAAAGCAAACAATGCCTCTCTTGTTCCCAGTCCTTTGCGGAACCCAAATTGGGTATCGTCCATATCATCTTCTAGTTTTCTATATAATCTTCCATGAATTACCTTCAGAAATATTTTAAGGGTATGGCTTATTAGTGATATTGTCCTATAGTCTGAACAATCTTTGGCATATATTGTCTTTGGTATTGCGACAAAGGTAGATACCAACCATTCCTGTGGTATTTGTCCGGTTTTATAGACTTCATTAAACAGATCCAGCAGTATATGTAGAGTTTCATCATCCAGGCATTTCAATAATTCCGCAGGTATTTCGTCTGGACCTACAGCTTTTCCGTTTTTTGCATTTCGTATTGCCTGTTTGATTTCCTCCATCATGATCTCCGGTCCCGTTTCACTGTCAATTTCTTCCGGTTCTTGACGATTATCCTCAAACAGGTCTGCTATGTATGTCTTCCACTTATTCAATTTCTCTTTGACTTCTATAATAATTTTTCCATTATTGTCTTTAAGAAGACCATCTTTCCTTTTTCTCTGTGTATTTGTCATTTCCTTTATTTTCTTATACATGTTGAAGCTATCATACTTTTTTGCATATTCCTCTATTTCACTGCACTGATTTGTAAGCCAAGTGGATTTTGCCTCTTTTATTTTCTCTCGTATCAATCTCTGTGTTTCCTTGTATTCTGCCTTATTCCTGCCTTTATACTTCCTTCTTTCCCCCATTAGCTCTAGGATTTCTGAAGTCATCCATCTCTGTTTTTTTCTTATTTGTGTCTGCAATATCTTCTTGCCTGCCTCTACCAAGGTCTTCTGTACCCGTCTGTTATGGGCATGAAATTCCGTTTATCCCCTGGGCAAGGTTCTTTTAAATAAACGTAATTGATCAAGTGTTAATATTTTTATTAACGTTACTGTAGCTGTTCTTATTAAATTCTTTTAGTACAACCATAAGGTAATATTTAATTCGTTCACATTCTGCCTCATTTAGGTAACAATAAAACATTATTTATATCTTTTTAAAAAATGTAGTACATTTTTAAGACACTAAAATTATATGTTAGAAAAAGTTGTTTTAGTACAGCTTAGTGTTGTAAATTTTTTTATGACTGAACTTTTATATGTTTATGATTTCTAATCAAATTCTTTGTTTACACATTTCTGAGACGTAATTTGGGTAATAAATTCCTTCTAATTTTAATTTTAATCGTTGTATATTGTGATTATGTACGCATGTAATCCTCTTTGAAGTTGAGGATAAGGTTATAGAAATGAATACATGTACATTAATAATATTATTATTAGCGGTGATCAAATGAGATTTGTTAAGGAATTTCATGTTTGATGTTTACAACACCTTGTGCATAGTTTTACTTATACGAGTAGTTAAGTATCATTCAGTAAAGTAGCACATGATGAAACACAATGAATACTTGATTCTGAAAAATCGCGTGCTTACTCTGTCACCCTGAGGCTACAGGTTTGTTCGTTGGTTTAAATATATTTTTCTTTCTTTTAAGTCTCAATGATTCCACCGAAATTTTAATAATGATTTTAACCGTATTATTAAACAGTCAAAATTAATTTCAATATTATTATTTGATGTCATTATATATTTTTTTAATTGTGAAAACGAAAATTATGTATCTACGTATTAAATTTATTTAAACTGATGTTTTGGCAGTCAAAACTGAATGATAAAACTTCAGACCGGTTAGAAGTATCAACGAAAAGTAAATTGTGACGTGAAAACACAATTTTTTACTTTCTCTTGCCTATATGAATTTATGGGAAGGAAAGTATTGTTTTCATGTAGATTTTTTTAAAATTCGCCTCATTTACTAAATTTTTTATGCTCTACAAGATAGGGTAGGATAGGGTAGGCGCCATGCATACTGAAATTCTTGGGGAGGTTGTTTTCTTGTAAAAATTATTTTTTTAAGATTGCGGCTTTAATATGCATTTTAGCGAAAAAGTATATATTATAAAAGTTGTAGAGAATTTAAAACGATTTAATTTAGAACGAATATACAGACAAAATCGTTTAGATTGGTCGATTTTCAACATTTTTGTAGGTTTATTAAGTACCTTCAAAATGTTATTTTTATTTCCATTGGGTTTGTCATTTATTCTGTAATGATGTCAGCGGTCTACGTTTATAATTAGCGCTGGTAATGTAAACAATAAAAATGTAAATTTTTATTGTACCTTTTTTATTTATACCGGTACACAGACAGTTAATCTATATCAGATTTAATGTTATTGCCTTATAAAGTTAAAAAAAACCGTTTAAGTATTATATAAATACTTTGTTATGAATTATGTTTTGTGCGGTGTTCTGGTGGTATATTATACATTTATATGTACATAAATATATATATTCTATGTATGTTTAATATAGCATATGTTAATTTATGTTCTCGCGGTCCGCGGTTCAATTTATCCCAAGGGCGATATTAACATTCTTGTGTGTTGCAATCCATATACTGTACTGTGAATGACAATATTTTATATAAGACATTAAAATTTTTCCTTCTTCATTACTCTCATAAATTATCATATAAAATAATTTTATATTGCAGTATCTTCTGTGTGTTCTTAAGGTTTATACTTTATTAGATATTTATTGTTTTGCCAGTCATTTATGTATTCCTTTATATTTATGATAAATGACAGTCACTTACTTGATGAAATAAATTCAATAAGATAATAAGTACTCGTAATATGGTTACGCAAATTGGTGATTTATGCATCATTTTGTTGCTCTTACGCTCATCTATCTGTCTTTATTAATATTTCTAAATAGAATTTATACACGAGGCAAAGATTTGTTGTGGTCATCAATTAATGTCATTTATTGTGTATGCAGTTTTTATTCTAGTGTAAATGCAGTTTAACTGCATTTATCAATGCAAAAACCCTTAATAATTCTATTCACGATCACCTAAAGAGTTAAAATTTTACCTATTTATTTCTTAAAGGTTCAAAGGAACTATTTGGACTTCGACCAATTCCGCCTTAAGGTTAAAAAGGATTTGTTTTTTATTTTACGTCATCTGTTTTGCATATGATGAAGAAGGAGGTAATACATGAAAATGATTGATGAAAAAATACCAGATCTGACCGGAAATAGAACCTTAGACCCCTGGTGTAGATGCCAGTTTCGCTGATCACTACACCACATACCTGCGAGAAAGGAGGTGATTACCCTAAAACAACAAATTGTAACACTTAACCCTAGGTCGGTTCGGGATCTGGGTATAATAAATAATTATTTTTATCCCTAATGTGTGTGTGTTGCATTCTGTTCAATTCAGAACAATAGGCAACCCAATGGGAAGAGGATGATATGTATGACGTGTAGTCTTGCAAAGACCTAGGCCGACCATTTTTAAAAGAGTTTGGTTAATTGAACTCCAACCATCAAAGTACACCGGTGTAATCACTATCTATTGTATTCAAATCCGTACAAAAGTAAGTAACTACTTTTAGTATGATTTGAACCAGGAACCTTCGTCTCCGAAAATCAGCTGTTAAACAGGTGACTCATGGCGACGACTTTACCTCTAGACCAATCCGGCTATAATAAATAATAAACAAATTATTTTGTGACAAAATTGATTATTAAACTTAGATTACTAGCATTACAATATTAGACTATTTCAATTAAATTACAAATTTTAAAATCGACTATAAAATAAGATCCTGTCACTCAAAATAAAACCAATGATTAACCTGTCCACAACCACTTGTTACTATCTTTACACATACGCTTTATTAACGTAATTCAAAACCGGTCGCGTAACGACTTTATTTCGAACGGCCCGATGATACAACTTTCCATTCACGATTTAATTACTGACTGACTAGGACAAAGGTACAAACTGTTGTTATAACTGCGATCTGATAATTTTTTAAAACAATCGAGAGTCTTCTAACATTTTCCGCGCTTTACCAGAACATAGTAGAAGGAATCGAAGTAAAAACAAACGGTTCTACTAGGGTTGATTTCTGAGAATCCCTATTCAACACATTCCATTCATCGCAATCCATTATCCTTGTTCAATGCACACCACTCATTCAAACAACAATCTATTCTTTCAGCCATTACTTGAATATAATTTTGTTATGTTACTGAACATTTCCGAAGAGCTAATTCTAAAATTCAATAATTATTGATTTCCTATTCTTCTTATTTTCTTCTTTATAGTATCGACTCTATCAGTGTAAATTGACTACAAACAAGGCAAATCGCTCTGTATCGTGAATCACCCTTAATATGTAGTTATGCGTACCTACTCATGTTTGTCCAGTTTCTAATATTCTTCAACCGTGAATGTTTAGTTTATATCGTCTAGATCTGCGCTTACCTTTAACTTAACCCTCGAGAATAATTCTCAGCTCATACTTTTCTCGAATGGTTCTAAACGATTCATAAACTGCATACTCAAAATCCATGTTCCCTCACTAAACAGCAGGACAGTGTTAATGTACGCCTTGATGAACCTATATCTTACAGGAAATGAAATTTTATTATAAAAAGCAGATACTTCTTGTTAAGAAAGCTAGCAAGCTTCCCTAGTACTATAGGAATTCTTATTTCTACTGTTGGCCCTAATAATATTTGCTGTAATCCAATTCCTAAATACTTAATTTTTGAACCTCCGTTATTTCCCATTACTGTACAAAAATTATTAAAATACATAGGTACCTAATTTTTTCCTGAATTTTCAAAGTAAAATCTAAATTTACTTGAATCAACTTTGTTGTTGGGAAATTAGTCTACCCAACCAAGGGTTCAAGAGTAAATCAGTTTAGTGCGTTAGTAATTAAAACTATGTGTTTGTAACTTTTACTAATAATATTATATTCCACCTATAAATCAGTTTAGTGCGTTAGTAATTAAAACTATGTGTTTGTAACTTTTACTAATAATATTATATTCTGTGAGTGATACACCTTCGAAAAGTAAAATTTAAATGAAATTTGACAACTTTTTCTAGGGTGTTGAACGGTGATAGGTGACTACTCTGTCTAATATCTTATTTCCGTGCCTTCCCAAAGAAATGCAATTCTAAAAATGGCATTAGTATTTTTTAAGGTGGTTCCTAGATAAAGTAAGTATGAAATGAAATCGTGAAAACCTAGAAAAAATATAAACCAAATAATTAAATCCGCTATTCTTAAATTGTGAGTTTTAATATATAAATTCTTATTTTCTTGTACATTAAAATATATTGTTACTTGTAACTTGATTTATTCAAGGCTTCTCAATGATTTTGGTTTTCTTCTATTAAATATTTCTTCTCCAGGTGATGGGTGGAGATTATCAATACAATCCATGTTCAGGGAGGAAATCTTGGGGTAATGAGGTAAATGTGTGCATATATAATTATATTTGAATAAAACAAACTAAGCTGTTCCTGTATTTTATTAGGTTTATTGATCAACGTTAACAGTGCCATTATCTGCAGGAATTGTCTTGTGTTACTACTTCCGTTAGTCTACAATTTAGCTGAACTACACCTGAAGTTAGAATAGCGCGTGAGAGTGTCCTCCCGCGGACATTTCAGGTGAAACAACCGCCACCCCCTTATTCTTTTAAAATTTCCAAATTCCTTTAGTAAATTAAATTTCCTACAACTTTTATCTCGTCCATTTATTCAATAGACGTAACGGTTTTTTTGCTATTTCGATTTTGAAAAATATCTTTCGGAATTTGTTTTGAAAAAGTTTGTCAGTTTCAACAGAATTGGCGAAAATTGTATTAAAAATGTTTTCTGGTTATATATCTTTAATTGCATTATTTTTAAAAGTTGTAGGTTAATAGTGGGCTTAGTAATAAGAAAACCAAATTTGTGCAAAAACGCTCGGACTCATTCTTTGATCGCCATTTTGGGCGATTTTACTTGATTTTTTTTAGATTATTAGATATTCTCGTTAATTATTTTGGAATGCACTTTATATCCAGTATTTAACAAGCTCCCCAATAAATTCTACTATCCACTCTTCTACCCTTCTTGAAAAGGGACTTAATGTTGATTTCCAAGTGTCAGGGATTTTACATTTTTTCCAACATTCATTTATTCTATGTATTCAGTTATTCTTTCCGAAAGTGAGGTATGGACAACAACAAAAACCCAAGAGCGGAGAATCCAGACGGCTCAGATGAGATTTCTGCGAGGGGCTAAGAGGTGTACACGCTTGGGCTGAAAAAAGAATGTGGAAATAAGGTCAAAATTGGGTATTTACAACTTGAACGAAAAGATGAAGGATTATCGCCGAAGTTGGAGACAGCACATGGAAAGGATGTCAGATCACGGCTTAACTAAGCAGGCGCACTGGTATGTTCCAGAAGGTAAAAGGGATGTCGGTAGACCTAGGAAATGACGGAAATAGATGATATAGTGTGTTAGTTCGAAATAAGCTGCGGCCTAATCCTTGTTTGGAAGAAGGAGGAGGAGGAGGAAGATATTCTCGTTTAGAAAAGGAAGATGAACTCATCCATGTATAACACTTTTTGATTGTGAGGGGGGTTGCACGAATACCCTAGCTGGCCTACCGATTAAATACGTGTAGAAAAATTCTTAATACTGTCGGTTTTTGACATTGATTAGGTCATTACAGTTCAAAAATATCTTTCAGTTAAATAAAAATTTAAATCGTAAAGTGATACACTACTGTATTTTATTACTGGATAACCTTGATTTAATTGTATGAGGGTTTATTGTTTTATTTCTTTTTTTTAAAGCGTGTTGCGTGTATGTGTCTCAACTGTCAAGTAATAAACCAAAACTAGATTGCGTACTATACATTTTCTACATATGTAGTAATTTTAAGTTTTTTTTAAAAAAAACTATGGTCCAGTTTTGAATATACACTGCATCTGGTTTTAAACGTTTCAAGGTCTTGTTCTTAAGGGTCTGTTTTCTATAGTAACCAGATGGTGTAATTTTGTTTATCCGTATGAAACTAAAATTGGGTGCTAATAGACGTTTTGGAATATTCTGTTAGTGCATTTTTTTAAAATTTAGTTATTTAAAGTCGTATCAATAGCTTCGTTATTAGCGACCACGGTGGGTTATGTGTCTACAACAGTGGGTTTCACTTTAAAAAGTATCTAGACCCATAAAAAATAACCCGGGACCTCTGTTTTGTAGGCTAGCACGCTAACCACTACGCTACTGAGGCGGTCTGTTTGTGCATTTGATGAAGTATTTTGGCTACTCTGTTTAATTTAATTCTTTGTTTTCTTACCATTATATGCAATATTTTTCCGTGATAAGAACAGCTCTCTTTGTCATCTTATATTCAAATAATTTACTCATTGTTAATTATAGCTGATTGTAAATTAATATGTTACATAAAAAATTGTAACAGCAAATTTAAATTCGTTAACTTCTTTGGTTTTTTGCCACATGTTTTAGAGTATTTGTAATATAAATTTCATGGATAATTTATTTTGTCGCCATTCCTATATCGCCTTATAAACTATGATTTTTAAGCTGTACAAAGTAGGGTAAGCGTCATGTCTGCTGAAATTCTTGTGGGGCTGTGATCTCATGGTAAATTTGTTAAGATTCAATTTTACGACAAAAGTATACAGAGTTATAAAAAATAAAAAGGCTTTAATTTTTATTTCAAACATTGTTTTCTACAGAAGATACTAGTTTAGCGTCAATTATTGATTTTCCGTATTTTTAAGTCGACAGTTTGATTTCCATTTTGCGTCAGTCACTCATGATTAAACTCAGGTTATAATTTTAGTTATTTTCTTTGGCAAGAAAAAGTCTTGTGAGTGTTTCACGTCAGATACCTATTTTATAAATTAAATAAATTTAATTTTATAAATTTCAAATAATTTTGGGACCAGTAAATTAAATACAATGAATCAGCTTATTAAAAATTAATGAACAATAAATAATTCAGCTTATTTTTAATAATATATATTGTCAATGTTTCTTTCACCTTTTAAAAAGGTGTGACAGTTCCTAAATACAATCCTTATGGATAGCCTATTTATTTTCTGTTATAATTGTGTAGAAAACAATTTACATTCGTCATTGTAACACTGTAGTTATTCTTACTGTTTTCAGTCTATAGTATAATCAGTAATATATATAGTATTGGAATATCCACCCATATGTGGGCGCAATGTACATATACTATTCTGTACTATTTAGTATTGTACCGTACTTAAATAAATTTGTCATTATTATTATTATTATTATTGTTATTTACCCACTTTCATTTATTTACTGTATAACACTATTGTTTTAATTTGTATTGTTTGTTATTATGTACTATTATTTTAAAATTCATTATAAAAACAAATTAGAATGTTATTTTGTATTACAAAAAGATTTGGCACTCGTTTACTTTTTAGTAGTATTCTCAAAATTAAAAACAGTAGGCTACGTTTCAGTGACTAAAAAAAAATGGCTTCGATAATTTCGTTTCTTTATTGAATCGTTACGATATTTGTACCCATTACAACTTAATAACTTACTTCTCATAACAGGAAGGGACAGTGTTATATTATTTGCTCTTAATCTGCTAGTTTCAAGGATAAAAAATATAGCTTAACACATGGTCTGCCAATTATATGACTGAAGTATTTAAGAACAAAAGAGGTACAGGTGTTAAAGATATTTATCGGAGTTATCTCCTCTGAGAGTAATAAATTTCATTGTTATGCAACCAGACTCCGTGGTAAATGAAGTGAAGGTGTCATTTACAGAGTTGAAAGTAGATGATTTTCAGAGGGTCTGGTATGCTGATAAACTTATTTTCCACTTAGTTAGGAAGGCATGGTAAACCACCTCATTCTTCGTTTTTCTTTGTAAAGTCTCTATAGAGGTTCAAACCAGCCGTTCTGTTGATGACGTAAACAACTTATTTTTAACGTAAATTACTTTGAACAATAAACAATTTATTTTGTTAATTCTGTTTAAGTATGATTCCTAATATTTTACATAACACAACATTCCCGCTAATTCAAAATTTCGAACAATACGAATTGTTCTCTAAATTTTATACATGTTTTTATGTGTTAAACATGTTTTGAAATAAAAATGAAGTAATTGTATAATGAAAAAAATATTTGCTATTCTAAGCTGTTTTTGTTATTGTAATTCTTTATTCGGAACTGTAAAACATACAATACAACCACCGAATGAGTTGATAACATATTAAAAAAATAACATGAAAACATGTTAAAAACAAATATCCAGTAATAAGTTTTAAGTGTAATAGTAAACTAAACAGTGAATTAAAAATAATTTGTGAAAAAAAATAGAACCTGATACCGTCGCTTTCCTCGCCGAGTGGGAAAATATACTAATCAACATGCCAGGCCCTCTGAAAATCATCTATTTCCACCTTGCAAATGACACCTTCACTTAAATCACCACAGGGTCTGGGTGTATAATGATAAAATTCATAACTCTCAGAGGAGACAACTCCGACGAAAAAAACAAACAGTGTCTTTTATATCTCTTCCTCTTCTTTTTTTAAATGCTTCAGTCATATATAAATGCTGACCATGTGATAAGTAATATAATTGATTTTTGTAGCCCCGAAACTAGCAGATCGAGTGCAAATAATTTACACTCCACCTGCCTGCTAATACATTATAATGAGCTGAATTGAAAAACTAGATTAAGAAATTACATTGTAAATACAATAAACAGTTAAGTTGGGATAGAAATCTAACATTACCAATTTGAAACAAGATTTATTTACAATGTAAATAGCTTACTGGTAAAGCATTTATTTTATTTTTTTAGCAATTATAAGAAATTAGATTTTCATAACTACCTGGCTGCATTAAATCATTTTTTTTTACTGTCGTAAAGCCGAAAATCTTGACGGAATATTTCTCCAGCGTCTCTTAAACAAGATGTCTGTGTGCTTACCGTAGTTGTGCTGCTCTATGTACATCAGTGATATGCCAGTGCGTTTGCTGCTTCTGAATGTGAAATAAACCGCTCTGTGTTACAATTTTAACTACTTTTCGTTTATTTTGTTTTTATAGTTATTTGTTCGGATAATCTGAACAGGTCCTAATTAGTTCGTTTACCGTGATTGTTATGTACTGCTTATACCGAAAATGAAGGATGATATGAAAACTCCCATATAACCAAAAATCGAACCTGGGCCTCTGGAATAGAGTCTAGTTGCATTGATCTTTTTTTGCGTCCAGGAGACTCCAGGAGGAGTACAGGACATGTCAGTTATAACACCTGAAATACATATAAGAATCACACAATGTATCACTACTATCAAGAAAGAAATTCTTGAACGCTATAAAAAGTTTCACCGATCAAGTAATCTTTCAGATTTTTTTTAAAGGAATGCAAATTATCACAACTTTTTAAAAATTGGGGTAATTTTTTCATGAATTTTCTCCCCGCATATAATGATTTTGACTTACATACATAATCACCTCAAAAATGTAGAGAGAGGGAGCTGTTAGCAATTTAAGCTCCTTAAATAGTGGCCTGCATGAGGTTATCTGGTTAGCTCCCACCATACACCTAATAGCTTTCTTTTGAATTTTAAAAACCCTATTCATATAACCCATGCTAGAATTACGCCACACTTAGATACCATAACGGATATGAGACAGAATGAGGCCATGATAAGCTACCATTAGTAATTTTTTATCATTTAATCTGGCAATTTGTTTTAGTGCAAATACCCCAGATGATATTTTACTACGAACTTGATTGGTATAGAAGTCCCAAGACAAAAATCTATCTAGAGATACTCTTAGGAATTTCATTCTTTCTACATGCTCTAAACCATTATGAATAAATACATCCACTGCTCTACTTTCTTTAACGTTATGTTTGTTTTTGACTGAACATTACACCAAAGGGCCAGCCAATTACTATAATTAATTACCATAATTTTATTAATTTTCTCGTTCATTTGAAACTGGTGAACGAATCATTTTAACTATTAATTATGTATTACCTGCATCTGTGGTTTGTTATTACAATCCTTTAGGAATGTTTATGAGTAACATGCGAATTATTGCGAAAATATTATATAATGTATTTATCTATTTATTTAAATAAAAACTATAAAATATATTTAACTACCTTTATGACTAGTTATTATATAAGCTAATGTGATGTTATCGACTGCAATATTGTGCTATTAAAAACTTACTAACATAATAATTATTGGATAAAGAAACGTTTTGTTAAAAGATCGTAGATAAAACGTCAGACTTTATGCTAATTAGTATGGATAGTTTACTTTTAGGTGTGGTTTGGGAATTCTTTTATATAACAGTTACAGGTGAAACATTATAAATAATTTTCTAAGGATGATTTTCAAAAAAACATTATCGCGAATATATTTGCGTATGCAATATTCTTAAAGTATTCATTTTAATTTGTAACGGTTTGTAATATACTGAGTGAACATTAATATTGAATTTTCTATACATGCCCTACAGGAAGCAAGTACTGAAATTAATTTTTATCCATATATCTGTTTTTGTGGGATTTTTCGTACTAATAAAGAAAGTTTTTTCATTTCCAAAAAAGTAGGCCTATTATTAATTTTGTTCTGTAGACTGAATCTCATTTTTAAACTGATCTAATGTAATTTTCTGTTTATTTTATCTTACGTTTGTCATTAAAGTTTTTTGATTTGTTTTTAACAATTAGCTATTTTAGGTTTAAGGTTTCTTTATTCTTGTAAGCCATGTCATGATGAACGAAAATTTATTTTGAGTTTTATAGCCGAAATTTTGTCCATAACAGACAGGCGGAGAGTCAAATTATTTACTCTCAATCTGTTCGTTGCAGGGCTAAAATAAATAGTTCTGTTTCTTATCACATGGTCAGCCAATTAAATGACTGAATCATTTAAGAACAGAAGAGGTAGAGGTGTAAAAGACACTAATCAGAGTTATCTCCTCTGAAAGTAATGAATTTCATTATACAGCCAGACCCTGTGGTGAATGAAGTGAAGGTGTCATTTGCAGAGTGGAAAATATGTGCTTTTCAGAGGGCCCGGCATGCTGATAAGCATACTTTTCCATTCAGTGAGGAAGGCGTGGTAAACTACCTCACTCCTCGTTTTACTTAGTAAAACCTCTACAGGTTCAAACCAGCTTTTCGGCTGATGACCTAAACAACATAACAAGCCGAAATTGTTGTTGTTTAGGTCATCAGCTGAAAGTTTGAATCTCTAGAGACTTTACTAAGTAAAATAAGTAGTGAGGTGGTTTACAATTACCTTCCTCACTTGGTAGTGGAAAAGAATGCTTATCTGCATAACAGGTCTTCCGAAAAGCATCTACTTTCCACTTGCAAAAGACACCTTCACTTCATTCATCACAGGAGGTAACTCTTTTTATATAGTGTCTTTTACACCTCTACTTCTTCTGTTCTTAAATGTTTGTCATATAACTAGCTGACAGTGTAATAAGAAACAGAACTATTTCTTGTAGCCCTTGGAACTAGCAGATCTAGTGCAAATATTAACACTCAACTTGCCTGTTATAGGCAAAGCTAAAATTATCATATTAAAAATAATTTTCATTTGGAACGCTGCTGTTGGGAGTGTTATTCTCTTGTAAGTAATTTAAAGTCATTGTTTTTGTAATTTTATTTCCGTTTCATTAGTTGTGAAAAATCTTAAAGAAATAGTTTTAAATTTTTATTAGTAGATTGACATTCAATAATTGACTTCTGATTCTGTTATTGTGAGTTCTTGTTAACAAAATTATAAATTTTAATAGCTAAACAATCTGCCCATAACAGACAGGTAGAGTGTCGAATTGTTTACACTCGACATGTAAGTTGCAGGGCTAAACTAAATAGTTCTGTTTCTTATCACATGGTTAGCCAATTAAATGACTGAATTATGTAAGTACACAAGAGGCAGAGGTGTAAATAACACTAATCAGAGTTATCTTCTCTGAAAGTAATGAATTTCATTATACAGCCAGACCCTTTGGTGAATGAAGTAAAGTTGCATTTGCAGAGTGGAAGATATGTGATTTTGGAAGATTTTGCTATAAAGAAAGGATTTTTTTTGTGATATTTATGCATTTTTCAGTTCTATTTTTATTAAGCCTTATGGTGTGGAAAAAGAAACGTTAAATTTTGCTGTTCATTTAAAAGATTTTGGTTTAAATAATTGTAATTTTTGTAGCAGAAATAAACAGTAGATTTTTCTATAAAACACGTTTAAATATTTTTGTTTTTAAAATGAATCATTAAAATAAAAAATAAGATTTTTTTATGCAAAATTTGCATAATAAATAATAAGGAAGAGTAGAAATGTCGTCGGTGATTTCTTAATGTATAAAACAGATTTAGTTTTATAAGAATATATAATAACAGTTTTAAAGGAGACACTAAGTCATATATTTCAGTAATTACCATAAATTCAAATTTATATTATTTTATTTTTTGGAGGGGCGTGAAATATTTATGCGGTTTTATACGATATTGTCGAGCATTATGTTATTATAATAAGGATAATTTATTACTTAATAGTACTTTATGTATCGGCGATTATCACATTGTATGTTACACTTTGATAGCGGTGATTGAAAATGAATAGTTTGTGTTGTATAAATAGCATTTTAGCAAACAAGGGCGATCAACAATAAAATGATTGAGTGGGCGTGAAGCAAGACAACCGAACCGAACAGTTCTACATTTTGTTAAGTTTGTTAGGAGGGGTGGTCTGTACTATCCGGTCAGTCCTCTTTCTCTCCCCCATAAACTTTTCTCTCCTCCCTTGTTATAATATAGTGAAGGACCCACATAGTACCTATACAAACATCAGGTATAGACTCTCTCTTGTTCATCATCCCTCTCATATTATGCTAATCATCTAACTCACTTCGTTTACAATCTACCTGTTTTTTTTCTTCTGATGGGTCTGACTGCCTGAAGGTAAAAAATACATATTTACCACCTCAGACCGTTTTTTTTAATTTACGACACGTTATAACTGTCTATCATGTGTTTTATATTTTGATTTATTATTTTGTAACCATTTGTGATTTTGTAAAATCTGGGGGTTTAATTATTAACTTCTCTTTTACAAACTACTTCTTTCATTCAGTTTGATAGGATTTTCGTAAGAATTATTTTTGTAATAAATTTACTATTGTTTTTATATGAATGAACTTACTTTTTTATACTACTAGAAAATATAATGTACGTGCTACGCATGGGCTGATTGTTAACCTAATTAGATAGCCTTCACTGACTCATTGACTGATCTACTTGATCATTCTTCCCTTATTTTCTTACTCGCAACCACCAAAAGAGCTTTTATTCGACTTTTTTTTTAAGTTAAGAGTCGAATCATTAGCTTGGACTATGGGTTACGGTACAGTGTGTAGTGTAGTATTATCAGTCGAAAGACTGGTTTGAACCTCTGAAGGCTTTACTGAGTAAAATGAGGAGTGAAGTGGTTTACCATTGTTTTCCTCACCGATTAAAAAAGCTTGCTTATCAATATGCCCGGATCTCTGAAATGCATCTACTTCCCACTCAGCAAATGATACCTTCACCATAGGGTCTGGCTGTATAATGAAATTCATTACTCTCAGAGCAGATAACTCTGATTATATTCCGATTCACGAAGGAATACACCTGTCATTAAACAGCAATATCTTTTGAACGGTTGTATGAAAACCAATTACGATGTATCAGATTAAAGCTTATTTTATTGTTGGTTACAGGATATACAATAACATTTTCGGAAATATATACTATATTAAATATAACAAAGTACGTATAAAAAGTACCCTGTTTTAACCACTTTTCCAGTATACCCAACGTCAAGGTACTATACATTGTTCACGCGTACTTTAAAATGTATACGGCTGCAAAGTATTATATGTTAATGTAATCCTGTAAGCAACAATAAAATAAGGTTTAATATGATGTATTGTAATTGTTTTTACCTACAACGGTTCAAAATATATTGCTGTTTAAAGACGGGTGTTTTCTTTCGTGAATCTGACTATAGTGTCTTTTGCACATTTAACACTTCTGTTCTAAATGCTTCAGTCATATAATTGGTTGACCATGTGATAAAAAACAGAACTATTTTTCTTAGCCCTGGAACGAGCAGATTGAGTGCAAATAATTTAACACTCCCATCTCCTTGTTATGGGCATACATTGGGTGTGACATGTAATTATTTTCCAGACCGTAGCCAGGATCCAACTCGGGATCTTCACCTTGGCAGCGTAGCACCCTAACTATTAAATTACAGAGGCGTTCTTGACAAATTTGTTCCTTAGGAGATAATTAGAACAAAAGAATTTCATTTTTTGCGTTAGAGGCAAGAAAAAGGTGACTATCCAAATGGACTTCACATTTACAGTATTAATACTTTTACAGTTTGGCCAAATGCGCGTAAAACACTTATAGAATTGGTTCTGTACAGAAAAATAGGTTTTCAAATTTTTATTTCAGTGAACAGAGGTTCGAAAACACTTCATTTTCTATCTGACCGACATTTTGTGTTTTTAAAGAAAGATATAGTCTATGTGAACAATGGTTGAAGGCACCTTTATAGAATTTCGTACCTATTTACGTAGGCCTACTAAAGAACGTTTGATACCAGTATAAAAATTTCCAAAATTTTACAGTGATTTTTTTTCAAAACAGCAACCATTAAAACGTTTGAATATCATTAATTTTATGAAATTGTTCTATCAATCAAATATTTTATTTTGAATTTAATTATACATTCCGGTACCCGATTCTGTGCATGAAACCTAGGAATATTATTTGAATTTAGATCAGTTTTTCTTTGGACGCTAGACATAAACAACTGTATTCGTTCATTTCCAGATCTTCTAAACTCCCACTTCATCTTAAACTACTAGTTTATAAGTGTTACCTTAGACCCGTTTGGATGTATAGCAGCCAAATTTACTATTGTGCCAAACCGTCGGTCATTTTGAAAATACAACGCTTTCAGTCCAAACTGTTAAGACAGATATAACTAGTGCTCCGTTTTACGTAACGAACGATACACTACACACAGACTTAAACGTCCCATACATTAACGTGTACCAGCTCATTGTTGACCTAAACACACCAGATTTACCAACTGCCTCTGTACGAAGACTGAAACGACTCTGGAGTAGGGATATCATGAGACGTCAAAATTAAAGAAAACAAAATAAAATAAGTAAATAATTAACAAAATAATGAACTAACTTAATGATTACGGTTGGAGTACTCTCAATGGGCAGCGATCATTGTCATAAAATTTGCCAGTATTTGTATCCTTTTTTTATCAAATTTGCTTGTTAATTTTATACTGTTGCAAATAAAAATATCTTGTATAGTCAAAAAAAAAAAAATACCAGTTTTTCCTATAATGGTTAGAAAATGGTAACTGCCAGTTGAACATTACGTTGGCCTATTATTCACTTGTGAATATGATGTTAGTCACAGTTCAAAGCGCTAGAATGCTGAAAATCGACATTAATATTCTTAAAGTGTTATGTAGAATAAAATTTGCAGTGAATTTGGGGAAGTAATAAAGTAATTAAATTAACGCACTCTTAGTATATACAATAATTAGGTATAATTTTTGTGTGATTTATACTTAATCTTGGTGAATTTGGCAAAACCAGTTTTCTGCAAAATTAGGCGCAAATCCGTAACATTAGTAATATGGTTAAAGAATTTTAAAATTCAGTTTGAATAACAAACATATGGGTTGTTAAGAAGCGTAGCTATTCCAATTTTAAGAAAAATACTAATGTCTATAAATCAGCTCGTCCTTGAGCTCTGGCACTCGTGTTGTGCTTACGAATTAACCGGAGATCCAATTCGTCTACTGTAGACAACAAGGAGATATAACTGCCATTAAAAAAACCATTCATTATTGTTAGATTTTATACATGCATTTCGTTAACTGAGAAAATAAACGTATGATGATTATTATTTATATAAAATCAGATTTATAATTTAATTGATGGTATTTCTTTGTGTTCACATTACAGGCCTAGTGTTCAAGTAGTTTCAACTCATCGGGTGTAGTTTAAAAAAATTAATTTAATACCTAAAAATGTAAAAGCTAAATCCACTCATTGACTCGCTCTGACTCACAACGAAATTTAAAAAAAAACAAGGTATGAAACCTTGAAATTTAGTTATGTACGTAGGTTCCATTTTGGGTCGTGGGTACTCGTCGCTAAGAAACTATTAGAAAAATTTTCTTATAGGAAAAATTAAAATACCGTGGTGATGGGGTGTTTTAAATTAAAGCTTTGAGCGGTATTTCGTGCAAGAAATACCGATACATACAATTTAAATTGCTACAATTTTCTGTAAAAACCGATTTAAAACTGTGGTTTCCTATTGTGTAATGTTAATAAAATTAAAGTGCTATGATTTTGTGTTAAATTTCTGTATGTTCAATGCTCGATTTGGCAGAAAATGAATTAAAATCAGTGTATTTCGGTTATTGTATATTGAATACGCTATTCATTACTCACGATAATAAGTTTACATGGACAAATGTTTAGTTGCGTACATTGTAAATACATGATTCTTGTAAACCTTTTTTTTAAAAAACTAAATGTAGGCCTACTAACGTTTCCACTCGTTTATATTTGTGAGAGTGGATTATTTCTGAAGAAGAATGAACATTTATTAAAAAATAACATTTCCATTCATACCCGACCAGAGATAAAAATAAATGTTTCGAATTGTTCAACACAGAACTACCGGATACGTAAAAGCACCGTACTTATTCCTCTGTCAAAAAATTCATAATCTACCAAATCATTTGAAAGATTTTTCTCTACGCAGTTTTAAAAACTATCTGCTAGAAAAACCTGTGATGCTGAATAACATTCATATCCCACAGACCAGGGTGGTGCGATATCTTCGCTTATGGCTTGACAGGCGACTAACTTGGAAGCATTATCTGCGTACGAAACTTTTAAAACTTAACTGCCGCCAGAAGCTACTCTTCTGCTTTATTAACTCTCGATCAAGATTGAACCTTCGCTCCAAGATTTTAATGTACAAATCCGTTTTAAGACCAATCTGGAATTATGGTGTCCAGCTCTTTGGAATAGCGGCAGAGAATAATTTAAAGCCGATCCAGGCCTTTCAATCAAAATTCTAAAGACTTGCTTCTGGCGCTCTATTTTATGTAAGCAATAAAACGCTCCACGACGATTTCAAAATTCCGACAGTAAATGAGCTAACCACGTCCTTGTATAGTAAATTTCACGAAAGACTAAATGACCATCCAAACCAACTAGTCCGTAATCTAGCTACAAGGAACTTCCCAACCGTGCGTCGTTTAAAGCGAAAATGGAGTAGAGACCTCTTGGTCTGAATAACGGATAGTACCCCAAGTTTTAAACGGAGAATGTACCACTGGGTACCTCTTCTCCTTAAAGTAAAATTCCCCACCGCCATTTAAATATCATATACGGAAGTTGTGCAGCTCAGTGTACAGTACCGTAATAAAAATTAAAGACAAAAAAAGAAAAACCGTTTCTTAAAATCCGTTTAAATCAATTCATGAAAAACAGGGTTCAACTGTCTCGTTGGAGTGTACAAGTCCAAAGTTAGTTTTTGGGAATTTATACTCCATAGAATATGACGTTATTTATCTGTTTTATATTATATATTAGTACATATAAATGTAATTGTTATGTAACTGTAGTCGGTAATGACTTATTGGTGATAGGATCTTAAGTAAATTAGACATAAAACAAAAACAATTTTTTTGTGCAAGTGAAATTTTGTATTAGTTATTTTCAAAACTTATTCAAATTTCTGTCTCAAATTATTCTGTCATGTAGGCCTAATTATTATTTTTATCTGTTTTCTTTAAATTAATTAAAATTCAAGCTATTTAACTGACAATATTACGTTGGATTGTGAATATGAACACTGTACACAATTAAGAATTCGTTGGACTTGTCATTTATTATAATGCATATTATGTTACGTAACAATAAAGTTTATATATTTATTGTTAAGATTCTATGTAATACAAAAAAGTTTGCTTCTCAAATATTTTCCGACATAATATTGTAAGATAAGTTAATAAAATAGGACACTAAGCGAGTGGTATTAGCTAATTTCTTATATTTAAAATATTATTAAAAACAGACTCCTATGATGACAGTATGATAATAAAAACCTATTAATATGTCGTTACTGTTGTTTATTGTCTATTGTGGAAGGAATATAGGCGCAGTATTAACTATTATACTGTCTTTTATTATCTAGGTTAAGTTTTGTAGTTTGTAGAGAAGTTATGATTCATCAACTTCTTGTAGTATTTCGTGTGCTTCATGTTTCATGTTTATTATTACCTTGTATAATGTAATCTTTCAATATGTAGTATATGCTTTAATTAAAATACCTACAAAATTTACGTATTTTTTTGTTTCATTACTTAGTAATTAAAAAAAAAACTTGAAAAGTGTGTGTACTGTATTTAAGAAGTTACTTTATTTAGATGTATGGTAAATAGTTAGTACTATCTGTTGACAGAATCATGACAGTAAATAAAATTAAGTTGAAATTAAATTAGTAATAGTTGACCTCTGCGAATTAGTGTATACAATAACATTAAAAACCAATTTCTCAAATATATTAATTTATAAAAATAACATAATTAATATAATGTATCAGGTTATTAATTATGAAAGAATGTACCTAAATAAACCATTCCCATCACAATTACGACTAAAAAAACTTGACAACGTTGCCACTAGAATATACCAACACCGAAAGTTTTAATTCAGTGATTTTGTTTTATTTACTTCAAAAAAATCCCGATACGGCTTTCACCAATTTTAGAATAAATAACTATAGGTCTGCTAGTTCAAGGGCTGCAAAAAATTTATGTTTCTTACCAGATGGTCAGCCAGTTATATGACGACTATTTAAGAATAAAAGAGGTAGGGTGTAAATGTCATTAGTCAGAGATATCTTCTCTGAGAGTAATGCATTTCATTATACAGCCTGACGCTGTGGTGAATGAAGTGAAGGTGTCATTTGTAGGGTGAAAAGTAGGTACTTTTCGGAGGGCCTGGCATGCTGGTAAACATACTTTTCAACTCGGTGAAGAAGGCAATACTAAACCACCTCATTACTCGTTTACTTGGTAAAACCTCTCGAGGTTCAAACGAGGCTTTCGGCTGTTGACCTCAACAACAACTATTGTATCGATGACCTTTTTCTGAACTGTTTCCTCAGTTTTGTTTGCTAGTTTTAATCTATGGTTCAGGGTGTTGGACCCTGGCTGCCCAGCAGATGTTAAGAAGGCTAATGGAGGCTGATGAAATAAGATTGTTAAGGGCTTAAGCCAGATTATAGATTTCTGGACCATAAAAGAAATCCAGATATTAAGAAGTATATGCAGGAGTGGTATGATTATTCGTTGTGGATGCTATATGGTCAAACAAGTGTTCATTAGCGATAACCAACTGGACGACCTCGGGAGAGATGGACATCTCAGCTTCTGTAAGATTATAGATGATTAAGTGTAAAGTTGGAATAGGCTAAGAGGATCTGTGTCTTCTAAGATGATGATGATGGTGGTGGTGATTATGGTACTAGTTTTTGATTTTATGTCAATAAAATTATACGTTGAAAACAGGATTAATGTATTTCGTGTTTCTTATTTTATTTTCGTTCAATTGGGTAGGGTCTAGGGAGATATAATTTAATAATGTTATAAAAAAGAATCTTGTTGAGCCTAGCCAGACCCATGCTGGTGGCATGATGGCGTTAATGCTTTTAATCAAAGAGTGCTGATTAAAGATTCTATGAAAATAAACAAGCTATAGTGGCTTTAGCTTATAATGTCCGGAATAGACGAAGAGGTTGTTCTTTCTCGAGTTTTTTTTTAACAGTGTTCAGGTAGAATACTATGTGAATGTTAAACTGTGATGATGCATTTGTGGTTACAAAACAACCGACTACAACTAAGCTGGTACTGGCACCGACAGACTCAAGTTGTAGTGTTGTAGTTGTAAGCTACTGGTGGTGTTGTGAGTGGCCCCGTCTGATCTTTCTCGCTGAGTGAGAGTGAATACTTTGCGTGGCTCCTCGCCTCTTAAAACACAACAGCCGTACAATTTCTTCGGTCATTCTTCAATCTGTTAAGTTCCTACCACCACGCCCCTATCCATCTTTACCTTGTAAGAATATAATCCATCCGGCGCTACATCCAAACCCAATTTGTAATTTCACTTGTACCTTAACAACTCAGCACTTTGCTCATCCTTCGGCTTAAAGATTCTATTGTTTTCTGAATCGTTTTTTTACAATTTATGCTTACTCTCTGTTTCTACTCTGCAAAATCTTTTTTCAAAACACATTTTAATTATATTCTTATGCAAATTTATTATTTGTACGTCTGTGAATACATCTAAAGAAAATTGGTATTTAAAATTAATCAATGTTATTCTATTAAGATTCTTTTTTTTTATTGGACTTTTTAATTATAGTTTTCTTAAGTTGGTGTGTGCATCATTGTGCTTCGTAATGATACTCTTCAAACCACAATCAGTATTGAGTGTGGTCTGAAGAATGTATCTGAACATTTTATGTATTGAAAGGATACTTTCAAAGAAAACATTATATTTAGTAGCTTCAGTCTTTTATATTGCATATTTTAAACGGTAGACGGAAAGACAACTGTATAAGTAATTACATTTATTTTACAGGCTTCTCGTTTATATCTTTACAGTTTTTTTTATCTGGTTGGCTACAATCTGCTCAGATGCTACATCTTTTCTATTTTGCTGTATGCCGTTTGAGTCTTGGACACTTGACCATGATATCTCTAAAAAACTGGTTACCTTTGAAATATGGTTGTATCGGAGAATCTTGCGGATATCATGGAAGGACCACATAGCCATTGTCGAACTTTTTTAAAAAATGAACGAAAGTAAAAAAATCTTAAATACCATTCAGATTCGAAAGCTCCAATACTTTGGACACATAATAAGAAATATTAGGAGATACGCCCTACTTTAATACATCACTCAGAAGAAGATACACGATAAGCGTGGCCCGGGGCGAAGGAGAAATTCTTGTTTGTAGAACCTGAGGGCGTGGTTCGAGAAAACATCCAGCGAGTTGTTCAGAATTGCACCCAACAAAGTGAAGATAGTCATGCTGATCGGTAACGTCCGAGACAGACGAGCACTATAAAAAGAATGCTACCTAAAAATTAAATTTTTTTCTCATATAGAACCAGTTTTAGACCACGAGAGGTGACTTAAGAAGTTTCTGGGAGTTTTTTTTGCACCCCACCTTCTCAGCATTCGTTCACTGTCCAATCCATTATTCAGGGGAAGATACACGGCAAGTGTGGCCCGAGGTGAAGGAGAAATTCTTGGTTGCAGAACCCGAGGGCGTGGTTTGAGAAAATCTAGCGAGTTGTTCAGAATTACACCCAACGGAGTGAAGATAGTCATGTTGATCGGTAACATCCGGAACGACGAGCCCTGTAAAGAGAAGACTACCTAAGAATTGAAAAAATTAAATTTTTTTTCGTGTAGAACCAATTTTAGATCACAAGAGGTGACTTTAGACGTTTCTGGAAGCTCTTTTTGCTGCCCATCTTCTCACCATTCATTCACTATGCTTTTCTCCTTCCTTCTGTCCACCTCGTATTCTGTTTGGCTCTTCATGGAAGCCTTTATAATCCGTAAATTTAAATATTATTATACAATCTAATAAATAATTTTTTTTAATACTAACACATCGTGGTAATTCAATTCTATCAAATTTTATCACACATGTCAACTGTAAAGCTCACTTTTTTAGTGTGATCAATATTGGTGTAGTGGTCAGCGCAGCTGGGAGCAATTCCAAAGTTCCTGGGTTCAATTCACGGTTAACATTTGTTTTATCACTCATCTTATGTTACCCCTCACCCTCGTGCGTTAATAATATGAAAAGTGGGTGTGAAAGAACCAAAAAGTATTTTTTAGTGTTTTATTTTATTTCACGAGATGATGTAACGGAACACAAGAGTAAAATCGTTGGGTACTAGGAACCGTTACTCCATCTTTGTTGCATTAATGAAGATCGTAATTTTCTGCCTTCGTATTATTGTTGTACTAGATAAAAGTACTTAAGTAAGGTTTTTTTGTTTAAAGTAAAGAACGATGTTGGCTTATTTAAGGAATAAGTCATCATCATCATCTGTCAAGGATTAGTCATCATCTGTCATGGTCTGTTCCGGCATCCATCGCTTTTAAGGTCTTCCCAAGCCTCGCTTCCTTCTAGGTTTATATTTCCATGCTTGCAGAGGAAGTCTGTGAGCTGTGATTTCCTATGAGTATGCTAGCGTATAATTTGTAGGTATTTTATGCTTCTTCCAACACATATTTTACAGTACTAACCCTTAATGAAGAAAAGTAATACTTGATTAGCTCCGTATTTATAAAATCCAATAAAAGCCTTATTTTATATTTTTAATGTGTCGTAACGTGTACTATGGGGAATTTCTTTAGTTTTGAACTTGAAAATGTTAATGTTTTTATTGTTTTTTATGAGATTACAAGGTATAAGTTGGCGTGTGATTATAGTTAACGTACGTGTTATCGTAATTCTTTTTAAGCAGATTACAAGGAAACGTGATCATCTTAATTTTCGATGACCGTGTTGTATTCCCGTGGTAAATTCTGAATCGCTTTTTTATGTGAAAGCATATTTAATAGTGCCATTAACTCGGTTATGTAAGGTGACTATATCCAGAGTATGTGATTGACTGCATTATGTTGTCGGTAACCGTCGATTCTGTATTTGTTGTGTGGTAGTGGCGATGTATTGGTATGGCGTTAGGTGCCGGGTGCCGGGCAAGGCTGTTGGCTATGTGTTGGACTCGAGTCGGAAGACTTGGCAACATCGTACCTGGCTGTGATCTCCAAGGACCTCTCCGTACACACTCTTCACTATGCTCGTTGTACCTGACTGTCTTCGTCCTCTCGTAGTTTTCTCTTTCTTTTTTCTTTTTACCTCCTCATTCTCTTTCTTTATCCTTCTTGTACGTCCTCCTATCGCCTCGCCTGACTGCCAAACATCGACACTTCACATCATATCACACCCCCTCAAACCCCCCTAAAAGATATTCTCCCTCCTCATCTTTCTCTTTCTCTCTCGTCAATACTAACACTGCACGGCTTCTTGTACCTCTGGGCGGTTATGGCTCGTACGTTGCCCTTCAAATTATATATCTTATATAATTATGATAAATTATTACTGTAGTAAACTAATACACTTTATGTATGTTTAATGAAAATTAGTTTTAGTGAAAAACACGTTGATATTAAAGTAAATATTTATTATATCATTTTTTTATTAAGAAATATCTACAATCTATTCTTAAATAGAACAATAAAAAATTTGATAAATAATAATTTACCATGAAAAGGTATCCCAGTGAAAATACCTTTAAAATAAATAATTACTATTCATAGTTTGATATTTATTACAATTATAAAACTAAATTTTTGAAGACAAAGCTCATTATTTATTTACTAAATAAATAAGTCGGGTCGTTACCTCCGTTTTAGCCTTCGTATTGTAACACTTTTGTCTAATAAATTAATTGCTAAATAATTTTCGTGAGATTCAAGCCGGTTTTCTTATGTTAAACTCAATTTTGAAATAATAAATTAATTACCAAATAATTTTTGTGAGATTCAAGCCGTTTTACGCATGTTAAAACTCAATTTTGAAGTAATCAGTTAAGTGCCAAAATAATTTTCGTGAGATTAACACGTTGACTGCCGCAGTAAATTTTGTGACACTTTCAGCGGGGCCATCATACTTTTGTTTTATTTTTCACATTTCATTCCTTTTTCTTCTTATTTTACTTCATTTATTAATTAAAATAATAACAGCAATTTTTCTTTTGTAAAATTAAGTTGTGACACACTTTTGGGTCACATGGCCTGCTGGAATGATTTTATATTTCAGAGCCATGTGACCCATTTTTGCGTCACAGTAAAAAAAGTAATAAACATAATTGGGTTTAGTTGCAAAGTATTCTAGACTATTTCTTTCAACCGAAATAAGCAAAAGAAATAATAAAATGAAAAATAATAGCAACATTCTAGCACAGGACAACAAGGAAAAATACCAGTATACGAAATATCCTGTTATTTGAAAAATACCAACTATTTAAACAGTCTTAAGTGTAGAATGTTACTCTCTGAAGCTGTGGCTTTTGAAACCACAAAACACGGCTTAAAAATCACTTATGTACTGTGACTCATTTTTGATGCACGTGGCCCATTTTTAAAGACAAACGTGACACATATTTGGGTCACGTAGCAGTCAACGTGTTAAAGCCGTTTTTCGTATGTTAAACTCAAATTTGAAATTCTTTTTAGACTGTTGAAATAATAAGATCTTTGTGAATGTTTAAAAATAGTTATGTTTCTTCTTTAGTGTTTGATTAAATAAGTAGTAATTAATTGAAACAGTTAAAAACGTACCTACAGGTGTAGGTGAACCAAATCAATCGTTACGTTCTCTGAAAATATACATTTCGTAATACAGATTCATTCTGTAGTGAAATATTAAGGTCGGATGAGAAAGATGGAAAAGTAAATGCTTTTTAAAAGAAGTTTTAGTGAACTGAAAAACTAACGTACTTTTTATAATCTAGTGATGAAGCCAATTTTAAACTTCTTTCCTCCTCGTTTTACTCAATAAAAACCTCTAGGATATTCAGACCTGCTCTTTGATTGTTATCTTTTGAAGTACACAACTTTTTATGATAGTAGTAAACATTAAAATACTCTTTGAAAAACTTATAAATGTACATTTTTTTTATGAAAGTAACTTCATTCAATTCGAATAACTTAGATACAGTGATATTTTTTATTGTTAGGACAACCTGTTGATTTTTAGTAATTCGGCGAGAACGAGGTGTAGCTATTAAATAACGAGACTGACGTAAAAAATTTAATTTTAATTTTATACATAATCACTTATTGTCACCTTTAATATACACTCCTCTATCCCTACAACGCTCCATGCGAATTTTCCATTGTTGGAAACAGTGCTGGAAGTCATCTTCTGTCAGCTCCTTCGGGACAAAAAATGTCCTGCCGCTCAAAAATGTTTGAAATGAAGCTTCCAAAAATCTTTGTGCTGACACTTTGTACGCGATTGAAAATGACCCAAATTTTTTGGAAACGATAATAACATGTGATGAAACGTGGTTTTTTACTTATGATCCGGAAACGAAGCGCCAATCCATGCACTGGAAGAGCCGAACTTCACCGAGAGCCAAAAAAGCTCGACTGAGCAAGTCAAAATTTAAAGCAATGATGATTATTTTTTTTATATGCATGAGATTGTGTACCTTCATGGGTTCCTGGAGGTCAAACAATTAATCAATATTACTACCTTGAGGTTCTTTCTGAACTACGTCAAAGAGTGAGGAAAAAACGCCCCGAAATGTGGAAGGACAAATCATGGGTTCTTTACCAAGACAATGCGCCAGCTCATTCCACATTATCTGTCAAGAGGTTCCAAGCCAATTAGCAGCATCTCAGTGTTAGAACATCCACCTTATTCTCCAGATCTTGCACCATGTGACTTCTACCTGTTCCCCAAAGGTGAAATCTGCAAAGGGACAAGATTTGAGTCTGTGGAAGCTTTAAAAGAGAAAGCGGCACGTGTCCTGAAGGAGCTGGCAGAAGATGACTTCCAGCACTGTTTCCAACAATGGAAAATTTGCATGGAGCGTTGTAGGGATAGAGGAGTGTATATAGGTGACAATAAATGATTATGTATAAAATTAAAATTAAATTTTTTTACAACGTCAGTCTCGTTATTTAATAGTTACACCTCGTACATGACAAGGAGATTGTAGTATCATACTAAACGGAAGGAGGATTATGCCAGAGTGAACCATATACAAATTCATGTTTTTTTCAGTATTGTACTTTTAATTTAATTTGTAATGATAAATTCCCGTTTACAAGAATAGAACTATCGTTAAAATTCCCTTGCAAGCTACTTTTCTCTTGGTTCATTATAGCGTATGAAAATCAACTACTTTTACATTTTAGTCATGGCATTAACTTAAAAGTTAAAATTTTGTAGTTGGTTTACTATGGCATAAGCCCCTCCGATGTCCTCTTTTTCTCTCATTGTCTTGTTAAATTATTTTCGTTATGAAGTAACTCTTAAATAATCAAAAAATTTTATCTGATACAGAAGTTCTGGGTCCTTTTGTTTCGTACTCTGTACCTGTTCCTTGTACTATCAGGTACCTACAATTCGCTTCATCACTATGACTTGTTTACCAAAGGTTTGCAGACAGTGATTATTATCTGTGTACTTTGATGGTTGGGGTTCAATTAATAATACTCTCTCAGGAATGGTCGGTCTGAGCCTGTACAAAACTACATCTCATTTACTTTCCATGCCCTCCTTTTTGTTCCTTAATTGAACAACGTGCACATATCAGGGGAAAAAATAAAAAATTAGTCTGGAATGATTTCCAGACTACAGTAGCAGTACAGTTGCTACAGTCGCAGAGCTTGTCTGACGGCTCGAGTCGACTGCACAACAATGAGGCACAAGGTATTAATCTATACATTAGAGTTCTTAAAGAGACAAAATAAAAACAACTTTACCTTGGTAAACAATTCTAGATTTCGAAACTACTGTCTGTCTGTAATTTGATGGCCTCCGGCAGTGGGGAGCAATATGTGGATTGTAAAAACATTTCAGAAAACGTACAACTATTTTTTTTAAGATTTTTAAACTTGGCGGAAATGAGGTATTTTTATAAAATTAAGTATTTTGCATAGTTGTTCTATAAAATTATTTCGAAAAACAATCGCTTAATGAGATAATGCGTAATTTGGTAAAAGTTATGTTTTTGAAGAAAACCCGTATTTTTTCAAATACATCGTCATTGTTCAACAACTATTTCACGCATTAACATATATTTGGCAGGTTTGTTCTGTAATAATTATGGAAAACGGATACAATAAAATTAAACAGAAAATCATTCCTTTTTAAGTTACGAGGACAGTTTTTTCTTCAAAAACATTACTACGTTATACATTATCTCATTAAGTGTGTTTTTAGAAATTATTTTATAAAACAGAAACCATGCGAAATACTTTATTTTATAAAAATATGTCATTTCCAACAAGTTTAAGTTACTTATAAATATTAGAAATGTTTTCTGAAATGGTTTTACAATCCGCGTACTGCTCCTCTCTGCCGGTATCCATCAAGTTACAGACAGACAGCACACAGAATTAATGATGGACTAAGTGAAGACGTTATCACATTCACAGCGTAGCCGACTCACGCCGTCAAACAAGCTCTACAAGCATTATTTTCGACTCCGCGCGCCTCATCTCTACAAAACCTACAAAACATGTCCATTCAGTTACAAAGGACAGGGGAAAACCTGGAGCTTGTGCTTTATAGTAGCAGGCCTTTCAGGGGAAAATCTTATCTTAAACTCTAATTAAAATTAATTTGTGTTCTCACTCTTGAACAAAGTGCAAATTAAGACCTTTCTACTAAATAAAATATTTTAAGTTACATAGATCAAGTATGTGATGATGTAATGATCATAAGTCATAACAGAACCGTTTAACCTGTCATAATCTAGACTACATTTCATAATACTGTATATAATTTAATTTAAGTGACATAAATAAAATTTAGTTAGAATTTTAAATTTTACATTACATATTATAATTTGAAGTAATCACTTCAGCTCCATTTATTTAAGTCTTTGTGGATTTATATTATATTAGTAGTTAGTTTTTTTTTAGTTTTAATGATTTTTTCTTGTTTTTATAATACATATAGCTGATTTAGTGTACAACAGACGAGCTGAATGTAGGATTTTATTAGGCATATTTATTATTTTGTCGGTAAACTTACTTCATTGAGATGTTTACAATACTTAAAAAATTACCTCAATAATCGATTTGACGGAATGTCAATTTATCGAACTAGCCTCCTAACTGCCCATAATAGACAGGTGGAGTGTCAAATTATTTACACTCAGTCTGTTCGTTGCAGGGCTAAAATAAATAGTTCTGTTTCTTATAAAATGGTCAGCCAATTAAATGACTAAATCATTTAAGAACAGAAGAGGTAGAGGTGTAAAAGACACTAATCAGAGTTATCTCCTCTGAAAGTAATAAATTTCTTTATACAGCCAGACCCTGTGGTGAATGAAGTGAAGGTGTCATTTGCAGAGTGGAAAATATGTGCTTTTCAGAGGGCCTGGCATGCTGATAAGCGTACTTTTCCACTCGGTGAGGAAGGCAATGGTAAACCACCTCACTCCTTGTTTTACTTAGTAAAACCTCTAGAGGTTCAAACCAGCCTTTCGGCTGTTGACCTAAACATAGCCTCCTAAATAATTAAAACGGTTTGAAAATTGCAAAAATGTTTGTGTTATAACGGAATGACTTTCACAAAAACGGACATAGGTATCTCCCCCCCCCCATTAGCCCGTTAAATCGAACATTGACTGTAGTTTTAATTTAAAATTAGCCTAATTATTACCGTATACGAATCCTAACTGTTTTGTAGTTCACGTTATAGTACTATTTTTTTTTGGAATAAATTTTGTTCAATTATCACATCTAAAACCACACCTACTAGTTGGTTTATTGTACCAAACAAGATAACTTTTAATTGGTAACCTACATTTTTGAACTGTCATTTTATTCAGTTAATTATTGCAAGTCTGTCGTTTTATAAACTAATAAATTGAAACCTGTTTTTAGTTTCTGTCAAATAGGGATATCATTTCTTTGAACCGTTTGATTTTGTTACGTGTGTGTGTGTTTTGTTCAGTTTTTTCATATTGAATTGTAACATTTATTCCAAATAATAAAGAAAAATTGTTTTAGTAATAGAATTTGTTGTATAGGTTTAACTACTTTCCTTTTTCGGTTACTGTATTTTTTTTTATAAATATTACTCTATTGCTCTTTAATGCATTTATACCAGTATGTTGTTTAGGTCATCCGCCGAAAGGCTGGTTTGAACCTTGGCAGGCTTTACTAAGTAAAATGAAAAGTGAGGTGGTTTACCATGCTTTCCTCATTTGAATTAAAAAGTATGCACATCACCATGCCATTAACTCTAAAAAGCATCTACTTTCCACCCTGCAAATGACACCTTTACTTCTTCATTACTCTCAGAGGAGATAACTCTGACTAGTGTCTTTTATACCTCTACCTCTTCTGGTTTTAAATAGTTCAGTCATATAATTGGCTGACTATGTGATAAGAAACTGAACTATTTTTTGTAGCCCTTTGAAGTAACTAACAGATTAAGTGCAAATAATTTAACGCTTCACCTGCCAGTTGTGGGCAGTTATACCAGTATATATGATACAAAATTGTATGGTAGTGGCGTGTGTGTGTGTGTGTGTGTGTGTGCTATAATATGTAGTACATTTGACGAAAGAATGTTGATATTGTTGGTGGATTTAAAAACAAACCTTATTTATTTCAATTACTTACGAAATAAAAGAAGTATAATAGCCTACATTAAGAGAATTCTGAGAATGTAAGATGCAAAAAGATTTTTCATAAATGCCTAAAACGGCCATATGCAGAAAAAGATTTATTTAAATTTAGGAAATATTTAATAATCTGGGCAAAGTCTGTAAGTTGCCTATAATGGGCAGGTGAAGTGTTAAATTAATTCACACGATCTATTGGTTCCAGAGCTACAATAAAAGTTCTGTTTCTTATCACATAGTCAGTCAGTTATGTGACTGAACTATTTAAGAGCAGAAGAGGTAGAGGTAAAAGACATTAGTCAAGAGTTATCTCTTTTGAGAGTAATGAATTTCTCTATTCTGCCAGACCCTGTGGTAAATGAAGTGAAGGTGTCATTTGCAGGGTGGAAAGTGGAAGCTTTTCGGAGGGCCTGCCATGCTGATAAGCAAGCATACTTTTTCATATCAGTGAGGAAGGCAATAGTAAACCACCTCACTCCTCGTTTTTACTTAATAAAACCTCTAGAGGTTAAACCAGCGTTTCGGTTGTTGACCTAAACAACAAGTCTATAAGTTAGAGGCAACGAATTTTGGAAATCACTTGTCTGAAGTTTCTGAATCTCATTCTGATATTTTCCATATTGATACTACACAATCCATTAAACTACAAATATTTTGTAATGCCCAATATTAATTTTTTTTATTACTATTAATTTTTTAAGAATTAAATAGGTATTAGTTTCGTATTATTTTATTAGTTCTGCATATTTTCCTACTTAAATAAAAGTACCTAATTAATTTTCAATTGAAATTCGTTACCGATTAATTATGTGAAGTGTGAAAACTAGCAATAATGGGAATTTTTACGGTTTACGGTCAACTGCAATCAGTTTTAAATGGAACAAATTGAGAATGGCGTTTTCTGTAGTGTTCATTTTACGTATGTGTGTGTCTGTGTATGTGTTACGATGATAATTGTGTTTTAATAGGCCCGGTGAGTTAGGGTCGTGTACACACGAGTATACAGATGGGTGGTATGGTATTCCTCACCCCCGTGTGTGCATCGTTATCATTTTATCTCGCTCAAACTTATATATTATATAAATAATACCTTCTTCTTCTATCTCGGTTCTGTACCTGACTAGGTGAGAGATTCTGGTTTCTCATTGTCTCAACAACGTGCCGTGATATCTGAAAAGAAACGTGACTGTATGGAGTGCGTTATTTGTGTGAACGATCCACTTCAGCTGAACATAACTACGATGGTATATAGTATATACTATGCCATACCACATAACTGCTGTGTATACATATATATTTATATATAGTACTGCTTTTGGTTAGTTTAGTTTAGGTTTTACTTTTTTATTTTTTATATGTTATTAGCCCCTACGGTAAGGATTCTTTGAAAGATTATTTTTAAAAATTATGTGAGTTATAATAACATTTTATAAACGATTATAAAGGCTTTTCACGTCAAATAAACATACCTTTCAAGAAGGTGATGATTTTCAATTGGTTGTGTTTGTTGAATTTTTATCAGATTTGTAAATAATTACACTCTGATTAAAAAAATTAAAAAATAAATAAAGGTTTTACATGTTAAACAGATATTTCGTGGTTTTTCTCTTTTGCTCTCTTTTTATAAAATGAGAATTTGTTATTAAATTTTAGTAAACTTAAGTGAAATCGTGTAACTTCTCACAGAACCTTACACGTAGAAAGCTAAATCACAATTGTACAAATAAAATGAATTAGTACGGAATTTTTGTTAACATCGGTGTGAATCACCAACCGGAGGGAAGAAATACGACTTAACAATAAATAAATTAAAAGAAATTTAGTAAAAATCTATTTCTTTAAAAAAATGGTACGATTTTTTTGTTTTTTTAGAAAATTTACTTAACTTTCTATCCGAAAATTGGATGTGAGGATATTTTTAAAATCTGTCTCTTAATAATTTTTAATAGATTTGGTTAAGGAAGTAGTATAGAATGTTGAACCTACTGAAGAGCGGTTCTGTACCGTATGTCACCTGACTACATAATACAATACATGGTTGTTGTTTTAAAAGGCTGGTAACCTTTTCCAGAAAACCTCTAGAGATTTTATTAAGTAAAACGAGGAGTGAGGTGATTAACAATTGCTTTCCTCACTTAGTTGAAAAGTATGCTTATCAGCATGCCAGGCCCTCTGAAAAGCACACATTTTTCACTCTGTAAATGACACCTTCACTTCATTCACCACATAGCCTGGCTGTATAATGAAATGCATTACTTTCTGAGGAGGCAACTCTGACAATACTTTATTTCACGTTCAGAATGCAGTACAGCTCTTATGATAGAAGCCCGCTGTGTTATCAGGCGTTCGGAAGACATCAGGCGCAGCCAATAAAATAACCCTCCTCCACCTCCATCCGAAGATCACGGGCAAAACTATTTTGAGTTTCGCTTACCATGCTCTAACAAGCTTATTTTCAATCAAAAAAATTCTGAAAAAATTACTTTCGCTTCCTAATGAATTGTATTTTGTTACACTATAAATGCTAATGTTATACTTTGACATTTACGAGAGACAAGATACGCTCGTACAAAGTTGAACGTTTAAATCTCGTCACATTTTTTGCGTTTCAATTATTTTACTGTTTCCTGACCTCTCGCAATCTAACTTTATCCTTTGGGTTAGATAAAGTGTGTTGTTAAAAATGTCAGTATGGCCTCGTATCCCTGGGGTTACTAAATTCCAGGCGAAATTTTTCGCCAGTCGTGATTCGCTACCGAAGCGTTTCCGAACCTATGTTTGTATAGAATATTTTCTTATATTTAGCTATACTGTAACTTTCTAGGGTTTGGGTATACCTTTTAAAGATACTCCGTACTGTCGTATCAATAACTTGTTCATAACAACCACTTGTGATGTTTTATTGTAAGTTACGGAAAATAATGTGTTCCAATACCTAGTCTGTAATCGAATCTGGGAATTTTCCAGTTTTGAAGGCTAGCATGGTGGTTACTAAGCCATGCAAGTAGCCAGGTCTAATTTACTTTGTAATATTGTGATAAGTTACTATTGTGATATTGTATGTTGTATTTCATGGTTAAAAATTTCTTTTAAAATTCGTCAAGGTTTGCTGTAGCCTAGACTAGATTAAGAAAATATTTTTTATCGTTGAGGAAGTGGATCAAAACACCTAGTTTTTCTAGCATTGTCTGGTCGTTTTATTGGGAAACTGGGATATTCAATCAATCTTCTAAGAGTAGGTAATTTTCTGTCAAATTATTTGTTATTTTTATTTTCGTTGATATTGTGTTGGCAAGATTTGTCAGGAACACGTTCCAATAACACAAAAGAATTATATTATACTACTGTATTTTGTTCGGCTGTACGATTCTCCTAAAAGTTGGTCACTTGTTGGTATTGTTTCTTTTCTGGCCATTGTATTGTTTTTGTTTTGGAGATTAAATTACTGTTGGTCACGGTTAGGATTGAATTATACTATTTAATGAATTATGTTCATAAAAAGTTTTTGTGTTTTACACATTTCTATAATAAAAGAAATGTTTAAATCAAAAAACTGTCACATTTAATTGTTTCTGGTGTTGAAGAAGGCGATAAAACGAAACATTATATGGTTGTATTTTCGATGTTAGGTTTTAGAATTTTATTGTTTTTGTTACAATTTCAGAAACGATTTTTTTTGTAATGTTTCTCATCGAAACTTATCCTATTCCTAAAGTACGTTCTTTATCATTTTTATATAAGATATGTTTCGTTGAATTTTATTCTGTATTTTTGATAAGTTTGTCACATCACTGATGGGTATTTATTTAGTTGCTAATTAAAAAGAGAGCTTAAAGTAAGACAATATCGATGACAGTGAGTAATGCCTATATCCAGCAATGGGTGTTAAGGGTTGGTTGATGATAAAGAATTTAAAAGGTTTATGTGAAAATAATTAAATTTATAAAATAAAATTAATAAATTAAAATTTATGTGAAAAGTCATTTAACGATTTATAGACGATGAAAATAGACACTGAAAGTATCCCGCTATAAAATAGAGGATAAATGGAAGTAAAACATGAAAGTCTACAATGAAAATTTATTCATAACGTAAGCTGCGAAGAAATCTGAAATAGGTTAATTTACTTACGTGTTTTCAATGAACTTACAATTACTGAGTGGGATGCATTCATAATATGGTTTATTGATTTTTCCGGTTTCACTCTACACTTTATTTTATTAAACTATCGTTCTTAGAATAATACCCACTTATTTGGAATTACATTTCTTTGAGTAGGTACAGAAATAAGATTTATTTTTAAAAAGTAATTACAACCCTTCTACCTCGTTTTACATTTAAATACTTTACTCTTTCTTGGTATCACTTACAGAATGCACTTGCCTATTTTTAAAATGTTACTCGTGTATTCTTTCAGGAAGTTTTGCAAATTTATGTACTGTTTCACTATTTCTACCCCTTAAGAGAGTGTGTGATTAAACTTGAAATTTCTTAGCTCTGTTTAACCCCTAAGGGATAAATCTACCAAATTTCATCTCATTATGTGGTCGGGAAGTTAGGGAATCACTGGTGAGTGGATTTTTAACATCAAATTTGAATTTTTTACGGTTAGTTTTCAGCCCGCTAGGATTCTGTTGCACTTTTTTTTGTCTTTTATGACCACAATGGATCACTTAAGTCAAATTTAGAAAGCTTCTTCCTTTTCATATTCTTAGCTTGATGTTTTTACCAGTATGCCTTCATTTGGGTTGATCTTGCTTGCCAAAATTCCTCTGAAACGACCGGTTTCTTCCTGCTTGGGTTTGTGCTTCCATCTGATTTTGTAAATCTATGTTCTTTATCTCTTAAGAATTTTAATATTTTTGTTTTGTTTTCTAAATCACCGAAAGTTAATCCGAGTTCGATCATGTCTTCTTTGACATTTTGGATCCTTGCTCCTGATGTTACCATTGGAAAGAGTTTTCTAATCAAGTTGCACTTTTTATATTAAATACTTCTTCAATTGGATATTTTATGTTAAAAACTATCCTGATTTGTTTATTTAAGGAAAGAGTATATATATATTTTATAAAAATATTTGTTATTAATAATTGTAAAAGTGTTCATTCAGTATATTATTCAATAGAGTGATATTCACACCCAGTTAATAAAATTTAAAAAATGATCTCAAAACTAATTACAATTTGAACTGAAGGGGTGGAAATAATAAAAAAGGTTTTTGTAGAAAAATTATATATCTCTGTATTCTTTAAACTTAAAAACTTAAATTTTGTGGCAAGTTAATAAATTCATTAACCTCTATGATGTGTCTGAACCGTTTTTAAATATTTCTTCGAAAAATATTTTTGTAATATAACTATTACATTTTGTGACAACTAATTCTTCAAAGTGAAATAAAAGCAGATGAGTAATATTTTATGAAAAATAGCTTCGGTCTCTTTGTAGTATGTATTTTTATTTTAATTACAAACTCTTTAGTAAAAGATATATGACTCGGCCATCATAGAACTGAAATTATGATTTTTCTTGAGTTTCAAAGTACGTAAAATTGTAATTTACGGAAAACGTCGAATAAAATTTTACGGAACGTCTTAACATTTTAAATAACTATTGGTGACAATTTTTAAAATTTTCATATCATTTTCCTTTGTCCGTCCGTCATTTCCAGATGTCAAAAACTACAAGAGATAGCAACAAACGGTTTGCGGATTCGTACTCAACACAAAAAGTTAGTGGGTCTAAATTGGGTTTAAAGTTCCGGTTTTGACCGGAAGTCAAGAAATCAAAGTCAGAAACTACAAGAGATAGCAACAAACGAATTTCGGTTTCGTAATCTATAGAAAAAGTAGTGAGCCTGAATCGGGTTTGGAGTTCCGGTTTTGACCGGAAGTAAACAAATCAAAAAAATAGTGTCATTCGATTCATCTCAAAGAGTAGTACAGAAATCACTAATGGTTTTTGCCATAAATCAAATGTAGGCCCTGAGCCTTTTTAAAAATTGTCACCAGGCATGAAATGCGTTGTCTCTTGAAAGGGATTTTTCTCAAAACAAATTTCCGATGCCTTTGGATCAAAGTAATTATACCTTTACGTTCAGAACAATTTGTATTATTTTTAGCCAAAAGGAAATTCGTCATATTTGTTTTCTTTTAGTTTTTCTAGGTAGACTCCCTTCTTAAGTAATTTTCAACGTCCCAGCTTTGTTTTATGTTGTACCATATAAAGTTAATTATCAAGGCTGAATTAATGATTGCACGTCTTGGTCATCCACCGCATTTAATAATAAGTTATAATTAATGTACATATATTTCATCTCATCCTGAGTATTTATTAATTCTACTATCAATTTATATTCTATTATATTGTTTAATTAACTTTTGTTTAGTAATTATTAACCGAATGAATAAAGTTACTTACGTTTTCTAGAGTTTAAATGGAATTGAATTCCAAGATTCATCTTTTATTGGCTGCTTATCATTTTATAGTTTGTATCTTATGAATTATTAAACATAAACCGATTATTTTATGTTTGAAGTTCATTGTAGCCAGTCTATCAACTTTGTAGTCTATTCCGTATTTTTGTTTCAGTATCAATACAATTACTGTTTTTTGGGTTTTGTTGCACTTTTAATATATTTTGTAAGAAAGTTCTTAAAAAGAATTCACTCATTTTATTTATTTTTTTTAATTGGGAAATTGTTGAAAATTCTGAAAGTTTTAAAATTATCTTTAATTTCATTGGCTTTTAAAGTAGTTTTTTTTCGAAAAGTGTTTGTTAACCTTGTCTTAACTAATTTATTTATTTATATAAAAAGCTTAATAAATAATAGTGTGTTGCTTGTTTCTTTAGTAATTGATTCAGTAAATATTAAAATATTTGATGTTAAAATTTTTAAACGAATCACCCACCAGTAAAGACTATCGTCTTAAAACACATTTACTTAAAATTTTGTAACTAACGAAAAACAATTGGGTTACATTAAAGAATATTTTAAAAGCTGACAAAAGTTTTTTTAATGAAATTAGCAATATTAGATAGACTTTATTAGTTTGTTAGTCATAGTAGTAATATTTATATTTTCATGTAGGCTGTTATATATTTTTTTTTTGTTAAGTCTGTGTGTATTTGTACATTAGTTTTCACAAAAGTGTGTGATGTGCATTATTTTGTAAAATTAGAAAAAAAATTGATGATGTTATTCCATTTTGAAAAAGTTGACCGGTGTCACAAAAAAAATTTCTACCGTTTCCTTGGCGCAGTGGCTAGTTCACTAGTCTATAAATTGGAAGTTCTCTAGTTCGAGTCCCGGTTAGAGTCAGGAGATTATTACTACCTTTCCATAATCCGCAGTACTTTCCAAATAAAACAAAAAAAATGTTGATATGACTGAAATGAACTATTGCATTCCATCATCATATGTCTTAGCAAAATATTACAGTGTTACAAAAGTTACATTTTGGAGGGTTTTGTTAAACGTGAGTTTCCTATGTGTATCCTTGTGAGACTGACTTTATTATTATTATTATTATTATTATTATTATTATTTGATTCATCTGTAAAAAAGCCTGCAATTTTTGACAGAATATTCACACTGTTCTAGTCATACAAAAGTAATATTCCTATTACTTTATTTCGCGGCAGAAACTTTGCAGGATTGTTTGCTTACTGGTATTTATTATTCTGTTGTGCGTAAAAGTTTAGACAAATTCTGTGCGTGTGTGTCACCTGCAAAGCTTAAAACAAAGTTTACGTTGATTCGCGGTTACGCTGTATGTTGACTCCTCGTAATTAAACACTACTGAAAATACTAGGGTGGGGTAGTATTATCGCCTCATATTTAGATGCTTTTGCTGAAATTTCAGAATCTAACATTACAAGTTCTTAAAAACACAAAATAAACATCAACCGAGTATATCAATCTGCAGCTTTTCAAGAATTCCATGTACGTGAGGTCCACCAAATATTTGTAAGAACTTTATATCTTCTTCTTCTTCGTCTTCTTCTTCTTCTGCCTTTCAAGTATTAGGCATCTCTGCCTGTTCCGAACCTCTCATATCTGCCCATCTCTTTCTCGGGCGTCCTCGTTCTCTCCTGCCCTCAGGCTTATAGCCCAGTGTCAGCTTAGGTATCCTATCCTCCCGCATTCTGTTTACGTGCTCTAACCACTGCATTCTGTTCTGGGATACCTTGTTGTTTATAGAGATGTTGAGTTCTTTCCTTATCTCGGTATTCGTGTAACTTTACATGTAGTACAAAATAAAAATCTACTTGGACTTACCATTATAACACAAGGAACAGTTTTTTTTATTTTATATTAGGCTTATAAACAACTTTATACCAATTGCATTTCTGCTACATGTCACCCAAGCTCCACAATATACTCCTCTTTTGCCTTTAAAAAATATACTGGATATCATGTACAGTATAAAAAAAAGTAGTAAAAGTAGGAAGAGAAACTATAAAAATAATGGTTGTACTAATAGTATTAGTAATCCTCTGAGCTCGTGTTTCCCAGTTTCATGATTTTTTATAAATTTTTGGCTAAATTTTTGTATTTTTTTGGATGTGTTTTTTATATACTTACATTGTAGCGTAGTATTCTAGTAGGTTTCTTTGTAGTTTCATTAGTATTTAAGGTACTCATGTAGCTCATATATATTTATTAAAACGCAAAATCGCTTCCAATGTATTTTAAATGGACGTTGTATTAACTCCTAAAATACAGAGTTCTATCGAACGGATTTTTACGTGATTAAAAGAGTATCCTATCCTGATTTGCCCAAAAGTTCTAAACTTGAAATTCATGCTAATATGAGCTTCATTTTACGAAACGAAAAGATTAAATTTCGTTAACGACGTAATGTAATGCGGTTCTCCCACATTTATTCCACAAGCATAAAGTATATCTGTCACCTCACAACACACTCAATCGGCATTAGAGATTGTGTAATGTTATTAAAAATTTTAATTTAAAAGCGTTCTTTTCAGGAGCAAACTATCGTACTACTGTGCTTTAGTTGTTACTCACCATTGTTCTAAGAACTGTTAAGTGTGTTGTTAACTTTAATCATTTATTTAATGATAGAGGTTTGAAACCCAAGAATATTGTGCGAATTTATTCGCACGGGTCCACTATGCTTGTAGAGTTTTAATTTATAACCCACTATACAATACGTATAGCAGTTGAAGTTGTAGAAAAAACAAGTACCAAACACGCATACCAAATAGTTGGTCTATCCTCGGACGTGTGATACCGTAGTTGTGTAGATTATTTTGCCTACCACTAAGTAAATATTAGTAAATTCACTTTCTAAGTTGTAAATTAGGTTTGTGACGTAAAAGGGGCATTGCATTATCACACGTAAAATCGTGGTTTGAATTGCTTGTTTACGTTTTGTATTTGAAGGTTTAGCAGATTCCACAAGTTGAAAAGTCCAGATTGGTCTTATGACTGTCTTGTAAATTGGTAATTTATGTGAAGTGTTTATTTTAAAACTTCTATCGAGTAAGCGTTTCAGTTTATAGAAAGATAAAGATTTACAAAATAAGATGTCGCGAAATAACTGTGCAAAACTATGCATGATAATTTTGAATTACATGTCAATCCTCTCATCCAAACATGTACACTAAGGTGATACCGGGTTCTCACAGACGTTTAAAACGCCTCTGCCTAAGGGATAGTTTTAGCCAATTTTGGGACTGTAGTGATGACTGGAACCCTTAGGAAGTTGTGGCACCTTTATCGTCTTATGTAGAAATAATTACAGATTCTAAATTTCCAATAAATAAATGTTACAAAAATTAGTAATTACGTTTGTGATTTTGTAAAGTAATGGGCAAATAAATAAGTGTACTGAAGTAACTTCATGATTTAACCAATTATAACAGAAATTATCGGTTTATTTCACCGCAACTATATGTGATGTACGAAGAAACCTGAAATGTGTAAAAAAAACCATCGGGTTTTTTATTGGTAGTTTATGTCAAATTTTTTAAAGATTTTTTTGACCATTGTTGAGCTATAAATTTCTCTTACATTTAAAAATTGTGTAAAATTAATTAAGCATTTCAGGTTTCATTTGATCGTACCTGTTTTTTTGTTTGTTTATTTTTTATTTGTCTGAATACTATTGTCATTAATTGTAGTGAGGAGAAAACAATAACATCAGGAGAACATTTGATGCAAATAATATTACATTACTTTCCTTGATAATTGTGACGACAGTTTGAGGGATAGGTTGGGTTGTTATGGGGGAAGTATCACAGACTCGACACAATACAATACAATAGCTGAACGGTTAAGTTATGCTTCCTGAAGGCGCCCACACGTGTAGCTGAACCCACTCTTGGCTGGCAAGGCGTGTCGTGTCAACTGAATTTCTTGCTGCTATCTGTATCACACCTCAAGATGAGATATAAATATACCCTGTAATACAATGTTTTGTTATAATATCTTGTTGACCGACATCATCACTCTTTGTTCAGTCCGTTTCTGTCTTCAGTTATGAAATATCGGGTAAAACCAATAAAAGTGACGGTTTTCTATGATATACTTACTTGATTTGACACAAAATTTCTGTTTCTCTTTTCTCTAGTTTAAGAGCGTTTGTGATAGATTACTTTTAGTTGATTTTAGTTTAAATTTATATTCGCTATCATAATAAAGAGTGAGCAACATAAAACCGAACCCAAACGCAACCGAACGAGAATTGGTAGGTTACGTTGTAATGAAATTGTATGAATGATGAAGATAATAAAAAAATAACACTTAACGTAATGTTGCACTTATTTATCTTTTTGTTACAAAAGATGTTCAAAATGACCACCCTGAGGATCGATGCATTTTTGTGCTCGACTGATCATCATATTGAGAGACGTCTGACGCAAAACGTTTTTGTCAAATGCTTTGATTTCCTGGTGAATGTTCACTTCAGTTCTCAATTTTGTGGAAATTAGATTCATAAACTCTCCTTTAAGTAGCCCCAAAGAAAAATCCGCAAGTAGACAACTCTGGGGATCATGGAGGCCACCGGCCATTGGTAACAACTCGTTAATTCGTGAAAGCAGCATGAACACGATTCAGTGAAACGTTTGACGTGTGACATGGTGATCCTTCTTGCTTAAAGAAATTGTATTCTTTCTTATATATTAATTGCCCGTGGCATTCTTCGAAAATATTGACGTTAACAATCAGTAGTGACGGAAAACAATCAGTATTCGCGCGTGAAAACATTGTAAGGAAACGGTTAGGTTATGGGTTAGGTTTTATGTTGTTCACTCTGTATAACGTATGAAATATTTGCAACATCCTGTATTACCGATCAGGATTTAGTAAGTCATCATAATAATAAGTCATCATTCATTCACTTATAACTAATTCTCTAATTTCCTAATGATTTGGAGAACTAAAATTTGTTTTTCAGTGGTTAACCGGGAAAATGAAAGGCGTTTCCATTTCGTTCATTTGCACCTAAAGGTTGATTCGGAGGTGCTACCCCAAAGAAACAGGATTCTGTACCTTTCCGAAAAAGCGACAACATATTTTTAATCGTAACAAGGAAAAACTGGGAAAATTAATAAACTAGGTTATTTAATCCTTTCTTCTAACAATAGCAATCTAATATTATTCATAGAGTTTTTGTAGGTTCCTCGATGTCTGAAGAATTGGACTGGGATTTTAAAAATGAATTGAATATGTATTAAAGGCACGTACGTTTTTCATGTTACCATTGTACTTCTTTATGTACCTAGATGAAAGATCTTGATCTTTTTGTATATTTTTTCTGGTATAGGCCAATGTTAGACCATGTGAGGTGACTTTCTGGAAGCTTTTTGCTCTCCACATTCTTAGCATTCGCTCACTGTAAGCGTAGGCTTTCTCCTTTCTTCTGTCTTCACGGTGATTTGTTTTTGCTCTTCATGGAAGTACTTAAAGTTCGTAATTAGTTGTCTGAATTTGTTTCGATTCATTACGGAATTAATTAATTAATTTTTTCGGTTTATTCCGATTTTCTCAATATCCTCTCTGATTTTTGATCCGTTTGTATTAGGAGAACATTGTTTTTTATACTATTGCATTATATAAATATATTTAAGATTGTTGTGGATCATGGTTTGTGGTTAAAGTAAAGAAAGTTAGAGAATTTTTGCTCCTTTTTTGGAAATTCGTATGAGTTTGAAAATGTATCCATTAAACATCCAAATTGAAGTTTATAGTCGAGTACTGTAGGAAGTCAGCTTCATATTTGAAACATGTTTTGCGTGAGAGTATTGTTGCTTAAAAAAAAATAGTTTTTTTGCAGATCAATTTAGAAAATATATCATAACATATTGAAGTCGTTGTAAATAAGATGGTTGAATTCCAATTCCGGGTTTATTCTTGATGATATAGGTTTTAGGTTCGCTTGAACTTCTGTTTGAGAAGACCTCATCTCAGAATTATTTCTCATTTGTTTCAAGGTATAAAAATATTCCAAGATGAATTTTTCAATTAAAAGAAATTTTTTCGATGTTGTGGATTGTATTTTTGTAATCTTTGTCATTGAATGAAAACGCAATATTTCCTTACTGGTTTTAAGTAGTTAGCATCGTAATTGGTTAGGAATCTAATGATCTGATTTGTTTAAAGTAATTAATTTTGTTTTGGTTAATTTTATCCCTGTTGTTGTTACAGCGTAGTAATAAATCTTATTAAGTGGGGTTGTTAGGTCACTTTGTTTTCGTTTAACTTCTGACTTGATTAGTTTCTTAAATGTAAGATGGAGTACTGCCTAATCTCACATGTCAAATCGTCATATTAATTGTTTTAGTGTAAACAAATGACAACCAATCGTAATTTCTTGTACGTTTTATTTTGTTTACAGCTTTTGTTTCCTTTATAATGCTTGTCTTGCAAGTCTGGTGAGTCAGCATAACATTACTGTAGACATGATGCCAGCAAGTCTGCTAGAAATATTAAACCTTAGTACGAGCAAGTGTCCGTTTAAAATCGTAACAAAAAAAATTGTGTTGTGTCTATCTCTCGTTGTTGTGTTTGTTATAATAATGTGATTACGCATTATTTTTAACGCTTGTTATTTATAGATGTGATTTAACTTATTATTTAGGATAGAAGTACTTTTTTGATTGTATTCTACGTACCCCTACAATGCTTGATAGAAAATGTCTCGTATTTGTAACAGTATGTGATAATGACCATTAAGAATAATGAATTTGAGTTGTTGGGTGATCTGGAGATTTTAGCTTATAAGATTAGTTCAAACAGAGGTTGATTTCCAGTTTTCACCATTCATTCATTATTAAAATTGGGTTGTTTTTCATTTTACATCGTTTACTAATGATTAAACACACGTTATATTGTGCATTATCTACATTGGTAAGAGAAAGTCGTGTGAGTGTTTCACACCAGATTTTTTTTCTTCAGACATTTTTATTATGGATGATTCTGTACCTCTTAATTTGTTTTTTTTGTTTTTTTTTTATTATTTATTTAACGCCGCATCAACTGCAATGGTCATTAGCGACGACGTTGGGGTGGAACTTTATGCGATGTAGGATGAAATGAGTTTTTGTAACGTATGTAAATATGCCATGCCTGAGTGGGATTCAAACCCAGGACCGCATGATGAAAGGCGAGCACGTTACCAACTGCGCCAATGCGGCCGGCTTTAATTTGTTTATTCTTAAACTGTCATGTCCATTACTGATGTTGGTTACTAACATATCGATGCGTTTGCTCTTTGCTACCACTTAGAAAAGTTCTATGAAAGTAATGTCCGAATCACTTTACCTAACCACTACCTAAAGTGTTCCAGCCATGAAACCCTCCTCATGATGTGCTTTAAGTACCTTTACCTTAATAAGTACCGTCTTTTAATTGTCACTATCATTTCCGGTTGCCAACCAATTGTTGTAAGCCGTTAATTACCCCTTAACTCTTTAATTATTTCCGTTACAGATAATTATAACTACGTAATGCGATGTGATAAATCATTCAAGTAAATTGACCACTATGATATAAGTTAATTCGCTTAAAAATCACTGCATTAACCTTTCTTAATAGGCAATATTTTAAAAATTTAATTATTTTATTTAACTGCATTGTTTATAGTTTTATGAATGTATACAATAACGGTATTTCGGTTATAGCTTGCAGTAATTAAATACGATACCGTATAAATTTATGTTCACGAGATATACTAATTAACGTAGAAAGTCCCATCTTTTCATCTCTTAACGTTATACTTTATTTATTATTCCTTTTTTGCATTCTGCAATCATTGTAATTGCTTGTTAATAATATAAATAAATATACCACCTGCAATAAATTATTCTTTTAATGAAAATGTTACTCTATGAAGCTAGTAAGTTATATGAAATAGTTATTAACTATGTGTTAAATATTTGTTTAAAGATAAACCTGATGTTCACTATATTTGGTATACAATTTATTTAATGTTTTTATTTCATTTCCGTTATGTTTATATATAAATGATATAATTTTTCATGATATATTAAATTGCTTTAATCAATTATAAATTTAGTTGTTAATTGTTTTGTATGTTTTTAATTTTGTAGTAAATAAATTTTTATAAAAGTTTTATATTTTAGTTGGTATCGGTTAAAATTGGTTAAATATAACGGGTGTCCCAATAGTCCCCCGAGTACCGGTACGGCAAAATTTCGAATGTAAGGAAAATTCAAGATATATTCTAATGTGAAACTCAGTTGAATAAAAAATACTATTTTATAATGAATCAAAAAAATTTATCCGTTTTCTTGAATGTAATATAGGCCCTATATTTTTTTAAAATAAAAAGGTGGTTGTATGACGTTTCAAAACAATTTGAATGGCGATAACCGTACATCGAGATCTCATAAGGTTTGGAAGATATTCGCCTTTCTTTACATTTCTGCAACATCTTATTGAATGTTAGAAGATAATGAAACAGTATGAGATATCGATGTTTGGTTTTCACCATTCAAATTGTCTTGAAATTTTACATTGAAATCACGTGTTTATGACCATTTTCCCATTTAAATTATATAAATTACATTCAAGATGGAGTACAAAATTTTTTTATTCATCATAAAATAGTATTTTATAATTCGAGTGAGGTTCACAAATACATTTATCTTGAAATTTTCCTTACATTCAAAATATATTGCCATACCGGTACTGAGACTTTTGCGATATCCAATATATGATTATAAGGGTCGGAAGAAAAACAAGGAAATCCCGGATGTATCGAAAAAATACAGTACATAAAGTGTGTATTGTAATTGTACAAAATTTCTAAAAGTTTTTCTAATCTTTACGTGCTGTTATTGTTCAGGTATCAGCCGAAGGGCTGGTTTGAACCTTTAGAGACTAAGTCTAAGTAGTCTAAGCCTTTACTACGTAAAACGAGGAGTGAGGTGGTTTACCATCCCTTCCTCACTGAGTGGAAAAGTAGTCTATGCTTATCAGCATGCCAGGCCTTAAAACATTACTCTCCAGCCTGCAAATGACACCTTTACTTCATTCATCACATAGTCTGGCTGTATAATGAAATTCATTACTCTCAGAGGAGATAACTCTTGACTAGTGTTTTTTACACCTCAGCCTCATCTGTTAATAAATGCTTCGGTCATATAATTGGCTGACTATGTGATAAGAAACAACAATTTTTTGTAGCTCTGGAACTAGCTGATCTAATGCAAATATTAACATCTTCACGCACTGAAATTTTTAAAAAAACTGTCTGGCTTTGTATAACTAAACGATTTTACCATTTGTCATTTGTGCTTAAATAAAGATTACTGTATTTCGGTAAAAATATTCGTTAAATATAATTCCTTCTTGTACTTCTTTGGAAGAAATCCGGGATGTAAGTTAATATTTTTACTTTTTCTTAACATTCACGTTTTGTAAAAATAACAAAAATTGATTTTATGTCCGTGTTTAAATACCTTGTTTGTCTAAACCAATAAATGATAGAACTTATCGTGTAGGAGTTTTATATAACATTCCCGACCCGTTTTTCTTTCTTTTTTTTTTTTGATTGAACCAACGCCCACATTACATTTTGTAATCTTATTTTTAAAACGCCAAGTCTGATCCAATATATTTTAAAATGGAGATTCTCTTTGCTCTTAATTACAAAGTTCTGCCGAATGGATTTTTTTAAAAAAAATGGACTAGAGGACACTTTCAGTATTCTACAAACAATTTAAAAATTAAAATTGGTGTCTGAAGCCGTACGAAATTTTGCAAAGTTTATAACAAAAAATTAAATTAAATGTTCGTTTGTGTTACTATTCCTGTGGCAACGTTGTGAAGTTCAGTTCGTTTTAAAGAGTCGTTATGATGACAGGAATTGTCTATTTAGATGCACGGTTTCATAAATAACTTCGATACAAAATATCGTGTTGTTGTTTAGGTCATCAGCCAAAAGGCTGGTTTGAACCTGTAGAGGTTTTACTAAGTAAATCGAGGAGTGAGGTGGTTTCCCATGCCTTCCTCACTGAGTGGAAAAGTACACTTATCAGCATGCCAGGCCCTCTGAAAAGCATGTATTTTCTACTCTGCAAATGACACTTTCACTTCATTCACCACAGGGTCTGGCTGTATAATGAAATCCATTGCTTTCAGACGAGATAACTCTGATTAGTGTCTTTTACACGTCTACCTCTTCTGTTCTTAAATGATTCAGTCATTTAATTGGCTGACCATGTGATAAGAAACAGAACTATTTATTTTAGCCCTGCAACTAACAGATTGAGAGTAAATAATTTGACACTCCACCTGTCTGTTATGGGCAAAAAATATCGTGAATAAGACAATAAGGGTTTTTGCAATTGTGAAAGTGGATATTAATAATAAATTAAGTTCATCAGCCAATATTATTGTGCGAATTAATTTGTACGGATCAGCTAGTTGTTTTATGCTACTATATCAGCTGATCGCTATTGACTGTGCTGGGAGTAAAGGATCAGATAAAAAAGTATGTGTGTGTATTTTATGAATCTTTTAAGACTCTTGTCGAATATCAAACCAGCACTGTACTTCTATCCGCTATATTCTTCTTTTACACTGTCCTTCCGCTATGGGAAATTTAAAAAAAAATGAAAGTAGATTACGATGTTTTAATTTAGAATATTTTTTAGGTCATCAATAGGCTGGTTTGAACCTCTATAGGCTTTACTAAGTAAAACAGGATTGAGGTGGTTTACCAATGCCTTCCTTTTACTGAGTGGAAAAAAATGCTTATCAGCATGTCAGGCCCTATGAAAACCATCTACTTTCCATCCTGCAAATGACACACCTTCACTTCAAACACCAGGGTCTGGGTGTATAATGAAATTATTACTCTCAGAGGAGATAATTCTGATTAGTATCTTTTATACCTCTTCTTTTCTTAAATACTTGTCATATAATTGGGTGGCCATGTGATAAGAAACAGAACTATTGTTTGGAGCCCTGGAACTAACAAATAGAGTGCAAATAATTTTACACTCCACCTGCCTTTTATTGGCAGAAATTTTACATTATTGTTAAAAAATGAATTGGTTTACCTTACCGCAAAAGTAATAAATTTTTGTTTATGAAAATTTTGTGTTTTGTTATTTGTTGTTTAGGTCAACAGCTAAAAGGCTGGTTTGAACCTCTAGAGATTTTACTTAGTAAAAATGAGAAGTGAGGTGGCTTACTATTGCCTTCCTTACTGAGTCAAAAGAGTATGCTTATCAGCATGCCAGGCCCTCCGAAAAGCACCCACTTTTCACCCTGTAAATGAAATTTTTAATTCATTCACCACAGGGTCTGGTTGTAGTGAAATTCATTACTCTCAGACGAGATAAATCTGGCTAGTGTCTTTTACTCCTCTACCTCTTGTGTTCTTAAATAGTTGTCATATATTTGCCTTTGGCTGACTATGTGATAAGAAAAATACTATTTTTTGTAGCTCTGCAACGAACAGATCAAGTGTTTTGTTTATGAGCGTTTAATGGAAAAGCTGAAATAACATTGCTGAGTAGTGGGTATATTTAATAATAACCTTAATTTACTTCAAAAAATAATTACGGTAATATTATTTTGTGATTAAATGCTGAAGGATGGTTATCGGGTAATACCATTCGATATGGTTCTTTAATGCAACATCGATTGAATATTAATTTATTTTTACTAAGAAATTGAAAGAGTTTAAATAATGGACATTGCTCAGTTTTCTTCGTAATAGTATAAAAGACCACGCATTCAGTCGAGAAGTTAAATCAGAAGTAGTTAATGAGGCGAATGGGTGGTTTTAAGTCTCGTTTTAGGGGAGGGGGCGTGTTAATTGTGATTAGTGAGAGATGGTCGCGGTTTGCAGCTTTGTTTTGTATGCCTGCTTGTCCTAATAATGCAGGAAGACGGCACGCCTTCCTTCGTCTTTTTCTTGACAAACTAATGAGCTGACTTGCCTCAATAGTCTTTCTTACCTGAAGTCTCAGTACATCTTCACCCGATCAACTCCGGACCTTCTTGTTTTCCATCTTTACCTTCCTTCATCCTCTAATTGATTAATTACCTATTAATTATAATAATATTTATTTAAAATGCTTTGCTCTACTGTTTTCACCGTAGTCATTTATTATTTTTCTCAGATTTATTACACAACGTTTTTAATTTTATTTTAAGATGCCTTCAGTATATAATGAGCTAACGGATTTTGTTATATAAGTTAAATTGCTACTTGAAATACGTAGGCTATTAAGACTGTGCATTTCTAATCAAATTTTTATTATTGCTTCTTTATTACAATAAAACTCGGATTTTTCGTATAGGACCACTTTAAACGGTGTAATAGAACTTGAAATTTATAGAAGCTCTTTTTACAGCCCCCATTCTCAAAATTCTTTCACTGTAAGGTTTCTCCTTTCTTCCGCTTATCTGATGTTCTGCTTTTGTTCTTCGTTGAAGCCCTGATGTATAAAAAGGTTTATAAATTTTGTTCGGTCCATTATATTTTCTCCGTTTATTCCAGTTTTCTCTTGATTATTTTTGACTTTTTTAACAATTTATTCGACACCGTAGGCCTCTTGTGTCTTAAAAATTGGTTTTGTCAACCGTTTGTCATCCATTCTGTACAGTTCTCCGTAAAATTTTATCTTCGTTTTCAGATTGTGTTTATTAAAGCCTCCTCTATGCACTGATAAGATGTATGGCATGCTGACGCCTTTTTTTATTGTAATTATATGTACAATGTACTAACATTTAAGTCTTTAGGCCTACGTATAATTTTGGCGAAAAACTACAAATAAAGCTTATCCGAATTTCAATTTTTTGTGTAACGGGTTTGGTTTTTATTTTACGCACAATTATATTATTTATTACTATTTTTATTTGAATGACAATTTTGACGAAACCAGAATAAATTCAAAATTTTATTCAGTGGCATGTTATCTCTACCTAAGCTCTATCTAAACTTCGGTCTATTAATGTTGCATTCTGTATTTGCGTCAACCTCTTATAATTTATACGTTTTAAAAACTTCATTTTTCGTTTTTTCTAGGAATTATTAATTAAAGGTTTTCTTTGTTTTTTTTGTTTCAGGTGAGTTTTCTGAGTTCAAAATTTCAAAGGTTTGGGTAAGGAGTAATATGTTTTTAAATGTTTTTTTCTTCAAGATGATGCGTTTAATTATTTTCTTATCTGTGTTGGAGTGGCACTATTGTAAGGTTCATAAACTCAATATGATGTCATGTAGATAATATTGTTGCAATTCATTTTTTAATTACAGTTTGTCAACGCAATGTTTTGAAAACTGAGAAAGTGAAAATTTGTCTCGTAAGCCACAGAAACTCGTGGAAAATATGGATTTTTATTGTGTTTTGTTAAGGTCATCAACCGAAAGCCTGGTTTGAACCTCTAGAAGTTTTACTAATTAAAACGAGGAGTGAGATGATTTACCATGCCTTTTTCACTGAGTTAAAAAGAATGCTTATCAGTATGGCAGGCCTTCTAAAAACATCGACTTTTCACCATGGAAATGACGCCTTCACTTTATTCACCACTATACCCCAACGAACTAAAGACTGCGGATGAGATCTAGCCAATAACACCCAAGCTCGGGTGTGAGGTTGCCCATTCGCTAATTCACACTCTGTTCCATCGAACTCCGGCTGACTTTTTGTTAGGCTGTCATGCACAGCTGGAACACAACGTGACAACGCAGGATACGATTAACGAAAGTCAATTGGCTCTGTGTTGTGATCTAGGTCATTATGCTCCGCCTTTATCTGCAGTCTCTAGTTCGTTAGGGTATAATGTCTTTTACACCTCAACCTTTTCTGTTCTTAAATACTTCAGTCATTTAATTAGCTGACCATGTGATAAGAAACAGAACTATTTTTTGTCAACTTGGATTTAACAATTAAATGCAAATAATAATTTAACTTTCCACCTGTTTGTTAAAGACTGGTATTTTTATTATGTATTAAGTTAAGAATACCATTTATGCTGTTTATTAAGTAACACCAACAATTTTTTAATGTGTAATCAACAAATTAAATTTTTTTTGGTATATTTATGTTTTTATCGGTTGAAATTTAAATTGCAAAATATTATCTCCATTTGATGATAAAATTATACTAAGATATTCAGGAAGTTGTAACATTTTTGCCCTCATAATTTTGGTCTGTCACATTTACACACCGAAATAAATTAGCTCCGGTGCCTTATGAATATTGAATGAGATGAGTGCATGTAACCGACATCAGTATTCAGCAGAAAAACAAAGAGCCGAGTCGGAGTGCACTATACCATTATACTCGTATACACTGTGGATGTGGATGCATGCATATTGATTTTGCATGAGTGTTTCGATTCAAAGTGTAGTAGTCGTAGGTGAACTAGTGTGACGACGTCATATGAAGAAAAGGGGGAAGGGACCTCTTATAAAAGAGGGAGAAGGAATGAAACAGAGGGGCTAATTGCAAGTACACCAAGAGAAAGAGAACGGGAATCGTAGGGGTTAAATGAGAGAGGACTTCAGAGTCTTATGCTTACCAGTATACCGTACTACCAGCACTACCTCCTAACTAGCTACAAGTATATACCCTTCCTTTTTTTATATACTTTTTTATTAGGCTTACTCATACACATATCGGCTATTCAACTTTTTGTCCTGTACACGCAATCATATAACTAATAATATTGTTAATATTCTCATGCTATTGTTATCCACACATCACAAAATTAACTCCACTAAACAACCCTACTAATCATTTTGTTCATTTTTTTTTTTACTAGAAATAACTATTTCAGTACTTAGTTTTTCCCTTTAAATCAACTTTCTGTCTTTACACCATATTTTTACTTTCTCTTCCCTATTATGAATAAAGAGGAAGGAAAGTATTGTTTTCATGTCGAATTTTCGAAATCGAGTTTTCACCGGATCTAGAAGTTTTCAGACCCCCGAACCCAAAAAAAACATGTTTTTAGCGATTTGTCTGTGTGTGTGTGCGCGCGCGCGTGCGTTCGTGCGTGTGTGAATAGAATATCTCAAGAACGGAACATCGTACGAACTTTAAACTTGAAACTTCATTCATTCATTATAACAAGGGCGTTCGGGCTTCTCCAGCCCCTCCTCACCGCGACCTAAAAGATCTTTTGTGATTGCCCCCATTCCTAGTTTATGCAAGGCCCGCACCTTCGATAAAGCGCAGGGTCTGCCTAGGATTAAATGCACTTACCTGAGCAGGTGTTAACACATCCCCACCCAACAGTGCTATACCTTTGCAGCCACCCACAATGCAACTGCAAAAATATAAATGTGCGACCCACTGAGGCGCCTTACAATACGCCTCTCCGCACAGACCTCCATGGCCCATATTTCATCTTGGAAGACGGTCATGTTACACCCAAGGGCCAGGGAAGTCATTCCCCCAGACCCCCAGGCCCCCAATTCCGCTCTTCCACTCATCACAGGGCCTTCAATATACCAAAAGGTAGCCCCTTCCGGCCTCACCGGCCTACCCTCCGCCCACTCCTGACGATCAAAAATTTTCATCCTCAGTGTGTCGGAGAATTTGTATGATCTGCTCATACGGTCCCAAGGACCACATACCACACCCATCCCTTCAAACCTTGAAGATCTCAGTGTGGCCCATCTCCACTGATGGGACCCCGATCCCGTCCTCCAGCCTCAAGGCAGTTCCAATCGCCTCTCCCCTCACTTGCACATGAAAAGGAGGCAAATCAACCATCGCCTCCATAGCGGCCGTTGGACCAGTGCCCATTGCACCACATATCCCTAGGCAGGCCAGTCTCTAGCTCCTCAGCCGATCCTGCGCCGTCCTAGATCTGTTGTTGGCCACCATACAGCAACTTCGTACGTGACCATTGGCAGAATGATGCCCACATAAGCCCATTCCACCATACGAGGCCCAAGCCCCGGAGTCCTCCCAGCAGACTCTCACATATCCATAAGGCCTTTATAGCCTTCTCCACAGTCCTGGACCTGTGGCCTTACCAGGTTAGGCCACCATCCATGACAGCCCCCAGATACTCTAACTCAGGGGAGTAGTTTAAATCCACTCCTTCCAGAGTCACAGCATCCATAGCTGTTTTTCATAATTTCAAATGAAATGGGTACCATCTGGTCCCCACTTGCAGCTAGGGAGATAATAGGTCCGCCCCTGCATAGCCCCGCGTACAGAGGTAAGGCACCATACTGTAGGAGGAGCCAGGTATCCTACAGGCACCGTTAAGACACTGATTAAAAGCCCCAGTGCCATCCACCCTTAGGCACGGTACGACTAACACCACTTGGGTTGGGCAAAAGCTAAAGTAGGAGAAGTTGCCTCTAGCACGGATAGAAAAAGTGCTAGATGCCGAGGACAAGGATAGGGATAGACAGACTGAAGCCCAGCATCTCAGCTCACCTCGGCAAGACCAATGCGTGGCTGAAAAGTAGCCATAAAAAGCCGAGAAGTTTCCAGAGGCACGGGCACGAAAAACTGCTACAAAAAGTAAGGGAGCAGGTGTGCTCTCTTGGACGTGATGCTTCGGCACATGCAAGCCAGCCGATCACTGACTTGCTTCGCCTCCAAACTTGAAACTTAAGTTGGATACTACTGAGGACCCGACACGAACATTTTCATCAAAATCGGTCAACCGGAAGTAGTTTATTCGTGTCATTTTTTACTTTTTTGCGATTTTCTCAAAAACGGGTCCTACGATTTTTTTTTAAAAATTGCGTGGTTTGCTAAACGTGGTTTTTTATACTTTATAAGATGAGGTAGGCGCCATGTCTGCTGAAATTCTTGGTGAGGCAGTTTTCTCGTAAAAAATTGTTTTTTTAAGATTGCGATTTTAATATGCATTTTAGCGCAAAAATTATATATTTTTATTTTTTAGGGACTTATCCGTTTTTACCTTTTTATTTATATTCCTTGGGATCGATATGCCTAAGATTCCTGATTAAAATCCTAGCAAAGATAGCTTTACTTTTATACAAAGTGGAATACTAGACAGTGGTTACCGGTGTTCTTTGATGGTCGGGGTTCAATTAACCATACTCTCTCAGGAATTGTCGGCCTGATTCTGTACAAGACTATATTTCAATTTACATGTCGTACATAAATCATCCTCATCTCATTGGGTCATGGGGTTGCTTATTCTTAATTTTAACAGATTACAACGTGCACACATTAGGGATAAAAAAAAATATTGTGTTGTTATTGAAATACAAAATAGATATACTAGGTTTAACAGGTAACAGGGTATTTTTAATAGGTTATTCTGTATTTAAATAAATATATTAAACCTAGGTTTTTAATGGATAGCAGCAGTAAAGAGGTGAGTTGAAAGTCATAAAGATGCGTTAGTCTGTAGGCTCAAGCTTTTTTCTTCTTTTTTTTTATTTCCATCCGTTCCTCACAAACCTTTTGTTTCTGTTTATATATGTGACGGCAGTTAAAGTCATAAAAATGTAGTTTTTGGAAACACAATGGAAAGGTGCGTTATTCGAAATAGAAAGAATTGTAGGGGGCGTGCAACGTCTTTTTCTTTCCACTCTTGTCTTCCATCTTTGTTATGTTTTATTTTTTCCTTAATAAACTGTTCTATATGGTATCGGGGCGTGTACTGCTTTTAGCTTTAATGACTTGTCTTCCAGGTAGCTTTAAAATGTTAAAACGTTAAACGAGGAGCATTTGAAAATCCGAGTAGGACAATGATATCGGTCGTGAATATGGAATTGAAACTGTTACGACTTATTACTCTGTTTCTCTCTCGCACATAAAAATGTCATATAAGTAAAAGTTATTGCTACAATGGCTCATAAATTTGTATTTTTATAAAATGTTTGAATAAAATATTTTTACTTTTCTGTTCACACAAATATACATACTTCTTATTGTAAACAGATCTACAAAAATTTGGTGTGAAACTTACGACTTTTTCTTGCCAGTGTAAGTAAAGAACAATAATAACTTATGTTTAATCATAAGTGAATAATGCAAAATAAAATTCAACCTTTGTTGGACTTAAAAATACGAAAAATCACTACATGACGTTAAACTAAGCTCTGTAAAGAAAATGCTTGAAATAAAAGTTGTAGGTATTCTTACTTGCTATTACTTTGATTGTATATACTTTTGTCGTAAATTGTATACTTAGGCCACTATATTAAAACATCCCATTTTTTACCGATTTTTATGAGAAAAGTACCGAAAATCACTAATATTGACGCTAAACTAAGCGTTGTAGAAAAAAATGCGTGAAAAAAGTTGTAGATTTTTTAATTTCTACATCGTTTATTATAATATACTTTTGTTCTAGAATGCATATAAAGGCAGCAATTAAAAAAAAAAAAAAAATACCACGAGAGCTCTGCTCCCGCCCGCCAAGAATTTCAGCAGACATGTAGGCTTACTTATCCTATTTTGTGGAGCATTAAAAATGAAATATATACGGTGATTTTTAATAAACATGGTAGGAGCCGTGTTCGAAAAAATCGCAATAAAGTGAATATCGCACAAATAAACTATTTTCGGTTGACGGATTTTGATGAAAATGTTTACGTCGGGCCCTTTAGTTGTACATAACTTAAATTCCAAGTTTCAACTGTACCCTATTTCGAACTTGAGATATTTTTCTTCACAGACAAACACACACTTCTACAAGATAGGGTAAGCCCCATATCTACTGAAATTCTTGAGGGGCTGTACTCTCGTGGTAAGAAAATATTTTATTTTTTTAATTAACCCATTAATATGCATTTCTGGGCAAAAGCGTGTATATTCAAAATGTAGAACATTTAAAAGCCACAGCTTTTATTTCAAACATTTTTATTTCTGCAATGCTTAGTTTAGCATCAAATATTCTGTACTTGCTCATCAAAAGTGGTAAAAATGGGATTTTTTAAATATTACGTCTTTAGTATATGTTTTTCGACAAAAAAGTTTTAGGTAATCGAAGTTATAGAAAATTAAAAACTTACAATATTTATTTAAAGCATTTTCTTCTGCAGTCAAGTTCAGCGTCAAATTAGTGATTTCCCGTATATTAAGTCCTACAGTGGTTGATTTTCATTTGGCATCATTCACTTATGATTAAACTTAATATGTTATATTTTTCACCACCGGGTTGGTCTAGAGGTCATTACCACGAACCAGCTGCTTGACAGCTGATTTTTGGAGACGAAGGTTCCTGGTTCAAGTTCTAATAACAATGGTTACTTTAATACGAATTTAAATAATAGATAGTGGTTACCAGTGTACATTGATGGTTGGGGACAATTAACCATACTCTTTTAGGAATGGTCGGCCTGAATCTGTACAAGACTACACCTCATTTAAACGTCATCTCATTTGGTCATAGAGTTATTTATTGTTCTGAATTGAACAAATTTCTACTTACACATATTAGGAATAAAAAAATATTTTTCAATATTTACAATGGCAGGAGAAAGTCGTGTTAGTTATTTACACCAGATCTTTTTAATAACGAATTCTTATACAAGCTTGGCATAAATCTGAAAGTATAGTTACTTCCCGACGACTACAAACCTTTTACGTATTGATATTATGTTACATATAACAATAGTATTTGACGTCATGTAAGTTTATTTACATACCGGAATGTTAAAGCAGTAGTATTGGTAATAACATAAGAATATCCGTACAGCCTGTTATTGGGGAATAGCGTTTACAGATAAAGTAAAAGAAAGTCTGGAACTGTATTGGACCGGGTAAAAAACTTCCCCACAATGCTTAACATAAATATGTAAATCAAAACCTTTCGGAATGAGAAAAAATATCATAAACTGTTTCAATATGACTACAACATATTTCTGGTCAAATATAAAAATGGAAATTCAGTTGTTTACCTTGTCTATCATTTCAAAAATGTATTATTAGTCTTCCTTTTTATACGGGGATTTGCTTTGTGTGTGATTGTCGAATGTTATTCTCATCGGTTTTTTATTTTATTATTTCTCGTTGTACTTATACTAAACTGATTTATTGTGCATATTTTATTATTTGTTTCCTTTTTTAAAAGTTTTATTCGTGGTATTAAAAATGAAGGTTGTGTGTTTGATTCAACGTTTCGAATATGTTTGAAAAGTTCATCTTGACATCCTTCGTCGTGTCGTGGAGATTGAGTAATTGTATTGTTTCCAATTTTAGTGTGATTAAGGAGATAAAAAAGATACTGGAATAGAGCTCTTATACAGGGTGATTTAGGTAATTCAGAACTCAAATACTCACTGGATAATGAAACTTTATTATGTGAAAAATTTAGATTTTTTTTACCGTATTTCATTGTCTATATCAGTGATTTTCAACCTTTCAGGCACTCTGCCCCCTTTGAACACTGATGTCAGGTCACGCCCCTCCCCATAACCACTATAAGTGGTCAAAACAAGTAAAAAGTCTACAATTGGATTATGAAACAGAAGCCTGATCACAGTTTTGCTAGAGTACAGTTACCGTGTTATTGCAATAATCGAGTCCTAGACTCTGCTAGAGTACAATGTGCAAAAAAGTACGGTAATTTTGAAAATATACATGCGACTACAAAACTGAGTACATTATAGTTTTACTTTTTTATTTATTTATTTTTTAAATACACTCATACCTCCTTTGAAATACTTCTACGCTCCTCCCCTCAGGTTAAGAATCATTGATCTATATAATTTAACATATTTAAATTACTTTTATAAAAGATGTTAAAATTGTCAACACATATCCACTCGATGTGGCACACCACACTCCAATTTTACCCGGGTAAATATGGGTCTCGTGCAGTGTATGAGGATTTTCGGCGCCCAAACGCGAGTATCCGGGTTGGTCATATATCTATTTAAGTGAAACCTTGCTTCATCACTGAGAATTGGTGACACACCTCCGAATCCAAAGAACGCAGTTCTTGGACTTCTTGAACTCGGTATGGCTGCTACTTCAGAAGTTTGGTGGTTCTCTTGCATGTTGAATAAATTTGAAATTTAAATAATTCAAATTGAGTAAATGTTGAGAAATCATTACCTATTACTTTCTAACCAAACTGCATAAATACTTACGGTTCTTACTTATCTGAATCATTTTATATAAAACAGCGACAAGGGCTTGGCTGCATGGCGATTTCTTCAGTCCAGACGAAAACAAGACGTTACATTTGTAGGCCTACATCATTAATACTGCTGGTTGTGTAAATATAGTTGTAATTGTTAATAAATAAAGTAAAAATAAATTTATTATATTATGTTTCACATGACTTAACATTACATTAAAATCAAGAAAGGGATTTCAAAAAGACTCATTAACAAAGAAATAAATGTTAATGCTATTATTAAATAATTTTTTTTAGCTTTTATTTGTTATCGGGAATTGTATTTAATTGACAACCACCCAGTTTAATCGCTGCTTTTCGTTGTATTTTTTGACGTGATTCGGCATGAATTTTTAAACTTGGACGCCAAGTGGAGTTTGTTCAGGAATGGCGGTATACTGGTCACCATACAAAGTCAGTTACCCAACCAGTGTTGCTTAACAAATAATAGCGACTTTCTACCAGCTGACTGACTGGGCTGGCCCGAAGGCCTAAATAAATTCAATGATTATTTCTCGCTGAGAATCATTATGAAAGAAATAAGTGTTTATTCTATTTTTAAATAAATTTAATGATAATCGCCAAAGATTCTGTCTCAATCGCAGGGGTGTATATATTTTGTCCAAAAATAATGCCCACCCATATCTATAATATTATTAATCATTTTTACTTCAATTAAGTGTCCCGGAAGTTTGGTTTGTTTGTCGTATGAAATACTGTTAGGTAACAACAGGAGGCTAGTTGTCCATCTTATTCGTTAGAGAAATGACGGCGCCTTGTTGGCGGTGAACAAGTACAATAATTGGTTCAACAAGTGCAAAGAATCACAATGGCAGGTGCAAACAAGAAAAGAAACTTTCGGTCCAGTAACTGTATATAAATAGAATAAGGTAGGGCGTCGTCCCCTCTTATCTCTTCACTAAAACCTGAACCGCAGCTTCCCTGATTTCTCACACCGACCTCTTCGCCCTTCCTTTAAAAAGAAAAATTCCCCAATCTTTCCCTTCCTTTAACCTTAATCCAAATCTGCTTCAAGTATCTCGCTCAGAGTGATCCTCTGTATCCACCGAATCGGGTAACTATAGGAAGCTTAAATCTATTCAGCCCTTGACAAACACTTTATAAAATTTATTGAGCATTCACTCGTTCTTCAACATTTCTATTAGTAGTACAAAGATTAAAAGTTTGTTTCAAACAATTTGAAAATTATTTTTCTTTTAAATTTTTTTTCATAGTATTAGTTTTAGTTATAACCATAAACATCCCTAATCTTTTGATAAACAATAAAGAACGTTAAATTGAAACTTATTATTTATATTCTTAATAAACACATTTCATATTACAATACACAATTTATTCAATCAACTATCTATTCCCTCAACTACTTCTAGAATATCACAGTACAATGTTACAGTATTCTACGTAGTTATCACTTGACGGTTTTCAGAATTTCAGCTCCTTGGATAGGTGCACAAATATTATTTATTTATTTAGGCTTGTTATCTCTTTTCTACTCCTAATAGGTAATCAAGGTTCCAATTTAAAAATTTTTTTAAAACTGCAAAGATATCTGAATATAGAATTTCTTTTAAATACGATTATAATGTTAGGTAACTAATATTAATAAAAATTCCTGTAATAATTTGCATTATTAACCATATCTCTTTGTCAATAACTGGCATTAGGAGTGTGAAGTTATTTGCACTTGATCTGCTAGTTCCAGGATTACAAAAAAATCTGTTTCTTATCACATGGTCAGCCAGTTGTATGACTGAAGTATTTAAGAATAGATAAAGTAGAGGTGTAAAAGACACTTGTCAGAGTTATCTCCGCTTAGAGTAATAAATTTCATTTTACAGCCAGACTTGTGATGAATGAGGTGTCATTTGCAGGGTGGAAAATGTGTGCTTTTCAAAGGGCCTGACATACTGATAACCATACTTTTCCACTCAGTGAGGAAGGCAATGGTAAACCATCTCACTCGTTTTACTTAGTAAAGTCTCTGGAGGTTCAACCTTGTCTTTCGGCTGATGAACTAAATACAAACAAGCATATCTTAAATAATGAACCAAAATTTTATAGTGTTGAAACTTTTGAAGATGATGGTAAATCAATAATAAAGTCGTTAATTGGGGTACCATGGTGGTACCTTTCATCAAATTTAAAGTAATTTTTCTTGTCGAGAACGCATAATAAATTTAATGGTTAAAAGAAAATTGATGTTATTTTTATAAATTTCCTTCTGATGTATAGGATTGTATTCTCGTTGAATAATGACATTTTCTTATTACAGTGTAGTTCTAAAGTAGCAAATAGGTTTATTATTTTTGTAAGTTCTAGCCTAATTTACAGAATGTATAAAGTAATTGCGGCAGTGTTCAAATATGAACACGTGCGGGCTTTTTCATTGGGTGTATGGCAATCAGTACGATTCTATAAACAGAATCATTAACCTGTAAAGTCGTTACAGTCTAGTTTTAAAATTTATTTACTTGTATTACGGGTATTATAGCGTATCGTAAAATGGGACTTGGCTCATTTTTATTGCTTAGAACCAAAGCCAAAATTTCATTATATAAAAAAGAATGACAAAAATAAGAAAGTTCATTCAAGTGTTATTCACTTTGTAATTGATAAATAATTAACTTATTTTGTATTAGTTGTATTTACTTCATTCTGAACTTTATTCTATGACTACAGTAGAGATTTTTAGCATTAAATTTAGTTCGTTGGTTTTTATTAGACGAAAGTTTAAAAGTATATTTTCGTCAGAATATATTATTTTCTTATTTTTTTGCCAGTTCTGGACGTATGTGACTAATTTCATTATGGTGCCAAAGTTTATGACTGAAGAAAGTTATTTTTTTCGAATTGTAAAGCTCTCTAAATTGTTTTGTGTTGTGTTTGTTAGGTTAAAGTATTTCAGTGAAATGTAAGAGTCTTTGACTTATTAAAATTCTAATATTTCTTGTTCAAATGACAGTATTTGTTATTTTAATTTTTTTTTAAATAAAATTTTCGTATATTTTTGCTAGAACTGTAGTAGAATAAGGTAGCTACTTTAATAATAATAAAATAACTTGAAATTTATTTGAATTCTGCTGAAATCTTTACCGGTTTTTTTAAAATGCTAGACAACTACGTTAGACAGAAACCGATTCCTGGAAATTGTTTGGACAATTTTCACTCTTGAGTAGTATTCAGTACCTACTGTTGTCGGTACTAAATAATTAAGAAGTCATAAAGAAACGTTCCACCCCTAGGTATTTTTTGGTGCTGCTTACCAATTTGACTCAAAAATTATGAGATTTCTGTACTGTACTGTTTTTATTTTATTTTATTAGCAATTGCTCAGTGGGACGCATTAAATGAATTGGTTTATTGTTTCCCCCACAATTCTTTTTTTAAACACCATTTTCACTTAGAGAATACTAATAACTATTTTCTAAATTACAGCTTTTAGGGATTATAAAGAAGTAATATTTATTCTTTTAGGGATAGTTACCCTCTTTCTAACTATTTACAGAATATGCAAGCTGATTTTTATAAATGTTGCTCTTCGGAAGGTGTTAAAATATGTGTTGTTTTAAACTAGTTGTCCTTGTTTACTTTTTCTTGACCTATAAATATTATATAGGGAAGGAAAGTGTTGTTTTCATGTCGATTTTTCGAAATCGAGTTTTCACCGGATGTACACTTTTCAGGCCCCCTGAACCCAAAAAACATTTTTTTTGGCGATTTGTGTGTGTGTGTGAGAACAAAATATCTCAAGAATGGAACATCGTACGAAGTTGAAACTTGATACGTTAGTTAAATACCACTAGAGGATCTGACACTAAAATTTTCATCAAAATCGGTCAACCGCAAGTAGTAGTTTATTCGTGTCATTTTTCACTATTTGAGATTTTCTCTAGAACGGCTTATACGATTTTTTTTAAAAATTGGCTCATTTACTAAATTTTTTATGCTCTACAAGATAAAGTAGGCGCCATGTCTACTGAAATTCTTGAGGAGGTCCTCTTCTCATAGAAAAAATGGTCTTTTTTAAGATTACGGCCTTAATATGCATTTTAGTGTAAACGTGTATATAATAAAAGTTGTAGAAAATTAGAAAATCTACAACTTTTATTTCGGACATTTCTTTGTATAACGCTTAGTTGAGCGGTAATTAGTGATTTTTAAATTCAAATTAATTAGAATTAATTCTGTTTTTTTTTCACGAAAGTGTGTAAATTAAATTTATAGAAAAAAAAGATCTACAACTTTTATTTTAGCATTTTTCTCTACAGAGCTTATTTAGGCCTGAACGAGTAATATTCCGTATTATAAAGCCAAATTGAGGATGATTTTCATTTTGCATCATTCAGTCATGATTAAAAATGAGGTTATATTGTTCATTATTTGCATTGGCAAGATAAAGTTATGTGAGTGTTTCACACCATATACTTTACAGAGCCTAGTTAAGCGTCAAAGAGTGATTTTTTTATTATTAAGCCAAACTGAGGTTGATTTTCATTCGGCATCATTCACTCATAATTAAATTAGGTTGTTTTGTGAGATAGTTTTTTTATTTTAAATGTTTTATTACTAATTGTTGTTGTTGTTTAGGTCAACAGCCGAAAGGCTGGTTTGAATCTTTAGAGGTTTTACTAAGTAAAAACGAGGAGTAAGGTGGTTTACCATTGCCTTCCTCACTGAGTTGAAAGAGTATGCTTATCAGCATGCCAGGCCCTCCGAAAAGCACTCACTTTCCACCCTGCAAATGACACCTTCACTTCATTCACCTCAGGGTCTGGCTGCATAGTGAAATTCGTTACTCTCAGAGGAGATAACTCTGACTAGTGTCTTTTACACCTCTACCTCTTCTGTTCTTAAATAGTTCAGTCATATAAGTGGCTGACTATGTGATAAGAAACAGAACTATTTTTTTAGCCCTGGACCAAACAGATAGAGTGCAATTAAAATAACACTCCACCTGCACGTTTTGGGCATTTATTACTAATATTAGGTTATATTGTTCATTATTTGCTTGGCCAGAGAAAGTCGTGTGAGTGTTTTACATTAGATTTTTTTTCGTACAGTCATATAAAGAAGTGAAGGACCTATTCATAATATTGACAGCGTCTCCACAGATAATGTTAAAACGACCTTCAAGTGCAAGCAAGATATGATAATGTATTATACTGTTGTAGTTTGTAGTTAGTTGATAGATGCAAATGGACGGATGCCTAAAGAACTTGGAATATCTGTTTCTACACGTCACCGGTGCTTTCCATAAGGATGATTAATGACTAAACCACTTTACAAATGCCAAATGAAGCCAACCCAAGCAGCAGCAGTTAGCCTACTATGCATACTTCGTGTTTATTCTTTTTTTTTACTTTGAATGTATCGATATTATTGTGTGTATGTACTTCACAACGCACGTATACATAAATAAAATACATTAAAGTGTATTCTGATTGGAACTTCTATTTGAATAATGCCTAGCTTCAATTCATTATCTACATCCATCCACTCACTGTTATTTAATATTATTTTGCATTCGGTTTCTTTTTTTTGCATGGTAAAAGTACGTTTATTAGAGGTCTGTTTTTGTTCAACTTTCAATGCGTAATTAGGTGCTTTTTCATTGATGTCAGTTGAATTATCACTTTAGAAAAATAAATAAATGTATGAATAAATAGTCATTTATTAACTTGTGTTCCAAAATGTTTATAAATCTTACTTTGACCATTAGATCCTTTAGTTACCTTTAGATTAGTTACCTTTAGATCATCATCAGTCATTAGGCTCAATGGCCTGTTCCGGCATCCATCTATTTCTAGGTCTTCCAAAGCCTCGTTTCCCTAAAAGTCATATAAGAATAACAGGATAGTGGAAACAATAAAGATTTCAACTTGGAATGTCGAGGGGCTGGTTTCTAAGGAGGTGGAATTAGCAAGGATTTTGGAAAACTCTGGTATAAAATTGCTGTGATAACATAAAGTAAATGCAAGGTGTCAGTTACAAAATATATGGGGAATTACATTGTGATAACAGTGGAGTAGGGCTGATGCAGAGAGCTAGTAAGTACCTTTACATAGCGAAAAAATTGTGGCGTCAATTAGTAAGTTTTTCGGGGTGAGATATGAAGATTGGGTAAAAGTGTAATGAAGGAAGTTAACAAAAAATTTAATGTGTCAGGTATTTCTATTCGATTTCAGATTGAGGTTTGGCAATAATGACCAATGCAGAAGATCAAATGCACTGAGAAAAAGATGAATAATGAAGTTTTGAAGGAAATAAGATTAATTTGGAAACTTGATTAGAAGAGAAGCGAAATATATCGGACATGTTATAATTTACAAAGATTTCATTGTTTTTTTCAATACTAAGATGATAAGTAAAAGGAATGCAGAGTAAAAAAGTACAAGGAAAGGAAGGTCAAGGAAGCAGAACTTTAAAGGGTTATTGAAATAAATCATTGTTGCAGCGATTGCGCGAATTATCTAGAACTAGAATCTGAATGAATGGATCAATATTTAATTTAATGATTCATACGGCTTTTTACGATTTAAAAAATTGTACTTTCAGTTTTTACTACTTTAAGTCGCATAAACACCTTATCCATTAGCGACTACTCGGGGTTTTAGCCAGTTAAAATCTCAGGATCTTGTCAAAGTATCGAACATGGGACCTTTAGCTTTTACAGTCATAATAAGCCACGGAGAAGGATTAAATATGTTTTATGTTTTTTTAAATATCTGATCATAATATTAAAAAGATTGAAACACATTTGATTAAAAAATTTATCTAATTTAAGTCATGGTTTTTGAATTGGAAGTTTTTTTTAGCAAAATAATATATACCTAATAGTTTTGATGCGTGTAATGTGATTATAAATGGAATATCTACAACGTAGTTTATTATATTTTTACTATGCAAAAACTTGTGAATATGATTATGTATATCAAAAAACTGTTTTACATAAGTAGTTTTGGGGAGAAATACTTGTTCTTTTGTTATATTGTTAAATACATGTTTTATATCTGTAAAAAAATACCCGCGAATAATCATGTAACTTGCATATAGGGTTAAAGCAACGAAACGTGAAAGATGGTTTAGTTCTTTGTGTTAATCGTGGGGGCGATGGTGTGGTGTTTCTAAGTGTGTTGTGACTATAAAGCGTTATGATCACATGAACACCACAAATCGGTTGAATCAGCGTCTCTTTCGTTTTCTTATGTCTAGGTCATTAACACTATTTTTCATAATATTGTAGAATTATAACTGTTTTTATTATACATTTATTATTATCAACTACAGGTAGGTAACAGTGAAGTTATTAGGATATATTACAGAATTATTTTATGAATAAAAGTAAACAATCATAAGGTTTTTAACGAAAATGTTATGATAGACAGATTTAATGCCCATACCGGGCTAGAGGAGTGTTAAATTACACTCGATCTGTTGATTTCAGGGCTACAAAAGTTCTGTTTCTTATCACATAGTCTTATCAACTATTTGTGAACTGAAGAGGTAGAGGTGTAAAAGACACTAGTCAAGGGTTATCTCCTCTGAGCGCAATGAATTTTACTATACGGCCAGACCCTGTGGTGAATGAAGTGAAGGTGTCATTCGCAGGGTGGAAAGTGGGTGCTTTTCGGAGGGCCTGGTATGCTGATAAGTATACTCTTTCAACTCAGTGAGGAAGGCAATAGTAAACCACTCCTCTTCGATTTTACTTTGTAAAACCTTTAGAGATCAAACCAACCTTTCGGCTATTGACCTAAACAACAACACAGATTTACTGTTAACAATTATATAAATTTAACAAAGAATAGGTATTGTTGGGAGGATTAATAATTCCATCAACTGCAGTACACGGTTGCTAATCCGAACTTATAAAAACCGCGACTATTCGGACTACCGAAAAATTCAAATTAGCGATTTGTTGTTTAAAATGAGTAAACTACAAATTGTTTATGTTGGAATAAACCAATTTAATAATAACATACGTAAAATAAACTGACCCTTCTTGTTTTTTCCGCGAATAAAGGACATTAAAAGAAATAAATTAGCAATAAAAAAATGTATAAATAGGCCTACAGTACAGTATGTGCAGTAATTAAAGCATGTACAGTTGTTTAGCTTGCAATAACTTAATTTTTTATAAAATGCGTACGTAGCTACTTTTCACTAACCTTTATTTTTCACAAAGTCACTTATTTTTTCTGTTTCTTGAAAGCCAAACTTTGTTTGAATGCTTCGTCTCGATGCTGCGTAAGTAATAAAACATTGTGAAACAGCTTATCTGTTTCCTTAGCCCATTCTATACACTTATTAAAACTTGCAACCGTCATTTAATGGTTTATTTATTTTTCCTGTTATTTTTCGTCATCATTCTGCAGTCTTGTTTCCAATTTCGGCGTCTGATAACCGTATTACACATTCAAAAAATAATCGTACCATAGGAAATCATCATCGCTACATAAAAACAAACTTCTTTTTTAGTTCTGATTACTGGAAGGTTCGGATTAGCAAGATTGTAACTGTACTAGGTTATTAGAGATTGCCTAGGTTTTACCAATTTAACGTTGGGTTACGACCAACCCTAGCGGGTAATCGAATTTAGGATCCTTAGGTTTTCTGTCTAGCCTCCACTTGGCAACAGAGATGATTATTTTAAAGGAGGAGTATTCCATATTGTGTACGAAGAAAAACTTATTCTTTATGTACTCTTATTGTCGGCAGATTTTTAAAATGAACTCTAGTGACTTGTTGTTCTTTGTTAGGATTAAAAATGTCATAACATGAAAATGTTTGTTATTAAAAGAAAGGTCTAATATAGCGTCGCTAAAGTGTTTGCTACTGTTTTGTAAATATACCTTGAGGTTGGTTAAAGGCAATCGGCCGTTTTATTTGAAGAAGCCATTATTTGAAGGGAAGTGTTTGCAATGTGAAATTTTTGCGTGAAAAGTTCCAGAATGAAGTTTTTTGTGGTTGTCTCTCTTTTTGTTTGTTAGTAGTGAGAGGGTTTGTCCTCCCTCTCCCTTCTAAGAAGAAAACTTGGTTGTGGCTTTATTGAGGAGACACCCTCGTTAAAAACTTGTTACGGTTGACTGGATTTTGTCTTGAAGCCATTCTTTTCTGCGATCTTTTGAAGTATACAAACTGAATTGACACGTTCTATGGTCGGTCTGCATACCACACTGGACAGTGTTATTACCTGGAAACTGTTTATTGTCCTTTTCTTTGTTAATTTGTTACTAACTAAATATTTGATTTGAGATTTACCTAGTAGTTTTGTGTTTTAGTGCGTGTTGAATAAACTTCACAACATTTTACTCTGTATAATTCAGGGCGGTCTTTGGTAAGAACTTAGTGCTAACCTGTGCTTTCTATGTGTGTAAAGTTGTTAATAATATACTAATATTTGTTAATTAGTAAATATTTGCATTAATGTGGAGTGGGCTATCAAAAGGAATCTCAGAGATCATGAGGTTTTTTTGCCTTAAGGCAGCTCTTGTGTATCATCTTTGTCCCCAATCTTATGTGTCGTCTTTAATATATCTTCGATGCCCGTTGCCTTCTTTTTTGCCTTTAACTAATCCATATAACATGGTTTTAAAGTAACCATCTTTCATAATATGTCATATCCGATTAGCTTTTCTCCCTCTATTGTTTCAATTTAATTTTTATTTTTTTCTACTATTCGATTTCCTCTACATTCCTCTCTTATCGGACCTTTTTTGAGATATTGAACTTCAGTAAAAACAACTCGATTACTTGTATCCAAAAAATAAGTACTTAAACAAATTTTTTAGTCCAGCCGTAAAATAAGTCGTTACATTTTTTCCTTTACTTGTACTTTAATAACTATTATTTTTACTATGACTTACACAGGTCGATTATCCGAATGTCAGTGATCCAAACCGTCAGTTATCCGAACCACCATCGGTAGAAACAATACTTATTTACTACCAAAATACGGACATACAATTCCATGAAAAATTATACTGCAGTTCTGTTTCCTTGTTCAACTTTGCAACAGTGGAACAGTGGAGACTGTTTAGAGCAAAATTCAAGATGTTTTTTAAAATTTCTGTATAGTATGGACAAGAGCGTTAGAAATATTTCATTAAGTATTTTACCGGCGTTTATTACGTTAATGTATTCAGTTTTTTCTGTGTTTTTCCGTTTGTTTTTATAATCTTTAGTACTCCATATTTGCAATAAATTAGTGTTCCTTTATAAACTAATGTTTATGCTAGCCTTTAATAACCTATTAAAAATTTAGGTCGTATTACATTGTTACGGTACAGTGTATCAAATTACAGTATTTAGCGTATTTGATTATCTAAAATATTTGATTATCAGAACCGCTCTAATCCTAATTTGTTCGGATAGCTGACGCTTCACTGTGTAAGGAGATATTGAGGTGGTTCACATGTGAAAGTTCAATTGTATCTTTTTTATTATATATATGTTTCATAATTTGACAAGTACAGTCTTATTGAAACGATTGGATAACAATTTCAAGACTGTTGACTGAAAATATTTTTTGTATCCTATTATATTTTTCTGTTTGTTGTTTTAACTTTCATAATATATTATCTTGATTAATATAGATCACCCATTTTTGTGATTATTATTGTATTTGCAATTTGCGTGTGGTTCTGTTGAAGATTGTTTGCTTTTAAGTTTTTAGATAAGGGACATCTTAAGTGTTTAGGCGACATTAGGGTTGTTTGTCTATAGGAAAGGAGGGACGATTGAATTAGTACAAAAGAAAGAAAGAAAAAGGAATAGCTAACACAACTAACTGACCTGGTTTTTTCTTACATAAATGAACGTGAACGTGTTGTATGTGTTGATGATTTTTAGTAGTGTACCTCGGCTATTCCGTTCTTTTGATTGTTATGTACATTTCCTGTTCTGCTGTAAAAAGCATACTACTTCAAAACCCTAAATTTTTTTCCAATCTCAATTATTTTGAAATGTCATTAGGTCCCAATTACAATGAGATTTCTTTTCTTTTTTTGGTATTTTCGTATTCACATAATAAGTATTGAGTTTCATTAAGAAAAAATAATTTGTAAAGGGATGTTTTGTGTTAGAAATTTTAGAAAAGGGTTTTATTTTTTATCATGTTTTATTATTGTAAAACGTAAATACGAAGTGCATTAGTTAATAAAATGCGAAAAATGTCAATGACTGACACACTAATTCTGTAAATGTCGATCCCTTAGAAAGCTGAAATTTGGCACATTTGTTTCGTAGGCGTTGAACAGAAGAGTTAAAGCATTTGTGTTAGAACCTAAAGGGGTAAACCTGGGGGTAGTATCCTAAAACAATCGTATTATTATTTTACCTTCCTGAAGAGCTATAGTTCTAACTCGACGTATTTTAAGTGATACCTAGGAAACGTAACAAATTTGAATTTCGACCAGTTAATAATCCTAAGGGGTATAAAGTGGTAACTACCCTACAACAATAAATATTATTTCTGTACTGTCCTGATAAATATTCAACTCTGAAAATCGGGGTTATTATAAGCACGGGCGCAGTTCTTAACTTTATATAAGACACGATTTTTCCCTTCTTTATCAAATACATTTTGCCCATAACAGGCAGGTGGAGTGTTAAATTATTCGCACTCGATCTGCTGGTTTCAGGGCTGCAAAAGATAATTCTGTTTCTTATCACATGGTCACCCATTATATGACTGAAACATTTAAGAACAGATGAGGTAGATATATGTAAAATACACCAGTATAATAAACAGTGTAATAAATTTCATTATTATACAACCAGACCCTGTGGTGAATGAAGTGAAAGTGTCATTTGCAGGGTAGAAAGTAGGCGCTTTCGGAGGGCCTGTCTTGCTGATAAGTATACCTTTCCACTCAGTGAGGAAGGCTAGTTAAACTACCTCACTCGTCGTTTTATTTAGTAAAGCCTCTAGAGGTTCAAACCAGCCTTTCGGCTGATGACCTGAACAAAATCAAAATACTTATTTTGTTTCAAATGGAATAAACTTTGTTCTAATTTGGAGTAATTCTTTTATTTACAATTTGTTGCAACTTGTTATTTACCACTAACGAACAGTTTTTCTTTCACGATATTGTTCCCCCTCCCGTAATTATTCATTCACCCACTGGCGCTAAAGCTAATATGTAAATTTTTTGTATTGTAATATATTTTCTTTAACAAAATTGATTGTTATTTTAATACGAGTTTCCCGAAGTGCGTTTACATGCTATAATTGAATGTCATAATTAAAGAGTATTTTTTAAGTTAAAATCTGATATTTAGAGTAGGCGCATTGTGTGTTACATTAAAGAGTAAACATATAAAATGGTTTTTCGTTTAGGTTAATTTTCTAATTTTTATGTAAATTAAAGCAATATTACGATGAGTTGAAATGAATTAGTTTTGTTGTAGCAGCTACTTAGTACGTATTTAGCTTGAAGCGTTTTGAAAACGATTATAAAATTTAACTGCTAATATGTAGCAGTTAAAATTTCAATTAAATCACTGTTAAACAATTTAGGTTGGGTTTTTAAACGACGGACGCTTTTTTCACCCTGAATACCATTATTTATTGCACACGCAAATATTATGCACATATGAAATGAATTGACTTATTTTTTTACCAGTATCTACCAGTTTACCGATTTATATTAACTACTTGCTTCATTGTAAGTAACTTATAAATATTTCTTACTCTATTAATGGTAATATTTATACTTTTTTCTGCATTCTCAGCGTTATAAATTTAAATTATACGAAAGAATGGGAAGTATCCCGATTTCGTTTAATCTGGGTTTTTACAAACTTGTTGTTTTGGTCATCAGCCGAAAGTCTGGTTTGAACCTTAGAGGTTTTACTAAGTAAAACGAGGAGTGAGGTTGTTACCATTGTCTTCTTCACTGTGTGGAAAAAGTATCCTTATCCTTATCAGCATGCCAGGCCCTCTGAAAAGCATCTACTTTCCACTCTGAAAATGATATTGATTCTATATGATATTGATCTAGATGATATTGATGATATTAATCAGAGGGCCTGGTATGCTGACAAGGATATTTTTCCTTTCAGTGAGGAAGGCAATTGTAAACCACCTCACTCCTTGTTTTACGTAGTAAAGCCTCAAGAGGCTCAAACCAGCCTTTTGGCTGATGACCAGAACATTAACAAAGGATATGATACTTTATATGTAGTTTCAGGTGTTAGCATTTTATGTGATTGTCCCACTCTGTTATTTAGCCATCAGCCTAGGTATTTTACTGTATCGTCTTGCAGAATATTTGCTTTATTTTGACGAAGAGAGGGACATGAAGTATCGTGTTAATCATAAAATCTTGTGGTGTTGATTATTGTAATCTCCATTTCAGTCTTTTTTATATTTTGTGTACGACTAAAGAAAACGTTTTAACACACTGGCCTATGTGCATTGCAATAGCGGTAATTACGCCACTGTAAATTCTATATAAGTAGGTTGAATTGTGATGGTACAATAAGCTGTACGTATGTTAAGTACGAAGAATCTAGTTTATTCATCATCTTCGTACAAGGATTGTATTTAAAGTCGAAGAAGGAGAAGAGGATGAAGAAGAAGAAATAGAAGAGTTGTACAGACAGAGGAGGAGCTGATCTTGTCCTGTGTATTATTTATTATCCAGTCTTTTAATTACACACATGAATTGTAGCCGCATCTTAACTCCATATAAAATGGTACATATTAAATACATACACTGTACACATAGTATAGCTCGGCTATGTTACCCGATAAATTTATGTTTGATATCACGGTCAGTTCTTCAATAGTTCAGTCATGTCAATGGTTTCTCGCTTTTAATAATATTTATGACTTCTCTCTTATTAATAATTATCATCTGTATTATATTTATATTTTTCATCCGTTTATCTTATTTTCTACTTATCATTTCATCACGTTTTAATTTACATCTTAAAGAAATTTTAAATTTAACTTTACTTAATACGAACTCGAACCCAGTCTACATCAGCGAACATCCTGATTATACTGGGAAAATTCTGTTCTTTGAATCAATTTATTTATATTTAAATATCCGAAATTTTGAGCTTTTTCTTTTGTACTAAAATACAGCAAGTAAACCTTACTACTAAATCACGCAAGGTATTTAATCGGCAGACTTAGGATTTGTGCGTACAACAATAATGAATGCAATAATTTTGCATACACAGTGATCATTGTAGTCAATATCTCAGCGATGCGCCAGATTTGGTCAATCGCTTCTAAAATTGACATTAGTACTGCGTAGCCGCCAGCTCCATGTGTTTGCGAGATGAATGTCTCATGTCTGACGTCATCCAGTAGTGTGTCTTTTATTGTTATATACAGCTTTGAAAACATTGACCACATATTCAACAGAAGTTTAGTTTCTTTTGTCGCTACGTCTAAAGCAAAATGCCTGCGACTATAACTTTAAATATTAAATCTTACATTGTGTTAACTAGTAGTGTATTATTATTTTTTTAAGTTATTATTCAAAGTTTATATGGTCGCATGTTTTTGAGTAGGATAGTAGATACTCCTAACTTTTTTGCATAATCTCCTTACCGCATTCCTTTCACGCACACGGAGCAGGTGGCACAGCAGTACATATATATTTAAAAACTGTATTGTTGTTTAGGTCAACAGCCAAAAGGCTGGTTTGAACCTCTAGAGGTTTTACTAACTAAAAATGAGGAGTAAGGTGGTTTACAAGTGCCTTTCTCACTGAGTGGAAAAGTATGCTTATTAGCATGCCAGGACCTCCGAAAAGCACCCACTTTGCACCCTGTAAATGACACCTTCACTTCATTCACAGGGTCTGGCTGTATAGCGAAATTCATCACTCTCAGAGGAGATAACTCTAACTACTGTCTTTTACACCTCTCCTCTTCTGTTCTTAAATAGTTCAGTCATATGATTGACTGACTATTATGATAAGAAACAGAACAATTTATTGTAGCCCTAGAACCAACAGATCGAGTGCAATTAATTAAACACTCCACCTGCCCGTTGTGGACAAATTAAAAACTATATTGAAGTTTATAATAATTTAATTTCTTCAGATAAATGTGTGTAATAATCTTTTATACAAGCTCGGTGAATGGTCATATACGTATAGTTTATTTCGTATAAAAAATAAACGCCAAATATGGATACGTCCAAAATATTTGGAATTTTTTCATCCTGAGAAACCGACTTTTAATACTTATGGCTACATTACTAATTCCGTAAACTTTCTGGGGCTGTTGAGAGAACCTCAGATTTCGTAAGTGAGAGATTCTTCTAAATAACACAGATTTGACTTCAAGGAGTCACGAAGCATGAAGATTAGTTGAAATTTCATTTTCGAAAATTTTACATAATCATACTTTTTTACTGTATGCTACTCCATAGCTAGAACGCGAAACGAGAAATATTAACAGTTTTTTTTGTAGAAATTGGTATGAGTAAAAAAAAGTAATGGAGATAATGGGCGACCGTGTAGTATAATTGAACGGAAGAAGTTGTACATTCTTTGAAGGGTAACGGTGGTTTCTTTTTGGAAATGAAAACGCTCTTCGATTGATCGAACATAATTGAATACTGTACGTATCGACTGTTGATTCGATTCGATTAAGCTTATCGTTCAGTTATTATTAGGTTTTTATGTGCCGTCTTTTTTTTTGTTCAGTTGGTCCATTATTATTGAGTTAAGGTACTTTAGCCCTTATGTTTAAGGAATTGAATTTTACCTTAAAAGATGTACTTTTCCATTTTTGTATGAAGATTCTTATTAACCTATATTGCCGCCAAAACATAATTTTTACTGCCTTGCTCTTTCACCAACAATTTTATAATATTAACCTAATATTCGCGTTTACGAGACTATCTTAGGAAGGAGAAATTATTCACTAACCTACAATAAACTTGTGCTGATGATTGTTTCGACGGTTTTTAATTTAAATATTTATATATTGACCTATTTTTTCAATCTGTTTTTAATCATTTTTTCAGTGCATATTTATTTATTTATTATTTATTATCAATGCACTTGTAAATACAGTATAACTATCGTCAAATATCGGATGTTTTTGTTTCGGCCAACAGCTGAAAAGCTGGTTTGAACTTTTACAGGCTCTACTAACTAAAACGAGGAGTAAAGTGGTTTACCTTTGCCTTCTTACTGAGTGCAAAGTAGGCTTTTCAGCATGCCAGGTCTTTTGAAAAGCATCCCTGTGGTGAATAAAGTGAAGGTGTCATTTCCAGGGTGAAATATATGTGCGTTTGAGAGGGCCTGGAATGCTGATAGTTTTCCACTCAGCGAGAAAGGTATTAGTAAACCACCTCACTCCTCTTTTTACTTAGTAAAGCCTTTTATTTGAGTTCTTATTTTGGAGTCGTTTTCTTTCTCCCCATTTTTCTTCATTATTTTATGTTCTTCAATTATCTTTATGAATGCTCTATTATATGTTAATCGATGTTTGGTTGGTGTCTCTAGGTCTTTTTCTGTTTCGTTCAACCATCTTGGTTTGTTTTTTTGGATTTTTCAGTTTTAAAATATTCTATGTTCTATAACTCTTTCTTGGTTTATTTTTAGAAGTATAATCCGTAGAAATTCATTCTTCGCTTTCTTTTTTCATCCGATATGTTTATAAAGCTCTTTATTTATTAGCTGATTTCTTGCCCAATACGTTTTTATTTTATTATACAACCCTAGTGCAATTTTACAAAAAACATTTATGTTGATCTGTATTTGATTGAAATTATATTATAATTTCCGAGTGGTCTTATTAAAGAAATTCAAAAAAAAGTCACTGCAACAAATGTAGTTTATAAAAAAAGTCGATGTACGTTTATGGTATTCGAAAGTTTTTTACTTAACATATTATATTGGTTTTACCGTTAAAAATATAATATTTCTCTTGAAATAAAAAAATAGCCGCTATTAAGTAAATTTATATATTTTTTACTTTTTATTGTCGCATTATAATGTAATTAACAGTTTCATGAGATTTAACAGAAGATTGTTTTATCAGATGGTTACCGTAATTTTTATCTGATAGTTTAAATAATTATGTAACTACAGAACAAAGAAAATGACGAACAATCATGTTAGGTATAAAAACAATTTCGAGAGAATGACTAAGAAGGAAATAGATTAGAAATGAAATTAAGGAAATATGCGGGTGGGAATTGATGTAAGGAGGCAAGTGGAGACGTAAGAATGAATAGTAATTGTCGCGGTTTTGGAAGGAAGCTCCGTCCATCCAGCCTGTACTGTTCCAATGTTGAAGGCGATTGCGGGGATAAAGATGAGGTTGCCGGTCGGTAAGGTATGGATGAAGGAGAGTCTCTTCTGACTGTCGAAGTCGAAGTATGTGTGGAAGGAAGATCAGCTGGCTGAAGACGAACTCAAGGTCATGACTGGGTTGAACGAACTTGGGCTACCAAGAGGAGATTCCGCGCCTTACGCAACGCCTGACCACGTGTTCTTTTATGATCAATCTTGGTTGTAACCAACTGATCAGTCTATGATTTAGATATTGCACCATCCGATCTCTCTGCCAGTACTGTTTTTGTTATAAAGTTAAATTAGAAAATGCACTGAATTTTAATCTACTTTAATCAATTTTGAATCTACGTAGACCAGATTATTTTGCATACATTATCTCAATTATTCGTCAATAAATTGTCCATCTGGTTTTTCTTTAATATAATTGCTAAATAAGCTAATCGATTCATATACTACAGGTTGTATCTGGACATTTGTATCAGCCTTTCATTAAATTGTGATTGGATTTTATTGATGTTATTGACTTCTTTGTAAATTGTGTCTAGGAACCTCTCCAAGGGATATAGGAACCTCGTATATCAAAAATTTCAAAAATACCTGTTACTTAAATTCAACATTAACCACTATTTATGTTTACTTATTAATTTAAATATGTGTCATCTAATATTTACCCAATATTACACTATTTTGTTAACAATTCGCAGGGATATTTATTTCTTTTATTTTTTTTTAATTTAAATTATTTTACACAAATTTAAATTAGCACAACTTTTTTTTAAGTTGTAACTTGATCACGGAAGAATCCGAAAATTTAACAGTTTTGATTTGTCAGCTTTTTTTAGGTGCTACGAAATACCTTAAAAAATGGTACAACAAATTAAAAAAATTTATTTAGCTAATTTTATGTCTAATTACTTTTATTTATTTTCGACTTGTACCTAAATTATTCACAAATGCCTTATGACTAAAATGAGGTAATGTAAATATTTAAATTAACTTTCGGATCAGGATGAGTTACTTGAAAGGATATTTTGTATTACATTTCACTCAGTACATAGGTATAATATGTCCACAACTCCGTGGAATCTAGATCATAAACCGACCCTTACACGCGCGCGCGCGTATATACCTGCTTGGTGTTTTATCATCTTCAGTAGTGAGTCACCTACCAGGCATTTGACTGCAATAATACCATTTTGGTTGTAATTATCCTTATCAAAATTGTATAATAATTTTCAAAATCTTGTCTATTTTCTAATCTAGTTCTATTCCTTGAAAAATAAGCGCAAACCGGTATGTTTTTGTTTAAAGAGCTTTGTTTCTAAAGATCGGTATGTGTATAAATATTCAGAAAGTAATAGGCCTACAGTAAAACCGCGCTTATCCGAATTATAGTGAGCGGATCCGATTTCGGAGACGCGAAATTCCGGATAACATGCAGAGTTATACTTTTAGGGTTTAAAAATAATGAAATTGATTATACAGTTTATGATTACGACTGTTTATTAGCAAATATAAACGAAAATACTGAAATTTAAAGAGAGCAAAATGTTATATTGTTTAGTATTTAATATTTATCTTTTTTGAGTTATTTACAGTCTTTTTAAAAAGTGAGATTTTTAGGTGAAGAACGAATAAGTGAATTCTCAGACTAGTTTTACTTTTTATTCGTAATTTATTTCATTGCACACTGTTCTGTATTTTAAAGACGCTACGTATTTAAATGGTGTACTGTGCGTATACACAAAATTGAAATTGAGTAATCACGAAATTAATTAACAGTTATTTCAGATTCTTTTGGATTAAGGCGGGTTTCGGATAATCGACGTTTTACTGTACTTAAAAAAGTACACCACTAGAATATAGATCACTTGCTCTTAAGGGGTGAAAGAGCTTAACTACTCTAAAACAATAAATATCAGGGTCTTTTCTGTTATTACCCCCTCCCAGCATAATTTATCAGTTTGTAGATATTTTGTATGTAGGTAATTTTACAGTATTTTTAATGATAAAAATGTTTAAAAAAATCATATATCATAATTTTTCAAGCTAACGTTTAAGTTGTTTTTTCTTTTGCAAGTTAACTTTAAACTATTTGTTGAAAGTTATTAAATTATTTAATAATATTTAATTTATTGATGTTAAATCAATTCAACGATTAATTTATTTAACGATGTCATGTACTCAGTAAATTTACATTTCATTATTACATGATACAATCACAATATTGAGAAAAAACAATATATTTATTTACCCTACCAATATTTTAACCTTAATTTGAAGAATATTGGTGTAGAAATTTTTAAATATTTTTCCCGTTTTTACCGTTAAAAATACTGTAAGATTACATATGAAATATTCAAAAAATGTAACAAATTATGCTAAGGGGGCGATACAAAAAGGACTGAAATATTATTTGTGTAGCTTTTCAAATACCTAGCTGTAATTGTGAAAATTGGCGTTAGTAAATTTAAAAGGATTTATAGAAAGAATTTTATGTGGAGAGAGATCGGCACCCTACATGTTTGTATGATAACAGCTTTCAGTTGAATGACATAAACTTTCAGTCAAATATAAAATGACGAAAATTCGATAAAAATGATATTGTTTTTATCTCTTTATAAGAGAGTAAGGGTTTATTGTAACTTTGCCTGAAAGAGGAGGATGTGGTTTTTTGAAACTGAAGAAAATTAAGATGTGAAAATAAAAAAAGGAAGGATTACATTAATGATGATGTATTTTATAACATTATTAACATGAATAATATCGCTAATTAGGACGTTGTAATACGATGCTAACGGCTATTTCATTGAGTTGTCATAAGTTATTTAGCTAATTTTATGTCTAATTTCTTTTATAATTTAAAATCGTTAATAATATTTTTGATAGTAGTAATTTCACAGTATGCATTGTATCTTATACGTGAGTAATGGTCATAAGATAATGTTACACCTAATATAATACTGCGTATTAATTTGAGAACTGCAATAGTATTGTCGATGATTTATGTTTACGCGGCATTGTTTCTCGACTTGATTTATTATTCTGTTGCTGTGAAACTGAGGGACGCTTTGGCTCTCGCTGTTGAAGCTATCGAACGTGTATGACATACTGAACACGTTAAATAATCTAACCCTATCTTTGTCTCGTATCTTTCTTTTCATTTTATTATGTTCTTTCTTTTTCTATTCAGTCGTCGTTATTCATTCTTTTTTAGTCTTATGTTTCAATTGTCCTTGTGTAATCCTCCTTATTGCTTGGCTAATTTGTGAGATTCTTAATTGAAATCAGCCTTTACCTTTTACTATAATAATCTTACTCGGGAAATAACAAAAACGACTTTTCCAAATTGTTGTCATGAAAGTTGATGAGGATGAAAATGTCTATTCTGGGTGGTACCTTGAAAGTCATGTATCGTTTAATCTGAACTCTTTTCTCAAGTGGTTTTTTATTATTCAGTCGTTAATAACTTTAGTTATCAATGTTTGACTACAAACATTGATTTACAGATTAGGAAAAATTTCTTAAAACATTATGTTTGGAGTGTAGCATTATACGGAAGTGAAACGTGGGTGATAGGGGCTGCAGAAAAGAAGAGGATAGAAGCTTTTGAAATGTGGTGTTATAGGAAAATGTTAAAGATTAGGTGGGTGGACAAAATAAGTAATTTAGAGGGTCTTAGGCGAGTAGATGAAAAAAGAAGTATATGGAAGCATCTTACCAAAAGAAGGGACAGGCTAGTGGGGCATATCCTAAGACATCCAGGTATCGGGCTATCAATAATGGAGGGTAATATTGAGGGAGTAAATTGTAGAGGGAGGCAAAGATTAGAATATATAAAGCAAATTACAAAAGATGTAGGGTGTTACAGGTATGTAAATATGAAACGACTTGCGCAAGATAGAACAGCTTGGAGAACTGCATCAAACCAGTCGAGAGACTGATGACAAAAAAAAAATTTAGTAGCTTATGGAATATTCTTAACGCTTTATAATGCAATTTTAATGGCCATATATGGCAAGTTGAGTGTTAAATTTTTTCACTCGATCTGCTTGTTCCAGGACTAAAAAAAAAAGTAGTTCTGTTTCTTATCACATATGGTATGCCAATTATATGACTGAAACATTTGACAACAGAAGAGGTAGAGGTGTAAAAGACACTAGTCTGAGTTAACTCGTCTGAGAATAATGAATTTCATTAAAGTCTTCATTAGATTATTCATTCTTCATTAAATCTCACAGCCAGACCCTGTGGTGAATGAGGTAAAGGTGTCATTTCCGGGGTGAAAAGTAAATGCTTTTCACGGGGGGGTCGGCATGCAAGCATACTTTTCCACTCAGTGAGGAGGGCATGGTAAACCACATCACTCCTTGTTTTATTTAGTAAAGCCTCTAGAGGTGCAAACCAGCCTCGGTTAATGACCCAAACAGTAATGCAATTTTACGAAAGTCTTTATCTATGGATCGAACTCGGTATATTCGGTTTAGCATTCGTTGCCGTTTGAGCTCCTAGTGATGATAAGGATTTACTTTCCTGGATTAACACATTTCCTGATGCTTTAATACTAATAATAATAATAATACAGAATAATAGACTAATAATAAAATGTAATCCTCTTTTTAATGTATTATCTCTAATATATTTAATGTTAACGTTATGTTGGATTATCACATTTCCCGATACCCGAAGTAATTATAAATAAAAAATGTAATTCATTCTTTAAAGTGTTATCTCACAAATAAAGGAAAACTCCCTTTTTTGCATTGCTGTTAAATTCCGAGCGGTAAATGTACGTAATAAGGAGTGTTGTGTTTAACGAAACTAGAACTGCACGTCTCCCCATCCTGTAAAGCTATGGTTTTTTTATTATAATTTATTAAGCTTTTATTTCGGAAATAACTTATGATAACATGACATACTCAATATTGGTAATAACACTCGCATGCTATTTATTTCAAAGGGGTGGATTAAGTTTAATTGGTCTTTTGCTTTTTCCGGTTTAAAAATTTCACTCTTTATTTTGCTCCTTCCAGATGTTGTTTAGGTCTTCAGCCGAGAGGCTGGTTTGAACTTCTACAGGCTTTACTAACTAAAACGAAAAGATGGTTTACCATTGTCTTCCTCACTGAGTGGAAAAGTATGCTTATTAGTATGCCAGGCTTTCTGAAAACATCTACTTTTCTCCTTGCAAATGACACCTTCACTTCATTCACCACAGGGTCTGACTATATAATGATGAAATTTATTACTCTCAAAGAAGATAACTCTGACTAGTGTCTTTTACACCTCTACCTCTTCTGTTCTTAAATGTTTCAATCATATAATTGGTTGAACATGTGATAAGAAGCAGAACTATTTTTGTAGCCCTGGAACTAGCAGATCGAATGCAAATAATTTAACACTCCACCTGTCTTTTATGGACGACTCCTTCTCGATACCTCTTTGTAAATACCAATTTCATTTATTTAGAATAACAGCCTTTTGGGCACAGAAGTATTACTCATTGCTTTTGTGGTAATTGTCCTCTCTACATACTCCTTAGGAACAAGTGATAAAAATTTAAATCCTTTACCTTTTTTACTTATATTTACAGAATATACTTGCTGTTTTCGGAACTGTAGCTCGTCAGGAAAGTTCATAAATATTAGAGGAGGTGGTAGGAATATGGTATACCTATTTTATTTTGTCCTATATTAGGCTTATAAATAACGTCAAGAAGACATGATTTACATCAATTAATAGAGAATTTTATTCTTATTCCAATGGTAAAATTTTGATCAGCAAGAAACAAACAATACTTAAAAAATATTTGATTTATTAAAAAAAGGTAATATCTTACATAATAAAAATTGGGTAGTAATATGAGACAGTACCCGAATACACATGATACATCTTTATATTTACCTTACAGTACCTAAAAACAGTATTTTTTTAAAGTTTAATATTTATTTTAAGTCTAATGCTTGCAGTAATCACACACATATGGTGTCTGCTCTACACCAGCACATTCACTATGAGCCCACATACTGCACATCACACAAACAATCCACAATTCCCCCTTACAATCTTCAGTGAATTTACCATCACAAAATATGCAGTTAGCATCTGTTGAATCTGGTTGAAGCTGACCAGATTCATTGAGGGAAGAATTGTCATCACTATCTGATTGCACGGAGGGACTGGAATCACTGGACGATTCAATCTCCTTAGGTCTTGCCGATTTCCCATTTTTACAATTTCGTTTTCTTCCTCTTTTTAAAGAAAATGTAGGTAGTCTTTTCGGTGTTGGATTACTGCTGCTACTACTGCTAATTAAATAATTCTTGTAAGGCGACGAAGTTATTACAGCAGATTCAGTTCCTTTTCGGCCACGTTTTGACCCTCTTGCCTTTACTGTCGGAATGGGTGAGATGTCTTTCGGAGTGACACAAAGGTTTGTGCCTAAACCGCTTGTAGATGGGCTGCTCAGATCATCTACTACCGATGTTTTAGCAGCTGGACCACTAGATATTTGCGTTTGTCTTGCTGAAATTGAATTGTCAACTTGACATTCTCCCACATCTTCACTCTGAGCAGCTATAAAATCTGCTTTTGAAAAAATCTGTTTATTTAAAGGATGTATGCCTGTAACACGAAATCCATTTACAGCAATCTCCGCTGTTTGTACTTTTAAGTACGCTTTGCCAAATAAATCAGCTACATCAAATGGACTTAGCGCCCTTTGTTGTGACCTCAAAAACTGCCGAACTTCTTCGCTGTAATAGGTCTTTAGTGGACCCATAAACGTTTTATCCAGAGGCTGTAGTTTATGCGTTGAATGGGGTGGCAGAGACACAATTGAAACAAAATTTTGTCTAGCTAAATCAATGACGTCAACATTCCTTGTGTGGCTGTAATGGCCATCAAGGATGAGAAGTATCGGTGATTCCATGGTTGGTTTTGTAACATTTATAAAATGTTTAAACCATTTTGTAAAAAGTGGAGCTTGAACCCATTCGGATGGGTGGTACGCTGCAATAGATCCGAACGGAGCTCCTTTCATTAAAATTTTATTTTCATTTTTCCTTGGGAAAATCATTATTGGGGGTACGAAATTACCTGCTGCACTCATACAGCATACTACTGTAATTAATTGACCTCGTTCAGATGACGTTAAGCTGGCTATTTGTCTTTTCCCTTTCAGAGCTACTATTTTCGGTATCATAGTTTGAACAACTGTCAGTCCAGTCTCATCTACGTTAAAAATACGATCTGGGGTAAAGTTATGTTTCGCATATTCTTCCTCAAGATGATTAAAAAAGATACCTACTCTTTCTTCTGTGAAACCTAACGCTCTGGCAGCTGAAGTTCCAGTTGGTTTACGTAACGAGATCTTGTCTTCATGGCGTGACAAAAAGTGATCTATCCAACCTCGTCCTGCTTTTTCTCCAGTAAACGGATGCTCAATACCATTCCTAATCGCTAACTGATACGCCATAATTTTGATGTCGTTTGTTGTCAAACCATAAAATTTGGATTCCATCACCAGAATATAGTCAACTAACTGCTTTTCAATTTCATCACCTAAAACACAAACAAATCGTTTAATGTCATGTCATACGTATCAGCAAACATTTTGTACAAATGAGTGAATGAATGTAGACAAACAAGATAAACTTAGCCTACCTAAAATGGTCTTCCTTCCGAGCTTTGTGGTGCATACGCTCTCAGCACTAGCACCGTCAGTCACCTACACAAGGCAAATAAAAACTAATTAGCTAACTAAAAATGACTTTTCGTCAATCTTATTTCGTACATTTTATAAGTCGATTAAATTATTTGTATGAATACTAGATAAGAATTACTTTTCAATTAATTGAGTTAATACTCTATTAACATACCTTTGAACACAAACGAGCAAGCGTAGATCGTGGTACATTGCATATTTTGGCTGCTTTAAGATAGCAACACTCCTTAGATTTAACCATGTTGATGGCTTTTGTCATGTCATCTTTATTCCGATTCTTCCTTAAGCCCTTAGAATCTTTTTTTAACTTCGTTCTCGGCATCTGGAACATAAACAGATTTCGACTAAATTAAAATCGGATAAGGGCGGATAAGGGTATTACTTTGAAAATATGGAAAAGAAAACTTACCGAAATGGCACAAAAATACAATGAATAATAACAATTACGAATTGCAGGATTCAGTAATCAAGACACTTCCATGAAAAATTAACCATAATGTACATAGGGTAGTAATATGAGATAGTCTCATATTACTACCAGCAGACTGTCCCATATTACAACCATCTCTTTGTTTTAGTTTAAACATCTATTTAGCTAATACAGAAAAACATACGCTAAGATTAAAATTATATTCTAAAACCCTAATAAAAGTACTATATCTTACCTTGTTTAGTTGTTTTTGAATCAGTTTTATGAGCAATGTAGACGGTAGTTCAAGAAGCACGTACACAAACTTTTAATCGCCAAAATATAAACACACGTTCACGGCACCGCACAGTAAAACACTAGCCTTTCGTCAATTACATACACTAACTCCATCTACTTTGTTACATAGTTAGCATATACTCCGGTAGGTTTCTCCGCCATACGAAAACGAATACCATGGTATCTCATATATCTACCCTATCTCATATTCCTACCACCTCCTCTATTTATTATTTAAAGATATTAGTTTTTACCACTTACATAAAAATGTAAGTGCTTCAGTTTTATCCCTTGAGGAACAATTTCATCGAATTGTCCAGTCTTCTAGGTAATCAAAAAGTTAGGAACTTCGGTTCTGTAAATCTTTAAATGTGAACTTCACAAGGAATTATAAATTATGGGTCTTTTCGGTTTTCTGTATCTCACTATCGAATCCGAACTCCCTGAAGGATTACACAATTCTCCCACTCCTGCGTCTAGCACGCCAATCTGACTAAAATAGCAAAATTCCTGCGTAATGTCAACTCACTCCGATTTCACCGTTTGTTACTACACAGTTAACTATGAATTTTGTAGAGTTACTTAATAATATTCGGACGGACGAAGATGCTGCAGGAAAAGGGGTAATTCCATAATCCCAGAAGATGTGACAGTTAAAAAAAGTATGTGTGAAACACTCACACAACTTTCTCTTACTAATGTAAATAATTAAATCTATAACGTAATAGTAATGTAGTAATAACAAAAAAACAATAAAATAATCAAAATGAGAAATAAAACAACAGAACGTGTTAACATAGTACTACATACTGAGACTGGAAAGGACGTGTGTACGCGTGGGTAAGTGTGTCTGTCTCAGTATGCGTATTTAGTAAGGCAGGGAGTGAGAGAAATGTACAAGTGTGCAACCAGCAGGGAATTCGGATTTGATAGTGCCATACATAAAACTGAAAGGGCCCTAAATTATTCCGCAGATCTTTATTACACGGGTAATTTGCTAACAAATTCCAAAAGTACCAACAATTATTCATGTATGATATATTTTTTAAATAAGTCTTATTTACTAAAATGAATCTTAGCTCAGTTCTGGTATTCTGTGAAAATAATGACGCTAAAAAATCTGCAGAAGAATTTGTAGAGAATTTAAAATATTAAACGTATTGTTTTAATGATATTTGAGTTAGTATGGTTAACATTATGTAGTAAATTTTTATTTATTTTCTGTAATATTACCTGAATGTTGATGGTCATCACATTTGTTCATGTTTGTAGAAAGGATTTATTTTTGAATTGATTATATATTTATTTTATCGATTGTAATGATTTTTTTTGTGTTGGAAACTGAATGCGTACGGTATCCGATATTGATTTTGGATTTTGTATCGGATGATGATGTCGGTGATGAGTGGAGTACGGTAGAAAATTATTATTATGTTGAAAATGTGGATCGGATGGTGAGGAATGCATCAAGAGGGGGAATTCTAGGAGGGGTAAATGATGTGTAAAGAGATGAAAGGAAATCTCTCTCAAGTTGAATATCTACACACTGTCAGTGCGTGAACTTAAATAAACGTGTTCACTCACCGACCTCTAGTTCTACATTATTTCTAATATTTCCTTTTATATTATGCATTTGTAAATGTTAATCAAGTTTAATTTCAAGTTTATACAAAATGTTAATTTATCGAATTTGTTGTTTATAAAAAAACCCATAATGTACTTCATTTTAAAATCCTTGATTAATTCCCTAATTGCATCGTTGTGGAAAGTTAAACAAACAATCTCATCCAACTTCAATTCCAAATTCAAAAAAGTTGATACTTTTTTTTTTTGTATGGTATGACAACGTTTAGTAATTTTTTATTTATGTGTGGATCAAGTTTTGATCATTGATGAATAAATTCTATCCTCTCTAATACAGTCGAACCTTTACGATAACTCGAATCCTCAAGGGATGAGGAAAAAATTCGAGTTACAGAAATTTTGAGTTATGGATAAATCGGTTATTAAAAAATAACAATTATAAGTACATTCCACATAGGCTATTACAGTAGCCTACAATATGTAAAATATGTAGGCTGCTATTCATAGGTGCTAAGAACAGCCCAATTGAGGAAAGTAGAAGCCCCTGAAATGTGACTCGCTAGAACAGTGAAGGTATGCTCCCGGCGAGATCAGATTCATAGTGACATCACAGGAGAGAACTGAGTAAAGACGAAGCCATCCTAGAGAAAATGACCAGATATAGGACTCGATGGAAAAATCATGTTACAAGAATGAAAAGTGAAAGGGTTACAGTCCAAGCATTGCAATATTACCCAGTTGGAAGACAAAGCTTGGGAGAAGGTGGTTTGAGGCTGGAACAGGCGTAGGACCTAATCCGTAGCGGCAGAAGTTTTTAAAATTTTTTTACCATAGATGATTTTAAAATTTAAAAGATTGTGGCATAAAATACTGTTAATTTATCTTTTAAATTATGAAGTACAGGTCTAGCTTTTTCTAGGTTATTTATTATTTAATTAAGGTAACAGCAATCTTAATTACTATGTTTGAATTGTAATCGACTGGTTATTTAAACCATTAACCATGAACTATTATGTGCTTCTTGTTTAATTACATTATCATTTATACGTGACAACAGATTAACTGTACCTAAAAGGTTTGAAAGAATAAAATTGCTTTTGTTAAGCATGATAATTTGTAATGAAATTTGAAGGGGCATATTTGAAGCCAATAAATTGTCAGTGAATTGCAGAATTGTTAAATCGTTGTTGAGCTGTAGTAAATACTGTAATGAAAATTGCAGGTTAAAGACCTGATGCTGCGGTATTTCTGTGAAAGGATTGTAGTAGTAATGTTATTGAATTTTGCTTATAAACATTTGGTAGTTTTTCTCATTAACCACTCCACGTGCCTTTGTTATTAAAAATTAACTGACAGTTTCTGTACCTGATTTTTTCCTTTTCTATTATTTGATTATGTTGTTTGTATGATTGTGTAAATGACCGATAGATAATGATGGTAAAGAGTAAAAAAATATATATACATACAAGAGAACAGAAGGCGTTTGGACTACAGCTGTACACACATGCACAAGCGCTCACTCGGTTTCCGTCTCCGAAATAGAACAAGAAACCATCATTCTTAATTTAAAATTAACCACGAGTCTTACAGACTTTTGACTCCACACTTCACATCTATACAACAGCCTCCTCTTGTATTACTAAACCCTGACCCTGCGAGATAATACGGTACGTGAATTTCTTAAATTTACATTATTAACATGTCTTGTATTCTTTGGTAATGTTTTACTCAGAAACTCCATTCTCTATTATTTTTCTATCGTAATATATATATACCTTATTACGTTTACTGTACATATTAAACTTTCATTTGCGCCCGCCCTGTGCACAAGTTTCCTGCTAACATTCGAAAAGTACTTCTTTAACTGATTTATCCTTACAAACAAAGGATTAAGGCAATGATGTTCATTTATTACCCACACTTTTTAATACAGTAGAACCTCGATTATCCGAGGTAATGTGGACTGAGGGTACCTCAGATAATGTGGACTTTAACATCGTCAAAAATCGGGAGGGAAACGTATGGTAAAGTGGTGAAATGAATGAAGAATGTACAAACATTCTTTCAATAATTTCATGAATTAATTATGAAATTATTAACATTATTATTTATTAAGTTATGGTAAGGGGTAACAATACCCCTTACCATCTGGAATATTGTTAACAGGGCGTAAACAAAAAATAATCTCATAGAGCCCTGATCGAAGTCTCAAGTTAAGTTATTCTGATATAATTAATCATGCTACTTAATAATTAATAATTTTAAATATTATTTACTGTAGCTCCTATTACAAAAATTGTTTAATACGGAATTTTGTAGTACACAACTAAAACAGAACCGCTTTCAAGAGAATTACATGTGAAAAACATGTCGGTACATAATAAACTGGATGAGAACATATGAAAAAATTTATGTCGAACACATGTATGACTGTTCTTGTTTAAACACTACTGGTCACTGTATAACGGAGTTGAATAAATTAATAAAATTTTTAATGTGATAAAAATGAATCTTAACATTAAAATTTAATAGACGCTTGGCAGCAGCCATACAAAATAGTTTCTATTACCATATATTATTTACAAATTATTTTAATTTATTCGCCAAATCAGTAGTTTTTTCCACTACTTTTTTATTAAAAAAATACATTTACTATTTTATTTTATCTGACATGGTTTTTCTTGTTTGAAAATAATGGTTTTTTTTGCTTTTCAGGTAAGAATGAAAATATATATCTATGACAATTAGCTTAAGAATAATTGAAGCGCTATAATTTCTTCGGTACCGGTAAGTTAAAATATTTATAAAAGCATTTCACTATGACTAATTGGTGAATACTAAAGCTCAAAAGTATAAGAATTAAAGTGATGGGTATCGTGTCATGACGTTAAATGTTTATTATTATCATAATTTTTCTGTGAAATGAGTGGGCCTATAATTTTAGAATAATTTTTTCATATGTTGAGGTAGGAGCCCATGAATTTTTGTAGAAATGGCCGTGCCAAATTTTACAATGAAGTAATAGGTTAACATATTATAAAATTCTAATTCGTAAAACTACATTAAAAAATTTTTTTTAACGTATTAGAATTTTACTGTGTAGTAACTCCAAATATATATAAAAAAATTATGGGAAAACACCTGAGTAATGACAAATATTTGTGTGAATCAAATTTAGTCCAACCAACTTCTATAATGGCAAGACAGATGAATTCTGCATTTTTCCTTTAGCGATCGAACAAAAATAAAAGTCAAGAATTACGTTTCGATCATTTGAGATTTAGGGTTATAAGAACACTAAAAACTGCTTTTCTTAGGGCTAGTGTTATCCCTAAAACAGGAGGTAGAGGAGAAAGAAACATTAGTTAGTTATTTCCTTTGAGAGTTATGAATTTCATTATACAGCCAGACCCTGTGGTGAATGAAGTGAAGGTGTCATTTGCGGGGTGGAAGTAGATGCTTTTCAGAGGGCCCGGCATACTGATAATCATAGGCTATTTTTATACTAGGTAAGGAAGGTAATTGTAAACCACCTCACTCCTCGTTTTACTTAGTAAACCCTCTAAGGGGTTCTCAAACCAGCCTTTCGGCTGATGACCTAAACAACAATTTTTTTTGTCATCAGTCTCTCGACTGGTTTGGTGCAGTTCTTGAAGCTGTTCTATCTTGCGCTAGTCGTTTCATATCTACTTACCTGTAACACCGTACATCTTTTGTAATTTGGGTTATGTATTCTAACCTTTGCCTGCCTCCACAATTCACTCCCTCAATATTACCCTCCATTATTGATAGACCAATACCTGGATGCCTTAAGATATGCCCCAGTAGCCTATCCCTTCTTCTATTCTGGTAAGATGTTTCCATGTACTTTTTTTCATCCACTCGCCTTAGAACCTCAAATTACTTATTTTGTCCACCCGCCTAATCTTTAACATTTTCCTATAACACCACATTTCAAAAGTTTCTGTCCTCTTCCTTTCTACCACCCCTATCACTCACGTTTTAATCCCGTATAAAATGCTACACTCCAAACAAAGTGTTCTAAGAAATTTTTCTTAATCTGTAAATCAATGTTTGTATTTAGTAAGCTGTAAACAACAATATGATTTGAATATGCAAGAAAGTGAAACAAAAATTTAACGAATGTATTAATAAATTTCCATGTAATAGAGTAGAGAAAACAATTAGATTAAACGAGGGATATAATTGAAACTTGTCACTGATAAACACTGTAAACACTATTAACAATAGCCATTGTAAATGAAGTTAATCGTGCAAAAATAAATGAAAAGATAGAATAGTGTTATGCTTTGTCGAGTACTTTACCCCTTACTACAGCAGACAAAGATAGAAGTGTTGATCGTAACAGAATAAAATAGAAAATACAGAAAACGAAACAAACACAACCTCATAATACTGATGTAATCACATCACAATAAACCGAGATAAAGTTAAAAGAACGTGTTACGATTCTGAAAGTAATGATAGCGACTGTGAAATAATAATAATCTATCAAGAGAAATGAACATTGACATTTACCTGCACGCCTTCTCTACCTGTTTGTTGTATAGGACTACATGTGTAGTTCAGATATAATAAGCACTTTTCTTAATAGAGTATATTTTAAAACAATATCTAAAGAATATTAGTTTACATAATCTCTATTCATTCTGAATTAATGATTTATTTTTAAATAAATCGCGTTGATCTTTTACATTGATGTTTCCATTTTCCGCTTCGATAGAAACTCAGTTTTCACGTACGTATGTTTATCGAGACCTATTTACCTATAATATGGTCTACAAATATTCGGTTCGGTAAAAGACACATTAAATGTACCTGTACAAATTTTTCAAAATAGGGTCTTTCGACTGATCTTGCCCGTAACAGGCAGGTGGAGTGTTAAATTATTTGCTCTAATTCTGTTTCTTATCGCATGATCAGCCAATTATATGACTGAAATATTTAAGAACAGAAGAGGTAGAGGTTTAAAAGACACTAGTTAAAGTTATCTCCTCTGAGTAATGAATTTCATTATACAGCCAGACCCTGTGGTGAATGAAGGTGGCATTTCGAGGATGGAAAGTAGATGCTTTTCGGAAGGCCTGGCTTGCTGATAAGTATAGGCTACTATTCCACTAGTGTGGAAGGTAATAGTAAACCACCGCACTCCTCGTTTTACTTATAAAAGCTTCTAGAGGTTCAAAACAGCCTTCCGGCTGATGACCTAAGCAACAACAAACACTGATCTCTGACTCATCAGAAAAATGGGCAATCTTGTGTAGGGAAGATCTTAGTTTCCTTACCAGTTCGCTTAATTCGCTGCTTTGGAGATGTGGTGCTTCAGAAGGATATTTACAGTTTCTGGATGGGGAAAGTCTGCAACTTTGAAATACGCATCGTTGGGATAAGTGCGTTGAGACCATAGACAACATTTAAAAAAAGGAAATTAAATATTTTGGACACGTAATGAGAGGTCAAAAATTTATAGAATATTGCAGAAAATCATGCATGAAATAAGAATGGTTTAAAAGTGGTCCAGGTCGAAGAAAAAAGTCGTGGCTAAAAAGTACTTACCTATTCAGCTGGTATGGTGTAGATACGATTGGCTGCCAATAAAGTGAAATGGTTACCAACGTTCTGAAAGGATATGGTATATGAAGAAGATGAAGACTGGTTTCCCATGTTTCAGCAACACAACACTTCACAGACATTCAATCAGTTCGAGACAGTTAAAGAAACGATTAATAAATTATAGGCTACACTCTAATTAAATGGGGTATACTAATCTTCTTATTCCCACACTTTCCCTGCCAAATCCACTTAAAAGACTAAAGAGCATTGGTACCTATTTTTTTACCTTAAAGATTGCCGCTGGATGATGTTTTCACACATGACAAATCCTTGTCATTAACACTAAATAAATCGTATGTATAATTCTCTGGTACAGTTGTAATATTTGTATAAATAAAGTCAAAAAAGTTAACCATTTAAATCATCAAACACTGTGAATTCCAATATGAAAATATTTCAAATTTTATGTATTTTTGTAACTGATACAGTAGTGGATTTCATTTTTTATGTTTCACTGTTTATTTGCTGCTTTAGAGATGTAACTATCATTGTTGCAAATAAAAAAAATTGTAAGCTTAATATTTAGACTGATTATATTTGAATCTCATTAATTTTATTTAGACCGATTTCTTAATGTCTATTTAACAAATCATAATACAAGAAACAGAATTGATTACTTCGTTGCTAATCACAATATTAAATTGAGTGAACAAAAATCTACTTATGCTAGGAAAAATACATCAATAAATTACTACAAGTTTAAGAAATTTGTGGGAAAATCCATTTGTTTTATAACAGTTTAAAAATATACTGCAAAAGATCTGGGTATGATTTTCGGCGTGACGAAGGAATGAGAACGATCCAAAAAAAAGTGGAAGAATGGTATTATGAAGGCTATGGCAAGGAAGGTCTAAGAAAGCGATTCCCAGCCACAGCCATCGGTTACCTCGCGGCACACTGTAGCGGGTATTGTATGAATTTAAATCATTCTGCTACCGTAATTCTAATTAATAATTAAATTAAACTGCTACTTGAAATAAAACTTAAAAATTCTATCTTTACTGTAGGCTACGATGGTTGGTCCACGACAAATTTATTTTCAATTGTTGCAATTACAAATCCGGAGCTTAATTATAACTTTGGAAAAAAATACAGTGAAATATTAATTAAATTTTGAAAAAAAACAAGTCTGTTATACTATTTAGTTAATGAAATAAAAAATTAAATATTGTGATTTATAATTTTATACTATTTAAATTGAAATTAAAAAAAATGATATAAATTAAATACTAGCCATAGGTAACGAAATGTTTGAATCAGCTGTTCCTAAATAAATTTTAAACTGTCACAACAGCTGATCGCTACAACACTAACTGACATCCATGTTAAACATGGATTATTGATATTAAAATAAGAGTGCCATGATTAAATTTTAATCATGGCACACTTATTTTCGTAATTAACTACTATAATTATTTTATGCTGTTCTTGTATTACCGTCTTTATACATCAGGACACGACTAGAAAATTATTAGAAATAGTTTGTTTACTAAGGGAAAATAATGGAAAACTACATTTTAATACAAACACAAATATATATTTTGAAGGTTGCGAGAAATTTCGCGGCCCACTGGTTGCAAATCGTTGATCTAAGAGATGAAGATGTGTTTTAATAAAAATTAACGGCGTTTTGTGTTGTAGTTAATGGTAGGCTATATGGCCGTTGGACAGCCGCTTTAATAAAATTAATTATTACTGAAAAAGGTTATGGTTTGCACGAGTTATTTCCTAAATAATTTTTTTCATATTTCTAAGTAAACGGTAAGGTAAAATTTTGATTTATTTAGTGATAATGCCTGTTGATATAAGCCTTGGGAATTGCGTAAGTAATGATATTAGGTGATATGCAGACGAAATATACCTAACCGGGAATCGAACCTAGGGAAAATCACAAAAGTTAGTGGTATTGGTTAAATTATGTAAGATTAATAGAAAATAAGTCAGTTAACTCTGTAAGGGTATCGTTTCACGAAGATAATGTTCGATTTTTTTACAATAGAAATATTATCATCCGGGTGATTCAAAATCCGTCAGCTTGTATTTCTTACATTTTGTATTATTATAGGTTCTCGATTTTTGTATTGTTATACTACATTTTATAAATGTAAGCAATACTGCCTACCAATGGAAAATGTTTTCGGATATCATACCAATAAAATTCTATTTATAATAGGGTCAAAAATAGGGCATGTAATGCGAAAGGATGTAGAGGCGGTTTGTAGTAGATTAGGCTGTTGAAACGAAAAAGGAGCTCGTTCACACGTGGTAACCTTACACCAGACAGACACAGACAGACGTAAAATAACCTGCAAAAACTAGAATAGATGTAGTAGACCTATTTAATGACTGTGCTGGGAAGATTCTTTCTTCATTCATTTTGCACTTTTTTGATCGTGAATGGTGTACTGTACCAAGCCTATTTATATAATACCTCTTTCGTGTTGTATTAGCGCACAGGGTCAGAGCGGACGTGATGATGTGGTTTTTATGCACATCCGACGCGCCAACGTGTTCAATATGTTGTCGAGTTTAAGAGTGCCTAGTGTTGTACCTACTTTTTTCTGTGCGTGTGGCGCCTTTGTAAAATTAATGTTTAAGTTGCAGTATGTCGTCACAGGACATACTACCGTTTGTCCTTCATTCTTGTCATTGAATCTATGATGTATTATTATTAGTATTTTATCTTCTAAATAAATATCCGAGAAGGTATCATTTATTCATAAAAATGTTGATCATCTGATAGACTCACACGTTTTATGAAATCTTCATAATCTTTCATAACCGTTCCAAAACATAGTTACCGTTCAGGAATGAATTAAATAACAATTAACAATAATATTTCTAGTTTAAACACAGTTTTGTTATATCTGAGCAGTAGATACTCGATAAATTTTACGTACTAAGCTGAAATTAAGTTTTTTTTAAATATTTAATTTAATTTTGGAACTGTGCAAAAGATAACTAACAAACATAATCAGAATGTGTAAATAAATAAACAATATGGGGTTAATAGCTTAAATGAGTGCACCACACATTAACAATGCTCAAGAATTTAAATTGTGCTTACAGTTAAATTTTTGTCTAATAGTATTGTGTTCAAATAAATTAAATTTGCGTTGTTCACTTAGTTGTTGCTCATGTAAATATATTTTTTAATCATTTCATTTTGTTTTTATCATACAATATTATTATTTGTTAAAATTTATAATTTCTTCCATATTTCTTGTTCTTTGTATATTATTTATTTTTGTTACTTGTATTTATTATCCAATTGTCCATTTATGTTTGTTCTCTGATTTTATTAATTTTATTTTTATTGTTCACCTCTTAGAATTATCCACGGGGGTGTAATATGTAAAGAAAATTTTCTATTTTTTTTCACGTCATTTGTTTTAATTAAAAAAATTATTCAAACTTTTGAATGGTTATACTCTTATTTTTTAGTTTCACAATAGTAATATAATTGGTGTCCTGGGTTCGATTCCCGGTCAGGTCTGGCATTTTTTTCATCTGTAAATCACCACATATCATTACCTACGCACAAGCCGAAGGCTTATGTAGGCATCATCACTCAATAAAAAAAAAAAACATTTCATGAAAGACTAGATGACTATCCAAACCAACTAGTCCGTGATCTAGCTATAAGGAACTTCCCAACTCTGCGTCGTTAATGTATCAAGTCTGTACTCCGTCGGCGTTTCAGTATTCTTTGTATAATTCCTTGTAAACCGGGAGAATTTTCGTTGCGTAGTAAGAGGTTATTATGATTTTGAAGTCTATCTCTTAACCAATGGTGCAATTATAGAAGTGTGTCGTTAGATGCGTAAGTCATCGGATAATGTAAGTCATCGGATAATTTAATGGTTTTTTTAACCTGGAAGTATAATTTTTTGTACAAAATACAAAAAAATGCGTTTCAGCTTGAACGTTTTTAGTATATTCGGTATTCAATATTTTATGAAAGTTTTGAAACTTCATAAAACCTCCGAAAAGTGCTGTTCCATTAAGAGTTATTCTAATATTAAAAAGGATGTTCTAGGTTTTAGTTTCAATTTGCTTGGAATACTTTGTACCATACTTTACATAACTATTCAGTGCTTGATAATCCTTTGTATTCCTTATAATTATACATAAATATAAACCTTCATCAAAATACCGTCAAAAATAGCAAGAACACTTTCCAAACCACATAGTCAGCCAATTGAGCAATATCATAATTTACTTGTATCAAAACATGTAAGTACAGTCGAACTTCTGTAACTCGAATTTACTACATCTCGAAATTGAATTTCAGTTCCCTTCCACCTCCCATACATTTTCTTTGTAAAAATCCATCTATAGCTCGAATTCCGTTATTTCTCTAAGACGAACGATTTATTTAGTTTCCTTTGACGAAATTATGTACATAGCTCTCAAAGTACCATTTTGTGGTCTTTTGGAAACTGTATGTAGTGCTGCTTCTTTCATTTTAAGAGGAAATGTTCGACTATAAAAGGGTACAGACCCTCATCAAAGTCATCTAGTTACCTTTGTAAGCCTAATAAGTGTAAACCAAAAACAATGAATTTCTTCCAATCGACGAATCTTTGGTGGACCGCAGAACAACAGAAGCATAGTCTGTCGGTACAATGTAGGCCTACCATATTCAGCATGTACTGTAATTAAAATAGCGTAATTTTGGAATACTGTATAGTGTATATAATATGTACAGTACTTAACACTGTAGCTTAAGGCTAAGCTAAATGCAACGTACATTACTGTATTGCGAAATTACGTGTCCAATAGGCCTACATATTTTATATATTGTAGGCTACTGTATTGTATAGGCTATGTGGAATATTCTGTGTTTGATATTTTTTAATAACTGATTTGTTTTTATTTTTCCATAACTCGAAATTTCTATTACTCTAATTTGTTTCCTCATCCCTTGAGGATTCGAGTTATAGAAGTTCGACTGTATTTGGTCAATTCATTTTATAACTCCTCGGCTAGCACTGGAAATATGTTGATGATCTGCGTTGGTTATGACTTGGCCGTGGAGGCTTGGAACTAGTTGGCAAAATATTGTTCTAAAATATGTTTTTAATGTTATTTGTGATATTGTTAAATGAGTTCAGATTTGGTGAAGCCATATGTTACTTGGTTTTGTAAGTGTTCTTACTTTTTTTTGGCCGTATTTTGGTAGTGTATTTATTTTACGTTGGCACGGTTGGTAAACTTTTATATAAATTATAATAATTTGTTTAGTAAATTTAATTGGATAAAAATAATAAACTAATGTAGATTTTACTGTTCTGTAATGCGCTGTATTAGTGTGATTAGTGAATTTATTTCCGTCGAAACTGAATCATATGGTAAGCGCGTTAACATTTCCTTAGCAACTCTTGTAAATTAGAATGTTGGTATGATTGAATGGCAGGAAGAACTAAAATTAGAGAGATGCGTTTCTTCCGGTATGATCCATGTGGAGTTCCTTTTGTAAACAGTCTAAGGAGGTACTGTTTGTAATAGCAAAGGGTAAACGATTTATAGGAATAGTTTGTGACGTCACATACACAAACTACTTCATTATTTTAAAATTTAGGTATAGTCTTACTTTCTAAATGTATATTATGTTTAAGTTATTAGTGGCAATTTTTAAATAATTGTCATTATCATTTTCCTTTGTTCGTCCGTCACACCCAGATTCCAAAAACTACAAGAGATGGCTCAAACGGTTTTCGGATTTTTAATCTACATTAAAAGTTAGTGGGCTTGGATTGGATATAAGTTCCGATTTCGACTGGAAGTGGCCCAAAACTGGAAATCAAGAAATCAAAGTCGGAATTTGGAAATACAGGTGGTGTCATTCGATTTTCTTAAAAAGTAGATATTGTAATCGTTGGGTTTAAGGTTCCGTTTTCGACCAGAAGTGGCCCAAAACCGGAAGTCTAGATATCCAAGTCGGAATTTGGAAACAAAAATAGCGTCATTCGATTCCTTTTCAAGAGTAGATACAGAAATCATTAAGTTGGAAGTTCAGGTTTTGATCGGAAGTGGCCCAAAACCGGAAGTCAAAAAGTCAAAGTTGGAATAATGAAAACAAAAATAGTGTCATTCGTTTCCTTTCAAAGAGTAGGTACAGAAATCATTGGGTTTTAAGTTCCGGTTTTGATAGGAAGTGTCCCAAAACTTGAAAGTTAAGAAATCAAAGTCAGAATAAAGGAAACAAAGATAGTGTCATTCGATTCCTCTTAAAGAGTGCATACAGAATCATTAGGTTTGAAGTTTCAGATTTTACCGGAAGTGGCCCTAAACCGGAAGTCAAAAAAATATAGCCGTAAATCAAAAGTAGGCAAACCTAAGCCTTTTTAAAAATTGTCACCAGCCATGAGACGCGTCGTCTCATGAAAGGGATTTTTGATTTTGATTTTATTTGAAGAACAGTAAGTAATAGATAGAATGAAATTATGATGTCAAGTTGTAATAGTTTCTCTGTATTCTTATTTAATATGTAATACTACTTATATAGTAATGGGTGCTTTCTTGTAATGAACAGAATTAGGAGTAATTGCTTCCATACAAGTTGTTGTTATTCTTTTTAACTGTATTTCATCGTTGTTCTCTACTGGCTTATTGATATGACCATGATCTTATGTTATTTTTATATCTTGGTTATTTGTAGTGTTTTATTTTCATAAATATGCAATACACAGGAGCGTGGATTATCCGAATGTTAGTCATCCGAACCACTATCGATGGAAAACAATACATATGTACTCACGCAGAGACGTTAATACCAGTGTTATAAATTTAAGTAATAATTAATTTAATTAAATATTTTAATTGTAATTAACAGTTAATAAAAGCATTGTAACTAATTGTATTAAATTAAATCAAAACTTAAGCATTGTTACAAAAAAAAAAAAAATGTCGCTACTACAAACAAAAGTTGAGTCCTAGTTCAAAAGAAAATTCAAGATTTAAAAAAATTAGTGTACAGCATGTACAAGTGCGTTAAAAAATATTTCATAAAGGATTTTACCGTAGTTTGTTACGTTAATTTATTCAGTTTTTGTAATTCTGTATTTTTCCGTTTGTTTTTATAATTTTATGTTGGTCTCTACATTGGCAATAAATTAGTGTGTTTTTAAACTAAAGTTTATGTTAGTTTTTCATAACATTGTTACCGTGTACGTTACCTATATTACATTGTTACGGTACTTTGCATCAAATTATAGTATTTAGCATATTTTATTTTCCGAACTATTTGATTATCAGAACCGCTCTGGTCCCAGTAAGTTCAGGTAACTGACGCTCCACTATAATTGTGTTTGCATTAGTCTATGTGCTCTCTTGTTCTCGACTGTTGTAAGAAATTACAACTTATGGGATTTAATAGTTCCTTTAGTTTTCCTTTGTAACTGGTTGTTTTTATCTTAAATTATAATTTTTGTTTGGCTGATGAAAGAAATTTAATTTCCTTTCACACAGTTGTTGTAAAACTTATGAATTAGGTATAACTTTTCTGAATAAAAATAAATTATGAACTAGTCTCAAATGTACTTATAAATAAACTGGTTTATTGGTTTTCCCGAATTCAGTTCACATTCATGCATCCCAATTTTTTTAAACTGTAGTACTTTTTATTATGTGAAAATAGTGGTAAATCTTTGGGGTGGTCATTCGTTTTTATCTTAGGTGTAAGTGATCAAAATGCAAATGCCATACTTTTACTGTGCAACCCTTAAAAAACAAATATGCCAAATTTCAGCTGTACAGTGTTCAGGAAGTTCTTGTGGGTTAGTCAATAAGTATGGGATTTCGTTTTTATAATGTAGATAACGACAAGGTGTTTCATATTTATTGTTTTTAACGAATATTTTTACAAAATCATAAATACCCAATAATAATTATTCGTTTTGGTACAGTTTTTTTCAAAATTGTAGCGTTATGTAAAGTTATTTGTTTATAATTCCTATTAAAATAACCTCCAAAGATTGTTATTCATCGAATCAATGTTACTGCAACATTATTCCAAGTTTTTTAACAGATTACAGTTGCGTGGTTTATCGAAGTATGTCTTCTCAGGTTGTTTGTTTGGTTAGTTGGTTCCCAAACCATCAAAGAAGTTCTTACAGTATCATTAAATGGTTAAACTTTTGGATTTTAATTTTAGTTTTGTGATTTCCTTCTGTGTTAGTCTCAACTTCATGGCATTTTTTAATTTAATGACATATTTCAAACAAACAAATAATGCTAATTATAATTATCTAAGTATTTTGTTGTTTAGATCATCAGCCGAAAGGCTGGTTTAAACCTCTTGAGGCTTTACTAAGTAAAACGAGGAGTGAGTTGGTTTACAAGTGCCTTCCTCACTGACTGGAAAAGTATGCTTATATGCATGCCGGGCCCGCCGAAAAGCATCTACTTTCCACCCTGCAAATGATACTTTCACTTCATCCACATGGTCTGGCTGTACAATGAAATTCATTACTGTAAGAGAAAAGACTCTATTGTATTTTACTCCTCTACCTCTTTCTTAATCTTAACAGATTTTATTACCTTTCGTTTTATTTATTGTTTACATTTTGTACGCTGAAATCAGCGTGAAAATTGTAATCTAACTGCGTACATAATTACCTTGTGTGTACATTTACTATAATGAATACCGGCTCCTTGTTTAGGGTTAAGAGTGCAAGTAAAAAAAATTATTTGTAGAAATTGTGTTTTGTCTGGATCGCGTAACGTATTCTTTAGGTAGCTTTTAAAATTTCTGGCTTTAATTCGTGGATGTTAATAAGTTGCGTACATTTTACCGCCTACTAAGTCGCTTTCGCTTGCACATTTAATGTTTTTGCACATTATAAATAATAGAGGGATAACTAAACTTGCTAAAACAGCGGGATGTATTATTTACAGCAGTTATTTATTTCATTTGATGGTTGATTTAAAGTAAATTAGTTTTAGGAAAATAAACTGTAATTAATTTTCTGATATTTCTATTTCTTCTTATTGTTGTAACCCATTATTTTTATGGTGGTTTTAAATATCCATGTTATTATGTAAAAAAGTATGTACTTTTTTCGTAATTTATTTAATATTTTTAGCGTTCAGGTAATTGTTTTTATAGTTCTACAATACAATAATATGATTTCATTTTTGTTTTATTTATTTAATGTGTTCATTCAGCGTTTTGATGCACAAATTACTTCGTTTACTCATTACTGATTACGTTTATTTACTTCTAAACATTGGGCCAGTTTCTGTAATAAATTTTGGTGCGAGTTTTGGAGCTGAATCTGGTATAAACGCTAATACCTAATTAATTTTTGCTAGGTCAATAGCCGAAAGGCTGGTTTGAACCTCTAGAGATTTTACTAAGTAAAACTAGGAGTGAGATGGTTTACCAGCCTTCCTCACTGATTAATTTAATTATAAAAAGTTAAACATCGAAGCTCCATAGGTGTGCAGTGTGTTTACTAAAATCATCATGCTAGTATTTAAAGTTCCATGAACAGCTTTGTTTTTAGTGAATACGGTAGGGTACGAATTGGAACGGTTGTTCTGGATTTGTTGTAATTTCTAGACCTTAACCAGGAATTTAACCCGGGACCTCCGCGTAAACACTTACGCGCTACCACTACGCTACGGAGGCGGTTCTCATCTCATTTGTTATCAAAAAAATAAACAATTACAAATTAATAATAATTATAAAATTAATTATGTAAAAATCATTTTGTAAAACTTTTTTCGGTAGTCAAAAATGCAAAGGGCTAGTTTTAAATGCGTTTAGTAATGAAGTGTTTATAATTTTTTTGGGAATTATATTTATTTAATACGATTAACCCCGCCATTTTAAATTGAGATTTTCGGAAACGCGTATAAATTTTGTAGGAATGATTCATAAATGGTATTTTAGTACGATCACGTATTGAAACTATTTGTTTTTTTTATAAATCGGAATAAAGTAGTAATTTTTTTCATATTAGTTTTTCACATTGTAATTGGTCCACCGTTCTTCAAAATCCTGGAAAATTTTAATTAAAATTACTATATGGAATATTTATTGTAAGATATACTATTTAAAAAGCGGAGTAATTTTTTTATAAGGTAGTATGAAAAAATTCTCATCCAATCTAGAAACGATATTAAATGTGTTTAAAAAAGTCAGTACTGTTGTTGGTGTGTAGAGATTATTGGAATATTTTTTCAGTTTTTTCTGAATCGTTATTGGAAACTTGTAGAGTTCTTTTTCCAATTAATTCTGTATGAGTATTATAGAGTACGTTTGGGATTACATTTTCCAGTTCAGATTTTTTGTCTGTATACGTATTCGTTTAATTTTTAAAAAAGCAATGTTTTATTCGATTTTTGAGTGTCTTGTTTTAAAAAGTATTTTAACGTACTATAAAAATTGTTTAACACATCTCTACAACAACCATTTTTTATCTATAATTCTACACGAGTACGTTTGAAACAACATGTCCCTGGAAATTTCAATTCTGTATTTTTTTCGGAAAATTATGATCAAAATATTGAATTTAAATCAAAATATTTCAGGATTAAAAAATATAAAATGATTTACTGAAATGAAAATTTCCAAAATATTCGTGTATTGGAAAAGTTAATTTTACCTTATTTTCCCTTGTTCTATCTAACGTTAGTTTGGCTGTAGAACTGTGTCAGCGTTTTGAGATACGAAATTCTGTTTGAAAAATTGAAATTATTGTCTGCCCATAACAGACAGGTGGCGGACCAAATTATTTACACTCAATCTGTTCGTTGCAGGGCTGAAATAAATAGTTGTTTCTTATCACATGGTCACCCAATTAAATGACTGAATCATTTAAGAACAGAGGAGGTAGAGGTGTAAAATACACTTATCAGAGTTATCTCCTCTGAAAGTAATGAATTTCATTATACAGCCAGACCCTGTGGTGAATGAAGTGAAGATGTCATTTGCAGAGTGGAAAATATGTGCGTTTCAGAGGGCCCAACATGCTGATAAGCGTACTTTTCCATTCAGTGAGGAAGGCAAGGTGCCACCTCACTCCTCGTTTTACTTAGTAAAACGTCTACAGGTTCAAACCAGCTTTTCGGCTGATGACCTAATGAACATTATCAAGACAGTTTTATTACTCTATTTCTTATGGAAGTTATCCGTAAATGGGTTTCCCAACCCTCAAAGAGAATGAATGATCTTTTAGAGTGCAAAATGGTTAGGGTATCTACAGGCTATTTTAATAATCCAGCTGTTTTTTTAAAAACGTTGTTTCTCTACTAGTCACGATATATATCCATGACTAGTGACAGGATTGTATTATAGAAATTGGTTTTTGGTTTACCCGATTTTACTTCACATTTTTATATATTCTAGGTTGTTGTTGTTTAAATCATCAGCCGAAACATTTGAACATTTAGAGACATTACTAGTGTTACTCCTAGGAGTGTACTTAGGCGTTTTACGTAATTTTCCCTGTTAAAAAATTGAAATTCCTGTTAAAATGAAATCGAAAACCAGTTGTCCTTCAGTTCAGACTTTTGTTGTTTAAGTCATTAGCCAAATGGTTGGTTTGAACCTCTTTAGGCTTTAGCAAGTAAAACGTGGAGTGAGGTAGTTACCTATGCCTTCTTCTTTGAGTGTAAAAGCATGCTTATCATCATGCAAAGTCATCTGAAAAGCATCTAATTTTTACCTTGCAAATTATACTTCACTGGATTCACCACAGGATCTGGCTGTATAATGATAAAATTCATTACTCTCGGTAATAACTATGACTAGTGTCTTTTACACCTCTACCTCTTCTGTTCTTAAATACTTCAGTCATATAATTGGCTGACCATGTTATAAAAAACAGTCCTACTTTTGTAGCCCTGGAACTAGCAGATCGAGTACCAATAATTTAACTCTTCACCTGCGTGTTGGGGGCAAATACCTAAGAAGTAAAGGAAGTTAACTCCATTTTTGTAATTTTTCAGAAGAACCAAAAACATGAAGTTTTTCTTTTTTAAAAATTTTTTGAAGGTGTTAGAGTTTAAAAAAAATATGTAACTAATAAAGCTTCTGACGGAGATTTAAATGACTGTACAACTTTCTTTAACTTCTACACCTCACTGACCACCCACAGAACTTTAGTTAATCAAACGAAAACAAAACTTAGACAAAATATAATGTGCTAACTCTATTCTGATAAAGAAACAGCATTTTATTCACAACAATGTTTGAAAAAATTACAGATTCAAGCAAATTTTAAGGCCTAAGAAAAACAATAAAAACAAAATAATTCAGAATAAAATAACTTATTGTCAATAACGAGTGATAGATTCAATTAGAGTTAAAAATAGTAGTGATTTTTTTAAAATCTTCCGCATCCTATATTTAAGTGGAGTTAATGTGCGTACTGAAACTTAAAAAAAAATGGAAATAAGAGAGATATGAGTTAATATTGTAAACCATTAGATAGGACATTTCTTGTTGATTTTCAAACTTAATTTTGCCAAAATTGGAGTTAACATCCTTTACCTCTAGGGCTAAAGACTCGAGGCTTTTGAGATGTGGTTGTATAGGAGAGTGTTGAGAATTTCATGGATGGACAAAGTGACCAACGAAGCTGTATTGGAGCGGATGAATAAGGATTTGGAAGTGATGAACACCATCAAGAGCAGGAAGCTTGCATATTTCGGCCATGTCATGAGGAATGAAGAAAAATACGGCCTGCTGAAATCCGTTCTCCAAGGAAAGATCTATGGCAGAAGAGGACCAGGAAGAAGAAGAATGTCATGGCTGAAGAACCTGCGTACCTGGTTCTCCAAGACTACAACAGAACTTTTCAGGATGGCTGTAGATAGGATAGCCATAGTCCGACTGATCGTCAATATTCGGAACGAATAGGCACTAACAGAAGAAGAAGACCTCTAGGGCACAAATATATAATATTATACCAGATGATATTTGAGTATTAATGTGAAAAGTAAAAAAGTGTTTTATAACATATGTTAGAGCTAATAGTTGTGGTGTTTTTCATTTGAAAACTTTCAACGATAGTATTTTACAGTATTTTTCTATTTTAAATGGTAATAATTGTTTGTTGAAAAACATAAAATTGTATATAATGTTTTTTATTTAATTAATATTACAAAAAATAGTTTTTCGTGAAATTTGTTTATAATAAAAACATAAAAACGAAACATTTAGTTGGTAGTGCTGGCTGTCAATTCATATAAAGAACTTTGTATGACATCGGTCAACCAATAACTGTTGTTGTCTGATTGTTTTATCGTGCGGTAGTAGTGGTGAAGCCTATGGTGGCGGTATACTGGTCAGTGGTTGCAGTTTGCAGTTATTGATGACTGCGGATCAAAGCAGAATTTGCCTGATAATAATAGCCGCAAACAAACCTCACTTCGTCCGATTCTGTGACTGTGGACTCATACTCTACGTACATTACATATATGGCCCTCACATTGCCATTTCGAATGCTTATTTGTGTATATATTTGCTGGTATTATACATCGTATCAAACTATTCTGAGTCCTCTAAATTTAAAAGTTTCTTTTTCATTCATATATTACAATAACGTTCGTTATCAGGGAGCCTACTGTGTACAGATTTTTTTATGTTTTGTGATGGTAATGAAAAAAGTACATTGTTTTTTCATGTCATGTCATTATAATTGCGAAAAATTTTTTGTTTTGTTCAGCTTGGTATACTTGTCTGTAGAATCGTCCAACATTATTTGATTATTATCTGTCAACGTTTTAATAAGTCTGTTTTCAACTTTAATCCTTTGCAATAATGTTCTTGTAATGCAAGAATATTTTGCCATGGAGTAAATCAAAACTATTGTATGAGTAATTCTATTATTTTAAAGTATTAAATAAATAAATAAATAAATGTTTATTTGTCATCGACCAATAAAAAAGGAATAGATATCGTCAAATATAGTAATATACTGTACATTAAAATCTATTTTCGCAAACAATTTGTGAAAATATATTTTTGTTTACAATCTAATCTACTATTTACTAAAGCAATTCTTTTACATTAATTACTACTTAAATTTTATTAATTTAAAAATTGGAATTTTAAGTTTGTCATTTACACTATACAATGTATAGTGAAAAAAGTGAAAACGATAGTATTTTACAGTATTACATTACATATATGGCCCTCACATTGCCATTTCGAATGCTTATTTGTGTATATATTTGACCATCATTCTGGGAGATCTATTATTAATTACACGTAAAACAGTTAACAAAAACGTGAAAATAAAGCTAAATAACATTATAAAAATTTAAACTTTTGCCTTTTTTTTCTTTAGTACATTTTAACAGAGTTATTATTCAGTTTATTATTTGGTTGTTTTTTTCGTAATTCTACACTAACTACTTTAAAAGAGTATTTGCCGGCCGCATGGGTGTAGTTGGTAACAAGCTCGCCTCTCATCATGCAGTCTTGGGTTCTAGTTCCACTGAGGCACAGCATATTTTCATACTTTACAAAAATCATTTCATCCTTCACAGTTGCAACCCAACGTCGTCGCTAAAGCACGCTTTAGTTGATGCGATGTTAAATAAGCAAAGGGGGGGGGGTGAAAGAGTATTCGTTGTACTAATATATTTTAAAATACTTGAACAGAATTAAACGCACGTTTTGTTAAAATACCTTTTACTTCTCGATCAAATTTTTTTTAAATTAAAGAGTTACGAATTTAATTACATTCATAAAACCATGAGTTATTTTATAATCTATTTTGAAATGGTATTTAGTTAAGTAATACGAATTCTTATGTATGACTATTTCGTAAACATTCTTTTAGACAACCGTTTTGATTGAGAAATTATTACGATGGTTTATGTTCAGTGTGTTTTTTTAAATCCAAAAATAAATTTTAAAAGTACTCAGAAAAAACGTTTAAAAAGCATCTGTCCAAGGGATCTTCTGGGAGATCAGTTATGCGATTATTTAAATTATTGATTATTAAAAATATAACAACAGATTTTAAATAATAATTAAAAAATACAAAATTAAAAATTTCTCTGAAAGATACTTTATGGTAGAATGAAGTAATAAAATTACCTTTTTTAATCTAAAAATCGTTTATTATTTGGTTGTTTTATTATGTACCTACTTAAAATACCATCAACTCAAATTTTCTTAGCTACAATTTATCTATTATTAATTACACGTAAAACAGTTAACAAAAACGTGAAAATAAAGCTAAATAACATTATAAAAATTTAAAAAAGCATGATAAAGACCTTAAATACCGATACATAAACAAAATTTAAGAGAGAAAGTAAAAAATATAAGTTATGTATCAGTAATTTCAGAAAGCCCATAAGTTAAACTTTTGCCTTTTTTTTCTTTAGTACATTTCCGAATTGGTTGGATGTAAACCCTCCATTCCATACAGAAATCACAGAGGTCTGGCTTTCCTTCACTAATATAATTCTAAGAGCTTACCCTTCTGTTATAAGGCTTATCCTAAGTCTTTTTTTCGGTTGAAAATAAAATTGGTGATATTTGAAGATGAAGTCCTACAATTTAGAAAATACAAATTTTCGGCGCCAAAATGTGTATATAGGAGAAAACTACTACATAATTATAGATTGGTGACGATATGACAAAAAAATAATGTTAATATTTCAAACATTTTTTTTTGAAAGTCAAGAATTTCAATTTATATCGTAGTGAAAAGATTCCTCAAGCCACTGGTGTCATAAATAATAAATAAATATTTTTGCAAGACACAATTTTGACAAAGTATTTTTTACAAAAACAACATGAGTCAGCATTTTACTCTTTTTTACTTCAGGAACAACATTAAGTGTAACGTAAGTACTTTGACTTAAGTGCTTTCTGAAATGGCTTATTCGTTATAATTTGGCTATTATTTGTGTCAAATGGATACGATTAAACAATCTAAATTGTTCTCAAAAATGCAAAATTGTATTTGGATGTTTATTTTCTTTAACGACCAAATTTTTGACGTCTGAAATATTGCATTTGAATGGGTCATTTCAGAAAGCCCATAAGTCAAAAAAACTAACTTTTGGAAAAATTAAAAAACTTGTAATTTATTATGGTTCAATTAAAAAAATATTACAAAATAAATAAATTGTTCAGAGGGCTTTCCCCTTTAATATAAAATATACTTTTGTCTTTTTAAAGACAAGCCATTTGTTTAAAAAAATTGAAAATTTAGACTTCAAAATTGTTTCTGTAATATATTACAGTAAAATGTTAACTTACTTTGTTTTCTGTAAAATACGTTGTTAGACCTGAAGAAAATTGTGTTGTACAATAGTTTTTATTTATTTATTTCAATAGTTTACATTATGACTTAAAACAGCTTTCTGCAAAAATAAAAATTCTTAACTTTAATAAAGAAAAATGTTGATTTTTCACGGCTATTCACGTTCTTCATAGTTTTCATAAACAGTAGTTACACACCTTAAAAAGATTTTAGCATAGAATCTTTGTATCGCCTCTTCCACTAGAAAGTAGAGGTTAAGCTTCAAAAGAACATCCACTTTCATTTTTTAATTAGAAGGAAACATTTCATACTCTTGAGGATAAGCCTTTTCTTAGTGTTATGTATTACTTAAGGAAAGCCAAACTTATGTGATTTTTGTAGTGATGGTGTGTTTACATTTAGTAGTAAAATGTAAAATTTTGACTTATGGGCTTTCTCAAATGAATGATTCATTTGTAAAGTAGATTTTTAAGGAGAAAATAAAAAATCAAGATGATGTATAAATATGTAATACGAAACTTTTTTCTTTGTAAGCGCTCGGGTAAAACAATTATGGATTATGAAGTTATTTTCTTCTTACAAAGTGATTTTTGTACAATTCATTATACTCAAAGACAATTGACCACATAAATCCAAAAGTCCAATCTCTTTCAACTAACGACCTCCCTGTTAACAGACGACTGAAACGATGGTGGAATAGGGATCTTCTCCGACCACCATAAAAAATCAATTCAACTTGTCATGCCTGTGTCATTTCATAAAAACAAAAAATCATTTCATATAAAAAACAGTCATCCATCATAGTTTATAAATTATTAGCCTATCATTGAAAAATATTGGCACCACATTCCTTGCAAAATTTCACGCCGAAATCGGTCAGTGGATCGATTCACATTCCCGCCATTCCTCATTCATTCCATCTCATTTACTAGTTGTTCTTTTTAAAAAAATGTACAGTTGTAAATAAAAATAAAGTGAAAGCCAAAAAAAGAAGTTGTTAAAATTTTTACCGTTAAATAGGTACTTATTTATTTGTATGTTTTAGAACTATGTTACATTGAAGAAAGTTGTCAAATTTTATAAAGTTTGTGTGAAATTTTGTGCATCATTTAATATTTAATAAAAGTAATTTTATAATGTGTACCTACCACGAGTACGAATTTTAAGTGGTCTGAAGTGCTGCCTTTGTGTACGCTAAATTTGTGTATACATAGGATTTGAGTGACGGCTGGTATGGGTGTTTCTGTGGGCCCCATTTATTGTAGATGAAAGAGAATTAGTGTCGGCGAATGACCGACCGGTGATTGGTTGCTAGGTATAGCAGCAGCTTCTGATCGAAGACCAACGTACAGTGAGTGGCATAGAGTGGTTTAAAAACCACATCAAAACGACAATAACTGTCGGTGAACAACGCTTTTGTAATTATTTATATAATAACAGTTGCACCAGAATTGTGGCACCGTGTTAACTGGATATCCTAAAATGTGGTGTACGTAACTACTACTGCTTGTTTCCTGTATTTTTTGAATAAGTGTGCTCGTTTGTATTCCGCGTTATGTTTATTACACTGAAATTAGAATCCATAAAATATGTGCTTCTAAATGGATGTTTAATGGTATTATTCGTCATAATGTTTGACATCCGTGGTTTTGTTTGTTTCCCTGGATTATTGAAATCGATCGACTCCTATATAATTTTTATGCATTTTTTATCTTTTCATTTGTTATTCTGTTAATATTTTACTGTAATTTTTATATCACTGTAAATAACATATATTTTGTAATATCGTGTTGGTTCTTCGCTAAAAATCAGAACACATGAATAAAAGAATATATTTTTTTTTACAAAATAAAAGGAGTTTTGCAAATATACATAACATCTAAAATTATTAAGGGGACACGGGAGTCCTATACTTCACCAATGTTACTTAAGGAAAATTTTCTCAGCTTGTACTGCTTAAAACATTATGTATTTTTTTCACAACTTTGCTATGCTTTTATATACATTTAGAATGTAACAGTTTTGTAATATTTTGATTTTTAACAAAGATAAAAAATTGAATTCGGTTCACCTTTTATACCTAAAAAATTTTAAACATTATAGCTGTAAAATATTTTAGAAAACATTTTTCACACGTTATTCATAGAAACTGTGCATCCTTATGACAGTTAACTACCCTGAAACTTTCATCAAAGGTTGGGTGGTTGGTGAGAAAATATTCCTTTTTTGCTAAAAAATGAATTCTTCGGAAAATCCATAAAAAACTGAAAAATTTAACTTGGATTAGTGCATCTTTATAGACAATGAGATTGTCTTAGCAAACTTGCTTCATACAGTATGAAGCAAACTCTTGAGGAGGCTGAGCTTGAAAATAGCATAGATTGTGACAACGGAAATAGAAATTTATCTGCAGGTTTTGACGGAACCTAGCAAAAAAGGGACCACCAATCACTAACCGGAGTAGTGTCAGCCACTACTAGTATTGATACCTACAGGCAAGGTCCTAGATGTGGCCATACTCATAAAAGTCTGTGACTGTCTTGATAAGTATTAGGGCACTATAGCGAAGTTTTAAACATTTCAAAACAAAAATCATCTCGCTAGCTTAGTTCTAACCGAAGTTACAGCAAAAAATTCGGCTTAATTTCACAAACACTGGAGGAAAGTCTTTTTCCAGCGCAAAATTTTAAAAACAGGTGTATTAAAAATAGAAAGGATACAACAATAGTAGGCTAAATATGTCAAATTAAATCACAAGATTTTGAGATATTGTGAAATCATTTGAAAAAAAGCTAAGAAGTCCTTTAAATTAAAATTTTCGGACTCCCGACTCCCCTTAAGTTATTTAGTTATTGAATTTTATCCAATTTTCACCGTTGGTTTTTTTATAATTTGTTTTAGTCCTTGAATTCTATGCTAAGGTCCCGGGTTTGATTCCCGATCAGGTCTAGTATTTTTTCATCACCCATTTTTATCTATCACTCTTAATCTTCTACATTAGGGTAGTATAAATCTGTAAAATAAAACAGTCGAACGTAAAAAAAAAGTACTTGATACAGAGTGTATCCGGTGTTTTTGTTGTGTACTCGGTACTTATTTCTAGTACGACGCTTGTATCAGATTCAAAGTACCAGTTTCCTACGAATCATTAATATTTTGTGGCTTGAAAATTAAAATAACCCAACATAATTTTGTCTCATTAATTTTAGCACATTTACACATTCATTTGGAACTTTTTATGATTCGGTTGTATTTATTTATTTAGTTTATCGGAAAAAAGAAGATTAAAATATATATCAGTCTCGACATTTTATTTTTCATATATTTAAATTATGATGTCTAGTAATTACGCGGCACGAGTTTAGGTTAACATGAATTCGCATATATTCATTCGAGACTGCACAAACATTGTTATCGGGTTACAAATAGTACGTTCGGCGATGATTATAATAAATTGATTAACAAAAATAAAATGAGAAATTAATTAATATTGTTTATTGCTTTTAAATACTGTTTTAAGTCTTCCAGAATTTCATTAGGAATCGAATTTTATGTATATTTTGAAGATTACGATTATTCTATTAACGATCTTGATTGAGGCACTGATTGATCAAATAATTTGATTTTAGTTAATGAATTTTTCTTGTAGTTGATTTCCATTAACTTATTTATTTCTGTACAGTTATGGTTACTTGATTGATGAAGCATTTTACAGTGTACAGGAGTTCCTTTGTAAATGTTTTTTTTTATATTATACACGTTCATCGAAGTTAGGAAGTAGGTCGTAAGTAAAGTAATAAAAAAGTTAACGATTCTAATATATGATTATAATTATTGTAGTTTAACATTTAGACTTATCAGTTTTTATGTCTGTATGTCCTATTTATTACTTCCTTTACTGAGTGATGGATTCAGTTTACAAAAAGTAAATATAAATTTCAGTCTATTGTTAATTAATTTTTCTTTTAAAACTAAAATTTATGATTAAAGCTAACTATATTCTGTTTAACATAAATAGGCGGGTCACTATTGCCAAATTGGCGCATTAATTTATAAACGAGGATTTAACTAAAGGCAAACTTTAATGACAAATGACGCGTAAATATTCTAAACGAAGCTAAAAAATTATGGGATTGTGCCCCAAACAGATGCAGCCAAATTCAGTAGGCGGACTTTGGCTACCAACCATACGCTTCACCGCCTATTGAATTAGTAAAACATTATGGGTTAGTGCACCAAGCAGAGGAAGCCAAAGTCAATTAATACACTTCACCTCCTATTAAATATATGAAAAATGATGGGTTAGTGCAGCCTATTGAATATATAAAAAAATGATGGGTGAATGCATCAAAACAGAGGCAGCCAAAGTCAATTAACTGTACGCTCCACTGCCTATTAAATTTAAAAAAATATGCGATAATGCACCCATCAGAAGCAGCCAAAGTTAGTTAACCATACGCTCCACCGCCTATTGAATATGTAAAAAAAATTATGGGATAGTGCACCAAACAGATTCAGCCAAAGGTAGTTAACCATGCGTTTCACCTCCTATTGAATTGTAAAAAATGTTGGGATACTGCACCAAACAGATGCAGCCAAAGTCAGTTAACCATGCGCTTCATCGCCTATTGAATTTGTAAAAAATTATGGGTTAGTGCACCTAGCAGAGGAAGCCAAAGTCAAGTTAATACACTTCACCGCGTATTAAATATGTAAAAAATGATGGGTTAGTGGAGCCTATTAAATATATAAAAAATTATGGGTTAATGCACCAAACAGAGTCAGCCAGAGTGAGTTAACCATACGTTCCACCGCCTATTGAATATGTAAAAATTATGGGATAGTGCACCAAAAAGATGCAGCCAAAGTTAGTAAACCATGCGTTCCACCTCCTATTGAATTGTTAAAAATTATGGGATACTGCATCAAACAGAGGAAGCCAAAGTCAGTTAATACACTTAACCGCCTATTAAATATATAAAAAATGATGGGTTAGTGCAGCCTAGTGAATGTATAAAAAATTATGGGTTAATGCACCAAACTATTGCTGCCAAAGTCAGTTTACCGTACTTCCGCCACCTATTGAATTTGTAAAACATTATGGGTTAGTGGACCAAACAAGTGCAGCCAAAGTCAGTTAATGATATGCTCAACCGCCTATTGAATTTGTAACGATTATAATCCTTGTAAATACATAAAATCGCGTGTAAGGAAATATTAAATTGAAATTTTGTGTGAGTTAATTGTTTACCGTTTAGTTCTGTTCTTTATATTATTTTTCCAGAATGAACTAATCTGCGATAACATATGTTAATTTTTTACGTCGCGTGACGCAAGTACGGATAAAGTTTAAAGTTATATGCTAAAATTGACTACTCGGATGATACAGTAATTTCATTACTATGTTCTGTCTGATTTATTTGTTAATGAATGTTACTTAATTGAGTTCTTAAGGGTGAATTGTTTTAAATTGTTGACTTTTGCAGAATAATTTTTAAAGTTGAATGGGTGATATTCTAATCGGACAGGTAAGTCACAATAGAAGTCTATTAGAAGGATTTATTATATTTACTTTGCATGGCCGACTTTAGAATCGATTGAGATCTTTATTTAAAAGTGTTTTTTTATTTGTACGATTGATTTTATTTGTTAATTATTACAGTCTATGAGCTCTTTCTCATACGTTGCATTGCGAACATTTGAAAGTGTAATATTTTTATTTTAAATTCCCGTCTGGTTCGAACAGTAAGTACTGTCTTAAATTTATATACTATATAAAATTCGGTAAATTAACCTTTTTTATTTTATTTTAATTATTTAAATTTAAAATATAGAATGGTGGAGAAGTCTTCTTGTTATGATTTTTGGGTTTTATTTTTATTAAAAGTTTGGATTAATGTTCTGTATCTCTTTAATTCATATTCTAAAGGTTTCGCCTTGTCGCTAAAATCATGAGTTACAAGTCTGATTTAAGTCTTGTGTCTTTTAATTCTGGTTACTCGGCCTACCCTTGACTCTTTTACCCGTCATCAACAGTTTTACAGTAAAAATTGTAGCATCGTATAATGTGTGCCCCATACATTTCGCCTTCCTGTCTTCTGCTCAAGCTTCCAAAGAGTTTTCTTTTGCATTCTATTACCAGTAATTCTTCATTCTGTATAATTTTCTCGTCCATTTTATCTTCTTCGTTCTTCTGCATGTCGCTTTCCAAACATTCTTCCTTGCAGAAACACTCAAAATAAACGTTTTACAAACTGTTTCCTTAATTCGACGTTAATATGGTCATTCACTATTAACCGTCGTTTGTTGTTAAAATCTTGCTCAGCTAAAGCTATTCTTTGCTTTATTTCTTTACTACTTCTGTTGTCAATAGTTTTTACAACTTCCTAAAGAAAAGTACAGACTTACTGGATGTTCTGTGACTAATATTTTTATTGAAATAATAAAAGTATTATATTTTAATGAAATATTTTAAAATAAGGTTAAAGATTCATTAACAATCAGCTTTCAACCAATCTAAACATCCCACCAAGTCTTTGAGTCTGCTTTTGCTCTCCGTTAACGTTGTTTCTTATATTTCTTATGCCAGATGACTTTCTGAGCTTTATATTTCTATTTCTAGATTTTGTATTTTTTAAATATTGAAAGTTTGTTTGAGTAGTTTTCAAAAGTTTACAAAATTTTATAAAAGATAATTATTTAAATAAGTCAGGTAGTTCTGCTGATTTCAGGAGCTGTTGTTGTCTTTTAGGTATCAGCTGACAGGCTGGTTTGAACCTGTAAAGGTTTTACTAAGTAAAACGAGGAGTGAGGTGGTTTACCAGTGCCTTACTCTCTACATGGAATTAATATCCAAATTGAAGCATTACATGAATTTTTAAATTGATTCATGTAAAATCTGTTCATCACAGAACATTTGGTAAAAGATTGGTTAATCATTAATGAATTTTAGATTCATAATAATGAAATTTGAAAAAGTATCTCTTAGTGGAGATACTTTAAAAAAGGACTTTTCATTATTTGAAGTTTGTTACAATGTTGTTGTTCAGGTCATCAGCCGAAGACTGGTTTGAACCTCTAGGGGCTTCACTAAGTTTAACGAGGAGTGAGTTGGTTTACCATTGCCTTCCTCATTGAGTGGAAAAGTGTGCTTTCAGCATGCCTAGCCCTCCGAAAAGCGTCTACTTTCCACCCTGCAAATGACACCGTCACTTCATTCCCACAGAGTCTGGCTGTATAATGAAATTCATTAATCTGATGAGATAACTCTGATTAGTGTTTTTTACACCCCTACCTCTTTTGTTTTTAAATGCTACAGTCATATAATTGCCTGAAAATGTAATTACAAACAGAACTACTTTTTGTAGCCCTGGAACTAGCCGATGGAGTCCCAATAATTGAACACTCCACCTACCTGTTATGGGCATATTACAAATAATTTAAAAAAAGTTTTTAAATTAAAGGTATAAAAATTATAAGGCTATAAATAAAAGGTTAATATAATTTATAATGTTATTAATGTTTCGTAATGTATAATGTTATTTTATAAATCGGTCATTTGCATGCCTCCATTTTAGCCTTCGTATTGTACAACCGTTGTTGTCGCAGTAATGTTTGTCCGAACTAAGCCGTTCTTATGCAAAATAAAACAAGGTTTTTATAATATTGTCTATAAACAATATTATTGACAATTAAGTTTTATCTTTTGTTGATCTAGTTTAAAACTTTTTAAAATAGTGTATTGTGTTTTTGTAAGAATTTATTAATACTATTCTCATTAGATAATTATATTGGTTCAACCAGTTATTTATGTTTTAATAACATTAGAGTAATTAGGTTGTCCACAATTTCTCTGTCCTAAAATCAGTTGTTGTAAATAAACCAAGCAGAAGTAGTTTCTTCACAAACCGTAATAACAGCTTTAGAAACAATTAAAAAAAGAAACGATCCAATAAGTTTATCTAGCAATATTGTAAATTTCTTTCTGTTTCTGATAACTGTTCATTGGCCAAAATCGGTTTTATTTGGTTTGATGTAAATATTAAGAGCCACTTTCATTTCCTGCCCAACCCATTTGTGGGAGAGGGAATCTATCTGACTTTCCAGTTTATGATTGACGTACTGTATACACGCACGGTACAAGTACTACCGCTCCATGTATATCGTATAATATGCAAGTGATATATTGATTCAAGAAGGCTGTGGTTGGTTGTTTGGTTGGCTGGTGTGTTGTATGTTTTACCCAGATCCATTATTCTCTGTAGTCGTTATTTTATATTATTTATTTTCGTATTTTGTATTTACATGAATAATTTATATTTTCTGACGTTTCATAATAAAGTAGCTTTTAAAGTATTGAAAGGTGTTACTAGGTACATTGAAAATAAAGTAAGAAAATTCATGGTTACGATTTTTGGATATTTATGTTCGATTCCCGTTCATGCATTCATCGTTTACATGCAGATTCATATGATTACAATGGTAGTCAGTTACAGATGAGCTTAATTTATTCTTTCTTCTGCCCTATATGAATATTGTTTTATGTCTTATTTTTTAAATTGTGTTTTCACCGGCAATACAAGTTTTCAGGCTCTCTGACCCAAAAACCATGTTTTTAGCGACTGGTGTATGTGTGTACAAAACATCTCAAGAAGTATGAAGTTGAAACTTGGTACTTAAGTTAGGTACCACTACAGGACTTGACACGAACATTTTCGTCAAATTAATCGACCGGGGAAGTATTAGTCATTCGTGGGCTTTTAAATTTTTGCTGTTTTCTCAAAAATTGGTTCTACGTTTTTTTAAAAATTCCTCATTTACGTCTTTTTTTGTCCTACAAGATAGGATGTGCTCCTGGTTATGCTGGATAGGTTAGGCTCCTAGGTATGCTGTTGGTTTTCCACTGAAATTCTTCCTGTGCTCTCATGGTAAAAACTTTATTTTTAAGATTGTGGTCTGAATATCCATTGTACGGCAAAAGTTAGTAATCAAAGTTGTAGAAAATTAAAAAGCGTTCAACTTTTATTTGGAATATTTTTTTTTCTACAACGCTTAGTTTAACGGCAAATCATGATTTTTCGATTTTGCTCATTAAAATCGGTAAAGAGTGGGGGTTTCTAAGATTGCGGTTTTAATGTACATTTTAATTGTTGGTTTTCCGTTTGAGAACCTAATGATATTGGCAAATATTCTTAAAGAAATTGTTTATTATTTTTAAATCATATTATTATTAATAACATACGGACAATAACTTCATGATTAGCCATGTAGTGACAAACTTTTCTTTTTTGACAACCGTAGGGTTTTTGTTTATACTCATAAACGTCAATTATCCGAACGTCAGTCATCCGAACCGTCAATTATCCGAACCATTATCGATAGAAAAAGTACATATTTACTACCAAAATACGGACTTAACAACTCACTGAAAAATTTATACTGCAGTTTAGTTTCCTTTTTCAATTTAGGGACAGTGGAGACTGTTCAGAGCAAAATTCAAGATTTTTTAAAAATTACCGTATAGTATGTACAAACGGGTTAAAACATATTTTATCAAGGATTTTACCGTGATTTTTTCGTTGATTTTCTCAGTTTTGAGATTCTATATTTTTCTGTTTGTTTTTATAATCTTCAGTAGCCTACTCTACATTTGCAATAAATGTAATAAAGTGTATTTTTTAGACTAAAGTTTGTGGTAGCCTTTTACAATCCCGTGGGCGTAGTTATTAGCGCAACTTACGTTTACGTTGGGGTCCCGGATTCAATTTCCGGTCAGGTCTGGGATTTTTCATTACTCATCTTTATCTATAATCCTTCTCACCATCTGCAATAGCAGAAAATTTAATAATCTATTAATAATCATTGCTACGGTACAGTGTATCAAATTACAATATTTACGTGTTTGATTATCCGAAGTATTAGATTATCAGAACCGCTCTGTTCCCAATTAGTTTTCGGATAACTGACGCTCCACTGTATATTCTTTCCTGATAGTTCAGATGCAGTATATCAAGGTCTTCTGTTCTAAATCAACCCTCTAAATCAATTTTGCTTCTAAATTAAGCCTTCGTCACCCGCTTCGCTGTTTAGAGTAGGAATTTCTTCTCTCCGGAATGGGGTGGTTATAAAGACAGATGGGGGCACCGTAAAAAAGTACACCATGATCTTTATCTGAATATATTGGATTAGTTATGAGTATGGAAATATTTGGTGTGATAATTTTTCAGAGGGTTCCAGGCAAGATTAGTTTGTGAGCGAATAAGGTGAGAGCCATCCGTAATGAAACAAAATAATATTCCAAACTTAATCCGATATTATAATCCGGAAATAAATTAATAATTCGATCGAAAATGATCTGTATTAAGTATTTAAATTTTATTATTTTTGCTGTTTTGTATAATAGATCGGTAAATAACATAATTACAAAAAACAAATTTAATTTTTGTTATTGCGGTCGCAAAAGATTATTATACGGGTTGTGCTACATTAACATTAGTTTGTATTATACCTGTAAAATAACTGTCGAGGTAGATCCGTAAAAAAAACTATCGTACATATCAACCCTTTATTTTATTACAACCGAATAACTAATATACATCAATATGATGTATTTATAATATCATAACGTTTAGGGGTGTGTAATCACCCTTGTAAATATGATGTTTATACATATATGAACTACTACAATAACATATCTATAGGGGTTGACGGTTGACTTGTGGTCTGTATCCAATAGTACAGAGGGTTATTATTATATTAATATCAAGTTATAGTTAGTATTATTACAAGTTGGGGTGCGTACACTGAATGAAGTCGATTACAGTTTGAAGGGGTTTACTTATAGGCCTAGTCATCATAATCCATCCCTACCGTTTCGATTTTTTTACCTATAGATTATTCTGTTTATCTATTGTTATTAATTACAATTCATTGTTACCAAACAAAGTGTCGTTTGTTCATAATATTCAGTATTCATTACTTGTATTGTTATCAATAGTATAATAAATTATACCTGTTTATATTAATCCTGGGTCCTAATTGTATTTTTATTATTTTTAATTCTTAATCTGTCGTATCGTATAAGTGTTTGTTCAAAGTTAATTATTTTTGTTCATAACAATAATTTCGTTGATTATTAATACGTTCATGAAAATATATATATATAAAACAATTCCTGAAAAACAATTTTGTAATAGATTCAAAAGTTATTTATTTCATCAAATTTGTTGTACTTTTATACGAATTTGAATACTAGACAGTGGTTACCGGTGTACTTTGATGGTTGGGGTTCAATTAACCATACTCTCTCAGGAATGGTCGGCCTGGGTCTGTACAAGACTACACCTCATTTACGTCATACATATCATCCTCATCTCATTGGGTCATAGGGTTGCTTATTGTTCTAAATTGAACAGATTGCAACGTACACAAATTAGGAATAAAAAAAAAAATTTGTTGTAATTAATCAGTTAACGAAACTTACTAACTTCCTAACTTTGTACGTCAAACATTAATTCATTTCCCTCAAAGCATTTAGTGGGCTGAACGTTGTAGAATTTCTGTAGGTTAAACTAACCCTTGGATAACAGAAATACCCACAAAAATAAATAAATATTGTTTAAGTCATCAGCCGAAAGGCTGGTTTGAACTTGTAGAGGTTTTACTAAGTAAAACGAGGAGTGAGGTGTTTTAAAATTGGCTTCTTCACTAAATGGAAACGTACGCTTATCAGCATGCCGGGCCCTCTAAAAAGCACTATCTGCAAATGACACCTTCAACTTCATTCACCACATGGTTTGGCTGTATAATGAAATTCATTTCTTTCAGAGGAGATAACTCCGATTAGTGTCTTTTACACCTCTACATCTTTTGTTCTTAAATGATTCAAGTTGTTTAATTGACTGACCAGTGATAAGAATCAGAACTATTTATTTTAGCCCTGCGACGAACAGATTGAGTAAAAAAAATAACAAAATAATATTATTGGCAGACTATAGATTATTTTTTGAGATAAAATTTGAAATTCTTTTCTAATATTTTACTTTAATTCTTTTTGTTTTGGATACATTGTTTTTCAATTTCTTCAGAACGGAATTAATATTTTCTACATAAGCTTCTTCAGATAGTTCAGCAAAACTTTAACAATCTGGAACAGGCCAAACCTGAAATCTTAACCTAAAGCCTTCAAGAAACGGATTTAAAAACGTTTTAATAAAATATTGTTAGTTTTTTATATTATTTTTTCTGTATAAATGTTACCTTAAGAGTTATATTAAATCACTTTTCAGCTATTAAGTGGTTGTTCTGTTCGTTGCAGGGCTGAAATAAATAGTTCTGTTTCTTATCTCATGGTCACCCAATTAAATGACTGAATCATTTAAGAACAGAAGAGGTGGAGGTGTAAAAGACACATCAGGGTTAACTCCTCTGAAAGTAATGAATTTCATTATACAGCCAGACCCTTTGGTGAATGAAGTGAAGGTGTCATTTGCAGAGTGAAAAATGTGTGCTTTTCTGAGGGCCCGGCATGCTGATAAGCGTATTTTTCCACTCAGTGAAGGAGGTTATGTAAACCACCTCACTCCTCGTTTTACTTAGTAAAACCTCTACAGGTTCAAACCAGCCTTTTGGCTGTTGACCTAAAGAAGTGGTTGTTATTAGTTTCTTTCAATTCGACCGACATAAAGTTTTGGTTGCTTTCCTAGTCATTCAAACGGTACTCGAAATTAAAGTTATTGTATTGTTAGTTTTTTTATTCAGTTTTGTTATTTCCAGTTGTTCATAATATATTTTTTATGAATTATTTTTGTAGAATAGCTTTTGATTATCAATATATAGGCTAAATCCAAAATTTCCTTTTTGAATAGTTTTTTACGGTTATAGCCACCTCCTCTCATTCAACCAATGTCACCATTTGTTCCGGTCCATTCAATCCTCCTCCCGAAGTCTACACCTAATCTATTAAGGACCTTCAGAATCTGCTTCTCTTGCATCTTTCAATCCGTTACTCGAATTATAATCGTCTGACCTTCATACTTGCCCATACATTCATTTATCTTCGATGTAACTCAATGAAGTATTTACTCTACTGAAAACTCAGTGAAAACTTGAATTGTATTAATTTTAGCCGTTTAGCATTTGTTGTTGCTTTGGTCATCAACTGGAAGATTGGTTTGAACTTCTAGAAGTTTTAATAAAACGAGGAGTGAGGTGGTTCATAATATCCTTCCTCACTGAGTGGAAACGTATGCTTATCAGCATGCCAGTCCCTCTAAAAACCATTCACATTCCACCGAAGTGTCTTAACCCCTTCACTTCATTCACCGCAGGGTCTGACTGTATAATGAAATTCATTACGTTCAGAGAAGATTACTCTGAAGAGTGTCTTTTACACTTCTACCTCTTCTGTTCTTAAATGCTTCAGTCATATAATTGGCTGAAATGTGATAAAAAACTAAACTATTTTTTGTTGCCCAGGAACCAGCAGATCGAGTGCAAATAATTTAACACTTCACCTGCCTGTATAGCATATGGGCGGTTATATTGTTTCATATTTGTTGGACGTTACTTTTTCTCAGTTTTTTTTTTAGTTACAAACGCTGAGATGAATGAACAGAAAAGATATTATTCTGCCCGCCAAAGGAAAGTATTTTATTGTATGATTCGGTTGTTATTTATGCAGGATAAGTACTTACAATTTCGCTTTAGTTATGAGGTTATTTACAGCTGTTTTGTTGAATAGTTAATTCTACAATTAATTGTACTGTGAAAGATTACATTGTATTAGCCCAATAAGCAAAAAGGGTGTTTGAACCCAGATTTAACTAAAACGAAAGAAACATACCTACATTGTTATTAAATGTCTCTTTGGGATGGATATCTTCGGATATCAGATACAATTTTATCCGAAGAACTCAGGAGGGTCAATTACGTTTTTGTATTCAGTGTTAATGTTCTATATTATTTTTTATGATGGTTCAGTTACCGAGACAAGACTATCGTCTTGGTTATAGATATGTGTGAACATATTAAAGGGGAACGAATTGTCAATGCCAGACGATTAATCTGTATGGAAGCACCGTTTGGAAACATTATTTGCGACGTGATACGGTTTGTGGGATAAAACAGACAGCCATCTATCAACTACTACAGTATTTATTTCTTACTCATAGACCGATGTATGTTATTTTTCGTTTACGATATTTATAGTTCGTCTCAGTTAATCGACGAGGAAGAATCGAATACAAATTATGTTTATCATTATGCTTTATCATATAGGCCCTATGAGTTATTTGTCTGTAATAAATAGTAATGTAAACAAACGTCTACATAAAATTATAAACGACGCAATAAAGATTTCATAATTTTATTAAATTTATTCATTTCCAATTAGATAAATGTATTCATTTTCAGCGTTCGGTATTTTAATTTATCATCGGTTTATTAAGCATTGAACGATTTCATTGCATTTCCCGGTCTTCTACGGGTAAAATAATATTTAGTAATATAGCCTTCTAAAATTTATTTCTTGAATAGTTTGATGCCAGCGTGAACAAAGTCAACATTTTTGTTTTTCAAAAAATTTATAAGTATTTATAAAAAACTAGCCAATGTTACGCGTATTTACTTACAGAACCGTACTTGGAGTGTGGGATAACACTTTTCCACAAGAGAAGTTATAAAAAATTACCCTTTCATGAGAAAAAGTTGTACGAAATTTCCCTCTTATATGATTAGAGACCGAGTCCACTCTGACATAAAGCTTACACGTTCTAGAAGAAGGCAGTTTGGTTCGAGTGATAAATTTAATCCTGTAATTGTAGTATAAAAATTTCTATATTACTGTAAAATGAGTGAATTTCCTGTGATTTTTCACTAATATAACTAAAATTTCCTAGCATTTTTATCTATATACAGAAATTCGATGTTTCAAGAACTGAATGGCATAGAAACTTTAATTTTGTGTGTGTGTGCTGGATTTGTATTGTATGTGCTCATTATGTAGTTTAGGTCATCAGCCGAAAGGCTGGTTTGAACCTAGATTACATTACTAAGTAAAACGAGGAGTGAGAAGGTTTACCATTCCGTGTCTCAATGAATGGAAAAGTATCTGTATCAGCATGCCAGAACCTCTGAAACGCATCTCCTTTCTACCCTGCAAATGACACCTTCACTTCATTCACCATAGGGTCTGGCTGTATAATGAAATTCATTACTCAGAGGAGATTCTGACTAGTGTCTTTTACACTTCTACCTCTTTTGTTCTTAAATGCTTCAGTTATATAATTGGCTGACCTCATAATAAGAAAAAGAACTATTTTTTCTAAAATAAAATACTAGCAGATCGAGTGCAAATAATTTTAACACTCCGCCTGCCTATTTTGTGATCATTATGAATGGATTAAAGGAAAATCTTCAGAGGAAAATATAAAAAAACGATTATTTAGCGGTAAAAAATGGGCCGTTTTAAAATTATAACCTTTTGGTGTATTTTAGGCCAAAAAATTCAGATAGCAAGAACAAAAAAGCCTAAATGTAGTTTAACAGGAATTCTACATTTCCTGCAGAAATCGTGATGATTTCGGTTTTTCTAAAATTACTATTTAATGTATATTTTTCTGTCCCACGTGTAGCAGAAACTTATTATTTCCGTTTTTTAAAACTCCATCAAAGTCTGTACATTAATTGAACTAATATATTACCTACAGGTATTGCGTACTCAAAAGATTACCAGAACAATTTCACTTGCCGATCGAATGTTAATGATAAAATAAACTTGGGTAGAATGTTGATTTTTAAAAACATATCGAAATCTTTTTTAAAAAAATTGCAACTACCACAGTAATTAAAATTGTTTTTGAAATTTGTTGTAATGATAAATTATCGTATTTTTTCCTGTAATTTTGCGTCTGAAAAAAGTATTTAACAGCTTACAAAAGAAAAGTCAGCACTAGTTCTAAGGTTAATGCTTCAGTTGATGTTCATTATTGCCCCATAGGGATCAGTTTTGTACCCCTGATTCTTTTACTTTTGTTTTTCTTCTCTTCAACGTGTTTTTTTGTTCTTTGTAGTTTTAAGAATTACCTCTGTGAATTATATATGAGTTAAATTGGAAGGGGATTTTCCTTTAGATTGATCATAAATGTTTTTATCCATAATTTGTTTTATTTAATAGCAAATTGTATTATCTGTTCAACACAAGGAACAATTATTATCAGATATGATAACACTTGCGATTGAATTAATTTTGATCAATTAGAGATGTAATATGGTCGTACCAAATTTAAACCCAGCAGTAGAAAACTTGAAAAAATAAAAAATCAGTCAAAAGGTGATATTTTTTATGAAAGTGCCTCGGTTTCTAACGAAGACTGCTAAAATTACAAGCAGTCGGTATTACTTCCCCTAACCAAAAGTTACAGCGCAGAAGATTTGTTAATGTCATTAAACTTAATAATTTTTAAACTGTTTAACATTATCTTTAAAAATTGATCAAAATTAGTTATGTTGTTCTGTATTTCTAATATTCTTCAATTCGAATATGTCACCACGTAGGGAACCACATTCCTTACGTCGTTCGAGTTACGGAGATTCAACTGTATTTGCGTTCTTTTCATAAATTGATCAACTTATGACACTGTGTTAGTTGTATTGCCGCTGGATTATTTTGTCTGTCTAAAAAGAGTGACAAGGGCCAACGGTCATTGGTCACGGGTTAGTTGGTGACTTCCCAATATAAGAACACAATAAAAGTCAAACGACTTTGGCCCTATTTTCTCTGCGGGGTGTCAAGTAGTAGTTTAAGAAGATATTATAAACGGTAAATCTTTGACGTGGTAGGTCTTTTCTCTTCGAATTTCCGCAATTCTTGGCAACCGTTACCTGTGAATCCGTCACACTTTTATCTGTATTTGCTACTTTACTGTCTTTGTAAACAACTCCACTGTTATTTGTTTGATTATTGTCGAATTTTATTTCATCTTTTTCTGTGTTATGTCCTTTTAGTGAACGTTACAAATAAATGTTTTTAAATATTTGATGTTTTGGTTGCGTGCAAAATTTTCTAAAAATTAATTCTTTCTGAAGAATGGAAGGATTGAAGTGGTTTCCCCATGCCTTCTTCATTTAAAGCCTATTCCGATGACGCTTTTAGTAGTTGCTAGTTGATTAGCAGCTAGCAAAATAGCGTAATGGGAACGAACAACTTGCAGCAAGTTAAGTTAAATCGCTAGTCACTTTGAACATGTTTGACTTTACTTGCGCTAGTAGGGGAGAAAATGTCACGTGATTGACTAGCGCTAAAGAAGTAGCTCGTTGTGAACGTTTGGAAACATTACTAGTTGCTAGTATGCTGTATATTGTTCACAAATACGCAACACAACTCACATATGTCTTAAAATCACGGGCATTAATTAAATAGCTCCGTGGGAATCGTCACAGGCGCGCTAGTAGGTCCTGCTAGTACTAGCAACTAGTAAACTAGCATCATGGGAATAGGCCTTTAGTGGAAAAGTGTGCCTGTCGATAAGCTTTTTCAGTTTTTGTCCCTGCAGTTGACATTTTAACTTAAATCAAATATCAGTTACTATAATACTATTATTCAGTTATTACTAATATTCGTAAATATTTTAGTATTTTTTTCTCTGCACGCGAGAGAAGAAACATATTAATTGTTTTACGCCCCTTGGAACAAACGAGTAAATTAAAATTAATTTTACACCATCTGTAGCTAGTAGAAATTTTTCGGTGTTTTTGTTATCAGAACATAATCTTTGTTGTGAAAGCGATCCTTAAAAATAAAAATTGTTTCATTAGCTGACTTAAAATCGTCTTGTCAGGTTACATTTTATGTTAAAAAACTGAAGTATTGGTGAAGCGTAGAAATAGATATCTAACTTTGTATCGACGTCTATGTTTTCCGATTTGAAATTAAAGCTAAATGTACTTCAAGTAGGCCTACTTGTATTGTAGAAATTAAAAATATTGTGTGTACTTTTTTTATTTTTGAGTAGATTTGTTTATGACTTAGTTAAAGAAAATATATTTGCTTCTTATTTACATTTTATGAAATTATAACACCTGGAATACAAGTTTGTAAGAATAATTTTAGAACTAACTTCTCTACACAAAGAATAATAGAAATTTCAGATAGCGTTAAATTTCTAGATTTATGTTCCAAAATAATTTCTTTATTAAAAAAATAAATAATAAAAAGTAAATTATATTTTTATCCACCTGACCAGCATGTATATAAATGTCATTTATTTAATATCGTTAATAATTTTTTTAAATTTATTTGTATATTTTTTATGGTTGTAATTGTATTAGGAAACAGCCAGCAGTACTACTCCTACACGCAAATTCTTTTGGATTAAAATTTTTCAGGTGCATAAATAATAAAATAAAAAATAAATTTATTATTAGTATTATATTTCAGGTTGTAAAATGTCTTTATTATTTTACATAAAGAAATACATTCTTTATATCTCCCACATTTCTGTGGTTGAATTTAATTATTTAATAAGTTGGCATAGGTAATTTAAATTTCTTTGTTTGCATTTGTTACATGAAATAATTTATGTAATTCGGTGTCAAATTTTTAAAATATTGATTTCATTTTATAATGAATTAATTATTTATTAAATTTATATATGACAAAATATTTGGTCAACAAACCTTCGACACATACACAATCGTTCGTGAAAAATACTTTGAGTAAACAATTTTGAATTTTAATTTTCTTTTTTGGTTTATGGTATCGATTTTAGAGAAACCTTAAGAGCTGTTTTTGTATTTGAAAGTTCTCTAACTAATTTTATTTAGGTAAATAAATACAATTTATTTCTATACTAAGCTATAAACAATATTTTTAACTAAATATACGCAAAAACTGTTCTTCACGAAGAGTTCTGTCTGCGCATAGGAGTAAACAAAAACAAAAAAATATTCAGAAAAATTCATAAATACTAATAACTACTATAAAAAATACTGGTATAAAATCTAAACAGGGTACAAGAATTGCGTTAAACAGCTTTTGTTAAAAGTATTGAATATAAATGATAAATACCATTAAATTTATGTATAAAAAATAATAATTTAGTAACAATAAAAATTTTAAAAATTACCTTAGGTTATGTACATTTGTAATGTATTTTAGGGAATACAATGGGGAAAGTAAAAACTAATTAGAGAACAGTTATTCTGAAATTTGGAAAAGTTTCTCAAGTTTTTGCTCGTATATCGATAGGATATGATATTTGAGTTTATGATAAGTTTTTATAATAGACAGTGGTTTATTTTTAGCCTAGCTGAAATATACGATATTTCTTTTATTCAGTGATCTATAGTCTTGATGTATGTAATACATAAATAAAAAATCCATTTAGTGACTAATAAGAATAATAAAATTTGATCTGTATGTTCTATTTGGATTGCAAGTTTTTGTTTGGAAAGAAATTTTTTTTAAATTAATCAAAATCCGTTTCAGGTTAACGTATTGTGACGTTTATTCCGGCGTTGTTCGGGATTTGGTTACTTTTGAATAAGTAACATTTTAATTTTAAATTTATAAAAATGTTTATTTACAAATTAATTATTTACAATAATAATTAGTTTTAACGACTAGATGATTATAATAAATTATATAACTTAATAACAGTGTAAATTTAATACAAAATGCTCTAAAACTTAACAAAGACTAAAACGGCACAACTACAAAGAAACTGGTTATTTACATTTAAATAATTAATTAATTATTAATAATCCGATTACAATTATTTAGAAACATTTTGGAAGAATAAAGAACACAATAAAAATTCTACCATAAACTAGAAAACGACAAGATTAGTGGTGCTCGGAAAGCAATTAATTAAACTGTCAAAATATAGACACACTTCATCGCCTAGCCGGCGTATGAAAGAGTAAATTTTCTTCACTAACAACCTTAATGACACGTTGAATATTTGAAGCTTTGAAATGCTGTAGTTATTAAGTAATAAGCATTCAGAAACTGAAATAACGAAGGTCAGTCATTATTGAAGCCAAGAAAGAAGCACATATAGCCAAAATACAGTTTGAACAAAAAATAATGAAAAAATAACTTTTTTAAAAAATTTCTCAAATGGTGTGTATTTTTTAAATGTATGTGAAATCAGGGTTTGTGGTATACTTCATGCCAAGAATGCGAATAATATGAATTGTGTTGTTTAGGTCATCAGCCGAAAAGCTGGTTTGAACTTGTAGAGGTTTTACTAAGTAAAACGAGGAGTGAGGTGTTTTACCATTGCCTTCCTCACTGAGTGGAAAAGTACGCTTATCAGCATGCCGAGCCCTCTGAAAAGCACATATTTTCCACTCTGCAAATGACACCTTCACTTCATTCACCACAGGGTCTGGCTGTATAATGAAATCCATTACTTTCAGACGAGATAACTCTGATTAGTGTCTTTTACACCTCTACCTCTTCTGTTCTTAAATGATTCAGTCATTTAATTGGCTGACCATGTGATAAGAAACAGAACTATTTATTTTAGCCCTGCAACTAACAGATTGAGTGTAAATAATTTGACACTCTACCTGTCTGTTATGGGCAAAATATGAATTTAGAGGAGATTAAAAATTATCGGAAAAACAGTTACTTTTAATATCACATTGAAAATCTCATTGACTGTTAGAAATATTTGGGAATTTTAATAACTTAAAAAAAACTTCAAAAAGTGTTCATTACCAACCGTTGGGGAATAGACACTGAATTTTTTGTATGTGTAGCACAAGTTGAAATTTTTATGTGGTACTTCATTTATTTACTATTCTGTTTATTAATTTTTGTTTATTATCTTCGTCTCAAAAATAGGCCTACCATTCGATAAATAAAAACAATTTGTTACAACAAATGTAGTATGTTCTTTGATCTCCCTCCCAATCCATCGTATCTCTTTGACTATGTAGTAAAAATTATCTTGTGAGTGCCCATCCCACTTGCATTATTATCCGACGATATAACATTAGCATTGCTTCACCGTTCTTTTTATAATATGAAACGCTCTTTTGTATTTTATTATATTTTATATTATCCAATATACTATTTTAAACCATCTCAGTGAGTAAGTAACGCCTTGTTCACCTATCCGTGCCTATTATATTTTCTCTATTATATCTAACTATTAAATTATGTGCATTTATTTAGATTAGGACGATTGTTAATGCATTTAATATAAATCTTTTAAAAAACTAGTTTTACTCATTCTATTTTAAGTGCATTGTGTAATGTATTTTGTCTTATAACTTTTAACTGTCATTTACGTATTTTAATTAAATAATAGCGAAAGTAGTACTCGCTCTTTAAATGATTTTCTTGATGCTGTGGACGTTCTATCGGTGTACCGAGTTCGATCCTTGTCAGGTCTGATATTCATTAATCATTCTTCGTTATTTACCTCCTTTCAACATTAGCATTATTATTAATGAAAAACAAAGAGCAGTTGGACGTAAAAGAAAACCAAGATTTTGGTGTTTTTAAAAAACAATTTAAAAAAATAATATGCGAGCTTTATTATGGGAAGGGGTAAGAATGATTCAGTGTGGTTGTTAGTCATCTATACGCAAAGGAATACGGAGAGTGGCCACCTGGTAAGCGCTACACCAAGTCGGCCGCCAGCCGGTCGGATTTAACACCAACTTAAACTGAAATTAATATCTCGAGTACCTACTATAGGAATTAAAATAATGAACGTAGGCTTAAAACATTCAGGACATTGTACACTATCAAATGAACTCTCATTTATCTAATTTGGTTTTTTCTACTGAAATTTAGAACTGAAAATGGTGAACGATGAATGTGTCAGAAACTGAATTGTGGGCAATTGAGGAAAACAAGAATTTGGGCACTTTCATCGTTCTTCCTTTTCATGAAGTTTTGTGGCACATTCATCATTTACTCAAACAAGAATATGCACATATATTCTATTTTTATAATATTCTACATATCCTTATATTATTTTTATTATTGGTTTTTTATAACTATATTCTACAAGAAATTCTCCTAAAATTTATAAATACTTTACTAAGATAATTTTCCGATTATGAAAGCTTTTTATGAGCGATAACGTAAGCGACTGCAAGCGAATAACTAAAACAAAACTATCATGAACTCAACAGTGTCGCTTTCAACATTCTCCAAGTGACTCGGTTGTTATACCAGTAGCGAAATCCGTAGTTCAGTTTATAACTTATACCGTATTACAAAGCAACATTCATGTTATTTATGAATAAAAATGAATGTTCAATTTTTGCCACATTTATCGTTCACCATTTTCACTTTTCAATGATGGTCAAACATTCATTATTTCTATGTATCACCGTAACTTTAGACCAGCTCGAGCAAATTAATTACCACACATTTTGTTCGATTATGCGTAACGTTTCGAGAATTTTAAGCCTACTTATGTCATCGTAGTTTTATTAGTTCTCGAGATATTTCAGTTGAAGTAAAATGTGAACAGATATGCTAATTATTTTAATATATAGATTGTTATACTTATTCCAGGTTCTTTCAGGATCTAGTTGTTAATGAATGATGAACAATTTAAAAAAAATGTATTACATCGATTTATTAACAAAATAGTAAACTAAAATAAATTAAATTTAATGCTTAAAGATTTCAGTGGTTTGACAAACGATTGTTTGTTGTCCATTTGAATTCCACTATACTACTGGAAGGCATATTATTCCTATATTCCTGTGTAACAATTAATTTTCAATTTGTATATTCAGTTTATTTGTTAACTAAACAGCTCAAAAGTGATCTGAGGATTGTCCTACAGTGCGGCTTTATGATACGTATTTGTTGTGTTCTGTAGGCAGTAGTTACCCACCAACAAAATGTTCATGCTTATTGTTTAATGTAGTGTTGTGGTCTAGTTTATATTCTTGTGGTGTTTGTTTGTTTGTTTGTTTGCTTCATACCAGCTGTAACTTTTTGTTTTGTGTTGATGTCGGTTTATTGTCAGTAATGAATGCTGTCGTGATTGCAACAGTTATACAAAACATACGTACAGCAGAAACAGTTTCGTCGGACACATTTGCATCAATACAATGAGAGACCATCAGCCAGAGGGAATGCAGACTTTATGAGAGAAAGACGGGGCGATAAGAGAAGCATTCAGTTGAACAGAGATGTCCAAATAATATGAGTCTTCATTATAAACGATGCAGAATATAGTAATGACTGGAGCAGTAGCAGTTTCATGGGGAGAGAGAACTTGATCAGAGTTGTAACGGTGGCCTAAGGATCGGCCTAAAGGAAACAACTGTCATCGAGTAATTAACAAGCGAGCAAAATACAAGCTAACTGGTAGCGAATGGTAAATATTAGCTCTCCAGGCTTTTGACAGTGCAGTTCATCGAATAGAATAACGTCGTATGAATATAATCCGGTGTTGCCCCGGGCATCTGTGCTGCTAGTGTAGCTAGAAACATAGATAAATAACTACGTATATCGCCGTCCGAACGTCGGATGTCGTTACTACACATCTTTTAAACTCTTCTCTTTACTAATCATATTTATAATAAAAAATTCTACACGCACACAGATCATTAACTTATCAAAAGTATCTCATCTTAGATTATTACTGTCTGAACAGATCCTTTTCATTATACCGTAGAAAACTTAAACAAAACTTGTGTTAATAAAATAACATCACTTATATTTGGGTGTGTTTATAAATAGTTTATAAAATATTTGACGGATATATAATACGTTAAGTGTGTATACCAAAATAGTTTGTATTATATTTTTGGAATTTATAATAAAAAGAAGAGATTCAGAAACCATCATTCTTCTGAAGATCTGTTAAAATGAAAAATTTATTTTGATATAAATTTGTAATTTAGTGAGTGAACCTTCATTATGTAGCCTACTAGTCAACTTAAAATATTTTTAATTTGTGGTTGCATAAAAACTAAAAATTTAATGCTATTTCACAAAAAAATTTGTAATTTTAACCCTAATGCGTTTCGGCTTGTATGAGACCATCTTCAGGGGGAAAAATAAACGCTAAAGCTAACCTTCCCTAATGTTTATACGGATGATCGTTATTGGTTTGTCAAGAAATATCTAATCTATAATAATGGAGTTTTTTAAATAAAATAATATGTATTATTTGTGTTGTTTAGGTCAATAGCCGAAAGGCTGGTTTGAACCTCTAGACTGTAGAGGTTCAACCTCTAGAGTCTAGAGGTTTTACTAAGTAAAAACGAGGAGTAAGGTGGTTTACTAAACCCTTCCTCACTGAGTTGAAAGAGTATGCTTATCAGCATGTCAGGTCCTCCAAAAAACACCCATTTTCCACCCTGAAAATGACACCTTCCTTTCATTCACCACAGCGTCTGGCTGTATAGTGAAACTCATTACTCTCGGTGGAAATAACGTGTCTTTTACATCTCTACCTCTTCTCTTCTTAAATAGTTCAGTCATATAATTGGCTGACGATGTGATAAGAAACAGAACTGTTTTTGTAGCCCTGGAACCAACAGATCAAATGTAATTAATGTAACACTCCACCTGCCCGTTATGGGCAAATTTATTATTAAGTCGAGCATAATTAAAACAAAGCTCACTAACAACTCTACCAAGTTGGATAAAAGAAACAAAAGAAGATATCCAGAAATTAGAAATAGTCTAACAGAAGAAGATCTCAGAAATAAAACGGAAAAAATAAAAGTCCTAAATGATTAAACTAAAAAAATTAAATCTAAAGAGGAAATAAGCGGAAAGAAAGTTTATTCAGATGAGTAAAGAAAAACAAGTTCTGAAAATATGGAAAGATACTGAGCAAAGAGAAAAAGCAGCTCGGAAAAAGAACTCCAAAAATTGATTTAAAGTGGTTCCATGTGGCCGTGTAAGTAAAAACATGAATTCAAGGTACATGCAAATCCAGTATAAACTGTCGTCGAATGTTGTACTGTTAACTTAGATGCTACATGTACTTACAATAATATAAACAATTTAAAACCAAAAAAACGTTGGAATTTTAACAATAACATACCGAAATCTCAAAGCGCTCTCCTGTCAATAAAACTTGTAACTACTTACAGCATTAAACCTACTAAATTTTACCAACAATTTATACTATCCAAGCTTTATATCATCCGTACTGTTAAGAAGACAATTACAATATGGGATCGTGATTTTGGGAGTATATCAAGGTAGTAGAAATTATATTTTATTTTTTACTGTTTTGTAAATACATATTTTAATTCAAAGTACATTTTGGTTGAAAACATTATGCTAAGATATGTACAAATTAAAATGCTATTTCCACCAGTTTATATAACGTTTCGGTGTTCCTACATTCAAGTGATGTTGGTTATTTAAATTAATTTTTTAATATCTTTAATTTTCGGTACGGTATAAAAATCACTGAGCAATAAAATTTCCATGTGTGGTATTTACAGTAATGTTACGGGTGCCAATGAATTTTATTGCGATGCAAAAAGGTACCAAGAGATACTTTCTCCGGTAGGAACTATAGTACCGATAATAGGAACAACAGATTCTGCTCCAATCACTTTTGTTTATAATAAATTTAAAATAAATTATCAAAAATCTGGTGTGAAACACTCACATAACTTTCTCTTGCCAATGCAAATAATTAACAATAAACCTAACATTATTAATAAAATATTAGAAATAAACAAAAAACTAACCTCAAAAACATAACCTTATTTTAATCATGAGTGAATGACGCAAAATGAAAATCGAACTCAGTTTGGCTTAAAAAAACGGAAAATCACACTTTCACGCTAAACTAGGCTCTGTAGAGAAAAATGATCTAAATAAAAGTTATAGATCTCGTAATTTTCTATAAATTTTATTATATACCTTTTTGTCGTAAAATGCGTACTAAAGCCGAAATATTAAAAAAATAGATTTTTCACACGTTTTCGTGAGAAAAAACAGAAAATCGCTAATTACCGGTAAACTAAGCGTTATAAAAAAAATGTTTGAAATAAAAGTTGTAGGATTTAAAATTGTCTACAACTTTTATTATATACATTTTTGCGCTGAAATGCATATTAAAGCCTTAATCTTAAAAAACAAAGTTTTTACGTGAAAACACCCTTACCAAGAATTTCAGCCAAGATGGCGCCTACCCTATCTTGTAGAGCATAAAAAATGTAGTAAACCAGGCGATTTTAAAAAAATCGTAGGACCAGTTTTTGAAAAAATCGCAAAAAAGTGAAAAATTATACGAATAAACTACTACTTCCGGTTGACCGATTTTGATGAAAATGTTCGTGTCGGGTCCGGTAGTAGTATGTAACTTACGTTTCAAGTAACTTAAGTTTCAAGTTCGTACGGTGTTCCGTTCTTGAGATATTTTGTATACGCAGACACACACACACACACACACACACAGACCAATCGCTAAAAACATGTTTTTTGGGTTTATGGGGTCTGAAAACGTATAGATCTGGTGAAAACTCGATTTGTTAAAATCGACATGAAACTTTCCTTCCTATATTTAAATTTATATAGGCAAGAGAAAGTAAAAAGGCAAAATTTTCACTAAAATTGCTAATGATTTCGTTAAAACTTACTTTACCACACACTTGATATTTATTTACAACAATTTTTTAACAATTGATTATTTTCGTGAATTTTAAAATTCAAAGTATTTATGTTTTTGTGTTCATGAAATTTAAAATTTTAGTAATATGTTATTGTGTTCTAGGGTAAAGCTTATATTTCCGTTGTCAGATATGTAGAATTATTTTTTAATATTGTTTTGTGATATGTGATTTTTTTTTAATATTTTGTATTAAAATGGTTTTATAATTTACAATTTTTGTGGCTGCTAGTAACCTTTAACGGGTTTATGTAATTTTTAAAATAAAATAAAAAATCTGGTGTGAAACACTCACACAAGTTTCTCTTGCCAGTGCAAATAATTAACAATAAACCTAATATTAGTAATAAAACATTAGAAATAAACAAAAAACTAACCTCAAAAACATAACCTTATTTTACTCATGAGTGAAAGACGCAAAATGAAAATCGACCTCAGTTAGGCTTAATAATACGAAAAATCTCTCTTTCACGCTAAACTAGGCTCTGTAGAGAAAAATGCTTTAAATAAAAGTTATAGATCTTTTAATTTACTATAAAATTGATTATATACACTTTTGTCGTAAAATGCATTCTAAGGTCGAAATCTTTAAAAAATCGATTTTTCACACGTTTTCGTGAGAAGAAATTAGAAAATCGCTAATTACTGCTAAACTAAGCGTTATATAAAAAAATGTTTGAAATAAAAGTTGTAGGGTTTTTAATTCTCTACAACTTTTATTATACAAATTTTTGCGCTAAAATGCATATTAAGGCCGTAATCTTAAAAAAAACACGTTTTTACGAGAAAGCACCCTCACCAAGAATTTCAGCAAACATGGCGCCTACCCTATCTTGTAGAGAATAAAAAATTGAGTAAATGAGGCGATTTAAAAAAAATCGTAGAACCAGTTTTTGAGAAAATCGCAAAAAAGTGAAAAATTATACGAATAAACTACTACTTCCGGTTGACCGATTTTGATGAAAATGTTCGTGTCGGGTCCGGTAGTGGTATGTAACTTAAGTTTCAAGTTTGAAGTTCGTACGACGTTCCGTTCTTGAGATATTTTGTATACACACACAGACCAATCACTAAAAACATGTTTTTTGGGTTCAGGGGGTCTGAAAACGTATAGATCCGGTGATATCTCGATTTCGAAAAATCGACATGAAAACAATACTTTCCTTCCTATATATTCATATAGGCAAGAGAAAGTAAAAATATATAAAACTCTACCCAGTTATTAATTAAATAAATATTTTTCTTACTTTAAGGATAAAATTTCTTCTACTAAAACTGTACGGTTGTTATTAGTAATTTAACTCCATTCTGTTATTTTTTTAAACATTCTAGATTGTTAGTGTAACTAATAAATTTTGCAGTTCTCTTTTTGATTCTTAGACCGTAATGTTCTACAGGTCTTGTTACATCTTATGAATTTTCTCACAAAATATGTTACTGGAATTTCTGATGTATTCTCAGATAACGTGGATGGAATTATTGTTAAAGAAAAAACAGACTAATTATTTCTGTATTCTTGTAAATTTCTTATTTATTAATTGTTATCTGGATTAAAATTTTGTCAACTACTTCCGAAAAATTTTGATAGGTTTGCTTATTTATTTGACTCGCAAACATTTTTTAATAAATCTACTCACAAACATGCTAAAATATATTTATGCATAAAATTACGGTTTATTTTAATGTGTATTAAAATACGAATTACATGCACAAAGACAATAAAACTTAATTTTCTTCTGTTTCAAAGCTGGTTTCACACGAAATACTTAACTACAAGTAGCCATATTTATGTTAAGTAATTATAATTAAATATCCTATTTAATTATGTTTTTAATAGCGGTTAATTTTAAAATAAAACAAGAGTGTTATAATGATGTTTAATTATTTTCTGTTATCAGATTTAGTTCCTGACTCTTTTGTTAACTTGTTTATGTTGGTGTTACATTGTTTGTTTGTTTTTTTACTTATTTGTGTAATTCTAAAAGTTTAATTACATTATTAATTATTTAAATACAATTTTAATAGTTAAATAAGTAAAGTTTTAATGTAATTCATTAAGAATTTTAATTGACTAATAAACGTAAAGGATGATGTTAATATTTAATTATGGTTTGTCGTTTTTTTGTTTATGCAGGAAGTCCTTTTCCTTTTTGTTGAATACAGACATAAATAACGTTAGTTTATTATAAGGATTTTTTAAAATAATTTCTTTGTTTATTTTATTGTGATATACTATCTTTTTGCACCGGTAGGATAGTGTACAAGTGTAACTAGTCATAGTTTTGCCTTAATTTTTTATTAACCAACTGTGACAACTTGTTTAAAGATGGCTAACATTACCGTGATTACAAAGTAGTAATTACATGAGTAGGCCTATAAGTAACGGTAAAAATTTCTAGAAGTTTCATTTCTGTTCCTTTTTCAGCACTCTTGACGTTAAGTTTTTCTTTTTTTGGAACCCCTTAAAGAGAGTAGACTCTACTTCTTTCAATCCAACATATTTAACCAATATTAATTCCAGTTTTACAAAAAAAAAATACAAAAAAAACTCTTAAATCAAGTGGGAAAACAATAGAATCAGTCATTTCAGATACCCCGTAAGTCAAACATTTTTTTAAATTTTTAGTGAATTTTAGGACTAATTGAATGTAAACACACCATCCCTACAAAAATTACATAAGTATGGCTTTCCTTAAGTAATATAACTCTAAGAAAAGGCTTATCCTTAAGAATACTAAGTGCTTTCTTCTAATTAAAAAATGAAAGTGGATGATCTTTTGAAGGTTAAGCTCTACTCTCTAGTGGAAGAGGCTATACAAAGATTCTGTGCAGAAATTTTTTAAGGGAGATAACTACTGTTTATGACAGCGACGAAGAACGTCATTTTTCTTTCATAAAGTTAAGAATTTCAATTTTTATTTTTGCAAAAAGCTATTTTAAGTCACAGGGCTTAATGTGAACTAGTGAAATAAACGAATACCATTGTAAAACACACTTTTCTTCTGGTCTAACAACGTATTTTACAAAAAAAAAACGTAAATTCGCATTTTTCTCCAATTTATTTCAGGAAAATCTTAAGTCAAAATGTTATATTAAAGGGGACAGCCCTCTGAACAAATTAAATATTTTAGTTTTTTACTGAAACTACATTTTGTAATACATTGAAATTACAAGTTTTTTTTAATTTTTCAAAAGTAGGTTTTTTGACTTAAGAGCTTTCTGAAATGACCGATTCAATATTAACTACATAAATTGTTCATTTTTAATTGTATTATTTTGTTATAAAATTCATGTTAGGCATAAAACTGTTATTTTGAATTTAACTGATGGCGAGAGCTGATTATTCCCACATAATTACAATACTTGCTCACATGAAATTCTTTAAAAATTTCAAATTTTGTCCTATTTTGACTTCCTTAAATTAGTTTATTTAAATTCGAATCAGCTTCTTCGTTTATTAGAGACTACTATGGGTTACAATTTTGCCCATAAGAGGGGCACGTTAAATTATTTGCCCTCAATCTGCTAGTTCCACAAAAATATTCTGTTTCTTATCACATGGTCAGCCAATTTTATAACTGAACTATTCAAAAACAAAAGAGGTAGAGGATCGCTTAAAAGCGGTGCAGATGGATTTCTAGAGGCGGAGCTGTGGTGTGTCGCGGATCGATCGAATTCTGAAATTAGGAAAAGAATCGGCGTTCATGGAATTATCATGGTTACTATATCTCGGAAGCAGTTAAAATGGTTTGGCCATTTGCAAAGGATGGAGGATGATAGGTGGCCAAAGAGGGTATGGGAGTGGACGCCAGCCGGTAGAAGAAGGAGTGGTAGACCGGAAGTGACATGGTTGGATGTGGTGAATGTCTTAGCGGCGGCTGTCCGATGTGGACTGGCGAGACAGATAGAGGTGGTGCTTAGGCAGCGGGATACGGCTGGAGCTGTAAATCCTCGCATGAATATGTATATAAGAGGTAGAGGTGTAAAAGACATTAGTCAAGAGTTATTTCCTCTGAGAGTAATGAATTTTACAAAACAGTCAGACGTTGTGGTGAATGAAGTGGAGGTGTCATTTGAAGGGTGTAGAGAAGATCCTTTGCGAAGGACTTGACATGCTGATAAGCATAATCTTTTAACTTGGTGAGGAAGGCAAATGTAACCAACCTTTCGGCTATGACCTGTTCTGTAGTCTTGCGCTATAATCATTAAACCACCGTGATGGTAGTTTAAAATTTTGTCTATTAACTATTTAAAGCGTAAATAAATTCTTTGTAAATTACTATTTTTGTGTTTAGAAAAAAAGTTTGTACGGGGTCAAAGTTACGGATTTTTGCTAATAGTTTGGTACGGGTTTTTGAATGTTAGTGTAAGATAATAATCTGAATCAAGTTTGAATCTGAAATATATATGTGTACAATTTCGCCCATTTTATCATCCATTGTTCCCTTGTGGATCAGAATAATATCTCGAGATGCTGTCGCACTGGATTTATAAAAAAAATCTTGATTAACGTTTGATTAGCAAAATGGCATAAGATTCTATCTTCCAAATTAAAAGTAAGAAAACACGTAGGAGTTAAAAAAAATTTTTATTTAGTTAAGAATTCAGGTGATGTTTTAAACGAGAAAGAAAGGGTTGTTCTTGAGTTATGTTAATTGGGTGGGCCAGCTATTGAAAATGTGTGTGGAACGAACAATGAATGCTTCCTACAACATCCTCTTCTTATTCTTTCTCCTTTAACACACACTCTTCTCTCTTTTTCTACAGTTTATCGTGGACACTTTATTGTCTAAGTATGTGTGAACTACACACTGCGCTTACACTCCTTTTCTACACCTTTGTAATTTACATCAGGTTTCGCTTTTTTCAATTATTTTGCGTTCATTTCTTTTTAGGAATTTTAGTTAACTTGAAACATCTATCGTTGTAGTATACCTGTGAGAAACCTTTTAAAATTGAAAATATAGGTATGTGTTAGTACAGATTTATGAGGCTATGCTCACAGTTAAATATTCCGGATTAATTCTCCAATCTGATCTCCAGTTGGGAGGGGGACAGTTGTGAGTGGAAAGTATCGTATTGAGTCGATTTTTTGTAGTTTAAGCTCCAATATTTTTTATATTTTTTGCGTTCAAGTCTTTTTAGGAATTTTAGTTTACTTGAAACATCTATCGTTGTGGTATATCTGTGAGAAACCTTTTAAAATTGTTAAATATAAGTATGTGTCAGCACAGATTTATGTGGCTATGCTCACACCTAAATATTCCGGATTAATTTGCCAATTTTATCGCCAATGGGGGGGGAGACAGTTGTAAACGGAGAGTATCGTACTGAAGCGATTTTTTAATAGTTTAAGCTCCAATATTTTTTAAATATCATGCGCAATGAATCACGATATTCGTTACTACAAACCTTTCTGCTGGGAAAAGTGTTTGTAAAACGAGAACCTGAACGAAGAAGATTGTCATGGTTTCGAAATCTGAGAACTTGGTTTGGGAAAAGCTCAGAAGAGCTATTTCGCAGTGTAAAACAAAGAGAGAATTGCTATGATGGTCACCAACATTCGGAACGGATGGGTACCCGAAGAAGAAGATATAAATGTCTGAAATTATAAATTATGGCCTTCATTGAAAATGAACCCAAGACTACAAAAGTTTGCCGTGAAAGTCCTATTATTTTCTAATATTTAATTTGTCCAAATTTACCTGGTTATCCAGGTAGGTTACCTGACTCCGCAGAAGGTGAAGAGATTTAGGATAGATTTAACGATCGTCCGATTTTTTTTATCACAGTAAATGTTCATTGATTATTAAGCTAATTTTATCATGTAATTTTAAAGTTATCTTTGAATACAGTACTTTTCTCCTCAAACTTGTTAAAGTACTTTATAATATTTTATAAAAATGTGTACTAGTTGAGCAAGCTGCTCAGTTATAAATTTAACTATAGTGACAAAAAATTAAATCTTTATTAAAAATTGTTCTGGTTGATGAATTATTTTTGTGGGTGTTTTTCTTATTTATCGATTAACTATAAGTGTAATATTAAGAAAGTCGACTGTTGATGACCGCTTTCTGACATTTTGTATGTTGAATTAATTTTTAATTTCTTCAAAAAGTTGTTAGCGTGAGTCAAGCCGCTTGATAAGTAAGGAATAAAAAAAAAGTATTTTGATGATGGTGTTAAAAAGTTGTTAAGGTGTGTGGGGCAAGTAAGGCGGGGGTAGTTTGTACCTGTTGCAGTCTTGTGTAGGGTCAGTAGTACTTGTTGCTAAAAGGAAGGGGATGATTCTATTTTCTTTTTTTCTTATTTATTCAACTATAACAGTATCATTTGTTTTATTATCTTGAGGATAATCAATTTTATTGTTTTTCTGTTTAATTTTGTTAATGTTCACTACGATAACCATAAATTTACAGAATATTGTTTTAATGATTTAGACTGAGGTTCTTGACATTTTATTTGTATGATTTTTTTCTAGATTATAATCACTACGATCACTCGAAAATAAATTACTTCTTATTCTTTAATTGTCCAAAAGAATTTGATGAAGAAAAGAAGTTGATTGGTTTCGCTTCTTTTTCCCCAAACTTTTTTCAGTGTATCAGAACTTTTTTGAAGCTTATTTCTTTATTTTTGTCTTCCACGTTATTTCTACGGAAATGTTCAAATCAAATATTTGCTATTAGAATTTATCAAAATAATCCTATTTTTGAAATGTTAATTTTTTCATGGTAATTAAAATTTCTATTTTTGTCATGACATAATTATATAAAAATTCTTTTCTTTAGTCCTAATTTTATCGAGCCTTTTAATGTATCCAACGAGTTTTACCTTTCTTTTTATTCTTGATTCTTGTATTGATTCAAAAACATCTTTATTGAATTCTAGAACACGGCTGCCAACCGTAATTTGACAAAATGGCGCCAAATTCAAATTCGTCCCTATTTTACGAACATCCCACATAAATGCAAAATTCTTGATTGACTAATTTACGGACCTCGCTTACTCATCACTATTCCCAAACACTTGCACCTACAGGGTTAGAAAGGGGTGACTTCCCTAACGCAATACTTGTTTCTATAACTTCCCGAAGACCTACAGTTCTACAAATCGGCAAACGTATTCTTTAAGTTTAGGCTACCTAGAAAATAATCATCATCTTGTAGCTCTACAACCCTGGGTGGGCTTTGGCTTCCTCCACAATCCTTCTGCTAGTTACTTTCTATTTTCTGACACCCATCAAATACAAATCATTAGTTAACATCATTCATTCACCTCTTCCTAAGACGGCTGTTCCTTCTTTTTCGTGTACTCCTTCCTTCCTTATCATCTTAACTATTCTCATTGAATCAGTTCTCAACCGTCTAAGTCTTAACGCTTTTATAAACCGTACTATGTTTTTACCTTTAATGAGAGTATTAGGTTCACCTAGAAAAAATATTATAATTACCACCATTTGGGCCTAAGGGGTAAAAAGTTGTAATTTCATTGAATGAATAAATATTATATGTTCTCGTTTAAAGAGGTTCCGAAGATCGGCGCAATCATTGTGTTTGTAGTACCTATATAAAAACGTATGAGTAAGGAATAAAATACAGGGATAACCGAGAAGAATAATAAACCAGTTTACTTCATGCAGACATTTGAGGGTACCAATTGCTCCCGCACGCAGTACGGGCTTATTGTACCTTGTAATTAAATAGAAATAATTTAATTTGACCACTCTCTTAGAATATTAATTCTTATTTAAAACGTAATGAGTTGCTCATTAAAATAATTTCTTGGTTATAAGAGTACCTATAGGTAATCATTTAATTATATAAGTAGGTTTTGTATTTGGAACCAGCATAAAGTAAGTAGGTTATTTCTCTTATTTATATCGTTTTGGTCAACTATCTTAATTAAAGAATTTTGTATTAATTAACTGTTGACCAGAAAAATAAAATAGTTAATTTAAATAGCTTCCATCTCAATACATTTTAAACAGGGTGTCTTCCTGTTTTACATATTAAACTTATAAAACTAAACTTTACTATGTATTAAAATGCGGCACTTTTTATCTTTACATAGTTTTATCACTGTTTGTTTTGTATTTATAAAGAACTAGGCGTATTTTTTTAATCTTTAATTTAGATATATGTTTTATGACTAGTCTTAATTCTGTTTTCTGTTTAAGTACTCTTTTTTGACGTAGGGTAATAAAATGGAATTGATACCCAAATTTATCTGCTTCAAGTGTTTTATTTATTTAAATCAAATCAAATTTCATTATACACTTAATAGCACTTTTTCGAGATCACTTTGATTGCGCTTCTGTCTTGTTGTTTAAGACATCAGCCGAAACGCTGGTTTGAACCTCTAGATACTTTACTAAGTAAAACGAGGAGTGAGGTGATTCACCAGTGCCTTTCTCACTTAGTGGAAAAGTATGCTTATCAGCATGTCAGGCCTTCTGAAAATCATCTACTTTCTACCATGCAAATGAAAACTTCACTTCATTTATCACAGGATCTGACTGTATTATGTAATTAAATTCATTACTCAAAGGAGATAACTCTGTTAATACCCCAACGAAGAAAAAAACTGAAGATTAGATTAGCCAATAACAGCAAAGGTCGGGTGTGAGGTTGACCCTTCGCTAAGTCACACTCTGGTCCACCGAACTTCAGCTGACTTTCTGTTAGGCTGTCATCCACAACGTGACAACGCAGGATACGATTAACGAAAGTCAATTGGCTCTGTGCTGTGATCTAGGTCACTATGCTTCGTCTTCATCTGCAGTCTCTAGTTCATTAAGCTATTGTGTCTTTTACACCTCTACCTCTTGTGTTCATAAATGCTTCAGTCATATAATTGGCTGACCATGTAATAAGAAACAACTATTTTTTGTAGCCCTTAAAACTAGCAGATCGGGTGTAAATAATTTAACACTCCACCTCTCTGTTATGGGCAGTTCTGTCTTCTATCAAGAACAAAAATTCATTTTTAATTTGCATATTATTTTTGTATTTAAATTATTCTCATCTATGAACTGCACAAATCCTTTAAAGTAGAGATTCGATTTTTTGTATCTATTCACAGATTTTCTTCGTACAGTATAGTTCGGCGGCATGTTTGGTTTTTGTTATAGGTTAGCTTGTAGATGCAGTTTTCAAACGGTTTTTTTTAATGTAATTGCGTAAATTTCGGTTAGTTGTATGCATGTATTAAAACTCCCCTACAGGGCAGTTATAAATAGTAATTTTCAAAAAATACTTGTTAATTTGAAACAAATTTTGGCGGATTTCTTTGGCATAATGGTTCGCATGTTAGACTACAAAAAAGGAGGGTTAAAATAATGGTTAGAGTCGTAAATTATACCAAATTAAGTCTCAACGTTCTTTATGCCACCGTAAACACTAATGATTGAGTTGGTACGACTTAAAAAACGTTAAAAACCCAGTGTGTTGTACTATATCTATTCACATTATATTTTATTTGCTTGTACACATCATTGTAATATTATTAATTATAGTTTTTTTTAATTCCAGGTGAGTTCTTGTGACAGTACATTTGAAGTTATCTTGGTGTTGGTGAGAAAACTATTAATTTTTTTATAATTACTATATTAACATACTAATTCAAATTATTGAAGCATTATTAAAGTACACTAATTGGTAAACGAACTTAAAAGTCCTGATTATATAAGTTTAGTAAACGAATAGATAAACATATATTTTCCAAAATAATTTGGTTTAAAAAAAATTGAATGACGATTTCTCTACTAATTAAAACTTTTATTAGCTTTAATTGCAGTAATTTATTAATTTGTGAACTTATTGTCGTGTAGAACGAACGCTCAGATTGGTTTGTGTTGCTTGAATATACTCATTTATGGAATTCCCTATTTTAATATTTACTGAAGAATGTACTTTCCGCAAATAGCACAAACTATTTTCGTATATATTTTATGTGACTCGGTTTCTAATTTAGACTTTATAGTTTTATGAGTAATAATTTTCTATCAGATGAACCAACACCAGAAACGGGATTTTGAAGTTAATCTTCCATATAAACGTGAAAAGTATTATTTGAATCATAGATTAAAAAAAAAGTTATTTCTGTTTTGTGATACAATTTTGATTTTGCGTGGAAAATTATTTTTATTTAATTTTTGATATTATAATTCCCATTAATTAAAGCGATTGAAATTTTCTACAATTTTTTATTTAAAGATTCCAGTTTGCCTTGAATCCGTAATACATTATGTAGTATATTTTTATAATTAGACTAATTTTTAATTCTAAAATTTAACTCTTCTCTAAACGTTAGATTTTAATACGTTTGTTAACGTAAAATGGATTACTGAACAAGTTTTCTTTTTTGTCGTATTATTTTCCTTATAACCAAATTTCAAATAGCATTGACCTGTTTTATTGTAAAAATTTTCTCTTATACTTTTAGAAAATTATTTTATTTGTTTTTATTTTGTTTAGTCCTAATCAAACACCTGTTTTAATAACAAAGACTCTCTGAATCTTTCAATGTTTGAAAACCGGCAATTATAAAAGAATGCTGACTAAGAAAACCAAGCTAACGACTAGGTGACTGGCAGTTCTTTTATTCTTTTATCGAACCACCCTGCTTGAAATAGTTAATCAAATACGCTTTGCAAATTTTGACCTGTTTGCCATTATTTCGTATAATTATCGTTTGATTCTAGAATACATTTTATATTTTACATATCATTAAGTTATATATTTTTCCGTATAAATTTGTAGGTCATTATTTTTGTGTAAATCTACTTTAAGCTTAATGTTCTTAAAACAATTTTTTCTGAAGTTCAAAATATTACTACAATATTTACCTGCGTGTATACTAAATTGTGTTTAGGGGAAAAATATATCTTTTTTCTGAGTGTTATGATCGGAGTTACATCCTGACGTAGTACGAACAGAACAGGTTGACTCTTTATTTAAAAGCCAATAATTATTTAAAAAAAACTAATATATATCGTCTTTTTCTCTTAAAAACCTTACTTTAACTTTCTCTTTTTTAAACATCCCATCATGTTAGAGCATTTTGGATTATTGTGTACTATTTTTCACAAAAGCAAATATCACTACGAACTTAATTGTCTGGTCCGTTTGTGTGGTAATCAACTGTCTTCTTGGTTAAGGGTTCCGCGTTCGATTCGTGATCAGATCTGGCACTTTTTATTTTTATATTATTATCTAAGCATAAGCCAAAGCTTATGCTTTGGCTTATTTTCTTCTTCTTCAATGAGTGCGTACTCTATCGATGAAGATTAGCTACAACTCTGGTAAATTGCTCTCTCGGTAGAGAGAGCAAATTAATGGTCATAATCAGACTAATGAAACTACCTACCTTGGCCTCTTGGTTACAAGGCAGATAAGTTTGAGCTTCTCGGATTTTTTCGCAAGGGGAAATTTGTTAGTAAGGGCAGACCTGGATAAAGGAAAGCTAATAATTGAAGACGGTGGTTTCATCGGAAACCACCCTCAAAAAAGTGTGCGTACTCAAGTTTGCCTAGATTCTAATATTCTTCAATTATTAGCATTTCTTTTATCCAGTTCTGCTCGTACTGACGAATTTCACCTTGCGAATAAATCCGAGAAGCTCATACTTATCTCCTCTTGTAACCAAGAGGCTAACGTAGGCAATTTCTTTCGTCTGATTATGACCATTAACGCACGGTCCGCGAAACTGGGATTATGCTTCTAAATACCCTCTAATACCCTTAGCTTTTAAACCATTCTTGGTCTGCGTACTCAGTCCATGTTTCCAGACTGTATGTATAACAGGACAGAGTAAATGTTTGTCTTTACAAACCTGTATCTTACAGAAAGTGAAATTGAACTATTAACGAGCAGATGCTTTATGTTAAGAAATTCCAGCTTACCCATTTCAATACGAGTCCTCATTTCTAGTGCTAGCTCTAGATCTGCTGATAATCCAACTTCCTAAATAGTAATTTAATTGCTTAACTGCGTAATACGTTGACCTTCAATAATTAAATCGAATGGAGTAAGGAACCTTACTGACTATCATCACCTTTGTTTTCAGTGGGATAATTTTTAAACCAAGAATCAAGAGATTATTTATATATTCGTAAATCGAATTAATTCTGAAATCGAGCCTGTTGGTTCTAGAAATAAGCAAGCACAGTTTAGCCAACCAAATATTTCGTCAGTGGTTTTACTTTCTCAAAATCCTGTCTTATTAGCATTTAAACAATTGGTGAAATACCTGGTGTTAATATTTTGCATAAAACAGTGTAGTAGTAGGTAGTTTCAAAACTATTCATTATAATTCCAAGGACCATAAGTAAATATAGGTAAACAATAAATAAAATAAGTGAATTTAAACTCAATAAGTAGGTAAAAATTTATGTTTCCTTCAATAAACTACGGATTCTTTATGAGATCAGATACGACACTATTATAAACGTAATGTTCAAATAACGACTTTTAAAACGACGTTCGTTGAATAAGAAGTTATTAATTATAATTTATAAATACAGTAATTTAAAGCCATTAAACTTAATTTATAAGAGATATTGTTGTATATTACAAGCGAAAGGAAACAAGGGATTGTTAATATTAGTTGTATAATCTGTACTACGGACTCTAGTGTAGTATACGTAGCTGGACCGGTTTCAGAAGACCGAAAGTGATGAAAATAAATGACTGATCCAACGGCCGAGATGACAACCGCTCGTATTTCACAACCAGTTAACGACGAACTGCTTGTTGCTGGCTTGTTCGCTTGCTAGCGTTCATCGTTTGATATACACGAACAACGGAAAACAATTCTTGACTAAAAGCGCTCTCTTGTCTATTAATTTAAATTGTTAAGTCGTAGTTTTTCCTGATTTTTTTCACTTTCATAATACATACAAACGTTGTCAAATATCTTTGTTTACGAATTTTTTGGTTTAACGTCAACAATGTCAGACCTTTGCCTTCTGAAGTTATGGAAAATTAAAAATATAACCTAATTAATCATCAGTGAATGACGCAATATGAAAATCAACCTCTGTAGAACTTTAACATACGGAAAATCTCTAAGTTTTGCCAAACTCTGTAGCAAAAATGTTTGAAATAAAAATTTTAGGTTTTTTAATTTTCTTTAACTTTGATTATATAGGTATACTGTTGTCGTAGGTTTACTAAAGCCGCTATCTTAAAAATTCAATTTTTTCGTGGATTTTAATAAACAAAATACTCAAAACCATTAATTGAAGCTAAACTGAGTGTTGTTGAAAAACAATGTTTGAAATAAAAGTTGTAGATATTTTAATTTTCTACAACGTTGATTATAAATTTTTATCCTATAAAATTCATATTAAGGCATCAATCTTTGAAAAAAATACCACGAAGTTTGGCCCCCAAGAACTTCAGCAGACTTGCCGCTTTCAATGTCTTGTAGAGCTTAAAATGTAGCGAATTTTTTGCGAATAGTTTAAAACAATCGTAGCCGTTTTTTAGAAAATTGCAAAATATTAAAAATTTTACGAATAAGCTACTACTTCAGGTTGTAAGATTTTGATGATTTTGTTTGTGTCCGGTCCCCTTTTGGTAAATAACTTAAGTTCCAAGTTTTAACTTCGTACGATGTTTCGTTCTTCAGTTATTTTGTTCATGTATGCGCGCACCAATTGGTAAAAACATGTATTTTGGGTTCATGGGGCTGAAATCGTGTATTTCCGGTGAAAACTCGATTTCGTAAAATCGCCAAGAAAACAATACTACTTTCCTTCCCTTTCATAGAGGGCAAGTGAAAGTAAAAACGAATGAAAATTATATTCGAAATTTCCAGTTTGGTTAATTTTATACGGCTTGCTGTCTTTTAGTACACCATTATATTATAACCTACCTAATGATTTAGGTAATAGCAATTTATTTTGCTACACGTTAATTATCTCTCTTTATTGTAAGAATAATATTTTATTTGCCTCTTAGAAAAAAACCAGTAGTTTTTATTTAGGATTAAATAATTGTTTCGAATAATTTTGAAGATATTGCGACAAATTGCTATTACGTCAAATTATGGGTTAGTTATAATTAATTTAAAAATACGTGAATACCATGGACGTATTTACATGAAGACTATACCAAATTGCGTTGGTTCCAGTAAAATATACTATTATTATATTACTATATTTTATATTTGATTGCCAATCTTTGTGTATATATGGCCACTCCCTTGCTTGCTCTCAGCATCAGCCCTACTCCGCTGTATATCACAATGTAATTCCCCATATATTTTGTACCTGATAGCTTGCTTCTAGTTACTGTTATCCCTGCAATTTTTATACCAGAGTTTTCCAAAATCCTTGCTAGTTCCACCTCCTTAGAAGCCAGCCCCCTGACGTTCCAAGCTGCAATCTTTATTTTTTCCGCTACCCACTTATTCTTATTCAATTTTGCCTTTCCGGTTATATTGTTCCTTATATTCCGGTCCTGATCCGGGGCTAACTTTCGGTGCTCGTCGTCGTCGTCGTCTTCATGGATTAGGCTGTGCGTTAGCCTGTTCCGGCGTCCATCTCTTCCTCGGTCTACCAATACATCTTTTATATGTCGGATTATGGATCAATGCATTTAATGGAAGGCGATCTTGGGACATTCTTAACACATGCTCTGCTTTCTGGTTATATTGTTCCTTATATTCCGGTCCTGATCCGGGGCTAACTTTCGGTGCTTGTCAGTAATAAAGTTTTCTCCAGGCCGAGTTACGAGCCCTGCGCTGGGTAGTCCAGTGGTGGGGCTTCCACCTTACAGTCTCTAGACGGGCCCTGGGTTTCATTTGGAGACCCACCTCCTAGGTTCGTCCGCCCTCTTCACCTTTGGGAAAATTCCTCCTCCGCTTTCGAGTCCGTTGACCATTTTCCGGGCTCAATTGCCCTGGAATTTATTTGGGTTGACTACCTTGGCTCTTCCGCCCTTCTCGCCATTTTGCCCAGTTAGATAGAGTACGTAACGAAGCTATCCGCGCCGAGTTAAATGTTCAGTCACTGTTGGAAACGTTAAGAATATATAAGAGAAACTGGTCCAACCATTTACTTCGCATGCCAGCCCACAGACTTCCTCTGCGAGCATGGAATTATAAACCAAAAGGTAAGCGAGGCTTGGGGAGACCTAAAAATAAAGGGGTGAATGCGGGAACAGGCCATGGAGCCTAATCCTTGACAGATGATGATGACGATGATTACTATAATTTTTACAATTTTTTAAAACAATAAATTTTGACGAAACATTGGTAGTAGCGGTTGTAATAAAAGTATCCGATAAAAGGCGTAAGAGAATGATTCTGATGAAAATTTTGAAATTAAATATGTACTGAAAGTTATTTAGTGAATTTAAATTTGAGATTAATATTCCTAACAATACATTCTATATTTTGGGCATTTATTTGAACCTGTATATTCAATTTATTCAAAATAATTTAAAACAATTAAAAATCTTTTTTTTTTTTTGGATAATTATTAGAACTAAAATTCAACAAGACATAAATACTTAAAATATAATAAAAATTGTGCGTGGAAATATTATTTGAACTTTTCTTAAAGTTGTTTGAACTAATTTAAGTGAACTGAATATTTTTTCCTTCAATAATAAGATGATACTAGGGCATTGAAATTATAGCATGCTGTACATACTTAAGACGCAGAACTTACAAGTTGGAAAACGTAGAGAGGAAGTTGAGAAGAGAGCGTAGAAAAGAAGGGGAGAAATACATGGTAAGTGGGAGGATGTTACAATGGAAGAGTGGTACGGAAGTGCAAGGTGCATTGTGTACAACTGCATCGTTGCATCGCTGAGTGCATAAATCATTCCGTTTACAAGCAGTACCCACGTCCGGCTAGCTTGTTCTGCCAACTTTTTACTTTTCTGCTCTACTCTCCTTTCTTGAATGACTAATTTTCATTCAATTCAGTCGCGAATACACATCAACTATGTGTACTGAAATAATCATCTAGGTCTTTATAGTGGTTTTTAAGTATTCTTTTAGATATATTAGCTTTTCTATTCTAACTGAGATAGTATTTTATCTCAATTCTCGTTTATTATTTTAATAATGTAGTACAAAGGGATTTCATTGTAGATCATAGTACTTCCAGGAACATATTGACTTCATAACTTGGATTTCTGCACCATCAAAGCTAATTCGGGTTTTCTAAAATATATAATTACCTGATTGTTCTGGTTTTTCCCTACAAACGCTTTGGTAAATATGGATGCATTTGTTGATTGTCGGGTTTATAATATTTTTTTCAGTCGTATTTAATTATCTGAAACTATTGGAATTCTCAATCAATCGTCCAATTTGATAGCTACTTATTAATAAAGTTTTTTTTGACCTGAATTTGAAAACTGATACACAACGGTTTTTGTTCACTACTGAAAATAATTCTCTACCAGCTGATTAACGCTAAAACTAACAATGGAAGGTGACAGATGAAAATAAGTAATGAAAACTGCTAGACATGACCAAGAATCAGACCAAAAAACCTCCAAATTTTGAAATTAGATATGTACTGAAAGTTATTTAGTGAATTTAAATTTGAGATTAATATTCCTAACAATACATTCTATATTTTGGGCATTTTTTTGAACCTGTATATTCAATTTATTCAAAATAATTTAAAAAAATTAAAAATCTTACTTTAAAATTTTTTTTTTGCACCAACTGGTCGGGTGTGTACTGTGTTGATATTAAATACTCTTCTTATCCTCTTCAAGGTCTAGGTTTAGTGAACCTGTTCCAATACCCATCTCTTCTGCGGTTTTCCCACATCTCTCGCACCAATTGGTCTATAATTTTGAGCCTTTATTGGCATCCTCCCGTATGACATTCTGTTCAAGAGATTGCACCAGTTTCTTCGATTCTGATTATAATACTGCATATTAAATTAAAGCGTTTACATCTTAGAGGAATAGTTGAAATTGTTTTCTTACATTTATCTTTCAGCTTTATTCTATAATTTTTTTTATTGAAAATTCTTGAGTTTTGAAGAATGCAAGCTACTGTTATTGATCATATGGACGGAGATTGAAGTGGTATGGTCATGTCAGGAGGATGGAGAAAGAGGAGTGTAGATAACCTAGAAGAGTGTGTGAATGGAGTACACAGAGTGCACAAGAAAGAAGGAACGTGGACACCTTCCAAGAGAAGGGATGTTGGAAGTGATATGGAGTCGATACCTAGACGAGGCTTAGAAAATTATGGTTGGGGTGATAAGAGGAGGCTGAGGGAGTTAAGGATGCAAGAGACATTAAATTTAAATTCTGGAATTTAAAAATATTTATCAGGAATAATGTTGAAATTGTATTGTGAATTACTCCTTCTCCGATCTACTTATTTAAAAATTTTCATCAGTGCAAATTGAATTTTAATATAATTGTGATCATAGAATTGTAAGTCTGTTAAGTTCTTTTCTATAATTTGTTAAGTAGATCTTAAAATGTTTTTCTTCAACACATTTCACAATTTGAATTCATTCATTAAGCGTACTACTTACTATATGTAAATATTAGTATTAAATTTTTAGGTAATTTTACTGGATCCTTTTTAAGCGATCATAGGGTATTTCCTCCCAAAAAGGAACCATCTAAACCGATCAGTAGAAAACATCTGCGATTATCGTTAAGTAATGTAATTCAATACTTGTGGGAGAAAAATTATTTAATTTGAAATGTTCAGGAAGATTAATAAACGATTTCTTCCGTGAATAATGAACGCATTTTAATATTTATGGTTTACCAGAAGAAAGTTGAAATACTTAAGCTGGTTTATAAAAGTAATTTTTACTTTACGAGCTTTGTTATCGTTAACAGCTGGTGTTAAAAGACCGCACGCAGTGTTAACTGCATTGTTGCATAAAGTTATTGCTTATTAATATTATTGCCGCCACTTTTCTGCTGCTGCGTTCTGATTTTAAATTTAAGACCTTTCATATTCTATTCAATGATTATATTTAATTTGCTGCTCATTAAAACTTTGAATGAATGACCTTTTGCCTTTTGACAATCATTAAAAACCTTCGCTAATAGAACATATATTTTATATTTTTGATATCGTAATATTTTCTCCATAAATTTAAGTATTTAAATTGATAAATCAAATTACCTTTGATATAAAATGTAGAAATACTCAAAACAAAAACAGTTTACAAAAGAGGTATAATTATGTAGGTGTTTAGTGATATTGCTGTAAAGGAACATGCCATTCTGTTTAATCTTTACTTGAGTTTCCTTATAAATAGAAAAATAATAAAAAAATTGTGAAGAATTTATAAAATAATTTCTATGAAGTTTCTGAATCATTATGTACATTAGGGTTTATAATACGATGAAATTAAAAATTCTGACAATTTAACAACGTTAATAAATTAACTTTATTTATCTACAAGTGAATTAGCTTGCTCATACGTGTTGGTATAATTTGTGCTTAGTAATTAAATAAAAATTAATTTGAATTGCACAAATGCAGTTTAAAACCATTAAAACGGTTAGAAGAGTATCGAAGTTCGTTTCGCAATTAACCTCCTCGACAACAGCGAAGATCATAGATTGAAACTTGTTAAAATATTGGACTTACCTTTACGATTTTGTTAATCATTTATTTATATGGTTTAATTTTTTCTCTTTCTACTAATCATCGTCATCTCATAAATTGGCATCATTATCATCTCCATCATGATCATCGTCGTCATATTCAGCTTCAACTAATTCATGTTTCAAGATATTTATGCATAATTCATAGTCAAGTTCAGTTTTGTCTTATTATTTAGCGCTAGCCAACCACGCGGAGGTCCCGGGTTCGACTCCCGGCTAGGGTCTGGAAATTTTCACAAGTCAAAACCACCGTTACGTATCCCACCGTAGTCGCTAATTACGGATAAGACTTTAAATAAACTAAGGAAGTTTTTTTTTTGAAAAAAAAACAACACGTTTATGAGTGTGTTATATATTTTCATTCAAAGAACGGTATCTTTCAAACTTTTATTGTTATATTTTATTGTAGTACTTCATTTTTTTTCTGTTTACATTAAAAACTGATTGCAAAAGAATTACACCGCGTTATAAAAATAACATTTTAAGGTTTTCTTTTGCAACTACTACAACACTTTTTTAGTTTATTTTTATTTGTTATCAATAACTGTACATTATTGTCAATTACCCAATTTGATCGCTCTTTTGCTTTATTATTTGACGTGAATTAGGCATGAATTTGGTGAACAGGGTCCCGCAGTAGAGTGTTCACGGATGGCTGTCAGGTGGTCACCATACAAAGTCGCTTGCTCAACCGGTGTTACTTAACACATAAAGGTTACTTAACACACAATGGATTGTGTTACTTAACACAAATTCTACCAGCTGACTGACTGGGCTGGCCCAAAGGCCGTACAACACTTAAATGGGGTTTGTGTAAGATGGACCTATGAAGTATTTAAATTATTTTAGTACATACTTTATTCTGTTTTCATTATTTTATTAACACATATCGTTTGTAATATTTTTGGATAGAATCGTGATGGAATATGGCTCTTAAGTGATAAGATTCATTAAACAACTTGTTAAAATTTTCGCCAGGTCTATTAACTCGGTAACTGACCGTTTGACAACCAGTTTTTCACACATTTTATACGTGTGTGTTAACTAAAACAATGTTGTAATGTTCCTGGTGAATACGTGTTGATGAAGTGCTAATTACAATGGAAACATCAGAACATTAATACGCCGCTAGCCCGCCTTGGATAGCTATATCTATGTATGTGTATATATACTGTATGTATGTTTAACATACATGGTGGTACATATTCCTTACACACGCGGTAGTTAGGTTAGCGTTTGCGTGTCGCCGAGTTTTGAATAAGACGTAGTTTGTCTTGATTGGACTTAATTTCTACTCTGTGAAATCCTCTGCTTTGAAATTTACTTCAGTCGTAACACATAATTATAATTTAGATCTTATATTGTGTGGTCCTCTTGTACTATTCACTAGTAACACTTGCTATCGAGTAGATTTTTGGATCGATGGATATGTTTCCTAGTTTATTACTCTGTATTTAAACTGTTTATTTGTTAGAATTTAATCTAAAAATTAGATTACTCGAAAATAATTAAGGATTTTTTCATATTTTTGGATGATTACTTTCTATTACTTCTAATGTATCTCGTAAATGGCTTTTTTTTCTTCTACGAAGTTTTGTTTAATTTTTTTGTCTTTTCTAAGGAGTTTTCAATTCCAATTATTGTTTATCTTTTTGTGTTATTGGACATTTTATTTGTGAGTAGTCAGCTGCAAAATTGAATAGTTTTTTTTACTGAATCCTTACCACCATCTTTACGTCCTATCTAGGCCAGTTTTTTTTTCAATAAATTTCATTTCATATATCATTAACTTGCCCGTAAGAGGCAGGTGGGGTGTTAAATTATTTGCACTCGATCAGCTGGTTCCAGGGGTACAAAAAATAGTTCTGTTTCTTATCACATTGTCAGCCAATTACATAACTGAAGCATTTAAGAACAGAAGTAGAGGTGTAAAAGACACTAGTTAGAGTTATCTCCTTTGAAAGTAATGAATTTCATTATACAGCCCGATTCGGTGGTGAATGAAGTAAATGTCATTTGGAAGGTGGAATGTAGAATGTAGAATGCTTTTCAGAGGGCCTGGTGTGCTGGTAGGCATACTTTTCCACTCAGTGAGGTTGGCATGGTCAACCATCTCACTCCTCGTTTTACGTAGTAAAGGATCTAGAGGTTCAAACCAGCCTTTCGGCTGATTACCTAAACGCTCTACTAATTTTTCTTGGAAATGGCTTTTTTTTCTTTCGTTGAAAAGTTCTGTGTAATATCTTTTGTCTTTTCTCACTTGAGTTCTGCTGCAATTTTCAATCCCAATATTATTGTTTTATTTTGTAGTATGGGAAATTATATTTATGTGGAGTTGTTTGCGGCAAAATCGAAAAGTTCTATATCACTGAATCCCCATCACCATCTTTATGTGCCAACTAGACCAGTTTTTTTCAATGAATTTAATTCCATAGATCACTTAACAATTTCCATTCTTTCATTTTTTCTATTATAAGGCGGATGCTGTTCTAAATTTGTTTTTTATATGTACTATTCGGTTACAATTTAATTAAGTGGCCTAATCTATTTTATTATACATGAAGTTTTATTATACTTTCCCTAGTTTTGTATCAATTGTGTAATCCATTAAACCGGATTAAGGTCCTCTTTTACTTTTTACTCTCTGCAATAAATGTTCTCGTAGTGCCCGGTGTAGGCGTAACAATGCTTACCGGACAGAGTATGTTGTAAAATACCAGTAAATCTGCGATATCAATGATTACGTTGTGGGATAGCTCTACAATGTACCCGAAGTAGATTAGCAGCCTGTAAGCTACAGTTTTACATTTTTATATGGCACGCTGTTATTGGAAATAAGAACTATGAATTCGAGGATTGAGATTAGGATAAAACGAAGATAAGATTTTGGTCTACATTTGCGTTATCAGATGGCGATGTAGGAAGCATAACAAGATTTTGGTATGATTTTCAGTTTTTATGTTCCGAGTACAATATTGATCACGTAGTTTGCAGCGCACTCATCTTATGCGAATCGTTGAGGAAGTGTATATGGTAGTAAATAGGGGTGGAATAAAACGTGGGGGGAGGGAATATGTCGGGTGGAGGAGAGCTGTTCGTCGAGAGAGCGAATTTCTACCAAGTAAGTAAGGGTTGTCTCAATTTGCGTTCACATTTAGTCTTCCCGTCTCTTCCCCCTATCCTGGACTATTTTGTCACTTTGTGTGTTAATTAGTTGGGTTGAGTCCGGGCTCCGCTCAAAGGAAGCAATTAAAAACAAGGCAATACGCCTGACAACGCCTTCCTCTACTGCCTGAAACACTGCCGCAGCTCGCCTATCTCCCTCAATTTGCTGCTGTACCCATTTACCCGCACCTCCTCCCCTCTTTCATCAGATCCTGGGTTTCGGGGTTTGGGTGTGGGTGGTCTGTTACCACAACCTCTATTCGGACTCTGCTAGGCAACATTCATTACTATTACCAATTACATCTTTCTGTTCAAAATTCCACCGACCCCTTCTTTCATTCTCCCGTATCTTTTTATTTATTTATACCTTGTAACGCTGAACGTAAACCTCCTTAATTTTTGTATATTGCAAGATAATTACTCTTTTTATTTTAGTGAAGATTAAAAGAGTTAGCTGAAAGTAACTGCTCGTTAACGTTGTTAACGGATGACGACACAGTCTTTGTGGCTTTATAAGGTGTGCGATTACTTTTCTCTTATATTATTGCAATCCAGTGCGCTTCACAATGGTTTATTTATTTATTTACACTGTAATCTTCTTATTTTTAGTTAATTATCTTTTCCATCGTGTTCTTTTTAAATCGGTTTAAGCCGTGTCGTTGATATACCCGCTGTATTTCAGTTTAGTCGTGTATTTTAATTGAATTATTGTATTTATTTTGATGTCTTTACTCCATTACCGTTAAGTCTTGTTTGGAACGGCCGTTTCATCAAAACTTATAATTATTTTACTGTCGAAATTGTGACCGTCGATTATTTAGTACTATAGTGTATTGCGTTGTATTATTAATTAAAAATTCCAAATTAATTGTAAAAATCATTCTTTCATGTTCTGAAGACCACCTTGTCGCTACAATCACAACTTTCTTTTAATAAATATATAGGCCCTATACAATATCGTATTTCGTATTTTCCGGTACCCCTTCAAAGTTACGATTCTTGGGCCTACCGTATTCTCTTTTATCCAGAATCTTACCATCAATGTATTCACAAAGAAATCATTGTATCTCAGTATCTTCGATGCATTTCGTATTCTTTTTATTCAAGCTCGCAGTGAGTTTTCTTTTTGCATAAAATTCTCATTTATCATTCAATATTTTAATTTTCTAGGTCTAGTTGATCTGGTTTGCCTCCACTTTCAATAATTTTTATTGTTGAAACTGTGACGGTCGATTATTTACTACTGTACTGTAGTGCGTTGTATTATTTTATTAAAAATTCCAAATTAATTGTAAAAATTTTCATGTGCTAAAGACTTCATCTTGTCGCTAAAATCACAGGTTTCTTTCATTTGCCATTCTTTTAATAACTATCGTATTTCGTATTTTTCGGTAACCCTTTAAAGTTACGTTTCCTGGGCCTACCCTATTCTCTTTTATCCATAATCTTACCATCAAAGAATTCACAAATAAATCAATGTATCTCATAGTGTCTTCGATGCATTTTATATTCTTTCTATTCAAGCTCGCAGTGAGTTATCTTTTGCATCCAATTCCCATTTATATTTAATATTTTATTTTTCTCCTCGGTCTAGTTGATCTGTTTGCTCCCAGTCAATCACTTTTAGTCTTGATTTTTCAACTCCGGAAGTAAACATGAAGTATAACACTTCAATAAATGAAGGTTTTTCAAATTTTCTCCTAATTTTAACGTTTTTATGATTGTTCAGTATAGTTACTTTATTCACGAGTTTGCCCTTGTTTGCAACGGGTGATAAAGAGGAAAGCATCAGTGCGCATGCGCGACTGCTTTAATTTCAGTACAACAAACGCAACAATTTATACTATACCCGAGCATATATAATATTTCGCGGAACCTTTTATAAGTTAACTGAACGAATTTTTTGTTACCGTATACAGAAATGTTAGTTTCTCGAAAACGTGAGCAGACTCTTCAGTGCTGAACGAAATATAATATGCAGTGTAATAAAATGCTGTGAAGTTGAAGCTGAACAAAAATGGTTTCCCTGCCTCTTAACAAAAGCCATTGGCGAGTGGATAACTACTGTGCTGTTTCTCTCCACAATTTGAAAAATAAAGAAGGAAATTAAAGACGCGAAGAAGCTATTCTTCAACAGTTTTGTTGACACCTGGTAAAAAAGGAAACGGTTAAGAAGATGATACTAGTCAAGACGCCGGTGTCAACGATAGTAGAAAAGGCGATTCATTCGTAGAAAATTTTGTTTCAATGAATCGAGGTAGCTGTAATTGCAATAAGTCAAACATTTCCAGTCATGTACTCGTAATTAAAAGCAATATTACAAGTCACATTTATTTCTTATAAGGTTTATGAAGAAAACATTTTCTCAGAATAAACCACAGCTTACAAAATGTATGTAGAAACTGCTTGGTGTGAAATGTACGAGTAGTGTCTCACTGTTGAGGTTGGTAGCACCGCAAATTTTCACTTCTCTTCCTCACAGCCAATCTATTAGCAAAAGGCAATCTAGTGACTTCAGTATCTGTATCAGTTGTTTTTTACTACTAAATTCTTGGTTTCTAAATCTATTTACCGCTGTGAATCTTTTTTACTGTTGGGATTAATAGTTGAACTTTTTTCCCTTATCGTCTGTACGTACGTTGCAATCTGTTCAATTTAAGAAAAATAAACAACCTCATTATCCAATGAGATGATGTTGATATGTATGACGCGTTAATGAAGTGTAATCTTGTACAGACTCAGGCCGACCATTCCTGAGAGAGTATGGTTAATTGAATCCCAAATATTAAAGTACACCGGTAACCACTGTCTAGTATTCAAATCCGTATGAAAGTAACTAGCTCTACCAAGATTTGATCCAGGAACCTTCGTCTCCGAAAATCAGCTGTTAAACGTCTGACTCGCGGCGACGACTTTACCACTAGGTCAATCCTGCAAGTTTGTCAGACTTAATAGTAAAATATAAAAAAAATATTTTTATATCGAATAATTAATAGACATAAGTTAAATATAATAATTAATAGAATAGATGTAACAAGTGTCATTATTTATATGAAGTGGATAATGTGTATCAATATTCGTGCGTGTCACCTGTTCTGAAATAATTATTCTAATTGTACTTTACAAAAAAATTGGTGTCTTAATTAAGGTAATAATTGTTAAAACTGTCTTTGTCTATTCGTGTTACAGATTAATTTAAGTAAAGGAACTAATTTTTGTTTGTTTTTATTTTCCCTCTTAGGTTATATATGTATATATTTCTAGGAACTAACTGACACAAACAAATAAGCTACATTTATATATGCGTGCATGCGCGTATAAAGACGTCGCGTGGCTGCTGGACATCTCTCGCTGAAGGCGCCTGGTACAGCACCGTGATTTTGAATTTACGGCGACAATCCATGGAATAGCATTGTCACTGTTTCTGTGATCGCCCTTCGGTGACAGCTTTCTGACTTCTCTCCAGACATCCCATGACAAATGGCATTGTTCCAACTTCCCTCAGCCTTACACGGTTCCTTACCTGCATATGCTTTCTTTTTTATGGGGCGTGTTCGGTATTTTTGCAGTATCCAATCGTTTCGTACGTTACAGGCTTTTTTTTATTTTATTTTCCTTTGTTTTCTTTGATCGAGTATGCATGCATGTTTTTTTTACAAGAAAATTCAAAATTTGTAAGAACGGAAACATTTGCCTAAAGACTTATAGAATTATTTTAACAAATCGGGTTTTCTTCATTCTCATTTCTTCTTTTTTATAAAATTTTAGCAGATACAACCTATCTAGTAATTTTTCTAATCATTCTTTAATATTGATTGTACAATAATACATGTTTTTTTTTTTGGAAAATACTCGATAAGAAGAATGCACATAAAATAATAAACGTTTCACAACGACTATGAATATGTAAAATATTTCCATCTGAATATTCACCGAAAGTTTGGCAGGTGTAACAATTTTTACTTCTAATTTGAAATTACAATGTCACATGCATATATTGAGTTCCGGATATCCTCACTAAAGAGAATGTGGTACAGAGGCCTTCTGTATGCCTCATATACATATAATTTAATCAAAATCGTCCAAAAAAACTACCTAATAAAGCATTTTAGGTAAAAAATCGAATATTCTGATTGTTTTATTGCCTGAATTAACTCTTAAACCACTACTACGGGTTATATTCTTAGTTATATCTTTTAAATTGTATTTTGTGGAGTTTTTGTTGTTCACAGGTCATCAGCTGAAAAGCTTGTTTGAACCTCTAGAGGCTTTACTAAATAAAACGAGGAGTGAGCTGTTATATCATTGCCGTCTTTACTGAGTGGAAAAGTATGCTTTTTAGCATGCCAGGCCTTCTGAAAAGCATCTACTTTCCACTCTACAAATTACATTTTTATTTATTAGGCCTACTCTCGGAAGAGGTAACTCTGAGGAGGTGTCTTTTACACCTCTACTTGTTCTATATTATATATTTGGCTGACCATGTTAAAAGAAACAGAACTATTTTTTATAGCCATGGTAGTAGCAGATCGAGTGCAAATAATTTAACACTCCACCTGCCGGTTGTGGGCTATTTCTGGAGCTTTGAAGGTGTTATAGAGCAGATGTTATTTAAAGTGTCATTTACAGATGAGGAAAAATTTCTTAAAACGCTATGTTTGGAATGTATTATACGGGAGTGAAACGTGGGTGATAGGGGCTGTAGGAAAAAAGAGAATAGACGCTTTTAAAATGGGGTGTTATGAGAAAATGTTAAAGATTAGGCGAGTGGACAAAATAAGTAATTTGGAGGTTCTTAGGCGAGTGGATAAACAAAGAAGCATATGGAAGCATCTTACCAGAAGAAGGGATAGGCTAGTGGGACATATCTTAAGGCATCCAGGTATTGGTCTATCAATAATGGAGGGTAATATTGAGGAAGTAAATTGTAGGGTACGCAAAGGTTAGAATATATAAAGCAAATTATAAAAGATGTAGGGTGTTACAGGTATTTGTAGATATGAAACGACTTGCGCAAGATAGAACAGCTTGGAGAACTTCATCAAACCAGTCGAGGGACTGATGACGAAAAATAGATTTGTTTTTAAAATTTTTTAAATAAAAATTGTTTTTATTAGTTTTAGTTGAGTAGGTGGTTGTGAACATAGTAAATTTCTCGATAATAAATGACGTTCGAAAAACTTCGTCACTTGAAATGGAAATGCTGAGATAAATTTATTCAACGCAAAGGCCAATGTGTTAATTTTATGATTTTGTTTTATTGAAAGTTTAATCGTTATCGTATGTGCAATTAATAATAATGGTTTATTTGTTAAAAATTAACTTATTGGTTTGGGAATCGTATTGCAATTGGAGCTGATTAACGATAAATTTTTTATTGATTAAATTTAAATCTGTGATTTATATAAATGCATTATTTTAATTGGTAGTTATTTAAATTTGTATTTGATGTTACATTAGTGATTGTATTTGTACTCTTCATTACTGATCTTCGTGTTTACCGAATTTATGTTCGTCATTACTACAATCCGATGTTGATTCAGCGTCATCAAGAGCGAACTGGTGTAGAGACAGAGGAGAAAATTGATTGGGTTTAATAGAATTTGAATGTACGGTGGGTTAGACATGTTCAGTTCGCTACTGGCGCTCGTACTCTGTTGGTAGTGAATTGGTAACATATTGCTATAGGGGTAATGTTTTGATGATGGAAGGGGTAGCATTTCAATGTTTGTGTTCTAAGCATGCGTATTCTTGTGGAATTGAAATTAAAATTTTTGATTCTATTGCCTTGCTTATTAACATCCGAAGTATGTTTTACAGTCTGTTCAATTTTTTATTTATGTGTAATTGTCATGACAAAATTATTTTATACTAGCAATATGAGATTTATTACTTCTCTCGTTATGACTCCACGCTTTACTTTTTCCGTTGTTGTTTAGGTCATCAGCTGAAAGGCTGGTTTGAATCTCTAGATGGTTTACTAAGTAAAATAAGGAGTGAGGTGGTGTACAATTTCCTTCCTCACTGAGTGGAGAAGTATGCTTAACAGCATGCCAAGCACTCCGGAAAACTCCTAATTTCTACCCTGGAATTGACACCTTGTTTGCATTCACCACATGGTATGGCTGTATTAATGAAATTCATTACTCTCAGAGGAAAAACTGATTAATGTCTTTTACACCTCTACACTTCTGTTGTTCAATGCTTCAGTCGTATAATTGGCTGACCGTTTGATAAGAAACAACTATTTTTTTGTAGCCCTGGAACTAGCAGATCAAGTGGAAATAATTTAACACCTCACCTGCCTGTTATGGGCAAATTACTTTTTCTTGGCATCACATTAGGAATACTATATTACCGATTTTTAGAATTCAGCTGTTTGGGTTGGGGTGGTACCAAAATAATTTTTATTGTTTTATATTAGTCACTTTATCTCCCTCACGGAGAAAATGATGGAAATTAAACGTTATCTTATTTTATAAATTATTATTAACTGATTATTATTACCAATTTTTAGAAACGTAACTTTTCACTTTAAGATATTAAAATGATATGTATTTCTTTGGTATATATACCCTTCATTTACCTTATTAAGAACAAATGTGCCAATTTTTAGCTTTATAAATTTATGGTTGTTGATATAAATTTCTGAAACAAAATTTAAGTTTTTTCATTTATTCTCAGTATAGTACTTTTAACCGAAAACGAATTCGTAAAAGTTTTTGCAGTTGTGTTTATCCACAAAAGCTGTAACTCTAAAATTTAACTTTAGTATTCTTAAATTGGTAATACTTAGAATTAAACCGTAAAAATCGGGAAAATATATAAACTCGTTGATTAGTTCATTGCTATTATTACACGTGCTCTGGTAGAGATACAATTTCGGTTATACCTTCTTTCTTTCACATTTTTAATGGCTTCGCCTCGCTGGAATTATGAGTTATGCTTGTGTAGCTAACTAGGGAAGTCGTACCCTATGTTGCGAAAATGTACTTAAGTATTTTCCCGTTGCTTTCTGGATGTATTTATGAAGCAATGTGTAGTGTATTGTTATGTTGTCTGTTGTAATTGAAGTGTTGTTTAGGTCAACAGCCGAAAGGCTGGTTTGAACCTCTAGAGGTTTTACTAAGTAAAACGAGGAGTGAGGTGGTTTACCATTGCCTTCCTCACTGATTGAAAAAGTACGCTTATCAGCATGCCGAGCCCTCTGAAAAGCACATATTTTCCACTCTGTAAATGACACCTTCACTTCATTCACCACAGGGTCTGGCTGTACAATGAAATTCATTACTTTCAGAGAAGATAACTCTGATTAGTGTCTTTTACACCTCTACCTCTTCTGTTCTTAAATGATTCAGTCATTTAATTGACTGACCATGTGATAAGAAACAGAACTATTTATTTTAGCCCTGCAACGAACAGATTGAGTGTAAATAATTTGACACTCCACCTGTCTGTTATGGGCAGGTAATTGAAGTATGTTATGTATTTAATAACAACCGCACTCACACATTTTAATGTTTATGTTGTTTGTATTGTGTTAACTGTTTGGAAGGTTCTAGAACACTAGGGTGTGAAACTTTTTAGAAAGCTAGCTTAGCAACCTGTATAAACAGATGTGCACAAATGAATTTGTGATGAGTCTTGTTCTATCTAGATTTTGTAGAGTAAAATTGAATAAAGTGTGTTGTTCAGAATATTGATAACTTATTATTTTTTATAACGAATTGTGTCATATGAATTGTTATATATCTGTGTGTTACAAAACTGCAGCCTCTGTGGTTTTCTATATATAGGAAGTCTATTCCTAGTTGTATCAAAATGTTTATACGAAAGAAACTACAGTTACTTTCACAATTACATTATTGCTACAAAAATCAAAAATGTTCAATAAAATCTAATTCGAAGATGTATAATAGTTTTTTTGTGAAAACATTAAAATTTTTGTAAAGTTGAGTGTATAGATTATTTTATACACTTCCTGTAAAGTGTAGATTATTCAAGAAGTGAGAAATTCCAAATGCGAACAAACTAGGGTGAGCAACCCTCGAACTAGGGTGCACATCATTCTCAAAGATCAAGCTGCTTGCCATCCTCCCTCGCTGTGTCAATCGCTCAGAAGTAGGATTGGGGATGTTCAGACAAATTTCACTTCACGTTTACCACCTATCTAATGCGTGCAAAAGAAAAAGAAAGGAAAGAACGAAGAAACTAGGAAACGTTCGATGTTCCCTTCGCTATATTACGTTGCAAACGTGTTTGTTCTTCTTGTTTCGCTGTAGTACAATGTTAACTTTTAAACTATACATTCGGATGCATTTCTGTAAGTGAGTTCAGCTCCAAGTTAATGAAATTTGTATTAAAGTATTTATTATAGTATGTATGCCTGTAACAGACAGTTGTAGTGTTCAATTATTTGCACTGAATCTGTTAGTTCCAGGGCTAAAAAAATAGTTCTGTTTCTTATCACATGGTCACCCAATTAAACGACTAAATCATTTAAGAACTGAAGAGATAGAGGTGTAGAAGATTCAATTCAGAGTCATCTTCTCTAAAAGTAATGAATTTCATTATACAGCCAGACCCTGTGGTGAATGAAGTGAAGGTGTCATTTACAGAGAGGAAAATATGTGCTTTTCAGAATGCCTGGCATGCTGATAAGCATACTTTTCAACCCAGTGAGGAATGTATGGTAAACCATTTTCACTGGTAAACCGTTTTACTTAGTAAAACCTCTACAGGTTCAAACCACCTTTCGGCTGATGACCTAAACAACAACATAATGGTATATGACAAAGTTAATAATACATAAGCCTACTCTTGTGAGTGTAAATAAATGTAAAAATGTATTTGTATTTATTATCAACTCCTAAAAAATGTTTTGTGGATCTAGTTTTGTCTTTGTAATTGTGCGAGTAAATGTAATTGCTGATTTGATTGTGATTTGCAGTAATTATTTACTAGAGAGATGGTATTATGTGTTGTCTTAGAAAGTACACTAAAATTGGGTTTTGACCAATTAAATTACAGTGTTAAGTCTCGGGCAGGTCCATTTTGAATATTGTTTAAAAGTTAGCGGGAGTAATTTATTTAATTGTTTGATTTATAAAATAATGCCGTAATATTTTCTCTCCAAGGTAGTGTTTTCATCATTTTGTAGCTGTTCTCTCAAAAATGACGTGGAATTAACTGTAAATCGTTATTTGTTTTAGTTTTCCATTATTATTGTTATTAACGTTGGCTGGAAAACATTTGATTTTATTAAGAGTTCCTGATCGGGGAATAATTCTATTGTACATCTTCGTTTAATAGTAAATTACCTTTTGATATGTAAGTACGGATTACTAATTACTTTTGTGGGGTTGTATACTACTAGTAAAAGTGTTGTGTCTTATTTCCAAAATTTGTACATTTTTCTGTAGTTTTGGAATTGGTTTACAAATTTCATTTTAGTGTCAGTCTGATGTGACTTAACAGATGTTCGGTAAATTTTACTCCGTTTGTTGTTTTAACGGGTAAGGAGTTAGTTTTTTTCAAAATAAACCGGCAGTTTATTTTGTATTTATTTTTGAATGTAAATTCCTGGTGCTTACTTCAAACAAAAAATAATTATGCTTACTTAGATTTTATTCATAAGAAATAAAGATTCAAAGTAGAAATAAATAAATAATAGACTACCTAATAAAAGAAGTGTTTAGAGAACTTATATTTTATTTATGTATTTATTTCCCTATTACAAAAAGAATCATTGCAGTATAATGTTAATTTCCTTAATTATACTTTGAAAACCTGAAAGTATTTATATTCGGCTTAACTCGTGGTGAGAAAATTAATACACCCAACTATGATTTCCCATGTTCAAGGGTTTATCAACTCAGTGCTTCTTTTTTCATTAACTACTGCAACGACTACGGTAATCTATTAGTGTGTTGTAATATGTTAGTTACTTAAATACTAATTAATTAAACTACTACGACATTTTTATTAAAAAAGTATGCTATTATATAATTGTTGCTGTTTGGGTCAACAGCCGAAAGGCTGGTTTGAACCTCTAGAGGTTTACTAAGTAAAAACGAGGAGTGAGGTGGTTTACTATTGCCTTCGTCACTGAGTTGAAAAAGTATGCTTATCAGCATGCCAGGCCCTCCGAAAAGCACCCACTTTCCACCCTGGAAATGACACCTTCACTACATTCACCACGGGGTCTGGCTGTGTAGTGAAATTCATTACTCTCCGAGGAGATAACTCTGACTAGTGTCTTTTACACCTCTAACTCTTCTGTTCTTAAATAGTTCAGTCATATAATTGGATAACTATGTGATAAGAAACAGAAATATTTTTTGTAACCCTGGAACAACAAATCGAGTGCAAAATTAATTTAACACTCCCACCTGCCCGTTATGGGCAAAATTATATAATTATTTATACAAAAAAGAAACAATAAAATATGCAAATATAAATGTACTTAGGTTTTTCCTATCTCCAATTTAATTTTGTAAAGGTTATCAATGCAAACTCAGTTAATTATCAAATTTTGTATTTCCCTTATCATTTTATTTTATACAGGTTTTTATTTTTAAAATATACAGGTATTTATGACTTTGTGTTTGAGTTTATCTTAGTTCATGTGAAATCTCTAAAACCGTTTCAAGAAGGAACTTCGGTTCAGTATCATTTGCCAGTTTTAAATCATTTAGGTCAGGTCATAAGTCGATTAAAGTAAGTCACAGACGGGGGCAAAATAACATGTTAATGTTTATATTGCGAGAGTTTAGGTCGTCAAATTAACTTGAATAAAATAAGTAGTAACTTAATATACAGAAAATTTGATTGTTTATTTTATTTACAATAAAATTCATAAAAATCAGTACTTTAGTTTTATTCTTATTCTTATACTCTCTATAACCGGTAGTCGTTTTCCAGTACTAATCTTGATTGAGTTGTTGTGTCGCGCCTAGGTTGTTACTCTAGTCCTTGGTTGAATCCTGTCAACTGGACGGTTTTATCTTGGTTTAATCTTATCTCGATTGTATCTAACGGTCTATAACGTATGCACATTGAAGAATAAATTCGTTCCAGACATCATTCTCCTTGTCTCAGTCTGTAATCTGTAATTTCTTAACGTTCATCTGATCTACTAAGTACATTTTCAAAGGATCAATAAAATAACTATTTTATAAAGGTATTTTATGGTTGTTGTTAGCGGAATTTAATTTAAATTTTGATAGTGATCTAGAAAAATAAAATGATAATTCCAATTTTGTAAAAATTCTATATTTTATTAAAATATTGTAATTTAAAAAAGTTATTTAATTCACATCAATTGCTTGGTCATCAGGGACTACAGTACTTTGTCGTGCATTATCGGTAGGTTGTGTAATAATTTTCCGTTCTATTTGTAGCCTAGCGTAACCACTGCGTTACAGTTCGATTTCATATTTTACAGAAATGTAATTTTCTTATTTAACGCTGTGAATTTTGGGTACTATAGATGAAATTCTGAAAAAAATATAGAAATTCAGGTTGAGCGCTGAGTACATTAAATCAGAAGTTTAATTTTATTATATGATTTGAAATTATGTATTTAAAAGTAGGATTGCTCAAGCCAGAAATTTCTTTGAAATGCAAACAGCTTTATTATAAACAGTAATGTATGATTACAAACAGATTTATTACTATTATAATTTTTACTATTTATGACTTTAGAGATTTGAAAAACTTTTTAAAACACTATGTTTATAGAGTGTAGCATTTATACGGGAGTGAAACGAGGATAATAGGGACTATAGAAAGGAAAAGGATAGAAGCTTTTGAAATGTGGTGTGGTGGGGAAATGTTAAAGATTATGTGGGTGGACAAAATAAGTAATTTAGAGGTTCTTAGACGAGTGTATGGAAGAAGTACATGGAAACAGCTTACTAGAAGAAGAGAAAGGTTAGTGGGGCATATCTTAAGATGTCTAGGTATTGGTCTATCAACAACGGAGGGTAATATTGACGTATTGAATTGTAGAGGGAGGCAAAGGTTACAATTTTTAACGTAAAGTACAAAGGATGTAGGGTGTTAAAGGTATGAAGATACGAAACGACTTGCGCAAGATAGAACAGCATGGAGAACTGCATAAAACCAGTCGAGAGACTGATGACAAAACAAATTGAAATTTTTTTGTTTAAAAAGTTAAATTTTGTGAATGACTAAATGACCATCCCAACCGACTAGCCCGTGACCTAGTTGCAAGAAATTTCCCAACTGTACATCTAAAGGGAAAATAGAGCAAAGACTTATTTGTCTGAATATCGAGGAACAAACGTAGTTCTAAACGGAGTACCACTGAGTATCTCATTTGTCTGAATATTAAGCAACAAACGTAGGTCTAAAAGAATAATGTACCACTGGGTACCTCCTCTCCTGACTTAAAATTCCCCATCGCAAATGAAATTGAAGGCAAAAAGTTCGTAAGTGCCAGTAAAAGTACATTTAAAAAGATGGTACAGGTAGCATTTTACCCAATATCTGAGAAAATTGTCAGGATTGGTATGGAATCTAAATTTAATTTTCTTATAAACATGTTATACTGATCCGATTTAAATTTGAAGGTTTCTCAGACATTTTAAAACAATCTTTTAATAACTTCAGTTTTCATGCCGAATTGTTTGTACTGCTGCTCTAAGTTATCATAGAAATTATGTTTTATTATCATTAGTTCGTATCTTTTATTTTATGTTTGTAAAAATATGTTCACCAGATTTCTGGCACCCTGTAGTGACCACCAAAGCTGAACCCCTCACTTTTGAGTGATTTATGACACCATTTTCATTTAGGCACTGCTGGAAACTATAAAATATTGCCACGCCTTGTTCCTTCAACTTCCCTCTTCTTTTAACTACTTATAGTTTGGTTGGGTTTTTATGGTGCAAAGTTTAGTATTCGCTTATAAAATAAAACCTTAAATTTTTTTATAGTTTATTTAATTTTATTTTGCCTTATATTGTGGAGGTAGATGAAAGTTAATTTAATTTTGTAAATACTTTAAAAAAAATTTAACAAATATTAGTACTGTTTTTGATTTTGATGAATTTTATTTTTTAACTCCTCAATAACACATTTGACCTACAATGGAATGGGTTGTCCCCTGTCCAGATTTTGGATAAAAATCCCTACTTGTTCTTATCCTTATTTGCTATTTCGTTTTAATTTATGTTTTGGTTTTTCCTGCTGTTGCCAGTTATTTTTTGAATTTCATTTCCTTGGGTTGTCGTAATTTTAACAGATTTTTCCTTTTTTCTTTAAAAAAAAACCGTGAAAATATACAAGGCAATACAGATCCTGATGCAGTATTAATGCACTATTAATTTTGTTTCTCCTCTCTGAAGTTATAAGTAAAAAAATAATAGTATATTTTCTACATCGGTTCCTTAAAACGAGGTAAATTTACATAGTTTAATTATAATGGTCACAGTGCAGTAAAAAAATTCGTATAATCAAGCTTTTTGTTATATCGAAGTTCGACTGTATGTTGTTGCAACCTAATGAGATTTTGCAAGTTTTGAAAATTTAAAAATTTATATAAATTATTTGTGCCCGTAATCAATAGTGATAAAAAATTCATGTTGTTTACCAAAAGTTCAAAATAGGCATCTACGCCTTCAAATAATTATTCGTAATTTTGAAAAATATCCTATAGGTCAGAGGCCTCATACCAATAAACTTGGTACGGAAATTGAAGTACACATACAACTAATAAAAATCTGGTGTGAAACACTCACACAACTTTCTCTTGCCAATGCAAATATTGAACAATATAACCTAACATTAATAATAAAACATTAGAAATAAACAAAAAACTTACCTCAATAAACCTAACTTAATTTTAATCATGCGTGAAAGACGCAAAATGAAAATCGACCTCAGTTTGGCTTAAAATTACGGAAAATCACTCTTTCACGCTAAACTAGGCTCTGCGGAGAAAAATCCTCCAATTAAAAGTTGTAGATCTTTTAATTTCCTATAAATTTTATTACATAACATTTTTGTCGTAAAATGCATACTAAGGCTGAAATAGTAAAAAAAAATCGATTTTTTTACACGTTTTCGTGAGAAAAACAGATTATCGCCAATTACCGCTAAACTAAGCGTTATACAAAAAAATGTTAAAAATAAAACTTGCAGATTTTTAAATTTTCTACAACTTTTATTATATACATTGTTACGCTTAAATCCATATTAAAGCCGCAATCTTAAAAAAACAATTTTTTTTGCGAGAAAACAGCTTCACCAAGAATTTCAGCAGACATGGTGCCTACCCTATCTTGTAGAGCATAAAAAATGTAGTAAATGAGGCGATGTTTTAAAAAATTGTAGGACCCGTTTTTGAGAAAATCGCAAAAAAGGGAAAAATGACTCGAATAAACTACTACTTCCAGTTGACCGATTTTGATGAAAAAGTTCGTGTCGGGTTTTTTAGTGGTACATAACTTAAGTTTCAAGTTCGTACAATGTTCCGTTCTTGAGATATTCTGTTCACACACACAGACCAATCGCTAAAAACATGTTTTTTGGGTTCACGGGTTCTGAAAACGTGTAGATCCGGTGTTAACTCGATTTCGAAATATCGACATGAAAACAATACTTTCCTTCCTATATCTTCATATAGGCAAGAGAAAGTAAAAATTAAATAAATGTTGTTGAGATATCTCACTTTGCCATACCTCAGGACAAAACTATTTTATTTAAAGAATTGTCATGTAGTAATTTTTATACCAAGTTGAGATAACCATATTCTGATGAACCCAAAGAAACAAATTTAGGCTGGCGAAACAGATTTTGACGTATTTTAAAGTACAAAAAAACTTGTAGATTGCTCACTTCAAACATGGAAAACTCAGTAAGTGCATCGTTGTACAGAAGACGTCACCACTGAGTGTACTTTGACTGTAGAGACATACATTTTACTTTTTATTTACAGTTTTTGTTTTAGCCAAATTAACCAAAGTTTTACCTCAGCCTATCCTCTTAATACGTAATTTAATGCAACTAACACTTTTCACAAACTGAGTTCTTCACACAACCTGCGTTATATTTTTTGAAGTTTTGTTGATAGGTCTTATCATGTATTTTCAAACGTCATCAAAATTCTGGACTTAATTTCTGTTGTAATTTATATTCCTATCGATTGGAATTAAATTTTTAAATTTGAATTTTTGAGATTTACCCGGTAAATAAAAAATATAGTAAACGGAGTTGAAATGGGTTTTTATGAAAAAGAATGTTTTTAGTGTAATAAACAATGGATAATTTTTCAAGGTTTTACGAGTTTAGAAAAGGGGAGGGTATCGTCTGGTTTTGTTTTGTTGTTCTGATTCAGGGTCGTTTGTGTTTTTTCACGGTGAGGGGGTTTGAATGTTACAAGAGACTATTAGGGCTATAATTTTTTCCCCTCTCTTACTCTATGATTTTATATAATCATACTTTTTTTGTTTAATCTTTCCTATTCTTTTCTCTTGTAACTGGAGTTGATTATCGTCCTTTTCTAAGCGTGCAAATCACTAATCAGGCTTGTCAGATTGCACTCTTGACTCACCTTGCAATTAAAATGCTCTGATCCTACCTGCTTCTCGGCTTCTGGTTTCTGTTAGTACTTCCCCTTTCACCATTTACCTTTTGTCGCCTCGTTACTTCTTTTATATCGCCTACATTATTACATCCGACCTATCATTCTACATCGCTTTGCTTTTCCTTCCTCTCTTTTATCCACACAGTGAATACACATTAATATTCTCATCTGTTTATCTTAAACGATTTTGAAAATGTGCATTTATTCCTTAATCTACTCGTTCGTAATTATTTCTTATTGATATCAGATTTATTTCCTTCTGCAATTATGAGTTATGTTAATCTGGTTATAAACATTTTTTTATCCCTAATGTGTGTACATTGGAATCTGTTCAATTCAGAACAATAGGCAACCCCATTACCCAATAAAATGAGGATGATGTATGTATATGACATGTAAATGAGGTGTAGTCTTGTGCAGACCCAGGCCGACCATTCCTGAGAGAGTTTGGTTAATTGAACCCAACCATCAAAGTACATCGGTAATCACTGTGTAGTATTCGAATCCGAATAAACGTAATTACTTTTATATCTAGGATTTGAACCAGGAACCTCTGAAAATCAACTGTTAAACAGCTGATTCGCGGTGATGACTTTACCTCTCTAGACCAACCGTGGATCTGTTGTAAACAATAAGATTGAATTTTTGAGCCGTCATGTGAAGTTTTGGTTAGTTTGGTAGACTGCAAAGCGTTTTGGGTTGTATTTCCGTTATGGATCTGAAAATTTTTCTGTTCATTTATTGTTCTATAATTAGCACGTTTGTAATACAAATTGTGGAATTCCGTTGTTATGTCAAATCTTTTAACTGTTTGTTTTGGGTTACATGTGTATTTTACAGAAAAATCGTTGGAAGCAAAATTTGTGGTAAATCTGAATTGTAAGTTTTACTTTTTAGGTTATCACGGTGTATGAAATGGGAGATTCAAGGTGTTGTCTAATCTAAATCAGTTCTGTGTTCTTTGGCACGACCCTTGTTATATGAAATTATGTTAAATTAAAATTATGTTTTGGTTTTTATCGAAAGATGATACTTACTTTCAGTGGAAACAATATGTGTCAGTAATTTTGCAGATATTGGCTACGCAGTGCTGAACGCATACTTGTATCTAGCAGCGAAAAGAGATATCCTTCTAGAAATTCAAATAGTGCAATAATAACACCTAAAAATTTTATTAAATTGACTAACAAAAATATCTTCCAAAATTTAAAATTTTTTTTTGCAAAAAGAAATACTTGACAGTATGTGATGCGGTTATTACCATTTATTTGAATGTATATTGTTTTGTTTTCAGTAGACAAAAATATTCCTAATTCTATAATGGAACTAGTAACGTTGGATTGGAAGTGTGGGTCATAAGTAACAGGGTTTCACAAAACTACTCTCTGTAAAAATGATGCGCTTAAGTTACTACTGGAAAATAACTTTAGGAAATGATTTAAGAAATAAAAGAAGTGTGCCAAAGAATTTGCAAACCTTATTTATCAATGAAATACGTTATAACCACCGAAAATGGTCCTGGCATATCCGCAGAATAAAGGAGGAAAATATACCGTTAGAAATTAAGAATTGGAAGGTTGTTCAAAGAAATTGATACAGGAGACCAAAAATTAAGAGACAAAAATAATGGTGAAATAAAACGAAGAGGCCTGCAGCAAAATGATTGGTAAACAAAGTGGGTGGCGTGTTTCGGGTGCGAAAAGGAGAATCAGTCATTTCAGAAAGCCCATTAGTCTGACTTTTGCATTTTTTGCTTTAATACATTTCCGGATTGAATGAATGTAAAAACACCTTCCTTACGGAAACCACAGAAGTCTGGGTTTCCTTCACTTATAATGCTAAGAGCTTACCTAAAGCCTTTTTTCCGGTTGAAAATAAAATGAGTAATATTTTGAAGCTGAAGTCCTACACTTTAGAAAATACACAGTTTCTGCACCAACATTTATATATAGGAGAAAACTACGGCAAATTGACAATAATATGATAAAAAAACGTGAATATTTCAACAATTTTTTTGAAACTCAAGAATTTCAATTTTTATTATTGTTTAGGTCATCAGCCAAAAGGCTGGTTTGAACCTGTAGAGGGTTTACTAAGTAAAACGAGGAGTGAGGTGGTTTACATATGCCTTCCTCACTGAGTGGAAAAATACGCTTATCAACATGCCGGGCCCTCTGAAAAGCACGTATTTTCTACTCTGCAAATGACACCTTCACTTCATTCACCACAGGGTGTGGCTGTTTAATGAAATTCATTACTTTCAGAGGAGACAACTCTGATTAGTGTCTTTTGCACCTCTACCTCATCTGTTCGTATTCAGTCATTTAATTGGCTGACCTTGTGTTAAGAAACAGAACTATTTATTTTACCCGTGCAACGAACCGATTTGAGTTTAAATAATTGACATTTCATCTGTCTGTTATGGGCAAACTTTTTGGTGTAGTGAAAAGATTCCTCAAGTCAATAGTGTAATAAATAATATAATAAAATTATTTAATAATGAAGTAGAATAACATAATTTTCTTAGGTAATGTAACAAAGTATTTCATACTACACAGCTTAAGTCAGCATTTTAGTCTGTTTTTTCTTCAAGAAAAACTTAAGTCTAAAGATAGTAATTTGACTTATGTGCTTTCTGAAATGACGAATTCAAAAAGTTGCCAACACTCGCCAAAATAAAAAATATTGTTTCTTTCTTAATTTTGGCGTGCATTATTGAAAGCATAAGGTCGTTGTTACCGAGTTGGAGTGTACCTTTGATTAACACAATATATACTGGTTTGTTGATAGCGATGCTGATAAGTTATAAAACAAAGAGATGTTGAGACTGAGTTGTACGAAGGATAACATGATTATCCCTTATTTAGCTTGAGATGGGTTGGCTGTCAGGCGGGCGTTAGAGCGAAATTTGTAGCGTAGGGTGAGAGTATATGTACTACCCAAATTAGCTTTTTGTGTCACCCGAGGGTGGTAGGTTAGAGATCAAAGGGGTACTGCATAAACAGAAGGAAGAATCTAAACAGCGCCCAATCACTGTACCAGTACTAGCACTCTGCTCAAATACACCTGCATCGCGCTCAGCTGTACACACACATTCGTAGAAAAGCGTTCGCGCACGCTCTAATACACACATATCACCCGCACACCCTTCATATAGTTTATCCTGTTTCCACTAGAGGTAGTGATGTATGCCTAAATATGCCTATGCGTAAGCAATCCCACGTAATGTTGTGCACAAGTATTTGATATTTCGGAAATAGTAATCTTTAATAAATTATTAACAACTCCTGCTCGCTTCGCATTCGTAAATATTTTATTTTATTTTATTTAATGATCATACAACAGTATACTGAATCTAGGATTCCTTTGTGGGGAAAGAGTGGGTTTCGCTTACACTCCCACCTCTTAAGTCGCAAATTTCAGTTAATTTAGTAGTTTGCAATTCCCTCAAGTTTTGGTAGTGGTTATACCAATTTTTTTAAAATGTTAGCCTGTTAATATAGTCTTTACATATAATAGATGTTTATTTTATAGTACCAAAGGTCAATTTGGCACCCCCGTATGTGCAACCTGGGGTATTTATTCCTATAGATCCAATTTTGTCTTGCAATATTATGTATTTAAATATTACGTTGCTTACTTTTTTATTGTGTTAAGGTCAACAGCTGAAAGGCTGGTTTGAACCTCTAGAGGCTTTACTAAGTAAAACAAGGAGTGAGGTGGCTTACACTTGCCTTCCTCACTGAGTGGAAAAGTATGCTTATCAGCATGTCCGGCCCTCTGAAAATCATCTACTTTCCACCTTGCAAATGACACTTTGACTTCATTCACTACAGGGTGTGGCTGTATAGTGAAATTGATTACTCTCAGAGGAGATAACTCTTGACTAGTTTCTCTTACACCTCTACCTCTTCCGTTCTTAAATGCTTCAGTCGTATAATTGGCTGACCATGTGATACGAAATAGAACTATTTTTTGTAGCCCTGGGAACTAGCAGATGGAGTGCAAACACTCCACCTGCTTGTTATGGGCTGATATATTTATTATATTAAACTTTTTAAATGTTCAGATTACGATTAAAAATTCTCTGCATAATTCTTGGGTGTGCCATACTTTCAATATTAGTTTTTCTTCTTCAATTTTTTCAAAATATTTTCTTAGCCTCTACCAATGATCCAAATGTAACTTTCCAAGCAAATTTTCAGTTTTTAGGCATTATAGTTATTTATATTTTATGATACGTGATTGTGAATGAGGCAGTTAGTGAAATTTATATTATTTGTTGTGTACATTCTTTCGCACTCTTCAGTAACATCATTATACTAGTAACCATGAAATCGCCTGGAACTATTTTGACTCAGATGCAGTGTTGCCGTATTAACGTGTAGATCCGGTGTAAACTCGATTTCGAAAAATCGACATGAAAACAATAATTTCCTTCCTATATATTCATATCAGCAAGAGAAAGTAAAAGACCATATGCCGGGATTTATAAAAAAAAAACATTATTTCACTAATTTTTTAAACCATTTACCACAAAAATATGGTAAGTGAGCTCAGCGGTAACTTTTTGTTTTACCTAGCATCACTTCCATGTTGTCTCTTCCGACATTAATTATCCATTTCTGAATTTCATTCTTAAATTTAATATCATTGTGTTCAGGTAACAGGTTATAATATTTGGGGCCAAGTGAGAGAAGTGTCGCTCATACAGCGCTTTTTTTCGCGTAACTGGAAGAAGTTGGTGCTTCTTCTTTTTCATCGTACTTATGGGATCTATTTAAGATGTTCGATTTACTCTTATGCAGTTTTCTCAAGAACTCCCTCACAAACAGTTACCTGACGTTAATTACTTGAAATTCCATAAAATTTGGTCTAACGGATAATGAGGAGGTTTTCTACGTATAACTTTAAAAATTAGTTTCTGTACTGCTTACAGGGGACGCAAATAGCAATACGAAGTACCACCCCTACCCACAATCCTGTAAGTCAAAAGTGACTGCACCGTAGAAAAGTTAACGATTTTCAGGGTTTGAATTTTAAGGACAGTTCTAGTTTCTTAAATAAACGTACAGTTTTTCTCAGACGCTGACATATTGATTAATGTGTTCCTCCCAACGAAGCAAATAATTGATTGTTATACCTAAATACCTTATCGACTATTCCTTAGTTATTTTACGATATCTGCAACTGGTAAATTCTGAGGTGCGATGAATTGTTAAGTGCTGAAATTCCGGCTGGCTTTGTGAATTCGAAAGAAAAACAAAAATGGGTCTTCTCCGCGTTCGTGAATATGTATAACTTGTTGCTTATAAAGATGTATTTTAATATTCGTAACCATAAATGTTTATTTTAGTTTTTAAAGTGTGGGTAAATATGTAGAATACCGTACATGTACAGTTTACAAATGGAATAATCTGGTTCATTATGTAATTAATATTACGCCTGTATTATTATCTGGTTATCCTGTTAACGATCGACGTATAGTAACTATTGTGAATCGTACAGAAGCCAGGTCGTAATAAAGAGACGGTAAACAAGAGAGAAACAAAAGAGGAGAGAAGCAGGTTGTGTGATGAAGAGGAGTGGTTGTTTTGTTGGATGGTTGGTTTTGTAGCTTGCTTGCACTTGCTGCTGCTTTGTTTGTGACAGGTAATGTAATGATACACCTCGCGGCGAGAGCTCCTGATTGGGTCCTGGAAAATCAATCCTTTGTCCATACCTACTCCCCCGCTCCATAATTCCATCTTTCTCTATCACATATAACAGGTATGAATACGAGTATCGTTCGACGCTAGTTTCCGCTCATTTTACCGTTTATTAGCTTAGTAAAACAACCCCCTCTCTAACGCTTTACCATCCACAATAAATATTTAATTCATTTTTACACTTTAATTTGTTATTTATTCCTTGTGCAGATTAAATTAACATTGTTTTTATTTTGACTTTTTTTCTTTACTTTTCTGTATTTAAACAATTTACTTTATATATTTGCGTGACTGCATATGAATACCTGTCTGTGTGATTGTTCTCGTTTGCTCATAAATATTACAGAATTAGAATAAACGTGTTATTGTTCGAGGAAAAATTAAATTGAGTGATGCTGTATTAAATAAATTGTGGTGCGAAATTTTTTTTAATTATTCTTTAGATATCCGTTACTAAAATTAAAAATAAATTTTTGTTAATTTTTATGTACCTACTTATCATGTATCACGTATAAAACTGACATATATTTCTACTTATTAGTAGAATTTAACAACTATTAATGTAATTAATACATTGTTTATTGCACACAATTCATAAAAATTCATTATTTATTGCCCTCGTTAAGTTTGTTTTGGACATTCAATATTTACCAAAATAAATGTTGTTTTAACTCCAAAGTTATTTTTATTGTAAACTCGCAGTAATTTAAATTGTTATTTGCGTTGTGCATAAAAACATCTGGAGGAAAACTAGTTGATCGTTTGTTTTGATTTCCAATTGGTTTGTTCTGCAAATTTGGATATTGAGCAGTTTTTTGTTGTGTTATTTCAAAAGGCATTTACTAGATAAGTCATATACGAGTCATTTTATAGTTTTTAAAATCTATTTATCATAAACCATCAGAATACGGTGACAAGTTATAAGAACACTTAACAAAATGAGTTGCCGGTAGCGTCCTAGTGTACGTATTTTGTATGTGAAGGTGCGCATGTGACTTAAATGTGTCGTGGTACGTCTTGTATAGTTGTTTTGCACCGTCAACTGCGTATTGTATGTACATAGTTGTGTAGCGTAGGTTTTTGGCGTAAAGGGAGTATTGCTTTAATAGGTGTTGAATTTTGTTTTGTATCAATGATGTGTATCAGTATTATTTTATATCATTGGCCTTAAAATACCTTCCGCTAGGAGTACGGTCGTTGGGTAGATTACAAAGATCTCAGAACAGAAGGCAGTGGTTGGAGCATGTGCGCAGAATGAGGGAGGATAGGATAGCTAAGCAAACACTAGGCTATAATCCGGAGGGAAAGAGATGGGTAGATTTGAGAGGTTGGAACCGGCAAAAATGCCTAATCCTTAAAAGGCAGAAAAAGAAGAAAATTTGAAATTATGAAAACCACAGTTTTAAATTGTGTTGTTTAGGTCATCAGCCGAAAGGCTGGTTTGAACCTGTCGAGATTTTACAAAGTAAAACAAGAAGTCAGGTGGTTTACTATTGTCTTTCTCTCTGAGTGAAAAAGTATGCTTATCAGCATGCCGGGCCCTCTGAAAAGCACACATTTTCCACTCGGTAAATGACACCTTCACTTCAGTCACCCGAGGGTCTGGCTGTATAATGAAATTCATTACTTTAGAGGAGATAACTCTGATTAGTGTCTTTTACACCTCTCCCTCTTCTGTTCTTAAATGATTCAGTCATTTAATTGGCTGACCATGTGATAAGAAACAGAACAATTTATTTTAGCCCTGCAATTAACAGATTAAGTGCAAATAGTTTGACACTCCACCTGTTTGTTATGGGCAGTTTTAAATTACTGCTCTTATTTAGTCGAGTGCAAAAATAAAGACGCTTAGATGTTGAACTAATTTAAAATAGGTTTGTTGGAGCCCAAACCAGGCCTAGTTAATTCATTGGTATGAGTTTTCATATAAGTGTTGTATAGCCTTAGGTCAAATTTTGTGCGATTAATTTGAATAAAACAGTCAATTTTTGCAGGAAATAACGTTTTAACTAGTGAATCTCTGTAAAAAAAAATAATCTGAATGAATCGGAAACTTATTTGATAGGATATTTGATCGTCTTCTATTTACGTCGATTTAAAATTATTTTTGTTCTGTAAAATAACAAAATTATTTATATTTTAATGTGTTGTTCTGCATTAAAGGAGATACAGACTGAAAATAATTTATTTTTTAAACATCCCAGAAAACAAAATGAAATAGATTCGCAAGTACAAAGCTGTCGTAAATATTTCAGGATATTGTTTTCATGTACTTATTTGCAGTGAAATGTTTTCCAATTGTTTATTTTTTAGAAAATTTAAATTTCTATTTATTTCTCTGTGTTATATAACTTTGATCACTGATTTTTGTTTTGTTTGCGATTTCGGTTACTTTTGTTTGTCGGTTTATATTGGATTTTAAAAAGAAATTAATATTCTTTTATAGGGGAAATGGTTCTATCACAACGTGTGTTTTCCTCTTCTTTGGTTTTCCGATTTACCCCAATAGCGTTTTTAATATCCTGCTTTACATGACGTGAACCTCAGTAATATGGTTCCAGTCTGTAATGTCCGTCTGCCATTATATATTATGGACACGGATATGCGTATGTACAGATAGATGTTTTATGTACTGGGTCACGGTGATGAAGGGGTGGGAAACGAGTCGTATATCGGATCGGCTAGGTTTGTCCTCTGTTAATATTCTATTCAAATGTACAAGAGTAGGTGGTTGTGGTAGTTGTACTCCAGATATATGTGGAAGGCTTCAAACGGAATAGCTAATGTACTTATCCCATACACTATGCATGAGGATGACTTAACCAATTCTCGACTCTTCGATTGTCGTATCGATTAGACATTACTTTTTCTTTATTTATAAATGGAAAGACATTATTTTTCGTAGTTCTACTTTGTTAATAATAAATTTTATCATTACTTTTCTTAAAATATTTATTACATTGTCATTTATCTAAAATGGAGGTTCCTACATTTCGTTCTAAGTTTATTGATCATATCTAAGAAGGTTTTTATCGATTGTAAACTGTTATCATTGTAATCGGTTTGAAATTGTCAACCTGGTACGTAAATTTATTTTACAAAAGAAAAAAACTAGCAAACAATTTTTTAATTATTGTAGTAAACATTTTTGTAACTAATTACATTAAGCGCTTCACAAACAATAAAAAAATAATAAGATAAATTAAACAACCGCTTATCTGTTTATTGAAATTACAAGAATTTTATTTCTAGTTACAGCAAAAGTTATTTATTTTTCGGATTTTGATTAACAAGTTGTTCTCGTGGCTAAATATCGAAAGTTTTAGTTTTCGGCAACGTTCGTTCCTATTCTGAAACTTAACGAACAACCTGTGAAATCCTTTTAATGTATTCGATAATTTATTTTGATAAACATATTACATCCATCTAGGTAAAAACAATTCAAATCAGATTAATTCCTGATGCAGATTTGTAGTATTGTAAATTAATACTTTTTTTGTTCAAATTTAAATTTTTCTTTATTGCCTGGTTATATTATACCAACGTAATAATTTACAGTGATGTTATTAAAGGTTCTGAAAATTTCGGATCCGTTTTTGATTTATTACTTATCAATAAGTTTTTTATTTCTGATAATTTTTTTATTGTAATTTATTTAGGAAAATAGAGTTATTAAAGGTTCTGAAAATTTCGGATCCTTTTTTGATTTATTACTTATCAATAAGTTTTTTATTTCTGATAAATTTTTTATTATAATTTATTTAGGAAAATAGAGTAAACCACAAAATTTGATCATCAAAGTATCCAGGTACTTCTTGCTAATTTCGTAATCTGTAGTAATGAAATGTAGTAATTTATATTACACAGTTTTCTGTGTTCTGTCATATTTTGATGCTAAGTTGTATATTTTATATTGTTTAGGTTTTTATATTTATATTGTTATTAGCTGTTCGTCTATAATCGAACCTAAGATTTATTGAAATATTATGTATTTTTAGTAATAAATTATTTTGTACATGTTTCTTTGTTAATTTATATTATGCTATGTCTTGTTGCAGGTGAGTTCTTTATAGTCTACTAATGTACTTCTGTTTGTGAGTATTTAAAAATAAATAAATTCGTTCAACTTTTTATTGCTTAAACAAGATTATATTTGATTAAGGGTTTGCTAATAAGATAGATAAAATAGTTTTAATTATAAAACTTCGAGTTGACCAAAGCGTTTTAATAGTTTTAATTACCGGTCTCTAAATATAATCTCTTTGTTATTAAATTTACAATTAATTTCAGTTGTAACTGTTGAATTAGGTAAGAGCTGATTTTGTATATCGTTTGGTAATGACAGGTGTAAATAATCTACATACCCTTCATAGTAATTTGTTGGTTCTGTACGTATGCGTATTTCAGCGTAGTTTAGGTTATATGATTTATTAAGTATGGAAAATAATATGGTTACTTTGTCTGTAATTATTCTATACTAACATGTATTGCAAATACATGAACATAAATACGAAATCGATTGCAAGGGGCTGTGTTTAATTACTGTCACATTCGTGCTCATTATAATACCTGGAAGCTGTTATTGTTGTTCCCGGTATTATTGAGTTATTTACATTAACATTCAATATCGTGAGTACTATCCTCAACTGAGATGTAATTAAAGCCGCATAATGTTCATACTATCTAGTACCGGTAAACCGGAAAGCAATTGATTAGGGGTGGAACTAAATCTGCCGGTGGAGGGCTGTATTTTTTATTGCTTGCTATTTGGCCTGTTGTTTTTCTGTTGCTAAATTGAAGCGGAACACAGTACTTTTCTATGCCACACTTCTGTTACTATAAAAGAACAATTCTTGGAAAATATTTAATTTCCTTTTCTCTAAATTTATGTACGAACTGGGTAATTAACCTATCCAGCTATGGTTTCTCATGTCATCTTCTCTTCTTACTACACCGAAGGTTGGTGACTTCCATCACTGAAAATTGGCTACAATTCTGGTATTGCTCTTTATTATGAACGACCCTTAAAAGAGTGCGCGTAGTCATATTTGTCCAGTCTTTAATATTCTTCAACCACAAGCATTTCCTTCGCCCAAGTCTCCTCCGGCCCTCAGCTTTTACTTTTGAGAATAAGTCTGAGAAACCCATGGTCCACACACCCATATGTTTTGATGGTGGTAACACGGGTGGTCCACGAAGTCCGGAAAATTCTTCTGAATACCCACATCTCAAAATCGAATAAACGATTCATGAACTGTAAAATAGCCCTGCACGTTTCCACACCATGTAGCAGGGCAGAGTACATGTATCTTTAAAAATGTATAGTCTGTCTTACAGGAAGTGAAATTGTATTATTAACTAGTAAATATTTATTTCTTGTTAAGAAACTTCAGCCTAGCGATTTCAATACGAGCTCTTACTTCCACTTCTGGCTTTAGTCTGCTAAAAACAACTTCCTGAATACTTAAATTTCTTAATCTTCTCGATAGCTTGATGTTAAATAATTATGTCTCATCGCCGATTATGAGAAACCACCAACATCTTAGTTTTTGTGAGTTGATTTTCAGGTCAAGATCTTTTCCCTCTTTAGTATATCTATACATCCAGCGCTGATTCATGATTTCGAAAAAAATGACGGATTGTCAGCGTATCTGTTGTTAAAAAAGTACTCATTCACCTTAAGCTCATCGAATACATTATCTCACGTCCTTAGTAGGTCAATTTAATGTATTGTTTTAACCCCAGCTCTTCCAGAACTAAAATATAAGCTTGTAAGCTATCAAATTTAAAGAAAAAAATCTTTCATATTGTGACACTTATCGCTAAGGCCCGTTTCGGGATCTAGGTTATTAAATAATTAATACACTAAAGTTTACAATTACAAATATTTATTACACTAAAAGATTTACAGAATAAATAATTAACTAATAATAATAATAAAGTAATACTATAACTAACTTAATAATTTACTTAAAATAAATAATAAACAATAAATAACTTAATAATTTACTTAGCACTACTTACAATCAATTTTCTAGAATACACATACAAAATGAAACTGAATACACAAAAACTGAATTTAATACAGATCACATTAACTTTGCACAATACACACAAACAAAAACAGTATAACAATTGTTGACCAACACAATGCTCGGAACACGCCCTGCACAGCGTCCGACGGCCACTCGTCAAAGATCAAACGAATACTGACTCTACCGCGCTCGGGGGTCTCTTTATATACTCATTTAAAAAGATCATTCCAGCAAAGCGGAGAAACTTCATGCAAATAATAAAGTACAAAAAATAACCCTTTATAAGTGAGTGCTAGAAAAATCCATTGTAAACAAGTCAACAATAGGTCTTTTAAATAGAAGTTATTACAGGTCTCTTTCACAAATAGTTTTACACAATACCCAAACTTTTATCATATACAATAGCGCCGTCCTATTAAATAATTTTTATGAATAGGCATACCTTTATTGTCATTATTATACACTTATTGTTACTATTTCACGCTATTATTCTCTCTTTACTATTTTCATGAATGAAACACTAGAACCTTCGCGAACCATCCTTTTCTTCGATATTGTTACAATATTTTGCGAACCGACGCTAAAAGTCATTTCTTTAATTCCGTTTTTAATTTTTTGATGTTCCCTTATAAGTGTTTTTGTATTGTAATACTGTCATGATACCTTAATGGCAATCTTAGTTGTTTTATTATATTATTAAAAGTTACTTAATATACGTTTAATTACTAACACATTTATGGAACAGCAATACAAATAGTTGGTAAATAAATAATTGATATAATCGTAAACATGGAATAAATAGTGTGGTTGATAATGTTTCCAATCACAAATTAAATATCAGATTTTAAGTTGTAAATTTGTAAATGTAATAAATTTTACACTTTTAAGGTTGTAAAATTTCTGGAACAGAAACAAAAATGTCTTGATTCCATTTCCGTTTCTGTAGTCCTGTGTTAAGCAATCAATTGATTATTAAAAAAATATCGCTTACCAAATTCTTTACCTACCGTATTTTGTTTGTAACCCACGGAAAAGTCCGGAGATCTATTTTCATTTAATTCGTTATTTCTTTGTCACCATATAAAATTAATTATTAGTCTTGTAATATAATTGGAGGTGTGACACTTCGATTCCCAAAATAGTTTTACTTATTCACATGTTTAGGTCAACAGCCGAAAAGCTGGTTTGAACCTCTAGAGGTTTCACTAAGTAACAAAGGGGGAGTGAGGTGGTTTATTATTGCCTTCTTCACTGAGTCGAAAGAGTATGCTTATCAGCATGCCAGGCCTTCCGAAAAGCACCCACTTTCCACCCTGCAAATGACACCTTCACTTCATTCACCACAGCTGTATAGTGAAATTCATTACTCTCAGAGGAGATAACTCTGACTAGTGTCTTTTACATCTCTACCTCTTGTGTTCTTAAGTAGTTCAGTGATTCTGCTACTGCTGACTATGTGACTGACTACTGCAGACTAACGGCTAACTGTGTGGTAAGAAACAGAACTATGTTTTTTAGCCCTGGAACTAACAGATCGAGTGCAATTAATTTAACATTCCACCTGCCCGTTTTGGGCACAATTATTCACATAGGCCTATGTCATCCATAAAACAGTGCATACATACTTGCATTCAAAATACAGTTGATAAAAATATAAATTTTATGAATTTCTTATGAAAGTATTCTTGTTAAAAGAAAGACTTAAAATTATTGGTTTATAACCAGAAAAATAATGCTTTTTGGGACTTGTGAAACGTTGTTTTGTAGAGTTGAATTAGTATCCCGGCAAAGTGAACATAGCACAGGTAGTCAGTCATCTTCATAGCAAAACCGAATTATTGACAAGTGAATTTCGATGGTAGGGGTGGCTGGCAGAATCTGTAGAATATTCCCTTCTTCATCACCTTCCCAGATTCCTCGCCCATAACTCCGTTATACTGAATGTTGAATGGATGTGGAATGAGAGGGTGCGGGCCAAAGAATTCCATGAAATATAATGGAACCCCTCATTTTGTACGGAACTCTGCACTGATGAAGTGAACGTCAAAACAGCAACGGAACCGTCCCTTCATTTCTACTGTCTATCCTTTACTATTACCCTCCCCGTCTTTACCTTCTTCCTGGTTTCTTTTCTACTCGTCTTTACTCATTTATCTAATACTCGTTTGGAAACTCCTGTTGGAGACGCTGTATATTTATATTTTCTTTTCTGCATTTCGCTTTCTTTAGGCAGAATTCCCTTTTTTCTAATTGGATACACAACCGTTAATCAAATTCTGTGAAGAAATTTTCTTTTTCTTCGTTTTCTTAAAAAGAACGTTAAAGTTGATAAATCGGGGGTTTTATACGCTAAAAGTATAATGCCCCTAATTATTATATTGTTGACTACAATTTGGAGAATAAACTTTTTAACCTTATTTCATCCCTATTTGGAGATACATTTATAATTGTTTGTAGGTCTACGTGATTTCTACTTTTCTGTGTATACTAAATTTATTCTTCAATATTTTATTAGTAAGTAATTTTATTATTAGATGCAGACAACGCAGAGGATCAGAGCTTAGTGTTGTTTGTGTTACTTAAATTTTGAGTATAGGAGAAAAGTGATTATATTTTTATGAGTTTCGAGTGAGTTTGAGCTTTTAGTGTGAGCTTTCTTTATTTGTTCTATTCGTTTGACGTCAAATTTGTAATTTTTATGCTGTAACGGTTGTTTGCAGTAAAAAGTAGCCATGGAAAAGGTTCAGAAACTTGTGTTTGTAAGGTCCAATAAAATTAACGTTTTGTTTTATGGTAAAAGATAAAATTATATACATTTGTACATTGTCCGTCCAACAAAATCCCATTACAGCTAATTCCTCTGTACTTTGTTTGCGATTTACCATTATAATCATAATTGTTAGATCTGTGTACTATAAAAATTTGAAAGTTGCTTTCACCGATTTACTCTTTACTAATTCCTTAACTTCCTCTAGAGAGCTGAAATTTGGTGAATCTTTAGGAATTGAATACAAATGTAAACCATTTACATTTCAATTACGTACGCATAAGGAGTGAAATGGGAAGACTATTTTAAATTAATTATACATATTATTTCAATTATTTACCAAAAGCGGTAGTTCTGAAATTTGGCGTACGTACTTTAGGTGTTTTACTCAATAAGGCACTTTTTTTTTGAATAACCCAATTTAAAGGGTATTATTTTGTCCCATAGTACTTTATTCATCTTTCCTGAATGCCCAGTCCTTCTTTCTTCGGACTATTTTGAGGCGTTGGTTGGTTTTTCTTCTGAAACTAGGTTTTTTCTATTAAACTCCTGAACTTTTCTCTATTACAGATAATTCTGGTGTAATTTTGTAAATTCCCAGTTCTTTACTTACTTTATGGTGCCACGGAATTTTGGCTTTGTGCTTATTTAAAATTTTAAAGATTGGTTGGTTAACCTGGATTAGATTGGTCCATTCTGTAAACATGGCCATAAAATTGACTTAAGGCATTTTTTATATTAGTAGTTATTTTTGTTCATCCAGTGATCTTAAAAAACCCACGTTTTTAACGAAACACCTCTGTGGCTATCAATAAGCTAGTGAAAATCGCAGGCGCAATGAAATTGATAAAAGAAATAAATTGGAAACCGTAGTAGTGAATTCTCTTCGACGGTTTCGGCCTCTTAAATACCTTGTTCGCGGTAGATTATAAATAGTTTTTCCTTCATTATTTGGTAACCGAAATAGAAAAATATGTATTAATTAATATTTGTTATTTATTTTAATCAAATTAATATTTGTTTGTTGAAATTGTTTTTTTCCTCTAGGCTTAATTAAATTGCAGCCACGTAAGTTCGATTAGACCACGAAATTTTAAACGGGAAGATAGAAATTAATAATAGTTCTCATAAAATGGTTATTTTCTTAGAAATACAGAGGCTAATTCTTGAAAATTATTTTCGTTGTTAATAATGCGTACGAACCTTTTACAATTTTTCGTTTTAAGTTGTATATATTTTTTCATTTACAAAACTGCCTATTTAAGTAGTAGTAGGTACTTTAACAAACGTACTTCCTCCCCCTTTGAAAACATGTACACCTCCTCTTCTAATTTAATACAAATATAAGAGATGACATGTACGTTTAAATTTAAACAAAACTGTGCTTGTAATTAATTTTTATGCATGTCTGTGTTAACTCGCATCTGACTTCTTTTTTCAAAAAGAATATTTTTAACTTCAAACAATGTAACATGTTCCCCGTATTCCTTCTTGCGTAAAACGTACGTTTTTTTAGTAAGTTGTAGAAACACGTTACATTGTTAATTGTAATGTAAAGAAATTTCATAATGCCATTTTCTCTGCGCATAGTTTAATTATGTACGGGAGTGGTTGACGTCATTTTGGTAAAAACGTCAATGAACAGTGAAGGAAGAAGCAGGTCGCATTAAAACTACGTTATTGTATACACAAATTCAAGAATTCTCATTGACTGATTGACTCATTCACTTACTTATCAGTAACTCTCGCATTTACCAATCACACACAGAGCTTAAATTCGGCACATATTTTTCTGAGAGGTTGTTGTTTTTTAGGTTATCAGCTGAAAGGCTGGTTTAAATCTCTAAAGGCTTTACTAAGTAAGACAAGGTGGTTTACACTTGCCTTCCTTACTGAGTGGAAAAGTATGCTTATCAGTATGCCAGGCCCTCTGAAAACCATCAACTTTCCACCGTGAAAATTACACTATCACTTCATTCACCACAGGGTCTGGCTGTATAATGAAATTCTTATTTTTAGAGATAACTCTAAAACACTCTTGTGTTCTTTAATGGTTCAGTCATATAATTAGCTGATCATGTAATACGAAACAGAACCATTTTTTGTAGCTCTGGAGCTAGCAGATCGAGTGCAAATAATTTAAACACTCCACCTGCCTGTTATGGGAATTTCTGAGAGGATGAACCGATGAATTGAAGTATTCGGATTACACCCATTTGCGCCTACGGGAGGGGAAGTGGGTAACTACCCTAAAGTAGTTATATAATTTTTGTGACATCCCGAAGAGCTACAGTTTTAAAACTCGCTATGCATATTCTGTAAATGATTTTACAGAATAAGATTTTAATCTTCGGTAAAGTGAGGGATTTGAATTTCGACCTCGTATTCTTAAGTGGGAGAGGAGGACCCATAAGCAATGCATATTATTTCTGTACCTTATCAAAGAGTTGTAATTTATAACACCAAACCCAAGTTTGAGCATTTTAATATTTCCAACTCCTAACTGATAATCAAATCCTAGATGTTCAGCGTAACAGATGAACTGATTACGAAATTAACCGTCAAGGTAATCCCGAAAATTTTTTGATTTATATGGATTATTATGCGGCAATAATAAATTAATTTATATTAGATGGCCAATTCAACCATTTACAAAAAGTTGCGTCAATAAAAATATCAACACTTAGTCGTGTTAAAAATCCTAGAACTCAGGATCTTATTGGTGACACTAAATGTGTGGGTTTTCGCGTCATGTATTCATAATTAATTAATAATTATATTAAAATTTCTACTTCATGACCGCCTCCGTGGCGTAATAGTTAACATGCTATACTGTTAAGCGGGGAAGGTCCGGGCTTGTTTAGGAATTCTATTCCGTTTAGGGTATGAAAATTGTTACATGTTAAAAAATCCGTTCCTCCTTTGTTCTTTAACCCAGAGTAGTGGATTAAAGATAGATACGAGTTATTTAGACTAAAAAACCCGGAAAATTTTGAAGCAATGTTCGCTGTTTTTCATCTCGCTTTATCTTTTACTATTTTCGAATTTCAAGTTTCGAAGTATGTAAACTCTCGTACTCGAGTACACATTTTCGTGGGTTTTGGATATAAACGTTCATTTGCTGTTCAATAAAGATACAATATAAAATAATTAATTGAATTATAAATTTAATACTTAGCTTCTCTTTTTTTTAGTCAGTTTGAACTTAAAATTACATAATATGTTTGACAATTTTTCTTATGATCCATTATGTTTTACCTGTTTTAATTTTTTTAAATTACGTACTCCTGTTTACCTACTTGAGATCGTGAATGATATTCAGAGATTTTTTTTATTATGTAGTATTTTTTTTTAAATTGAATAGGTTTATTTAGTGATGTTTATGATTAAAAAATTATACAGAATGTAATTTATTATTAGAATTAATTAAGCTTTTTCAAGTAGTATTTTTTATTTCATAATTGGAACGTTAGAGTACCACTACGTTGCGTTTGTCATTACTCGTATATGACCAGGTACTAAAATTGTAGGGAAGGGGTGGTCGTTTTTCCATCGCTAGGATGGATCAGCGCCAACGGCAAATCCCCTTTGCCCTTTACCTCTTTTTCCTCATTTCCCCCGCTTACTTCATCATCATCGTCATCATTATCGTATGTACTACGTGAAGAGCACGCAGTCTTTCTGCTACGACATCTTCCCGCCAATTATTCATGTCCCCTTTCTGTTTAGCTATTATCATATACCCGACTCCAAGTTTCTTTCCAAATAAAATCAACCGGCAACAGGCTTGAAAGGAAAAGACTGGAAAGGAAATGAAGTTTTTCCATGAGGAAATCTCTTTCATTCATACAAAAAGGGGTGGTTCTAGTATATTCTCCTAATTAGCAACCTTCATCGTTTCGTACGCTCTTTCTCTTTCTTATGATTTCTTTATTTCTCTGTCTATTTATAAATCTTCTTCTTTTTCTTTCCTCTCCTCATTTATGCGGAATATATTATCCAACATTTTCTTCTTCCAGTTTTTATGTCGGATTTCAATATTTCTCTTTAAATACCATAAAAGAAAATCGCTATAGATTTAATGTTTACTGTGTTTAATAAGTGTGCATCGCATGGTAATTCATTTTCAAATTAATATTCATGTTATAAAATGCATGCATATTACGTAACGGATTTAATTTCATCCGTGGATAAACAGAATAGTTTTCGTGCCCGACGGCGTTTTTGCATTTTTTCAATTCGTTGTATTGAATTATTTTACAACAGATTCTACTAAATTACGATGTTAAAATACTTTTTCTTGTTTATGCATTTAATACGAGCATTGTATATTAAAACATAATTAAAGGTCTCGAATGCATTGTAAATTATCATTACTATTTACCGACTACGTGTAGTTTTTAAATATGAATTTTAGTTGTTGTTTTTTATTTGTTCTCTTACACAGATATAACTAATTAGGCTAGGTTAATTAAAAAAAAACTTCCCAGTACTTTTAATGCTGCTAAACATGTTCTATCAACATTTTGTAAAATCACTCGTGCATAAACTGTCATCGACATCATTCCAGTAATTAGCGCGGTTGTTGTACTGCTTTTTAAATGCTATATACGTGTAGTACATTTGTTTTCGTCATTGATAATTTTATTACTATAGTTTCTTGTCAAATTTTTTATTATAATAATTATTAACCTATTATAAATAAATAAGGTACATTAAGATAGAGTTTTTATTGTATGAGTTAAAAGTAAACGTTATTTTTATTTATTTATATTTAAAATTGTATTTTTAATTTTAAAGATTATTTTTACTTTCTCTTGCTCTATATGAAAAATATATAAAGGAAGTTTTGTATTCATCTCGATTTTTCGAAATCGGGTTTTCACTGGACGTAGACGTTTACTGATTCCCTCAGCAAAAAAACATGTTTTTATTGACTTGTGTGAACAAAATATTTCAAAAAACGGAAAATTGGAAGTTGGCTTGTTATGAAAGTGCCGAAAATAAACATTTTTATCAAAATTGGTGGACCGGAAGTAGTAGTTTATACGTGCGGCTTTCTAAAAAAACGGCTCTTACGATTTCGTTTTAATTCACCTTATTTACTACATTTTTTTTCTACAAGATGCAGTTAAGTGACATGTCTACTGAGATTCATGGGAAGTGGACCCGTGACAATTTTTTTTAAGATAGCGGCCTTGATATGCGTTTTACTGAAAAATTGTATATAATTAATTTTATAGAAAAATAAAAACCTACAACTCTTATTTCGGCATTTTTTTCTACAGTACCTTAGTTTAGCATCTATTAGTGAAGCGTTTGTCAAAGAATTGTAAATGAAAAATGATGTCGTTACGGCCATCTTAATTGCTCAGTAGCCGATATCCTTTCGGATATAAGCTAAAAGCTACAGATAAATTAATTAACAAAATTTAATATTTCGTTTTAAAATTTGTTAAATTGTAGTGTACTTATTTTCGGCAGGTAGATGTTACCCAACTGGCGATAAACATTGTTCACTGAATGGAATTTTTCAATTCTAAGGTTCAATGAAGTTTTTAAAAAGAAGAAATTTAAATTATTAAAAAAGTGCTCATACACTGTATATAGGCTAATCACTCGCTTTATTCCAAGCTTTTTCTATAATTTAATATTTAATGGATTTATGAATGATAACAAATCCAACTTTTGTGCGTTTATGTAAATGGTTAATGTAGAATTTTTTTCTTAATTTCGTTATAATAATTATGAAATAAATTGATAATTATTTCTAGTTTAATTAATTAACAGTTTTAAATTGGGCTATGTGTATTATTTTGTCGGTGTACTAGCATTATCGAGCTATATAATATTATCAATTAATCGTAATGTTATCTTAAAAAGCGGTCATACTTGTCTTATATTTTTGTAATAAATTTAAATCCGACGCCTTTATAATGGAAATAAAAAGGTGTTTGATGTCGTCGACCACCTACCAATGTGTCAGCAGTGCCACGAAACATTACTGGATAAAGTGAATCACTAACCGATTTTGCACTGTAGTTAGATGGAGAAGGAAAGGAATTAAAAATTGATTGTTTTATTGAAACAGCACCCGATTGAGATAGTGATCTGACGATGGTAGAGTCTTGTTCTGATAAAGCAACATAGAAATGCACTCTTTCTTACTTCATTTGCATCTAACACCATCACACACTTTTCTGTCTATTACTGCATTGTTTATTTATAAATTCTTTTTCCTTCACCGTAGCACTCATTGTACTTACCAGTTTTGCACTTCTATCAGTAATTTGCACTTACTATACCAGTTATGATTCAGAATGTTACTAGATTTATTCTCTTGTAATTTACTACTGCGTACTTTATAAATAGTCTCCTCGGTTATTTTATTGTACGTTTTATTTTTAAAATGGTATCTAGTTATTCAGCGCCACTTCTACGTTTTGCTAATTTTAATTATTTTCTTTCATTTAAGGAGTGTCTTTTATTGTTGTAGGAGTGATATAAAATCAGATTCAATTTGTAAACAAAAAAATAGGATGTTCAGTATAATGCTAATATTTATTATTTAAATGATTTAAAACGTTTGGGTTCGTTTAAAAATAATTTTTAAACTCCATACCCATGTTTATCTGTTATTTAATCACAACAGAAATGTAAAGTAAGTTAGTTTTGACTGAGCAAACGTTTACCAGTAAAACACAAGTATAGCGGACGATCATGTAAACGTTGGTATAAGTATTATTAACAAATACGTTTACCCTGAGTGTTTTTCTATATGTAAATGAATTGTGTATTGAAAAAAAAGATTAACAAAAGTAGAAGTGTAGAAGAAGTATAGAGATTGGTTATTTAGACGTATATGAAAGATCAGCTGGCCCTTTTAGGGCCAGCTTAGTTTTTAACTAAGATGAATAATGAAGTTTTACTGGGAGTCAGATGCTATAGAAAATTCATTGAAAACTTGAACAGAAGAAAATTGAAATGGATCAGCGGGGTCAAGGTAGGTGGAGCGGTACATTATGTACACTTGATCAGCTAGTTCCAAGGCTACAAAAATAGTTATGTTTCTTATGACATGGTTGGCCAATTATTTGACTGAACTATTTAAGAACAGAAGAGGAAGAGGTGTAAAGACACTAGAGTCAGAGTTATCTCCTTTGAGAGTAATGACTTTCATTATACAGGTGAATGTAGTGAAGGTGTCATTTGCAGGGTGGAAAGTAAGGGTTTTCAGAGGACCTGGCATGCTGTTAAGCATAATTTTCACTCAATGAGGAAGGTAAACCACCTCACTCCTCGATTTACTTAATAAAACCTGTAGAGGTTCAAACCAGCCTTTCGGCTGATGACCGAAACCACAATCTGAACTGAAGGAAAACTGGTTTTCGATTTCATGAAACGATATTATTGAAAATGTCACCAGGTCTTTGAATTTTTTTCTGTAAGTAGGCCTACTTAACAAATTTATTTAATTAGTCATTGTTGAAATTTTTGTGCAGGAATTACGGGAATCGCTGACCTTTTATCATTTGATTAATTTGGGTATTTTTCAATTGTTGTTGTTGTTTAGGTCATCAGGTGAAAGGCTGGTTTGAACCTTGAGAGGCTTTACTAAGTAAAACGATGGGTGAGCAGGTTTACCTTGCTGTTCTCACTGAGTAGGAAAGTATGCTTGTCAGCCTGCCAGACCTCTGAAAAACATCTTCTTTCCACTTTGCAAATGCCACCTTCATTTCATTCACCACAGGGTCCGGCTGTATAATGAAATTCATTACTCTCAGAGAAGTTAACTCTGACTAGTGTTTTTTACACCTCTACCTCTTCTCTTCTTAAATGCTTCAATCATATAATTGGCTGACCATTCGATAAGAAACAAAACTGTTTTTTGCAGTCTAGGATTTTTCAAGAATAAAAATATCGAAGCTTTTTGAAAAGCTTTAAGAAAAATAAGAAAAAATTATATTAAACGGTGTTCAGATTCAGTCATTACGATTGATTGGTTACTAAATTACTCTTTCTGCACATTTTTGACGACCATGTAGCTTATACCAATTTTTCATTTTTTTATTACAAATTTTAATTTTCGTTTAACTTGTGCATTCTCTAGCAAACTTGGTTCGGTTCGTTAGTGCAGTTTTATTATTTCCGTAGAGACATTCGCTTCAGTTCAGCAATTTAAATACCAAATTTCCTCTTTTTTCATTTATCATGACTTGAAAATTTCACGCTAATGAATTAGTGTTCAACTATTTTGAGATATTCGTTAATGATTTAACTGTGCATTTACGCTTGTTTTTATATCGGACTTGGATAATCAACAATTTAATACTGTTTTATGGGTATACTCGTAGTTGTTTAGAATGAGAGGTAGTGCAGTCTTGTGTCGGGTATATTGGCAACGCTCCATATTGCGGCCACTGCACTCAATGCTATTTTATTTACTGTGATTTAATGGTAGCCGGCCTACATTAAACCTCGAATATGGTTCATTATTGTTTTGAAATCCATTACAGTTTTCATTATGTGTTGGATAATTATAAGTGTAAGTTTTGTTTCTGTTAAAATGAAGTTTTATTTTTATTTTACCTTTTAGGCCTACATTGCTACATTCTAACCTGTTCATTTACTTTTCGCAGAAATGTGAAAAACTGTAGGAGGTTAAACATCCATCGATGTTTGACCTCTGTGATATCTACAGTAGCTATTACAAAATATCTAATTAAGTTAATAAATTAAAGTGGAGTGTTAAATTATTTGCATTCAATCTGCTCCCACAACAGGCTGGTGGAGTGTTAAATTAATTGCACTAGATTTGTTGGTTCCGAGGCTACAAAAATAGTTCTGTTTCTTATGACATTGTCAGCCAATTATATGACTGAATCATTTAAGAACAAAAGAGGTAGAGGTATAAAATACACTAGTCAGAGTTCTCTCCTCTGATAGTAATAAGTTTCATTATACGTACAGCCAGAACCTGTGGTGAATGAAATAAAGGTGTCATGTGCAGGGTGGAAAGAAGATTATTTTAGGAGGGCCTGGCAAGCTCATAAGCATTGGCTACTTTTCCACTGAAAAAGGCAATGGTAAACACACACACACACACACACACACAAATTAAAGGAATAAATAAAATACAGAAGAATATTACGCTAAATTTTGATTACACTATTGATAAGGTAAGTCCAAAAATCATCAGCAAACTTGAATTTAGGTTTTAATTATTGTCTAATAAATTTATTGCTAAATCTTTTTGATGTTCGTTAAGTGTGTCCCTATTATTAGTAGGCTACTGAATTTTTGAAATTTCTTGTTTAACATGTGTTGAATGGTCTTCGACTGGTATCGCTCTTTTACAATGAAAATGAGATTAGTTATTCGTTGATTTGTTGTAAAAATATCGTAACGGGTGTGTATCTAATTGTGTATTTGTAAGGTAATACATTTAATGAAATGAACTTAGTACGAATTTACATCATACGCATTACTTCCGGAGTGTTTCTGTTTTACTGTTTCAGAATTGCTGTTCTAAAATTTTTAACTTGAATACTACATGTGTAAAATGTAGAACTTAATGTAAAATATATTATTTCTGCACCGAAATTTAGCAGGAGCTTCTTTGTAAGCCATAAAATTAATTAGCGTTCAAATTTTACCCCCTGGAAAAACAAGCTTATGTATCATATAGGTCTGTACACTTCATTGTTGGTGTATTTTATACGTTTTTATTTTTGTTAGTATTCTCGTATAACTATTTTTTGTTAACTCGTGTATTTAAGTCATTAACTATAATTCCATTAAGAAATTACACAGAAATGTAATAATGTTATAGTTTGTTATACAAATAGTATTATCGGATAAGTACTTTGTTATCTATATTTATTTTACTTGAAAGTGGTATTAAATGTTATGAAAACAACAACAAACTAACACGTGTAGACTTAATACACGTAATTGTGATTAACTCTCATTGGTACGATGGACAGGTGGTTTTATTTGTTAAATTCAAGGGTAAAGTTTATTATAATTTTTTGTTGTTGTTTAGGTCATTAGTCGAAAGTTTTGAACCTCTAGAGGCTTTACTTAGTAAAACTAGGAGTACTATGGTTTACAATTACCTTCCTCACTGAATGGAAAAGTATTCTTATCAACATGTCAGGTCCTCTAAAAAGGATCTACTTTCCACCCTGCAAATGACACCTTTACTTCATTCACCACAGGGTCTGGCTGTGTAACGAAATTCATTACTAGTAACCATGAAATTGCGAGCCTAAATCTAGTAGACAGTAATGCAGTGTTGTCGTATTTGGCAGAGTGAGAACGAACTATTTATCTTTTATTATTATCTTATTATCATAAACAGTATAAGATTGCAATATTATTCCGGGGGCGGGGGTTGGAATTGGCAAGACTGTTATGCAGGACGGGTGGAGGTACTCGACTGTTTGGTTTACTAGGAAGCTATATTTTATATATATAGCTTAGAGAATATTTCTCTTGATTCCCGGTTACATAAGAGCCTATTTCGGCACATTTTGTCCGTTAGATTATCAGTAGAAAAACTAAACGATTTCAAATTTTACCGATTAGGCTACGTCTAAGGAGTAAAATTGGGGTAACTACCCCAAGTTAATAAATTATTATTTATGTATCTTCATAGAGAGATTCAGTTTTGAAAATCGGTATGCATACTGTACGAATGATCCACTGGAAAATTATAACATCTCAACCACTTGCTCCTGCGATGTTGGAATTTTCGTTTTACGTCTGATTGTTTTGCAATTGCTGCTAATGCAAACGGTGAGAAGGATTATACATAAAGATGAATGATGAAATGCCAGACCTGACCGGAAATCGAACCCGGGACCCCGCCGTAGACGCCAGTTGCGCTTACCACTACGCCAATGGGCCGACCGAAGTTGGAATGGGCAAGTACCTTGAAAAATTATGTATACTTCCATACTTTCTTAAGGAGCGTTGAAAGATCGGTATTATTCATTCTGAAGTTACCTTGAGAAGTTAAGAGTGTAAACCAAATAACGTATTGATGTAATCCACCCCTATGAGCCTTGCAATAAGATCATGCACGAAAATTGCTATCCCTAAAAATAAATGATGTCTTTCTCTTCTGCATACTGTTCTTAAATTTTTTTTATTTCTTACAATCAAATACGTTTTTTAATTAATTTTTTTATTTAATTATGAATTTTTATTGTTTTTACGGATAATAAATAAATAAATAAATAATAATTGTTTGCTTTATTAAGAATTTTTTTACATTTTTATTTATATCCACCGTAGTTTGTTTTTTACCCAAGGTAAATCAGTAAACAAGTATCTTCATAACGAAAATTCGAACCAGTTAAACCCGAAACTTGCCTGAAAATATTTTAGTATTGGTTTATTAAGTCAGTAATTTATAAATTTGTATAAATAAGAAAATCAGATCTTCTCCCCAATTAACTGGCAGGAAAATGTTACGCATTGTTAGTAACACCTTGAGATTATTCGTGACCATCAAACAGATGCAAAGAACAAACTATTTGCTATACTTTTACATTTTCTTATAAACTTTACGTTAATAATTCAGAAAAGACGATCGAATTGGATGGTTTTCAGTTTATTGTACATTTCCCGCTAAAAATTAATTATGTAAACACTGAATTGTATTGTAAATTGCCCTTAGAAATACAAAAATATGACTAAATACGCGTTACAGATTGCAGTTCGGTTGTAAGAATCTATGTAGTTTTTTTATAAAATAATAAAAGATAAATATGTCGTATTTTGTATTTGATTTATTTTACAATAAAGACTTCATGTAAATTTATATTTCTTATTGAATAAACTGGTTCAGCAATGTATTAATAGTACTGTACTTGTTATATTGCGAAAACAATTGCCCATGTTTGAGTACATCAGAATAAACTAAAATTACAACAAAACTAAAAAGACAAACTAAGTTATTTTGCTTCGAGTATTGTATATAGAAATGTAGAAATATAAAATATAGAGGAGTAAAGAAAAATATTAACTGCTATAATACAGTTTATAGATTGAATTAATAGTTTTTATTTGTGTAATTATGTAAATTTAAAAAGAAATTGATTTGATTGACTGAGTTGTTTTGAAATGTTTTTCTGTCAGTAAAGTACATAATTTTGATGTATTTAAATTACAGGCATGTATGAAATACGTTCCGGTTTGATTTAATTTAAACAAGTTAAGATCTGTTGACAGGCATGTCATTCGTATGTCTCTAAATGTAGGCTTTGTATATTATGATGTTATTTAAGCCTTGTGCATTTGGTTCCATAGTGCATTATTAGCATAAGGCGCCACGTGTGATTTGTAGCAAGTTAAGCCGAGTCGGATTTGACGAAGCTGGCGCCTAGTACAGGAAGTACCCAGTGGTATTCTGGAAACGGTTGAATAGTGAAATGGTGGGATTGTCGTCCTGCTTGTTCTTCAGCAAAGGATTATTTATTGAAATCGTGTCGTGCTCATCTGGCAAACAGCCATTTTTACTTTAACTTGTAACAACTGACGTCGTTTCCATGTGAAATTACCATGATTTTGTAGTTTCACATAAGTGTGTGTACGTTTTTCTTTATAACATTAATTTAATTTAGTGATAGTTATAGAAAAAATTATCTTGGTTTTATTCTGTAAATAGTCAATAAGTTACAGTCACATAATTATGCAATTACACTGGTTTTATTGAGTCATATATTAACGCAATCAATTGGGTATTTAACTGAAATTATTTGTTTTTAAAGCAGATTTTGTAATAAAATAACTTGTACGTATTATGGGCACTTACTGACTAACTCATCTCTATTCCTTTTAACTTCTCTATCACCAGTAAATGGGAGGAAGTTGTAATAGCTGCTATACTAAGAACGAAAAATTTAGACGGGTCGAGTTCTCGCTCGTGTATCCCTTCCACAACCTCTTATGTACTCATAGTACTCTCATTACGCTCTTTCCAGTGTTGCAAGAAGTACAAAAATGTACTCTGTTTTTACGTGTTTGATTAAATAAAAGTTGTTTATTCACTGTATTTTTTTATTTACTGTATTTGTTATTTATTGTATTTATTTACTGCGTTTGGATAATATATTATTAATATAAATAAAGTATAAATTAAGTTATAATGTAATTTAAATCGTTTTAATTTTCGTACAAAATATAAACTTTACAGGTAATAAAACAGACGTGCAGTATTCCTGTACAAATACGATAAGCTAATTTTTGAACACGATAATAGAACAGTTTGAAATATTTCGTTTTTTCATTTATATATTTTTTTTGAACGCATACGTCGCAAATTATAATAAATTTATTACATGATGTGTATCAGATATTGTAGGAGGAATGCATTTTTTGAGCGTAAAGGGTGAAATAAACTTTAAAATAAGGTATAATTTCCAAATCAATAGGTACTGTAAGAGAGTAGAAATTGTTCGGCTGGTGGAAGTGGCGAGGTGATGAAGTTGAGAAGTACACAGCAAACTTCCACTCGCCTAAATTTATCATGCTTATTATAATAAACTATGACTGTCAGTTAACAAAGTACCAAATAATTATACTTGAGGATTATCCTTTTGTTACATGTCTGACAGTTTTATGACTACTGTGAAAATCACAAATATCTAAAATAATTGTATTTTTGAATTGTGGCAATTTGCTGTTGAAAATAACTTTACAAATATAAGACAAAATGGCTGATTTCAATAGACTTAATTTGCAATGTACGGTACCTATATATAAATTCTTATGTTAAGGCTTTATTAACTTTTTTAGATCTGAAATTACCTTTTTTAAAAAAATAATAGGACTATGCTTCTTGTTTAAAAAAAAAAAAAATCGGTGTGAAACACTCACACGACTTTCTCTTGCCAATACAAATAATTAATAATATAACCTAATATTAGTAATAAACAAAGAAACTAACCTCAATAAACATAACCTAATTTTATTCATGAGTGAAAGACGCAAAATGTAAATCAACCTCCGTTTGGCTTAAAAATACAGAAAATCACTCTTTCACGCTAAACTAGGCTCTGTAGAGAAAAATGCACAAAATAAAATTTTTAGATCTTTCAATTTCATTATATAGTACACTTTTGTCGTAAAATGCATATTTAGGCTGATATTTTAAAAAAAAAAATCGAATTTTTTGTACACATTTTCGTGAAAAAAAAACACAAAATCACAAATTACTGCTAAACTAAGCGTTATACAAAAAAAGTTTGAAATTTAAGTTAAAAGTTTTTAAATTCCCTACAACTTTCATTATATACAATTTTTGCGCTAAAATGCATATTAAAATCGCAATCTTAAAAAACAATTTTTTTACGTAAAAACAGCCTTTCCAAGAATTTCAGCAGACATGGCGCGTACCCTATCTTGTATAGCATAAAAAATGTAGTATACATAAGGCGATTTTTATAAGAATCGTAGGAGCCGTTTTTGAGAAAATCGCAAAAAAGTGAAAAATGACGCGAATAAACTACTACTTCCAGTTGGCCGATTTTGATGAAAATGTTCGTCTCGGGTCCTCTAGTAATATCTAACTTAAGTTTCAAATTTCAAGTTCGTACTCTGTTTCGTTCTTGAGATATTCTGTTCACGCACAGAGACCAAGACCAATCGCTAGAAACATGTTTTTTTTTTGGGTTCAGGGGGTTTTAAAACGTGCAGATGCGGTGAAAACTCGATTTTGAAAAATAGACATGAAAACAATACTTTTCTTCCAATATATTCATACAGGCAAGAGAAAGTAAAAATAAATTTACTCAGGGTTGAGTATTGATTCAACAATTTGCTCCCACAATATCCAATACAATAGTAAACAAATTTTGAACTTTACTTTAAATACATCATTAATACAGAATTAGGTCTATTTTAAACAAATTACCTCCAGTACAAATTAGTTTTAAATTAATAATTGTTCATACTAAACCAATATTTTTATCAAATGTCAGAAAATAAACCTTCATCTAATTTTATCCCAAAAGTTGTTGTGAAAAATAATGTTTTAGGTTCAATTAAATTATAATTTATTACGTGACATCATTACTGGCCGCCTCCGTGGCATAATGGTTAGTTCTTTGGAATGCCATGCGCGGTCCCAAGTTCGATTCCCGTCCATGTTCTGGAAATTTTCTTGTGTCAAATCCCATAGTTAATGTTACATAATCCACCGTAGTCACTGTGGACCAAGCAGTTGATGCGACTTTAAATAAATAAATGATAAAATGTAACTATTTTGTGAAACAATTCCATTAAAATTGCTGTGGAAATTTTTTCCTGATTATAAACAATACAGTGAGAACGTAATCAAAAACCTTTATTTCTTTAAATCTCTTTTTTTGGCGCGAAGTCTCAGTAATTACTGTTCAAAAGATCATTTATTTTGGTAATATCTATTAAAGAATGTGAAGTTTAGAAAATTTATGTATGTATGTATTTTTAAACTGACTTACTTTGCAGTGGGTATAAATGACTTCCCCAATAGTATGATGCGTGGACATAATATTTTTCCTCGAAAAATTTCTTGTTGAACATTAAAAATGTGTGTAATCCATTCGATTTTACAAGTTGGTCCAGGATAAGAATTAATGCTGAAGTAAATTTTATAAAAAGATTCTTTTGTCAGATCATATAGAAATGTTTAAAAAAAATTAAAGTTTGGGACGAGCTACTGTCTTTTTTATGGTTGGCTCTCTTTATTCTTCTTGGTGTATAAATAAGTATTGTGTATGTAATCTGAGGAATATTTATTTTGTGGCTTCTGAGTATCAGTAAGTAGTGGTCAGACCTCTTCAAAGAAAAGAGGGATAAGTATTTTGTTAGTAGCAAGGGGACTGAGTGATTGCGCTCTAGGGAGAAACTCAAACAAGGGTTCCTCCTTATCGGTAATATTAGAGATTGGTCCCTGTTGCATTGTCCACTATTGATCAACGCGTAATAAATAATTTATAAGTATCTTATGTGTTATTTGCATTGGTTTGCAATAAATAAACTTAAATTGCTACAGTAAAACAACCTCGGTTATAAGAAAAGCTTGGAAAACTTAAAGTCATTAGGCTGACTAAAAAGGTTTTTGTTTATTATTTACATTACCTCAGATAGTTTATTTTATTAAAGTATAATTACTTGTTGTATTAAATACACATATGTGATTATTTTGGAAATTTAATAAAGTATATAAAATCTAAAATTTTCAAAGACAGTTTACAAAAGCAGAAAATATTTTACATAAAAGTTATAATATGCATGTAGTATACTATTTTTGTGTATCTAAGCTGGAATTTGTTTACTTGCCGTAATTTTGGGCCACCAGTTTACTTAAAAGAAATCTTTTCTCTAATCTTGGATTAAAGAAAATGCAACTTTATATTTTTATTCTTTCAGGAAAAGAAAATATATAGGGAATATTGTGTGAACTTTATTCATTTATTTATAAATATCTTCGATGTTGAAACCCTAGGTAGGAGCGAAAGCGAAAGCCTACCTAAGTAACAGTGAGAGTTCGGAAGTGATAATGAAAGTTACGAAATTAGTGAGAATTTTTACATAGAAAAGTTGCAACATTTTGAATGTGATGAGTAATTGAATTTAATATGTAGGGAAAGAAAAAGTTTAAAATTAATAAATAATTTTTTTCCTACAGTACAACCAGTTTTTACAATTTTCCATTTGTGATTACAACTAGTTAAACAGATAATAGAAGTACAAAACCAATAAATAACTAAATAACTCACTGGATAGCACCATACGAAAGCAGTGTTCTAATTAAAAATAAATTTTAAACAGATAATAATGTAAGGGCTATACCATATCCCTACTCCAGCCTCATTTTAGCCTTCGTTGTGAAATTGTGGAGGTCAAATTGCGGTCAAATTTGCGGATTTTGTGTTTACTTTATTGCTGTTTAGGTCATCAGCCGAAAGGCTGGTTTGAACCTGTAGAGATTTTACTAAGTAAAACGAGGAGTGACATGGTTTACCCTTGCCTTCCTCACTGAGTGGAAAAGTACGCTTATCAGCATGCCGGTCCCTCTAAAAGGCACATATTTTCCACTCTCCAAATGACACTTTCACTTCATTTACCACAGGACCTGGCTGTATAATGAAATTCATTACTTTCAGAGGAGATAACTCTGATTAGTGTCATTTACACCTCTGCCTCTTCTGTTCTTAAATGATTCAGTCATTTAATTGGCTGACGATGTGATAAGAAACAGAACTATTTATTTTAGCCCTGCATTGAACAGATTGAGTGTAAATAATTTTACACTCTACCTGTATGTTATGGGCAGGTTTAACTTATATAAATAAAAATAAAGTTAGAAAAGTTCAGTTGGGCTGAAACTTGGAACTAGATTTTCTCCAACAACCATTAGCAGGGTTTTCGGAATTAACCATTTAGCTCCAAATTAAGGGTTCTTTGGTGTTTGTAACTTCGAAAATCCAATTTTCTCAAGAAGTAGTCTTAACAATTTTCGTAACTTCTCCATTTACTACATTTAGCTAGGTGGTTTAGGAGAGAATTTTTAATGTACTTTACCTCAATTATACCGGTAACTCGGTTGAGAGAAATTTTACTGTAAGAATTTAAGATAATGGAGAACACTTCAACTTTTGTGTGTACTATTTCTTGTCAAATATGTAGTTTAACGACGGCAGGTATTAATTATTTTCTGTAAATACGTATTAAAATCGTTTCATTCTATCAGTCATTCTCTATCAAAATCGTTTCAAAAATGTGTAAAATTTTATAATTCTTTAGCAATAATTATTAATTTCATTTTAAAATTATTAGAGATAAAATTAAGAGTTTTAGAAAATTGTGAGTTGTATTACCAATTTTTGTTCTTAAATTTGTTCATACGATTTATAAACATTACTTTTAGTTCTGCTTCTAAGAAAATTGCTGTTGTATAATTTAATATCATATTCTTTAAATATTTTCGTTTTTTTTTTTGGTTTATTTAAATTCATATTGGAGCTTGATCGTTACTGTGGGTTATTGAACGTAGGGTTTTATAGTTATGTATTAGACGCCGATACATTTACATTATTCTACTACTTGAAATTTTCTTTATTTAAAAATTACTTGCTTTTATTTAGAAAGTTAAGTTTTACGTACGTTTTGCAATTTATTCTAACAAACGTTTTTTTACGTTATTTTTATTTTACATAACACATCGTTGCAAGCCTTGTCGTACCTTTTTTAACTTCATATTGACACCTGAAATTTTAACAAACACAATTTAATTGATCTAATCTTAATTATCTACCCGCAGTATGAATATTTATTATTAATTAAATATGAACTTCAAGTAATAAAGCGTATTATTTTTTCGTATCCATACTTATGAAGAATTCACATTAAAATTAATTCACCTTAAAGTTAACAATTAATTTACTTTACAAAAAGTGTTGTTGTAATTACTATTTAACACGAGTTATTTAAAATTAATAAGTTTAGTGATACAAGATTATTTAAATTTGGAAACGAACTATGTCTTAACTAAAAGTTAAACACCGTCACCGAGTTGGCATCCTATACAAACTTGTCGGAACATATATCTTTTTTCTCTTTTAAGATGTTTTACTTTTTATATTTGTAATGTCATAGTGTTGGCAGTACTCACTTATTCTGTGATATTTGAAAGTATTACTTTAAATCTGTTTACGTATATATTTACATACTTTATTTGTTTTAATTCTGTATTTAGAAAGGCATTGTAATAAAATTATGTTAAATTTCTTGTGATCCTGAATTTATGTTTTAAATTTTTATCAAATGACGTAAAGTTCTGTAAGAAAAGTTCTATTCAGTAGTGTCTCGCGCCCAGCTGTAACACTGTATAGAATAACAAATATTTGTTTTAATTTATCGTCACGTTCATAACCCAAAAAAGTGGGTTTTAATTATATCTATCTGGATGGTTGTACATGTGCTCTTCGTTTTAGAGCCAAAACTTTTTAAAAACTACATATTTTTTCAACTTTTGAAATTGCATCTAACTCAGGGTTGCGCAACTCGCGACCCCCGACCTGTTTTTTGCGGTTCGCAGCCCGCTCTAAAATGTTCCACTTTAATTTAATGAAACAAAATACTATTTCATAGTATAAGACATGAGTCAGCACAATATTGATGTACCAAACAATAAATATGATGTACAGAATTTGTCGACTTTGGGAATCTTTTATGTACTGAGAATAACTATATAATAGAAAAGATTATTTCCAAAACAGGAAATGGACTTGTAGTTGTTTACGATAACTCTTTTAAGGCCAGACAAAAAACAATTTTACCTAAAAGGTTAGAGTTTTAAAGCAGTTTTTTTTTTTTTTTTTTTTTTTTTTTTTAATTCATTTATTTAACGTCGCATCAACTGCAACGGTCATTAGCGACGACGTTGGGGTGGAACTTTATGTGATGTAGGATGAAATGATTTTTTGTAACGTATGAAAATATGCCGTGCCTGAGTGGGATTCGAACCCAGTTGTAGTTTAAAAGACTAGGGTTAAAATGTCACTTTAACGAGGTTTCATTTAATTGTATGTTGCTCGGCCAAAAATATGAATATTTTGTTAAATTTTTTTATTGAACACTCTTCTTGCAGTACAATATTAAATAGTTCTGTCGTTCACCGTATCATAAAATAGTTAGATTTTAAAATTTAACCTCGTGTAAATAAGACATGTGCCAATTGAAATTAACTTTAACATTAGAAATTTTATTTCTGTTCGGCTCGAAAAGTAATTAATTATTTGGCCCACCGTTAAAAAATGTTTTGCTCACCTGATTTTAACCACTAGCGCCTAAGGATTGTAACGTCGGTGACAACTCCTTAACAATAAGTATTGTTTCTGTTATAACCCAAAAAATTTATTCTAAAATTCGGTATGCATATTGTTACATTGATAGGAAAAGTGACATGAGATACAATATCGGAATACTGGGCATAAGAAATAAACCAGTATATTTAATGCGACCCTTCGAGGCTAGAAATCGAATTTATAAGTTCTAAAAGTAATTTGATTTGTTAATAATATAATAAATAACGGTCTATTAGAAAAATTTACGGCAAAAATAGACAAGAAATGGTTAATAGAAGGGTTTGATAACGATGTTGGTAAAATATTAGACGTAGCGGAAATGATTTCTTCTTAACTGGTATTGAAGGGGCGTTCACAAGAGCAGAAAAGAGTGTCTTGCGGCGGAAGACAAGATCCGATTAAGGGATAGATCGCCGTTAACAGATCCAATTTATTGTGATTAGGGTGACCATTTTCAGTAAACACAAACTGCATGTGGGGCGATTTGTTATCGGTCAACCTAATCCCTCTACTGTGATTCACCTCTGCAGATTTACCTTGATTTATTTGCAGTATTCTTTTTAATTTTCTATTATAATAATTCAAACTATTGTTGTTATACTACCTTTATAAATGATACGGATAGCTACAGTAACTTTCTAGCTAATACCCGAGAATTTAATTTACAATTTACTTAATGTATTCTTAATGTTTCACACAGTGACTGAATATTTAACTCGGCACGTATAGCTTCATACGTTCTCTATCTAACCGGGTATAACCTTTAACTCCCTGCAAAAAATCTCATTTCAGTAGCCTGGATACGAGATTCTTTCCTGTAATGACAACCATGTTTTACTCCTATATGTTATGGGTGTTACCACTGCTCTTGAAAATTTCATTTGGGTATCCTGTCTCGTTTTCTTTCCTATTTTTCTGCGGATAGAATCGCATACAGCGCTGAATTTTGCCAGTTTCTTACTCACATCTTTGTTATGGTAAATTTTGCATCTTAAATATTAAAAATCTCGAACTTGTTGTGTAGTTCGGTACCAAGTATAATTCGTGAGCCGATCAGGCATCTTCCTTTGAATGCCATAATCTGTAGGCAAGTAGTAATTTTGCAAGGTGCTTCTTAGTTACATATTAATTAAAATTTTAATTATTCGTGTATAAATTCGAAAAATTAGATAAATCTTCTTAAAAAACTTACGTATATAATTACTTACTACTGTATAATTAAAAAAACTATATAATATATAAAAAACTATATAATTAAAACTTACTGTATATAAATTATTAAAAAAAACTAATTCCATTTGTGTTATAAACTAAGCAGATTACATAAATAGACTAATCAATGATTATAACTATTAACATTATAAAGAAATTATTAAAACAATAAACAAACAAACAAACAGAATAAACAGAGATACAGGAAATGCACCACTGGAAATAACATTACTGTGTAAAGCGAAAGGATTCCGCCTACGGGGTTACGTGCAAAACATAGAGGTTCGAGCAACTATTTTATTAACACCCACAGAAATAATGTAGACTAATATTTATAATAATAATGATAATCCAGTAAAAGTAATAAAATTGTAATTCCGGTTACTAATAGAGAGATTATATATAAATGTTGTTTATGCCATGCAAATAAATTCCGACATATTAAAAAAGTAATATAATATATGTATAACTATGTACATTATCAACTATGAGTTTATATTTGACTATTAAGCTTACCAGTAAGTTTATGACTGAAATAAAAGGCTACAAACCACACTTAATTTCTCGTTAATCTTCAAACTACTATAGCTTCTTATTTTTGTAGATAACTATACTTGACAGAGAGTGAGTGTTGATTTGTGAGGACGGGGGGGAATTAGGCTAAGATTCCCTTCCACGCCCCGCTGAATGTGCTTAATTTTAACCTTACATTTCCCTTGTAGTATTATATTAACAGTTCCGAAGGATGTTGAGGATTTTTTTAGGTGTCCGGTCAAACGGCCAGGCGGCAGGTTTTTGGTTGGTAGGTAGTTCGGCCTCCTTGGAACTGGACGATGAGGCCTCAGTTAAGTCCAACACTACTTCTCAATTGTGGGGGAGTGATATAAGTTTTTCACGTTGCCTCGGGTATAAAAAAAATTATATTTGATTAATTTTATGACAGATTTTGAGGTTATGAACCGAAATGCTACAATAATATTGTGCGTGGTAAACGATATGCAACGATTAACCATAAAATGAAACTACTGTATTCTTGAGCGTTTTATTTAACAGAAAATTACTCCTAATCCTGGATAGAAAAAATCGAGCAGAAAAGTTATAGAATTTTTAATTCCAGTTAACTGTTGTTATTGTTTTTTTTACCGTACATGTAATTTTAAGCTGGGAATTTTAGATAAATCAAATTTTGATGAAATTCTTCACATAAAATTGTGAATAGTAGCTATACAACGATTCGTGAAAAAATGTGTAGTACAAAAATTGTACAGTAGCAATTTTAATGATCTTTAATTTTCGTCATCACATGTTTTGCCGTACGTTGCAATGTAGATCTATATTTTTGAACAAAAAAAGCACGTAATTTCCCACGAATACTACTTACGCCACCTTAATGTGACCAGCAAATAAACTGATTAAAGGAGGTTTAATTAAAATCGTTTGAGGCGTTTTAAAAAAATGGTATTTCTGTTTTTTTTCACATTAAATTAAAGTATGTACATTTGATTTCGTAGTTACATAGCAAATAATGAAATATCAGCTTAATGGATATAGTAGTTTTTGCTCAAACTACTCGCACGATCATTCTTCTAATAAACAGTTATTTAATGTCTTTCTATTTTTCCTGATATTTATTTAAAATAAATTTCAATTAAAAGTGTGGGATTTATAGGCTACTGGAGCCGGAATTACTGAACTTACTAAGCTGAATTTTTAAAACTAAAGATTTCGTAACGTACTTATTTTATTTTATATAAAATATTATATTTATATAAATAAGTATTATATAAATGAGCAGAATAGTTTTTTGGAATTTGTAACAAACAACTAGAATTCCACAACTTTTGTATGGGACGCTTAGTTTATCCGGTTTAGTGATTCTATGTAAAAACCTTATCAAAATCCCTTGTACGTAAATTAAAACTGTAAATTTTTATGTACGGTAAAAATTTAAATATATGCCTATCATAAATAGCTGGAAGATAATTCAAAATTCTACAGTTTTTGTTAGTAGGCTAATATGTTCTTCTACGATGACGATTACTTAGTTCAGCCGCTATTTGCGATTCTGTGTGAAAACCGCATCAAAATCGGTGTGTTTTAAAATCGCAGGCTCATTATTAACTCACTGTACGGCTTGTTACAAAAATTAAAGATAATTTGAAATGTTACAACTTTTGTTTTTAATATTATACATCTTGCTGTGGAAAGAAGAGTTGGGAGAGAGACGCAAAACTGGGTGTACGTATACTACTATTTCAAAAACATTTTTATTTTAACTCATAAAATTTAGTAAATGCACTTCCTTATATTAAATATAAGTTCAATAATTATATGCAACTCATACAATATAAATATTAGGGAATTACATACGGCCGAAAAGTCTCTCGCAATGAAACTTTTTCATTTTACGCCATTGTAAATTACACTATTTTGAAAGAAATCGTCCCGTCCTGTTCAAACGTGTATATAAAATAATTCTGTATTCTTTATGTAAGCCTTCTTGACAAATAGCAGGCACGCTTACAAAATTCCCCTGCATTCTGTTGGGTAGAAAAAAAGAAAAAACGATGTAAACGAACAATTATAAAAATTTAAGAAAAATTGAATTTTTAGAAAAACTTGAAATCAATTTTTAACGGGTCCATGTACCTGAAAATTTTACTTAGCTGAATTTTTGAAACTGAAGATTTTGTAACGTAGTAGGCCCTACTATTTTATTTTGTATAAAATAATTTTTTTTTTTTTTGCTTTTACGGCCTCATTGGGCCACTTGAATCAAATTTAGAAATCCTTCTAAATTGGTTTGGTTTTAGGATTCTTACGCTTTTCACAATAATTTTTCATATTTTGGGATCGGATCTGTCTGATTTTATCTGTACAAATCATTGACGACGGAGCTCGAGTTTTTTCAAAGAATTTTGTATCTTTATCTTTAAGCAACTTAAGCTGTTCAGATTTTTCTAAAAAGATCTTGTTCTGCAATGTTAAGTTCTTGCATATCTTGCTTTACTTCTATTTATTAAGTAAAAATATTCTCTCTTTTCACCACCTCTCTTCTTACCACAAATAAATAATAGGTCCAATGCTTATAGTTTAGCGGTAAGAAATTGTCTATAAATCGGTTCATTCTATTTCACATCGTTCGTCATTATTGACCTCATAAAATCGTTATTGTTGTGGGTACAATGTGAAAAGTAGTAAGGTTAAAATTTATCTTGAATCGAGTAAAAATTAAAAATTCATGAAAGTGTTAATTTTTCAGTGGTTTTGTTAAGGTATTTCTTGGGTAATGTATCATTCACTAATATCCATGAGGTTAATATTTGGTTCCTTTTTCAAAGAGTATTCGTACGGTACCCCTTTCCCGAGTTAAATTAACAATCGTTTAGTTAAATTACCAAGTGCACAGTTAATTTAGCAATTTGTCGTAAATTACTGTCGCATATGTAGATCTACGTATGTAATAAGGAATACAGTAGTAGTTACTGTCCGAGTATTATGCAGATTAGAAGAGCTTTCGTGTCTTTTGCAGCTCGTGAGAACTGAACAATGCTGCAGCTACTGGCCTGTTTTGTCACTTCAATTAGCAGCTGCGGGTAGTTGTTTCGCTAATAGCTAATGACGATGACAGTGAGTGGCCGGCCGCTCTTCTTCTCCTCCTCCACCTCTGATCCTTCAGTTCATTGCTAGGGGTCAAATAGTGAGTAGCCTAGTCAAAACGCCTCCACAGCTCGTGCCGTGACACTTTCCATCTGTATCTCACTTGATTATTATACTGTACTATATAATAGATATTATCAATGTTATGTTTCTAAAAATAACATTTGATCGAACATTTTTCTGAAGTGAATGAAAAGCTCAATACGCCATCTTATATTATCTATTGAATTTAAGAGCGAAACAACTTCGTCTGTCTATAACTTAATGACCTCCGGCAGAAGGGAGCAATATACAGTTTTTTCTTCAAAATCAAAACTTTTACTACATTATACATTAACTCATTAAGCGTGTTTTTCGAAATAATTTTATGGAACAAAAACATGCGACGTACTTTAGAGTTACTTAATGCGAGTTTTAGTTACTTTAAAAATTAGAAATGTTTTCTGAAATTGTTTTACAATCTGCATATTGCTCCTCTCTGCCGGAAGCAATCAAGTTGTAGACAGACAGTAGGAATGAAAAAATCATTCGTGTTAACATTACGTTCAACTGGTCCATTGAAGTAGCGGTCAACACAATTGGCTTATAAGCCTGTAATCTTTGGTTCGATTCCCAGTCAGGTCTAGCATATTTTTATCTGTTAACGTTGCAGCAGTTCAAGCAGTACCGTGCTACAAAAAATGGTTCTGTTTCTTATCACATGTTCAGTCAATTTAATGACTGAAGTATTTAAGAACAGAAGAGCTAAACTAGTAAAAGACACTAGTCAGAGTTATCTCCTGTGAGAGTAATGGATTTCATTATACAGCTCTGGCTGTATAATAAAAACACAGGGTCTGCCCTGTGGTGAATGAAATGAAGTCGTCATTTTCACGGTGGAAAGTAGATACTTTGCAGAAGGCCCGGCATGCTGATAATCATACTTTTCCACTCAGTGAGGATGGCAATGGTAAATCACTTCACTCCTCGTTTTACTTAGTAAAGCCTGTAGAGGCTTAAACCAGCCTTTCGGCTGATAACCTAAACAACAACACAAACTTTCACAGAATTTGGAGTTCTTACTGAATTTTTATTATTTTGTTTGAACGTAATTATATTTTTTTTAACGAAGTTATATTTTTGTGGGTTTTACAAAATTTCCATCAGGTTTGAAAGAGAAAACGATCTGGTGCTAGATGAAAAGATGTAACGGTTGTGAACTTGCTACATCGCGCTAGCACAGATTAAGAATTTGAAAGAACTTTTAGAAAATGTTATCACCCGCATGATGTAAAAACCGGGTTTGCATTTGTGTTATTACTATTTAATAAAATTCTGTACTTGAAATGCAACGAAATGACACACATATTTTATTAGTTAATTAATATATTTATGTGCTATAAATTTAGATAAGATTCATTCAAGTTTTCAAACACCCTGTCATATTGCAAATTAAACTTATTATTATAAAAATTTAGTTATGTGTGTAAAGATATTGAATCAAACTGAATAACTGAAATAAAATTTATGATGCATTTTTGTAACCTTTAATAAATATTTGATTAAATACTGCTATTTATTGAATGAATCCGGATGTAATTTTCTGATTAGATTATTAATTTATTTTATTACATCCTTAAGTTCTGAAATTATGTGAAGAGTTGTTCTTTCTTTAATCAAATAGACGACAAAGGCGTTAGTATGTAAATTTATTTTTATTTTTTATGTATTTTTTAATATTTTATTCACACTTTTTTGATTCTTTAACCGGATGGAGTTGATTCATTATCAGGTTTATTACGCCTAGTTTTATTATGTTTATCTTATGATTAATTTAGTTTTATTACCGTTTTATTAAAGTTTATGTTCTCTTTGTTTCTTTGCTTTATCTTATTTTACGTTTATTTTCATCATGGGTCTTAGAATTATTGTAATGTTAAATAAATGGTAGGTAAGCCTCACTAATTTTCTTGCTAACCTTTCAACAGTACTGCATTTTATTCGTTTTGTGTTTGTTGTTTTCAATATATTCATAAAATTATGTATACGTTTACTTGATCAGCGATGTGGATTGCCACAACGTGGAATTAATAAATGAAGATGTCAGAGAGAAAACAGGCCGGTCACATTTACGTAATTTTTCAGGAAATACTTTTTAAGATTTAAAACCTAGTTTGAAAGTAATTTCTAATGACAGGTACTTTTTGAAATGCTAGTGTCAATGTTTGGCTCTTTTGTTTCAATTTAAAAAAAAACTTCGTATCAAATTTAATTAAATATTCAACCGTATCAAATTAATGAAATATTCAACCTGAGTACCTTTTTTTATTGAAAACCCAGGCTCAGTCCAGGACTGAGCTTTATTTTCCCCTAACATAACAAACGTGAGTTATAAAATAATACTAAAACCAATTCCAAAACAATTATGCCTTTTTTTAAATATAAAACTTAGTAAGGCATTTAATTTTAAATTCTTAGCTTAGGCTTCGATTCATTCTTCCAAATGAGGAAGATTGGTGAAGTATTTTGAGAAGCGCAACCACAAAATATTTTTAAATCCTGTAAGTCTTTGTATATAAGCTTCTTGATAGGTTTTCAAACTAATTGAATGAAAATAATAAGCTTTCAAACTTTCTTAAGTAACATTCTACTGTTCACTTGAAAGACAAAACAAACAGATCAGTAGATCGTGAAATTTGTTCTTACAGATATCTCGGCTAGACTGAGCCTTTTCTGTAAACAAATCTACGACTGGGGTTTTTCTTCCCCAGCATGTGATTACTTATTTTTAATATTACAAGGAACTGAGATTGTTGTTCCCACATATGTATGAATGGTTGCATTCATTAATTTAACGTTATATTAATTTTTTTTTTGAAAAAATGGACTGACTCTGATTTTCCCCTCACGTCTTCAAATTTTAAGGGGCTTTTTTAGAAAAAAAAATCGAAAATTCTTGTTAAAATAAGCGTTATCGGACAACATATTATTACTCACAAATATTTTAGATTTTTATTGTATATCTTAAATTTGTGTTATTTGAATTCTAGCGCGAAAATAGACATACAAATTATGATGTTAAAAAAATCGATTTTGTTGCGTTTTTCGCATAAAATTACCATGTTTTCCTAAATTTATACCCTGAAGCGGAGATCCCGCGTTTGATTCTCGGATAGGGTTTGAAAAATTATTACACGTTAAGTTTCACCGTTCACCCAAAGTTAAGGACCATGATGTTAATATAAGTTTAAATCATTTTAATGAGCTGAGGGGATTTTTTTACAGAAAATAGTGTAATTTTTCTTTAATAAGGTAGGATTATTAATATTGGTCTTTATTAAATTTTATTATATTGTAATTTTATAACTAGATTAAGTTTCAGTAAGCTGTGTAATAAAAATTCTTTGAAATATTTTCAGTAATTAACTTAGCCTATTAATAGTCTAATTTATACATTAAATGTACAACTCATTCCCGCGCACAGGCTCATCTTATGCAGGAATTAGTAAATAGTTAACGTTAATGTATTGTGTATTTAATAAATAAAGTTATAAAAATTTATAAATTCAATTTTTAAGAAGGGTACCCCTTATTTTTGGGCTGCATTTTTTTCTAATTCCAAAACCCCATCTGGGATGTGGTAAGAAATTATTAAATAAAACTGAATTTTAATATTCAGCCCGATTAATCTTGTAAGTTTTGCTTTAGGACTGATAGTTCACGCGTACGCATAAGTCGGTAGAGGAGGAAAGACGGAGAATCTTACAAAAAACCACTTTTAGGCTGTAGGGTTTTATGAAAGGTGCAAGTCAGTTGAAATCCGGATATCGAAAACATATCTGCCTCGCAAATTATAAAACTTATGTTCAATTTTTGCATTTCTTGTGTAAAATAACCAAGTAATTTAGGTTTAAGGATACAATCGTTTGGAGGTAATGTATGGCGTAAATTTTGCTTATTGTGTTACAGGTTTATAAATAGTTTCTTATCGTATGATTTTCTTTCTTATCTAATCCAATTCTATCATTTTTACTCCCAAACATGACTAAGTAGAGTTTAATAGCGTTCGGTGTTAAAACTAATACCGATCAAAACCTACGCGTTTTCTTAGCAAGAAGTGAAAGTACGTATTTCTGAATAATTGAACTTACCTTGGAACTATCTTATCTATTATATGAATAAAATTTATTCATTTTTAAAGTTTATTTTTTTATAGAGATCCTACGTAATACATGTACCTTGAAAGTTATTACTTGTGTCATTTATTTGATTCACTTCGTTGAGTTATATTACGTGAATTTCAATTATTTGGGTTTCAATATTTTATACCAACTGTAATCTGTATATCCTTAATTGTTGTGTTACATCAATACAAATAGAATACCTAAGAGAAAAGTTTTACTTCCTCCAAAATTAAGTATTATTGTAAAAAGTTATTTGTAATAATTATACTACGCCGTTCGTTACTTTAAAATGTTGTATTGGTTTCATTTTATTCCGCTAGAGTGCACATCATTTGCTGCGGATCATTGGAAACTGATAGAATGTATTGCAGATTTTAGAACAAGTTGTAATGTTAAAATTATGTGTTAAAATTTTTACGTAGTTACATTCGATCTTACGATATTTGAATGCTTAAATACATAAAAGTAGTTTAATTAATTATATTCTTAAAATTATGTAAAAAACGTTTTGGACATTTTGGTGAGTTCTAAAAGTATCTATTATTATTTTACATCGTTCGCATCGCATTCATAAATATTTTATTTTATTATAGTATTTAGTTTCATGTAGTTTATCGTTTAAGCTCTGTTAAAAGCTGTATGTGTTGAAAAAGTCTATTTTAGCTTCTTACAGAACATCATAAATTGGCTGTAAACTAAACTTTCGGTGAGGAATTTTTTTTTTGTCTTTAATTTTTATAACGTTACTGTACATTGAGCTGCACAATTTCCGTATATGGTTTTTAAAGAGTGGTGGAAAATTTTACTTTAAGGAGAAGAGGTACCCTGTGTTACATTCTCCGTTCATAATATTATCGAAGTTGTCCGTTATAGTACCAAGAGAAATATTTAATTCCAAAATTGTAGAAGTTTTAAATTACGGGATTCGTGTGTATTTCGGTCTACTATATGCACTCTGAAATCTAATTTTGAACGAAACGATTTCACGCAGTTTTTTTAGAGAATTCAAAATCACCACCGGATACGAAGCGTCAGTCTAATAAAATCTGAATTACAAAAGTTGTAGTGGTTTTAATTTTTATTAATTCTTATTATGTGCCGTATTTTTTTTTTACGTAAAATGCACCTCAAAGCTGAGTTAGGCACTTTAAAAATTTTTGAAATTTTTTTTTTAATTTTTTTTTTTTTATTTATTTAACGTCGCATCAACTACAACGGTCATTAGCGACGACGTTGGGGTGTAACTGTGTACAATGGAGGATGAAATGATTTTTTGTAACGTATGAAAATATGCCGTGCCTGAGTGGGATTCGAACCCAGGACCGCATGATGAGAGGCGAGCACGTTACCAACTGCGCCAATGCGGCCGGCTTTTGAAATTTTGGTATTTAATTTTTCAATTTTCTCCTTTAGAAACGAAGTTTTTCAAAATTATTTTTGCTACACAGATAGAGCTGACCTTTGAAAATTTATGAGTCTTGTTGTTCCGGAGATTGTGTTATGAGTATCTTAAGTAATTCAGTGAATTGATTTCACTTAATAGTTTTTTATTTATTTATTTATTTAAGGTTGCATCGACTACGAGGTCATTAGCGTCCACGGTACATATAAATACATGTCGTATAAAATTTCCAAAGAAGACAAACAAACACAATTAGGTCATATATAAAGACATAATGAAAATTAGTTAGGTTCAATTAAAATTTAGACAACAGAACAATAAAAAATAGAATGACGCAATGAAAAATAACATATGCGATT